>JASJET010000039.1:6325000-9270000 GCA_034092305.1 Diaprepes abbreviatus
TTGAGTCCTTGTAAAAAAAACTCCATAGTTTTAAGATGTTGTACGAGGCAATTTTGGTAATGCGCCTAATTTTGGAAATCCAACATTGATCAGTCCTGTTACATACATTTTTTGTTTGTATTTTTCAGCTCTCCGGTATTGGTATCATTATCGCAGGTGCTCTTATTCTGACACAAATGGCTGATTTCAACAGGATAGCAGAAAGCGATCTAGTCAAGCTAGCCATTGCTATGATATGTGGAGGTGCTATAGTTACCATTGTAGCATTCGTAGGGTGCTTGGGAGCCATGAGGGAATCTTACACATTGCTGATGGCGGTAAGAATTTACAAACTACTATTTTAGCACCAAAATTTAATTTTGAATAGGTTTGCCGTCATTTTTTTTTATTCCATTAGATAAAAGTTAACTTTTTGATTAAAGTATCACCAAGCAACCAAATTTATTTTTAAATTTCTGTTCTTATTTTCAGTCTTTACCAATTAAACTCTAGTGACAAGTTAACGATATATAAGGCTATTTTTATGCACAACATCATTTGATGAACATGATTTCTGCGACATTAGACATTACCTTCAAAATATAAATTAGATTTTGTTCATTGTTTATCAATTTAATTACTTTGACCCGTTATAATGATTGAGTCTTAAAAAAAACATTTTGGAATGTGATAGACCATGATATGTAATCGTAGAAATGCCATAAGCTTAATAATAACTTTGGTCATATCATTAACGAATGAATACAGATATTTTCTAATTCTGTTAGTAGGCAAATTGCATCAAAAACGCCATTTTACTGCAAGTATTGTGCAAGAACAGGCTTAAAGATTAAATAATACCACACCAAAAGAAGAAACCAGAAATGTGAAAGTAAAAGCAATGAAAGTAAAAACATCTTTATATAAATGTCTAACATCACTACGTTTGATCTCTTTTTTTAATTTTAAGCAACAATTTATCTCAAACTTTATTTGCTCGTGGTAACAGATTATTATATTGTTTCGCCTTTGGCCCATACATTTCGAAAATATCAAGAAATAGTCTTATGATAATGTTTCTAATGATAAGATTTACTGTATTACATTTTACTTAACTAAAATTGTTAGTTTAAATATTGAATAATTTTGTAATGGTAAATATATGTAAATATGGAATCCTGGTTAACATTGTTTCGCAGTTATTACTGCCATCCAAAGATTTTTCACTTTGGGGTAATCTACAGTGAATTCAGTCAATAAAAATTCTTTGATGATGATGTTGTAATCTAGCAAGATCCATTACGTTATAAAAAAAATCGTTGCAATAATGAATTGAAATATACATGGATTTACAACTAGAAAAAATGTTGATGCATACATAGGGTTAGTTCCCAATAATATTCTGTTATATGTTTCTTGAAATAAACAAAACAAAAACAAACTATTAAACTAACGACAGTAAAGATCAAGACGTAGTCAATGTAGATAATGAGATATAATATTGAACGATTAGTCTGCTCCTACAGGTCTACAAATTACTCACTAGAATAATAATAACTAATGACTTCTTGGGAGCAGACAGGATTCAGAATGAATTACACTACTCTTGAACACCTATTGACTATGAGAGAGTTAATAGAAAAGTCTGTAGAATACCATTTGGAGATCTGTCTTGCCTTTGTCGGTGTTTAGAAGGACTTCAATTCTGTGAAGTACTGGTTTATATTTAACGTTCTAAAGAACGACAGATTACATTATGATTAAAAGATGTGTAAGATCCTAAGTAGAGGAAATCATTTGATAGAGATCAGCAGAAGAAAACGGTTAGCTTGGGTAGAATTTGACAAGTTAAACAACATTTTAAAGAACAAAAATATATCCATGTTCCTCAGGAGACGACTCTATAATCAATATGTTCTATACGTGTTGACGTACGAAACAGAAACATGGACCACAATCAATGAATAAATTGGTACTGACTCAAAGAGGCATTGATACTCGACAAATCGCAAATAAGTGGATCTAACATAAAACAAAGATAAAAATATATTGCCGAAGCTGTGACGGAGCAGAAATTGGACTTTATGAGGCATTTGACACGATTTAAAGGCAACAGATAGTCTAAGATGGAGCCTAAACATATGCAAGAGATCCTGAGGACTCCCATCATTAAGGTGAATGAGAGAGACACAGAATAAAATGGTGAAATGAGGCAGGTCCATGTTCCAAGATGGATTGACAATGGCTAATAAGATAAGATGAGATGATATGATACCAAAGTGCAGTCCTGCATATATATATATATATATATATATATATATATATATATATATATATATATATATATATATATATATATATATGAAGTAAAATGCGAAACAGTGAATGCAAACTTCGCTCCATCATATCCTTTCTGTGTTGAGGTTGCACAGTTAGAATAAATTATGATAAAACACAATTCATCCTATTCCACCACCATCGAGATGGTGACCTACCTGTACCACCATACCGAGAAGAAAATCAAAGCTTACCCTCCCCGCCATAGTGATACGGCAGAGATACATGTTTCGTCTCTCACTAGACTCATCAGGGTACCGACATGCACCTGGCTGTGCAAAGGACAAATCGGAAGGAAGCATGCAACACTGAACGCGGCTTCGCCGACCTCTCGTCGGATGGCTTATATATGTTTATACGGCTTTCACGGATACCTCCGTGTGAGATGCATTAGCAGTGGTTATATCCACATTATGCTGTTGTAGTGCTGAAATCACATTCAGCAAACGTACAACTATATGCAACTCCGTACATAAGTGAAGTAAAATGCGAAACAGTGAATGCAAACTTCGCTCCATCATATCCTTTCTGTGTTGAGGTTGCACAGTTAGAATAAATTATGATAAAACACAATTCATCCTATTCCACCACCATCGAGATGGTGACCTACCTGTACCACCATACCGAGAAGAAAGTCAAAGCTTACCCTCCCCGCCATAGTGATACGGCAGAGATACATGTTTCGTCTCTCACTAGACTCATCAGGGTACCGACATGCACCTGGCTGTGCAAAGGACAAATCGGAAGGAAGCATGCAACACTGAACGCGGCTTCGCCGACCTCTCGTCGGATGGCTTATATATGTTTATACGGCTTTCACGGATACCTCCGTGTGAGATGCATTAGCAGTGGTTATATCCACATTATGCTGTTGTAGAAAGGATATGATGGAGCGAAGTTTGCATTCACTGTTTCGCATTTTACTTCACTTATGTACGGAGTTGCATATAGTTGTACGTTTGCTGAATGTGATTTCAGCACTACAACAGCATAATGTGGATATAACCACTGCTAATGCATCTCACACGGAGGTATCCGTGAAAGCCGTATAAACATATATAAGCCATCCGACGAGAGGTCGGCGAAGCCGCGTTCAGTGTTGCATGCTTCCTTCCGATTTGTCCTTTGCACAGCCAGGTGCATGTCGGTACCCTGATGAGTCTAGTGAGAGACGAAACATGTATCTCTGCCGTATCACTATGGCGGGGAGGGTAAGCTTCGACTTTCTTCTCGGTATGGTGGTACAGGTAGGTCACCATCTCGATGGTGGTGGAATAGGATGAATTGTGTTTTATCATAATTTATTCTAACTGTGCAACCTCAACACAGAAAGGATATGATGGAGCGAAGTTTGCATTCACTGTTTCGCATTTTACTTCACTTATGTACGGAGTTGCATATAGTTGTACGTTTGCTGAATGTGATTTCAGCACTACAACAGCATAATGTGGATATAACCACTGCTAATGCATCTCACACGGAGGAATCCGTGAAAGCCGTATAAACATATATATATATATATATATATATATATATATATATATATATATATATATATATATATATATATATATATATCTTTACGTTTGGAATATTCCCTACTAATTTAAAGATAGCTTTAATTAAACCATGCTACAAAAAAGGTGACCCTGAAATAATGGACAACTACAGACCTATTAGTTTATTACCGGGGTTTTCAAAGATTTTTGAATATGCAATGTACACCAGATTAATTCGTTTTTTTTAATCAAAATAACTTATTTAGTCATTATCAAAATGGATATTTAAAGGGAAAATCAACCCAAACGGCAATTTTCGATTTTGTTAAGAATATTCTTGAGCACTTGGAAAATGGAAAAATAGCTCTCGGTATGCTACTGGATCTATCCAAAGCATATGATTGTCTGGATAGGGACTTATTAACCTTTAAATTGGAAAAATATAGTATAAGAGGAAATGCGTTAAAATGGTTCAAATCATATATAAACAATAGAAGGCAATCGGTGGCAGTAACAAAAAATTGTAAAACTGAATATTCGAAAATCTTGCCTAATGACATAGGAATAGCACAGGGAAGTGTATTGGGTCCAATCCTGTTTATAATTTTCGTAAATGACCTGTACCTGCTGATGGATTCGTCTGATCGGCATGTTGTAAAATATGTGGATGATACGAGTCTAGTTGTTGGGGGCAAGAACTTGCAAGAGCTAAAGTTCAAGGCAAAAGAATTTTTTGATAAAGTCACTGATTGGTTTATTACAAATAGATTAATTTTAAATAAAGAAAAAACAAATGTCCTTTTGTTCAGAACCAAACAATCTAAAATTGTCAAGCCGACACATATGGAATTTGATAACAACAATTTAGATATTATGCAACATACAAAATTTTTGGGCGTTTACATAGATGAACATCTGAATTGGTCATATCAAATCTCTACCTTAATAAAAAAATTAAATTCCATATGTTACGGTATAAGAGTAATAAGTAAATATATGAATGAAAAATCTCTTAAAATATTATATTTTGCTAATTTCGAATCGGTTCTTAAATACGGAATTATCTTTTGGGGAAGGAAGAGCATGATGGAAAATATTTTTATAGTCCAGAAAAGATTAGTAAGAATTATAAAAAACATGAATTACCGTCAGAGCTGCAGATCGATGTTTAGAAATAACGGTATTATGACGGTTTATGCTGTATATATTTATGAAAGTCTGATGTTTATTTTTCGCAATAAAACTTTGTTTGAAGCCAAAACAGAAAACAAATACAACACTAGAACATTAGATTATAAATATGTAGCACATAGACTTACACTTACTGAGCAAGCACCTCTTTACATGTGTGTCAAACTGTTTAATGCGCTGCCAAACCAAGTAAAAAGTATAAACACCATAAAAATATTTAAGGTACAAATTAGAAAAATTCTAATAGAGTTAGAACCATATAGTTTAGGAGATTTTTGTCCAGATCTGTAGTTGTGATTTAGATTGACGTCATTTCATTTCATGTACCTATATGATTTGAAATAAAGAGTGTATTTATTTATTTATATATATATATATATATATATATATATATATATATATATATATATATACGACATAAACTCCAACTAGAGCAAAGAGCAGTCGAGAAAAAACTGCTTGGAATAAGTCTGAAGGACAAGAAAAGCAATGTGGATTGGCAACACAATAGGTGTAGGTATAGTCAAAATTACTAGAATGAGGTAGCACAATAACAAGATGGTGACAATAGGAAAAGAGAAAAAGTGTTGAAAAATCCAGACAAAGATAGTAGGATGATCTGAAACTGAGCAGAACTGGTACCGGGTGGCCTAAAACAGAGACACATGGAACAACATGCAAAAGACCTAAACTCTAAACTAAATTAGAAAACGGGTAAAGAAGAAGTAAACACGGAAGAAGAAGAAATATTTCAATCTTAGATTGATGAATATTTTTTCTATTTCACCTCGTATACTTACTTCTCATTTGTAACATGGAAGTAATTTTAAATTTTGTGTTCTTAATCTTTATTGTCCCTAAAACAAAAGAAACGAGATATAAACCTGCTATTAAAGGTAATGTAGAATACAATATGAAACACTGACATGTGTTTTTGCCTCGGTTGATAAACATACGTGAAAACATTCTTCTGGTTACACTCAGTTAACCACAAAATTACCCAATAAACGCACGAGTTTTTGGTAGCGGCAAAAAATAGAAACAACATTCAACTGAATCATAATACCATAACCTAGCTAAGGTGACAACATTACAACGCAATAGCAAATAAACAATTTTGGTTCACGTATTTTAAAACAATCAATATTTAAATATATATATATATATATATATATATATATATATATATATATATATATATATATATATATATATATATATATTCTAGAAGATATTTATTATTATACTTCCATATTTATAACAAATTTTACCGATATTTCTGTGGATACTATAAACCTTTTTTTCTCAATAACCGCATAGTATTATTGTTGTTTTGTTGTTAGAATGTAGGTGGGTCATTTTAATGATTCTTAATGACCAATACGATGATTTCACTCATTATTCCAGTTAGTCAGTGGTTGATTTAATAATAACTACGACCTCTATTGAATCGAGGTTTGAAATTTTTATCTGACTCACTCTAATGTGAATTAGTATGCATATTATCGTATTTAAGTACAGGTGGAGGAATTGCAGTAGAATTTGTCAGGTACACCGGTTGTTATGCGGAATATAAATGTACAAAAAGTACGCTTAGTAATTAGAATTGAAACCGTATTAACCAAGATAAGCTGACGTGCATACATATGAACATAAATAGGAATAAAGCATGAAAAACCTGAGTAGTAATAATCTTTGGTAACAGAAACATTGAAATTTACAAAATCCATAGACATAAGAGGTAACTAGAACAAAAATAAAGTAATGCTCGTATAGTATATACGGTAATATTTATTGGGAAGCTTTCATAAATTCACAAGAAGCTGTTTTTGGGGTTTTATATTAAATAATCCTAAAAAACTCAGCTAATTTCTTAATCTTATGCAACAGCACATGAGGAATAAAAAATATCGTAAACACAATTTTTCAACAAGTGTGGTATAAGTAGTGTTATGTTAAGTCTAAAACATTATCAACATAAAGGGTGTTTTTTATAGAGGTATAGAACTTTTAAATGGAATAAAACAAAGATGAATTTTATAAATTGACATGAAATTTACTTTATTCGAAAGATAACCTTCTGGCATTATAATTTAAATATGACTTCTGGCATATGACCGCCACGGCTGGCTCGGACGTAGTTTAATCTGGAGGTCCAATTTTCGATGACTTTTTCCAACATTTGTGGCCGTATATCGGCAATAACGCGGCGAATGTTGTTCTCCAAGTGACCAATCGTTTCGGGCTTATCGGCGTAGACTAGCGACTTCACATATCCCCACAGAAAATAGTCTAGTGGCGTTAAGTCGCACGATCTTGGAGGCCAATTCACGGGTCCGAAACGTGAAACTATGCGGTTACCAAACGTTTCCTTCAATAAATCAATTGTGGCACGAGTTGTGTGACATGTTGCGCCGTCTTGTTGAAACCACAGTTCCTGCACATCATGGTTGTTCAATTGATGAACGATAAAGTCAGTAATCATGGCTCTATAGCGGTCATCATTGACTGTAACATTCTGACCAGCATCGTTTTTAAAGAAGTACGGACCAATGATTCCACCAGCCCATAAAGCACACCAAACAGTCAGTTTTTCTGGATGTAACAGTGTCTCAACATACACTTGAGAATTATCATCACTCCAAATACGGCAGTTTTGTTTATTGCCGTATCCATTCAAACAAAAGTGAGCTTATGAAAATCGGGATCAACGGCAATCCTGTTTTGGGCCCATTCACCGAATCTTCGCCTTGCTAGGTGATCGTGTGGCTTCAATTCTTGCACGAGGTGGATTTTGTAAGCACGCAAACCAAGATCTTTCCACAAAATCTTCCATAAAGGGAATGGACACATATCCAATTCCTGTGCACGATGGCGGATAGACTAATTCGGGTCTTCCTCTACGCTACGCTCTACAGCAGCAATGACTTCTGCTGTACGCACTGTACGACGTCTCTGTAGATGCGTATTATATTTTAGAGTAAACATGATGCGAAAACGTTCCATAGTTAATCTAATTAATTGCTCTGATGGACGATTATGTTGACCGTAAAATGGACGTAGTGCGCGATACGTATTTCGAACAGAACCATGATTTTCAAAATAAATTTGCACAATTTGGAAGCGTTGTTCAGGCGTCAGTCTTTTCATGTTGAAATGCCAAACCAAACTAAACATAAATCACTTGACAGCTGACAAAATGGCCGCCAGTTAAAAAAGTGTTGCCAACTTAAAGTTCTATACCTCTATAAAAAACACCCTTTATAAGTGTTCAAATTTCTAGCATTTTTCAGACGAATAAAAAAAGGTTACAAACGAAAATTTTAACATGCAATCTAATCGTAAGATTCTTTAAAAAAGTCCCACAGTATCTAATGATGAAATTTGTCATAATATGGGAAGTAATAGATATATGTTGGGCTTCCAGTGTCCTTATTTTTTGTTGAATATTATGACGTTTCGGCTAGTAGTTATCTCTAGCCGTTTTCAGATGAAAATTGAATAAATTCTGAAGCTACACCACTATTTATATATAAAATAAAGAAATGCCACACTGGTAATAAATGCTGAGACAAATAACCAAAAAAATGACGAAGTTCTAAGGAAGGAAAACTATACATCTTTTGCCAAAGATTCTACATCTATAATTGAAGGAAGAATCACATCACAGCAAAACTCCACATGGTTATTGATTCCCGAAAATACATAAACAAGACATGTCTTAACGACCTATCACGAGTTCTCTTAACTTTCCGACTTCTCAGCTTGCTAAATTCCATCTTCCAATACTGAAACCATTACAAGAAAATATATAGTCCTAGATCAAGAATTTTCGACATTTCGTAGAAATTATACACGAAATAGAAATACAACAAGAAAACCTTTTATTTAGCTTTGACATGGAAAAACCTATCAACGCTTCAGTAAGGAGTCACTAAAGATCATAAGAAAGAAACTTGAAGAAGGCCAGACTTTAGCAGAAAGAACATCTATTCCACCACATGATATCGTTATATGGAATGGAAACGACAAAAAACTTCAAAACTTCCTTTTTCATCTCACCAATATCAGCTCAACCATAAAACTCACCATGGAGAAAGACGTATAAAATAAATTATCATTCTTAAATGTTCTGGTTGAAAGAAATGGCGAGCAAGTTGGAGCATTTTATTGGGAATTTTCCCATACAATGCTTTTACTTACTGTACTAAGCATGGTTTACATTCTTCTTCTTCTTCTAGGTAGAACCAAGTTCTGTTATCTATACAATGCCTCATCGATCCTCGTTTGAGGTCGAAATCCAGCTGTCTCTCCATCTTTTGGGGGACCATCCAGGCCGCCGTTTGGTGTTTGGTTTCTCTCTCATCACGGTTTTTGCTAGTCTGTCATCGTCCATTCGTTCCACGTGATCTCTCCACTGCCTACGATGGTTTCGAACCTACTTCACAACATCCCCCACTCCGCTGTCCTCGCGTATTGTTGCGTTTCTTATTCTATCTCTTAAACTTGTTCCCGTGATCATTCTCAGCGTTTTCATTTCTGTGTTTCTCATTATTTGTTTTGTCTTTGTGGTTTCATTTCTTGCCTGCGCCGTAGGTCAGTATCGGTCTTACACAGACCTTGTAAATTCTTCTTTTCTCTCAACCGTCATATGTTTATTGTTCCAGATTATGTCTCCTAGTTGGCCTGATATCATGGCCGCTTTGTTGGCCTGTGTGCGTACTTCTTCTGTTACTGCCCTGTTACTTGCTATATGTGCTCCTAGGTATTCAAACTTCCCAACCTGTTCGATATGTTTTTCATCAACCATTAGTTTGCATCTTACCGGTTCTTTTGCTATTACCATTGCTTTGGTTTTCTCCACAGATATCTTCATATTATACTGTTTGGCTGTTCGACTGAGATGGAAAAGCATTCTTTGTAAGTTGTCCTCGCTATCTGCTCTCAAGGCAACATCGTCTGCAAAGCATATAATCTGAACGGTGTTGTGTCCCATTGGGTACCCAATATTTGTGCTTTTTACCTCATCAATGATTTCGTCCATGATTACATTGAAAAGTGTTGGACTTAGGCTATCAACCTGTCTTATTCCTATGGATAGAGGGATTTCCTCTGTTAGAGTGTTATTTGTTTTAATTACCATGGTGTTTTTGGAATTCAGTTCGTATATTGTGCGTATGATTGCTTCGTCTACTTGTTTTTTTCGCAGTAATTCTGTTATGTGTTCCAGTTTGACTCGGTCGAACGCTTGTGTAAAGTCCACAAAACAAATGAACAGCCGTTTATCGTATTCGATAGATTTTTCAACCAGCTGTCTGATAATAACTGGTTTACATTATGGTAATTTGTATGTTAGTCTTTTATAAAGATCACAAACGTTACCAAAAGAAACTCTTCACCCTTCATCTTAAAAATATTGTCACGATTTGCCAGTGGTTGAAAGGATTCGTCATTCGTTGATTACTTTATAGACAGACGCTATTGCTAATCTCATAACAATTAAGAGACATGGAGGATGGTAATCAACAATGGAAGACCGTTACATAGAAAACTCGTTGGAAAAAAAAGATGAAGATTTTGCACAAAAAGCATGAAACAAATTTGACGAATGTTTTGTTACCGTTCTTTGAAATGAAATAATTGCTGAATGGAACTTTTCAAGAAATATACCTTTCTATTTTTTTTAATTATATTAAATAATTTTTTTTACATCAGCAACAGAAAAAAAAATAGGACCCCATAACTTCTTGATAGAGACAGTTAACAAAGAACAGATTATTTATTATAAAGATATGTGTATAATTTTGTATTTAAACAGAATTTATTGTTTCCAAACCATTAAACTGATAATATCGTAAACTGAAATTTTACGTCTTAATTTTTAATCGACGAGTTTTAAAACAAGAAATTAAAAATTCGCATTAATTGAAGATACCAATAATCGTCATTTGAGTCCTCTTTTCTATTCAGTAATATATTTTATATAATACAGCGTCCATCAATAGAAGATATATTATGCAATATAACAAAAGACATAACAATAATCACCCCATTTTTTTTCAACGGATGAATATACTCTATCAAACACCAGGAAGTAAGAAAAAAGAAATTGTATGGTATTTTCGGTACTATTTATTTATATTTCTATTCTAATGATTTGGAACAATCACATTTCACAGACGGTTGCTTACTCATTGAATATGATTGTTTGATCGGCAAAAATATCTAAGTAATTTTCTTTGAATTCCAGTACCACAGACTTTGACATTTTTTAAATGCTTTAAAGGCATTTTTTTTCTTTCAAACAACCAACTTCCACCTCGAAAAGAGAAATTCTGCAGTGCATAGGGAGATATATTAATTTATAATTATTACTTTTTCTAATTTAACAATTCCCTAATTTCTATAATATAATGTATTTTAAAAACCTGTCTTTAGATGAAAATTTAGCATATCAACATTTTTGTTCAGAGACAGTGACGTAACTAAGAGTAACAATGTTTAAAAGTGGACAAAACGTGCATTGTTTTTCTCTTCGCATCTAAAATGAAAACTAATAAGACAGTCACAGTGGTCCAATAAGAAAACTTGTAGATAATTAAAATAATTTTAAAATGAACATTTAAATTTTGAAGAAAATATGTGGAAAATAGACAGAACACTAAAGTGATCAAATGGGTGAAAAATGCACCTAAACATGGGTATGAATGAACAATTAACACGCGAGCGCCAACAAGAAGCCAAGTGGAAGGGGTACTATATCAGCAGCGAGAAAGCTGTATATAAAGTAATAGAAAATAAAAAAAAATGTATTAAAATAGCTTCATTAAAGGCCGAGACAATTAATTTTAATAATTAATAAAATGCACGCTGTCTTCCTTCCTTATGTAACAGCTCATTTTATTTTTTTTTAATTCTCTATAACTCTTCTTATTGGAGTATTATGATTCCTTTATTAATTTTCATTTAAGAAGCAAAACACCAAAAAAATCAGGTTTTGTCTACTTTTGAACAACACAAAAAATTGATAGTGGAAAACATGTATATTTTGACTGGAACACCTACTTTTAAATCATATTAGAATTGGTTTTCAAATAACAATATCGACAAAAAAATACTTTTTTATTTCTTTATATACTGGCGTATTTAGGAATCTACGTAAAGCTACAAATCCTAGATAAAACAAATTCCAAGCTACCAAAATTTCGAGTTTAAAATTACTAGTCAAACTGGATTTTTTGGTCACTCAATGTTGTTTTTCATCAGCTAATTAACATAATTTAACAATAAGGTTTGGTCAAAATTATCACCCAAACTTTCAATGTATAATCATAGTCAACAAATATCTATTAAAATCCATTCTTGTTTGTATCCAGTTCTGGGCCGGGATTCTGTAATAAACCTAAGAAAAATAATAATTATCAAAAGATTATATATATATATATATATATATATATATATATATATATATATATATATATATATAGTAGTAATAGTCAATACAGTAAATTTGAGATAGCGGAAACCGATAAAGAACTGCTTACAAAGGATCTGAACAACTACATAAAGAACACAAGAACTGACGAAAACGTAGAAGAAATTTGGAAATCGTTTAAGGAACTAACCAACAAACTAATTACTGAAAATACTGTACGGAAAAACAAACCGAAAAAACAGAAATGGATGACAGCAGAAATATTGGACCTCATGGAACAAAGGAGACAGTCGAAAACAAATCGAGTGGAATATAAAAGAAGACAAAGAGAAATTAAACAAAAAACTCGGATAGCCAAAGAGAACTGGATGAGAGACAAGTGTATCGAAATGGAAGATCTAAAAAGGAAACATGACATTCAACATGTACAAAAAGGTCAGAGAAATAGCAGGTTTATATAATAAGAATACCACTAATACCCTTGTGGACCCTGATGGTAAAATTATCTTGGACGAAAAAGAAATTCTTGAAATATGGGTTAAATATGTGAAAGAATTATTTGATGATGACAGACCGAATGAACACAACTCCGATGATCTCGCTAATATAAACGCTAATATAGACATGGGACCGGAAATTCTAAACAGTGAAGTTCTATCTGCCATAAGATCTGCAAAAACTAGGAAAGCCACCGGGCCTGATAATGTCCCAAACGAGCTGTTACAAACCACCCATGAGGAAAATATAGGAATCTTGGTCAAACTGTTTAATACCGTTTACGTGACTGGAAATATACCGGAAGATTGGCTGAGGTCTGTATTCGTCCCAATCCCAAAAAAACAGCGAGCAAAGCGATGCAGTGAGTACAGACTAATAAGTCTAATAAGCCACACTTTGAAGGTCTTTCTCAGAATCATCCACAGTAGAATAAGATCTAAATGCGAAGCAGATTTAGATGAAACCCAATTCGGATTTAGAAACGTCCTAGGTACTAGAGAGGCTTTATTCGCTCTAAATATACTTCTGCAAAAATGCCGGGACCAACACAAGGATGTATTCGTATGTTTTGTCGATTACGAGAAGGCCTTCGACAGAGTACAGCACAGAAAACTCATAGAAATTTTAAATAACGTAGGGGTAGACAGCAGAGACGTAAGAATTATTAAAAATCTATATTGGCGGCAGAAAGCAATAGTAAGGCTAAATGGAAAACTAACAGAACAATTCTGCGAGGCGTCAGACAGGGCTGCATACTATCTCCACTGCTTTTTAATATATATTCAGATAAAATATTTAAACGGGCTACTCAAGGACAACGAATGGGAGTACAAATCAATGGAGAATATATAAATACAATACGATATGCTGACGACACTGTTATCCTAAGCGACAAACTACAAGACCTGCAACATCTATTAAACTGTGTTAACACTGAGGGTCAAGAAATGAGGCTCAACATAAATATCAAAAAGAAAAAATTTATGGTCTTTAATAGACAACCTCATATTAACGCTTCAATACAAATAAAAGGAAAAAGTATAGACAGGGTGACTCATTTTAAATATCTTGGATGCTATATCACCGAAAATCTAAACCCAGATAAAGAGATAAGGTTTAGAATAGATACTGCTAGAGCAACTTTTCAAAAAATGAAACCACTTTTCTGCAATGATAACCTCAACCTAAAACTACGACAGAGAATGATAAGATCATACGTCTGGCTAGTGTTACTATATGAGGCAGAGATCTGGACAATAAAGGCTGCCACGATTAATCGGTTGGAGGCTCTCGAAATGTGGCTACACCGGCGAATGCTGAGAATACCTCGGACAGCTAGGCAGACCAACGAAATGGTACTCAATAGGGCCGACACAACTCGTCTACTATTAAACACTGTGAAGTGTAGAAAAATCTCATATCTTGGACATATATTCAGAGGGGAGCGATATAGAATTCTTCAGCTAATCATGACGGGTAAAGTAGAGGGACGTAGAGGGGTAGGAAGGAGACAGGCTTCCTGGTTGAGGAATATTCGTGAATGGACAGGTATACGTAGCGCGGGGGAACTGTTCCAGCCAGCGCAGGACCGTGAAAGACTTATATATATATATATATATATATATATATATATATATATATATATATATATATATATATACAAAAAAGCATAGTTATTAACTGTGTTAACAATTTTCATTCGTATTATTTTGGATAACTCTGTAACACATATTTCCACGGTATTTTCCAATTAACATTACATCCTTGAAGGCAAAAATCCTTGCTACTATGGTAATCGAGCCATTAAAAATATTATGAGGTGAATTTTCTCAACCATGACCATGTATAGATTTAAAGTTAACAAATGTCGGGAGTCGTTACGACAAATAACATCGGTTAATTTTAATATTTCGTCGATAATTGAAACAATATGAATTTTTGTATACATTGCACACCTTTCCATTTAAAACCTATTTATAACCATTTAACACAAAGAATTTAAACGTTCATTTATTGCTTAACCTCTAACCAAACAGGTTCTTGGTATGTTAATTTTGTTTACAAAATACCAAATGTTTGCCTGTTTGGTTTAATATTATTAATATTGCGTAGTTGTGGTAAAATACAGACAAATTAAATAAAACTTTTAGCTCTTTATGAAGAGAATGAGCTAAACAATTGACTAAAAAATTTGAACTACAATGCGAAATTGTGTAATCACTTATTTGTTATGATGATACAATGGTTAGCCAATAGCTTTTAAATAACTATTCTGGAAGCAATTCTATCTCTCCCCAAACTTGATACTACATTCAACATTTTACTTTTTGAAAGAAAAGAGAAACATGAAGATAACCAAGTGGACCCCAATCAAGTATATCAGTTGCAACTATTATCAGAAAGGAAGAACTAAGACTATTTCTTGAAGCCCGTTTACTGAACGCTAAAAGGAATGAATCCAAAGCTTAGGCAGATATTATTTCTTAATTTAAATAAAATGTTGGGTTGTTTACTTCACCTAATAGTCGTCGAATGTAATTAATATAAACATCTATAAACTATTAAAAAACCCAAATTACTTCGGTCATTCACCCATTAGGCCGTTAGTCTACCTGATTTGGCATACCTTTTGTCAAACCTTTCTTGAATTTTAATTTTTCCTATTGGCTCAGCATTCCATTTTGTTATAGAACACAAGCTAATATGTAGTTAAATACTTGTTCTTCGATCCTTTTTTTAGTTTTATTACAACCAGAACAATAATTTTTGTAAATTAAAAGATGTTAAAACTCAGTCAAACGATTTTTGTGAATTCCACCCATTGATGTTCTCGTAAACTAGTTTCGATCATTTCACACTCTCATCAGAACAATTATAGCGTAAACATGTATGTAGTGTCAGGTAACAAATCATATTGCTGAGACTAATAGCAGGAGTACATTAAGGAGATTTCATATCACCCAATTTATTTACTGAAAGGGGTCTTCAAAATACTAAATAGGACAACAAAAGTATCAATTTAGAGATTTAGTCACCTCGCTGACGAGGAGGAGGACGAGGAGTTAAATGAAATCCTGCAACAGTTAAACCGAGCTTCGGCAAGTATAAGTCTAAATTAAATTTCACTAAGATCAGTAAGATCAAAATAATAAGTTCAATAATACCAACATAAATAGCGAAAATAACTACATAAAACGTCTTGGGGAGTGTGTTTATCTAGGCCACGCTATGTAACCGAAGAAAGAGAGCCAACACTGGGAAATGGGCCACTTTTGGCAAACTTGGATACATTTTGAAAAAATTTTTTTTTACCAAACACAGTTTCTCTCCTACTCATAATAGTAAAATCTTATACCACTCCAGGGGTAATAACTCTAAAACCTTGGATTACAGAGAGGATCTTGAAATATGCAGGGAGATAAAGAAAAACCCCGATCATTGTCTCAATGTAAGAATGAACAACGTAAATGACCGCAACCCCATTTTCAAACTTTTTCCTTAAATCATTAAACAATTTAAATGTCTGGGAGCTGTGATTGCGTGGGGTGCAATCTTATAATAATTTTGATCATCTTTTTCAATTTCAGACACTTCATTCTAAATATATTAATAGTTAACACATTTAAACAAATTTTAACTAAGCCTATGTTCGTGTAATTTGTTGCTTTTTTACAAAAATGGAAATTATTTCACGCCACTGAACCCAAGTGTTCAAAATACATCAGCATTTTTGTTCAGAGACAGTGGCGTAACTAAAAGTAACAATGTTTAAAAGTGGACAAAACGTGCATTGTTTTTTCTTCGCATCCCAAATGAAACTTAATAAAACAGTCCAATAAAAAAAGTTGTAGATAATTAAAATAACTTTAAAATCAACATACACCACTGAACCCAAGTGTTCAAAATAGATCACAGAATGGCCGATAACAGTAACGCTATAGATGAATAAACTTTTAATGCCCTTTCTTTCTGCCCTTTTTCCCCTTTTTTGCTCTTTATGCTCATTGTCAATGAATTATTGATTTTAAATACAATTGACAAGAAATTCAAGAATGAAAACTCATACAGAAAATCTCTACTCAGGATTTCACATACTTGTATGTAGTTTTAATTTTTGGAAAGTTTTATTGCTGTATTATGCTATGACTTTGTGTGGCATAACCTCACCCTTTTGGGTTGTTATTAAAAAGGTTTATTGTTTTAGTAATGTCAATGTGCACAGTGTGTTGAATGTTCTAGTTTTAATTTTAATTTTAAAAGTTTTTAAAAATTTTTTAATTGTATACATCTTGTTCTGTGCGACTTTTCGCAAACTGGCAGGGTTGAGGTGTGCCCTTTTGACAAGTGAGTGTGGTTGGTGAGTACTGAGTAAACTTATTTGCTGACCATATTCTCTTGTTGCTAGGGTCTGAGCCCTGAGGATGGTCCGATAGAGAGACCGAAAGCGCTTGGCCGATTGTAATAATTTCAAATATACACTGAAATACAAAATCCGTCAATTTCTAGATACATTATGTTTCACTAAAGCATAAGCAAGAAACTTCGAGACAAAATTAGGAAGGTAGATATTAAAAAAAGGATAAAGATAGACGATATAATTGAGAAAGTGTAGAAATATCGATAACAGTAACACATAAGGATATAACGACCAAGAATTTTTGAAATAACTTTTAGTGTTTGAATTATTAAAAAAAAAACAGAATTTTCGGATTCTGAATTATATATTTTTCAGCCGTAAACATTAAAATTCGGGCGATACCGATAAAAATTTTTGCAAAAACTTTTACTGAACCTGAAGACAACGTCATCAATTGTTTTTTAATGTTTTTATATATATAATAACAGTATATATTTCATAGTATTAGTTTGTGTTTGTAGTTTGTAGAGTTTTAGGGTTATTTTTTACGTTATGACATGTTATTGAGTGAGCCTTCAAGATGTTGCCACTGTGTCTTATTTACTATTTTTCAACCGTGAAATCTGTTTGTAGGACACATCAGTTCATAATATTGATTAAAAATATTTAATATTATCAGAACAGAATTACATCAAGAAATTTAGTACAATATTATTTTTTAAATTTAAATATAATGCAACTATTGCAGGTGTTAATTTCAGAAAATTATTGTATATATCTAAATGTTCACTACATATTTAAATACCTCATTAGATAAAAGTTTAGTAACACTCACGCTAATAACATATACCAAAACTCGCCCAACAAGATTTTAAATGGTTTTTAATAATATCATAAGTTATGTAAGAAAAAATTCGGCGACGGTTGAATACTTTTACTATTTTATAAGCCTAAAATATTCACATTACGAAATTTTAAATGTCGTGGGTTCCCACATACTTTTATGTAGGAAGCAATACCCGCCATTGTTGTAGTTTGCACAAATATAAAAGAAAAATAGGATTAAATAGATTTTTATATAATATTAAGATCATTTTTAACATTCTAAAAGTCTGAAAGTGAATTTATCGCCAGCAGGTCCCGATAATGCAAAGATGTGTTTTTAAGGACATTTTTTATCGAAATTAAGATTTCTTATTCAGTTCTCGCCAGTTCGACCTATGCTACTCGGGACTTATTTGTGGAAGCTTTTAAATACATCGACCACCAGGTGGTACAGGAAGGGAAACAATGGTGGTAATTGTATCTCCTCCGAGTCTAACAAAATCAAAGTACTTTAATCGTTTTAGAACAAATTTTCTGGAGGATACGTAACATCAAATAGAAAGTTCCTCTATCTCGGCGAAATCCTGTATCTGCGCCTGCCGATAACTCGTCTTTTATTGTAACGATACATCATTTCGTGTGTAATAAAGTTTACCTCATTCTATTTGGCAAAAAATAGATACTGTAGGCTGTAGGTGTTTAAAAGAGTTAAGACGCCTATATTTTAAGGCTCGTGGGTAATCTGCCTTGTGTGATGAACCAAAAAGACGTCTCACAGCTTTACTTTATAAACCAAATATAAATGCACTATGAGATGAGTTTAGGCGAAATTTTGCCTAAACTTTTCACAGCCGTCCTCGAATATGCAATGAAATCACTGCTCTGGGAGAATAGAGGCATCAATATCGATGGTAAAAGGCTAAGACACCTTAGATTCGCAAATAACATCATTCTTATCACAGACAACATCGGCGATGCAAAACATATGCTTGAGGAAATAGTGCAGGCCTCATTAAAAGTCGGTCTCCGAATAAATGCAAGTAAAACTCAAATAGTGACAAATCTAGTGCTTGCACAAAACATCAGAATAGGCAACTCCGAGACATGAAATACAAATTGGAAAAAACAATCAAACACGCGAGATACTGCGTAGAATAGGTTTGGGTTGGGCTGCTTTTGGCAAATTACGAGAGGTATTTAAAAGTGATGATACCCATATGTCTGAAGAGAAAAGTATATGAACAATGCGTGTTACCGGTAATAACATATGCAGCAGAAACTTTGACATTAACAAAAAAATCAGCAGAAAAGAGTAGGCTAAAGAGCCATGGAGAGAGTCATGCTTGGATTCACTAAAAGCGACAGAATACCCAATAATGCCATCAGACAAAGAACCAAAGTAAAAGACATAGTTGAACACATAACTAGAAAGAAATGGAGATGGGCAGGTCATATGGCGAGAATATCAAACGAGAGGTGGATTAAAAGAATATCGGAATGGCGGCCACGAGAAGACAAACGTAATAGAGACAGACCACCAAGACACTGGAGCGATGATATAAAGAGAATTGCTGGGAACTGGGTCATGACGGCCCAGAACCGAGAGACATGGAGGAACTTAGAGGAGGCTTATGTTCAGCAGTGGACAATAACGGCTACACGATGATGAGATGAGTAACCTCATACCAATTATACAATACCGAATGGAATAAGCTGAAATAACACCAATATATTCCTCGAAATAATAGGATATGAAAAGAGAGATATGAGAAAAACATACTTTGAATGTTTCTTTGCCAAGACATGGTAAATTCATATGATTGGTTTGTCTTAAAGTAAATGGACTTAATTTTGAAGTGATTTAAAGTTAATCAGTTCTTCAGTTCTTAGTTTTCAATTACGTTTGATTACAATTTCTAGCCACTTCATATTTATTCCTGCTTGAAAGCAACAATGGGAAATGTAACATACTAACTTAAAGGGGTTACATGAGTTTCAGAAGCTAAAGAAAGCGTATTTTTACGAGTTTTTTTTTCATATAAAGAAATATTTATTATGGCCAAACTTTTACAGATGAAAGAGCATCTATTGATCTGTTTTCAGTAAAAATTTCATCTAAGGATCTTGAGAAATGAGCCGGTGCGACCTGATTTTAGGAGACGCTTCGAAAAAAAGGGACTTTACGGTGGACATGGTAACTCGAGATAGCCTCATCTGAAATCAAAAAACCAAATATTTCCTGTTAGTACATGAGAATAGCTAGGGAGTGGACGAAGGATTTTGCGAAAAATTAAAAATTGCATCTTTGGCAGAGTTGCAAAAAAATTTTTCAAAATTTCGTTAAAATTGATGCCAAAAAGCTCTGCCAAAAAAACAAATTTTATTTTTTTGCAAAATCCTTCATTCACTCCCTAGAGAATCACTTTTAGAAAAAACCTGCAAAATTTGAAGGAGATCGGTGCATTCGTTTTCGAAAAATCGTGTCCACCGCCTTCAAAAATGCAGTTTTAAAAAAAAACGCGTTTAAAGTTTCATATAAGAAAAAACCCGAGAATTTTTTTTTACTTACATAGAATCACCAATCCCAGGGCCATACAGCAAAGTTTCTGCGTCAGTTGCATTATCTAAAGCATCCTTTTGCTCTCTTCTAAGTCGAATTCGGGCTTCTCGAGTCGTAGTCTCTGCTTTTTTGTCGGCCAAGGAAATGCGATGTTCGTCTATAATCCGAGCATGTTCATGGCAACTCCGGCCGACTTTCACATCCATATTGTGGAAAAACATCAAAATGGATAACATGCCTTCATTGAAAATAGATGCAGCTATATATGCAGCAATATGAACTATTTTGGAGTCAGCGGGAAGTATTTTCGGAGTTATCTTCCAAATTAATTGATTGACACTTTCATTATTATTTTGTGTGAATCCTCCGACACACCGCTGAAGAAGTTCGTCTTTGCTCAGCTCATAGTAGATCGGCTTGATAGCTGTCAAGATATCATCTGCCAAAGGGTAATAATCATGCTGAAACCTTCGAGGCTATCGGTAGCTGCAGCATATTACCAAACACACCAAGAGTGAAAGGAAGAACAGCTGCTGCGCGCGGACCGACCGAGCGACCTTGAGATGGGCGGACCTTCTATAGGCTCTATTCCCGGAAGTTTAATCCCGATTGACTTGAAATTTTCAGAGAATATTTCCAAAATAGTGTACTTTCTAATGGGCCAATAGAAAAAATTATTTTTTGAAAATTTGAAACCCATGTAACCCCTTAATGGTGAATCATTTCCAGTTTATTATTTTATTTACTAGTTTTAGAAAATGTTCTTAAGCTTTCGTTTGATCCTTTTACATATTTTCACCTTTAACTTTACAATACTATTATTTTCTCTTTGAAGTACATGACCCGCCATAAATTAAGATTAAACATAATTATCCAATTAAAACCAGGTTACACCTAAATTTAACAATTAAAGTCAATTAAATCATTGAGTTGTTATGTTAAAGAATATAAAATCTTAGTCATGGCATTTGGAATTGTAACAATGTTTTTAATAAATGTTATTTAATGTAAAATAGATTATTGGGCAAAAGTACAACAATACAGTGCTTTTCTTCTTTTGATATATATATATATATATATATATATATATATATATATATATATATATATATATATATATATATATATATGTAATCGAAGGTTGTCGGGCATCCCGTGTATGTGCTGAGTCCCTCTGAGGACTGTAAGGCAGCTGACGTTTCGGTGAAATCTCATTCACCATTTTCAAAGCTCACTGTACGGCGTCTACGAGAATTCGCTCATATATCCGGTAAGTATATATATATATATATATATATATATATATATATATATATATATATATATATATATGTTAATGCGGATTTCACGGATTCCTCCGTGTGAGATGCAATAGCAGTGGATATATCCACATTATGCCGTTGTAGTGCTGAAATCACATTCAGCAAACATACAACTATATGCAGCTCCGCGTATGGATGAAGTAAAATGCGAACAGTAAATGCAAACTTCTCTCCATCATATCATATATACGCCATCCGGCGGGAGGCCGGAGAAGCCGCGTTCAGTATGTGCATGCTTCCTTCCGATCTGTCCTTTGCACAGTCAGGTGCATGTCGGTACCCTGATGAGTCTAGTAGAGACGAAACATGTACCTCTGCCATATCACTGTGGCGGGGAGGGTAAGTTTTGACTTTCTTCTCGGTATGGTGGTACAGGTAGGCCATCATCTCGATGGTGGTGGAATAGGATAAATTGCGTTTTATAACAATTTATTCTAACTGTGCAACCTCTAACACAGAAAGGATATGATGGAGAGAAGTTTGCATTTACTGTTCGCATTTTACTTCATATATATATATATATATATATATATATATATATATATATATATATATATATATATATATATATATATACTTACCGTAGCTAGAAGTAGGATTGGTAATAGTTAATAAAATATCTATAATTACGAAATACTGTAAGCTCAGTTGGGTAGTGCACAGAAGAATGAGAAGAGGCAGTTGGTCAGCATTAATTTGGAGAAAGAAATAAGCGAAGAGAAATGTTAATAAGTATCTCGGAGATAAACAATTGGTATGCAATAAATATCTTCTTTAAGAAAAATAATAATCTGAGAAATTCCATGCTTCAGTTACAAAAACGAAATTGCACTTCATAATCTCAAATTACCCCCAAATAGTACAAGATCTGACGGCCATTAACAGAATTAATATATGGAGTGACTACAGAATGATGAGATCAAAAATATTCATCCAAATCTATCTTAAAAGATCAAAACCATTTCTAACAAAAAATGCGCCTGAAGCAATAACTACTTATAGTGAAAAAGGAAAATGTAATGAACAAGAGATTAAATAGAGAAAGGTTGGATAGCTAAAGTAAACATGTAAACGAGCCTGGATATCTAATAACTATAATCTGGAAAATTGCCAAAAATAAGACAGTAATAAGAAAGAAGACAAACCCTAAGACAAAAGCTTTGTTTGAAGGTAGAAGACAACATAAGTAGATCCAAATTAAAACACCCTGGAATAGTCTGAAATTAACACATTAATTCGTAAAGAGGTGCGTAGAGACATCCGAGAATATAACACAAAAATCATTAGATACAACTGAAAAAATAAGGACCCAAAGATCTTTAAAAAGCATGTTAATGTGGGCAAAGAAAGGATAATTTCATTTCAAGATAGATACGGAAATCTAATAACAAATAGATATTATCAAATAAGTAGAAAAATACTACACGAAACAACAAGAAACCAGAGACTCAACAAGAAGCAAAGAGAAAAAGGACGGTAAAGAATGTTCCGAAGACATTCCAAAGATAATAGAGGAAGAAATTGCAAAAGCACTTAAATCAATGAAAAGTAACAAAGCTGTTGAGCCTGATGGTGTACTACCTGAAATGTTGAAGAGAGAAGATATCTGTTTAAGCCAAAGTAACACCCCAAACTCGTGGCAGTATTAATTATCCTATATATAAAAACGGAGACATAAAAAATCTTCATAACTATAGACAATTAGTCTCTTTTTCCAACTTTTTACCATAATATTAATAAATAAATTGACCAGTAAAACTGATTTCCAACGAGCTGGGTTTAGATCCGACTGAATACGTGTAACCATCTACATACTATTAGAAACAATAAGTACAACTTGGACTTTCACTTGACTTTTATTAACTACCAGAAGACATTTCATACTATAAAAATCTGGGCGGTGTTAATTTTACTAAACATATTCCAAATAGATAACAGATACCATAAATTAATTGCGCTCTTCTGAATCAATACATATACTTCTTGAAATTGCAACTTGTTTTGTAACTTCCAAATATACATTCATTACTCCCGGCTTTTATTTTTAAAAATTTCTTTATAGTTTTGCATCATCAAAACCAGGGATTGATGTAAAAAATAGTAAATATAAGTTCATAATAATAAACCTCATTGCAACAACTCGCTTATATATCTTCAAAGTTATTTTTCGTGATATGTCTTAAATTAAGTGCAAATTTTTATCACCCTGTATAGCATACCAGAATAAAACACACACCTTACAATGAGCTGTTGTAGGCGTATGTTTTTTTCCTTTAGTTAATAAATTTGACACACTTTTTATTCGCTCGTTTCAGCACTTAAAATTATCGTTGTTTTTCATCGATATTATAATTGCGGCTGTTAAAAAACAGCTGAAAGGTGGATATTTTAAGAAAATGTTCAAAAAAGAAAATCCAAGAAGTATCTCGAGGAATTTATTATTAGAAACATTTACATAACAAAAACAAGAATACAATTATTAATATATTCTTATTTTTATTTATATTAAAAACAATTTGCCCAGTATTTATTTTTTTATTTACCTTACTTGTATATTTCTACCATTTATATAATCGACGTTAAAAAACACTATTTCGTAACATATATGTTGTTAAACAATCTTAGCTATTAAACATAATTTAAAGAGTGTTTTTTGGCCTTGAAAACAACATACCTACATCTATTTTCAACTTTGACTCATAATTAGCAATATTTTATACTGCAATTTTTTAATATCGAAAACAAATAATTATTACCTGATGCAGAGATAGTCACGATATAACATAAACAGTGACCAAAATAAACAAAAAAGCAAATTTCCAAACTTTTGTTTTCGAGCTATTTAAAAATAATTTTAAGAATATTTCAAAACAAAGTCAAATCATTTAAAAATTGTACTTTTTAAGACCTTTATTCCCGAGCTCATTCAGATATACTTCTTTCCAGCAGATTAAAGAAAACTCTTTTTTTTTTAACTACAAGATCTTGTTTTTGCAAATTTTCAAACATTTATACAAGGTGTTTCTTTAATAATAAAATTATTGTTCTCTCTTTCAGTTTGCTGGTCTCCTACTCTGCATATTCATCATGGAACTAACTGTTGGAATTTGTGCTGCCGTCTTCAAAACTGACTACAAAGTTGCATTCAAAGAATCACTTTCCGAATCTTTGAGACATGTTTTGTCGAATTCCAGAGATCGAGTCAACAATAATTATTACGAAGTTGCTAGAGACAGAGTAAGTAGAAAGAAAAATGATACTTTCGAATTTTTACTTCTGTATGAGTAATACTTTCTACAAGATATTTGATGATGATTCATAATTAATTATACAGGGAATAATATATGAGTAAATTTTTATACGGTATGTTTAAAATTCTTATTAAAATAACTTCTTGGAAAAAAATAGCAATATGAATGACTTATACCTTTAGAATGCCTACGTATTGTGGTTAAATTTCCAAAATTATTATACATAGATGATGACGAGAAATCCCTATTTTTTCTATATTATCGATGCATTAATTAATATGAAATCATTCAAAAAATTTTTATATAATGACGTGTAAATTCCCGTAAAATAAAAATGTAATAGTAAATTGTACCATTTCTTTTTTTAATGGTGCAGAAAAATTACAAAATTTAGAATACTGTTCCAAAAGTCTGCAGTACTCTTACTCGTTAGCAGCACTTTTAAAAGCTTTGATAATCCTGTTAGCACAATTATAAAATAGCTTCAGTGATCCAAGAAAACAAAAAAAAAAAACTAATCACAAAATAATAAAATAAGGTTTTTTTTTTTGAAAATAAAATCTAGAATTATTTTACATCAAATCTGATGATTTGCAACAAAATATGGGAATTTAAAAATTTTTTATTCATGGCGTGACTAACTCACATTATCTAAACTTCTAAATTGTAATGTGAATTGCACTGCTAGTTAGCGATGTAAATGTGAGTAAAAATCACAAATTTCTCACCTATATTTTGAAACAGCAGTACTTTGAGAAGCGGTACTAAGTGAAAATGTCTAAGAAAACATTAAAATTAAATGTCGTTCATATTCTAAATTATATAATAGCAAATTCACCCCAAATTCTTGATCCTATATTAAAACATTCACACTTATCCTTTGAAGTAAAAGCTATTTTCCAACCAACTTCTAAAAGAAAGAGGTTCTCAATTCGTTGACTATTTTTTTTTTTTTATGTATGTACACCGATTACTTCGGAACGGCCGCACCGATTTGAATGAAATTTTTTACGTTATGTTCAGGAAGATGCTGCGGTGGTCCCATACTTTTTTCAACGAAATTGATTGATGGCTGTAAATTATTAATTTAAAAGTATTTTTTCAGGATTCATTATGGCGAATCCAATATAGCAAACTAAAAATTTTACATTTTTCCATTTTGTTCAAAGGTGGGACTGGATCGTTTTTGAGGATTTAAATAACGAATATAAAATTATTTTAAGAAAATCTAATATGTCAGATGCATCCAAAATTGGTACTAGAGGACTTTGAAGGGTTTAGATTTAGATTATATTAAGACGTTCAAATAATTTTTTTGAAATTTCATATGGCGGATCCAATAATGTGTGTTAAAAATTTGACTTTATTCGCATTTTTTTAGATTTGGTATTAGGGGGTTTTTGGGGTCGTGTATTACGAATATGAAGTTAATTTTTTACAACTATTGGGTTGATAAGATACAATTGATATTGCGGGATGCTTGGGGAGTATACAAACTCAATATGCAGTATAAAATATATCGGGCTAAGAAATTTACGTCTCAAGTTCTTTAAATATCGACATTGGAAGGTTTTGGGTCTTATAGTACCAATCTAAAATTAATTTGAAATTTAAGATAGCGTATTTACTGTGACAGACTAAATATTTGTTTTACACAATTTTACTGTTATTTGGAAAACTCCAAGAATCAAAGAATTTTTAGTGGTTCATTTTAGGATGATTTACAACTTTAGATAAAATGGGTACTTTTTTGCCACTTTGGAGTCATTGCGCGGTAATATCGATTAGTATTTAGTTCAAATTTTATGGATATCATAATAAATTCAAAAATAAAAATTGAAAAATAGTATTTTTATAAAAAAATTGAACTGGCTTCGAAAAGAGCGCTAAAAAGTGAAAAATAACTATAAATTTTTATATGAAATTGAAATTTTTGAAATCGGTGGCAAATTATTTCTAAATGAACTAAATAACCACTGATATATACAAAATATGATAAGACAGCAATTACAAATTAAGTATTTTTAATCTGCTTATGCGAATCACATTTTGTCAGGTATTAGTTTGGCGCCGATTTCAAAAATTTCAATTTCATATAAAAATTTATAGTTATTTTTCACTTTTTAGCGCTCTTTTAAAAATCGGTTCAATTTTTTTATAAAAATATAATATTGTGTATTTTACAAAGTAATGTGTTTAAGTTCATACTAGATACCCTATATTTTATATACGTGAGTTAATCGTAATGATATACGTTTGATATGGCACAATACAAAAACAATAAAATATAAAAATTCACCAGCAAAACAAGGATCAATAGCAGGATTAAAGAAATGGTTAAGAGAAGAAAAGAAATTTTAGAAAAAAGATGTATGGAATAAAAAACAAATTAATTATATTATTTTATCTAAATATTTTCTACTATAAATAGGAAAGGTATCTTTTTTAAAATTAATTTATTATTTGCCAGATATATTCATTCACTTCAATGCTGACAAAATGTTTTTCTTTTGCAGCCTAGCTCAGGTTCAACTTATGGAGGAGGAACTGCTTATGACGCTATCGATGGACGTGACAAAAACTACTGGGATGTCTTGCAAAGACAAGTAAGAACAAGCAATTTTTTATTAACTAAAGAAAACTTGGTGAATAATAAAGCTTAAACATTTCAATGGTTTTTAATTTGTAAAAGTTTAGATAATGAAAAAATCAATTTTATTTATAACCTGAATAGCAAATATCCTGGTAACAATCAGAGTAACATAGCCTCTTCAAAAAATACACAATCATTAGAAATTTTGTGTCTTTTATCACTACCATTTACATAGTTTCTATGAAAACCACTAATAAAACTTATCTGGTTATTTAAATCAATACAACCCTGTTGTACTTGACGATTTAAGGAAGATCTAATTTTTTCTGCTGTAGCAGGAAAAGGTGAGAGCCTAAAATTTTAACGTTGTGTGAAATTTTTCATTTGTATAAATTTTTCTGCATATATCGTAAAAAAACTATTTCAAAATATTCTTATTAATTGTAGTTCAAATGTTGTGGTGTTGATGGACCAAAAGACTGGCCCGATAATATCAGACCAATCTCCTGCTGTCTGGATAAATTCTGTTGGGGAGATAGCGCTGTATATCACCAAGTTGGTTGCTACGATACTCTAGTAGAAAAAATACACGCCAGTACCAATGTGTTGGTGTACGTTGGAATTGGGATTGCTTTTATCGAGGTAAGATAGAAACATTTAAAATTATGTATATGGAAAAGTTTGCAAGTTTTCTTTTAATTTTTTTCTTGGCAAAAAGTACATATAATATTTTATAAGTATTAAAAGATGAGTAGTATAAAAATTTTATCGATTTTGCCCAGGAGAAAAATAGCTACGCTAACCAACAATGCTTCAATTTACATACTTTTGTAAGAGTAATGCTTATTAACAAAATAGTTAATTCCAATACCTGAGTAAAGACAATTTGACTTTCCACCTATTTTGTTCAATAAATTATATTATTTATGCCATTATTAATTTGTCTTTGGAACTCATTTACTTATATTAATATAAAGTTTTTTTTTTAACTTTAAAACAAAAAAAGCTGCCAACTAAAATTAGACTAAACAAAATAAAATTGTTAATGCAATAATTTAAGTGAATCATCCAAGTCATTTTATTTTAATTTCATTTGCTTCTTCATCATAGCATTTGAGTCACCTTTTAGCTATTTGTTTATTAGTTAAACAAATCTTTTTATAAGGGGGAGAGTACATTGTTGCTTGCACCATTGGTGCGTATAACCAAATCATAAAACTTGGCTTTTTTGGTACGAATTATTGTCAGGATAGGTAAATTTTTTTTAATTAAAAAGAAAATTTCAAATCTTCTATCGTTAACTAAGCATACTCTAACCTGCATGAATCTAATACGAACTATTCTCAAAAATGAACTAATACACCTCTGGTATAACATCTAATTTACATACAAGTAAAAGTTTGTTGCTTATTTCACAACCTCCAATTCATTCGCATCATTGATGTCCTACTAAGAACCAAGCCTATGAAAATTTAAGAAATATACATAAGAAAAAGTGAAATCGTTTTAAAAAAATTTTCCATGTCCTAACTAGATAGATAAATATAATAATAAATAAAAACGTTTGGTTTGTGAAATCCATAAAAAATATGGTATTTTTGTTTATTTCTTTCTGCAAGGTTTGAGGGAGATAGTTGTAACCTTAATATTTTGAAAAACAAATCTCATATTAGTATACTAAAATTGTACAAGTTGTTTTAGCTATATAGGATGATTCTCAGGGATTGACAGTGTACTAACGTGCATGGGGGACAGCCAGCTTACTTATTTTAAATGGAACACCCTATACTATATTATTGCATTTTTGATTTCTACGTAAAATTCTAGACATATTTTATGGATAATATTCTCTACTTAAGTCTCATCGTTTTGGACATATTTAAATTTTTATGTCAAAAATGACGTTTGCGGCCAAAACTTAACTATAATTTTTTCTTATAGAAAGTCTTTATTTAATTTGGGTTAGTTTTCTTGTAGACGAAGATCCACTTTAGTTAGTCTTTTTATGATATTTTAAAAAATTATTATTACAGAGTGGTCAAAAAAGAAGAAGAAAAAATTATATTTAAAAAATCGTCAAAAGTCAATTATCTCAAATAGAAAGCACCTATTTTTATAATTTTATCATATTAAGCATTAAAAATAAGGGTAACTTTGTATAAGGTTGCCTATTCCAAAAATTTATAGTTTTCAAAATATTGGCAATTCATCATTTTTCCATTGTTAAAATGCTATACTGCTTTTAAGTTTTGTTATTAGTTGGCCATGACGGCGAGGTGTGACGAAAATAAAACAATCGAACCTACAGAATTATCACTATTTCTTGCCATTTGACATTCATTAATATTATTCATGCCTGGGCGATTAAATTACATACACGATTATTATTTAAACTTATTTATTATTTATGGAGAATGTGAAACAGTTATTTCAAGAACATGCGATACATTCGCGATCCGATATTCGAAGAAACATAAACCAACAGTACCAACTGTAAAAAAAATTATAAAAAATTTCAAGAACTTTGGATCGATAAAAGCTAAAAGAAATAGAAATAAACCAGTTGTTAATAAAATAAAGTTACAAAAATTATTTAAGTAAATGTTCGAATTGACGCCCTTAAAATTCCAAACATTTTTCGCACCTAAGCAAGAACTCTTCATGGGTGGTTCTTCTTATTGACTGAGGATTAATTTCTTCAAGTGCTATTCTTACGCGCGGCATGCAATCTTCCATAGTGGTTAATGAGGTGTTGTATACTTTATTTTTGATTGTCCTCCAAATAAAAAAATCAAGTACTGTTAGGTCGGGGCAGCGAAGTGGCCAAAGATGTGGCCTATTCTTGGCTATCCATTGATCATAAAACAAGTTTTGCAGGTGATTGTTAACTAAATGCTATTATGTGTAGGCGCCCCACCATATTGATCTCTCTTTGTGGAAAATCAGTGCCTTTTAAATGTTGTACTGTGGAATATTCATATGGATGAAAATTGTGTTTCCATAAAATCCTTAAAACTGATGTTTGAGATAATCCAGACTCTAATACTACTTGCCTTGTAGATATTGGCTGATATGCGGCGAAATATCCTAAAATTGTAGTTTCAATATTTTCATTATTAACACCTGGTTTATTTCTATTCCTTTTTGCTTTTATGGATCCAAAGTTCTTGAAGTTTTCTATAATCCTTTTAACAGTTGGTAGTCTTGGTTTCTGTTTCTTCGGATATCGGATCGCGAATGTATCGCATGTTCTTGAAATAACTCTATCACATTCTCCATAAATAATAAATAATAAAATAATTATTATTAATAAATGTCGAATGGCAAAAAATAGTGACAATTCTGTAGGATTCGTCTGTTTTATTTTCGCCACGCCTCGCCGTCATGGCCAACTAATAACAAAACTTAAAAGCCGTATAGCATTTTTACAATAAAAAAATGTTGAATTGTCAATATTTTGAAAACTACAAATTTTTAGAATAGACAATCTTATACAAAGTTAATCTTATTTTTAATGCTTAATATGATAAAATTATAAAAATAGATGCTTTCTATTTTGAAAAAATTGACTTTTAACGATTTGTTAAATATAATTTTTATTATTTTTTTTACCACTCTATATTAATAATTTTCAAAATATCATTAAAAGACTACTAAAGTCGATTTTCGTCTATAAGAAAACTAACCCAAATTTAATAATTAAGACTTTCTTATAGTAAAAACTTGTAGCTAAGTTTTGGTTCACAGACGTCATTTTTGACATAAAAATTTAAATATGTCCAAAACTATGAGACTTAAGTATAGGATATTATACATAAAATATATCTAGAATTTTACATAGAAATCAAAAATGCAATAATATATAGGGTATTCTACTTAAAATTAGCAAGTTGACATCTACTTCCGGTATAACCGGAAGTGCTGCCATCTTGAAAATATTTTAGCCGGCTGTCCCTTATGCACTTTAGTACACTGTCAAATTTTCAGATTTTTCCTAATCATAGTTTTCCCACAGTCCATCGATAAAATTCCCGGAGAATCATTCGGCCCCAGAACAAGTCAAATTACAATTATTTTATTATAACGTCATCTACAGGGTGCGGTCAAATAGTGGGTAAAAGTTTTTCAATTAATTTTCGAGATATCTCAAATACTACGTTTGTTCTTCTGCGGCTAAACGATAACAAAGTATTATTATATAGATAGAAATTAAAAGGACATCTTAGGACTGCGGTGATAGTCTCCTTGTTCTCGTTATTCCGCTGGTTCTGTCTATTTACTATTACTAATTACTTTTGGCTGCTGCTTTTTGGCTTCAAAAAAATTTAACTTTAGTTTCGTAATAATCTCTTTATTTTCAAAATTTAAAAATAAAATGGTGAATGCGAAACTTCTGTTAAATTTAAATTTCTTGGTGCTTTAAAATTCTGCATGTATAATAATTTTTAAGCTTTTAGGTGGTGGTTTGCGGGACAGAACTAAAACAACCATGTTTTATTAACAAAATTTGCTTATTTTCAGGTTATTGGGATATTCTTAACCTGTTGGTTAGCCGGCCTATTAAAAGAAGAATAGTTATATCCCACGAATAATATTAGGCATTAATTTAATAAGAAAGACAGAGAGAGAGAGAGGAAATTAATTTGTGATTTTTTAAAAATTTGATCTGATTTTATATTTTATATAAACCACCACCAAAAATTTTAATTTTAAATTTTTCTTCGAGCAAAAAAAAAATTATCTTGCATAAAAATTGTAATTTCTTTACAGATCCTAGGAATATTTTTGACGTGTTGGTTGGCTAACACGATTAAAAACGACGATGACGAAGTGATAAAAATTCACCCGAGCCATCACGACTTACAAGCTCATTCTGAGACACACAGTTCTGAGTCACCCGTATAATAGTTGTAATATTTAATAAAATTTAAAACTATGTAGTATTTTTACATACGTTTAATATCTGCAATAAAAACCACCACCAAAAATTGTTAAAAATTTAATATACAAAATACTAACCAGCAGTAGATGAGAGATTTAAAAATACATCAGCTTTATTTTGTTGTTCTTTTAACGTAGTATAGACAGCTTTTTTCGTTGATTATTTTGATTTTTTGACTTGACAATAGAGCTCAATATATATCTTATTTTCATACGCCAGCGTGATAAAAATTATTTACATAAAATTAAAACCCAATCTAAATTACAAAAGGTTATAATTTACGCATATACAATATTTTCTGAGCTTCAAAGGGTCTAACCGAATTAGAGGGTCGAAACTACCCCCTCGGTAATTAAAAAATAAAAAACACCGGGTTGTTCTACATTAAAAAGTACACAAAAAATTTTTTAATCACTTTTATCGTCACATAACCTCAAAAAAAACGTCTTTTTTCGTTTTTCGACGATATCTTTGCTTCTAATCGTCGTAGAAACTTGTTTTTTTTGTCGTTTTGTAGATTTTTTTATTGCCTACAACAAGATAATTTTTACAAAAATTTTTGGGGCGAAATTCAAATTTTTATGGATGTTCGAAAATTTTTAAATTCAATAAAATAAAAACTAGGAAAATAACAGGACCCAAAAAAATATGTTGATTTTTAGACGCCAAACTATGTCCCTGAAAGTGGTGAAACATAGTCAAAATCGCAAAAAACGCATTTTTATCGAGTTTTGAAGCATGGAATTTTGTTATAAATCCTCAGTTGTTTTTTTTAAAACTATGTGTGTATAATATATATATATATATATATATATATATATATATATATATATATATATATATATATATATATATATATATATATATATATGCCGAAGCCATTTTCAACCATTTTTCCCTTGGAGACACGATTAAGACAAGATTAACAAAAGGCAAAGACAATTTTAGGTTTTTTTTTATTTCAAATACTTGGTCATACCTTGTAATTTTTTTTAAATACAAAATACCATAGAAATAAATCATTTCAGTTCATGAAAAAGTTTTTTTCGTTAAATGTATACGTAAGTATTAAGAAGTATTATTACTATTTTAAACAGTAAAGCAATAATTAACGTATTAAAAAATCTTGTTTTATAAAATGCTTATAATGCTTATATATTATATATATATATATATATATATATATATATATATATATATATATATATATATATATATATATATATATATATATAATTTTATGACAACTGAGGATTTATAAGAAAATTCTATGCATCAAAACTCGAAAATACGAAAAAATGCTAATAACAGCCGTTTTTTACGATTTTGACTATGTTGCACCACTTTTATAAATTTGAAAAAACTCATGGACATAGTTTGACTTCTAAAAAACAACATATATTTTTTTCAAACCTACTATTGTCCTAGTTTTTATCTTATTGAATTTAAAAATTTTCGAATACCTATAAAAATTAGAATTTCGCGCCAAAAATTTTTGCAAAAAATATCTTGTTGTAGACAATAAAAAAATCTACAACATGAAAAAAAATCAAAGTTTCTACGATGATTACAACCGAAGATATCGTCAAAAAAAAATAAAAAAGATGTTTTCTTGAGGTTATGTGACGACAAAAGTAGATAAAAATTTTTTTGTTTGTGTACTTTTTGATGTAAAACAACAGGGTGTTTTTTTATATTTTTTTATTACCGAGGGGGCCATTTCGACCCCCATAATCAGCTAGACCCTTTTATCATAAATTAAACATGTTTTGAAGTGTTCATTTTACGGATATTTTTTTTGTCCTTGTTATCTTTCTCTTTTAAGAGGTAAAAACATTTACTTCATACAGCAGAAAACTAAAATTTAAGAAAAGACACGCTACTTTTAACTTTAATAGGTTTGTGTAGCTAAAAAATAGTATCTTACGTATAAAAACTGGGTTTTTGTTTATGAGCAAGAAAAGACAACAAAATAAAGCAATCGTTTGCTTGAAATCTTTCATCCGATGGTTAGTTTAGTTGTTAAATCAGAATTTTAGGCGAAAGTAGTGTGAGAAATAAATTCTGATTTATTTTCAGCTTCTAGGAATATATTTAACGTGTTGGTTAGCCAACGCGATTCAAAAGAGTGAAGATGACGATATTTTACAATATCACAGAGGCAATCCCAATTCACAATCTCATTCTGATACTCAAAGCGTAGAATCACCCGTATAAAAGATGATTTTTATGGTTTTATTTCATGTGTCTTTAATATTTTTATGTTTACGTGTTCATACACCAAAAAAGTTCACAATCCCATACACATACTTTCAAAAAACCACCACCAAAAACCATCGAAATTTTCAAAATTGATTGATGCAAAGTAAATAATTGGCAAAAATATATTTTCCAACTTTGGTTTACATACACATTGTAATTTCTTTGCAGATTCTAGGAATATTTTTAACGTTTTGGTTGGCCAACACGCTTAAATATGAAGACGATGAGATTGTTAAAATACACAATGGCCACGACTTACACACTCACTCTGAAACATAGAAAAACGACGTTTTACCAACGATTTTTTTAAATTATATTTGTACCGAAACAAAGTTGAGTAGGTTGTAACCAAGTTTAAAAAGTATTATTAACTTATTTTCATTTACGAATTTTTTATGTTTTTATATTGTAGAGTGGTCGATATGAATAATTTTAAAATATTTTTTATTTTAGTGATTTTACGCCACTTAAACTGTCAAAAATTTGTGTTTTTGTAAATTTTTATACCCCATACAATTCGCTGATCAGAGTCACGAATTGAATAAGGGCATTACTTGCCACAAACCTAGAAATGTTAAAATTTCTAGGCTGAAAATGGCACAAAGAGAGACTTTTATAGTCACGCTATTGATTTAGGATCAAGTTAATTAACAGAATTTAATCAGGAACTGCTTATTTGTACGACTTCCTTATTAATTAAATCGTGATATCTGGCAGTCTCGAGCCAATCTTCTTACTATGTTTGTGTTAGAAATGACGACTTATCTGAATAGTTTTTATTCCGTATTACGAATCATAAGATGGTGAATGTGTAGGACAGAAGTTTTTAATGCAATATATCAATAGATAAATAATTTATCTCCATAAGAATATTTTTGTGCTAAGAAACATTACATGATTAAATATGTCAAATTCTTTTTAAACTTGGTTCCGTAGTTTTGTAGTATGGATAGAATGATCGGTATTATGATAAAGGAAACTTAATGTTTAAGTTCCTTTAGTAGTCCATCCAAACCAAATGGTGTTCATTTGAATAGTAACCATTTCATTGGTACCCAATGATTTAAAAAAAAAGTATTTCTGATAGTTTTTTAAGTCATTGTGTTAATATTTTATGTATAACATTTGATTTTACTTATTTTCACTTTAGTAATTTAGAGTTTAGTGGCCTAATTCACTTGGCTCCGATCTTTGAATAATATTTAATTAATAGCTACCTTTTTTAATGTCATTAACTTATGAATAATCTTTAAATTAAGAATAAATACAGGTTCTTCGATTATTTTTCGATAAACAAAGTTATTTAATGTGATTTTTAAAAAACAGGTTATAATGTTTGCGTAGATAAAACCTATAACAAAATAGCTTTGTTATTGTGTTAACAAATGAATAAAAATTTGTAGATGGAGTTCATCTGAATAAGGTCTCATTTAGGTACTGTTTGAAAAAGAATCTCGAAAAATTTTTGTGACTTATTTTTAATTTTCACATTGTGATCATTTTTTTTCAAGTAGATGTAGATTAACTATCAATATCGGATGTTTTAAAAATAGACCTCCCAAGTAATTCTGTAAATCAAGCAATATTATACATATTAATATAAAAGAAAATGCAGGATGATAATTCATTCATTACTGAATTGAAATTTTTTTTGTCTTCTGTTTTGAACTTTGTGAATTGAAGTAAAATTTGATGTTTTGTTTTTGTGGCGAAATATTTTTAAAACATCCTTTTAGAGTATGAACAAATCAAGCCATTCTTATTGTTGTAGTTTATAAAAATCATTTTAATTTTAAGTTACCTATCAATTTGTACCGTGCTGTATGTTTTTTTTGTATTTCATTTCGGGTGCTAAATGTAGTTTTAGTAGTTTTTGTACAAATTATTTAGTACTCTTAATTTTAAGCGTTTTACTAATTCAAAATTTGCATAATTTTATTTGTAAACGCCTTAAATACAAGCATATTTTGATTAGTTACTAATTAAAAATTTTTGGCTATAAAAAAATCTAAAAATATGCTTTTCTGTTTATAGGCATTATAGATTTAAAATCAGGAGTTTATTAAAATTTAAATATAATATTTGGCTATATTTATTGTGTTTAATTATACTAGGTTAAGAGAAATATTGTAAATAAATATTGTTTTAAATATACGACATACCTCTAGAAATATTTTTCGTTTTACTTAATTTACATGTAAGTAGTTAGGCGGATTAAAATATTTTCTTTAAGGGGGGGTGCAAGGACAGAGGCAGCATGAGATGAAAGCCTAAGAAATTAATACTGCTGCAAACTTTTTTCAAAGTCTCTCAAATGAATTAAAGAATATAAAATATGCCAAGCAATTATTATTAGTTGTTTATATGTATTATCCTTTCAAGCAGAGGAGAGAATATATACCAAGAGTTTGATTCCTACAAATATAACTCTGGTTCTCTCTTCATACGCGTTTTGACTACCTCATGGTCTCTTCAGTGGAGCTGTATCGAACCGAGAGTAACATTAATATCCTATCGACATATTTTGAAATTTATATTTTACATAGCAGTTGTTTCCTGTCAGTGATGCTCTCGGTTCGATACAGTTCTACTGACGAGACCATAAGGTGATCAAAACGCGTATGGAGAGAGGACCAGAGCGATATTTGCAGGAAATAAACTGTTTGTATGTCTTATTTCCTTTTCTCTGCTTGAAAGGATAATACGTATAACAACTATTTAATTACAGTAGATGATCGCAAAGTCGAATCAAATGTAATAAAGTAAAGGGTGCTACCCTACCGGCTGGGTTACAGCAATCTGAAAATTTCTGTTGTACAAGGTTGCCGTAGTGATGCAGCCACTTTTTCTATCCCGGATCGTATATTTCGATACCCAACCAAATATATTGATACTAGATGTGTAGAATGTATCCCATTACAGAATATTGGGTATCAAAAGCAAAAGTATCGATATTCTGAAATATCGTATCGTATAGTTCAGCTCTAAGAGTGAGTCCACACGATAAGAAAAATCTGGGCGTAAGCGTAGCGTAATAAGACATATGTCAAATTTCAAGCATTGTGATTTGTTAGATTTAAAAAAAGACAAAGACCGAAGATTTCCCGCCTAAATCCGTATGAAAACATAACCTATGTTTTTTTTTTAAACTTTGTTGTTTTATTTATATATTTTATTTAGCGAGTTTTGAAATAATGGATATTTATGAACTATGTTAAATTGTTTTAATTTATTAAAAATGCTTGTTACCGAAGATCATTACTGCTTGGTCCTCAAAAAAAACGTTTTTTGTTCATTTTTTTATTAATTTTATAACAATTGCAATAATACAGGTGTTCGTTATATAAATTAAAGCTTATGAAATAAAGGCCATTATATAATACAATTTCTATTCAACGACAATCTCTGATATCGAGACGCTCATCCACAGAGATGCCCTTAGCTATGGTTAGTAGATCGAATAATGAGATTCCCTGACAATATCCCTAACGTTTCTGTAAATATCCGGACATTTTATCTGAATGTTGTACGTTAAGGCAGTGAGATTTTCAAAATTTTTGCAATCAAAGAATCAAATGCCAATATCGAGTGAGTCTTCTCATTAATGTGAGCGTAGTGGACTAAGGAGAGACATAGACTGTCTATATTGTTATAAGTTTTGCCTTTCGCTGCCACCAATGTTATAACTTTGCTAGTTCTGCTTTTAGTTTATCACTGGTTTCGATGAATTCAAATAAATCTTCTAATATTACTTTTCTAATATTTTATTATAATGTTCACTAAAGCATGAGGTAACAACAGTTTTTGTTCTTACTTACTAATTTAATGTTACTATTGTAGTTTTTTGATTTTAGTTCCTCTCGTCTCAATGTTCATGTAATAGTTATATTCTATTCTGTATCTAAATTTTATATTTTACAGTCATAGGCGTACTAAGAAATATAACTTATAACTATTTATTTACATGATTACTGAAATGAAAAAGTGTGTATTTATGGGACGATGACAATATGAACAAAACTAACGGTCTCTGTAAAAAGTAGTTTTAGAGATTAAGACATGCTTTTGTTTGAGTCTATTAGAACATAAATTTACTTAAAATATAACTGTTTCTTAAGGGAGTATTAAATATTAGACTATAATTATCTATTAATCCATAAGAGTAAATTAAAAATATATATAGTAATTTAATAATTAATAATTTGTAGTAATAGTTAGTTTACAACAATGTCTTCTGTTAAGGTTCTACTCTAGACACAATTTAGCTTAAAGAACATATCATGTGAAGAATGTCATGAAACGGTTATAAAAGTCCAGCAATTGTCAAAAGAAACATGAAGCAATAAAAAGTATGAAACTAAATTTATCAATATACTAAATTAACAATTCACTCATTACTTATATTTTCCTCTTTTAATTTCAAAAAAATACTGACAATTGCAGTTTTTTCCTGTTTCTTCCTAACAAGGGGCTAAAATTTCAGACATGTCAGGAAAATTCCTGTTGTCTGTTAACCCTACCCTTAGCAAATTTTATATAAACCTATTATAAACAATTAAAAAGTAAAAATTAACATTGATGGAAATTTAATAACAGAAATCCAGTTAGTGTCATACGTAATGTACTCTTCTAAAAACTACAAACAATTGTAATTATTAAAACGATTGTTAAAATGACACTTTATAAATAATGAAACTCTCGTCTTCGAACTCCTTGGCAATTCTTCACCAGGTAGAAATGGCAAACTTCGGAAGTAAAACTTGTTTTAAAGAGTCTCATATTATCGCACAAGTAACATGACTAATTTCAAAAACACTGTTTACCGACTCGGAATTCGCATTGTTGCTTTCACATGCTGATTTCATCAGCTAAATATCACAATGTTTTTTCAAATCTAGTAATAAGGGTATAGCTGTACACATTTCCATAGCGTGTTTCCTAATTATTGGTCCAAAAACAGCTTTTCAAACTCACCAAGAGTAACAGGAAAATATTTTTAAAAAATCAGGATCATTTTCTCGCATTTCTTGAATTAAATCATTAGTATGTCCAAGCATTTCTCCAATGTTTTTCTCAAAAACAGACCGGACCTAGTAGCGACGACTTTTCCGTTTTTGTAATAAAGAATATATTAACAATTAAATTTTGTTATTTTTTCTTTACTTTTCTTTTTCTACATAACAACATTGCTGCAAATATTTTTTTATTTTCTTTCATTTTAATTTATAGATAAATAAATATTATCAAAAAATCAGAAAAAAGTTAGGTTACCACAAAAAAAACATACACAACACTTTACGACTGCACGATAAAAGTTGTCCGTGTGGACGAGACATTTTTAACATAAATGGGCGTAATAGGCCTACGCCGAAATTTTTCTTATCGTGTGGACTCACTCTAACTGTGCAAAAATTATTGAACTCTGAAGGTGAGTCCAGACGACAAGAAAAATTTGAACGTATGCGTATTATACCCTTTTCTGTTAAAAATGTATCGTCCATACGGGCCATTTCATTCTGCAGTCATAAGGGATTTAGTTTTTTTTTTGACCTAACTTTTATCAGAATTTTTGGTTATATTTTATCTAAAAATTAAAATGAAGCAAAATAAAACATTAATTTCCGTAGAGTTGTAATCTAGAAAAAATAATTACAAAATGTAAGAAGATTATTGATATATTCTTTATTAAAAAACAGAAAAGTCATCGCTACTGGGTCCGGTCTATATTTAAAGAAAACACTAGAGAAAGACTTGGACATACTAATAATTTAATTGAAGAAATGCGAGAAAATGATCCTCTTTCTTTAAAAATATTTTCATGTAACTATCGACGAATTTGAAGAGCTCCTCACTTTTGTTGTGCCAATAATTAGGAAACAATATGGAAATGCGTAGAGCTATACCCCTATTACTAGGTTGGAAATAACATTGCGATTTTATTTGATGAAACCAGCATGTCCAATCTACAGTGTGAATTCCAAGTCGGGAAACACAGTATTTTGAAATTATACATGAAACTTGTGCGGTAATATGAGAATCTTTAAAAAAAGTTGTATTTCCAAAGTTTACCACTTCTACCTGGTAAAAAATTGCGAAGACGAGAAATTCAATATAACAGTGTAATTCTAATAATCGTTTTCATAATAACAATTGTTTGTAGTTTTTAGAAGAATATGTTACATATGATACTAATTGGATTTCTGTTATTAAATTTCCATCAATGGCAATTTTTACCTTTTAATTGTTTACAATAAGCTTATATAAAGTTTGCTAAGGTTATGGTTACCAGGCCTGTTAGAGAAATAGGAAAAACTGAAATTGTCAGGATTTTTTTGAAATTGAAAAAGGAAAATATAAGTCATAAAAAAATATTTATTAATCATTTTAGTAAGAAAAGATAAATTAATGAAACCTTAACAAAATGGGTGAATTTTTAATTTAATAACTAATAAATTTAGTTTTGTACCTTTTATTGCTTGATGCTGGTCTTTTAGAACCATTTCATGACATTCTTCACATGATGTGTTCTTTAAATTAAATTGTGTCAAGAGTAGAATCTTAACAGAAGATATTGGTGTAAACCAATTGAATTATTAATTATTAATTTACTATATTTTTCAGTTACGCTTATGGATTAATAGACAGTTATAGTCTAATATTTAATACTCTCTAAGAAAAGTTATATCTTAAGTAAATTTATATTCGAATCGGCTCAAACAAAAGCATGCCTTAGTCTCCGAAACTCTAAAAGTTTCCTTTTTAAGGAAACTAGTGGCTTTGTTCATATTGTCCTATCGTTCCGTAAATACACACTTTGTCATTTCAGTAAACATGTAAATAAATAGTTATGTTACATTTGTTAGTATGCCTAGAAATAGGATATAACTAAGACACGAATATAGCGACAAGGGGAACTACAATTAAAAAACTACAATAGTAACATTAAATTAGTAAATAAGGAGAGTTGTTATCTCCAGATTTAGTAAATATTTTAATAAAATGTTAAAAGTGGTTTTAGAAGATTTATTTCAATTCATTGAAGCCAGTGATAAACCAAAAGTAGAACCAGCAAAGACATAACAGTGGTGGGAGCGGAAAAACAAAGCTTATAACAATATAGACAACCTATTTCTCTTCTTAGACCACTGCGCTCCCCGATTGCAAATATTTTGAAAATCTTACTGCCGAAAAGTCAGGAATATTGTAAGGAAATCTCAATATTTGATGTGGTAACCCCAGCTCAGGGTATGTCTATGGTGGTGTCTCGATATCAGAGACTGTCGTTGAAGAGAAATTGTATTATATAAGGGTCTTTATTCCATAAGATTTAATTTTATAACAAACAAATGTATTATTGCAATTGTTATATAATTAATCAAAAGAAATGAACAAGAATTTTTTTTTGAGGACGCAGTAGTGATCTTCGGTAACAAGCCTTTTTAATAAATTAAAACAATTTAAGATGTTTCATAAATATCCATTATCTCAAAACTCGCAAAATAAAATAATATAAATAAAACAACAAATTTCTGAAAAAAAAAACATAGGTTATGTTCATATAAAATATTGGAAATAAACAGTTTCCGCAATATTTAAAGCAGTCCGCTGAAAAGTTTAACATCAAACCTTGGAAAAGGCGGATTTAGGCGGGAATTCTTGGTCTTTGTGTTTTTTTAAATTTAACGAATCACAATCCTTGAAATTTGACATATGTCTTATTACGCTACGTTTACGCTCAGATTTTTCTTGTCGCCTAGACTCGCTCTCAGAAGTAATCTTTTGATAACTATTTTGTGCCACTAATTACGTATGACAAATAACTATAGGTTTGTTAAAGATTTCAACATTTTCTTGGGAAGTTATTAACAGTAACAGAAAACGCCATTTTTTGTAAATATTTCGATAACCACAAGGTAAATTTTCACAATCAAAATAGTATTTGAATTTTTTTTTATTGCTGACAACACTTTTCTTAAGCAGAAATAATAGTCAGATATGTTCATATGAAGTTAAGCTCGTAAAAAGAAAGTTTCCAAAAATAAAACTTTTATTTTAAAAGAATTTCAAAGAAAAACATTAAAAGGAAAGTTCAAATTTTCTTCAGGGATAGTTTATATAGCATAATTGATTGATGACAAGCAAATGTGAACGGGGTGGGAAGCTTTTATCCTCATTTCCAAAGAAGGAAATAAAATTCTTTATTTCAATATTCCATATTTTTTGTAAAGATACACGCCCTTCTAAAATTATGTTGTGAACAATAAAATTATTGAAGGCAAAAGATACATTTTAAAAATACTTCAAAGGAAAAACAGTAGAAATGATATATTTTTTGTGGGGGCAGTTTTATTATTTATAGCTTACTTAATTGACTAAAAAACCACACAGACTGTGAGGAGTAACGTAGATTTTAACCAACTTTTAAAAGAACATGGTTCTAAAATCGATCGCAATGTATATATATATATATATATATATATATATATATATATATATATATATATATATATATATATACATATATATATATATATATATATATATATATATATATATATATATATATATATATATATATATACGTTGATTACTCCGGAACGGAGGCACCGATTTTAATGAACTGAAGTTCCTACAGTGGTCCTACATTATTTCAGCTGAAATTGGTTGGACAATCCTAGATGGCGCTTGTAATATGACGAAGAAAAAAATTATTTTTGTCCGAATTTCTCCAAAATTGGTAGGGGGGAGTTTTCGGGATCGCAAATAACAAATCTAAAATTATTTTGAAAAAATTCAATATAACACATGAAATATCACGGTTAAAAATTTTATATGTCCGGATAATGTCAAAAATTGGTACTTGGGAATTTTGAAGGGTGCTGATTAAGATTAAATTAAAAGTTTGATATTATTTTTTGAAATTCAGATGACGAATCCAATATGGTGCGTTGAAAATTTTATATCCAAAATAGGTATTGGAAAGTTTCTGGGGTAGTACGTTATAAATCTAAAGTTAACTATTTATAATTAAATATGGCAGATACAATATTGAGGACTAAAAATTTTACACTCTTCCGATTTTGTTCAAATTAAATTAATTTCTTTAAACTCAATATACAGGAGAAACTACACAGTGCGTTCCAAAGTAAAAAGGACTTGTCAAGAATGAGAACTCTTAATTTAACAAAATTGTTTTATTTTATTCAAAATACTCTCCTCGAGACTCCATACAGCAATTTCCACAGTCAAGAAGCATTCCGAACAAGTTTTTTAGATCGTTTGTAGAGATGTCGTTGAGAATGTCGATGCACGCCTTTTGGAAGGCTTCCTCGTCGACCTAACTCATTCTTTTCATCGGCAAATGCAATTTCCCGAATTGGTAGAAATTACACGATGCTAGATCAAGTGAATACGGTGAATGGGATGTTGAAAATGTGACTTTTAGTCAAAAAATCAGCCACAACTTCCTTCTTCACGATATTCTAACCGAACATGGCGAATATGTTGCACTAAACGCTTCAAAACACCAAGATAAAACAGTATTAACCATCGGGCCAGGCAAAATGAACTCCTTATGAATTGTTCCCATCGAATCATAGAAACAAGTCAACATCGACTTAACTTTTTATTTTTCCAAACGGCATCTTTTTCGATTAGATCTGAGTGTTTCCATGCTGCACTTGGCGCTTGGTTTCTGGATCGTATTGAAAACATCACGTTTCTTCACAATGGTGTACAAGAAGTTACTGTCCCTTTTTAAGTTCTTGATGGTGCCCTTCAAATGTTCCATTCTGAGCAATTTTTGGTTAACTTCTGTAGAGTAAAGCATGAACAGACTTTTTGGAGGCTCAAATGGTCGGTAAAAATCCGGGGGGGGGGGAGTGCAAGCAGCATTCTCATTCCTAATATAAAAGGCAGAATGGGTTATATTTTCCTGAACTCAAAGCTCTTGAGAAGGGGGGGGGGCGATCGCAAGCATACACATTCCCATACTCTATTCAAGAGCTAGAGAGAATAATAAAATTGTTACCGAAACCTCCAACGTACCTGCTCCAGTGCAACAGGTAACTGAGAACTGCCGTAAATCTAATTATATTTCATTATATTTAAATATATTTTATAAATTTACTGCGACATAAAATTTCTGATAGTTTAATTTCATGTCTGTCAGTGAGCAAAGTACACCTTACAGTTTGTTCTTAGTGATTTAGCTTGTTTGCGCTTGTTTTTATATATTATTTGAGATTAGTGAGATACCCACAAGATATGGCTTTCACCTCTATATTTATTCCAAAATCGTTAAACCAAGGCGTTTTTTCTTCAACGAAAAACTTATTACGATGTATGTTTATGATATCTTAAGATATCAATATCTAGATAATAATGTTATAAGCTCTGTTGAGATGTGTTCCAACTTGACCGGGGTTGGAAAATCTACTATGTACCGAAACTGAAGGAGAAAAAACGATTGGAATTGTTAGTACTCCACATTCGATAACAGGCAGAGGAAAAACCTCCTAGGAAGAAGAGATGAAAACTGCAATTAAAGGGGTTGTATATACATTTTATTATGAGAAGCAGATCCCAACCGTCTACAAAATTTTAACTAAAATCAAATTTACCTGAAATTAAAAGAACTGATCTCTGAAAATTGCTCAGAAAACTTAATTTTCGCTGGGAAAAACCAGATAGAAAATCTGTTCCTATAGATCATCCGGAAGCTGTCCGTTGGAGAAGTAAATATCTCTCTCAAATAAAAAGCAGAGTTGCTAGAAATAACACAATTAACAAAATTAGTAATTTAACTAAACTTTCGAAAGATTTTTTTGAATAAAGTTACTGCGGAAAATTGGGAAAAATCCATATAATAAAAAAAATAAAACAAAATGTGAGAACTTGATCTAATAATCGGTGAGATAGAGGAACCAATTATAATTAATTTGAGCGAAGATAGTTTCACTGACTTTGATTAGGAAATAGATACGTAATGTTTAATAGTGTAAACACAATTTATTATTTAAATTTTTGTTTTTGTTGTATTTTATTGTTTGATGTTGTTTATATGTTTTTTTTATTTTTTTATATATTTTTATTTTAGTGTGTCCCACTCTTTAATTTTATATATATTTAATTCTAATAAGCCGTAAGTTTTTTATTATTTTATTATTGTATTTGTATCTTTTTCTAAAGTGTGTAGAAGTTTATCTTGTTTTTTTTTGGGGCTATCGTATTTCTATATAATAAAGTAAATTAAATTAAGATATCAGTACAATAGAAATAAAAATAAGTAGCTAATTTTAATTATATCATAAAAAGAAGTAATTACATTTGAATCTCTTTTTAGTGTTTAATTGTAATTCTGCAGATGGTTTAAAAAATAAATAAACTGAAATGTCAAATACCCTAAAAATGTTTTTAATTAATAATAAAATGACCGATAGCCCCAAAAATATTTTAATATTTTATGGATGAATTTATGTTTTATATATGTTGAACTTTTTGTATTATTGACAATGGATATTTTATAAGTATTTAAATTATAACTTAGAATTTTTTGAGAGAATAAGGCTACGTTTTAGTCCATTATTATAGACCGATATTTTTGATTATAAAATTTCTAACCCATTCCTATGAAAAATATATGTGTCTAACAGATTTTGCTAAAGATACCAGACTAAGGAACACAGGTAGTTTGCGAAGAGAAAAAGGGTAAAAAATGATTTATTACTCTCTCTAGTTCTTAAATAAACTGTAGTATAAGAGGAAAAACCGGATCCATTTTCCTAAACTCAAAGCTCTTGGGGGGGGGGGGGGGACGATCGCCCCACCGCCCCCCCTTGAATCCGCGCCTACTTATAATTACAACAATAACTCGGTTTCGAATCGTCCGCTGTTAATGAAATTTTGGAGAAATTTTTGAAGTTGGCGCCAAATTGCTAAAAGCAACAAATAACAGCAAACACGGGATACATCTAAGCTACGGTAAGAAAGCAATTACATATAAAATATTTCTCAATCTTTTTATGCAAATCACATTTCGTCAGGTGTTAATTTGATGTCAACTTCAAAAGTTTCAATTTCATACAAAAATAATATTGTTATTTTTGACTTTAAGCACATTTTTAGACGTCGCTTCAATTTTTTTACAAAAAATTTTATTATCTATATTTACGAACAATATTCTAATATTCCATTTCCATGTAACTCGTTGAAACATACCATCTTCCCAACCAGAAACACTGTATAAACCAAAATCTTCTTTACCATATTTTTGCATTTTTTTTTTTACTTTGAAAGTAAAAGGTCGATCAATGCCGAAATAATGAATACTTATTGTTATGGTGTCCTTGAAATTTATTTAATATTTAAATAGCCGAGCGAAAATATTTGCTTAAAAACAAGAAGTTCCTACTCGTAACGTCTTTTTAAATTAATGATTGTTATTTCATTTCCATATACAACAGTTTATCGACATCATCGAGCTATTTTTAGATGTTATGTATTCGATTTGAGACGCTTAATTTGTTAATTTATAAATTGGTTAATATTATTTATTATTGTAGACAATAGAGCTATGTAGACAATATTGTTGTTTATTATTCCTGTAGTCTTGAACACGTTCGCATTTTAATTTTGATTATATATATATATATATATATATATATATATATATATATATATATATATATTGAAATCTATTTGGATTGCTGCCTAACAAAAAAAATATCTTAAACTGGGTAATTAAAATTGCAATTAATTCCGCGCCAGTGAAATCAAGAATTTTTGCTCTCTAATGAAATCTCAAAATTTTACCATGAAATATACTATATTATTACCAACTATGAACGCCTTACCAAATCCTGGCAACACCCTGTAAGGTACCTCAGTTCAGACTTACCTAATGATTGTCCTAATGCTGACTGGAGTTTACCTATACGCTAGCTCATCTCAGGGTAGATTCGTTGTTTTTATATTTTTCCACTATTTTTAATATATTGCCTGTGTAAGTTTTATAAATGTCTAAATCGGGAAAAAGGCGCCACCAAATTTTACTTTAGAATGAGCCCTAATGATTATACTACGAGCAATTGTAGTAAAGAAAACTTGGAAAAGAATAAATATTTAGTATGACATATCCGGGTAAATCAATCGCAGAGTCTAAGTACTTAAAAGTATCCTAGTTTAAAATTATAGGAAATAAAACCAATTAAATAGAGGTCAATACATTTATTCCTCACGGTATACCCCTTCCCAGATAATAAGTCCACCCCTGGAAAAAGTTATCACCAGTGTGAATTATTGCAAGCTCCTCTAATGGGGCTATCTAATAGAAGTGCGATTACAAATGTTAAATTGCAATAGAGAAACCTTGTTGACTTAGTCGAGAGTTATTGTCTTTCTATGACGTAGCAAAATGTGAATATTAAAACAAAAGATTAGTAAATTAAACTTGACAGTGTCCTGCACAGTGAACGGCAAACGGATCCAAAAGTAAACAAATCAACAACACTTGGAAGGTTTACGTCGACATAGCCTAGTTATAGAAGAAAAGAACACACTCTATTTTAAACTAGACTATGAAGGTCCATAAGCCCAACAATGCAGGAGACTATCAACTTTGCAGTAATAAAAAAAAATAAGCAATATCAAAAAAAACTACAAAAATATCTGCAAAGAGAAAGAATTAGAAAATTGATAAGGAGAGAGATAATGAGTGTTTAAATGACAGTTAACAAAAATATAAGCAATAGAAAGTTACACAAAAAAGTGATAGATAAATCCAAAATTAGGTCATAGAAATCAACTTATAATCTTAACAAAATTTTTCTGAAAAGTATGTTACAATTTGAACAAAATAACTAGTTTCCAAAATATTCAATTATTAAGCAATTAAAATTTTCAATAAATGTATCATTATAATATTCATTAATTTAAACAATAATTAAAGGGTTAATTGGCCGCTCTGGGACTCTAAAAAAATGGAACCATAATAAAAACCTCAATTACAGTAAAGTATCGCAAAAATAAAACATTTAAATTTGAGGTTGTAGCGCAACGAAGTCGACTGCGTTTCACCTTACATAGTTTACTGGTTCGCCGCAAATATATGATATGGTAAATTACCAAAAGATAAATATCATTAAAAAAAAATATTAAAGTCCAGATATTTAAAATCAATTAATTAAAAAGGTTCAAAAACATATACACAAGAATCCCCTACCTGTTAGCCCTCTAGGTAATCGAACAGAAAACTGTGTTTAGATAACTAAACGATTCAAAATACAGGTTTAATACCCATTAGGCTTAACAATCAGAAACTCTTGTGTACATACTTTGGCTAAAATTAGGCACTTAGCTGAATCACTTTAAAACAGGTGGTTGAACAAGGCCTGTGACATAGACGGCTTCCCCAGACAGGACGTTGACCTGGCTCAATATGGAGATTGTCCCTTTCAGAGGCTCACAATCCCAGAAGTGCAGCACGAAAACCCAACCTGTACATTATAAATATCCATCCAAATAAAAGACTGAAGAAATCCAAAGACATAATTATTCCAAAGACATATTGTACTTATCCCAAAGACAATACTGTAGTTATTCCTAAGACCCTCGAACTCAAGAAGATGGTGGCATCTGCTAACTGATAAGCCGTTGTTTCTGGCTGGCTGAAGAAAATAATCGCCAAACTGGCTGTAGAGTGAAACGACCAAAATCACCAAAAATTGTTTGCACCCCGACTCGGTTTTGTTACATTAATCGGCCATTTATGACCAAATCCCTTAACTTGGGAAAGCAGTAAAACTAAAATCACATCTTCACGCTCTTGCGTCAGATAGCCAAAAGAGAACGATTTCAATTAACAATATATATATATATATATATATATATATATATATATATATATATATATATATATATATATATGTATGTATATATATGTATATATATATATATATATATATATATATATATATATATATATATATATATATATATATACAGGGTTATTCACCCTATATTACCCGCAGAACTTGAGGCCTGACTATTATCTTAGGAAAAGGGGTAGGAAATTATTTGTTTTTATTAAATGGACTATAAAACCCAATAAAACTGAACCTAAAATAATATAAAAATAAGTGTAGTTATTCTTAAATGGCATATCCTTTAATTCGTTTATGTATTTTTATATTTACATATATTACGTTTTAACACGTAATTTAAACCAATATATATATTGTCAAAAAAAATTTTTTTAAATGGCGGCTACAAAATGGAGCCTATTTTCAACGAACTAGCAATATCATCAGCTCAATGAATCTGGTAACAATAAATCAAAGGCCTGAAAATATATGTTAAGAAGCTTCCCATGTTCGTATCGATACTCACTTTCAAACGCCGTTTGGGTCTTCAAAATGTTTCAAAATAGCGACTTCAAAAAAGCGCGGTTTCCAATGAATTTGCAGGATAATCAGCAAAATGCGGCTGTTAACAATAATTAATGGTCTCAAAATTTATGCAGCGGGACTCAAAATGTTCATAGAAATACTCGCTTTCCAAAATCCTTTGGGACTCTAACGTTTTTCAAAATGGCGTCAATTCCCCGAGTGAAATCATCATCAAACGAGACTTTCCGCATATTACGTAACAAAAAATATTTAAACCCACTATTGTAAATATCTGTTTGCAATACTTGACAACAAAACATTTATTCGATCATCATGGATTCTTCTACACGTGTAAAACATCACTTCATAACATTTCAAACAGGATTTCCTTTTCAATTTCACATTTTTAAAAGCATTAGTACGTATGGAACAAATCCAGGATTCTGATTCGTGGATTTTAACTTTAAAGGCGTGGCCCAAAAGTTACTATAAAATACGTCGAGCACATGCTCCTTCCCTTCCCTTCCCTTCGCTTCTCTGCTCTATGTCACATTTTCTAGGAAGCAACATGAAACGGCCGTGGCGCAAACCAGTTCCAGTACCTCAAAACAACAACCACGACGATCTTTTTGAAGGCACCGTAGTCTTCGGAGAACGTCCAATCTTCGACATAGTGTTGGACTTTTCAGGTAGCATCTGCTTACGAACGCCTGAAGTAAGTTTTCGCAACTACAGGGCCCTCAGACACTATAGCTCGAAAGTCAGGCGCTATTCGGGACTGCATACACCAACTGGCGTTGCAGTAACGGATCATCGACATAAAGATCGCGATTCTATTCGAAATAACAATGAGTTTCCCAATACTCAAAACAAACATAACCTCAATTCAACAAAATATGATATAAATTCCAATATCATATTCTTTCCAGGAAATTTCATGCAAATTTCTCCAATTCAAAACCAATTTTCAATCATTTTATTATTCCTATAATATTATTTCATAATATTATATCAAACCTTCACTTAGAGAAAATTTCATACTTTTTCCAGTTCACAGTTACTAATACTGTTTTTAGCAACATTGGTTAACCATACTTTTTTCACAGCGTTCACTTACCCATACATCGAGACTCAAAACAGTTACCCATACTTGTTTTGCGAACTAAACACAAAACTTTTTTTAATCTGTTCCCTGTTACCCACACATGTTTTAGTTATTTTATGCGAAAGCATCTCTCATTTGTCAAGTATATTTCGGAACATGAAAACGCCTTGTTTTCGGGATTCTTGTTGTGGGGAATACCCGGGAAAAGAGGTTGGTTTTGAAATATTATCTCGAACAATCCTCCACAGCGAATTTAACTGCGGGAATTGAAAGCAACTTATGACATGATTTGCCGTGATAAGATGTATCCCTTGCGTGAGTTAAATGTCAACGATAAGTCTATGACAGATTATCAAACTCATAACGAGAGGTTATGTTAGTTTAGTTAATTTAATTAGAGAAAAATTACGAAGTGCTCTAATATGTCGTCTGCGATAAATTCTTCAAATCTGTGGAATTATTTTAAGAAGGATTTATCGACAATCCGAAATATTTATTAACAGTCGCAACTGCAGATATAAAGAGTGTTTTTTATAGAGGTATAGAACTTTTAAATGGAATAAAATAAAGATGAATTTTTTAAATTGACATGAAATTTACTTTATTCGAAAGATAACCTTCTGGCATATGCCCGCCACGGCTGGCTCGGACGTAGTCTAATCTGGAGGTCCAATTTTCGATGACTTTTTCCAACATTTGTGGTCGTATATCGGCAATAACGCGGCGAATGTTGTCCTCCAAGTGATCAATCGTTTCGGGCTTATCGGCGTAGACTAGCGACTTCACATATCTCCACAGAAAATAGTCTAGCGGCGTTAAGTCGCACGATCTTGGAGGCCAATTCACGGATCCGAAACGTGAAACTATGCGGTTACCAAACGTTTTCTTCAATAAATCAATTGTGGCACGAGCTGTGTGACATGTTGCGCCGTCTTGTTGAAACCACAGCTCCTGCACATCATGGTTGTTCAATTGATGAACTAAAAGTCAGTAATCATGGCTCTATAGCGGTCACCATTGACTGTAACGTTCTGACCAGCATCGTTTTTAAACAAATACGGACCAATGATTCCACCAGCCCATAAAGCACACCAAACAGTCAGTTTTTCTGGATGTAACGGTGTCTCAACATACACTTGAGGATTATCATCACTCCAAATACGGCAGTTTTGTTTATTGACGTATCCATTCAAACAAAAGTGAGCTTCATCGCTAAACAAAATTCGCTTATGAAAATCGGGATCAACGGCAATTTTGTTTTGGGCCCATTCACCGCATCTACGCCTTGCTAGGTGATCGCGTGGCTTCAATTCTTGCACGAGTTGGATTTTGTAAGCACGCAAACCAAGATCTTTCCGCAAAGTCTTCCATAAAGTGAATGGACACATATCCAATTCCTGTGCACGATGGCGGATAGACTGATTCGGGTCTTCCTCTACGCTACGCTCTACAACAGCAATGACTTCTTCTGTACGCACTGTACGACATTTCTGTGAATGCGTATTATCATTTAGAGTAAACGTAGTGCGAAAACGTTCCATAGTTAATCGAATTAATTGCTCTGATTGACGATTATGTTGACCGTAAAATGGACGTAGTGGCGATACGTATTTCGAACAGAACCATGATTTTCAAAATAAATTTGCACAATTTGGAAGCGTTGTTCAGGCGTCAGTCTATTCATGTTGAAATGCTAAACCAAACTAAACATAAACCACTTGACAGCTGACAAAATAGCCGCCAGTTAAAAAAGCGTTGCCAACTTAAAGTTCTATACCTCTATAAAAAACACCCTTTAATATAAGAGTTGTACCAAGACCGTCTTATCGGAATAATTAAAAACCATGACATCATAGAGAAATTACATTTAATGTATTTAGGAGTTGTTACGACTCTTCAGCATATTGTAAAGTAGTTGTGAATCCATTCAAGATGAAATGGAAGGTCTTCAAAGGCAACCATTCCAATTATTTGCAGAAAAGTAGAAACAGTGGTTTTCAAGAATCGTTATCTTAAATTGCGTCCCGAAGTTTTTGTTTAATTGTTAGAAGAAAAACTTACCTAATGCCCCTCGTAAAATGACATACTACACAAAACTAATAGCATAAAAATTAGATCGCTATAACAGACAGAAATGGAACGGCAGTTAAATGAAAAAAAAAACAAATCTCACCTTTATACATAACCTTAATTCGTGAGTTTCGCACATATTTAGAATGCAATATTACTCGAACTTTCTCCTAAATAAATATTTACCAATCACGCGACGTTGACATATTTGAAGCTTCCTGCTGCTCTAATAATACCATGAAGGCAAATAAAGGTCGCTTTTTGCATCTTTTAGAACGTGAAAGAAAAATGATCCTCTATAATGTTATGTCGTCATCTTTACGACATATATTACATTTTTAATACGTCATAGGTGAAACTAAAAGGCACTATTTATTACAATCCGAGTGATGTTTTTTTGATTTAAAAATAGGCTATAAATATACGGAAAAAGACATGATAAATCTTTGTCAACAGAATTATCAAAAAGTTGCTTAAAATTAAAAAAAAAATGTTTTCTAAAAAATGAGTCTTATTAGTCAATGCTTTCTAAACTATATAATTTAACCTGTTTTGTGAACTTATAGGACAAGTAAACTTAAAACTGTGTAATATTCTTGGAAAAGTTGTTGGTTTTTTAGAATGTTTCGTAACTGGGGATGTGCAATATCTTTAAAAGTATCGATCCGTATCATAAAAAATGGTATCGATACCGGAAAATATCGTTGTTAAAAAAATCGTTTTCTAAAGTAACAATTGACACTTATCCTTACAATTTTACTGGTGAATTGGATTTCCCCGCCGCACCGATCAACCACAGCATTCGAACTTCTTATATATATATATATATATATATATATATATATATATATATATATATATATATATATATATATATATATATTATATATATATATATATATATATATATATATATATGTTTATGCGGCTTTCACGGATTCCTCCGTATGAGTTGCAATAGCAGTGGATACATCCACATTATGCCGTTATAGTGCTGAAATCACATTCAGCAAGCGTACAACTATATGCAACTCCGTAAATAAGTGAAGTAAAATGCAAACAGTAAAAGTAAACTTCGTTCCATCATATCCTTTCCGTGTTGGAGGTTGCACAGTTTGAATAGATATACCACCATACCGAGAAAAAAGTCAAAACTTACCCTTCTCGCCAAAGTGATACGACAGAGGCACATGTTTCGTCTCTACTAGACTCATCAGGTCGGCGAAACCGCGTTCATTATTCGCATGCTCCCTTCTGATCTGTCCTTTGCACAATCAGGTGCATGTCGGTACCCTGATGAGTCTAGTAGAAACGAAACATGTGCCTCTGCCCTATCACTGTGGCGGGGAGAGTAAGTTTTGAGTTTCTTCTCGGTATGGTGGTACAGGTAGGCCATCATCTTGATGGTGGTGGAATTGGATGGATTGTGTTCTGTAGCAATCTATTCAAACTGTGCAACCTCCAACACGGAAAGGATATGATGGAACGAAGTTTGCATTTTACTTCATATACATATATATATATATATATATATATATATATATATATATATATATATATATATATATATATATATATATATATACTATCGCATTCAAAATATGGATATAAGATATCGGGTATCGGAAGCTAAAGTATCGAAACTCAAAAATATCGTTTATCATCACCCATCTCTAGTCTTACTTTACACACACAACTTAATTGTTTCCTTCGATAATCATTCGTATTGAGTGAAAAGTGGTAAAATGGCCTTTTTGAAAAAATTTGCTTATATGCCCCCTATTTCAAGGTGATTGAACACGATTCTAACCTTAATTTTTCACTATTTTTCCTCATTCTCCTGGAAAACTCAAAAAATACTAAGCGTTACTTCACAAAGCACTTTTTTTTCAGTTAAAACACCGAACTTACGTATTTATTTTCAATGAAACTAATTAAAATATAGTGTATGTAATGTATTTCAATTATTTTTGCACAAGTTTTGGAAAAACAATTTAGAAAAACTTGTATGTTCAACGAAAAATCAAAAATACGTCTCGGAAACGTCATCAACTGTCAGACTATCCAAACTAATTATCAGATTCGCGAAAAAGTACGCAACGTTGCCAGATGTAAAATATTTTCCTGATATAAACTATAAAATTTGTCCGTCTGAATCAACAACATGCTTTAATTTTTTTTAAGTTTAATGCAGTTTTTGGGTAAAAATAATCTTAACCACTCAAAATTTTTGGTTAGTTTTGATTAGTTCAGGTTTAGCTTGATTTTGGTTAATTTGGAAAACTGAAACTAACCTGAACTAATAGAAATTGGCATAAATTCCCTTTTATAAACTATTAAAATTACCCATTACAGTTAACAACATAGTTTAAAGTTTGAAATGTAAAAAAAGGGTAAAATTAATCTTTGCCACCCAAAATTTTTGATTAGTTCGCGTTAATACAGGTTTAGCTTGGTTTTGGTTAGTCTGAAAAACTGAAACTAACCAAAACTGACCTAGATTAATTAATTAAGGATATTATTCTCCGGCAGAGACCATGTGAACGCGGGACAATCTCTGCCAGAAATGGATAGTGGGAAAGGTTATCAGTTTAGGTTAATTCAGATTAGTTTCACTTTTTTTAAATTAAACAAAACCAGGCTAAACCTATGTTAACCCGAACTAACCAAAAATTTTGGGTGACTAAAATTAATTTTACACTTTTTTATATATTACAAACATTGAAGTATGTTGTAAGAAAAAAGTGTAAATGAATTTTAAAGAAATCTGGCAATAGCGCATGTAGCAATAAGTACGCCATCTTTATGTGAACTATGCAAGCTATTACTTAATGGTGGGGGCCATTTTGTTTTTATTTGTTTTAATTTGTTTCTTGCAAATTTTCCTAATTTTTCCGAAATAAAAGTGCATATTTTTGAATTTTTATATAATACAGAGGCTTTTATCAATGTGGAATTTGTGGTTGTAACAAAAGTTTAACGATTTAGTGAAAAAAATTGAACCTAAAGTGAAAAGTGATTTTCCGTTTTCCCCAAAATTGAAGAGAAATTATGGTAAACCGAGGTCAGAATCGTATTCTACAACCTCAAAATATGGGATAAGTATCGAAATTATTTTCAAAAAAACTCATTTTCCTAGCTTTTACTCAAAACGAATTTTTAACTTTTACTTGTTTCAATTTCGATGTACTTGTTTTTTTTTCTCATTTCTCTAGTTATCCTAAATACCGTTGATATTTTCCTTTGAATGATTGTCATTTGCATTTCTTGTTGACTCAATATTTTGTCTTTTCACTCTAAGAGCTCTTTATCCTCTGTCTACGTCTTCTATTTACTAATATTTGGTTACTTCTTCATTTCCTTCCGTCTCCACAAGGTAGTCATTAATTTTGGTTCTGTAGGTATTCTGTAGTAATTCTGCGTCTATTATTAATTTGCTACTTTTTTCTGTATTTGCTGCTATCTGTTAAATTACTGCTACCCTTGCTCTGGCCAGCCTATGATCATTCTCCGTATTGAATAACTTTTCCACCGTTTCGTCTTAAATTGAATTCTTGTAAGATCAAAGTATATAATCAAATTAATTTTTTATTTTTTTGTCGGGGTTTATTCCAATTCATGCACCAATACTTCATTGAAAATCCCGATAATTATGTTTCGTTTACATTTATTATCCTTCCTTGCCTTTTCTACTTCTTCGTCGGGAAGAATTTTGTAGTTATCCTAAGACTTTAGCCATTGTATACTCGACTTTATCAGCCATAATTCATTATGTATTTGTAATTTACCAAATACTGAATTTCATTTTGAAAAAACTCTAATTCTTAGATTTTTCTAAACATTTATCGAAATTTTGTGAAAGCAATATAAAATTTACTATGTCTTTAATTTTTTTTTTTAAGAAATTAAGCTATTATGTACTCAGCCTATAAAAATACATTGACTGTTTCAATTATTATCGTTTCCTGAACGTAACCATTATATCATTAACAGATATATACTTGATTGATTACATTATAATATGCTAATTGGAGTTTTTCGTTTTTTATTGTTAAATGAAATCATATTTCTAGCACCCTTAGAACTCTGACCCAAATATTCCTGTAATAGACCACATAAAACGTATAATACGGGAATCTAGTCACATAAAATGCGTAGTAAATTACGAAATAAAATTTATATACGTATGAAACCATCTAGACATAAATGGATGATATTTTACATGGTTTTTATTATAAAATTATTTGTGTAAAACTGGTTCATTAGCTGCAATTTATGTATTCCGTATCATAGACTGAAAAGTTTTACGTAAAATGAGCTATTCCACATTATTCCTAAACAACAATATTCAAATAAAAATAACAAAGATAATCTACAAACCCAGAAAGATACAAGACTCTCGGTATCCCATGCCATGCATTAAACGTATTGCTCTCTAATGTATAACAAACAAAACATTAAATAGATACAAGCTACAACTTCCCCAGAAAGGGGTTCTATAGTTCAGGTGAGATTCCACAGGAGCATAATAAGCCATTTTAACAATTGATGGTTCCATTATTCTAGACATTGATCTGAGAGCAAAATAGACAGAAGTTAATTTCTTGGAAAAATTATCAATATTGTCACAATTTTCTATCCCTATATTATCATTGAATTCGAATAAAACACAGTTTTCACTAATTACTTTCAACTCTTTAATGACAAGTTTGTTATATATGTAATTCTCCTTTCAGGCAGAGAATATAAAAAATATATATACAAACAGTTTATTTCCTGCAAATTTCGCTCTGGTCCTCTCTCCATACGCGTTTCGATCACCTCATGATCTCGTCAGTGGAGCTGTATCGGACCGAGAACAACATTAGCAGGAAATAACTGATATATGAACCGTAAATTTAAAGGTATGTCGGCACGATATTGCATCTGCCATCTACCGGCCTCGATGTCAGACTGAAAAATATTGCCAGTCGAACGACATCTATGAATCATCGGAGTAATGTGAAATTTTTTAAAAAATTAAAATTTTTAGTATGAAATAAAGAAATCTTTCTGCCGTATTTAAGTAGTTTGTTATATATGTAATTCTCTTTTCAGGGAGAAAATATGTAAAAATATATATACAAGAGTTTATTTCCTGCAAATATCGCTCTGGTCCTCTCTCCATACGCGTTTCGATCACCTCATGATCTCGTCAGTGAAGCTGTATCATATTCTCTGCCTGAAAAGAGAATTACATATATAACAAACTATTTAAATACGGCAGAAAGATGTTTTTATTTTTTATTAAAAATTTCAATTTTTTTTAAAATTTAGTGACTACTGTTCACTTTCACTGTTCAAATACAATTAAACTCTAGCTATATTCTACCTGCTTATACACCTAAGAAACATACTAGATTGAAAGTCTAGAATTTCACTAGAAACATGACCAAAAATGATGATTAATATATAATATTTCTATAAGGACACGTCCGAACCTAGACAGTTCTTCGTTATAATATGTTTACTAAAATTTAGCGCACTATTCAGATGTAAATCCAAAAAAATTATGGTACTTGCGAATCTAAATGTAATTGTTCAAGGTATATTTAAATGTAAGAACGTTAGTTTTTTAGCATTTCTAACCAAATCTTCATTTATTCTTATTTATAAACAACCCAAGCCTGAGTCCCCCCACAGAATAGTTATGTCGTCGGCAAAAAGAGTAATGTAATGATGATATAAAAGATTTCGGCCTTGCTGCTGCAATTATAGAATGGGCGACAGCAATGCTTTTTTTCTTCCATTTTTCAAAAGACGCTCGTTTGTTTCTTAAAATCACTTCATCTAGGAAAACGCGTAAAGTTTCAGGTATATCTGACTCAGAGTCTTGAAACAAATTATCTGATGCAGAATAATGTTTTGTCTCATAGACCGTAGAGCGAATATCCTCTATAACAATTTCTGCTGCCGTTTTTACAATACGCCGACGTTCTTCTGCATTTTCATTACTTTTTTGATTGTACGAAGCTTCCGTTAATAGTTTAAACCCTTATTTCGGGAACAAGCCACCGGAGCCTTATTGGCAGTGACGGCAATTAAAATATCATCACCGTATTTTTTGAGGAGTTGTGGTTTCACTATTTTTATGTGTGGACGGTAATCACCTTCAATTTTGGCTATCAATTCGTCCAGAGAAAACTGACACTCATCGGAATTCTGCTCAAGATAAGAATAAATGAACTGCATCGCAGTATCGATCTCATTTACATACGGACCTTTTTTATATCTTCAGCTGGTGGTGCTTGATACAATTTTTTCATGCAGGAATTGTGGTACTGTGCATCGGCTGCGACCAAATCATTCACATGCTCAAGACACTCAACAATTGCTCGACCTCAATCATCATTACGAGCTTTAGCAAGTTCTGAAATACTATTTTTCATTGATAATTTCCGCACACTATACACAACATTACGCTTACACAACCGCGTCTGTTTTTGTTTTGCTAAAAACTCTGCTGTTATCTCATCAGCGCATAAAAAATAATGGTCTTTGAATGAGAATGTTGGGTGCGAGGATCGCAGTAGTGGTTGAGGTGTCGTGACATCGCTTCCTCTACGCAATGATGCAGCGATTAACTTTACATTATTATATCGTTTTCGACATACATCATGAACCACTATCGATTTTAGTCCCGCCAAAAGTTCAACTTTATTGTCTTTTCTTTTAACACTTGATTTACGAAAGGTCTCCAATCCTTTTTCCTTCAGTTCAATTGTTTCACTTTCTAATAATGGATTATTACAAATAAAACAATTTGCTTTATCAGAAGCCATGGCTCTATAAAGACAAACAACACTGTAAGACGATAGACGTATACTGATGACTCAGACTAAACTAAATACTGCTCTTAAGTTCTACTGACAAATGTTTCATTTAAGGTCGACAGAGGGACCCGACACAAAGGCGACGCATTACCCTTATACCTGTTTTTTTAATACCTGCGACAATAGTAAAATATTTTGGAGAAATATACGAAAAAAACGTGGTGGTGTAGATGAATAATAATTTGCGGCGCTCGTACGCCAAAACTATTGATTTTACAAAAAAAATTGTTAATACATAAATTGTAGAAAATTTTCTCTAGTTTAATTTTGTATATAAATAGTTTTGTCGTTAAATGGATCGGAAGGGAAATATTGTAAAAAAACTGTTATTAGGCGCCATTTTTTCAATATGGCGGCGCGAGCGGCAGAGATACGAGGTGGCAAAGTCGAAATTCGGAAAGAGCACATCGAAATCTATAAAATTACCAATTTCCAAAACTCCCGGAAAACTTTCCAGGTAACCCCCTTTTTTTTGACCAAATGATTGGGCTAATTGAGGGAATTAGATCTTACACCGAAATTTAGTGGCTCCAAAAATTTTTACTAACTGTATATCTACTGATACTATGAGTAGTTTAATACAGCTCTTCACTTTGGTCAGTACTAAGCTAAATCTTTCTGCTGCAACTACCTATTACGCCGACGAGTTAGCTTCATATGAGGTGATTTTGAAATTTATTGTTAATTGACTTCTGATTACGTAGAAATCTTCAGAATGATAATAGTAATTATGTCGTTTCTTATGTCTCATTTTCTTTTATGGGGAAAATACAATAGTTTAACTATCTCTCTATAAGTTCCTACTTAAACAATCCCTTAATAATAAACAACGCAGCTGCGATTTAAAAAAAAATCTCAGCTTAGAGTGGTCGTACAGAATTTGTTTCTTTTTTTCAAAATATGCCCCAGAATCTCACCTATTACATCCACTTATCGGCATTTCAATATCAACAATTCTCGAAGAGTTATTTTATTTGTTTATAACGAAAAACTCAACCACAACTTTGTTTATCTGTTTCAACAATTTAAAATCAACAATTAGATTGGTGCTTTTTTGTTTTTATTAGTATAAGTCTCGAGCTTTCATTTGCGCACCCGCAGATCACAGCACGATTTTTCGATCGCTGAGCATAAACAATAAAAAAAAACATAAAATGTTATAAACAAATTCACTGCGCCAAAAACTATTGAATATTTTTACTTGAAATTTAGCCTGCTTGGTGTGTGCAATAAGAGTCTCCTTTCGGTGTAGTATACAGTTAATGCAATATATTTTTCTATTGTTTATTAACAATTGAAAAAACAGCCATTTTAGCAGGTTTTTTTGCAATAACTAATAAACAATTATTCGATTTGGATGAGCTTTAACTCATTTGGTAGGTATTCTCAAAGCGCACAAATTTCGTTTGAAAATTTTTTACTGAAAAACAATAGCTTTTCCTAGAACTCGAAAAAACTGTTTTTTCACATCTTAATTGTACAATAAAAAATTTTCCCCAAAAAAGAAAATGGGACATAAGATACTAAATAATTACTATTATCATTCTGAAGATTTCTACATAGTCAGAAGTCGACTAACAATAATTTTTTTCCAGATGTTTTCGCTGACCTATATTGTAAATAATTTAGCATTGGTATATCTCTTTTCTTCTTCTTCTCTGCCACGACCAATTGTGTAATACCTCCATGTCTTAAGATTGCGGCTTCAATCGTATTGTAAAATCATTTTATTACTCTTCAAATGTAACTGACCAACTCCAGCTTGACATTCTTGTCCGCTCCCTACTTCTACAAGCTTAAATACTCAAATATCCAAAACAGCATAAGAGAGCTGCTATAGCAACATAAATGTTTTGACTTCCCCTAAACCAATTGAAAACATGGAAAATGTTTATGCGTGGAATCATTAATGATGTGTGTTCGCTGGAATTTTACTCCCCACGCCTGACACTAATATTTAGGTAATTTCCATGCTGAGTTGCCAAATTATACAATTTTCTTCTCGATTATTCCTTGAAGAAATCGTGTTTTGGTTGGTCTTTTAATAAAAAAAGCACAATATTGGAAATTTCTAAAGGGTGTTTTTTATAGAGGTATAGAACTTTAAGTTGGCAACACTTTTTTAACTGGCGGCCATTTTGTCAGCTGTCAAGTGATTTATGTTTAGTTTGGTTTGGCATTTCAACATAAATAGACTGACGCCTGAACAACGCTTCCAAATTGTGCAAATTTATTTTGAAAATCATGGTTCTGTTCGAAATACGTATCGCGCACTACGTCCATTTTACGGTCAACATAATCGTCCATCAGAGCAATTAATTCGATTAACTATGGAACGTTTTCGCATCATGTTTACTCTAAATGATAATACTCATCCACAGAGACGTCGTACAGTGCGTACAGAAGAAGTCATTGCTGCTGTAGAGCGTAGCGTAGAGGAAGACCCGAATCAATCTATCAGCCATCGTACACAGGAATTGGATATGTGTCCATTCACTTTATGGAAGATTTTGCGGAAAGATCTTGGTTTGCGTGCTTACAAAATCCAACTCGTGCAAGAATTGAAGCCACACGATCACCTAGCAAGGCGTAGATTCGGTGAATTGGCCCAGAACAAGATTGCCGTTGATCCCGATTTTCATAAGCGAATTTTGTTTAGCGATGAAGCTCACTTTTGTTTGAATGGATACGTCAATAAACAAAACTGCCGTATTTGGAGTGATGATAATCCTAAAGTGTATGTTGAGACACCATTACATCCAGAAAAACTGACTGTTTGGTGTGCTTTATGGGCTGGTGGAATCATTGGTCCGTACTTCTTTAAAAACGATGCTGGTCAGAACGTTACAGTCAATGGTGACCGCTATAGAGCCATGATTACTGACTTTTTCGTTCATCAATTGAACAACCATGATGTGCAGGAGCTGTGGTTTCAACAAGACGGCGCAACATGTCTCACAGCTCGTGCCACAATTGATTTATTGAAGGAAAGGTTTGGTAACCGCATAGTTTCACGTTTCGGACCCGTGAATTGGCCTCCAAGATCGTGCGACTTAACGCCGCTAGACTATTTTCTGTGGGGATATGTAAAGTCGCTAGTCTATGCCGATAAGCCCGAAACGATTGATCACTTGGAGGACAACATTCGCCGCATTATTGCCGATATACGGCCACAAATGTTGGAAAAAGTCATCGAAAATTGGACTACGTCCGAGCCAGCCGTGGCGGTCATATGCCAGAAGTCATATTTAAATTATAATGCCAGAAAGTTATCTTTCGAATAAAGTAAATTTCACGTCAATTTAAAAAATTCATCTTTGTTTTATTCCATTTAAAAGTTCTATACCTCTATAAAAAACACCCTTTATAATTTACACATGCTAATCTCGGCCTGGGCTTACCCGATCTTAAAAATCTCATTAGTACATCTTTAGCCAGATCGTTTACCATCGAATAATGACGTGATCTAAAAAAAATTTATAGAAAAAATAACTCTAAAGCTCACTTAGACAAAGAGTAATAAAATAACAGTAGAAAACACAATTATGGCAAACTATTGAGTTAAGGTCAAGAATCTTCACATATAAAACGAAATAATTGTAAAAACGGTTTTGAGAAATTTTGGAGAAACGATTATAGATAGACAAGTGTTTAGTATTTAAATTTAGGACCATCAAATACATTTATTTTAACGCACCTTCACCATTTTGTCTCGCAAAATTAATGATCCATGGAAATTAGACTCAAAAAGAGCCGTTTTGGGAAAAAAATGTAACTAGCGATTTTATTGCTGAAAATGGTATATTTTGGCATCCCTAAAAACATACTTCGATGGAAATTCATACGGTCCATGGCTTACAAAATGGCGACCAAAAAATGGTCACTTTTTTCAGTTTTTCCAGTTTATCTTGAAAAATAGGAGCTTTATGAAAAAATGTTTCAAACAAAAGTTATAGATAATTGAAAAATTTATCGATTGATATAATTAGACTTATAGGTGGCGCCACTAGTTATCGAAATATAATTTTTTTTCTCGGAAAATTCAATTTTTTTTATTTATAATTAAATAATATTTATTAATTAACTATCGCTTCAGAATTCTAGGAAATGATAGATATTTTTAACTCAAAAAATGTGTTTAATCCGAAATTTGTGAGTTGAATAGTTTCCGAGAAAATCGAGCTTAAAATTGAAAATTCGATGTCGATTATTATCCTTCCTAATAAAGATACAGCAACCAGGTTGACAGCAATTTGTTTAAAATGACGTATATTTTCAAGATATATTTTCAAAAAAAAATATTTTCCGTGGAGAAAATTGCGAAAAAAGTTTTTTGCACTCGAAAAATTGTAATAACTTTTTTGTCAGTGTACTTACGATTATTCTAATACGTCTATTAGATTTAAATATATCATTTCCGATCTCTGGAAAAAAAAAATTGTTTTACGATAAAATTTATCTTTTTTTTAAAAAAAAATTCGAAACGTCGCGGTTTATAAATATTAATGGCTGAAATTTACAGAAGACATTATTGAATACTCGTAGTTTATCGAGAAATTTTTCGCTTTCACGAAAAACATCCCTGTAAGATCTATGGACCTCTGAAAACTACCCAAGAATCTATCCAACGGTAGTCAAATCGCGCGGATACAGCTAGTCAGCGGGTTGCTATGCTGCAGGCGTGCCGCTCAGCTACGGACTACACGCACATATCGCTTTGTGCAACTGGTAACATGTTGGAGTAAAGAATATGGTAAAATTGTAATATTTAGATTATATTAATAATAAAAAGTTATTTCTGATTTCATTAGCAATCCATCCTTTTATTAAAAAAATACAGTTTGAACAAAAAGTATATATAATATAATGTAATAATACAAACGGATTATTTTATTAGCAATACATCATTTTATTACAAAAAAAGTTTGAACAAAAAGTGTACATATATAATATAATAATACAAAATATAAAAAATATACATTAGTATGGTTCAGTCGTTTTTACATTTCATTATTTTCGTCGTCAACATTCATATCATTCTCATATACATCATTTATTTCAATAATAACATCAACTTCAGCCTCATCATCATCATTCTCTTGAACAATACCTTCGAGAGTAATGATTTCGGAACAATTATCACACTGACCATCGCAATTCTCACATAAATCAGTACATTTCAGACCACTACTTTTACATGTGCATTTATTATTAACACATCCCGTTTTATATGAACACGAGAAAGAATTAGTCAATTTCTCAGGAATAATTGTGTCATTTGTATATAGCGGCCGCAAACCAGAATCAGTCTTTTCCCAACCCGAACTATAGCTACTTTAGTTTTTTCTAACCAATGCTGCACTTGCAAATAAACACGACAGACGTGTTCTTTTGCATCAGCTATCCTTGGGAGCAAAGATTACAATATAAAAGGCCCTGACTTTAAACAGTATTTTTTATACATTAAAAAACGCAATTCATTTAAACTAACATCATTTTTTTTATTATCATATAATGCGCTTATTAGTGTACATCTGCTTTTAACAAGGTCATTTATTTCAGCATCTAATAAAAATGTACGAACTGCTGGACGTAAATCAGAACTGCCCTTAATATTTATAAACCGCAACGTTGCGATTTTTTTTTTTTTTTAAAAAAAAGGTAAATTTTATCGTAAAACAACTTTTTCTTTTTCCAGAGATGGGAAATGATATATCTAAATCTAATATACGTATAAAATAATCGTAATTACAATGACAAAAAAGTTTTTCGAGTGCAAAAAACTGTTTTTTGTAATTTTCTCGACGGAAAATCAAAAAAAAATTTTAAAAAAATATATATTAAAAATATACATCATTTCAAACAAATTGCTGTAAACCCGGTTGCTGTATCTTTATTAGGAAGGATAATAATCGACATCAAATTTTCAACTTTGAGCTCGATTTTCTCGAGAACTACTCAACTCACAAATTTCGAATTAAACACACTTTTTTGGATCAAAAATATTTATAATTTCCTAGAATTCTGAAGCGATAATTAATTAATAAATATCATTAAATTATAAATTAAAAAAAAATTGACTTTTCTGAGAGAAAAAATTATATTTCGATAACTAGTGACGCCACCTATAACTTTAATTATATCAATCGATAGGTTTTTCAATTATCTACCACTTTTGTTTAAAATATTTTTTCAAACAACCCTTATTTTTCAAGATAAACTGTAAAAACTTTAAAAAGTGACCATTTTTTAGCCGCCACTTTGTAAGGCATTTTTTATGCGTTATGGAAATTAATTTTATAGAAACATCCAACAAACGTAATAACTTTCACTATACTATTTGAGGACGAATAACAATGTAGTTGAGATGTCATTTTTGACCTGTCGACTGTCTGAGGGGGATATTTATTTAAATTGTATTAACATATTTAAGTAAATATGCTTTTTGGATTGATCGGATTTCGATAAGTAAGTTAAAATCTGTGTGTAAGATTTAACCCGAACAGTAATTAAATAAATAGATTTTCTCATTTTTGATCTATAAAAAAATATAATCTAGAATAATAGATGTAGGTACTACGCTTAAAAGTACAGATAAACTTAAGGATTTTTGTAGTAACATACAGTCAGTAAAAATAAAACTCATACACTTAAACAAAAACAAATTGAATTTAATAATATAGCGTATTTTACAAATATTTTTCCTAACTCTTCTTTTAGAAGTGTAAGTTTGCATTTAGTGGAAATATCGAGTTATTTTTAAATTCTGTCTGTTTCTGTTACATTAAGACCAGGACTCTGCGGTGGTGTTTCTATAATTTTTGGGTATTATAAAGCACACAGTGCTTAATTTCTTGACCTTTATGGTTGTCATCTTTTTTTTTATAAAATTTAGTGACTTTTATTTATTATTGTGTCTATTTGGTCATGTTTTCCATTATTACCGTGATAAATTATGTCTGTTTTAACGATGCTGGTTTGTCCATACACGTTGACAATCCATATTAAAAAAAATTGGTTCTGCTCATACAAATGAAACCCTTATAAAGGTCATGACTATAAATCAGAAAGAAGTCTTGATTTATTATTTTTGACTGTATTAAATTTTGTTTTAAATTTTGATAGAAACTACTTTATGATTCGGTACTACATTTTCGCGCATCAAAATTACTTTGAGTTAAAAATATACTTGATTTCTTCATAATGAGGTCCATATTATATTCCCCTTTCTGTAAGCATAACTCACCTTTTTTCAACTATAGTGGCAACACCGCCCCAATTGTGTTTGTTTCGTTCCACAACCCGCGTAAAATTTTATTCGAAAAGTTAGTTTCCGTCATCACGCCAATGGACACTAAATAGAAAAATAAGAGTTCTTCCCACTTTCTTCAATTTGAATAGATTTGATCAGTTCTAAAAATGGAGTCGTGCGGCATGAACTTTATTAAATACCTTTTGTTTGTTTTTAATTTGGTGTTTGCGGTAAGTCAGTCATTATATATATTTATTTTTTGTTATATATGTATATATATATATATATATATATATATATATATATATATATATATATATATATATATTTAGTTGGTTATTTTCTTGGGAATATGGTTCATTTTTATATTGAAACTACATATATAAAGTAGTCATGCTTATTGTATATATATTTTTATTTTTCAGGACGTTTCGATTCTTTCGAATCTTTTTCAACTGAGGGTTTAGGCGGATTCATTAAGAACAGAGATTTTTGTTTTAAACAAAAAATAATTACATCACAAACCGATTATAATCACACACTTTTTTGTATATTAACTTTTCAAAAGTATTTTTAAAAGTCTAGCTAGAAGAATGGACACTACATTTTTAACCCTATAACTGCCTGGACTTGACTGTATAAAAATGAACCATATTCCCAAGAAAATAACCAACTAAAAATATATTTAATGGTTCAAGAAAAATTAATTCCTATATATATATATATATATATATATATATATATATATATATATATATATATATATATATATATGTATACTTATCTCAAACGCATCCAGTACAAACCTACATTAACAACAATATAACTTACCATGAAATAAGTAATTATTCTCAAATTGTAGATTAATGTTAAAAAATAAAAAATCCTCCTGAGGAAGCTCAATAGAATTAGCGAAACGTTGAGAAAATAAAAATTTTTTAATGAAGACTACCAAAAACCTGTACCCAAAAAAATAAAAATAAATATTATAATATACCGGGTGTCAACGAATCTATTAGACAAGTCATAATTTCTAGAGTATTATGTGTATCAAAATGAAAATTGGTACTGGTAAATGGTATGTGAAGGGGAGGGTTTTTGCATATTTTCCACTTTCCGGCCACTTCCGGTTTCACCGGAAATGGCCCCGGTTTTGAATTTTTAAATGGAACACCCTGTAGATAATGACAGTGACATACGCTCTAAGAACTCTAAACTTAATGAAAATTAAGAAACTTTTACGTCTGTTGTTAGAGCGTATGTCACTATCATTATCTACTTAAGTGAGTGCTTTGTTTTCCAAAGAAGACTTGATAAAAACAGTTGCAAATTATTATGCATCATGGCAGTCCATGGCGTACTTGTCATAAGTAAATAAATTATCCAGTATTTTGCTTAAAAATATTTAATTTCTGTTCTTATGTCTAATCCAATCGCAAATAAATTAGTACCGTCAGATTCGTCAAAGAATGCTTTTTTCGAAAAGTAGTTGTCAAAAAGGGGTCGCCATTTGAAAATTAATAGTTAGAAATGAAAACGTATTTTTGTCAACTTGTCTTATTCCTGTCTTTCATACTAGTAACTAAAACTTTGCGATTGTATTTTTCCTAAGGCCCTTAGATTAGTTTGCGTCCGATCATGGCCAACTAGATGCAATTTTAAAAGTGGCTCTAAAAAAATGAAGTAGACGTAAAAAGTTTTTAAAATGTCACATTCTGATCTAGAATTGTCTCAGGAATCCAAAAATGTTAAAATATATAGGATGTTCCATTTAAAAATTCAAAACCGGGACAATTTCCGGTGAAACCGGAAGTGGCCGGAAAGTGGAAAATATGCAAAAACTCTCCCCTCCACATACCATTTACCTGTACCAATTCTCATTTTGATACACATAATACTCTAGAAATTATGACTGGTCTAATAGATTCGTTGACGCCCGGTATATATATATATATATATATATATATATATATATATATATATATATATATATATATATATATATATATATATTCAGAAAGAATATATATATAATATTATAAATTTAATCTGAAATTGTTACTGGTGGATGCATTATATTCCAGAATTACTGTTAAAATTACAAATTTGTTAATGTGCGCTTTTGAAGTTTAGTTAGTTTATAAAAAGACTTGCCAAAGATGTTTCATAATTAGTTTAAAAAATTCAAAATTATTATAAAAATATAAATAACGAGTTATTTATTGAATTTTTCCATTTATTTTTTGGACTACATGAAAATCGAAGTCTCGAAAAATCGAACTCACTTTTAATTTAGTCGAAAAGTTTGTTAATAAATAGCATATTTTATTTTGCGTCACGAACTAATAATAATTCCGAGATTATCAAAAAAGAATTTTAAGAGCTTTCCTTCCAAGCCATAAAAGATAATACAAGTTGTTAATTATTTGGTATACAATTAAAGAGCACTTTTTTTGCAATAACTAACAAATGAAATTTAATATATCAGAGCACAAATTAAAGATTTTTTAATTATCCATAGCTTTATACTAAAACATTTTTGTCTAAAATTATTATCCCAGCTTCTAGGTTCATGTTTTATGTTTTGAATAAAGGAAAAAGTAAAAGCAAATCACAGTCGACATAGATAACTTAAGTCACCTTAATTTTCAAATTGTGTAAAACATTTTCTATGATAAAATGCGCGAAAGACAAATTAACATGTTTAAAATAAATGGAGATATCGGCCTACTAGGGTATAACATCAGCACAAATATAAGTTTGCGACATTAATTTAAGTGTGTAATTAATTCATGAATCACCGATTGAATTTCATAAATGATAAGAGATACGAATACAGATCGGAGTAAAATTGCTTCATTTATTGCTGTAATACAGAAAAAAATACATAGATTAAGTATCTCCGATGATATTCCATTTACTATGACTATTATGGCACAACATCATCCCTAAATAAAATACAATCGGCCCTATCCTGATTTCATCTCCGTCATATCCAACAACAAATCAGCCTGTCATTCAACACCATCCTTATCAAATGATCACCGACAATGTAAAACCAAAACCGACTTTGCTACTATTGTGTCCATTATAAGCCCAATACCACAACCCCACATCTTTAATAAAAACAAAGTATTGAAAAACAAACAGCATTTTAAAATTTTAACAATTACACTCAGGAAATCCATATTAGAAGAAAAAAAAACGAAACGTATTGAAAAAGAGAGTAAAACAAAAGTAATTCAGAAAAACAAAAGAAACTGTAATAAAGGCAACTGCGCCGAAGGACGCATATTTTCCTAGGGATGTTATAACGAATGAATCGAAAATGGAGGATTTTTAGAATACTACTTTAAATAAAATCTATAATCTTGGAGATATTTTCGTATTTCCCTTAAAAATGGATAACAAGGAGATTACGGCACAAAATACGAAGAAATCATTGAACTTAGACTTTTTGTTCTAATTTGAGCTCAATTTAGCTTAGACTATTGACAAAATGTGTCGTTTTTATTAACTTACACTCCAAAACTCATTTTTTAGGGAAATATGGATAGATCTCTAAGATTTATAGTATTATTTTGCATGAACTCTTGCATTTTTGATACTTCTTTATATGTTGTCTTGGAAAACTCAATATACTTGCATTTCTTGGTTTTTGTAGTAGAAGTACAAGATTGTGAACTTAGATTAGAGATAGAGAGCTCAAAATGGACCATTTGGGTTAATTTGCATCCCGAAACTTATTTTTCAAGGAAATACAAAAGGAACTCTAAGATTATTATTACTATTTTCTATAATATTTAAGAATCCTGTTAATAATTTACTCTTAAATCTTGACCTCGTGCTCCTAATCAGTTTACGCAGTTTCCTGAAGGTACCAGTATACCAAAGCTCAGCCTTTTTTGACGTCTTGAAAAGGAGCATATTTAGCTAACGATGAAATTATTATATTAGCATTAAAGTACGATCCTACTTACTACTATTGATAATCTTAAAATAATTATCTTCCGGAGGTGCAACTGCTAAACGAGGATGGTTCGATAAGTTCTCGGCCTGATAAAGAAAAAAGATTTTTGAAAACTTTTTTATTTATTTTTCAATATAGTCCCCTTGTACTTCAATACATTTAGACCAACGATGTTCTAACATTTTAATACCTGTAGTATAATGCGATTTGTCCAACTCTGCAAAATAAGCGGTTGTCGCTGCTCTGACCTCGTTATTTGAAGAAAATTTTCGTCCAGCGAGCCATTTTTTTAAGTTTGGGAAGAGAAAGTAATCGCTGGGAGCCAGATCCGGCGAATATGGTACATGTGGAAGCAGTTTGAAACGTAAGTCATGGAGTTGTGCAGCAAGAACCATAGATTTGTGTACAGGCGCATTATCCTGATAAAAGCACTTTTTTTTGGCAAGATGTGGACGTTTAGCCTTAATCACATGCTGCAAAAGGTCCAGTAGTGAAGCGTAATACTCTCCGGTGATGGTCTTGCCTTGTTCTAAATAGTCTATAAGCACCACGCCATGTGAATCCCAAAAAACTGTTGCCACGGCTTTTCCTGCAGACGGGGCCGTTTTTGTTTTTTTTTTTTTGGCGCACTTTCACCTGCCCCCACCCACTGTTTAGACTGCTGCTTTGTCTCTGGCATGTAATGGTGAATCCATGTTTCATCTACAGTTATAAAACGTCGAAGAAACTCAGCAGGATTGCGTCTGAATAAGTATAAACACTCTAGCGAAGTGTTCATTCGAAGGTGTTTTTGGTCGACTGTCAACAAACGCAGCACCCATCGCGCAGAAAGCTTTTTCATGCCAAGAACATCATGTAAAATATAGTGGACACGATCTCTCGAGATATTTGCTATACCAGCAAGCTCTCGTACTTGCAATCGGCGATCATGAAGTATGACATTGCGAATTTTTGTGACAATTTCGTCAGTTGTAGCGGTTTTTGGGCGTCCCGAGCGTTCATTATCTCGAATTGATGTACGACCACGATTAAATTCAGCAGCCCATTTTTTTGCTGTCGAAAACGAAGGAGAAGAACCTTTAAGGTGGAATCTAACTCATTTTTAATATTCGTAGGAGTTAAGCCCTTTAAAACAAAGTACTTTATAACCACTCGAACTTCAATTTTGTCCATTTTTCACAAAATATCGAACCTCATGTGTTCACTCGATTGCCACAAACAAGCAACTGAACGCAAACATCTGAAAATTTGCAGAGCGTCATTTCAAGGTTAATGTTTACAAAATATTATAGTTATTTGATCCTACTAGCGCCCTCTTTGTTTCAGGCCGAGAACTTATCGAACCATCCTCGTAAAAGTATGGTATTAAATGAAATTACATATTAGCTTTATTCGCGGGTCACTTTCCGAACCGATTCAGAACTAGTACAGAATTAGTTCAGGATTGTGGTACAGCTCATGCTCAGTTATTAACCGGTTCAGGATTTTTTTTACCATGCACGATTTTGGAACTTTAAATCGTTTACTGTGGTATGAGTCTCATTATCTAACATACGGTGTTAAATGCTGATTAAACTAATTGTTTTTGTTGTTTTAAATAACTTGGAACTGTTTTTTATTAGGTTTTATTATTTGTATTATTTTAAAGAAATATTGAATTATAATTGTAGTTCATATATAATATAAAATCTAACTGAGAGTTCTTTTTAAAATAAAACATCTTGTTTTTTGCTGAATAGAATTTTTGATAAAACAATATATATTTTAATTGAAATCTATTGTTTGCTCTTTATTTTGTGATTTCTATTTCCTCAAAATAATTAACACTTTTTAAGAATTTTGAATAACTCTAAAATTTCTTCAAAGTCATCATGGCAGTACGATAAATGATTTGACCTAATGGGAGTATTCACTAAAAACATATTCTTTTAGGTTTAAACTAAAAGGTAAAAAACACTTTATCAATTAAGATTCTAGGTAGATTAACACTAATTAAAGTAAAACCAATATAATATAATAAAATATCTGACTGACTGACTGACTCCGTAGCACTACAACCCAGGGTGGGTCTTGGCTGCCTCGACTATCTGCCTCCACCTGGAACGGTCTTGTGCCAGCTCCCTCCATTCTTGCTGGTCAACTTCAAGGATAGCTAGATCCTTGTGAATGTTATCTCTCCATCTAAGCCTAGGTCTTCCTAGTGGTCTTTTTCCTTGTGGTGCTTCCTCCCATACTCGTTTTATTAGTCGATCGTTTTGACTCCTTTGTATATGACCTGCCCATCGTAGTCTTCTGGACTTTATTCTTGAATGATGTCAGGGCTTTGATATATTTGCGCAAGCTCTATGTTGCTTCTCATTCTGTAACGGCCTGTTTCAAGGTCTCGGTATGGGCCATATATTATGCGCAGGATTTTTCTCTCAAACCTTCTTAGCAGCTCCGTATCGTGGACTATCAGGGTCCATGTTTCACTGGCGTAGATTGCTACTGCTCGTATTATTGTTCGATAAATTTCGGTTTTTGCCTTTCTAGTGATAAATTTTGACTTCAGTAAGGTTTGTATCGCAAATGTACATTTATTTGCTTGTGTGATGCGTTGTTTCACCTCTTCCTGTATTATCGCACATGCACAAAATTATAGTCATCCATAGTGACGTTCTGCCTGATTCTGTCTCGGGCGGGGTTGCGGAAGACATGCATGTATTTGGCCTTTCCTTCATTTATTCGGAGCCCTATTCTCTGAGCTTCTTTTTCTATCTTTATGAAGTTTTCCTTCACACTGACTGTGCTTTCTCCTATCGCGCCCATATCATCCGCGTAGGCCAAAATAAGTTTAGGGCCACTTGGCCCAAAAACCTCCGCGTCAACTGATACTGTTCTTACGGCTATCTTCAGTGCAAGGTTAAACAGTACTGGCGACAAAGTATCGCCCTGTTTTAATCCGCTGTTGATAGAAAATGTTTGGCTACACTCTCCTTCAATTTTGACACAGCTTTTTGCCCCTTCCAGACACGCTCTACACAGTCTAATCAGCTTGTCGGGATTCCAAATTCTTCCATAGCTTCCAGAAAATATCTACTGGAACATCAAATACAACAAATGACTCAAACAAAAGAAAAACCTAAATAAAATAAAAACAATTGGCAAATACTTGCACATTGCGGCCGCAGCATGCAAGCTGGCGCTGCATAAAATTCCGAAGTTACAGTTCTTGTTCGATCCTTAGAACCGGCAGAACTGGTTCAGAATCGATTTCGAACCGAATTATTTTCTCCGCGAACATGGGACTGTAACTAAAAATTCAGAACTTTGTTATCCGCGAACGTTACTATTTCAACTGCACATGTGTATTAGTTCAGAATCGGTTCTAAATCCTTTCCGCTAACAAAGCTATTATTATGAAACCATCACCTGCAACTTCATACGAAAAATTTATCTTGTCTTATTTGGAGTGAGAAATGTCACATGTTTTTAAAACTCCCTGTATGATTCCTTACATTACATCCACCAAAATAAACAATATTAATACATCAAAAAGAATATTATTGTTATTTTCATTAAACATAATTATGCGGTCTCACAGTAGGGTTTGACCATGCATTAACTGGATATTAACTTGTTTGATCAAACTATTGCATGCAATGCAGATATTTGCTTTTAAGAGTGTCATTATTTTTTGTAATATATTTACAATATTACAAACAATAAAAAAATTATGTTTTTTCACATTTTAAGTTGATTTTATTATTTCACAGGTTTTGTTATTAATTCAAATAATATTACCTAGATCTGTTTTGATAAGAATTTATTAAAACTAAGGTTCCCTACAGCAACAGATTTCCCTTTTTTTATATACACTGAGAAATTTTTTACGTTAAAATGTTAGCAAAATGGTAACCCCGACTCAATTGGGGTATGAAAGGGGTGTTCCATTTTCGACACTTTTAGGAGGTATTAAAGTTATTATCAAAGATATAGTGTTGCTGTTTTCACTTTAGTATCCTACTTTTTAACGAAATGAAGGATTCCGGTATCAAATTTGTCATGGCTCTCTAAGTTTACAGCAGGAGCGGATCCAGCCTCTTTAGAGGGGGGGTGATATCACAAAAGTACAGTATGGCAAGCGAAAGCAAGTTGTCGACAGTGGAGGGGGGGGGGGGATTGCCAGCAGCATACACATTCCTAATATAAAAGACAGTATCGGTTCTATTTTCCTAAACTCAAAGCTCTTCGGAAGGAGAAGGGCGATCGCAAGCCTACACATTCCTATACTCTATTCAAGTACTAGAGAGAGTAATAAAACTATTACCGGAACCTCGAACGTACCTACTTCAGTGCCGCAGGTAACTGAGGACTAGTGTAAATGTAATTATATTTAAATATTATAGGCTTTTATAAATTTACTGCAACAACAAAATTTCTGATAATTCAATTTAATTTCTGTCAGTGAGCAAAGTACACCTTACAGGGTGTCCTTAGTGATTTATCTTGTTTATACTTGTTTTATATATTATTTGAGATACCCAAAAGATATGGCTTCCACCTCTATATTTATTCCAAAATCGTTAAACGTTTCCTTAACGAAAAACTTATTACGATGAATGTTTATGTTGCCTTAAGATATCAATATCTAGATAATAATGCTAAAACCTTTGTTGAGATGTGTTCCAACATGACAGGAGTTGGAAAATCTACTATGTACCGAATATTGAAGGAAAAAAAAACGACTGGAATTGTTAGTACTCCCAAGCCATATTCGATCACAGGCAGAAAAAAAACCTCGTTGGAAGAAGAGATTTAAACTGCAATAAAAGGAGTTGTACATACATTTTATTAAGAGAAGCAGATCTCAACCGTCGACAAAATTCTAACTAAAATCAATGAAGATCGGGATTTACCTGAAACTAAAAGAACTGAACTCTAGAAATTGCTCAGAGAACATAATTTTTGCTGGGAAAAAAAAGATAGGAAATCTGTTCTTATAGTTCATCCGGAAAATGTCCGTTGGAGAAGGAAATATCTCTCTCAAGTAAAAGGTAGAGTTGCTAGAAATAACACAACTTACAAAATTAGAAATTTAAATGAAGTTTTGAAAGATTTTTTTGAATAAAGTTACTGCAGAAAATTGGGAAAAATCAATATAATAGAAGAATAAAAGAAAATGTGGAAACTCGATCTCATGATCGGTGAGATAGAGGAACCAATTATAATTAAGTTGAGCGAAGATAGCTTCACTGACTTTGATTACGCATTAGATACGTAATGTTTACCAGTGTAAACACAATTTATTATTTAAATTTTTGTTTTTATTGTATTTTATTGTTTAATGTTGTTTATATATTTTTAATTTTTTTATATATTTTTATTTTAGTGTGTCCCGCTCTTTAATTTTATATAAATTTAATTCCAATTAGCCGTTATTTTTTATTATTGTATATGTGTCTTTTTCTTAAGCGTGTAGAATTAACATGTTTATTTTATTTTTTTGGGGCTATCGGATTTCCATATAATAAAGTAAATTAAATTAAGATGTCAATGCAATAAAAATAAAAATAAGTAGGTCGAAATTCAACTGTAACATATAAAAATTAATTACATTTGAATCCATTTTTAGTGTTTAATTGTAATTTTGCAGACGGTTTAAGAGATAAATAAACTGAAACGTCAAATGTCCTAAAAATGATTTTAATTAATAATAAAATGACCGATAGCCCCAAAAGTATTTTAATATTATAAGGACGAATTTATTGTTTTATATATGTATAACTTTTCGTATTTTTGACAATGGGTATTTTGTAAGTATTTAAATTATAACTTAGAATTTTTTAAGAGAATAAGGCTACTTTTTAGTCTGAATGTGCCTAAAACGTCAAAATTATCTACATTTTCAAATATATGTGAATTTTTAAGCAATCATAAGAAATAAAATAATATTATAAAAACTTTTTATTTTAAGTTTATTACCGAAATAATATTCTATACCATAAATACTTAGTGATAAAATAAATCTCCTCCCGACGTCTATGACAAGGATTAAAAATCCTTTTTAACACTTCACACTTCCAAATATCTATTGGTATCCAACCCAAATCGTCCTTATTATAGACCGATATTTTTGATTATAAAATTTCTAACCCATTTCTATGAAAAATATATGTGTCTAGCAGATTTTGCCAAAGACACCGGACTAAAGAACACAGGTAGTTTGCGAAGAAAAAAAAAGGGTAAAAAATGATTTATTACTCTCTCTAGTTCTTGAATAAACTATAGTGTAAGAGGCAAAATCGGGTCTATTTTCCTGAACTCAAAGCTCTTGGGGGGGGGGCGATCGCACCCACCGCCCCCTCCCCCTTGGATCCGCGCCTGGTTTACAGTCTACAGTGGCGCAGTCACTTTTTTTCTAAAAAGTTTAGTTTTTGAGATATTAACCAAACTTATTATTTTCTAAATAGAACACTCTGTATATTATTTTAGATATTGATTTCAAAAATATATAATGTATTTATTTTATTTTGGAAAAAAAGTTAGAATTCGATATTTTCAATAATTTATTTACTTGTAACCGTAGGCCAAGGCCAATTGATAAGAAACTAATGCAAAATTTTTACAATAACAATTATACCAAAAATTTGATAGTAAATTTTAATATTTTTAAAAATTTTCAATTGTAAAAACTTAATTATTATTACATTTTTTACTTTAAACAACACTTTGCTATAAAACCAGAAGATTGAAATTTGATTGCAAAGAAACAAGAACAACATTATTTCCTAAAACTAAAGTAACAAAAAGAAACACTGAAACTAAAAACAACCGAGAGTTTTTTTAAAGACGGTTTTCTCAATGACGGCCCTTTTCTTGAATGCAATATCGGCACAGTTTTGTGCTAATTGCATTTAAAAGAATCATGGGTCTATTATGACGAGTTTGGAAGGCCAAACCAATTGCCTCACAAAGTTCCGCTATAGATTCATGTCGTGTCCTATACACTTGATTTTGCATAAAACACCACAAAAAAAATCCAAAACGGAAAAATCGGGAGATCGTGAGGGCTTATTGGTACCTATCCACCTTTGAGGAAAGTTTTTGTCCAGAAATGGAATTAACAGCCCAGAGTTGTGGCTCGGGGCACCATCTTGTTGATGACAAATGGAATTGAAATGGGCAAATTGAACATTTTCAAGTAATTTTGGAATAATTTTCTCAAGGATTTCTAGGTATCTACGTGTTGGAAGACCCCCTGTGTTGTGACGATTAAAAGTTACCGTACTTGAAAAATAACATTCGGCAAACCAGATGACAAATCCGCCAAAAGATTCGTTGGTGCAGATTTGTTCTAAGTACCATTGACAAAACGTTATTCGACACTCATCATCTCCGGGGTATAAATGTTACACCATTTTAAATTTATATGAATGGTATTTATACTTTTTCAAAATTCTGTCAGCGCCAAATTTTGCTACACCAATCTTTTCCTCTCTCTTTCTACAGGAAAATGAATTTGCTGCTGCGTAAAATAACACAATTGTTTCTTTTCTCTCCCTGTCTTCTTTGACGTATGTATATTTTGGGACGCGGGTGAATAAAAGATCCATGCTCAACTAGATTTCTTTTTATACGAGCAAATATATCTGGAAAAGGTTGCCTTCTTTCTGGATACCTAATATGAAACAAAAACCATCGCCAGATATGAGAAGTCATCCTAATGAAAACGCTTTAAATACATTACCTACTGAAATATAATTCAGAAGTTTCTTGGGGACTTTCATTGCTTTGTATACATATTTTTATCATAAACGGCCATTGTAAATGCAAAATAAATAAAAAGTAAATTAAAAACACCCACGTAACAAAAATATTTCATAAATAATAACAATCTGACAAAACTGTGAAGTTTTGGACACTTACCTTTTGTTTCTTGTAAATTGGACATGGCCTACTGTTACAAATAAAATAATTTATTATAATATCGAATTCTGACCTTATTTTTCGAAATAAAATAAACATATTACATACTTTTGAAACGCCTAAATTATACATAATTAATATCTAAAATAATATACAGGGTGTCCTATTTAAAAAAATTATAAGTTTGGTTAATATCTCAAAAACAAAACTTTTTAGAAAAAAAATTACTACACCACTGAACTCTACGTAAAAAATCTATAAAAACCAGTTTTTACCATTTTCATAAATTAACGCATAACGGAAATACAAGATGTGCCGAAAAAACAAAGATTTTCAAAGTCACTCTGTAGATTAAAAACTAAGAGAGGCATGACAAATTTGACACCAGAATTTTCCGATTAGTTAAGGGACACCAAAGTGAAAACCACAACACTTTATCTTTGATAATAACTCTCATACCCCCTAAAAGAGCCGAAAATGGGAGACCCCATTCTGGGTGTCCAATATTCGATGATTTTACGGGTTATCTCCGTTATTAGTAAAAATAAAACGATAAGGTTTTAATGGTACTGTCCTACTTCTTTAAGAAACCAAAGATGCCACTAACAGAATTTTCATGAACCTATACAGATACAGAGCGATTTTGAAAATTATGTATTTTGGAACCCTCCTTGTATCTCGGTTACCTTCCAACTTATTCAAAAATAGAACTATTGGAGTTTTTTATGTACGACTCAGTAAAGTAATAGAATTTTTTTATAGGTTCAACTGTTTCGGAGAAATAAATCAAACTCGCATTTTTTTTTAAATGGGACACCCTATATATTTTTGAATAATGTGATTTTGTTTATTACAAGCTTTTCAGAAATATATAACACTTAATTTTACGTTTAAAAAAATGATCAGATTGTGTTAGTAGGCTCTGATGGGTATTTAAAGAAACAAAACATCAAAATCACATACTCTGGGGTTTCTGTCAGAATATTTAAATATTTGTCGTACTTTTGTACTGTTTTCGATAATCAGTTTCTTCTTAATCATAGCAGGCTTTGTAAACTTTGAACAACAAAAAATTTGACATGCTCGTTTAGTATAGTCAGTGTAACGAAAAAGCAGATGAAATGTTGGAAGTGTATTTCAACAGGTTTGAGAATTTCTGTATCCTTTTAAAATTAAAATTTATAAATGTAATTCGTAGATGTCCAGAGAAAAGATAGCCAGATAAAAGAATGTTTTTGAGAACATAATCAAATTTAGTTTAAAACGGTTCATTTTCTAAAACACGGTACAAAATCTACAACCAGGACGCGAGAGCTCTATTTTTCTATAAAAAACAAACACCCCCTTTTTTAAAGCGGAGAGTTTTCGAGGTCGCACATGACGAATCTAAAATTATTTTTAAAAAATTCAATATGGCGGATCCAATATGGCCGACGAAATAATCAATTTTATTGGATTTTCTCCAAAATTGGTATGGGGGAGTTTTCGGGGTCGCACATATCGAATCTGAAATTAATTTTAAAAAATTCAATATCACTACATAGTATAAAACAAAGTCGCTTTCTCTGTCCCTATGTCCCTTTGTATGCTTAAATCTTTAAAACTACGCACCGGATTTTGATGCGGTTTTTTTCAATAGATAGAGTGATTCAAGAGGAAGGTTTATATGTATAATAACATCCATTAAATAGTGGAGAAATACTGTTATTTTTGAGGTTTCTAATGTGATGTCGTTAATTATCATATTTTTTTCCGCTTACATTGCAAACGCAGGCTGAACCCTACGAGATTTATCAAAATAATGTACTAATTATTTGTACACATTGAAAAGGTCTACAGAAAACTCCGCGATGGTATATGTCTATCTCTCATGGATATCCCACAATAACATTTTTTTGTCATTTACTTTTTACGACAAATAATGGCAAATTTTGAAGCGATTTTAACCAATACAGCATTAATCCTTATCCAATCAAATAGCTTAAATACTTTGTTGATTTAATATAGATCTATATGGTCCTTTACAGCACAAGATTTAAATGAATATTTTCGAAGATATTACAGATTTAAAATTGCGGGAAGTAGCGCTTGCGGCGGTACTGGCCGACCGGGGCGGCGGCAGCGTGCCTATAAATAGCGCGTCGGAGGCCGATGTAATAATTGTTGTAAAAATAAAATAAATAGTCACAGTTTTTCTGTAGTGTATTTAGTATCAGCATTGCACCCGTGCGAAGCCGGGGCGGATCGCTAGTGGCATATAAAATATGAATTTTGTCCGTTTTTTTTTCAAAATTGATATCGGGTAGTTTTTGGAATCGCACATTATAAATCTGAAGTTATTTAAAAAAAAAACTAAATATGGCGGATCTAAGATGACGGATTAAAATTTCTATATCTCTCGATTTTGTCTAAAATCAGTATGGGGGGATTTAATTACAAATTTAAGATATTTTTTAAAAAACTCAATCTGGTGGATTCAATATAGTGTCCTAGAAATTTTACATTTTTCGATATTCTCCCAAACTGATATAGGGGGTTCTTGAGGGTGTAAATTATGAATTCAAAAATATTTTTTCAGGAATTAAGATGGCGAATCCAATATAGCGGACTAAAAATTTTACATATTTCGATTTTTGTTCAAATGTGGGACTGAATCGTTTTTGAGGATGTAAATAGCGAATATAAAATTATTTTAAGAAAACCTAATATGTCAGATGTAATAAGACGGTCCAGAAATTTTAAATTTCTGGATTTTATCCAAAATTGGTACTAGGGGGCTTTGAAGGGTTTAGATTTAGATTAGATTAAGACGTGAAAATTATCTATTCGAAATTCAATATGGCTTGTTCAAAATTTTACCTTATTCGCATTTTTTCAGATTTGGTATTAGGGAATTTTCGGAGTCGTGTATTACGTATTACGAATATGAAGTTAATTTTTTATAACTATTAGGTTGATAAGATAGAATATGAGGGGGTGAAAATTTTACATTTTCCGATTTTGTCTAAAATTGGTATTGCGGGATTCTTGAGGCATATACAAACTCAATATGCAGTATAAGATATATGGGGCCAAGAAATGTACGTCTCAAGTTCTTTAAATATCGATATTGGAAGGTTTTTGGGGTCTATATTAACAATCTAAAATTAATTTGAAATATAAGATAGTGAGTTTACTATGACAGTCTAAATATTTGTTTAATATTTGGTATTTGGAGAACTCTAAGAATCAAAGAATTTTTAGTGGTCCATTTTAGGGTGATTTACAACTTTGGATAAAATGAGTACTTTTTTGCCACCTTGGAGTCATTGCGAGGTACACTAATCTCGATTAGTACTTAGTTCAAACAATTTATGGATATCATAATGAATTCAAAACTAAAAATCGAAAAATAAAATTTTTATAAAAAAAATTGAACCCACTAAAGTGCGCTAAAAAGTGAAAAATTTGTGAAATTATTTGATGCCGACTTCAAAAATTTCAATTTCATATAAAAATTTAAAGTTATTTTTTACTTTTTAGCGCACTTTTAGAAGTCGGTTCAATATTTTTTATAAAAATTTTATTAAATACTCGTCATGGCCTACTAACAGGATCTGATAATTTTTTAAAAAAATGTAAGTGTAAGACTTAATACTCATAACAAATATAGAATATTACATATTTTTGAAAAGCTTGTAACAAACTAAATCACAATATTCAAAAATATATAATGTCCCATTTAAAAAAAAAAAGGCAAGTACCATGAAAGTAATAGATACAAATAATTTATTATTTCATAATTTATGTTTATTTAGTAAAGTATTGATAAATTTTGGCTTTACGTTGTTTTTCGACTTCAAAAGAATGATTGTGTTTGTTTTCATAATAAAAAGCAATTTAACTGAAATGGTTTCGATCCTGTTTTTGTTAAATTAAGATAATTGGACGACTAATCGCTCTCTCGACTGTATGCTGCACTAGTAATTTGGTACAAGCCAAGTAAAATTCCTAATAGAATTTAAATATAAAAATCAATAATTTCTGTTAAAAAAAGTTACTAATACTTTAGAAAGCAAACATCAATTTTCACGGAAATCAACTTATTAACTTCATATTACTAGAATCGAACGAAACCCCTTAAAATAATTTTTAGTTGTTATTCGTTTATTACGAATTTATTGATTTTATATTGTTCTTTTTAAATTAAAAGATAATATATTGCTTTCACAATGTGGCCTACCGAGGTCGACTATTCAATTTCAACTTATTGAACTTTTTCTTTGTTGTTTTGACAGGATAATAAGAAAATTTGACTTAATTTTACTTGGAAAACTACGGTGAATAAACTTGAAATATTTATAACAAGCTATACCTAGAAGTTCAAATATAGCAGGTTTGACTGAAAGGCATTGCTTGAAAAAAATAAATAAATAAAAATAAATAAATAAATAAATATATATATATATATATATATATATATATATATATATATATATATGCACGTCCGTCGTTTTTGGAAAATTAATATTGGAGATCGGATTTTCCGCAAGAACGCCACAAGGTACGTTTCGATCGAACGCGAACGACGAGCTGTGAATGACTTGCGTATCAGGATTTTTGTCATTTATGGTATGCGTTTGTCCCTGCATTAAGTGGTCCCCACCTTGAAGTGAAGCTTGGATGTCATTCAAAAATTGTTCCATTGAAATTGAAGTGTTGGGATATAATTGAGCATTTTGATTTATTTGGGTCATATCAGATTCATTATGAGTATGGAATCCTGTTAGGTCTGGTGCGACCCCACGAGGGGCCGCGAAGGTCCCACCAAAACCACCCGGACAGCCTGAAATGCCGCCCGCCTCATCAGACCGGAAGGAACTGTGAGAGAAAGGATTGGACATTTTTTAAATAAATTATTTTTCCCCGTAAATTGGAATATTTTGTATAAAAATACAAAAATCACGGAGGGCTGGGCTTTAATATACTTAATATATAAAAAAATTAAGTTTATGGACTTTGGGTTGGATGAGAACTTGGCCAATATTTACTTTAATTTGTTTGTATTAGGCGTGAGCTCTTATAGAATTTTTTACAGCAAAAAAATTTTTAAACTGGGACTCTTAAGTTTTTGCGTCGAAATTAAAATATAGTATTGGGACTCTTAATAAAATTTCCGAAATTCAATTTTTCCGAAAATTTTTATTTTGGTGTTAAATACAAACTAAGGCACGTTTAGTGTTCTTAGATCCGTTAACGATGTCACTATCAGGTTATCACTAATTTTCTCTTAATAGAAAATTATTTAAGTCGCAATCGGGAATGTCTAAATCGGGTATGTCGCTATCAGGTTTCGTTTATGCAATCTTATTATATTCGTATAAGTAGGCGCATGAATACTCTGTATATTAATTTCAGTTTCAGCAAGAATTTAAAAAAAAAAATCGGCTTGGAAAGGTTTTTAGAGCTTTTTTTTCCGACGGCACTGGAATTTTACTAAAATTTGAGTTTCACGGTTTTTATTTTGCTGGAGACTTTACTTTGAGGTTCCTTCCCTAGCACTGAACTGCTATATTGGAAAAAATACTTTTAAATTCATAATTTATACCCTCAAGAACCCCCTATAACAGTTTTGGAGAAAATCGAAAAATGTAAAATTTTTAGGACGCCATATTGAATCCGCCAAAGTGAGTTTTTCAAAAAATATCTTAAATTCGAAATTAATACTAACAAAAATCCCCCAATACTGATTTTAGAGAAAATCGAGAGATATAGAATCTTTGAATCGCCGTCTTGGATCCGCCATATTCAATTTTTTAAATAATTTTAGATTCGTAATGTGCGATCCCAAAAACTCCTTCATATCAATTTTTGAAAAAAATCAGACAAAAATGTTAAATATGCGATATTGAATTTTTTTAAAATAATTTTAAATTCGTTATGTGCGACCCCGAAAACTACCCTGTACCAATTTTGGAGAAAATCGGACAAAATTGATTTTTTTGTCCGCCACATTGAATCCGCCCTATTGATTTTTTTTAAATATATTGGATTCGTTATGTGCGCCCCCGAAAACTCCTCCACACCAATTTTGGAGAAAATGGGACAAAATTAAAATTTTTTGTCCGCCATATTGAATTTTTTAAAAATAATTTCAGATTCGTTGTATACGATCCCGAAAATTCCCCCATACTAATTTTGGAAAAAAGACAAAATTAATTTTTTTGGCCGCCATATTGTCAGTGCTATCTTGGATTTCGTCCAAAAAAATATGGGACCACCGCAGTAACTTCCTAAATATAACCTAAATAATTTCATTTCAATCGGTGCCGCCGTTCTGGAGTAATCGATGTACATAATAAAAAACATACATATTCGACGAATTGAGAACTTCTTTCTTTTAGAAGTCGGTTAACAGAAATAAATTAAGCTAAAATACAAATAACATATTAACAAAATTGGCTATATATATATATATATATATATATATATATATATATATATATATATATATATATATATATATATATATATATATATATATATATGTCTTTTTCAGAGGGCTATTAGGGTCCTCTTCCGAATGAGATAATTATGACCAATTCAAATTTGTTAATAAACTTAAATATATGAATCAATGGACTGCAAAAAGACATCCAAATATACAGTTTCTGATTGTATTTTGTTTTTAGATTTCCGGCTTGGGTATTATCATCGCAGGTGGCCTTGTATTAAAAGACGTTTCGGACTTTAACCACTTTACCGACAGTGACCTTCTAGGACCGCCGATAGTTTTAATTGTGGCAGGATCAATAGTGTTCATTATAGCATTCCTAGGATGTTTTGGAGCTATAAGGGAGTCATATAATTTACTTATGGCGGTAAGTAAGATGAAAAATATATGAAGAAAATACCAGGCTTTCACTGAGAGACAAAGCTGTTACTATTGGGCCTATTCGTCCCATGTTTTGAATAGAAAGTTTTATTTAATTACAAAATAATATTATTTAACTGCCTTTTCACTAGACATTACAAACAAGAAAATATAATTTTTGTATGCCAAACAATGATATTGCACAATTTTGCTCTCACAATTTAGAATAATATGATTTGCCTTTTTTCAATGTCAAGGTTATTAATTTATAAACACCATTCTTTTTAGTTTGCTGGACTTCTCCTAATAATATTCATACTGGAATTAGCTGCTGGAATTGCCGCTGCTGTTTACAAGGGTGATTTCGAAAACACTTTGAAAAAAACACTTCATGCATCTATGGCTAACTATACCGATAATAAAGTGGAACAGGTTGCATGGGACAATCTACAGAAGAAGGTAAGAAAATTCAATAAATACAAACACATTTTTTTACAAGAATTTAATAATAAAATGTTAACATTTTCTTTTATTGATTTTCATAAACGGATGTGGGAAGTAATACACTTAAAATTGGTGTTAGGAAATTACATTTAATATCCTATTTTTTTTTTAATATTCGTAGAAAAATATTGTTATAGTTACGGAATGGAAACCACACAATTTTCGGTTTTATTGAAAGTGATAATTTCCTAGCATTCAATTACTTCCCCCTTAATCCAAAGTTATAATTTTTTCGTAGGAAATAAAAAAGGTAAAAACCATTTTCGTCGTCAATACCTGCACCGTTTTTATATAAACGTTTTTTTTTTAATTTTGCTTAACAACGGGGATATTTGGCATGCATTTACAAATAAAAAGCTGTTCTATTTAGCGTATATTTTAAGGATCTTCCCAAATATTTAATAGAGAAAACTTACCCAAATTTCGCGTGTTTCAGTGGTGTTGTAAGTGGGCGTAAAATGTCAGAGATCAGATAAAATATAGTAGTAACCTGTTATAAAGTATGGTTATGTTCTCTGGTGTGCTAAAACATAATGATATATAAAAATAGGTCCTAAAACAAATTAAATGAAAAAGAGCGAGACATTTTTATGTAATATTAAGAGTACCTTAGGGAGCTTATAAAAACGAAAGGAATAAACTAGAGATGTTGAACGTTTATTTAAAATATTTATAATTCCAGATTCATTTTACTGGTCGATTAAAAAAAGTTGGGTCAAATTTGTGATTAAAACTTGCAGCCAGTTTCACTAAGAAGGTTCAAGATTTAGACCCAATCTAATTCCCATGGAAGTTAGCCAGCTTTTTTTGCTTATGATATTGTTGTAATTTGTATTACATATGTCAGCAAATAAGGAATACTAGGATAAAAATCTACAGACCAAGCTGTCTCCTGAAAATAAACAAATTTTTCTATTTTTGCTCGTTTCACTTCATAAGAAATTTTTTTTCTTAAATTTTTAAGGATTAAAACTTGCTTAACTTATTGTTGGATATGTCAATTTAAACCCTCTAAAGTCAGTTTAGACAGGTTTTAAAGTAAAACCATGTTAGTGACTTAAGGGGTTGAAGTCTTGAAAAGTGCCTATAAATCTCGATGAATTACCATTTAAACACTATCATACTAGGAAGGACAGTGAATTATTTTGAATTAAACGTCAACATTGTTGACAAGTGAAAATATGGAACTACAAGATAAATGGCATCGGCACATATATAGGTTTACATCAATGGCTGTATTCTTTTGAGTAAATTTTCACTGAACAAAGTGAAAAAAGTGAAACTGATAACTTCATGTTCCTTTGAATATGCATTTACTTGTCATTGAGTCGAAGTGATCATGATTACTTCAAGTGACAGAACTGAAAGTGATAATTACTCAAAAGAATATACCTAATAATTATTCACAATACAAGCAATTGTTTGTATATATTCTTTCCTTTCTCTGCCTGAAAGGAAAATATATATATAACAACTATTTAAATACGGCAGATAGATTTATTTATTTCTTACTGAAATTTTGATTTTTTAAAAAACCTACCGGGTTAACCCGCAAGAAAACACCTTTAGGTTGTCCCACAAAAAATCTCTCTATTTTTTGTGGTTTGCCCGTCAATTATATAAGGCTATTCTTTTAAGTTATACTTACTTTCAGTTCTATCACTTGAAATGATCATGATCACTTCGATCTAATGACAAGTAAATGCATATTTAAAAGAACATGAAGTTATCAGTTACACTTTTATCACTGATAATTTACTCTAAAGAATACAACCTTTCGTAGTTGTTTGTAGTCAAGGCTGTCAATTTGCCAGTAATTCCTTGCATTTGCTAGGAATAATTAGCTATGCCAGCAATACTATCATGCCGGAGATTTGCTAGGAATAGATATCTTGACTCAGAAATTGATAAAATATTAAGGCGAAATGTACTTACAATTGATGGCAAGGGTTTGAAAATCGATAAGATACCCCATCTCTAAAATTAAATCTCTCTACTATCTCTTTTTGCTTCTCACATGTAGTTATGTCTTCCTTTATTTGATGGTTTTGCATTCTAAATTTTAAAGGATGGACAATCTTGTTATCATCTGTCTTTTTCTAATATTCAGTTTAATTGAGCAATAATAGCTTTTTTTTATCACACGCGTTTTGCCAGGAAAAAATATAAAACTTGCAAGTATTTTTCTGTGGAACATTTGACAGCACTGTTTCTAGTTGTCGCTTGTTTGTTGTGCGCTACCACGAACATGTTTTATATGTCAAGTTCGTGTGCGCTACCCTATTGTATTTTTTTAACGTTTTGCGTTTTGGTAAAAAAAATAAAATTCGTTCTCTGTGGTCGGCAGTGCTGTCAAAATGTTCCACAGAAAAATACTTGTAAGTTTTATATTTATTCCTGGCAATTCCTGACAAAACGCGTATGATAAGAAAAAGCTGATATTACTCAATTAAACTGAATATTAGAAAAAGACAGGTAATAACAAAATTGTCCATCCCTTAAATTTAAGACTGTAAACCCATAAAATAAAGAAAGAAATAACTACATGTGAGAAGCAAAAAGAGATAGTAGAGAGATTTAATTTTAGAGATGCGGCATTTTATCGATTTTCATACACTTGTCATTCGTTTGTATGTACATTCATTTCTGAGTATGACATCTTATTTCTGGCATAATAGTATTCCTAGCAAAATTACTGGCACAGCTAATCATTCCTGGCAAATGCCAGGAATTACTGGCAAATTGACTGCCCTGGTGGTCGGTCATTAAGTGATTAGGATGAAATAAAAGGTTTGGGAGGCCAACTCCGAATTTAAAAATCCCTATCTGGCAAAAAAGGACTTACTAGGACGTTTAGTTCAGACCTTAATTATAAACATACGTGACGGTGATCTGAAAATATTTGGAAAAAGCCTATCGGTTATCGCAATGCCCCTGGTGGTAAGGACATGTAGCTAGCGACCTATTTTCGACCACCGTAGTAAATAATACCGGTGGTGGACTCATCAGTAGGATCCACCGGTATCGTTCCCAGACATCCTTGTACTTTCCACAAACTTGGATCTCTATTTAAGTCCAGTTTTTCCGGAAAATGGTGGTAAGATATTAGATTCCACAACACAGTATTTAAAGATATGTCAAAAACCATTCAAAATTAAATTTTACAAGCAATCTTTATTGTATGTCAAGAGGAAATTTCGGGACTTCTTGTACTTTATGACTATCTTTCGCAAAACATTGAGCTAAGTGAAACATTTAATGAAGTTCTAAAACTTTTAAAAATTTTAATTACTATTGCAATGACATCGGCTGAAGCAGAACGGTGTTTTTCTTCTCTCAAAAGTTAACAACGTTTTTAGGGAATACTATGAGCCAAGAAAGACTTTCTGCTTTGGCAATGCTTTCTAAAGAAAGGTATCTACTACCTTCTTTACGTTTAGTTATTTAAAATACACTGCTTTGTTTCATACTAACTCAATTTTTATAAACTTTTTTTTTTTCATCAACCTATGGCAGGTTTTATACATTGTTTTTAGTGTATCATTGGAACTACAACCCCTATTTTTTTAATGTATCATGTCGTCGAAACTTGTATAATCACCCTATAAATACATCTTTAATAAGATGCTAAGAGATGGCGCCACGGGCATTCGAAAAAAAAAAAGAACGAGGTGATTTTAGAGAACGGCGCATCGAATAATAAAAGCGTTAGTTTAAACTATTATTTCGAATAAGTTTTGAATAACTATTTTTAAAAAGTAAATAAATAAAAAGTTACAACTGAGTGGGAGTGTTTAACTTTACCAATATTCTGTGTGTCTAATTGTTAGTTTGAGCTAGTTGGCGCCCGAGAACAAGAAATTAAAGGAAAATCGTAGACAACCACTGACCAGGAGCATGTTAACCTTCTCGGAGTGCATGTAGTTGTCCATGTTTAATAGTAAAATAGGCTTAGAAATTTAGAATGTTGATCTTACTTTAGTCAACTTTTTAGACAGTGATGGCAATTTGTCAGTAGTCGAATTATTACATGTCATAGCAACAAAGTCACTTGAAAAATTATCGTTAAAGGTATTTTTTATTATTACAGTTAATTGGTGTATGGGTGTAATTGAAAATATTTTTTTCCTGGCGACATCGCTCATCCAATGAAAAATTTTCAAGTGGTAAAAATGCTTCAAAATGCATGCAGTAATAGAAATATCTAGGTTGCCATAACGTTGATGACATAAAAAATCAGAAGCGATGTTTACAAGTGACGTCACTTTTATAGCACTTACACTACTTTATAAGGGGTCGCTATACCACTAGAAAACGTCATATTATAGTATTAGATTACACACCAAAAATTAGTAAATTCAATTAGCATGTTTTCAAGAAATTTGGGATATATCAATATTTTCTTAAAACTTTGACGTCTTCTACCGCCTAAAGAAGCAGTATCGAATATAACTAAGCTGGCTTAAATCGATCTGTTTTGATGCCAAAAGTCTGTCATCAGACGTTGTACACGTATTTTGCGGACACCCTGTATACTAGAATACTTGCCGAATACGATGGCAAGTAGTAGGACCCCAAACAGCACAAATACGTCCATAAAACGTTTGATCTCAACATTCAGGACGTCTTATGGATGTCCATTAAAATCGAATGGCGTCCATAAGACATTGTATAGACGTCTTATGTTACAAAAGGTAACGTCTTTAAGACATTTGCTTACAACGTCTTATGGACGTCCTTTCCCAACATATTCCACCATTAAAATTATATACATTAAAAAGGGTCCCTTTAATTTTTTTGTTTGTCTTGTTTACAAAGTCAAACCGTGATTATTCAAAAGTCCAAGAAATAACTTTAATTAAGAAAAAATCAAGAGCAAAATGTACACTACCATTTTAAATAACTACAAGTTCCGCATGAATAATTTGCTTTAAAAAATATATTCAACATAATCTCTTTATACAAAAAAATACATAACTTAAGCATAATGTAAACTTTTTCTAATTTGAAATTTAAGAAGTGAGGTAGAAGAGCAAATATTTTCAGAACTACTACTGTTCGAACTATAAGTGAACCTATCAAATTTAAGTCTTAGTTTATCCCTTCGATATAACTCTAAAAGGTAGACTATCAACAAAATAAAAGTTTGTTAAAATAAAAAGTACACAAATCTTTAAATAGTTTTAAAAACAAGAATTTTTTTTTAGTCGAATAACAAATCTGGTTTGATGCCCTTTTCAGCTATGTTTGGAATGAAATTTCCTCATTCTTCTAACTTTTTGCCAGTCCTGTTGTCTCTGTAGATCCTAATAACAAACTGATTTTAATTTTATAGAATAAAGTTTACCATTTGTTGGAGTAAATTTTTTGATATTTTTGCGAATTTTTATAATTGTCCTCTACTATAGAATCGTGACTTATGCTATTTCAAGGTTAATATGTATAATGAAAGACAGAACTTACTCATAATAAGTCTCGCCAAGTTGGAAACGTAGAACTTTCTTTTTCCTTTTCGTACTAATCAACTGTACATGGTAATTTTACAAGCTCGCTTTACAAAGTCATAAATGCTCCCTACTCCCAGTTTTGAAATTTCTAAAACCTTAAACAAAATTACTTCTTGTAATTAACAAAACTCTATTTTCTATGTTCTTTAAATTTAAACCAATCATCAAAAACAAATTAAATCTTACAGGTTTCATTAGTGGAGCACTCCATAAAAAAACATTTCGCCTTCCACTTCATTAGTAATATTTCTTGTAATATTTAGGACCGGGTCTAGATGAGCTGTGCAAGCCGTTTTTTGCACAGATAATATTTTTGAAAATTTCATTTCATATTTCTAATAACAGAGTTACTACAAAAATATAAGCGGTAAAGCATTTGGGAATTTCCTGTAACACAACCTATAAATAACGTTACTGTTTTTCCTAAGTACATATGATTCTCGATCTTACCTTAAGTATTACATAAACACGAATAAAAAAGATTTACAGAGACACATAGATAAATCAACTATTTTAATAAAATTCTTTCAAAAGCTAAATTTTCACAGTCGGCATCCCAACAACATTAAAAATGAATAACGACATGGCGAAACACAAATACAAAACTTAAAAATGACAGTTGACAGAAACAAAAGGCGGGTTTTTTTAAAGTTATAGTTTCGCTGGCATCATATTTATGTGTGTCATTGTTATCGGTACATCAAACAGTCTGTGACAAAAAGCACTAAAGTATTGATAAAAAAGATCATGCAAAAGTTCTGTTAACCAAGGTCGTAGTGAGGCTACAAAAAATTTGTCGTTCAATCAAAAATTTAACCTCAACTTGTATTCAGCTGAGCTCTGTGCGGCGTTGCAAACTTATTTATTACCTAACTGCGACAAAATCCATAGGGAAGGAAATGCTTTTCAGTTTTAATCAACTAAATTATTCACAACTGTATTTATTTTCATATAAAATGTAGTATGTAGACTTTTAAAAGATATCTTAAAGACGTTGTATACAGACGTCTATAAGACGCCTTATTTATGTCTTAAGACGTTCAGACATAATCTGGATATAAAAATGACGTCCTTAAGACGTCTAGTGCTGTGTGGGACATATTGTATTAGAAATAATTAAAAAGCCAATTGTTGACATATTTATAATTCCTTTTATCACCATTACAGTTCAAATGCTGCGGAATCGATCAACCCACCGATTGGAAAATATCCCCCGCGCCCTGGCCAAGATCATGTTGTTACGAAGACCATGATGACGATCATTCTGCAAGACCAGAAAATGAAGTTCCCAAAAGCGACAGATTTTGTAGGGAGGCGAACTATGGAGTTTTTGTTTACAGTCGAGGCTGTTTCGAAAAATTGAAAATGAAAATTGAAGACAATACGAAGGTCTTAATTGGAGTTGGAATTGGTATAGCTTTTATTGAGGTAGGAAATCATCTTCAAACATGTCGTATAGTATATAGTCGATATTTTATAAAAATTGATTTATTTCTTGTCTTTAATTTTTCTATTATTTCATAATTCATCAGAAAAAAACTATCTTGCTACCGCCCATTAATAAAAGGGTTACTTTAATACTTATTGATTACATTCACTATGGTGCACCATTTCTGAATGTTTTTAAGGCATAAATTTTGTTTTCTTCCTGATCCTCTTAGAAAGGAACATCCTTTAAAAGTATTCACAACTATTCACATTCAACGCGCGAGTATATCCGTCGGAATATCCAGATTTGGCTACATCTGACTACTTTTTATTAAGAAATTTGAAGCAGCACTATTGCCTTCGGACACGCCTATTATTATTTTGACTCTCTGAAACAGAAAAATTTATTGGAAGGTTGTCATGTGCCATGTCAGATTTTTCATTCACATTTATAACATTTTGTTGTGCCCTGTCAAGTCGTTTGGTGTGATTTTTCCACTAAGAATTTGTGAATTATTATTTGTCGATATTTGGCTGAGGATAAAGTTGTTGAACATGACGCCTGACGTGTCATGATCGTGCTCTGTGATTTTTAGTTCTTGTTTTTCATTTATGTTTTGATCATTGAAATCAAAGTTTTGTAAATTAGCTGTGCGTTCAGCAATAGAGAAGTTGTGTGGTAAGGTCCTGCCACAACCTCCCAACCAGGATGGAACCCCTGGCCCCATTAGATTATTTTTTTTCTATGAACGTTTCAAGATGTCAACACTGTTAAAATTATTTAATTATTTCAGAGATGGGATTGTTGGGTTATACCATTAGGCCTTTTTCATATCAGAAAACGGTATGGGTCAGTGACTTCGATCATACTCTAGATTTAAACAATAGATTTGTCTGAAGGCTGTTTATGGTCGGTGGGGGAGACGCTTTTTTGATGTTTGACAGACGTAAACATATTTACTTATCTTGTCTTTCAGTTTAATTGCTTGTCCTGACTTTTTTCGGTGTTTTTAAGTGTTGGAAATTACTATAAATGCGAAGTTTACAATTAATATTAACAAAAAGAGGATTTAAAAACTTATTTTTATCGGTACATATTGTTAGATTGTTTACATATTGAAAATAACAATAATAAAAATTTAGGCAACCATATATTCATACTTTGTTTTCAGAATTGACGTACCCAGGGGTATGTTCGAAGGACGTACCGATGATACTCGTTTAAATAATGCAATTAGAAAAGGATAGCATAAAATCGGTATGTCTGTACCAAGAAATTAAATATCTACTGTTTATCAACACTTTTTCAAATATAAATAAAAATCTTCGAACATACCCCTGTAGAAGTAGCATAACGTCAGAACTAGGGCCCGGTTGTTTGAACGCTGAATAACGTAATAATATCTTTATTTATATTTGAAAAAGTGTTGATAAACAGCAGATATTTAATTTCTTGGTACAGACATACCGATTTTACGCTATCCTTTTCTAATTGCATTATTTAAACGAGTATCATCGGTACATCCTTCGAACATACCCCTAGGTACGTCAATTCTGAAAACAAAGTATGAATATATGGTTGCCTAAATTTTTATTATTGTTATTTTCAATATGTAAACAATATCTAAGAATATTTACCGATAAAAATATGTTTTTAAAACCTCTTTTTGTTAATATTAATTGTAAACTTCGCATTTATAGTAATTTCTAACACTTAAAAACACCGAAAAGTCACGACAAGCAATTAAACTGAAAGACAAGATAAGTAAATATGTTTATGTCTGTCAAACATCAAAAAAGGGTCTCCCCCACCGACCATAAACAGCCTTCAAACAAATCTATTGTTGTTTAAATCTAGGGTATGATCGAAGATAAAAATATTATTACGTTATTCAGCGTTCAAACAACCGGGCCCTAGTTCTGACGTTATGCTACTTCTACAGGGGTATGTTCGAAGGTCAGTGACTGTTAAAAATTTAGGGTTAAAATTGGGAGATACTATTTAAATTTAGTATGAGGAACTGTCTGTTGTAAAATAGTATCCAAAAAAGAATAGGTAACTGTCAAGTTCGAGTTCAAGACAATTTGCTTCTAGACAAAATTGATACGCAATAGCCGAAAACTAAAAGTTTGTTTTTGAGCTGGAAAATTAAAGGTTTATGAGTTTAAGCTTAAATTAGATTTTTGTGATATATACAGTGAGTCTTTTTTATAACATGGAACTTTAATTTACACTAAAGTGTTAATCAAACATGAAAAGCTCAAAGTTTTTCAAGAAAATCCCGGAATTCTGCCAGCTAATCTCATAAAGATCGCACTTCAGTGGCTTAGACTTTCACGTGATTTACGAACTAATCTCTGAGGGCCCCTTTGTAAAGAAATTCCTTTCCCTGAGAGCCTCGTAAGCAGAGGGCGCTGTCTCGAATTTCTTGACATTCACAAACTGCCTTCAATTAAATTCAATGTTGTTATTATACTTCGATTATACCCTATATGTTTGATAGACATAAACATGTTTACTTATCTTTTCTTTCAGTTTAATTGCTTGTCGTGGTTCTTTTCAGTGTTTCCAAGTGTTAAAAATTACTATAAATGCGAAGTTTACAATTAATATTAACAAAAAGAGGATTTAAAAACTTATTCTTATTGGTAGATATTGTTTACATATTGAAAATAACAATAAAAATAATTTAGGCAACCATATATTCACACTTTTATGTATTCAGAATTGACGTACCGATTATCATATGTTACTCGTTTAAATAATGCAAATAGAAAAGGATAGCATATAATCGGAATGTGTGTACCAAGAAATTAAAAATCTGCTATTTATCAACACTTGTTCAAATATAAATAAAAATATTATTACGTTATTCAGTTCTAACGTTATGCTAATTCTACAGGGGTATGTTCGAAGTTATTTTAGCTCTAAATCGCTGGAACGACGATTTTTCGATGATAAGATTTTAGGAAGTTTGTTTACGAATTTTGAGTATAATCCGTGACTTGAAAAAGTCAAACAAATACACAATGAAGTAGTAGATATCTGTTGGACTTCCATTGTCTTTATTTTTGTTGAATATCACGACGTTTCGGCTAGTAGTTATCTCTAGCCGTTTTGAAATGAAACTAAATAAATCCCTTAGCTACATGACTATTTATACTAAAAGTAAATGCAGTGGAGTGTGCCTGAGATGGGTGCAGTCATGCCTGCTATCGCAAAATCTCATTTTTATGCTGCATTTAGTTTTAGTTTACAATTACTAAGAAGTGGTTTCCACACTTCTCTTATATCCAAAGATGGTTTACTAAAACAATTCGGGTTCTGATGTAGCGGCTTCTTTGAATTTCCATTTTTTCCAATGTTGTTCTCGGTGTAGTATTTTAGCTTCAGACCATTTTATGTGGTGTCAATGAGTCCAGGCATGGTTGGCGCGACCAGATTTTTCTGTTTCTCCTCGAGATGTGCATTTTTAAAGTTCCTTGATCCTTAGGTCAAAAGGTCTCTTTGTTTCGCCAATGTAGGAATTGCCACATTCACATGGTATCTGATATACACAGTTCTTCATGTCTCTTTGAGTTGTTGGTTTGACCCTAGTGAGCCGACTTCTCAGAGAGTTATTTGAATTGAAAACAACGTTGATTTTATATCGTTTTTCTATCCTTCTAACTTTTTCTGAAATGCCTTTAACATAGGCGATGTTCAATACTGGTTTTCGTTCTTCATTCGTTGTCGATATTGTCCTATTTCTGCGTTGTTCAAGAAATTTATCCACTAGATATACTGGGTATCCGTTGGCTGTCAGATCATTTTTAATGTAATCTATCTCTTTCATCAAGTTCTCCTTGGAGTTGCAGAGAGTTATAAGAAATCTCATAGATAGAACCTTAATGGGATTTTGCCATAGCAGGCATGACTGCACCCATCTCAGTCACACTCTACTGCATTTACTTTTAGTATGTGTAGCTACGGGATTTATTTAGTGTCACTTGAAAACGGCTAGAGATAACTACTAGCCGAAACGTCGTGATATTCAACAAAAATAAAGACAATCGAAGTCCAACAGATATCTGCTACTTCGCAAGAAACATCATTGTCTATGACCTTTAAACAAACGAAGAAATAATAAATTTTATAGTGTGAAACTAATGGCTGTAACTCATTGAGATGAGAACTTGTTTGGGTTTAGAAAAGGTCTTAAAAATACATTTTCTAGTTGAAAATTGCAGGAAAAGTAATTGCTGCTACTACCGATAGCAGAACTAATTTTGTTTTCCAAGCTCCACTCTCTTTTTTCCTGTAGGGGTGATTTTCGGAAGCAGATTTTGGCTTAATTAAGGACATCATTTTATAAAAAATAACCAACTGAAAGATGTCATTCATACCTATTTTGAAGGCCAGCAAAATATTTTACAGGATATATAATATATTCAATAAACTTAAACCATTTTGTCTGTTTTTTTTAAGATCCAATTTTTAATAATCTAGTTTTTTTAATTAGTTATTTCATATACTGATCATGAACTTGGATTTATTTTTTACAGGTTGTGGGAATTGTTCTGGCCTGCTGGTTGGCATACACGATTAAACAAGAAAACGACTCTAAAAAATGAGAACTGACAAACCCGAAGTACGGAGAAGCTAGCAAGAACATTTATGTTTATTAAGGTAGATCTACTACTTGTATGCCCTAAACGAAAATAAATTATTTTATTTTTTTGAGATATTTTCTTCTATCTCTTATACAACTTTTAATCTCGTATATTTAAAGATAAGATTAAATTCCAGAATAAAACTGAATGTCAAATTTTAAAAATATTTCTTCAAAATTGAACTGTTGTTCCTTAAAAGCATGCAAATGGTAGATGATCCTTAATACTGTATTATAAAACAGCAAACCTTCAAAACAAATTATCTTTACTCGTGCTTCGTAATTGAGTCTTAACACCGTTATTAAATATCTTTTTCATTAATTTGGATATAAATCGTGACGCACGGGTAAAAATACAACGTTATAATTATAAGTTATTATGTTGAAATGGACTTTGTAGATTTGTTAGATATTTGTTATTAGTGGCACCCTTAGAATAGGCCATAAACACTTAAGTGTTGTTATCTATTTTTTTCGAATGTTATATGTATTTAATAATTATATAAAAGTGTGACTTTCCATTTTAACTAGTACGTAAACATTTTCATATTCAGACCACTTCATTAAAAATCCTCAAATGAACACATTTTATATGGGGTTTGAGAAGATAGCATTTGTTAAATCTTATATAGAATTTTCACAGTTATAAACAATTAGACTTTTTTTTAGTTGTTATTTCAAACCGAGTCTTTCTGAAATTCTTCATAATGTTTATTCGTGATATACAAACAAAAAGTATTTTCACAAGTCAAAATAAAACTACACATTATAGTAAAACATTAAGTAGACAACAAATCAGTCTAAAATTATTAAAAAAAAAAATTTTGTAACAAGTCAAGTTTACAAGTAAAACAAGTACAGTGAGGGAATCATCCGTGCTTCTCTGTCATATTAAATCATTGAAATTATTTAAAAGAAACTCTTCAATACTGTAGAAAGCTTTTTTCTTCAGATAGTTTTTCATTTTACACTTAAACTGCTGCGTACCGAGGTTTTTAACAACATTAGGAAGCACATTAAAAAATTTCAGCCCATAGTGGCTCCCACCATCCCTGGCTCTAGCAGTTCTACTATAAGTTAAAGTAAAATAATTCCTGCCCCTCGTGTTATAGTTGTGGCATTCTTTTTGATATGCATAAGGCAATTCATGATATAAAGAGATGGCAAGGTAAGGATGCCAAGGTAGATAAAACTAGCCCTACAACATTCTCTGAACCCCACACCAGACATGATCCTTATACAACGCCGTTGTATTGCAAATATCCTGGAAGCGTGCGATGAATGTCCCCAACACAGGATAGCATAGCTAAGATGTGAGTGGATATGACCATAGTAAGCCTTCGTAAGAACATCATTTGACACTAGGTTTTTCAGATTACGTAATATAAATGTATTTCGGCTTAAACTACTTATAAGATGTTCAGCATGTCGCTTCCATGTCAGTTTAGGGTCAAGATATACGTCCAAGAACCTTATAGCCGATTCACTTAGATTCAAGACCCTCAGCGAAAAATCCATTGTCTGAGTTTTGGTCTCATTGAGAATTAATTTGTTAGCAGTAAACCATTGCTGAATATCCGACCGCGTGTTCTCCATTTGTCGGCTAAGATTTATCAAATCATCCGCTCTATCGAGTGCCGTTGTGTCATCAGCAAACGAAATAATAGCTGTACCCTCATTTCAAATAGATGTACTAATATTATTCACATATAAAAGAAACAACAACGGCCCAAGAACTGAGCCTTGGGGCACACCGTGAATGATTGGACTCGGGCTTGATGTCTCACCACCAAATGTTACATATTGGAGACGATTTGACAAGTAAGATTTAATAAGATTGACTGTGCAATCGTTAAAGTTATATTTATAAAGCTTTTGAATCGACAGATCATGGGACACGCAGTCAAAAGCTTTTGTTAAATCAAAGAAGGAGACCCAGACATACATTCTTCTCTCAAAACAGTCTTGAATGTACGAAGTTAGATGGTTTATGGCAACTGTAGTTGACATGTTGCAACGAAAACCAAACTGACATGGATTGAACAGACACTGGTCTTCAAGATAGTCACACATCTGATTTTTTTAGCACTTTCAAAGATCTTACTAAGTAGTGGCACAATTGAAATTGGCCTGTAGTTAGCAACATCATCGCAGGCTCCCTTCTTAAAAACTGGCACCACACGAGCCAATTTTAAACATTCGGGAAAAACTACTAATTTTATACAATTGTTAATAATTTTAGTTAGCGGGTATATTATAATATTTTTTATAGTCTTAAGTAGGTAAGCAGTCCTTACTAGGACTATTATTAAGGTTAGACATTATATCTCTCAGATTATTAAAAGTAATTTCATTAAAGTGAAAAGTTGGACCCGAGCTATTTGTATTTAGGGAGTCTAGGTAGCCAAGTGGGTTGGAACTTTGGAAAATTCGGAATATTCTGCATTATATTTTCAGCAATATGTGAAAAGAAGATGTTAAAATCGTTAGCATTTAACTTTTCACTCATTGGGTTGTCAATAATGGGGTTGTTGTTTTTAATAACATCCCATACTGCTTTATTCTTATTTTTTGATATGTTAATATGCTTACTGTTTGCTTGTTTTTTGCTTTTTTCAATTTTATTTTTATAGTCCCTTCGATAAGATTTTAGCATATCATGGGTAACCAGGACCGGATTTGTTTTATTCAGCTGAGTTAGAAACTTATCTGCCTCAACTCCTGATTAAACCAGTGGATCTTAATAAGAGTTAACAAATAACTTATACAATATTTTACGCAATCAGTATGATCTTATTTGCTCTTTAAACTGTTCCTCTGGGGCATGTTTTTATATACTTTAAAATTATCTGTTTCTTATGAAAATTATGCACTGTGTTGTGTGTAGTGTAAATTTATCATAAGCGTTCATAGGACTTTTTTAATTATATCAGCACTACTAAAGTAATCATGTTTATTTTTCACTTTTATTCGTAGATATAAAACTAAGAGCAATAAAGAAAAATAATGTATAATTTTACGTGTACGTGTAGAATGAATAATTTTGTTAGCTATAGTAAAAGTTTTTACATTTTTTTAAAAAATATATAAAAGTAGTTTGTAGCATGGGTGTTTACAGTACCGTAATAAAACTAATAAATGACCCTTGAAATGGGCCTTTATTTTGATATTAACAGAATAGAAACGTAGACATTGTTGAATGTTTTCTTGATCCACAATATATATCATTGTGATATGTTTGCACTATCTTAGAACATTCAGATAGACAAAAAGTTAGCCTCTCTTGCAAAGTCACCTCCTAATCTGATTTTGAACAGAGAGATGTAGAAAGCCTAGTCCTTCTAGCTCCCCACTATTTGACCCATATACAATTTGAACGTCTTACACAATGTTTGCTTCCAAAACATTTTTCAAGCTGTATTACTGCATGCCTCAAGTAAACATTTCGATTTCTATCCCTTCATTTTAAGATAATTACTTAGAATACAAAAATATTCTTTAAGAGTAGTATTTAAAAAATAATAAGTTTCAGAAATTTACAGGGAAATTTCGGAAATTCATAATTTTATGGAAGAAAAACACAGTTTTTACGAGACATCTTACCACAACTTTATTTGTTTAACAATAATCTGTAAATGTTTAAAACCTTAGATACTTGAGCCACCCTTAGCATGTTGTCATGTGATCTTGTTTAATCAAATTAAACACGTCATACGATATTAATTTTGTAACTGCACTATACCAGCGTTCCGAACTTTGTCGTTAGACGCGGATACTGGATTTCACTGATCTGGAGAAGGGGGAGGGAATTTCTGTTCGATGTTCCCTATCTTACAGAAAATGTGTTCTAAAACAATTAAAGAAGCACCCCCTACATCCGCGCCTGTTTTTCCTACTTCTAACGTATGTTTATAACACAGCAACTCGATCCACTCGAAAACGAATTAACAGTTGTTTCGTCTTTTTCCACTTTATTACTATTCAGGATTAATTACTCGAATCGACGGTATCTGATAAAAAAATTGATTTTATTTAAAATTCCATCCTGTATATATACACCAAAGACTACTTAAAAACGTTCATATTTTTTATTTCTTAGGTATCATAGCAATAAGATGACCGAGTTTTAGATGTATACTCTATAATATTTAACACACTATTCTAATAACCTTTATCCTTATTTATAATAATTATTTTGACTTTATATAATGTGAAAGGCTTATAAATGTACATTTGGATATTTGTGTGTCCTGTATTGTTAAAATAAAATGAAATAATAACGGAAGTTTTACTTTTTGTAACCTACTGAATAGTATATAACGCATTTTCATTTGTTGTGGCGGAAATGGTAGTTAGATCCAATTAGCTACTCTTTTTTTATTTATTTTGATACCTACCGAAAAAATAAGTAAAAATTTTCAAAATATTTTTAATTAATGTCGTTTTAAAACTACCATGTAAATATACTAATCGTCTTAAAATTCGCATGGAAACAATTAATTGTTTTAAAATCGTCATGTAAACATATAGTCGTTTTTAAAATTACATGTAAACGAAGTTCTTCTTTTTATCAACCGAAGATTTCTACTACTTAGCAACTTTAATACTGAATAGTATATAATGCATTTTCATTTGTTGTGGCTAAAATGATAGTTAGATCTAATTAGCTACTCTTTTTTTATTTATTTCGATACCTGCCGAAAAAATAAGTAGAAATTTTCAAAATATTTCTAATTAATGTCGTTTTAAAACTATCATGTAAACATACTAATCGTCTTAAAATTCACATGGAAACAATTAATTGTTTTAAAATCGCCATGTAAACATATAGTCGTTTTTAAAATAACATGTAAACGAAGTTCTTCTTTTTACCAACCGAAGATTTCTACTACATAGCAACTTTAAAATTTACCAACCGAAGATTTCTACTACATAGCAACTTTAAAATTTACCAACCGAAGATTTCTACTACATAGCAACTTTAAAATTTTTAAAATAAAGTATTTAAATATTTATTTATAGAAAATATAATTGCCAAATGGCTTTAGAATTTATTAAAATTTAAAAATTCTCATAATTCTGCATTATATTAACCCTTTGTAATTTGGCTTGCCTATTTCTGTAAAAGATACTTGCGCCATCTATTAAAAAAAATCTGTATCCTAACTGTGATACAATGTCATTTTTTTTATATAATTCCACAATTTAACCTCTAACTACTCACTTGACAAACAAATACCGATTAGTGTTATAAAAAGTGCAAAATAATTATGAATTTTTTAATTTCAAGGTAGTTGGAATGGTTTACAATATATCATTATCGAGTTCTAGTCCTCGAAATGTAATTATCATAACTTAAGGATTAATACAAAGAAACTGTATTCAAATTAGCGCTAATTATAAATGTAACGAACATTCTTTTTTTGTGTTTCAACCCAAATGAGAATAAAAAACTTTTTAATAACATTATGTGTGATTGTGACTATAAGTTTGGCGTTTATCATTTTTGGCCAACATAAGCCTGCGACTATAAAAAACATTGTTACGAGTACAAATGAACAAATACAAAACTTTAAAGTAAGTATAAAAATTATACGTGTTTGAGGACATTCTAAGATTAAATTTGATATAAACGATCTTATTTGCATTAACAGTTAATGTTCAATGCCAGATTTGTAATTAACATAACATTTAATTCGGGAATTTCCTTTGTATAAGGGCTTGCGTTGATTTTTTTCTAAATCATCATTATCTGCTACAATTTTAATTTTATCTGTAACTTCAACCAACCAGCATTTTCTTTGATCACAATGGAGTCAAAAGCAACTTTTTTATTATAGTTACAACACCATAAAAAGTTAATATCTTAATGTAGGTACTAATGACTCTCTGTTAAGGAATTTTTTAATTTAATTTGTTTACATTAGTTAGATAATTATTTACTTAAGTAGGTTGATCTACATGTTGCAGGTGGAACACCTCTGCTTTCCTGATAATACATATATTTGTTTATTGTTTTCAGATGGTTGACTCTTTCTAAATATTCGTATTATGGATTATAGGTTTGTTAAAATGCAGGAATAAACAAATCTCTCAAATTAAATATGTTGCAAATATACTAATCATTATCTTTTATGTTATCCAATATCCTATTAGTTTTTATTAAATAAACAAACACATCACAAAAACATAGTAAAAACATGTATTTTGTTTTGTAGGTATTTATATAGCTGGGGCACTAATAGGTATTTATGGATAATTTTAGTAAAATATTCTGTAAACTCAACTATCTTTATTACATCCTTATTAACTTAATTACTCACTAAAATTCCAAAACATCTGCGCCGGATATTAACCTTCATTTTTATGGTTATATTCATTTAATAATCCAACAATTAAGAGAGAGAAATATATATTGAGCTTATAAAATGTATGTGTAGTAAATTTTTCCACAATTATATAAACAAAAGTGAAAAATGGATTTGTATCACATTTATATAACTATCCTGTTTTTGGTCCCCCATAGTTTTAAACATCATTTTAAAGATATTTTTTTTCCTGCAGGGTCTTCAAAGTCAGGCATGCCTAAATTATGATCTGCCATATCGGTGCAGTCCACTCTTGTGATTTGGAACTTTACTTGTTAATAATCCGCTAGTTAGCTAAAACCTCAGCTTCTGCTACCTGAATAGATTTTATTAATTTTCAATTTTTAAAAATATATTTTTTCCGTAATCTTCAGCTATGGATTTAAAATAAGCATAGGTAGATAATGTTTGCGATATTAAATCAACCATTTTGCATTACAATAATATGTTCAGCAATGAAACTGTTGGACAGTTTCAATGTTTTAAATAATTTAAATAAAATTGTTAGGTAGTGATGCGTGGGGGCATTTTATTTATAGTGATTAGACCTTTACAAACAGTACTGTATGCAGTTACATATTGTTTTTTTTTTTAATAAAATAAATATTAATCTCTCACAGAGTTCTATTTTCTAGGATAATTTAAGAGATGCCGAAACGAAAACATTAATAGCGGATGAGAAACTACTACAAATCTTAGGTTTTTCAGAAGAAAATCCAAGATTATACCCTAAAGATGTTTGGAAAAATACATCTTTGCCTGTTGTCGTTACCTATGTTCTTGAAGGGCAGGAAAGTCAAGCTGTTGGACTTATCAGCAATGTAGCTAGGGTACTGCCCAATAATACTGTCTTGGTTTATAATTTGGGTTTGACTGATTATGGTTTAAAAACTGTAAGTAAAATACTCAATTTGTTTACATATTGTTAAGAGCACATAACTTGGTTATAAATGCAAAAGTGATTGGAATACAGGATGAGCCATCTATTTTCTGTAAATCTAGCGTAATCGCTAATCAAGTAGCATTTAATTGTGCTTAACTGATGCACTCCGTAGTTTACCAAATATAGGGTCATAAATATGTAACAATAGTTCACCTTCCTAAATTCGTCACTAGTGTCAAAGGTTAAGGTGCTAATTACTTTAATATTGCTCTGCTAGAATATTATTTGTGCGTATTTTTATAACTTGTCTAACTTATATTATTTTAAGATTAAAAATAAACATACAAAGGATGTACTGTAATAGAATATTTTTCAATCAGAAAACCAGATATGATCACTTTCAGAATCGGATTTTGTCACATTTATAACCAGCGGAGTGGTTCCATAGTATTTTTTAAAAGATAATCACTCATTGTCAATATTCCTTCACTTCTTTCAAATTAAAAGTATTTCTTGCTTCGCAGTAGTTAGGTGGTAAAGGATGTGCAATGCTACCAAGTTCTTTAGCAATCTCTCTTTTCTCTCTAGATACTCGTACAAGCTCTTTCTTGAAAAGGTCATTTTCACAAAATGTGGTTATTTCATTCAAATAGTTTGAAATGATAACTGATGCTATCCATAACAATAATGATGTTTTCAAGAACTGATTTGAACATATCAGGAAAATAATCCTCAAAAACATATTTAGTTGATGTTGACTGAAATTCTTACAAATCTTTAAAAAATCTTTTGTCACCCTCACAGATTATTTCCTATTTCTCCCAATGAAAATTTAATTGGAGTAATATCTTCCACAGTTTTTCTCTCCCATTTGCAGCACACCCTCATTTTCCTTTAAAACTGCAAAAATTTTATTTAATGTTGGAATTGCTTTATTAAAATAAAAGGAATGTACTTTCCCACATTAGATTTTCATCTATTTCTAATGGTTTTTACCACACTAAGAAGGCTGTTGATTCGCTGATTCCTGCCATATTGGCACATGCAGAGACTATACATTGAACAGTTTTTTAAAGCATATTGTCATCATGTACATTCATTACTGTAGCCTTTGCTTTTGGATCTGGAGCAGCTTTAAATATTACAGGACGAAAATTTGGTGACATGTACGAACAAACACAGTAAATACAAAATTGGCGATGAAAAGTATTTATTTAATTCCTTAGAATTAATGAGATCAAAAAATAACTTTTAGCTGAAAAAAAGGTATGAAGAATCTTGATGTTATGCAGAAATATACTTAGTCTTAAATCATATTACCTAGTATGTAGATTTTCCAAATGTTTTTGCATACACCAGTGATTTCCTCGATCCCAAAAAAAAAATTGTCGTACTTCTAGGGGCCAATTAAAGAAAGCAAGAAACCAGAATTTTCACTGTATTTTAACTACAAAATATGATTATGCTTGAAGTTTATTAGTGCTTTATGGTTTACAACCCTCCCTAGTATTCCTAGGGAAATGAAAATGAAGTATAATAGTGTACATCTTACTTTAATGATATTTTTTTTAGCTGCAAAACTATTGTAATAATTCACGATGCCAAGTAATAACATTTGATCTCTATGACTTTCCTTCACACATTCAAGATGAGGTCTTACATGGATATAGACCAGTTATAATACAGGTAATTGCACTTTAAAATTAATTACCAATCTGTTACAATCCAGTTTCAGTACTTATGTTAAATGATGATTATGGGATATATTGATCAAAGCTCTGCAAAGTATGTTTCATTTATCATTTGGCTCTCAATAATGGTATTTTCAATGAATGAGAGTTGCTACCTGGGGCATTTAAATCCTTTTGTGGTACTAAGTGCATAAATATAGACAAGAGGCCAGGAGTATTTTTTAAAATTACATTTAAGAAATTTTTATAAAGTATTCTTTCTTTAAATTAATTAATTAATAAACAGATTATTACAACACTAATATAATAAGCAAAAAATATTTATATTTAGATAATAAATTAAATATAATAACTAATATTAATTATATAATACATACATAAATATAATAACACACTTTATTATAAAATGGAAATCTATAGTAGAGAAAAAAAAAACAAATTACCTAAGAACTATAAACCCAATGCAGTTTCAGTGTTTGTGTCTTCACCCAAACTTAATGATAATGAGGTTACTATAACATGTAAAAATAAATAGGAATTTTCTATCTTAATAAAGTTTTCAACTAAATTTTTCTAGCTCTCTGCATCTTCGTGATCTATGATATTTCTCCTAATCATCTCTACGACGCTAGAGCTTAGTGCAGGAGTGGTGTTTATGGAGAGTACCATATATTTTAATTGATGCCGCATTTACTTTATGGGATTGAAAATGCAATAGTATGGGAGAAGACACAAAACTGTATGTCCCATATTTCTTTCCATACTGTCACACACATACCCTTTTTTAAGAATAAATGCTTTCAGCACGTCTAAAAGATCTCTCTTTTTTTTTATAAGAATATTCAAAAAATATATCGTGTTCAAGCCTGTATTTTTGAATCTGCAGTTTGCAGTTACTTGAATTAAGCACTTTGTTTTTACGTCTGTGGTAACTAGCGTTGTCCATAATTATCACATTATTGGGAGCAAACGAACACAAATGTACTCTTCACTAGAAAAAAAGAAATTAAAAGATCTAAATTTAGTCACCGCACATTATAGTTTGTTGTTCAAGTAGTTTACATTGAATGATAAAAGGATTATCCTAAATTATTCAGAAGTTTTATCAACCCGAAAAAAAGAAAAATTATTTAAAAGAAAACAAAGCGTTAGTTAACGTTTAGTAATCGAAATATAACAATATATCTGTTACAAAAACAGTTGGATCCAGCCCCGACTGCAATATATCACCCTGAACGAGCCCCAGGTATAAAATTTTAACTGGCGTCAAAAAGTAAAACGATAGAAGTTGAAACACACTTTACCATCTTATTAATGATCTCAATATATTCTTAACATTTAATACTAGAATAGTATTCACTTGGTATTTTTTAATTATAGAAGTCTGTAATTTTGGCAGTATAAATTAGATTTCTTATTTATGAATATCAAAAACTTTCTATTAATACCTGGGATTTGTAAACACAATTAAATGCCATAAATTTCTTTTCCTGCTTTTTGGAAGTTCTTATCTTCTATATCTGATAAACCAGGATGGGAATTTAATACTTTCCTGACATGATATTTATGATATTCTTTCCTGTCAGCGTTTTGTATTGAAGGTTATTGTGAACATTAGCATTTTTCACTTATGTTACATTGTTTTTTTTTAGGACGCGTTAAGTCGTACTGGTGCCATTCTTTTCTTAGAGTGTAGTTATCGTTTTATGCACAACGTCACCCACACAACAATAATGGATCTCTATGAAAAACGGGTCATGAAACAGGGCGTTCTTGCCTTTCCGCTAATGACTAAAAACCCCGTTACAAGTTTAACGCACAAAAAAATGTTCGATTACTTTCATACTGATGCAGAAAATTTTCAATTTTTACAAATGGTAAGAAACTGAATTATTATGTTTTAAGATATTAACTTGTCTATTTCTGTCATTCTATATTTACACATCTATATCACATAGTCACGTTTGTTTCAAAATGGTGGTAATATTATATATTTGATCTCAAGAATTTTAAATCTTCCTATTAATGTTTTTTTTTGTTATTTAGGTACAAGCAGATATTCTTTTTTTTATAAACACAAAAGAGGTTCACCAAGAGATAATGTTACCTTGGATACAATGCGCTTTAACGCAGGACTGTATTTTCCCTATAGGAGCCCAGTCGGCAGGCTGCAAGTTTGATAAAAAGCCTTCTTATAGGTAAGATGACATGAAATATATGAAATTGAACATTGAACAATAACTCAAAATTTCCTTTTTGAAATTTTTATTATTCATTATTATAAAATTGACAATTTTTCAGGAAGTTACTAAAAAAACTGGTTATACGCGGATACATATTTATTATGTTAATTGTATGTAATAAATTATTATACATTATTATCAAATCAAATATGCTGGTTATGGTCTCACTCGCATTTTATTACAAAAAGTCAAATTGGACACTATAATAAAGCTGAAGCGACACAAATTGTAGCTGTATATAACAAAGGATAGAAATAAAAGAGATGTCACACTAGGTTAGAGAAAATGCCAATCTACTTTTTCAAGCTCTATGCCCATTTACAGAAGGTAGACAACCTCTCGCACATATCTGTGTTATGTGTCGACTATGTTGTATACCGATATGCGAGACCACATGCTTTCCATTGCACAAAAGATCATGATGACATTCTCATTTCGCTTTTAAAGCAGTCTTCCAGTCATTTGGCTGTGCCTTTGGCTCTTATCATAAATTTATCTCAAGAAGGCACCTATCCGTCACTCTTAAAAGTTGCTTTGGTAAGACCAATGTTTAAAAAGAGTGATCCCAATGAACTTAAAAACTATAAATTGATATCACTGCTCTCAAATATAAAATCTTTGAAAAAATTATGGAAAGTCTTCTTGAAAAGCAGCATGTATTATCTGAAAAACGAAACGATTTTAGAAAAGGCAAATACACAGTTAGGGCGATATATCAAGCTCTGCAGAAAATCATAACATCAGTGAATGATTGAAATGTTACCGTGACGGACTTTTTAGATTTGTCAAAGGCGTTCGACAGTGTGTATCATTCTATACTATATAGAAAACTAGAGGTCTATGAAGTCAGAGGAGTTGCACTTAAGATTTTAGAGTCCTATATGTCCAATTGTAGACTATGTGGTCGACAACTTCAGTGATTGAAGGCAATGAAAGTCAAAACTACAAAGAAATAAAAAAAGTTGTATTTCAGCCATCTTTTGCTTTACATTATCTACACCAGTAATGTTAGTAGTGTCTATGATGACATGGTAATGTTTGCCGACGACACAAGTCTAATTAGCAGTAAAAGCAGTGAACAAGAATGTGCAAATCAGCTGGCTCAGACTGTGGAACCGCTGGGAGACTTGTTTGAGATAAATAATTTATTACTGAATGTCAATAAAACTCAAATAATAAACAAAGATCCACTGAAGAAATACTTATACAGATTAGACCAACGGGAGTAAAAACGGAAGAATCGGCTAACTTTCTTGGGATTGTGTTAATTTGGTGACAACATATATATGTCCAAGTACTGCTTTGCCTTCAGATTGAAGGAAGTGAGTTAGGCAGCTGGCCTCTCAGCGTATCATACTTACTTATAATCACCAATAAGATGTGGTATACTGTGAGAAAATTCAAGAGATTCAGAAAAAGTTTTTATACTACAGAAAAGATGCCTAAGAACTATCTTTAATTTACCCTATCAGATCATGTAAATCATTTTTTATATGGAACAGAATCCTAATCTTTTACAGTGTCTATATATATATATATATATATATATATATATATATATATATATATATATATATATATATATATATATATGTATGTATATATATGAATGTAATTCTTTTATATTAGATAATAAAAATTATTTTAAAGATCTAAGCAAACTTTGCTTTTATGCGGAGGAGTGCGGTGCACTGTGTCTTTGATGTCTAGAATTAACTCTAAAACCCTATGTGATCAGAAAAGATCTGAAACTATGCTTACAAAAAAAGTCTTCTATTCTATAGAAGAGTATATGAAAAAGGACCTTGGTGACACTCTCAACTAGCGTCAAGTCTAGATGGAAACTAGAGAATGAATGTGTTGTTTGAGTGTTTTTTTGAATTTCTCTTTTATTTTTTTGTTTTCGTTTTATAGGATTCGAAATTTTCATGTGTAGGAATATAACTTATAGCTTCATAATGTTTTTATTTATTTACTAATATACTTTACATCTATTACAAACATTCCATTATTAATTAGTTTATAACCTTCAGTATTGTTATACCACTGCATCTTTATAATAGGATAAGGCATTAGGTTTAAGTATTTTAAATATTTTAGATTTTATCTGACATAATCCACACCTACCCAGGTATTAGAAAAGGTAACTTAATTGTGGAAGGTTATTTTGCTATTATAATGGATTTAATAAAGAATATATCTATCTATCTACGTGGTTCATGCACAATCGTGCACCCCACACTTCACTTTAAATGTTAGAAATCATTTAAATGCTGCTCCTACAAATTAGCCTCCCTGCTTGCCAGACTTAACGTTTATTGATTACTTTTTATGAAAAAATCTTTTACAGTTCAACTTTCTCCGTAGAATTAATCTTTGTGTATATGTAAACAGAAGTCATTTTGAACATTTTTTGAGTATAATTAAAAAATTATACGTTTTCTGTTTTGGTTTGTTATTGATTTTGTGTGTTATTCTTATTGTTCTTTGCCAGTCGGTTCTTACATTATTATTATTATTGTTAGCTCATGCCTATGCAAATTTTTATTGTTGGCACATTGGTTCTTAATCACGCTTCAAATTACCACAAATCTCAGTACTTAAGCTTTAGATGTTGGCAAGGTGTTGCTGGTGGCACCCTCTGGAATATACATTGAAACTGTAATAAGATCTTGATTTCTTATCTTAAAAAAAAACAGAGTATAAAATATAGTTCAAATCAAGCTATTATTAAGATAAATATTTACGAAAAAGTTTTAAAAAATGATAATTTTGGCACCCTGTATTTTGGAAACTATCAACTTTTGGACTAAGGTAAATTTGGCTAGATTCTCATATTTTATCCTCAGGAATTTGTGCTAGTGTTTTGTACAGACTTTTTAGAAATACCCTGTAGAACAAACCTGACAAAATACATTTCCTTATCATTAAACAAAATGAATGTATTATTTTTTTTTACGTACTACATATTCTACTTTTTCAGATATTCCGGATGCCATAGTTATGACGCTTCAGCTCTGAACATAGTGTTAGGGCTCCGATTTAAATTCATAAGCAATGAATATACTTTTAGGAGACCGGTTAGCTTTTTCACTCAAGTTCCTTTACGCAAGGCCGACGCCATTCTACGGGAGCTCGAGCAGAATGCCACAACCGACGGACACTTTCAGATAGTCCCAGTGAGTTAAAACTGAATTTAAAAAAAAAAAACAGCAACCAAAAATAAATTGTGTGATACTTAGCGGTAAAATTGTAGTGATAGGATTTTACGAGTGATTTTTAAGTCTGATGAGGAACTTGGTAATCAAATTAAAATTTAGTTTATTCAGTATGGAATGAAAATATTTTATAATAACAGATAGAAAATGGAGGAAAATATGATTTGAAGTAAAAAAGAATGTTTTTTCCAGCGTAGTTATTTTTTGAGATGGTTACTGCATAACTTCTATATTTTCAGATGATAACTACCTGTTTTAAAGCATGCTTAAACTTGTTATTGTGTTGAAAAATTAACGTTAGTGTCATTGTTTTAAATGTTCACGATTCCAGTATATCTCTGTAAGTAAAATTGCACACAACATCTCCCCATAATAGATCCTCCCATGGACAAATGTACTTTTAACAAGTTACCATTTTTCTCGTTCAGGCAATTAAAGGAAAAATATATAGACAGTTTATGCAACTCTGCTCCTCTCTCCTTACGCGTTTCAATTATTTAATGATCTCATCAGTGGAGCTGTAACAAACCAAGAGCAACATTCAGCATTCATAAGAAACCTGTAGACATTTTCAATGTCAAACCGTGAAATATCAACAGTCAAACGACATCTATACTTACACTGAAGTAGTGAGAAGCTTGAGAATGGAATATTCTGTGCAAAATAAAGAAATCTTTACTGCAGTAGAATTAGTTTAACAAGTTGTCTCTATACTCCTTCAGGCAGTTAAAGGGAGAATATACTGACAGTTTATATCCTGCAAATGCAATTCTGATCCTCTTTCAATACCAGACTCGGGCGATCGATACTTCAAAGTATCGATATCTGTAGCATCAATATTCGATATTAGGTATCTGATACGCTTAAATAAATATTATATTGTTTCTTTGTAATCAAATCAGATTCTACTACGACTGCCAATAATGTTGGCCAACCATGCACAACTGCGTTTTTCGAATATCAAACTGATCCAAATATTTGTTGTAGTAAATTTGATTAGTGCAGTGCTAATATACTTTTATGACTTTTAAATTGTGTAATAGAGAAGAGGACAGGGATGGACTCGAGTATTGTGACAGAATTTGGTCGCGGACTCTTGCAAACGGAATATTTTGGTAGCGTAAGATCATTTCGCCCACGATTTCTTGCTATCCAATATCAATTAATAGCTATTCTATACCTATAAATAAAACCCTTTGTGATAAAGGTACTCTGATAGTCTAGTTAATAGTTTTGATCTCTTACAATTTTAGCACTAAATCGTTGCAGGTTATTAAAGCTTACCAGTACCACAAACACAATTTCAAGATTCAGGAAAAGTTGCTGTCGAGCCGGTCAAGTCAGGCCACTTGCATTTGCTCTAACATCAGTACACTCACGAAATTAATCGTGTGAAGGTTTTTATTAAATTGAACGAAACAAGTTTCTCAAACACTTAAATCTATTTAACAAAAATAACGAAATATATACAATGAGAAACTTAAAATTAGCTCGATAAACAATTCCAAAGTAACTAAAATAATTGCTTTTGTCGGTCGTTATTTTAAGCCGGATCATAAAATAAAACTCAATTTTGAAAATCTTATATTTAAATAGTTTTCTAAAAATTAATTAAGAAAAATAATAAAAATGTGTCATAACCAAATTCGAATCGGTTTAATATACAAAAAATAATTTTAGTACGATAGAGAATTTTTGATTAGTGTAAATAGTAAAAATATACTTAAGGGAAAAAATTGTATTTTTTTGTAAGTATATAGAAATCTTATTATCAAACATTTTTTATGTACAGACAAGTGTGCAGTGCAGTGTACAAAGTGCTCAACTTTTCAAATGTCTAAGCTTTACGTGGATTTTTATAAGTGTTTTTGTCTCTATAAAATTTAAATGTACTGCAGAATCCATCGTTTTTCTGATCATAAGCCACCGCTGGTTGGAATTCATATTTTATATAGAAAGTTGTTTTCTATGAATGCTCTTGGTTCTGTTCTGTTCTTTTCGAGAGATTTCCTATGGCCACTTGCTTGTCAGCGTCCAGCCACTCTTGGTTCGTTATTAGGTGGGCAAAATGAGTATGAAGAGAAGTCCAGAGTTGTATTTGCAGAAAATAAACTATCTGAAGGAGAAAAACGGTAACTTCTTAAGGACGTTTGATAGTTTCATTTATTTTAAGAGGACTCGATGAAACTTGCTGGAAACATTTCTAATGTTGTCCCAAAACTATATGAATTTTTTCAGAATTCTTGTCCGTAGATTTTTTAAAATAATTGATCAAGAAGTGGGCATGAAATTTTATTGGTTCTTGTGGGAACGCAAGGTAAGACTAACTTTATTCGTTGGAAAAACCTTTTCTTATTAAAAAAAATACGAATTAAATTTTTAAGAGCGATAGAAAATTAAATACCATTTCGTTTACTATATTGATGAACTTGATCGACTGTGGGGTTCAGAAAATATATTGATATAGCTTTCCCAATATAAACTGGTTTTCAGCAAACAAATAATCATTGAAACCTTATGTAACAACGTTGCATACGCTCTTGAGTACTTAGATACACTGGTATATAATATGATATGTTTGACACTTAAATTACTTGAAATTTAATTATTAATAAACATATACACTTTTGAGGTTATAATCACGAGGTGAAAATACACTGCTGTACTACAATACTACAATGTAAGATATATTGTGTATAAAACTAATCATCAGTGCTATAGCCAGAGGACACGGCGCTCATATACGCTAGACAGGCTTACCAGTATTCGAAAAAGTGCTCTACACAAAAGCGCGGTTGACAAACTCTTACAGTATTTTTGGTGATTATTTATAACAAATAATTTGTTCACTCTCTTCAATGAGTTTCAAAATTTATTTCCGTAACATTTAAATGATATTGCACAACCATTTTATTTCAATTATAAGTTTTTAATCTTATATGATATTTTTTCTTCGAGTCGACACCACTGATACCTCCCATCATAAACGATAGGAGCTCCCCTATTTCCTCAACCCCCCCCCCCCCCCCACATGAAACTATTGAACGTCCTTAAACTAATTCTACTGCAGTAAACATTTATTTCTTTCTGAAATTTTAATTTTTAAATTTATTTTATCGTGGTCTAAACCCTAGTATGATTTGATTTACATATTTTGCTCTTGTTTTTATATAACTCTGCCAAGCATGAGACGATTAAAACATGTATAGAGGGAGATGCGAGGTGAAATTCACACATAAAAATTCTCCTTTACTCTTAAAAAGAATAACTTTTTAAACCCTGTAATTTATTTTGAAAATTAAACTCTCTTTATTTGGAAAAGACATACATTTCACAAACAATACTCATTTTTTTTTTAAACCGAGTTTCTCAAATAAGGACTGTATAGGTTTAAGAATTTTCATATTTTCTAAGTTCAAAACTATTACTATGATATAAACCTATTTCTAAGTATAGGTCTGTTAGAATTTTCTAAGAACTATTTGGATATCCTTAAATATGGCTGTTAAATTAAGCATTACTGCAATAAGCTTTAAATTGCTTAGTTTTTATACATTTTGTGCCTTTTAAATTTAAGAATGAGTTTTTTTTTAACGTTTATCCTATTTCTAATAGAATCGGAGCGAAACATACTTGCGAAATTTCGCATTTTTAGTTTTAGCAGATTTCAAGATACGTTGACGAATCGGAAAAACATTTTATCAGTGGCTTTACTTTCGTTGCGTGTAGATCCAAACAAATAATCAAACACAAACTTCAGTATCCTTTCAGAAAATTGTATAAGGTCCAAAGAACTGATTATGAAAAATACATTGTCCTTTTTATTAATTTTTTCTGTATAGTAAAAGTTTTGTAGTTGAATTTTTAAAATGGCAAAATGTGTAAAAACAAGCAATAATTTAGGTTTGTAATATATCTGATTGCGAACTCTTACCTTTAACAAAAATTAATTAAGTTTATAAATTGTTGAAGAAATGACCTGGAGATAAATAGTTAACAATTTTTATTACTTCAGTGGCTAGGCTATTTCACTGAAGTGAACCGGACCTGGGCGCGATTAGTACTTGGATGGGTGTCTGCTTGGGAAGACCACGTGACCGTGGTTCGGCACTTACGTTAAACTGTAGGTCTAGTCGTCAAATGGTCTCCGTTATCGAGGCGGCTTTAATCTAAAATAAATATTTTATATTACTTTGTTTTAACAGATTTTTGGGATCTAAATTTAACTCTTAAAAGATCTAATTATTCTCGAAAATGTTTTGAATGTTCCTTTAAATAACACTGGTAACATCTGAGAACGTTGTAAGGATTATTTTCAAGATACCAAGTCACGAAAATGACTTTTAAAATATGTTTTTTCTTGAAACTGTTTTAGAAAAAGATTCATGAATTGAAATTTTGTACTTTTCTGAAAATTGTCTTAAACAAGAGTTACGGGTGTTGTAAATCCCAGTCGATCTATTAGGATCTCAGGGACAAATTAAATTTCGTTGAGAAATTTAGAAACAAATCCAAAAAATCTAAAAATTGGCCATTTCGTTTTTATTTTTTCCTAAGTTCATTTGAAAATATATTTTGAGGTAAATTGCACATTCATATTGTCGCTTTTTCTCCCCTACCTACGGACCTATCAGGGCCGAAATATCCACTTTAGGGGATCAGAGTATGTACGTCGCCAAGTCCGCGTTTAGGAAAATTATGTTGATGTTGATCCATAAAATCTAAAACGTCTGATTTAAAAGCTGATAATGCCGTTCCATAGCGAAAGACGAGTGACAATAAGACTGTGTGCAAAATTTATTTTTAAATGAGGTAAGGAAAAAATGAAAACGAAATAGTCTCGTAGAGTTACTTAGATCATTATACATTGACTCGAATTTGTAGCCGTCTTGTATAATAATTTTAATGTTCTGTTTGGTTAACAACTCTACTTATATGAGATATTTGGGGTCAATTATTATATGAATTTTTGAAAAGGCTGAGATATATCTGTAGTCAATTAAAACACACTTTGTCTATAATTACGGCACAGCCCTTTTAATTTCTTTTATTTCAAAATTGTAGTAAAAATTTGTAATTCTCGCTAATCAAACTTATGTGAAAAACAAAAAATAATACTCCAGGCCATTTCAATGAAAGCTTGTTAATATATACAGGTGATTAATTTTAATTTCCAATCAAGTCAAGGTGATGACCAATAGGCGTAAGTTAATTCTTGTAAGTAACGATGCGTTTACAAGTGAACTTTTTTTAAAGCTATTTTTTTTCTGTAAAATTAACGCCATTGCACTATCTTCCTGGTTTTAAATCAAACTTAGCTCCGAAATAAGCTCTAAATAAATGTTTTTGTCCTCATATAAAAGCAGCAAAAATTTATTTTTGCTTTTCGAATCCAAACATTAATTTATTTATATATATATATATATATATATATATATATATATATATATATATATATATATATATATATATATATATATATATATATATATATATATATATATTATCGTAGTAATGCCCCTAATGTTAAGAGCATATAACTATCCAACTAATTTCGACCACCGTCAAAATGTTAGGTTGTTTCGCTCGGGCATCGGTGGTGGACTCATCAGTGGGTTCCACCGATGCCTTTCCCAGACATCCTTATCATAGTTTCCACAACTTGAAATATCGTGAAACCATCATCTAACCATTATTTGCTGACAAAAATTGGCTAAATAGGAGTCTGAGTTTTGTGGAAAGCATGACAAACAGGATATCTGGGAAAAGGTGTCAGTCGGAATCCCACTGATGAGTCCCATGACCGGCACCGGGACGAAACATCCTGTTACTTTGATGGTTGTCGAAAATTAGTGTGCTAGTCATATGTCCTTACCATCAGAGGCTTGATTATTTGCGACAGAAACTCCTACATTAGCCAAATTTGTCGGAGAACAACGGTGGGATGTCACAACAATATATATATATATATATATATATATATATATATATATATATATATATATATATATATATATATATATATATATATATATATATATATATATATATATATATATATATATATATATATAGTGTCGGTAAACATTACTCGCATCGGAAGGAGAACTCCAAAATAATGGAGTGATTCCGGGTCCGAAAAATTAGCACAGGGTTGTTTCGTCCTGGTTAGGACTCATCAGGCCATTTTATCCCGTACAACGAGATGTCGCAAAATGCTCTATTGGATTCCAGCCCGGGCTTTTTGTAAGAGTTTACTTTTTCAATTCCAACTTCAGTACGATAGCGGTAAAGTACGGGTAGGCATTATCATGCAACATATTTTTGTTCTGACTGTCAAAGATCCGTTACTCTTTGAGTGACCACAAGTTTTGTACATTCTTAAGAAGTGATATATTCCCAATGTCACTTAGCCCTCCATCAAACCTAATTTTTTATCAAAGTACATGGCACAGAACTTTTATTTTTTGCCCTCTACGTTGAAGTACACCGAACATTTTACGAAAATAACGCGAGAAAATAAGTTTCTTTATTGCAAGGGGTTAAACGTTTATGACCTTGAAACTACAGGACTTGTGTTCATGCTCAACTTTGTTTTTCGAATACAAAAATCTATTTTTTTTATTATAGTAATGAAAATTAGGGAAAATTCCCCCGTCTAACGATATAAATATGTCATATGCTTTTTTCACATCTAAAGATAATTTGAAGGTCAATCGCACTTGGCTGACAGAAAAAGGCATAGAAACAAAAAAACAATGACATTGGTTTAATGACAAGAGACATAAGTTTTTTACGTTGAAAGGACTTTTCTTGAAAATGATTTATCTAATTATCTAGAAGATTCAATTCGATACCCGATGAAGATTGTGGTTCCAGCAAGATGGTGCACTTGCACATCACTATAATGGTGTAGGGACATTTCTTATTCGAAGATTTCATAATCATCTCATCATTCGTGATGCTCCTATATGTTGGCCCCCAGGGTCTCCTGATTTAAATTCTCTCGATTATTTTTTTGAAGATATTGCAAGGACATTGTTTACACCACTGCTCCAACAACCAAAGACTATATGTTATGCGCAGTCAGAACAGCTTGTCGATATGTGATGCCTCAAACTCTTCAGAGTTATAGAGAATTTTAAAAGAAAGCTGCAACTTTGCATAGAAAATGACGGTGGGCACTTTGAACATTTGATTCACAGTACAATTGAGGTGTGATGGTTGAAACAACCATATTATTATAAGTCCAAAATATGTTTCAAGCTCATAAATGTTGAGCCCTGTCAATATACAGAAACGTGTCTCTCCTGTCATTAAACTGTTTGGTTTCTAAGCCTTTTTGTGTTTTTCTGTCAGACAAGTTTTTGAAATGACCTTTAGATGTGAAAAAAGCAGACGTATTCATATCATTCGACGATATATATATATATATATATATATATATATATATATATATATATATATATATATATATATAATGTGTAGATATATCAACTGCTATTGCATCTCACACGGAGGAATCCGTGAAAGCCGCATAGACATATATACGCCATCCGGCGAGAGGTCGGCGAAGCCGCGTTTAGTGTTGCATACTTCCTTCTCATCTGTCCTTTGCACAAACAAGGGCATGTCGGTATCCTGATGAGTCTAATACAGACGAAACATGTACCTCTGCCGTATCACTGTAGCGGGGAGGGTAAGTTTTGATTTTCTTCTCGGTATGGTGGTACAGGTAGGCCATCATCTCGATAGTGGTGGAATAGAATAAATTGTGTTCTGTAGCAATTTATTCAAACTGTGCAACCTCTAACACGAAAAGGGTATGATGGAACGAAGTCTGTAATTACTGTTCGCATTTTACTTCCCATATATATATATATATATATATATATATATATATATATATATATATATATATATATATATACAGGGTGTCCAAGATAAGGATCCTAAGCATGGGGATCTCGGAAACAGTTGGAGATACGAGGTCGGTTAAATTAGAGAAAAGTTGCGCAATTTAGTGCTAAATTAAACGCAGTTAAAAAAATTTAAAAATTTCAAACACTTCCGGAGATTTCCGGAAAAAAACGAAATTTGGCAAAATCGTTTTTAATTTTTGCAGGCTTTATTTAAAGAGATATCAGAAAATAAAAGGTAGATTCTCATTGCCACTTTTTATTTTTTATAATATGGTCTAAACAAAATTTAAATCCGACGTTTCGTTTCTGAGATACCATCATGAACTTTCATTTTTTATATCGATCAAAAAAAAGTATCCCATGTATTTGATAGCATTTTTTATTACAAATTCAACGATGTATCACCCTTGCATATCGAATACGTAGTTCAAGTACTTTCCATAAGAGCTCCATGAGAGCGAGAGAGAAAGGTATATCAGTTTTATAAAAGCCAATGAACTACACACTTGATATGCAAGTGTGATACACCGTTGAATTTGTAATAAAAAATTTTATCAAATACATGGGATACTTTTTTTTGTTCCATATAAAAAATGAAAGTTCATGATGGTATCTCAGAAACGAAACGTCGGATTTAAATTTTGTTTAGACCAAATTATAAAAAATAAAAAGTGGCAAGAAGAATCTACCTTTTATTTTTTGATATCTCTTTAAATAAAGCCTACAAAAATTAAAAACGATTTTGCCAAAATTCGTTTTTTTCCGGAAATCTCCGGAAGTATTTTGAATTTTTAAAATTTTTAAATTGCGTTTAATTTAGCACTAAATTGCGCAACTTTTCTCTAATTTAACCGACCTCGTATCTCCAACTGTTTCCGAGATCCCCATGGTTAGGATCCTTATCTTGGACACCCTGTATATATATATATATATATATATATATATATATATATATATATATATATATATATAAGATCAGAATATGAGAACTAGTGACGTTTATTTAGAGTAACAGTTTCGGAATTCAAGGAGACAGTTGGGTTTGGTTTTTCTAGTAACAAGTTATTGATTCCATTAATTTGACCTACTTACACATGTAGAGTGAGTTTTCCATTATATAATTCCTATGTTTTCACATTTATCAAAGCAATACAAATTATTAGAACAATAAAAAACAATAATAGTTTTGTACACGTGGAAACGCATATTAAGCTTATTTTCTAACCCTATTTAGTGTCCAACCGCAGGTTCGATTTCAACCCCGGTCGAAACTAATCCATTCGATTCGCGTTCGGCATGTCTGGGCTGTCTCGCGTGGGCAAGGTTTGTTGACCAATGAATGCTTTCCTAAATATATGGTACATTTGGTAGATTTATGATTTATTAATGCAAAACATACTAAAGTAATTTTATTTAAATAACTCTAAAAATCTCTTTAAAAAGACCGCTAATTTAAGTTATGTTAATATAAAATAATCAAAAGTTATCCTAACAAAAGACGCTAAAATTTGGTTTTTGTTTCGGCGTTGAAATCTTGTTACGGCCGGACACTTAATTTTATGCTTGACCAATATTTTTTACTGAAATAACATAATGCAAAACTTATTGTAAGTAAAATATGCCAGTATAATTTTTTTATAAAACAATAATATTGTAACTGTATTATTATTTAACGCACTTACATGGATATAGTTTGTATATTTGATACTTCAAACTCCTTTTTTTTTTAAATCGGAATCAAAGAATATTAGAGATAGGATACAGTAATAGTTATAGTCATTTCTAGCTAGTGCATTAAAAGGTTACTTTCTAGAATGTCTCAATGAGAAAGATTCTAATGTAATTTGTAACTTCACCATATGCATTTTAAGATTATTCGTTATTTTAAATAATGCAGTTCATGAATTCAGAACGTTTGTCAGGGAAGATATTGGTTTTCGAGTGGCGCGTCTTGTTAAAAATCCATAAGATATTTTATTTTAATGGACGAAAGAAATCCGATATAATTATTAGAAAATTTTGGGTTCCATATATAACATCAGCATTTTTAGGTTTACCTACTCTAAGCCGTTTTTGTGTCGCTGGAGATCAAAATATTTTTTTCATATGCCCTCTAGTGAATAGTGGATCATGACACATTCTTGGAGTAAAGAAAATCTGTACTATTAAAAGACAAACAGACAGTAAATTATCACAACAGCCCAGAGACCTGATAAATAAACGAAGAAACATGGAAAAAGGCACTGCAGACTATGTACAACTAAACAAACAAATCAGAAAAAAAAATTACACATGATATCAGGAAGCATAACACCGAAAGTATCGGAACGATCATAGAAAACAACAAAAATATGAAGGTATTTAAACCCATGAACTCAATTCATAAACACAATATAAACCAACTTAAGGATAAAGAAGGAGAAACAAAAAATGGACGAAACGGAGTGGAAGAGTTCTATTCAAATTTTGTACACTTCAGTTAACCCATATTACAAATATTGGTTTAAAAGAAATACCTGACATCACAATCGAAGAGTTGAAACATGCTTTGTCACAAATGAAATGTGATTGTGCCCTAAGCAAAGATGGTATATCTAAAGATATATTGGAACTCGGAGGGTCTGCAACGCTACATTCAATGAGTATTCTTTTGAATAAATGTCTTAAAAACTGTAAAATTCCTGATAACTGGCAAAACGCATGAGTCATTCTTCTGTACAAAAAAAACGACAAATTAGACATCGAAAATTATCGCCCCATAAGTCTTCTACAACATGCGTACATTAATTGCTTACAAAGATTATAATACTAACAAACAAATTTGACTCTTATCAACCTCCAAAACAAGCTGGGTTTGGAAAGGGCTTTAGTACAACAGAGAAGATACAGAACATCAAATTACTAATTGAAAAATGCACAGAATATAATATTCAAATCCACCTTTTGAATTTGTCTAGCTATGGATCATATTTCAAGCAGTGATCAAGGCAAGGATTGACTCCAGATACAGAACTCTTCTGAAATATAGCTACGATAAGGCCACACTGCAAGTAAAGATGGCAGAGGACATAGAAATACAGAAGATAAATATTAGTCGAGAGGTGCGATAAGAAGATACGATTTCCCCTAAACTCTACTTTAAGACTGAAAGCTGTATTTAAACAACTAAATTAGGAGTATAAGGGCATTAGCATCGGTGGTGGATATCTCAGCCATTTATCTTTCGCGGATGACGTGATACTAATAAGTAAACATTTAGACCAGTTACAGGAAATGCTCTCCGAGTTGAAAAATGCTTCAGAGAAAGTTGGATTAAGCATGAACTTGGCAAAAACCAAAATAATGACTTCAGAAGATACGCCACTTCATGTAGGAAACAACGAAATACAAAGAGTCTATGAATTGTATATTTAGGCCATCTCATTAGACTTGGGAAAGAAAACTAAGAAGCGGAAATAAATAGAAAAATTAGAATGTCATGGGCAGTCGTCTGAAAATTGGGATACGCTCTTAAAAACCCCGATATTCCCAAACAGAGAGACATTATTTTATTGGAAAATATTGCTGCGTTAGAACATTAGAGATAATGCAATGACAAAGTCATCAGAAAGACCTATGTCTGTAGTCAAAAACTCTTCATTTGACGTGATATTAGAAATTGCATGTTATCATATACAGATTTTAATTAACTACTAAAGGCAGTTAGCGGGAATAAATGAGAGAATACCGTAAAATTAATTCAGTCGGTACAAGAAAAATTGAAATGGTTACGAAGGCTAAATTAAAATTCATAAATTAACTTAAAAGGGCTATATTGATTCAGCGCACAAATAAATGTTATAGTAAATTTGTTATTAAAATTGCAAGAAGTTAGCACAACGGTAATAAGAAAACCAGACTAGGCTTTACAGACGCGGTGGCGTCTCGGTGTAGTTTTTAGCTCGTTTATCGTTATTTAGGCTTTCGACATTTATAATTATGTTGATTTTTCTTTGATATGTCATACAGTACTATTATTAGTGGACCTTCAGAATATGTTAAAGCACTCCATCAGTGTATGGAAATGTTCTCTAAGTGTAGCACGATTCCGGGAATTATTTATTTTCGATTAGTAAGTGTGTTATATATTTTTTTCAATATCTAACATTATTGGAGATTTTAAACGTTGACTTTAACAATTCCAGTTCGGTAATAAAGATTGAAAGCTTTCACGGCTTCAGGGGTCTTTACTCCAGGATATCAGATTAGATCCGGTTTGATAACTTTGACCTTGAGGTCAGTTTATTAGGTCATTTGAAGATCAGAGTGAATTTTTCAAATGGAAACTCCTATCTTTGACACCGGATTCGAGAAGGGCAGGAAATTTTAGATCAGAAATGATATTATAAAGTTTGTTGTTGTAACCTTGAGAAGATCAATTCAAGCTTAATTATTCCAATAGCACTTACAAGCTATTGATTCAAATGTGCTAACCTTACTCTTAGCGCTACCCAGAAACAATGACGTGGAGGTATTAAGTTCTGCTTTCCTGTTCCACGGACACCTGCTACCGCTACTGACGCTGGTGGAGCTTTGTACAGCCCTTCGCCCTGTAAGAGATTGTGGAGACCTGACCCAACACCCGTCATCACCTTGAGATGCACCTTGTGATTTCCTGAAACTTTTATAGGACAAGTTTTTCTCCATCACTCGTACTTGTCGAACTGTTAGATAATTTACACCAATCTAAGGTATAAGAACATTTGACTTTCAAATGATCTCCGAATGCGATTTTATCCAATATTTTATTTATACTGTTGGATAGAAAATTTTCTCCGCTTCCCATTTCCATAACGAAAAATGGAGGTTTCTAATTTAAAAAAAAACTCAATCTTCGAATGATCTTGTAAATTGACCTCAAGGTCAAACCCACTAGCACAGATAGATAGCCCCCATTGTCCTAAACAAGTTTTGTCAGAACGATTTTTCTGTGTCTGGCTTATGAAGAAATTTGGGTGTATGGATTAAAATGGCTCACCCTGTATGTATATATATATATATATATATATATATATATATATATATATATATATATATATATATATGTATATATGTATGTATAATAGAAAATTCTCGTGCGAACATACGATTGTTAGTAAACATTACTCTCGTATTAAAAAGTGCGGAGAACTGCAACGAAATGGAGAAACTTCGGGCCCGGAAAATGACAGTAAAGTTTCGTCCATATTTGGGACTCGTCAAGCCATTGCATCCGGCACTGCTTTTTAAAATGAGTATTGTGTTTCATTTATTTCTATTTATACTTTACTTTCGCGCCATCGCATGATGTGTATTATCAGCTGTTTCATTTTAAAAAGCAATAGATAGGGCTCGATTGCGAAATGATGGATTGTACCGTACGCAATGGCCTGACGAGTCCCATATAGGACGAAAAGGGGCTGATGTCATTTTCCAGTCGAGTATATATATAATTATATATATATATATATATATATATATATATATATATATATATAATATTTTAAAAAATTTATACATGAAAGTGTCCAGGCAAACACAAGTTAGTTTAATTATTTATTCAGATAAATATCCAAGAAACGTGTGATTTGCAAAAAATACGAATTGTGACCAATTAGTGCAGTAGCTAGAATAATTGTTTATAGTCCGTATAAAAATAATTAGTTTTAAGGAAATGATACGTAGACCTAAATATAAAAAATAATTCGCCAATGTTATTGTCATTTACATCTTAATTTATTAGTTTTGTTCTGTGTTTAACCAAGTGGAGCTAGGTTTTTGTCAAAATGAATTGTATTTTTTTTGTGAACTGATATAAAAAAGAAACAAAGTGAAGTTTACTAACATAAAAAGTGGCGGGCCCAAAAATTCATGTGTTTTCAAATTTAATAGCATGGAAACTGGTTGCTAAATGTTGACAAATTTTTATTAATACTGCCTTTTAATCATAACTTTGTTCTATAAACGCGAATTACAATATTACATCAACCATCCTGTCTGAGTATAACAAAATAACGATTAATTTGTCATCACGATAACTTTAACACGAATCTAAGTGAACGTATTTTAGTTCTATTATGACTCGGTACAGTAATTAACTTAAAAAATAATTTTGTGGCCTAATCCATCCAAAACTTTTTGAAACACTATCGTATATTTCTTTTTTTAGTGTAATCAGTTGTGTATATGTCACTCCCAGCTCCAACTCCGTCCCTCGCTTATACTTTCTTTTTAGACGACCCTGAGTGAAGAGAGTTCTACACAATATCCGACTTTGGAGATAATTTTAGACTAATCAAACCCTGAAAGTTCCGATCGTTCTAATTATAAAACATACATGTCTTTCATGCTCAAATGAAACATCAACCCAAACAAAGATTATAGGCCTTGTCACTCTCCTTAAATTCCGTGGGACTCCTGCCATAAGGTGACTGGAATTCCTCTCCAATGTAAAAATTATGAATGCCAGAAATGAACTCTTAATTTTTTTTTATCAAAATATGCGTACTTTAGTTTAATCGGGTCTAAAAAACTTTGGGCTGTGTGTGATGTAAATTAGATTTTATTAACCCACTTTCTTTCTGTTTTATCATTATTGCTTTTTATTAATTTTAAAATTACAATATATTTTACAAAAACCCAGTTTTGTGTGTACCAATTTTCTGAGAAGTATGTTTCAGAATCATATTTCTCAGAAACTTTATTCACCTTTTGTGATTTGTCACATATCCTTAATAATGTATTGTGTACGATGTTAATTATTATTTATTTAAACGTAAATACGAGAAACACAATTAAACTGTTCATTCTTTAAAGAAAACTTTGTACTGTTCGTCTTAAGAATGAAAACGAGGTAAAATAATTTGATTCATGGGTATTGTTGTATCAGTTTTATTATAGTTTTAACATTCTTCGAAGTTTGGTATGTTGGGTTCAGAATATGAATATATATTTAGTTTATATGAGGGAAATGATGAAAATTCTTGGATAAAATTATTTATAATTTTTCAAAATATTCTCTGTTATGCCCAATACATTTGTTCATGCGGCAGAACCTCTTAGAGAAAGCTTCACGATACACATTTTTCGAAATTGTCTCCACGTCATTTCAAAATTCTGTTAATGCATCTTCTGGAGTAGAAAATGTGCTTTCTCGAAGTTTCTTTTTTTACTTCTGGGAACAAGAAAAGTCACAGGGGGCTAAATCTGGACTGTACAGTGGATGTCCTAGTAATTTGACCCCAAAAATTCACGGGTTCGAGAAGCAGAATGGGCTGTGGTAAACATATTCCACGCAAAAGCTTTCGGTCGAATTTTTTGAAACACTCTGGGTAATCATTGGGTAATGTACCACTCACTAGTAACGATTCTTTGATCTTCTGAAGTTATTGTGGCCACATGACCACTTACAGAAAAAAAAAAGAATCGACCATTTTTTTCCTACACTTTCGTTGTTGGGTCTTCGTTCGGAAACACCCAAACTGTCGATTGCCTCTTTAATTCTAGATCAAATGGGTAAGTCTAGGACTCATCACCAATAATGATATCAAAAATTCGCTTAGATGATCCATTTTGATAATCTTCGATCATTTTTGGCACCATTCCACACGTGCGTCTTTTTGTGCGGCCGAGAGTAGTTTGAGGACCCAACACCTAAGTGATCGTGTAAGATTTTATTTACTGAATCGAACAATAACTAATTCATCTGTCTTGATACTCAAGATTTCTCACCATGACTATGTTTTCCTCGGTAACCGCAGTTGATTGCCAACCGCTACGCGCTTTATCTTTCAACGATGTTTTACCACATTTAAAATCGGCATACCAACCAAAAATTGTTGAGCGCGACGGAGAAGAATCGGGGAATGTTGTTAACAGTCTTTCCAAGCACTGCTGTTGATTTAAACCACTTTTAAAGTCATAAAAAATCATAGGATGAAAATGCTCGCGGTGCAGTTCCATTGTTAAAGCCGAAAATGCACAAACACAACTAACACTTAACGATTACTGAGCACTTGATAACGCTAGGCGTTTTAAGTTTGAACTGAGAGTTACAAGTAAAGCGGCGTTGACATAGCTTGAACAATGCTGCCACATCCAAAAATATTCAGTGTCACCCTCGTATATAGAAAAGATTCTAAACTGAACCTACCTTTTATCCAAGCACAAATCGCATTGAGGGAAACCTCATTTGTAGCTTAATTTTCTTTATATTATGGTTAAACTTACCTGGCACGACCAGGGGCGGATCCAAGAGAAGTCGGCCGCTCCCCTCATAAAAGCTTCGAATTCAGAAAAAAGCCTCGTCAGCAGCCGACTGCATTGGGAACGTAGTTCACCCCGATTATGTGATTTTGCTACCTTAGGCCTATGTCACGTTAAATTAACTCTGTCCACTCGCTTTCACTTGTTATATTTACTGTCTTATATACGAGTGGGGTGGGAGTAATATTGACATTTTCTTTGCTTTTCTGATTTCGCCCCTTCCCCGAAAAAGAGGGTGAATCCGCCCCGGGCTTGTTTTGCTGTTGAATTGCTTGATTTCGCTCGCAGGATCCCAAGCGAGCTATAATGCTACATAAGGGCTATTCTTTTGAGTCATTATCACTTTCAGTTCTATCCCTTGAAGTAATCATGATTACTTCGACGTAATGACAGGTAAATGCATATTGAAAAGAACATGAAGTTATCAGTTTCACTTTTTTCACTTTGATGATTTGATAATTACTCTAAAGAATACAGCCGTAGTTATCTTTACAGTGCATTACTCGGCTGGGCTTGTAAATGAATTTGATCCGTGTAAAGTGACCGTTTGGAAAATCTACGATCAATTTCGGGATTCGGTAACAATATTTAATCTTATAATAAATTATCTCGAAATAATTATAATCGATCACAGACACGACGCAATTCCTTGTCGGAAGCCCTCGTAAATAATCGGCTGGCATGGTAAACTCAAGCCCACGTGACAAAACTCGAATTTCTTATCGGATAGAGCTTAAATCCATCAAAGAAAAAAACATGAAAATTAGAATATGATCTATAGTGGAATTCATGCACGGGTCCACGAAGCGGAGCCTAAATTGACGTAATTTTTCATCAGTGTAATGAGGGCAGTGGCCATCACAACTCCCAGTATGTAGTCCGACAGCGAAACAAGCGTCGTGTAAGCTAAGCTCGTGTTTTTCATCTTCGTCTTTTTTATAGGGACGGGCAGTACGGACACGATAGAAAATTGTCATTGCAAATTTTTGTTTCTTTACATAGTAGTCACTTTTTTATATTCTAATATTTATTTAAAAGAAATATAATAGAAATAATAGTATATAATTATTCAGCAAGAATAATCACGACTTTAATTTCCCCCTTTATACAATGTTTTACATTTTTAAATATCTAGTTCTATAACAGCTACACGCTACACAGATCTTGCAAACAAAATACTCAATTCAAAATATCGAAACAATTTTTTTGTGTAGAGTACAATAGTTCTTTTGTATCGGAAAAGTACGAAATCGCATATTAAGGGTCCTAATAACGGTTTTACAAGAGAATAAAAAAAAATAGTTCAGTTTAAAAAGGATGACCATTTTCTTATGTTTTACATGTAAAAAAATTGTCATAGGTAAAAAGAAATAGAAAACACTTTGAATTGTTATCAAAGAAACAACTGGCTTATAAAATTGTTTGTAAAAACGTAATTAAATGTGTGTTTTCTACAAAATCCAAATAGGGCTATTAAAATCTGATCACATGATTTTTTTGATATTTTGAGATATAACCCCACTTTTGAATTTTTTTGGAAAAAAATTAAAATTTGACAGATGATGCTTATCACGTGACTACTATTTTTTTATATTTATATATATATATATATATATATATATATATATATATATATATATATATATATATATATATATATATATGTAATTTTAAATTTTTAAGTAAAAATTCTTTGGGTGGATTAATCACCAAGGGACTTCTCTCGAAATTCTACTTTAGCACCACTATGGAACGCTAGCCACCGCTTCTTTTAAAGTAAAATGATAGTACTTGTCATTACAAAAAAAATTTTTTTTCATATTTCTACTTGTAGATTAGGACCCTTAATGCATACATTTTTAATTTTAATCTCCCTGCTTGTCTTTGCTAATTTGTTTCATAATTTATTTATTTGTTTCTTGTTACTTATATTGTACATAAATAAAATAAGCTTCAAATTTAATTTGTGTTTTTTTATTGAACATTCGAATAATTTAAAATTTTATGGAGAATATGAGAAAAATGAACAAGTTAAAAGTGATAATTAATACTATATAACTAAATTCCTACAGTATAGACTTAAAACTATAAGGCATAACATCATGGGCGTAAGCAAAAAACGTTTACAGAGGATTAACATGTTTCAGTTCCCGAGAACAACATAAATCGAGGCTTCACCATCTCCTTTCTTTGCAATCATTTTTTACTTGCCTATTCCTAAAATTTAACCAGAATGAAACTTAACCAAACAATAATTAAAAACTATATTTTTTCGTAAGTTACGAAAGTCTTTCAAGAAGTCCTTAGAAAATTTAAGAGGTGGCGCTCGTATCCAAAAATGATTTGCTATTTATTTGATGATAAAGGAAATCTGCAAACAAGAAAATATGCCTCAAAAACAGTGTTCATCACAACTGCGACGGTGGGTCAATAAGTATCTGTGTTTGAAGACAGGTGGCGTTGCTCAGGGAAGTTAGTATTACGATATTTCAAACGACGCCATACCCATACATTCATGTTGATTCATAGGTTAGTTTTGATTTGACAGCCAATTGTATTAAACGTGTTTGTTATTATTGTTTTATAAACGACCGCCTATAGGTGGAACATCTTACCTACAGATCCCGTCAAGAAATGACTTTAAATATAACATCTGAGAAATAGATAAACGTAAACAACGGTGTTTGGGGAGGTCAGTCTGGCTTGTACCAGGGTAATATTTCAGACTTTCAATTACGAGCTAATTTCCGACCTTCCCCAGACACCTGTCTACGTATTTATTACAGCTAGAAACTTATATTTGAAGTTAATTCGGGTCGGAACATACCGGTAAGATGCTCGTTCTACGACAGAACTCGCCGACGAGTCTGCCACCGGTACCAAGACGAAATATGCCTTAAAAATTTTTAATGGTCGAAAATTAGCTTATACTATCGTAACATTACCGGCATATTTGCAAGCATATAATATAAGTTTTAGAGTATCCCGTGTGTGTGTGCAGAGTCCTTTTCAAGTCTACAGGGCAGCTGACGTTTCAGTGATATCAGTTTCACGTCTAACCATAGTGAACCTATATAAAATAAGCTTCAAATTTAATTTGGATTTTTTTATTGAACATTCGAATAATTTAAAATTTTATGGGGAATATGAGAAAAATGAACTAGTTAAAAGTGATAATTAATACCAACTAAATTGCTATAGTATAGACTTAAAACTATAAGGCATAACATCATGGGCGTAAGCAAAAAACGTTTACAGAGGATTAACATGTTTCAATCCCCGAGAACAACATAAATCGAAGCTTTACCATTTCTTTTCTTTGCAATCATTTTTTACCTGCCTATTCATAAAATTTAACCAAAATGAAACTTAACCAAACAATAATTAAAAGCTATATTTTTTCGTAAGTTACGAAAGTATTTCAATAAGTCCTTAGAAAATTTAAGAGGTGGCGCTCGTATCCAAAAATGATTTGCTATTTATTTGATGATAAAGGAAATCTGCAAACAAGAAAATATGCCTCAAAAACAGTGTTCATCACAACTGCGACGGTGGGTCAATAAGTATCTGTGTTTGAAGACAGGTGGCGTTGCTCAGGGAAGTTGGTATTACGATATTTCAAACGACGCCATACCCATACAAAATTTCATGTTGATTCATAGGTTAGTTTTGATTTGACAGCCAGTTGTATTAAACGTGTTTATTATTATTGTTTTATAAATGACCGCCTATAGGTGGAACATCTTACCTACAGATCCCGTCAAGAAATGACTTTAAATATAACATCTGAGAAATAGATAATTACGTATACAAGGGTGTTTGGGAAGGTCGTCTGGCTTGTACCAGGCTAATGTTTCAGACTTTCAATTACGAGCTAATTTCCGATCTTCCCCAGACACCTGTCTACGTATTTATTACAGATAGAAACTTATATTTGAAGTTAATTCGGGTCGGAACATACCGGTAAGATGCTCGTTTTACGACAGAACTCGCCGACGAGTCTGCCACCGGTACCAAGACGAAATATGCCTTAAAAATTTTTAATGGTCGAAAATTAGCTTTATACTACCGTAACATTACCGGCATATTTGCAAGCATATAATATAAGTTTTCGAGTATCCCGTGTGTGTGTGCAGAGTCCTTTTCAAGTCTACAGGGGAGCTGACGTTTCAGTGATATCAGTTTCACGTCTAACCATACTGAACCTATATAAAATAAGCTTCAAATTTAATTTGGATTTTTTTATTGAACATTCGTATAATTTAAAATTTTATGGGGAATATGAGAAAAATGAACTAGTTAAAAGTGATAATTAATACTAACTAAATTGCTATAGTATAGACTTAAAACTACAAGGCATAATATCATGGGCGTAAGCAAAAAACGTTTACAAAGGATTAACATGTTTCAATCCCCGAGAACAACATAAATCGAAGCTTTACCATTTCTTTTCTTTGCAATCATTTTTTACCTGCCTATTCATAAAATTTAATCAGAATCAAAATTAACTAAAAATAATTAAAAACTATATTTTTTCGTAAGCTACGAAGGTCTTTCAAGAAGTCCTTAGGAAATTTAAGAGATGGCGCTCGTATCCAAAAAGGATTTGCTTTTAATAAGCGTGAAAAGGACTTCCTCCGGTATATCACACGGTACAGTGCTTTCAATTTTGCACGAAAAATTGTGTGTGAAGAAAATCTCGGCAAGATGGATGCGGCGTTTGCTCCCAATGGAAAATAAACGCAATCTTATCGATTCGGAAGCTGGTTTGGCGCTTTTCCGTCGCAACTGGGTACGAATATGGATAAACTACTACACTTTAAAGATAAAGCAACAGTCGAAACAGTAGGTTTTTGAAGGCTTTCCGGCTCCAAAAAAGGCAAAAACTGTGAAATTCGGCCGACAAGGTGATCGCCACAGTTTTGTAGGATGCACACGCAATCATCTACATCGATTGCTTGAAAAACGATAAATGCATAAAATTATTGCACTGGTAAAACAAAGAAATCAGGAAAAAACAGCAAAACATTTACTCCTATTTCAAGACTTAGATATAAATATTGCTGTAGACTATTTTTATCAGTATGTAAATTACGCTATTGAATGTTTTGTTCCCAAATTGCGATCAAAGAATCCAAAGTTTCCTAATTGGTTTAGCTCTGAGCTTAAAGAATTAATATTTAATAAAAAGATTGCTCATAAACGATTTAAGACTACTAACTTTAAGACTGATTATGTATTATTCTCAAACGTAAGATCTCAATGTAAGATCGTATCTAGACTGAATTATGAAGAATACATTTCTTCCCTGCAAAAGTTATTGGGCGGTGATAAGAAAGAGTTTTGGAAGTATGTAAAAATGAAGAAGGGTGGTTACACTCTTCCGGGTACAATGTCATATAACGATACAACTAGCGACGACCCAAATTCGATAATGAACTTATTTGCCGATCATTTTTCATCTTCATATATATATATATATATATATATATATATATATATATATATATATATATATATATATATATTTTATTAACTTTCATTGTGACTCTAATATAAATTTTTCAACTTGTACATTTTCACCCACTGATGTTTTTAATAAGATAAACACATTAAAGGACAACTCGGGCTCTGGTCCTGATAATACAACAGTGTTCTTTTTAAAACAATGCCAATGTATCTTTTCACTTATTTTGAGTAAATTATATAATTTGTCCCTTCAAAGTGGGATTTTTCCTGATGAGTGGAAGAGAGGTTAAGTATACCCTGTTTATAACACTGACCTCTACTATGGACCCCTACTCTTGTCGGCTGCTAAAGTCAAAAAATGGCAAACCATGGGCGAAAAAATGCGTCTCTGCACATCGGGCGCCAGTCATATTTTTGGACGTTGATCAAATAAGGGCATGCGCATAAGCGACTTCCTATTATCGATCGGTTGTTTCGTAGCGCCATCCGTAAACAGCACAGTATCGGCTCAACGCCATTTTTGTGTTTATTTTTGCTTTGTGAGTTGCTTGCGATTTAAACGGATTTATAGCGTTTTAAGTGATTTATTTTATTTGTTTTTGTGTTTTTATTTAATATAATGGAATGTGTACATATTTTATTTGTTTCCTTTTCTCTATAGGGTAAAAAATAGTGTTGCTTTACAACGTTTTTGGATTTATAGTGTTTTTGTATAACATTAAATTTCCAAAACATGATATATTTTTAGCACTTTCCAAATGATTACCAAAAGATAAACTGAACTTTTAAGCAATCAATTCTTAAAAAAAATCTGAAAATTCGCACCAAACCATAGAATAGTTTATTCTATCATATGAAAAAAGTACATTCATCAATATGTCAAGAAATGGTACAATTTCTCCATCTATTACATTACTTACATAAATAAAAACATACATCCTCAAAATGAAGTCGGAATATTTTAAAACATACATATATAACTTACAATAATTATAATGCATTATTATTTTGTTATATACATAAAATATTTCAGTACAAGGTTTATATTTTAGCCAGAATCGTCTATTGACTCTATAATTTCTAAGCTCTGTTTGAATTATTTTTTCAAATTGTCAACGACTTATTTCAAATTGCCAACGACTTTTTTCCAGTTGCTAATTTGCACAATGTCCATATTCTTGCATAACTTCATCCACCTTATATTTAACCGATGTTTCCACCCAGCTCAAATGTTTTTTTTTGTTCTGCAGCCATTCTATGATTTATTATTTTGTATGTCTGAAGATGATGTTAAAAAGCGTTGTTCATTATTAATACTGGTTTTGGAAGTAAATTCAGATTAGTTATGTCCGTATTCATTTTATGAAATTGTCATGATTCATGTTGTCATGGCAATCCCCACTTTGAAATCGTCAAATTAAAAATTCATTAATATGTTAACACAAGCAAAATATTATGAAATAAGTTAGACAAATATGAATTTCTTTTTTTGGTATATTTTTTTTATTCACCCCCAGCAATGACCTTGTTCACGTATTTTATTTCAAATAACATTTTCATCATTTTGTCGAAAAAATCAATGCGATATGTAAATATATGCTCCGTTCACCATTACGGCAGAAAAACATTATTATATAAAATTATTTTTAAATCCTGCATATCCGTTGACAAACCCATTTCGTATCAATATTTTCTTAAAAAATGAAAAAAAAAAATAAGGAGAAGAAGGTCATTATTTTTTAATAATTAGAGAATAAATTGCCGGACCTTCAAAATGTTAATTATTCACTCCCACCCTACAACAAGAAAGTTAACGCACACAGACGGAGATTAGAGAAATAGTAAGATACATTTTCTTCACAATTTTACTTTCACAGTATAAGAAATGACTAAACTAACTTCCATCGGTAGACACAGACCAGATTATTCCCTTCTGCTTCAGATATTATTTGTGCCCATGTGATGTGACTCAACTTTGATAACTTGCTTGATTTAGACACCATTTATGACTAATCATTTTGTAGTGCGCATGCCGACATCTGATCTACGATGTTTACATTTTATTGTCGTAAATTTGCCGTTTTTGGGATTAAACTTTGCGGATCTATAAATATTTTATCTATGGTTTATAAGAATTCAAATAGAGCAAATATAGAAAATTATAGGGCAATTTCTAAATGTTCTGATTAACAATTGTTTTTGGAAGTTATATAGTTCCGGAACAACATGGTTTCTGTAAGAGGAGTTACAAATCTTTTGATTTATGTTGACTTTTTGCTGTGTGCTTTGGAGGATTGTTGCCAGGTTGATGCAATATATACTGATTTTTCTAAGGCGTTTGACACAGTGAATCATACTTGTCTTTTAACCAAACTGAAACCTATTGGTATTTAAGATCCGCTCCTTTCATGCATGTGAAGCTATCTCACGGGGAGAATACAGATTGTACGATATAAGAACTACTTGTCGAGTGAAATTACGATGCAATCTGGAGTTCCTCAAGGAGTGCATTTGACCCCTCTTCTGTTCAACTTGTTTTTGAATGATGTCGTCAAATCTTTTTCGCATGGAATGGCACTGGTTTTCGCTGATGATTTAAAACTTTTTAAGTGCATTAGATCTCTGCAATATTGCATTGATATGCAGTCTGATTTGGATGCATTTAGTATATAGTGTAATACTAACAGGTTGTATCTTAACATCGGAAAGTGCAAGACAGTGCGGTTCTGTAGAAAGAAGACTTTGAGTATGATTACAGGATTAACGGTGTGTCTATGGAGTTGACGGATTCTATATCTGATGTTGGTGTTTATGTTGGATAGTCAGTTAACTTTTAAAGAACATATATATAATATCACGAATACGGGAATGAAATTAGTGAGGTTTGTTACACGGAATCTATCTCACTTCAATTATTTGTCTTAAAAATGTTTATTGCAGTGTTGTGCGTTCTGTATTGGAGTATGCCTCACCAATATGGTCACCTTTCCACAATGTACACAATTTAGAGCTGGAGAGGGTGCAGAAGCGCTTTTTAAGATTTATAGCTTATAAGTGGGGTTTTCCTAAAGAAAATATAAACTACCCTCATTTACTACTCCAATTAAATTTGAAGCCTCTTGAACATCGCATTGACCTACTTTATCTATTTAAAATCGTGAATAGTATAATAAATTCTTCAGAACTATTAATGCATATTGGTTTCAATATGCCTCAGAGAAATAATCGATGGATTGAAGTGTTCTCTGTGAATACTCATAGAACCAACTACTCTACCTATGCACCACTAAACAGAATATGCATTTTAGCTAATAAATTATCCCGTGATCACGTTGATCTGGACATTTTTAACATGTCCTTAAATGATTTCAAAATTTTTTTAAAGCGACATCTATAGTGCAAATTTTTTACTCCTCACTGTTCTACGTGTGATCTTAAATGTGAGCATACTGTAGTTTAACAGATACTTTGGATTTGTTTGTTTATCGTTTGGTATTTTTTTTGTCTGTTTGCAGGCTTGTTTGTAAGTTATAAAGTGTGTAATTATTATAACATCCACCGTATTTACCAAAGATTTTTAGTTCCAAACTTGGAAAAATGAATCGGCAGGAAACGATTTAGGTCGAACGAGGAAGTCATGTCATCACCAAACAGATGCTAATTTTGAGGGCTTTCTAAAATCCTACTTTTTGGATGGTGTAAAAATGTTAAAGAAACGCTGGGAAAAACTATCGAGCTAAATAGAGTTTCCCATCTTTTTTTAAGAACTTATTGTACGATTCTCGTATATAAAAGAAAAAATTCCGGAAGGAAAGCACAAAAGTTTATTGTACAGAAAATTACAAACTTTTCTAAGTATGCCATGAGTCATACCCTTCATACCCTATTTTTTAGTTTTCTTTTAATATAACTTCAATGAAATATAAATTTAAAATTACTTAACAATTAACATCTTATAAAGTGTGTAGTAAACAGTATGTCCACCGATGGCGATTGTGGTCTTGTTTGATCTACTGCAACATACAAAATAGTCTAATCAACCAAGACACACAACATGTTTATATCTAAAAATTTAAAATGCGTTAAGTCGTCCAAATATTAGCCCAATTACAATGTTGATTCAGAAAAAGCAAAACTTTATTTCAGAGTTTTTGAGGGTGTTTTCTCCACGTGTTTTGCTAACAAGAGCATACAACCACTACAGACACTCAACTTTGTTAAAAATTAGGATGAATACTTTTTTATTCTGAACTTGCACTACCTAAAAACACAAAGGGAATCACGATAATCGAACCCCCCGACAAAGGGCCGAGCGAGACCGATACGGGTTAACTTATGCAAACCCATATCGGCGACTCTACACATTTGATCAGGTGGGTGTTGCTAGATCTCCTATCGGGCGCCTCCCCACGTGTGGATTGGGGCACGCTCTCCAAATATGGAGGGTACCGGGGAAATAAAATACTCGGGGTGAACAAAAACTAGCACAATAACAGCAACGTCTGTACCCAGATTGGGCGGTTGCGAACGGCGTCTGATCCAGAATGGGCGGCCGAAATAAAGCCAAGAACTGGCATGAAGGAAGGCAACGGGATACCACCTTCATTACATTTCCCAAGACAATTACATGAGTACATTCAACTCAAAATTTTACGGAGGTTTAAATAGTTCCCCAATCGGATCTCCGGGAGGAACGGTTTTGAATGATACAAGCAAAAAGACAAGCCTTAGAAAACCAATGAAGATAGGAACGTGGAATACACCAAGCCTGTATGAAGCTGGGAAACTGGCGAATCTTGTGCTAGAAATGAACAGGCTTGAACTGGATATCCTGGGCATCGCTGAGACATGGTGGCCTGGTACGGGCGAATGCATGACGTAGCACGGAAAGTTCTTTTACTCTGGCAACGAAGACCGAAACCATAGAAAGGGTGTAGGGATTGTAATAACAAAGAAGCTAATAAGATCTGTAGTGGAATTCGTCCCATGTTCTGACCGTGCTGCTTTATTAAAACTCAAGGCCAAGCCCGCTGACCTCAATATAATCCAAGTATATGCACCAATAGCGGATTCTACAGAACACTACACTACAGGTTTTATGGTGAAATCAAGGAACTCCTTAAGTTAACCAAAAAACACGACGTCAATATAATTATGGGAGACTTTAATGCCAAGATCGGAAAGGGTAAGTTTGAAAACATAGTTGGACCTTACAGACTTGGAGTTAGAAACGAAAGAAATGATCGACTTTTGCAGTTCTGTCAAGAAGAAGACATGAAAATTACAAACACCTGGTTTCAGCTTCACCCAGGCCGTCAATACATTTGGAAATCCCCAGCGGACAAACCGCAAAACATAGTACGCACTCAGGTAGATTTTATCCTTATTAACGGGCGATTTAGCTCAACCGTCAATAATGCTTGCACGTATCCGGGAGCAGACGTACCTTCTGACCACGTACTACTGGTAGGCACTATAAAAATAGCCTTATCAAGTACTAAAAAGATAACTACACAACGACGGATAGCAATAGAAAGGATAAAGGACCCAGTGGTAAGAGGCGAAATAAGCAATGAGATCAACACACAAATCCAAACACTAACACCAAAAACTGAGGAAGATCTGACACAATCTTGGGCAAGGTTAACAAATATTACAACAAATGCCATGAAAAATACACTGGGATATAGATCGGAAGACAAGAAGCAAAAGTGGATGACAGACGAGATTTTATTGCTAACGAATGAACGCCGAAAACACAGGGGAGACGGAGATAACACCAAATATAAAAGTATTCAACGATTAGTAAGATCAAAGATAAGAATAGCAAAAAACGAATGGCTTAAACGTGAATGTGCTGAAATAGAACAACTCCAGAAGCAACAGGATGATCGTAACCTACACAAAAAGTTGAAAGAAACCGCTGGGATATATAGAAGGAGAAGACCAGGCGTATTGGTCAACCAAGACAACCAGATAGTTCTTGATAGCACAGAAAAAAATAATGTGTAGGAAAAGTATGTAGAAGCACTCTTCTATGACGACAGACTTCTGGAAGCGGGTAATAGGAGCGACTGTTTAACGGGCCCATCAATCACCAAAGAAGAGATAGAAAAAGCTATACAAAATTCATACCGTCTGAGATATTGAAACTTCTGGATGAAAGAGGCATCGCGGCGCTTCATAAAATATTTCACATTATTTACGAAACGGGTTGCTACCCCCAGGCTATGCTCTACTTTTATTCCCTTGTCTAAGAAGACCAACGCAAGAAAATGTGAAGATCATAGACTCATTAGTTTGGTGAGTCATACACTAAAGATATTTCTAAAAATAATACATTAAAGAATATATAATAAATGCGAAAGAGACATAAGCGACTCACAGTTTGGGTTTATGCGGGGCCTAGGTACGAGAGAAGCAATAGTCGCTACACAGGTGCTTGTTCAGAACTGTTACGATCAGAGAAAAGATGTGTGCCTATGTTTCATAGATTACGAAAAAGCATTCGATCGTATACAACATCATAAACTAATCATGCTTCTTAGAAAAGTCGACATAGATCAGAAAGACATCCGATGCATGGAAAGCTTATACTGGGGTCAAACCGCGCAGATAAAATCAGACAATAATGTATCCAACCCAATACAAATCCGAAGAGGAGTGCGACAAGGGTGTGTGATGTCCCCTCTCCTGTTGAACCTTTATTCGGGAACAATTTTCCAGGAGGCTTTGGAAGATATTGAAATGGGAATTAAAGTTAACGGAATAACGGATTAATAACATCCGTTATGCGGATGACGCAGTTCTAATCGCCGACAATATAAACGACCTCCAAAAATTCATCAACATAATAGGAGAGCGCAGCAAATCAATGGGCTTGAACATCAATACAAGGAAAACAAAATTCATGATTATCTCAAGGAATCCCAATTTATTCCAAACATAAGATTCAACGCAGTACCCATAGAAAGAGTAACCAAATTTAAATATCTGGGCACATGGCACATTCGAAGAATGTACTTCTGACAATTAAGTAAAATGTCGCATTGAACAGGCGCGACAGGCTTTTGTAAAACTCAGGCAAGTGCTTACCTGTTCGGATTTTGACTTGAAATTAAGACTGAGATTCATAAAAGGTTACTTATGGTCAATACTTCTTTATGGTGTGGAGGGTTGGACATTAAAGACATGCGCTATTAATAAATTAGAGGCTTTCGAGATGTGGATATACAGAAGAATCCCTAAGATATCATGGACAGCGAGAATGACCAATGAAAAAGTGCTCTCACGTATTGGGAAAGAACGTGAACTATTCAACATAATCAAGAAAAGATAGACGGCCTATCTTGGGCACATCATGCGAAATGAGGGATACCAATTCCTACAGTTGATGATTGAAGGCAAGATCGAGGGCAAAAGAGGAATTGGAAGAAAGAAGATGTCCTGGCTCCGTAATATCAGACAGTGGACGGGGTTGCACGATATTCAGATACTGATACACACCGCGAGAAGTAGGGAAGAAATGGAAACTGTAATCGCAAACATCCATTAGTGGATATGCATTTGAAGTAGAAGAAGAAGGTCCCCTTTTTGGGTTCTTGTTTATTAAATTATTAACATGTATTTATAAATTGTCCTGTATGAGAACAATAAACTAGAATACTTGGAAATTACATGATTTTAGATCAAGGTAAATTGGAGCCAATACTGAAAAATTTTTGATTCATTGATTCTCTTTTTGAGTCAGTGGGCATATTGTGTCTACAATGTGTCAGACAACATCAGAAAACTTAAGGAGATTATTCCAAAGATCTATAATCAAAGTACTGAATAAACGTAGAAATGACATATAACATTCATAGCAAGTCTGAGTGGTACTGGTTTATTTAACTGTCATTAGTATCACATTGGTATAAATTTTAGGACCGAACTTTAAATTTCCTTCGGTATGGTATTTTATATAAAATTATTCTATTTACAAACATTCCATAGATCGCGAAAAAATTTTACCGTATAGAAAAAACCAACTTGTTATTGTATTTATTCACACACAAGCACTGCAATACAATAATAATTTCAGAGTATCTGGGCTAGTACGGTCCATAATAATAATTTACTGATTTAGGGAAATTTGGAGCTCCCTATATTATATGATCGATGTAATTTTTAAGTCATTTGTCTGTCAAATCAACGTTTCTCAGTACTTTGAGTATAGCAACAATGAATCTAGTCTAAAATTGGTGTTTACATCTAGGCCAGTAGTTATGGATATATCCAATATATTTCATTTTTGTTTAATAAATAATTTTTTTTCTACTATCAGCCCCCTCTATTAAAAATAAATCATAGACTGCGAGAGAGAGATGGTTAAGAGGATATTTAGATGGGATGTTACTCATCTAGTCTTGCTTCATGTTTGAATTATTCTATAAAATAAAATAGTGATAGCAAGTCTTTTAATAACTATCTTATAAATCTCCTATATTTACATTAAAAAATTTAAAATTTCATTTTATTTCCAAACTATATAAAATACCTAACAAAGCACCATATTATCACTTCTTAATTTGAAAAAGTTCTTTAAAACACACAGAAAACTATATGATACTTATTATTCTATTTAAGGACGCTAAAAGTTTCTTAATATTAATTACATATTGTCCAATTGAATAAATTATATAAGGGATGTCCCAAAATAACATCATACAACCTATGAAGGTGATTCTATATGATAAAATAGAGAGTAATATTTGATGTGAAAGCTAAGCCCCGTAGTCTCATCTACAGAACAAACTGTTCCTCAAACTTACTACTCGAGAGCACTTTACCCTAATTATCAAAGTTTATTTCTGTTTTTTGGATACAACATATGTCGAATGCCATATGATAAGATTTATGAATGAAACGTAGTAGCACAAATATTTAATTTTTTTCCTTTTTAAAATGGTGTCTCCAATTTGATCTGTCAAATGTAAGAAATAAAGTTTGATTTTTAGGTGTAGTATTCTCTGGAGGCAGATTAAGGAGGTAGTTTTATCCGTGGATTAAAAATAAAATAAATTACCTAAACCTAGGAAACCAGCAAGATTTAGACAATTTTTGAAAACAGTTACTACCTTTATTTTACCATATTTAGAATCACTGATAAGTTTTCTGGACATCCTGTATATATATAAACACACATATTATATCATTTTGAATAATTTATGCCATATATGCCTTAATACAAAAACGCACGGTTGTCGAGTTACAACACATTTTATAATTTTTCGGTTTTCTGGCAATTGCTGATTGTGAAAATTCAAGTCTCATTCTTAGCTTTGAGAGATGTTTTTTCTAACAGTGAGAAAAATAAATGCATTCAATTTATTTTAAAAATAACTTTGTTGAATTACTTTTACCGTGGTTTATCGAAACCCGTATCTATAAAATATTAAATTCATTAAATTCAGGGAAGATATTCATATTAACGAAATTAACAATTTTTTTTATTTATTTTTACTTTCCTAAAATTACTAAAATCACATTAAGTATTATTTTACATGTTATATTTGAAATGTGAGCCATTATTTTTAATACATTTTCGGGCCCTTTTCCTCACTTGGGTGGTGGTTACGCCTAGTCTTATTTCTTCCCTAAGTGGAACACCTGCTTCCTTAATTCTTTCAATTAGTTGGTTACGGTCTATTATTTCAACTTTATAGACAAGTTCTTTCATACGTCCCCAGATGTGAAAATCAATAGGCGTCAAGTCTGGGGATCTCGCAGACCACAATATGGGACCGTTTCTTCTAATCCAACAATTAAGGAATGCTTGATTTAAAAAATCTCTTACGTTAAGCCGGTAATGTGCTACACATCCGTCATTTTGGAAAATTATTGTGTCTCTTACGTTCAATGGTATTTCATCCACGATGTTCGGCATTTCATTCGTGAAAACTCTAAGTAACTGTCTCCGTTTGAATGTTCAGGAAGGAAATATGGCCCAAAGAAAGTTCTTCCGATTACCGCTGCCCATACATTTACACTGAATTTCTGTTGGAAGGATATTTCTTCTTTCATATGCCGATTCTCATTAGCCCAATAATGCAGATTGTGGAAGTTGGTGATTCTCTCCCGAGAAAATTTCGATTCATCGGACCATAAAATACTTTTTAAGAAAAGTCCATCATCCATATCAGCATCTAACAAATCACGGCATAACAGAATTCCTCGTGCTGGATCACCTTCTTCAAGGCCTTGAACCGGGGAATAATGGAATGAATGTTTTCCTTCAAATTTCAAAACGTTCCACGCTTTCCAAGTAGACAAATTAAGCTGATTATCTACCGTTCTAGTACTCGTGGTTGGATCTAAATCAAACGAATCCAAAATTTGTTGTTCTACTTCCACAGCATGTCTGTCTGCATGCAGTCTTTCTTTGAAATGAAGATTACCTGTTTCACAAATACGCCGATATGGGTTAATAAAAACTTGTACATTGGGAATTCTTCTTCCAGGAAATCGATCTCGGTATAGTCGTTGAGCTGCAGCTACATTGCCATCGTTTTGTCAACAAGGCAATTTTAATTTTTGCAAGTGAATACTGAACTGGTATAAAACACAATGGCAAGACGTGTGCGACGTGGTGGGCTAAAAAACTGGTTATTTATCTATTAGTGTTTTTATTTTTTTTATGTTTATTTTAGAAATAACAATTACCGGCCTGGTGAACAGAAACACAAAAATTCATCTTTTAGGCGTTCAGAACATCCAGTGCAATACATTAGATATTTTGTATTTTAATTAAATAAAGAAAAAATGAAGAGAGAAAATTATTAATTTCGTTAATATTAATATCTTCCCTGAATTTAATGTATATAATATTTTTGATACAGGTTTCGAAAAACCACTGTAAAGGTAATTCAATAAAGTTATTTTTAAAATAAATTGAATGCATATATTTTTCCCACTCTTAGAAAAAAAAACATCACTCAAATCTAAGAATGAAACTTGAATTATTGTAGATGAATAATGAATAAAATTTTCGACTGCACAGTTTTCTGTGTGTTATTTTAATTTTATTCCTCTTGTTGTTATTACAGTTTATGAATCAAAGAATTAGAAAAAAAAATATTTCAAAGCTAAAAATTATACCAGTACTATAAAAATTAAATTTTCAATCAGCAGTTACCAGAAAACCGAAAAATTATAAAATGTGCAGTAACTCCACAACCGTGCATTTTTATACTCAGGCATATATGGCATCAATTATTCAAAATGACATTCGCTATCACCTCTTACAAACTTTCTATCGATGTACCAAACACCCTGTATATATATATATATATATATATATATATATATATATATATATATATATATATATATATATATATATTTATTTATTTATTTTCTTGATTCTTGAACCATAAATTATATCATTTTTCTTTTATTTTGTCTATTCTTGGGTTTAGGTTCTATATTTCATAAAAACACAGAACAATTGACGTTTCGCCCTTTATTCAAGGCATTTTCAAAATTTTATCCTCCTTGACATTTTGCTACTCTGTTACTAACTTTAGTAACAGAGTAGCAAAATGTCAAGGAGGAAAAAATTTTGAAAATGCCTTGAATAAAGGGCGAAACGTCAATTGTTCTGTGTTTTTATGAAATATAGAACCTAAACCCAAGAAAAGACAAACTAAAGGAAAAATGATTATATATATATATATATATATATATATATATATATATATATATATATATATATATATATATATATATATATATATATATATATATAAGTCGATTTTATCACTGGGATATAAAAAAATGAGCAATTATTGTTCTAGCTATATTTTAAATACCTATTTATCTTGCTTATTTGGACAGAGCAATAAAAGTACTAGAGAGAAAACTTACGATATTTTTCAATACGGTAAAAACTGTATTTTTTAAATTAACCTGAAAAACTTGTATTCTGTAACATATGCTTGAACTTATGGGGAAAAACTCTATAACTTCTGTATTATTATATATTTAAGCAAAATAAAAAGGCCATATAACCAAACCCTGTACGGTTCCTAATTCTTAAGACCTATGATTACAACATATATATTTTTTAAAATTATAAATGAAAACAGCTAACTTTAAATTAACTAAAATAAACAGGGTTACTCGGCTTTCGTCTGTATATACTCATAAAAAGAGAGCAACAAATATATAACAGTCGCAAGAAAAGTATTTCCAATAATTGAGAAAACGAATAACAGCTGAAAACATTAGATTTGAAGAGCAAAACTTAAACACAGAATTTATTTGATGATAAAGTAAATTTGCATAAAAGAAAAAATGCCTCGAAAACAGTGTTCATCAATAAGTACCTGTGTTTGAAGACAGGTGGCGTTGCTCAGGGAAGTTGGTATTATTATCTTTCAAACTCAAATTTCATGTTGATTCGTAGGTTGCTTTTGATTCGACAGCCAATTGTATTAAACGTGTTTGTTATTATTGTTTTATAAACGACCGCACCGCCTATAGGTGGAACATCTTACCTACAGATCCCGTCAAGAAATGACTTTAAATATAACATCTGAGAAATAGATAATTACGTATACAAGGGTGTTTGGGAAGGTCAGTCTGGCTTGTACCAGCATCATGTTTCAGACCTTTATCAGACTTTCAAATTACGAGCTAATTTCTGACCATTACGCCGGCACCTTCCCCAGATACCTGTCTACGTATTTATTATAGATAGGAACTTATATTTAAAGTTAATTCGGGTCGGAACATACCGGTAAGATGCCTGGAACAAAAAAGGTTAGAGAAGTCACAACCCTGTATTTTGGAAGCAACTCGAGCCATCTATGAATGAACTCGCGTCTTTTGATGACATAATGAACTGGGCTGTAAAACAGCCACCTGGTTTACCGGCCGAGATTAGCAAAGGCACATGAAGCAAAGGCACATGAATGGCGGGAAAAATTTAAATATTCCATGGTGACAGGGTAAAAACTGTTTGATCATAAATCTTTTTAATTTTTTTTCAGAATAATACATATTAATGTTGAATACGAGCAGAAAAACTTTAAAAGTGAAATGAGATGAGTACTTAACCATCTTAACATAAATTTTAAGATTTCTCTGCTAGTATTCATTATTTGTAGGTGTATTATCCTGAAAAAAAATTAAAAAGATTTATGACAAACAGTTTTTACCCTGTAACCACTAATTTGCTGTGTTGCTTTTTAAATAAAGCATTCAGGATAGGTTCTTTTTCACAATTCTGGGTAAAATATAAATAATATAGTAAGACTTATAAAATACAGAAAATATATTTTATTGTGTATTTACGATATAAATGAAACAACATAATTATCAAAAATAAATATTTTACACTGATCAATTAATTAAGTTAAAGCCAGTTTAGGATTAAGGAGTGCCGAAAATTAAAGGCAGTCAAAATAGCATATCTGAAAATGAAAATCATATGTTAGTTTTAGCCATGGCTATATAATTAATTATATATACTCAAAATTTAAATATCGGCGATTTGTAAATTTATTAGCAACTACTACACCTGTTAAGGATGTCAGATTAAAAAATAATTTTACTTAATATATGTTACGATCTCTATAATGGTCTCCAGTTTATCAACATGTAAAAAAATTCTGCAAATTACCACATAAAACAAGAAATTAAATTAAATTTTTCATTAACTTTAAATAGACAACAATATTACCTTTAATTCGATTTAGGCATTTTATAATGTATCATATTAATGCAAAAATGTATGCAAATGGGATGATAGTTATGAAATGTAAGTTGTGTATTTGTGAGCATGAAAAACTATGATAAAAATTCTAGGACGTAATTTATCAAAAAGATTTATAAAATATACTTACAATACTGGCCTCCAACTATATGTAAAATATTTCGGTCAGGTTAGAGTTATAAATAAATGGGCTGCAACGTCTTCTAAAACAAAATGTAAACTATTCAAGAAAACGTTTGGAGAAAAGGTATATTTAACTTAAACTAAAATGGAAAATAGGTAAAAGAAACAATAATACCTTTGATTTAATATCAGCATTTTATAATTATGTTTGGTATAAATGCCGAACTATGTATAAATATGATAACAAGGTTAGAAAATTGAAGATGTGTTCTTATGAATATGATAAACCAAGACGAAAATGTTATCAAGTAATTACCAAGAAAATTTCCAAACTGTACTTACAATAGTTTTCTGTAACCATCCGGGAAATATTTGGGTCCAGTTCGGGAGATGAAAAAATGGGCTGCAGCGTCTCCTAAAACAAAATGCAAATTTTATTCAAAATCAAGTTTAGATGTATTCCAGAAAAGGTATATTAAACTTACCGTGAAGTGAATTGAAAAAAAAATAAAGTTAACACACGAAAACGTAGCCAAAATAGACGAAAACCAACTTTGTTATTTCCAGTACGCGAAAAAGCCAGAAAATAATGGCGTCCGGCGTCTTAAACTGGGGATGAGGATGACGTGATTGAACTGGGGTGACGTGAGTCACGTGGTTGAGCTGAAAAATTCATTTGTCTTTAACTGGCCGCGCAAATAATTTAAATTCTTTTGTTTTTGATGTTGCCGTTTTTAGCATTTTACTGACATGGCCCTGGTAAGATGTAGCAGGAGGAAACACGCCTTAATGACAAGTATATAAGATTTTCGAGTATCCCGTGTGCGTGTGTGTGTGGAGTCCTTTTCAAGTCTACAGGGCAGTTGGACGATCCAGTGATTTCAAATTGGTTTCACGTCTAACCATATAGTGAATCTATATCGGGCGCAGTACTTGGATGGGTAGTGACTGCTTAGGAAGACCGCGTGACCGTACATTGGAACCCACGTTAAACTGTAGGTCCATTCGCAAAAGGATCCTTGTTACCGACGCCAACAATCCAAAAAAAAAAACAAAGGTAGAAAACCACGGCGTTGTAGGATTCGAAGTCTATATAGCAAGCTGAAAGAAAAGAATAATGAATAAAGGAATGTAGAATAAGGCTTATTCATTCGTTCAAAAGCAAAATACTAGCAAAGAAGTAACAAATATATAAATATAATAATAATTATTTAAAAAATTTAAAAACTGTAATACCTTATTTCATTGCATTGTAACAACTTTGTTTACTACATTGAACAGATTACATCTTGTTCCACAAAAAAGTGCTCAAAATTGTCACTATTTATTCGGTTAATGCAAAGTCTTGCTCGACGTATCTATGAGTGACTACACGCGTCAAAAACAAAATCCAGGTCTCTAAGGATAACATCACAAGCATTTTCAATGCGCTGTTGTAGTTTTTACTTCCCCATCGTGATAAACTAACTGCTTTAAATAGCCTCACAGGAAAAAATCGTTCATATATATATATATATATATATATATATATATATATATATATATATATATATATATATATATATATATATATATATATATATATATATATATATATATATATATATATATATGAACGTGCTCTCTTTTATCAGCTTGGAGCCTAACGTAATATTGTTATAAGTTTTCGTAATTTTTATCGATATATTGATAAAACTTGATGTATTGATATTTCTCAACACACAAGTTTGTTCAATTACTATCTATTACTGACCGCTTCTCGCAAAAAAAAACCGAGCACACCTGTTTATTGTATAATAATTATAATAATAATAATAATAATACACATATCATAGTACAATTAAAATATATGTAAAATGAGAATAAACCCAATAATTAATAATAATACTAAATTCACTATTCTCAAACATATCGACGTTGAATTTTTGTTCATGTATTTGGATCACGTCATTCAATACGTAATGGGATCATACACCTTTTTTTAATAGCGATAAAACGGAATTTTGTCAAAATAACTTTTCAATTCTTCCCAGACTTCTATCCACCTATTACGGTAAAAATTTTGATATTGAAATTGATAAATTTTCATTGCCACTTCCTTGTATGTTGAAATTAATTGACGGTGGATATTTTGACATTAATCAAAAATTTAAATGCCGAATGACATGTTATTTTTTGAAGTACAAAATTAAAATTTGATAGAGAAAAACGGTGGTTAAACTATAAAGATGCTTAGAAAAAAAATGGTTCTTTTGGATATAATTTCCGTTTTACTGCAATATTAAAATAAAAAGAACGCCACACTATCCTTATGGGAAATGATTTTCAGTTAAACTTTTTCAAACTTAAGGAAAATATAGTTCTTGAGTAGTAGAACAAAAGTTGACGTGGGCACGAAGTCCAAAAACCTTGAGATATATGAACTCAAAAGTTACGATTTTAACGAAGATTTTGCTGAACCACAAACATGGATATTCTTGAAAATCTCGGAAATTAAGGTTCCTGGAAAAAAACTTTAAATACAAAAGTTGTAGGATTTTTCCGTGGGCTTCTTCTAGTGACCTCGAGTTTGACTTTCAAGGTTATTTCAAGGCCAAGTTGATTTTTTCAAATGGAAATCCCCTTTTTCATTTGCACAAATGAAAACTACGGAAGATTCCACATTTTATGTGAAATGCAGTTTAGAGGTCATTTGAAGAACACAAAGACGTTCCTCGCATAAATCACGAATACTAAGTTCCGTATCCTTGAAAGCGTGATGTGAATGGCGATGTGACCTGTCACTTCATACTTTTGACAGTTAAATTCGTATTCTTGAAAACGCAACGTTGCCAGATATGAATGTGCTAAAACCCGCAGATTTCAAAAAATGAAATGGATGACAGATTGGATTGAGCTGTCAGGCCAAAAATGTCCGTAGTATGTTTTGTCGCCATTTTAGGCAAAAAGTAGTTTTGGCACGTCAAATTAACCGTCTAAAGTAAAAAAAAATAGTGTCGTTGTTGTGAAGTTATTGACTGCCATTAAAATATTTGTATTTTCCCTGGATTAAATTTATTTTATAGCACTTAACAATCAAGAAATATAGACCAAGCCATCAGTCAAATATTTAGATGTAAATATAGACCAAAAACTACCTTAAATTGACACTCTAGAACTGTTAAACAAAAACTACACACAAAGAGCCAAGTACTTTAAGATTCTAATATACAAAGAAAAAGGAATATCAAGAAAAACAGCAACTCATATATACAAATATACTGACGTCAATTGGAATATATGCCCCCTATATACACTAATTGCAGAAAGCCAGCACTGATAAACCTTGAAACGGTGGAAATTACAACTCTACGTTCTTCTTGCGGTGCCTATTCGTTTCGAATGTTGGCGACTAGCATGGCTATTCTTACTTTGTTGGCAGCTGCGCGGAACAGTCCAGTCGTGCTCATGTTGAACCATTTTCTTAAGTTTTGGAGCCAAGAGATTCGTCTTCGTCCTGGCCCCCTCTTGCCGTACACCTTCCCTTGCAGAATTAATTGGAGGAGGTTATATCGCTGTTCATTTCTCATAATATGTCCTAAGTATTCCAATTTGCGTTTTTAAATTGTTTTGATCACTTCGCACTCCTTTCCCATTCTGCGCAGGACTTCATTATTTGTGACTCGGTCGACCCAGGAGATTCTTAAGATGCGCCTATAGCACCACATCTCGAACGCTTCAAGTTTTTTAATGGACGCTTCAGAGAGTGTCCAAGCCTCTGTTCCGTAGAGCAGAACTGGAAAAACATAGCACTGCAGTATGAAGACCTTGGTTTTCAGCGGCAGATCACGGCCCTTGAAGACGGTGCTCATTTTTGTAAACGCTGCTTTGGCTTTTGCTATACGTTGTTTTATTTCCAATGAGTGATCCCATTGACTGTTTACATTGGTGCCAAGGTATGTATAGCTTTCAACCCTTTCAATTGTTTGTTGGTTGATGGTCAGTTGTGTGTTTAGGATTGGGCGTTTGCTGATGACCATATATTTTGTCTTCTTTGTATTTAAATCTAACCCATAGTGCTTACTTACTTCAGTTATGCTTGTCATCAACATCTGCAATCCCTCCATACTGTCTGCGAATACCACTGTGTCGTCTGCGTATCTGATGTTGTTCAGACGTTCACCGTTGATTAGTATTCCCTCATCACATTCTTCCAAGGCTAGTTTGAAGATATGCTCAGAATAAACATTAAATAGCATCGGGGACAGTATACATCCCTGCCGTACTCCGCGTTCTATTGAGATTGCTTCTGTCAACTGGTTGTCTACTCTTATGTTAGCAGTTTGGTTGTAGTAAATATTTTTGATTATTCTCAGATCTTTATCATCTATGCTGATCTCTTCAAGTATTGATATAAGCTCGCCGAGTTTTACCCTATCGAATGCCTTCTGGTAATCCACAATCTGGACAGCAAAAAGTGCCTCCCGTGTACCCAGAGCATCGCGAAACCCAAACTGTGTGCGTGTTAGTTGTTCTTCGCATTTTTTGTATAATCTCTTGTGGATGATTTTTAGGAAAGTCTTAAGTAGGTGGCTCATAAGGCTTATAATTCCATAATCATCACACCTTTTTGCATTTCGTTTTTTTGGTAAGGTCACAAATGTTGATTTCAACCAACTCTGGGGAACTTTTCCAGAATTATAAATATTATTAAACACTCTTGTGAGCCATATTGTCCCGTTGTCATCCATTAACTTTAAAAATTCTGAATAAAAGTTGTCAGGTCCTGTAGTTTTGCCATCCTTGGTTCCTCTTATAGCAGTTCTTACTTCCTCGATTGTAAATGGAGGCCCAGTTATACAATCTGTGTTTTTTGTGTCATTGTGTCGTTCATCTCTAAAGGTTTCCTCTACATATCTCATCCAAGTGTTTCTTCTCCGCTCTGCTTCTATTATTAAGTTTCCTTGAGTGTCAGTTAGGCGTCCAACTTGTTTAGGCTTATATAGGCCTGCCGCTCCTTTGACTTTTTTGTGGAGGTTAAACGAGTCATGCTTTTGTTGTAGTAATTGTATTTCGGTGCACTTTTTCGTTAACCATTCATTTTTTGCATTTCTAATAGCATTTTTTATTTCTTTGTCTACTCTTTTATATGTTGCTATGTCACTGTTCTTAACCTTTCGTCTATCTTCCATCAGATCCAGAATCTCTTCCGTCATCCACCCCTTCTTCTTTACTCTTGTTGGTTTTAGGAGCTTGTCAAGTATGTTCTGAGTTATTGTGTGTAGTTTTCCGAGTTCTTCTTCTGCATTACTAGTGTCTTCCTCAGTATTTAGCTGTTCCTTCATATACTGCTGTGCGCTCTGTTTTATGTGTTCATTTTTTAGTTGTCTCAACTCTACGTAGTATGACTAAAAGCCATCATCCTAATCCAGAACCGAAACTATCCAATCAGTTATTTATTGTATGAATTTACAAAATGTCCAGCCTCTTACTGCAAAATATTCTGTCCCGACAAATAAATTTAAAAGAAAACCTAATACTTGAACAATGATAGAGAAACTGTTTAAGACCAGAGACCGAAACCAAAGACCAGACAGAAAACGTCCATTAAAGATACTGGGAGATCTCACATTCAACTTTTAATATAGTTTTTATTTTTTACTATTAAAGTGCATTTCACTTTCAAATGACCTTTCGACGAAATAAAAACATATAAGAATATTATATCGGTGATCTTAGAATTTTTCTTATATTTCGATTCTGCAAATAAAAAAAATGGAGGTTCTCGTTTGAAAAAGTCAACTTGACCTTGAAATAGCCTTGAATGCCGATATCAAGGTCAAACCAAGGGAAAAATCTTACAACTTTTGTGATTTAAGTTTGTTCGGTAACCTCACTTTTCGAAATTTTCAAAGGTTTACCAAAATGGTCGTAAAAATCGTAACTTCAACTTCATATATCTCAAAAACCATGGGTTTTATCTTTTCCCAGAGTGTGAGAAAATTTGATCGAGAGCCATTTTCCCGTAAGGATAGTGAGGAGTTCTTTGTTGATATATCACAAAAATATATCATTTGAACTAAAATATATTAACGAAGCAATAGTGCCTTTAATTTAACTGATTTTGATATATTTTGACCGCTCCGGCAATACTTATTTCTATTTTATTCATATGAGATATACATATGAGCGATAAAAATACTTCTACTCAGTTATTCAGCAATTAATGGGACATTTATTTCGTGTATCTAACTTCATTTTATAAGCTCATAAAATAATATTTTATTATTTTTGATTGTTTTTTAGATTTTGTATGACCCAAATTATTCTACATTTTTTTTTAATGACGAACGACCCCATCACAATCGCCTGCGAGTCACAACCTTAATCTCATTGTTACAGGAACATTCATTAACAGAAAAACTTCACCAACATCGATTGTTATGTATACAGTCAGTGACTGACTTACAAAGACCGTCGCTATATATTTGCTTGTCATATCAACATTAAATATTTCATATAAAAAATATTGTTCTTTAGGCCTCACTTCCTCAAGTAAAGATAACAATACTATTTTAAAAATAATTTCTAAGGTTCGTAAAATTGTTCTCGTTGTAATTATTCAAGGAACTGTTATTTATTAATTAATATTTGATTAGGGAGCAATAAATATGTCACTGGGGATGTAAATAACATCGTTTAAAGCCTCTGCTCTCATAAGTAGACGTTTGGGTATATCTTGGATGTTTGGTGGACAATTTGTCATCCACTATCTTTAACATTTCCTCAATATGGAAATCTTTATAGTGTCTCTCGAATACTTCACAAATACTTTGGATGTACCATGTTCCTGTTACTGGGTTACGATTTGATATAAATCCTAAAAAAAAAAGCTTTTTTAGAAATAGATCTAAAAAACGTAAGTATAAATTTTAAAAGTAGCTAATATACATATCTATACTTTACCTGGTAAAGTGGAAAAAGCAATCAGCATGTCAGAATGTTCTTTTATAACTTTTTTTATTGGTACAGCATCATGACATATTTCTTGGTCTTTTTCCCCTCTAAAAAAAAAAATAAACACCATATAAGATGTCAAGTAAATGGTAAAAACCTTTAAAAGATAATTTCTTGTGTATACATCAAATTATTACTGCATTAGTAGTGCGAGTAACAAATTTAAAAGCATCTCGCCTTTAGATTAATAGATTGTAGATTCTTAGCAGGGAGGATACTTGGATGACTTCTTTAAGGCATTTAAGTTAACCGATTACAGTTGTACCCCTACGAAAATACAAAAAGCAAAATATGGACCTTCAATCTAATCAATAGACCATATGGTAACAAGCATGGATGTAACGCTGCTTCGATAGTCTGTTAAAGAGTATCGCATAGGCCACTTATCTCAAAAACTGTAAATAATGGTTCCGAGAAATTACAACAGCAAACAAAAAAATAAATTGCGAATGGCTAGAATACTATCACAATACAATATTAAAAGTGTCAAGCAATAACTAAGTGAAGAGAACTGGAATTGCTTAGAAGGCCCTAACTATAAAGATACCTTCGAGAACATTTTGAAAATAATTCTGTGGAAATTCAATATAACATGTCTAAAAAGAAAGTATTTCAAAAGTCTTATTGAAAGAACCCGCTCACGAAAGAGCTAATGCATAAAAAAACTGAACTGAAGGGATTGCATGATTTAGCTAAAAGGGAAAATAACATAAAATTAAGGGACTATAAAACGAGAAAAAATGTATCGATAAAACATTTCAGAAGTAAAAAAGAGTATAACAGACAAAAATTGAATTATCTAAAAATCAATATAAAACCATCTGGAACACTGACAACGGTGAAATAAAGAAGAAAAAGGAAACAGCCATATAAAAATAGAGAATGAAAATGATAAAATTACAAACAAAAAGGAAATTGTAGAATTTATTGGTCAATATTTCACAATAAATGTGGCATCAAAAATTAAGGAAAACTTCAAAGAAAATATTTCTAGAATTCCAACAACCGGATTGGCAGTGAGAGAGTCAGTGTTCTTGGAATCAGTTACTAATGAAGAACTGGAAAAAACTATAAGTCTAAAAAAAAGTCACGGGACCTGATGACATCACTTTTTGTATTAAGAAAAATCGGCCAGGAATTAGAGAAGTCCATTGCGATGTTCATCAATCAGACTTTTGATACTGAGATATTTCCTACTGCTAAAAGCTAGCAATAACAACTCTAATATTCAAGAAAGGGAATCACTTCGACATGGAAAACTACAGTTCTATTTCCATGCTAAGCACTTTCTCAAAGATCTTTGAAAAACATTGATTTCAAAAGGGTAAATTAACAGAAACAGCAGCATACTAGTTAGTTGACTCCATTCACAAACAACTGGAGCTAAACAACATAGTGGTGGGAGTCTTCTATGACATCTCCAAAAGTTTTGACACACTAAATCTTAGGTTTATTGAGGAGAAGCTGTGCAAGGAATTTGACTACGTATTTTCCCCCTTTCAATCTAGTTTTGGGCAATGCTTTAAAGAAATGAATTTCAGTCAGTTTTTTCTTTATGGAAAACTAGACTGTTCTAGAAGCACCACTTGCTCATCTACATACAGACGTCATTGGATTTCTTCTGTATTTCTGGCTTGTTTCTTGGTGATACTGCTACAGAGGTATTATCGGTAAATGTGATAGTGATACCTGGTAACAATAGGCCATTCACAAATAGAATAAAGATTAGTGGGGCAAGACTTCTCCCTGAGGTGTTTCGAGGTAAAGCGTCCTCTATTTTCATCATTAGTTTTCTTTCAGTCAGAAATGACATGATGAGACTTAGCGCTTGGCTGATGCCAAGGCTGCATAGTTTCTCCTAAATAAAACTAAGAGTTAGTGTGTCAAAAGTCTTGGACAAGTCAAAGAAAACTCTCACCACTATGTTGTTTAGCTCCAGTTGTTTACAAATGAAGTTAACTAGCTAGTATGCTGCTGTCTCCATTGATATAACCAATGGAAATCCATTGAAATAAATTGTTTTATTTCACTTGTAATATAAAACTTGTATTATAAAACTATACATTAAAACAAAATTACATCACATTACACACAGTGTGTACGTACATAGACACTTTTATAAGAACAGTTTAGGCCCAAGCGCAAGCCTATATGTATATGCAATGTACATTAAAAAAAAAAACGACAATTAAAAAACAAGTTATTGACGCAGCTCTAAGTATTTATTCAAGTTATAGGGCTCAAGGTTACAAAGGTAATTGAAGGGACTGTCCTTAAGAGGTTAACATTCCGCAAATTCTTAATTTCTGGTATAAGAGAGTTGTATAGGACTATACAATTATAGTAGGGGCTTTGCTCTGTTAGTGCAAGGGAGTGGACTGGTATATTTTAAATGTATTTTTCTCCTAGTGTTAGACGAATGATATATTTCAAGCTCTTTGAATTTGTCTTTGTTTTATAAAAAAACATAATAAATACATAGATATAGAATGCAGTCACTGTCAATAAATTGTGGTTTTTAAATTGTCCTCTACATGACATTTAATAATTTAATTTTAAAATAATACGAAAGGCTCTTTCCTGTATTTTAAACCTTTTCAGAGGCAGGTGCTCTTCCCCAGAAGAATACACTCTATTGTATAACAGAATATAAATTTGCATAATACACCGCCTTTGAGGCAGTAAGGTCAAAATTCCTAAATATTACCCTCAAAGAGTAGCAAACACTCGAAAGCCTGCTGCACTAAAAGTTTATATGTATGGTCCATCTTAGATTAGAGTCCAGCCACACTCCCAACATCTTAGAGCTATCGCCTGTATCGATCTCTGTATTATCCATTGTCACTGAGGATGGTAAAGTAACATTTCTTTGAGTTTTTCAGTATTTAAATGCAGATGATTACAAGAAAACCAGAATTTAAGCTGTCTAAAATTGTCATCTATTTGGTTTAAAAGGTTTAGGATTGATTTATTTTTAAAAAGATTTGTGTCAGTTGCATAGTTACCAGATATTTCTCAAATGTCGGATCCTTTTTACTTGGAGATTGCAACTGGTGATTGTGTTGTAAAATGCCAAAAATATACCATCATTGTCATATACAGACCCCCTTCAGGGGATTTTAATCTCTTTTTAGGAATGAATGAGGAGATTCTAGTTAAAGTAAGTGCTGAAAATGCGATACCCATTCTGGTTGGTGACTATAATGTTGATCTATTAACAAAAACTAAAGAGTCATTGTTATTTTTGGATCTTTTAAAGTCTTTTGCCATTGAACCTTGCGTAACTGAAAACACCAGGATAACCGCTAATGATGGTACATGCCTGGGCAATATAATAACAAACAGATCCTTGATTATATGTAGTAAAGTTCTGGAGGCATATTTTTCAGATCATACAGCTCAACTGATCAGTTTAAAATTAAATATAAAGGTAAGTGTCTTTTCAATTTATAAGCGCTCATATAGAGATGATGATATAATGGGTTTTGGGAGGGCTGTTGTAATAAAAAGTAGAATGAATTCTTTGACACATTTTCTTATTATTTTAATCTGTATTTTCCTTTAAAAAAGTGCCACATTAGGAATGGCAAAAAAATAATACTGGACAGCCCAGAAATAACTGAATGTAAAAGACAACTTGACGTTTTTAGCAAATTGTCAAGATATAATAACGAAACTACATCAATTTTTAAAGATTTAAAAGTGACCTACTCCAAACTTCTATAGACTGAAAAAAGTAAATATTACACAAGTAAAATGAATAATTATCAGAATAAAGGTCAGGTCACCTGGCAGATAGTGGGGTAATAAAGGATAAAATAATGTGGTGCCCTCTGGTGATCTACTGAACAATGCGAATGGGTTTAACGATTTGTTTATTAATAACCCAAAGAATTTGATCAAGTTTGCAAATTTTAATATACCATTTAATTTAACAGTTCGTGAGGTACAGAACTCGATGTTTTTAACGCCAGTTATCAAGGAGGAAGTTTTGAATATATCTAAGGGTTTACAAAGCAGAAGAAGTTCTGGAGCTGATGAGGGTCCTGTCTTTCTTCTTAAAGAAACTATTGATGCCTTCGTAGAGCCAATATGCCAAATAATAGGGGCATTTTTAACTGGAATTTATACAGATGAACTTAAAAAAGCTTTAATGGTTCCTCTATTTCAAAAGAGTGATATTAATACACACAATACAAACCATAGGCCAATAAGTTTGTTATCATCATTTTTAAAACTTTTTGAAAGAGCTTTCTATAATCGCTTATATCACTATTTTTCACATATTTTGCAGTTTCAAAATGGCTTCTTAAAACACAAATCAGCAGGGACGGCAATGTTTGATTTTCTGGCAGCGGTGTATGAGGCAGTTGAGGATGATGAAATGGCGGCGGGCCTATACCTTCACCTCTTTAAGGTCTTTGACTGCCTAGACCGCGCCCTGGTCTTTGAAAAATTGTCTAGATATGGTGTCAGGGAAAACACTTTGAACTGGATAAAATCATATCTTACTAAAATATCACAAAGGGTTGTTTTGAGGGGAGAAGACAATGGCATAGTATACTCTCATTCAAATGAGATAGAGGTGGGTGTGCCTCAGGGCAGTATATTGGGACCATTGTTTCTTGTAATTTTTAAAATGATCTTCCAACAATAAACCCCGATTACTGTAATATTCCTTTTAACTATGCAGATAACTAACTATGCAGAATAAATGAATTTGAATCCGTTATTCAATATCAAGAGCCCAAGATGAGATTCTCATATTAGAGGTGGGTATAGACACGATCTAAAACACGGAAACGCAATGCCACCCTGCAACAGTACACAATGTATCATCGTAACACCACAGCCTCTAATCCGATCTCGGCCTTTGGTTGTAGCATCAAAAAAATATTGAATTACATGTTTGCATGCTTGGATCGGCCACCCGTAATGTCCACTTTGTTTTAAAGAATCCCTGCTTTGATAGGACAGAATAATGTTCCGCGCTGATGGTACACAGTGATGTTCTGTTACATCTCCAATTTATCACACCATATCTGCGTAGTGTAACACGAAATGTTGCGTGGCGAAGTTACATTATAGTGTTCTGTTGCATGTATATATACACCTTAATATTATATAAATGTTTACCTGCAGCACTGAAAGATAAATATTTTAGGTTTGCCCTTCAAGCTAGAGTGCGTGTTTTTGGCTGTGAATTTTTCAATAACATCATCAACCAGCATTGGTACATTGTCAATACCAGCGATTTCAGTGTATCCTCCTTTGATTCTAACTAATTTATCTCCATCCTTTACTATATTGTTACCGTGGCTCATTATAACTACCATAGATATGTCATGATTCGAAAAATTCATTTGGGTGAATTTTTCAACCTTGGTCAGCATTTCCTGAAAAAAAAAATTTTTGTTTTATATCAGTGTTTCTACTGCAAAATGAATTAAAAATGACTTAAGTTTTCCGATATTTTGATTTAGATCGCAAGTATAATAAATATTTCTGGCTTTTTTTTACAGCCAAGAGTGATTAAAATAACATATTTCGCTGAGTTTACTACAAACTACACCAAGGAATTTTCAGAGTTTAACGTCGTTAGTTATCAATTCAGAAACGAGAATGCAATGAAGGTATCTGATTATTTGAATAAGAAATGCCAGTCAAAATTGATGTTTTACTGCTCGACGGCATGTAAATTTACTGCGATAGGATAAGCCTGTTTTAACACAAAAACAAGGATCAGTTTTAAGGAGATCTAGACGGCCAGCAAGGGCTCAGATAACACAGTACAAATCGTCTGGCTTTATGATGCGAACATGTGCCCTGGAATGGCAGTAAGTATTGTTCTCAAACGAGTCTCCTTTCAGAACATGTTTCTGATGAGCGAAAACAGGGTGAAAGATTTTATGACAGCATGACATACATACATACATTATATATATATATATATATATATATATATATATATATATATATATATATATATAAAATCTTTTTTTATCATTTGAAAATTCACCTTTGTACTGCACTGTAATCGAAATTAATAAATAAACATATTATCATTACCTTGCCCTTCAGATTCGTCTTAATATCAACTTCAAAACCAATCAATTGCAAAAGTTTCTTCAGATCTTTTGAATCCTTTTCAGCTCCAAGTCTTTCATCCTGTTGCTCAAGAAATTTAATATTGTTTATTATGAGGACTCTTCCTGCAAAATATAATGAATTTCATATCTAATATTTCTCTTTTTATTGTTCTGCAGAGACAAAGAGGCATTATAATTTCGTCATGCCTGTCCGTTCGTCTGTACGTCATACTAATTTTTTTCTTTTGAAATAATTAAAAGCTTTAAACTAAAGCAACGAACGAAGTGAAGAGATATTGCAAAAAAAAATAAATGGTAAATTTAGAACTTAATCTTAGATGTTTCAATATATTTTTCGATTAAAAAAAAATAAAAAGCTGCTGCGGAACCCTAACGTAATGCGTGTCCGACAGTGCGTTTTTAAATAAACAAGCTATATAAATCTATAAGTACACAAAATGATCCTTAAGTACAAATAAAAGATTTAGAGGGTGATTTTTAAGTTTATTTTTAATATGTGCCTGAAATTTTTAACGAAAATTCGGGGAAGTATGGCCTAAAAATGTGAAACTGACATATTAATGATTTTTTTTTATAAAGCATTTTAAATTTAATCTAATTGTTTATATTGATAACAGAGGCCGACAAATTTGGACTCCTCCAGAATCAGAAACCACATCATAATTTTCCGAAGGCTCTTGTCACTCTGAACCCGAATCTGACCACCGTATTTCGCTATCACGTCAAGATTTCGAGAAATTTTAACGTAAAAATACAAAAATTTGGTTTTTCGGTTTTTTTGAGTTCATTTAACGTCACTGGTTAAATTTTCTTCACAAAATTCATAGCGACAACTTACAAGTACTACTTTTCCTCTTCAAAATGCATTTTGAATCGTCAGAACAGAAATTTATTAGTTTAACGTATTCTCTATATTCGTAATTTCAGTATCATCATGAACTAAAGCTTTTAAAGTAACATTACAGTAGATGAATGGAAAGTTTTGGTTTAAGTAAGATCCGTTGCTTCTCCCAATGTGGGTAAAAACTTCGAATTTTTGGCATTCTGAGTCAGCACACAGGCCTCCAATGCTGTTCATCAGTGATAAGTGGGATTTGTTTCCCCTCCTATATGTGGGTAAGTTAGATTGGACTTATACTTTTTCACATATCCACTTTGCTTATTGGTGTGCTTTCCTAAATGCATTAATAAATTTGTTCCTCATTTATGTGGTTTACAAAGTTTCTGATCATTCAAAAATGGTTAAACTAACAAATTTCAATGGACGATTTCTCAAAAACGAATAATGATATCTGAACCATTTAACATGGAATTTGAAGAGGAAGAGTAGTACTTTGAGTTGATGCTATAAATTTTGCCGATAAAATTCATACAGTGATGTTAGATAACCTCAAAAAACGCAAAAAAATTTTTTTTGTACATACTTTAATAATTGACTCGCTATTAGAGTTTATGAACATATTCCAACTATGTTTTGAATACACACAAACATTTTCATCATTAACATATCATGTTTTGTCAATACATTACCTCGTTTTTTACAGTTAATTGGATATGTAGGTATTACATCCTCATTGCGTGTAGGTAAAGACCGAGTAGAGGTATTTTGATTTTGAGCTGCGTTTTGTGTTAATATAGAAGGTGGCGTAGAACGAGATGGATAACTTCCAAATGTAGTAGAATTAAAAGCACTTCTATATGGTGCAGGAGTAATAGGTGAACGAGGTGATCTGGATGCTGGTAAGCTCAGTCTTGGCTGGGTGGAAGTTGAACTACCAAAAGCGCCGCTAGGTCTAGTGGTTGGTGAAATGCTGCTAGTTAGTGGAGGATTATTGGATGATCCAGAACCGGATGCCCAAGGAAAGGCATCCCTTTGAAGTGATGAACCAGAGAGGTATTGGGGAACACTACCTGAAAAATAAATTAAGCTAAAATCCAAATACTAATATAATTAATTACATATATATCGCATATATATATATATATATATATATATATATATATATATATATATATATATATATATATATATATATATATATGCGAATTCTACAGAAATGCTACCAATGAAAATTTGTTTAAAACGGAATGTTTTAAAATAAAAAATAAGCAAGATGTAGATTATGAAAATGACTGTAATGATTAATTTATAAAGAAAGGAATAACTGACTGAAACAATTGGTATACCAATAAACCAATTCGATCTATTTATGGAAAACGATATATAGGAAAAGTTTGATAATTTAACAGTATACTAATGCCGATGGGGTAACCCGACTAAAATATTTTCAAAATGGTGACACTTCCGATTATGCCGGAAGTAGGTGTCAACTTGCTTATTTTAAATGGAACAGCCTATATATTATTACATTTTTGGATTATACACGAGATTCTAGGGATATTTTGTGTATCATGTCCTATACCTAAGTCTAAGCATTTTTGACATATTTAAGTTTTTTTGTCAAAAATGACGTTTGACGGCCTAAAAATAATTATCAATTTTTCCTATAAGAAAGCCTTTTTTATTTAATTTGGGTTAGATTCCTTGTTGAAAAGGGCCTACTTTATTAGGTTTTTATAATATTTTGATAACTAATAGTACAGGGTGTTGAAGAAATAAGATTTAAAATAAAATTCAAGGAATCGTCAAGTCAATTTTTTCAAATGGAAACACACAAATTTTCTATTTTTATCCTATTTAGCATTAAAAATAAGGGTAAGTTTGTGTAAGGTTATCTATGTCAAAAACTTTTAGTTTTCGAAATATTGCCAATTTAATATTTTTATATGGCGATTTGGCTGCGAATTTTTAGTTCAGATATAATCTTGGTTGGCTATGACGTATATACAGTAGTGGAAAAATGTATGGAAACTTTTATGTTCGTATTAATGAATACTGAATTTACATTTTGCTAAAATGCAGAAATGCCACTGATATACATAATTATCGCGTTTAACAATCTAAAAAGAAAGGTTGTTTATATTTTTTTTGCGACAAGGAATTTGTGGTTGGAAATAAGTATTGAAACTATTTATATTTTGGTTTTAAAGTATTCAGTTTCAGTTCTACAGTGCAAATATCATGTAAAAATATTAATTTATCATGCCAAAACACCGTTATTTTTCATGTGATTTTAAACAAAAAATTGTGGATTTATTTAAAATTAGGAGAAAAAAGTCCTTGATTGCAAAATATTTAAATATTTCTAAAAGTGCCGTAACGAAAATAATGCAAAAATATGATAGTCGTGGTGATGTAACAAATGCGCCTAAGTCGGAAAGACCTCATAAAACTACTTCTCGAATCGATAAAACTATTTTCAGGATCTCAAAACTTGACCCTAGAAAAACATCCAGACAAATAATAAACGAAATCTCGGAGCAGTTTGATGTTATAGTGACAAGTAGAACGGTACGCAATCGTCTATTTGATGGAGGTCTTTATGGAAGAGTTACTGTTAAAAAGCCGCTTCTATCAAAGAAGACTAGGAAGACCCGAATGGAGTTTGCTAGAGCTCATCTTTCTTCGTCTACAGAAAAATGGAATATGGTGCTTTGGAGTGAAGAAAACAAATTTTCACTATTTGGATCTGATGGCAGGAAGTATGTAAGAAGACCGGTTGGCGCAAGATTCAAGGCAAAGTACCAAATTTCTAATGTAAAACATGGAGGTGTGGGGATGTTTTTCTTGATCTGGGATGGGACCTCTCATTCAAGTGCAGGGTAAAATGGACCGATTTCAATATAATTTAATATTAGAAAATACAATGCTTCCATTTGCAGAAGAAGAGATGCCATTAAGGTGGATATCCCAACAGGATAATGATCCGAAGTATTCGTCTAAAATAGTAAAACAATGGTTTGGTGAGAAAAATATAACTGTACTTGAGTGGCCATCCCAATCCCCAGACCTAAACCCCGTTGAATATCTTTGGGACGTTTTAGATCGCCGTATTCGAATGCATTCCGATATCAAAAATCAACAACTGTTTAATATCATTAAATCAGAGTGGGTGCAAATTTCCCCAGAAACTTTCCAAAAATGAGTTGACTCGATACCTAGATGTCAGGCAGTCTTAGAGGCTAAAGGGCATTCTACAAAATACAAAAAAAAACTGTTAGTCGTATGTTTACAACAATGTTTTTTGATGAAATTTTAAAAGTTTCCATTCTTACCTCCAACTTTAGTTTAAAATTCCTTATAATTTAAAAATATGAATCACGGAAAGTACTTTTTTTTTAAAAAATAACCAAATATTGCTTGACATTACATTATAATTATACCTACGCTGCCATAATTTGCAGAAAGAAATACAATTAGTAATCCTAAAAGTTTCCATAGAGTTTTCCACCACTGTATATATATATATATATATATATATATATATATATATATATATATATATATATATATATATATATATATATATATACACAGTGGTGGAAAAATGTGGAAACTTTTAGGATACAAAATATACTAGGTTACCCACAAATTGTTTACAGACCCATTTTGAGTGATGTTATTGAAATAATTCATATTTCACCTAAAAAAAATTTGAATATCACTTTTCGTTAATTTGTATCCTTCACGCAATAATTTTCTAGTTTCCTTCCTAATTTTTGAAACTAAAGAATAAATTATTCTCTGAAGATTAGCGACCAAAGAGCCAATATAAAATATGTCAGTGGTGACGTACTTGTTACTAGTTACGTTTTTTTTTTTTTTTTAAATAACAACTCCCTCTTTATTATTTCTGTAGCACAACTTGTAACAGATATGTGACTAAAGAGGTAATTTTTTAAAACTCTAGTTCTGGTCACTAGGTTTAAAAAAATAATTTAAGGTGACCAGATATACCTCTTTTACAAGTATAATTCTCTCTTTGTTCTCTTTTCCCAAAATTTGCCAAATATACTTGTTTTATAATCCGATGCCTAGATTATTTAAAGCTGCACTTTGCTTACACTTTCTTTTCTTATAGCTATTTGGGATTATGGGTAAAGAGTAAAAAAATTAGAATTTTAAATATTAATAATTTCAAATTCTTAATCTATGCCCGCAAAAACCCCAAAATACCTATTTTTTCTCGGCCATATTTTAGGTGTCATCTTGGATTTCACTGAACTGATTACAGTAAAATATGAGACTACTGCAGTAACTTCTTAAATAATAATAATAATAATAATAATAAATGTAACGTCAAAAATTTCATTCAGATCTATAGAGCTGATCCAACGTAATCCGGTGTACATACATAAAAAATATATTGGTGTCAAATTAACAAATTTTCATTCGCAAAGTCATTTTTAAAATTTGCCCACACATATAAACAGAGTGGCACTACATGAAACCGAAAATGATATTTTATCGTTTTATATATAAAAATGTGCTTCATTACAAATTGATATCTTGAAACATAAAGAAATTATAGATTAGCAAACGATACGTAGGTAACCAGATAAAGTACTAAAAATAATTATTCACATTACCTGTGGAACTTGAGTGTTGCACTGTTACCATCTTTTGATGTGAACTTGTAATCTGACTAGATTGGGAAGATATTTGCCTATAAAAAAAAAGAATTTTAGTTATTTAGTTTAAGGTTTATATGTACATACAATTCGGTTAAAAACTGTTTGGGTACCAATAAATAAATGAAAGGTTTTTCAAATTCTGTATAGTTCACCAACAAATAATTAATTCTCAAAAAGCTAATATTAAATTTTTACCCATAAGCTCCATGTCAAGGACGGACCCAGAGAAGGGCGATCGGGGTAAGAATACCCCAAGATATGTACATGTGTTAAAAAGTAACAGAAGATTAAAAGAGTAAAAACTAAGGGAGATCTCTTATTCCTTCCGATAATACAGTGAAAATTTTATTGACCAGTATCCGAGTCCATCTCACACCTACTTATCCACCAGTAAATGGGTTCAACGTTGCCACAGTACCTAGTTGCATAGTTGTGGGTTTCTTCATGCTTCATGTAAGAATGAAGATATTTCCTTATATGTATCAAACTATCCAAAATATATAAATATGGCAATGTCAAAATTTCCATGTTCCTAAAGGCCCCCTGCAGCTCTTCCTGAAATCCAGACACCTCACCGCCCTTCTCTGCATGTCGAAAAGACGACGAGTCCCAGGCGCATGTTCCCAAACAAGAACATCAAAACAAAGGTGAGCCTGGAAATTGGCAAAATATGCTGTTCTTAATACCGCTATGGACGCATCAGAAACAAATCCTTTCGAAAGTCTAGTGGCGACTAAACTGATATGATCAGTCCACTGCAGTACTGGATCAACAAGGACGCCTAGTAATTTTGTATCTTCAGCAGAAGTGATCTCAGCCAAATTCATCATTGAGAATACTAGTCTCGTGATTTTATCCGCCTTCAGAAGCAACCGGTTAGGGTTAAACTAATCCTCAGCCCTTGCCTGCGCCTCCTGCGAGCCCATCAGTGAACCCCCCAGTGTGTCCGCTCCCACAACAATGGTCGTGTCATCGGTAAAGAGAGTAAAATTAGCTCCATGATTAGTAAGAGGCAGATCATTGATGTAAATAAGGAAAAGTAGTGGCCCTGTGAAACTCTCATATTCACCAGACACTTTGTCACATTTTGCATGGACTGATACCTGCATACAAGATATGATTCCAATAACCATACACTCCCGGAAAGAAGCTATACAGCTCAGCTTTTGTAGAAGAATGTTATGATTTATACAATCAAATGCCCTACTAAGATCGCGGAATAAAACAGTATTGCATTGTGAATGCTGAAAAGTTCCATTAATCTCTCAATTCCCTATTGGTACAGGATGCCTGAATATCAAATGGTCTAATAGGCCTTTAAAAACATTTAAACGTGTGTTTTGGTTCTTAGCTTGGTTTGAAATTTTCTTTTCATTTTAATAACTCTAACTGGCGACGAATTTTTAAAATTGTATTTGTAAAATACCATTTCGGTGGACAGGAAAGCCCATTTTGAACAGCTATTTTGCTATTTTTCCTAGTAAAAAAGTTACACATTTCCGATGAAAGCTGCGGTAGCAGCAAAATCACAGGTTTTTCCTAAAAAGACGGATCAGCATTGTATTTGTCATGGCAAAAAGGTAAAAAAAAATAGGAAATTAAGTTTTTATCAAGGTTTTTTCTCTCTACTACACATACCCCTCATTGACTCAATTTTGATCAAATCACTGTAGGTGCGAGTGGCGTGTGGAGTAGGTGCGAGTGGCATCTCTTCTCAGCAAAAAATCTAACTACACCCATGAAAAGTGTTTTCTAAACAATCATTTTTATTACAAACAATCAGTTGTTAAATCCGAATTATTATAATTTTAACCACATAATCTACAGGCCGCGCTAGTTATTATTTGGTGAATCATTATTACTTTATTTTATGGATTTGTTTGTAAACCAGACTTCCCAAAACATTCTAATAACGTCAATTCAACTTTAAAATAAGTAAAAATAGGTAATTTTGAGTCAGATAAATATAAAACACAAATTAATATTACATCCTGGATTAATATTATCAATATTATATAATGATGTTATTTACTTAAAACTAATTTTAAAAAATTTCTATTCTAAAAAATCTAGATCCCAAAAAATGGGGACTTTTTTTATAAATAGATTATTTTAAATTTTATAATATCTCCCACTTTGCCTTATCTCATAATTGTGATGAACAGCAACTGTTAGACATTCAATTATGTATTTCTTGACATAGCAATTTTCATGATCATATGTTGTAGTACCATTAATGTGTATTAACTTTTAAACATATAAATAACAAAATTTTCCAAATAATTATTTTTTGTTGTTTATAACTGAGTATAATAAGGAAATTACAGGATTTATACTTACCTAGTAATTATGGTGGAAGTAGTCCCTCCATTTTTCGATGTCTGTATTGTTTTTGTCTCATTGTAACTTGAGGAAGCACTAAAAAAATTGTATCATGTAAAAAATCATTAATACAATCAGTAGAAGGCAATTTATATCAAATTGTTAAATATATGTATTATAAAGAAGTACATGTGTGTCAATTGATAATGTCAGCCACGTGGCTGTCGGAAATATGGTCTTACGACACTTGAAAAAAGGAGAGAAATGATAGTTATTTTATATTTATTCAAGGTGTATGGTATGGTTGATAGTTCCAGTTTTTTAAATAGGCTGAATTTCTCGGTACCAATTTATGGTACTTAAATAAATTTCATTTATTTAAGTACTAACCATTCGAACTCTCCATTATATAGGCTTTGTCATTCTTACAATAGACTATAGACTGAGGCAGACATTTTAAAAAAGGAATTATAGAAGATTGTTTAAGGTTGGGTTAGATTTTAATTTTAGATTTGCATTTTGTGGAAGTATTTTGTAATTGGGTCATTTTACTTTAAATTGCACTTGATAACTACTTAAATAAATAAACAAAACGCGTTCAGCATAAAAACCTTTTGAGGTGTGGGAACAAATGAAAGTCAGGAGGAGCTAAATCTGGTGAATAAGGTCAATATGCTTTTGTGAGCAGATTCATTGTCCCAATGAAAGATTTTTTCTTCTTTAAACCAGTTTTTTTTTGCCCGAATTTTTACATCCAACTGGTCTTTTGTTGTGTTACAATATTCATTTTCATAATAATAGTTATTTCCTTTGTTGCCAACAATGTTACGTAATAATATAACAAAATAACAACCAAAAAATGCAAAAATGTGTGTACCTGAACCTAGAATTAAGTGGGGAGAATAAAAATAGGACACAATAATAAAATTTTTGATACAACAATACAAAGTTTTAAAATAACAACTCATTATATAAAAGTTACAAGGTATTAAAAACGGATAATACGAGGTTATTATAAAGAAAAAAATTAATATCATCTTAACTATTCTGCAAATCGAAAAGAGTAATAGTAATTCGGCTTAGAAAATCGAATGACAGGTCTTCTAAATGCTTGAATGGATATGATGTCTTTAATTTCTGGTGGCAGCAACCAGTAGGCATAATGGCCATGTAATGTGGTCCGTCATCAAACCCCTGCAGATCATTAACGTAAATGAAAGAAAGAAGTGGCCCTAAAATGGAATCCTGTGGTACACCTTGTTTTAGTGTAACTGTTTCTCAATAGAATGTTTTTGTGTCTTTAGTGATATAAACTGTGAGTATTTTATTCCTCAGATATGATCTTATTAAGTCAACACAGACACCTCTAATACCATACTTGGCCAGTTTTTTAAATAAAATATTATGGTCAATATTGTCAAACGCCTTCGGGAGATCATATACATACTTCAACGCATGAAAAACTACTAGTTCAGTTGAAAGAGATGGTCTGAAACTAAATTGGTGACCATTTAAAATCTTCTGTTGATGAAAGAATTCAAGGAGCCTGACATACGTGTTCCTCTCGAAAACCTTTGACACTGAAGCTAACAATGATCTAGGACAACAGTTTCCACACAGGAAAGAGTTTCACTATTGTTAACTTATCAGGAAAATATCCTGCTACGAGACATTCCATACATTAAAAATATGTAACTGAAGATATTTTATCAATAAAGAAGCATGTTTTAAAATACATATTGGTATTTCATCTACACCTATGTTCATAGAAACTTTCTTTCTTACTTCAACAAGTACTGTCTATCCTAGAAACTTATTGCAGTATTTTCTTTACATTTTGTATATACATAGCCTTAGAATGAAAAAACTAAAATGTTCTTGGATGTTACAACCATATTTTACACTTTTACTTCCTTTTTTTTTTAAGAGAACCAACAAAGTTAATAAAAAAAACAGGTCTTGTTTCCTCTGCAAGAAAAATTCAGAATTCAAGCGCAAGAGCATAAAAAAAATTTTTCTAATGCACAACTGTAGGTAGTACTTAAATGCACCTACTACAAGTATTTTTTACTTTCCCTTTAAGCTTTAGTGTTAAAATAAGTAACAAAGAAAGAGTTATACCTGTATGTCAGAATTTAAGTATAAAAGGTTACTGACCTGAGATATTTAGGGTAACTTTTAACTCAGTATTTTATTTATAAAAACTTATATTCATAAATCTTAAATCATAATTATGGCGGCCTAAACTTTGAATGTGTTCCTTTTTTGTTCCTTAATTAAAACACCCAACTAAAAGATATTTTTTCAAGTCTTAACAAGTACTAATTGTGTAAAAAGTGTTTATACTACTTAAAATATTAATATGAGGCTTAAAAAAGTCTTATTATAGTTAAATAAATAAGTATAGTCATAGAAGGATATTTTCTGGTATATAGTCTTCAGAACTTTCTAACCTTAAGTGTACAAAAAAAAAATTATAGGGAGAAAGTACTATTGAGCTTTTATTAAAAAATCAAATAAAAACTATTTTGGTAGTTTCCAAACAAAATAAATTTTATTATTTGTTTTCTACGATTTTTTGAAAACCTCCAAGAGGTGACTCACCCTGTGGAAGTACTTTTTTGTTCTTTCTTTTTTCTTTTAAACATCTTTAAAACTCCTCAAAAGCCACTCTTAAATTATCACCAGTTCCTCCGTAAAAATATAAATATGTAAATTGATTTCACTTGCAAATACTAATAAATAATTAAACAAAGGGAACGAACGCACGGTACTGCCATATCCCAATATGGATGTTAAAAAAATTCATTATCTTATCAAGTTCCAGGAACAATCTAACCAAAGATTTTCGGAAACAATTAAACCGAAAAAAAATACTAACAATAATTAGAATACCTATTACATAATACTTTATACTTTGTAAATTATTATAAATAAATCTAATATAGGAATATAATTTATTGCACTAGTTTGTTGTTAACCTAAAAAAGAGCTAAAAAAATTTAAAAATTCCGCGCCTATAGCTATCTTCACGGTAATCACTTAAGCGGGAAAACTCCAAATACCATAAGTGGCTAATATCAGATCAGTAATTGATGTCAAAAAATGGGATCTTGTGCTTTTTTGTGATTCAAAGTTTGTTTTGGCATATTTTTATGAATAGAAGGATATGTTTTATTTAATTCCCCAACTTTTAATAAACTAAAGGTATTTTCATTAATTTGTTTTCAAACCATATTAAATAATAATGCATTTGTATGCGTTTTCTTTCTTATTGTTATGAATTGTTTTGCCGAACATGGACGCTTTTTAATATTTATCCCTGAAGTTATAATAAACTTTCCATGTTTTTCTATTAAAAAATCCAAAATTAATATTATCTAGCGTGCCTTATCGCTAATAAAGTTTTAATTCACCTTAAAAACTATAACCTCAAATTTTTAAATTTTTTTTAGGAATCTGTTCACCCATAATGAATGGGACTGAAAATGGGTCAGAACCTGTACCTGACGGCCCTAAAAGTACGATTCAAAATTCTCCTGCCATACAGGAGAATAATCTTTTAAGCCCTTCAAGAGTCAATAAAAGGGTTCAAAAAGAAGATTTAATAGAAATTAGCAAGAATCATGTGTTACCAATAGATAAACAATTTTCCACTGATCATATTACAGAAAATAAAAGTGTAACATCAGCTTCAAATACTAGTGAAAAATCTTGTTGCAGTAAAAATCCACAATATGATTCTAGTGAATATTTATTTGGATTTTGTGATCAAGAAATTGGTCAGAGTCAAAATTTGAATCATAGGTTTTATGGATGTAAGCGAAATGGTTTCCCTAGTCCTTGTAGTGAAAGTTTTGGTCTGCCAGATGATCCAATTTTTTCAAATAGTCCTATTTTTCTTGACAGAACAAGTAAATCTCCTCTGGACATTGATCTTGCTGATCCATGGGATATATCTGTTGTAGATTTAGAAAATGTCGATCAGCCTTGGTTAGTTGAATATCCAGAGGTAATTACACCTTATTGGGATGTGGAGAGTTTGTTTCCGTTTGAAGTTGAGGACATAAGGCAAAAAATAGAGCCAGAATGTGATTTATCAAAACAAAGAAGCTTAAGCGATAGTTTTAATATTTCTGGTGGAATATTGGATAATTCATCTGATAATGGAAATGAGAGTGATAGTGTTTTTACATCTACACCTGTTAAAATCCAAAACAACAGTTTATCTGTTGTAAGCACAATAAATATTACAAATGGGGAAGAAAATACTGTAAATATATCAGCATTGAAAGATGAAGTTTTAAAAGCATTAGAAGAAGCTATTAAAAATAAAAATAATATTGGAAACATTGATATGAAAATTCAGATTGTAACAGATTTAAAAAGTCCTGTAATATCACCAAAGAAAAATTCCATAGAGGTCAGGATAAATGAAAAAATTGACACCGAATCTAGTAGGTCAACTTCTTCGAGTAAAGAGAATTATTTTATTGAAAATGCACAAGATAAAAATACAATATCAAAAAAGATACCTAATGCCAAAGAATTAAGTAATGTAACTCTTTCAAATTTAAATGAAGACTGGCAGGATAGTCAAGCAAGCGATGAAAATGAAAGAAGTCAAGATGAGAGTAGTATAAAGGAATTTGTAGAAAGTAGTAATAGTAAAAAAACTAAAAAACATTTTAAAAATAAAAAGTATCCTACACTAGGTGTTCGTAGAAGTTTAAGATTTAATGTTTCAACTACCAATGATAAAGAAGCATTGACAGGTACTAGTGTTCAGTTATCAGCTGAAGATAGTTCCGTACAATGTGCAACTAGTAGAATTAATAAAAAAGTAGGGAAGACAACCTCAGAAAATCAATTATTGGAGAATGATGTTTCAATACTCAATAATGTGTGTTCACATCAGTCCTTAGAAAATAACTTGGTTAGTGACACAGAAAGTCAGTCAAGTACAAAGAGAATTTTAAGATCAAGTCAAAAAGAGGATACCAATAAATATGAGAAAAATAATTCCAGTAACCATGAAAGATGTGAAACTAAAGATTTACAAAATAATGGTAATTCTAAACTAAAAGATAAGGGCCATACATTGGGATATTTACAAATTGATCAAGTTGAAGGTGATCTTGAAGTTTCTGATAGATCTAAAAGAAAAGGCTCTCAGTCCAGTCAAGATGAAAGTGACTATAAAGATACTAGTAGCAGAAATAAAGCTAAAAGTAAGGGAACAAAAATGCATTCCAATCAAGATAAAGATAATAATAAGAATTTTATTGAGAGCTCAAACAAAAGTGAAAAACCTAAGAATACTGATTCACAAATTAACCAAAATGGAGCCGGCATTAGTAATAGTAGTAATGATGAAGAACAAGTTCAAGGAAATAAATTTGAATGCAGTCGAGATAAAGTTACCACCAGTAATAATATAGGCCAATCTGAAACTTGGAATAATTTAAAGTCCAACCAAGATGATGTGAGTAAGGTAGACTGTAGTGATGGAGCTGGAGAAACCTCATTGAGCCAAGATGATGAAAAACTACATACAAATAATACTGTGAATAAAAGGGTATTAAGACATCGAAATAATGATTCACAATCAACTCCTAATGAGAATGACATTAACAAAGGTGTTTTAGAAAATGTTGTTAAGGGCAGGTGTTATAGAGAGTTGCTACAGCTCAATCAAGGTATATTTAGTGTTAATAGTGGAACTATTGGTAGAAAACTAAGAAGAACAGAAAAGTCCATGCAAGAGGATTCACAGTGTAGTCAAGATGAAAGTGACATTAGTAAGGATGAGGAGACAAATATTAGCACAAATTCTAGGAAAGCCCTAAGCAAAAAAAAGAAAGTCTTCAAAGAAGATTTAGCATCAAGTCAAGATGAAAGTGACGTCCCTTACGATGATGAAGTAAATGTTGACAAAAATATTTATAAAAAATTAAGAAAAAGAAAAATATTGTTACGAGAGGATTTATCTTTCAGCCAAAATGAAAGTGACATTGGAACGGAAGATGAAACAAGTATTAACATAAATATTGATAAGAATTTAGGATTAAGACACAAAACTTTAATTAAGGACTTAGAGTCTAGCCAAGATGAAAGTGATGTTAATAAAGATAACCTGGAAAAACCACGGAGAAAAGGGAGATCTTTAAAAATTAGAGTACAAAAAGAATTAGATGCAGTGTAAGTTCGACTTAATTTAATTTTCTTGTGGCATTTATAACCATGTACAGGGTGTTCACTTTTTGACCCTTTTGCATAGTATCTCTATTATTATTAAATATAGAGACTTGTAGTTTTTGCAAAAGGTAAAAATGGTCTAATGTAGAGTTTTTAATGTAAAATCCACTGGTGTACTTAGTCTTTTGTAAAAGCATCAGATTTTGAGTTATAGAACAAACTTGTTTTTTTCTTTTAAAGAACATCCTGTATATTATCTCACAGCTTGATTTCAATTTTTTCACTAATAAATCTAAAATTTTGATTTTTTTTTTTTAAATTCAGACTTAAATTTGAGGTAGTTTATTTTATTTCAATGAGTGCAATAAGTTATCAATACAGATATACAAATGACCAGTACATTCCAATTTAGCCCCTAAATGCAGAGCATCTGTATGGGCATCTTTCTAAGTAAATTATAATGTAATCACTACAGATAAATCATCAAACCACTACTTCTTCAATACATCCAGGAATGGACAATACAAAAGAACCTAAGACAGCATAGAGGTGAACCTACAAAAATTTTTGATAGTATAAGCTTTTGTCAATATACTAAATTTTTTCAGGTTGCTAGTTTTCATTTGATCCAGTATCAAATTATATATCTTTGAGTCCAGGTAATGGATTGAATTTTTATGAAATCTGCTAGTGCCTCTTAGAATAATTAAATGTTTTTTTAAATTGATTCTTGTATTATGTTGGTGGTCTATTACATATCTAATTTACACAGTGCCAAAAAACAATTTTCGCAAGTTGACAATCTCCCTGCCATAAACAAAATCAGTTGGGTATAGGAAGTTTTTGTTAAATATAATTCTTAGTATTCTACTCTGTATAACTTCAAGTGGTTTTAAAGAGATACTATAAGCACTTCCCCCGTTCCGGTATTTGATACAATATTTTTTTACTTGATATTTGTAATGTATAAAACTTATTTAGAGTTTTCAATTTTTTTCTTAAGTAGGTAATACGCAAATCCCACAATTACAAGATATTTGATATTTGTAACTTTAAATGTTTTATCTGTTAAATTATTATCCTTTATGAATGAAAAAGATGTCCAATTCACCTCTGTTTTACTAAATGATATGTAATTATTATTTTTTTTTAATATTTAAAGACAATTTATGTATATCAACCCATTTTTTCACAACCTTAATTCCATTTTGTGCAGTTTTTCTAATTTCCTCCAAGTTGGCCCTTCATATACAATCACTATGTCATTCACGTGAGATATTATTTTACCCCCAATGTTCAAATGTAATTGATTTTATGCGCAAATAAAAAAATCCATGCTTCAAGACAATTCCTTGTAAGACTCCAATTTGTGCATTGAAGGGTTACTTAAAGTTTCGCGAATTTTAACTTGTTGCTGTCTATTCAGAAAGTAGCTGTCAAAGACCTGCAATCCCATGCCTCTCACCCCATTTGTTCAAGGACATCAAGGAGTTTGTTATGAGGCACAGTATCGAAGACCTTCACTAGGTCCAATAAAACAGCAACAAATTTTTTATCATTGTCAGTATTACTTCTTAATTCCTCTGTTAGATTATACATAGCATTACTAGCATTGAGACCTTTAGAAAAACCAAACTGGTTTTCCTTAAGTAGTTTGTTTTCTTCTGAAGAATTAGCGAGTCTTCCTCGCATTTTTGGAAAAATTCAACATATTTTGATCCTACTAAACATAACCAAACTAGTAAAAACATTGAAAATAACAGTTCTTGGGTTTAGACCGTGTCAAATTGGAATTATTTATCATGCGACGTTTCGTCTACGATTGCACCAGGCATCTTCAGGGATTTTTACTCCTCGAGATTAGAACACTGAATCTTGTGGAGTGAAGATGCATGGTGCAATTGTAGGTATAGTAAAAACTTGTATTACTTTTCTAATATTATATATTTATAGATCTGACAATTGTTACTCTAATCTTGCAAACCAAGAAAGTTCTACGAAGTCAACTAAACAGTCTTTAGGAAACACACTAAACAATACTAAAGAACAGATTCAGACACCACCTGTAAAAAGAACATTGAGATCCAGTACTCAGAACATAAAAACATCTGAAAGTAGTCCTATAGAGGGACGCCGACGCACTCTATCTCATAGTGTACCTGAGAAAGGCTCTGAAGAAAAAAATAATGTTTTTCCTAACAGAAGACGTGCTATATCGGCGAATTATGACAGTAAAAATAAGGAGGCTCCTACACGTAGATCTTTACGTTCACAAGCTATAGAACCAACAAAAGTTGTGAAATATATTAGACCACCCGTATATTTAGACAGTAAAAACCCGAAAGCCATTGAAAATAGTAAGTCTCCTAAAATATCTTTCAATTTATCAAATTCTTTCAAAGAATTACCAAAAAAATTTGAGACTGATTCACCATTAAAAAGTATTTTAAAAAATGTTTATGATGCGGCCGGAAGACTCATAGGTGTAAAGATACATAGAGAAAAGCACGTGATGATGCCTAGTAGCCTAGAAATTAAACCAGAAGATGAAGAAATAGATGAAAAACGGATAATGCAAGGGTAAGTAGTTTTAATTCAGTTTTTTCATTTTCAAAATAGCTTTATTGTCTAAAGTTAAAAAATCACAATGATAATTAAATCTAGAAATTTTAATACAAATAAATAAAAGCCTCCTGACAGACAGTCTCTAGAAAATAGGGATTTGAAAAAAAAAACAATAAAGTTATTCAAAATATAAATTTAAAAACCCAGGAAAAATCACAAATCAATGCTTGAGAGCACAAATTTAGAAGGGCTGTAGATGGAAAACGTATAAGAATGTAAAAAATAAATAAAGTAAAACTGATAATAAATTAAATCACAAGAACAATGAATTAAAATCAAGGCAAACAACATAAACAGAACATTTACATATTTAAAAAATAGAGCTACTCTTGTAGGCAAGAAAGTATTTTTGATTGACACACATAGAGAGCATTGTAATTGTTTTAAAAGACTTCTGTCAGTGTTGTTTTTCCCTTTTAACATTTGATCCCAGTCACATTTAGGTTACTTGTAGGGATTTATAATAAAGTATCATCTACTGAAGAAGTTAATTTGAGGGATTTGGGCAACAATACAGTTGCAGTTCCTGTCTTTACAGAATAGGATATAATAAAAATTACGAAAAGGCTTAAACCTAAAATGTCCAGCGGGCCTGATTTATTTCAAGTTTTCTTATTAAAGACACTATAAAGGTTTTGGCTGCTCCTCTATGTAAAATTTTTAATGTCTCTCTTAAGTAACTGGTGTGTCCCGAAAGGTGGAAGGTAGCTACAGTATGTCCCATATTTAAGAGCAAAATTAGGATCAAAGTGGAAAATTACAGGTCTGTTTCTCTGATACATCGTTTTTCAAAGATTTTTGAGATGTTACTGTATAACTTTATTATCAACAAAATTGAGCATTTGTTGTCTACAAAACAGCATGACTTTTTGAGGGGTAAATCAACATCCACTAATCTGACATCTTTTCTGCAGTTTCCAGCAGATGCTGTGAATGTGGGCGGTTAGGTTGATGTGGTGTTTACCGCCTTCTCAAAGCCTTTTGACAAGATGAGCCACAGTTTGACAAGACTTGCCAAATTTGGTTTTACCGATCAATTTGTATGGGTTTTTCAATCATATTTATCTAATAGGTCTCAGTATGTCCAATATAATGGCTTTAAGTCACAGTGTTTTGCAGCCTCTTTAGGCGAATGTAAGCAAATGTTCACTAATATCTATAACTCATTAAATCTCTCCAATTCTATATAGTGCTATATTGTTGTAATGTCATCAGCAAATACTGTGAATTTTCCTCTAATGTTTAGCGATGCCTTGTCATTAATATAGATAAAAAATAAAATAGGCCCCAATACTGAACAAGTAAAACATTTTAAAAGTCCCTGTAAAATAGGACTAGTGCTTATTCTAATTAATATAGATTAATAAATATGTATTACTAATTATTTTTCAAGTAGTGATAATTGTCAAGAAAAGATAAGTACTTTGTTTAGAATTTTTGATTCAGTAAAATTTTTGGATTTACAAGAATACTCATCGTTCAGAATTTTTTGAGAAAAAGCAAGATTTGAACAGTGAAATGTAAGAAAGAAGTATTTAAAGATAAACTTTTTTTTGTTTTGTTTTCTATCACTTTATTTTTTACATAATGACTGCAGTTTCATAGCTTTGCTACATTTTCAAACTAAATAACTTAAAAACTACGATTACAAAGGTAGAGATAGAGATTAGGGCGGGCGTTGACCATAGGTAATTACAGAGGTTATAATGGCAATATAGTTGCAAAAAAGAAAATAGTGAGAACTCCTACAGATCTGTCTGATCGTTTAATAAGTTTATTAATTTCAATATATTCTAAAATATTAAGTAACAAAAAGTAAAAAACTCAACATTTAAAAATATATTAAAATTTATATACATAATAAAGACCCTGCGATTAGCTTATTATTAAACCGCTAGACAGATCTCTGGGATTCCCCAATATATTCTCTATTATAATATGGCAACTATATTCTCATTATAACCTCTGTAGTTACCGTTGGTCAGCACCCACCCTAATTTCCTATCTCTTCCTTTGTAGCTGTCATCTCTAGTTTTTCAGTTTGAAAATGTAGCAAATCCATGAAACTTTGTAAAAAATGATAGAAAACAAAATAATTGATTGATTATGCACCATCACAAAGTAACAGACTTCTCAATCCAGTAAAAAAGTATTTGTCTTGTTTTAGAATTACTTTCCCAAAAGCCAGTATTATTTATGCTTTAATTAAAGAATACGTCGATATGTTCTTATTTATTATATAATTATTTCAGATTTAAAAATCAAACTGAACCGGAAATTAATTCCATTAAAAAAGAAGATGAAGTTTCTCTCAGAGAAAATGGAATAACCAGCCAAATTAAAATCGTTATTAGCCCACTGGAAATTAAAGAAGAAACTGATAATGGTACAAATAAAACTGTTCCTGTTTTGCCATCACCTGTAACAAAAAACAGCACTCTATCATTGGGAAAATCTGAACAAATAAGTGACACCTTTCAAGCAAATGTCAGTGAAAATAAATTGGATGATAGTGTGAAAACGAAAAGGAAAAATGGAAAAATAAATGATGTTATCGCTGATGTTAGTTCAGCGGAAACTAAAGAAATTAAAATTGGTAAGATATATAAAGTTTCAAATTATTTTAAACACCAAATACTTGCTCACATATCCTGTAAAAACAACTTTTCTTATCTTGTGTTTATAAAACATTTTTTCTCAATTAATTTTTTCTTTGGGTAAAATTATGCAACGAATATTTAATTGCTCGGTATTGTGATTCTTTTCGTCTGTCGCTCTAGATAATTTAAATCCACATGTTGTGGCAAAACTGTTACAATTGAAATTTGTAGCAGAATTGTAGAAATGTATTGGAAAGATGTAAAACAAACAGATATATTGATAGTATAAACAGTATTGAAGAATTTTAAGATTAGCAGTCATCGTACCACTAAAAAATAAGGGTTGCCCACGAAAGACATTTAAAATACTTGACTAGTATATTGAAAGAATTTGCAAAAAGTAACCATTTTTATTATTAACCACAATTTTAAGAGCTTTAGGAGGAACAATTCAATGTAACATATCTTTTTCGAATTCGTGTCCCGTTTCCATTTTAATTATTTGGGCGTCTGACAACAGGGCAACAACTTAATATGCTGGGATTTTCTAGAATCGGCAACATAGTATAGGAACCGTGCGACTTATTGATACGGCACAGCGGAAAGATCTAACGCGACTTTTATGTGAGCAAGAAAGATGGAACTATGTATTAACATTTTCGGTACACAGCAATATTTAAAATTAAAGAATTTTGTGACGATCAGTAAATGACTGGAATGCTATCAAGAAATAAAACAGATAATGCATCAATTGCTTTATTACAAGAAAATAATGTTGTTCTTAATAAGAAAGCTATGACAGATAAATTTAATTAATTCTTTTCCTAAACTCGTAAAGATCTTGCAAATAGTTTTCCGCCTAATATAGATTATGATTTTATAGATAATAATATTAATGTTTCCGAACAGTCATTTTTTCTAACTCCGGACGTTGAGTTTGATATCCTCGGTTGGTTTTGATAATGTATTAAGCAAAATTCTAAAAGATATAAAAATCATTATTGCTATTCCAATAACTTTTCTCATTAATAAATCCTTTGAAATTGGAGTTTTTCCATGAAAGTTAAAATTTTCTATTATCTAACTTCTCTTTAAAAAGGACGATCAAACAGATGGTAAATTTTTAGACCAATTAGTTTATTGTCTACTTTTTCAGTAATATATAAATCAATTATTAAACACATATTTAAGAAAACACAAGATTATAAACAAATCTCAACGCGGTTTTACTAAGGATAAAAGCTTTGATACCGCTTTATTTCCATTCGTAGATGAAATTGTCTCTTGCGTCGATCAGTATTCTTTTGCTGGAGCTCTTTATATTAATTTGAGTAAAATTTTTGATTGTCTAAACCATGGAACTCTATTTCACGAGTTGGAGCGATACGGTATATCTTGTGTTTCACTAGAATGGTTCCGGTCCTACGTGAAAGCCATGGAAGGTGCCAATGGGTGTACTTCAGGGTTCGATTCTGGGACCGTTATTATTTATTCCAATGATCTACCCAGAGTGATTTCCGATCTTCCAGTTCTCCTTGTGTCATACCGTCATAGTTACTTTTTTTGTTTCTGCGTTCATGTTTGTTTTGTTTTGTCTGACTTTAAAGCCTATTAAATATTCAGACATCATAACTAAGTTAAGAACTGAATTTAGTATGATATAAGCATTTAGAGCCGTTAGGAACCTAATTAGGATGGTTGGGCGATATCGCTCCCTTTTAGTCAGGTGAGCAACGTGAGCTGTCCCAGTGAGTTAGGCAAAAACGCTAATAAAAAATGGAAGTTGTGTTTTAAGTACAGGATAATAAACTAATAATATCTTTGTGGCTATAATTTTGTCCAATATTGTATATACTAAAGAACTTGTAACATCTTTTTTATGAAGATAAAAGTATAGACGTTAGGAAATAACTTTTTTAAAAAATATATTTTTTTAGAGGAGACTGCATATAATTTGGGTAATTTTGTTTGGGCTCAAGTTGGTAAATATCCATTTTGGCCAGCTATAGTGTGTAATGATCCGATAACCGAAACTTTTCAAAAAGAAGGTAAGATTGCAAATATACTTTGTTTTCAATCGATAAATCTATTTTATATGTGTATAATTCTGATAAAATCACCATAAATTTTTTAATATAATATGGCGTTTCTAATATTTTTTTAAAAAATAATTATTTTTTAAAATTTCTAGTTGTAAGACAAAACATGCCACCTCAAATTTACTATCACATAAGGTTTTTTGGTGATCATGGAAGAAGGGCTTGGGTGTATAGAAAGCACATCATGTTGTATTGTAGCAATGAAGATCTAGAAAAGATTGCTAATAAATTAAAAAGTGAGGTAGGTATTTAATGATAAATATATATATATATATATATATATATATATATATATATATATATATATATATATACATATACATATACTTGAATAATATTGTGACTAATATGATAAAAAAGAAATAATATTATAAAAAAAAAATGAGTTAAACCAACAACTCCTTGTATTGTTGTTCGTTAAGCACGTTATATAAAACTCATAGACGTAAGATAAATGAACATTACTTGATATAGACTGAGGATTCTATAGAAGACACTTGGCTTTTACATAAAAAGAGATAGAAAGTTTTCTAGGCAAACTACCTCTCTTTCTAACGGCGGAGCTAAGCACGTTGCTTTAAACATCATTGGATATTCTTGTCACCTGACCGAAATTGGAGAGAGACGTACTACTCCTCGAGTAAGCGATATTTCTTTTTAAGCGTGAGTCAACTTTCTTCTACAGGATCCGCAGTCAATATTATGTAATATTAATTTCTCTTACGTCTGTGATAAAACTTTTGAATATACACTTCTGAAAATAGCAATATCTGCTGTAATGTAAATTACAAATTATATTGTCTGAACGACTTGGATTTCCTCTTGTCATGTTTTCTTTTGTTCATTGATGACGTGGAACTGTTTAGACCATAGATTAAGAAAATACTAGATTTAGCGTCCTCAATGCCGGCCGTTCACACAGTGCGAAATGGGAAGAAGGTGAAAAGTGAAAGCCGTCTTCTCTTATTTTTCTAATGGGCGGAGCATTGAATCACGTGACCCCCAAACGAACATAAATACTCGAACCTCTCGCTAGAAAAGATTTTATACAACAGAAATATATTTTTGATCGACGCTATGGTTGGCTCGGTAACAGAATTTATTATTGGTGCGCGAACGTCTCGGGTTCGATTCTCGGGAGATACGTTTTTTTTTTTTAATATTAACATTTAGTTATGCACACTTTTTTTTATGTATATCTGTAAAAAGATATGTTATAATTCATATACTTAGATTTTATAATGCCCTTTAGCACATTTCTTAAATTAATAACAATTTACATTTTTTTTTTCATAAAAACCTAACATATTACGTACCGAATTAATTTGAAATTTATTTTAGAGGAATGATATTTTGCCTATTTATTAATTATTATGCCTCTTTACAGATATAAACAATAAAAGTAAATGTGTATCATTAAATGTTAAAAAAAAACTTATTCGCGTTGAATCTAACTCGGAACGTTCGCACACAAACCATCTTTTTTTTTTCATTTTAAAACCATTTATTCAGATAAGATTATTGCAGATCTCTATTTACATTCCATCTAACCTTAAATATATAACAGTACATTCTAATCTAATCAAACTACCTAAAAAATAGTGCACCATGGTACATTCAGCTGAGGTATATACAAGATATATACAATTTACAATATAGGTTAGAGCCAAAGTTTGTCTTGCACAACGTAATTTCAGCTCGGGCCATGACACTGAAAATTCAAGGATTGCCCACTGTTCTAACTATGGTAATATAGATTTAATTAAAACAGGTCTGAAGATCCGGTCCCGGCGTGGTCTCTACCGTGAATTACAACAAACAGAATTCAGTGTTGTTAAAAATAAATTATTGTAAATGTAAAAAACGGAGATTTATAGGAGAAAAATGACTGTTTAAACACTTTCTTTATCGTGATATGCGTACAAACTAAAAACTCTGTCACCGAACCAACCCACACTGTCGTACCAGTGTATATTTCTGCTAAATAATCATGTTCGCTTGAGGGTCAGGTGGTTCTATGCTCCGCCCATTAGAAAGAGAGGAAAATACTATTTTCAATCTAGTATTTTCTAAATCCATGGTTTAGATAGGTGTCATCGTTTCTAGACTTGCTTGCTTTGCAGATTAATCTTAACACATTCTTCAACTGGTGTCGAGCAAACGATATGTGAGATCCACTTGTTTAAGGACCGTAATTCCTGTTCAATACTATCTTAATAACAGTTTGCCTAGTGAAGTAAATGTGCTTAAAGATCTGCGAATTTATTTTGACTCAAAGTTGACGTTTGAGAATTACTTTGAGAATATAATTAGACCAAGGACTTCAAAAATTCGCCTCAAAAACACTACTCTCGTTCATTCGATATTGAAGTTCTCTATATATTAAAGTCAACGTATTTATAAGTAGAACAATATAAATTATTTACGATGCTTCATCACTGATTATTTTATTAGTCATACATTGTTCACGGAGAAAATAATAAGATTGTACAAAGATTTTAGTAAAAAGAATAATGAGAGAAGCCCAGTGATCTCACAGATAATATGATTTAGAAATTTGGAGTAATAAAAATCTGTAAATTACCTTTACTAATCAATATTTTAAAAATTCTTGATACGATAAAAATGTAACCTTGAAATTATCAAACAATACACGTAATTAAAAATTAGGTCCTGGTCAACATTACAAAAATCATTTGAATCATCGGCAAACTACATTCGTATACAAATGTTGGTTAGAACAATGGGGGGTCACCTATCTGCACTAGTGACTTTGACCTTGAGGTCAATTTACAAGGTCTTTTGAATTTTTGTTTTAAATAGAAACTCCCATTTTTTATTACAGAAATGGAAAGCGGAGTGTAAATAATATAGGGGTAAAATTGCATCTGGCGCGTAAAATAAGCATCATAAGAGACGAACATTTAAACGCTGTCAAGCAAAAAACAATTTCTCTGCACTAGCCCAACACTTGTTAAACACAGGACATAAGATATACTTTTCAGGAACAAAAATGCTATAGAGATTTCAAAACCTGTCCATAAGAGTTATAAGAGGAGCCATCGAAATTGCAAAGAGGGCCCATAATTTAAATAGCAGATATGATATCCAGTGGTTGCCTATTACTTGGAAAAACCTGCTTACGAAACATCAACCAGTAGTAGGTAGTAAAGAAACGGATCATGGCTCGGTAACGGGATCCTAAACACTGCCAACAGGGCCGATGACGCACGGCAGAGCTCGCAACCTAATTAGCCCGAACCATTCAGCCAGCGAACGCACCCCACGTCCACACGGGACCGACAGCACCTGAGTTGCAAAGGTTATTTCACCCACAGACGCTGTGCGGTGAGCTTTGAAAATGGTGAATTAGATTTAAGCGAAACGTCAGCTGCCTTACAGTTCTGAGGACACAACACACACATGGGATACCCGAAAACGCTCAATATGAGATTCCGAGTGTCTTCTCACTTGTTTTTTTCTTTAAATTCGACATTTCAGCATAAAATACTGTGAAGGTTTATACAATACCCCGTTTACCGAGTGTGGTGTTCAGCCATGTATTCATGGTCAGACACTATTTACTGCCACTCATTTTGAATCAGACGCTACTGTGCTAGTTTCGGCCGCACACATATCTGGGAGACGCCCGATAGGGGACTAGCAACCCCACACGGACAACATTAATTTGTCTTACATAATCATCACTAGCTGTTTTAAATATTTTTCCGCCTTTGACCTTGATACAGCCTCTTGTTATCTCTTTATCTACAATTAGTTTCATAAAAAGTTATTGTTACTTATTTGAATATCATACTTGTTTGGGTCTGTTTAATTGGTACTCCAACATTCAGAGCTCGAAATTACTTTACTGAAGTTTGTAAAACGTATTCTTAGTAAATGTGAAATATCAGAAAAGATGCGAAGCAGTTTTTGTGTAGACGCGAAAATGGCTTAAAAATATCTTATATTCCTGCTTCAAAACATATAGAAAAGTATATCTTTGCTACAAAAGTGAATGAGAAACTATAATCAATGATCTTCCAGATCGTGGTTTAACATATGTGACTGCAAAAATTCAAAATAAGGTATTTATTAAAGTGTTCCAAAAATTCACATCTTAATCTGCGACAAAAAAACGGAATACCTGTTTGTCTAAATACTTTCGACAACGACTTCATAAAGATAGCATAAGTATAGAACAACAAAGTAAAAATCTCTATTGTCTGAAAAGCACATCTAGAAAGGTTTAACCGGGGGACAAAAGAACACCGATAGAGATTGATGAAACGTTATTTTTACTGACGTATCTTCATAGGTTGGGGGAACATGGGAGTCAATATAGATGGTGAAGGATTAAACCACGTACGCTTTGCTGACGATATCGTGTTGATTTCTGAAAACCTTGAAGAAGCCCAAGAGTTACTAAGGACACTAAGTGCAGCGTTAGATGTGGTAGGTCTAAAAATTAACCGTACAAAAACTCAATGTATGACAAACTTAGTTCCAAATAGCAACATATCCCTAAACGAATCTGAAATCGAGAATGTAACATCTTATAAATATTTAGGCTATGAACTGAGAATAAACCGAGACAACCAGACCTGGGAAATTCAAAGACGCATAACACTAGCATGGGCGGCGTTCGGAAAGCTGAGAAAGGACGTATTTAGAAGCAATATACCGATTTGTTTGAAAAGAAAGGTTTATGAACAGTGTGTGCTCCCTGTGCTCACCTACGGTGCAGAAACTTTAACACTCACTAAGAAAAGTTGCGAAAAAATTAGAGTGACTCACCGAGCTATGGAGAGGTCGATGTTGGGAATAACACTGAGAGATAAAGTTCCAAATGTAATTATTAGAACTAGAACAGGGATCAAGGATGCTATAGAAAGTATAACACATATGAAATGGAACTGGGCCGGACATGTGGCGAGAATGGAAGACGCTAGGTGGACTAAACGTATTATAGAGTGGCGTCCTAGGTTCCATGCATTTAGAAGTAGGGGCAGACCTCCAACACGGTGGACGGATGATATCAAGAGAATCGCAACAAACTGAATTCAATCAGCACAAGATCGGGAACATTGGCAACGATTGAGGGAGGCCTATGTTCAGCAGTGGACGCTACAGGCTGTGTGATGATCTTCATTTTGTGCCTTGAATTGAGTTCTATTTAGAACTTTTGGTTTATATACAAAATTGTTCAGTTAAACATCGTTTAAGGATGAATGTTGGTCATAGCATTTTTTATTGAAAATTTGAATGCAGCGAGAATGAAAAGTATTAAATAAAGTATGCTCAAAGTTAGTTTAATCCTGATTATGACTCGTGGATACTATAAAAAGATAATGATCCGAAATACCGTAGTCACCTTTGTTGGAACTGGAAAAGAGAAAAAGGCATTATTAACGTGGAGTGACCTGTTCCTTCACCTGATACACGTCCTATTGAAAATGTATGGGATTTAATAAAAGTTCAATTTCGTAAAACACGTATATGCAGTTTAAAGGAACTAAGTGTAGAAATATGTAGTAATTTATTACTAGATTATGTGGAAAAGTTAGTTAGCAGCATGCCTAGTCGATGTGAACCTGTTATAGGTAACAGTGGCGACTGGGCACTATTTTGAGGTGATCAAGTTTTAGATCGAAAACTAGTATCTCCAAAAACGCAAGACTTTTTGCTTTAACTTTTTAGGTAATTATGTTTAATCTACATATTTTTGTGCACCTCATTGTATAGAAGTTTACGGCGCTATTTTGAATAATGATAACAAAAATAATCGATATTTTTATCCACGAATCTATTTAAAGTTTTTCATAATATTTATATTTAGGTTTAAAAACGTAATCAAGTTTTAATCTTTGATAAGGCTTTTCAGGTCAGATCTTGGACTAAATTTTTGTACAATTTGCTCATTTGTGGACATAAATAATCCGATTTTAACGAATGTTTTTCATATTAACTTATAACTTAAATGTTGCTTTACGCAAGTGGGATTTGCAAGTACAATATTATTTTTTTATTATATGCACGTTCATGTCCACTGTTAACCATTCTTAAAATGCATTGTTAGTTTTTATGCACCCAAAACTGGCCCTCAGCATTATCTCATACGATGACGAAAGGATTGACGTATTCGTTTCAACAGACAGACTGGCGAAATACATTTTCACACGTACATCAATGTAAATCTTAAAATCAAAAACTCACCTTTTCTTTTTTTTCGGTTGAGATGTATTTTGACCCATGCTGTAAAGGTTCTTTGTTCTTTCTATGTGCTCAGAGAAATGCTAAATAAATTCATTTCACGTTTTTACTGGTAATGAAGCATTTGCATTATAATTATTACCGAATGTTTTTTCGTTTTATTAAGATTAGATAAAGCATATCTAGATATGGTGGATTTTTTTCTAGGTTTATTTTTTGTTTCTGAACAAAGGGATTTCACTTAAAACCATTTTTCGTTTTATTTAATGCATTTGAACTCTTTAATCTGTATTTTATCCTACTGTATTATTGTTTAGACAAGAAACAGAACTATTACTTCCTAATTTACTAAGCCCTTAGCGCTAGGTTGTTGGTCTTAATTTACCTATATAAAGTTTTCTCGATTATACACTCACGAACAAAATTATCGAAAAATTTTGTCATTAATATTGCTTGAAAATAGTTGAATATGAATAAAAAGTAGTGGTGTGTATTATCCCTCGTACATTTAAACCAATTAAGTGATTCTAAAGTTTAAACTGGCCAGTCACCAGCATGAATTCTCAGTATATAACGATAATTTTTGTCACGGTGGCACATATTTATTTTTATTTCTATATAAGCGTAGTCTGTAACGTTGAATGTATTCTTGAAGAATTGCATTCTAAGGCTCTTCCATTGTATATTCTTCGCTGTATGCGACGCTTTAGCTAGTTCCACATGTGCTCTATTATATTTAAGTTTGAGTTATATGGTGATTAATCTAATTTTTGATTCTGGACCGTATGGAGGTAATTAGCCACTATGTTAGCTGTATGTGGTCGAGTATTATCGTGTAATTATATCAGTCTTCTAATAAATCCCTTCAACACCAACTCTGCCCACTAACTTGTTTAATAAGCTAGAAAAAAACGCAACTTACCCCGTTTTCTTCCCTGATTTGGAATTATTTGGCTTTGTATTCCGTTTCATGTTTGACAAATTGACACTTTATCCGTCTTTATTGGGAAACTACTATTTTATAAATATTTATATCTATCTTTGTACTTGTCATGCATGTGTATTGCAGTTTTAAACAGTTTTACTAGGATAAGATAAAGTGATAACATTGTAGGGTTCTCGATATTTTTGTTTCCAAACCACTTAAGTAGAAAAAACATTTCCTTTTCTTTTGCATACCATTTTTTCTCACCAAGCATCGATTTTTTTATTAACAATGAGTTCTTGCTACTTTATTAAATAGTAAAAAATAAAATAAATAGGGGGGATTCACATAAAGATATATTTTATTGTTATCGTCAATCGTACAAAATAGTTTAAGTCACCCAAAAAACTAGAAATTGGGACATTAGACAGTGTGTTTATCACGGTAAAAAAAAACAACCCAACAACACGACCAAAAGAATTCTGGAAAAGTCTATAAAAATTGAGGTACATGAATTGTTTTCTCTTTTTTCTCTAACTTATTTCATCATTATCATCAGCAACATTTACAGCTATCACATCCCTCATCGAATGTATGCTCCTCGTAGTTTTTTACACCCATCTAATCTGACTAGTCGTTTCTTTATTTGACGATGTTTTTTTCCCCAAGGTTGTTACCTTTCACTCGTTATTTGGTCTTTTAGCTTAATACCTAACATTCCTCCTTCCATGGCTCGTCTGACAGATATCAGTTTATTACTAGCTCTTAGCTGCGACTTCGTCCGCGTGATACTTGTTAAATAAAAGTTTATTGAGTTATAGGAGCAGCCTAATTCTTTTTAAAAGCAGCTTATATCCCTCCTGACAACCTCTTCTTGATATCTCTAAAGTTTCATTGAAATGGGTTCATCCGTTTCGAAGATTGTCCGGGACAAACAGACATTTCAATTTTATTTATATGTATATAGATTCCTTTATAAAGAATCTATGTTTCAATACCTTATGTGAAGAGAACATGTTGGTCAAACTTTTCTGCATTTAAGGTGTGTGGGAGGGCCGAAGTAAGTATATCCTTCAATTTGTCAAACGCTGACCGTGCCAATAATATTCTTAGAAGGTCATATTTAAGTTATCTTTCGAGAGAGTGAATTTTTACAATCAGAACTATAGTGTCGGCAAAGCTCGGCTAGCCTAATTATTCTTCTATTTTACTTCCTTTTTCTTCTCAATTTAATACTCTGGACTTACCTTCTAAAAGAATCGTGAACATTGTTGGCAAAATAATGTCACCGTGTTCCGATTTTATCAGACTTTGGTTAATGAATTTAAAGTAGCCGAAGTTTTAACTGAGTCAAATGCTTTTTCCTAATTCACAAATGCCAAACCAGAGATCTACATTATACTAATTTGCTTTTTCAATTGGTGTTCTTGTCGTATAATACTAAGAGCCAACTTATCGGTCTGCAGTTGTTGAATTGAGTATTTCACCTTTTTTGAATTTGAGAATCATCAAGGCATTGCCTCAGTCTTTTACTGTCTAGTATTTATAATATTTGTAAGACTGATTTTTTTCCGCTTTGTAGGTATTCACCATTACTCCATCTTCGTCGTTAACTCTTCCTCTTGAATTTTTCTTCAATATGTATTGAATTTCTTCCTTGGTGGTATCTAGAATAACTTCTTATCTCATATTTTTTATATGTTGTCTCTCTGAATCACTTTTTTCCTTAAGGTGGATTTGATTGACTTTCATAAATAGATCAATAATATTCTTTTTTTGTTCTCTGTATATCTTTTGTTTGCGTTACAACTTCATTGTTTGGTTTTGCGAGCTGTATATGTGATCTACCTTCAGCTAGTTTCATTTTTGTTTTTTTTTCGACTCTCCTTTTTAGAAGGTTTCCTTGATTTGTTTCTTAAATCGCTTCTCGCTTTTTCCTTATTGTTTTATTTCTGTTGTGTTTTTGTTTCTTATCTCTTTTACTGGTTTTTTTGTGTTTACAGATTAGAGTTGCTATTCCTTTGATCAGTTTTTGACGTTTTTTTGTTTAAATGTTGTATTTATCATTTTCTGTTTAGGCTTTATCAATTTAATTCGTTCTTTCTTTGTATTAAAATATCACTGCTCATGTGTATAATATTTATGACTTCTGTGTAAAGAATTCTATGACTTTTATTTTACCTTGTTTCTCATTGTGCTGTTTGGAGTTTGCCATATATAAAATATCTTCAAAATATTTCAGAAAGTATACTTTAAGACATTTTTAATTAAAGCTAATCAAGAAGTTTGGCTTTTATTAGCTACAATTTGAAGACTATCGAATCAAAGAAAAAACCACCATTTTCGCAAAAGTTTATTTCTACTCTTTGAGCAAAATAGTTGTTATTTGTGAAAATCCATGTAAAAAACGGTTAAAAATTGTTGTATATATATTAACCATTTACGTTTTTGAAATTTTGTGACAGTTGTGGGTTCTGAAACTTTTTTTTGCGTTACTTAAATAACTAACAAAATAACACCTCAGTCCCCTTTAAAAACACCGTTCATTATTTGGAAATTAACCTGGATTAAAGACTCTGATTTCAGAAACATATATCCTCGATTTGAGAGCAATGCAAAGCCTTTAGTCACTATTAACTTCCCTTTGGGTTATTTTCCCTCTAAATATACTTTTAAATTTATAAATCATAGTCTGAAGTGTTCCTGGAATTTACTCAGCGAGATATATTCAATGTAGGCTAATATAGGGAGAGGTGAGGACTCCGCACCCTTTTCGAGAACCGCTCGAATTATCTGTTTGGGTTCTCAAGTGGCAAAGTGGTCTCACTTGAGGAATGTTTTTCAGGTGCAAGGAAGGTTAAGGTTTCATCGGACCTGCTTTGTAATATTCTATGTTAGCGATTAAAACACTACAAAGCAAGATTGATTTGCAAATCCATTGAAATTAAACAGAACGGCACTTTGAACGATAGAGGCAATCTACTTAACTTTCCTACTACTTCTCAAGCGGGATGACTGTGCCGATACGGCATTTGAACTCAAACTGATAACTATAGTAGTTCTCAAAAAGGAGATTGTTCAGTTGATCTTCAACCAGCAAACACCAAAGATGTCTAAGGAGATTCTAGCAAAACGTCTGCAAATTTCTACAAGAAACCAAACGGGTGTATTCCCGGATTAATACAATATATCTATCTATCTATCTATCTATATATATATATATATATATATATATATATATATATATATATATATATATATATATATATATATATATATATATATATACTATTTTCAAATATTGAATCAGTTATTTGTTTCAGAATAAAAATTATAACATCATCAAACCATACTTGGTGTCTGGTTTGTCACAAATGGTCGAAAAGTGGCATAAAGCTGTTGAAGAACTTGATTTGCTTAAAAACAAAACGTACGAAAACATCATCAAGCACATGCTAGAAAGTTACGAGAATTATTTAAAAAATCGAAGGAAAAGAAAACTAAATAGTATGACTGATGCGTCAGAAAGTGAATCAGAAGAGACTGATCCTAGCGAAAATATACGTAGAAAAAAATTTAAATCTTCTGAACATCCTCATGTCACTGCTGACTCATCGTTCATAGATACTACTCTGAAAAACCAATATTCTAAAGGATTTGATGAGATTCTTATTACAATGGGAAATCGGAACATTACTGCAAAAAATATTCAGTTAGATAAGGCCTCTGAGGATAAATCAGAAAATGCACCAAACCCAGAAATCGAAAATGAAATTTCTAACAAGCAAATTGATAAAAAGCCTAGAAGGAGCATGAAAGATCCTGAAGGTGGACACAATTCTGACACTTTAGATGAAATAACATTGCGCAGATCCAAAAGAAGTTTAAAGTTAGTAGAGAGCCTAAATGTAACAGCGGAATTTGTTGATAAAAGCTTGGATATCGCACAACCAGCAAAAACTAGCGAAGGAACAGATCGCCTAGAAACTCCTAATGTATCTTCATTTAGGTTAGGAGAACGGAGATCATTACGAGCTCCTAAAAGCTCTTTAAGCAATGAAATGTCTTCAGGTCAAAGTGGAGAAAGTGAAAACCTTCTGAGTGGACTCGGCAAGAAACAACCCGATGAAGGATCAGAAGCAGAGTCGAAAACTAGTAGTGATGGACACAGTATTAACTCAAATATGTATTCTTTTGAATATCAGGTGGAACTACATAAGAAGAATAATTTGTTTAATGGATTAAGGAATGTCAAGGTAAATATTATTAGAAAATAACTTTCTTGTGATTACAAGTAATGTACCTGTTTTTTTTTGTATTAAAAATAAATTTTAAATAGTTAATTTGCTCAATAACATTAAACTTTGGTATCATTAGTTACTCTAAAGAAGGTAGTGGGTAAATTTTTGTACTGTATTACATATGTTAAAGTTGACAAGGTTTCTACCCAATTATTTTTGAAGTCGATAATTTCCGAATGTTTGTAGGTATGTGATTACTGCTTCAAACAAGGTGATCTCTATAAATGTAAAGGCAAATGTGGAGGATTTTTTCACCTAGAGTGTGCGTCAAAAGTTACCCAACCTCGTGCGAACAAGAAAGGCAGAAAAAAAGAAAAAAGCCCGATTAAAGTCAAAGTTCAGAGTACAGCACGATCGGTGGAAACTACTCCCAAATCAGACAGAAATGAAGAAAGATTAAGAACTAAGAACCAGGTTCAGATCATTACCATTAAATCTAAACATGCCATTGGAACACCAAAGAAAATTAATTTGCCACCTAATTTTGATGAATTATCTCTTTCGGATCAGATAGATTACGGCATGAAGGTAAGAAATAGTTGAAAATTTATTTAGATTTAGTTTATACCCAAAGAGATGATAGTAACATCTTACTGTGTCCTGTAGATTATCAGTTAGCAAAGAGTTTTGAGGCTCCGTTCGTCAAGATAAGATTATTTAACATTATTCATCCATAAATGTATACAATTATCCGGTCACCTAATGCTAATTATTTAGAATTTTTCGAATCTTAGGAGAAGTTATTCTTCTGGATGTATTTCTGCTGCTGAAATGTCTGCAGATGCAGCTTCTCCAAGAGTTTTGATGCGCCTTGACTTATTGAACCAACTTACTGATGCTTGAAATCCTCCACCCATATATTCATCACAGGGTTCTTTAAAGTGTGCCTGAAGACATTTACTTTCTCATGGATTATAGCAACACTGAAAGGCACTTTCTTCCGGTTACGGTCTTCAATCTATAATATTAATGTGACTTCCATTTTTTTAATTGCTGGATCATGAACAATTTTTGCTTCTTTCGTTAAAAAACTGGACTAAAATGTAGTTGTCATTTCAATAATTTAATTTTTGAAGAGACTTGGTGCTTTGTATGTTATACAGGATGTCCCATTTTTAAAAATCCACTTAATATTTCCCATAGTTTGTGAGCTCGAGAAAAATATTCAATACACAAATGGTAGAGTTCGAAGAGGGGCATCCAACAAGGACCACGACTTTAACCTTGGAGCTGACCTTCTAGATCAAGTTGTTTTTTTAGATTGAAACTCCCATTTTGATTGCAGAAATGAAAAATACGGAAAATTCTTTCAGAAATATTACGGAGCCGGGGGAGGCAAATGTCATTTGAAAGTAATTTGAAGACCAACTTACCCCACCAAATATTTATAGATCAATAACGTTGATACTAAAGGGTGTTTTTTTTATAGAGGTATAGAACTTTAAGTTGGCAACACTTTTTTAACTGGCGGCCATTTTGTCAGCTGTCAAGTGATTTATGTTTAGTTTGGTTTAGCATTTCAACATGAATAGACTGACGCCTGAACAACGCTTCCAAATTGTGCAAATTTATTTTGAAAATCATGGTTTTGTTCGAAATACGTATCGCGCACTACGTCCATTTTACGGTCAACATAATCGTCCATCAGAGCAATTAATTCGATTAACTATGGAACGTTTTCGCACCACGTTTACTCTAAATGATAATACGCATCCACAGAGACGTCGTACAGTGCGTACGGAAGAAGTCATTGCTGCTGTAGAGCGTAGCGTAGAGGAAGACCCGAATCAGTCTATCCGCCATCGTGCACAGGAATTGGATATGTGTCCATTCACTTTATGGAAGATTTTGCGGAAAGATCTTGGTTTGTGTGCTTACAAATCCAACTCGTGCAAGAATTGAAGCCACACGATCACCTAGCAAGGCGTAGATTCGGTGAATGGGCCCAAAACAAGATTGCCGTTGATCCCGATTTTCATAAGCGAATTTTGTTTAGCGATGAAGCTCACTTTTGTTTGAATGGATACGTCAATAAACAAAACTGCCATATTTGGAGTGATGATAATCCTCAAGTGTATGTTGAGACACCGTTACATCCAGAAAAACTGACTGTTTGGTGTGCTTTGTGGGCTGGTGGAATCATTGGTCCGTACTTCTTTAAAGACGATGCTGGTCAGAACGTTACAGTCAATGGTGACCGCTATAGAGCCATGATTACTGACTTTTTCGTTCATCAATTAAACAACCATGATGTGCAGGAGCTGTGGTTTCAACAAGACGGCGTAACATGTCACACAGCTCGTGCCACAATTGATTTATTGAAGGAAACGTTTGGTAACCGCATAGTTTCACGTTTCGGACCTGTGAATTGGCCTCCAAGATCGTGCGAACTTAACGCCGCTAGACTATTTTCTGTGGGGATATGTGAAGTCGCTAGTCTACGCCGATAAGCCCGAAACGATTGATCACTTGGAGGACAACATTCGCCGCGTTATTGCCGATATACGGCCACAAATGTTGGAAAAAGTCATCGAAAATTGGACCTCTAGATTAGACTACATCTGAGCCAGCCGTGGCGGTCATATGCCAGAAGTCATATTTAAATTATAATGCCAGAAGGTTATCTTTCGAATAAAGTAAATTTCATGTCAATTTAAAAAATTCATCTTTGTTTTATTCCATTTAAAAGTTCTATACCTCTATAAAAAACACCCTTTAGTAGTGTAAAAGGTTTTTTAAGTAAGGATACAATATTCTTACATGGAGGCAATATTGCTCAGTAAAGTAAATCAATGACTGATGCTATTTTTGCTTTTAGAACCCAAACATAAAACTGTTGGAATATTTTTTTACTTTCAAGATACTATAAACCATTCATCACTGTTCTGAATATATATATATATATATATATATATATATATATATATATATATATATATATATATATATATATATATATATATATCTTTAGCGGACCAGCTTTAAGCTGAATCCAATCTCCTCTTAAGAGGAGATCTCAATCAGGAATTCAGAAAATCTGTAATGAACACTGGTGTTCCTCAGGATCCCATTTTGCTTTTGATTTGTATTAATAATCTCGCACTGTTTATAATTAAAAGCAGATGATATTTCTGCAGTAGCCGATAGTTAAGGTGAAGATGTTTTGTGTAAAGCTGCAGTTGAGTGTGTGAAGCAGATGTCAGTTTAATCACAAACAAAATGGCATTGTTTTAAACCCATAAAATCTACTATCTTTATGTTTCTACTTCTCAAGGAATTCAATATAATTCCGATTTCATAATTAGGGGTTGCTATTGATCAACACTTGTCGTAGGACAAGCAATTTGGATATCAGGTTTGATTTGGATGTCATGAAGCTAAGTTATTATGAATGTGTTTATACTGAGCTATAGAATTATATGTTGTGATTCTGCAAAAGAGGATAGAGATGTTTTTCATGATGATGTATGAATTTTGTAGACATAAATTAATTATAGAAGAATTCTTTACAATTTTTAGTATATTTATTTTTGAGAGTGTATCACACATAAAAGCGATTGTGAGAAGGTGAACAATTTACAATTTCATTTCTAGAACCCTTCAACAAGCAATAGGGTTACCTACCAGTAAAACTAGGAATTATAGAATCTATAAGTATATTTTAAAAAAAATTTGTTATCATTTCTAGCTAATAAGCTATAGTACTCTCTTGATGAGCTATTGAAACTTTATATATATATATATATATATATATATATATATATATATATATATATATATATATATATATATATATATATATATATATATATTATATTATATTATATTATAGCTGTTTTAATGTAATTCTCTTTTCTTTGTTGGAAACAGTACTCTTAAAGGAAAAACATCGTTACAAATTTGAATTACATGTGTTTACTTTTGCAAATATAATTTACATTTCATAGGAAATCTAAGAATTTCAGAAGAATAAAAAATCGTAACTTTATTTTCAATGTAGGAAATGATGAGCAAATTTGAAAGCCGCACAGTTTACGCCGACTCGACGGACTCTAGCTCGGAAGAAGGATCGATAATAGCTTCGAAAAATAGGCAGTTAACAAATTTGGATTCTCCAGCATCGTCCGTGACTGTTGAAAGTGAAAAATCGGCAACGAAGAGTAGTGATTTAGATGAAAATGGATATGAAGAAAAAAGTTCGGGTACGCATTTTATCATTGATTTATTTACTCCAGTGTTATGTCCCCCCCCCCCCCGGTAGAAGGGATTCAAAAAATGCTGAAACACATGTTTATTTATTGGTTATCATGAGGTTACTCCATAGACTAAGAGAAATTAATATTACCTAATATAAACTGCGGGTCCTATACAAGAAAGTTGGCTCACGCCTAAAAAGAGATAAAGCTTTTTCGATGAATAGTACCATCATAAACTCGAAACAGTTACAGTGTTGAACCCATAGATAGAAAAGTTAAATGTATAGATTGCGGATTCTATAGAAGCTCACGCTTAGAAAGTGACGGACCGTTTTTAATGAGTAGTATCTCTCTTTCTAATGGCATAGCTAAGCATAAAACTCCGAACGTCATTAAATTAGAGAAATTAGAGAGAGAGGTACTACTCATCGAAAACGCTCTACCTCTTTTTAAGAGTGAGCCAACTTTCTTCTATAGGATCCGCAGTCTATATTAGGTAATATTAACTTCTCTTGCGTCTATGGGGTACACATACCATTTTTCAAACCTCTAATTCCAGTTTCTCACGAGATATAAGAATTCAATTTAAAAATATAAAACCCTCTTTTTACTCCTTACACGTATTTATTTGTAATTAGAATCTATATGCTAATTTTCGTGCTATTGTTTTTAAGATATAGAAACTCTTACAAAAATTGCACCCTATTAGGGATGGAAATTTAGTGGTGACTCGTCACCTTCAAATACTTAGGCTTTGTACTGAAGTAGATCGTGAGAGGGCTCTGGTCTTGCCAAATTTAACAATACAAAAAAAAATATAATAATAATAATAACATATTATATTTTGTACAGTTGTTCCAATGAAGGAATACCCGTGCGTTAAAATATTAGTCTGAACCATATCAAAATTAATTGCTCAACACAATGTTTATGTTCTTAAATTGTGCCTATTGTACGATAGACGGAACTAAATGGTGTATTTAAAATTCCATAATATTTGCGAATTCTCTGTTTTTTAAGTTTACTTATTTTATTTATGGTATGATCCTTAAAATTTCAAAATGGGTCGTAAAGATCAAAAAAAAACAAGAGTGTCCGAACAAAAAATGGTTGTTAATTTGCACCTGGATGATAGATCGTACTCGAAAACAGCCAAGGTTAACGACCTTGGCTGTTTTTGAGTATGAAAACTTCATTTTACTCTAGGTAGATATTCAAATATATATATATATATATATATATATATATATATATATATATATATATATATATATATATATATATATATATACAGGGTGATTCAAAAATCGATCACGAAACTTAAGGGGGTAATTCTACTTGACAAAATAAGGGTAGAGCTTCATATAATTTTTTTTCAAAATGTCATTCGTTTTCGAGTTACAAGCCGTCCAAGTTCAAGTTTTTATTTTTTGTTAATTGAATTACTCGCTTACAGGAAAACCGATTTGACTAATATTTGAAAGATAGGCTAAGTCTTCTGCGCTTCATCATTTTAGTAACAATTCACATTGATTGTTTGCCGTTAGAGGGCACTTTACCTACATTGAAAATTGTTTTTTTGTCATAATTTTTTAGTGTTGACAGCTACAGTAGTTTTTGGCATAATTTCTGAAAGACTGATGCCAGACCTTTAAAAAAGGTGCTCTTTATTTACATCGCTAAACCCAACGGTTTAGACGTAAATCACCCTTAAAAATTAAGTGGTAAATTTACTTTTCTCATTTCATTACCACCAGCTACCAGGTAAATAGCTATCAAAGTATACTAGAGCTGTCAGTTTAACATCAAATAAATTCGCTTTTTAAACTATTTAATTTATAATCTTAAAATAACTAATAATGGCTAATCAGTAAATATTCATATTATGGATTATTGCGATATACATTTAATTGATAAAAATTAATGAAACAGTACTAAACAAACTAAAAAAGATTCTCAAAATGTCCCCCATTTTCTTCAATACATTTCCTAACACTCTTCAAAAAATGTCGCCTAACTCGATGAAAAATTTCTGGTGTTTCTTTAATAATTTGGCACTTTTCGATTATCCTGAAGCGGAGATCCTCGACGTTGATTACTGGAATATCGTACACCAATTGTTTCAAATGACCCCAAAAGAAAAAATCCATAGGATTAAGGTCTGGTGACCTCGCTGCGCATGCCAATGGTCCACTTCGTCCTATCCATCGCTCAGGATACGTTGCATTCAAATACTGTCGGACACGTATACTAAAGTGGGGCGGAGCTCCGTCTTGGAGGATCCACATGTTGGCCCTTACTTCCAATGGCACATCTTCCAGATACAATGGGAGACGATTTTGGATAAAATCTAAGTATACGTCACCAGTTAATGGGCCATCAAAGAAATGAGGACCAATAAGGTAATCTCCTATTATCCCTGCCCACACATTTAGTGAAAATCTACGCTGATGTTTCGTTTCTACCACATTGTTTGGGTTCTCGTAAGCATATGTGTGGATGTTGTGTAGATTTGTTATGCCATCACGAGTGAAACCAGCTTCGTCAGTGAATAATATGACGCCAATTAATCGATTATCGTGTTCATACTTAGCTAGGATCTGATTGCACATTTCCAACCGTCTCGGCCGATCATCGTCATAAAGAGCCTGCACCTTTTTTGAATGAAACGGGTAGAGTTGTTCTTCTCTTAGTATCCTCCATGAACTAGCCTGACAGAGCCGCACTTCATTCCCATTTTTTCTAGTACTAATACCTGGATTATCTTCAATAATTTCAAGCACTCTTTCTTCTTGTTGCACGTTTCTAGCAGTTCTAGGTCTTCCCCTATTTCCATTATAACTTTTAAAGGAACCACATTCCGCAAGCCTCCTGTGCACACTGGAAAATGTTTGAGCATGAGGGATATTTCTTTCCGGATAACTCTCCATATAATATCTTCTTGCCAACTCTGCATTACCATTTGCTTTTCCATAACAAAAATGGATATCACAATATTCGATATTTGAATATTGGTGATTAGCCATTATTAGTTATTTTAAGATTATAAATTAAATAGTTTAAAAAGCGAATTTATTTGATGTTAAACTGACAGCTCTAGTATACTTTGATAGCTATTTACCTGGTAGCTGGTGGTAATGAAATGAGAAAAGTAAATTTACCACTTAATTTTTAAGGGTGATTTACGTCTAAACCGTTGGGTTTAGCGATGTAAATAAAGAGCACCTTTTTTAAAGGCCTGGCATCAGTCTTTCAGAAATTATGCCAAAAACTACTGTAGCTGTCAACACTAAAAAATTATGACAAAAAAACAATTTTCAATGTAGGTAAAGTGCCCTCTAGCGGCAAACAATCAATGTGAATTGTTACTAAAATGATGAAGCGCAGAAGACTTAGCCTATCTTTCAAATATTAGTCAAATCGGTTTTCCTGTAAGCGAGTAATTCAAAAAACAAAAAATAAAAACTTGAACTTGGACGGCTTGTAACTCGAAAACGAATGACATTTTGAAAAAAAATTATATGAAGCTCTACCCTTATTTTGTCAAGTAGAATCACCCCCTTAAGTTTCGTGATCGATTTTTGAATCACCCTGTATATATATATATATATATATATATATATATATATATATATATATATATATATATATATATATATATATATATATATAGGGTCGTATTTGGCTCAAAGACAACAACGTGTAAGTGAAAGAAGCGTGAATGGAGCGCAGTTGATGTCTGACCCTTTATACAGGTTAGTTGAAAAGTTTTGAAAGCGACACCTATTAACCAGTACAGGAATCAAAATTTATACGCCTATATGAACACACACAAAAGTTTATTTCTATCTGTCAATTCATTCTTTGTTTACAAGCCATTTGAAGTTGGCGTGTCAGTGAATTTTTATACAATGGATAAAACCGAATATCGTGCAGTGATAAAATAAATTCTTTGTTTTGGAAGATTTGTCAGCAACAGAAATCCATATAAAAATGGTGAAAGTGTTAAAGGAATCTGCTCCTTCATTTCCAATTTGTGCATCGATGGGTTTTAGAGTTTAAACGTGGTCGTATAAGCGTTGAAGATGAACCACATAGTGGACATCCAAAAAGTGCAACAACACCAGAAATCATTGAGCAAGTCTATGATATTGTTTGTAAAGGTCCAAATGCGACTAAGCGTGAAATTGCTGATACCATAGGCATCTCGGACGAATGAGTACTCTATATTTTACACGAAGATTACGTATGAAAAAGCTATTCGGAAAGATAGTGCCGTATTCGTTAATAAAAAAAACAAAAACTTAATCAAAAACAAATTTGTAAGCGAAATTGGGAGCAGAATAAAACCGATTTTGTGCGTCGTTTTGTAACTGTGGATGAGACTTGGATTTACCATCATGATCCTAAACTGAAACAAGAACGTTTACAGTGGACTGAAGCTGGTCGTTCAGCTTCAAAACAGGTCAAGTCAGAACGATCGGCAAAAAAGGTTATGGCATAAGTTTTTTGGGATTCAAAAGGGATTTTGTTGATTGATTATCTTGAAAGAGGCACACAATTAACTCTGAGTATTATTGCAACATTTTGGACCAATTGGATAAAAAATTTCGTGAAAAAAGACCCGGCTTATAGAAGAAAAAAATAATTTTTCATCAAGACAATGCACGTCCTCACACAAGTGGTTCGACGATGGCTAAATTGAAAGAATTAAAGTACGAATTGCTTGAACACCCACCGTATTCACCAGATTGGGCTCCCTCCGACTACTACCTCTTCACGAATTTGAAACATTTTCTTCATGGAAAGCGTTTTTCGTCGAATGAAGAAGCTATTACAGCCGTGAAACATTTTGCAAAGCTTCCGGAAAATCATTACAAAGATGGTATAAAATTATTGGACGATCGTTGGAATAAGTGTGTTGAAGTTTCATTTTCGCTTTCAAAACTTTTTAACCAACCTTTATATACAGAGAGGAGTACCCCAGGGCTCGATTTTGGGTCCGCTTCTGTATATATTATGTACAAATAATATAGTAAATATCATCGATAGTGATGTTGTGCTGTTTGCTGATGACACCTCAGTAATATGCAAGGCAGAGAATGTAAGGGAGTGTGGTGATTGTGTCCTGGGTGCTCTTGTGTGAACGAGTGGTTTGCTGCTAATGATCTGCTGCTGAATGTCTCGAAGATTAAGCTTCTCATTTTTGGGGTACGTAATGAACATTAAATATCGGTTTAATATAAGAATACGGTAGTTGATTCGGTGATATATATATATATATATATATATATATATATATATATATATATATATATATATATATATATATTTCGGGTATACTGTGTGTGTGTGTTAAGTCCTTCTCAGGACTGTAGGACATCTGACGTTTCGGTAAAATGTTATTCAACACTTTCAAAGATCACTGTACAGCATCTGTAGGCGAACTAAATTTAATTAAAAAAAATACTCCTGGCCTGTTGTCTATATTTAAATTTGGCACCGCACTCAGTACCACAAAAGGATTTTAATGCCCCAGGTGGCGACCCTCATTATTGAAACCAAGAGCCAAACGATAGATCTTGAAACATACTTTAAAAGCAAATAACTCTTCGAACTTGTGCATATCTCTGTTCCAGAATTTCGAAAAACGCTGAAACGAGTATTTATTTGTAATTAGACCTAATAACATGCACAAGAAAATGATAATGATTAATTTTCTGATAGTTCAGAACATTTACATATTAAATTATTTTTTAGATGATTTGGAAGGTTCCTCACTGTTAGCATCGAGTAAGGTGATTAAGCATGTCACGGCCGATTCTGTTATTTTAACTGGGAACGAAATTCCAATGGACATAACCAACCTAAAGTGTACCTACTGTCGACTGGAATTAGATCCGCCGTGTTTTGCTTGCGGCTTAGAGGTAAATTTTTATTCCAACCGATAGTTACTGTTTCTTAAAAAGCACCATGTCAAGAATAGAATAGAATTGAGAGTATTTTTAATGGTAATGCCTTCTTCATTTTTTGGTATCATTTTTTTTTCAAAAACTACAAAAAAAAATTATCTAAAATTCAAATTCAAAAACCAATTAAAACATTTTCAATGATAAATATCTCTTTTTGTTTGTTATTCCTATATAAATATACTAAATACTGAAATATTACGAATAAATTATTTTAATTTAATAAAATTTTTCAAAATTTTGAAGGTTTCGAGAAGGGGTTCTAGCATTCGCCGAAAATGTTCTCAACATCGATGTGGGAGATACTATCATCCTTATTGTTTGAAGATGTGGCCGCAAGCCCAATGGTCGATAGGAAAATGGTCTAGGAACCAAGAACAAGAGGACTGTTTCACGTGTCCCACTCATACATGCCATACTTGTTTTTCAGAAGAGCTGGGTTCTGCTGCTTGTAGGTAAGAAGCACTCGATTCAGTAAGAGTTCCGTACGACTGGTTGAAAAGCTTTGTCATTGACATCAAAATTAATAGGCATGATGACTGTAAAGAAGAATCCCTGAAATTATGACTTGAAGTAATTATATAGGATAAACAGATTCTAAAAAATACTCTTATTTTTAGATTAGAAGCGAGATTATATTTATTTTAGTGAAAATAAAAACACAAAACATAGAAATCTGCTATATTAGATCAAACACCAATCAGAAACGCGTGACGTCACGCTTTCGTAAAAATTACATCAGTCATCATTGTTTATGGCCTTTATTATTCGAATTTGTCTTTATTTACATCATTAATCAAATATTTGGTGGATAAAACTATCAAGTGTGTCAATTTCGTGCTATCAAAAGTACAGCAACGTCATGGAACAAGGATTTATCAAGGCCAATAGCTCAAATTTGCCAAGAATCGACTCCTTGGTGCTGGAAGCGAGGTTAACTGGTGAACTGTTTTAACTTCAGTTTGGACAACTCTACTTCTGTATTTGTATAACATTTATACTTGTACTGATTTATCAGCTGATTTTGGAAAGGTGGTAGGTGCTTCTAGATCTTGAATTGTGTGCAAAGCTAAAAAAAATAAGTACTTGTGAACAAACTGTAACTATTTACACATTATTATGTACTATATATAATCTTTGCAACATACTATAATAATAATAGGTACGACAAAAATTGTTTGGCATTATAACTACCTGTAACGTTATGATTAAACTAGCAAACAGAAAAGATATACACTTGAATTCAATAAAACAGATTACCGGTATAAAAAATTAATGGGTATGTACCTGAACTTCCTGATGAAGTGCCTGCGAGTTCTAAATGTTCTGTAGGTGTTATTTTGTGTGCTACATCTTTCTCACTTTCTTCAATTAGACACCTTCTTTGTTTTTTGAAGGCATAGGGACCGCTCAGTGGTGTCAGAAGTTCGTTTGCTTCTGTCTGGTTGCCATTCAAATCTTGTGGGTATATATCCTAACTTCATGCGCACTTGTAAAACTGAACCCATTACATGGTACTGTAAATAATTTTCTTTATTATTTGGTAACTAGAAAAAGCTTTTAGTTAAGAACTTTAAATATAATACAGTAATAAAGAAATGAAACCTAAGGTCAAACGGGATCGACAATGTTGTTGACAAATATTTACCTTACGAATATTTTGTTTGCGAGCTTCGCCACTTATTTATATAAAATAAAGTAAATACTTACATCAAAATGATCTTCGCAGAAATAAATTACTGAATTAACAGATACAGAAGCTGGGTCTCGCCTTGCAACTTATCGATGTATTATTACATCGAGGAACTGCACACCATCGATATACATTAGAATTCATGATTATCGCACAAAATAATGGAAAATATGAATCCAAACAAGCAATTAGATACAAATAGCCAAGTGTTTACGAAAAGGTGACGTCACAGACGGGCGCCATTACTATTCTAGCGTTTTGGTGCGAAATTTAAATTGTATTTTAAAAAAGTCAATTTTTCCTTCAAAACATCATATTTTTGCGGAAATAAGATTTATTTTGTATAAAATAGTTTCGTAAAAACATCATGGAGAATTTTTCAAAATCAGTCATCATGTCTACTGCAATACTTTCTGTTATAATCGACAGAGATGCAAATTATTTTATTGTATCTTTAGATTTCACTGTTTAGGGTGTCTATTTTAAATAATGCCACATTTCTGTCGCTGAAACAGTGAAAATTATGAAATACAAACTGCAAATGTTTAGGGTTTGATTAAAAAATATTGACAGTATTGCGATTTTTTTGTTGTTTCTAAGATATATGTTAAAAAATAAAAAAAATCTGCGAAAAAAAAAACATGAAATTACTCGAGAAGGAAAACAAATCTAGAAAAAGTACTAGACGTGTGCAGCTGTCTTGGGCAGCTTTTAGAAAACTGTCTTATATCTTGAGAAATAAAGTGATTCCCATGAATCTAAAGCGAAAGATTTTCAATGCCTGTACACTGCCAGTGTCGACATATGGCCTTGAAACAGTTCTCTTAACAAAAATAAACGCCAACAAAGTAAGAGTAATGCAGAGAGCCGATGAAGAGATCTATGTTTGGCATACCTTTAAAAGACAGAATTCACAATCAGAGCGTACATATGACTGGTGTCCAGAATATCATTGCAAGGATTGCAGAATTAAAATGGCAGTGGGCGGGGCATATTGCTAAACAGCCGGACAAACGCTGGACAACAAAAATCGCCCAATGACGACCTAGGGAAGTGTAGGCAGACCCCACTGCGATGAGCGAATGATATAAAGCAGATAGCTGATGGAATGGAGGAAATTAGGAAAGGCCTATATCCAATATCCGAGAGTGAACGTTAAGGGGCTGAAGAAATAGATAAGATGGATAAGGCCAAGGCGTTGCAAATGGAGAGATCATGTGGCCCTCGAAAGTTTGACCAAGTGAACCAATCATAAAAACCGAATATCAAACGACCTTCAGAAAAACTCCCAAAATGATGAAAGAAATGCTGGACTTCGTGATTTCAGGAGGGTTAAGAGTGAAAATAACAAGATATGGCCCTTGCGTGAAGAGAAAAAGAGGGATAATTTGGTGGCTCATTTTTAAACTTTACCGATGTTTTAGAAGCTACAAAAAAATTGGCAACACTGCTAATATCTTTTGAACGAACCCTAAAAATAGACATTTTTTTCTCATTTAATCATCACTGCATTACCCTGTATATAGTAAATCATAAATAATGTCGTCGTTTTGGATTGTTTCATCCTCCATAGGGAGAAGTTATTCCCAGTATGAGTTTCAATTTTTCAAACATCTAAATAGAATAAAATAGATATTTTTATTTCTAGATTACCTGGAGATAAACTGGCGAGATGTATGTTGTGTCCGGCAGGTTTTCACTCGACCACTTTTTGTATACCAGCTGGAACTGAGATCTTAGGTGGTTCACAGGTGGGTGATCTAATACTCGAAAATATATAAAAAATCAAATATTTTTCTGATTTTAGATCGTTTGTCCGAGACACAGATCGAGACTGACACAACCGATAAATACAGTATGGTGTTTTATCTGTTCGGAGGGTGGAAATCTAGTGTGTTGTGATACTTGCCCCACCAGTGTTCATCCCGAATGCCAACCTGTCAATTTAACGGATGACGATAAAGTAAGTAAAAAGTACATTAATATATATATATATATATATATATATATATATATATATATATATATATATATATATATATATATATATATATATATATATATTAGTTTGATTCATCTTTGACAAGCTAAAAGTTACGATATTTGCTTTGTCTTTAGATATCGTTATAAAATGGAGAGATAATAATAATTTTTTACTGTTTTAAATATTGTTAATCGATAAATTATTTAATGTATTTTTTTCCAGTATATTTGTGAGGATTGTGAATCCGGACGTTTCCCGCTTTACGATGAAATCGTTTGGGTGAAATTAGGTCAATATCGTTGGTGGCCCGCTTTAGTTCTTTTTCCCAACGAAACGCCAGAAAATGTCAGAGCTCTGAAACACCAAAGAGGCGATTTTGCTGTGAGATTTTTCGGAACTAACGATCATTATTGGGTAAACAAGGCTAGGTAAAAATTGTCACATTTTGATTTTTTAACCGAAGTTTTAATTCTTTTATTAATGATCAAAAAATCTGCGTAATACGTGTTTTTTAATAATTATTTTCTTATTTTTAATGAATTTGTTTGATTTTTTAGGTCTTTTCTCTTCCAAGAAGGTGACCGAGGTGGTAGTCCAGGGGAAGCAAACAAATCTAAAAATAAAGTATATGAGACATTTGGTAAAGCCATCGAAGATGCAGCTTTAGCTTATAAATTAAAAAAAGGTAAAAAAAGTCAAATAACTTTCAAAGTTTATTTTGATTAATTCGGGTTTTTTCGATCTTTATTTGTGACAGTTATAGTTTCGACACTCATAGACAAAAATATCAAAATTTTGTGTTTTCACTAGTGTTTATGATATTCTTCTATTAGGCAGATATATTCACTTGTTTTACTCGTATTAATGGTGTTTATTGTCTCGCACAATATATCATAAAAATCCTTTACATAATTTAAGAATTAAAAGGAATTATAAAGTGTAAAGAGAAGTGGTGAAATAAGTGCATTTGTTTATTCTTTGATTTAAAACAACAGTTAGACACTGTAATGAAGTTAAAGTGACACAAATTCAGGTCTAGATAATACAGAACATAAACAAAAACTTATCGCATGACGTCTTACAAGCTTAGTGTTGGTGTCCGGCTGTGATTTGTCTGAAACTTTACAGGGTGTTGGATGATTTTTTTATCTGCGAAAATGTTTTGGAGGGGAAAAACATTCCGAAACGTCACTTCTAAAATCAATTTTTTCTACATATCTCAAATTCTCATTGATGTTTATGAAGCAAAATAAAAAGGAATGCAACCATGTTAGTTTCATCCCAGAAAGAGTCATCCCTTATTACAGAAAAAAATACGTGTCTTCAAATTAAAGGCCCAAAAAGGCTAACCATATACATATAAGATATATAGACCGCGGATCCTATAGAAACGTGTTGGCTCTGGCTTAGAAAGAAACAGAGCGAAAGAGAGAGGAGTTGTATCTCTCTTTCTGTTTCGTTCCGTCTCTAAACGAGAACCAATGCGTTTGTATAAGATCCGCGGTCTGTATATTATCTGTCATGTCTATGGGCGTAACAACATAACCCATAAACATAATATAAAGATACTAGGCCGCGGATCCTATAGAAGCAAGTTAGCTCACGCTAAAAAAAAAGACAAAGCCGTTTCGATGGGTAGAACCGCTCTTTCTAATGGCGAAACTAAGCACAATACTCCAAACGTTATTGAATACCCCTATCACCTGACTGAAAGAGAGCTACTACTAATCGAAAACGCTCTGTAAGTCAATTTTCTTCTATAGAATCCTCAGTCTATATTAAGTAATATTAATTTATCTTATGTCTATGGGAATATTAGCACTTTTCTTGAATCGTGGCTATTTTTCATTTTCTAGCATTTTTAAAATTTTTTTGATTTTCTACAGTTTTGGAATTTTTGATCTTGAGATTTCCTTGAGATGTCAGACTCGATGGTAATATTTTCCGCTCTTTCTAATTTCAGGATCAAAAAGTATGCGTTCCTATTTGAAAAAAATTACCTCGTCTTTGTAAAGACCTTCAAGGTCATTGTCAAGGACAATTTAAAGTCTTTTTCGGATAGGTAAGGAAAAATCCAAAACTCGTTGTATTTTGGTGTCCTACTCTGGACTTTCTATTTCTCCAGTCATACCAGACCTTTTTGCAACATATCGGTGCATGATCATACTCCAAAACTTTGACGCTCTGTATCTTGAGTACACATGATTTTTGGGACTTAAGTCCATTAGGACTTTTGATACTGAAAACTACCTTTCTGCAAAATTTCAGCCAGTTCGACCTTAGTTGCATTTGCATTAGGGTGTGTAGGGAGGCCCTTATTTTTGCAAAAAGAAATTATGAACATTATTAGGCATTCGATAATTTTGACGATGAGTGTATTTTCTAATGTACAGCAAATGTTAAGTTAGTAAATTGTCTAAGACCGTCATAACAGTAAACTAGATTTTTTGTACTTTGTATTTGTTATTACATTTTTACTTAAGGGTAGTATTGATCTCACTGATTCCAGATTTCTTTTTCAGAATTTAAATTAAGAAGAGAAGCAGAAAGTATAAATAGTCTTAAGCCTCCGACTTACATTAGAATTAATAAAAATCGACCCGTTGGAAATGTTAAGTCTCTGGAATTAGATTTAAGTAACGCCACGACGTGTGAATGTGATCCCAATAAACCCCATCCTTGTGGCCCAGACAGCAATTGTATAAATAGGTAAATTTATATTACAGTTACGATATATGTTTAAAATATTAAGTGAGTTTGATAAACTTACATTTTATAAAAACGATAGATGTCTTTAAATAGTGAATAAGAAATTAAAATTAAATATGAGAGCCTGTATATCCATTTTGAAGCAGCAAGAATGTTACTGCACTACTACTACAGTGCTTTATAGAAAATTAATCTAATGTAATAGGAGTCCAAGCTTTTGTGATAGTTTTTTACCTGATACACCACAAAAAAAAAAAACGAGATTGCTGATGATCAAGTTTTATCTGCTGGAGATCAGGAATATTAAATTATATAACTAGGAAATTGATGAAGGAATCTACAAAATGGGGACTAACAGTTAATGTAAAATTTAGAGTGTATACTAGGGTAATCCCAGAAGTACTCGGCCTTACAAAGACAATACAAAAAATTGGGAGAAAATATCTTTATTTCTCAACATGGTCTTTTTTTTTAACTCGATATACTTTTCCCAGTGATGTGCATTAACTTCGATACTCTTTTTATAGTAAGAACCATCTAACTCCTCATCAAAATAGCTATCAACCCCAGATTCCACCTCTTCAGTGTCGGCAAATTTTGTACCAACGAGCCATTTTTTCAAATTTGGAAAGAGCAAATAATATGCGTGAGGAAGCAATCTGAACATTAATTCATGAATTTTGGTCATGGTGATAACGGGCGTGTACTGGTGCATTGTTTTGAATAAACAACCGCCAAATATGGGCGTTTTTTTCTCGATTTCATCACGCAAAGGATGCAACAAGTTTGCATAATACTCGCCGTTGATTGTTTTTCCTCTTTCAACATAATCAACAAAAATTATCCCACGCTGATCTCAAAAAAAACTGACACCATAATCTTGCCAGCTGACGGAACTGTTTTGACTCTTGCTTGATCTCAGACGTGAAGTGATATACTCATGTTTCATTCATGGTTATGAATCGGCACAAAAACTCTGCTTTATTGCTGTGAAACATTGGCAAACACTCGATTGAAACATCCCCACGGTGCTATTTTTGTTCCATTGTAAGCAAACGCCGAACCCATCTTGCACACAGCTTTCTCATGTCCAAATTCTCAGTCAGTACGGCCTCGTTTAAACTGTGCCACCCAATATTTTATTTTTTTAAGTGAAGGAGCAGACTCCCCTAGAGTAGAATCTAGCTTGGCTTTGATATTAATTCAAATGAAAGTATTGTTACGAACGACTGGAAAAAACTTATTGATACGTCCTCGTATACAAATATTCCGATGTGATGAGTCATCCTTATTATTATGTGCCGAAACGAATATTATATTGATGAGTCATATTTCTATATAGATCTCAACTTTTATTTTCTAGATTTATATAGGAAATTCTATGGGACAGGATAAGAGATTTAGCAGAGTTGTATTAGAATAGTGAAGATATTAAGTAGTAGTGATAAGATAGTTGCGATTTCGTTGTGTTAATATAAGTGTAGGAAGTATTAGTGAAAGGTGTAACAGTTATGTTCAATTTTTTCCATGTTTACAGATTCACTGAGAACATTCATTATCGATAGCATATTCAAACTTTGGCTTTATGAGGTTGGTTTTTTCGACTATAGTAATTTTTTAAAACAATAACCGCCATCTATACGTCAAGTCGGGTACTTCTGAAACTACCCTCATAACCTGGAATATGTGTTTTATTATTATTTATTTTTGTTTTATACTAGGGTACTACTTCTTAATATTTGATATGCCTGGGCAGTTATTGTGTCTATTGCATTAGTTTAGTATGTATTTAACTATGTGACGTAGCCAGATGTAGATTGATCTTAAAGGTGTATAAATATTTGATTTAACATGATTTATTGCGCTTAATTAAAAATTGTTAAGGTGAATAAACTGTTGTTGTTTTAGGCTTTTAATGACGGAATGCGATCCTGATGTATGTTCCGCAGGCAGCAGATGTAGGAATCAATTATTCCAAAGACGAGAATATCCACCAATGATTCCCTATAAAACTCAGGGTATATCAACTTTCTTTTTGAAAAAAAAATATTATATTAAGTATTATAATTCTTTTAGGTAGAGGTTGGGGTTTAAAATGCCTAGCTCCAATCAAAAAAGGCCAATTTGTCATAGAGTACGTTGGAGAATTAATAGATTCGGAAGAATACCAAAGAAGAATACAGAAGATGCACGAACAAAAAGAAGAGAACTATTATTTTATGACTGTTGATTGCGATCGGATGATAGATGCCGGCCCAAAAGGCAAGTGAAATTTATATTCTATTTTAAGTCAACAACTCAAGTGAGCACTCCACTTTAGAAGACTGTCTCCCTTATTACCTCATTTGTACTTTATACATGATTGTTAACATTCCCATTACATTTTGGTTTGGTTAAAATTTGTAAAAAAATATGTTGAGTATTTTTAAAGACGTTTGAAGTTTTGATACGTACTATTATTAAAAAAAAAAAGTTGCATTTAATCTTATAATATAGGGTGATCCAAAAATTTCTATAGTTGTTCTGAAACTGTTTGATTAAAATTAATATGATTTGTAAAAAAGACATATTTATTTCAAGTATACAGGATGATTCATTAAAATGTCTTTTATGTATTTTTTAAAAATTACTAAGACGCAAAGAAAAACTAAATGCAGAAAAACTATAAAATGTCAAAATATCACGTGTTGTAAATCTTGTTAATGTATCCACAAAATCAACAAAATGTTTGTAAATTCACAAATAAAAAATTTCCCACATCCAAGTAATATTAACGAACACTCTGTTAGCTTCTTCAACGATAAATATAGAAATAATAACTAATAAAAGGACTCGAAGAAGCTTCAAGTTTGGCTGTAGGATTTCTACTACTTCATCTATGACAAATAACGTCATACGGGAAGATGTTTCCTGAAACCGAAGGCTTCCTACTAGCTATCCAATATCGGGTCATCCCAACGAGAAACTATCTAAAATACATAATCAAAGACCTCCCCCAATCCAGAATATCAGAGGCAATACAACACAACGGGAAGATGCCCCAAAGTTTGTCGCAAAATACAGAGACCTAGTGACTGGTGTCTGAATGCAAGGACGTACTAAATGGTATGACAAAGAACGGCTGCACAGTCAGACTCGTATGGGTCCCGGGTCACTCAGGCACACGCGGGAATGAGGAAGCAGACCTTCTGGCAAAGTTGGACTCGGCAACTGAACTGTGTGGACCTCAACCAATACTACCTGTCCCAATTGCTATTGGCAAAAGGGAATTAAAATCGTTGCTGGAAAGCAAATTTATTGAATCGTGGAGGGGAACTCCTAGAATGAGGTGTGCTGCCTGGAATGAAGTGTGCTCCTTGGGAAGGAAAGAGCTGCGAATTGTGGTGGGATTGTTGACAGGACATTGTCACCTCAGGGGCCATCTTCATTGAATCGGTGTCCAAGACTACCCAAGGTGCAGATGGTGTTTGGAGGAGGATGAAACTGTTGACTATGTCCTCAGAGAGTGCCCAGCACTGAACGCACTGAGACAGAGATATTTCGGAGATACAATTTTGTTACCGGAAGCAGGGTCTTCTGAGTAATATTAAACACTTGTATGCAAAAGGCGACCGCTCGAACTGTTCTGAAGTTAGTGGGTAATGCAGCAGACCACAATCGCACCTAGAACCCGATAAGATGGAAGTGAAAGGGCCCCGACGAAATTGCATTCGTTCAATATTTAAATATATTTGGGATAGGTGAATTTTTTATAGACGAAGCGCGAAAACCGTTTGGCTAAGTCCATGAAACCGACATTTTATAAATAAAAAATAGGCAGGCGCAGAACCAAATTATTAATGAAATTGAAAGTATTAATTCTCATTTCTCTAACAATCTATGAGCTAATTGGTCCAAATTCACTGATTGTGAACTTTTTGGATCACCCGATAATATAAGTCTAAACTTTTTTTTAAAAAAAAACTTACATTCGCACAGTTTTTAGTGCTCACCGACTGTATGTGAGTATCTACAGAAATCTGACAGTCCAGTGCCTTAACCGATATAATCACTGCTTCAGCTAATAAAGATAATATGTTAAAAAGAAATGCCCAGTTTACAGGGAACTAATAAAATGCTATTTTTTGTAGGAAACTTGTCAAGGTTTATGAATCATTGCTGCAATCCAAATTGTGTGACACAAAAATGGACTGTTAGGGTAAGAAGTAATCCTTTAAGATTAATAGTAACATTTATAAACTTTTTTATGGTTAAAATACTATAATGAAATGAGCCATTTGTAAAATACCCTGATTCAACCTCAAGATATTTTATTTTTTATGGAACTTGATCAAGTAATTCATACCATGATCAGAATGATTAATCACTTTTATCTATTTATTGGTTCTGTTGGAATTAGTTTACCACAAAGTTGTTTTTTAGGGCGATACTCGTGTAGGTCTTTTCGCCAAATGCGATATCGAAAGTGGCTCCGAGTTGACTTTTAATTATAACTTGGAGGTAGTTGGGCAAGAGAAGAAGGTTTGCAAATGCGGGGCTTCTAATTGTAGTGGTTTTATAGGTAAATATTTGAATATTCATTATTTTTAGGATTAGTATTGCGTGGAAATAGATTTTTTCTTTAAAAAAGAAAACTATTTTGAGCTGTATGGAGAAATTTCTATTTTCTCCAACAGAGTTTCTTATTGACTAAAATGTGATTGTCGGACTTGCATTGTCTTTCTTATAGTATTAAAACAAAAATCTGATGTAAAAGTTTACTTTTCTGTTAGAAAACACTCTGTTTTATAACTATTTGAAGGGTAATTTACCAGTTTGTTACATTTATTTTCGATGGCGAAAATAGACCTAAAAATAAATATTGTAGATTATATCTTTTTAACCTTAAGGTTCGTGGGGCACGTTATATATATACCTTACAATTACAGATGCCATATTTTAATTTTGCATGTATCAATAAACCCATTATTTGGACTTCATTCAAAATATTACTTTAACTTCTGTCTATATTATTACTAGGAGAAAAATCTGAATTTTTATTTTTAAATATCACAAAACCAGCCTTATCAGGATTGAGTTTTCATTTACTTGCAGAAAACCATTCAGTTATTTCTTTCACAATCTTCTTGGTCTTTATTTGCTTTTCATTGCTCGCTATACATGTTGTATGGTTTGCATACTCAATTATTTTACTCGGAATATATGAGGGAAGATCCTAAACATATACATTAAATAATAAGGGTCTCAGGGTTGAACCTTGTGGTACCCCAAACTATACACCCTTAATTGGTGATTTTAAACTTGACTTGATATGGGAAGGGTCACTTCAGACTTCAGTTATTTTCTGAGCACTATGTGTGGCTATAAAATAACGAGGCTATTGCCGTAAAATCTTTTATTTTAAATTTATACATATTTAGTTATTATCACGCCTCTGCTCTGTCACTACAATGCTCCATGCCAATTTTCCGTTGTCCGAAACGGTACTGTAGGTGTTTTTCTGTGAATTCCTTTATAGTGCCACTTTTTTTTAACAGCTTTTTCCTTTTAATGCAGATTTGACCTTGGGGAACAGATAAAAGTCACATGAGGTAAGGTCAGGCGAATAAAGCGGATAGTCTAACACTGGGAGATATTGTACTTGGCTAGAAACATCTTGGCAAACAATGCAAAATGTGCCGGCGAAGAACTCGTGACTTGTTCTTCCACAATTGCGGTGCTTTTTTCCATATTCTTGTACGAAGTTGAGCAAGAGCCTTAAAGTAGTAATGTTGATTAATTGTTTGACATTCAGAACCCCAGTGAAGGTACACAATCCCATAAATATCGAAAAAAACAATCATCATCGCTTTGAATCTGGGCGTGGTCATTCGGTGAAGTTGGGCCCTTCCAACACATGGATTGGCGCTTAGTTCATTTAATAAAAGATACGTTTTAAGTAGCGGCTGTTCCAAGTTTCATGTGAGATTTCACTACAATTCGTTGCTCTATTATTACATTTATTATAAAAAACAGCTCTTATGCAATCAAAGGCCACGGCTAGACTGATTTGTCTATAGACACGGGAGGCGCCGCATTCGAAGGAGAAGGCTTCACGCTACACAGCTGTTGACCGTTCGCCTTTGGTGCGTATGTACTTCTTCGGTAAAAGCGCCATTCTTGTTATTTTATAGCCACCCCGTGTGTATTTGGAATGAATTAATGTTCCTTGTATAGGAAGTACGAAAATCAATTGTCTAAGTCATGGTAATAAAACATAATGATATAAAAGAAGAGTTTATGTGTTTATTAGTTTGGGAACACTTACTAATATGGAATTTTTAGATTTTTTTGGCGATTTATTTAACTCTTTGAATAACTATGTAATTTATTCATTATTTTTTTCATTTCGATCCTGTGGTGGACATCAAAGAGCCGCTTTCCACGAGAATCACCCAAATATGATCTCTAATTTTTTCTAACCAGGTGTTAAGGCGAAATCTGACAAGCCAGAAAAACCTCAAACAGACCCAATCACCGAACCTACGGAGGCGAGAAGGCCGCGAAAGTACACCAAGAAAAGGGCCGTTTCACCACCTTTAATACCACCCTGTTTTATGTGTGGCCGGAAACAGTCCGATTTGACGTGCAATAATAAATTTTGTAATAAAGGTTACCATTTGAAGTGTCTTAAATTGGAGGAAATGCCAGAAGGTAAGTCTTTTAGTATCTAAAATTGCTGACGTATGTTTATTTTTTTTTAAAGTTAAATAAGGAATCCATAAGAATATACGTTTAATTTTAAAGCTTCGGCGGGAACCCAAAGATGGCCCTAAATTTATAAAGTCCTCACACAAGAAGAAACTGGGTCTGCATATTTTTAGGCTGATTTCCTGACAGATTTTTGCATTATATTTCATATTATTATTTTCTTTTTTAGTTACCAAATTTACTTGTCCAAGACATAACTGTAACATTTGTTCAAACAGAACGATCAGGTGTTGCGTTAAATGTACAAACTCCTTCTGCCCCTCCCACTCCGAAGGAAATGTGCGGCATGATAAGTTCCTGGGATTTGTTTGTAGATTACACGATCCTGTAAGTATTTTTTCCCATATAGATTTTAATTGAACCAAATGTCCCCTTTAAATGAGAGTCGTTTTTCTATATGGGTCATTTGAACTACTACTATGTGGAAAGTATGTTAATAATTGTAATTAACGTAAAAATATATTATGATGAAAATACTTGCGTTACTATTATTCTAAAGAGAAATATTCTTAATACAGGGTGTTACAAATACGGTTTATTAAGCAGAAAAATAAAAATGGAAAAGTATATTCAAAAATGATTTTATTTAAAAATGAATAAAATATTTGAAAATTATTCTCGATATTATTATTACAGAATCCGTTCTTTATATATATATATATATATATATATATATATATATATATATATATATATATATATATGTATGTATGTATTTTATTTAATTACATAAGAAAAAATAGAAAAAAAATGATCGATGATTTGAACATGCACTTATTGCGAATGCTTGTATCTTGAAATTCATATTTAATTTGTTCCTGGAAGAGGCTTGTTTTATTTAGCCAATGATGTACTGTTAGAGAGAGATTACTTATTTCTCTCTCTCCTGAACTACTCACGGTTCCGCACGGCTTCAAACTAGCTCTAGTAGTACATGCTTGATGATTCCTACATAAAAAATAACTCAGAAATGCAATATATTTTACATGTGTAATTAGTACATACTAAACTTCAACAAATTATCTAAATTGATCTCGGATGTACCGAAGAAAAAGATTAAAAAAAATATATATATATCATGCCCTGTGTCTTAAAAATAAAGCGGTTACGGACCTACATTGATATCAACTTTGTCTCTTAAAATCATCCAGATATTCCCATCTTTAAATTTTAGCATATATATGTAAGTTTAATTTTCATGACCTGAATTTAATTTAATACTATTTATTTATTATATAATACAGTGTAATTTGAACTCGAACATTGCCGGATTAAAGTACTTTCACCTTTTTGCTCTTGTATTTACATGCATGTACAGTAGATTAAACCTTATTTATACAGAGGTGGCATGTAAAATGAGACAAAAATAGAATTTTGAGACTTTAAAAGTTTGATATACCTTTAGAGAAATTTTTATACCAATAAAAGCTTAAATTACTAGGTAAATTGAAAAGTTTCTAGACTGCACATAAAACATTAATTGGTGATTGAATATACGTTTATTCTTCAGTATAATCTCTCTTGAGTTCAATACGCTTTTTCCATTGAGTCTTCAATTCACATATCTTATTCCTGAAGTGATTTTTCGGAAGGTCTTCACAGTACCCCTCTGCGGCTGCAATAACTTCCTCATTCGATGAAAAACGAACAGATGGAAGTCAGAAGGAGTTAAATCTGGTGAATAAGGGGGACGTCCAAGCAATCAAAACTGTAATTGAGTGATTTTCGCTATCGTCAAAATACTTTTGTGAACAGGTTCATTGTCTTGATGAAAAATGCTGTTTTTTTTTTGTAACCAAGTTTTTACATGCTAGAAGGTTGGTATAAAATTTCCCTGTTATTATTTTACCTTTGCAGGTAGTAAATTAACAATATTCCTTTTGCATCCCAAAAAATTTATGCCATACCGTTTGGACGATTCTGACTCCTTTACCTGTTTCAATGCAGAACATCCATATTTAGTCCACTCTGCTGTTTGGTGTCGCAGTTCAAGATCATAGTGGTAAACTCTCATCCATTATTAGAAATCGACCCACAAAATCAGATTTGTTCTTTGTAAGTCGGTCCGAGTGTTATTGAGAAAGTTTCACTAGAACGCGTTTTTAATCCAAAGTTAACGAATGCGACACCCACCTTGTCAATAGCTTCCTGAACATTAACTGTTCATTTGAGGGGTCCACAGCCTGTGCAACTTCATATGTAGTCATTCGTTTATTAACTAAAACCATATCATGTATAGAATCAATAATTTCGTCATTGGTAGCAGTTTTTGGCCGTCCAGTGGATGCCCTATCATCTTCCTTAATACATTTATTATAGTGGGTGGCATGGATTTCATCATTGTTCAAAACTTTTTTATATAAATATTTTTCCATTTTTAAGAAAAAAGCAAAACACGTTTATTTCGAACAGCTGTAAAAAACTATTTGTCATATCAGCTTGAAATTTCACATGTGTTCATATGAGGGATAGAAAATTCCAGCAACTGATATCAACGCCATCTATGTGGAGGTCTAGAAACTTTTCAAATCACATAGTATTATAGTCCGCTGCAAGTTATTTTTGATGCTTGAATTGCTTGATTTTGATTACTCAATTTTTAAAAACTGTCTTGTTGAAGTCACAGGTGTATTTCTTTTTTTATCGGTATTTGCAATCATTTTTATAATTTGCTTTATTTATTTTGTTTGCTTCTAAACTTTAGGGCATATCATCGAATGAAATAATGTCGCAGGAGACGATTACGGAGAAAAGCAAGCGGAATGTCAGGCAGAAAAATTGTAATAGTAGAAAATCAACGTATAACAGCATAAAATCTTTTCCTCCGAAAAAGAGGGAGGTCATTAGAGCGGCATGGCGATATCGAAAAAATTTACAAATGCAAAGGCAAAAAGAAATGACGAAATGTCTTGATAAAACTAAACAGTTTAAAGAAAAAGTCAAAGCTTTGGGAAAAAATACGAAAAAAAATAATTCGGAACAAAGACAAATAAGAAAATTGAAGGCAGAAAAATTTAAAAGTCGAACTAACCCAAGGAAGAAATACAAAATAAACTTGCAAGCGAAAGGAAAAAGAGTGCTAAAGACCTCTAAATTAGATGATAGTGAAATTCGTCGAGCTAAGTGGCGAGAAGCTAAAAGACGAAGCAGATTAAAGCAGAAAGAGAAAATGAAAAAGCAACAAAATGCTTTCCTGACACCTACGCAAATAAACGTTGCTGAAGGTGAAGTTCGAAACATTCATTTGATAAATCACATGACAGGTGACGTGTCAAACGTTTATAACAATCTCATGACAAGTTTTGAAGAAAATATCGTCGAATCAATTCACAGTAATGACCAAATAAAAGTCGAAGATAATAATTTACCGAAAGTAAAGAAAAATGATGCCGAGAACGTCCAGAATAATCTTGTCACATCAGAAAGCACAGATGACACTAATGATGTTAATCAGAGTGTTAGTATATTAAAATTTCCTTAATGATTGTGCTTGTTGCTTACCTTGCTTCATTTTACCATCATTTTTTTCTTAAATGCTTTTGTGTGGTTTAAAAAAGTACACTTAAGGGTATTAATATAGAGCTTTAATAATAGCAATAGGAAATTGTAATTGGTGGAGCCGTACTAATTTTGATTTTGGTGAAATTTTCATTTGAGATTCCACTGAAAAAGTGTGACTTTTGTACCTTATCATTGGCTGTCAAAAGCGTTCTGTTAGAGATATTCGAACATTCGTGATTGCATTTGAAAGCTAAAAGGACCTAGTTTTATCAAAGGATATAACTACGACCACAATACACTTTTTTGGGATTTTCGGTTGATTCTAGTACCTGTCCCATCGAATATAATATAGAACAATAATGATAGTCAATGAAAAGAGTATAAAAATCATATGCAGACCAAACTTAAGGCTGAATGATTTCTTCCTTGAAAATCACAAAGAAAATTCTCACCAAATTTCACTGAAATCTCAATTAGTACATGTAGCAATTTTTTTGTAATCATTTCATATCGAATGATTCAATATCATTCGCGAATTGTAAATAATATATTAATAGCGGAAAACTAACCAACTAATTTACTCCAGTTTCTCGGTGGATATAAAGCGGTGAAGAAATGTTCAACCAACTGCTCGTTGCCTAGAAATCTTCGATATTGACGATCTTGTATGTGTATACCAAATTTGATTTTAATTCATTCATTATTTTAAGTTTTATGAAATTTTTTGCAACAAAAAATGAGTTTTGTGGAATTGCAAAATTTCAGTGTCCTTGTCCAGCTAATTTGTTCCGTATAGTGTATTTGGATGGATCAAGTTGATATTTGATATGAAGTGAGCAGTCTCATTCACAGATAAAGTTGTTTCCCTAACTTGCACAAGATGACACTGGACACTGTCCTCTGGTGAGAAGTTAAGTAACAGTTTTACCTCTAGATGAGACTATTCATGGATTTTGCGTCCATTCCAAGTAGCAATTTGATTAATCCAGAACTAAATTAAGAAAAAAATCATAAATTATTTGTATGTATGTATGTACGTAGACTTGGGGGTCTATACACTGCAACCGGTTAGATCTATTGTGCCCCCCTACTGCTGCCCAGTCGTAAGAGTTACGTTATCTGCTAGAGTAGGTCCTCCAATGCTATTTCTCTCAGGATGTTGGACAGCTTCAAGGTGGGTAGCTCCCCTTCTTCAATGTGGTGTGCTCCCATTCTAGGGTTTTCTAGAGCGCTGCACTCTGCAAGAATATGAAAAGAGGTTTCGTCATCCTATTCACCGAATTCACGAAAACCAGTCCGAGTTCCTTGAGGTGTCCCTTCAGGTGGCAATGCCCCGTCAGGACTCCTGTCAGAACTCTGACCTGGTTTTTACTCAAATTTTTTGTAACTAGGTTCATACAATAAACCTTAATGAAAATGAATGGAATGCCCTAAGTATAATGTCTGAAATTTCAGAGTAGCATTCTGGAACTTTTATTTTATACAATATACTCATCTCAATTTCCCAAATTTTTAATACATTGTAATTGCCACAGATGCGCAGATGACACTCAAGTATATTTAAGCTTCGAACCCTCCAAAATTGACTTTGCAAATAACTGCCAGATTTAGAGAATTTATCAATATAATTAAAAAGAATGTCCTCAAAATTAATCCAGGTAAATCAAAAAACAATTAAAAATCTGGAATTTGTTTTAGCTCATAAATTAACGTTTCAAGAACAACTGGGGATTAAGAATGGGCTACTCACCATTAAAAATGTTATATTCTCATGTAAATTATTTGACTCAAGATACATATAAATTGTGCAATTCTTTTGTTTTTGCTTCTCTCAATTATTGTGGTAGCATCTACGTACCCTATCTGGATATATCTGTTGATAGATACATTCAGAAACCTCAGTACCCGTGTTTAAGATTCATTTTTGGTATATGTCAACAAAAGCTCTTAAAAAGCCCCCGGTCTTTGGAACCATTTGTCCTGACGTCAATGCTGATTTGTAGACATTTTCTTGTTGACCTCATTTGGGTGTTGCCCATGACTTCCGCAGTCAGGCTTGAAGCTTTTCTTCATCGGTTTGGTGATGAAAAGCCGATTCGTGTTGAATCTTCTTTTTTACATGTTGCTTGATGCAGTACAAAAGAGCCTACTAACTTGTGAAAATACGAACGTAAGTTTATTAGGTATCAGTCTAATTATATCTACATATCCTCTTCTACGGTATTTTAGGCGAGCAGTACATCTCCTAAAAAGAGCATGAACCGGTTCTCTCTTCATACTAGTTTCGACTATTTAATGGTTAATTGTAATAAACCGAGAGCAAACAGTTGTTTTCTGTATATTTTGCTCTTGGTTCGTTACAGCTCCACCGATGAGACCATTAGGCAGTATGGAGAGAAAGAGAGAAAACCAAAATGGAATTCGCAGAGTATAAACTGTGTGCTCTCTTTTTCAACGGTCTTAAAGAGAAAAAAACAATTTTTCCAAATACATAGATCGTGAAACTATATTTGTTCGCTCGTAGACGCCTTACAGTGAGCTTTGAAAATGGTGAATGAGATTTCACTGAAACGTCAGAAATTTTTTTATAACACTTATCAAACACTAATACTTCTAACCTTCATAAATCATTAGACATGAACAATATTCATAAATGGAAAATATTTCATTTGGGTCATTTTCTAATGTTATCAATGTTCTAATCTGCAACACAAACAGCTTTTGACGATTTTACGTCGGCAATTCCGTAATATTTGCTATAATCGTTTTTTAAAGAAATGACATGTATTTCTTCTAGGAAAGGTCCGAGTTCGAGCCAGCCAAATCAACTAAAAGACGGCGCTACAAACCAGAATCAACCGATGAATCGATCGTATCATCAACGACCTCAGACAAAGACTCTAACCTAAAAGAACCATTACACTCGCAAAAACCAAGCCAGAAGGAAACATCAAATGCACAAGTCAACGATTCGGAAAAAGACGATCCGGTATCATCCACACCACCAAAAGAACCATTTAACGGTGAGGAAGCGAAAGAAACTGGTACCAGTACAAGTGAAGATGAAATATCGTTGGATCAAAGACTTAGACGTAGGTCGGAGAGTCGAAATCCTCGTAAAAAAATTCGGGTTAGTTTAGGAAGTTCAGTATCAACGGCCAAAACGTCTTAAAGCGATATTTCGGTTTAGTTTTAAGTATTTAAAATATATAAAAGTCAAGATCGCTTAAGGGTCTAGTTTAAAAGTATACGTTGTTGATAGACGTTTAATATTCTTAATGGTGGTGTATGGAAAAATATCCCTCTATTCCTATACAATGCAAAACTGGTAAAATATCGTGTGTTACGTGTTAAATCCTATTTTTATGGAGGTTCTTTTTTGATCAGTAAAATTCATCATCATCGTACCTCAAAGTCATTTGAAAAAAAAAAAAGTGTTTGACTTAATCTGTATTTCCATCATATTTATTATCGATACTCACATTTCGACTGATATAATGGAATTCAAATTCAAATTTCCTTTTTTAATGTTATATACATACCTGTTCATATACATCATAGGTTTATACATAATAGTCACTAAGAGTCATTTTATTTTACAAAGTTAAAACTGGAAATAAGTCACGAACATTGATCATTGCTTACTAATTAAAAACTTGAAATAGCAAAATTAAAATTTAAAATGCCTTAGGGTATAGATAAATGTATTACAAACATTTTAAAATACATTACAAAAGATACAAATCATGCAATACGCACAGCTTTTCAGTCTTGGTTAATAATAAGATTATAGTTTAAAAAATCCTCTTATAATGCGTCCTTCCAGTTAAAATTACTTTAATCTTTATCTCAAATGCTTGTGTTGGGAGACTCTTTATATTTATAGGAATTTTAGTAAAGAGTTTGACAGCTTTATAGTCTGATCTGTTTTGTTATTTTCTAATTCTACATTGAGCAGTTCTAAGATTATTTCTTTCTCGTGTACTGTAGTGATGTGCTTGCCCCTGTATATCAAAGTTCTGGATATTTTTTCTAATATAAAAGATACTTTCTAAGATGTAAATTGCTGGGAATGTAAGAACATTGTTGCGTACGAACGCGTCTCTGTAGTCGTCCCAATATCCAAACCTCTCAATAATCCTAATGGCTCTCCTCTGCAACGCAAAAATTCAATCCACCCTTGCTTACCCACCCCAAGCTAGTATCGCATAATAAAAAATACCATAGTAAGCAGACCAGAGAGTTTCTGGTGAAACACAATTTCTGAGAATTATAAGCAAAAAGCCAGATGTGTTTTCAACATGCGAGTCCCATCGAAGCCCTGGGTCCAAGTAGACACCAAGAAATTCAACTGCTCGTTGAAATGTATTGTTCTCCAATTCCTTAAGGGTCAAGATCATTGACCGCGTTTTTTCCTTATTCAATAATAACCTGTTAGATTGAAACCAAGCCTCAGCTCTCAGCTGTGCTCCACAGCTGCCCCTCTGACCACTTCGATTTTATCCCCTGCAACATTAAAATTTGCATCATTAGCAAAAAGGATGTAAAAAGCATCATTTTCAGCCATTAGTAGATCATTTATGAAGATAAGGTATAGCAGAGGATCCAGAATTGAGCCTTGAAGAACTCCTATATTTAATATTTTTTTGAAAGATGTTATGTCTCCTATTTTTACAATTTGAAATCGATTAGTGATGATTAGATGCGTACTGTTTGGGGAAAACCATAATGTCGAAGCTTGTCAAGAAGAGCGTGATTGGGAACATGGTGGAACATGGTCAAAAGCCTTGTTCAAGTCGCAAAAAGCTTTTATCGAATGAGCCTATTATTGAGTAAATTTAGAATTGCATGGACTGTACCCTTTTCCTGCCGGAACCCAAATTGTTTGTTTGAAAAAAAAAAAATGATTATTTTCAAAGTGTAAAGTAATTTTTTCTCCTAGCATCTTTTTAAAGAGAGATTGGGTGGTAATTGCAGATATCAATTTCATCATCCTTTTTATAAATAGCAAGCACAACTGCCTTTTTTAGTGATTCTGGGACAACATTTAGTGAAATGCACTCATTTATTAGTTTGGTAAGAGGAGGCACTATTAGGTTTCTTACCATTTTTATTGGTCTCACTGTCAACCCATATGTATCAGTGCTTCATTTCTTCTTTAGTGAATTGATAGTGTCACGAGCTTCATTAAAAGTAAGTTCCCCGAAATCAAAGTCCCCCACTGATGCAAGCACATTTTTCAAAAACTCCAAATAAGAAATGTTATTGTCAATTATTTTGCTTTGTCAATAGGTATGTTTCCACATGGTTTTAGAAGGGTTTTTTGCAGTTTGGATCATATCATTATTGGCATGTTTTTATGCTGCTCTTATGCATCACGGTAATGCTCTTTGTATACTCTGTAAAGCTCTAGGTGTCCAGGATTATTATGCTACTTTCTGAGTTCATTGAGAAACCTCACCAAGTCTCTTAGCTGCTTCAACTCGCCATCAAACCAGCCCACTCTAGCACGGCCAACTGAGAATACTCGACGCTCCTTTTCAGGGAACGACTGCAGAAAAGCATCTCTCAGAATTTCTATAAAAGAATCGAATTTTTGCTCCATGTTGATGTTAGGGCACCCAACCAAATCCCAGCTGCAATTATCTATCTGATTATAGAACTGGAAATGGTCTTTCTGAGTTATAGGTCTAAATTTGTTTTTTTTTTGTAAGATTTATAGATATAGATCGAACCCTGTCTCTGTTAATGCTGCTCCCCTGCCTCTGCCAATAATTCGCTCTCATTTCCAATCCCCCCCCCCCCCCCGCAAGAGCTTCGAAATCAGAAAAACAGACTCGCCCCAACCTGCTGCATTAGGAACGTGAATGTCACTGACATCCCCCTCCGGCAACAACTTACTTTCGCTTGCCATACTGTACTTTTCTGATATCACTCCCCCCCCCCCCCAAAAAAAAAAAAGAAAAAGATAGAGGCTGGATCCGCCCCTGTCCATAATTGGGGCTGTTGCACTCATCTGAAAAACAAGGGAATTACTCAGAAAAGTTGTAACCATTGTTCGAATCAGAATAATTTTAAAAAAATGGCGGTTTCTTGGAAAAAATCGATTTTTCTAATTTTTTTGTCTTTTGGGGACTAAAAATTGAAAAACTAAATCGATTTAAATATTGTTAGTCCGAACGAGAAACAAAACTATAACTAGGAGAATAAGTATTTGTTTATCAAAATCAGTTCATTACTTTTTGAGTTATCATGGAAAATATTAAAAAAAAGTAATTTCGCAGGAAACGGGTTTAAAGTTTTAAAAACGATATTTGCACTAATTGAAATAAATATCTTCAACTTGCTGTTAATCAGCAATTCCAGGACCATATAATAAGCCTTCCTCTCGAGAAAGTCCTGCGTTTTCATTATTCCAAGAAATCATATTCAAAAAGAAATCTTACAAAAAAAAATGCGGTCGAAGTGCGCTTGTCTATAAACCTCCATAACTGTGAATTGTGGAGATTTTTAAAAATTCTTACTGTAAACTATTCAGAAAATATTGCAGAAAAATAAAATGAAAAAAAAAAGATTTTCTGAAAATTTCAGATTTTTCAAGTCTAACCTTCCAATTTTTTCAAAATATTTTAAAAACTCGAACAACTCCGCAAACACCATTAAATTTTTAACAAAATTTTCTCCATTAAACCATTTTTCTATCTCTTATGATTTCTGACATCACAATACATCCATCACCAATTTGGGACACAGTGCATAATAAGAAATTTTATACACATTAAGCGATTTCCTTACGGACATTTTAGAGCTCCACTGAAGAACTTTCTAACACTTAAAAACTTCGTCGGGGTTGGCGCACCCTTGTCCAGTATGACAACAACAAAAAAAAGGAATGTCTTGTGTACTTTTAAGCTGCAGATCCCTGAGCGTATTTGGCCAAACCACTAAGAATTTATTTTATTGAATTGGAATATATATTTTTGTTTATAGTGTAGGTATAGGCTTTATATATTGAAGGTGTTAAAAAGACCAATATTATCGATGTAAGTGTGCTGTTTTAGGGAAATTTTAAGTGCAAATTTGAGGTGTCGTGTGACTACTATTTGGAGGATAAATTCGTACCTCCTCCGTATTTGATTTTCAATTAGTAAGAATGTTTAAGCATTTATAAATCAAATTATTAAACATTAAAAAAATATATGTAAATATATTTGTAAGAAGGTATTGTGTCACCTAAGAATTTACACGTAGTGTGTCACTAAATGGGGGTCATAAACATCAACAGTTTCACTTGAAGACTATTCCAAAAAGACTCGATTTCTTGTAATCGTAGTTTGAAACAGTTCAAGTTCCTCTTGTTGCTTTAGTCAGTTACCTTCATCACCTGTAATTCACCATTTCAAATTATTCTAATAGCAGAAATAATATCCGTCAAAATAAAAGAGTTATGAAAGAAATAAACTTTGATTTTGGGGTAAGGTGTACTCTGGTGGCAAATTAGGGAAACAATTTTACATGTCGATGAAACTGATGGTTAGACTTGGCCATTATGCTAAATATCCACTTGCATCCAGAAATAAATATGAATTAAAAAATATATGGGATTCTGGTATTTTTTAAACAAGTAATACCTTTATTTTGTTATATAGAATTACCTCTCTAAGCATTTTGATGTTGCTTTCGTACACAGTATATTTAAGTGACTATGCTCATGGTAAATAAAGTCATTCGTAGCTTTTCTTTATTCAAAACAAACCTGACTTTTAAGAAAAAAATCTTTTTTTTATCAAATTACATGAATAATCAAAGTTTAACCTCAATTTGTTATTTAACCTTTTTAGAATCGACTTACCTTAATTCCAATTTTGATGAAATTAACTTATCTACACAAAAATAATCTTGCTATAATCCTACACAGTTTTAGTTTTCAAAATATCTAAAAAGTGGTTTTCGTTTCACCTAAATTCTTTATAATTAATTGTCAAACACTGCTCTATCCACGTTTACCATTAGGACACACTAAGGCCAACAAACACGTAATTAGCAACATGTACAGGGTAAGAAAACTGTTGGATGGAGTGATTTTGTGGATTGTGGGAAAAGTTTTTTAATAAATTATATTCGCTACAATATATGGTTATTGAATGTACACAATTTAAAAATAGTTTGTACTATACAGGGTGCGTTAAAAAATAAGTTATATTTTTAAGTGGAACGCCCTGTATATAGATGATTTTTTTTCTTATACCGTTAACTGGCCTAAATTTGGGAGTTCTTGGGGTAAAGTGGTTTAAAGAGAAATTGGCACTTTCTAGCACTTCTTTTATTATATATACTGCACTTAATTTTGTGAAAAGAGTCTAATATTTGGTAAAATTGGTTCGTTTAGGTGAATTAAAAAATTTTATTACGTGTATAATTTAAAAAAATATAATTTCGCGCTACTCCACTTTTTTGATGCACCTTGTATAGTCCCAAATATCTTTAGTAACTATATATTGCATTCAATATATTCAATTTATTGTTAAGTTTTACCCATAAACCATAAAGTTTCTCCATCAAATCTTTGCCCAGTTATTTATGTTATTCATATATGATTTTTATGAATATTGCTTTATTTTTCATTATTATAAATCCTGCAATTTGCCTTATTCTTGCTATGAACAAAGCCATTAAATCCACTTAGGTAACTTTCATATTCCATTAAATCCAACTCGTGATGGTAAAGACCACTAACACCACTATAGTAAACAAATACATTTATTAATCAGGATATTCCCGAAAACAGACAAAATCAGGGCTAAAAAAGTAATAGTAAGAAATTAGATAATTAATTTTTGTAATTTGTAACATTGGCGAAAAAACTAACGAATTCAAATTTTAGTAAACCCAGGAAATTTTGAAATTGTGAATAGCGGAGATAAAAAAAATAAATTATTTAATACAAGTATTATAAATTCAACCTGTTTTAGATTTGCGGAAAAACTTTATTAACTTATTTTTAAGAGTATTACTTTTACAGCAGATAATCCATTTAGTGACACCTTTAGTGTTTATATTGAAACTTGCGAGACATATTTCTACTGATTGAAAATTAAAAATTACCACTGCCCACATAGTGTATAGTACCGGTGTTTTTGTTGTGTATTTTATATATTTAAAACATCTTTAAAATCTAGGAATATCCTTCTTTATTGTCGCCAAGATTTTTTTATGTAACATAGAAAAGTTCATAGTAGTTTAAATAGGCTATTATTTTAATATTTTACATTTTTAGATGTGTGAGTGTTTTAAATAAATATTAATTATAATTACTCTTTTAGTTTTATTTATAATTATAATACAATTATTACAATTACAAACTTACTCCGCACGACTATGACATTTAGCCATTGGCATTATTTAAAGGGTTTCGGGTAAGGACTTCTACTACCAATGGTTTCAGTTCATATACATATAAAATACATACCCAGCATGTTAAAGAACCTTTGATCCCAACGTTCAAGGACTGATGTATATAAATCTCCTCGTAACCAAGGGCTGTGACGCGCAGCTGCGAGGCGGAAAAACGCTGTTAGTGTATTCAAAATATCTGTGAGTTATTTTAAACTGTTTTGATGGCTTAGATTTTCTAAACGAAATGGTAGGTTATAGTGACGACTTAAACATAAAAACGGCCTTTTATTCAAAGTTTATTATGATCGTACCGTTATGATTTTCTCTCCCTAATATTCACTCATTGGGTTCGAATAATAACACCACTCTACTAATTATTTTAGATATATACACCTATAAAACATACTATAATAAAAGTCTAGAATCTCACTAGAAACATGACCAACAATGATGACTAATCAAGATAATATTTATATAAGGACAGGACCGTATTCAAGTAGTCTTTCGTTACACTGCCCCCTCCTATTTCTGATCGTCTCGATAAGATTCGAAACTTCCATGGTATGGCTTCAACCTGTGGAGATGTACTGCTTTCGATTTATGTATGACTTACTTCGATTTAATAAACGACGTCATTCAGAACGGTATATGGTCCTTTCCATGCTGGCATCAACTAAAGTGATTTTTGGCTTTCTTCCTCTATGGATTCCATAATTAAACTCTGTCACCTTGTCTGTACTTCATTGAGTCTGAGTTTAGATTCATGCGATCTCTAACTAGTTCATGAACATAATGCAACTTCTCTTGTAATCCACCTAGTCGTCAATCTCCATACTTTCAGCAAGTGAGAAACCAAAAATTATGTCGCAAGGTAATCCAAGTGCCCTTTCAAAGACCTGGTGTAATTTCAGTAGTTTCATGAACTACCAATCGGTAGACCATTAAGAAGATTGGCAATTATTGTTCTAGTCTTACTGATGTCTGTCCACAGCCTGTAAGGGGTGCTCTCAAATGGTCGTATTAAATCTGACTAAGGATTCTTTAATAACTACTTGCTTACACCGTTAAAATACAACTAAACTCTTAAATCCCATTCTACCTATTTTATACATCTACAGAACATACCAGAATAAAAGTCTAGAATCTCGCTAGAAACATGACTAACAATAATATTTATATAAGGACAGGGACGTATTCAGGTAGTCCTTCGTTATAGTAAATTACAAAAACATAAAATTTTATAAGAATTTGAAGGTAACCGATATTTTAGGAAAAAATATAAATATAACCATACTAGAGGTTATAAAGAAAATTTAATTTGGAAACTGGAGAATTTTTACTATTTTTTTTCTTAAGAATAAGAAATAGAAAACAAAATTTAATTGTAAATCGGATGCGGATCCAGTCGTTCCCTTTGAGGACAGGAGGCGGGATCACAAGGACAAAGGAAAGGTCGAAATTATCCCCTCCCCACTCATATACAAAACAGTACAGTATGACAAGCGAAACCGAGTTGACATAATTAATTCAATATGCTATAAGCTCAAGCTATTAAAATCACATAATCGGAGTTTAGCCATTCGAAGCTCTTGAGGGGAGGGCTTCCCCCCTGTTGTAAATACGTTTAATACTTTAAAAAAATTATTGTTAATTGAAAATCAAGAAAAATATTATTGAAACTGTTGAATGGTACAATAAATATTTCTTTTGAGAAAATCATTCTTAACATTAGTTTTAAAAATTATCATTTCCGCATAAAAATAAGACAAAAAATGAGGTATTCGTTTAAAAACATCCTTAGCAACCCTTAGATTATACCTGCACATGAGAGATCCTCGAATCTTATCAAAAATTTCCTATATTTTACAAAAATTGATAATTGTAAGACTATATTCGTATATATTGTTACGAACGACTAGAAAAACTTATTAATACTCCCTCGTATACAAATATTCCGATGCGCCGAAAGGGATATTATATCGATGAGTCATATTTCTAGGTTGTCGTCGAATTTTACGCTAGCGCATTTCTTGTTAATTCTAGTAACTTCTATTGGTATATAAATAGCGATATGATATTAGTTTTAGGGAGTCGTATAGTTGTATAATTAACAGTTGTATAGTTGTATTTGAATAGTGAAGATTAAAAAGTGGTAATAAGATTGTGTTTTAGCTGTGTTGATAAGTAGTTAAAATAAATATTGGAAGTCTTAGTGAAAGGTGTTGTGTTTTATTCTGCGAAGGGGATGATAGTACTCACGTACAGATTCCCTGTATCAATGAAAAATTAGAAAGAAGTTCTAGTCAAAATATTTTGCGAAATTTGCCGCTCTCCCTTACGCTACGCTATTGTCTTTTACACTATTTTTTACATCCTGTATAGTGCCGTCCATTTTTTATTGTACAGGGTGAGTCAACGATTGGATGAAGTAGGTTTGTGCCTTTTCGGTGAAATTGACAAAGAAACTATATTTATTGTTTGATACAGTTTATTTTTACGCAGATTTTAAAAATATTTAGGACTCTACAGGGTGAGCCAAAAAACTAGGACAGCATAAAGTTGTATTTTTTTAAATAGAACACCCTATATACGAATCGTATTTTCGATTTAGCTTATAATTTTAAATCTTTTTTATTAAGGGTTTACTATAACAAAACGTTATAGTTTCTGAGATAATTAAGTTTAAAGAAAAAAAGTCACATTTTCAAGCATCAATTCAATCCTAAATAACGTTTTCAATTTTGTGACAAATATATTCAAATTTGGAATTTAGCAAGGCCAAGGACAAGTTAACATAATTTTTACCTAATATTTGCAATAAAAGCTACAGGGTGTTGAACACATCGGCTCAAATTTGAACAAGTTTAAATGAATAAATATCTTTTTTTTAAATGGTACACCCTGTATATTTTCATGTTATTTAATAGAGTAATAAAAACCCTAAAAGTTTTGTTCGATATATCCTATACCTATTTATAATAGTTTTTGAGATATTTCAGTTTTTCTTATTTTCCATACTTTTTTACAGAAATAGTCTTCATTATCATAGTAGCCATGTAAAATAATAAAAAGAAACTACAGAAACAAACAGAATGTGGTTAAATATGATGAAATACATTATTCGTTATATTACAACGGCAATAGTTTAATTCTACTTCTAAAAGTAGCTTCATCACTAAACATTACCTTGCATAATAAATTTGGATTTAATTGAATCTCCGCATTTATTGTACGACAAAAGTTTACACGACTTTCAAAATCCTGTCCATGCAATTCTTGGTGTAATTCCATGTGATATGGATGATACCTATATTTCTTGGTAGTAGGATTAGCGGTGGATTGTGACGTTTCACATAATGCTGCTAACTGACGGCTACCAATATAAGGATTTTCCTGAACATTTAACAATACTTGTAGTTCTTTTTCTTCATTAGTTACTGGTTTGTTGACCACTTTACGTTTTGGATAATCAACAGTACCAGAAGAATCAAATCTTTGCATTAAGTTTTGAAAAGTATGGGTATTAGGCTGGCGTCGATCAGGATACTTCATTTTGTAAATTCTTTGAGCAAGAAGGCAATTTTTTGAGCCTCTCCTATTGTATAAATCATATCTATTAACTCATTCTTGGGAAAACTCATTTTACAATATAAGATGAATGCAAAAAAACCAAACTACACTACATAAAAACCAAAAGAAGCGATTGCGGTTATAAATTTGACACACAGAAAAATGTTCTTTTACATTGTTTTTGCCATGGCTACTATGATAATGAAGACTGTAAAAAAGTATGGAAAATAAGAAAAACTGAAATATCTCAAAAACTATTATAAATAGGTATAGGATATATTGAACAAAACTTTTAGGGTTTTTATTACTCTATTAAATAACATGAAAATATACAGGGTGTACCATTTAAAAAAAAAAAAGATATTTATTCATTTAAACTTGTTCAAATTTGAGCCGATGTGTTCAACACCTTGTAGCTTTTATTGCAAATATTAGGTAAAAATTATGTTAACTTGTCCTTGGCCTTGCTAAATTCCAAATTTGAATATATTTGTCACAAAATTGAAAACGTTATTTAGGATTGAATTGATGCTTGAAAATGTGACTTTTTTTCTTTAAACTTAATTATCTCAGAAACTATAAAGTTTTGTTATAGTAAACCCTTAATAAAAAAGATTTAAAATTATAAGCTAAATCGAAAATACGATTCGTATATAGGGTGTTCTATTTAAAAAAATACAACTTTATGCTGTCCTAGTTTTTTGGCTCACCCTGTAGAGTCCTAAATATTTTTAAAATCTGCGTAAAAATAAACTGTATCAAACAATAAATATAGTTTCTTTGTTAATTTCACCGAAAAGGCACAAACCTACTTCGTCCAGTCGTTGACTCACCCTGTACAAAGGTAAACCCATAAAAAATTTAATGAAACTAATGCAAATTAAAGCTTTGAAAAAATATATAATCGTGATGCAGGAAATGAGTCAGCATTTCTTGGCGATTAGCTGATTATAAGGTTGCCAGTAGCTGGTTAGTTCACTTCGTTCATTAATTCAATTTTTCAAGAACAGTTAACAAACAAGATTTTGAAACGAAATGGGCCCTAAAAATAACAATAAAACACACATTTTTTACTTTAAACTCTTCTTTTTCTATAATATATATATTTTTTTTTGTAACAGTGTGAGTGTTAACAATGAAATATAATACGTTTAATTTGCATTTTAAGTAACTTCTACTTTATTCAATGAAAAACTAGAAATATATATTTGAGAGGAAAACAATTCCTTTTATTTTTTAATAAATTAATAATTATACAATAAAACAATACCGCTTAAATAGTGCAAATATATTTACAGCAAAACAACAAAAACATCCCAACAAAATAAGAAAAACCCACAACAGTTGTAAAGCACCAATTGTCAACAAATCAATAATTTAATTACGTGTGCAAAATATACAATAATACAATTTATTTATAAAGTTGAAATTCTTAGTATTTTCTAAAAAGTTCAAAATACAGTGGAGGTTAAATAAAGATAATTGTCTGTCACTTGAAAAATTTAAATAAGACTCCCGAGTGCTTCCGAAAATATTGGATAAAAACGAGAATCCACGTTTTGGTTTTTATTTCGTTCTGCTTCTGATATTCTAAAATAAATGTCATACTTTTAGTACAATTTTTTTTCCTGTATAAAACGTATTTTTAGCCTAATGGCTTGTCTTTCGAGCACTACTATCAGGTCAACTTGGATTTTTTAAAAGCCTTTACCGACCTAAATAAAACCATATATCCGGGCATTATAATAAAGAATAAAACCATTTTTTCTTAAGGGTAATGAGTAAAAAAAGGTGGAGGAAAAAACAGTTTATTTGTAAGAGAAATTATAAATATAAAAGTGTATTTAAAATTTCTCCGAAAATGCTATTGGGAAGACGAAACGTTCATCTTGTATGGAAGAAAAAATACACAACGCGTACACCGTTACTTTTATATGATCCTTTCAAATATAGTCCGAAAAACATAAAGGACAAAATACCAATTTTCGGTCCTTTAATACCGTCAGAAACAGTTCAAATTTGGTCTAATTTAATTTTCACTCTTACTGTTTACGATATTACAATCACAATCAAATTTGTTCCACCCTGTATACGGGATATAGGAAACATTATCTCAGAAATTATAAGACTGATTTTCTGTAAAATTGTAATTTTTATGGGGAGTAAAATCTCATTTGATTACCATTTTACAGAAAGTCAAAATTTTCTATGATTTTCAAGAAATTTGTTTGGTCATTCCGTATATAATTTTTAAATTCCTTTGAAAAGTAGTTGTAGTTATAACAAATTCGCTGCATTGTTTTTCTTAATAATAATTTGGATTTAGGTTTTTTTGCAGCGGCAGCTACTTAACAATGCTGCTAAACGAATAACTACCAACTAGAATCAGTCAAAATGAAAATCCGAAAAAAACTTTTTTGTAAGAATGGGAAGACAAAATAATAGAAGAAACACAGAATAAGGAATAAAGTTAGGAAGAATTCTAGGAAATTTTTTAATGGATTTCAGCGCCCAGACTAACCAAAATGGTAGAAAAAAAATTTCCATGCCCAAACCATTCGAAATATTTTACGAAAGCACAAATTAAGTAGCCGAATAACTTGAATAAATCTGTGTATTAGTAAGATAAATAAGCCAAAACATTTGGAGTTTGCTGAAGAGTACTTGGAACAAGATTTTGCATAATTTTCAGTAATGAAAGCAAATTCGACATTTTTGGTTTACACGGACAGCATCGAGAGAAAGAATAACAAATCCCTAAAAGGAAAAGAGTCTGAGAGCTGCTGTGAAGCAACGGGGAGACTTTTTGATTGTATAGGGGATGTACGACGATGGTTCGATCGAGTGAACACATAAGGTTCGATATTTTGTGAAAGATGGATAAAATTGAAGTTCGAGCATTTATAAAGTACTTTGTTTTAAAGGGCTTAACGCCTACGGACTTTAAACAGGAGTTAGATTCTACTTTAAAGGATTCTTCTCCTTCGTTTTCGACAGTAAAAAAAGGGGCTGCTGAATTTAATCGTGGTCGTGCATCAACTCAAGATGATGAGTGCTCGGGACGTCCAAAAACCGCTACAACTGACGAAATGTTACAAAAATTCACAATGTCATACTTTATGACCTCCGGCTGAAAGTACGAGAGCTCGCTGGACGAAGATTCCCTTCAAATAACGAGGTCAGAACAGCGACAACCGCTTATTTTGCAGAGTTGGACAAATCGCATTATACTACTGGTATTAAACTGATAAGTTTATACTTGATAATGATTAGAGATACAACCTAACCGAAAAGTCGTAAAAATAAATAAAAATAAAGACAATGCAAGTCCGACAACCACACTTTAGTCAACTTTCCACATTGTCTACAACCTTCAAACAAATCCACAAAGTTATCAAAATACCGCCGCGGAGTCCTGCTTTTAATTTAATAGAAAACTTATGACATTAATTGCGGGGTAATTTACCGTATTTTTAAAAGAAGAATGTGGAAAAATATCTGTAGAATATTGAGAAAAATTAGTTTGATCTATGAGATGTTATCAAAAACAAAGTGGCTGTATTATTAATCGAACTTGTCTTTGTATAAGTGTACGGGTTTCATTTTGATGTTGATAAAGTCCTATTAACTTATGTGGGTCATATGTATACACCCATCTAGTATCACAGAGAATATGTGAAACAGTAAAGGTAGGAACTGAAATATCAGCTACTAAGAATTTCGCTCAGGACCATAGTCAGATCTTTCAGGACTTTATTTCTTGTAACCAGAGCAGGTTTTTTTTATAAAGAGGTTCAGTTGATTACTTTACGATCTCTTATCATGGCGGTACTCTTGATTCCTTCCTTCTCTCTCCCCTAGCTACCCACTTGTTGTAGAAAGTCTGATCGATGATATAAGATCTACAGATATAAAAACTAAAAATTACACCTACGGAATAATCAATTTTTTTAAGAACTCATCGAAGCATAAAAAGGTACAGAGATCAGGTGTTAATGGCCTTGTTCCGTTGTTTCACCGACTATCATTCTACAAAAAGTTACATGACATAATAGAACAATTGACATCTGAGGTCATGTGATGCTGCACGCAATTACAAAACAACATTGTCTGTAGCTGGTTATTATCATCATCTATTGGCATTTATCGACACACGAACCTTTTGCAGCTGTTAGTTGGTAGTTGTTGTAAAATTATCAATTTATCTTTCTGACGTTTTAAAACAGCAGTGGGAACGGTTAAAAGGGTTGTATTATTTTGCTCTATAATCAGTGGTTTCAAAGGGAAGTTTTTGACATGTTATAGGCAATGATGCCTAAGTGGGCAACCTACTTGTCAAATATTTAGCTTTACTATTTCGAAAATAATACAAACAAGCATATTCTTATACTTCTTATCGATATATATATATATATATATATATATATATATATATATATATATATATATATATATATATATATATATATATATATATATATATATATATATATATATAGCCTTGACAACCCGACAATTTACCGTTATTTTTTATTGCTAAAATTAACAAAACATGTATTTTTTTTTAAATTCATGTTTTTTAGTTTTAGTCAAAATACTGATTTAAGTTAGAAACGACTTCTCATTCGTGATAGGTCTAAATGGTTCTAGTTTATATAACTTAAATCAGTTGGTATCACGTTGGTATAAACTTCAGAACTGGACTTTAAATTACTCCTCTGAAAAACATTAAATAGGAAACGTAAAGTCAAAAGTATAGGAAAAAACAACTTTTTTTTTGTATTTATATTTACACGCCAATTTCAAAACACTATAATAAAATAATAAATCCACTGACTTTTGGCTAACATGGTACGGAACAATAATTGGCTGATCTAGGGAAATTTCGAACCCCCGATATCACATGATGGATGTCACTTTTACGTCATTTGCCTGTCAAAACGACGAATTCTCTCAATACTTTGAGTCATACCAATTTTTTAGTATTATAATAGAATGAGAAGGATTATGCGATCAATATCAAAAATACCTTTGCAAATATTTATTTTATGTAATTCCCTTTTTAGTGCACCTGAACTAACCTGGATGTTTTTCGAATGGAGACCGTATATCCACTCACATAAGAGGCTGTATTTAAAAAAAAAGCAAAAACGCGTTAAAAAGTATAGAAATAAAATTTCTTACTTTAAAAATTTTTCTCGTTTTAAAATAGTGATTTCTTACGTAAAAAAATACTTTCCGGCGGAACGGAACTTTGGAATTTAAACTGTGCGCGTAGGTAGAATCGCACGGTTTTTTTTAAGTTGGTACAACTGTGAGTCACAATCATGTAAAACTTCATCACGTTACATATATTAGTAAACAGGTGAAAGTGGTTTTGATTCAATGTTGTGTATGCTTTGTGGCGATTTCTACTATGCCGAATTTATATTAAATTTTGTGTTTGGAATAAAACTGTCTTTACGTAAACATTGAAAACGTTAAATAAGGCCTGTCCGAAAGCTGCGCGAGTTTTTAACTGGCCTAAAGTGTTCACTGAAACCGAAGTTGGATGACCATCACCCATCACATCAACTGAAGACAAGCATACCGCTCAAAAGCTAGTACCTCAGTCAGAGAGCTCGTATGTCAGTTAATAATAAACTTGAATATAGTTTTGATTATGACTGCCACGCACAACAACGGCTTGTACTGGTAGCTGAAGTTTTTAACAAAATAACACGGTAGGTCCTAACAACACACCATATTTACGGTTGCATCCTTATTCAAAGCCTCTTGTTGTTTTTAATAAGTTACTGGAGGTAGAGGAGTTATCGGCATTATGGAAGGGAAGTTTTCTTGCTTCAATCCACACACCAAAACACAAGGAGAATATTACCAAATGATTTTTCAAGGACAACTCAGCGACATCGAAACTGTTGGCTATGCGTCGGAACTTTTGGATGGTTTGGGGAGAGAATTGCAGATTGACTCGGCTTATACCAATTTCTTCAAAGTATTTGACAGGGTTCATCATGGACTTCTGCTTGCTAATCTGTTAACTATGTAATTAAGCCCAGGTCTTGTGCAGTGGTTAGAGAGTTGCTTGCCTGATCGTGTATTTAAGGTCAAGCTAGGAAATTATGTTCTTTTTTGTGTGTAGTATCAGGTGTACCAGAAGATGCGCACTTCTCTCGTCTACAACTTAATCTGTTTGTGGAGGAGATAAAAAAATGCATGCATGATAGCAGCAATATTTTAATATTTGCTAATACTGTGACCAGAATTGCATTATTGCCCCCTGTAAATGGATTGTAACTTAATATTAAAAAATGAGATAGGTTAAGTGAGGATTAAGACCAGTGGCACATTTAAGTTTTGATTGTTAAAGAGAAAACATGTGTGCTGGGGTGCTCTTGCAAAAATTAAAAAATAAAACTGTAGTTTGACCGTTTGGAGAAGAAGGCGGGAGTCCGAACTAAATGTACGGTGTAAGGGGGAACGCTCGTGGCGGGGCGAGTTCTGGGGAAGGAATGTAGGTGGCTGCGTGCTCTAAAGAGAGCTGGGTAATTTTCATCCCACAAATCGGTCCCTTGTGTAGTGAAAATGAATGGATATGCCTGTGGCGGGCGGTTTACTCTGCATCCAGCGGTTTTCATGTACTGAATAATGGACGTCACACTAGTGACAAGAATTAGCAAAAGTTGGGGGTTTTCGGAGATACATACCCTACCATCACCACCGATTATGTTCACAAATCGGAGTCTGTGTAACTTATCCAGAAGGGTGGCTCTGACTCTAAGCATCGAACGTGAGACGAGTTGGCGAACTGTAATAAAGCTTGCCCCTTAGTCATAAGGCATGCCTAGCAAGCAAGCAAGCAAGACAGGGGTAGAAGGTGTTAAACTGAGCTAGTCTTAAACTAGAATTCCTGTTGTTAATGATAAGTCTCACACAGGCCTAGCATTGGTGTATGGCATAAATTTATAAAATTATAATTAAAAACACCAAGTTTCAAGAATTTTCGTTATCTTGTGATAATAACCCTAATAACTGTATTAACGAAAAAATAAGTTGTCGAGTCACCAAGCTAAATATAAAAGATGTAGATTGTCCAGTTGATGGGTTATATAATCTACCCATTTGTATGATCATTCCCTATATTATTTTAATTTAAAAAGTTCACACGACATAATTTTTTCAATTTAGAGTCTCGTTTTTTTTTTTAATAAATAGTATCAAATTATTCATACTAACGATAAACAAGACTAATTTATTTTTCAAAAAAAAAGGCAAAATAAAAAGATTACAAGTTTTGTAACAAATATAAATAAAGGGGGCTGGCGGATAAAAGTAAATTTCAGTATTCCGATTTCTAATCTTCAAGGGCGTTCTGCTATCTTGTTACTTGAAAATGTCAGTGATTATGATGTGGTCAAGATGACGTTGACATATGCGCCAAAACCAATTTTAGACAGGATGCCTGTTGTTTATTAAGCTTCATAATAATTTATATTACAACTCCTAAAATCTAAAATACTTATCTTTTCCATAAATAGTCAACACCGCAAGTGTTTAGTGCCTCTTTTTAGGATACAGGCATGTTTTTCTCAAATTGTTACGATGAATACGTTCTCAATGAAATATTAGATTTAATCGTAGAAATAGTTAATTTAAATTTAAACTCTGACCCAATCTGCAGAACGCCCTTGAATTACGCGTTTACGAAATTTTTGATTATTAATTTGTTGACAAAGCTAGAAATAAATAAAAAAAAGTACTTAGGTAAAATCAAATATGTATATATAAATATCCTTCTTTTTTATTTTGTACTTGGACTACTTATCAAGAAGTAAGATTAGACTGATTCAAAGAAACCTATTTTAGTAAGTATATTTTTGCTTATTATCCGTTTTAGTTTCCTTTTAAGCTTTGGCGAGTGAACACGTTTTTGCTTTTTTAATAGTTTTAGAAAGTTTAAATGGAAACTAAAATGGTCGGTAATTATTCGTAATAGTCGAAACACCAAATTTCTTGCACACAATTCTTAATTTATTTTCGTACAACACGAACCGGGAGAGTTTTCCTGAAAGTATAACATAATTCACCAAAGAAATATCTTGGTAATTATTTCGATTAAGTGAAATCTAGAAAAGCCAAATTTCTTTTTTCTGAAAAAATTTTAATACACACTCCCTATTTCGAGGTCGCAGAACAATATTCTGGTCTTGGTTTTGCATAATTTTTCTTCAGTTTCTCGGAAAATACAAAAAACAACGATTCACTTCACAAGGTCACTTTTACTTCTGGAAAAAACACCGAACTGTCGTATTTACTTAGGATAGTTCTAGTTAAAATACATTATATATAATATATTTCAACTTTTTTTGCACAAATTTTAGCAAATAAATTTAGAAAAAATAAGTTTCCCAAACTTCATCAAACCTTCTCTTACTGAAAATGTCAAATGCTCGCTGCGACGTTGCCAGATGTAAAATATTTTCATGGTATAAACTTTTATTTTAAAAAAACTTTATAAAATTTGTCAATCTCAGTCAACAACATAATTTAATTTGTATAATGGATAAACAAGTGTAAAATTAATCTCGACCGATCGAAATTTAGGGTTAATTCAGGTTTAGCTTGGTTTTAGTTAGTTTAAAAAACTGAAACTGACCTGAACTGACCCAGATATAAATTAAAAATGTTACTGTTTAGCAGAAATCACGGGGTTAATCTCTACTTTGGAAGGACATTGGGAAAATTTGAATTAGTAAAGAGCGGGCCTTAAAAAAAATTTGGTTAGTAAAATTATAAAGCATTATAATGTATAAACATGAATTAGGATTATGATTATTCTATGGAAGAAGGAAATTGTTTGGAGCCAGAACAACAGAAGAAACTGACGTCATAAAGAAATATCCAGTAAAGGCAAATTATTGTTTTTCCTCATTCTCATTAAAAAAAAATATTTAGGAAATCATGATATGTTTTTCGGGTCCTTTTCTTTACAGATTTAATAGAAAGAAAAGAATACATGTGCATTTCACAGAAATGCTATGGCAACAGCGTAAATTATTTCCCTTTCGAGAACTCAAAAAGTGTTAATATTCCTAAACGATACAATGATATATAAGTTCGGCAATACAGCAAGAAGCTACTATGAGAATTTTACAACTATCGTACGTGAACAACTAATGAAATCTTTTGATAACCGATAGTGTGCCGAATACTGCCGAGTAACGGCGGAAGATTTTTCAACAAAGTTACTCTGTGTCTGGAAGTATTTTTCCTAATTTGTTTGTATTTCCGTGATATTTTTAGTGTTTGTTGCAGTTACGAGCATTAACGATAGACAGTATGCCTAGTTATTGTGTATTATGCCGAAAATTTAAATGAATGAATGATAGTATTCTGTGAACAACTACGTCCATGTCTCCTCTCGCCCACAAACTTGTTAACGTGAGGCAAAATTATTTTCATGAATGTCATTTTCATTTATCAAATATACTTCCCAAATGAAATAAAGAAAAATGTGTATGTGTGGCAACATCGCATTGCATAGCATACTCGATTTGAATAATAAGTCTATCTCTTTCTATTGTTTACATAAAAGAAAGACAAATATAAAAATAAAAGAAATCATTAGACTGGTAGATGTTCTTAGTTTTTACTGAGAGTTTTTTGCACTAATTTCTGCAAATCTTGTTAAAAAAAAATCATAAATATTGTGTTGTGTACGTGTTTTACTAGAAGTGCCAAAATTTAAAGATTTACAAAGATATTCGTGTTGCACGATTCAAAAATATGGGTTGGCAAAAAAAAATTCAATGTTGCCATTATTCCGAATAATTACCAAATAGTTCACTATAAAAAAAAAACAAAGAATATCAAACATCGCTGGAGATCAAGAGACCTAATAAAAATTTCATTTATTATCATTAAAAGTAGTTCGTTAAAAGCAGAAAAATATTAATTTAAGTTTTAATTTATATTTAATTTTAATTTTTGGTTTTGGTATAATGAAATAATTTCGATGTTAAATGGCAATTTCTTAACAATCAAGCATTTAATTACTTTTAATCAACTTTCAAACATTTCTCTTTGAAAAACGACGCTTATTTTTCCAACCTACTAAAGCTTGCCTTAAAAAGAGGTAAAATTCGAAAAAACCTTATTTTCTAAGTACACGCGTGATTTCAAAAAAGTATATATACTTTGAACATTCTAGACGCCCTGCACGAACTTAACATATTTATTAAGCCTTGTAGACTTATTTTTATAAATATGATTCGAAATATTCATTACTAGCTTCCTAATTTTGCCATAATTAAAATCTAACACCGTCTTTGAACGAACAAGCCTAAGAATGTTAAAATACATAACTTTCTCAAATCCATGGTGTATTAAAGCATCACTCTACTAGTTTTCTAATCGGCGCAGTGTTGTCGAATCACTCGCAGTCTGTGTCTCCTTCGCTGGAGTAGTCTTGTATAGGTACTGGTCGTACAAAAGGCGCAGATGTCATTTGCCTAAAAAAGATTAATGTCAAACTATGTATACAACAGCATGTCATTTAGATAAAATGCAAGTTTTGCCAGAGTAGAACCAAAAATATATTACCATAGTCTAGTCTTAAGGCTAGGAGCTTGTATCTATTGAAGCGTGAAGTTTGGCTTCACCATATACACCCGATGTTACAAAGTAGTAGTCGCCAATGCCTACGTATCTCAACATTGGGTTTTATTATTATTTTTAATGTAAGCTGCTTCTAATAAATTTCTGTTGCATTCCGTTGCTGTAGCTTCAGACTATTCTATATGGTGTTGTTTATCCCAGATGTGTTCTGCAATACCAGATCTCAATGTTTCACCTTTCTGTATACGAGTTTTATGTTACTTAATTCTTGCAGCTTATATTAAAAATAATAATGGATTCTTTAGTAAACTCAGCGTTGAAATACCTAATCTATGACCACTACTACTTTGTAACATTAAATTGTTGAGGTATGTATTGTGAAGCAATGAACATATTTCATATGTAAGCTCATAGCCTCAACACAAAACTTCCAATTTATGCTTAATAACGACTAGAGATACAATCTAATCGAAATCTCGTACAGATAAATAAAAATAAAGACAATACAATGCATTTTAATTAATATAATGTGTCCCAAATTGGTGACTGCGATACAGAAAATTAGAATATAGAAAAATAGTTAAAAGTTAATTATCAAATAAAATCAAAAAATGCTTTATTGTATAAAAGTTCAAATGTCCTTAAAGTATAAAGCTGAAAAAATTAACAAAATAATAATAAACCGTTCACATTCAACTTTTGTAACAAAATAGTAAACAAAGAAATCAACAGTAATACATATATAGATAGTACATATTTGAATTGTTAGAGATAATTAAAAAGACACAAAAACAAAAAAAAAAAAGAACAATTTGACTAAAGTAACAATCAGAAAGTAAAATTAAAAACTTCATCATTTGAATAAAAAGAATTAACAACCAGTAAGATCCTCAGAGATTTCTTAAAAGAATTTTGGTTATTGATATTTTTTAAATGGGTGGTAAATGATTATAGATTTTTAAAGAGGTAATATCAGGCCCCGTTTGAATCTGTTTTAATCTTAGTCCAGGTATATAAAATTGTGCATTTCTTGTCTGGTATGCATTAACATCACCCATCTTACAAAACTGTCAGATCTACCATGAACGTAACAACTCTATTGCAAAATATACAAATTTATTACAGATAGAATTTTTTCGTTTATAAATACAGGGTGACACGATTCTCTAAACTCTAGTTTATATATCGTTCTTAAAATTCTCTTTTGACTAATTAAAACTTTGCATAGATGGGCGGAGTTACCCCAAACCTGCAAGCCATACGATAATATCGAGTTTATGGTTGAGTAATAATATATTTTAGGAGTCCTAATATTTACATGATTTCTTAATTGCAACACAGCATAATTTTTTGAGAACATCTTACTACAGACAGACTCAATATGGGAGCTCCATGACAAGTGCTCATCAACCATGATGCCAAGGAATTTAACAGCATCGCGTTGCTCCAAAATCGCAGACGGATCCCTGGCAAGTAAGCTCCTATCATGGGGCATCCTAATGGGCGCAAAGACCAAAAATTTGGTTTTAGATGAGTTTAAACATAAACCGGTCACACACTGGTTTGCCTTCGAGCAGACACTGACATAATCGCTCCCATCTACAACAGCCACTTTATTACCAGCAAAAAGTATTATGTAACTGTCCCTCACAAAGAGAGACAGGTCATTAATAAAAAAGGGGAACAAGATAGGTCCTAGAACACCCCCAGTGGGACGCCCATCTTTATATCTGCCCATTCGGAAATGGTTGACCGATTATTTAAATGACTCTTTGACAGCCTGTGTTCTATCAGTTAAATCTGATTTCATGCATCCAAGGGCCGGTCCTCTAATTCCAAATTTTTCAATTTTAGTGGTAAGCATAGCATGATTTAATAATGCCTTTCCAGAAAGGAAGACATTTTGACTTTAACAATTTTCTCTACAATTTTTGATAGGGTTGGAAGCACTGAAATGGGTCAAAAAGAAGAAGGCTCACTAAAGTTTTCGTCCCATAAAAAGAGGTCTTACCAGAGCTGTGCATAAACCATCAAGAAAAAATTCCCTTGTCAAAGGAAATATTTATAACTTTAACAAGCTCTTCAAGTACACAGCTGGAAAGGTTTAATTATTTTTAATAATACAATTTAATGAACCAACCGTAGACATCTCTTTGCTGCCTACGTGAATTATAAGAAGGCCATAGACTCAGTGCGACATGAGTGATTCACAACTATATTGAGGATGTATAGGGTCAATAATCATTTTGTTTCCCTTTTAAAACGCATCATGTCTACCTGGAGAACTAGGATCCAATTGCAAGTGCCATCCAGCGACACCAACGAAATTAACACAATTCCAATACGAAGAGAAATATTTCAGGGCTATTCACTTAGCCCACTGTGGTTCTGTCTTGCAATGAACCCACTATCACGCCGTTTGAACTCCATCAGATATGGCTTTAGTGTTACAAATAACAACGAAGAGGTGGTAAGAGTGAATCATCTTCTATACATGGATGATCTTAAACTGATGGCTGCTATCAGAAACGAGCTGGAACAAATGCTTAAAATTGTAGAGGAGTTCTCCGGGAATATCGGTATGCAATTTGGACTTGACAAGTGCCGTATTTTGAACATCGTTAAAGCTAAGATATAACCAAGAGCATTTGAAATGCAAAACGGCGAAACTATAGCTGCAAAGGAAGCAGAACAAACATACAAATACCTAAGTATGAAACAGGCTAAAAGAATTGACCATCGCAATATAAAAGCCGAATTGACAACCGAATTTGTCAGGAAAGTAAGGCGGGCATTAAGAACTAAACTAAATAGTAGAAATTTGTTAAGGCGCTCAACACGTAGGCTTGCTTTGCAGCTACTATTTTGAAATTGTAAAATGGAGCAGGACGGACATCCAAAACCTGCAAAGAAAAATAAGAACACTCCTAACAAAAACACAAAAAATCATCCTCAGAGTGCTATTGAACGTACAATGCTTCCAAGATATCAAGGAGGAAGAGGATTGGTGGTTATTGGTAAGCAGCTCGACTAACAAATAATAAACTTACGTTCATGTTTCCACAGGTTAGCGGACTCTTCCACGCTACATCGAGCAATATGCGAGGCAGACGATTCAACGCCGCTACAACTGAGGGAACAGGATATTTCTTCTCACCACCAAAGAGACGAAGAGAAGTTACAAGCCTGCCTACAGAAGCCACTTCATTCACAGCCTCCAAATGAGGTCAATCAGGACAATGGCGACAACTCAGCATCGAACTACTGGTTATTTTAGGACAGATGTTCCCGGAAACGGAAGGCTTCTTATTAGCTATCCAAAACCAGGTTATTCCGACGAAGAAATATCGGAAGTTCATCAACATCAAAGACAATCCAGCACATAACTGGAGGATGCCAAGCGTTTGCCGCAATCGAGTATAAGGAAAGACACGCCTCAGCCGCTAAGATGCTCCACCAAGAGTAGCAGAAGTTAAACCTATTGCAAGTAGGAAAAGTGCCTTATTACAAATACAATCTGGAGCCTATTCTTGAGAACAAACAGTTCAAGTTATATTGAGACCGAACGGATCAGACAGTTGCTCATAACAGACCAGACATTATACTAACGGATAAAATTTTTAATAGAACTACACTAACAGACATTGCTGTACTTAACAACAACTTAAAGCCAAAATACAACGAGAAGATCGCCAAATACAGAGATCTGGAGGTGCAAATCCGAAGACAATGGGCAATGAACGGCGTCCAAACGATTCCCATAATACTATCAACAACTGGAGTGATACCAAAGAACCTTCTGCAGAACATCAAAGGAGCCTTAGTGAGTATCTGTATAAGCCGATTCAGAAAGCAGTTCTCCTGCGCGAACCGTCCGAAAGTTCGTAGAAAATACAGCAGACCACGTGCACCTAGAACCCGATAACATGGAAAGGGTTCCTACAGAGCTTCATACTTTTGGTATCTTTGTATACCTGGTATGAGACAATATTCCCTGGAGAGAGTACGAAGCCGTTTGGCTTGAAATCATAATAATTTTTAATAAGAGAGCATCAACAACGGTTGAATTCTTATTTTTTATTGATTTAAATATAGTTTTTTACTTCATTTATGTTGTATGATACAGACAAAAGGAATCAAGCACATAATACATTTTTCAGGTAGGTCATATATTTAGTATCAGAATATTTATTTCTTTTCAGTTTTTCAGCAATTGAACAATAAAAATTATTAAAACTATCTGAACTGACTGACTTTCCCTTTCTTTTGAATTATTTTTTGCATTACCAATCCTAGCATTATAGTCATTTTTTTGAAATCTTTTATAAACTTACGATACATTGATTTATATTTCCAAAATTTTGTTAATAATTTAACTAGATTGCAAGATGAATACTTGTTTTTAATATTGTTTAGGTTTAGATTTGTATTTTTCCCGTGATGATAAGGGGAACTAGGAGGAACACATATTATCCAATTACAAAAGAAAAACATTCAAATGTTGTTCACTTACGTAATGCGTCTGTAATGATTCAGCCACTCCTCACACATCTGTGCAACTAAAAGCGGCCGCTTATGTAATGGTTGTTGTGCTACTAAGATACCGTTTTCAGTTTCGGATACGTCCATCCATTGTCTCAAGATGGCTTCTTCTCTACCCAGCTAGAAAAATACATTTATTTACCAATATTTAGTATAAAACAAAAGTGATAACAGCGCTAGATAGATTTTCCTAATTTTTGAAAAAATGATGATTAAAAAGTGTTTGAATAAACTAAAGCTAGTCACTCGACTTAATCAATAAAAAATTATTGTATGACCGAAAATCAGATTAATAAGAACTTCTCCATTCATACGTTTTGTTGTTTCCGGAAATCTCTCATCGGGACGCATCTAAGACGGGACGTTATCTAAGCTAATCTGTAGATTAATAAAGAACAGTGTGTTCTTTTCTCAAAAATTTGATGACACTTCGATACTCCAAATTCACAAAGCTCATATTTTGTAGCAAAATACTTTATAAAACGCAAAATAAGAAACGAATTAAAATTAACTTTGATACAAAAACACAAAAGGGTTATCAAAAATGAATGTTGTATTTTGCGGTTAAATATAAAAACTAAAAGTACAAATAAAGCTTTACCTCAGATTCTAACAGAAAATGAATTGGCAACGGTTTTCTATCCCTATCGACTAGTGGCAGTAAGGAAGCCCTGGGACGCATACTAGCAGAAGGTTCTATCGGAACCAGTGCCGAAAAGTGTCCCCTTGTGTAGCCTAAGGCGATGGGACAGCGCGAACAAAAACTGTGGTCCCACAGTAGTGGCAAGTACACTCCTTCGAAGCGAGCCGGACACAAGGCTTCACCTCTGAAGCTTTTAACAACCTGCAATAACAATTTTAATTTTGTATATATACATATACAGGGTGATTCAAAAATCGATCACGAAACTTAAGGGGGTGATTCTACTTGACAAAATAAGGGTAGAGCTTCATATAATTTTTTTTCAAAATGTCATTCGTTTTCGAGTTACAAGCCGTCCAAGTTCAAGTTTTTATTTTTTGTTTTTTGAATTACTCGCTTACAGGAAAACCGATTTGACTAATATTTGAAAGATAGGCTAAGTCTTCTGCGCTTCATCATTTTAGTAACAATTCACATTGATTGTTTGCCGCTAGAGGGCACTTTACCTACATTGAAAATTGTTTTTTTGTCATAATTTTTTAGTGTTGACAGCTACAGTAGTTTTTGGCATAATTTCTGAAAGACTGATGCCAGGCCTTTAAAAAAGGTGCTCTTTATTTACATCGCTAAACCCAACGGTTTAGACGTAAATCACCCTTAAAAATTAAGTGGTAAATTTACTTTTCTCATTTCATTACCACCAGCTACCAGGTAAATAGCTATCAAAGTATACTAGAGCTGTCAGTTTAACATCAAATAAATTCGCTTTTTAAACTATTTAATTTATAATCTTAAAATAACTAATAATGGCTAATCAGTAAATATTCATATTATGGATTATTGCGATATACATTTAATTGATAAAAATTAATGAAACAGTACTAAACAAACTAAAAAAGATTCTCAAAATGTCCCCCATTTTCTTCCATACATTTCCTAACACTCTTCAAAAAATGTCGCCTAACTCGATGAAAAATTCCTGGTGTTTCTTTAATAATTTGGCACTTTTCGATTATCCTGAAGCGAAGATCCTCGACGTTGATTACTGGAATATCGTACACCAATTGTTTCAAATGACCCCAAAAGAAAAAATCCATAGGATTAAGGTCTGGTGACCTCGCTGCCCATGCCAATGGTCCACTTCGTCCTATCCATCGCTCAGGATACGTTGCATTCAAATACTGTCGGACACGTATACTAAAGTGGGGCGGAGCTCCGTCTTGGAGGATCCACATGTTGGCCCTTACTTCCAATGGCACATCTTCCAGATACAATGGGAGGCGATTTTGGATAAAATCTAAGTATACGTCACCAGTTAATGGGTCATCAAAGAAATGAGGACCAATAAGGTAATCTCCTATTATCCCTGCCCACACATTTAGTGAAAATCTACGCTGATGTTTCGTTTCTACCACATTGTTTGGGTTCTCGTAAGCATATGTGTGGATGTTGTGTAGATTTGTTATGCCATCACGAGTGAAACCAGCTTCGTCAGTGAATAATATGACGCCAATTAATCGATTATCGTGTTCATACTTAGCTAGGATCTGATTGCACATTTCCAACCGTCTCGGCCGATCATCGTCATAAAGAGCCTGCACCTTTTTTGAATGAAACGGGTAGAGTTGTTCTTCTCTTAGTATCCTCCATGAACTAGCCTGACAGAGCCGCACTTCATTCCCAATTTTTCTAGTACTAATACCTGGATTATCTTCAATAATTTCAAGCACTCTTTCTTCTTGTTGCACGTTTCTAGCAGTTCTAGGTCTTCCCCTATTTCCATTATAACTTTTAAAGGAACCACATTCCGCAAGCCTCCTGTGCACACTGGAAAATGTTTGAGCATGAGGGATATTTCTTTCCGGATAACTCTCCATATAATATCTTCTTGCCAACTCTGCATTACCATTTGCTTTTCCATAACAAAAATGGATATCACAATATTCGATATTTGAATATTGGTGATTAGCCATTATTAGTTATTTTAAGATTATAAATTAAATAGTTTAAAAAGCGAATTTATTTGATGTTAAACTGACAGCTCTAGTATACTTTGATAGCTATTTACCTGGTAGCTGGTGGTAATGAAATGAGAAAAGTAAATTTACCACTTAATTTTTAAGGGTGATTTACGTCTAAACCGTTGGGTTTAGCGATGTAAATAAAGAGCACCTTTTTTAAAGGCCTGGCATCAGTCTTTCAGAAATTATGCCAAAAACTACTGTAGCTGTCAACACTAAAAAATTATGACAAAAAAACAATTTTCAATGTAGGTAAAGTGCCCTCTAGCGGCAAACAATCAATGTGAATTGTTACTAAAATGATGAAGCGCAGAAGACTTAGCCTATCTTTCAAATATTAGTCAAATCGGTTTTCCTGTAAGCGAGTAATTCAAAAAACAAAAAATAAAAACTTGAACTTGGACGGCTTGTAACTCGAAAACGAATGACATTTTGAAAAAAAAATTATATGAAGCTCTACCCTTATTTTGTCAAGTAGAATCACCCCCTTAAGTTTCGTGATCGATTTTTGAATCACCCTGTATATATATATATATATATATATATATATATATATATATATATATATATATATATATATATATATATATATATATATATATATATATATATATATATATATATATCTTTAAGGTCGTACTGGGCGTCCCCTGTGTAAATTTTTAGGTTCACTTGGACTCCATGGGTACTGAGACTCCGATATACGGAGGCCAAGTAACCACCCTTTAAAAATAGTCTAGAATAACTCCCAAAGTAATAAATAACCCATTTCCATAAAAAAACACAGGAGGCCAAATTGCCTAATTTTCGATGCCCGTCTAAAATCTATTTCAGGGGTTTGCTCCTTGGGAGCGCTACATTCGCGAGCTGTCTATCTTAAATCGTGTATACAATTATCATTGCACAGGTTCACTCGGCGTAAGGCGATTCGGCAACTCTGTAATAGGTTATTCTTTCATTGAAACCATTTATTCATGTGATGAGAGTGTATGAAACAAGATGTACAATTTTCGTGAGAGGACCCAAAAAATTGTTGCTGCTGCAGTGAGTTTAAAAAGCGATTCAGGTAAGTGCATATTTTTTATATCTTAATATCTTAATTTGTCGTATATTATATCATCGTAAAAGAGGTTCTTGAGGGTGTAAATTATGAATTTAAAAATATTTTTTCGGAATTCAATATGGCCAATTCAATTTAAGGGACTAAAAATTTTACATTTTTCGGTTTTGTTCAAATGTGGAACTGAATAGTTTTTGAAGATGTAAATTGCGAATATAAAATTATTTTAAGAAAATCTAATCTAGCAGAGGCAATATGACGGTCTAGAAATTTTAAATTTCTGGATTTCATCTAAAATTGGTACTAGGAGGCTTTGAAGGGTTAAGATTTAGATTAAATTAAGACGTTAAAATTATTTTTTTGAAATTCAATATGGCAGATCCAATATAGTGGGTTGAAAATTTTACCTTATTCGCATTTTTTCAGATTTGGTATTAGAGGGTTGGGGGGGTGGTGTATTACGAATATGAAGTTAATTTTTTTACAACTATTAGGGTGATAAGATACAATATAAGGGACTAAAAATTTTACATTTTCCGGTTTTATCTAAAATTGATATTGCGGGGTTCTTGGGGCGTATATAAACTCAATATGCAATATAAAATATATCGGGCTAAGAAACTTACGTCTCAAATTTTTTAAATATCGATATTGGAAGGTTTTGGGGCCTATATCACCAATCTAAAATTAATTTGAAATTTAAGATAGTGGATTTACTATGACAGACTAAATATTTTTTTGACACAATTTCATTGGTATTTGGAGAACTCTAAGAATCAAGGAATTTTTAGTGGTACATTTTATGGTGATTTATAATTCTGGATAAAATGGGTACTTTTTTGCCACCTTGGAGTCATTGCGAGGTACACTAATATCGATTAGTACTTAGTTCAAATAATTTATGAATATCATAATGAATTCAAAACTAAAAATCGAAAAATAAAATTTTTATAAAAAAATTGAACCAATTTCTAAAAGTGCGCTAAAAAGTGAAAAATAACTATAAATTTTTATATGAAATTGAAATTTTTGAAATCGGCGCCAAATTATTTCTAAATGAAATAACTACTAATATATACAAATTATGGTAAGAAAGCAATTGCAAATAAAATATTTTTAATCTGTTTATGCGAATCACATTTTGTCAGGTATTAGTTTGGCGCCGACTTCAAAAATTTCAATTTTATATAAAAATTTATAGTTATTTTTCACTTTTTAGCGCACTTTTAGAAGTCGGTTCATTTTTTTTATAAAAATTTTATTATTTCTTGATGTCTGTATATATAGAGTTATTGCTCCAAAAATTGAAAGTATTTGATTCCTTAACAAATCACTTAACTATTTATGCTTTCTGATGTTGAGGAAGAAAATTAATTATTTTACTTCAGATATACGTATAGTTTAAAATAATATATTTTGTATAAAGTGAATTTGTCTCAGTAGTTTAAAATTAATTTGTTTAGAAGTTTAAATCTCACATCGGTTTTAAACAAATTGTGTTTCATTTTCAGACGAATCAGATGTGCCAGACAATACAAACTCAGTTTCTGACTATGTATCGCCATCAGTGAGTGATCACGAATCGGACTACAATATTAACTTTGATTCTGATTCTAACTTCGAATTGACAGAACTTCAGCCAATGCCAATTTGGTACCAAACTAATACTGACGAAACACAAAATCATGAAGAAAATATACCTAATAATGCCCAGGAGAATTCTACTAATAATAGGGACCTCGATAGAGAAGCTAACTATAATTCTAAACACAATTCTCCTCCAAGAGAACCACATAACGTCAGAAAACCAACTGAAATCAACAAAGGGACGAAAAGGAAGCATAATTGTGTTTATTGTGATATTTTTGTAAAAAACTTTGCTAGACATTTGGAACGACAGCACAGTGATGAAATCGAAGTTCAAAAATTTATGGAAATAAATAAAAGTAATCCTGAGCGCAAAAAAATAATTAATAAAATACGCAAGGAAGGCGATTTCTGTTCTGGCCAAGCTATTCCCGTACAAAAGAAAAAAAGTGAAACTTTTGATACAGGAAATATGGAAAATAATAGTTATTCAAATACCTGTGAGCTTTTACCGTGTACATATTGCAGAGGATATTATGCCAAAAAGACTCTAAGACGGCATGTCAAGCGTTGTCATTTTAATAATAATGCCGATAGCTCGAAACATACTCGCCCCCAAGCAGAAGGTCACACTTTATTGGCAAAACATTTTGGACCAAATGATCCTCTCCGAACCTCGGGAGTACTTCAATCCCTACAGGCGGATGAAGTATCACTAGTAGCTAAGCGTGATAAAATAATTTGTGAAGTAGCTAGAAAATATATCAGATCTCATAAAGATCAACATCTAACTACAGTAGCAAGACGATATATGAGAAGATTAGCTCGCCTGCTTCTTGAAGTGCGTAAAATTGAAAAACATAATGAACTTTCCATTTTATCTATTTTACATCCATCAAAATTTAAAACAATTGTGCAGGCAACGCGTAACATTTGTTCTTACAATTCTGTAAACAGGACATTTCAGTCACCTTCATTAGCACTTCAAATGGGCACATTAATAAAAAAAGCCATCGGTGCCGCATACTCTATAGAAATACAAAAAAATGTTGATTCTCCCATTTTAAATATTCTTAGTTCATTAAAAAAACTGATTGAAGAAGAGTGGGCTACAGAGGTATCTACTGAAGCAGGACAAACCTTAAATTTAAATCGGTTTAATAAGCCAACACTTATGCCAACAGCAGAAGATGTTTCTAAAATGAAAAATTATTTAGATGCTTTAATTTTAGACGCAAAATCACAACTGAGTGAAAATGGTATGAACGAAAAGGCCTATAAAAGATTAATAGAGGGTACTTATTGTAGTCTCCTACTATTTAACAAACGACGCGTTGGTGAACTACAGAGGATACTGTTGGACGCATACTTAAAAATTCAAAACGACAAGCCACCTGTATCGGGAGAGTTCGAAAATTTACTTTCTCCGACAGAAAAAATTCTCATTCAGAAACTTAGTAGACTGGTTATCCGAGGCAAGAGAGGTAAAGGTGTTCCAGTACTATTTGATAAATTAACGAAAGAAGGATTAGATTTAACTGTAAAGTACAGAACCAACTTTTTCGAAATGCACAACCCATACCTATTTGGAGCATGCCATTCGGAATCTACAATTAGCGGATACCATGTTTTTAGAAAACATGTACATCTAGCTCTTGGTGATCCAACAAAAACTTCAAAACTTACATCAACTAAATTGCGTAAACACCTTGCAACAATTGCACAAATTTTAAAAATGGGAAATGAAGATTTGGAACAACTGGCATCATTTATGGGTCATACCACAAAAACCCACCAAGAATGGTACAGATTGCCTTCTGACATTTATCAAACCGCAAAAGTGTCAAAACTTTTGCTTCTTGCTCAAACTAATAATATAAATAAGTTCAAAGGATGCAACTTAAATGAACTTGATGTAGGAGGTGATATTATCGAAAGCCTAGATAATAGTAGTTCCGAAGATGAAACGGAAATACAAGACCTTCAAGTAGGTAACAGTTTACATACTGAAGATACCTGCACACGTATTTTGACAGAACAAAGTAAAAGAAAAAAGAAGGTAATCAAAAAATGGACAGCTGAAGAAAAAGATGCAACCGAGAATTATTTTAGACGACATATTAGAAAGAAAATTGCACCGAAAAAGGAGGAAATTATGAAGTTGATGGAACTACACCCTTTACTGTTCAAGAACAGGGCGTGGAAAACTGTTAAAGTTTATGTATACAATAAATATTCCAAGAAATAATGTAGTATTTTTTATTTGTAATACGAAATTTTTTTGAAATTGTAAACGTTAATAAAGTTTAATTTTGAACAATAGTGTTGTATTAACAATCTGCCTTTTTCCATACTATCCAGTATTAGTAGCCTTATTAGAAAATTGTTTACGTTATAGTTAAATATATTGCTTAAAAGTTATCTATACATATAATAAAACTGCAAGAGGCCGTGTCTGTACATTAAATACTTTAACTGTGGTAAGCAACATTGTCGATATAGCAACCAAAAGAGTAATTTTTAAAATTTTTGTCTGTCTGTCTTTGTGTTAGCGTATCGAGAGAAAACTACTAGAGGAATTTTGTGTAATTTGGCATAGAGATAACTTATAACATGGGTCAACATTTAGGTTATTTTTTATCCTGAAAAATTAAAGAATAACTTTCGCAGGATAGAGCACGAAAATTTGTTGGTTTTAATCTATGCTAATCTCCCATTTATATCTTTCTTTGTAACACGCTCGTATGATTTAAATGGTTAAGACATTGGCTTACTACGTAAGAGATGCGAGAAATCAAGTGGTCGATCGCCGGCGCCGTCTCGTGTATTTTATATAATATATAAATATAAAAAAAAAAATTCGGTGTACATGGCCAGTGGTTTGACTTAGTAATGGAACATTGGACCTGTTCATGTTTGTATTTAACTGAGGCAAAATAACGTTACAGTAAAGTTTACCTTTATTTTGTGATGCCTTTGATACACAATAAAAATATTAATGTCACGCATAATAATGCTTGACCCTACAGTAATAGAAAACGTTATTTTGGCACAGTGGCTACTTTTTAATACAATGATTGTACATATGGTGTAAAAACTTCTAACACATTTATTCATATTAGTAGGATCGCTCGGGATTCTCTCATTGCTCAATTAAAATTCTAGTGGTTCAATAGTGTATGAAAATGTAACATTTAATTAGGAAATAGACTGCTTAAAAAAGAAATTGTTATGAAATTATTATAAATTATTTCGACCATATGATCTTTCTTTTCTCAACAAAGAAAAATATGTACTTTCTCTCCCCTTTATATAATTGAATAACTATAATATTTTGAACAGTTTAAACTCAACCGATTGTTTTTGTCAAAAATAATTGAAATTAATCCAAAAATAAAGATTTACTCCCTTTCAAAGTCTATATAGCTCCGCAGATATTCTGTACAAACATTTTTGGCATAGTTTCCTTTAACTTTCCAAAGACATTTACCACCAAAATTTTATTGTAGGTTGCATTAAATCCTTAAAAATAAGGCTTGGAGCTATATTTAACTTCTGGTCTAATGACAATAATAATAAAACTACGAAATATTTCACAATATACGAATATAATGATTTCTCCTGAAACTTTTGCTTGCTGTATTTTTATGAAGACTTTAGAAATTAAAAGCATTTTTGGCAAACTGCTATATTGGAGATTTCAAATATTTTTACTTAACTGTACGTTGTCTATAACTTTCAGCATTTGCTAATTCTTGTCATCTATTACTTGCCATTATGCCATACAATTTGATTTACAAAAACCTGAACAAAGTGGCAACAATGTGTGGATGCCGAGTGAACCTGTATTGTCTTATAAGTAGAGGCCATGTTACAAATACACACAAAAAGTATATTTACGGATCCTCACTAAACCTAAGAAGAAAATGGAAGTTGATTAACCCCTTGCAAAAACCGCTTTATAGACACTCAGATATACACCGGAGTTTTGGTAGGCCGAGTACGGACCGGAGGCTGCGAAAACCTACATAGCAAAATATATATATATATATATATATATATATATATATATATGTAGACATTGTTTTGATTTTTAGAACAGTAGTATTCTAACAAAATTTGTTTTTCATTTATTATTTACCTTAACACCATACACTAGTATGGGTCTTCGCAAAATATGTGCAAGAGCAAAAACATGTAACTGTTCTAAACTAGAACCGGGTTGTGCAGCAAGAGCTACCAGGCTGCTCCAGTCGTCTTCCCACTGAGCTTCCTCCAAAGAGTATTGTAGGAAAGAAGCATGGGATGACTCATATTCCTTCCAACGTGGGTAGAAACTATAAAAGAATCTTTTCTTAATTGTATTAAAAGACTTAAGAAGTATTAGATATGGTAGAAAATATATTGGTAAAAATATATTTTGTTTAATTGTACATGTACTTCCACTATGTTCCATTTCATTTCACATTGTGCAAAGATAGATCCTCTTTTTGACTCTAGTATTCCAAAAAAGTAACTTACGTATGACCTGCATGTACGAGGGTTTCTGCCAATGCTCTCCTTAAGGTGTTATCTCTATCGAACACGCCCCATGTTGCCTGCATTACACTGTCTAGTAAACAATCTCCTGCAGACCTAAAATAAAATTGTAGTGAAAACGAAGAAAGATGGAAAAAAGTATCAATCAACGAATCCTACCTATTCCATAGAGCGTGTAAACGACATACACCGGCGCCAATCGCCCAATTTATCACAGCCGCATCACCCGCCTCCAATTCTTCTTGCGCATCTTTATCTAGTAGTTCCGTCATAAGCTGTTCCTGAACTGTAAGAGGTAACATATCAACCTCTGTAAATAAAAGAAAAAAAAATCTCAATTAGTAACCTGATGATTCAAAATCAAATACATTTTTTTTTTGAGAATATATAGTCCAGTTACATTAGAATTAAAATAATCAAGTAAGTTGGAGGGGCTAAAGGAATAAACTAAAGGCTTAAAAACTTTTTCCAAGGGCGAGCACCCATCTATCAAAGACACAGACGCTATAAAGACTTAAAACAAACCTGTTCAGTGACTTGCACACCTTTTAAATTAGGTCGCGCATACCAGTGCAACAAGACACGATCAGCCATGTGTATTTCATTTGTGTCGCTTATTTGCCACGTCTGTGTCTCGGCGCTCGACCTAACATACACAAAATAAATGACAAATTGACATAAAGCGAATTCGGCACACAAAGATATTGCCTGGTAAATTTATTAGAATTGCATTAGGTTGACAACACGTTACGCAGAAAGCCAAGGCAGGCTTTTAGTATGTATTGGCGAACCAAATTTGTTCGTTTGTTGTGGCTTCGAGCATTTTTTTGAGCAATTGTCAATTTATGCATATGATTCGGTCAACGCTGGTATTATTAATACCATAGAGATGTAAAATTAAAATTTCAAATGATCACCTGTATTGATTTTTTTTGTATATACAGTAGTGGAAAAATGTATGTAAATCATGCCAAAACACCGTTATTTTTCGTGTGATTTTGAACAAAAAATTGTGGATTTATTTTAAATGGGAAGAAAAAAGTCCTTGATTGCAAAATATTTAAATATTTTTAAAAGTGTCGTAAGGAAAATAATACAAAAATGTGATAGTCGTGGTGATGTAAGAAATGCGCCTAAGTCGGGAAGACCTCGTAAAACTACTTGTAGAATCGATAAAATTATTTTAAGGATTTTAAAACTTGACCACAGAAAAACATCCAGACAAATAAAAAACGAAATCTCGGAGCAGTTTGATGTCAAAGTGACAAGCAGAACGATACGCAATCGTCTACTTGATTGATTGAGCCAGTAGCCTGAGCTTAACCCATCCCTTGCTCTACTACCAAAACGTACGTGGTCTGAATACCAAAATTGAAGATTTTTATTGTGCTTCTTCTAACTGCGAGTATGACATTTTGTGTCTTACAGAAACTTGGCTGACAGATTGTGTAAGAGACTCAGAACTTTTTCCGGATGAATATATTGTGTTTCGGTGTGATAGGGGGACCTCAAGAGGGGGAGGTGTTGCTGTTGCAGTGAAGAAATCTATAGACACTGCTCCGCTAGATATCGGTGGATTCTCTGAAGTGGTCCCGAGTGTGGATATGGTTGGCTGCCGGATTGTTGTGGACTCTGTTCAATTTGTTTTAATCTTAATCTACATACCTCCGTCTTGTGTCGTGGCTGATTATGTGGCATTGTTAGAGTTTATTGAATCTTTGGAATATCTTTATGATAGGAACCTTCTGGTGATGGGTGATTTTAACATCCCTAAATTTGACAATTACAGATATGGTAACGATCCTAAAAGTGAGTTGGCTTACAACTTTATGGATTTTTTCTCCCTAAACCAATACAACAGTACTGTTAATGCCAACAATAGATATTTAGACTTAATATTTGCTAATTTTAATTGTGTTGTGCGGAGAGATGAAGGTCCAATGATCTTGGAGGATGTTCATCACCCATCGCTGGCGGTTGAGTTGGAGCTTGGCCCGATTCGGCGGAAAGGTTTCCTCGTGGATAGTAGCAGTAAATTTAAGTGCTACAATTTTAAAAAAGCTAATTTTAATTCTCTTTATGGTGACCTTGCGTCCGCTGATTGGGCTGAGCTGGATCGATACTCAGATGTTAACATGTGTTGCGACCGGTTTTATGAAATGTTGTATAAAATATTAGACAGATCCGTGCCACTCTTCAAAAATAAGGGTCGCTCTTTTCCTGTATGGTATGACGCGGATATTATTCGTAGTTTGAAACGTAAGAATAACGTTTTTAGAAAGTATAGAAAAGCGAAAAGTGTCATTTATTTTAACAAATTTAAATTGCTGAGAGCGCGGACCAATCAGATGATAAAGGCCTTATATCGGCGTTACATTGAGCGTATAGAGAGAGATATTGGAAATGACCCCAAATCATTTTGGAGGTATGTTCAACAGAAAAAAAATTGCTGCGCTATTCCCGATAAAGTGTCTTATCAGGGTAAAACTTTCAATCACCCTAACGATATTGTTACGGCTTTCGCCGAGTATTTTAAGGGAGTTTATAATGGAATATCGTCTACTGAAGAGGTTAGTCTGAGGGATTTGGGTAATAGTACAGTTGCAGTTCCGGTCTTTACGGAACAAGATATAATAAAAATTACGAAAGGGCTTAAACCTAAAATGTCTAGTGGGCCAGATTTTGTTCCAAGTTTTCTTATTAAAGACACTATAAATGTTTTAGCTGCTCCTCTATGTAAAATTTTTAATGCCTCTCTTGAGCAGCTGGTGTATCCCAAGAGATGGAAGGTAGCTAAAATATGTCCCGTATTTAAGAGCAAAAATAGAACCGAAGTGGAAAATTACAGGCCTGTCTCTCTGATATGTGGTTTTTCTAAGATCTTTGAGATGCTGCTGTATAACTTTATTATTGACAAAGTCGAACATTTGTTGTCTACAAAACAGCATGGATTTTTGAGGGGTAGGTCAACATCCACTAATCTGGCGTCTTTTCTGCAGTATACAGCGGATGCTGTGGATGCGGGCGGCCAGGTCGATGTGGTGTTTACCGACTTCTCAAAGGCCTTTGACAAGATGAGCCATAGTTTGATTCTGACAAAGCTTGCGAAGTTTGGTTTTACTGATCAATTTGTGCGGTTTTTTAAATCATATTTATTTAATAGGTCTCAGTATGTCCAATATAATGGATTTCAATCAAAGTGTTTTACGGCCTCTTCGGGGGTACCTCAGGGCTCAAATTTGGGGCCTCTCTTGTTTTTAATTTTTATAAACGATATCACTGAATCAATTGATGTTGAATTCCTACTGTTTGCTGATGATTTGAAAATGTACGTCCAAGTTCAGTCGAAGGAGGATTGTGATAGATTGCAAAATAGTATTAGTGAAGTCCAGAGGTGGTGTATGAATAATCAATTGTTATTGAATGTGAGCAAATGTTCAGTGATGTCTATAACTCGTAAAATATCTCCAATTCTATATAGTTATCAAATAAATAATGACCTACTTAAAAGAGTTGATGCAGCTAAGGATCTGGGTGTTGTATTGGATTCTAAACTTAACTTTAACCTTCATTATAGCAGAATAGTGTCTGAAGCTAATCAAATGATGGGTTTAATTATTAGAAACTGTAGATCATTTAACAATATTGAAAGCCTAAAATTATTGTTTAGAGCACTAGTAAGAAGTAAACTTGAATACTGTTCACTTGTTTGGGCTCCAATTTATAATAAATATGTTTTGGCTATGGAGAACGTTCAGCGCAAGTTTATGAAGTATTTGTGGTTGAAAACTGAGGGAGTGTACCCACCGGTCGGGATAGACAATCGACTGTTGCTGGATAAATTTAGTTTGCAAAGTCTTGAAATGAGACGTAACTTACATTCAGTTTTATTTTTATACAAGCTAGTCAACGGTCAGATTGTTTGTCCTCAGCTTTTGGGCGAACTAAATTTTAATGTGCCACGATTGACGAGCAGGCATGGTGTATACTTTCATTTAAGGATACCTAGGACTAATGTATATTGTATGTCGCCAATATATCGAATGTGTTCTGTGTTTAATAGGGTGTCGCAATCGTGTGATCTGAGTATGAGTTATACCCAGTTTTTACGTTCCTGTTCAGTATTATTGTAGTTCTGGGGCTGCTCTTGTGATATTATTTCTGTTATTTTGTAATAAGTACGTTTTTTTTTATGTTATATTTTATTACGTGATATTATGATATTATTTTTGTTATTTTGTAATAGATGTTTTTTTTTGTTTGTTATATTTTATTACGGCCCTATTAATTATTGTTGTTGGGCTTTGATATTAATAAATAAATAAATAAATAAATAAATAAATATCTTTATGGAAGAGTTGTTAAAAAGCCGTTTCTATCAAAGAAGAATAAGAAGGCCTGAATGGAGTTTGCTAGAGCTCATCTTTCTTGGTCTATAGAAAAATTCAATATGGTGCGTTTGAATGACGAAAGCAAATTTTCACTATTTGGATCTGATGGCAGAAAGTATGTAAGAAGACCGGTTGGCGCAAGATTCAAGGCAAAGTACCAAATTCCTACTGTGAAACATGGAGGAGGGAATATAATGGTCTGGAGATGTTTTTCTCGATCTGGGATAGGGCCCATCATTCAAGTGCAGGGTATAATGGACCGATTTCAATATAAAGAAATATTGGAAAATACAATGCTTCCATTTGCAGAAGAAGAGATGCGATTACGATGGATATTTCAACAGGATAATGATCCGAACCATTCGTCTAAAATAGTAAAATAATGGTTTGGTGAGAAAAATATAACTGTACTTAAGTGGCCATCCCAATCCCCAGATTTAAACCCAATTGAACATCTTTGGGACATCTTAGATCGCCATATTCGAAATCATTCTGATATCAAAAATCAACAACTGTTTAATATCATTAAATCAGAGTGGGCACAAATTCCTCCGGGAATATTCCAAAAATTAGTTGACTCGATGCTTAGAAGATGCCAAGCAGTCTTAGATACCAAATTCTAAAAAATTGTTAGTCGTATGTTTACATCAATGTTTTTTGATGAAATTTTAAAAGTGTCCATACTTATTTCCAACTGTCATTTGAAAATTCCTTATAATTTAAAAATGCGAAAGAAATACAACTCGTGATCCTAAGTTTCCATACTTTTTTCTAACTGAATTTCAGCTATTTCCATGAATCTCACTTAAAAAAAAAAAACAACACTGTGAAGTAAAAATCACTGTTCCCTACCTGCAGGTAGTGTAAAAGTGGGAAATTCCATAACGTAATGGCATGGAAAACCGCCTTTTCTTTGCCTAAGCGTGGTTGCAAAATGTCTTCTAATATCAGCTGCCAAATCTGGAGCTACATAACTGGGCACCCTTTTGATACCAGAGCCTGAACCTTCGATTTGTGAAAGGAGAACTGCTAACAGATCTTCCCGTTGAAACCTAGAAAAACAGTATTAATATTTCCATGCTACAAAACAACTATAAACTTTCTAGAGGTGTTACTAACACTCTTAAGACATTAATGAAATCTAGAAGTTATAAAAACGAATACCTTATGGCTAAGTGTACTAAAGTATGTCCGACATCAAATGCTGAATGTCTGTTCAGCAAAGCACACTCTGAGGCAGTTAAGGTTCTAGCAGGGTCGCCACCCGAAGAGAGGTATGCTTCTACAGGATTAGGATCGCCATCTATGACTCCGATGCAAGCATTCAACCAATTCCAGTCTGCGTTGCGTCGTAGTTGCCTTATTCTGTGCTCTGTATCTAGATTATTTTGAGATGGATCTAAAATATATATGTAGTAACTAGTAATCATTATACACATCTTCTATTTAAAAAACATTATGTCAGCAGTTAGACACTATAATGAAACTAATGGAGTAAAAATTATATCTCCATATAAAGAAGAATGTACACAAAAATATATCCAACCATGTTTTAGTACATCAGAAGGCTGGAAATTTCGTACGAAGTCCCGGTAACAGGCGCGAAAGCTCAATAATTATTAATGATCGTCTTTTGATATCTAAATCTACACAAAATTGCATGTTGACATCTACGCATTTCAAATAATGTTATTTCGAAATTTAAAAGAAGTAGTTTTTTTGTCGATCAGAATTAATACACTAGATAACTACTAGCTAGGTTAGATGATAGATATCTTCAGACCATATCCATGTCTATATACAACAACATTGTCATTGTATAAAAAATACAAGTCACTTCCACTTGTACATTCTATATTTATCTGATATCATACTACTATATGTTTATTCACGCTAATAAAATATAAATAACAGTTTAATAAAATTCAAACCGGTATAACTTAAATAGAATTAAAAATGTAATAAAATGTAGAAGTTGAATGTCCTATGGTAAAATATAACAAAGCAAGTCAAATAAACAACTAAAACTGCGATTACAATTGTTCGTAAAAATCGTCTAAATTTTTTCATTAAAATATTTATTTATCGAATTATACGCCTTCTCCAATAAAAATAATTTAACCATCTGCTTAAAGGTTTTTATAAGGCAGAATTCCTGATTCTAATAGGCAAGTGATTGAACACCTTTTTAACCGACTTCTGAAAATAGGAGGTTATAAATTCGAATGCTATGTATTTTTTTGTGTATGTACGTCGATTAGTCCGGAAAAATAGCTCCGATTTGAATGAAATTTTTTACATTATGTTCAGCAAGTTGTTGCGGTGATTCCATATCATTTTGGCCAAAATTGGTTAAGTAAAGTGGCGCTTATAATAGGGCGAACAAATTTTTTTTAAAATAATTTTTTTTTTAATTTAATATTTCGGATTAAAAATTTTACTACTCTCGATTTTGTCCAAAACTGGTATTGGGGGTTTTTGGTGGTGTAAATGACGAATACAATTTCTGAAAAGGTCAAAAAAGCGACTTAAAAATTTTACATCTCTCGATTATGTTCAAAACTGATATAAGGGGGTTTTTGAGCGTGTAAATTAAGAATTTGAAATTATCTTTTAACAATTCAATATTGCAGTACTAAAATGGCGTTCTAAAAATTTTACATCTCCAGATTTGGCCCAAAATTTGTATAGGGTATTTTTGAGACTGTAAATTAGGCATTTGAAATATTTAAAAAAAAAATTCAACATGTTGGGGTATTTGGAGAATTCTCAGAATCAAAGAATTTTTTGTTGTTCAATTTAGTGTGGTTAACACTTTTGGGTGGCCTTAGGAACATTGCAAGATTCACTACACATCTTCCTTAGTACTTGGTTCAAATAATTTATGGATATCATAACGAGTTTAAAACTAAAAATAAACTGTTTACAAAAGATATTGAACCTACTCGTAAAAATGCGCTAAAAAGCGAAAAATAACAATATTAACATTTATTAAAACTGAAATTTTTGAAGTGGGTGCCAAATTATCAGTAAATGAAACAAATAACTACTGACATGACTTTTTTTAGCGCTTTTTTAGAAGTTAGTTCAATTTTTTTATAAAAAATTTTTTGAGTTGGAAAATATTGAATTTTAAACTAACTAAGAATAATGTATTGTTTTTTATTTCTGTTGCTCATCATATTGTCATACTTTTTAAATGACACACATACTAATATAAATAGAGAAGGAATAGTTGGTATTTTCTGATTAATAAAGAGGTCTACATGAGTTCCTTCTTATAGACTCACATGATCTCTTTTGGAGCACAAAGATAGAGTTAATTAAATATTGTGTTTCCCTTCGAACATACCCCTGTAGAAGTAGCATAACGTCAGAACTAGGGCCCGGTTGTTTGAACGCTGAATAACGTAATAATATTTTTATTTATATTTGAAAAAGTGTTGATAAAAAGTAGATATTTAATTTCTTGGTACAGACATACAGATGTTATGCTATCCTTTTCTAATTGCATTATTTAAACGAGTATCATCGGTACGTCAATTCTGAAAACAAAATATGAATATATGGTTGCCTAAATTATTATTACTGTTATTTTCAATATGTAAACAATATCTAACAATGTTTACCAATAAAAATAAGTTTTTAAATCCTCTTTTTGTTAATATTAATTGTAAACTTCGCATTTATAGTAATTTCTAACACTTAAAAACACCGAAAAAAGTCACGACAAGCAATTAAACTTAAAGACAAGATTAGTAAATATGTTTATGTCTGTCAAACATCAAAAAGCGTCTCCCCCACCGACCATAAACAGCCTTCAAACAAATCTATTGTTGTTTAAATTTAGGGTATGATCGAAGGTGTTTCCCCAGAAGGAAACGCCATACCTCATATGGGGCTCAATAAGTGAAAAATATCCTTTTTGCGTCTTGTCTTCCTAGTACCAAGGGATTAAATGACAATTCATCAAAATAATTTTTTTCAAAGAAAAATTATAAAAATTTCTAAACTTTTGATAATTTTGTCCTCGAGTATATATTAGGGAGAAGTTAATCACAAAACAATGCATAAAATAGCGTTGTTTTAAAAATTAAAATAAAAAATAGTTTTCACAAATTCTGGTAAAATTGCGAGTGCATGCTTGTTAATAAGAGCGGCTGTTCTTGTGCTAAAGAATAACATTTATAAAAATACCCAAACAACAGATCCAGGAATTTTGCTTTAAATTATGGACAACTTTATTGACAATCTCTTCATAAATGAAGAAAAATATTTTAGAGTAGTTTTAGAAGTTTTCTTCTCCACAGGAAATCTTACTAACAAGAATATTTTGACAATGAATAAATTATAAATGTATAAATTTAAGGGAGACTGACAAATCCGGTCTCTAGGATCAAATCAGTATTTTTGTGTATCTAAAAAGTTGCTTAAATATTAAAACATAATTTTTGGCCTACTCTGCACTTACCAATAATGGCGCCCTGGTATCTATCATCTTGGTTAATATCATCTAAACCTAAATTTCTCTCTGGCGAAGGCATTATAAGACTAGAGGCTGGAGACCGTTGATTATTGGTACCGCACATTGCACACTTTGTCGATTTGGGCCAATTTTCGTAAGTACATGTCTAGGAATAAAATATTCATTAGTTTAGAGTTTAAACGAATACCATAGATCACATATAATAAAAAGAGATCATCAAATTCCCAAATTTCGGTCCTAAAATGGTAGCAAAGTAACTTTTTTGCGTTTCTACACATTTTTAAGTAGACAAACATAACTTAGCAGAGAACTGGTTATTTTTACCATATTTTTATTAACTCGCTTTTGAAATCAATTTTAAACTAACTTCTTCATGGCTAGAGACTTAAAATTTTTGAACGTAGCTCAGAACTGGATGACAATGCAATATTGACTTTGAAACTGACCATGAATGTATATTTCAAGGTCAACTCAATTTCTGATTATCTGATCAAGCTGAAATTTAGAATACAAATATAGACGCGATAACAATGCGATAGTACGACTTTGAATATATATAATTTAAGGTCAACTTCACTTCCGATTATCTAGTCGAGCTAAAACTTGGTACACATATATAAACTCAATGACAATGCACTATCATGAAACTAAACCTATATTTCACGGTCAATTTCACTTCCAATTATCCAATCAAACTCATTAGCTATGAAAAATTTACAATCATAAATTTTTAGGACTATGTGACAAATTATTTTATATTTTTATAGTCTGTTTTAAGATATGCTTGATTCAAAAAAACAAAAAAAAAATTTAGAGTAAAGAGTTTCTAAGAAATAAAAATAGAGGAGCCAATGCAGTCAAAAATGAAGAGTTTCTTTTAAATATGACCTAAATAATTCCAAACAGCTTTTTTTAACGCCATGTTGCCATGTTTCACGATAGCATTTTGTGAGTAATACAATCAACCACTGCTACAGCCATATCCTCAACACTGATTGTTACATAAACAAAATTCAGTATTTATTTAAAAATTTTATAATTAGGTCCAAAATTTTAACATAATGATATGTAAAAACCTTGTACACCTGCATCAATACGAACCTGGCAAACCCATTTGGCTTGAGATGTTCTTCTACTATTTTCTAAATTAATTAAACTAGAAGGGGGGCTATTATTCCTTGATAAACTCTGAGCTAAATCAGAATTTTGAGATATCCGAAGGGGCTGTATGTGCTCGTGGAGATTGTTTGCTGATAAGGGAGAATTTATACAGCTGAAAGTAAAAGGGTTTATTTAAAAATCTGAATAAAAAAAATAAATAAAAAAGTACCTTAAGCAGGAGGAACAATTCATATAATTACTGCAATTTTCACATTGACATTTGTCTTTTGATTTCTTGACTTCTAGTGAAGCTGCTGCACCTACTGGAGAGTATCTATCCTCCCTATCACCTGAAAGTGGAATTTTACTTTCAATAATAAAATTCGCCTAATAAATGCTGTAGAAATTATTTTAAATGTAATAAATAATCTTTACTTTATAAATCGGTAATTGTCAACCTTAAAGAGCCCTGTAACAAAAGGAATAACATAGTTTTACTAATTAAAGGAATATATTGCCCTTGTAGTGGCACTTTTAAAGGAAATGTGATTAGATCTGAATAGAAACCAATCACAATTAGTAACACTGAGAAACACAGCATGGATTTGGATCTAGAAAGTAAGAAGGGAGACCCATTGTGCATCCTCCTGGTTCAGCTCATCACCCAGCCTATAGAACTAAAGTAAGTGAAGAAATTTCCAAGTAGCATTGTCTTTATGTCAGCCAAGTAGACCTGAGAAAGGCAGCAATAAATAACCACAATTATGGTTCTATTTTCCTAATTTATATAATTTTCTGTAAAGTGATCTAAATACATATTTCAATATAATGTAAGAGATTAAATATAAAGCTCACCATGTATCCTATAAATATTTTCGAAGGGACGTGGGCCCCGACACATTGTACACTTGATAGCAGAAGGATAATTCTCATAGGTGCAGTACTCACAGGCCCATTTCTTTTCGTTTTCACTCATTTTCAAGATAATATGCTATCCTGAGTAATCTTGTACTATTTTTTGTCATGAAAATTTCATGGTATATTTTATTTTAAATTAACTAGGGCTAGTTGGTTGATGATGGAATATTCTTCATACCTGTAGAACCGTAAGAAACTATTAAAATTTAATATCAAATAAATGTATTGTATGTAAATACATGAACAGAACATTTTATAATATTGTTACAAAAAAATGAATGGGTTATATCAAGTTATGTTATAGCATTTTAATTTTATTTAATACTAGATATTTGAATAATGTATAAAGATTTTTCTAGGGACAACTCATCAGAATTATTAGTACCCATATCAAGATGGAGTCATCTTTATAAGATTGACTACATCAAGACCAAATATGCAAATGCAGTCTAGAAAAGGATGTTCATGTTCTCAGACAGATCTTAAAAATAAAAAAAAACTATTTTAAATTTCCTTTGTTATTCTCTAAATGCCTTTCCCACAATTGCACAATATTTTTACATTAAAAGGTGTTATAATGCTATATTTAACTTCTGGATAATAATAAACTTTTTCTAACCATTCAATAAAAACATATTTGTAATTGGAATCTTGCTGACTTTATTTCTGTGTTAATCACGAAAATAGGTGTCTGTAATTAATGGTAAAATATTATCTTCATTACTTATATATCCACTGCTTTTAAAATATCATAATGACCTATTAAAATTACATATTTACTTCCACACAAAGTAATCCAAACTTTGGCAAGCTAATCAAGGAAATGTTTAGGAAGCATTGCCAATGTCATCCAAGGTTTATACACAAACAATAAATACACGGGAAATAGCGCGTTCTGCACAGGTAATAAAAAATTGCATTTTAATTACATTCATTCAAGCTTCAAATCAAACAAAAATTTCTCTCACCTTCAGAAATAGGGTCAGGAAAAAAGTTATTGTGGTGAAGGCACTGCGGTTAGAGATTTGTGTACTTTTACAAACAACAAATTTAGATACCATTTGTATGCCAATCTTCCTAATTTTCTGTTGACAAATCGATGCAAAAATATTTTTCGACGTCAAAATAACAACCTCTCTTGGCAATTTTTTTCGTGTCCTTCACTTTCCAATTCTGACATGTGTCATTTTTGACTTTTGTCCGTTTACATTTTAAAAACTCCTAAAGATGGCATCACGTGTATACTAAAAGCAAATTTGGATAGGTAACACGCCTTTTTTTTAGCCCACGTAGTAAGGAGTGGTGTGTCATTTTTAATTAGTGGTTTTTCATTTTACTCACGTATTTCATTAAGATATGTGCGTGTTTTTACCTATCATTATTTCACAAACTTTTAATTAACGGGTAATAGAAAAACACTAAAGTTTTTCTCTACAACTTTAACTGAGTAGCAACAATTACCAGGGGGGGGGGGTACACCTTTGTGGATCTAAATCTCTAGCAACTTCAGTTAAAAACAAATGTTGCCAAGTCGTTTAAATATTTGTCAGATATCAGCTGTCGTTAGAATTGCCTACAGCGCAATGTAAATTGTCAAGAGTGGTGCCTAATGTCAATTAGTAATAATTTTCGAATTAGAAAAAGAATTTTTGTAATTATATTCTTCGAAGAGTTTGTTTAGGATCACGACATTTCAGCATGACCAGGATACGCCCGCTAACGGATAAGCAGTTAAGGTAGCTGGGAAGAGTTAAAAGGCTGGGTTTTAGGGAAGAGAATAGGAGCACCAAGGTTAGAGAAAATTGATAAAATGGATGCTTTGGAACTTGATAATAACAATGCAAATAGTAGCATTTTGTTGCTCAGGGATAAAACCAGGAGTATGATTTCCAGTTTGTTAAATCCCCACAAACTGTTAAGGACAGAACAAGGAATACCACGGTAAGAATTTTTTAGTGACTCTTAAAACATACCACATAAATATGTTAATAACATGTTTTATCCATAAACATTACCATTAAAAAGAATTATTGCTCCTCTGTTTTCCTGGAGTTTTTAGAGTATTTGTATGGCTAACATAAGCTATTGATTCTAATGTTTTAATAATTTAAAACCAACTCGAGTGCATATTTAACATCAGCTCGGCCAGTTTCTCTAGGTCCTTAAACACTGTTATGTTTATTTGATAATTATTTTGAATAAGTGAAATCTAGAGAAATTACTTTTTTTTTTGAAAATTCCTTTTCATACTCCCTATTTCAAGATCATGGTTCTGGCCTTGTTTTTCCAGTTTTTTAAAAATACAGAAAAATCTTTTCACTTTAGATGTAATTTTTTCTACTAAATCGTTAAAATTTTGGTACATCCACAAATTTCATGTTTATAGAATCTTCAATGTTATGTAAAATTTTATAAATTTGCCCTTTTTTAATTGGATATATCAGGAAAAACTACTAAAACGCTATAAAAACAAAATTGCGGGATATATGTCAGCAATGTCACTTGTCTCAAAAGGGATATAATTTACAGTGTTGCCACAGCATAAATATGATTTCTGTGAAATACTTATATATTGTTTTTTTTTTTAAGCTTAAAAAAAGGACTCAAAAATATATTTTCTCCTTCTTTCATTTCTATATTATGTATGATTTTTTTCTCCAAATATTAATGATTCCATAAAATTCTGAAAAATTGTTGAAATAAATAAGTGCAAGTTAGAGATAGAGAAGAAAACGTAGCGGCTCTTTCTCGTTTCCGCTACAGAACAGTCAAAAGAGAGTCATGTAAAAATGGGTACTTCTGAGATCTATTGTATCAGATTGTTGGATAAGGCTTATAACTACTTAGCAGATGAGGGCTTCCAACATCTGACTGTAAATCATTCAGAAAATTTCATAGATTCCAATAGTGGAGCCCACACTCAAAACATTGAAAGGTTCTGGAGGGATTTACGTGGAAATGTTCCACTTTTGGTACGTGCGAAGAACACTTCCACAGCTACTTAGTGAAATATTTGTTTCAGAAAAAACATTCGTACCATAGGAACATGTACCATGAATTTTGTAAATATTAATTAATTAATAAACCATCAGATTTAGAAGTCAAACGGCTTCGCACTCCCTCTAGGGATTATTGACTCATACCAGCTATACAAAAACACCAAAGTATGAAGCTCTGTGGGGACCCTTTCCATGTTATCGGGTCCTAGGTGGCATGATCTTCTGTACTTTCGGACGGTCCGCACGATTACAAGGAGAACTGCTTTCTGGATTTGGTTCATACAGATGCTCACTAAGGCCCAATCCGTTGGTGTTCTGCAGGAGGTTCTTTGGTATCACTCTAATTGTTGATAGTATTATGGGAATCCTGTAGACGCTGTTCATTGCCCACTGTCTGCGGATCTGCACCTCCAGATCTCTGTATTTGGCGGTCTTCTCAAACCATTATTACTATTATTATTATTAAAATAAGTTACACCATGAAAACATTTAATATCTGGCAACGTTGTAGCGAATATTTGTCGTTTTCAGTAATAGAAGGATGTATGAAATTTATGAAACTTATTTTTGGCTTCTCGTCGAATATACAAGTTTTTCTTATTTTTTTTGGTAAAATATGTACAAAAATAGTTGATGTATTACATATGATGTGTTTTAACCAGTACTGTCTAAAATAAATATGAAAGTTTAGGGTTTTTTCCAGAAATAAAAGTGACCTTGTGAAGTGAAGCTTGATGTTTTTTGTGTTTCCCGGAAAATGGAAGAATATTGCGAAAAGTCAAGTCCAGAATCATGTTCTATGACCTTGAAATAGGGATTGTGAAGAAATTTTTTCAAAAAAGATTTCTCGTAACCATAATAACTGGCACTTTCACTTTCATTGCACCTCTATTTTTTACATACAATTTTTGTACTCTGGCACAGACTCTATGGTAATCTAAAAAACATACCTGAATAACACCAATATTAAACGTGAACCAGTCAGTTTTTGAGCACGAAAATGTTGAAGAAAGTTAATAGACTAAAAAAATAAATTTTTTATGTTTTTAAGTTGATTATAATGTGGTGTCGTGTAAGTAAAATGTAATGATTAAAAAATTTCCTTGGTTTGAACAGATAAGAGACTAGTGTTTTTCTGACCATTTTGGTTAAAGTTTGTTTTATAATTTTTTTTTCTTAATTATTTTCAAATCAGTGACCATTTTACCTGATATGTTCTCAGAATTTTTAAGAGAACTTTTTTTAGTGATTGGCAAGGTCTAGCAGAGTTATGTGGAATATCCGGGGAATTTATACCCAGCATTACCAACGATCAAGACCCTACGGCTAAAGTTTTAAAATTGTGGCATGCTAATTTTAAAGTGGATGCCACAATAGGTAAATTATTCTGTTTTTTGGATCAAATGGATCGAACTGATGTTGTAGATGATGTTTCACCTTTAGTAGGTAAGTTTAGTATGTTTTATATTTGTTTAAAAAAAAGTGTAGGACTTGGAAAAAAAATCGGCTGTTTTATAAAAATTAAGGTAATTGAATGTAAATTTTAATTTTTAAATAGGTGAAAGTGTTTTAAGCTACTGAATTTTCAAAAAAAAATCTCAAAAATGACAAATATTTTCAAAATTATCCTGATTTGTTTATCTTAATAATTATAGTGAAAATGATTTATTTCACATATACAATCAGTCAACTGATATCTGTACACCAATGTATTATATCCTATCATTAAAGTTTATGGATGTGTCTTATTTGGATATTAAAGAACAATAAGATGGACAAAGATTTTGTTTTCATAAATTTGTAATATCAAGTAATTTTTATAACATATAAAAGTTGTTAATGATAATAAGCTCTAATTCTTGGATTCATTAGAGATTTTGTATTTTTCGGACATGGTTTGTTTTAATTCTTTTTAATACAGGAATTTACCTTTCTTAATAATAATTCATTACACATAAACAATAATAAAACAATATTTTGGAATAAATATATCTCTTGGGTATCTCACTAATCTCAAATAATATATACAAACAAGATAAATCACTAAGGATACCCTGTAAGGTGTGTTTTGCTCACTGACAGAAATTAAATTGAATTATTAGAAATTTTATTGTTGCAGTAAATTTATAAACGCTTATAATATTTAAGTATAATTAGATTTACGGCAGTCCTCAGTTACCTGCGGCACTGAAGCAGGTACTTTGGAGGTTTCGGTAATAGTTTTATTACTCTCTACTTCTTGAATAGAGTATAGAATTGTGTAGGCTTGCTATCGCCCCTCCCCTTCCCAAGAGCTTTGAGTTCAGGAAAATAGAACCGATTCTGCCTTTTATATTAGGAATGTGTATGCTGCTGACACCCGTCTCCCGTTAACAACTTGTTTTTCTTGCGATAGCCCATCACTCAAGAGCTTTGACTTCAGGAAAATAGACCCGATTCTGCCTCTTATACTAGGAATGTATATGCTGCTCGCATTCTCCTTCCCCTGTCGGCAACTTGTTTTTTCTTGTGATCGCCCCCCTCTCCAAGAGCTTCAAACTCAGAAAAATACACCCGACCCTGCCTTTTACACTAGAAATGGGAATGTTGCTCCCCCCTCCCCTTTGACAACTTGCTTTCGCTTGTCATACTGTAATTTTGTGATATTACCGCTCCCCCCCCCCCCCCGCCCCCAAGAGACAGGCTGGATCCGCCCCTGCATGGAAGTGAGTAAAAAGCACCTAGATGACTTAACATCTGTATGAGAAACTGGATCAAAATTACGTTTGAATATGTGTCTTTAACGGCAGTATATCCAAATCCTACAACTACATTAAAAAAAAATTCGATTAAATCTATTAATATATCCAACAATATCTATTATACAACCTATTTTAAATAACTTAAACTTGACAATATTTCTTATCTCCATGGATATAAGATTGAAAAGTTTTGGTGTCAGATAGCTTAAAGATTGAAGATTAAGATTTTTATTACTACTAGGAGTGATAATGTATTTATTAGTTTATTACGGGTTTCATAAGAATGATTTATATAATTCATCAAAGCTGCATTTTTATACACAAAAGAACATACTTCCGGGACATACAAAGAATGGATATCCAAAATCTCATAAGTGTAAAGCAGTGGGGTTAAAAGTGCCTATTTTTTTCTTATTGATCACCTTAAGTATGTAATTCTGAACCACCTTCAGAGATCTCAACGCAATATTTTACAGATAACCCCTCACAATAATTCCATCTCGTACAAGAGATTCCACATTCTAATCAATAATTTTTTCTTGTTATTCTGTCATGAAATTTTGTTTGATGCTGGCTAATTCTGCTCTAAAATCGGACATCTGTAATGTTAATTTGTGAATTAACGTTGCGAGCTGGTTTCTGCTTCTGGAGATCGCCTCAGGCGTTGAAGCTGAAACAACTGCTATTGCCGACCGAGGTGAAGGTAATACCGCGTAAATATTATCGGCTAATTCAGCAGTGCTATTTAAAGGCTGGTGTAACTGCGTAGCTAGAATTGGCTGCAGGTTATGAGGCAATCGTCTTACCCACAAGCTTCGAACCATTGCCTCTGGAACGGCTGTCCCGGCCAAGGATTGTAGTCGTCGAAGAAACTGAAAGCGGATTTATCTAGAAAGAGGATTCAAAGCAGGAAGACTTAAAGCAATATTAAAACTGAACTAATAGAATATGTCACTGTAAACGGAGTTAGACTAGTAGAGAATAGGGGTGGAATAGAATAGAATAGGCCTCTAACTTGGAAGTTGAGGGTTTTTAAACGAATCTACCTATAATTTACTAGTATCGTACGGTGTTGTCACGTTCTCCAACTTTTCAGCGGTCTATTAAAAGTGATTCAGAAATTTCGGATAATTCCGCCTAAATTGCAACATCGCAACACATTCTCTTGCAAGCAGTTGGAAATCCCGAACCATCAATGGCCATAAAAGGGCCCGATTGGTTTATTGATACACTCCTTAAATTGTACGAAAAGATATAGCTTATTTTACTAAAGTAAGAAAAATATCACGTTTTCAGTCCAGCATTGTAAAAAGAACTATAAAATATATTGAATCTTAAATAGATACAACAGGATAATAAAATATAACAAATAGTTAATTTGAAAAAGGTATGAAGGATATTTCTGATAAAAGAGTATGAGAGGCCTAGAGCCGCCACAGCCTGTTGGAAATAAATAGCTATTTATTTATTTAAGTATAAATCCTAAATACACAGTTTAGCTACCAAAATTAAATCGAAGCAAATCACCTTTTTTTATCCTATCACAGCGATGTTCCCCCTTAAGACCTATTATTGGATATGTCAGCGACATATAACGATATGAATGGGAATAAGGTACTCATCGCCGAATACTTATTATTACATTAGTAGCAAAACAAGAGGTCCTGGGTTCAAGCTAACTGAAGTAGAATTAAAATAACATTTAAATAATTCTTTTTAGAATAGAAGTTTTTGGTAGTTCTGCGAAATAAATTTAAAAAAAAAAGTGAAAGGTGGAGATTTAAGCTTTCATTTCGAATCTCTATAGTTTTGTAACTCAAAGATAGTGTAAAATTTATCTAGTTTATCAATAGGAAAATAATAAGTTTTGAAAAAGCTGTACTTTGAGCTAATTTTAAAATTAGTTTTTCATCAGGTTTGCAAACGTGTCTAAATATTGTTTAAAATTTCAATTTTGCGCTTTACTCTTTATTATTAGCATATAAATCATATTTAATAACTAACATAAACGATCAAATGTTTAGCGTGAACATGACCAGTTACCTTGACTATTGAAGAGTTTTCGCTTGTAGTTAGCGAGATTTAAAAACGAAAGTATACTATAAATATTTTCACCTTGTCTTTGCTACGTTTTTTTAATCCAACAAAAATCATTCAGGAAATAACTAGAAATATCTAGATATTGTTATTTTTTATTTAGAAAAAACATCCACGTAAGTGAGTTCCTGTAATTTTTCAAGCATTCTTTAAGAAAATTTGAAATGAATATTTGAACGTCTATTGAAAATTCTTTTTACTTGATTACGAAGATATTTGATTTTTAGTGATTTAGTGAACACTATTTTTAAAAAGTATTAAATTTCGATTCATTTGGAAGAACATTTTTTTACATTTAAATCTTTTAATAATACCGTATTTACTGATAATCGCCAGCAAAAACTCCTTATATTTACTTTGGGTAAAAAATATAATCAGCATCACATCACATGATGTGATTGATATCGAAGGTATTTTACTTGTGTTATACTTAGGTATTATTTTCTCATTCGCACTTAGGAATAAAAAACAATATATTTTCTGAAATGCATTGTGCAAGTCACAGAAATGTTGAATGGTATGGAAAAATATTGAAATAAAAGAAAAGTATATATTTATTAAATTTCCTTCAACCTTGGTATCTTTTTTATTTTATTTAAATATTAAAGACATACCCTACTACTACATTTCAAAATAAAAATAATACGTTTATTAAAAAACTTAATGATCACAACGCTGTAGAACATAAAATAGACTAAAGAAACTTGATCAGGTGGTTACCTAAACTATAATTCAAACCACCGAAAAAGTCAAAAAAATAGTGTGATAATAGGTCTAGCAGATTGCCTTAATCTCCCGGAAATATCACCATGAAACCCTAAAAAAGGTACAAAAAACTCTCATAAACAATCACTTTCCAAAAAAAATGTATTCAAAATAATAAAACAAAGAACACATTTGTTCTATAATAAAACAAAAGAACCAAAAAATAAAAATCGAGAAGAAAATAACTAGTATATCAGTACACCTTATACGAATAGTCTTTCGGAGAAAATAAAACATATTTTATCAAAACATCATATAACCGTTTGTTATAAAGCACAACATTTACTGAAAAATGTATTTACCCCTTAAAAAAGTAAAGTAGCTAAAAAGAAAAAATCCAATATTATTTATTCAATATCTAAACTGTCCTGAAACTATATAGGAATGACCACACAGTAGACTGAACGGTCACAAATATACAAAGAACGCTTCAACTGCATTACACAAGCACGAAATCCAAATAAAACCTGAATTCGATTTTAACAACACCAAAATATTAACTCAAGACCCAAATTATCATAAATTAACTACAAAAGAAATGATAGAAATTAAAAAAGAATAAAACGTCGTAAATGATGACGTAATCAAAGCTAAAATTTCAAATATAAATAAATAGATGAATAGAAAAAGTTATGAACTTCTTTTATACCCTGTATTAATTCTATAAATATTCCGGACACTGTATATAGTAATTTTTTTAATGTAAAAAAAAATTTTTGTGTATATATATATATATATATATATATATATATATATATATATATATATATATATATATATCAATATTGAAGTTTGCTGCTGACATATTGTTAAGAGAATTTATGCATCTTACCAATGGCGAAGATTAATTGGAGGTTTTTTTTTTAACTACGAGTTTATATGGCTGCTGCGACTGAAGCAATTTAGCCAGCTTCCTTTTCTCCCGTACTTTTACACTTTAACTGGGTTTGGAAGACAGTTTTGTAAGAAAAAAACGAAGAATACCGAATCTAAGCGGGCATGGATATTTTCATCATCTAACCAGGATTATTGGCCACGTATATGACCTACTATAATAAGAAAGCCACATGTGTGATAGATATTTTCATAATTCAGACCGATTCTTTTGCTTGAACTGCTGGATGCGGAATTAACCGTCCGCCACAGGTATATCCATTCACTTTCACTGCACAAAAAAATGAATTGTGGGGCGAAAATCGCCTCGCTTTCCGTAGAGCACGCAATCATGCACAGACTTTGCCATAAGCAGTTTAGGGTTCACCCTTACACTGGACGTTCAGCCCGAATTCTCGCGTCCGTCCCCAAACAACCAAACCATGTTTTTTTCTTGCTTTTTGCAAGAGGGTACCAGCTACGTGTTGACAATGCAACGACCATAACGGATGTCAGTTAGAGGTTATATGTATGTCTTCTTCTTCTTCTAGTGCCACTCCTATCGGCGGCTCGTCTAGATGCTTTAAGTCAGCTACACCTAAACCATTTGCGCAAGTCATGCAGATAAGATATTCCCCTTTTTCCAACGCTTGTAATAGAAGGAGTGCAATTTAAACAAAAATATTCTAAACAGTAAGGCAAGTCAATAGAGTCATTATATGTACCTTAAAAACCAATAATATGTCAAAAAATACTAGGGCTGCCATTATTGTATTAAGAAATATTACCTTTTATAAGTACATTAGTGTCTGTATTGATTATAGCGATAATTTGACGAATTTATAGGTATTTTCTGTATCGATTTTATGACATATAGTAATTTATCCTGGTATAGCTTCCACAGAGTGCTAGCATACTCCAGCGATGAACGAACACTAGAATTATACAACAGAATAATAGATCGGGGGTCCTGAAAATTTTTCGTAACTCTGCTGATTAAACCAAAGTGTCTGAAGGCTCTTTGAACCCCTAATCTCATTCTTTGATATTGAAGTACAGTTATTAATTGCATGGAGATTTAACCGGTATAGTAAATAAGAAACAGTTTTCAATATTTAATAATAATTTGTTAACTCTGCAATTAGTCGTTATAGTGTTCTGTATCCTTGGCGTATAGCAAAGTGCGGAGTGATAAAAAACTCTTAACGTAATTTTAAAACATGTTAAATAAAAGTGGGCCGAGGAGAGACAACAGCTCCTAGGAGTTATTGAATAAGAGCCTTGCGGTGCAGAAGTTGTATCTGAGGCAAAGTTATATATATATATATATATATATATATATATATATATATATATATATATCTGCTGTATTTCCTACGAACATTCGGATGGTTCTCGCGGTTGCAAGGAGAACTGCTTTCTGCATAGGTTTATACAGATGCTCACTAAGGCCCAGTCCTTTGATGTTCTGCAGGAGGTTCTTTGGTATCACTCCAGTTGTTGACGGTATTATGGGAATCGTTTGGACGCTGTTCTTTGCCCATTGTCTTCGGATTTGGACCTCCACATCTCTGTATTTGGCGATCTTCTCGTTGTATTTTGACCTTAGGTTGTTGTTAGGTACAGCAATGTCGATTAGTGTAGTTCGCCTAGAAATTTTATCTATTAGTATAATGTTCGGTCTCAATATAACTTGTACTGGTTGTTCTCAAGAATAGGCTCCGGATTGTACTTGTAATAAGGCACTTTTCCTATCTGTAATAGGTTTAACTTTTCTGCTAACTCTTGGTGGAGTATCTTAGCGGCTGAATCGTGTCTTTCCTTATACTTGGTTGCGACAAACGCTTGGCATGCTCCAGTTATGTGCTGAATTGTCTCCGATGTTCGACAGCCATATCTGCATTAGTCGTTTTCTATTGAGGGATCTCTAATGATGAACTTCCCATATTTCTTCGTCGGAATAACCTGGTCTTGGATAGCTGACAAGAAGCCCTCCGTTTCCGGAAACATCTGTCCTGAAATCAACCAGTAGTTCGACGCTGAGTTGTCGATATTGTCCTGATTGACCTCATTTGGATGCCGTCCATGAAGTGGTTTCTGTAGTCAGGTGTGTAACTTCTCTTGGTCTGTTTGGTGGTGAGAAGTAATATCTTGTTCCCTCAACTGTAGTGGCGTTGAGTCGTCTGCCTCTCATATTGCTCGATGTAGTGTGGAAGAGTCCACTAACCTGTGGCAATATGAACGTAAGTTTATTATTTGTTGGTCGAGCTGCTTACCAATATCCACCAATCCTCTTTCTCCTTGGTGTCTTGGAAGCATTGTACGTTCAATAGCTCTCCGCAAAACAGTAGCTTAGCGCAGAGCAAGCATACGTGTTGAGAGCCTTAAACAAATGTCTACTGTTTAAGTTGTTTCGTAATACCCGCCTTACCCTTCTGACAAATTCGGTTGTCAATTCGGCTTTCATAGTGCCATGGTCAATTCTAATATTAAAAATATTGGTAAATTATTATTTTAATGCAGATAGTCGTTGCGCAGAAACTTAAAAGCCTGATTTTTGTATGTAACCTGAATGTTCCTACCAAAACAGTACTTCCAAAAGGTCAATTTTAAGTTGATCTTGTAGAAAAAAAAAGCTTAAATATTAATACTGTTTTTTTGGTAGATGAGGACATTTATAACGAATAAATTAAACTGTGTTCCAAACAATTTTATTGTTTTGCTCGAAACGTAATTTTACCTTTTAGAATATGAACTTGATAAGTGTGTAATTACGAATGCGTTTTACATGAGATTATTAAAATTAGTTACGATTGTTAATTCTATTGTTTTCCACAATGTATTTCATCACGCTCGGATTTATTGTCGCAAAAAATTCTGTTGAAAATTCTATTTAAAATAAAAATAAACAGGCGTGAAATAATATGATGTCATCAAATATGGAGCATCTTTATCATGTACGTGCACGAGTACTTTGTTATCGAGAATTGCGGTTATGCATTCTAAGTATTTTATAGATTTTTTAAACGATTTCCTGTGTTTGGGATAATTCGTTTTTAGAGTCAATATATTGGGGGGGAACATTAGTTGACGCAAGTTCGAAAATAAAAAGCCAAATCAATTTATAGGAAAATTCAAAAACACATCAATTCGTGATTTTTATTTAGGCATATTGATGATGTGTTTTTGTGAATATCACACTACTTCACGGTCTAAGGCATCGACAAAGCGAAATTATCAATTACTATAATAATTAATAATTTTTGAAATTATCATTTGTCGAAGTAATTAATCGTTAGGCGTAAAAGTATTCATTACCAGAATAATTAATTGGTAATTTTTTCTGAATTAAATTAAAAATAATTTAATTTTTTTTCGCAAATAATGCAGCATCATATAAAATAGCAACATAACTATGATCATTTATTTATCCCGTTAGTGCAATTATGATTATAATTTACTTTCAATAAAGAACAGAATATGTATTATAACCATACTTATATTATGAATCGCTCCGAGAACAAAATGAGTTTAACTTGAACTCTGATTTCAAAATATTCTAATCAAAAGGTGTGAAAAACATCAAGTTATTGTAAAAAGTTTATTTAAGCATGTGGTCAGAATTTTTTTTTACTTTTTTTTCGCTTTTTTTCCGTGATTTTTGAGTTCAATCGTTGCAATATGGAGAAGAAAATCTCAGAATTTTCCTAAATCACATAAACAGTATACACCCGAAAATCAAATTCACCATGGAGACAGAACGGGAAGGAAAACTACATTTTCTAGATATCCTACTGGAAAGAAAAGAGGATGGCTTGCTTTCGCACACTGTCTATAGAAAGCCCACTCGCACCAACAGATACCTCAACGCCGATTCACATCACCACCCCAATTATTTGCAGTTGTGAAATCACTTGCGCTTCAATCGTACTCCCTTACACATCAAGACAATTACCACAAAGAAATGAACATAGTGCTAGACGCCCTTACAAAAAACGGTTATAAAAAAGAACATATAGACAATGCTCTAAAAAACAAAAGTATGGCCCCGAAAAATCGTGAAAACCAAGAGAATAGCTCCGAGTTTTTGTTCTTTATGTCAGAGGCATCACAGACAAAATTGAAAAAATTCTCAAAAGGTATAACATTGAAACCATTTTCACTACAGACCGTAAAGTAAAAGATCTCTTGACAACACCTAAAGAAAGAATCCCTCTAGAAAACCAGGGAGTGTACGAAATTTCATGCGGAGAATGCAGCTCATCTTTCGAACATATAAACGCTATCGAGCAAAAGACAACTTCTTCTGCACTGACTCAACACTGGTTAAACACAGGACATAAGATAAATTTGTCAGGAACAAAAATGCTATCGAGATGTGAAAACCTGTCCACAAGAGTTATAAGGGAAGCTACCGAAATTGCAAAGAGTTCCAACAATTTAAATAACAGAGTTGATAGCCAGAGATTGCCTAATACTTGGAAAAATCTGCTTACAAAACATCAACTAGTAGTAGATAGTAACGAAACAAATTACAACTCAGCAACGCTACCCCAAACACTGACAACAGAGCCGATGACGCGCAGCAGGTCTCGCAACCTGATTGGCTTGAAGCATCCGGCCAACGAACGCACTCCGCGTATACACGGGACCTACAGCATCCGAGTCGCAGGCGTCAATTCGCTCGTAGACGTTGTACAGTGAGCTTTGAAAATGGTGAATGAGATTTCATCGAAACGTCAGCTGCTTTACAGTCCTGAGAGGAACTCGGCACATACACAGGATACCCGAAAACCTTCGATTACACATATAGAGCGGTATTTGCAGGAAATAACCTATATATAAATATATATTTTTCATATTCTCTGCCTGAAAGGAGAATTACATATATAACAAACTATTTAAATACGGCAAAAATATTTCTTTATTTCTTGCTGAAATTTTGATTTTTAAAAATTTCACGTTACTCCGATGATTCATAGATGTCGTTCGACTGGCGATATTTTTCAGTCTGACATCGAAGTTGGTATATGGCAGGTGCAATATCCTGCCGACATACCTTGAAATTTATGGTTCATATATCAGTTATTTCCTGCTAATGTTGATCTCGGTCTGATACAGCTCCACTGACGAGATCATGAGGTGATCGAAACGCGTATGGAGAGAGGACCAGAACGATATTTGCAGGAAATATACTGTTTGTATATATATTTTTCATATTCTCTGCCTGAAAGGAGAATTACATATATAACAAACATGTCTTAAAGATATGTAAAAATTGTGATTTTTCAATATATTTTAGACATGTCGTAAAACAGTAAATTTAATCGAATGTTACCAACCATGGCTAATCTTGTGTTTGTTTCCTTTGTAACTTCCGATAGTTAGTTACCTCTTACACAAAAATGTTTTGTGTAAGAGGTAATTTTTTTACTTTTGTACTACTCCCCCATCGACCATAAACTGCGTTCAAACAAATATTTTGTTATTTAAATTTACTGGTGTGAATGAAGAAAACTAAGGTAGAAATGTGTATTATATTCTTGAAATTAATTAGTTTAAGTGTAAAATGTACCGTATAAACTTCATTTAGAACCAAAATCAAATATAAATATTTTTCATTTACCCCGCGTAGTCACTTGAATATTTTTATTGAAGTTCATCTCTAGTATTTACATTGTGGAGTAATAGTTTTCTTTATTCTTGTATCGTATCAATCCTTTCAAATTCTTCAAACTCCTTCAAAAAGGATGAATAATGAGAAATAATTTAAACACCATTTTTCAGCTGAAGATCTGAGATTTTATAAAGAACACCCGCCAAACAGCAAAAACATCTCTCCCTTCGACTTGGAAGCCGATAAACATATCCTTACCAGAGATGATGTCATAAGAATTAACGAAGGCCTAGAACCGCAAAGGTACGACGCTTTTGTGTTATTTGCAGACGATGACATCGACTTTGCGACCGAATTAATTGAAAATATGGAGAAAAATTATAATTTGAAGTTCTGCGTAAAGGAGAGAGATTTGGTGGTTGGGGGCTCGGAACATGATGCTGTGATTAAGTTAATAGCAGAAAGGTTTGTGAACAAAAACTGCACACAGATGTTTTCAAATCAGCACAATGAAACTTCGGGAAATGTTTAAAAAGGAACTACTATGTTTTATACCACTAAATTTATTAAGAAAACAGTGACTGCAGTTTCAACTCACAGAGTCATTTTCAAACTGAATTACAAAGGTAGACTAAGTATTCAATACAGAAACATGAGAAAATTTAACAATAAATAAAAACTACCTGAGATATTACATTATTACAAAGGGGAGGTACTAAATTTTGGGAACTAATTATTATTTGGCGACAACAAATAACGGGGAAAACCCAAGTTCATTAAGCAAATTTACATTTTTATTTTTACTATGTTTATATATTTCTAAACTTTTGGCTCTTTGTTGAATAATGTAATATGTCAGTGTTGCTTAAATCAGGAAAACTGTGGCTGTGTTCTAAGCAATTGTTGGCAAAGCTCTAGTCTGTTTTTTGTAGTCTGTATGATCGGTGGTGTTCTGAAAAGCGAGTTTTAAAGCTTCTACCACTTTGTCCAATATACAAGCTATCGCACTCTGAACATTTTAACTTATAAACTCCTGATTTATCAAATTTATTAATTTTATCTTTAGCGTTGTAAAGGATAGTGGACAGATTGTGTTGAGACTTAAACGCTACTTTTATGTTATGTTTGGAAAGAATACTAGCTATGTTTTCTGATAGGGTACCACAGTATGACAAAGATATATAAGCTGAACTATCTTTATCATTTTTTATTTTGGGATATATCGAATTAAAAGCTAGTTGTTTTTGTTTTTTAGTTATTAATTTCTTTATGGTTTGTTGGGAGAAATTGTTTGATATTGCAATCCTTTCAATGATATTTAGTGCCTCTTGAAGATCTTCAGAAAGAGGCAAAGAGAATGCTCTATGTATCATTGAATTGTATGCAGCCATTTTGTGTTGTAAGAGGTGTAGCCTCTTTCTGAAGAAGAGGAACTAAACATCATTGAAAGGATTGCAATATCAAACAATTTCTCCCAACAAACCATAAATAAATTAATAACTAAAAAACAAAAAACAACTAGCTTTTAATTCAATATATCCCAAAATAAAAAATGATAAAAATAGTTCATTTTATATATCTTTGTCATACTGTGGTACCCTATCAGAAAACATAGCTAATACTCTTTCCAAACATAACATAAAAGTAGCTTTTAAATCTCAACACAATCTGTCCACTATCCTTTACAAGGCTAAAGATAAAATTAATAAATTTGATAAATCAGGAGTTTATAAGTTAAAATGTTCAGAGTATGATAGCTTGTATATTGGACAAAGTGGTAGAAGCTTAAAAACTCGCTTTTCAGAACACCACCGATCATATAGACTACAAAAAATAGACTCGAGCTTTGCCAACCATTGCTTAGAACACAGCCACAGTTTTCCTGATTTAAGCAACAATGCCATATTACATTATTCAACAAAGTGCCAAAAGTTAAATATTCTTGAATCTTTAGAAATATATAAACATAGTAAAAATAAAAATGTAAATTTACTTAATGAACTTGGGTTTTTCCCGTTATTTGTTGTCGCCAAATAATAATTAGTTCCTAAAATTTAGTACCTACCCTTTGTAATAATGTAATTTCTCAGGTAGTTTTTATTTATTGTTAAATTTTCTCATGTTTCTGTATTGAATACTTAGTCTGCCGTTGTAATTCAGTTTGAAAATGACTCTGTGAGTTGAAACTGCAGTCACTGTTTTCTAAATAAATTTAGTGGTATAAAACATAATAGTTCCTTTTTAAACATTTCCCAAAGATGATTAACTACCACATAGTAACGGCTACCAGGATCAACAATGAAACTGTTTTTTCTTTTAGATGTGGAAGATTAATTGTAATTATTTCTCCGGCATTTTTGGAGAGTAATGCTAACAAATTTTTTTATAGTTTGGCTCAGTCAATTGCCATAGGTAGGTATCTTTTTAAAAAATTAATTTTTATTTCACCAAATAAATGTTTTCATTATATTTTAGAACAACGGCAACGAAAAATTATTCCTTGCATTTACAAAGAGTGTGGAACCCTTCCTCCGGAATTAAGTTGTTATTTTAAGTTAGATTTCAGAAGAACGGGCACTTTTTGGAATTTTTGGGATAGGTTACACGATTCAATAAAAATGCCGGAGTACAAACCCAAAATGAAGTTGAGTCTGCCAGAAAATAGGTATGCAGTACGGTAAACTAAAAGAAGATTAAAAAAAAAGTTTGAATAGAAAATTTAAATTTCAGAGTACTTACTTTAGTAACGGCGTTGATAGGTTTTATCAGCTAGATTAAGGTTTAATATAGTAATATTTTTTTGTCAGAGTCGATAAGCTTTTCTAGGAAATTTATGATTCAAAAGTCACTAAATAGATAACCAGTTTATATTCACTAATTACAATATGTATATTCATTTCTTTCTTTAACTCTTCGACACTTTCATATTTCTTATACTATTTCACATTTTAATCGTAATAAATGTAAGTGATTAGAAAATCACAGGTAACAAATTACGTCGTTTCGAGGCTTGTAGCGTTCACTTTTCAGTCGGTGTAATTCTCTAGCTTTGCAGAAGCATGAGGAGGCGCTGAGAACAACAGAGGAAAATTTAAAAGCCACTTCTTCATTATGGTAATCAAGCCGGATGAGATTGAATGTGTTGAGAGATCTGACCATTACAAAACAAAATAAGTATTGGCCAGTATAATTATTATGTCCTAATAAAATAAAATGCCTTAGCATAAAGAAAGCCCAACGGCCGCCATCGAATTAATCCTAAATCTCACACCTCTAGATATATTTCTAGAGAACATGATGAAGAGGACGATTTATAGGATGATGAGAGATGAGGTCATAAAATGAAGGCACAATCTCTCATCCAGAAATCAACACATCTGGGACATGCTCCAAGATGAAATGATAAGAAATTCGGCTTTGTGAAAAACTTCAGCACAAAGTTGAATCGCAAGAGCGAATGGGACAGAAACACCAGCAAAAAATCTATTATATGGTATACAGATGGTTCCAAAACAACGGAGGGAACGGGAGTAGGAGTGTATGCACCAGACACTATGAAGGCTTGGGTAAGTCACTAAAGTTCTGACGGGGGTCCTGACGGAGCATTGTCACCTGAAGGGACACCTCAAGAAACTCGGACTGGTAGAAAGAGAAGAGCGCAGATTCTGTGAGGAGGAGGTTCTAGAAAACCCTAAGATGCGGTTCTTAGGATCACACCAAATCGAAGAAAAGGAGCTTCCCACCTTGAAGCCCTCCAATATCCTAAGATTCTTGAGGGAAGTAGGACTGCAGTAGGTGGGCACAATAGATCTATCAGGTCGCAGTGTACAGACCCCCCAACCTTACTCACATACTTAACTGCTTTATTGGTAGCTTCTTGAGATTTTCGGGTAATTTGTTAAAAACAGCACTACACAAGTATTTAGGTCCTCTCTTGAAGGCTGAAAGTCGATAAAGATATTAGACTTATACCTCGTACTGTGTTCATGATTATTTGAGGGAAAGATAATAGGATTTCTTCTAACAAACATTGTCGCCTCCAAGATAGGTATAGAGAGCAATGTCATAAGGCGGTTCTTACAAAAAAAAGCCACAACTGTCCGCAGGTTCTAACCGAAAGATAAGCCTAAACAAACGTTTCTGTAATACAAACACTCCTAATCAGTAGATTGGTACCAAAATAGAACCAAGTATTTTAGGAGGGGATATGCAAGCGCATAATATATATATCGATAATTGATTGAGATTTCGTATAGCAAAGTAAGCCGAGTTCAGCTTACCAACATGTTGTATGTGACTTAACCAGTACAGTTTATCAACCAAAAAACAACCCAAGAACCTTACTGAAGTCAACCTAGAAATCTTGTCTTCATTAACTGTTGCACTTCCTCCAGAGTATAGGGGCTCTTTTCGTGTTATTGGATCCTGTGTGACATTATGGTCTGTATTTCCTACAAACTTTGGAACAGTTCGGACGGTGGTACTGTCTTTTGCATAGCCTTATGAAGGTGTTCGCCAATATTCAATGTCTTAATATTCTACAGTTGACTCTTTTTTATCACGCTAGTTGTTCATAGAATTATGGTACTAGTTCGACGCTAATTTGTCGACATTTTCTGAATCATTTCTTTTGAGTGACGTTCACGAGCGAGTTTGTACAGTTTGACTTGAAACTTCTTTTGGTTTATTTGGTGATGAGAAGCCATTTCAAGCGTAGTTGTGTTGTATCGTTTACTTCACATATCACAGCTAACCTATGTAAATATGAACGTAAGTTTATTATTTGTTGGTCCAATTGTTTACCCATATTCCCTAATCCTACCTCTTACTTCGTGGTGTTTTAGTAGTTTGGTCCGTTCAAAGGTACTTTATGTGCCTTTGTCAAGAGTGTTTTGACTTTTCTCTGCAGGCTTTCTGTGTTCTGCCTACATTTTACAATTCCAAAAAAGCATCTGAGAACAGGTTTTGCAATACCTGCATTAGCAGTCTTGTTAATTCGACCTTTATAGTTCGCCGGTTAATTCTCTGTGCCTGTTTCATGGCCAGGTACTTATAAGACTGTTCTGTACTGTCAAATGTCCCTGGTTGTATATTTCCTTTATTATTATGCTAGGTGATTTGAAAAGTTTCTAAACTGTGATAAGATGGTGTTTATCAGAAAACATGCTGTTGCTGGATTGTGCTATCTTATGAATACATGGGAAATGTCAAGCCGATCTATCAGATAGTTTTTTTGCTACAGCTGTTTGAGATAGACCTATTTGGTTTCTCTTAAAAATGGAAAAATTAGAAATTCGGGCGGTGATAAAATATTTATATAAAAAAGGCTTGAAAGGAGATGAACGTCATATCAATATGCGCAATGTATTCGGGAACGATGCTCTTTCATGAGCAACAGTATTTAATTGGCTTGCTGAATTTAAGCATGGTTGTACAGACATCAGTGATGAGGCATGCAATGGACCCCCAAAAACTGCTACTAATGAAGAAACTATTTATTCTGTACATGATTTGGATCGATTTATAAAGAACAAAGCCAATTTTATGCGAGGAATATAATTACGGATGAGATTTGGGTTTACCACTCTGATCGTGAACTGCACCAACAAACCGCAGAGTGGACTGAGCCTGCTCGTTCTGTCCTGAAGCAGGTAAAGGGAACAAAATCGTCCAAGAAGATTATGGTATCGGTTTTTTAAGATGCAGTAGTTCAAATAACATCAGCACAAATAACAAGAGAATGCTAGTTGCAATCTGCTAGACCGGCTTAATGAAAAATTCTGAAGAAAAGACCTAGTTTACAGGACACTGAACTGATTGCTTGAACATCCACCCTATTTACCAGATTTAGCTTCTTCTGACTTCCATCTGTTCCCACACTTCGAAAGATTTCGGCACAGAAAGCATTGTTTATCGATTGAAGAAGTCATTGCTGCCATAGAAGGATATTTTGAAGGCTTTCCGGAAATTCACTTTAGAGATGGGATATATCAATTGGGGAATCGCTGAAAAAGATATATTGAATTCAAGAGAGATTATACTGAGTCAAATACGTACTTTCTATCAAATGTTTTATGTGTAGTCGAGAAACTTTTCAAATCACTTAGTATATGCTCTAGTGTCAAAGGAATCCAACACTTTCTTATTGACAGAGTTAATTAAAACGGAACTTTTACAGACTTAAAGAATACCATGTTTTTTAATATATTTTTAAAAAATAGAAAAATCTGTCTGCAATATGTTACTTCTTTACGATTTTTTAGTTTTATTTTTATTTGTTTTTAGCCTTTTCCGTCGAGACGATATTACTTCTCAATTAAAAGTAGGAAATATAGTATCTAGGTAAGTTATGTTATATCTGTAGATGAAAGTAGTAAGGTCCTAGTTTTTTCAATAAATTAAGATCAAGTAGTTTTCTCCAAGATAATAAATCTATTTTTTCTGTCGCGACATCTTGATTGAATTATTAAGCAGTTTTGGAGTAAAAATGTTAATGAACTAAATCATAAGAAAATTGCTGTATAAAACATAAGTATACATTATTTCAGATCTGATTCATATCCGAACCAATTTCTTGCACCGAATGATCTGAAATCGGCCTTACACAAAGACTCAGATAGTTCACAAAACATATCGCATTCTGTGAAATTTAGTAGTAGTATGAGCAATTTGCCAAATACCGAAGTGCCTGAAGACAACATGGCCCCTTCGACAAGTGCCAATAGTTTAGGGAAGTATCAGGAGACGGGGGTCAGGAAGACCCTTTCGTTTTACAAGAAAATTAAAAGGTAATTAAAGGCACGACACAGTATTTTTGTTTTTATGTTTATTAACTGCACAAGTGTACAAATAATAATTTTCAACAAATTCTGTAATTTGTTTAACATTGCCAAGTCCAAAAACCTTTTAAAGGGTTGATCGAAGCCTAAGGGAAACAGGTAAAAGATGATTAGAAAATAATTATTAGGTGGGAATATGCAAGCGTATAATATATATTTGAGATTTCATATAGTAAAGTAAGCCGAGTTCAACTTACTGGTAATATGTAGTATGGGGCTTAACCAAAACAGTTTATCATCCAAAAAAACAACCCAAGAACCTTACTGAAGATTTTGGGACAACGAATTTAGTGGCGTCTCCGTTCCTCTCTTTCTTGGCATTTTCAAAGGTTGTTTATGGCCTGAATTTGTGTGGCTTTATCGGTTATAAACGTGCCAAAGTTTCTTTAAAGTATACAAAAGCTACGGCCCAAAGGTTTCATATCTCCGTTATGGGGGACTATGAAGAAAATATATGAAACACTAGATTTACTTTGACACCTTCTGTATACTGGCGAGAGACATATATTTACCGGGAACCCTGTATAGGGTGTTAATTAAATCAGTAGGAACAAATCGTAAGTAATTTTAAGGCTAAAAATTTATGTAAACATGGTTCCACAACGGTCCTGTTTTCGATCCCAGAAGATCCTAGAAAACTCCATACAGATTTATAAAATTAGGTTCTGTAACCCATTCAAGATTGTAACAATATGCAAAACGAGTAAAAAATGTGTAACTTTTTTTTCAGTTTGGGTTCGATGTTTCCAAAATCAAAATCGAAAACGACGAAACATTCCCCAGATGAACAAACAACACTAAATCCTGAAGAGAAGCAAAATGGTAAAATACCCCAGGCAGACAACAATAAAATTAAAGATATTAAAGTAGAAGATAAAGATATAAACGAAACGGAAAAAGAAAAAAAAGAAGAAAAGAAAGAGAAGAAAAAGAAAATATTTACTTTAAAAAGAAACAAGAAAAAAGCAGTGTTGGCGGACACTTGATCGAAAATATAACTTGAGAGGGAGTATTATTTTAAACATTTCTGTATAAGTTTCGTTTGGAGTAAAAAGTATGCGATTTGAACTCTATTTAGAAGATTATTGTATATTTATTTACATTTGTAAGTTACCTTCCGTTAGAGATTTATTGTTTCTTGATTTGTAACGTTAACATTTTTTTAGTTAAAGGAGAATAGTATAGTCAAAAAATATGGAATTAATTTGCTATTTTGAAAATGCATAATTTACTTTCCAGTTTTCAAAATTTGATTCTAAGAAAAGTTTCCAAAGTGATTTTGAATACGAATAAAGTTTGCCTAGTAATGGTCGGAATTAATTCTGAACGTAACCTTTGTTCCTACAAAAAAACTTGTTAATACAATTTTCTTAATTATAAAATATTTTTATCGGTTGGGCTCCTTTGAATAAAGGTTGAATAGAAGGGAAAGAAACACCCATTTTTGACGTACTCTCCTTTGTATTTTTTAGTTCCGAAAGTTGCAGACTGCTTCCTGTATAAGTTGGTGATATTTTGTAACTTTTTGCTTTGTATACCGATTGACGTCTCTGCGTCCTTGGAACAAAACTTGTATGGTAAAAAGAACATGTCATACCCATAGCATCAAGAAATCTAAATTGTGTTTTACTAAGTTAGTTTCTACTGGTTTACCAGTTGATAAATACATCTATGTATTTATTATTTTAAAAATTAATTTTAAAGTGGCTTATTAAACATAAGTCACATATAGTCTGCCGATGTCTAGCTTGCTTTCTTCGGTCTAGCAACAAACATTGACTGTAACTCATTGGTACGAAATTATTGTACCGTTGCATAAAAACGAGGTAATCTGGCGAAATTTTAGGAACAGTACTATACTAAAATTACTGAGATAACGTCTCGATTCGGCAGACAAATGATGTAAAAATGATATCGATTATGTGATATAGAGAGTTCGAAATTTGCATAGATCAGTGAATTATTGTTGTGTAGCGTACTAGCCCAAAGTCGTTGAAAATATTTTATTTGTGTGTGCATGAATTAAAGATTATAATCGCATAATATAACTTTTTAAAACATTTCATATCATAATACAACTTAAAATGTCATTCCTTAATATATTTTATATAGTTTTGTTCATCTGGAAATGAACGTTAATAATTAAAACGAACGCACCACTGAACATCCCCAGTTTTTAAAAGTTGATTGTAATGTTAAATGAAGTACGAGTAATTTTTTGATGTATTTTAGGACGTAGAATTTCTTTACTATTGGTATTGATGTTATGTAACTTACGAAGTGTTTAATCCAAGACTAAAATTTGTCTAGTTGTCCATCTCATATTGCAGCATTGTTTAGAGCAGTAAGAAGTTTTAGAAGAAGCAATATAGGCGACATCAAACTTGTATCCAGCATCTTTAAGAGCTTTTCCAGCACTAAGAGCTTCTTGTTACCCATTTTCAGTTAAATTTGTGTCTAACCACGCTCAGTAAATAGCCTTTTTGTTCCATTCCGATTCTCCTTGACGAACCATAACCATTTTGAAAAGTAAGAGATCGCCTTTTTTTTAAATTATGCATTTTTAATATATCAAATTTAACTCTATCTTTTTCATGACACTATATACATTTTTAAACCTAAAGTCATATCATTTTTATAATTACAAAATTTTTTTATCAACGTTTTATTGTACGTATAATTTCATTACTTTATGGAATTTAACAAAAGATTATTTTTTTACTATTGAAGTAAAAACCAAATGGGTCTATAGTATCAAAGAAAGTTTCAGGTTGGTAACTAAATAACAACGCACTATCCTTATGGGAACTGGCTGTCAAATTCGGAAAAAAGATCGTTCTTGAGTAGTAGAACAAATGAAAACCTTCATTTTTTTATCGCAGAATTTGAAAAATCAACTTGACCTTGGAATAATCTTGAAGGAGGCGGTCAAGGTCAAACTCAAGGTTACTAGAAGAAACCCAGGGAAAAAGTCTACAACTTTTGTGTTTAGTTTTTTTTTCGGAACCCTTAGTTTTCGAGATTTTCAAGACTAGCCCTACTGTGGTTTACCAGAATCCTCGTAAAAATCATAATTACAAGTTCATTTATCTGAAAAACTAGGGGTTTTTACGCTCTGTCCCTATGAGAGCTTTTGTTCTACTACTCAAGAACTATCTTCGCCCTGAGTTTGAGAAAATTTGACTTAGCCATTCTTTGGCAAACAGAAACTTGACGTCATAATTCTGTAGTAAAATTATTGGCGTTTACTTAGGACTAAATAGATTTTGAAAATAAAAGCATCGGTCCTCATTAAATTGCATAAATCTATAAATTTCACTTAGGTAATTTTATTCGAGCCTCTTCAATTTATAAACTATTGTTTATTTGAATGGAATAACAAATATCTGCATTTACATAATAGTAACTTAGCAAATATTTGGTATCCAAGTCAGTTTAAATAGCGAACTATTTTTTGTGACAAGAAATTGTATTTTAAAATTTTTGTTGTTTTGATTACAATTGTTTAATGAAAAATAATGTCACTGTTACATTTGTGTATAGCGTGATTGCATACGTAAAGATGAAAAATCTCAATATTGATATAGTACTACTAAATATACGAAATACAAAAAAAATGTTATATAAAATATATATCAGATATTCATTTCTTGGGTAAATATTTCATAAAACATACAACTTTTTGAATTTTACCCATGTCATATCTCTCGATATCATTTTCAAGATAGCGAGATAGCAGTACTAGATCGCTTAAATGAAACATCTTGTATTCATAATTTCTTTTCGATAGAAAACTTTATTATTTTAGAGGAAATATATATCACATACGTTTTAAATATTTTTCTTTGAGGTAATGAACAGGGTGTTTTACCGTAATTTCCCCAGGCGATCATCTCATATACTAAGCTGAAAAGAAAAATTAAGATTGTGACAAAAGAAATCCCTCTTGAAAGTCATCGTGTTTTATTTTCAAATGCGATGACTTATTTTTAACGCCATCAATGGAAAGAGGGAAAAGTTAAAATAGAAATATCTGGATTATTACTCATGACTTTCATTGTCTTCAAGATGTTGTAATAATCATATTCGATGTCTTTTGATCTAGCACTCCACTCATAAAAAACTGTCCCTTTTTGTAGGAGGAATGTGACGGTCATTTTTTCTTGGACAGTGTGGTCTTGGTTAAAAATTTTATATTTAACTCGATCATATCTATTATCGATACTCACAATGGATACAACCGTCAGTTTAATTATTTTTTGCTCTTTTCACCTAGGGAAATTCAAATGAAACAACCTATATATATTTTTGACTGTCATTAAATTTTTCCCAATATGATCCTGAATCAACCTTTAACAAAATAAATTATATGAAGAGAGTAAATAATCAGGATCAAATAATCTATATCAAATTCATTCAGAGACTGAATTTCAATTTTTTTTTCAGTCCACAAGTGCCTTTTGAAAAATATTTTAAGGCCGATAAATAAAGTTGAATGGTAGTATTATAAAAACCGTGTAAAAGTACGCTTCGAGTGTTTTAAACACTTTTAAATGCTTTTATAAAATGCTTAAATCTTCGCTTAAAAAGGAATATTTATTTACACATCATGTAATCAGAAACGTTCAGAAGGATTGATGTGATGTGATATATTTCTGATTGAAAGATCAATGTTAAACTTTTTGTAATTTTGAGAAGTTGTTAAGGATGTTCGGTGATTATGCACTTTTGTCTGGAATCCCACGAATGTTCGAAATATGATTGTTTAAGTATCTGAAAAACGACCTTGAATTTTTTAGATCATCGTTTTTTGGAAAAAAAACAATTCTCTTAAGTAGCCCTAAATAATATTGCTCGTATGGAAAGCTGTAGCATTGGTTGCTTAAAACTTGATTTATTAATATGAACCATGTTCAGAATTAGAAAAAAATAGGTAAAGATATGATACAATAGATTATCAAGAACGATTTTATTTTGTTTTCTTACATTATCGCACATGTTTAAAAGAAACATTCTTCTTCTTCTTCCTCTTGTTATAGGCTTACAGCCTGTTTTTTCCAACTCAATCATTCATCTCATTTGATGTTGAGATCCAGGACTCTCTCCATCTTTTAGGTGGTCTACCTATTGGTCTTCTGGTTTCCGGTGTTCCATCTCGGGCGATTTTCGCTATCCTATTTTGCGCCATTCTTCCTACGTGCTCATTCCAGGCTCTTCTGCGCTTCCGTCCCCATCTTACTATATCCTGCATTCCATGTTCCTCGCGTATTGTTAAATTGCGTATGTGATCTCTTAATGTGTATCCCGATATTCTTCTTAGTACTTTCATTTCGGCAGTTCTTAGAATTGATTTTGTTTTTGTGTTGTCAGCTATCGTCTCTATTGCGTATGTATGTGTTGTGCCATATTATATCCGCCAGGCTTTCTGAGATTCTATTTGCCTTGTTTACTTGGTTTCTTACTTCTCTTGTTCTGTCTTGGTTTGCGGATATCTCAACTCCTAAGTAATTAAAGGTCATGAGTTGTTCTATTGGTTTGTCATCCACTACTAGTTTGCATCTTAAGGGCACTTTGCTTATTACAATTGACTTAGTTTTATCGATGGATATTTTCATGTTGAATTGCTTGCTTATGGTGTGGAATGCAAATACAAGTCTTTGGAGATCGTCTTCATTTTCCGAGACTATGACGGCGTCATCAGCGTAACATATTATTGATTGACATTCGATTAAACTTTTTATTTTAATGTTATATTTAGAATCTGCTACAACAGACTGGAAAATTAGACAACACCGCTTCATATCATAATGTATATTTTTCCATTTAAAATATCTTTAATATCATTTTTCAAACATCTTTTTTTGCAAATATGCTTTTTCATTAGACTGTCGACATAATACCCGGATGTTTTATCAGAGTCGTTAATGAAGGAACGAGTATCACTGATAAATAATCCGTTGACACATGTCACGTAGGTTAATAATTTGACAGAAGTTCGCAAGCAAAAAATTGGCATTACAGAATCTATACGCTGTTGCCAGACCTGATTCAATAATTGTAAATTAAATATTATTGATAATTGCATAATAAACGTTTTATACCCTCATAATACAACTCAAAATATCATTATCTTGGGATATTTTATGTTTTTGTATTTGTTTGAGAGATTTTGCAAATTCAGGTTTTGCAGCGCCGTTATCTTCCTATGTTTTCATTCCATGCCGTCCCAGTCCTCGCACCCCTTCTACAACACCACTGAACATCTCTTAATCATTTCTATTGTATTGAAAGATAAAAAAAAATCATTTGAATTAAGAAGATGGACATTCATTTGTAGCTTCGAAAAAAGAACAGAACTGTACTTTTACGTGCGTTAGAGCATAATTGTTCTTATAATATTTTAAATAATACAGACGAGTTGATAGGTTCCAAGATTGTAAACAAAACTTTTCCGTAATCCTTAACGTGTTAATTTTCTTCTATGGTATTTTATCAATGGATCTTGTAAGTCATTCGTGAATAGAATTCTGCTTCAGACCAACAAGTTTGTGGGCGAGGAGTACGTGGGGGTAATGTATATATATATATATATATATATATATATATATATATATATATATATATATATATATATATATATATATATATATACACACACAAAACTCAGACACACATTCACTAAAAATAATTTCGAGAAATACTACGGAATAACCTTGATGAAAATTGTTCCGCTATTATTCGGCACCAGGGGCGGGTCCAGCTTCCCTTTCGCGATGACGATATCACGTGAGCAAATAAAAGATTGAAATTACTCTCACTCCATTCGTATACAGGACAGTATAGTATGACAGTGCCTTAAACCCAAGCTACCAAAATCAGTGGGGGGGGGCAGCGATATCCACGTTCCTATTGAACCAGACGGGAGTCTATTTTCTTGAACTCGAAGTCCTTGGCTGGGAGGGCGATTGCCCCTGCCGGGATTCGCCCCTGCCCGGCACATTCAGGCATCAAAAAATTTCATACGCTAGTAGCTTTTTGCGGTGTTGCCGAACTTAACAGATCATCGTCTTGAAATTTCGAAGAATTATCGAAGAATGGAACCATTTTAACGATACTCTCTGTTCTCATAGAATATCTGCAAAGATACAGTACTACTAAACAATTTATTTCAAGAAAAAATTGGTCTAAAATTGATAGGTCGCTTAAAACACGCCATTAATCGGTATACCTATTAAATACAATTTGACAACATGGATTTTACTGTGACGCATTGTTGTCGACTGTCGAAATGTAAGCAAAATTTGTCCATTGATGAAATGTCTGTGATTTTTCTATATTTCAAGTAAATGTAAACATGCTCTTATTTATTTATTTTTTGTAGTAATCAGCATTTTTCGGTTTTTAATGGGATAACCTTCTTGTGGATTGTCATAAAACGATAGGTTAAATAGTGGATAATTAGTTTTATCTATATATCTAAGGGAACACGATATAGTGCCTTTGTGGATATAAGGAAATTACCGATCAAAAATGGCTGCACTGTTAAGCCGATTTTTAAATTTTTATATCTCTGTAGCATTTTTGTAAAAATATAATTTTTTTAAACTATTATAATAGAAGTTAAAGATATTTATTTGAAAGGTTGTAAAAGTACCCGATCCTGAGTTAATTTTAGAGCCTATTTCTGTATACTTTTTGTTTATTGCTAAGTTTTTAGTGAGTATTGTTTTGGAATTTATTATTCCTTACGCGAATCTAAACACACGATTCCTAGTTTTATTATTTATATACATTTTCTAGTTAATTTAAGGAGGGGACCCACCTAACTGTGAATTTGAGGTTTTATGCTATTTTGCGTTTTTTGTTTGGTTGTGGATGGTCATTCGATCATCGAAATATATTAGTGATTATTATTTTTTCGACTGTCAAAATAATAACTTAGTTTATTTTATTCTCATAAATATTATGATCATAACACAATTATTTCTACCCTTCGAATTAAAAATATTATGTGGAAATGTCTTCTCTTTGACTTACAATATAAGTTAAATAAGTATTTACTAAAGTTGTCGAAATTTAGACAGGTCGAACTTGACTGTTCAAGGTTGGAAATGACAAGAACAAAAAGAGAAATATTTACGTAAGAAAAACGTAGCCGATCAACTGTACCCTCTAATCATATACATATACTGATAATTAATGACCCGTAAACACAGCGAGTGGAATATGATTCCAACAATATGAAACAGCAATATTAAAGTCCCATAAGTTCATCTCCTCGATTCCAAAGTCTTCAGTGCTCAGACTCTAATTGCTTTAATTTTATTGGTTATTTTCAATGACCCCTAGCATGACTATATTTACATATTTTTCCCCAAGTTAACCTCAAATTCTTATAAAATTTTATGTTTTCCTCGTATGCAATAAATAATAAACTTTGAAAAAAAGACCGTCTTAATATAGTATGATTTAAAAATAATCATAGACATAAGAGAAATATAACTTATATAGAATGCGGATCCTATAGGAGAAAGTTGGCTCACGCTTAAAAAGAAATAGAGCGTTTTCAAGAAGCATTACCTCTCTTTCTAATTTCGGTCAGGTGACAGGGATAGCCAATGACGTTTGGAGTATCGTGCTTATCTCCACCTTTAGAAAAAGAGGTACGACTCGGCAAAAACATTCTGTCTCTTTTTAAGCATGAGCCAAATTTCTTCTATAGGATCCGGAGTCTATATTAAGTAATATTAATTGTCTATGAAGATAATGAACATCACCATAACCTAACATTTTGTTTAACAGATCCTTGTCATCAAAACAATTTAAAAAGACATAAAGTTCGCTTTCTTTATTAGTCACAAATAAATTGAAGACACTAATAATGCCTTTTCGTCTCGCAGTTTTGCACTAAAGATCTTGGGAACAAGGAGATGGCCTACGGAGATTTAGAAGCACTTGTCCTATAATGTTGGGATCAAAAAAGGTTCAGCATGCTCAGTGTTTATATTATATGTATATACCTCTAACTATGTTGACTAAAATGTAGTTGTCATACTTGCATTGTCTTTATTTCTGTATGTTTGTATAAACAATCAGTTTATACTTGCTAATGATTAGATATACCACCTAATCGAAACATGGTACAAATATACAAAAATAAAGACAATCCCTCGAACATATCCCTGTAGAATTGGCATAACGTCAGAACTAGGGCCCGGTTGTTTAAACGCTGAATAACTTAATAATATTTTTATTTATATTTGAAAAAGTGTTGATAAACAGTTGATATTTCATTTCTTGGTACGCACATACCGATTTTATACTATCCATTTCTAATTGCATTATTACATCAATTCTAGAATACATAAAGGTATGAATTTATGGTTGCCTAAATTATTATTATTGTTCTTTTCAATATGTATACAATATCTAACAATATTTATCAATAAAATAAGTTTTTAAAACTTCTTTTTGTTAATATTAATTGCAAACTTCGAATTTATGGTAATTTTTAACACTTAAAAACACTGAAAAGAGTCACGACAAACAATTAAACTGAAAGAAAAGATAAGTAACCATGTTTATGTCTGTCAAACACCAAAAAAGCCTCTCCCTCATTGATCATAAACAGCCTTCAAACAAATCTATTCTTTAAATCAATAAGGTATGATCGAAGAGACAATGCAAGTCCGATAACCACATTTTAGTCAATCTTTAACATTGTCTACAACCTTCAAATTTAATTATGTTTTCGGAAAATATTTCAAATAATGACATTGAATGAGCAGAATATAACCATTCAAATGAAAATTTATTTTTCATGGAAATTAGACCATGTCTAAATCTTCGACCTCTCTAGTAAATGTGAAAGTAAGCGTTTACAAAAAATCCCCTATTAAATTGTAAAATAATTTGAAAATACCTCTCGTCGTGCATATTATGTTAGTCCAAGTGCTCACTTTTTTATTGTGCATTTTTTAGGTGTAAGGAAATTATTTTAATATAATATTTATATTAAAATAATATAGCTTGCTGTGTTGTGGTTGTATTGTACAACAAAGTATATATTTTATTGTTAATTATTATTTTTGGATAATAAATTTATAATCTATATTTCGTTTTTTTTTTTATCGAATCCTTACTAACAACCTTGTTCTAATTTCGATGTATACTGAACTATTTAAACTTACGAAGTTTTCCACTTTTTGACAATTCAGCGTCCGATCTCAATTGTTACACTAATGGAAATAGTCTTAAAAAAGTATATTTTCCACAGATCATATTAACGGCCTATATCACATCTCTGAAATTTTCAGAAAAGTTGATCCTCAGCTAAGCAGGGGCGGATCCAACCTCTCTCTTTGGGAGCGGGGGGGGGGGGGGGGTGATATCACAAATGTACAGTATGGCAAGCGAAAGCAAGTTGTCGACGGAGCAAAGACGCCAGCAACATTCCTATTTCTAGTGTAACATGCAGGGTCGGATTGATTTTTTTTTAATTCGAAGCTCTTGGGGGAGGGGGGTGATCGTAAGAATAAATAAGTTTTCGACGGGAGGGGGGGGGGGGGGAGATGCCAGCAGCATACACATTTCTAGTATCAGAGACAGAATCTGGTCTATTTTCCTGAACTCAAAGCTCTTGGAGATGGATTCCCCCCTTGGATCCGCGTCTGCATATAAGTAGGTTACACCTAAAATCAAATATCAAAGGTACGCAGTAATTATCAGTGGCATATACAGAAAAATTGTCGCATATTGAACCGTTCGCGTATTTCTAAGCTACGATTGTGATAAATAAAGGACACTGCATTTTTTGACGATAAAATGTTTCACTGCACAGTACAGTAAATAGTATTATGGTGCTATGCTATATAAACCATCAATTAAAAAAGAAGAACGTGATGTCTATGGCTGTATTCTTTTAAGTAAATTATCACTGATCAAAGTGAAAAAAGTGAAACTGATAACTCCATATTCTTTTGAATATGCATTTACTTGTCATCGGGTCGAAGTGATCATGATTACTTCAAGTGGCAGAACTGAAAGTGATAATTACTCAAAAGAATATACCTTATGTCTAACCAATCATAAAATTTACGGATTCTTGTTAGGCATAAACATAACGTTCTCCTTTTTGTGATTGATAGTTTAAATAGCATAGCACCACAATAATTGTATACAGTACCTGAAGAAGCTGCCGTGCAATGAAACATGTAGTACGGTCAATAAATATAATGGAAATTTAAATAAGAATGTATTTTACTGCTTATCACAATCGTAAACGGTGTTATTTCTCAATAATTTGATTTGTGAACAGTGACGTAACTAAGAGTATGTGCCCCGCCCCCCGCAGATTTTTAAATGCGCCCTACAATTTTACACGTGTCTTGATCCTTCGTATTTATTCGTTTTCATCAAGGGGCTTGCGGGGTTGTTATTTACGCTACTGTTTGTGAGTACTGCTGCCTACTGTAAAAAAATACCAATTTATGTTTAGTTCCTTGCTACTATTCCACAGTGGGAAGAGGTATATGGTGGCTCTGGTCGTGCCAATATAATTAAACAAATAAGACGTGGAATATATTAGTATTTAAACCAAAATTCATATCTTTGAGGTAGCTAAACACGATTCTGCAATCAGAAGTACCAAAAAATACCTTCTATAATCGAGTGATTTATATGAAAACACCGATGGCAAATACAGTATTATTAATGTTCGAAAAATGCGTTGAACAATGCAAATTTTTAATAAAATTAATATTAAGAATTTTTAAGGTTGGAATGAAAATGTTAAAAATGTATTATTTTGCGAAACTTATGCAAATAAATTAATTGTAGGTGTGTGAAAAATAAGTGGTTAGTTTTGTACGCGAATAACATGCAACTTTTGTGTGTTAGCAATGACCTCCATTTTGGAAAAACAGATCCGAAAAATATGTTTGTATTAAAAAGGGAGTTATATTATATATATATATATATATATATATATATATATATATATATATATATATATATATATATATATATATATATATATATATATATATGTATATATATAATAAATAAATAAAGTTCTTGTCCGTGTAATATAAAAATAAATAAAATAAAATCTTTGGCTTAACGGACGTGAGATGTGTCAATCTGTACTATTCTCGTGTTAAAAAGTGCGGAGCATTCCAAAGTATGGAAATACTCCGGGTCCAACAGATGGCGACAGCGCTGTTTTGTCCTAATATGGGACTCATCAGGCCACCGCAGTCGGTACAAACCATCATCTCGCCTCTGTATCCTATAAAGCTGAATTTATGATTAAAAACAGCAAATAGGACGACAAAGGCGACATCTCGATGGTTCACTCGATAACACAAGAACCACACAGATATAAATACAGAAATTTCTGTTTTTATATTACACGGACAAGAACTTTATTTATTTATTTTCTACTTGTTTGGCTTCAAAACACACTAAACGGTGCTCTCATAGGAGGATCGTTTGGTGCGACACGTGGCTTTCGTTGCCAATCTAGCAGCAAGCCTAGTTGCTTTGTACCGAATAATGCGACCCCTATCCTTTGGGCAGCGCGTTTTGTGTATTCGATTTTACAGATTTCTATTTTTATTCACCGTCGCGCCACCACATGGCGGTTTTTACAAATTTTGTCAATCTGTGTGGTTCCTGTGTTATCGAGTGAACCATCGAGATGTCACCTTTGTCGTCCTATTTGCTGTTTTTAATCATAAATTCAGCTTTATAGGATACAGAGGCGAGATGATGGTTTGTACCGACTGCGGTGGCCTGATGAGTCCCATATTAGGACGAAACCGCGCTGTCGCCATCTGTCGGACCCGGAGTCTTTCCATACTTTGGAATGCTCCGCACTTTTTAACACGAGAATAGTACAGATTGACACATCTCATGTCCGCTAAGCCAAAGATTTTATTCTATTTCTGTTTATATATATATATATATATATATATATATATATATATATATATATATATATATATATACTGGTTCACTGTAATATTAAATTTTATTCAATATGCTTTAATGTAGATTATTCATAGAGTAATGCACAAATTGAATTTTAATAAAGCTATAAAAATTAAGCCAGAAATTCATTTTCAATTAAACAAAACTGCTGCACTACATACACAGCAGTACGAGTAAGCGAGATAGCGAATTATACATGTACTGCTTTTCTATGAGTGCGAGAAAGGCAGAGAATAAAGCGAAGAGAAATGTAAGAACACTGAGCTAGACTCAAGGACGTGAATGCGTGTCACTCTCCCTTTACAGTCTTACACGCATTTTGCAGCAATTTTTTTTTACCTAATGCTCAATTTCTTGCTTAATTTTTAGAATTATTCAAAAGTTTAAGATTCATTTCATCTTATGAATAACGGCTGATTAGGATATATTGAGTAAAAATTAATAATAATGTCTAAGATTGAACATATTAAAGATTAGAAAGCTTTGCAGATTTGCTAAACATAGATTATTATTCGTTTTTGGTATAAAACTACATCAGAGCAAGAATATGGGAATTTTTTTGCGGGATGTGTTATATAATGGATCACTCTATCATCTTATATAAATTTAATGACCGAACAACACCGAGCAATAAATACTTTTTGTTATTTGAAAAAAATATATATTTTATTTATTATTTTGTCAGTTATTGCAAATTATTGGCTTGTGAAATAATCATGATAGATTAAAATATCAATAGTACTTACATTCCTGAAGATTTTCCATTTTTCAAAATAAAAATATTGGCACTCAGCTTAAGTTTGAATTTGCTACGTTATGCAGTTTTTACCTGCAGCAGGTTCACTTTCTAAATTAATTATAGAGACTGGTGTAAATCTGCATACTTACCGATGCTCAACATTAGGCGCTATTCCTTTATCCATCTGTATGGAAAAAAAGTTAAAATTCGGATACTTTATTTTTCGCATAATGATCATACCTCCCCGGCAGGCAATCCCAATGCGTACTCGTACAGTTTTGATAGGCATTCAACACTTTTATTTCCAAAAATATAATTTCGTTAAAAGTTAATTAAAATCTGAAAGCAAATTACTCCTACTGAAGCGTTTATATATAATTAAGCAGACTCTATCAAAACGATTAGTGGTAGTGGTGGTTATCCCTAAGATTAATTATAGCGACGACATGTACATATGTGTGTATCGTACGTCACACCCACATGAAGATAATTTCGTATATTTTTCAACCAAGTTAATAAATGAAAATAATTAGTAATTTTTACTTATGATTCAATTAAAATTGTCAAAGAAAAATACTTTCAAATAAAAAAAGTCTTTGTGAAATACGATTTTACCCTGTGAACCGCCAATGTTAAACAAACTGACAGTGCACCAGTCCATTAATCTTGTCTGTTCGCCCACGCACTCCTGCAGGATGAACGGGAAGAAATTGCGGGGGAGTTGCAGATTTCTCACAATTTCAGGGAGCGGAATCGTGAATGGAAGGGTGTTGCCAAATCGGAATTTTTTAAGTGGAGTGTAGAAATCAGAAAATGTTTATAATCTAATAACAATTATGCTGTTACGAAACCTTACTAAAAAACAACCAATTATGGTTGTAAGATTAATTTGGTGAAACGCTAAAAATTGTACGTTTTACAGAAGCCAGACTTATCAAAATATTCGACAAATAAGATAATTTTTTATCTAAAAAAAACACGATGGACAAATATAAAACTTAGTAAATATTGGTCATAAAACAGTCGAAACACTTTGGAATAAAAGTAAACAGCCACAATTGAAAAGCAAAAAATTTACATTTTACTTTTAGGTTAGAATATTTATGGGCGATTTTGATTGGTCATTAGTAATTTTTTATCAACTGTTAAATTTTGAAGTATGAACCACCCATTTTTATTTCCTGGTGGATGTGTTAGTTTAGTGTAAATTCTTAGTGTTGGCTGATGATCTTTAGAAGTATGTACCAACCATATAAAAATAAAACAAAAGTGCGTTATTTTCGACTATATCTGCTGATCAGAGACGCCGGAATCCTACTAAAAATTGCTACCTTAAATTTACGTAATAAATCATACTGATTGAATTACAAGAAAAACAGATTTATAAGGAATTAAAATAGAAATTTGCGGATCGAAGAGATGTCGACAGTTATGCATTTGTTATCTCCATCTGATAATTTCGATCCTATCGGTATTTTGCGTTAGAAATATGATGTTTATATTGGAAACCGTTGATCCAATCAAGTAATTATGTAAAACAATATAAAAATTCCTTTTTGAGCGGATTGAGTCGTCGTATTCGCTCAAAAATGCCACGTTGTCATGTTAAGCGCGGATTCAGTAGAGATAAAGTGGCGAAGGAAAAAGAAGTGATAAAAATAACAGCTTGACTCACTTTAATGGGCGGAGCAACGTTTGAATATGATAATCCTTTTGAATTATTATCAGTTTTATCAATTTGAAGTAATTATGATGACATCAACAAGATAACAACCAAATATGTATTCAAAAGAACACGTCGTTGATCACTGACAATTGAGGAGAAAGAATATTGCTCATCTTTCCCACCAAACTTAATGGATTACCTAAGTCTGATATCACGTGCCTTTTAACCTTTCCAAACAAATCGATAATAGCCATAGATTTAAATATATAGATTTTGGATCTTATAGAAGCAAGTTAGCTCACGCTTCGATTAGTAGTACCTCATTTTCTAATGGCAGTCAGGTGTCAGGGGTATCCGATGACGTTTGGAGTATCATGCTTAGCTCCGCCATTAGAGACGTACTACTCATCCAAAAGGCCCCATCTCTTTTTAAGCGTGAGCCAATTTTCTTCTATAGGACCCGCAGTCTATTAACTTTTATATCAGTGCAGAAAACTAAAACATAATCTATATTTTAAACAAAATTAATAATAAACTAGAAATACGTTATAGGGTTACCTATTAGTATCGATTTGTTTGGAAAGGTTAAATGCCGCGTGACGTCATAAGACTTAGGCAGTCCATTGGTATTATGGCTGTATTCTTTTTAGTAAATTATCACTGATCAAAGTGAAAAAAGTGAAACTGATAACTTCCTGTTCTTTTGAATATGCATTTACTTGTCATTGGGTTGAAGTGATCATGATCACTTCAAGTGACAGAACTGAAAGTGATAATTACTCAAAAGAATATACCTTATATTGCAAGGGCGGATCCAAATAGGGGCAATGCCCGTTCCCCCAAAAAATATGAACATGTGCTAAAAAAATACTTGAAATTTAATATATATATATATATATATATATATATATATATATATATATATATATATATATATTTATTTTCTTAATTTTTGAACCATAGATTATATCATTTTTCTTAATTTTGTATTTTCTTGGGTTTAGGTTCTATAATTAATAAAACACAAAACGATTGACGTTTCGCCTTTTATTCAAGGCATTTTCAAAATTTATTCCTAAAAAAATATATAATTAAAATACATCAATATAAAAAAACATATTTTACATTTTGGAAAACAAACAAGACACTTAAAAACAGTAGTCAAAAACTTAAAAACATTTTAAAAATATTTAATTTTACCAGTACATACCTTGACATTTTGCTGTTCTGTTTCTAAATGAACTTTAAATTTTCATCGTTTACTGAGGATACGTGGAATGCGAATGTGTTTTATTTTTTTAAATATTTTTTATATTTTACAATGTATATAAAAAAAACAAATATGGTATATGTTTGGTTTTATGTTTAAGAGGATATTCTATTTTTGATTCTTTTTTTACCGGATCGAATACTTAATAGTTTTGTTTAAATTAGGTTTGCGTAAATGTGGCTCAAATTTCCTATATCTGTTCTGTCGTTAACAGTGTTTTTATCTTTTTTAATTTCAATCATTTCCTTTATCTGTAATTTTTGGTAATTCATATCTTTGTTTTTTATAATGGTACTGTTATAATCAAAAGTGTGTTTTTCGTCCTGTGTGTGTTTATTTAACGCTGTTGAGGCGTTTTTTGTATATTTATGGCCATTTAATCTGTTCTTCAGTAATTGGCTCGTCATGCCTATATATTTTTTGGGACAATTTGTGCAAGGGATCGAATATATTATATTTGATTTATTCATTAGAGGAGTTTTACTTTTTAAATTTGTGAATAATGTATTTAATTTATTATGTGACCTGTGGCATACGATAATATCATGCTTTTTTAAAATGTATTTTATTTTTTCTGACAGCTCACTAGTGTAAGGTAATGCCACATATTTCTGCTGTTTATGTTCTATGTTTTTTGTTTTTACGTTGTTATAAAACTTATATGTTCGTTTATCAATTATTTTGGTGATAGTCTTTTCGTTGAAATTATTATTTATTAGTGTCTCTTTTACTTTTTGAAGTATTTTTGGTCGGAATTCTGGAGATGTTAGGGAGATAGCACGATCAGATAGACCGATTATAACGCTGTTTTTTTGAGTTTTTGAATGATTAGAGAAATAGTTTAGATATCTACCTGACCAAGTTGGTTTGGTGTACCATTCAGTTAAAATTTTGGTTTTTCTGCGTATAAGTGTCATATCTAGAAAATTTATTTTATTATTATTCTCTGTTTCGGATGTGAACTGTAATTTTTCGTTGAAACTGTTAAACTCTTGGAGAAAATGTAAAATATGTTTTTTTATATTGATGTATTTTAATTATATATTTTTTTAGGAATAAATTTTGAAAATGCCTTGAATAAAGGGCGAAACGTCAATCGTTTTGTGTTTTATTAATTATAGAACCTAAACCCAAGAAAATACAAAATTAAGAAAAATGATATATATATATATATATATATATATATATATATATATATATATATATATATATATATATATATATATATATATATATATATGGCTAAAACATGTTAGAGATTGGGCAAGCCTGAAAGTAGCTGATTTGTTTGATGTTGCGAGAGACTGAGAAATATACAAAGAGATGGTTGCCAACCTCCTATAGGAATAAGTCACTTGAAGAATATGGAACTAAATATGAACCGAAACTGCCGCACCTAAATATAGGGTTGGTAAAATGTTATCCTTTTAGTTCATGACACCGACTTTGCTGCATCTAAATAAGGAAAAAAAAGGATATGTAAATTTATTAAATAATACAACTTATTAATAAATAATCTTTATTTTATTTTATCTTAACAATTAACAAAACTTATCAAAATGAAAACGAACACAATTCATCTCGAAATATTAACTGCATTATCCTAAGTTTTCCATTATAAAAACCAAAATCGCAAATTTTGGGTTTTTTCGAAAACCTTCGCGCATTTATAGTACTGCTGTTCATATACACAAGTTTTTTTAAGTTTTCTTTTTTACTTACTTACTTAGTTCAGTTGGGTTATAATCATACAAATAGTTTAAAACTGTTCATAATGTTACCAAGGAAGTAATCTGTTTTAATTATAAAAAAATAATTTACAACAGTTTTTATTTATTTTCTGCATATGGTACAAATTATTTAAATGACATTTTTATTTTGTCAGAATCGCTTCTTTTGAAATTACTTTTTAATATAATGTTTTTGATTGCGCATCAAAAATAAATGAAAATACTTGACGATTTTAACCAGTTCTCTATTTAATTGGAACTAATAAAGTGAATGCTTTCTTAAAAACATTTTATTCCGAGTGACTTTTCTGAACAAGAGGTTTAATGTATATGTATAAAACAGATATCGACAACCTGGCGGGGCTCTTGTGATACATATTTCCACATCTTCTACTATGTTTCAATAATCTAATAATTACATTAGAAGTAATTGAATTACTTGTAAGAAATTGCATTTACTTTTAATTTCAAAAGTAATTGCAATTACTGCCAAAATAATTAAATTACTTAGAAAAAATTTAAACATCAATTAACATTAATTTTACTGCTGTAATTAAAAAGCAATTAATCTTTCAGAAAAATTAATGAAATTTAAGTAGTTTAATTACTAAAAAGTAATTTTTTGGTAATGTCATTTTTTAAATTACTTAAATTGAATTAAAATATATGGGTGGCATAGTTGTCGATATCTGTTTTGTATATATACAGAAATTATAAGATATAAAATAATAGTTTCCTCTTTATTTTTTTAGAAAGTTTAAGTTTTTAATAGTTAAGTATCCTGAAGGTTATCGTGGGGAGTTAGAAGAATTTTGTTGGAGCATATTGTTAAGTCTGTAATGTAAAAAGGGGCCAGGAATTCTAAGATGTGCTATTATTTACCATGTCTCTAAAACAACTTCAAATATTTTTTAAAGTAAAATACAAATTTTTGTGATTTAAAAAAGTTCAGTTGCTATTAAATTTTTTCATTGATCAGTTTCTGAATATATTTGTGTTATTCTTTAGTATTATGTACTTTTTTGTGATTGTTTTTTTGGAGGTGTATATACTGTATTTTGGAAGATCCTCTATACCTAATAATAAAGGTTTTGAAACGCTAAAATTTAACTCCAGAACCTCACCCAATGTTAGGTTTTGATTTTAAGTAGATATCGCAAAAATTCAGTTTTGGATTATCTCCATTGTAGAAATATTGACACCATATATCGTAAATAAAAATCTGCCGGTTAATAATATATATATATATATATATATATATATATATATATATATATATATATATATATATATATATTATATTTTCCAGATTCTTGAACCATAGATTATATAATTTTCTTTTTATTTTGTCTTTTCTTGGGTTTAGGTTCTTTATTTAATAAAAAATCAAAAACAATTTGACGTTTTGCCCTTTATTTAAGGCATCTTCAAAAATTTTTTGTTTTCTTTTATTTATTGATCTTTATTTTTTATATGTTAACAATAGACCAAAAAAAAAAGAAAGAAAGCATACATTTAATTTTATGTTTAAGAGGATATTCAATTTTTGATTTATTAACAGGATCGAATACTTAATATTTTTCTTTAAATTAGGCCGGTGTAAATGTGGCTCAAATTTCCTATATCGGTTTTATCGTTAACAGTGTTTTTATCTTTTTTAATTTCTATAATTTCCTTTATCTGCAATTTTCGATAATTCATATCATTGTTTTTAATTATGGTATTGTTATAATCGAAGGTATGTTTTTCATTCTGTGTGTGTTTGTTTAACGCTGTTGAGGCGTTTTTCGTATATTTATGGCCATTCAATCTGCTCTTTAGCAATTGGCTTGTCATGCCTATATATTTTTTGGGACAATTTGAGCAAGGGATAAAATATACTACATTTGACTTATTCATGAGAAGAGTTTTACTTTTTAAATTAGTAGATAGTGTATTTAATTTATTATGAGTCCTGTGACATGCGATAATATCATGCTTTTTTAAAATGTGTTTTAGAGGAAAAAGTTTTAGAAAAATTAAAATTTAATATAATATTTTTCAAACGGTTTGTCGATGATTGCATAACAGCTGTGCCACAAGATAAAATAAATGAAATTCTCGAAAATTTTAACAGTTTCAACGAAAAATTACAATTCACATCCGAAGCAGAAAGTAATAATAAAATAAATTTTCTAGATATGACACATACGCAGAAAAAACAAAATTTGACCTTGGTCGGTTAGATATCTAAACTGTTCCTCAAATCACTCAAAAACCCAAAAAAATAGTGTTATAATCAGTCTGTCTGATCGTGCCATCTCTCTAACGTCTCCAGAATTCCGATCAAAAATTCAACAGAAAGTGAAAAATACGCTAATAAATAATAATTTCAATGAAAAGACTATCACCGAACTAATTAATAAAAGAACATATAAATTTTATAATAACCTAACAACAAGAAACAGAACATAAACAACAAAAATATGTAGCATTACCTTACACTAGTAAACTGTCAGAAAAAATACGACATATTTTAAAAAAGCATGATATTATCGTATGTCACAGGTCTCATAATAAATTAAATACACTATTTACTAATTTAAAAAGTAAAACTTCTCTCATAAATAAGTCAAATGTAGTATATTGAATCCCTTGCTCAAATTGTCCCAACAAATATATAGGCATGACAAGCCAATTGCTAAAGAACAGATTGAATGACCATAAATATACGAAAAACGCCTCAACAGCGTTAAACAAACACACACAGGATGAAAAACATACCTTCGATTATAACAATACCATAATTAAAAACAAAGATATGAATTATCAAAAACTGTAGATAAAGAAAATGATAGAAAACACTGTTAACGGTAGAATGGATATAGGAAATTTGAGCCACATTTACACCGGCCTAATTTAAAGAAAAATATTAGGTATTCGATCCTGTTAATAAATCAAAAATTGAATATCCTCTTAAACATAAAATTAAATGTATGCTTTCTTTGTTTTTATTGGTCCATTGTTAAAATATAAAAAATAAAACACACTCGCATTCCATGTATCCTCAGTACCTAAATAGACGATATAAAAATTTCATTTCATTATTAATAAATAAGCAAAATGTCAATGTATGTACTGGTAAAATTGAATACTTTCTTAGAAATTTCATTAGTTTTTTAAAGTGTTTGTTTGTTTGTTTTTTTAATTGTAAATATGTTTATGTATGAATGTTTTTAAATATATAAAAAATATTTTTAAGAAGATCAATAAATAAAAAAAAAAACAGAAAGTTTATGAAGTTGCCTTAAATAAAGGGCGAAATGTCAAATTGTTTTTAATTTTTTCTTAAATAAAGAACCTAAACCCAAGAAAAGACAAAGTAAAAAGAAAATGATATAATATACAGGGTGATTCAAAAATCGATCACGAAACTTAAGGGGGTGATTGTACTTGACAAAATAAGGGTAGAGCTTCATATAATTTTTTTTCAAAATGTCATTCGTTTTCGAGTTACAAGCCGTCCAAGTTCAAGTTTTTATTTTTTGTTTTTTGAATTACTCGCTTACAGGAAAACCGATTTGACTAATATTTGAAAGATAGGCTAAGTCTTCTGCGCTTCATCATTTTAGTAACAATTCACATTGATTGTTTGCCGCTAGAGGGTACTTTACCTACATTGAAAATTGTTTTTTTGTCATAATTTTTTAGTGTTGACAGCTACAGTAGTTTTTGGCATAATTTCTGAAAGACTGATGCCAGGCCTTTAAAAAAGGTGCTCTTTATTTACATCGCTAAACCCAACGGTTTAGACGTAAATCACCCTTAAAAATTAAGTGGTAAATTTACTTTTCTCATTTCATTACCACCAGCTACCAGGTAAATAGCTATCAAAGTATACTAGAGCTGTCAGTTTAACATCAAATAAATTCGCTTTTTAAACTATTTAATTTATAATCTTAAAATAACTAATAATGGCTAATCACCAATATTCAAATATCGAATATTGTGATATCCATTTTTGTTATGGAAAAGCAAATGGTAATGCAGAGTTGGCAAGAAGATATTATATGGAGAGTTATCCGGAAAGAAATATCCCTCATGCTCAAACATTTTCCAGTGTGCACAGGAGGCTTGCGGAATGTGGTTCCTTTAAAAGTTATAATGGAAATAGGGGAAGACCTAGAACTGCTAGAAACGTGCAACAAGAAGAAAGAGTGCTTGAAATTATTGAAGATAATCCAGGTATTAGTACTAGAAAAATTGGGAATGAAGTGCGGCTCTGTCAGGCTAGTTCATGGAGGATACTAAGAGAAGAACAACTCTACCCGTTTCATTCAAAAAAGGTGCAGGCTCTTTATGACGATGATCGGCCGAGACGGTTGGAAATGTGCAATCAGATCCTAGCTAAGTATGAACACGATAATCGATTAATTGGCGTCATATTATTCACTGACGAAGCTGGTTTCACTCGTGATGGCATAACAAATCTACACAACATCCACACATATGCTTACGAGAACCCAAACAATGTGGTAGAAACGAAACATCAGCGCAGATTTTCACTAAATGTGTGGGCAGGGATAATAGGAGATTACCTTATTGGTCCTCATTTCTTTGATGGCCCATTAACTGGTGACGTATACTTAGATTTTATCCAAAATCGTCTCCCATTGTATCTGGAAGATGTGCCATTGGAAGTAAGGGCCAACATGTGGATCCTACAAGACGGAGCTCCGCCCCACTTTAGTATACGTGTCCGACAGTATTTGAATGCAACGTATCCTGAGCGATGGATAGGACGAAGTGGACCATTGGCATGGGCAGCGAGGTCACCAGACCTTAATCCTATGGATTTTTTCTTTTGGGGTCATTTGAAACAATTGGTGTACGATATTCCAGTAATCAACGTCGAGGATCTTCGCTTCAGGATAATCGAAAAGTGCCAAATTATTAAAGAAACACCAGAAATTTTTCATCGAGTTAGGCGACATTTTTTGAAGAGTGTTAGGAAATGTATGGAAGAAAATGGGGACATTTTGAGAATCTTTTTTAATTTGTTTAGTACTGTTTCATTAATTTTTATCAATTAAATGTATATCGCAATAATCCATAATATGAATATTTACTGATTAGCCATTATTAGTTATTTTAAGATTATAAATTAAATAGTTTAAAAAGCGAATTTATTTGATGTTAAACTGACAGCTCTAGCATACTTTGATAGCTATTTACCTGGTAGCTGGTGGTAATGAAATGAGAAAAGTAAATTTACCACTTAATTTTTAAGGGTGATTTACGTCTAAACCGTTGGGTTTAGCGATGTAAATAAAGAGCACCTTTTTTAAAGGCCTGGCATCAGTCTTTCAGAAATTATGCCAAAAACTACTGTAGCTGTCAACACTAAAAAATTATGACAAAAAAACAATTTTCAATGTAGGTAAAGTGCCCTTTAGCGGCAAACAATCAATGTGAATTGTTACTAAAATGATGAAGCGCAGAAGACTTAGCCTATCTTTCAAATATTAGTCAAATCGGTTTTCCTGTAAGCGAGTAATTCAAAAAACAAAAAATAAAAACTTGAACTTGGACGGCTTGTAACTCGAAAACGAATGACATTTTGAAAAAAAATTATATGAAGCTCTACCCTTATTTTGTCAAGTACAATCACCCCCTTAAGTTTCGTGATCGATTTTTGAATCACCCTGTATATATATATATATATATATATATATATATATATATATATATATATATATATATTTCTTAAATGTTGAGGAAATGATATAAGATAAGAATGCATTTTTATGGGATTATTGTTAGGTTTGTTTTTGTTTTTGTATTTATTTTTAAATTCTTAAAACAGACTGTTTACTGAGTAACAGTTAAAATATACATTTAGAAGTGTGAAAAAGATGAAAAATTGAAATTGCCACACATTTCACAATCTCAGTGGGAAGATTTTCGTTTCCTATTTTCTGCCATAATTGTGATTGACCTAATTTTAATGCACTAATCGATACAAAATTTACCAAAAAACTGTTTTAAGCGATAACGAAACTGTTTTTATTTGTTATTATTTTACAACTAATACGTTTTTCGCTTAGTAGTTCAGTGAAAACTAGTTTTTAGGGTTCCGTCTGTCCGTCAATTTGTCACAGCCTTACGTCTTCGTCATTTTTTTTTGTAATAAAATTTTACAGCAATATTATTTTAATTTATTTTTCACTTACCCCATGTTACGGAACCCTAAATTAATGCATGTCCAGCACACACTTGACAGGTTTTCTTATAAATGTATCCTGCAAACTCTTTTTTTTGAGTTAGCTTGGGTAATATAACAAAATTATTTTCGTTCTTAAAATAATTTTTTGGCAAACAAACACTACCAAAATTGACCAGTGCAATTATACCAACATTCTAAAACTGAGGTTTGTACTTGTTTATACATACTTTAATTCGAATAAATGTTCATATAAATTACAGTTCGTTTTATATAAAATTGAAATTAAATACATTATAAAATGCGATGTTTATTACAAGTAGATGTTTCCTAAGAATAATGATTTATTTAAAAACAATATAAATTGGTTATACTATACATAACATTAATTTTACTAGTTACAAATTAAATAATAACTCGATTTTTTTTAGTTTATAATTCGTGAGTAACCACGTTAGCGGCGTTTTTGTCTTGTTCCAGTATGTATCAAATTTTTTAATAAGAATTTTTAAATTCGCATGTCAATGGGAAGAATGGGACAAATATTGCTAAACGTGGCTACTCAGATAATTAGCGTTATAAAAAATTTAAATTATCTTAATGGAGTGTTTGCGATAACGAAAAAATGGAGGCTGTAGGGAAGAATTCTTAACACTTTTTAATCTTTAATTACTAACAAAACTTTCGTCAAAAAAGGAAATAATTCAATTTTATAAGTTTCCTCATTTTTGCCGTAGAAAACTTAAAAGAAGTTTACAAAAATCTGATGTATTTTTAATGTAAACAGTAGAGGAATTCAGAGATAATCTGTTAATTGTATACCTACTCAAAATACTAATAGAGCTCGCGGATTTGACAGACAAACAAGGATGTTAGAGGGGATACGAAAAAATACAAAAATAAGCTAAATACCAAAAAAATTATCCTAACATGCAGAAAATAAATGTTAAAAATTGAAATCAAGTGGCTACGTGGAGCAAGCGCAGAAAGAAATTAGATAGTAAATTTGTTGTATGAGGTTGGCAATATGAGAACCAGAAAACACCGACCTTATATATTTATTTTCAATGATACTAGTTTAAATATCGTGTATGTAATATATTTTTGCACAAATTTTAGAGAATAAATTTAGAAAAACTTGTATTTTCAATGAAAAACCAAAAATACATTCTGAAAAGGCCAACGAAAACGACTAATATTCGTTTGACACGTTGCCAGATGTAAAATACTTTCGTGGTATAAACTATAAAATTTGTCCATCTCAGTAAACAATATAGTTTAATTTTTGTAATGTTTTATACAGTCTCAGGGACAAATTAATCTTAACCTCCCAAAATTTTTAGTTGGTTCAGGTTAAGATTGATTTTGGTTAATTTGTAAAACTGAAACTAATTTGAACTAACCTAAATTGACCTAGACTTATGCTTTCGTAATATAAACTATAAAATTTATCCATTACAGTTAACAATATAGTTTAATTTTTTTAATGAATAAAAAAGGACAAAATTAATCTTAATCACTCAAAATTTTTGGTCAGTTTTGCTCAGTTCAGGTTTAGCTTAGTTTTGGTTAGTTTGATAAACTAAAACTAACCTGAACTAACCTAGATTTATTAATTAAAAATGTTATTGTCCGGCAGAGACCACATAAAGGCGGGACAATCTGTGAAATAAAAGAATATATGTGAATTTCACGGAAATTATATTGGCAATCTGGCAACAGCGCAAATTTTTCGGATTTTAGGAAAGAGTCACACCAGTATTTAATGGCGGAGGCTATTTTGTTTTAATTTGTTTTTTTGATAATTTTCTTGATATTTCCGATAAAAATGTGCAAATTTATGAATTTTTATATAATTCAGAGGCTTTTATCAGTGTAGAATTTGTGGTTGTAACAAAATTTTCACGATTTAGCACAAAAAATTAAACCTAAAGTGAAAAGTGTTTTCCGCAACACGGAGATCAGAATTGTGTTCTACGACCTGGAAATGGGGGAAAATACAGCAATTTTTTCAAAAAACCGTTTTCTTAGATTTCCCATAATGCAAATTTTTACCCAGAGAATTATGTTTAAATCAGTATTTATTTTATTAATAATTTAATAATGAACTCTAAATTGTAATTTTTTCAATATAATAACGTAATTATAGGTTACTCAAGTCCAGCCCTGTCCCCTGACTTACTGCGCAAGTACAATATAGCCTCTGTAAGGGAAGTACAACTTTACATGCCGGACCAAATTTATTTTAGGGTACTCCCCTTCCTTTTACCCCCTCCAACTTCCTTGCAGACAAATGACGTAAAAATCGCATGGATCATGTGATATAGTCAGTTCGAAAGCTCCCTAAATCAAAAAATTTATCTAAATTTATAAAAAAATAATTCACAAAAAAGTTGGTTTTTCCTACACTTTAACCTTTTACGTAATATATTTAATGTCTTAAAATAATTTTATATAAAATAACGAAGTACATTTAAAGTCCACTCCTGGACTTTATATCAACTTGATACTTGATAACTGATAAGAGTTATATAAACCAGAACTACTGAGACCTGTCAGTAATGTCATATATAATTTCTAAGGTTATTCAGTGCTTTGACTATATTATTTAATGCAGCCTTCGACTTTGAGGCTTGGTTTTCGAACTTACTTTTGCATTCATCAAACAACATTATTTTATGATTATGAAATTTTAAAAAATTGAACCGACTTCTAAAAAAGCGCTAAAAATCAAAAAATAACACTATAAATTTTGATATAGAGTTGACATTTTTGAACTCGCTTTTTTTAGGAATTTTGAGGGAATTAGAGAAATGTGAATTTTTCAGCCAGTTATATGTGTTTTATCCATCATATTGAATTTAAACAAATTAATTTTAGATCTGTTATACTCGTCCCGGAAAATTCCCTTGTTTCAGTTTGGGGAAAACCCCCCAAAAAAATTTAGGCTGCCACATTTGAAATTCGTAATTGACCCTCCCAGAAATACCGCAATATTAGTTTTGAACGAGATCTGAAAACTGTAAAAATATTAGTACGTCATATTGTATCCGCCATATTTAATTTTAAAAAAATAACTCTAGATTCAATATCCCCCTAAATACCAAATTTGCAAAATATAAAATTTTTAGACTGCCATATTGGATCTGCGTATCTCGCTCTACACCTCCGAAAACATCCCAATACCAATTATGAACAAAAGCGGGAGATATCAAATTTTTTATTTGCCACATTAGATTCGCAATATTTCATTTTTTTTTTAAATAATATCCGATTCGTATCTTGCAATCCCAAAAACTCCTCCATACCAGTTTTGAAATAAATTGGACAATATTAACTTAACTATATAACCCCCTTCTAAAGTCAGATAATAACATAACTATTTCCAAACTCAAAAAAGTTTTCAGGTAAAAAATTTTATATTGCTAATTTCGCAGCATTTGCTACCCTATTTTTAATGTACAACGTTATGTTAAAAAATAATTATTATTGCTTTGTTTCATGACATGACAATCCGTGTACTATACAATATTACACACGACCCGTGGGCAATAAATGCTATTACCAAATCAAAAACAAATGATTCATAAATGTATTATTTATTAGTCATAGAAAAAATATATTTATTTCCAACTTTATGGTAAGTTGATTTAGTAGAAATTCATTTAAAAAATATTAATTTTTAATAGTTTTATTTCTGTATTACTAAAATTCTTATAATGTATTACAAAATAAAATAGATTGGTTAATTACATAGTTAATTTATTTTATATAAATCATTATTTTGTTATATAAAAGATTAAGGACGAGCATTTTATAATTTTTAAAACATTAAATAATAAATAATGCTACAGTAAAATACAGTGGCAACGTTTAAAGTTCTAACGTTTGTTTGAAGGTTGTTGACAATGTTGAAGAATGACTAAAATGTGGTCGGACTTGCATTGTCTTTATTTTTATTTATTTTTACGACGTTTCGATTAGGTTGTATCTCTAATCGTTATCAAGTATAAACTGAATGTTTTGTCTTAAGTCAAATAAACGTTGGAAACCCGGTACAGACCCGGTATCAGCGACAAAACCAAAGCCTACGAGAAAATTAGGATCAAACTTGCCAAGGAGGAAGCCCACTCTTCATTTTTACTACAAGCACGAGACAGCAACGTCATTCCTATTGGTTTCAGATTGAAATCACCAATACCAGGTAATAAAGCACGCCGTATTCTGGACAATGCTAATAAAGCACTACTAAGAACACAAATAAATTATCACCGATGGCGAAAAGCCATTCTTCTGGATGAAGCTACACAACGCTATGAAGAAATCAAAGCTGAAACTTTGTCAGATGATCATGAGCCAATTTTCAATAAAATAGAAAATATATGCAACAAATTGAAAGAAAATATGGCGAGGAAACACCGAAATAAACTAGAGAAACTAAAATCACATCAATAACCGACTCTACCTGAAACAACTTCAAGAAAAACCATCATAAACTTATCTTCAAGAATACTTTCAGCTGCAGAAGAACAACTTCTAAGCAATGGGCTTAATTTCGCAGTAACACCAAAAATCATGCCCGTTTTAGATATCATAAGCTCTATAGAATCTATACAAGTAGACGAAAACCTTTCCGACGAGTTTAAGTGGGAAATAAAATCAACTTTGGAAGACAAGAAAAATCCAGTTCAAAATCTCTCCAAACTAGAAGCATCAGCCTTAAAAGAACTTCGTAAGGATTAATCCATAAAGATTTTACCAGCGGAAAGGGAAATGCAACGGTGATAATGGAGATCGTAACGTACGACCAAAAATCGGAGATATTCTGGAAAAAGGAAAATATAGACAATTAGCCCGTGACCCCAAAAAATCCATAAAGTCAAAAACGAATATACCATTGAAGCCGATAACTAGCTTCAGAGGATCCCCAACAAATGCACTGGCGAAGCTTCTCTTAAAAATCATACAACCTTTAGAAGGTAAGACGAACACATATGTTAAAAATTCTACATATTTCGTGAACATTATTAGTAGCATCAATCTAGAGCCAGACGACAGACTAATAAGCTTTGATGTGGAAAGTCTGTATACCAATGTACCATTAGGGGAATCACTAGACATAATCAAAACTAGACTTTCAAATGATACTACTTTATCAGATCGAACCACGTTACCATTGGACGGGGTGATGGACCTTTTGGAGTGTTGCCTGCGTAGTGCTTACTTTCAAGTAAAGGACAAGTTCTACGCTCAGGACGACGGACTTCCGATGGGTTCTTCACTCTCTCCAGTCATCGCCAATATATATATATATATATATATATATATATATATATATATATATATATATATATATATATATATATGGAATGGTTCGAAACTTATGCCATAGAAATGGCAATATTAAAGTCTGGTTGAGATATGTCGATGATACCTTCATCGTATGGAAGGGCAATGATCAAGAACTTAATGATTTCTTGAAACATCCAAATACCATTCCTACCGACCTACAATTAAGTTTACCATAGAAAAAGAGGTAAATGATCAATTGCCCGTCCTAGATGTCATGGTGAACCGTTCAAACGAAACTATTAAAACTTCAGTATACAGAAAGCCAACACATACTGGACAATATCTTAATAATAGTTCTAATCATTCTGTTTTAACAAAACGGAGAATTATACGCAACCTCTATAATCGCGCTATATCTATATGCAATAATGCCGAATCACTGGAAAAAGAGGTAACAAATATTAAATCCGATTTGCAACAGAATGGTTATCCATTAAAACTTATTGACGATGTTATAAATAATTTTAGATCAACGAACACTGGACAACAAGAAACAAATTCCTTCTTCACAATTCGGTACATTAAGGGAACGTAGAAGAAAATTAGACGAATTACCAGTAGTTCTAATATAAAAATAGCCTTTAAATCAGGAAATACCCTTAGAGCTCATTTAACAAAAACAAAACCGAAAACTACCGATAAGAAAAAATGTGTTTACAAACTTCCATGTGAGTGTGGTGAAATGTATATTGGAGAAACCAAACGTCCGCTAGAAGTTAGAATTAAGGAACATAAAACTCATACACAAATAGGGGAAACGACGAGATCAGGTATTGCAGAACACTCCTGGGATAAACTTCTTCTTCTTTAGGTGCCGTCTTCGTTCCGAAGGTTGGCGATCATCAGAGCTATACGTATTTTCGAGACTGCTGACCTAAACAGCTGGTTATTGCTGCAATTATACCATTCTCTTAGATTTTTTAACCAAGAGTTTCGTCTTCTTCCTACAGATCTCTTTCCCATAATTTTTCCCTGCATAATAGTTCTCAGTAGTTGATATCTTTCTCCTCTCGTAACGTGTCCCAGGTATTGTAATTTTCGTTTTTTAATTGTAAGTATGACCTCCTTTTCTTGATTCATTCTCCTCAGTACTTCAGCGTTTGTGATTTTTTCCATCCATGATATTCTTAACATTCTGCGGTACATCCACAATTCAAAGGCTTCCAACTTGTTAATATCGATCTTTTTAAGCGTCCATGCCTCCATTCCATAAAACAAAACTGACAGTACGTAACATCTTGCCAGACGAACCTTTAATTCAAGACTCAGGTCTCTGCCACAGAACACTCTCTTCATTTTCGTGAATACGGCTCTTGCTTTCTCTATTCGGATCTTGATTTCTTCAGAGCTATCGTTGTTTTCATTGATGACGGTGCCTAAATAGTTATATATTTTCTGACGTGTTCTATATTTTGGCCCTGTATGCGTATATCTGGGACATTTTGGGTTGATTTGGATATTAACATGCATTTTGTTTTTCTTATGTTTAGTGACAGTCCATATTCTTCACTGACTGTTGCTACTCTATTGACTAAGGTCTGAAGATCCTCGAGTGTTTCTGCGATAAGTACTGTGTGATCGGCGTATCTGAGGTTGTTTATTAAAATTCCATTTATTTTAATACCAACGAATTGGTCAATAAGTGCTCTATTCATTATGTCCTCAGAGTAAAGATTGAACAAGGTCGGTGAAAGTATACACCCTTGTCTCACTCCTCTTTTTATTTCGACTTCTTCAGTCGTCTCATGCTCCACTCGCACTACTGCTTTCTGATTGTAATAAATATTCGATATAATTCTGATGTCTCTTTTATCGAGGTTCTTTTCCGTCAATAGACTGATAAGGTGATCATGTCTCACTTTGTCAAAGGCCTTATTGTAGTCTATGAAGCACATATATACATCCTGATTTATATCAAGGCATCTTTGAGACATGACATTCAGTGCAAATAACGCTTCTCTCGTTCCGAGTCCATTTCGAAATCCAAATTGGGTATCGCTAATATCTATTTCCAGTTTTTTATGTATTCTAGTGTGTATAACTTTTAGAAATGTTCTCAGTATGTGATTCATCAGGCTTATTGTGCGATAGTCGGTGCATTGTTTTGCTTTTCCCTTGTTTGGAATAGTTACAAATGTGGATAAAAGCCATTCCAGTGGTATTATTCCTGTTTTGTAGATATGATTAAAAAGCTCCACCAATGCATAAATCGACTCTTCCTCTATGAGCTTGAGGACTTCCATCGGTAGTTCGTCTGGACCCGGAGCCTACTGGGATAAACAACATCATATAAAATGGTCTGAGGCTGCGGCAACATATATGGAACCCAATATGAAAAGAAAATTTATAGAAGCAGCATACATTAAAAACAATAATGGAATCTTCAGTAAACCGAGTGTTGAGATACCTAATCTTTGGCAACCACTACTTTGTAACATCAAATCATTGAGGTGTGTACAGTGAAGCGAAACGTTGTTCTTCAATGGACACAGTCCCTATATAAGCTCATAGTCTTACGACAAAACACTCAGTTTATACTTATAACGATTAGAGATACAACCTAATCTAAACGTCGTAAAAATAAAAATAAAGACAATGCAAGTCCATTTAATGTATATTTTTTTAATACAGTTTTTTTCAGTAAAATATTAATTTAGTGAATTGTTTAGAATGTAAATAATTCACGAATCGCACTGATATATTCGAATATGTAAATCATGAGCAATTTTATCTCTGAATTCCACGTAAATAAACTGATCGGCATAAACAGTGCACCTTAATTTTCGCAATCAATACCGTCACAAATCAAACGTTCCCTTCCTGTAAAGGAATGTCGTTTGCCCTATTTACTCTTACTCTTCCCCCACTACTTTTGCCCTTTTCTCTCCCCTACAGCCTCGATTCAGCGAGTAAAGACCTAGGAAAACGAAGTGGTATTGCGTAAAAGTGGGACGGGCCGGTGTTGCCGGTTTCTTCAAAATTTCCGAAATTACTAAAATACTGTTGAAATTGTTTATTTTGTGTTATGTTTAGTATTGAAATAAGTTGTTTTAATGCATACACGTAATGCCAATATTTTTAAGTCCAAAGGGTAAGAGTATAAATATTTTTTAAATTATTTAAGTAAAAAATTTTATTTATTTTATTATTTTAATTTGTTAGTGTTAGATGGGATTGAGTAATATCCTATTAATATGAACGATTAAGAATTATTTGATCACTGGTACTATGATTGCTATATATAGGTCACTAGCACCAAAGATTATTGTTTCAAAAAAAAATTTAATGTGAAGCTTTTTCAATTCATATCAAGCACTTTGTATTGAACATATGAAGGATCATCTCCTGTCAAATTTAATTTTGTATTATTTCAGTTCTTGATCACAATACTTTAAAAAAATTTTATGAGAATCACCATAAACATACTACTCCGGTAAAAATTCGATTACATAAAATTAATTTCCGAAAATCTGTTAGATCCGGCAACACCACATGGCAGTATGCATCCGTCGCCGCACCCCGGCCCGCCCTTCAGCCGGTGGCGCAATTGGGGCAGTGTGTCGCGGCCCGGCGGCCCGGGTCGACGACCCGGCAACGGCGGCCTACGCTGTGATGCCGATGCCGACCGGAATAAGTGGCACGTGCACCCGGGCCGACGCCCGAAGTTGGGACGATCGGGTTTAGATGTTCTGAGGCGAAGTGGGGAAATAAGGACGGTGAAAAGGATGTAGGTGTAGGTAATTTGGCAAAGGTCACTCGTGGATTTTTTGGTTGAATCATTTATTATAGGTTTTAATATTAGGGATACGGTGTTTTCGAAAAGTACATATCTTCATGTTAATTTTATTATATCTTGTCTCTCTGGTATCTTGTGGCTTACCGAGAAATCGCGTGTCTTGAATTGTTTGTTACCAATCGCCTTACGTTGTAGGCCCGCGGAGTTAGCCTCATAAGGGGTGATTTTGAAATTTATTAACAGTAGACTTCTGATTACGTAGAAACCGTCAGAATGATAATAGTAATTATGTAGTATTTTATGTCTCATTTTCTTTTTTGGGGATAATTTTTTATTTGACAATTAAGATATGAAAAAACAGTTTTTTTGAGTTCTAGGAAAAGCGATTGTTTTTTTGTAAAAAAGTTTCAAATAAAATTTGTGTGTATTGAAAATACCTACAAAATGAGCTAAGACTCATCCGAATCGGATAATTTATTCGTTAGTTATTGCAAAAAATCCTGCTAAAATGGGTGTTTTTTCAATTGTTTATTAACAATAGAAAAATATATTGAATTAACTTTATACTACAACTAAAGGGGCCTCTTGTTGCATACAACAAATGTGCAAAATTTCAAGTAAAAATATTCAATAGTTTTTTTGCACAGTGAATTTGTTTATAACTTGTTACGTTTTTTTTATTTTTTATTCTTAGCGATCTAGAGGTGGTACAGCGGTCTACGGGTAAGCAAATGAAAGTTCCAGACTTATACTAACAATAACAAAAAAGAACGAAATGAATTGTTGATCTTAAATTGTTGAAAGAGATAAACAGAATTGAGGCTTATAAGGAAGGAAGTTGCTAGAATTTTTGAATGAAGGGAAAACACAAAATAACAAAAATACAACCTTTCGTAGCAGAAATACAATTCGTTGTCGGCAGTGTGGTCAAGAGGGGCATCTACAAAGCCAGTGTACTCACAATACTGTTTCTGACAGAGGACCTGATGGCCATCGGATTCATATTGCTAATATAGGTGATGATGTTCGAAGAAGTGACTTGGAGAAAGTTTTTGCTCCTTATGGTGAACTTAAGGAAGTCTGGTTAAGTAATAGTATTCCCTGTTTTGGATTTGCTGTTTACAAAGATAAAAGAAATGCTGCAGTTGCTGTCAAGGCTTGCAATGGAGTTGAAGTATGCAGTTGTCGCATTAGAGTAACTTATGCCAGACCGAGAAGAAGGGGTCAGGGCCGCCGGTACCATTCGAATACCATGCACTGTTACCAGTGCGGAGACAAGCGTCACTTTTACAGAGATTGCCCGGAAATTACTGTTGGTGGAAACGATAGTAGAAAGGACAATTCCAGAAGACATAGGAGTACTCGTGGCCGTGACCACGAATGGGGCTACGGAAGAAGAATGTTGTACAGGTCATCCTCAAGAAGGTACGTTGAAAGGGACCGCGACGGTGAAAAAGACTCCGGAAGAAGAACGTCATCCAGGTCATTTTTGGAAAGGTACAGAGGGGAGTACAAATAAAAAGCAACAAAACGAAGATCCGCTATGACGTCAAACCCGATACTGGTGGATTCATGGTTGATGAAAAGTGTCGTTGTACAATCGTAAACGAACCAAAAGGCGTTCACCAAAGCTTCAGAAATCATGGGAACTTTCGTACAACGTAGTGACTCGACTAAACGATCTGGTGTACCGAATTCAAAAAAGTCCTCATGCGAAGATGAAAGTCGTGCATCTGGACAGATTGGCCCATTATCAATATCAAGAAGGTTGATCGGGACGATCAAGGCTTGGAAGGGGGGCAATGTTACGAACTTTATAGCGATGTACATTTCATAATATTAGTTTGTGTTCGTAGTTTGTAGGATATTAGGTAGATTTTCTACGAGTTCATAATTTATTTAAGTAATTTTACCTTTATTAATTTCCTTAGAAGACGACTATGAAAGAAGGTCTGGAACTTTTTAGAGAATTCGATTTCCTTATTTTTAACATGGAACGCCTATAATAGAAGGTCTAGAAATCGCCGGATTATTCCTTTTTCTTATTTTTATTACACCATGTAGTATGAAAATCCTTCTAGAGAATTAGGGAATCTTCCGGTATCGACCAAAAGGGTATATAAAGGGTCTAGATCGACTTTCGCAGTCAGTGTAGTTTGAGACCTTGTCGACGCAACTTTAATTCATTTGACAAGTGTCAAAAGTAAGGTTGACAATAAAAAGTTATTAAAATAATACAGTGTGTATAGTTTGTTTGAAGATCGTCTGGAACAATATTTATGGAGATATAGCGTGATGCAAATAGCAACATTGGTGATAGCATTATTATTTTTCGAGATGCAGAATAAACTAGATTTGACGATTATATTGTCAACGATTATCCAAACGAGAATTATTGTAATATTACTTTTAAAAATGATGATGTTGATGATGATGATAATTATGTCAATGATTGGAGTGATGATAATGTTGAGAGTAATAATGATGATGACGATGAGATTGATAATGATGATGATAATAATGAAACCGATAAGGGTTTCAAAAATTAGTGTCCATCGATGTCTAAGAAACGGAGAACGAAATAAATATTTTATATCGATTTAAGCAAAAAATATGTATGTTGGAAAAAATTTTGTATATGAAAAATAAACAAAAAAGTTAACATGTATTTTTCTTGTACAACCAATAATTTGGCGGCAAATGACAGTCGCAATTTGTTTCATGCTATAACTCCATAAATATTAATGGTACATTAAAAATCAATCTGATTTTTAATATCTCTAATTATTAGTATACTGTTGACCACTGTAACATTTTTTTCGCAATTTGAAAATCACGTGCAACAATTTGCTTATTGCTATGTTTAACAATAATTTGATTACAAAAACATTATTCATATCTCGTCGAGAAACCATAAATTAAAAAAAAATTGTGTGTGCCCACACGACAGGCGAGGTCGTGACGCGTTGATTATATCTCTCTCGGTCCTTTGGTCGACTCGAGTCGACTTTACCCGAATGAGCGTTACATAGCCGAGCGTGACGTCTCAGTCTCATTCAATACCCACAAAATAAAGTGCTTAAGGCGCCTAAAGACGTTTTCCCTTTAAAAATAGGGATTCTACAACCAATGTTCGTCGAGATAATCCAAATTTTTCCGGCCAAACTAACGTGAAGCGTCCGAGTCACGTTTTTGTCCGCGCGCCGCAGGCTGAAGAAACGCCCCCTCCACCAGGGCTGTCAATTTGCCAGTAATTCCTTGCATTTGCCCGGAATAATTAGTAATGCCAGTAATTTTGCCAGGAATACTATCACGCCAGGGATTTGCCAGGAATAGATATATTGTACTCTAAAAATTGATAAAATATTAAGGCGAAATGTACGTACATACAATTGATGGCAAGTGTATGAAAATCGATAAGATGCCTCATCTTTAAAATTAAATCTCTCTACTATCTCTTTTTGCTTCTCACATGTAGTTATTCTTTCTTTATTTTATGGTTTTGCAGTCTAAAATTTAAAGGATGGACACTCATAATTGAGGAATATCCGCTTTTTCTTAACACAAGCATTTTGCCAGGAATTGCCAGGAATAAATAACAAACTCGACAGTATTTTTCTGTGGAAAATTTGACAGCACTGCCCTCCACTGCTCACTTTCTGATTCTTGGAGTAGGTTCAACTTTAAACTATTGCAACATCAACAATTTTGAAATAATTGAGTTGAAAACTGCTACATACAATAGTTTAACCATCTCCCTAAGAGTTCCTACATAAATAATCCCTTAATAATAAACAATGCAGCAACGATTTTTGGAAAAAAAAATTCTCAGCTTCGAGTGGTCGTACAGAATTTGTTTTTTTTTTTCAAAATATGCGTTAAAATCTCACCTATCACGTCCACTTATTATTTTATTTGTTTATAACGAAAAAATCTACCACTACTTTGTTTATCTGTTTCAACAATTTAAAATCAACAATTAATTTGATTCTTTTTTGTTATTGTTAGTATAAGTCTCGAGCTTTCATTTGGGCACCTGCAAATCACTGTACAATCTCTAGATCAGTGAGAAGAAACAATAGATTCAGTTTAGTATACAGTTAATGCAATATATTTTTCTATTGTTTATTAACAATTGAAAAAAAAATCATTTTAGCAAGTTTTTTGCAATAACTAACGAACAAATTATCCGATTTGGATGAGCTTTAGCTCATTTTATAGATATTTTCAAACTGTCCAACTTTATTTGAAACTTTTTTACTAAAAAATAATAGCTTTTCCTAGAATCCGAAAAAACTGTTTTTCATATCTTAATTGTTAAATAAAAAAATTTCTCCAAAACAGAAAATGAGACATAAGATACTACATAATTACTATTATCATTTTGAAGGTTTCTATGTAGTCAGAAGTCTATTTTTTCCAGATGCCAATTCCACTGGCCTAGTTGTAATCGATACCAAATAACCAACTTTTCGTTTAAAATCAGAATTATTTAATTTTTTTCTTGATTTATATTTATTTTTTCTTATATTTAAGTTAACACTTACTTGTGATTTATAATATGAAATTTCAATATAAGAAAATATTCTGTACTTTTCGGATACCCGTTCATTCAGTAATAATAAATTTAAAAATTTATTGACTTTTAATATTCTAAATTTTACAATTTCTTATTGGAAATTTTTAACATCTCCAAGAAATAAGTTTTTTTTTAAATTCATTTAAACAAACCTATAATTCGTTGAGTAAGAAATTCAAAACTAAATATTACATTTAAATTGCAAGAGCTTCGACTCTTCGCTAAGTATTTGTTTAAATTATCATTAACATTTTAAAATTCTAGAAAAGACTACTAGGTCATCATTTTAAAAGGTATTTTTTCTAGAAATGCATGGAATAACTTAAAGCAAAATATAGCAAAGTGGAGACCACTGATGTTTCTCTCCTCTTTCATTCAATTAATTGTTTTGTAAATTTAACAATAAATCAACGCATTTTTATGATAAAAAATTATTTCATATTTACAATAAAGGTTATAATGCAACATTCCAAAAAATGCATCTAGTTAATTTCTTTTATCAAGAGCATATTTCTTAATTTGATAACATTACCAAATTAATTAAGCACTAGCACTTTAGGTACTCACCCAAAATAAGCACAAAAATTCCATTTTTGACCTGAAGTGGGGCAAATCCACTTTGCCTCGAAACGTCAGCTAGCCCAATTTTTTCTTCTTGGCAGTGTAGTAAAAGGGGCCAATGGGGAAGCGGCTCGCCTCGTGCCTCTCACAAAATTCACAAATCGGGCCTTTTGGGGGCTCAGCCGCTCGCCGGGGTCCCGAAATTTGTTCAATAGTATATCTAATATAGACCTACACGATCTTTTTTCATTTTCATGAAAAATTAGCTAATAATATAAGTATGTGGGAGTTTTGTACTGTTATTATGGAGTTACGCAAAAAAATATTTCTTGTATAACAATAACAAGAATTATTCCGAATCATAACCATTGAAAAATTATTTAAAAAAATATTTAAACAAAATCATTAAAACTTGATTATAAGTAAAACTTATCAAGATAAAATTATAAATTGTATATCATACTTTATAAAATTGTGAAGAGGCTTAAAAGAACTGTGTATTATAAACTATAAAATTCAAGGGAGCTTGGCAGACCAAAATTAAGATTCCGTATAAATTTAAATAAAATGTATCCAAAATTAATTGCGATTAATATATAAACGTTTTTTTTTTTGTCAAATTTCAAGATAGCCTTCATATAAATATATGTCCCAAATTGCTTCTTTTTCAAAAGACAAATGAATTAACATATTCGATATGGAAAGTATCGCAAAATTTGAAAAATAGGAGAAAAATTTTAAAGGAAATTCACTTATACTCTATTCAAGAACTAGAGAGAGTAATAGAACTGTCACTGAAACCTCCGACGTACCTGATCCAGTGCCGCAGGTAACTGAAGACTGTCATAAATCTAATTTTAGTTAAATATTAAAAGCTTTTATAAATTTACTGCAACAATAAAATTTATCATACTTCAGTTTAATTTCTGGCAGTGAGCAAAGTACAGCTTACAATGTGTCCTTGGTGATTTATCTTGTTTTAGCTTGTTAATAAGGCTACGTTTTAGTCTGAATGTGCCTAAAACGGTTTCAATGTTAAAACTAAAAATAATAAAAATACAGTTGTGATTTGTCTTAAATATGGCGAAATTATCTCTATTTTGTAATGTACGTGAATTATTAAGAAATCGTTAGAAATAAAATAATACAGGGTGTCTCAAAAGAAAGTACACATTTATTTTGCTTATTGCGTGAACGCAGCTATTCCGAGCGGCGCGGGGGGTATGTCAATCGGTAGCCTGGTTCTTGGGAATTTAGTTGCTATGGAGCGTTTCTCGGGAGCGGACCGTGCTTTGTGCGTACGTGAGTTTTACAAAAACGGTAATTCGGCGACTGTAGCGCGTAGAAAATTCTGCAATTTTCGACATATTCGTCACTTAAATGATGCGCCAAGCGCTCGGCTTATTGGAAAATGGGTCCAGAAGTTTGAAGAGACCGGTTCAACACTAGATAAACCAAAATCCGGGCGTCCGAAGTCTTCGAGAACGGTCGAAAACGTAGAGAGTGTTACTCAGTCGTGACGACCCAAACGTTTCGATTCGTAAGCGTGCTGTTGCTTTAAATGTGCATAGGTCATCATTATCCGCATTTTACACAAAGATTTAAAGCTGAACCCCTATAAAATTCAGTTGGTGCAAGAATTGAAGCCTTAGGATGCTGGTCAGAGGCTTGACTTCGTAAACCAGTTGACTGAACGCTTTTCAACGTTTATCAACATCTTCTTTTCGGATGAAGCCCATTTTCATCTTAATGGTCATGTAAACAAGCAAAATTGCCGCTATTGGAGTGCAAACAATCCAAAACACAAACATTAGAAACCTCTACGTTCGTCGAAAGTGACTGTATGGGCTGCGATGTCGGCGCGAGGAATTATCGGCCCGTACTTTTTTGAAGATGAAAGGGAACGCACAGTAACAGTGACTTCAGAGCGGTATGTGGAGATGTTAGACGACTTCTTCGTGCCTGAACTGCAAAATTTTCCTGGCTATAACCAAAGAACATGGTTCCAGCAAGACGGAGCAACTTCACACACGTCCAACATGTCTCTGCCACGAGTGCGTGAAATTTTTCCTGGCAAATTGACCTCAAAGAAAGGTGACATAAGTTGGCCTCTACGCAGTCCTGATTTATCACCTATGGACTTTTTCCTATCGGGTTATGTCAAATCAAAAGTTTACGCCAACAGACCGACTTCCCTGACACAATTAAAAGAAAATATCCGCAACGAAATGGCAGACATCACGGAGAATACCTGCCGAGCCGTCATGGGCAATTTTAGTGCTCGATTAAATGAATGCCGTGAGCGCAACGGATTACATTTGGACGATATCATTTTTAAAAAATAAATTCCCAAACAATGTATTTTAATATGTAATAAACATTTTTTCCATAAAGTCCTGACTTTTTTTAAATCGATTTTTTAAATGTGAACTTTCTTGTGAGACACCCTGTATTATTATAACAACTTAGTTCTATTTTGCTCTTATGACCGAAATAATATTCTATGCCATAAATATTTAGTGTTAAAATAAGCCCCCCTTCCGACGCCTATGACAATAATTAAAATCTTTTTTAAATCTCCACACTTTCAAATATCTATTGTTATCCCACATAAATAGTCCATTATTATAGATTGTTTTTTTTTTATTATAAAATTTCTAATTTATTCCAATAAAAAATATATTGCCAAAGACACCGGACTAAAGAACCCAGATAGTTTAGGCAGAAAAAAAGGGTCAACTCTCTCTAGTTCTTGAATAGACTATACGTGCATAGAAATTTTAGACTTCAAATATATTTTTTTTTGAAAAACTATAGGCTAAATCAAAACAAAACTTATACAGTTTAAAAGATGATATAATATGCTTTGACAAGAATATAAATTTATCAAGAGTGCTTATTGTTTATGTAGTGTAGCAACGGAAAACAAAGGAACGTATATTACGTGGAAGTTATCATGAATATATACAAACTTTGACAGATTTAAATTATTGTCTCTGGAATAATTTGAAGCTAATTCGGGTTTTATAATTTTATTAGTTTTGAAGTGTGTTACTACGGCGGAAAAGCCGCATAAGAACTTGATGATCGCATTATTGTGTCCAAGTCCTTAAAAAACAATCGACTTAATGCAGTTTAAGTGCAATAAGGGCTTCGTGAGGTCCGAGGAATAAATATTAGTCAGTGGACAGTAAGACGAAGACTCTAGGAAAGAAACCTGACCCCTAAATGTCCTGCAATTGGTCCAAAACTTACTCCAGCCCACCGTCAAGCTTGAGATCGTGTGAATTGGACATTGGAGCAGTGGGGGTCTGTTCTGTTCTCCGATGAGACCAGGATATGTCTCTATGGAAGCGATCTAAGAAAAAAAGTTTACCGGAGACCAGAATAGCGATTTTCAGAGTGATGCATTGATGAAGAGATTGGCTATGGTGGCGATTCGTGCATGATCTGGGGTGCAATTTCTATGGCAGCAGGAATGAACCTTGTTTCCATCGCCAGGCTTGCCCATGAGGTACATTGAAGAGATTCTAGCAGTACATGTGGTACCTTATATCGATTATATTGGCGACAATTTTAGTTTTATTTATTACAATGCCAAGCTGCACGCTGCTGGAATTGTTCAGGACTACATTAGAGAAGTTTATTTTTGTGTTATGGAGTGACCAGCGCAAAGTCCTGACCTAAATCCCATTGAACATTTATGGGATGAGATGAAACGAGGAATCCGAGTTAGGATTCGTGTCCCAACGTCGATCCCCGAGCTCATTATTGCATTAGAAGGAGAGTGGCTTCATATTCCACAGGAAACCATATCGAACTTGGTAAGATTTATGCCTAATCGTATGTGAACTGTAATTAAAGCAATATGAGATCATACCCATTACTAATGATTTGATATTGACATTGTTATCATCTTAGTTCATTGGCAAGGTATCTTTTTTTTGTAGTAATTAAAGGATAATTTGTTTTATTTTGAAATTTTTTTCTAAAAAAAATACAGGTAAAGTCATAAGTGTGAGGTGGACCGATTTCTATGCACATAAGTGTATTACTTTTCAGCAGAAAATTTTAATATACTTGCATGGCCTCTTTTAGTTATGTAAAAATTTACACTCCAAAGTTAAAGCTTTTTTTTCTGTTGCAAGAAAAGAATATAAGGAACAAAGTAATAACGTGATAAATTCTATTTTTATCATATACTTTTTGAATCTGTTTTAGGATGTGTATTAAATCATTCTGATTAAAAAATGGGCAACTCAACATTAGAAAAAGGAGACCAAATAGCATTAATTGAAGATGAAAGATTGCAGAAATATGTAACTGAAGTTATGGAAATCACTTTTGCACATGACCATCACTTACATATGTAGGTGCAAAATATTCTCTCCAGCGTCCTTAATGTCTAAATATATGTCAGTTCCACTAGGAGTCGATTAAAGGAAGGTGGAATCAGGGTTAGAATGCTTGTTACTGCCCCACTGTTGAACCAGGAACACCATATGGCACGTTTAAGGTTCACCAGAGAACCAGATTTTTATCTATTATCCTATAGAAGGATACAACATTATGGAAGGTCTCTGCATTCAACCTAGTTTAGATGCAGTGGCGCCCTTAGATTTTTCCCACCCCCTACTCTCCGGCATTGGGGATCCTATAAAAGTATTTTAGTTTACAAATGCAAAAGTGAACTGTTTACTCAGTGCACCATAAGAGCAGCCAGAAATCTTGGAGGTGGCTTCGATATGATATGGAGAAGTATTTGTTTTAAAGGTGACATAGAGTTAAAAGTGTTTCTTACGGAGTTCCTGATAGTTGGTAGGTATATTCTTGAAGAAAATGTAGTGCTGTTTGTTCCAGTTATTGAAGAGAACCTTGCTCTTGTGCACGATAACGCTCGCCCGCCAGTTATCAGAATAACAACGGAATATCTTCAAGAGGTTGGTATTCAAATTTTAGATTGGTCAACAGTAACGTATAAAATAACAATGGAATATCTTCTAGGCGTTAATATTCAAGTTTTAGTTTGGCCAGCAATAGGTCCAGACCTGAGCTCTATCGAAATTGTTTGAGACTACCTAGGAAGGCGCATAAAATCTCGTAATATGACTTTAGAGGATATGGAAGAGTTAAAAATGCTAAAAATATAAAGGGGAGTCAGACAAGGGTGTATATTGTCACCTTTACTATTTAACGCTTATTCTGAAGAGGTCATATTGGAAAGTCTTGAATCTGAAACAGCAGGGATAAAAGTAAGCGGAGTTTTAATCAACAATATTAGGTATGCAGATGACACTGTAATAATAGCTGATAGTTTGAAAGACCTAGAAAAAATAATGAATAAAATATTAAGAGTTAGTGGAGAATATGGACTCTCTCTTAACACGAAAAAGACCAAGTTCATGAGAATTAGTAAAAACAACACCAATAATAATGAAACCCTAATGGTAGGAGGCCAGCACATAGAAAGAGATAAGAAGTACACTCACTTGGGAACCCTAATAACAGAAAATAATGACAATACCGTCGAAATAAAAACCAGAATCGAGAAAGCACGTGCCAACTTTATTAGAATGAAAAAGGTTATCTGCAGGAAAGATCTAACGTTAGCCCTGAAAATACGACTGACTAAATGTTACGTATACAGTATTCTATATTACGGAATGCTTGGACACTGAATCGGAAGGCAATGAGAAGACTTAACTCTTTTGAAATGTGGACCTATAGAAGAATTCTGAGGATTTCGTGGGTGGATCGAGTTACGAAGTGTTGAGAAGAATGGGGAAAGAAAAGGAAGTCGAGATAAAAGTAAAACAGAGAAAACTGCAATATTTCGGACACATTATGCGGGGAGAAAAGTACAGCATCTTACGGCTCATAATCTAAGGCAAAATAAGTGGCAGAACAGGCGTAGGATGACGGTTTGGATGCAGTTCAAAACAACTATTTAGAGCAACTGCCTCAAAAATTAAAATAGTTATTATGATTACCAACCTCCGCAATGGAGAAGGCACTTGAAGAAGAAAAAATGCTTTAATAATAGAATGGGAAGATTTAGATGCTAAGTACATTAGGAATCTTTCACAGATTATTAGAGATGTCATTAGGGCCAGAAGTTCCATTATCAAATATCATATACAAAAAATTGTAGATAATAATAATAATAACTTTTAGTCAGAACCCACTTATGTGATACTTTTTGTGACTAGTTGATAATAATACAAAATCAGTAAAAATTGCGTTTTACTTTTTAGGTCATGAATTGAGTAGGTATTTTATGAAATCGTTAGTTTTCAACTTTTTACATATCTAATCCAAAATTTGAACAAAAAAATATTATTTAAAATGTGCACATCAGTATATTTTTTTATAACCTATATGACCATTTGTTCAAATTAATCAAGTTTTATATTTAAATAATTTCTTCAATTACAATTTCAAATTAACCTTTATGTATTTCGTTTACTGTTATTATAAAAATAATTTCGCGACGTTCACATCCAAAACATAACATTACAAAATTCCCACAAAATCTTAGACGAACCCGCTTAGCGGTTAGTGTTTTTCGTAGTACACACATCGTCTAAATATCAAGTACACTAATCAAAATTTAGAGGGTAAAATTGGCACAACATTACGTTATTTTTTTCTTAATACAATAATTTCGTAAGTTTTTTTTAACAGCCTTTTAGTTTACTTTAAAGGGAAATTAGTTTGAAATAATAATTACTTGTTTCAAGATTAGTTTAATCCCGTTCTTTATTGCTAGAAAAGATTTATATTTTGTAATATTAATTGAAAAATTATTTTTACAGCAAAAACGTGATGACAATCCAAATTATCGCGTTGAAGAGATATATATAAAAAGTACTTTTACTAGGAGTTATAGGACTGTTTAAGTTTTAGAAACCCAGCCAAAATTTGTCAACAAACATTAAATTGAAGCATATTTATCACGAGGAGCCTATATTCATCTACCAATAGACGTAGATCTTCTTCAGATTAACCCGTTTCGTTCGATCCTTAACTTATATTGTCCAATTAATTCCTGTCTGCTTTCTGATGTCATTTGGTCTCCATTTTAGTGTTTTTAGCGTTTGTTATTCTTCGGATATTTGCAGTCTTGCTAGTTTCCTTACGCCATATGTTATTACAAGCAAGATGTCCTTCGGCTTTTTGGGGACATCCGATTTTAAAATGAGTTGTATTCGTCAATTGATTTCGTCAGTCATACTATTTTTAATAGTTCATATTGTGTGGCCTAAGTCTATAAACATATCAATCCGTGACCTCTAAAGGTGTATTCTCTAAAATGATGATGTGTTGAGAAGTGTTATGTATTATTTTTGTTTGTTTTTTGTTGATTTCCGAATTCCCTGAATCTAACCTTCAGTTCGTTGATCGATTTCCACAGATCTTAGATGGCTGAAGTAGAGTCCAGTGATATTTAACCTCGTTGTTGACTAGTCTATTTTGTGGAAGATATTCTCTAGTACCTCAAATAAAAGTACAATTTCAATTAATTTTAATTACCATTATTTTGTCCTGCTTTGATATTCCACTCCAATGGGCTTAGGTATTTCCTTATCAATGTCGAACTTACTGCTAACTTTTTTATTTCAGATATATTTTGTTTTTTTCCCTTTTACATTTGAATGGAATTGTATGTATATTGGGTTGCAGGAAATCAGGAAATTAATGTATTAATATATATTTCTTGAATTTAAAAATAACTATTGGGATATTTATTAGATTTATTTTTGTTTTGAGTGGAAAATACTAATGATTAACGAATTGGCTTAACTAACAAATGCATTTCAGCCGACTGTTGTTGTCCAGTGTCATTCTTTTTGAGCTGTCATGTCTTTCACACGTGGTAATTGAACGCGCCTAACGGAAGTCGATTAATGTGCATGCTGGGCCATGGTTATAAATGGAAGCAATTTTGCCTTGATTTTTCATTTTTTCTTGGTTTGATTCGGTCGAAGCAGCTGCAGACTTCCATCTCAATTTTTAGTTGCCAAATTTTTAGGATTCTGAGATGGAAAGTCGAAAATTATCCTGGTAATTTTGTTGTGTTTTGGAGTACCGTATCTTTTGCCAGGTTGGCAGTCACGGTTTTTTTTTACCGGGATAAACCTAGAGACAGGGATTTTGGGCAGTTTGCAGGTATCAACGAAGGAATCGGTCTAGACCCCAAAATCATCAGGGTCCACCATACCGGGTCCTTCTATTGGGCAGAATTATTAACTGCCAGTCCACCCTACCGGTGAGAATACCGCAATCCACCCTCAGTGTATTTGTTATGCTGCGAAAGGACCGTGTGGTTTGAAGATTATTTATTTTCGTCAACGATTTTAATTTTAATTAAAGAACTTCATTAGAACTAGTCGATACGAGTTTTATTTTGACCCACATACTTCTTGCATTTGGTATTACGTTTAATTTTTTTATTTTTATTGTCAAAAGTTGAGTTGAAAGCCAAGTCCAGACAGCACCATGGAAGGTCTCTGCATTCGACCTAGCTTAGAGGCAGTGGCGCCCTTAGATTTTTCCACTACTCTCCGGCATACGGGTTAGCTCGGCGCATATATATATATATATATATATATATATATATATATATATATATATATATATATATATATATATATATATATATATATATATATATATTTAGATAGGATGATTCATTTTAAAACATGCACGCAAATAACTAATGAGAAGGCCTAAATGAAAAAAAGTGTAGGAACAAAAGTTTTTTTATTTTCGAAGTGGAATGAAATAATGACCTTCAAGTTGAACTTGGGCTTAACCTTCAACCTGCATGTGTAAATATTGTTTCCCTTAAAAATAAGTTTCATAGAAGTTTACCGATTGGTAATTTTGACATTTTAACTTTTAAATGATCCCTGTAAGTGATTTAACTCCCTATGTTGTTTATATGGTTGGGTAGGAAATGTAGAAAATTGAGGGATCCCATTTCAAAAAATCAACTTGATCTTGAAGGTCAAGCTCAAGGTCAAATTGAAGGTAATCATTTGATTTCTCTTTCGAAAATAAAATTTTCCTACATTTTTTTTGATTTAGGAATTCAAATTAGAGTTATTTGTATGCGTCGTTTGAAATGGATCACCACGTACATTTTCATTATTGTAGTTTTTTTACAGTATGTAAGCATGTGAGTCTATTCTGCAGTTTCATAATGAGTTTACTACTATTCATATTGCTACAAATCAAATGTCTTGTGGCTGTCTCTATTCGTTTTTTCATTTATGTCACATGATTTGTTAGTGGTTATCATCATTATTCGCAGCTGTAATACGCATTGTCGGATATATGTCTCCCCTTTCCGCTCATTTTGGTCTTGAACTTTTAACATCCACTCGAAGCCAGCTAGTCGTCAGACCTGTAAGAATATGTTGGTCAAACGCTCTATTTTTGAAATATTTCGGAGGTTTGAGGTAATAATATAAGAAAGACAACTTGCCAAAGGCTGACTATACCAGTGATATTATTCTTAGAAGTTCAGATTTTAAATTATCCTTCGAGTTAATTCTTAGTATATTTCATTATCTATTTACAAAGTTGTTAAGTTATCCTTCAGGTTCTTATTAATAATATGTTTCTGACATGTTATGTTTAGTTGTGCCTGTAGCATTTGTCCTATCTCCTGTTTCTTAGTTACAATCAGAACTATATCGTCGGCAAATCTTAGGTCACCTAAGTATTATCCTTCTATATTAATTCCTTTTTCTTTTCCATTTAGTTCTCTAAATGTATCTACGAGAAGTTCGTTAAAAATCTCTCTATCCATTCTGATATCGACAATTTTTTTCTTTTAGAATCACCTGGAAGGTTGCTCTTTTATAGCTGTCTTAAAGCTGCGTCCATGACCAATTAGACTGTTGGTTAAATAATTAACAATAACCCATTCTTATACTGAATCAAACGCTTTTTAATAGTCAGGAACACCGTCTAGAGGTCCACATTATACTCAATTGTTTCTTTCAATAGTATTTTTGTCGCCTGAAAGTAATTTAACATATCAAGAACAAACTTATCGGTTTGTAGTTGGCAAGTTAAGCATGAGAATCATCAGGGCATTGTCCAAGTCTTTCTAATATTTGCGAGACTAAGTAGATATTTAGTTACTCCAACTTTGCTCGTAGATCTTCTTTTTAACATTTTTTCAATCAGAACTGAATTTCTTCTTTGGTGATATTTTTCAGTCCTATATTTTTCAGAGTTTATGTTATGTATTTTTAAGTAAAAATTAATGCAATGCAATTAGCAGTGTTATATTACCAATTTACAACAAGTAATCGCAAAAACGTTATTTAAAACATATTAATAACTTGTGCAATAATTATTTTAAACTAATTACCCTTTTATTTTTGGCAATATTTATTATTTTGTTACGTGTGGAAATTTACAAAACGTTTGAGTGTACAACCGCTCAAAATTTTGACAAATATACAAACGGTAATTATCAAAGAACAAATTAGCAATTGAGCAATGTACAATCGTAACTCAATTATAAATATTTTTTTTAGTTATCTAAACAACTTTATAAATATTTTGGGTCTATTTTCCTAGAAATGTCTTAAAAATATTAATCTTAAGTCGACTAGTCGCGTGTTGTGTATTTGACACTTAATATAAAAAGTACAAAGCGATGATTTATTTAGTTGTGAGTCTAACGCGGTACTTGCGAGCGAGAAACGACACTCGACGAAGTGTTCGTTTTTAGTCACAATGTTTTTAGGTGAGTTTCATAAGGATTTTTAATTATTTCAAGTCTGTTTCACAATCATTAAAGAATTACTGTCGTTCAGTCGCCTATTTTAGTTCATTCGGTTTGAGCAAGTATAGAAATAGTTTTCAAGGCAGTGATTGTAACCAAACTTATTAAAACTAATCGGTAAATGTTACTGCTTTATTAACTCTAAAATAATATGAAAGAAATTAAGTACAACATCAAAAAGAGTTGAGTTTCGACGCTGAACAATATTAATTCTTCGTCAGGTCGTGTTGAGAATAGTTGAAGGACTTAGGTAGCTCTAGTTTTTGAAAGTTTTATTAAAACTATTCAAATTATTAGAAAAATTAATTTACAATTTTAAAGTAGAAAAAACGTGTCGTATTTTCATTTTGGAAAGTTCAAATTTGATGTTATGTATAGAGTGCAACAAATTGGAATCTATATATAGGGATCTCGTTAACCATAAAAGCTATGAAGTTGCTTAAATTGAGGCTAATTTGCTCAATTAAATTCCATTGATGGATTTGAAAAATTCTTAATTCCTTCGAAGATATCGGAAAAAAAATATTTTTATTTTTTCCGCATTTTATTTTAAGAGATATTTTTAAATACACTGTATAAAATTTCGCATCAATATAATTTTTTTAAATGCGGACCTGGTTTTTTTTATTACCCCTTTTCAAAGACTTTTTGACACTCCAATTAATTATCTGGTTCCTTAAATGAATATTTTCAGCCCTTTAAGAAAGAGTCCTATGTGTTGGCGATTGGGACAATCTCGAAAACATGATGATAGCCTTTAAGTAAATACCAAAAGTTAAAGATTCTGAGGCCTAAAGAATTTTGTTTTTGACGAGACTGTACCCAACACACGTTAACTTTCAATATACAGACACATTCTTATACAGTAATAACTTTAAATATAATAAATCTGGCAGCGCCGCAAATGTCTATATTGAATGGTCTATAGAGTAAACGTGTGTATAGTAACCTTCATATAGTGTGAGTCTCATACCTATACAGCTGGTTATGTTGACATCCCAACACATTGAGAAAATAAATTAAAATATCGAGAAATATATTTTAAAAAATGTCACATTCTGAAGAAGTAACCTAACTAACTTAGGTTTTAATTATCGCGCGTTGCCAAGTTGTGATCACTGTACCCCACTACGCGTCAGATGTTTTCAAATTATTTTTATTTAAAAAATCTGTATTTTCTAAACAAAACGGTCAAGAAATTCCGGGTTTTTTCTAAAAAATTCATAATTTTTGGATCTACGTTCCATTAGTTTTTAAAAAATATGGTAAAAACCGTTTTTAAGATATTCCAAAATGTATTGGCATTTTGTTATATGTAGTGACCTTCAGCATGTTAATTATGCATATTTTAATTGTTTATATTTCGTCTCACAGACGATAAAATTTGGTTATTTTTAATTAAATAAAAGACACTTTTGTAAACTATATATTCAAATTCGATCACATTCCTAAGAAAAGCCGTTCACGAGTGAACTACCTTAAAATAAAAATACAGCCTATTTTCGCCTAAAATATATTTTTTTAGTTCAGGTTAGTTTCGGTTATATCTAAAACACAAGTACATGGATGTGTTCTTACGAAAAGTGAGAAGAAACATGGTATGGACCTTTGGGGACGAAAATGGGGCTTTAGACTGTCTGTGCGGTATGAGGAGGGAACTCTCGTTCTACTGTACAGTGTGGTTGTGAGCTCTATAAAAAGAGGAGTAAATTTTGCCCCCACAAATCAGACCTTTGTGAAGCAATAGAAAAAGTTACACTTGTGGTGGGCAGTCATCGCTGTATTTTGCAGCATATGCATTGAAATTGTTAAACTTGAAATACCGTCAAATTAAAAACATAGAGCTACTGCAACCAATAATTTAAATTATTGTTAAGTGTAAAAGTAGGGGGTTTCGGGGGTACAGATCCAGAAGGGTCGCTCTGGCGCTAAATAAGCACCGAACATGATACAAGTTGGCGAATTGTCTTAGCAGCGAAGCCATCAAAACGAATATGGGAAAAAAAGCGTATATATGTGAAAATATGAAAAACCTAGCGTCTGTACTGAAGCTCACAAAGGGAAAACTTGCCCAAATCGCTTTTTTTTAAGAGGGTACTCTTAGGCTGATGTTGACTTGATGACCACCTGCACCTTAAGGTTAACAGCAGTTTTTTTGTACAATTTTGTATTCTTCTTCACAGTAATTATATCGATATTGATATCCATAATGAAATCGCTCCCCCCCTTCCCACGGCTGGCTTAGAAGCTGAGAAGCCGTCGAGGAAGCATCACTTGAAAATACCACCTGAGATGTTGGCGAAACGTCGTGAAAATTTTTCTGTTGACAAACGGATTGAAAACCGAAACAATCCCGTTGCACATTCCAGCATCCTTGAAAATCTCGATACAACATATATTTTTCAATTTATTATGATAATGTGGTTGAAAAATGCAATAAAATCTTCCGGCTTGTATTTAATAAAATTAACTTCATGATGGTCTAAATTCCGAAACGTCGCTTTTAAAAATTGATGATGCGGTCTTATAGAGGAGGAACAGTGCTCATAAGAAGGTTAATTTTATTTCAAAACATCGCTTAAAATTTTGGATTTTCTACAGAAATCTTCTAAAGTAGAGAAATTTTGTAAATTTTACAACAGCGATTAATTAAGCATCAAGTCGTGTAAGGTTTCCATATTTTACCCGACCTTTTATCTTGAACCGTTACCGAGATACCTATAGCTAGATTCGAATTTGTAACAACCTGTCCCCTGAAATTATTAAGGGTAAAAACACAAGAGGCGTTTTTCGAATAAGCCGCCGATAATTCATCAGCCAATTCTGCATCTCGTTAACTTAAAAATAATTGTATTGCAGATGCAGCTCTCCAGGCGGTCTTATCGCTTAGTGTAGTTCCGTTCGCACGACAAAGTTTTTTTTCGTTACAACGTTGCATTATTTTGCTAAATGGCTAATATATAAGTATTCTCTTTTCAAGTAGATAAAGGAACGAATTTCTACAAATAGTCTATTTCCTGCAAATACAGCTCTGGTTCTCTCTCCATACGCGTTTCGATCACCTTATGATCTCGTCAGTGGAGCTGTATCGAACCAGGAGCAACATTCGCACGAAATAATGGTTATATATTCCCATCTATTGAGTGTTAAGAGGGTATATTAATTTTAAATTAGATATGTGTAAATGTGGCTTAAGTAACTTAAGATTTTAAACATAATTTGTGAATTTTAAATTTTAGATTGTTTGCCCAACAAAATGTTATTGTTTTTATTTAATTAAAGAAAATAATATAAAAAAAAATTTTTTGAAAGTGCCTTAAACAAAAGGCAAAACGTTAAAACACGTTGTGTTTTTAACATCCACGTATGAACCTAAACCCAAGAATACAAAGAAAAAACATATTGATATAGATAATAAATGGTTCAAGAAAAACAGAAATAATTATATATATATATATATATATATATATATATATATATATATATATATATATATATATATCAGCAATTATTTAAACACGACAGAAAAATAGATTTATTTATTTCTTACCGAAATCCTATTTTTTTTTAAACTTTGCTGAATTGTTGATTTTCTTTTTTGGTAACAATCAATTGGTATTATTAAAAATTATGTAAATAGTGATGTGGAAAAATTTATAAGCAAAATTCAAGCCCGCTCGGCCATTTGACACACGTGGCATCAAATAATAATAAACTCTTCATCCAACTCAGAATTCATTTTTAGTTTTTACTGCTGCGAACATCTATCACGCACTGATAATGCTGCGTATTGAAAACTAATTTCCACCGCTTCGTGTATGTTCGTGAATCATCGGTCGCTTCATCTAAAAACGCTTTGTGTATTGTTACCCTAAGAATAAATGTATAATTAATAATTAATTAAGAAAAAAAGAAGTACAAACTTATTTTAAATCGATTAACATATGTTTTGACCCAATTATTTCAAAGTATAAACCAGATGTTTTATGGAGGAAAGAAATAGAGCACTTATTCATGACATAATTCTATTTTTTTATATTTTTTCTTTGCGTTGCAATGATCAATAGAAATAGTAGAGTTCCTTAATAACTGTTTTGACTTTTTAGTCGGTAAAAAAGTAAAAATAATATGTTTAAACTTGCACAATGTAACTAGAACTTCATATTATTCTTATTAATTTGATTAAAACAGTCCAGTATTACTTCAGAAAACAACATATACAACAATGTGCGTAGTATAGGTTATTATTTGTCAATGTATAAGTATACATAAAGTTATGCTTTTCCGCCTCTTTTTAAGTATATTTCAATTTAAGCAAAACTTTTCCGACAAACTAGTTAACGTTGACAATCTTTAACATACAAATTTAATATCAAAATCTTTACAAAAATAAATTTATTCTACTTTTTACCTTTTATTTGGTAGCTACCTTAACTTCAAACCATTCTCTACTTCGCAACCTGTTCCATACAAACCTCCCTGCATTTCGAACGAAACTTAACGAAATACGCGTCACGTCCGTGCACTATCATCGTACGAACAGACAGACCTGCAGCAGACGTTCGTTTAGATTCTTAAAAATAAACGTACGTCTCTAAAAGGCCGAGCGTATCAGCTTTTCCCACCTCGATCGTTATCGATATGTACGCACCGCGCGCTCGATTGTGCGCAATTTTGGCAGTGGCGTTCACAGTCGGTCCTCTTCTTCTTCTTCCTCTTCAGCCTCCTCGAGCATGCCTTCGTTTTCTTCACGGTACCCCGGATGTTCCGAGATTGCGTAGTAGTTGCCGTTATAAATGACTCCAAGCTCTCGCATATCAGCGCCTCGTATTGTGGCCTACGGAAAAATATGGCATTAATAAAAGTGATTAATAAATTTGAACCTGTTTCATGCTTATGAATTGTATGGATTTAAATGATAAATTTTGTTCATGGTTAAAGTTTTACGTTTTCTTGGGCCGCTACGACATAGGACATTTAACCAGCTTTTCTTTGCCCCGTCCCACGGTTAAACCCTCTTTGTCCGGGAACCCGTCGGGAAGGTTTACACTCTAACAGGATTTTCGAGACCGTGTCCTAAGATTAAAAAAAACCAGATGGATGCCTCATCTAAGAATGTCTGGATATTTCCATCTTCCAACTAGGAATGTCCACACGTGTGACTTATAACAAAAAACACTTTTGTCACATGTGTTACTGACATTTACACAATTCAGACCGATTCTTTTACTTGAACTGCTGGGTGCAGCGTTAACCCTCCGCCTCAGGTATATCCATTCACTTTCACTGCACAAAGGAACAATTTATGGGGCGAAAATCACCTCGCTTTCTGTAGAGCACGCAATCATGCACAAACCTTCACCTAAGCACTTGACGACTCACCCCACAGCGAGTGTTCCTTCCCAAACGTCCAAATCACGATTTTCTTGCTTTTGTAAGAGAGCACCGACACTCGAGGTTGATTGTTCAACGACCACAACATTTAAAAATGTTCTTCTTTTGATGCCCTTGTCACGGTTCAATTTTGCCCTTAAGATCACTATGACTGGTTCATTTAATTTAACCTTGTTTTGCAAATACTGTCATTATGGGCAACCAGTATCATTTTCCTTATGTATTTCCCAGGGATTCATTGAAGAAACTCATTTCAATGAGTACAGTTTCGATTAATTTTTTTACCATTATTTTGTCCTACTTTGGTATTTCATTACACTGTGTTTAGATATTTTCTTATCAGTATCAAACTTACTGCTACCTTTTTTGTATTCAGATAGATCTTGTTTTTTTCCCGGCCATTTATATTTACATTTGATGGGATTGTATGTATATTGGGTTGCAGAAATTAGGTAATTTCTATTGATGTATTAATTTATATTTCTTGTTTTGAGTGGAAAATGGTAATGATTACCAAATTGGCTTAACTAACTAATGCATTTCAGCCTACTGTTGTGCCCAGTGTCTTTTTTTTAGCTGTCATTTCTTTCACACGTGGGAATTGAACGCGCCTAACGGAAGTCGATTGGTGCGCAAGCAGGGCCATGGTTATAAATGGAGGCCGTTTTGCCTTGATTTTCACTTTTTCCTGGTTTGATTCGGCCAAAGCAGCTGCAGATTTCCATCTCAATTTTAAGTTGCCAAATTTTTGGGATTTTGAGATGGAAAGTCGAAAATTATCCGGTAATTTTATTGAGTTTTGGTGTACCGTATCTTTGGTCAGTTATGGTTTTTCCTTTTTTTACCGGGATGAACCTGGAGACAGAGATTTTGGGCAGTTTGCTCGGGTCAACGAAGGAATCAGTCTGATCCCAGAAGATCGGAGTCCACCCTCGGGGTAAAAGAATAAACAAATCCACCCTTAGGGAGAGAACATCAGTTAACCCGTAGGGATACAAACAACAGGTCCACCCTCTGAGTAAGAGAAACCCAGTAGCAGTTTCTGGGTATAGAATATCCTGTTCCACTCTCTGGGAACAAGAACAGTCCACTCTTCAAGAAATAATCCTTCAAAGACCACCTATTTCTTAAGAGTAAAGAGTGAGATTAGTATTATACATTTACGAGTTTCATTTGACCCATAAGTTTTTACATTAAATATCAGTGTCGCACCCAATCATTCCGGTTGGCGATCATCATGGAAATCTGTACTTTATCAGCACCAGCTCTGAAGAGACTTATAGAGAGAAATATTAAATCATATTTGTAGATTTTTTAACTATGAGGATTTTCTTCTTGCGGATCTTCTCTTTCTTTCTACTTTAACTTGAATAAAAACATCGGTGTAGTTCGTATCGTTGACATTTTCTCTCTTTCTTTCTTTCCTTCTACTTTGCCTTGGATAAAAAACTTTGGAGTAGTTCGTATCTTTGACAATTTCTCATGATGTTTCCCCGGTGTTCAAGCTTACGTGTTTTTATTTCTTTTTATAGTATTTTTTTCCTTTCCTGTTCTTACTGGTACAATCTGGTTGGTGATGTTTTTTAAAATTCGTCTATACATCCAGATTTCACAGGTTTCAAGTTTCCTTTATGACGATTCTGTCAAGGTCCAAGACTCAACTCTATACACTAACACCGGAACAATTTATTTTGTGTCTGAAGAGACAAATGGTGACATTTAAATAACTGGCATATATTGTTCAGGATAATTATTGTTTTAAAATATTACCATATATTTTGTTTTTCTTTTCATAGGTAGAAGCCTAATAGTTTGAACTCCCATTCAAATGAACAACAATAAGGCGAATAATAGAAATATTCATTGAATGTAATAAAGAAGCCTATTTGGATTTTATCGACCTGGAAAAGGCATTTGACTGTGTACAACTGAAATACATTATACACCTTTTAAACAATAGATAAGGCCGCATCACCTAGTCAGAATAATAGAAAATATATATGTTAAATAAAATCTATTGAGTAGATACTAGTGTACAACGAGATCCGACAAGGAAGTGCTCTGAACCCTCTCCTAATGGACGAAATAATAAAACGAGTGCTCAAATTAAAGAGCTACAAAAATGGGTGACAAAGATATTGTGCTTTGTGCTGCGACCCAGTAGGAATAGTGAAGAATAAAGAGAGTATACAGCGACTACTGCCAAATCATTTAATATCTCGGTCAAAATCGAAATACATGACAATTTAAAAAAAAAACCAGTTACGATGTAAATTGGCGGTTGTTGAAGAAATCATCGAAAAAATTATAAACTTTGTATTTCCTGGCATGGAAATATCTGGCTATAGAATAAAAACATCATAAATATATCACTGAACATCGAGATTGAAACCAAGTCCAGATATATAAAGCAGCAGTTAGGCCGAAATTGGCCTGAAACGTCAAGAACAAAATATTTGACTGAGATGAAGGTATTTCGTAGAATCGCTGGAAAGTCACTACTGGCTAGAGAAAAGAGCGATAACGTTAGAGGATTGATTATATCAAGTAGAAAAAATCAAGTACTGCGGTTTAAATAGAAAAAAGAATGAAACGAACACATTAATAGAATAGAAGACATATGAATGGTCAGAAGTTCACGAGATAAGTCATTGTTGCGTAGAAGTGTAGGACGACCACGAAAAAGATGGAGTGTCGTTTGAAATCAAGAATAGGTAAGAAGGAGAAGTAAAAAATCATAGTTTTGATTGATCTAGGGTACTCTCGCTCTGAATGCGTATGAAAGATGTTTGATGTCAGTTTAAACTAGTAATGATTCTTCAATCTTAATTCCTTCCAATGTATTTTAATTTCTCAATACGTTGAGCTAAATTAGTTCAGTCACAGCGTAAATACAATTAATTAATTATCTGTGAGCAGAAACCTTTTTTGTTGTGAGGAGAAACAAAATTAAATTGCATGTTTAAAAATTGTTAGAATCAATAAGGCGCTACGATGTAAAGTGTGGGGTTTGAAGTACAAAAAGCGTCAATTAAATTGGGTGAAAATGTGATACTGAAGAAGGAGTACTAGAGTATCAAGACTGAAATATATTAAAATAAGGATATTCAAAATAGAACAATGGTAAGAGAAACAGTAATACAAAGAATATAAAAAAGACCATTAGGATAGTCTGGACATTTAATCAGAATGAAAGACTTTAGATGGCCATAACGAGTTTTTAGATAGACACCATCTAGGAAAAAATTTGAAGGAAGAAGAAGATAAAAGGAATAATAAAAACCATAAGATCAAGGGATTTAAAGGAAGACATGTCTTACTACATAAGAGGTTCTCGAGAACAAATGTGAGGCAGTATTTATTTGTTTTTACAGCATATCGGTATTTGATTGTTAATATATGCAACTAGCATTGAGGAAATAGCAGGTTCAGTTACTACTATGTTTATTAAATATTTAGAAAAGTTATATCCAGATACACTTTTTGTATTTATACTCAACTAGAAAAATAAATAGATATAATAGCTTATGTTAAGACAGCTTTTACAAAAATGCAAGATTAAATTAAAATGTAAAATTTGGAAAAATTTAACTATACCTTGATGGTCCAATTATAACAGTCGTCGCTCTCGCTTTCGCGGTCAAGCCTCTCTACGTCGAGGATCTTCGAACTCAGCCTCTCGAGGATGATCCCGATGTCCTTGATGCTGAGATGGCGCTTCTGGTCGACGCTCAACTGGTCGATGAGCAGCAGGAACTTTTCGGAGGTGACGGCCTCGTCCTCCATAACGGTGTTCTCCGTCTCGGACTCGGAGGACTCGTGCTCGGAGAGGCGTCCGCCCCGGCCGTCACCTTCAACGTCTGGAAAAGACGTAGTGGTTGCCTATTTTGAGATCTTTCGTTGTTTCTTATTAGGGCTAGGTTTTGTTGAGATTTTATTCGCACAAGAGAGATTTTTATTTATTTCTAAAATATCTTTACATTGTGAAAATTATTGATTTAATATATTTTTTTTATAGTAAAAATGATGTTGTTAAGTAACAACTTACATTTTATATGGATTAAAAAATAAGTAGACCTTTCTTCTTACAATTAATTACCAAAATTACATTTCTGTGGAAACAGTGAAGAAACGTGTTATAAGTGTCAAATCTGGAAAAACTAGTGGAGCCGTTTAAGTGTGAAATACAAATATCCTTTGAAGCATTCACATTCATTATTAATAAGTACCTTAACAATCATCTGGTACCGGATGAATGGATGGTTGCGGCAATTTTCTGAATCCACAACAGGATAAACAGGATTATAATAACTATAAAGGGATTGAGTGACAAGACAATGGAAAAGTACTATGAGATTTTATTAAGGAAGAACGAGGAAGAAGAACAAAGCTGATAATGTATTTTACTTAAAGAAAATTACAGAAGAGAGGAGTGCTAGAAACATACAAACACACGCTGAATTTGTGGACTCGAAGTTACGAATATCAGTGTGTATAGGGATTCTAGATCAACAATAATAAAAATCGGCGATCATGTAACAGAGGAATTTCGTGCAAATAAGGAATTAAGACAAGGATATAACATCCGACCCACCATCTGTAAAATATACGTGGCCTAAGCGTTGAAAAGCTGAGGGAAAAAAATTCATGGAATTAGATTTGAGATTAACAATGGATGCATATATACCCTGCAATTTGCCGACGATCAAGTCATCATCGCTAACGACAAAGAGGATATCAAATAAATGATAAGAGAGCTCATTGAGGAATGCAGAGGATGGAAATAATAGTCAACATCTATAAAACCCAAATTTAGTTACTTTAATCGAATTCTATGGGGCAAAGCGATATCAAAAAATGAAAATTAAACATCTATAAAGCATGATAAAATATTAGTTTTATACTATACGGAGCAAAAACTTGAAGAGTCACGGGCAAGATCAAAAAGAAATTTGAAACCCTGGAAATGGATATAATTGGGAAATCTCTGCACATTTCAAAGAGAGATAGAATAAGAAACGAGACTATAAGACTAGGGAATTGAAGACACCATAACTAAGTACATAGGAAGGCAATAACTGTAATGCAGGATCAGACTATCTAAGCAGGTTTTACATTGATAACCAGTGAGGGGCGGACCAAAATGAAGAAAATTTAGACGGGAACAGTTCAAAAAGTTAAGAGTGAATAAAACCTAATATTAAGGGATTGTGACTATATACAGGGTGACCAGTAAAGTCAGCATTATATGGGATTTTTTTTATTAGTAGTATTATAAATATCTCAATAAATAAATATTTCCAATATTGCTAAAAAAGATGCTTAGAAAAAAGATCTACAGATTACAGAAAGAATCTTGACAATCCATCAAGTAGAAATTCCATAATTTCAAAAAGAAATTTCTTATATAGTAACATTGGAAACACATAGGTCAATTAGAAAGGATCTGATTGAACAAGAAAGTTCCCAGAAACTATAAAAAGCGCTGTTTTCAGTGCTTAAGCAGCCAGTAAGCAGTTGTCTCTCTGTATGCACGTGTTTGCAACAGAAATTCACGAAAATCCAAAAATTTTACAGTTTTGAAGAAATAAATCATCAGTTGTGAAGCAAGAAGATCGAAAATAACGAATATCGAAGAATTATCCTAATTTTTTTTATTTTTATAACGAATCCCGGTTTTCCCCGAAAAATACCAACTAGTCTGATCAGGATCAAAAAAAGAGACGTTCTGCGCATTTTTCTGTTTCAGGTTTGAAGCCTAGACCGTCCAGAACTTCTAGAACTTCACCTTAGCACGATTCAAGAGGGGATCTCCTAGGCGTTTAGTAGCGGTTTTAAATAATAGCCAACACTTAGGAGATCCGAGGGGGCTAGTGCGAAGATCGGTGTTAAATACGGTGTTTGGGAAATTTTCTCTGTATAAAGTGCTACGGACTTGGTGAGTTTCTGAACTACAGAGCCCCCGTCACTACAGTTCGAAAGACAGGCGATATTCGAGATTGCATACGCGAACTGGTGTTGCAATCTCGGATCACCGTCATAAAGATCGTGAAGCAATTCTAAAGCTGAGTTTCCCAAGCTCATTCCCGCAATAAAATCCAAGGGACTTTTAAGTAAGTCCAAAAACAATAACCGATTCAAATAACTTAGAAAATTCGTTTTTCTACGGAGAGTCAGGCACGAATTTGTTTCAAAATTAAGAAACGCTTAGAAAATTTTGGCAAAAAAATCAAAAAAACGCGATAAATAAATAAAACATTCCCAAATTACTTCCTCGATCGAAATGATCAAAAAACAGGCAGAAAATTCACGGAAACTTATCGGTAAAAAACTCAAAAAATTTGCGGAAAATTTTTATTTTACTGACAAACGTAAATCTTTTTGGCTTGACATTTCGCAAAAGACTTGCTTCAGACAAACAACCTTGAATTTCACAAATTGTTGCAACACACACACACAATTTCTTAGCCCTGAGACTGTTATCCCCATTTATTAAAAAACTTTGATACGCTGAACATTCTAGTTCACCTTCCAGACGCATACATTGAAAACTGCTTCCCGTTTTTAAATTTTGGTAAATAAAATTAAAAAAAATATATTTTTCAAAATTTAAGAGCAAATGGCTCATCAAATTCACAACACATTCCCAAACATCAAGAAACGTGAGGAGACCTGGGTTTTCCCTGAGTCGGGAGGTTACGGTGGGTCCTCTCCGGCACCACGGTGCCCTTCCTTTCATCACTCAGAACATTTCATGTTCAATCAGATCTCAATCAACAATCACCATCACATTTCAATCAACAATCACAACATTCAAACCATTCTTCGACGACTTCGAGATTTTATCGGAAACGTCAGAATGCGGAAAACCTTAACGATTTTGATAAAGAATCCCAATTCCCCCAAACACGCTCCAATAAAAATCGACCTTGAATTTCATTGAACGAATTGCGCCAGTCTACAGGACACCAACGTATCATATACGACCAAACAAGATATTTAAATTCCAATATTGGTCAAACTTCGACCGATGACTCCTTCACATTCCAATACCTCAATTCAAATCATACTCGAGAAATCGGTCGAAGGCGGACCGAACCCCGACAATAGCTTAAATCGAAATTTGACTTTGGCAATAATTTCTGCTTCGATCGAGATGAAAATTAACTAAAAAAATAGAAGTCACGCGATTAGCATTCCCACACAGCACTAGACGTCTTATAGACGTCATTTTTATATCCAGATTATGCCTGAACGTCTTAAGACAGAAATAAGGCGTCTTATAGACGTTGTTTTAAAGACGTCCATAAGACGTCTATATACAACGTCTTTAAGATATCTTTTAAAAGTCTATACATACTACATTTTATATGAAAATAAATATAGTTGTGTATAATTTAGTTGATAAAAACTAAAAAGCATTTCCTTCTCTATGGTTTTTGTCGCAGTTGGGTAATAAGTTTGCAACGCCGCACAGAGCTCAGCTGAATACAAGTTGAGGTTAAAATTTTTGATTGAACGACAAATTTTTAGTAGCCTCACTACGACCTTGGTTAATGGAACTTTTGCGTGATCTTTTTTATCAATACTTTGGTGCTTTTTGTCACAGACTGTTTGATGTACCGATAACAATAACAATATGATGCCAGCGAAACTATAACTTTAAAAAACCCGCCTTTTGTTTCTGTCAACTGTCATTTTTCAGTTTTGTATTTGTGTTTCGTCATGTCGTTATTCATTTTTAATGTTGTTGGGGTGCCGACTGTGAAAATTTAGCTTTTGAAAGAATTTTATTAAAATAGTTGATTTATCCATGTGCCTCTGAAAATCTTTTTTATTCGTGTTTATGTAATACTTAAGGTAAGATCGAGAATCATATGTACTTAGGAAAAACAGTAACGTTATTTATAGGTTGTGTTACAGGAAATTCCCGAATGCTTTACTACTTATATTTTTGTAGTAACTCTATGTTATTAGACGTATGAAATGAAATCTTCAAAAATATTATCTGTGCGAAAAAGGCTTGCACAGCTTATCCAAACCCGGTCCTAAATATTACAAGAAATATTACTAATGAAGTGGAAGGCGAAATGTTTGTTTATGGAGTGCTCCACTAATGAAACCTGTAAGATTTATTTTGTTCCTGATGATTGGTTCTATTTAAAGAACATAGAAAATAGAGTTTTGTTAGTTACAAGAAGTAATTTTTTTCGTACTAATCAACTGTACATGGTAATTTTACAAGCTCGCTTTACAAAGTCATAAATGCTCCCTACGCCCAGTTTTGAAATTTCTAAAACCTTAATTTTAGAAATTTCAAAACTGGGCGTAGGGAGCATTTATGACTTTGTAAAGCGAGCTTGTAAAATTACCATGTACAGTTGATTAGTACGAAAAGGAAAGAGAAAGTTCTATGATTCCAACTTGACGAGACTTATTATGAGTCTTTCATTATACATATTAACCTTGAAATAGCATAAGTCACGATTCTATAGTAGAAGACAATTATAAAAATTCGCAAAAATATCAAAAAATTTACTCCCACAAATGATAAACTTTATCCTATCAAATTAAAATCAGTTTGTTATTAGGATCTACAGAGACAACAGGACTGGCAAAAAGTCGGAAGAATGAGGAAATTTCAATCCAAACATGGCTGAAGAAGGCATCAGACCAGATTTGTTATTCGACTAAATAAAAATTCTTGTTTTTAAAACTATTTAAAGATTTGTGTACTTTTTATTTCAATAAACTTTTATTTTGTTGATAGTCTACCTAAGGCTTAAATTTGATAGGTTCACTTATAGTTCGAACAGTAGTTGTTCTGAAAATATTTGCTCTTCTACCTCACTTCTTAAATTTCAAATTAGAAAAAGTTTACATTATGCTTACGTTATGTATTTTTTTGTATAAAGAGATTATGTTGAAGATATTTTTTAAAGAATATTATTCATGCGGAACTTGTAGTTATTTAAAATGGTAGTGTATATTTTGCTCTTGATTTTTTCTTAATTAAAGTTATTTCTTGGGCTTTTGAATAATTACGGTTTCACTTTGTAAACAAGACAAACAAAAAAATTAAAGGGACCCTTTTTAATATACATAATTTTATTGGTGGATATGTTGTTTTAATGTTGGGAAGGGACGTCCATAAGACGTTGTAAGTAAATGTCTTAAAGACGTTACCTTTTGTAACATAAGACGTCTATACAACGTCTTATGGACGTCATTCGTCTTTTATGGACATCCATAAGACGTCTTGAATGTTGAGATCAAACGTTTTATGGACGTCTTTAAGACGTATTTGTGCTGTTTGGGTTATCTGTCAAATTTTAATTTTTTTTCCAAAAAAAAAAATCAAAAATGGAATTATATCTTAAAATATCGAAAAAGTTATTAGAAAAATTCTTCTAAATGAAAAATTTCAGCTGTATAAGATAATTTAGATTTTTTGTCCATTTTTTGTAAATTGCACCCTGTTGCAATTTACAAAAAAAAAATGGGCAAAAAATCAAAATTATCTTATACAGCTGAAATTTTGCATATGGGCTAAAAATTGCATTTAGAAAAACTTCTTTCAATAACTTTTTTCAATATTTTGAGATATAACCCCACTTTTGAATTTTTTTTGGAAAAAAATTAAAATTTGATAGATAATCCTAATCACGTGACTACTATTTTTTTGGGTAATTTTCATCTCGATCGAAGCAGAAATTGATGCCAAAATCAAATTTCGAATAAAGCTATTAATAAAAAAAAACATATGATGCGGACTTTACTGGCCCCTACTGTATACATAACTATCAAAATTGCTTGTTGATATCTTGCTACAAATATCAAAAATTTATTTTATTAAAGTAGTGTCAGTTTTTTGCCAAAATATTAAATATTACTAACAATTTTTTTTTAAATTGGTTCCTTCAGTTGTAAGAGCTCATAAATATGGGTACTACAAAGAGCGGCAGTTATAAGGCTACAAAATAATACACAGATCAACTCATTATCATACCTAAAAAACGGACGTGTCGTGGCTGAGGAGACGCTTGAGCTTGCTGTGCGCCCGCATCTTGAATTGGCGACGTCGCCACCGACTTATGCACAGCGATTCGCCTGCCTTCCTCGTGCAGTGCACAGCAGTGGAAGTCACACTCGATGGCACCGTTCTGCGGGCTACCAGCACGAGGAAGATGGGCGTGGTGAGCGCACTCCGGCGTGTGTACGTGCACGGGTGCTTCCAGTGAGCTGGTGCGTCGAGCACCCATGGGTCGAACCTGGGACAAGTAATAATATATTTGTTATTTTTAATATGAATAATAGATGCGACATCTAATTCTAGATTAGTACTATTTAGTTCACAGTGAATATTTTCAAATTTATCAGTAATCATGTTAAAGGGTGTATTACTCACCTCATCGTGGTTTATCACAGTGATCTGCGGGCTGGCCCTTCGAGGCGGTGTAAACCCGTCTTGAGGCGGTGGCGGGCCCTTGGGAGCAGTCGGCGGCTGCGCCCCCGCCCCCGCGGGCGGCCGTTTGCTTGGCGAAAACTTGGCCGGCGACGGTACGTCGGCGGGCCCCCGTCCCGGCCGCTGGTCCCAGTGTAGTACCACTGTGACCCGGCCCTGAAAATAAAACATGATTATGTCTCAATTGAATTTTAATTAGTATATTCTAGTATTTACAATAAACTTAATGAGAGTAGATAAAAACAATTAGAAGATACTAACAGAAAAATTACGGAAGTTATATTGTTTGATCTAAATGAAAATGGTACTAACCTTGTTGTCCATGATCTTCCACGAGGGCGTTTCATCCTGCAACTCCAGAGCGTTGATAGTCTCGCATACAATGCGGGGGATGGCCGAGACTACTGAAACAAATGAGGTATGAGGAATGATCTTGTCTTCAGATTTGATGCCGAAACGTCAAGCTTTAAAATTTCGTTTTTAAAACATTGAAGGTAAAAATTTTAATAACTACTAAAAAAATCTGTCTCATATACAGTACAGGCCAAAAGTTTGAATACACCTAAAGAAAAGAAAGTTTTTTGAGTTTATTTATTTCACAAAATCAGCTTACTTTATTCACATAAATTTATTGTGTTTAATATAGTTTAGACATTTTTTGATTATTATTAATGTATTTTATAGAAATCAAATCAATTTCGAACACCGAACGTATAAAAATGTTACTTTAGCCGGTTTTTTAAAAAATACCCACCTTCTTTATTAATGATTTGGTATTACTGAAAAAGTTGTTACATTTAAATATTTCCTATTTTTTTGTTAACGATTGACAATTGATTATCAATTGATTGACACACATAACCTCAAATCTAGTTATTTGACAGTAATTGAAATGTGGGGCAATTTAGCAAGTGTTTTGATTGATATATTACTTACTTACTTACTCCGTGGCGTTACAACCCTGGGTGGGTTTTAGCCGACTTTACGACATGCCTCCATTCATTTCAATCTCTCGCAACCTCCATCCAGTGTTCGATGCCCATAGTTTTGAGATCTTTTGTTATATTATCTCTCCACCGGAGTCGGGGTCGTCCCAGTGGCCTTCTCCCAGTCGGTGCTTCCTCCCAAGCTAGTCTTATTATTCTGTCGTCAGGAAGCCTTCTGATATGTCCTGCCCACTGGAGTCTTCTGGCCTTTATTTCTTTTACTACATCTATAATATCTGGGAATAGTTCTTCTAGTTCCTTGTTAGTTCTTGTTCTGTATTGTCCTGCAACCATATATAACTATCGATCTTATAACTATTTTGTATAGGTCCATCTTTGTTCATCTTGTGAGGTGTTTTGATTTCATCAGATCTTGCAGTGCGTACAGGCATCTATTTCCTGCTTGTATTCTGTTGTTTATTTCCTGTGATCCGTTATTATTTTCGCATATTGTTGTTTAAGTATTTAAATTCTTTGACTCGTTCAAAGTTATATTCATCGATGGTGATGTTTTGACCTATTCTGTCTCTGTTTCGGCCATTCCAACTCATGAACATGTATTTAGTTTTGTCTTCGTTGATTTGAAGTCCCATCTTCTTTGCTTCCCTTTCGAACCGTATTAGAGTTTCCTTCATTTTTATTCTACTACTACCAATTATTATTAGGCTGATCAGTTTTTTGGGAAAGCCAAGCTCCTGCATTGCTGTCCATAGTCTCGTTCTGCAAACTCTATCAAATGCCAGTTTAAAATCGATAAATATCTGATGTAGTTCACGATCGAATTCCCAGCTTTTCTCCATTATCTGTTTTATGGCAAATATCTGGTCAACAGTTGAGCGATTAGGTCTAAATCCTCATTGGTAATCCCCTACGATTTCTTCTGTATATGTTTTGGTTCTTTCCAGCAGAATGTTCGAAAGAACTTTATAGGTTGTGTTCAGTAGGGTTATTCCCCGGTAATTGCTGCATTGTTTCTTGTCGCCTTTCTTGTGGATTGGCACAATGACTCCCTCCTTCCATTCATCTGGAATAATCTCTTCCTGCCAGACTCTTTGTATTAGTTTATGGATGGATCTGTGGAGTGCATCCCCTCCGTGCTTTAGACATTCCGCTGATATATTATCACTGCCTGCGGCTTTATTGTTTCTCACTTTCTTGATAGCGCGCATCACCTCTTCGTATGAAGGGCATCTGTCTTCTATTTCTGCTGTATGGATGTCTGTATTTGGCAGAGTGCTGTCAGATTTTTCGTTCAACAGTTGGCTAAAGTATTTTTTCCAGGTTTCTAGTATTTCCTTCTCATTGGCGATAAGGTCTCCGTTCTCCCGTTCTAAGAAGTTTCCTGTCCTGGGCCGGTATCCTGCCTTGATACGTGATACTTCCCTGAAGTGTTGTTTTACTCTGTAGTTGATTCGATTCTCTTCAATTTCCTTAATTATTTGCGTGTGGCATTCTCTCTTTTTTCTTTTTATCAATCCTCTTGCCGCTGTTCTTGCATATTTGTATTTTCCGACATTATTGTCTGATGGGTCCTGGAGCATGTTTCTTCTAGCCTCATTTCTTTCCCTTATGATATCTTGGTAGTCCTGATCATACCATTTTTTGATTATTCTCTTATTGTTTCCCAGAGTTCTTTCCGATGCGCTTATCAACGTTGTTTTTATGTTCTTCCATATTACGTCTATGTTGCCTTCATCTTTCGTTTGTTTTAGTTTTTCGTGGATACTCCTTTGTAATTTTTCTCTTGCCTCGTTATCTTGTAATCTGTCTATTTCCCATCTTTTTATTATTCTGGCTTTAGCTCTCTGACTGATATACTGATAAAAATCAATTCTGGACAGTGAATAATGGTAAAACGAAAGGAATTATCTGCAGACAAATGAGTTCAGATCATTATGCTGCCAAAATAGTGTCATTCACACGGAGACATCACTAAAATATTGAAGCTTTCTTTGGGTGCAATCGAGAAACTGATGAAAATGCTGACAGAGGAAGGTCTAATCGGCTATGAAAAATAAATTCGCGCCAAATATTCGTACCGAAATCAAAAAATATTTGGATTTACCATTTTCTTTGAGTCAAACACTTCATTATCTGGCAAACAAGCAAAAGAGATTGGATTTTGCTACAAAGCATGTTCACTGGACCATTGATAAGTGGAAATCTGTTGTGTGGAGTGACGAGTTGAAGTTTGAGCTTTTTGGGAGCCATCAAGGACAATAAAAGATACAAACACCAGTGTATTTTGTCTATAGTAAAACATTGTGGTGGCTCAGTGATGGTTTGGGGTTGCTTCAGTCATGCAGGCGTTGATAAACTTATGAAAATCTAAGGAATCATGAAAAAGGAGCAATAGCACAATGTATTGTAACGCCACGCGTTTCCATCTCATGCTCATTATTTAGAGCAAAAACAAAAGTATGGTGTGCTTCAAATATTGAAATGTCCGTTTCAATCTCCAAATTTGAACCCCATTGGGATGAACTTAACCGACTAGTGCAAGATTTAAAACCAACAAGCCTTATTAATCTCTGGGATTACCTGAAAGTTGCGCCGAAATCATTAAAAAGTGGTCGTTTTCAGGAAAATCGGTTAAAATAACATTTTTATACCTTCGATATTCGAAAGTGATTTGATTCCTATAAAATACATTAATAGTTATCAAAAAGTGTCTAAATTATGTTAAACATAATGAACTTATGTGAATAAAGTAAGTTGATTTCGTGAAATAAATAAACTCAAAAAATTGTTTTTTCTTTAGGTGTATCCAAACTGTACTGTATATTATACTTCGAAATTTAGTTTCTTTGGCAGAATAAAGAGATAAATTTTCACAAGTTTCTTAAAATGGAATGGTTGTTCTAAAACTATTCATTTTCGATTAAATCGGACTTGAATAGATTAAATTAGAAAAAAAAGGATCTCCTGGCGCAAAATCTTTAAAACAATACCAATTCTAATTTTAAAAGACAGCAGGCAGTCCCGTTAAAAATAACAAATAGTATAACCGTTTCGATCAAACCGGAAATAACAATCAATTGACTGAGCATGCAGAATGTGGATATGAATACAGTTTCCGAAAATGGTATATGGATATTTTTTCTAATTAAATCATCCTTTTTGTACCATGAAGTTAAAAGCACATAGTAGAAGTGTGACATTTGGAGCTTAATTATTTTTAAGGTTTTTATAAAAATCCACTCACCTGCACGGATAACATCAACACCCGCTGGCAACCACCTCTCCCCCGGCCGAAGCAATAACAACACACTATTTGGCGGTAACGTCCGAAAGTACTCAGCGTCTTCAACCTGGGTACCGTCCGATTCCAACACAAGCCTAACCTATACGAATCGAATAAGAAATATATATTATTTTTTCAATTTTTTAAAAATATATGTTTCTATGGTTTTATATAGAGCACTTCATTTCTAAAACAGAGATTAATTTACATTTATTAAAAAAACTATTTTAATTCTTCATCAACTGAAAAAACCTGATAATATAAGGGCAGACGTAATTCTAACACGGCTAGAGTCACAGCAGTAGCTCAAACTGAAAGGAAATACCAGAAAAGGGTGAAAGCCTCTCCCAAGGCAATGCACCGCCACCTAGCCTGGAGAAAGAAACGGGTTATTGCACTAACCGATTATTGCAATAACTAGTTATTGCAACAACTAGTTATTGCAACAACTAGTTATTGCAACAACTAGTTATTGCAACAACTAGTTATTGCAACAACAGTTTATTGCAGTAACAGGTTATTGCAATAAACTGTATATTTACCAACGAAGAACCGGTTATTACAAGTTAATATTTTTGGTAGGTTGAACCTAATAACCTGTTGTTGTGAGCCATAACCGACGCTCGGTATATTTTAAATTTTATTTTTAGCTTTCGACTCCTCAAAAGACTGTATAGACTGCAAATAGATCATTAGCACAGCCCACTTGATAATTGTTGCCTCTCTGGAGAAATGCGAGATACAAGTTCATGGATTTTCAGCCAGATACTCCCATGGAACGCAAACATAACCTAAAAATATATTATTTAATCTTTTTTTCCGTCTTGACATCTTTTACCAGCTTTTTATTAGTTTAAAAGTGATTCTTGTGAGTTTTTCTTTAGCACGCTTGTTATTCTGAAAAAATAAAATTTCCTCGACCAGTTCTTGTGCGCCGAATTAGCCCAAAATTTCTAAAATTTTTATTTTATTTTAGTGCTTTTAACTCGTTAATAATTTTGCCTGTCAATAAATACAGAGCGACAAGGAAACGAATGATGAATGCCACCGACGGTGCCTGTTTCAATCGTATTAGTTCGTACTCTTTCGCCACCTTCCATGCTCCTTATTGTACATATATACATATATACATATATTGTCGTAGTACTACGGATCGAAATTAAAAATCACGACGTCTGGGCATTAAACAGTACCACTTATAATTAATATCCTACCGACACGCTCCGCCTGAAAATAAGTACAAATACAACATCTAAATATATATTAGTACGTCAACACAGGGTGTTGTGACGAAACGCCGCTGTAACTTTTGGGTCAAATATTTAATTAGATTGTATATCGCCGGGTGCAGGGGCATTTTTCTTAGTGCGTATACAACAATATATATATATATATATATATATATATATATATATATATATATATATATATATATATATATATATATATTAAAATTCCTTATTAGCAGATAAAGTACGTATTACCATTATATTCCGGACGGAAGTGCATTAAATTAAAAAGTGATGCTGAATACGGATTGTTAAATTATTTATATTCAAATCCGAATATCGAAGTCATCCTAATATTTACAACAATACTTTATCTATTTAAAGCCTTTAAGTGATATAATTTTATATAAAATAGAGAAAATTTTAGGTCCTGTTCTGAAATTTATTCCAACGTCATACCAACTGCTAAAAGTAATATAAATTAGAACGACTCAGGGCTGCCACCAATGTCATATGTCTCTTCAAGTTTATTCAGTATTTTATAACTATATGAAAACCAATTATTTTGATAATCGGTTATTTACTGTAATGGACAAGGATTGGCCCGGAACCGCTTTCTTTTTGTCCATCACGGGACTAAGATTCGTTCATTCTACTACGCAACTTGATCGGATTGCCAAACTGTGTCCTTTTATGCACTTAAACATAAGAAAAGTGAATCCTTTAAGCAACTTATACCAGACAAAATATGAAGTCTAATACAAGCAGAGCCATCTCCCAGCATTCCACGCAATCTGACTATTTAATCTCGTAGAGATACTGCTTTGTCTTTAACCGTGTTATGTATGTACACAACCAATTGCAACTATATTGTATTCGCCATTGGTACATAGAGATTAATTTAATTATATAATTAAATTTAATGATTCGAATTCAGCGACCCAAAATCTACAAGACATGACTATTCTTATTCAATGTACAAATTTTTCGACATATTCTGAATTTTCTCGCAGCCAGCTTCATCAAAACGCAAATAACTGAAGCTTGTTTTGTTTATTAATTATATTTAAACTATCGTTTATACAAAAATTGAGGGTTATGAAAACACTCGCAAATATACAATGCTGTCTATGCTTAATAATTTTGGTTAAATTTTTTAAAAATATAATTTTTAATTTGTGAAAGTATATAAATATTGAAAAAGTATTTAAATGTACCACTTTTCATAAAGATATTTAAACATATATAGTGTTTAAATCAAAAAATGTCCAAGAGTACAATCACTGCTCAGCTATGACTATAAAATCATGTTATCAACAAGCTCTTCAAGACGGAATTGTTTGTTATCATAATTAATTTGAGTACTAACCGGCTCTTGAGCAGCGACGCCCAACTTGTCGCGGCCGCGCGCCACTAACTCCTCGAGACTGCCCACCACCAGCCCCTTGCGCACGCTACGCTGCCCGTCCCATAGCTTGAAGGGCCGCTTGCCGCGTGCGTCCTGCAACAGAAAATAGGGTTAGGAATTCCACAATATATAAACCGTTGTGTGCATCAGTTATTATCCAGTAGGTCATGTATTTTTAAAAAAGCTACGAAAACAGATATCTAGTTAAAACATGTGTTTGAATGTATTTCCTAAAAATACTATTTGAATATTGAATTAAATACATAAATTTGTACATTTATAAATAACTATCATGATTAGTGTTAACGATATAAAATACACGGTTAGATTTCTATTAGATAAACTAAATTTCACATCTTTATTTTTAGTAACTTAGAAAATAAATATAGTGTAAAATTTTTGTATATTTTGGATGTATGTTTTTCAAAACAAATATAAGCTATTTTCAAAAATTGCTAAAATACATTTTTTAACTAATTAAAATATATTTTGAAGGGCAAAAATAACCTAAATTGAGTAAAAAATCCCTTCGTATCAGTGTAATCAACTAACACTAAAAAATCATAAAATTAAATAAAACATATGTTTTAGTCAGCAATTATCTTTCCTCTAAAAGATTTTTAAACTGTTTTTTTTTGTCAGTTCAAAATTTCTTCTGGAAAATTAGCTGTTATTAGCCAAAGTTTGGCTATTACATGATTTTATTTATATTTTATTAAGTTTGATTTGCTTTTACAATCTCTTTGTAAACTAATGCTCTATGAATCGAAAGGGTGCATTTTATGTGTATATTATATATTTATGATAATTAGATTCAATCCCTTTTTAACATAATTAATAAAAACTAAGTAAGCAAAAATGACGAAATACACCACCAATTTAGAGCAAATAATGAAACTTTGGAAACTGTTGACAAAGTTACGTATCTAGGATGCAGTCTGAACAGAGAATGGGACCACTCACAGGAGATTAGATGCCGCATAGAGAAGGCGAGAGCTGTCTTCAACCGCCTCAAAAAGATCTTGTGCAATATGCACCTGAACATTGATATAAGAACACGAGTTTTGAGATGTTATGTATTTTCAACTCTTCTATATGGAGTGGAAGCCTGGACTTTGACAGAAACAACATCTAAACGACTGGAAGCCTTCGAAATGTGGTGTTACCGCCGCATGCTCAGAATTTCATACATCCATCATGTCACAAATAACACCGTGATGCAACGTATGAAAAAAGACCCAGAAATTATGCGCAATGTGAAAATCAGAAAGATATTATACTTAGGGCATGTAATGCGCAATGAGAAATACCAACTAATTCAGTTAATTTTGCAAAGTAAGATAGAGGGTAAAAGAACTCAGGGTCACCGACGAACATCATGGCTGAGTAATATCAGACAATGGACAGGAATGACGACGGAACATTTATTTAGAACAGCTGTCAATAAGGTCATATGGGCTAATGTGATTGCCAACATCCACAGAGGATAGGCACCAACAGAAGAAGAATAAAAACTAGGTTTAAAAATTCTTACTCTAAATTTTTATGTGACTGTCTTCGTGCATTTTAATATAAACTTTCTGGATTATCCATTTTTGAACAGTAATCTCGAGAAGGATTAGACCAAAGTTTTGTTACTGCAATCAGTTTCGTATTAATGACAAGGAATCATCATCAGGCATATAAGATTATAAATAAAGAAAACGCATTTTATAATAGAAATGTTTGAAAAATGTTTTAATGGTACGTTCACGTATTTATAAATAAATTGAAAAATTCTAAAATATATTTGCACTGTACGTAATGATAGAATTGTTTTTAAAGTGTACTGTTAAATATTTAATGATTTATTTTTTTTAAGCTTTAATTGAATTAAATTTTTAAATTTTGGATCCCGAGAACTTTCAAAATACAAATTTTAAAAGAAATTAGACAAATCAAAAAATTTAGTCCGCCCTATTGAATCCTCCATATTAAATTTTTAAAAATTTACCTTAGATTTGTAATTTATACTCCTGAAAACCTTAATAACAATTTTGAATGAAATAAATCCCTCTAATACCAATTTTACAGGGAATCTATAAATGTCAAATTTTATAGCCTGCCATATGGAATCTATCATCTTGAATTTTAGGAAAATAGTTTTACATTTGTAATCTACGCATTTGAATCCCCCCCTCCACCGACAATATGAATTGTGACAGAATTTGATTATAGACTGCTGCTAATGACATATTGAGGTAGCGTTAATCATTTTATCTATAATCATTTTTTGCCCCATATTAATTAGTAACTATTTTAATAACCTACAATTAAATTTCACAGTAATAAAGACACTCTGGAAGTCTGGTCGTGCATCTTTTCTCTTGCAGCTTTAGTACCAAACAATTACTGTTATTTAAGCTTACCAACCACAACTCAGAACTTCAGGACTCAGGAAAGGCTGCTAATTAGTTGATCAGAAGACATCTCTTGTTTTGTAGGTCTCGCAACAGCGCGCCCGCAAGTTAATTCGCGTGAAGATTTTAATTAAATTGAATAAAAGAAGTTTCTCAAAAAAGCTTAGTCTATTAACAAAATAAATAGAATAAAAACGAACCATTTACAATGAGAAACTTAAAACTAATAACAATTACGAAAAAACTAACATAGTTGCTCTTCTCGGCCGTTATTTTAACCAAAAACGTAAAACCCAATTTTGAAAAAACACGTGTAAATAGCTTAATAAAATATTAAACAAAAAAAAAAGAAATAAAACGCGAAAAACGGCTATTTATATTACTTAATCGAACCGTATGAAAATCGCGAAATGCCCCACTAAAATAACACACGATAGTCCCTTAATTTCCCAAATTAAACAAAGATATCCTTCTTTCCCGACGATTATACCCGTGACGTGATTATTTTACGGCATTGGTACTCACGGTACTGTTCTAACGACATTCAAATTACGACTGACATTTATTATTCTTTAAAAGAGTGTCTTCGAAACTTATACCCCTCGACACCCCTCTGATTCCCGTTTGTACCCATATTACCCGATAGAACCCTGAAACGTCAATTTCTTTCCCTTAAAGTTCGAAGGTTTCGATCGTTACGTGCTGAGGGCGTTAGATCATAAAAGTTAAGCTTGATAACTGATTTATTTTTTCTTTAGACTTTCGTGGATAGTGATAAAAAAAAATATAACTACCCTATTCCCTCGAGAAATCTATTCACAGAGTGATTATTTAATTATTCATTTTAAAGGAATATAGTTCACATTGAACAGTGTAACATAATTAATATTTGTTCCATTACACAATATTAATTTAGCGGAAGTCGGGAAATGTAAAACTTCTAATCTATTAGATTTGAATCTAATATAATTAAATGAAAAAAAAACAATTTTGGATTTTTAAGTATAAAGCGAAGCCATTACGAAGTATTCGGGTTTTTCCTTATATTTTGACAAGCTACTAGATTTTTTCCATATCGCAAGAATATGTTACTAGAAAAAACAAATGCTAACAAAAAATTGTACATTTTTAAATAAATTAACTTTTTTAAAATGGAACACTATGTATATTACTAAATATTAAAATAGAGCTCAAAATTCCCTTTTCAAAAATATATGTGTTCTCTATGTTTGCTGCAATCGTTTTTGAAATATTTACCTCAAAATATTAATCATTTCAAAAAGTCATACCCATGTAAGTTAAGAAACAATTGAAAATTAGCTTTTTCAAAGAAGAACATAATATATTATAGGCGTATTATAATATAAAATCAAGTTAGCTATAAAAAAATAATTATACGCTCTAACGACGGTCAAATAATTTTATTAAAAATAACTGGTTAGAAATTAAATGATTTATTTACACAAAAATTTTTAGAACATTCAATGAGCACAAATAAAATAGACGAGAAGTACAGAAAATGCATTTTAACAATTAAACTCATACTGAGTACTTATTACATTTTTTTAATCGAAGTTGTTGAAAAATGTATGCAAGAAAAATATTTCTAACTAGTTATTTTTAATAAAATTATTTTTCCGTCGTTAGAATGTATAATTACTTTCTCATGGCTTACTTGGCTTTATATTATATTACTATTATAGTATATTATGTTTCTCACTGAACAACTTAATTTTCAATTGTTTCGTAATTTACATGGCTATGGCAACGTTGTGAAATATTTAATATTTTGAGGTAAATATTTCAAAAATTGGAGCAAACATAGGGAACATGTATATTTTTAAACAGGGAATTTTAAGCACTATTTCAATATTTAGTGATATAAGCATTTGTTCTTTCTAGTACTATATCTTTGCGATATGGAAAAAATCCGGTACTGTACGTATTTAAATATAATAATAATAATATAATAAAATCACCAGACCTTGTCAAAATATAAGAAACAATCCTGCACATACATACAAACTTGGAAAGCTAAAAATAAAAAAAATCTTAAAAATAATGTCAGCGGATTTTAATCTTTACATTCTAAGTTACCATACACACAACATAAAATACTCTATGTGAGTTGCAATAAAATACCATGTGTCATACTATGTTCAGTTGTGAGATGCTACAATCTACATGATTTTGAATCACATTGAAAATTCTGTAAAATATAATTAAATAAATTTTAAAAATAATTGATTAAATTGAATATAATTACAACACTTGTTTTTAAATGATTTATATTTAATATACTGCTGAGATGAAACTGATATTTGTCACCGAACAAATGATTGAAATAATATATCAATCATTTTAAATCAACAAAAGAATATTTAAATTAAAAATAACAAACACCTAAGAAAATTATACGTCTAATTGAATACACAATTTATGACCAATAAGAAAGGAACATTAATATCAAAACTCTACAATAGAGATTAATACATATAAGTTAATTGGCTTTCATTCCATCCTCGTCTAATAAGAAAGTCAACAAGATAAAGTAGAAATTAATTGTAGTAATTTTCTAAGATGTTTTACCAACATAAATATGAAACAAAAATATCACTGCTTAGGTTAGGTTAGGTCATGTAGATGATGTGTCAATAAATTAGATATTTTCACTAGTTTGACATTTTAAACGCTAAAACCATGGTGGATTTCATTTTACAAAAAAAATATATAATTCTTTCATTTTCATATTCAGTCCCAGTATGAAAAGGAATATTATTTTTTAATATAATTTTTTTCTGACTGATTTTGTGCATCAGTCTTAATTATTTGTTCTTCTATGTTGAACCAGATTGTAGGCATAAATTTATTTTAAAAAAATATATATATAAATTTTTTGCATAAATAAAAATTTCGTGTTTTCTTCATGAACCAGACAATAAAAATCCACTTTTCGGTTGAACCGACAACACACCTGCAACACGCCCATCCTGGCCCGGTGGCTCAGCAGAGGCAGCGAGCAGCCTGTTCCGCGCCCGGCCGCCGCATCGCGACTGGTCCTGACCTATCCCGGCGGAACGCGGTGACGCGAGTGCGTTGAACTGGCCTAACATGCGCGACAAAGGCCGGACTCTTGAGACTATGTGATTGAACGGTTAGAGGATGCAGATTTACAATTAGAACAGCTCATATAGGATTTGTAGACGGGTAAAGGGAGTTTCATAGATTTAAAAGTAAATTACACACACTAATAGACAAAATTTTCGAATATTTATAAATTTTCATAATTATTCATTGAAAAAAGGAATCATTTTTAAACACCTAAGAAAATTAAAGATATTTATTTTAAACATAAATGTTATTGGGTTGACAATGAGAGTATATTAGTAACGAGTATGTCCTCTTCGAGCTTTGTTTACCGCTTACTTCCTTCTCGACATATTACTAAGTAGAATTTAGATATATTCTTGAGAAACCCCATTACATTCATATTGTGCTACAAACTAAAGCTCTTTTATTTTACTTAGGATTTAATTTCTCGTCTTATGTGGCCTTTTAACCGATATACTGGATTTAAGATAAAATGAACTCTAGGGTTTTAGGTTACAAAACAATTCTTAAATCTGGAATTACAGTATCCCATTATGGGGAGCTGAAGGTAATTCCAACATTGATATACTGGAAAGATTTCAGTCAAAAGTATTCAGGATAATAACTGCATTTGACCTGTTAATCAGATTTTGAAAGTTTTTTTTCCTCAGACAACAAATCTACTTTACTACAGATTGTGAATTTATGAATGAATATCAAAGGACGTTCATTCCACATTTTACTATAGTATCATATATATATATATATATATATATATATATATATATATATATATATATATATATATATGACGAATCAGAGCTATGACCAAAATTTGAAGCAACCAAAAAAAATCGACCAAGAGCTCATTTTAAAGCTTAGAGCGTCTACGTTCAAATGCTGAATGCGTCTTTGAAAAATACAATATGGCGTCCGGAAGCCGTAGAAAAATCGAGGGTCTAGCAAAAAAAGCTTGTAAAAATAAAAAATTCGCAAACCGATCGGTTGTTTTTGGCTCAAATTCTAGCTGATGGACGCCCTTAAAAAGCTGGCGTGGTAGGTTGACAAAATCCAACATGGCGTATCCAATATAGCGGTCAAAAATCCAATATGGTGGCCGAATTTTTGATAATCAACTGATTTACACCAAATTTAGTATACGGGGGTTTTTGGGGTCGCTGGTCACGAATCCGAAGTCCTATTTGCAAAATTCAAGATGGCGAATCTGATTTGGCTAACGTATTTTTTGAAAATCAACCAATTTTAGTATACGGGGATTTTTGGAGCTTCTCATCACGAATTCGAGGTCAGGTTTGCCAAATTTAAGATGACGGATCCAAGACGGTCGACGGTATTTTTGAAAATCAACCGATTTGTACAAATTTTGTTTTTTATAAGTTTTTTTGCTAGACACTCGATTTTTCTACGGCTTCCGGCCGCCAAATTTGAGCCCCTATATTGGATTTTTCAATTCAGTTTTTCGGCATTTAGAAGTAGACGCTCTAAGCTGTAAAATGAGCCCTTGGTTAATTTTTTTGGTTGCTTCTAATTTTGGTCGCAACTCTGATTCCGTTGACACAGTTTGTCCTTATTTATTCCTTCTCTCCAACTCTTTCTTGGTCTTTTCCTTTTACTCTGCGGCATCCAGTTCAAAAAACCTGCTTCGGGAGTCGTTATTCTGGCATTCTCTGTACGTATCCATACCACTTAACTTGTTTAGATTTAATGTCGTCCAAAATATCACTCGCAGTCCCCATGATTTTCCGGGTTCTGTCGTTGGTAATTCTCTCCATTTTTGACTTACCTGCCGCTCGTCGCCGATGATCGATTTCAGTGGCTTTAAGATATTTTCCTGATCTTTCCTTTATCTATCATACTTGCATTGTAAATTCGCTGTTTGTTTTTGATATATGTTGATCCCACAATACTCCGTACATCATACATATTCCTCTTTTCCTTGTGCATTCCTATCCTTTATAGCTATACCTAATGTACCATCATTTGTGACCTTCATTCCCAAGTATATATAGTCCTGAGAGTATTTTATATGTTTTCCGTTGTACACTGTCATAAGCTCCTTTCAGATCTAGATATAGCAAATGTACTTCCTGATTGAAACCTCTATTTTTCTCTATAATTTGAAATCTGCCTGTCCTGAAAACTGCTTGTTCTTTTGCCTCTATAAAGTATTCCTGTTCAATTTTGTTTTTCAACACCTGACCATATAGTCTACTTAGAGTTTTAGTAACGGCAATAGCTTTCCCTTTTTTTTTGAATAGTGGTTATTAGTGAGGTTTTCCCTTCCTTAGGTACCTCCACTCATTTTACGCAATTCTGGAATAGACTTGTGAGATGTTGACAAAGTTTTCTCGTTCTCTTTTTCAACAACTTCGCTGATATGTCTCTAGGTTCAGGGGTCTCTCATTTTTTTAAACATTTGAAAACCATGTCATTTACATAAGTGAAACTGCGCTCTCCACCGGGTCTTCGTACGAAATTTCCAATCCTTTAAAAACTTTTTAAAATATTTGATAATGTAAATTGACCTTTCCTGAGACGTCGTGCGTTGTCTATATCCTTCATTATATAGAGTTAAAATAGCTCTTTTAGCTTCGCTGTAATGTCTAACCGATGGCATACTGTTATTTTAAATAGAGAAAAAGCAAACTGAAGTTACTTATTTCATTACTTTTAACTTAATTCATTTCTGAGATAAAATTCACTTTTTTAAGTAACAACAAAAAATATTAGATAATTTTGTCCACGAATGTATTTAATAAGGTATAATATGACATATATGAGATATAATCGACGTTTTCAAATGATTTTCTTCAACTAAATGCCTTGCATTGTTATTTTCAAATAATAGTTATCTACTGAAATAAAATAATAAATATATTTCAGAGCAGTGTTACGCAAAATATAATCTAACTACTGATTATCTTTGTAGTAAGTAATAAATATTACTAATTACATGAAATAGTTATAAAAAATAGTTTAAAATTTCGATTACTAACTACTAATTACATGATTACTTTTTCTAACTGTTCAATAGTGAGTTTGCTTTTATACTTTTATTTTTGTTTATTATTATTATTTCGTCTGAAACGAAAACATTGGGAAAGCGAACTCAAGAGCTACAAAGAATATTTTGGTAATGTTAAGAAAACAAGGCTTCAATAGACTTAAACGACCTCACAGACTTGAATCAGTTCACAAAAAATTTATTATGATACTAGCCAGGGTAATTGAGGATTCGTATTTGATAAAAAAACATATGAAAATATGGGTATGGCTCAAAATGAATTAGGCTTAATTGAAGAACTTTTGAGCAATATTATGTTAAGAAATTAAATGACAGGATATATCGAATATATGCACTACGACAGACATATAGTCTGGAAGAAGAAGAAGTTTCATAGGTGTTATGGTATACTGGATCTCCTATGATTTGCAAAAAAATCAAGCACCATGGCATGTTAAAGATTAGAAGAAACGCATAATTACGATATAATTGCTTATCTAATAGCAAGCATACACAATGAATTTGCAATGTCATGCCCAAGACTTAAGAGCAAGTGATATGCGTGTGTTTCCGTTGGCATTTAGAGTTGAAAAACCTTTCTAAAGCAGCCATTTCCAAAAAAAAAATCCAAGAGTGCTGAATGGAATTCTATGGTAAAGGAAAAAAAAGAGATGAAAGTTTTTTTTAATTTGATAGCTTTTCTTCAAATATTGAAGAAAATGTATGTCATGTGTAGAGATTAAAGTTGAACACGATAATTTCCTAATATTTATCAGCGAGAACTTAGAATGTTTCACAGATATTCAGAAATGAAAAAAAGTGTTTATTAAATACAATACTCCTCTGCTTTCTTCGGTACTAGTGGAAGCATCGTTTTCATATGTCACTATAACAAACTAGCCTAAATCTCACAAACTTTCGGATGAAATGTTCCAAAAACGCATGGTTCTAAAGACTAATTTAAATTACAATTTCATATTTTTTATGTTTATTGAATTATTTGATTAAAGTTAACTTTTTGTTTACCTTTAACAAAGATTTATACAAATTGAAGGTTTATTTTAGTTGCTCATTATTTCCTATTTAATAAAATTTTATAAACTAGCGCTATTGCACATCTGAGTAAGCACTAATTACAACTTTGCACATCTTTAATTAGTTCAGGTAACAAGATATTCTTAGAACCGAAGTAATCAGTAGTTTTAACACCTTTCCTCGGAGGAACAAAATTAAATAAAAATAAGGTGGAGCGATAACGCACCGTAAACAGTGAAATACCTGCTCTCTGAACCAACGAAAAGTTTTAGTATCTCTATAAATTTGTTGCCTCTGTAGTTTCTTGTTATTCTATTTAACTTAGGTAACCCAAATTCATATTTTTGAATTTTATAAAAGATCTAATGATACACAAAAGTACATCGTACGGAATCAAGTAATTTAACTTCTACTCGTTGGAACTCGTTGGATTGACCCGCTTCCCTATTTACTCTATAAAAGAGGTGGGACAAGATTTAACTCCTTTACCCCTACCAGATTTCATCTCGTTTTTAACAGGTCAGGATTGCATTTTATTTATGTAACATATTGCTTCAAACTCTTTCAATTTTTTTAAGATTGGAAGTGGCAAAAGATGAATTGTAACTTTGATTACTTTAAGTAAGTTGTTTAGAATAATTTAAATATCATATATATGACTGCAGTTTGTGGGAAATATATTAAAATTTGCGAAGAAAGTTTGTGTAAAAAGGCAACGATGACTTATCAAAACATTATTTTATTGACACACATGGTTCAGAGTTTTATATACATTGTGTTCTTGAGAAATTTTTATCTTTCAAGTGGTTTCAAAACAGAATATTGTTTTATATAAAAGCTATTAATTATGGTTTTATAATTTATTGCGGTTAGGTATGTATTATATTTATTAGAAACCTAAACCTAGTCGTATAAATATTTCTAACTTTAAAATCTGTTGTAGGGACTTAAATACACATGTATATAATTTTCAAATGATTTCCGCACTATTTTATTCAGTTATAATAATCAGGCATTAAAAATTTGAATAAAGTAATAAGATTCGATTCGTCCTTTTAGATAATGCGGGGTGAAACTCTTCACAGGCAAGCACAACCGCTTGTGTTTAATTTGTGTGAGTATTTCGAGTTGCAGAAGAGAAACGGTGATCCTGTGGAATCAGTTTCATTTCTCCAAGCGGTAAAAAAATAGTTTTATTTTTGAAAATTAACATCTTCAATTTGGTATCATTATTTTTAGAGAGTAAACACTGCCCTCAAAATTTCAAGGAAAACTCTATATGCCATGTAAAAAAGGAAACAAAACAGGCAAAATATTTCCTCTCATGGAAAAAATAAACCTTGTCGAAAAGAAAAAAAAAACACAGATGTTGCCGAAAGAAAGAGATTGTATCTCTGGATAAATCGTCTTTAAGTATGCTGCTTAAAGTAGTTCACACGTGAAACGGCTTTTCTTAGGAATGTGATCGAATTTGAATATATATAGTTTACAAAAGTGTCTTTTATTTAATTAAAAAAAAAAACGAAATTTTTTAATCGTCTGTGAGACGAAATATTAACAATTAAAATATGCATAATTAACATGCTGGAGGTCACTACATATAACAAAATGCCAATACATTTTGGAATATCTCAAAAACGGTTTTTACTATATTTTTTAAAAACAAATGCAACGCAGATCCAAAAATTATGAATTCTTTAGAAAAAAACCCGGAATTTATTAATCGTTTTGTTTAGAACAAACAGATTTTTAAAATAAAAATAATTTGAAAACATCTGACGCATAGTGGGGTACAGTGATCACAACTTGGCAATGCGCGATTATTCAAACCAAAGTTAGTTAGGTTAGTTATTCAGAATGTCACATTTTTTTAAATACATTTCTCGATATTTTTATTTATTTTCTCAATGTGTTGGGATGTCAACATAACAAACTGTATAGGTATGACACTTACACTATATGAACGTTACTATACACATGTTTACTCTATAGACCATTCAATATAGACATTTGCGGCGCTGCCAGATTTATTATGTTTAAAGTTATTACTGTATAATAATGTGTCTGTATATTGAAAATTAACGTGTGTTGGGTACAGTCTCGTACAAAAACAAAATTCTTTAGGCCTGAGAATCTTTAACTTTTGGTACTTACTTAAAGCCTATACTTCTACGACTGTCGCGAGTGAAATACCTTAACGAGCTGAGATTCAGATTCACAATGGCTGACAAAAGAAGAACATTAATTGAAACAATATGCGTTGTTTCTGCAAGAGCTCGTTTTCTTTGAAAATGTATGGAAGATCTCAACAAAAAAACTAAGAATTATTTGTTTACTAATTGCTCAATTGGCTGAGAAAAAAATAATAATTTCCGAAAAATGAAAAAATGGCATATTAAATAAAAGGTAAGTCATTTCGGTATGGTTTAAAGTAAACAAAAAAAAATTTCTTGTGTCTAAATTTATAATTTAAGGGGCGTTACAGAAAAAAATCAATTTGGGAATTAACTGACGTCCTAATGCCTTATGGTAATAGCACGGAGGAACCAAATTCTTCTCTCTCGTGACGAAGTTGATTTATATATCTTTTGTTCTTTTCTAGCTAGTTTTTTCTGTTTTAAATTTTTTTATACAATGAAGAAAACTCAAAATTACCAATATACGAGTTAATAAGTAAATAAGTTAAATTATAATTTGATCACATTTATTAATATAATTAAAAATCAAAGCCGAAGTCAAGATATGCTACACTATCTAAAAAAACAAGTTCCTATTGACAAAGCTCTTCAGAAATATAAATAATTTAAGTGAAATTAAATACTACAATATCTCTGTCAAAACAAATAATCCAAAAATAACATTTGTTGTCAATATAAACAAGGGCATAACATATTTACAACAGAATAGTAAAAAGAATATAGAATAACAACCATTAAAAATATCTAAAAAAACATAAAGAAACAAACGATGGTTGCGTAGTAAAATTGTAGCGATTTTTATAAACATAACATACAAAATAAATAGGCTTTAAGGAGTAAGAATTACACTGTCAGTCAAAAAAATTTCCATATACTACAATTTGTTTTCAATATTTCCATTTTTTGTTTATTTATTTGTATCAGAGACTAAAAGTATTTTTTGAAAAGTCTCGGGTATCTTCTAATAAATAATATTATATATATATATATATATATATATATATAAATACTATTTGAATATCAGAAATTAAACAATGTTGATAACGACAAATTACATCAAAGAAGTCTCTATTCGAGTACATATAAAATGTGACCGGATATTCCGGTCGTATAGTTTGAAGGGAAATTTCACGTATGAAAACATGAAAAAAATTTCACATGAACATTTTTTACTTAATATTTTTGGTACTGCTTGAAGCACCAATATGTTTTCTAGTATTCGAACTATCAATAAAATCTATTTTTTGATTTTAAAAATAAGCGGCATATTTAGTCAACGTTCCGACAGGGGGACGGTCTGGTTTATTTATCCCTATTTTTTTAAGTGACACTTTTTTAAAATTCTACCTAAAAGTTATGATTCCGCAAAACTATTTACAAAAAAATTCTTTAAAAAAATCACTACATTAATAGTTTAGAAGAAAACTCTCTTTAATTAAATCAATGCATACATCCTGATTTATTGATTTTTAAACTAAACATCAAGTAGCTTGTGATTAATGTCAAAATGATAATCACAAAATATTAAACAAAACCCTGTTCCAGAGCTATAGCTTCCTCATGACGTCTTTGCGGACCTATGTTCAAAGTATACGAATAGAATTCAGGACACCGTGTATAAAATAGTGCTGCCTAGCGTTATTAACGGGGCAATATTTTATCAAGTTTGCTCTGTCATGTAATACAGATGTCGTATAAAACAAATGAACATATGTTAACTCACATCAGTCTTTAGATTGTTTTGTCACTAGTGTAGCTAAAATTGTTAAAAAGGGTAAAGCAGATTGTGAAATTCCCATTTTTAGTTAGAAAAACGATAGTTGATTTGTGAAAAATAGGAAAAATTATTGGTAAATCGCGTGCGACTGGTCAGTATCTTATAAAGCAATATAAATTTACTGGTTCCTATAGAGTACGGCCCTCACTTTAGTTAGTATTGAAAGGTCTCAAAGAATGTTAGTCCATAAACCATCAGAAATTGGTTGCATAGGGCTGGTTAGAAAGGATGCGTGGCGAGAAGAAAGCCTTTAATTTCAGAAAATAGTCGAAAACAACGTTGAGAATTTGCAGATAACATGCTACAAAGACATTTGAGTTCTGGGAAACGATTTTTTTAGTGACGAAACAAATAAATACGGAAGGAAAAATTTACACCCAAATGATTCGAAATTTGAACTTGAGAGGCAGTGCATATTCCAACAGTATAATGACTTTACTAAGCATGTCTCTAAGCTTTTGCGCCTTTGGATGATTCGCCAAGAACTATATATTCAAGCTCAATCGCCAGACATCAGCCTCGTCAAATACTTGTGAGAAAAGTTCATGCATTAAAAGATAGATGTCTGATTCAAATTGAACTATCAAACTAAAACTTACTGAAGTGTGCTCAGCGCCAAATTGGGTGCAAATCGTTTTGGCAACAAAAAAAATTGATTATTTATTTTGTTGCTAATTCCAGTGCACGTCAAATTAACTGTCGAAAGTCAAGAAAGTGCTGTGTCATAGTTATTGACTACCATAAAAATCTTTTTTCTTTGGCTGGATTACCTGTACAATGTAGTGTAGTGTTTAGTGTATCTAACATAGTTTAATTAAGTGAAATGTTTCACTTTTATTTATTATGTTACATGAGATGTCTGTAGAGCGTGAACGCAATTCTTTTTTATCTTTACTCAAGGTGTTTAACAATAAAAAGTAATAACATAGTTGTTCCAAAAACCAAAATATAAGTAAGAACTTTAATATACAAATTAGTAAATAGTTTCTAAAAAAAATGTGGAACAACTTTGTCATATATATTTTAACTTAATTTTTTTAGCATTAGCCTTAAAATGTTTTGACTAAAGAGTTTAGTTTAGTGTTTTAAAATTGAAATGTAGAAAATTGATTTTCTACTCAATTGCCAAGAATTGAATCAGTTTGGATCGTGTTAAAATATACCATGTCTCTTTCTGGTTTCGTTTCTATTTCGACTACTTATGTCTATAAAAATCCGGAAAGTTATGCGAATTGATTCTACCCGTGGCATTTCAATACAATCGATTTTATACCGCGGGTATCATTTTCATCATATTAGCGACAGTGAAATTCAGCGATGCCATAAATGACTGCACCCAAAATGACGCTTAACACATGGCATTTCAGTTTTTTATGAGGTGCGCGGAAGAATTAAACTCCGCGTTCAAAAATATTATGCGATAATCAAAGGCTGTATTCTTTGAAGTAACTATCAATTGATCAAAGTGAAAAATGTGTAACTGATAATTTCATGTTCTTTTGAATATGCATTTACTTGTCATTGGATCGAAGTGATCATGATTATTTCAAGTAATAGAAGTGAAAGTAATAATGACACAAAAGAATAGCCCTAAAAATGAACTTAAAAATCAAATAATTGTAGAGTGGGAGAATATTTCAGAAGTGATGAGAAAACTTGCAATAAATATGTCAAAGAGATTAAATACAGGGTTTAGAACGAATGATAATTGAACAAAAAATTATAGCCGAAAAGTTATAAGCATGTATGTTTTCGTCGCCAAAATTTTGAAGTATTCTTCCTTCGAACATACCCCTGTAGAAGTAGCATAACGTCAGAACTAGGGCCCGGTTGTTTGAATGCTGAATAACGTAATAATATTTTTATTTATATTTGAAAAAGTGTTGATAAACAGTAGATATTTAATTTCTTGGTACAGACATACCCATTTTATGCTATCCTTTTCTAATTGCATTATTTAAACGAGTATCATCGGTATGTCAATTCCGAAAACAAAGTATGAATATATGGTTGCCTAAATTGTTATTATTGTTATTTTCAATATGTAAACAATATCTAACAATATTTACCGATAAAAATAAGTTTTTAAATCCTCTTTTTGTTAATATTAATTGTAAACTTCGCATTTATAGTAATTTCTAACACTTAGAAACACCGAAAAAAGTCACAACAAGCAATTAAACTGAAAAACAAGTTAAGTAAATATGTTTATGTCCACCAAACATCAAAAAAGAGTCTTCCCACCGACCATAAACAGGCTTCAAACATATCTATTGTTGTTTAAATCTAGGGTATGATTGAAGTATTCTTCGATAGATTGCTGTTATTCATTCGAATAATATTTATGACTGGGTTGTAGTGTACGGAGAGTTTTTTGACCATAGATTTCATTGCTCTCTATTATAAAACAAATAAGGCATAAACAAGAGAGAAGCTGGAGAGTCCCGAGAAAGATACTTCATATCTAAAGTGTGACTCGATAAATACACAGTTTTACCCACTGAAGGATCTAGTTCATTATATGACTTTGACCGCATAATTTTTTTTACCAAAGGTAACGATATCAGAACAACTTTCCGAAGCGAAATCTCTACTAACTGAGAACTCTTTATTACATTTGAAGCTAATAATACTGTTCTTATAATTTAAGCAGTAAAAAGCTGGTTTTACAACATGCTTTAATTTTAAGAAGATCCATGGAAACAATGTCAATATATAGTTGTATCGTCTGCGAAAAATGTAAACCTGCCATTCTGTTTCAGATGTTGATCCATTCTAGATGTTAGCAACCAACCTAGCGATTAAGATTTTGTTGATCGCATGTAAAAAGTCCGGTAGTTATCATCGAGAACCATGCTCTTATATTCCTAAGCTAAGAAATCCTCCCTTTTTCCGATCCTCTCTTTCTCAGTAATTTTTCGTGTAATATTCATTGTAGGAAACCGTATCGAATCACCCGCGAGATTTTCTGTTAGATAATACAATAATTTTAAAGTTACTGGTTCAACGAATAAATATTTTTCAATTCGTTCCTGACCTGTTTGAGGAAGGCCGACCGGTGCGATGCCCTGGCCTACGCTAACCCTACCGGCCGGAAACTGAGAGATGGGCCGATGACCTATTTACTCACTATAGTACGCGGAACTGGATCATCGCGCCAAAGCGCGAAATTGTGAGGGTTGTAGTGTGTAAAGTGTGACGTTTCGGGGCTCGGCTTTACAGTCACACTTTACATGGAGGACAATTGATGCTAAAATTAACGTACTCCGATTGTATATTGTTCTGGGTAAAAAATGATAATTTACTTGACGATAGTTTGAAACATGCGGAGAGGAAAGTTATTTAGTATTATTTTTTGAAGACATGTTTGAAAACATATTGAATATTATTAATTTTTTAAATACTTGGTATCCGTTGAATTATCAGCGGTTAAGTTTTGAGATATCAGAAAAAATACAAGATACAAAATATACACGGTTGGGCTAAAAACATTCAAGCTAACTTTAGTACTAGAAAACTAGGTGTTATTTCATGTCGTTTCATAAATTAAAATCATGCGGATTTTCAAGCACATATCTCAAGGAGCCATTAAAATTATGATGATATGATCTAGAAATAGAAAGATTTAAATTTACATTTGCACAAAAATGAGTACATTTATCGTCGTAAGGATGTTTTTTATAGAGGTATAGAACTTTAAGTTGGCAACACTTTTTTAACTGGCGGCCATTTTGTCAGCTTTCAAGTGATTTATGTTTAGTTTGGTTTTGCATTTCAACATGAATAGACGGACGCCTGAACAACGCTTCCAAATTGTGCAAATTTATTTTGAAAATCATGGTTCTGTTCGAAATACGTATCGCGCACTACGTCCATTTTACGGTCAACATAATCGTTCATCAGAGCAATTAATTCGATTGACTATGGAACGTTTTCGCACCACGTTTACTCTAAATGATAATACGCATCCACAGAGACGTCGTACAGTGCGTACAGAAGAAGTCATTGCTGCTGTAGAGCGTAGCGTAGAGGAAGACCCGAATCAGTCTATCCGCCATCGTGCACATTAATTGGATATGTGTCCATTCACTTTATGGAAGATTTTGCGGAAAGATCTTGGTTTGCGTGCTTACAAAATCCAACTCGTGCAAGAATTGAAGCCACACGATCACCTAGTAAGGCGTAGATTCGGTGAATGGGTCCAAAACAAGATTGCCGTTGATCCCGATTTTCATAAGCGAATTTTGTTTAGCGATGAAGCTCACTTTTGTTTGAATGGATACGTCAATAAACAAAACTGCCGTATTTGGAGTGATGATAATCCTCAAGTGTATGTTGAGACACCGTTACATCCAGAAAAACTGACTGTTTGGTGTGCTTTATGGGCTGGTGGAATCATTGGTCCGCACTTCTTTAAAAACGATGCTGGTCAGAACGTTACAGTCAATGGTGACCGCTATAGAGCCATGATTACTCACTTTTTCGTTCATCAATTGAACAACCGTGATGTGCAGGAGCTGTGGTTTCAACAAGACGGCGCAACATATCACACAGCTCGTGCCACAATTGATTTATTGAAGGAAACGTTTGGTAACCGCATAGTTTCACGTTTCGGACCCGTGAATTGGCCTCCAAGATCGTGCGACTTAACGGCGCTAGACTATTTTCTGTGGGGATATGTGAAGTCGCTAGTCTACGCCGATAAGCCCGAAATGATTGATCACTTGGAGGACAACATTCGCCGCGTTATTGCCGATATACGGTCACAAATGTTGGAAAAAGTCATCGAAAATTGGACCTCCAGATTAGACTACGTCCGAGCCAGCCGTGGCGGTCATATGCCAGAAGTCATATTTAAATTATAATGCCAGAAGGTTATCTTTCGAATAAAGTAAATTTCACGTCAATTTAAAAAATTCATCTTTGTTTTATTCCATTTAAAAGTTCTATACCTCTATAAAAAACACCCTTTAGAAGTATATATTTATTATAATATCTAAATAAGCAAATAATTTGCAACTAAGCATATTTAGGATATTTTGTTGTTCACTTAATTATTTTATAAAATTAAACTTTGTCTCTTATTTAAGGATTCACAGCTACAAATTTAAAAATTATTTTTCCAAAAGAGTGATGATATGCCAATAGAATTTATCCACATTTTCGTGGAAGATTCTAGTAATTACAAAGTGTCCATGACAAATCAGTAACGCTTAAGTTATAAAACCCTTTTAGGAGAGAAAATTATCAGTCAAGGCTCTAAGAAGGTTACTAGGTGATTATAAAAAGCTTTCTTAGAATTATTAATTTGAAATACCGGAAGCTTTTCTAGAAATCTTGCTGCAAAATTATATTATCAGTGTTTTTACTCCGTAGATTGTAATTTCCTTTCTTGGAAATTGCAAAGTTGGTATCACGTTACTCTTTGACGTAACCTTTCTTTAAGTTTCAGGAGTCCTTCGGTCATTGAATTCTTTATAAAATTTAATCATATGCATCCTGCAAAGTTACTTAGGATGCTTTCACGAAACATTTATCAGAAATCGTTCATGTTACATGCCTATGAATAGTCGCTCAATCATTTCTACGAGAATCTGTGTATTATACAACTAAATGAAGGTTTCTAGAAGGCCGTAGAACTTATTTTCTTATTCAAATTTTATGATATTAATTGAGGATCTTTAAAATCTATCTACAATATTAAACGATACACATTTTTTTCGTCCACATCACATCTAATTTAGCTTTAATTTTGATATATATATATATATATATATATATATATATATATATATATATATATATATATATATAGCTTATTTTTAATTTTAAACAACCTTGCAACCAACGCAGCTTAGCAGGGAGTTTTGCAATGATTTTATTCATGAACAGTAAAAATTTTTATTAATATTGTTTTCTTATTAAGATATTTTATTGCTTTTTAAAAGCCGCGTTGTTTGTTTTTGAGATTTTAACCATAGGTTTGATAATTAATGCAAGTAGGCTAAGGTATGACGTCAACCAGAAAATGAGAACGAATTATTTGTCCTTCTCTATAAAAAATTATTATCTAAGTTAATAAATCACTGCACAATGCATTACCATTTTCGCAGAAAATCAACAAAAACGCCAATGAACCCCGTAACACCCATGTCGGCACCTTGCCAAGAACAGAATCCAATCCGGCAACACCTTAATAAAGTTCAGTAAACCAGAGCAACCGAAAATAGTCGAAGCTGCTCGATCAGTTCGACAAATCTCACCGTATTGCATCGTAAAACCCCGCATTCAAAGCATGACCGATATGGCGTGTTATGTGCGTTAGAGAAGGAGAGGAGTATTTGTTTAGGTCGGTTCAAGATCGGCATTTTTTACTACACGGATATATAAATTTACTATCAAATAAGTCAAATTTAAAGAGACAATAAGCCAAAAGTAACGGCAAATCGTATTAGAAATATTGTGATAAGTCGTAATACATGATGTGTCGTGAACTTGAATATTGTGAAAGTTATTTAACAGAATACTGCAAAAGAGGTTTTTTTTTACATTTTATCCTTAGAGATTTATTTAAATATTAACTATCGGTAATCAGATACAGAAATATATATATAATATTAAACGATAACGTACACATTTTTTACGCCCACATCACATCTAATTTAGCTTTAATTTTGATATATATATAAATGGTGTTTTTTTAAATGGAATAAAACAAAGATGAATTTTTTAAATTGACATGAAATTTACTTTATTCGAAAGATAACCTTCTGGCATTATAATTTAAATATGACTTCTGGCATATGACCGCCACGGCTGGCTCGGACGTAGTCTAATCTCGAGGTCCAATTTTCCAACATTTGTGGCCGTATATCGGCAATAACGCGGCGAATGTTGTCCTCCAAGTGATCAATCGTTTCAGGCTTATCGGCGTAGACTAGCGACTTCACATATCCCCACAGAAAATAGTCTAGCGGCGTTAAGTCGCACGATCTTGGAGGCCAATTCACGGGTCCGAAACGTGAAACTATGCGATTACCAAACGTGAAAATTAATTGTGGCACGAGCTGTGTGACATGTTGCGCCGTCTTGTTGAAACCACAGCTCCTGCACATCATGGTTGTTCAATTGATGAACGAAAAAGTCAGTAATCATGGCTCTATAGCGGTCACCATTGACTGTAACGTTCTGACCAGCATAGTTTTTAAAGAAGTACGGACCAATGATTCCACCAGCCCATAAAGCACACCAAACAGTCAGTTTTTCTGGATGTAACGGTGTCTCAACATACACTTAAGGATTATCATTACTCCAAATACGGCAGTTTTATTTATTGACGTATCCATTCAAACAAAAGTGAGCTTCATCGCTAAATAAAATCCGCTTATGAAAATCGGGGTCAACGGCAATCTTGTTTTGGGCCCATTCACCGAATCTACTCCTTGCTAGGTGATCGTGTGGCTTCAATTCTTGCACGAGTTGGATTTTGTAAGCACGCAAACCAAGATCTTTCCGCAAAATCTTCCATAAAGTGAATGGACACATATCCAATTCCTGTGCACGATGGCGGATAGACTGATTCGGGTCTTCCTCTACGCTACGCTCTACAGCAGCAATGACTTCTTCTGTACGCACTGTACGACGTCTCTGTGGATGCGTATTATCATTTAGAGTAAACTTGGTGCGAAAACGTTCCATAGTTAATCGAATTAATTGCTCTGATGGACGATTATGTTGACCGTAAAATAGACGTAGTGCGCGATACGTATTTCGAACAGAACCATGATTTTCAAAATAAATTTGCACAATTTGGAAGCGTTGTTCAAGCGTCCGTCTATTCATGTTGAAATGCCAAACCAAACTAAACATAAATCACTTGACAGCCAGTTAAAAAAGTGTTGCCAACTTAAAGTTTTATACCTCTAGTTTTAAAGAAATTCAGACTTTTAACAATGTTATTAATTAAAAAATTGTCACAGTAATTAATGCAAAAGTAATTAATTCTTTGTAAGATATTGTGTGAGCATTTTAAAGATAATTCTTTCAAATTCGTAAGTTTTGTGTGTTTTAATGTTGTTAATATTTGCGAGCGAATTTAAATTTACAATACTATTTATAATATAATGGTATCGTACTTTTATGAATAATAATAAAATATTTATTAATGCAAAAAAATGGTAGAGATTACCAAAATAAAAATATATTAACAGGTTAATTGGCTATATATGCAGCTTCCCACACATCATTTAACATGTGGGTGCTGTTGAAGCCGTTGGCGACAGGTAAATAACCTTTCTTAAAAACAAATAACTTAAAGAATAATTATAATTGGAAAGTTTGAGTTAATTCTCTGTACTAATATGCTAATACATACATCTATAACCCAAAAAAGGAAATAAGGGCGGAAAAAAAGCGGAGGATAAAATATTTTACCCAATATGGAATAAAGATAAGAAAAATAATGAAAAAGAGGGAAAATACAAGGTCACTTATAAGCTCTTGTGGTTTCTTTTATTAGCGACATATATGAATGAAAAGTTTCACATTAAGAAAAAGTGTGTTTAAAATATTGTTTTTTATGCTTTAGTATAGTCACAAATTATTTCATCTTACCGATGCGATAAATGTTGTTCCCTTCCAAACCAAATTTCGTGCTGTTGCGCGATTCTCAGTCTACTGTTATACTAGAAGATATGGTTAAGAATTGAAAGAATACAGCTTCAAATTATTTCTATACGGATTTCTATTGTTTACGTTTCGTCGTAAATGTAAGAACAAAAAAGAGATATGATAGTCAAAATTATTACAATTTAACAAATTACAAACTAAAATTTAGTTTGTAATTTGTTGTAAATTTTATTGCACATATATGTGAAGTATTTATTAATGATTCGTAATCTATATACAACAAGAAAAAGAATAAATTATGCTAGAATGCAATCAGTTCTTCTCTTTCTTAATTTAACGTCACATTTTAGAAACAAAAATAAGAAATATGAATTTCTATTTAGTTGTTTTATTAGTAAAGTCACGAAAATTGAATCCATCAAATTTCAATGGTACCACCAAAACTGTCGCATCTATAAGATGAAATAATCTAATACATGTCAATTCAAATCATTTAATTTATGAAATCTTTATTCCCGTAGGCATATGTCAAAAATAAATATTAAGCATTAATTTTAAACTTCCTGACTCATCCAGGGAGGGTCCATAGACACTATCACTGTGGTTAAGAGGTGCCATAACAAGATAATCCTCATTTTTAACCGACTTCTAAAAAAAGGAGGTTTTCAATTTGTCGACTATATATTTTTTTATGTATGTACACCGATTACTCCGGAACGGCTGTACCGATTTCAATGAAATTTTTTACGTTACGTTCAGGAAGTTGCTGCCGTGGTCCCATATTTTTTTTGACGAAATTGGTGCAGTAAGATCCAAGATGGCGCTGACAATAGGCTGCCAAAAAAATTAATTTTGTCCGATTTTCTCCAAAATTGATATGGGAGAATTTTCGGGGTCATACATAACGCATCTAATTTCTAAAAAATTCAATATGACGGACAAGAAAATTTGATTTTATCCGATTTTCTTCAAAATTGGTGTGAGGGAGTTTTTGGGGTCGCACATAATAAATCCAAAATATTTTTAAAAAATTCAATATGGCGGATTCAATGTGGCGAACAAAAAAATCAATTTTGTCCGATTTCTCTAAAATTGATGCGAGGGAGTTTTCAGAGTCGTACATGACAAATCTAAAATTATTTTTAAAAAATTCAATATGGCGGACAAAAAAATCAATTTTGTTCGATTTTCTCTAAAATTGTTATGGGGGAGTTTTTGGGGTCGCACATACGAATCTGAAATTCTTAAAAAAATCAATATGGCGTATCCAATATGGCGGATAAAAAATTAATTTTGTCCGATTTATTTCAAAATTGATATGGGGGAGTTTTTGGGAACGCACATTACGAATCCGACATTATTAAAAAATTAAATATGGCGGATCCAAGGTGGCGGATTAAAGATTCTACATCTCACGATTTTGTATAAAATTAGTATTGGGGGATTTTTGTTAGTGTTAATTACGAATTTGAAATATTTTTTGAAAAACTCAATCTGGTGGATTCAATATGGCGTTTTAAAAATTTTACATCTTTAGATTTTGTTCAAATGTGAGAATGAATCGTTTTTGAGAATGTAAATAGCGAATATAAAATTATTTTCTAATCTAATAGGTCAGATTCAATCCAAAATTGGCAGTAGGGGGCTTTGAAGGGTTTAGCTTCAGATTAGATTAAGACGTTAAAATTATTTTTTTGTAATTCAATATGGTGAATCCAATACGGTGAGTGAAACAATTTTACCTTATTCACATTTTTTCAGATTTGGTATTAGGGTATTTTCGGGGTCGTGTATTACGAATATGAAGTTAATTTTTTACAACTATTAGGTTAATAAGATACAATATGAGGGATTGAAAATTTTACATTTTCCGATTTTGTCTAAAATTGATATTGCGGGGTTCTTGGGGCGTATACAAACTTAATATATAAAATATATCGCGCTAAGAAATTTACGTCTCAAGTCTTTTAAATATCGATATTGGAAGGTTTTGGGGCATCTAAAATTAATTAGAAATTTAAGATAGTGAATTTACTATGACAGACTAAATATTTGTTTTGATACAATTTCATTGGTATTTGGAGAACTCTTAAGAATCAAAGAATTTTTAGTGGTTCATGTTAGGGTGATTTACAACTTTGGATAAAATGGGTACTTTTTTGCCACCTTGGAGTTATTGCGAAGTACAATAATCTCGACTAGTACTTAGTTCAAATATTATGATTATCATAATGAACTCAAAACTAAAAATCGAAAAATAAAATTTTTAGAAAAAAAATTAAACCGATTTCTGAAAGTGCGCTAAAAAGTGAAATATAACTATAAATTTTTATATGAAATTGAAATTTTTGAAGGCAATGAAACAAATAATTACTAATTTTACAAATTATGGTAAGAAAGCAATTACAAATAAAGTATTTTTAATCTGTGTATGCGAATCACATTTTGTCAGGTATTGGTTTATAATAATATATTTATATTTATTTTTCACTTTTTAGCGCACTTTTAGAAGCCGGTTCAATTTTTTTTATAAAAATTTTATTTAACCGATTGTAAAAAAAGGAGGTTATCAATTCAATAATTAATGTTTATTGAGGCATAATCTTTAATAGGAGTGAGATTTGTATTGGTTTATAATAATATATTTATATTTATTTTTCACTTTTTAGCGCACTTTTAGAAGCCGGTTCAATTTTTTTTATAAAAATTTTATTTAACCGATTGTAAAAAAAGGAGGTTATCAATTCAATAATTAATGTTTATTGAGGCATAATCTTTAATAGGAGTGAGATTTGTATTGGTTTATAATAATATATTTATATTTATTTTTCACTTTTTAGCGCACTTTTAGAAGCCGGTTCAATTTTTTTTATAAAAATTTTATTTAACCGATTGTAAAAAAAGTAGGTTATCAATTCAATAATTAATGTTTATTGAGGCATAATCTTTAATAGGAGTGAGATTTGTATTGGTTTATAATAATATATTTATATTTATTTTTCACTTTTTAGCGCACTTTTAGAAGCCGGTTCAATTTTTTTTATAAAAATTTTATTCAACCGATTGTAAAAAAAGGAGGTTATCAATTCAATAATTAATGTTTATTGAGGCATAATCTTTAATAGGAGTGAGATTTGTTGACAAAACTTCAGGATAATCTAATAGTTTCTCGGTGATGGTTCCATAAAATTATATTCGAGATAGCTTTATTTCAAAAGGGTAAAAAATTGAGAAAATTGTTGACAAGCAAAGTTTGTAACATAATTTATTCATATATAACTTTTGATGGTAGTATATTTTGACAAAACTCTCAATATATTCTAAGATGTCCTCTGAGATGATTCAATAAAAATATTTTCAAGGTTTATTGCAAAGGGTTGGAAATTGAAAAAGCTTACAAAAAAAGAATTTTTTTTTTTTTTGAAAAAATGTTATTAATGTGTTCTTTAAATCTTAATTTATGATCTAAAGCAAGCTCCAGATTTGTAACTTAATTTTTAAACACTCCGTTTTGCATAAAATTTGTTGAAAATATTTTATTAAAATTTAAAAAAAAACACTGGCAAAATAGAGTTGACACAACAATATCGGATATTAAAATATTGTACTTACTCTGATACTTCTTAACACAATCATTTTTAAATACAACTAACAAGAAACTATCACTAGCGTACCGTGCATCATGCACCCAACGTTCACGTGTATTATTGTAAACCGGTAAAGATGTTGTGCTCTTTCAGTAAAAATCCAAGTTATGTGTAGGTGCCACGTGGGCTTTATTATATTAAAGTTATTCCCCGAAGTGGCTCGAGTATAAACGTTTTGAGGACGCTGCTTAAATATCATAATACCAGCTACGACAAACAGCGTAAAGATATCCGTCTTTATTAAATATTTATTTACTATACTTTGTAAGACATTATGTGGGAGTCTTACAAGGCAGGTATAGATGTCGTGTGATTGTATTTCTAATAACATACTTTTTAACTTCTTGTTGCTTGTATTTACTGATTGCTCTAGGGGGGAAAATAGAGATAAACAAGGTATTTCCTATCAAATTACAATTTTTTTTGCAAGTAAATATGTTGCTGAAAAAGACAATAACAAAATCGCTTGCCGAAATATTAACTTTCAGCTAATTCTGGTTTAATTGGAGGCTGAATTTTTGGAATAGAATAAAATAACAAAAACAAGAATATGATAGCAGACTTTCTTCTATCATAAAAAGGGAGAAAAAATGTGCCATCAAAAACACATAAATTAGGTTGTTATCAACAACGGTCTAAATTCGTAGGGTTTTCCAATAAGAGGTGTTATTTTGATATTCAAAGAAAAATGCCATTTTTTAAGATAAATGATCGGATATTTATTACATTATAAAGAGGAAGGTATGCCGTTAATGATGGAAAATAACATCAGCCAAATGACCACCACGACCATGCCTACAGGACCATATCCTTTTCATGAAATTTTCCATAACCAAATCGCAAAGTGGCTGCCCTATGTCCTCGATAGCCTCACGAATTCCATCTTTGAGGTCTTGAATCGACGCTGGGCTGTTGGCGTAGACCTTGTCTTTCACGTGGCCCCAAAGGAAGAAATCGCAAGGTGTCACATCACAAGATCTCGGTGGCCAATTGTGATCACCTCTTCGAGAGATAACACGGCTCGGAAACTTTTCCCGTAAAAGATCAATGGTTTCGTTGCTTGTGTGGCACGTAGCGCCGTCTTGTTGAAAGTAAACGTGGTCCAGATAAATACCATCCAATTCCGGCCATAAAAAATCATTAATCATCTCTCGATAGCGCAATCCATTCACCGTAACTGTTGCTCCAGCCTCATTTTCGAAAAAGTAAGGTCCAATGACCCCGCCGGACCATAAACCGCACCAAACAGTCACACGTTCAGGATAGAGAGGCTTTTCAACAATAACTCTTGGGTTTTCCGAGCCCCAGATGCGACAATTTTGTTTGTTGACGAAGCCACCGAGGTGGGCCTCATCACTAAAGATGATTTTTCGATGGAATTCCGGATCATTTTCATGCATTTCAAGAACCCAATCAGCAAAGGCACGACGTTGTTGATGATCGGCCGGCTTGAGTTCTTGCGTTAACTGAACTTTATAAGCCTTAAGACCCAAATCTTTATGCAAAATACGGTGTAATGACGTTTGTGGAATCCCTAATTCCAAAGAACGACGAGGAATGGACAAACCTGGGTTTTCTTCAACACTTTCGGCTACAGCAGCAATATTCTCGGCTGTTCTTGAGCGACGTGCACGAGTTTTCTTCTTCACATAACTAACTTGTCCCAACAGCTCGAATTTTTTCACCAATTTCTTTATTGCGCTCCGACAAGGTGCTTCATGACGACCCAAAAATGTTCGAGTTTTACGAACCGTCTCTGCCAAATTTTCACCATTTTTATAGTGAATTTTAATAATTTCAATGCGTTGTTGAAGCGTGTATCGTTCCATCTTTATTTATGGCGTAGTTTCTACTTGTCAAACGTCAAATACTTACAGCTTCAAAAGTGACATCTACCGAAATAGCGGGCTTTTCAAAATGACACCTCTTATTGGAAAACCCTTTATATAGTCTACGAGTACGAACTTCCCAAAGTAAATTGACAAATATCGTCATAAACTCAAAATGACTTCAATGTGTTGCCATATGTTGAGTACAGACAGACATTTATGGCAATTATGAATTCCACAGGTAAGATAAAATCGGCGATGTTCAAATGACAAGAGTAAAATCAGTTTCCATAGTTTTCCGAATTTTATAGACATAAGAAGTTGAACAGAAAGAATGCTAGAAAGACCCAAAATAACAGTGGTACTTGATCCAAGTTGATCCAATTCTTGGTAATTGAATACAACCTTATAGATGTTCTACATATGAATTCTAAAAATCTATTTTTTATTAAAAATAACTTTTCATTTAAAAACTACTATAGTGAACAACTGTTTCTTTACAATGTTCTAATTTTTGAAAGAAAAAATAGGGCAAAATAAAATTTTTATAAAAAAAATTGAACCGACTTCTAAAAGTGCGCTAAAAAGTGAAAAATAACTATAAATTTTTATATAAAATTGAAATTTTTTAAGTCGGCGCCAAACTAATACCTGACAAAATGTGATTCGCGTAAACAGATTAAAAATACTTTATTTGTTATTGCTTTCTTACCATAATTTGCATATATTAGTAATTTATTTAATTTAGAAATAATTTGGCGACGTCTTCAAAAATTTCAATTTCATATAAAAATTTACAGCTATTTTTCACTTTTTAGCGCATTTTTAGGAGTCGGTTCAATTTTTTTTATAAAAGTTTTATTTTTCGATTTTTAGTTCTGAATTAATTATGATATCAATAAATTATTTGAACTAAGTACTAATCGAGATTAGTGTACCTCGCAATGACTCCAAAGTGACAGAAAGTATCCATTTTATCCAAAGCTGTAAATCAACCTAAAATGAACCACTAAAATTCTTTGATTCTTAGAGTTCTTCAAATACCAATGAAATTATGTCAAACAAATATTTAGTCTGTTATAGTAAATCCACTATCTTAAATTTCAAATTCATTTTAGATTGGTAATATAGGCCCCAAAACTTTTCAATATTTAAAGAACTTGAGACATAAATTTCTTAGACCGATATATTTTATACTGCATATTGAATTTGTATACGCCACAAGAACCCCGCAATATCAATTTTACACAAAATCGGAAAATGCAAAATTTATAGTCCCTCATAATGTATCTTATCAACCTAATAGTTGTAGAAAATTAACTTGCGTAATACATGACCCCGAAAACCCCCTAATACCAAATCTGAAAAAATGTGAATAAGGTAAAATTTTCAACCCACCATCCGCCATATTGAATTTCAAAAAAATAATTTTAACGTCTTAATCTAATCTAAATCTAAACCCTTCAAAGCCCCCTAATACCAAATTTAAAATTTCTACACCCTCAAAATCGATTCAGTCGCACTTTTGAACAAAATCGAAAAATGTAAAATTTTTAAAACGCCATATTAAATCCGCCAGATTGTGTTTTTCGAAAAATATTTCAAATTCGTAATTAACACTAACAAAAATCCCCCAATACTAATTTTATACGAAATCGAGAGATGTAGAATCTTTAATCCGCCATCTTGGATCCGCCATATTTAACTTTTTTAATAATGTCAGATTCGTAATGTGCGTTCCCAAAAACTCCCCCATATCAATTTTGAAATAAATCGGACAAAATTAATTTTTTATCCTCCATATTGGATACGCCATATTGAATTTTTTTTAAAGAATTTCAAATTCGCCCGCTATATTAGATTGAATCCTGAAAAATACTTTTAAATTTATAATTTACACCCTCAAGAACTCCTGTATCAGTTTCGGAGAAAATCGAAAAATGTAAAATTTTTGGGACGCCATATTGGTTCCGCAAGATTGATTTTTTTAAAAAATATTTTAAATTCGTAATTAACACTAACAAAAATCATTCAATACTGATAGATAGATAGAGAGATGTAGAATTTTTAATCCGTCATCTTGGATCCGCCATATTTATTTATTTTTTTAAATAATCCCAGATTCGTACTGTGCGATCCGAAACATTCCCCCATATCAATTTAAAAAAAAATCGGACAAAATTAATTTTTTATCCGCCATATTGGATACATCATATTGAATCTTTTAAAAACAATTTCAGATTCGTTATGTGCGACCCCGAAAACTCCCCCATGCCAATTTTGAAAAAAATCGGACAACTTTGATTTTATTGTCCGCCATATTGAATTTTTTTTAAATAATTTTAGATTTGTTATATGCGACCCCAACCCCCCCCCCCCCCCGTACCAATTTTAGAGAAAATGGGACAAAATTGATTTTTGTCCGCCACATTAGATCCGCCATATTGAATTTATAAGAAAAATTTTAAATTCGTCATGTATAACCCCGAACACTCCCCCATACCAATTTGGAGAAAATCGGATAAACGTAAATGTTTTTGTCCGCCATATTGGATCCGCCATATTGAATTTTGTAAAAATAATTTCAGATTTGTTGTGTACGTCCTCGAAAATTCCCTCATACCGATTTTGGAGAAAATCCGACAAAATTAATTTTTTTGGCCGCCATATTGTCAGCGCCATCTTGGATTTTACTGCACCAATTTCGTTCAAGAGAATAAGGATCTACTGCAGCAACTTCCTGAACATAACGTAAAAAATTTCATTCAAATCGGTGCCGCCGTTCCGGAGTAATCGGTGTACATACATAAAAAAAATACATAGTAGACGAATTGAGAACCTCCTTCTTTTAGATGAAGGGTTAAAAAAGAGATTAATATGTTAATGATTGTACTCTTAAATTTTATTTTAAAGAACTTATTTATATTTTGGTTTTGGAACAACTCTCTTATCACTATTAATTTTTAAATACCTTGCGTAATAAAATTCCGAAAGTCTGGTTGAAATATATCGATGATACTTTCATTGTATGATGATCAAGAACTTAATAATTTCTTGAAACATCTAAATATCATTCAACCTACAATCAACTTTACCATGGAAAAGAGGTTCCTGGATGTCATGGTGAACCATTTAAACGAAACTATTAAACCTTCAGTATACCAGGAAAATTATCTTATAAATAATTAATTTGTTGTTTTATATATGAGTTCAAATCTAAGGACAAAAATATAGTGTTTTTGGCGTTTTTACTTCATAGTTTCAACTAAATATCTAAAAAGCTGTAAAGAAAGAAGCTAAATATGAGTGGTTTTTTTAGCGTAAAATTAACAATATAAAAATATTTAAAAAATAACAACCTACTTAGAAAATATCTTGGAGTAAGTTTATAAAATACCTGTGAATCATAAAATACTACAGGTTTTCAGTATTTAAAATAACTTACAGACCCTTCAATTTTATAAAAAAATGTTGATCAATATTTTTTTATATTCACTATACGCTATTATAGAAAGTTATACTTAAATTACTAGTAATAGAGAGGATTTTAGAAATCATAGTTTTAAATTTTTAAATCTAAAAAAAATATGTTAATTAACCAAATTTATTAAAAAATTTGAGAAATGACAATTTGTAAGATATTCTTTATTAAAATGAATCAACGTTAAATTTTATATTTAAATAATGTTCAACATTTACTTAATTCAGCTGTGCTAATCACTAAATACTACACTATATTGTACGATTAAAATAAATATAATCCAGGGAAAGAAAAGATTTTTAATGGCTCAGTCTGGTGGTGCAATGGTATCGTAGTGGTATAGCACCACTTAGATGCCGGGTTCGATTCCCGGTTCAGGCTTTGGGTGTTTGTGATTGTCCTTATATTAGGTTTAAGTTGGATTTTAAATTTGTATATGATTTGTGAAATGATTGATTAATAAAGTTATGGCTGGATGTTGAAAAGCAAGAGGCCATGGGAACTTTTTTAAAAAAAAAAGAACTTTAATGGTAACCAACAAATTCACAACAGTAATGAGGCAGCATTTTTTGATTTTTTACAGTCAATCTGATGTGTATCGAGATTATTAACAAAATAAATAATTGTAATTTCAACGTTGCCAAAACCAGTTGCACCCAACGAGCAGATGAGCACACTACGGTCATTTTTGTTGTAACATCTCAGTTTGAATTGAGACGTAATATACAGGTATTAGATCGTGGAGAGTTGTAGGAGAGTTGGCTCACGCTAAAAAAGAGACGGAGCGTTTTCGATCAGTAGTACCTCTCTTTCTAATGACGGAGTTAAGCACGGTACTCTAAAAGTCATTAAATAACCCTGCCACATGACCGAAATTAGGAAGAGAGGTAGTACTCATCGAAAATGATCTCTTTCTCTCTCTTTTTCTAAGCGTGAGCTAACTTTCTTCCACAGTCTCTATTAAGTAATATTAATTACCCTTATGTCTATGGGATAAATATCAGGAAATCATTAATTTTAAATGAATGACATTAAGAAACCGAACCTTTTAAACCCGATTTAGTTGCCGTGAAATTTAGACCTTCTAATAAGTCAGTTAAATTTTTCTTATGATATTGGTAAAATTTATCTTTTAAATGTCAACAAACAAACCTATATATAAACAAACTAATAATAAAAACATAAGGTTGCAACGTTGGAATTGGTATAATAAATAATTGTCTCAGGAAAATAAGCAAAATTCCTCATTTTTAACGACTTGGTAATAAAAGAAAACGATTTTTTTATTTTTGTTTATTTAAGGTTCAAAACCTGATTGAGTTACGTATTTTTGTAATGATTAATTTAAACTCTCTAAAGTCCAAGATTAGATAAAGAACACCTGTAGTTTTGAAATCTAGAAGGCAACTTTCAGTGTTGGACCAATCAAATATATGACGTTTCCTGATCAGTTGCAACTGTTTTTTTATTGGCTAAAGCCACAGGATTTATTTAAAATTATTCTCACTAATTCACTGATCTAACTTTAAAACCGTTCTAAATTGACAACAGAGGGTTTAAACTGACAACAGCAACAATAAGCCAAGTAAATTTAAACCCTAACGATTCAAGCATAAAAAATTATTTTCCTTTCTTACTGAACCGACAAAAATGAAGAATTTTATTTATTTTCGGGATACAACTATTTTTCTAACATATTTTAAGGTTTTGCCGCTAGGTTATTATGGTTAATATCCCTATATAAAGGTTTATTTATCGACATACGTAATATAAATTATGACAATAGCATAAGGAAAACAAAACTGGCCAACTAGAAAATCTACCTTCCATGGCGACTAGATCGAGTACGTCTTAAATCTTCTTAGTGAATCTGACTGCTAGTGTTAAAAAGAAACTCGATAAAGTGTTGATAATGTTGTTGAAGTCGTAGAAAAATAAAAGTATAGTGTGCAACGCGTGTGGAAACACTTTCCAAAAAGTACAACTAACATTATACTATTAATATATATATATATATATATATATATATATATATATATATATATATATATATATATATATATATATCCAAAATATTTGTTTAAAATTTGTCTATAAGTGACAGTTTCAAGAATATCAAAATATTACCCACTAAATGGACAACCAAAATTAAATTTTTCATGTAATTAAATTTGCGTTACTTTATTTTAAGAGCTTATTCTAACTTTCAGCGTTATTAAAATAGTTTAAGTGTCGAAATGAAGGTTCTGTCAATTAAGTAGAAAATACTTCCGGGAAATTGCGTGGGTGATAGAATAAAGAGCAGAGGACGTAGGTAAGAAGAAACTTTTAATTTAATTGCCAATGAAAATGGAGGAACAAGGCTTGGCTCATGTCTTTTACGATTTTGGTAAGATATTTTAAATATAGGGTTATAAAATTGATATTATTGTGAGGGTTTTTAATTTGTTTAAGTAGAAAATCAAGAGGTTTTAGTTTTAGATTTTGAATCAGTCAGTAGCTTTATAGGTAAAATAAAATACGTGGAATGTTTTAATATTTTTGAATTGTATGCTAAAATTGTGACTTTGTATATAAGCTAGTATCTATCTAAGTTTAACAGTTTTTAAGATATGTCTAAATATGAACAGTTAGCTTCACTACATGGTTTAACTTTTAAATACGATTTAGTTGCTATGTTTAGTTTTGTTTTGCTAATGATGTTGTTATAATTTGTGACAGATATGTCAACGAACGATTAATAAAAAAGGAAAATTAAAAATAAAAACCTTGGGACGAAGCCCCTAAATTAAACATTTTCCATTTTTGTCAGTTTGGTAACAAAAGACGAGTTTCTTATTCTTGCGTATTCATGACATAAAACTGTTACAAGTTTAACGGAAAATTTTCTAGTTTAATATTTTTATATACAGAAATACCGTATTCGTCTTATATATCCAAGATTATAAAGATCCTGGAGGGTGGCTGATTGAGATCCATTCCATTTACACTGACTTTTCAAAGGCATTTGATAGCGTTCTCCACAACGTATTATTGAGTAAGCTTGAAATCTTGGGAGTATCGGGAATGTTGCTCTAATGGGTTGAGACCTATCTCGATGGTGGAATTCAGATAATGCAGGTTAATAATTAATAATGACTTTAAGGAAATTCCAGTCCTTTCGAGGGTGCCTCTGGGATGTTACACTGGCTCTTTTTATTAATGATGTCGATAAGTGTTTTAAAATTGCCAATTTTTCTTTAGTCTTCTGACGATTTAAAATTCTTTAAATACATTAACCGTCTGGATGATTGCCGGTTGCTGCACGTTTGGGGCGTGGTGTGATAGAAATAGGATGCAGTTAAACACGATCAAATGTAAATTCATGAGATTTTCTCGGCAACGTTAAAAAGTTGTCGGCCGTGATAGTGTGTCAACTACGGCTTTCATTAAGGCTCTAGAAGTTACTTTGGATTTGGAGCTCTCATTTATTAAACATATAGCAAATATTGCCAACCATGTACTCAAGGAATTCAAGAGATTTTTCCCATATGCATTTGTTACGACTTTTCTATTGCTCACTGGTAAGGTTTTCTCTTGAGTTCGCCTCGTGAGAATGGAAGGTATCCCAAGAAAGTTTATGCGTTGAATTCAGTATAAGTTTTCTGTTAGAAGAGCCCATCATGGCCTACGCCTTTTTTTACAAGCTAATCAACTCCCTTGTTGAGTGTCCTGCTTTGCTTGCCAGTGTGGGCTTGCAAGCCTTTGTCAGGCCAACTCATGACCGCCAAACTTCTGACATTTCGTATCATCCCACCAATTACGCCTCTCTCGAAGTGGACTTTTTTTGTATGCATAGGAAATTTTTATCACAACTTAAATAATAAACATTTACAGCCAGATTAACCAAAAAGATTTAAGAGTTAAGCCCGATCTAGTGGCCATGAAATTTAATTCTTCCAGTCGGCCAGTTGCGTTTTGCTTATGATATTGTCACAATTTATATTACATATGTCAACAAATAAACGCTTATATAGGGATATTAAGGATAAGGACCTTGTGATAAAGCTTTGAAATATGTAAGGGAAATAGTTGTACACCCAAAATGAATAAAATTCTCTATTTGTACCAGTTCAGTAGTAAAATAATTTACTAAGAAGATTTAGGAGTTAAACCGGATCTAGTGGCCATGAAATTTAATTCTTCCAGTCGGCCAGTTGTGTTTTGCTTATGATATTGTCACCATTTATATTACATATGTCAACAAATAAACGCTTATATAGGGATATTAAGGACAAGAACTTTGCGATAAAGCTTTCAAATATGTAAGGGAAATAGTTGTACACCCAAAATGAATAAAATTCTCTATTTTTACCAGTTGGGTAGTAAAATAATTCACTAAGAAGATTTAAGAGTTAAACCCGATCTGGTGGCCATGAAATTTAATTCTTCCAGTCGGCCAGTTGTGTTTTGCTTATGATATTGTCACAATTTATATCACATGTCAACAAATAAACGCTTATATTGGGATATTAAGGATAAAAACTTTGCGATGAAGCTTTGAAATATGTAAAGAAAATAGTTGTACACCCAAAATGAATAAAATTCTCTATTTTTACCAGTTCAGTAGTAAAATAGAATGATTTTTTTAAGCTTGTATTTTAGGGTTTAAAACTTGCTTGACTTATTGTTGCTCTTGTCAGTTTAAGCCCTCTTCTGTCAATTTAGGGCGGTTTTAAATTAAACCATGCTAGTGAATCCTGCTGTTAATGTTAATTAACTGTTTTGTTCTCTGTACTGTACATTAACGCAATATGTTTGGTTATGTTTAATTATAGTTACTTGTAATATTATTTGTAAATTTGTAAATGGATTTCGTTGGTGAATAAATAAATTTTATGATGTACTTCCACAATTTCATGAATTTTGGTGATATCTGTCTAAAAATTGATATATATGGTTGGTTTATTAATATGATTTATAAATTTAAATATTGATATCAAAGAAGAATGAACTATTCATTAATAGAGGAGCAACAATATGAATCAGTGTGCAAAGATTTAAAAAATTGCCAATCTTCCAAATTAATAAAATCACTAGGATGTGTTATCCTAGAATTTAAAATATGTAGATTAAAAACTTCATAGCCAGATTCACTAAGAAGGTTTAAGACTCAGACCCGATCTAGTTGCCTTTGAAATTAGATTTTCTAGATGATCAGTTCTGTTTTTCTTATGATATTGTTTTAATTGTATTTTAAAGTTTCAAAACTTGCTTGACTTATTGTTACACCTGTCAATTTAAATTCTCTACTGTCAATCTAGACCGGTTTTAAAGTTAAACCAAGTAAGTGAATTAGGGGGTTACATTTTTGCTAGGTTATATTTTTCTTTCTCATTTGCAAAGAAAACGAATTGACGCGTCTAGTTTGTGTGCTTTTTATTGCAAATTCTTGCTATTATTCCATAAAAATGCAAGCAGAAAAATTTGTGTAAAATTAAAAATAATAATAAAAAAAAATAACTTGCAAATCTGAACTGAAATTGTTAAAATATTGCACCTTTAAAGAATCTTTTCCCGAAAAATATTTTACCAATCTAGTTGCCATGAAATTTAAATCTTCTAGTCGGCCAGTTTTGTTTTGCTTATGATATTGTCATAATTTATATTAGATATGTCAACAAATAAACGCTTATATAGGGATATTAAGGATAAGAACCAAGCGATATAGCCTTGAAATATTTAAGAGAAATAGTTGCATCCCGAAAACAAATAAAATGCTCCATTTTTACCGGTTAAGTAATAAAACAAAATGATTTTTATGCTTTTATTTTTAGGGTTTAAAATTTGCTTGACTTACTGTTGCATTTGTCAATTTAAGACCTCAGCTGTTAATTTAGGGCGGTTTTAAATTTAAACCACGTTAGTGAATCCAGCTGTATGATTTTACGAGGCTAACACTCCAAATAATTGGTTTAAAGTTAACGAATGAAAAATAGCAATTTGCTGACAAAAAAACGCATTAAATTTGTTGCTTCAAATCACTAAAATGGTTTAAAAAAAGTTATTATCAATCTGTGCAGCATCATGCTTAGTAACCAAACATGTCATTATATGTAATGCCGTTAGATGCTCTTGCAAGAAAACATTGGGCGGGGTATAATGGACTTGCGGTGTTAGTAATTTGTTGCTTAAATATTTAACCGAAGGTTACATAGGAAGTTTCTGTAATCGACTACCGTGTCGTTTATTATCGTGGGATACTTGGAATGTCAAATAACTTACTGATTACGAAATTTGATTTTATTACCAGTTAGATTTTGTAGTTTTTCAAAAAGAGATCATCCCTAAATGCATATTTTTAAGTAACTATAATAAGTGAATAATTCTTTCTATTTGAAATGCTGTCACAAATAACATTTAACTAATAAAGAAATTGTATATAATAAATGTTGTTGTTTTTATAAATATTATAAGGATTCTGAATTACAGCAATTATCATGTGGGTATATTTGATACGTTTAGTAATAATTTATGGGATTTTGAGAGGCCGCTTCTTATTACCACATAATTTCATTCATAATATTTACATTTGTGATTGTCAGTATTTCGATTAATATAATTATATAGTTATTGTGCTTCTGTAGAACTTTTAAGCCTATTTATTTGAAGCGAAATTTATTAATTTAGATAAAATATATAAATGGGTAGATTTGTTAGCTTCTTCATTAAAAAATAAGAAAGTAGATATTTGTAACTTTATTCTATATTTGTATTGTCCGACAATACCAAAATATCGAAATAAATATCAAACCGACTTGCCCTGTCAATGCAGCAGGGTGTACCTAGGCGAAAGTGCGTGGGTGATAGAAATAACTGTCAGGGGACTTCTAGGGAAATTATAACATATACAGCATAGTGCAAATAAGGAAAACAAGCAGTGCCGCATATTTTTCATGCTTTCGTGTGCATATTCGGATATTCATCGGGTGGGGTGCATAGATCCGTACCTCTCTTGCCATCACGGCATCGTCGTGGGGCGGCCCGTGTCCGGCCGCGGCCTCGTCCTGCACTCCCGCACTCACTGGACCGTGGGGTGGGGGCCCCCGAGACGCCGCGGGCCCTCGTTACAGTTGCTTTCCCGTCTCGACTCGTCCATTCCGGGCACAATGGCTGGCTGCCTCGTCTTGACCCGCCGTGCGGATTGCTCGCGCGCCCCCTGCCGGTCGATCGATCGTGGGGCCTGGCAATGAGGCGCTGCCACCCGAACTAGGCGGATGGGCGAAGAGACAGGCGCGAGCGTCGGCGGTGTTGCCGAAGCGAAGATTCGGTTGGGAATTATGGAAGAAATATCATAATGCGGCGTTGTAAATAAAAATCGGGTTGTTGGAAGGCAGAATATAAATCATGTGCCCACGGTATTACTCTCCATTAAGTTCATTCTTGGTTTGGGTGAATAAATGTATTGTGGATGGCCCAAATTTACCTTATGAGCGTGGGATTGTTATCAGAGGAGTTAATTAATTTATATCCTGACCGAAATTAAATTAGCAAAAATAAAATTTTAAGTTTATACAGGGTGGCTTAGTCTTGTATGGTGTTATTAAATAAGAAAAACGATCTTTACAATATTAGGGAAGGTACCACAGTCTAAAAATATCCTTCACCATACAAAAAATCCTGTATCCAAAGTCTTATTTTCCCTTATTTATAAACTAGCAATTCAAAAGTTATTCTATATATTTTGAACTATTTAAATTCTACGCTCTATGCTAAATTCTACTCTTCGATGATTTTTTTTAATATTAGCATTTGACAGTTTCATGCTTTGACAGATTCTTTGACTGCGAAAGCCCGAGGTTAGTTTAGATACCGAATAAGGCGACCTCTATTCTTTGGTGCAGTATGCTCCGTGTATCGATGTTGATGGATTTCTACTTTTATTGTACCGTCGCGCCATCACGTGGCGGTCTTATGCAACATTTCTGGAGGGTGTTGCTCTTATGTTATTAAGAGGTCCGTCGAGATGTCACTATTCGTATCTTTTCTACTGTTTTTTCGGTTTAAAAATAGTAGATAGGGCATCACTGCGAAATGATGGTTTATACCGGATAGAATGGTCTGATGAGTTCCAATGAGGATGAAGCAGCTCTATCGTTATTTTTTTAGGCCCGGAGCTTCTCCACTTTCTTGCGAGTTCTCCGCACTTTTTAATACGTCACTAATAATCTGAGTCCGTACAGTAGAGAAATTTATTTATTTATTTATATATGCGGAAAGAACATCCCACCGTTGTTCTCCAACAAGATTTGACTTAAATAGGAGTTCCAAGTTGTAGAAAGTACGATAAGGGTGTCTGAGAAAGGCATCGGTGGGTCCCACTGATGAGTCCACCACCGATGCCGGGACGAAACATTCTAACATTTTGAAGGTGGTCGCAAATAAGTTTGTAATTATATGTCCTTAACACCAGAGGCATGATTGCAACAATATATAATCCTTGTCCAAAAATTGGGGCAACTTAAAAATATGACCAACAGCTTAAAATCTTCATTCGGACATACATTTGAATACAATGTGGCATATGGACCATCAAAAATGGCGGCCGTGTAGAGTGCCATATTGTCAAAAAAAGTGAGAAATCATTATAAATTTTCTTTATTACTATATTTTTCATGTCAACCTTGTTTCTTGAAAGTTTTTGAGGTCGCTGAGGACGAATCTGAAGTCAGAAATTGAAAATTTTCAAGTCCAAGATGGCGGACCAAATATGGCAAATCTTCTTTTGCTTAGATTTTTTTGATACCATTTTTTTCGTGCCAACCTTGTTTCTTGTGAGTTTTCGGGATCGTTGATCACGGATCTGAAGACATAAATTGAAAATTTTCAAACCCAAGATGGCGGATCAAATATGGCGGCCCATTTTTGCGTAAATTTTTTTATTATCATATTGTTCGTTATTCGGAAGTTTTTGGGGTCGCTGATCACAAATGCGAAGTCAGAAATCGAAAAATGTCAAATCCAAAATGACGGATCATCTATGGCAGACCCATTTTAGCTGACATTCATTTATTACCATACCGTTTACTTGGGGTTTTGAGGTGCCTGATCACAAATCCAAAGTCAAAATTGCAAATTTCCTAATCTAATCAAATATGGCGGATTCCTTTTTCCTTCCATTTTTTATTACCATATTTTTCGTCCCAACCTTATTTCTTGAGTCAAAGAAGTTTTGGATCCAAGATGGTGGACCCATTTTTGTTGAAATTTTTGCCACAAAAAGTCTGTCATATTTGGTCCGCCATCTTGGATTTGAAGGTTTTCAATTTCTGACTTCAGATTCGTGATTAGCGACCCCGGAAAATAGCATGAAAAATATGATAGGAAAAAATCTAACTAAAAAAGGATCAGCCATATGTGGTTTGCTGTCTTAGATTTGAAAATTTTCAATTTCCAACTTCAGTTTTTTTATCGGCCACCCCGAACAAAAGTAACAAATGCGTTACGAAAAACATGATAATAAAAAAACTTTAAGCAAAAAAGGACCGACCATATTTGATCCGCCATGTTGGATTTTGAAATTTTCGATTTTTGACGTCAGATTCGTAATTAGCGATTCCGAAAATCTCCCGACTCATGAGTGTACTTTAAAAAAATATTGTGTTGCCGGAAAGAGTTAAAGACATTCATGGAGGCTCCACATTGGTGTTCCCCCTCCCCCTATTATAATGGGGTTATGGAGTCTTAGATATATGACGTTGGGTATTTAAGTAATCTGAGTGATACTGGGTTACGTAATTTTCAATTTTCAACGTAAAATGTTGATGAATTTAAATCTTAAGGAGCTAAAAAAATGTATAATGACTTTTCACGTTTTTTGTCAGTATGGCGCCCTACACGGCCGCCATTTTTAATTTAGGTTAATGTGTGAGAGTAATATTTTATTTTAAAAAAAGGTATTCCAGCAGCACCTAGTATTGTTAAACTTAGAACGAGGTATATTCTAACACTGAAGACATCGTTAATGATTTCGCATCTTCTTCAAAAGTGTTTTTGCTCCTGGTTTAACATTTAACAATTGAGCAGATGGAGATTTTTTTTAAAATATCCACATTATGTCAAGATACTTTACTGAAGGAGAAGTTTTGATTGTATTGGTGAAGCCTAAAGCCGAACAAGTCCAACTGAATACTGCTCAACTGACTTTTATGCTTAAATACATACAAATTTCTAGATTATTGGAAACTGGTAAGGATCAAACCGATTTGGTTTAATAGAAAACTATGGACCAATTTGGTTAAGAAGTCCTTTCACTAGAGTTTTTGAAACAAAAGTTTCACTGCTAAAGTCGGCTGTTAGTCCCCTTGAGTATGGCTTTCTTCCTCTAAAAGCACTAACTTGAACTAACCTCTCAGAAAGTGAGCGTCGTTTATTCCGACTTTACAAAAGCTTTCGACAAGTTGGGCTATTTCGTTCGGTTAAACTTTTAAAAACTGACTTTTATGAGTCCCTATCTTATCTGTAAGTGAGCGATTTAGCATCATTTTATACAATTTAATCAAAAAAATTTCAAAATTATTCAAAGTGAACACAATTGTTTTGTTTTGTCTTCTTGATTTCAGCAAGGTTTAAATTTTCTGAATAACTGGTGCCTCAAAACACTGCACGTCCTGGCATGCTAATAAGTAGAGTTTGAATGTATTCTTGAGGAACTGCCTTTACATTTATGTTCTATTTCAAACTGAAGCTCTTTTATTGTACTTGGAACCAGATTTCTTCGTAGTATGGGGCATTTTAGCTGATTCCATAGTGCTCTGTTGGGTTTAAATCTGGATGAGACGGCGGCTAGTCTGTAAAATTTCATCGAGATCGTTTTAGCCATTTTGAAGATTAGCCCGGACAGACATACAAGCAGGCCGACAAAAAAGCAACCTATACCATTCCTGACAATCTTCTGTTCATGTTTGTAAAATTTCATCGAAATCGCTTCAGCAGTTTCGAAGATTAGCCCGTACAGACAAATCCGACAACGCAACCTCTTCGTGGTATGTCATGTCTTGGGTAACGTTAATGCCGGCGGTGAAAAATTATTTTTTGCAATAAAAATGCGTCGAAGAAAAATTTGACCTGAACGTTTATTTTAGCATTTCCCTCTCTCTAATAAAACAATAAAAACATCATGGTTTCATTAAAATAATCAGAATTATGGTTCATTTCTCAAAACTGGCGCCTCCTACAAAAAGTTTCTCTCGGTAATTTTATATACCCCTTCAGCGCGAACAACTTTTATTCAGAACGTTTTTTATATTTCTTATATTTTCTGAAATTTTCAAAGTGGAAATGAAAAATGGAACGTGATAACTTAAATGGAACACCCTGTATACATCTTACTGACAACCAACATAAAAGTACAACAGATAGAATCAGTAGATTGCTCAGGAAACAAAGCATATAAACAGCCTACAAATCACACGAAGCAATCAGAGATCCAAAGGAAAAAATCGATCTGGAAAATTAAGGCGTAACAACATACATAGGGCAAACCAACCGAGGAATATCGGTAAGGCTAGAACATAAACTAAGCATAAGAAACAGACAACATAAGACCCTTTTCCAATATCAGCTCGAGATAGGACACCAAACTAATTTTGACACTAACCTAGAACACTACAAGGCAAGATTATTTCGCGAGTCCATCGAAATCGAAAAGAACGGCTTTCTGAATAAGAGAGATGATGCACTTAATCTTCCTTCTACCATTATACCGGCATGGCATTTAAATCTACACCGACACCACCAACAACGCTCGAAAAGGGGGTGGAGTCAAGGCTAACCCATAGTTAGTATTTATGATAGCGTCTAAACCACGCTATTGTGGTAAGATAACATCTCACCCATAAATTCCGTCGCCAAGTGGATTTAAATATAAGTTCGAAAGAATAGAAAGCACGTCAAAAGGTGTCTGCGAAAGGCAACGATGAAACCCACTGAAAAGTCCAACGCCGTTTGCCAAGACGAGACACCAAAAACTGTTAATGGTTTATTGTGAAAGTCTAGCTGTGTCCATGTCCTGGTTCGGTAAATTACACAATACAACATGTTAAATTTCCGCAATTGAGCCGCAATTAGCAAGCACAGAAGATGCCAAATGAATTGCCTTTCAGTTTCTACAAGATAGAGATGTATTAGCGGAATAAAACTCATTTTTAATAAAACGTTTTTATTCTTTTTTACATTATATATATTTTTGATACACTTATCTAATATGTATTTCATAAAAATGATAATTATATCACTTGTATTTACAGTTTACAATAAGGTACTATACATTTATTTTAGAGGCTTTTCTCAGAATTTCAGACTGAATCCAGCTCCACCCCTTCTCATATCAACGCCCATTCCTAGCCTGAAACCATATCCCTCATCATATTCACCAACCTGAAAAAATAAAAGATAATAAATCGCTTAACTACAACTTTTCAATAACAAACTGACCAATTTTTTATATTCGCCTCCTCCGCTTGGCGGTTTAGGACTGGCCGCCAACGCCCTCTCGCGTCCAAGCTCGCTCTTAGCCGGCCACGTTGGAAACATGGCGGGATCAATTGGCAATGGCGACTCGATGAAATAAGCGTTTTTCATCGCGTCTTCGGCTGTTATCCTCTGCACAGGGTCGTAAGTAAGAAACTTCATGAGGAGTTCCAAACCTACTTCACTTAGGTTACTGAATTTGGCTCGTAAATTTGACACGGGGTATTCGTTAAATTTAATTTTTTTGACGCCTGGTAGATCGTTGAAACCGGGCCAAATTTTTTCATTTGGAGTGCCCAAATCCTAAAAATTAAGTATTAATCGGTAACTTAACAGATTAGCGATGACATTTTCTAAAGTTCCATAACAAAGAGGTGCTTTTTTATATTTATTTACCTTAAACACTTTGTTAAGTTGATCGACTACGCATTCTCCTGGGAAAACGGCATTCATTAACAATAGTTCGGCAAAAATGCATCCTACAGACCACATGTCAATTGGTGTTGAATACTAAAAAGGAAATCAGAAATAAGATTATTTTATCTTTGAGTAGAATTCAACATAAAATTTGTGCTACATGGCTACAACGGAATAGAACTCTGAGAATCGCCCACTCTATGGTAGTGGTCACGTAATCGGTAATATTTCTCCTACTGTTTACATATTTATCATTGTGTTATAATGCCGCCCCTTGTATTTGTGCAAAAACACTTGATCAAAAAGTTCCCGTAATTACCACCAGGTGGCATTCTGAGTTAGCTGATTTGAGTCGTTTTTTTGGTTAGGGTTGCCACATCTATCGAAAACATTCCCAATAAATTTTATCGTCGTAGCTTGACATTTGTAAAAGTTTTAGTACATCTATCTCTGCACGTTATTTCGATTTTATCAGATTAAATTTTGTGTTAAAAATGGATTCAATGGTATCTTGGAAATGTTGCTAAACTGTTTCGACAATGATACTCTAAAGAAAACAATCATATATACTTTGAAGGGGGCAATATAAATTTTGATGAATAAACTTCTATTTCGTTTTTTCTGAATGAATTACGGGAACTTTTTGATCGAGGTGGTATAAAATTTTTTTATATGTCTTTTCGTTACGTCTATCAATTAATTGGTAATTTTTCTTTTTTTTTATTTCAATTACAATTTTTTTATTCAACTAAAAGTTAGTTATAAAACTTACTTATTTTTCTATTTATTTTTCATTCGATTCAATCAGATGCAAATTTTTGACTATTTTTAGAACAGAAGAACAATAAATAACAATTCAACTAATTTTTGTGACTAATTTAGATCATAGATTTGTGAGATAAGGTTAAAGAAAACTTATTGCTTTGTTTCAAAGCTTCTTTAGGGACATTCAGACAGATTTAGGTATGTCAGAATGAACTTAGAACTCTGACAAACATTAACAAAGTCATGCTACAGTGGGTTTTAGTTATAAAGTCATATATAGAAACGAAAAATGTCGATAATCTAGCAAGAAAGAGCTCATCGACTCAATATATTGGTACTGAACAGGTTCCTGAGGTACCGAGGTACACCATAAGGAAAAGTTAAACAATGAATCAGAAGAGTATATAAATTATAGAATAACCAGTCAGCGATTGATGACCCACTGCATGCATTTTAAAGAAAATCCTGGCCCGAAATTAACCAGAAAACTATTCCAAGCAAGTAGGGTAAGGGTAATCACAGGAAACACAAAATGAATCTTTACGATAGAGACCTTAATTCCAGGCTATACGGTCGAGTAAGAAAAACGGTACTGCGAATCATTATATTGGGAAATTTTTTGTTTCGAAGATTAGTTTGGGCAGAAAGACAGGTACTTTAACTTTATTTATATGTATAGACAAATTTTGGAAATATGACTTTTAATTTAGCCCAAAATGTTTTTTAATTATGTGGTATTTCGTCAAAAAATCGTGATTTCAAGCCGGCCTCACAACGAGGGACAGTCGCTAATATTTTATCGCGCGTATGCTGGAAAAAAGTCTTCACAATAAATTTAACGTGACGAATTCGTAAAGCGAATCAACAGTACTAAAATAATATGAATGGGTATAAACTGATTTGTATGTATAGAAATATATCAAAAACCAGTAACTTCTTAAACTTGATAATACAAATAACAACTTATTTTTACCTCTTTTGCACCTAACAACAATTCCGGAGCTCTATACCATAACGTTACTACAATCGGAGTATAAGGTTTCAATGGAGACCCATATTCACGAGCCAAACCAAAGTCGCCAACTTTCAAAATACCTTTGTGAGAGAGAAGTAAATTTGATGTTTTTAAATCTCTAGAAAAATCAAAAAAGTTATGGATTGAATAATAATAAAAAAATACATATCTATTTTTTAGCAAAAATATGCGATAATAACCTGTGTAAAATCCAGTTATCATGCAAATGAGCTACAGCTTGCAGTACCTGTTTTAGCAGACATTTAATTTCACCAGGCGTAAAACTCTGCTTTTTGTGACGCATAATTTCCATCAATGATTTTAAGTCATGTTCCATGTAGTCCATTACAATGAAGATTTTATCTACGTTACTATCTACTACTATTTCTCGAACGGTTATAATATTCTCATGTTGTCCTAAAAAATACAAATATATGAGAATGCTCTCTAAGAAGAAAAAAATTTCTCATACAGGGAGAAACTTTAAATACCTTTTAATAATGTATCGATTTCCCTCAATGAAGTTATAGGAAAACCTTCCTTTTCTTTTTCCATTTTAAATCTTTTTAAAGCAACAATTTCATTTGTCCTTTTATCTCTAGCTCTGTATACTACTCCGTAAGCCCCCTCTTCGATGCGGTTTAAGCACTGGAACTCCTCTACTGACCTACAACCCTAATACAAATACAAATAGAGTTTATTCATGTTAGAAAAAAATGCTTTTTACAATGGTCAAGTTATAAAAAAAAATTAAATTTAAAGTTGATAGAGACAAAACCAAAGGAAAGGAAAAACAAACTAGCTATAAGAAAAAAGAAGAAAATATATTCAGAAAAAGTGTTTTTTTTTTTTAAATAAATGTATAACAAAAATCAGTGTACCTGTATAGCAGGGTAATAAGGAGGCAGATCTTCATCGATTATAGGTTTGTTTTCATCGCTTTTTTCTTCTTTGTCGTCCTTATTATGCAGCATTTCATCTTTCTCAGTACTTGTAGATCGCGATCTTGATCTGGACCTTTCCATACTCTTGCTTCCTCTACGACTTCTACAACAATTCATTTTACCTCTTTAATTTTACAGTAAGGAGTAAAAAAGGCAGATGATTTTCATAAATTTAATATCAACATGAAAAAACTTCAACTAACAGCAAAATATTGGCATTATTTTAATAAATCCGACATAAATTAGTGAATGGAGTCTTTAACTGTGGGGAAATATTTATTTATTTATTTATTTACTACAATTGTACATTACAGGATAAAAAAAATATAAACACTTAACATGAAAATAATTTAACAATGAAAAACTATTACAATCACAACAGTAAACTAGAAAATCAAATAATCAAGATAATTAAGAGTAAAGAAGCATTAACAGTCAACAGCCACGTACGCTATCCAACGCCAATCCCACGGTCTTCTTGAAGGACACACCAGAATAGTAAAAATTAAAGTCATAAGGTAGGAATTAACTATAATGGTTCATAAGCCTATATGCGAAGCTATGTCTGCCAAACGGTCTGGCTAGGACACAGTAAGAATCCATTTTGCCCGGTTGATCAGGACAATCAACCATACTTAAAAACAATCTATGACTAAACATCATAGTGAGTTGAATTCTTTGTGCCTCCAAGGAATCCAAACTGAACAGTCTTAACCGCTGGAGGTACTGCAGCTATGAACAATCAATTCTTAACTTATAGAGCAAGAAATTTACTAATTTAGATTGGACTCGCTTGATCCGCGCAGCGTGAACCCTGTATAGAGGTGACCAGATCATTCAACAGTACTCCGAGTTACTTCTAACCATGCCAACATAAACAGCCTTAAGACACCGCCTCATGGCAAATCCATACATGTTAATAGATTTTGCGATCATGCTGCACTCTAGTGAGTTCAGTGTCACGATATATTGAGAAATATTTCATTGTCTCTGCACTAGGTAACCAATTTAGAGATTTCTTTCTGGAATATAGAGTAATCTCTGAAACATGCCATAAGACTGTAAATTTTTAAGTTATCCGTAAAAAAAGGAGGAATGCTGCTGGAAAAAGTAGGTCATTGATGAAAAGCAAAAACAAGACAGGGCCCAGATGGGATTCTTGAGGAACCCCAGAGTGTACTCTCTTTTCCCCCGATAATCTACCGCAAAACTTGACCCATTGCAGTCGATCAGAGAGATAGTTGACAATACAGAAAATTAACGTTCGTCCGACTCCATATTGCTACAGTTTGTTCAAAATAAAATGTGATGATTTACTGCATCAAATGCCTTTCTGAAATCAGAGTAAATCTAATCGACCTGCAATTAAAGATCAAAGAGCAGCATTCAAAAAGTCAGAATAAACTGCCAAATTCGTATGGCACGACTTCCCGGACTGAAATCCGTGCTGATGTTCCGAAATGACTCCACGGAACGCGAAAGAAAAATCATCTGTAACCAGCGACCCCAAGACCTTACTAAAGCACGACAAACCAGATATAGGGCGGTAGTTAAGTATGTCAGAATGATCTCCACCCTTGAATAAAGATGTTATAAAAGCGAACATTAACATCGAAGGCAAGACTCCTGAAGCGAGAGAACATTGTATTGCGATCAATGATAGAGCTAGTGTCAAACAACAGTTCCTGGGGAAATCGCATCAGGGCCAGCACTCACTCCAACATCAAGATCCACCAGTCTTTTAAATCCAATATCGCTGTTCATCATCACGGTGCACATATTTATGTTATTCAAAGGCAAGTCTAGTGCACAGTTCGTACTTCGATAGTTACTATTGTCCACCACATATACGGACTGCAAAAACCTCGCAAAGACATCAGCACTCTGCCTTGGATCCTGATAACTTTTATTCAAGTAGCTCATCTGTTTTGAGTAGTCTACAGCAGTTCATTTGGAGTTTAAATACCTTCACATTTTGCCTAATGCTATATGCTAAGGATCCTATTCTTATCCTTAACTGACTCGATAGTTTCCTGCAAGCAATATATAGGAAACTTCAGATTTCCAATTAATTTATTAGGCACATAAAAAAGTAAAAAATTTCCATCTTAGTATTGATACACAATCCAGCTGATCCCAAAAAAATATGAAGCAGCAGTATCCCAACACCGACCGTTCCTAAAGTGCCAGAAAGGAAGAAGAGTGAAAGCAGTAGTCTCTTCTCTTTTTAATAGGCGACGCATAGAACCAGGTATGGAATATTATTTGCACTTGGGGATCACGAGGTTCTGTGCTCTACCCATTAGAAAGAGAGGAGAATACTGCTCACTCTTCTTCCTCTCTCGAACTACAGACACTGGGGACGCGCAATCTAGTATTTTCTAAATCTATGGCTGTACCATACACTATAAAAATATATTTCCTTTGTTTGGTTGTCTCTGCCACCAACCGCTGATCATATACCAATGAGTACAAAATATACAAAGTGATACATACTGTTTTCTTAGCTTAAAAAATAATAAAACTATTATAAATTCTGTGTTTGAGTTTTTGAATCTCTCCGATAATAAATAAAGTAGCTAGAGGAGCACAATATAACCAATCCCAATATCTGTTGTGAAATAATCATCATCCCCTTATTTTCACAATGCTCAGATGTTATCGAACGTCGATAGAACGGCATATGAATGAATAAATTTATCTTATTTCTATCAAAGAATTTTACCTGCTCTTACTCCTACTTCGGCTTTTACTCCTACTTGGGCTTCTAGTCCTACTGTAACTGCGACTTCTACTTCTCACCACATCGTCATTCTCACTAAGAGTTCTTTCCGATTCGTCATCGTAATTTTTCTCCCCTGAATCGTCAGAAATAGTAACGACCTAAAACAAAATAAAGATAAACAGAAATTCTGGACATATTCCATGCTCAAGTCTTTAAAATATTAAGCTAAAAAACTCCAATATATATTAAAAGCATTTCTTAGGTAAAAGATGTTGCTTATAACAAACAAATAAGATTTTGAAGCCATTTTAAAACAAACGTACTGTTTTTCCATCCATCTGTTTGTCTCTGCGATTTTTAACCTCATACCCTGAAGCAATATTATAGATTATCTGCAAAAAGAAATTTTTTATCACTACCAGCATTGAAGAAATATACCCTTCTATGCTACTATTATTTTTATCTAAATAAGACCGAACTGTATAATGTCCAAATTGTGCAACCATTCAAAATATATACAAGGTGTATCCCAAAAGTATCCGACCTACATTTATAATTTGGCGCTGATATTATTTTTAGTTATCCGGCAGGTGACATCCTTTAAAGTAATTCCCATTTGACAGAACAATACGCTCCCATCGGTGATTCCACATGCTGAAGCATTCTGCCTTTTGGCAGAATTTTCGATTTTGGAAATAGCTAAAAGTCGCAGGGGGCTCTATTGGGACTGTGTGGAGGCTTGAGGCCATTTTCTTTTCACTACGTCACGCAATCTTTTCAGAACTTCAGGATAAAAGTCCTTATCGATTGTTTGACCTCTCGGAACATATTACACTATTCCGACTTTGACGTGCTTTTTTCGGCCGTGGCTCGGGTTGAAGCTTCCATCATAAAGACTGTTGTTTTGTTTCAGGATCATATCATAAATCTAGGATTTGTCACCGGTAATGATCTTTTTGAGCACATTTTCATCATTAGTGACCATTTCCAAGCAGTCCTGAGCGACTTCAAAACGAAGTATTTTCTGCTCAACCGTGAGCAATTTTGAGATGAATTTCGCACGAATGCGAATAATTCCTAAATTCTCTAATAAAATCCTCGAAACACGAGTTGTTGAAATGCCAAGCGCAGTCGATTTTCTGCAATCGCAAGTCGTACACGCTCGATATTTTTCGGTATTATTGTGCTTGAAGGTCAGCTAAAACGTAGATAACTGTTAACAGAAAGAAATGCAGTCATCCTTGAACCATTTGTATTATTCTTTTATCTGTGTTTTGACTATATACTCGTTCACAAAAACCTTCTGCATCATTTCAATAGTTCCCGTACAACTTTTTTCGAGTTTAAAGCAAAACTTGATGGAAATTCATTGCTCACATCTTTCCGTCATTATTCAGCGATAACAAAATTCGACGAACGTTAAAAAAGCAATTCAAACAACTTTACCTGCGGAGGTTCTTCCACTTTAAGTTTTTTTTGGAAACTTTCTTCTTCCTCTTGTTTTCGTTTTAAAGGTCTCTCTAAATGTTTTCTTTCACGTTCTGCTTTAGATTGTTCTTTTAAGCGGACCATCTCCCTTTCTGCAAAGAGAAAACTGATCCTTATGGTTGATTTAGACTTCTAAAAATTAACAACTAACACTAAGAATCTCCATTAAATTAACACTAACACTATAAAATGAAAATGCATTGTTCATACCTCAAAATTAAATAATTAGTAAAATATAAGAATAATTAATGAAAATCGCCCATTGACACTAACCTAAAAGTAAAATATTTATTTTTTGCGTATCAGTTGTAGTAGTTTATTAACCTAAAAATGATACAGAGATAGTTATCTAGCTAAATAGCTCCTGAATATGTACTTAAATTGATACTCTGTGAGCAGGTGTGGTTGCGCGCCCAACACGCAGTAGGATATACCTGATGTTATAGATCCCTACGGCTATTGACTGATATAAGTTTCTTTTGACAAAATTAGATGCCATCATTTGCGCCTATTATTATTATTATTATTCTAAGCATTGACCGTAGTCTACATATGTCCCTTTAGTAACCATCAAAAAATAAGTGATAAAGATACATTTTGGCAAAAAAAGGTCGGCATAATGATCTTAGACAGGCGAGTCAAAGGAGTATTGCTAAAAACGGCCAAAAAATCGATATTAAACTGAAGGTAAAACAGAAATTGTGAGTAAGTCCATCCGAAAGCTGCAGTATTCATCCGATTTCCATGTTGAAGTAGATAGAAATATTCAATAATGATTTGTAAATTTTTTGTAGAGTCTTCTCATAAGGCAAACTAAAAATTTTTCATTTAATACACTAAAAATAGTCATGTAAAACTTTAAACGCTTTTTTCCCAAAACCATGTTTTCTCAACCAACTTTCAACTGACTGACCTGAAATTTGGATGAGATTTTGATAATAATATTTAGTTTAATTGGAAGTACGAAGTCGTTAGGCAAAATTCAAAAAATCAATTAATTATAAACAATTTAGTACACGATTTTTATCTAAACAGTGGATAATTTTGTTGAAACAAATGCCATTTTTTTCTAGATCAATATTTATTTCCCTAAAATTCTATGTACTTCCAGAATTAAAGTCCCCTAATTTAATAGGTTTTTTTCATTTTTTGCTCTGGATGCAGCTGTTTTGTTGATATCCTGCATACAACTTATTTATCTGTAAAAAATATAGATTCAAAATAGACCCTCAAAACTGTCCCTCCCCTTTAAACCAAGAAGTTGAATGTTCATCAACTTATTAGTTGTTAACATCGACTTTTTCGATGGTTGTTATTTATTAATTTTTATTCTTTAGTTAAGACTATGATGAGATGAGTAAATTGCATCATTTAACTTGCAAATGAAAAATGTTAGTATAAGTTCTTAGTGTTAGCTTTTAATTCTCTGAAGTATGATTCAATCATTAGTAATTTTTACCACACAAAATGGATATTTCTTGTTGGAAAAAACAAAATTATTAAAAGTCTTCTCTTACTGTACTATTGGACCTATTTGATGGCATATTATTTTTTAAATACAAGAATAATGAAAAGATAGACACACATTTTATTTTAAATTCTTTTAAATTCCTTTTTAAAATATCCACAAAATCCCATATTGCGAAATCAAAATTTTTTAAATTCATATTTTTGAAATATCAAAACTATGGAACATAAAAAAGCATATTAATTTAATGATTTTTAAAATATTACCTTCCAAAGAGTCTTCATGATTTTCTTGTTGCTCCATGTATCTCCTTTTCCTTTCTTTTCGACTCTTGTTTTCATCTTTATGCCCTTCTTTCCCCTGGTGTTTCTCAATTAATCTAAAAATAAAATAATTTTTTGTGGCATATGAACATGCAAAATACTTGTTTTTTCTAAAATAAACCCCAATATATGTAAATTGCTTTAAAATATAGGGTGATTTACTAGAAATACTATCCCATCATCTTTAAACATCAAAAGTTGATTGCACATTCAAAGTGAAGGTCATTATAATTATAGTAATATGTCACAAAAAATATTTCCATTTTCTTTCTATTATACGAACCTTAGTTCTGGGGCAATTCAAAAAAGAAATTTAGGTATATAAGCTATCAATTAGTGTTAACTATTTTAGAATAAAAGATACAGAATCTGATTAGGACAAAAATTATACAACTTGATAGATAATTTATTGTTATTTGTAATCTACTGAGTTTAAGATTCTCTGTTTAAACTAATGCATATAAATAAGGTATTACTTAAACTTGTTTTTAAACAAAAGTTACTATAAACACATTTAACATTACATTATACCTTTCTCTAAGATCCATCAATGCCTTACTAGTTCTATCTTCTTTCTGTTTTTCATATTTCTCTCTTCTGTGCTTTTCATACGAGTCTTTATTATGATCTTTTCTATCCTACAAGAGAAAATCACACTTAAACTTACAAAAATCTTATAAATATACGGAAATATAGAAATATGAGGTAAGTACGGATAATTATTAAATTATTTTTATATTTTTTCCACAATATTTTAGACAAACTGTTCTAAAAAATATGTGAAAAACACTTCTATTTAATAAAAATATTATTAAACAAAGGTTTTTTAAAGCTAAGTTTGTTGATAATATATTTACTTCTTTTGGTTTTTCATCTTTATGTTTTTGTTCATTCCAAGCCCTTGGCTCTTCCACCTTTCTTTCATGAAAAGATCTTATATTTAAATGTTGTTCCATGTAACCCAATTGTTCACAGGATTGTTGTTTTTCTTTGTAGTAGTGGTCTCTTTCAGACTGGCAATGTTCTTTATCTGTGGGTTCTTTTGACGTCTTTTCCCTAAAAAAATATATATAATTATCTTAACTTTGTGCAGTTATAAACTCTCACTAAACATCTTCAGTTTGTATTGTGTTGTCGTATCAGGTAAAGTTTTTTTTTAAATTTTTAAACCAATCTGTGACTTACAATTACAACAATTTATCCTTCTGTTTATTAACATAAGTAGTATCAGACTGAGTGAAATTTGCTTAGTGATTGTAATTATTAACCTGTGGTGTTTCTCCCTACGAACATGTCTGTTATCTCTTTGTTCCTTAGCCTTCTCCGATCTTTTATGATGTGATCTTTCCTGTTCAGGTTTCTTGGCTCTGTGTTCTACAACTTTAGCTTGGGGAGGTTTAATATCAAGTGAGTCGTCTATATCGCTTGTGTCTTCTTCCTCACTACAAGTGAATAACTGAAACAAATTATTTGAACATATAAAATAAACTTACACATGATCGCCCATTCGTTCAGGTTTTTCTTGGAAGGTATTTACGGGATTTTGGCGCAATTCCCCATCCTCAATTTGATCATCTGCTGAGCCATTTCCCGACATAATTTATCGATTTTCCGTCGAAATTAAAAAAAAATCCGCAACTTTTACGTAAACACAAAAATATGTAAGGTTAGATGATGACAATTGACAAATTTGATAGCTCTATAGATATATATCGCGGATATAGAAGGGCGTTGGCTCTCGGTATAGAAAGTGACAGAGTGTCTTCGATAAGTAATATCTCTCTTTCTATTTCGCGGAGTAAAAAGAGAGATACTACTCATCAAAAACGCTCTGTCTCTTTCTAAGCAAGAGCCAATCCGCTTCTATAGGGCCCGCGATTTATTATCATTATATTATATCTATGGTCATTTAATAGGGGTATTCTTTCAACTAGATTCATATAGTCATTCTTTTAAATTTACCATTCCAATTCTAACGTTATTGCTACATACTAACAGCCATTAGTAAAAGAGGCGTTAGCTACATGGGCTATATCCTGAATATACAGGGTGGCTATAAAATATTTTTAAAATGTGAAATATACACATTGGCTCAAAAAAAATGTTATAGCACAGGCAGGGCTGTCAATTTGCCAGTAATTCCTTGCATTTGCCAGGAATAGTTAGCTATGCCAAAAATTTTGCCAGGAATACTATCATGCCAGGGATTTGCCAGGAATAGATATCTTGTACTCAAAAATTGATAAAATATTAAGGTGAAATGTACATACAATTAATCGCAAGTGTATGAAAATCGATAAGATGCCTCACCTGTATAATTAAATCTCTCTACTCTCTTTTTGCTTCTCACATGTAGTTATTTCTTTCTCTATTTTATGGTTTTGCAGTCTAAAATTTAAAGGATGGACACTCTGGTTATCATCTATCTTTTTCTAATATTTACTTTAATTGAGCAATACCAGCTTTTTCTTATCACACGCATTTTGCCAGGAATTGCTAGGAATAAGTATAAATTCAAAGGATGGACACTCTTGTTATCATCTGTCTTTTTCTAATATTCACTTTAATTGAGCAATACCAGTTTTTTCTTATCACACACATTTTGCCAGGAATAAATATAAAACTTGCAAGTATTTTTCTGTGGAACATTTGACAGCACTGAGCACAGGCCAAATAAGGGTGTTATTGTTATGTTTCATATACGAAGACAAGCCGTTCTTGAGATATTTAATTATTCTTGAAAGTGTAAACTGCACCATGTTCCTTAGATTTACCAGACACAATTTAACTGTACTTTTAGAGAATATTCCACTGAATATTCGAGAAAGAATGTGGCTGCAACTAAACGGTGCTCTTGCTCACTTCCAAGTTAATACCAGAAATGGGTTATATTCAATATACCAATAGGTGGATAGGACGTAGAGGAACACAATACTGGCTAGCAAGATCTTCAGGTCTAACAAGTCCTGATTTTTTCTTATTATATATAGGATATTAAAAAGATACCGTTAAGGGCACCCGAAAATGTGAAAGAATGAATAAGAACAAATATGTTTATTAAAATTAAACGGCCATTTCCGAAAAGAAGTTGCTTATGAATTGAAAGAAATTGACATCAGTTTGAGTATTTGTTCAACATTATTTTTTTAAATTAAGTCTTTTTTATCAAAGAAAATTTGCCATAAAGGGAGGGAGTTTTACCAATTAATAAAACGCATTCTTTAATAAAACTATTTTATTCTTTTTTACATTATACATATTTTTTGAAACACTTGTGTAAGGTATACCTTATAAAAATGATAATTATATTTCTTTTATTTACAGTTTATAATAAGTTACTTTATATTTATTTTAGAGGCCTTTTGTCAGAATTTCAGACTGAATCCAGCTCCACCCCTCCTCATATCAACGCCCATTCCTAGCCTGAACCCATACCCATCATCATCTTCACCTCCCTGAAAAAACAAAAGATTATACATTTCTTGATCTACCACTTTCTCAACTAGCAAACTTACCAATTTTTTATATTCCCCTCCGCCGCTTGGCGGTTTGGGACTGGCCGCCAACGCTCTCTTGTGTCCAAGCTCGCTCTTAGCCGGCCACGTAGGAAACATGGCGGGATCAATTGGCAATGGCGGTTCGGTGAAGTAAGCGTGTTTCATCGCATCTTCGGCCGTTATTCTTTGCACGGGGTCGTATGTAAGAAACTTTATGAGGAGCCCTAAACCGACTTCACTTAAGTTACTGAATTTGGCGCGTAAATTTGACACAGGGTATTCGTTAAATTTCATTTTTTTAACGGCTGGTAGATTGTTGAAACCTGGCCAGATTTTTTCACTTGGAGTGCCCAAATCCTAAAAATAAAGTATTAATCGGTAATTTAATAAATCAGCATTGACTTTTTTTAGCTTGGAAACAAAGAGCTGCTTTTTAAGTATTTATTTACCTTAAACACTCTGTTAAGTTGATCGACTTCAGATTTTCCTGGGAAAACGGCATTCATTAACAGTAATTCTGCAAAAATGCATCCTACAGACCACATGTCAATTGGTGTTGAATACTAAAAAGAAAACCGGAAACAAAATTAGTTTATTTTAAGTATAATTCGTTACATTTGTGTTATAAACCTGTCTATAAGGCTATAAAGGAATAGAATTTTAAGAATCGCCATTCTACCAATCTATTGCAGTGCCCGCGTAATAGTATCTTTGCGTTATAAGGTTGCTCCTTGCATTTGGACAAAATCGAATTATGTCACGATATTACTAACCTAACAAAAACAAATACAAATAACATTTTTCAGGATGATTTTTCATTACGTTTATCAACAATTTTTCTATTTTAATACCTATTTTTTTAATTCAATTAAAGGTTAGTTATAAAGTAGTAATTTTTCTTTTGATTGAAGTAGATGAAAACTTTGTGTTGCCAATAAAAACCATTTTTAGAACAGAAGAAAAATAAATGATACATCAAATGAGTTTGTGACCAATTTAGCTTCATAGGATATGACCAGTAGATTAAAAAAACCTTATATTTCCGTCGCTGACGGTTCGCTTTGCTTCAAAGCTTCTTCAATCTTCAAAAAGGTGGTTTTACTGGGTCAAATCCGCTAATAGAGGAATAGAATTCTAAGAATCGTCTACTTTATTGCAGTGGCCACGTAATCACTACTATTTTCCCTACACTTTAGATATAAGGCCGCCGCTTATATTTGTATAAAATAAAAATTTTCAATAAGTTCAGTGAGAAAAACAAATAAATGTACAAAGACTATGATAAAACCATCCAGAATGACTCTTGCAGCGTATATATACCTTTTGAAATAAGTAATTCTCTAACCGTTCTTTTAAAAATTTTACCCTCCTTAATCCGCCTGATTCTAAGAAGCAGATGATCGAATAGTTTTTTACCATTCACAATAAAATAAAATTTGTTACAAAAAATCACGAACTTGACATATAAAACTGGACTGATCATGCATAATACCTCCCTTATAATAAAAATGACGCCACCATGCTCCGAGCCATTACGTGCAAATAATTGCCTTGGCAACAATGAATTCCCTAAGTTTTTATTATATTGGTGAAAATGTATTTTTGACATTGAATACTTTTCATTTTGACAAAAATTTATTTTTGATTTTGCTGTTGTATGGATTTCATCACATTTTAGGTAACGTTTTACTGAAAATTTCAAACAGAAACGTGAACTTTAAGGTATTTTTTGGTATTTAAAAAAATGTGATTCTTCATCGTAAGACGTGCAAATACCTCATCTGGTAAATTGGAATTTATTTAATTGGTAAGTTGTAAAGCTTTCAATAATAATTATATAAAATTTTACCTTAGAATCAAATTGTAAATCTAAGAGTAACAAGTTTAATCTTATGGATATGATGTATGATAATTTTTAAATGCTATCAATATTTTAGTTTTCTAAGAGAAAAGAATCTTCAAATTCAAGGGCTGAAGCAAATTGGTCATGATCATAATTCTTTTATACACCAGATGAGTAACTCTGTTCAGAGCATTTTTCTGGAAATAGTTTTATACAAGAAGATGAGCAAAAAGTTTGTGCTGTGCTTCTTACAAATAAACTGCCTGAAAAAAACTATGAAGCACTGTTTGATGTAAACATCTTGAAGCAACTAAACTTGGACTTAATAAAATACACTGGCTCTAAAAAAAAAGTCCTCAATTAGGTGTGCATTAACCAACAATATCGTTTTACTATAAAGTTAATGTTCCACTGACATATAAAGCTGAAAATCGAAACTGGTATGGTGTTACAATTTAAAATGTTTATACGTTTAAAAACCAATATGCCATATTAAAATAGAAATAAATGATTGCATATAGTATGAAATTTTTCAATATTATTAAGCATGTTTGGAAATTACATAAGTTTTACTTTAATGTATTTGTTTTGTCTAAAAATAAAATAATAACTTTTTGTTTTAATATGTTATTAATTAATAAAACAAAAATTCTTGATTTTAGCTCAGATAGGAAATTTGTGTCATGAAAATTCTTTGACAAAGAAGAGACAAGCTGCGATTGATTACCATTTCAAAAAGTCAACTCGAGGAAAGGTCAATTCCAGATCCTTAAACAGTTAAGTAAATGGAAAGTTTGACCTAGTGTAAAAATTTAAAGTTGCTAGTAAATCTTTATGTATATATTTAGATTAAAAATGATTGTATTAATGTAAGAATTATCTTGTATTTACAACCTTTTTTATATTTAAAGTGTCTTAATAAATATTGTTTATAATTTTGAGGAAACTAGAAGTAGAAATTCAAGTTAAATATTGTTTTACAGAAACAATTATCCTGGTCTTTTTTATTGAATATACTCAATTAACCTGTTAAGTAAAACAAGGAAGAGCGATTTATTGTTTTAGATATAGTATAGAAAGAGATAGTTATTGTTTAAACCTGTTAGTTAGAATAATAGAATTGACATTCATACACGACACATTCACACCAATGTAAGAAACTAGCAGGGAATTCAATGTTGCCATACAAATCACTGCACCTAATGGCGACCAATAAGAGGGGATCAAAAATTATTTTCATGAGCAGTCCAGTTTTATGTCATGTTCGTGCAAAAAATAATTAAGCTGCTCAGTTATTTCAGTTAAAATATAAAGTTATATTTTATTATTTAAAATAAAGTTTGTAAATGTAATTTTTGGTCTAGACGAATTTTTTTTTAATTGTTTGGTTTTTGTCAAAATATTCGTGTTTTCATTCCGGCCTTATAATGAGAGAGAGACACATTTTTATGGCGCGTATGCTGGGAAAAACTACTCATTATAAATTTAACGCAAGGAATTCCCAAAGGGAATCGACTGTATTAAAATAATGCAGGCTTATGGATGTGTATAAATTAGAAACAAGCAAAGTTAAAAAATGTGTAACTTAAACTTGATAATACAAAAACCAACTTATTTTTACCTCTTTTGCGCATAACAGCAATTCTGGTGCTCTATACCATAACGTTACTACAATCGGAGTATAAGCTTTCAACGGAGACCCATATTCTCGAGCTAAACCAAAGTCGCCAACTTTCAAAATACCTTTGTGCGATAGAAGTAAATTTGACGTTTTTAAATCCCTGAAAAAAAAATTAAAATAAGCCACTGATTAAAATAAAAAGTTCTTTGCTAAATAATAATAAAAATATCTTTATCTCATTATTTTTTTTAGCAAAAACATGTAAACCAACCTGTGTAAAATCCAGTTATCATGTAAATGCGCTACAGCTTGCAGTAACTGTTTTAGCAAACATTTTATTTCACCCGGCATAAAACTTTGCTTTTTGTGACGCATAGTTTCCATCAGCGATTTTAAGTCATGTTCCACATAGTCCATTACAATGAAGATTTTATCCATATTACTCCCTACCACTATCTCTCGAACAGTGACTATATTCGCATGTTGTCCTAAAAAATACAAGTATATAAGAATATCCTCTAAGAGAAAAATGATAGTCAATGATACCCCACTCAATGAGGGAGGCGAAAAAACAATGTCCTCATACTGGGAAGAACTTTAAATACCTTTTAATAATGTGTTAATTTCCCTCAATGAAGTTATAGGAAAACCTTCCTTTTCTTTTTCCATTTTAAGTCGTTTTAAAGCAACAATTTCATCCGTCCTTTTGTCTCTAGCTCTGTAAACTACACCGTAAGTCCCCTCTTCAATGCGGTTTAAGCACTGGAACTCTTCCACTGACCTACAACCCTGAAACGAGAAATGTACTTAGAGAAAGTTCAGATATGAATAAAAAATGAAAAAATATAATATACCTGTACAGCAGGATAATAAGGAGGCAGATCTTCATCGATTTTAGGTTTCTTTTCATCTTTTTTTTCTTCTTTATCGTCCTTATTACGCAACATTTCATCTTCCTCAGCACTTCTGGATCCTGATCTTGATCTGGATCTAGACCTTGATCTTTCTGTGCTTTTGCTTCTGCTTCGACTCCTACAACAAGGAAGTTTACCTCAGTTAAATAGGTAATATGTAAGATAATTTTGAAATGTAACTAAATTTTTATGATGTTTTAGGTTTCCTGGTATTGTAGGGTGCAGTGACTGCACTCATGTTGCAATTACAAGACCAGTAACGGACGAGCCAGAATTTGTGATGAGACTTTATATATCATGAATATAAATTGTAAATTTCCTGGTAGTCCCCATGATTCCTATATTTGAAATAAATTCAACATTTCTCATATAATGGAAATGATCTGTCGAAGAAACCCAGAAGATTTATTCTTCTTCATTGAAGATTCAGGTTAATTAATTGTATAATAAACTGATAATTTGTTATTAATTTAGAATGTGTTTAAATATATACAGAAAAGTGAACCAAGTTCAATTATTTCTTTTAAGGTCATGGCAAACAATAAGGTGTTTGGAAGATGTTAAACAACCAAGGACACCAGAGGAATTATTCAATAGACCTCTCTGTTCAGTGCGAAGTACTGTTGAAAGATGTCATGGTGTCTTAAAGGATAAATTTAGATGTTTTCTCAAAGATAAGGCAGTCCATTACCATCCTACGTAGGCCTCAAAAGTAATAATTTTTTAATATGGTAAATGTTCATTGAGAACAGGAGATAAACCCAGATCTTTAAGAAGCAAGATGGATTCAACAAGACAATATCCATACTTACTTTAGGGAAAATTAATAATTTTACTATTAGCAGAATGTTATGTATATATTTCAAGTATGTGGATATATATTTGCAAAATTTATTTTATTGATGAAATAAATTTTTACAGATTTTATTTTATTTTCTTACTTTGTATATTCATTCCTTGATATTTATAGAGAATCTAAAAAGTAACATTTTTACAAAAAATATGAAAATTTCTCTTTGCCCAACCCAATCAAAAATAAACTAAATTTATATTTTAGAAAATGTTAATGTTATTTTGCATGATATCCTTTATATGTTGAAAGGTGATACTAATTTTATGCATAACGGCTATTTTTCCAGTAAAATATTTCGATCTGTGTTTATACATAATTACTTTTTTTCTATAAAATTCCCTTTCTAAATCTTTTCTCTCATTAAGGATATTAAATATGTTAAAAATGTTAATTATTATAATATCTAATATGTTTTAAATTCGAATATTTGCTTGCTAAGTAGGTTTATGTTCATATTCATATTCTTTTTTTGGGTTAAATGCACACTTTATATGGTTACACACACTATAGATGCTTGGCAACATAGCTTAGTTGATTTAGTTTCCTATCTCCCATTATATCGTACGAGAAAACAATAATACACGATCTGTTGGATTGGATTGTTTATATTCTCTCAAGAGTCTTTTCTCTTAAGAAGAGTTTTCTATTAAGAACCAGAATACCCCCCAGAGGTCGCTTCAACGTCATAGTACGCAGTTATAAGCGAAGGTTAAATACTTTTGAGACATACTTCGTATTTTGGGGAGACTTGGAATTTTCTTTAATATCAGAGGAGACTGTAAAGAAATGAATAAAAAAACTAAAACCAAAAAAAAAAAGCACAGGAGAGGATAATATTCCCTCATATATCTATAAAGGCTGCTCAGACTTTTTAGCAGCCCCTATTGCTCATAGTTTTTCAAGTTGCCCTAAAAACAAAAATGTCTCCCAATAAACTAAAAACAGCAATTATTTCTCCCATATTTAAAGATGGTAAACAAACAAATGTTGAAAATTATAGACCAATTAGTATACTTAATTCACTTGCTAAGATATTTGAGCAGATCCTTTCAGATGACATTGTGACCAACATCACTCATAAAATAGTAGAACAACAACATGGATTTGTAAGTGGAAAGTCCACAGTCCTCGGAGGCTATTGATGGCGGGAAACAGTTGGATACAGTGTATATTGATTGTGCAAAGGCATTTGATAAGGTGGACCATCGGGTGTTGCTGGCTAAGCTTGTCGAGTTTGGCTTTTCTAGGAATGCTTATCTCTTCATGAAAAGTTATCTTTCGTGTAGGCTGCACATGGTGAGAGTGGGAGGGTCATTTTCTCGGGCTTTATGGCAACATCTGGTGTACCGCAGGGTAGCAACCTGGGCCCACTGTTATTTTTAATGTTTATAAATGATTTACCTAATAGTGTTAAACATTCTGATGGTCTCTTATTTGCAGATGACTTTAAAATATTTAAGAAAGTAACAAACAGTAATGATTGTAGTGCACTGCAAGCAGACTTAAATTCAGTAACAGAATGGTTTCGATTAAATAAAATGTTTTTAAATACTAATAAATGCTTCTTTATGTCTCATACAAACAAAATAAATCCTATTAATTTTAATTACTTTACTGATGGAACAAAACCACAAAAAAAGACTGAATGTAGGGATTTGGGGGTGCACTTCCAGTCTAATTTGAAATTTAATACCCACTACCGCAGTATTATTAATAAGGCTTTTAGGGGCTTGGTTTTGTGATTAGAAATACAAGTCAGTTTCAATCTGTGATATTTGTTTATTTTATTATTATTATCAATAATATAAAATTTAACAATTGTTCTTCGATTAATTATATACCTCTTTATGTACATAAGATAGGATTAAAGATACAAAAGAAAAAATTCTTTCATGTCTTCATTGGTAGTCGTTCTCCAATGAATTTAATGTTAACTGAGTACAACATACTATATAAGAATAATGATATTGACTTTTTTAATTGTACCAAGAAATTGCTATTGCAACTTATGCAGTGACCTTTAGGTTTAATCAGGTTCTTGTCTGTGCTGTCTTTGTTGTGTGTTTGTTAAGTCTGTAAAATTTCTCTTACTTATAATTACCTTGTAGCATGTTATGTTTAGGTGTTTGTAAGAGTATCAATAAATAAATAAATAAATAATTGATTTTGTTTGGTTGTCTAGACCATCGATCGCTGATCATATGGCAATAATTACAAAACATACGGTCTTTCATACAGTTTTCTTACCTTAAGAAAAAAAAAATATTAAAAATCCTATTAGTTTTTTTGTTTGAGTTTTGTTGAGATGAATCTTTCCAATAATAAATTAAATAGCAAAATATAACAAAACCCACTATAAGTTGCGAAGAAATCATCATCCCCTTATATCTACAATCACTGAATGAATTAATTTATCTGCATTTCTAACAAAATACTTTACCTGCTTCTACTATGACTTCTGCTTCTAGATTTGCTTCTGGACCTCTTATCCGAATAAGGACTGTCTTCGCCAGAGTAACTTTTACTCCTACTTCGGCTTCTACTCCTACTCGGGCTTCTAGATTTGCTTCTAGTTCTGCTATGACTGTGGCTCCTACTTCTATCACTCACAACATCATCATTATCACTAAGAGTCTTTTCCGATTCGTCATCGAAATTTTCCTGATCTGAAGCGTCAGAAACAGTAACGACCTAAAACAAAGTTAGGATAAATAGGAATTTCGGAATATATTCCATGCCCGTTGTAGGTTTTCCGTTAAACGTCTGTGAAAGGGAGAAGGAAAATATCTCGCAACCTTTTTTTTATGATAGGAAATCACACGAATTACAAAACATATGAAAGGTAAAGTTATGAATTAACCCAAACATAATTTTCAATGAATTAAAAAACATGACAACATAAAAACAAACACACATCTATAATAAGACGTAAATCTTGGGGAAAAAGCTATTAAAAAATCTCAAATATTTTTGACAACTATTCATATATCTTTGATTTCGATTCTTCAAGTAGTTTTTTGCAAGTCAATATTAAATTAATTTGTAAATTTTTTAAAAGCTTGTATAAAGGGATGGTGCACATTTCCATATGTTATCATATATGACGAATTGTGGCGTTAGTTCCATTTTGTTTGAAAATTACTGATTAAAATTGGTATTTTTAACTAAACTTGAGGTGAAAACATTAAAAATTATGTACAGGACGGGATAAAAACTTTCAAGTATTAATGTTTTACAACTATGGATAAAACTGCAGTGGAATTAGTGATAAATAAGTTATTTTTTTATCATAAGTGTATTTCCTAAGTAATAAGGCTTAGAAAAAAAAACTGTATAAAAACCAACCATAACGGAAATTTTATAGAATACCAACGGGCAACGCTAAAAAACTTAATATTGGGAGCAGCAAATGAAGACGGGTGAACATAAGTAAAAAAACGTAAAACTCCATGATTCCCTCCAGGAGTATGAGAACTAACAAGAAACGCTATGGAAAGGGATTTATACAGTAATCAGAAGAAAATCTTGAGAAACAATAAAATTGAAATAAAAGACGTAGGAGATGAAGAGCAAAATTTTTTACAAATAGAAATAAGCAATTGAAAATATCCTAAAGGAAATAGAAAATCGAAAAATCCCTGGTCCTGACAACATTAGCTAGGATATGTTCAAGTATGGAAGAATAAAATTAGGTGACTAATTATAAAAATTAATATCAAGAATTCTTGATAAAGCTACCGTGTAGCGAAACATGTTGAATGTTATTCAAGTTTCAATTAAAGTGGAATTTAAGTGAAAATCTAGTTTTACTACGTTATCTTTTATGATATGGAGTCCCACCAAGTATCGGCAAACTCAATACAATTCAGTATTAATTAATACGAACATAATTAAAAATTTCCATACATTTTTCCACTGCTGTATACTCAAGAAACAACAACAAAAAAAAAACAAGAAATTACCGAATAATAATATTTCTAAACGATACACTAAAAATGCTCGCAAAAAAAATACCAGAAGAAATAAGAATACAAGAGCAACAGGAATTCAGAAAAAGCAGGTTAATTATAGAAGCCATTCCTATTTTATGGCAAATTATCGAAAAATGTTTATAATTTAATAAGCCAGGTTCCTCTCTCCCCATTCAAGTCCATCGGAACACATGCAGCTGTTCAGTAGCAGTTTGCGTGGTAGTATCAAAGTGGTCGCCACAGTCTTAAAACTTATGGGACACACTGTGTTATCGCCACATTTCAAAACAAAGAAATTCATAATCCATGGATCCAATTGATCACCGAAATAAGTAACAGTTCTGTAATAAATGTAAAAGTAGGTCAAACAATAAAAATTAACTAAAACGTACGAATGCTCAATATGCTGAACGCTGTGGAAGATCAAAATTCGCAAGAAAATTATTTAAACAAAGCATAAAAGCAACCAGCTGAAGGGGGATCATATCCAAACTGGTATATTTGGGATTAGAAAATCGTCAGTAAAGCGGGCCTTGCTTTTACTTACTCCGAACCAAAACCTGTAACGCAAGATCATACTGGGATAGTGTTTGACACTCTACGAGTCTATTCCAATGGACTTTTTGTGATAGTTACTATGGGCGAGTCCCGCATCCACCAATATACAATACGTCCGAGACCAGAGAAAGAAAGAATCCAAGCACCGGAACATCGGTAGTAAATTTATGTCATATTTTTTTGTATTCATTTTGCTAGAAATCTTTCATCCCATCCTTGTAAAATCGTCAGGCTTTCTTGTAGTAACACGTCTGTCTGTGTAAAAATACCAAAAATATTATGTGAAAAAGTTGCTTTAAAATTGAGATAAACAATTAAATTATATCCTGTATTTTTTCCCAAAATGATCTTTTTAAAATGAGGCGCTAGAGTGTCAGTAGTCTGAAGCACGGCAAAAGATAAGCAGAATTAGTCTGAGTCTAGCGTAGTGCCATCGAATTAAAAATAAGCATATAGAATAAGCATTCTATTTAGACGTGGTCTTGAACTATTTGCTTTTTACTTTGATTATGTCATAACCCGAAATTTAAAATTTAGGAAGCAAATTCATTATCTGAAATCAGTACAGTCATGGACCAAATTACCGAATATTTTTGTTGTTACTATTGCTTGAAAGTAAACGTGCTGATATCATTCATTAAGTAGAAGAAGATGTTGATTCAATGAATGCTAACTATGCTACCAATTAGATACTGTAATGAAGCTGTAGCGGCACAAATTGTAGCTCTATATAAATAAAGGATATACACAAATATACAACATGATTTCGCTGAGAAGAGAGGAGAATTTCTGTTCGATGTTACCAACTATATTCCAGAAAATTTGTTTAAAAAAAAATATAAAGTATATTGGTTTTATTTGACTCGGGGTGGATAATTGCACTTTGTCCCCACCGAGTCTAATACTGGATCCGCATTTGTTTTAGAAACATATGCATGCAAAGGGTGTACCGAAGTTTTGATGATCATTTTATAATACTTAATTCTACATTTAATCGCTCTTTGACATTCGGGCATCGTAAAAATGTAAGACAAATTAATGTTACTATGAAAACAGTCAAATGAAGATTAAAGTAAGAGTTTATAACCAAGAAATGTGGTGGTCGGACTTACATTGTCTTTATTTTTATTTATTTTTACGACGTTTCGATTAGGTTCTATCTCTAACTGAATGTTTTGTCTTAAGACTACGAGCTTATATGGGGACTGTGTTCATTGAAGTGCAAGTTTCGCTTCACTGTACACACCTCAGTGATTTGATGTTACAAAGTAGTGGTTGCTAAATATTAGATATCTCAACACTGGGTTTACTGAAGATTCCATTATTATTTTTAATGTAAGCTGCTTCTATAAACTTTCTATTTTTCATGTTAGGTTCCATATATATTGCCGCAGATTCAGACAATTTTATATGGTGTCGTTTATCCCAGGAGTGTTCTGCAATACCTGATCTCGACGTTTCCCTTTTTAATGTATGAGTTTTATGTTCCTTAATTCCAACTTCTAGTGGTTGCCTGGTTTCTCCAATATACATTTCACAATTTGGTTTTGTTCTTGTTAAAAGTGTATTTCCTGACTTAAAGACTGTTTTTATATTATAATTGCTCACAATTCGTTTTATTTTCTCTGAAGTTCCCTTAATGTACGAAAAGGAACTTCGGAGAAAACAAGACAAATTGCCAGCAGTTATAATATAAAAACAGCCTTTAAATCAGGAAATACACTTAGAGCTCATTTAATTGAACCAAAAACTACCGATAAGAAAGAATGTGTTTACAACGTTTTATGCGAGTGTGGTGAAATGTATATTCCAGAAACCAAGCGACCACTAGAAAATCGAAATAAGGAACATAAAACTCATACACAAAAAGGGGAGACGTCGAGATTAGGTATTGCAGAACACACGTGAGATAAACAACACCATATAAAATGGTTTGAAGCTGCGGCAATATATTTGGAATCTAACATGAAAAAAAGAAAATTTATAGAAGCAGTCTACATTAAAAATAATAATGGAATCTTCAGTACACCTAGTGTTGAGATACCTAATCTTTGACAACCACTAGTTTGTAACATCAAATCATTGAGGTTTGTAAAATAAACTGCTGAAAATTATCCATCTTAATTCTTCAAAATTTATTTTTTCAATAATCTATAAATATTCGATAATTTTGTCCATGAGTCTTATGTATAATGCCCTATTGGGCAACACTAGTTTTATTGAAAACATACCACCATACTGTAGAAAAATGCAGGTTCTATAAAAAACCTGCAACACACAATACATTTTTATATTTAAACTTTCGAGTTTATTCGAGTGCTGATTGACAACGACCAAGACTATCTGCTGCTCATGCTATGCGTTAAAGCTTAACTATTGTTATTAGCAACATGTTATTCTGATAAATTCAAATATTTATAATTGCTAACGAAATCGGATATAGCAGGAAAATAAATGATCAAACTAACAGGTCTTTAAAACATTAGTCAAGCTAACAAACGACCTCTCCAACGCATATTACAATTATTTCTTAGGTAAAGGATCTTTCTTTTAACAAACAAACAAGAATTTGAAGCCGTTTTAAAAGAAACATACCGTTTTTCCATCCATCTGTCTGTCTCTGCGATTTTTAACATCATACCCTGTAGCAATATTATAGATTATCTGCAAGAAGAAATTTTTTATCACTTGCAGTGGAAATTTAAATTTTCGCCGTTTAAACATGGTTAAAAAAGGAACTTTTAACATGTTAGTTGATTTTTTTTATGGTCAGTTTTTTTTTATATCGTGCGTAACTTTATGATAGGGTATTGGAGCTTGTGTTTGTTTTTTTAGCTACGTACAAAGTGAAAAGTGATAATGCGCATATGGAATCATCAATCAGATAAATTAGAATGTGAATAATTATAATAATAAATTATTTTTATCTAAATACCAATACTGCTAGCTGGGCATAATCTCCATTTTTGTTCAATTAAAATATGCAACTTTACAAAAAGAATATTAGATACAAATGCCTTAAGAATTATTTATGGTATGTTACACACACACTACCCCTAGCAACTGTAGAACCTAAATCCATTGGAGTTGTATTAGCTAATATACACTGACCAGCAGAAATGTTGTACCATACTAACTTGAACTAATATACACTGATTGGCAGAAATGTTGCACAGCAAGGAAAAATATATTAAGCTTGTAGGAAAAGTCAAATTACAGCAGATTGTCTCTGTATATTCTGAAATTAAAACACATGTAAAAATAATATTGAAAAATCCTACCACAGGCAAACACCTGATTGTTGTTCAAGTAACATTCATTAAAAAAAAAACAGAAAAACGTTACAAAGAAGAGTGGTTTAGAATTAACTTTAATGTTAACATATAATTTTTTCCATATAGTGCAATATTTCTGATAGTCACTGGCATTTTAGATGTCTAAGTAAACTTACAAAAAATAGTCTTCTTTATTTTCCTAAAAGATAAATTATTTAATTTTATTCTTCTATAAGAAAACAGTTTTAATCAAAATATGTTGTATACAAAATGAGTTTTTATCTGGGAAACTAGAAACTTAAAATTAGAAATGGAAGTTGAAAATTATTCAATGAAAGCATACTTTTTCTTGTAATGATTGGACTTGGTCAGGTTACTTCTATGCAATACCAATTTGTCCATCGTCTATGCCTACTCTCACTTTTCTAAATATTTATTACCTTCTAAATAAACAAACACAAATCTTCATACTTTACCACAAAGTTACACTTTAACAAAATGAACTACTACATTTAGAGTTTTCTTAAACTGAAAACCCGAATAAAATCTGATTGCTTTATTATAATCATGGGATTTGCTTTACCTGCGGAGGTTCTTCCACTTTAAGTTTCTTTTGGAAACTCTCTTCTTCCTCTTGTTTTCGCTTTAAAGCTCTCTCTAAATGTCTTCTTTCACGTTCAGCTTTGGATTGCTCCTTTAAGCGGGCCATCTCTCTTTCTGTGAAGAGAAAATCGACATTTAGTAATTAGTAAAATAAAGCTATCAGAAACAAGCATGTTGGTCTCCTCCTACACAAATCCCAACATTATATAATACTAAATGCATGATACTGCATTTATACATGTGTGGCAATATGCTGTTATCAGCAACAACAACTATTTCCAACAATCAAAACAATTACATTGATATTAACATAAACTTTCAAATACGGTGTGTCCCAAAAATATCCGACCTGCATTTATAATTTCACGTTGGCATTATTTTTTGTCATCCACCAGGTGGCATCCTGCGTCAAGCAATATTTTCAGAACTTCAACATAAAATTTCTTACTGACTGTCTGACCTCTTAGAGCATTTTCATGATGCTCAACACCTTCATAATCGAAGAAAGCAATCGACAAGGACTTAAAATTGCTCCGACTTTGACGAGCTTTTTTCGGCCTTAGCTCGGATGAGAGCTCCCACTGTGAAGACTGTTGTTCTGTTTCAGGACCATAACCATTAATCTACGATTCGTCATCGATAACGATCTGTTTGCATCATTAGTGACTATTTCCAAGTTTCCTAACGACTGCAAATCGAGGCATTTTGTGCCCGAAGATCGGCCAGAACGTGGATGACTATGAACAGAAGTGCGGTCATGTTTGAACGGTTTTTGCCACTCTTTTATCTGTGTTTTGCCCATTCCCTCGTCCCCAAAGACCTTCTCTATCATTTCAATACTTTCCGCACAACTTTTTTCGAGTTTAAAGCAAAACTTGATATAAATTCGTTGTTACTGGTTACTCTCATACCTTGCAGAGGTCGCTCAAACGTCATGACGCGAATTTAGACATGCAGGTCTGATACTTTTGGGACACACCTCATACATAACCTAAAAAAAAAGTTTCTAGTAAAAGTAAAGCCTGAGATAATTTTGTAGCGTTTATTTTATGTGGAATTAGCAGTTAACCTCAAAAATTTTAATTTCATATAAAAATTAATTTGGTTATTTTCTATTTGGCACTTTTTCAGAAGTCGGTTTAATTTTCTATAAAAATTTTATTTCATATTTATTGTTTCAAACGTGCTGGGATGGGATTGGTGTTGAATTGTGAGAAGACAGGTCTGGTGTCGTTCCGAAAGAATCGTCAGTGTTCAGAGTCTGTCTATGTGCACTTGCAGGGAAGGACGATTCCGGTGGCTGAGAGTGTTGGATTTCTGGGTGTTACCTTGGATGCTACCCTTAGTTGGGAGCAGCATGTTGCGACTCTACAGCCGAGACTTAATAGGTTTTGTGATCTGGTACGTCGATTGAGGCGATCACTGCCTTTGCAATCGCTGCGACAGTTTTATTTTGCAGAGGTGCAGTCATTGATATCTTATAGTGTGATGTTTTGGGGATCATCTTCGACTGCTCAACAAATTTTTATTACAGAAAAAAGAATTATCCGAGTTATACTGGGGTTGCAGCCTAGAAAATCATGTAAACCTCATTTTAAGTCTCTGAATATCATGACTGCACTATCATTATATTTTCTGTCCCTGGTGATGTTTGTCAAAAAGCATCATGACCTCTTTGCTGTTAACAGTGATCACTATAGCACTGAAATGTCAAATGTCACAAGAGGCAGAGGGGATCTAAGGGTGCCAGCCCATAGTTCGGCATATTTTGAAAAAGGGCCTTATTACATGGCTGTCAGGGCCTATGGCCTGTTATCACAAATAATAAGGTCTATTGAAAATAGTTTAGACTTCAAGCAAGCCACAACTCAGTTCTTACAGAATAAATGTTTTTATGATTTTAAATTTAGATTTTAGGAAACCTATTTACTATTTTAGTAACTGTTATATATATATATATATATATATATATATATATATATATATATATATATATATATATATATATATATATATATATATATATATATTTAGCATAGATTTGTTTCGCTTTTGTGACGTTGCTTTGTCAAATTTGATTTAGTTGGCAATAAATTATTATTATTATTATTATATTTTATTACCCAAAGTATTCCAAAAATAACTGACTTGAGATCGATTTAAAATTTTAATTGGCAGCAGCTGAATTTTTCAATATTTTAAATTTCTTGTAACATTTTTAAGCTTTTTGATAAAATGAAAATTAAATAGATGTTGTAACAAGGACTACCTGAACAAGACTCTCTCCTTACAGAAATATTACCTTGATTAGTCATCATTGTTGGTCATGTTTCTAGTGAGATTCTAGACTTTTATTCTAGTATGTGCTATAGGTGTATATAAATAAGTAGAATAAGATTTAGTTGAATTTCAACAGTGAAAGTGTTAACCAGTAGTTCATAAATAAGAATGTTCTTAAAGTTAAATGATTCTAAGAGTTATTTTTTGATTACGAAGTTTACCTGCTTCCAACAATTTCTCTCGTCTCTGTTCTTGTTCCAATTTTTCTTCTTCTGTTAAAAGCTTTTCCACTTCTTTTTCTCTTCTATGCTTTCTGTCTTCAGTGGTAATATCTAATATTTCTTTGACGTAGCTTCCCGCTTCGCCTAGAACAAATTATGTCATACAACACCAGTGGAATTCTTGTTGGGCATTGAGAGACCTTGTATAGGGCAAAAAGCAATAAAAACAATAAATTTTTATCAAGTATGAATTTAACAAATTAGCAGATAGTACAGTTGGGTGCTTTTTCTGCCATGTATCTCACACAGCTCTATATAAAGTTTGCTAAAAAAATATATACCAAAACTTAGGTGAAGGTTTCATATAATAAAAATACTACATGAAGTTCTTATGAACAAAAATCTGCTGAGAAAACTTGTATTTCAGTAATGAAGTGGATTAATATTCATAAGAATTCTTATTACTACTTTTACTGGAGGAATAGTCACTTATTTAATGGCATATAATTTTTTAAATACAATAAATACTAGGCGATTTAAAAAGTTTTTAGACTACAGATGAAACACTATTCTTCAGTATAACCTCCTTCGAGTTCAATACACTTTTTCCAGCGATTCTCCAATTTGTGTCCCATCCTTGAAGTGATTTATTGGAAGGTCTTCAAAATACCCCTTTAAGGCTGTGTAATGGAACAAACATTAATTATTATTAATTTTATTAAATATTGTTCGACGTAAAACATATTCCTCTGTAGATGGACTTTAACCATGTGAACTGAGAAAGTGTATATCTTATCTTACCACCCTAAAACAGTTTCCCATAAAGGAAAGAAAAAATAAATCAATTTTCAAACTTAAGCATAGACGCAGTTTTATTACTTTTAGGTCATTTAAATGTTTTCTTAAAAAAATATTAACCCAAACAATTTATGGTGACAAACTAAAAAGGTCATACCCACTTTAATACTTTAAATAAATCTGTTGAAGACATCCTATCCTGGTTATGTGATTAAAATCGAAGGTATAAGTGCCAAGCGTAATCTTACCGTGAATAATCAAATAAAAACGCTATGATGAAATATATTCGTTTGATTACATGTACAAAGAATCCATATAATGACTGTTTTTCTTGTTCACAAGAAAAATTATTTTGATACATGCTTCCAGAATGTATAAAAAGTGATCTGGTTGATTTCAGTTGTTATCGATTTCCTTTACTTATAGAAACACGTAAAATAGTTTTATTAACCTTTTTGTATACAACATTATTCACTTAGATGCTCAGGACAAATCAAAAATTACATATCCTACATGGGATGGATAATGCCTTCTATGATCGAAAGATCGAAATGATTGAGAGTAGAATCACTAGCAAGGGGTAGGTACTGACAGGAACTGCGGCGGCGAGTCGGAGGTGGGGGGAGAAGGTTATGTGGTGCATTTAAAAAGTTATAACCTCAAGTACGATTTGAGATTCGGTAGGGGCGGCACGTTTTGAAATCAGTTACAGAAGGTTACATTTATAATTACGTATAACTGGTTTTGTTTAAGGAGGTATTATTTCTGATTCATCATCAGGAAAGTTAAGGGAAAATTCTGCTTTATTTTACATAGGAAAATGGCGACTTTGGTACTGATTTGTTTAAATAATCTGAATAGTTGTTTGTCATGTTTTTATAAAGTATTCCGAAATCTTACCCTACATGCAGAACCTTTGCCTTCTCCCACCAAGAAAAGACCTAAACCAATCCAGTGCAACTGCCTTGAAACCATAGAGCTCAAGTTTCTGCAGCAGGAGTCCATGATCAACCTAGTTAAATGCTTTTGATAAGTTACAAAAGACTGTTCTCTCCCCCTCCGGTTGGCATGGCTATATACACACTTTAATAATTAAATGATCACATCAATAGTGTTCATATTATTAAGAAATCCATATTGATTTTTATGACAGATGTAATTTAGTTCTAGGAATGAGAGAATTCTTCTCTTTACTAATTTTTCAATAAATTTGAAAAGTGTTGATAAGGAAACAGGACGTTAGTTTGATGGGTCATCAATACCCTCACCTTTGTACAAGGGTACAACCCTGGCCAGTCTCAGGCAAGAAGAAAAAATACCAGAAGTTCACAAGTACTTAATTGCGTTAACCAAAGCCTGCAGCACATTATGTGGCAGATTTAAACATAATTTTTTAGATATTCCTTATTATATTATCTCCTGATGAACTATTATTTTTAATGGACTTTACGATGTTTACAAGCAAGCAATTAAATATAAACGCCTCTGTCTTAAACAGCTGTATAAAAAAACTATTTGACAGATCGGCTTGAAATTTCCCATGTGTTTATAAGAAGGATGAAGCATTCCAGCAATATCATGTTTTCAGATATCAACGCCATCTTTGGGTCAGTCTAGGAACTTTTCAAATCACTTAGTATAAGAGCAATAAAGAGATAGATATACACTTTTTTTTTAATATCTTAAAAATCCTTTAAAATTTCTATAAAAAATGCATATTGCCAAACAAAAATTCTTTAAATTCATATTTTTGGAATAACAAAACTAAAGAATATAAAAATTCATATTGATGTAATGATTTCTAAAATCTTACCTTCCAAAGGATCTTCATGATTTTCTTGTTGCTCCCTGTACCTCCTGTCCTTTCGACTCCCCTTTTCATGTTTATGTCCTTCATCGCCCTTGCGTTTCTCAATCAATCTAGAAAAAATGAAAATAATTTTTTGTGGCATATTAACATGCAAAATACTACTCGATTTTACTAAAACACTCCAATAGTAATACAATACATGCAAATTGCTTTAAATTATAGTGTGATTCACTAGGAATACTATCCAGCCATCTTTGAACATCAAAAGTTGATCAAAGGAACTGTACATTCAAAGTGAATCTCATTATAATTGTGGTAATATGTCACAAAAAATATTTTCATTTTCTTTCCAATATACAAACCTTAGTTCTGAGGTAATTCTAAAAAGAAATTTGGATAAAAAAGAGGACAATTAGTGTCAAATATTTTAAAACAAAAAAATATATAGAATTTACTAAATTTAAGATTCCTTGTCTCTTTTTAAACTGGTGCATATTAATAAGTTATTACTTTAACTTGTTATTTAATAAAAATTAATATAAACACATTTAAAATTATACTATACCTTTCTCTAAGATCGGCCAATGCTTTACTAGCTCTGTCTCTTTTTTGTTCTTCATATTTCTCTCTCCTGTGCTTTTCATGCGAGTCTTTACTATGACTTCTCCTAACCTACAAGAGAAAATTATAAAATGACAAGATTACATGTGGTTTTACATTTTAAGATAAAATCTTACAAATTTAAGGAAACATAAAAATATGAAGTCCAGATGATAAATAATTTCTATGTTTCTTTCACAATATTTTAAGCTAACTACTGTAAACAAATTATATGAGGGATTTTTCTATTTAATTAAAATATAATTAGAGATAGAAAGACTTTAAAGCAAAATTTGTCCATAATATACTTACTTCTTTTGGTTTTTCATCTTTATGTTTTCTTTCATGCCGAGCCCTTGCCTCTTCCGCTTTCCTTTCACGAAAGGCCCTTTCATTCAAATATTGTTGTTCTGTGTATCCCATTTGTTCATAGGATTGTTGTTTTTCTCTGTAGTAGCGGTCTCTTTCACGCTGGTAATGTTCTTTATCTTTTGGTGCTCTTGAGGTTTTTTCCCTAAAAAAATATATCATGTTATTTTCTTAATTTTTAACAGTTAAAAATTATCTTCAAATATCTACAATTTGTGTTGTGTTGTCATATCAAGTAAAAACTCTCTATTTTTCGATTAAGTGATATCTAAGAAAGATTTTTTAAAAGTTTGGACACGTAAAACATGGTGGTTTTGGGATTTTACAGGAAAAATCATGGAAAACCAGGGCCAGAATCGTGACGAAATAGAAGGTACATGTCGAAATTTTTTCTTTCGCTAGATTTCACTTATTCAAAATAATTACTAAATGGTCTAATATCGGGAAACACTTTCACTTTCTGTTAAATTTGGCTTAATTACTTTGAATGGTACAAAATATGGTAGAGTAGGATTTTCGTGATTTTATTAATTAGATGTACACTAACCTGTGATGTTTCTCCCTATGAGAATGTCTATCATCTCTTCGTTTATCAGATCTCTCCGATCTTTTATGATGTGATCTTTCCTGTTCACGTTTTTTGGCCCTGTGTTCTACAACTTTAGCTTGGGGAGGTTTGATATCAAGTGAGTCGTCCATATCGCCTATGTCTTCCTCCTCACTACGAGTGAATAATTAGAATAAATTACTTAAATGTATCAAGTAAACTTACCTATGATAATCCATTCGTTCGGGTTTATCTTGGGAGGTATTTACGGGACTTTGGCGCAATTCCCCATCTTCACTTTGATCATCTGCGGAGCCATTTCCCGACATGACTTATTGATTTTCCGTGGAAATTAACGAAAAATCCGCTCTAGCGTTGCTTTTACGTAAACAAAAACGTACGTGAGGCAGGTTAGAAAATAAGACAATTGACAAGACTACTGGGTACCTATTCTCGTTCTCGAGAAAACTTTAGAGTAGAAAGGAGTGGGGATTGGTAATAGTCTATCTTGCGCATGCCTTATATGTTTTGCTGAGATGCTTGGAGCATAGCCTCTAATGGTCTGCTCGCGTTACCAGGCAAAGAGAGAGAAAAAGACAAATAAGAGGTCATGTTATCTCACTTGCTCCGAAAGTTTATTTGTTCCCTACTTTCATCAAAGCTCGCAGCAAGAGAAATAGCATGACTCCTTTATTTGCTCTCTCTTTCTCTCTTCAACGAACGACGTGCGTTGTTCGAAGTTTCCACCAGCTGAATGATGACGTCAAGAACTCAAAATTCGCTTTTTTTCATATCACCAGGTCGAGGATAGGTCCCTGGAAGTGTATATGCCAAGACAGACGCGGAGTTAGCTACATGGGCTATTTCATAAATGTATTTTTAGTTGCCTAAATTTATTTGTTGTTAGTGTCATCTATAATTAAACTAAAAAGTTATTTAGTTCAAAACAGTTTACCCAGATGGCGGCATAATTATTGATTGATTGATTTTGTCAAGATTACAAAAAAAATTGTAAATAAAATGTTTTATGAGCAACCAGAGACTGATTTTTCTCAAAAAGAGATTAGAGTTGAATCGAACTTAATTACGAAATGCAGAGGCTGCCTAAAAGAGGAAACAGATATGAATTATTTATTTGTAAAGGACGAGAAAAATATGACTTTGGCTAAAATTATAGAGGAATCTATAGGTTATAGGGTAAGAAAAAAATATTCTTTCTCTTATTTTTAGGAAAACAATTATCTATTGTCATTTTTCAAGATCTCCGAAGAAGATTGGTTTTCAGAGTATCTTTGTGGAGAATGTACGAAAATTATAGTTAATTTTGTAAGATTTAAGAAAAATTTTGAAGAAGCTACAGACTATTTTAAAAGTTTAAGTATTACAGATAACATTAAGCCGAGTGCAAAAGATCATATGATAGAGGAAGTGAATAACGATTACAAAGATTACCTTATAGCAGAAACAGAAAATAACCAAAAAAAGCAACCCAACTTTCATAAAACTGAACCTGATGCAGAACAGTGTGGGACCGAAAATTCAGAAAACTATGAGAAGCCTAAAAAACTTAAGAAGTGTTCATTATGTGGTGAAAATTTTAGATCCAAATACCAACTTCTGAAGCATAGAAGAACAATACATCCCAATAATGTAAGAGAAACACTTAGGCGAAAGAAGGTATCAGCTAAAAACTCTATAAAAAAATCATCTGAGAAATCTGATATTCCTGTAAACAATACCAACACTCCTTTAGAGGAAGGTTCGATAGCTGCAAGTTCTAAAAAATATTGTAAAGTATGTAAAAATGTTTTTCCAGATGAAGACTTTGCGTTTCATTTTGAAAGCCACAAGACTCATATTTGTAATACTTGTGGGCATAGGTTTGTAAGAAAAGCAGATCTAACTGATCACTTGGAAATACACTTAGATGTTAATAAATATGTTTGTCAGCATTGTGGTAAAGCGTTTAAAGTGAGAACTGTCTTAAACAAGGTAAATATTTTTCTTGAGTAATTATTTCTATTAAGTAAAATCTAGGAAAACGACGTTTTTTTTGAAAATATTTCAACGCTTAATGCCTATTTTGAGGTTGTAAAATATGATTCTGGCTTTGGTTTTCCACTATTCTTCCTCACTTTTCTGGAAGACTTAAAAACAGCACTTTCCACTTCACAAGGCACTTCTGTTTCTGAAGAACACATCAATTTTCATATTTACTTTGAATGATACTAGTTAAAATACATTAAATGTAATATATTTCAACTATTTTGGTTTAAATTTTAGTAAATAAATTTAGAAAAACTTGTAATTTCACTGAAAGAGCAAAAATATGTTTTGTAAACGTAAATTTTGTCATAAATATTTAAAATGTTAATGCATTTTTACAGCACAAAAAAATTCATACCAACCCCAGGGAACAAATTTGTGATATTTGTGGACAGTGCTTCAATGCTCGAGATACCCTTAAAACTCATTACAAACTAAAACACATCAAATCAAAAGATTACCAATGTAACATCTGTGGTCTGGCGTTTACTTTGAAATCTACACTTGAGAAGCATATTGAAAGACACAATCCCAATCGTGAGAGAATATATTCTTGTGATTTATGTAATGTATCGTATAAAAATAAGTATAATTTAAGTAGGCACCATGTTATAAAACATACAGCATTTGAAAATAGACCTACATGTGAATTTTGTGGAAAAGGGTATACACAAAAAAAAGATTTAGTGAAGCATTTAAAAAAGCATCATGGACAAAATGCTAATCAAGAAAAAGACACCAAAGAAAGAGAGCAAATAAAGCTCAATAGTGAATAAATGATAGTATTTTTTAAAATATAGGTACTAAAAGCTGGCTTTTGATAGTCGGTAGATTTTAATATGTAGTATGGATGAATTTGTAAGATTTATGTTGCAAGTTATAAGCTATTGAACATTAAAAATCGAGAAGTATTAGTATCATTTATTTTTACCTTTATTGAAAGTGTGTAATGATTAGGTTTAGTTTTGATAATCAAATGACAAAGAGTTATAGCACTGATTATTTCATAAAATTAAATAATCTGTAGCATAATTTTTGAGCATATACTACTTGACGCAGTAACAATCGGTGTTCTCAACTTGTGAGATGACGCTAATGGTACCAGGGCCGTAAAATTATAACATCATAAAAAATGAATCTTGAAAAAGTAATAAATGATTTAACGTGCTTTGAAGAACGTTAATTATGATGTAACTCGTCAGTTCAGTTTGCCGATTCGTTGGTTGCGTTGTCAGTTGACAGGGAATTTTGAAAATAAATTCATGTGCTCGGTTGTGAATTTTTGAATCATGATACATTTGCATAAAACAATGAAGCATGATGGTACATGGTGTGGGAATATAAAATAATGGTACATGTACTATGATTATTGTACTTTGAGAATGCTGCATGCAATGCTTCGCGCGTTACGATTGTCCTGCTATCTCTCCCACTCTGAACGGCGATTGGACGGCACGCGCTTTGAATTTAAAATTGATTGAAAATCTCAATTTTTACCATACATAATAATGCATAGCACATATATATTGGTCTAATGTGCACACTGTAAAAAGGAAATGCATTAAATAAGAAAACAGAAAACCTTTTAAAAAACACCCTTTTTATTTGTATGGCGGACGGAAAACTAAAAATCCGGAGCAAGGGAGACAACATTTATCTGTATTCGCCCTCTCTCTCACGCGCACGAAGAATTGCATGCGCTTTCAGTAGTGTATGCTCGAAATTTCTGATGTCGTGCGACACATTAAAAAATATGTAATTGGGAAAGATTTAGGTCAATGAGAAAGGTAACAAGAGGCCCGACTCTGTAAGCATATTTTTTGACATTTCTTTCCTTATCTCTTTTTGGACAGTGACATACTTATGTGTTCCTACAGACTGAACAAAGATGGAAAAATCCTTATGACATTTTCTTTTCCTTTACTTTTGTAGAATTGCAGTCAAGATATATAGGCTATATTCTTTTGAGTAATTATCAATTGATCAAAGTGAAACTGATAACTTCATGTTCTTTTGAATATGCATTTACTTGTCATTGGGCTGAAGTGATCATGACTACTTCAAGTGATAGAAGTGAAAGTGATAATGACTCAAAAGAATAGCCCTATAATAGCATGTAATATCTGGCGAAATGATGTTGCTACGTAGTAAAGGCCCAATAGTTATTTCATAAAAATGGAGGTGTCTAGGATAATGGTAGTTTATTACAGTTCTTTTTCTGGTTATTTAAAATAATATTAAAATATGATTAAAATGGAGTCAGATTTAACATTAAAATGCAGAGGTTGCCTTGCTGAAGAACCTGAAATGCATAATATTTTTAATTTGCTAACTGTAGACCTTACATTGGCTAACATTTTATCGGAAACCACTTCCATTCAGGTATTTGTCATTTTGTTTTTGCCCGGTTCTTTTTAAATTTAAAATACATTTTTAGATTGAGGAAAGCCAAGAAATATCACCCTATTTATGTATAAAATGTACGGGGATAGTTGTCGACTTTTATAATTTCAAAATTCAGTTTGCTAATAGTCAAACATATTTCCAAAATGAACTTAAAAAACTCGAAGATGATTCTTTTACAAGTTTTATCCTTTTGAAAGAAGAAGATACAGTTCAAGAAAAAATAAACTGTAGTGAAATTTTGGAAAATAATAAGGATAATGAGGAAAACTTGCAGAACAAGTTAGAAGTTGAAAAAGATGTAAATATTGGTGATAAAATATCTTCTCTAAATGATACCATTAATAATGAAAGCAAGGGACAAAATATATCAGAATCTCAAATATTGAATATACCAGATGCTATAATAGAAAAAAGTCATGAGGTACCTGAAGTTGGTGAATTTACAGTACGGAATGAGTTGGTACAACTAATTGAATCGGTAGTATTTTGTTGCAAAAGCTGTAATAAAGAGTATCTGTTAAAGGAAGATTTTTTAAACCACATGACTGGTGAACATGATAAGGCCAAAATTGATGCAAGGAAATTTACCAAGAAAACATTGGTTAAGGTTCCTTTAGGTAAAATTTATTAAGAATAGTAGAAATACCACATTTTTCACTGATTTTTTGTATACTTTCTATTTTCTTGCTGTTGATCATGAATCTGCTTTTTTTTCTGCGGTCAAGTAGATTTCCAAAAAATTTTTTTTTTTACATTCACGCATGTCATATTTTCCACTCTCCTTTAAATTTTGCCACTTTAGTAAAATACACAAACACGACACAAGAGTTAAATATTTTTTTAGCAAAACTAACATTAAAAAATTACAGAAAAATGTGAATTTTCAATTAAAATTAAGAAAAATAATGCAGCGTTATCACATTGACATGGTTTTTAAATTTTATTTCAATGGAAAACATAGTTGTTAACCTGTACACTTATTATATTAATTTCAATACTGCCGTATGAAATGTATCAAATAAAGCTGATAATGACATTATGAGAGAAGTACCAACATAATATTTCTTAATCTTTGTTAAAGTTTTAGAAAACTACATTTTGTCCATCTTGGTCAACAAAACTTTTTAGTAATATATTATTGCTCTGTCACCATTTTATAAAACTCTTTTGTGGCACAATTAAACAATATTTTTATATTGTTATAGTATTTTTACGTTAATTAAAAATATAGCTGTCCAGCACAGACCTCAGGGAGATAGAACAGCTTCAGCTGGGATGGAAATAGTGTAAGGTTTAATGGTTAATCTAAGGGATTGTTACTGTTAGTTCTGGTTGTTTTTTTAAGCTTGTATTTAGTAAATGAAACATTCAAGATTGTGGTTGTAAAACATCTGGCGCAAATAAGGACTATAAAAAAAATCTTTGAAAAATTTAGTGTTTCCGGTAATCCCAATAATTACCAAATTTTTTTTCTTAAAATCTTACTTAACTTTTTATCAATACTTTAGAAGTTTTTTTGCTTTTGAAATATGAACTTTCAGCTTTTATGTAATATATTTAACAAAAATTTTTAAACCAGACTTTTACAGCTTTTAATTTATTTTTGAATGTGATTTAGAAGTTTTTTCTAAGAATTATGTAAATATTTAAAGAAAAAAATTACTAATAATTTATTTAAACCTTCAGAAAAAATGCTAATTTATGGTTTAAAAAATAAACTCTCCTTCACTAATAGGGTCTAAACCTTAAATCATTCTAAATTGACAGCAGAGTATTCAAACTGACAAGAGCAACAATAAGTCAAGCAAGTTTTAAAATCTAAAAATATAAACATAACAAAATCATTTTGTTTTATTACTGAACTGGTAAAAATGGAGAATTTTATTTATTTTGGGGATACAACTATTTCTTTTACATATTTCAAGGCTTTATTACTAGTTTCTTATTCTTAAGATCCCTATTTAAGCATTTATTTGTTGACATATGTAATATAAATATGATAATATCATAAGCAAGACAAAACTGGTCAATTAGAAGGTTTAACATCCATGGCAACCAGATCGGGTTTAAGTCTTAAATCTTCTTAAAGAATCTGGTTTCTTGATTTTGTATAGTGTAGTTTCCATATTTAAAACACTAAGCCTTTGTATTTTCAGCTCAAGTAATAGAAGAAAATTCAGATAATGATTTTGGGTTAGACAGCAGCAACGTAGAAAATGAGGAAAAATTATGTAAATTGTGTAACATCCTTTTTTCAAAATCTGAATATGAGTACCATAGGGAGGAGCACAAAACACACTTTTGTCACTGTGGCGCTAGGTTTCTAATGAAGAGTCATTTAGTGAATCATGAAAAATCAGTTCATGCTACCGAGAGGCAGTTTGTCTGCAAATATTGTGATAAAGCTTTTAAAAGCAAACTGTGTTTAACAAAGGTAAATACATATAAAAAGTTTTATAGTTAGTTTCTAACAATTCTAGAAATTTTAAGTGCTTTATTACAAGTAGGTATCAACAGTCTCATGGAATTCACACTTTTGCTTTTCTTTTTGTCTTAATTCTAGCATGTCAGATATCATACACACCCCCGTTCGGCAATTTGTCACATTTGTGGTCAAGTATTTAATGACAAAGGTGTCCTAAACACTCACATAAAATTAAAACATTTTCCAACAAGAGATTATCAATGCAGTCAGTGTGGTTTGAAGTTTTCATTAAAATCAACATTGGAAAAGCACTGCAGAAGACATCACACAAGTAATAGGGAAAAGACATTTAGCTGCTCCCAGTGTAATATGACATATTTTGAAAAGTCTACTTTAAATAGGTATGTATGAATAGTCTATAGTGTTTTTAATTTGAGGAAAACGTGTATTTTAAAGGTAGCTCTTTTTGGCATTCTGTATAATATTAAAAAATGATGGCAAGAGAAAATGGTGAAAATAATTATTACTTAAAATATTTGTTAGATTTATATCAGATTGGCAAGAAAGTAATTTTGATTAACTTTAATCAGTTATATATTTTCCATTTTGTTCAATGACCTTTTGCCATCTTTTTTGCAGCTGCATGATTCCGCGCTCATAGAAAAATTGGTCCTTATCAGCAAAAAATGAAGGGCAGTTGAAGGTCATTATCATTTGTGAAAGTTTTACCATTCGAAGAGTTTTACAAACTTTGAAATAAATGGTAATCGGATGGTGTCAGGTTAAGGTTGTGTGGAGGATGCGAAATTACGTCCCAACCAAGCTCCAGTAATTTCCCATGAGTTAGTAAAGATGAGTGAGGCTTTGCATTATCATGATGGAACACAGTTCCATTACGATTTGGCAATTCTCGCCGTTTTTGTTTGATTGCTCCATTCAGTTTTGTTAGTTGTTTACAGTTAACATTTGAATTGATGCTCCTGCACACAACACCTTTGTAGTCCCACTAAATCGACAGCATGACCTCTTTGCTGGTTCATTACACTTAGGCCAAGATCATTTTGAAATGATGTTGCTATAGATAACCCATATTTCATCACCAGTGATGATTCGTTTCAAAAAAAGTGTCGCATTCTGTTACGCAATCATCAATATGCCGAAATTCATTCCATGTAAAATTTGACACCAAACTAACAGCTACAAACAAAATTACCCGTAAGTTACTTCTAAAGTAACCTAAATGTGATTGATATCAAACTTTAAAGAGAAGAAACCATAACATAATCAGCTTCTTCAAGTGCGATCGCCCAATTGTTAATTCATATGAAATACTGAGTCAACCTGTCGAATCCGTCGAATCTATCAATGACTTGGGAGTAATTTTCACGAAAGATTTGCAATTCAATGCTCATATTGACAGCGTCACGATCAAGGCTCTAAGAATGCTGGGTTTTATTAAGCGAAACTCGAGACATATTAATGACACTAGAGCTCTAACTTGCTTATACAACTCGCTTGTTCGCAGCTTTTTGGAATACTGTTCAATTATATGGACTCCTAACCATGTCACCCACAAAAACAGACTCGAGAGAGTACAAAATAAATTCACGAAATATCTACTATATAAGCACCATTTTCCATCACACGGCTTAGCTTATGAAACAAGACTGATGTTGTGTGGACTTAAGAGTCTGGAGAGCAGAAGAAGAGAAGCTATGTTTTTGTTCCTGTTCAAAATATTAAATAACATAATTGACTGCGACATATTACTGAGCGAGATTAATCTTAGGGTCCCATCAAGGCGTACTAGGCTGCAACGGCTGTTCCAGGAAAGCTATCATCGCACCAACTACGGCCAGTCCACCTTCATAAATAGATTAATGGTTAATTATAACCGATTTTATATGGACTGTGACATTTTCAAGGACTCACAGCGAAGGATTAAAACGATTATAATGTTTAAATGATATACTTTGTTGTACATTATTCTTTTTTTTTCTTGTGAATTTTGTTTCAATGTTTGTATTTTCTTTTTGTTTTTTGTTGTTGTTCTTTATCATTTGCCATACCATTTAGAATGTATCATTCTGTAGTGTATGTAATTGAATGAATGAATGAATGAGGAAAAAACAATTACAACGCTCTCTATGTGTGACAATGAAAAATACTTTCTTGCCGACCTAATATATTTTAGGAAAAAAAAGTTATTTTTCTTTTAATCTAGAATATCCTTTTCAGACATATATCTGTTAAACATTCGGACCGACCAGTCAAAGCAAAGTGTGAATATTGCGGGAAGATTTTTACTACTAAAGGCAATTTGTATAAACATTTAAGGATATCGCATAAATATGACAAAGTAATCATTGGTAGAGATGGAACAATTACTGTTCAAAAAAGCACTGATGTAATGGAAGTTTCTCAGGTTAACCAGGTGGATAATTTTGTATTAGAGCACGCTTTGTAGAAATATGGATAAACGAAAATTTGTTGTCGGTTTGGATAGTTTTTTTGTATTTCTTGTTTATACTAAAAATATTGGGGGGGGGGGGGGGGGGTAAATATTGAATACAATTCATTTTTATTTGAAAATATTTTTTAATGGAAACAAAAGAAATTACATTTTTTTACCTTAAAAAAGTTTTACTTTTTGTTAGGAAGTGTATTTCTTCGATCATACCCTAGATTTAAAAAACAATAGATTTGTTTGAAGGCTGTTTATGGTCGGTGGGGGAGACGCTTTTTTGATGTTTGACAGACATAAACATATTTACTTATCTTGTCTTTCAGTTTAATTGCTTGTCGTGACTTTTTTCGGTATTTTTAAGTGTTAGAAATTACTATAAATGCGAAGTTTACAATTAACATTAACAAAAAGAGGATTTAAAAACTTATTTTTATCGGTAAATATTGTTAGATTGTTTACATATTGAAAATAACAATAATAAAAATTTAGGCAACCATATATTCATACTTTGTTTTCAGAATTGACGTACCTAGGGGTATGTTCGAAGGACGTACCGATGATACTCGTTTAAATAATGCAATTAGAAAAGGATAGCATAAAATCGGTATGTCTGTACCAAAAAATTAAATATCTACTGTTTATCAACACTTTTTCAAATATAAATAAAGATATTACGTTATTCAGCGTTCAAACAACCGGGCCCTAGTTCTGACGTTATGCTACTTCTACAGGGGTATGTTCGAAGGTGTATTCCATAGTGTATTAATATCTTTTTATGTACTTGTATGTGAAGTCTGTATTTCTTTTTGATTATAAATTTAGAAATATTTTTTAAATATCAGGATGTAACAAGCCATTTATATGGTATATAAATATACATTAAGAATTATTATTATGACTTTCTTTTTTGACTACTTTGCCTTACCATCTTTTCTAATTAAAAAAAAGTGTCGGCTGGACCAACTAATAAAGTTTTATGACACTGACAATTCGTTATTCGCTGATGACGTCACGAAATTCAAAAGTTACTAATTGAGAAAGCAACTTTGATATTGTCTTGAATGCAATTACGTTTGCTTTTTGTTTAAATTGACAATTTCATGTACATTGTTCTATAATCTTGCAAGTCGAGTCATTGCCTTGGCAGTATTTCGACAAACAAAGTCGCATTTGAGTTGTGAATCATTTTAAAATTATAGCTGTATTCTTTTGAGTAAATTATCACTGATCAATGTGAAAAAAGTGAAACTGATAACTTCATGTTCTTTTGAATATGCATTTACTTGTCATTGGGTCGAAGTGATCATGATTACTTCAAATGACAGAACTGAAAGTGATAATTGACTCAAAAGAATATACCTTACATAGATTATAGGTGTCATCGGCCATGATCAAACATTTAAAACTGGTCAAAATTTACAATATTATTCATTTTGAAATTAAATAAGCTATCAAGGACAAATGTCGGTTAGTTGCGCTAGAACATTATTTTATTCCCTTTTTGCTAAATAAAATGCAGGATGCTAGATGTTTCAGAAAAAGAGACTCATGGATTGATAATAATAATATCTATCCAATTTAAAATCCAATAAAAACTGTTTTACAATATTTTAGATCTTGTGCTAGAAAATGTCCAAAAAAACATTAAATAATGTTTGACAACACAGCCTTCTTTAATGGAGTTTCTTCAAATTAGGATGACTTTTTGGAGATTTTTACAAGTTAGAATTTACTATTATTTATTGCTTCTGCTCTGCACAGAAGTGACATCTAGTATAAAACGTCGGAACTAGTTGTGAATGACAGATAAATTGGCAAAGATAGCGGAGGAAATAAGTACAAAGCAGTGGGATTCTGTGTTACATAGAATTCTACACCTAATTTTCTACTCTTGATTCCTATCGGCGAAAGCGATAATAACATTCTATGTTTCTTCGTCTATATTTCGGGCGTTTTCGGATATCGTATTATCCAAATGAAAAACATTATTGTAAACTTACTGAGATCTAGTAGCTACTTATTTTAATTCGCCGTCAATGTTTGAAAGTTTTTTAATCGGCGGATATTGTGTACGAGAAGTTGTGGATAAGTTTATTTTTATTGTTTTTCCAAAATAAAGCCATATTATACAAAGTTATTTGAATTTTTTTGAAGTTTAATATGGTACCATCTGCGGATCACCTCTGAACTAGAAGTGAGGTTAGATTATGCGATTTTTAATAGAAAACTATGTGTCGACAGATCGCTTCCTAGCGACAGAAAAAATCGATATCAGGCGATTATTTTGCAACACAGAATAACAGAGGCTTAATAGAATTCTGTATGACACAGAAGTAAACTTCTGTGAAAAAAATATTTCTGTAGTTATTGATTTTAAAATCATATTATGTTGGGAGAATCTTCAATAGATGTCTCTAATAATATATTATTTGTTTTTTTGCTTAAGATTAATTTGTATGAATTGTTACATAATTTACTTGAATTTGCTTATTATAATTTTAATAATTTGAAACAAGATTTTTTACTAGTCTTAAGGCTACTCTTAATATGACCATGAACATATCACGATGCAAAAAACCTTAAATTTGTCAATACTAGACCCAGAATGGGGTCCTAACATTGCATACCATACAAAATTCTTCAGTATTTCTACTAATAGATAAATATGATTAAAAATTGGGAACATCGTGACACGTTCAGGAGGCAAAAACATAGCGAAACATAGTGCAAACTACAATTGATAATAAAAGTACTCTCAAAATTAACTCTTACCGATAAAAGGAAAAAAAATTAAGTATTCCTAGGTAGCATATATCGAAAACACAGAAACTCACAAATTTCAGAAATCAAGAAATACATATTCACAATATCACAAAATAAAGATCCAATCGGCTCTAAAACCCCAAAATATATCTTAATAATATTCTACAGTGGTTAATTTTGGATCTAAATGAGACTTAGAATAACATACTACGGTTGGTTTTAAAATATGCTTAAATTACATTCCGTAAAAATCAATTTTCAGCTGAAATCTTTTAAAATTTAAAAATCCGTGCATTGTTTTAATAGTTGTTAATTTAAAGTTCCCTACCCGATGTTTTTAGGGTCTAGACTAATTCTTTCGTTGACACGTGCAAACTGCCGAAAATCTCTGTCTCCAGATCTATCCCGGTAAAAAAAAAACCATAACTGCCAACCTGGCAAAAGATACGGTACTCCAAAACTCTACAAAATTACCAGAATAATTTTCGACTTTCCATCTCAAAATCCCAAAAATTTGGCAAATAAAAATTTAGATGGAATTCTGCAGCTGCTTCGGTCGAATCAAACGAGGAAAAAATAAAAAATCAAGGCAAAATGGCCTCCATTTATAACCATAGCCTAGCTTGTGCACTGATCGCCTTCCGTTAGACGCCTTCAATTGCCACGTGTGAAAGAAATGACAGTTCAAAAAGAAAGATACTGGGCAACAACAGTCGGCTAAAATGCATTTGTCATCATAAATCCTTAGCATTTTCTATTCACAACAAAAATAAATCTAATAAGTATCGCAGTAGTTATTTTTAAATTCAAGAAATATATATTAATACATAAATAGAAATTTCCTGATTTCCTGCAACCCAATATACATGCAATTCCATTCAAATATAAAAGGGAAAAAAACAAGATCTGTCTGAAATAAAAAATGTAGCAGTAAGTTCGACATTGATAAGAAAATATCTAAGCACAATGTAGTGAAATACCAAAGCAGGACAAAATAATGGCAAATAAAATTAATCGAAACTATTCTTAATGAAATGTTTTTCTATAACGATAGTATTTGCAAAATAAGGTTAAATTAAATGAAAAAGCCATAGTGAATTTCAGCGCAAAATTGAACCGTGACAACCATTATTCAAACATTATTGCGATTATTTATAAAACATCCATTATAACTCGGTAGCTTCAAAATAGACGCAATACAAATCCAAAGGTTAAAAAATATCTTAAGGACGGTGTAAAAAACGACCCAATTAAAGAAAGGGACAATGATTAAACTTTTGAGGAAAAAAGACAAATTGAAGCAGCTCGACCACACATTCGTGTCTTGGCTGTGCGATTCAGTCAAAGTGTCCTCGGTGTCAGTTTCGCGCCTTTCGCAGATTTGTATGCGGTGCTCTGACAAATCACCCGTTTTGTTTCGCAGAATTCGTCGATTTCTTTCGGATAAGCGCCATCGAACGTGAATTATAGGAATGGTTGAGGGCGAGAGTATCGAAGGGTGTCGTTTATTTCGGGTAAAAAGTGAGTCGCTGCTACCTGAAAGGAGGAAAACAGTATGAGCGAGTTATAAGAACCATTCGGAGCAAAAAACTATCACTATGAGGATTAGTTGTTCGTTTGGATTAGTATTTTGTCGAAAATCAAGAAATTAATTTTATATAAAAAAAAATTCCTCAAGATAATTTTTTAAATTTTGCAGAACGTTATTTTTTATCCAAATTTTAAAAACATTACTTAGATGAAAATGAAAAACTCAAATTTATATTTGTCTTTCTCTCACTCCTCAAAATAAAGTTGAACGTCCCTTCATAATAGGAATGTTGACTGTATTCAAATACAAATATAATTTTTAAGAAATTTAATTTTTATTTAATAATCAAAATGTAATTAAATGGCTCTCGTGACAACGAACACCAAAATACATGACGTCACTTGTTCGCAAACATCATCGCTGTCAAAGGCTACGTTGTTTGGTTAACATTTTATGGTGATTTCTGTGCAATTTCATCGAAATTTGCGTACTACTCCCTTTGAAAACTATTCTAAGAAGTTTTCTCATGATGGAAAGTTAAGGCAAATAGTTCGAATATGCCGAGAATTGGGCAAAAAAAAATGGCGGACCAAAAATGGTCACGATTTTCGGTTTTTTGAGTTTATCTCGAAAAATAAAAGTTGTATCGAAAAATATTTCAAACAAAAGTTGTAGAGAATTAAAAAACCTATCGATTTATATATGATAAGTTAAGGTGGCGCCGCTAGTTATATATATATATATATTTTGAAAAAATTTACGGTTTTTGTTTTTTTTTTAAAAGTCATTTATTAACAAATTATCGATTTAAAATTTAACATAAATATAGGTATTATCGTTCTAAAAAAGTATGTCAAACCCGGAATCTGTGAGTTTTTTATGTTCCGAGAAATTCGATGTCAAAATTGAAAATCAACCTCAATTTTACGCTTTCCTAATTAAGATACAATGCTTAATTTTAATGAAAATTGTTTGTATTGTTTTATATTTTGAAGATCTTTAAAAAAAAAAAATTTTTAAATCGTAGCATATCTCGGTAAAAAAAAAAGATATCCAAATATTTCAAAATTGATTTTAAAGAGAAAGGCTCATACTTTCAGGCGCTACCTCTAGTTTTGTAAAAAAATATTGTGATTTTACATAACCTCAAATATGTCGAAAAATAGTGTTGTTGCACTTTTAGGTTAGGATATCTCAAAAACCTGACATGATGGAGCAATTCTAAAGCCATCTTCAGAGTCAGCGCACCAAAATCCTTCGAAAAAGTATATTAGAGTTTCTATTACTAAAATCAGTCAAATTTTGTTGGTCTGTGTATTAGTATATCTGTTATCTACTATTTATTGTTATTTTTTATTAATTAATTAACATTAACAGACCAATAAAACTCCTAAAGCGTATAATGTTAGACTAAGCAAAAATAAACCATTCCACCCTACGAAACTAAATAATTCAAGATAATTTCGGGGCCACAAAGCGTCGTGAGCTGTGGCGGTGGCGAAAACAGCGGCCCGCGCGAATTGCCCCATTTAATGAAGCATATATCATTCGGGGGGGCCGCGTGGGCCCCCTTTTGATGGCCCGTATATCAAGGCCGTGACACGCAGAAACAATAACTCAGGCGCTTTACGGCCCCGATAGACAGCAAAGGCATAGATAAGGCCTCACTTTCCGGGCACGGGCTTTGTCAAACTTTAATCTAAAGCTGCTGGATAGCTGACGCGTCTTTTAATTTATGTTTAATAGAAAAGAAAATTCTACCGACCGAGGCATGGCTGGCACGGTGGATAACATTTTCGTTTTTATTTTATATTTCGCTGAAGAATTATAACCCGGTCGAATTCTTTTAGTTGAACGATGTAGGTAACATTTAAAAATGTTGCAAATTGTTTTTAGGAACTTAAGTTTAATGCGAGATATTTTGATTCCATTTGGTTTTTCTATCTCATTTTGTGTTTTATGCAGTGTTTTGCGACAAAATTTCTATCATATTTTAAAGGAAAATATTGGTCAGTATCGAGAAATGCAAAAATAAGTTTAGGTGTTTTTCAGAGCAAGGACAACATTTCAAATATAATATTCTCCTTTACTAGCAAGACTAACAATTTTCATATATAAAAATGTCAATTTTGGAAGAGAGGAGGGGGAAGATAATGGACACATTTCATGGAAGTAGAGAGAACACCTATCTTTTTCTTATAATATCTTTAGAAACCAAAGATCCGAAACAATATGGACTCTTTATCTTTGTACTATATAAGTCTCAAAATTTTGCTTAATCTATCTAAAATTAGACAAGTAGAATATTTGAGTACAACCGATTTTATCACTAACTAAAGAACATAATTTTAAATATTATGAACGTATTAAATACTCAGCTGCACGAGTCAGGTTTATGGATTAGTATCAAATATTACTCTGTTTGAAGGTTGTAGACAATGTTGAAGATTGACTAAAATGTGGTTGTCGGACTTGCATTGTCTTTATTTTTATTTATTATTACGACGTTTCGATTAGGTTGTTTCTCTAATCGTTACCAAGTATAAACTGAATGTTTTGTCTTAAGATTACGAGCTTATATTGGGACTGTGTCCATTGAAGCGCAAAATTTCGCTTCACTGTACATACCTCAATGATTTGATGTTACAAAGTAGTGGTTGCAAAAGATTAGGTATCTCAACACTCGGTTTACTAAAGATTCCATTATTGTTTTTTTAATTTAATTCTATAAATTTTCTTTTTTTCATGTTCCATATATATTGCTGCAGCTTTAGACCATTTTATATGGTGTTGTTTATCCCAGGCGTGTTCTGCAATACCTGATCTCGATGTTTCCCTTTTTTGTGTATTAGTTTTATGTTCCTTAATTCTAACTTCTAGTGGTCGTTTGGTTTCTCCAATATACATTTCACGACACTCAGAGAGAGAAACAGAGAGAGAGAAAAAATATGGCGAGGAAACACTGAAATATACTAGAAAGACTAAAATCACATCAACAACCGACTCTCCTTGAAAGAACTTCAAGAAAAACCATCATAAACTTATCTTCAAGAATACTTTCAGCTGCAGAAGAACAGCTACTAAGCAAGGGGCTTAATTTCGCAGTAACACCAAAAAGCATGCCTATTTTAGACATCACAAGCTCTGTAGAATCAATACAAGTCGACAAAAACCATTCTGACGAGTTTAGGTGGAAAATAAAATCAACTTTGGAAGACATGAAAAATCCAGTTCAAAATCTCTCCAAACTACAAGCATTAGCCTTAAAAGAACTTCGTAAGGATGAATCCATAAAGATTTTACCAGCGGACAAGGGAAATGCAACGGTGGTAATGGACATCGTAACGTACGATCAAAAAATCGAAGGTATCCTGAAACAAGGTAAATATAGACAATTAGCTTGTGACCCCACTAAATCTATTGAGTCAAAAATCTACAGAACACTAAGGAAATACCAACACCAGATACCTGATAACCTACGATCGGTGCACACACCACGCTACAGTAAGCCACCACGTCTTTATGGATTGCCAAAAATTCATAAAACGAACATATCATTGAGGCCAATAACCAGCTCTTGAGGATCCCCAACAAATGCACTGGCGAAGTTTCTTTTAAAAATCATACAACTTTTAGAAGGTAAGACAAACACATACGTTAAAAAATCTACACATTTCGTGAAAATTATTAGTAGCATTAATTTAGAGCTAGACGGCAGGTTAATAAGCTTTGACGTGGACAGTCTGTATACTAATGTACCTTTAGGGGAATCACTAGACATAATCAAAACTAGACTTTCAAATGATACTACTTTATCAAATCGAACCACGTTACCACTGGACAGGGTGATGGACCTTTTGGAGTGTTGCCTTCGTAGTGCTTACTTTCAAGTAAAGGACGAGTTCTACGCTCAGGATAACGGGCTTCCGATGAGTTCTTCACTCTCTCCAGTCATCGCCAATATATAAATGGAATGGTTCAAAACTCATGCCATAAAAACGGCAACAATAAAACTGAAAGTCTGGTTGAGATATGTCAATGATACCTTCATCGTATGAAAGGGCAATGATCAAGAATTTAATGATTTCTTGAAACATCTAAATACCATTCGATCTACAATTAAGTTTACCATGGAAAAAGAGGTAAATGATCAAGTACCCTTCCTAGATGTCATAATGAACCGTTCAAGCCAAACTATTAAAACTTCAGTATACAGAAAGCCAACACATACTGGACAATATCTTAATAATAGTTCATCATTCTGTTTTAACAAAACGGGGAATTATACGCGACCTCTATAATCGCGCTATATCTACATGCAATAAGGCCGATTCACTGGAAAGAGAGGTGGCAAATATTAAATCCGATTTACAACAGAATGGTTATCCTTTAAAACTGATTGACGATGTCATAAATAAATTTAGAACAACGACCATTGGACAGCATGAAACACATTCCTTCTTCACAATTCCGTACATTAAGGGAACTTCAGAGAAAATAAGATGAATTGCCAGTAGTTATAATATAAAAAACAGCCTTTAAATCAGGAAATACACTTAGAGCTCATTTAACAAAAACAAAATCGAAAACTACCGATAAGAAAGAATGTGTTTACAAACTTCCATGTGAGTGTGGTGAAATGTATATTGGAGAAACCAAACGACCACTAGAAGTTAGAATTAAGGAACACAAAACTCATGCACAAAAAAGGGAAACGTCGAGATCAGGTATTGCAGAACACGCCTGGGATAAACAACACCACATAAAATGGTTTGAGGCTGCGGCAATATATATATGGAACCTAACATAAAAAAAGAAAATTTATAGAAGCATCTTACATTTAAAACAATAATGGAATATTTAGTAAACCGAGTGTTGAGATACCTAATCTTTGGCAACCACTACTTAGTAACATCAAATCATTGAGGTGTGTACAGTGAAGCGAAACTTTGCGCTTCAATGGACGTAGTTCCTATATAAGCTCGTAGTCTGAAAACAAAACATTCAGTTCATACTTGATAACGATTAGAGATACAATCTAATCAAAACGTCATAATAATAAATAAAAATAAAGACAATGGATCGTAGACAAGTTAGGGGCGTGCGACGAACAGCAGGGCTTCCGGAATAACCGCTCTACTATCGACGGTATATTTATTATCAGACAGCTGGTTGAAAAATCTATCGAATACGATAAACCGCTGTTCATTTGTTTTGTGGACTTTACACAAGGGTTCGACCGAGTCAAACTTGAACACATAACCTAATTACTGCGAAGAAAACAAGTAAACGAAGCAATCATACGCACAATATACGAACTGAATTCCAAAAACACCATGGTAATTAAAACAAATAACACTCTAACAGAGGAAATCCCACTATTCATAGGAATAAGACGTGGTGATAGCCTAAGCCCAACACTTTTCAATGTAATCATGGACGAAATCATTGATGAGGTAAAAAGCACAAATATTGGGTACCCAATGGACACAACACCGTTCAGATTATATGCTTTGCAGACGATGTTGCCTTGACAGCAGATAGCGAGGACAACTTACAAAGAATGCTTTTCCATCTCAATCGAACAGCCAAACAGTATAATATGAAGATATCTGTGGAGAAAACCAAAAAATGGTAATAGCAAAAGAACCGGTAAGATGCAAACTAATGGTTGATGACAAACATATCGAACAGGTTGGGAAATTTAAATACCTAGGAGCACATATAACAAGTAACAGGGCAGTAACGGAAGAAGTACGCACACAGGCCAACAAAGCGGCCATGATATCAGGTCAACTAAGAGACATAATCTGGAACAATAAACATATGACGGTTGAGAGCAAAGCAAGAATTTACAAGGTCTGTGTAAGATCGATACTGACCTACGGCGCAGAAACAAGAAATAAAAACAAAAAGACAAAACAAATTATGAGAACCACAGAAATGAAAACGCTGAGAATGATCACGGGAACAAGTTTAAGAGATAGGATAAGAAACGCATAAATACGCGAGGACAGCGGAGTGGGGGATGTTGTGAAGTGGGAAGAAATTATCGTAGGCAGTGGAGAGACCACGTGGAACGAATGGACGATGACAGAGTAGCAAAAACCGTGATGAGAGAAAAACCAGACACCAAACGGCCGCCTGGACGGCCCCCCAAAAGATGGAAAGACAGCTGGATTTCGACCTCAAACGAGGATCGATGAGGCATTGTATAGATAACAGGTTCTTTAAATATTGAAAATTGATATTGTGGGGTTCTTGAGGCGTATGTAAACTCAATATGCAGTATTAAATACATCTCAGGTTCTTTAAACATCGATATTGGAAGGTTTTAGGGCCTATATTACCAATCTAAAATTAATTTGATATTTAAGATAGTGGATTTACTATGACAGACTAAATATTTGTTTAATACAATTTTACTGGTATTTGGAGAACTCTAAGAATCAAAGAATTTTTGGTGGTTCATTTTAGGGTGATTTACAACTTTGGATAAAATGGGTACTTTTTTGCCACCTTGGAGTCATTACGAGGTACACTAATTTCGATTAGTACTTAGTTCAAATAATTTATGGATATCATAATAAATTTTAAAACCAAAGTAGAAAAATTAAATTTTTATAAAAAAATTGAACCGACTTCTAAAAGTGCGCTAAAAAGTGGAAAATAACTATAAATTTTTATATCAAATTGAATTTTTTGAAGTCGGCGCTAAATTATTTGTAAATGAAATAAATAACTACTAATATATAATAAAAAAGCAATTACAAATAAAGTATTTTTAATCTGTTTATGCAAATCACATTTTGTTAGGTATTAGTTTGGCGCCGACTTCAAAAAGTTCAATTTCATATAAAAATTTATAGTTACTTTTCCGTTTTTAGGGCACTTTTAGAAGTCAGTTCAATTTTTTTTTGTGGAATATCCGAATGGTCGGCTAGGTACTTCTGGAAGCTCCTAATTTTGGTCACATATATACCGATACTGTCACAAAAAAGTTATTTTGGATTGTGAAAGCAAGTCTAAGGAAGCATTCCTTCTTCTAAAGGGTGTTTTTTTATAGAGGTATAGAACTTTTAAATGGAATAAAACAAAGATGAATTTTTTAAATTGACATGAAATTTACTTTATTCGAAAGATAACCTTCTGGCATTATAATTTAAATATGACTTCTGGCATATGACCACCACGGCTGGCTCGGACGTAGTCTAATCTGGAGATCCAATTTTCGATGACTTTTTCTAACATTTGTGGCCGTATATCGGAAATAACGCGGCGAATGTTGTCCTCCAAGTGATCAATCATTTCGGGCTTATCGGCGTAGACTAGCGACTTCACATATCCCCACAGAAAATAGTCTAGCGGCGTTAAGTCGCACGATCTTGGAGGCCAACTCACGGGTCCGAAACGTGAAACTATGCGGTTACCAAACGTTTCCTTCAATAAATCAATTGTGGCACTAGCTATGTGACATGTTGCACCGTCTTGTTGAAACCACAGCTCCTGCACATCATGGTTGTTCAATTGATGAACGAAAAAGTCAGTAATCATGGCTCTATAGCCGTCACCATTGACTGTAACGTTCTGACCAGCATCGTTTTTAAAGAAGTACAGACCAATGATTCCACCAGCCCATAAAGCATATCAAACAGTCAGTTTTTCTGGATGTAACGGTGTCTCAACATATACTTGAGGATTATCATCACTCCAAATACGGCAGTTTTGTTTATTGACGTATCCATTGAAACAAAAGTGAGCTTCATCGCTAAACAAAATTCGCTTATGAAAATCGGGATCAACAGCAATCTTGTTTTGGGCCCATTCACCGAATCTACGCCTTGCTAGGTGATCGTGTGGCTTCAATTCTTGCACGAGTTGGATTTTGTAAGCACGCAAACCAAGATCTTTCCGCAAAATCTTCCATAAAGTGAATGGACACATATCCAATTCCTGTGCACGATGGCGGATAGACTGATTCGGGTCTTCCTCTACGCTACGCTCTACAGCAGCAATGACTTCTTCTGTACACACTGTACGACGTCTCTGTGGATGCGTATTATCATTTAGAGTAAACGTGGTGCGAAAACGTTCCATAGTTAATCGAATTAATTGCTCTGATGGACGATTATGTTGACCGTAAAATGGACGTAGTGCGCGATATATATTTCGAACAGAACCATGATTTTCAAAATAAATTTGCACAATTTGGAAGCCTTGTTCAGGCGTCAGTCTATTCATGTTGCAATGTCAAACCAAACTAAACATAAATCACTTGACAGCTGACAATATGGCCGCCAGTTAAAAAAGTGTTGCCAACTTAAAGTTCTATACCTCTATAAAAAACACCCTTTAGTAGAGATTATTGCTCAAGAACTTCTCTTTTAGCCGCATTCCTATACCTCGTCACTTCCGTTATAAATATAGCCTCTCATGCCAAACGTAGCACCAGCGGGGATTTTAGGTGTCATCAGTTATATCAGTAGAATGCGGTCGCATTTATTATCACTTAGTCAAAAAATACCGTTCAACATGAGTTTTCCCAATCGAGCATATTTGACACGACATTTTGCAGGAACAGACTTTAATGCAGGGAAAAAACGGTGATTTTCAGCCCATCGAGATTAGGATATGTAGTCAAATCCGAATTCTACCTCAACAAATTATTCGAAAATGACCTGTTACAATAAGGTGGTTTTTAAAATGTATTATTTGTGATGTTGTTACGTGTTATCAAAGAAATTATTAGTCTTTTGTTTCATTCATTCAGAAAATATTTTTGGTCTCTCGTCTAAAAAAAAATCCGAAAAATATGTCCCATAGACTTAAAAATATATGTAGCCTATGAACAACATTTTTGAGGATGACACCATACCTTTAGACACGGTAAATAAGTTGTTTTTGTTTTTAAAAATAATATCATCCTGTCATAAAATGAAGACCGGTGCTATCTCACTTTTCCTGATTAATAACGGCGAGATAGCATCTCCTAAAAACGAAAAGAAACCGTTTGATATAAAGACCGGGTAGAGGCCTTCTCGTTGCTGCTGCTGCTGCGTATCTTCAAAAGGGAATAAATCCACGTATTTTATGTGACGCGGTTCGAGGAATGTTAATAATTTAGTATAATAATATTCCACGTCAGATTATTAATGTAGCATTTCTAAAGATTTAACATTATTTATTCCTTTGACATTAATCACACGTCTTGAGCGGTTATTTATTGTCTTTTCGAATGTCTCCAGTCGCTCCGCCATCGGTGCATGATACCTTGTTTACTTCTGCAGCTTATTTGACAGTTTATTAATTTTATTTATTGCAAGGTGCATTTTGTTCGAAAGTTTTAAGGTTATTTAGGGGCATTATCTTTGGTAATTGATTTTCTGTCGACAAGTTTGTAAATAAAGAATCAATCGATTATGGTAAAACAATTAACATCTATTGTCATACTTTTGTCACAGATTAAACAAATGCAACAATAGGGGTTCCTGCCTAAGTCAAATTTCTTTGCGCATTACCTGTAATGAGGGTCTTTCTGTTTAATTTTATCCCAAAATCGGATTGTTGATTTGAACTAGAACGTGATAATTATTAAGAATTTTTCTAGTTTTGTGTGATTAAGACTAATCAGTCCATTTTATTTGACAGAAAAAAATGTTAATAAATTAAGGAAAAAAAAATCTTTTTGAAAATGCCATAAACAAAGGGCGAATATATACATATATATATATATATATATATATATATATATATATATATATATATATATATATATATATATATATATATATATATATATATATATATATATATATATATATATATATATATATATATACAGGGTGATTCAAAAATCGATCACGAAACTTAAGGGGGTGATTCTACTTGACAAAATAAGGGTAGAGCTTCATATAATTTTTTTTCAAAATGTCATTCGTTTTCGAGTTACAAGCCGTCCAAGTTCAAGTTTTTATTTTTTGTTTTTTGAATTACTCGCTTACAGGAAAACCGATTTGACTAATATTTGAAAGATAGGCTAAGTCTTCTGCGCTTCATCATTTTAGTAACAATTCACATTGATTGTTTGCCGCTAGAGGGCACCTTACCTACATTGAAAATTGTTTTTTTGTCATAATTTTTTAGTGTTGACAGCTACAGTAGTTCTTGGCATAATTTCTGAAAGACTGATGTCAGGCCTTTAAAAAAGGTGCTCTTTATTTACATCGCTAAACCCAACGGTTTAGACGTAAATCACCCTTAAAAATTAAGTGGTAAATTTACTTTTCTCATTTCATTACCACCAGCTACCAGGTAAGTAGCTATCAAAGTATACTAGAGCTGTCAGTTTAACATCAAATAAATTCGCTTTTTAAACTATTTAATTTATAATCTTAAAATAACTAATAATGGCTAATCAGTAAATATTCATATTATGGATTATTGCGATATACATTTAATTGATAAAAATTAATGAAACAGTACTAAACAAACTAAAAAAGATTCTCAAAATGTCCCCCATTTTCTTCAATACATTTCCTAACACTCTTCAAAAAATGTCGCCTAACTCGATGAAAAATTTCTGGTGTTTCTTTAATAATTTGGCACTTTTCGATTATCCTGAAGCGAAGATCCTCGACGTTGATTACTGGAATATCGTACACCAATTGTTTCAAATGACCCCAAAAGAAAAAATCCATAGGATTAAGGTCTGGTGACCTCGCTGCCCATGCCAATGGTCCACTTCGTCCTATCCATCGCTCAGGATACGTTGCATTCAAATACTGTCGGACACGTATACTAAAGTGGGGCGGAGCTCCGTCTTGGAGGATCCACATGTTGGCCCTTACTTCCAATGGCACATCTTCCAGATACAATGGGAGACGATTTTGGATAAAATCTAAGTATACGTCACCAGTTAATGGGCCATCAAAGAAATGAGGACCAATAAGGTAATCTCCTATTATCCCTGCCCACACATTTAGTGAAAATCTACGCTGATGTTTCATTTCTACCACATTGTTTGGGTTCTCGTAAGCATATGTGTGGATGTTGTGTAGATTTGTTATGCCATCACGAGTGAAACCAGCTTCGTCAGTGAATAATATGACGCCAATTAATCGATTATCGTGTTCATACTTAGCTAGGATCTGATTGCACATTTCCAACCGTCTCGGCCGATCATCGTCATAAAGAGCCTGCACCTTTTTTGAATGAAACGGGTAGAGTTGTTCTTCTCTTAGTATCCTCCATGAACTAGCCTGACAGAGCCGCACTTCATTCCCAATTTTTCTAGTACTAATACTTGGATTATCTTCAATAATTTCAAGCACTCTTTCTTCTTGTTGCACGTTTCTAGCAGTTCTAGGTCTTCCCCTATTTCCATTATAACTTTTAAAGGAACCACATTCCGCAAGCCTCCTGTGCACACTGGAAAATGTTTGAGCATGAGGGATATTTCTTTCCGGATAACTCTCCATATAATATCTTCTTGCCAACTCTGCATTACCATTTGCTTTTCCATAACAAAAATGGATATCACAATATTCGATATTTGAATATTGGTGATTAGCCATTATTAGTTATTTTAAGATTATAAATTAAATAGTTTAAAAAGCGAATTTATTTGATGTTAAACTGACAGCTCTAGTATACTTTGATAGCTATTTACCTGGTAGCGGGTGGTAATGAAATGAGAAAAGTAAATTTACCACTTAATTTTTAAGGGTGATTTACGTCTAAACCGTTGGGTTTAGCGATGTAAATAAAGAGCACCTTTTTTAAAGGCCTGGCATCAGTCTTTCAGAAATTATGCCAAAGACTACTGTAGCTGTCAACACTAAAAAATTATGACAAAAAAACAATTTTCAATGTAGGTAAAGTGCCCTCTAGCGGCAAACAATCAATGTGAATTGTTACTAAAATGATGAAGCGCAGAAGACTTAGCCTATCTTTCAAATATTAGTCAAATCGGTTTTCCTGTAAGCGAGTAATTCAAAAAACAAAAAATAAAAACTTGAACTTGGACGGCTTGTAACTCGAAAACGAATGACATTTTGAAAAAAAATTATATGAAGCTCTACCCTTATTTTGTCAAGTAGAATCACCGCCTTAAGTTTCGTGATCGATTTTTGAATCACCCTGTATATATATGAGGTATTTCTTATTTATTTCTTGGACCTTTATTAAAATATTTTTTATTTGCTTGTTTTTCCTGGGATTATGGTCCGTTAAAAAATGAAATTAAAATGTAATGATGGTGTTGTATTTTCTGTATATTACACTTTTTTTTAAACATTAACCGAAAAGTTAACGTTTTAAAAAAAAAATGTAATATACAGAAAATACAACACCACCATTAAATTTTAATTCCATTTTTTAACGGACCATAATCCCAGGAAAAACAAACAAATAATATATATATATGCAAAAAGTTTTACTTTTGGGATACAAGGGGGTCTTAATATAGTTCTGAAAGTATCAAAATTGTGTTTTTAAATGAAACCCCCTGTATATTATTGCATTTTTGGATTCTCCGATCAAAATAAGTGCCTATTTTTATAAGGTTTATAGTACCTAAACCTTAAAGGTTTTTAAATAATTTGACTTTTGACAAATCTAACCTAATTTTCATGTTTCAAATACCTAAGAAGTATTTCAGTTATGTCAAAGACTATATAGTCTTTGGTTATGTACTCGAAATTTACAGTGAAGTGTAACAATAAATCTTATTTTATATCTCAATTATAATAAACTTGCTATATTATACAGGGTGTCCAAAAATTAAAACCAGTCAAATAAGAAATTTAAGTGGCTATAATTTGATTAATTTAAATAGAACGCTATACTTTTTACCTTACTAGAAAATGTACCTTCTAAATACCTATCGAATGATGTAAGGGTGTTCAATAGCTATTTCTTTTGATAGTTCCTGTAGCAGCATTACTTCGTAAAGGTTCATTTTATTTTATTTGGGGGTTCTTCTAACGGATCTTTCCGTATTATCGTATACAAGAATTTTGGTATGAAAGTCGGTAGTTCTTCTTGGAGGGAAAACAAAATATCCAAGTATTTATTGGTAGCTGATTTCGGACGTCCTATATTTGATAGCTTTTTTACACTACCTACATGTATGGAATATCGTATCGGCAGTTGATTTGAAAATGGGTTCCAGTTCAGGAAAAGTTTAATTGAAAAGGGTGGTTTCTTGCTGGAAGGTTCTACGTCTCTCCCCATATCCTATCATCATAAGCAAAGTAATACGTTCTCGTTCTGTTAGCTGAACCATGCTATTTTATTTTGATACGCAGTTTACTTGATAAATATTAATACCACTGATCAGAAACTAATGTCAGCGAAAACTCAAATAGACTATCAACACGGAACGCGATTTATAGTCATTCAACAGGCTATGACAGCAATAATGGTAATAACATATTGACGATAGCACAAAACAGACGCAATGTACTTATAGTACATGTTCGAAATGTTGACCATCCGTTTCCAAACACTTACATATTTTTTTTTCGAAACCACTGTTAACTCTGGATAACATTTGTGGTGTTACAGTTTGAAAAAGCGTCTCTTATTCGAATTGTCCTGTTTTGTGGTGTTGTCGGGGGCACATTGTAGACAATTTCTTTCATGTATCCCATAAAAAGAAATCTAGTGGAGTTAAGTCCGGAGATCTCGGGGGTCTATTTTGAAATCCGTCTCTACCAATCTACCTGTTGTGAAAGTTGACATTTAAAAATTGCCGAACCTCGCAATGTTAATGAGACGGAGCTCCACCCAGTTGAAGCCACATAATTTTTCTAATATTTAAAAGAACACCTTCTAGTAACATTGGAAGTTGGTGTAAAAGAAAATCCCGAAACATCAAACCATTTAAAGATCCTTCAAAAAAGTAGGATTCAATTAAATATGGACCCAGTATTCCTCCCCACGCATTAACCGACCACCTATTTTGATTTCTCATAACTCTTATTCACGCAGATTTGAATCAGAATAGTAATGGAAGTTGCGTCTATTCACGAAACAATTGTTACGACAAGTACATTCATCACTAAACAACACATTCTCAAAAAAGTGTTCATTTTCTGCCACTTTATCTAACACTTACAAGCAGAATTCAGTTCGGTTGTCAAAATCATTTCCTTGAAGCTCTTGACAAAGCTGGATTTTATAAAGATAAAATCTGTATTTGTTAAGAATCCTTGAAACACTTGCTTGGCTAATGTTGGTATTTTCGGATATATAATTCTGACTAATATTGGGATCACTGAACCAAGTACAGTAAAAACATTTTCTTCATCCTCAGTGGTAGGTTTTCTTATAACAGGCTCTGGCGCTTCCACTTTCTCGAAATAGGTATAATAATCTCACAAAAACGGCTGGTTTAGGATGGTTTCTGTCAGGAAACCTTTGAGTATATACTCGAGAAGCCAACACACAATTTTGATGACATTCTCAAAGGATAAAAATTATTCAATTTGCTCTTCTTTTGGATAAATCTTCATTTTGACAAAGCAATAACACAACAATATTCAAATAATTCAATTCAATAAATGAAGTTTCACAGTTACAAAAAATAATACCGCTATTATAGCAGCAGGCTTCATAGACTAAACTGACAGATTAAATGAATTATCTGACGTTTCTAAATGCCATAGGTAACTAGATACATTAGAGTATCTATTCAAAAAATACAAAATGGTGCAGAAAATGATTATTTGGCGTATTCTCTGAAAACGCGAAGACTTAGCTAAAGAACACCCTTACACCATTCGATAGGTATTTAAAAGGTACATTTTCTGGTAAGTTAAAACATATAGCGTTGTATTTAAATTAATCAAGTTATAGCCACTTAAAGTTCTTATTTGATAAGTTTTAATTTTTGGACACCCTGTATAATATACCAAGTTTATTATAATTGGGATATAAAATATGATTTATTGTTACACTTCACTGTAAATTTTGAGTACATAACTGAAATACTTTTTAAGTATTTGAAATATAAATATTAGGTTAGATTTTGTCAAAATTCAAATTATTTAAAAACCCTTAAGGTTTAGGTACTATGAACCTTATTAAATTAGGCATTTATTTTGATCGGAAAATCCAAAAATCCAATAGTATACAGGGGGTTTCATTTAAAAAAACACGACTTTGATACTTTCAGAGCTTTTAGGACACCCTGTATAATATAAAAATAATTTTTAAAAGTAACTATATTTAATCCCATATATTCCAAAATTAAACCTTTTGAAAGGCACGTATTTAGGGTGAATAAACCTGTATATATGGAATCTAATCTTTATTATCGTACAAAAAAAAATCCCATCTGGTTCTTTCAGTACTACTCTAATATCAAGATGCCCCACGTGGCCATCTTTATACTGTTTTTTTTTTATAAAAACTAATTTCTTAATGTAACATAATATTAAATTTAATTAATGTGTACACGGGGTGCCGTATTGTTTGTGAAATTTTGTTCAAGGTAAATATACAATATGTTCTAAAAAATTTAACTAGTATAAAAAAATGCTCTATTATTTTTGGCATCCTGTAAATTCTGAAGAAGGTAAAATAAATTACCGAAACGTCAATTACATATAAAAAATGTAAAATATTGAAAGTACACCAATACTATTATATTTTAATTTAATTTTTTAACGGACTATAAACCCAAGAAAAACAAACAAATAAAAATATATTATTAAAAATGTACATAGATCATTTGTTATATTTCTGAGCATGGTTCATTATAAAAATTAAAATTAGAGATATACAGTAGTTATATACACACACACACACACACATATATATATATATATATATATATATATATATATATATATATATATATATTCTTGAGTCTTGAACCATAGATTATATCATTTTTCCTTTATTTTGTCTTCTCTTGGGTTCAGGTTCTACATTTAACAAAAAATGCAAAACAATTGTCGTTTCGCCCTTTATTTAAGGCATCTTCAAAATTTTTTTCTTCCTAAAAATATTTTTATATAATTAAAACAATCACATATCTACAATTTTAAAAAACAAACAAGACACTTTAAAAACAGTATTTAAATTTTTAAAAATATTTAATTTTACCGGTACACACCTTGACATTTTGTTACTCTATTACTAAATAAAATTCAATCTTTACATCGTCTACTGAGGATACATGGAATGCGAATGTGTTTTATTTTTTTATATTTTTTATATTTTACAATGGACAAAAAAACAAAATAAGGTATACGTTTACTTGTTTTTATCTTTTTTAATTTCAATCATTTCCTTTATCTGTAATTTTTGGTAATTCATATCTTTGTTTTTTTATTATGGTACTGTTATAATCAAAAGTACGTTTTGCGAACTATGTGTGTATTTGTTTAACGCTGTTGAGGCGTTTTTCGTATATTTATGGCCATTTAATCTGTTCTTCAGCAATTGGCTCGTCGTGCCTATATATTTTTTGAGACAATTTGACGAATATATTACATTTGATGTATTCATGAGAGGAGTTTTACTTTTTAAATTTGTGAACAATGTATTTAATTTATTATGTGACTTGTGGCATACGATAATATTATGCTTTTTTAAAATGTATTTTATTTTTTCTGACAGCTCACTAGTGTAAGGTAATGCTACATATTTTTGCTGTTTACGTTATATGTTTTTTTGTTTTTACGTTATTATAAAACTTCTATGTTCGTTTATCAAAACATTTTTAGGAAGAAAAAATTTTTGAAGATGCCTTAAATAAAGGGCGAAATGTCAATTGTTTTACATTTTTTGTTAAATATAGAACCTAAACCCAAGAAAAGACAAAATAGAGGAAAAATTATATATATATATATATATATATATATATATATATATATATATATATATATATATATATATATATATATATATATGTATATATAAATATATACATATAGATATTTCTTGATCAAGAAGTAGAGAACTGTTTCGAGTCTTTTTCAGATGCCAGCATATAAGTCTCCTTAAGGAAAAAGATTTTGGTTTTACCTAAAAATTAAAATACTTAATTTGAAGCATTGGAAATAATAAAAATTTTGAAAGCCACGCTGGGACAATAGACACTACATTCTTAACTGTGCAAAGTGCAGTGCTCTACTGCATTGAAAGTGAAATTTATGATACTAATGAAATTCAATATATTAACTTATTTTCAAACTGAAGATTTAAAAAAAAATATTAATGAATTGTACTTTTTGTGAAGATTGCAATAAAAATAACAATTTTTACGTCTAAATATCTTTATTAACAATGATATTTAGTTTACTCTGAGTGACAACAACAAATGCTCAGTTTTGGACACATTTTGAACATTTTTTAAACATAAATAAAATGTGGTGAGTGTCACAAATCTCGGGTGATTTGAATTTTAACTCTGGTTCTGTGCGATATTGCAAAAATAACGTGAATTAATTAAATGCATAATTTATTATAATTAAGATAAAGACTACCATTATTTTTAATGGAAAATAAGTTTTATCAAAACAAGCTTAAACTTATTTTTCCTGCTTATAATATGCCATTATTTTATGGTATTTAGTTAGTATTATACTTAAAATTGGACGTAATTTTAAGTATTTCAAGCCGTTGCTCGGCTCAAAAGTGAACAATTTCTCTTCTCCGCCATTTTGTTCAGTTCTTAAAACATATGAATGCAAACACATTAGTAAAAGTCACGAATAAAGGTAGGCCGTGGAGCAAATGATTGACAGAACAAGTGAACGCGGAATAACAATCGACGAATGGGGCTTGGACGTCCCAGCGGGCCGGAAATTTATGCGGCGACTAAGATGGCCCCCCGTGGTCAGATGGATGGCCTTCTGGGCAAGGAGTGTTATGACTAAATTTCGGGCGGAAGATGAAGATGAGCTCTGTGATTTAGGCGCTTAAAAAAGGTAGAAACATTCAATAAAAAAACTATAATTTGTTATACGAACTTGAAGTGGTTTTAAATTTACATTTAAACGCTTTTCGCTGCTTTTAAGAAATAAATTTAATTAGTCTTCAGTTCTGAAGTTATTTAAATTTCTATTATGACAAAGTTTCAGAAGTTTGAAGCTCTTATTATTATTTATAAGCAATTACCTTGCTGTGATTTCATTATACTACTTCATTAGGAAGATTAAATAAATGTTTCTCTCTCTATTTAAAACAAAATGAGCTCGATAAATCTTGCCGACCCGTCAGGTGGCGTGCCAGTCGGCCATCCATCAACCAATCTCAAGATGGCGTCCGTCGCCCCTAAATCATCGCAACCCGCAATCACTCGCCATAAATAGCGGCCTACTTCGTTTGTTCGTTTCGTTCTCGGTTTCTCATCAATGCTGATTGATTTTTTTGATTAGCGAGCACCGTGCAGGGGCGCGCCCATAATTTTCAACTGACGGGTAATTAAATTTACAGTCGAAGATAAATCAGAGCTATCGGACGATGCGATGCGAATATAACAACCGAACGGATTATGGAAGTTCGATTTACAGAGTTTTTATTATTAAGTGCAAAGATAAATATGCTGTCAGGTCAATCCTCAATATTTTCTCGTCACCTTGACTAACCCGTTCTTTTGTAACTTCTGCATATTAGAAGTAGTTATATTTGTTCTTTATACTGCTTGTTATTTTGGACTTTATCTCTAAGAAGTTTTTCGATTTGTTCTATTTGCATTCTTTTTAGATCTTTAGAGTATTTTTTTGAAGTAAGCACTAGGGCAAGAATAATGAGTGGAATACCAAAAATGACAGGATACATCAATTTCTTTTAAATCTTTTATGTTATAATCACGCACTTATAAAGTATATGTACTGATCGCCAAATAAACAGAAAATGTCCGGACCATGCTATGCGCCATTTTGGGTAAGGTGAAGTTATAATAACAGTGAATACGCTGTCGCCACTTCTTCTTCTTCTTCATGTGCCATCTCCGTTTCGAAGTTTGGCTATCATCATAGCTATTCGGACCTTAGACACAGCTGCGCGAAACAGTTGATTGGAGTTACATCCAAACCACTCTCTTAAGTTTCGTAGCCATGACATTCTTCTTCTCCCGATACTCCGTTTTCCCACAATTTTTCCTTGAATTATATTTTGCAGGAGTTGGTATTTATTTCCACGCATGATGTGGCCAAAATACTGCAACTTTCGACTGTCGCCACTGAAAAATTATAACGACTACACGTAATCGTTTACCTCCCACAGACAAGGTTTGAAGCAATTTGCATACCTTTCCGAAATTTCATCGACATAAGTAGTTGAACGAAGCGAATGGTAGAAAGAGATAAAATGACAGTATTACGTTACAACCTTACTCAACTTATCCAATTTGTGTCAATTGATTGTTATGTGTGGACGTCTGTCATACTATTGGTCGGTCGTAAAAATAAATTAAAAATTTTTATTATATTTTTGGTTGTTAAAAATAACTAGTCCTTAAAAAAAGCAATATGTTGACGAACCGTTTCTTCAAAACGATTTATTTTTTGAAAAAACAGTTGAAATGTTAATTAGGTAGTACACCGTTATTTTCAGTATTTTCTAATTAAAATTTCCATAGAAAGTTGAATGTTTCGCAAATTTCAAGTAAATTTGAGATTATAGACATACAAAATTAGTACACTAAATTCTGTTCATATCTCAATAGTATGAGCGTGCCGTGTAAAAATTGTTTTTCTACGGCTAGTTCTAATTATGGATTTAACATAAACACTTGTGTCCTTATATCCCCAAACGGTCGAGTATCTTACTTTGAGACAGTTAAGTGTAACATAATTGTTTTCATCAACACAACTTATAAAAAATTTGAAAAGTAACAATTTGTAAGATATTTAAAACTTTTATTTAAATAAGTAACATTCAATTTTTTATTCAAATAATGTTAAATGCAACACTTTACTTCCTTGGACTGTGTTAAACACTATACTACACTACAACTAAATAAATATTATTGATTATAATTTATTAGGAGATATAAATTTGAACCCTACAAGCCAACAAACGACGTCCTTCAGAATAAAAAGCTTATTTATAGCACGTTTGGTCTTCAAGCCTCTACAAATCTTCATAAAATAATAAAAAAAGTATATTAAAGGTTGAATAGTATAATTAATGGGGGGTCTTCGGGCTGGCCTATGGTTCCGGCCCCTGGTCGTATACAGTTCCTCTATCACCGGTCAAGTTTCAGGTTTTCTTTCAAACTTACTTGTCAGGACAGGAAGTCTTGCAATAATCGGCTAGATGTTTAGTGAATTCATACAATAATTGATTGGTGGATAGCTAGGACGATGGATTTTAGTAATGCTACATAGAGCAGTGGTCTCTATCGTTTCAAGTTTTATGAGTGCTGGCTTCCTGCAATTACTGTATATAGTAGGTATGTATTCTTATTAAAGTCTGTACATTGCTTTGTATATATGAGTTGTTTTTCTTGATATGCCTTTTTCTTTGTACATCAGACTCCTAAGGTATTTGGCCCTTTCTATACATTTTTTGTTTAACAGTTCCAAAGTGCCAATTGAAGATAATTTTGTGGTCTATATTTACACCTAAATATTTGACTGATGGCTTGGTGCATATTACTTGGTTATTAGGTTATTTCAAATAAATTTAATCCAAGGAAAAACAAAGATTATTTCACAATAATAACAACAATGACACTATTTTTTGACTTTTGACGGTTAATTTGACGTACCAAAACGTCACTTTTACCCAAAATGGCGCAGAGCATACTCCGGACATTTTTCGTTTGACAGCTCCATTACCACCTGTCATCCATTTATTTTCTGAAATCCGTGGTTATAATATACTGAGCTAAATAGGGACAGTGGGGACACAATTGTACGTGGGGTATAATCAAGGAAGTTGGGGGACGTCAAAGGAAGGAGAATATCCTAAAATAAATTTGGTCGGGCATGTAAAGCTGTACTCCCCTTAAAGGGGCTATACTGTACTTGCGCAGAAGGTTAGGGGACAGGACTGGACTTGAGTAACCTTTCATTACGTTATTATATTGGAAAATTATAATTTAGAGTTCATTATTAAATTATTAATAAAATAAATACTGATATAAAATAGATTTAAATATAATTCTCTGGGTAAAAATTTGCATTATGGGAAATCTTGGAAAACTTGGAAAAATTTCGGTACCTTCCCTATTTCGAGGTCGTAGAACACGGTTCTTACGTCCTTTTTCCATATTTTTTCCTCAGTTTTGCGGAAAATAGTGAAAAATACTTTTCACTTTAAGTTACGTTTTTTGTACTAAATTTTGTTACTACCACAAATTTCACACTGAAAGAAGTCTCTGTGTAATTATCAAAACTATCAAAAAACAAATAAAAACAAAATGGCTTTCGTCATTAAACAGTGGCGTGACTCGTTCCTAAAACCCGAAAAATTAGCGCTGTTGCCAAATTGTAAATACGATTTCTGTGAAATTCACATATATTCTTTTCTTTTACAGATTGTCCCGTCTTCACGTGGTCTTTGCTTGACAATAACATTTTTAATTAATAAATCTAAGTTAGTTCAGGTTAATTTTAGTTTTTCAAACTAACCAAAACTAAGTTAAACCTGAACTAACCACAACTGACCAAAAATTTTGGGTGGTTAAGATTAATTTTATCATTTTCTACACATTACAAAAATTAAACTATGGTGTTAACTGTAATGGATAAATTTAGGTTAGTTCAGATTAGTGTCAGTGTTACAAATTAACTAAAATCAAACTTAACCAAAATTTTTGGGTGGTTAAGATTGATTTTTTCCTGAGACTGTATAAAACATTACTTACTTACTTACTTACTCCATGGCTTACAACCCTGGGTGGGTCTTTGCCGACTTCACAATACTCCTCCATTGCTGCCTGTCTGCCATGGTATCTAGCGGATTATAAATATTCATTGCCTTTAGATCTTTGGCAATATTGTCTTTCCATCGGAGGCGAGGGTGTCCCAGTGGTCTTTTCCCTACCGGTGCTTTCTCCCACACGAGTTTGACTATGCGACTATCTGGTAGTCTTCTTACGTGTCCCGCCCACTCCAGTCGCTTAGATTTTATTTCTCGTACAATATTAGTGTCTCCATATAGACCCTCCAGTTCTTTATTGGTACGGATTCTGTATCGTCCTGTTGTTGCACCCACTGTTGGACCATATATTTTTCTAAGAATTCTTCTTTCGAAGACTCGGAGCCGTTCTTTATTTGTTACCGTTAATGTCCAAGCTTCGCACCCATATATCACTACAGGTCTTATTATTGTTTTGTATATGTTTATCTTGGTAAGTCTTGTTGTTAACTTGGATTTTAGGAAGTCTTGTACTGCGTAGAGGCACCTATTACCTGCTTGGATTCTACAGTTAATTTCTGTCGTTCCGTCAGTGTTTTAAGTAAGCATCGTTCCCGGATATTTGAACTCTTTATAGTTCCCCATTGTGATGTTTTGGCCTAGTCTGCCTCTGTATTGGTTGTTTCTAGTGAAATACAGATATTTAGTTTTCTCTTCGTTAATTTTAAGCCCAATGCTACTCGCACTTTTTTCGAAGTTATTGAAGGTCGGCTTGATATCCAGCGTATTGTTTCCCACAATATCTATATCATCTGCAAAAGCCAAAAGTAAATTGGGACCGTTATGATAAAACATCGCTGTTGGAGGTTAGATTTTCGCCTTTTTGCTGACGTATTCTACAGCTACATTAAAAAACAACGGGAATATAGCGTCAACCGGTTTGAGACCGTCATTTATATTGAACACCTCTGAAAGGTCTTGTCTAATTCTCACTTTGCTCTTTGAGGCACCAACACACACTTGGGTTAGTCTGATTAATTTCTTTGGGAAGCCAAGTTCCTCCATTGCTTGCCACAATTTAACCCTATGGATGGTGTCGTACGCCTGTCTAAAATCCACAAATAGTTGTTGCAGGTGTCGATTGAATTCCCAGCATTTTTACATTAACTGTCTAATGGTAAATATTTGATCTACGGTGGAGCAACTGCCCCTAAAACCACACCGACAGGCCCCTATAGTTTCCTCTGCATAGGGTTTAAGTTTTCCTAAGAGTACAATTGCGAGTACTTTATAGGCCGTATTAAGCAGAGTAATGCCTCGATAGTTGGCGCATTTCATCTTGTCACTCTTCTTATGTATGGGGACGATGACCCCTTCTTTCTATTTATTTGGTATTTCTTCTGTGAGCAATAAAGCTTCTTCAGATGGTTAGTGATTCGATAGAGGGCTTCTCGACCATATTTTAGGCATTCGGCGGGAATATTGTCACTTCCGGGCGCCTTGTTATTTTTAAGTTTAGTTATGGTTTTTTTGGACTTCTTCGTAGGTTGGTAAAGGATCTGAAATTTCAGCTGTTTGTACTGTGCTTGTGAGAGTGTTGTCGTTGTTATCCGAGTTCAGTAGTTGATGAAAATGTTCACGCCATGTGTTCATGACCTCTGTACATACATACATCTGTATAAAACATTGAAAAAATTAAACTATGTTGTTGACTGAGATGGACAAATTATATAGTTTATACCACGAAAGTATTTTACATCTGGCAACATGTCAAATGAATATTAGTCATTTTGCGCGAGTCTGATGGTCGATGGCCTCTTCGGAAGGTAGTTTTGGTTTTTCGTTGAAAACACAAGTTTCCCTAATACATTACAGACATAATATTTTAACTAGTACCATTGAAAATAAATATGTAAGTAGTTCAGTATTTTCTTCAGAAAAACAAGTTTTTCGGGAAAATGAGGAAAAATAGTGAAAAATCAAAGCCGTGTTCTACGAAATAGCGGGAAAGTATAGAATTTTTTCCAAAAAACGTCGTTTTCCTAGATTTTTCATTATGTAAATAATTACCAAAATATAAAAAACGTATTTGCCGAAAATAATGAATGAATACCATATATTGATGCATTGTCATAAATAAAATGTCTCCACAAATGTCTTGATAACATATATAAATATAAGTTTCGAAATTTACTTAATGTCATTTTCTGCATGTTAGGATATTTTTTTAGGCATTTAGCTTATTTTTGTAGCTTTCCATATCCCTTTTAACTTCCTTGGGTACAATGTAAGATGGCTCTAAATATTCAAATTTTAAACGAATTCGCTCACTTCCGTTTCGGCCAATCACAGCGCTTCATTAACAACACAGGACCTAGTGAAATATGACCGCTCTGCAAAAACAAAGCTGTGAAAAGAAACAAATTATTTTCAGTGTTATAAAGTTGGAATTTCTTACCAAAGAATATTTGTTTTTAATAAAAGAAGTAGTAATAGCAGGTATGTGATGTTTTTTATGTAAATTTTTAATACTTTGACTATTTAATACTGTTGATTACAAAATGGAAAATGTAACCTTAGTTTTTTCGGTTCGTGTTTAAAAATTTCGAGATCCTAAGGGACATCTCCGCACGGGGCATAATGGAATACTCTTCTATAAAATCCCGTTTACTTTATTGATTTTTGTTGCAGATTTTGAGGTTATAATGGTTAGAAACCATGTGAGAAAAACTGAGAGGGACCTGCATAGTGAAGCTAATTTGCGAGATGCTATATAACTCGTAGAAGGAGGAATGAGTTTGCTACACGTTGCTAAATTAAAAGATGTTAAGTGCACTACGTTTCATCGCTATCTTCAAAAGAAAACAACAACGGGAGACGGAGCAGAAATACGAATCTGTGCCGTCCAAAAGATTCAAGAGAACTCGAAAACTCATTTGAACAATATTTGGTGACTTGTTCAGAAATGTGCCACGGTCTCGAAATTTTGGAGATAAAACGTTTAGCTTATGAGATTGCCAAGTATCCACAATCCTAAAATCCCTAAAGCTTGGAAGAGCGGTAAATGGCTAGCATTGATTAGCGTTATCGCTTCAAAAAAACCTTGAAATAAGATTTTGTAAGCCTGAATCCTGTAAATTGTCTAAGGCATATCTTAATGTCTGTTTCTTTCACTAGTAAATCAGGAATAAAACGGAACAAGAATTACAGAAAATAATGTTTAAATATACACTTTTATTAACATAAAATATGTCAAATCACAAATATAAAATTTTAAAAGTGTTCTTGAAATAATTCTTCCTCCTCCCCACTATGAAACGGCACCAAAGTACCAGATTCTTCTACGTCATAGCGACCAATTAAATTCCACGAGTCTGGCGCGATTTCTACGTTGCCAGCATCATCTTTTGGTATAATAAACATCGGCAACATTTGATCTAACGTTCGATCTTTATTCGCCACTTCTGTGGGCTGAATTAATTGAGCTACCACAGGGTCCTCGTTGGTCTTGAGCTTCAAGATGTTTTCAGTTTTTGGAATAATTCTAAAAATGGAAGATAAATATCAAATGTGGCTTAAAAAACTTGATATTTTTTGAAATACGTACCTGTCAGTAGGTCCAGATTGATCCAAACTCTCCATATCGATCAGATAGGTGCGATCTTCATGAGCTTCGTAAATTCCTGCAACGTACGAGGCGGCATCATTGGTGTTCACGAAAACTTCGTTATGGCGAAGAAGAAGATGATTTTTAAACTCCTTCGCAGTATTGGTTTGAAAGTGTGGGGTGCTGGTGCAAAATTTGCATTCGTAGATGCATTTTCCTGGATGCTTGGTTGTTGAAAGAATGTGTCTACGGAGGTTTTCCTACAAATATTAGATATGAAGAATTTTACTTTGATGTTAAATTAAAATTTTGATGTAGAAAAACATACCAAGTTGTTACATTTGTAGTCGCAGTGTGGACAGCTGTATGGTTTGGCTCCTGTATGAAGTCTTATATGTCTTTTTAAATGTGCTGCTGTTCTGGATGTAAATGTACAAATACTGCAGTGGTACTTTTTGGTAGCGTCGTGAATAGTTAGATGTCTGAAAGAAAGGGAAACATAATAAAAATTGGCGATTTGGAGCTGTAATTTGATCCATATTTATACTTCTAGAGTTTATTTTGATTTTTAGAGGAATGATTTTGAGAATAATGGTTCATATAGTACTTATTAATAGTGTTACAAACTTTATAATGTTAGAGATGTGGTAGCTTTGGGCAATTTTCGTGGCCTTACTTGCCTTGCCGCCTGTAACGATTAAGTTAAAAAAAATACTACAATACTCCCAAATAAGTGTTAACTGATTCCATTCTAGTGTAACAAATTAGTTATTTTTGTTTTTCTTGTTGTTTATAGGTTCCAAATGGCTTGGGAGAACTGCATATAGAATATATTAAATACATTAAGCATAATAGTCCGGTCAAAATAGACATTGAAGGTTACATTAATTCGCACCTTGCTAAAAATTGGCATGAATGTTGGGAACCCTATTATACACAATTTGTCAATTATCCACATCAATCCGAAGTGTGGAAAAAAATTTATTCAAGGTCAAATGTTGCAAAAATCGGTTTTTTGAGTTTTCCAGCTAAACGGTAAGTTTTATAATAAAAATAGGCGAGACAAAAATTATTCATCATACAATTATCTATAAAAATTGTTCATACACTTTTTTTCCTAAGAATCACCATTTCGGAGATACAGCGATGCAAAATGTTGAAAAAGTTGTATTCTTCATAATATACATGTCAATTACCGTAATATACGTTACAGAACGATAATATAAGTAAAAATATTAATTTTCGTAGCGTATACATACATATTATACAGTTTTAAAAATATAAACTCCAAAAAAAAACCAATCCCTCATTTTATATGACCGTACGGCCTTGAGCAACATCTGTCTGCTATTCAATTGTCCACGTGGCGACGCTCTTATACCTGCTCCTTTTTGAAGGGCCTCCCTAGATAGAATAGTATTAGTCTCAAGCATTCTTTCGTAGTAAGAACACGTAGTTATTGCTTATATTTTCAAACAAAATTTGTGCAGTTTTGTGTTTGTAATAGAAATGTCGCAGTTGTGCTTTATTTGTAATAAACATTTGACCGAAAGCGAAACAGTTACTGTTGATCGTGGCCTAAAGACATTAATTAATGCAAGTATTGAAAGAGGTGATGAATTTTCGGAATACCTGAAAGACCAGATTTCTGTGACAGTTCATGTGCAGTGTCGAAAAAACTATACTCGGAAGGGTACAATCGCTGTATTGAAAAGAAAACAGGATGAAGAACAAGCTAGTACATCAAAAATAAGTCCACCTCGTACTAGAGCACGCGTAAATGAACCATTTTTTTGTTTTAAAAAGTGTTGCTTATTTTGTGGCAAAGAATTGAATGAAGAGCTAGAAAACAGAAAAGCACTGAAGTATCGGCGTAAAATTTTTCATGTAACAACACTTTCATTCAAAGAAACAATCCTGAATATAGCCCAGACTCGTTCTGATCATGTAGCAAAAGCTGTTATTACTCGAATTGAGTTCGAACATGATTTAGTTGCTGCCGAAGCTAAGTATCATAAAGACTGTCATAATGCCTTCTTGAGACCGACTACGGGGGGTCAAGCCGGTCGTCCTCAATCTGAAAGTACGAATCTTTTAATGGAAGAAATATTTGCACACATCGAAAATAGTGATGATTGTCAATTTTCATTAGACGAATTACAAAATATTTGCAACAATTCGTTAGATAATAGAACCATTAAGTTACGATTAAAGTTGAAGTATGGCGATAAAATTATTATAACAGAAAAGTCAGGAGCATCAACATTAATATGTTTTGTTGATAATCAATCAGACGAATAATTTTCTCAATTTACGCATTACTTACACCGCTCTTGTTATTTACAATAGTACCATTTTCAATTTAATACAATAGCTTTTTAACTCAACAGAAGCACAATAGATCGTGGAATAGGCCTACCGGGGAAACCACGTAAAAAAAAACGCGCCATGTACACTACCTCACGGGTGGCGCGGAAACGTGTGCATATTATGAAGAATACAACTTTTTCAACATTTTGCATCGCTGTATCTTCGAAATGGTGATTCTTAGGAAAAAAAGTGTATGAATAATTTTTATAGATAATTGCATGATGAATAATTTTTGTCTCACCTATTTTTATTATAAAACTTACCGTTTAGCTGGAAAACTCAAAAAACCGATTTTTGCAACATTTGACCTTGAATAAATTTTTTTCCACACTTCGGATTGATGTGGATAATTGACAAATTGTGTATAATAGGGTTCCCAACATTCATGCCAATTTTTAGCAAGGTGCGAATTAATGTAACCTTACCCCTATTTTTGATGCTAACTTGACCGGACTATAAATTAAATTAGTAAATACATTAAGCATTCTTTAAAAATACATGTGGCAAAATTTAATTAGATAAATATACATTTTATATTGTTATCTATACAGTCACGGCAAACACAGGAAGTTCTTTTTACCTAAAATACTTTATATATGATAATTTCACATAAAGAAATATAAGATATTATTGGAAAACAACACAACGAAAAGTAGATAGTAAAGTTAGGTTAAGTCCAATGGAAATCCCCATAGAAAAGATTCGTATTAATGCATGACAATGCTTGGCTATATGCAGCTGGAATGGTGCCTAATAAATATTTGATAATTTTGTCCATGAGTGTATATCTCTCAAATCGCTAAAGCTATGAACTTTGTTAAGGAAAAACAAAGACTTGTTCCAAACCCGTTCCTGATATTATTCAAATGGATTACGGATCTATTGTATATTCCTCCGCTCCTCACTAGCAACTCAAGAGACCGGTCCCTATTCTTAATAGTGACTTGCATCTTGCTCTAGGCGCCTTCTGTACTAGTCCCACCTCCAGGTTATGTAACGAATCGTAGGTTTTACCCCTCAACTATAGAAGACAAGTATAACTGATCAACTATGTTAATTCCTTGAAGTTCAGGCCTTTCATACCCCATTACAGACTATTTTTGTATCCCCTCTCAGTCACAATTCTCGATTCCCAAGCTCTCACCATAGGCACTACCATCTTGAACAAAACTATTTTTTACGGTTTTCAAACTCTTTTTCTTACGACAAACGCACGTTTCCATCGAGTAACTTAACCTACATTGTAACCGATTTGTTCCTGCGGCCTTTTTCAAAGAAATCACACATTAAAGAATTCCTTAAAAGTTACTTCATAAAATTTATTTAAACCAATTATAACTATCCCGATCTAATATTCACGGACGGATCCAAGAGTAGGAGCTGCTTTTCTTTCCTCCTCCCATGAATTTTGCTACCATCTGCACTCCTCTACCAGCATTTTCTTTGCTGAGCTGTTTGCAATCTATAAAGCCACAGAGTTCATCAAAATAACATACAAAAATTTCTGGGTCATAGCTACCGGATTCCCTTAACTCTATTCACTAGTTCTGTTAACGAAATATTATCTTGAAAAAATAAATATTCAGGAAAAAAAGTGTCATTTCTCTGGTCTCCTAGTCATGGGGGAATCCCTGGCAGTGAAAAAGCTGACTCGTTGGCCAAGGGCGATCCCAAATTCCTCTCTATTCACTTAATTTTTCACCCGAAAGATCTCTTTGTGTTCTGCAAACATAAAATAAGAACAATTTGGTAGTTGGAATAGGACCTCCAATCAGAGGACAATAAGTTGTACGAGACAAAAGGTTGCTATTCCTCATGGTTAAACTGAGGATCAGCCATACGAGGCTGACACATGGCTATCTTATTGATCGCTTGTACCCCCTATGTACGACCTTTGTAACCTCCTCCTATCCATAAAACACATATTTACTAACTGTCTTAAACTTTCCCTCACATTAGTTGAGTTTGGTATTAATGGTTCCCTCAAGGAGAAGTTTTTATATAAAAACACGGAAAGAGTAGTTGTCTTCCTAAGGCCTCCTCATTATCCTTATGAGTATAATCTCATGTTACTCTTCCTCCCCTTTCTTTCCATTTCCTCCACCCAGTTGATTTCCTCACTACAATCTGTTATTTTACCTTATTTCATCCATTTTATTTTATTTTATAGTAATTATTTTACCAATTTTTTTCTTACTTTCATCGCTCAATGTCTGTACAGTATTTGTCCCCATTCCTATTTTAACTTGTACAGTGATTGCGCGAGAGAGTTCATTTATTGGCAGCATATTCACGTTTAGCGCTTGGTCTATAGCATTATATCCATCTTTTGTGTTTGGTCTATAATTTTAATTTTAATAGTTTAGCGGACATCAAAAAGTTCATACGGATTGGCTTGTCCATAATTAATATAAATTAATCAATCAAAAACTACTCCTAATAAGAGTAAAAATTTTTATTCTCGGTGTGTAGACATATCTCTAAATTCATGAGAACTTGGTAAATAAACTCCTTTTTTCAAAAGTTTCATCGTTCTTCGAAATTTAACTCATCATCATCCTCACCATCATCACCCTGAGTGTCTCTCCATTCAGGCTTGAAATTTTGGAATTAGGCCTTTTCCAGTTCTCTCCTTTTGTTTAATGCTCTTTGTCTTCATGGCAAGCTTGCGTGTCTTGTTAGGCCATCAGTCCAACTCATTTGGGGTCACGTTTTCTTTCAAGGGTCACCAGTTTTGTATAAGGTAATTCTAACGATCATTTATCTTTAGGCTATTACATTGGGATGCTGTGGTTACCATCGAACATTTGTTGAAGATTGTCACCTGGCGCGCAGTGCATACAGCAGCACATTTTTCGTGTATAAAGAGTCGTGAGTCCAGTAAAAACAATTCAAACTATCATTTGTCTTTAATAGAGAGTTCCATTGTTTTATAATCCATAACTTGATAATATTAAAATAATAAAAGGAGGTGGATGACCCCTGAAATAAACAGCAAACGATATAAGAAAAATACCCTATCTTTTTAAATAAGGAGTCGTATCTAAAGGGCGTTGGTTACTTCGAAACCGAAATCAAAATGAATTCCAAAAATCTCAAATGTAATTTTTACTTTCATCCTTTCATGAATTATGGCATTTGCTACTTAGTTGTATTCTTTCTAACTTCGCATATTTAACCTGAACTAACTTGTTCGGAGTATTGTCGAGACACAACTTCGCCAATCAGTGGCATTTACTACACGATGTAGGAAATAACATTTACTACTTGCAACATAAAAATAAATACTTCTGATTAACAAAATATCGTGGCATTTATGAACAGAGATATGAAAATGCTTCAAAATTATGATAAGTGAAGTGTGAATATTGTGTGCCAGACTCCTCGTGATATTTAATACATTTTGTTATTATGTGTCCATCTACATTGATTATCAATGTTGCTTTTTATGTATATTTTGTGGTATTATTCTATATCTATGGTCAGTGGCGTATCTGCCCCCCCCCCCTTCGTAGAATTTTGAAATGTGTCCTTCTATACTGCACCCGTCTTGATCCTTTATAATTTATTCATTTTCATCAGGGACTTGAGGGCGCTTCAGGATTGGCTGCTCCCCCCCCCCCCGCACCGCGGAGCCTGCGAGGTCGTTATTTACGCAACTGTCTATGGTCGATTCGGAAATTTATTAGTCCTTTTTCTACCGCTCAACTCATAGGGGTAGTTAAAAGGCATAAACGAAACTGTAAGTATAAAAAAAAAGCGTTATACGATCGAATTCACATACATGGTTTGAAATCTAATCTATAGATCCGTCGTGTTGTTTAATATAACTGAACGCCACTGTATAATTTCTCTTTTAAGCAATCGTTAACGAGCACAATTTACCTATAAAAACGTAAATTCCGATAAAGCCTAAACTCTATCCGTTCGCGAACGTGACAATAAAGTCCGCTCTTGACGCGAAGACAAGACCGGGCTGCGATCTCGTCTTCGATAACCGCCTAATTACACGGCCGAGACTCACCGAACGTCAATTAATTCGGCCGTATCCGCCCGAACAAGTGTTGCCCGCCTAATTTATGCTCTGGGACCGAACTATATGTGTAGTTTCTCTAAGATTTATATGGAAATGCGTGCCGATACGGGACTGTTATACTCTTAGGTCAAAAGGATGTGCTTTAGTATACGTAAAATTCATATTTGGAATACGGGAAATGTTTTATTCCAGACGACGGAACTAGTTTTTTGAGTGTAAATGACGAGATCTCATTTTTACTAGGTGTTTGATTTTTGATGTACGTTATTTAATATAATTTTCATCATCGGATAACTTTTTTAAATCCATCGTTTAAACCCGATTTATTAATCAAGAAAATTAAACAATATAACGTTTTCCAAATTTTAATTAAAAGATAACATTGATGTGGATTAATCCTTTTTCCCTTCAGGCGAACTCTACTCTCTTTCCATATTCGTTTCAGTGGAGCCGTAACTATATATATATATATATATATATATATATATATATATATATACATATATATATATATATATATATATATATATATATATATATATATATATATATATATATATATATATATATATATATATATATATATGTATATATAATTTTCTAGATTCTTGAACCATAGATTATATAATTTTTTCTTTATTTTGTCTTTTCTTGGGTTTAGGTTCTATATTTAACAAAAAATGCAAAACAATTGACGTTTCGCCCTTTATTTAAGGCATTTTAAAATTTTTTCCTTCCTAAAAATATTTTTATATAATTAAAACATTCACATAAGAAACATGTCTGCAATTTTAAAAACAAACAAACACTTTAAAAACAGTATTTAAATTTTTAAAAATATTTAATTTTACCGGTACACACCTTGACATTTTGTTACTCTATTACTAAATAAAATTCAATCTTTACATCGTCTACTGAGGATACATGGAATGCGAGTGTGTTTTATTTTTTATATATTCTTTATATTTTACAATGCACAAAAAAATAAAATAAGGTATGTGTTTACTTTTATGTTTAAGAGGATATTCAATTTTTGATTCTTATTTGACAGGATCAAATATTTAATATTTTTGTTTAATTAGGCTTGTGTAAATGTGGCTCAAATTTCCCATATCTGTTCTGTCGTTAACAGTGTGTTTTTATCTTTTTTAATTTCAATCATTTTCTTTATCTGTAATTTTTGGTAATTCATATCTTTGTTTTTTATTATGGTACTGTTATAATCAAAAATATGTTTTTCGTCCTGTGTGTGTTTGTTTAACGCTGTTGAGGCGTTTTTCGTATATTTATATTCATTTAATCTGTTCTTCGGCAATTGGCTCGTCATGCCTATATATTTTTTGGGACAATTTGTGCAAGGGATCGAATATATTACATTTGATTTATTCATGAGAAGAGTTTTACTTTTTAAATTTGTGAACAATGTATACAATTTATTATGTGACCTGTGACATACGATAATATCATGCTTATTTTAAATGTATTTTATTTTTTCTGACAGCTCACTAGTGTAAGGTAATGCTACATATTTTTGCTGTTTATGTTCTATGTTTTTTGTTTTTACGTTATTATAAAACTTATATGTTCGTTTATCAATTATTTTGGTGATAGTCTTTTCGTTGAAATTATTATTTATTAGTGTCTTTTTCACTTTTTGCAGTATTTTTGGTCGGAATTCTGGAGACGTTAGAGCGATAGCACGATCAGACAGACCGATTATAACACTATTTTTTTGAGTTTTTGAATGGTTAGAGAAACAGTTTAGACATTTACCTGACCAAGTTGGTTTGGTGTACTATTCAGTTAAAATTTTGTTTTTTCTGGGTATAAGTGTTATATCTAGAAAATTTATTTAAAAAAAATATATAGGAATGACCACACAGTTACTTAAAAATAGATTAAATGGGCACAAATTTACGAGAAATGCTACGATTGCATTAAATAAACATGTACGAGAAACAGGTCATTCTTTCAACTACAACAATACAACAATACTTGAACGTGACCATAATTATAACAAACTGAGTGTAAAGGAGATGATGGAAATAAAAAAAGAAAAAAAACGCAGTTAACGACAGAACTGATATAAGTAACCTAAGCCACATTTACACAAATCTAATTAAATATTAATATATCCTCTTAAAAGTAAATAGATGGGAATATCCTCTTAGAACATAAGTAATGATTTAAAAAATAATGGAATAAAAAAAGAATTGTTTTTCTAATATCACAATCAGTACATTGTATTTTTCAGTATCGAAATAGAAATAGCAAGTTAAAGGTGCGTACTTACATATTTTTGTAAAAATTTGAATATTTTCAAAATTATATTTTAATCGTAAAATAAGTTTTTTAAAAAATTTTTTTTGAATTGTCTTTTAACTTTTTCTGGATTTTAAACATAATTTATGTATTTTAAATTTTAGGTTTTAAGTGAAAAAAATTGAATTAAAGAAAATAATATAAAAAGACACTTTTTGAAAATGCCTTAGATAAAAGGCGAAACGTCAATATATATATATATATATATATATATATATATATATATATATATATATATATATATATATATATATATATATATATATATATATATGCAGTAAATGCAAACTTCTCTCCATCTTATCCTTTCTGTGTTAGAACAGTTCTCAGCGAGTAACGAGACGAACCGCACTTGAAAATGCCAAATGAGATTTTGGCGAAACGTCGTGAAAACGATTTTTTGAACGAACGGATTGAAACCCGGAATAACCAAACTATTCATATATATATATATATATATATATATATATATATATATATATATATATATATATATATATATATATATATATATATATATATGACTGGCTCTCTGTCAATTTTTTAAATTATAAACTTCATTTTTCATGAAATATTTAATTGAATACCCAACTTACCTTTTTAATTGCTTTTTAGTTTTTCCCTTATAATCGCACAAATCACAGCTAAAATTTTTCTCTGTACTATGTATTTTAAAGTGTTCTTGGAGTTCGCTCATTTTTCGCGCAGTGTAGAAACAGCCAATTTCCGGACACCTGCATACTTTTCCGCTATGAGTTAGCATGTGCTGTTGTAAAGTAAATCTGAAATAAAAAGACTTAATAAGCAATTAAAATAGACAATTTTAATTTAAACGCTATATTTATTAAAACATTAACTATAAAACTCGGTTTTATTTCTAATATTAAAATATTCTCTGTGGGTATGAATTCCTTTATTTTTATGATCAGGAAAAAAGGGGTATTTGTTAAGGGGAAAGAAAACAGTTCAGTATTGGGTCCTACAGTTTCATGTGGGTTCCGAATTATTATCCTCGGCTCTTTTCAACTATGAACTTTATCGCCTGTAAAATATCTATTGCAGGAACATACACTCTAGTTTATTGATTTTAATCTTACTCAGGCAGAAAATTAGAAAGCGTCAGCCTCATGAGCTTATTGTATCTCCTGCTGTAAGTTGGTTTAAATAAAGAGGTTTGTTTTTTCCTGCTGCAGCAGCCTCTTTAATGAATTTTTCTGAATGCTAAATTCCATTCTAAAATAATGTCTTCTTTTCACATAGTGTACATATAGGTTTCCGTCCATAAGATCCCAGAGTGTGAATATGCTTCCTTAGGAAGCAGTATTCGGTTAAGAGATCCGTTACCCTTCTAATTTCGTTTTTGTTTAAATTCAGTATTTCAGTACTCACTGCTTTGAATGACACATCTAGCTTTATATGTTTTTATCTCCGAATCTGTGACCAGTACGACTAGCATTGTTTTTCATTCCATCCATCGAACTGAGATTTTTAGTATACCAATTACAGACTTAGGGCCCACAAGAGTTGTCGTCTCATTTCCTGCATACTCCGGTGACAAGAAAGGCATCCACCTATTTATAATTATCCAAGCTGGTAACCTACTAACGTTTTTAGTGTATTTTAGCCATTCATGAACATTGTAATACTTACTGCTGGTTTTGTATTCCCTTTTCGGGTTTTCCTGAAAGCAAATGTCAATTAAGTGAATTGCTGCTTGGAAGCTACCATGTTTTCCTCGACGTTCAAACATGCTGAGGTTGCATGCATTTCTACACCTGCTCCTCTGCCAATATACTATACCATTTTATTAGGATGAAGCTCTCTAGTAAGTTAGTTAAGTTTTAAAGTGTTTAGTGATTTCGGTATAATCAGACTCCATCTAGTCCAGTGTCTAACTTGAATGAGCAAATAAGCTAGTTTATGCTGGTCGCAAGTTACGTGATCATTTTGATATTCATAATTCACTGTTGCAACTCACTACAGAAAATTTTTTAAATGTGCGTGAACGCTTGAGAGATACCTTACCCGTCATTTTCCTGAAAGAATGACTGAAAACATCTCCTTTGTGCGTGTTCGAGTCTTAAAACAACCAAACATCTCCATCCGGCATCGTCTCCAAGGGTTAGACCTCCATGGTAACATTCTCCAATGAATTTTGAAGAAAGATTTACACTTACAAGATCCAGCTGACCCAATATCTCTTGTCTATTGATCATGAACAGTGCAGAAACTTTACCAATTGAGTCTTGGAACCACGCAAGTGCACAATGCATCCATAACAAGATCATCATTAAAAACGAAGTTAATTTTTACCTCAGTAGTTTCGTCAACAAGCAGAATTGTAGGATCTGGGGAGCAGGAAATTCATATTGTAAAAACTTCCGATATATCCTCAAAAAGTGTGAGTTTAGTGTACCATGTATGCAAGGGGGATCACTGGAGTTAACTTTTTGAAAACGGTGAAGTTCCCTCTATGATCGTTAAGACAGTTGCTACTTTGGCATGTTTTCACTGTGATTTTAACAGAATAGCATCACACTGCATTTGAAACAGGCGTTGTTGCAAATGAAATTCTCTCGTTTTGGAGACCAAAACTGGCCGCCAAGAAGTTGCGATTGAACTTGTTTGGATTGGTTTCTTTCGTTTTTCTTTAAAGTAAGATCTATGCGAATTATTTTGAGATTTTAGAACTCAAAAAAGAAATTGAATTAAATTCGACAATCCGGCAAATACATTACTCCAAAACATATTCCGAAGTTTTCACGGATAAATTATTTCTTCTTCTACAGGTGCATATCCATTCTGGATGTTGGCGATCATCCCAGCGATTAAAAGTATGTTGATTGCCGTATGAAAAAGACTGGTAATCGTCATCAAGAACCATGTTAGTAGATATTTGAACCACGAAATCTTTTGCCTTCAGTAGTTTGTGTACTCTTCTGTGTATGATTTGAAGAAATCTTTAAGTAGATGACTTACGAGTCTGATGGTACGACATTCTTTCACATATATTTGCGCTGTTTATTTTTTGCAATGGTAAATAATTTCGATTTTGGCCAGCCTTTTGGTATTTTTTCGGTATCAAATATGTGATTGAATATGTTGGTTAACCAGCTGATTCTATTAGTATTCAGTAGTTTAAGAAATTCTGTGTAAATTGTGTTGAGCCCAGGAATTTTTTCTTCTTTTATTAACTCAATGCCTATTTTCACTTCATCCGTTGTTACGCTTATTCCTGAAATACGTACCGGTTCTGGCTGTCTGTCTGTTCTCTCATCTTCGAAGTGTGTTCTATGTATTGTTTATCTTCATTGTCCATCAGATTTCCCAACGTTTGTGATTTAAGCGTTTGTATTGCTTCTCTTATTTGTCAATGTAAGTTAAACGAATCGTGTTTCTATTATAAATCCTTTATTTATGAATATTTTTCTTCAGCTCGTCTTTCTTTTGCTAGTCTCATATCTTTCTGTTGTATATTATTAAGTCTATATATTTTCATCCTCCTCTTTCCTCAGTCATATGCAAAATGTTCTCAGTCATCCAAGCTTTCTTTTTAATAGTTCTGTTTGGATTTTCTACTAAGTTGTTTCACTCTTGTATCTTTGTTTCTATTTTATTGCTACCATTTCTTTAAGATTTTCATTTCCTTCTTGCAACGCTTTACTTCTTGTATTCGGTTCTTTCAGTTTTCTTATGCCAGTCCACTTTTTTTGGTATAAGGTGATTGAATTTTTTTCATTTTTGCTTCCAGGAGTCCAATCAATGGGTTGTGGTCGGGTGTCACTGCGCCAGGATATGTCTAGACTGAAGTGAAACTGTTTTGGAATCGCTTGTTTACTAATAGGTAGTCAAGAAACAGTACAAGCAATTAACAAATTAAAGAACGCAAAATCCCCAGGCTCTGACAATATACCGGCCGAATTTCTCAAGTACGGAGGGGAGGTTTTACATAGACAATTACACACACTAATCACACTTATATGGAAAGAAGAGAAAATGCCAACAAAATGGCACGAAAGCATAATAATCCCTATTAATAAAAAGGGAAACAAAACCAAGTATTCCAACTATAGAGGAATCTCCCTACTTAACATGGCATACAAAATCTTATCGAATATCCTATTAAGTAGACTAGCGCCTTTTGTAGAAAATTTCCTAGGGGAATACCAAGCCGGATTCAGGAAAAATAGATCCACTATAGATCAGATCTTTACTATAAGACAGCTACTTGAATTTAATAAAACTATCCACAATCTTTTCATCGACTTCCGACAAGCATACGACAGCATTAAAACAGGTCAACTGTGGAATGCAACGGCAGAATTTTTGATTCCAAAAAAACAGATCCACCTCGCCAAAGTATGGGTAAATGGCTGTAGATCCAGGGTACGAATAGGTAACCAACTCTCAGCATCGTTTGAAATAAACAGTGGCCTAAAACAAGGAGACGCACTGTCACCCCCCCCTCTTGAATATAATCCTGGAAAAAGTAGTGAGAACAACACAAATTAGAACAGAACTAATAACAGTAAATGGACCAAAATTACTACTAACATACGCGGACGACATTGATATTGTTGGAAACACCGTCACCAATGTAAAGGAAGCTTTCAACAAAATAGAGATAGAGGCAAGGAAAACCGGTCTAACGGTCAATGAGGAGAAAACCAAATACATGTGCATAAAGAGACAAAAGAATCGAGATAGAATAGGACAAAATGTAACAATAGACACATATAACTTTTAAAGAGTGGAGCGTTTTAAATATCTCGGAGCGACAATCATCGCAGATAACGATATCGCAGAGGAGATAAAAGGGAGAATTCAGGCAGCAAACAGATGTATGTATAGTCTCAACAACACCATCAAATCCAAGAACCTAACACGAACCCCAAAATGAGGATATATAGAACAGTGATTAGACCAGTGCTCATGTATGGCTGTGAGACGTGGATGCTGACAAAAGCAATGGAAATGAAACTTAGATGTTTTGAGAGGAAAATCCTTAGAAGGATTTTCGGACCCTATCACGATCCCAATACTAATCAATACTGAATAAGAACAAATGCCGAGGTCAAACAGATATATAACGCTAGCGACATCGTACAAGAAATTAAATCCCAACGCCTAAGATGGGCTGGCCATGTCCATAGGCTCCCTAATAACCGCGTTACCAAGTTAATTTGGGAGGAGACCCCGACAGGGAAAAGACCCTTAGGATGCATATGGTCAGATTTAAGAACAGTGGGGTTAGCCACTGCCCCAACTATCATGGGCGACCGTGTGAGATGGAAGCAAGTTGTGCAGTCAGCCAAGACCCACCCCGGGTTGCAGGGCTACTAAAGAAAGGAAAGTCAATATGATTCCTGACTATATGTTTTGGCGAGTCCATTGAAAATTTCTTCGTGTACAGGGTGAGTCAACGATTGGATGAAGTAGGTTTGTGCCTTTTCGGTGAAATTAACAAAGAAACTATATTTATTGTTTGATACAGTTTATTTTTACGCAGATTTTAAAAATATTTAGGATTCTACAGGGTGAGCCAAAAAACTAGGACAGCATAAAGTTGTATTTTTTTAAATAGAACACCCTATATACGAATCGTATTTTCGATTTAGCTTATAATTTTAAATCTTTTTTATTAAGGGTTTACTATAACAAAACTTTATAGTTTCTGAGATAATTAAGTTTAAAGAAAAAAAGTCACATTTTCAAGCATCAATTCAATCCTAAATAACGTTTTCAATTTTGTGACAAATATATTCAAATTTGGAATTTAGCAAGGCCAAGGACAAGTTAATATAATTTTTACCTAATATTTGCAATAAAAGCTACAGGGTGTTGAACACATCGGCTCAAATTTGAACAAGTTTAAATGAATAAATATCTTTTTTTTTAAATGGTACACCCTGTATATTTTCATGGTATTTAATAGAGTAATAAAAACCCTAAAAGTTTTTTTCAATATATCCTATACCTATTTATAATAGTTTTTGAGATATTTCAGTTTTTCTTATTTTCCATACTTTTTTACAGAAATAGTCTTCATTATCATAGTAGCCATGGCAAAAACAATGTAAAAGAACATTTTTCTGTGTGTCAAATTTATAACCGCAATCGCTTCTTTTGGTTTTTATGAAGTGTAGTTTGGTTTTTTTTGTATTCATCTTATATTGTAAAATGAATTTTCCAAAGAATGAGTTAAAAGATATGATTTATACAATAGGAGAGGCTCAAAAAAATTGCCTTCTTGCTCAAAGAATTTACAAAATGAAGTATCCTGATCGACGCCAGCCTAATACCCATACTTTTCAAAACTTAATGCAAAGAGTTGATTTTTCTGGTACTGTTGATTATCCAAAACGTAAAGTGGTCAACAAACCAGTAACTAACGAAGAAAAAGAACTACAAGTATTGTTAAATGTTCAGGAAAATCCTTATATTGGTAGCCGTCAGTTAGCAGCATTATGTGAAACATCACAATCCACCGCTAATCGTACTACCAAGAAATATAGGTATCATCCATATCACATGGAATTACACCAAGAATTGCATGGACAGGATTTTGAAAGTCGTGTAAACTTTTGTCGTTCAATAAATGCGCAGATTCAATTAAATCCAAATTTATTATGCAAGGTAATGTTTAGTGATGAAGCTACTTTTAGAAGTAACGGTGCCGTAAATAGACGCAACATGCATTATTATGCCACAGAAAACCCATTTCGGATTAGAGAGGGGCAACATCAAAACCACTGGTCATTAAATGTTTGGTGTGGTATTCATCATAATCGAATTATTGGACCCGATTTTTTTAATGAACCACTAAATGGCCATAGTTACCTGAACTTTCTACAAGAAGAACTACCTCAACTGCTTCAAGGTCTCGATAGGGATGAGCTCGACAGTATGTGGTTCCAGCACGATGGTGCGCCTCCGCATTACCATCGTGAAGTTCGTGCGTTTTTGGACCAACGATATCCGCAAAAATGGATTGGACGTGGGGGTTTCATTGAGTGGCCACCAAGGTCTTGCGACATCACCCCATTAGATTTCTTCCTATGGGGTTATATTAAAAATAAGGTGTATGTTAATCCACCAACAACAGTGGAAGATATGCGAAACAGGATTAGGGATACCTGTAGAACAATAACGCCACTAATTTTGTCCAGGGTCCGAGAAAATCTGCAAAAAAGACTAAATTTGTGCATTGCACAAGAGGGTCGTTTATTCAAACACTTATTAAAAAGAAATAATTAATCTCAGTATTTAATAGGTAATTTTTTTGTTTCAATGTAGTATAAAAGTAAATATGTATTTGCCTTGTCGTTATTGTTGTGTTAATTTTTTCACATTATGTTTAATTAAACTATTGCCGTTCGTAATATAACGAATAATGTATTTCATCATATTTAACCACATTCTGTTTGTTTCTGTAGTTTCTTTTTATTATTTTACATGGCTAATATGATAATGAAGACTATTTCTGTAAAAAAGTATGGAAAATAAAAAAAACTGAAATATCTCAAAAACTATTATAAATAGGTATAGGATATATTGAACAAAATTTTTAGGGTTTTTATTACTCTATTAAATAACATGAAAATATAAAGGGTGTACCATTTAAAAAAAAAAAGATATTTATTCATTTAAACTTGTTCAAATTTGAGCCGATGTGTTCAACACCCTGTAGCCTTTATTGCAAATATTAGATAAAAATTATGTTAACTTGTCCTTGGCCTTGCTAAATTCCAAATTTGAATATATTTGTCATAAAATTGAAAACGTTATTTAGGATTGAATCGATGCTTGAAAATGTGACTTTTTTTCTTTAAACTTAATTATCTCAGAAACTATAAAGTTTTGTTATAGTAAACCCTTAATAAAAAAGATTTAAAATTATAAGCTAAATCGGAAATACGATTCGTATATAGGGTGTTCTATTTAAAAAAATACAACTTTATGCTGTCCTAGTTTTTTGGCTCACCCTGTGGAGTCCTAAATATTTTTAAAATTTGCGTAAAAATAAACTGTATCAAACAATAAATATAGTTTCTTTGTTAATTTCACCGAAAAGGCACAAACCTACTTCATCCAATCGTTGACTCACCCTGTACAGTCTCCTTGTTGGTAACTTGAAAAATGTATTTGTTACGATGAGTTGTTCTTCTGTACAAAAGATACTCTCCAGTCCGTAGGTCTGATGTATTCTTCGTTTCTTCCCCGTTCTAATTTAGCGTTGAAATCCCCAATTACTACATTCATATCATGTTTTGAAGGTTATAAACTTAGAAAGCAGAAAGTTAAAGAATATTTAGCCCTTATTACGCATAAAAATAAATTCCTTACATAACATAACCTAACACGCATTTTATCCATTTCTTTGGTTTGTGACGACCCTGCTAACAAACAAAAAAAGGGCCTTGATCTCAAAGCCTTTCTTGTATCGTACCTACTATTGCCACTTCACTGGTTTATTTCTTTACACCTGTATCAGTGCATGAAACTATATTCACAATAATTACCATCTGAAGACTGAATACGTACAATTCTCACGTCGCTATAAATTGGAATTTTAATATGATTGGATTAAGATGCCACAAAACAACGAAAAGATAAATTAAGCTGAATATATTGGTAATTATTTTGAAGCTCGGAGAGAGAGAACCCATTAACTGACTCACATCCGCGTGTAATACTTGTACAAAGTATTACATGCTGTTTGGATTTGATGGGTTTCATTTTGCGGTGGACTTATTTATGTATTATTCTTAAGTCTAGCAAGTGTGCTATTCTATTTTCTGAGCGTAAGTTGCCTTTTGTAGAGTGCAACACTATAAATAGAGGCTGTTTGTTTGCGATTAATGTAAAAATCATGGAATTGGCAATGTTTTTGTTGTTAATAAAAATGCTATTTAAAGCTATATATATATACATACATTAAAATAACACTTAGCGAACAAAACATTTTTAAAAATAATCTGCTGTACAAAATTATTGAGTATTCATGTATATATACATAAATATATTAATATATATTGTATAAGTTGTTACCTCATCTCAGGTGTGATAAGTTTTGACTATGAAAATGTCAAACAAAAAAGGACATAAATAATTAATTAATGCATTTATATGGTAAGTGTAGATGGTAGAATAAATATTAGTTAATAGTATGTAAGAATTTGTATATGAATCATGTTTTAAAAGGACATTAAATGCCTATAATTTTGTAATGAGATGATAAAACGTATAAAAATTTGAGTGAAAGGACATTATTGCATTTAAAGCAAGAATAATAAACATATTTCACTCTAAAAGACATAAATCATATAAACTAATAAACAATATATATTTTTAATAATGTGTGAAGCGTTACTGACCAGAAACAGTGACTACAAAAAGTATTTTAACACAATATCGTGAAATTTACAAGGAAGAGAATCTTGAACATCCATTTTATAATAGTGCTTAAATAGTAATCGTTTAGTGACACTATTTAACAATAATTATTTATAATATTTTAGTTTTAACTCATTTCAACAATAATATTTATACAAACTTTGTTAAAAAAATTGTAAATCTGTAAGACTAATATAAGAAAATGTAGATAATAAGTTAATTTTAAAAATAAACTAGAATAAAATAGTACCCAATTGTAGGTAAAACCTTGCTAAATTAGATTATAATATTAATAAAACAAGAATTATCAATTTCAGCAAATTACAATTAAAATTTAAATGTATATGTAAAATTTTTCGATGTAATGAAATTTTATTTATCAATTTTATGTGCTAAATAATAACGAAACGTAAATTGTAGATATATTGAAATGTCAGGAAAAGTCCAAAATTTACATAATTCATAATTTATTTTCATCAAATATAATATTTAGTTCATAATATCAATAAAATATCAAAATTTCATCATAAATTGACAATTAGGAATCCATTTTGGTATTGTATTTCAAGGCTTAAAATTCCATCTAGTTGCCAGTTCACGTCAGATGGCCGACCAATCAGAAAAAAATTAAAACAAAAGTTTACACTACGTCACCACTGACTATAAAAGCAAAAATTCATTTTTTTTTAAAGGGGTGCAGGTCAATCAGTTGTACAGTAAACATCGTTAGTCTTATTTGTAAAAAGTAACATAACCTCAAAATTTTCATTTGTTATTAAAAAAAAATAAAGAAAAACAGTGCAGATTAACCTGTGGTAGAGTCAACATCGCTGGTCTCATTCATTAATATTTTGAAAAGGGAACATAGAGTGTGGATAGGGAATTTCTGGATATTGAAAGACAATTTTAAAGGAAGCAAAAGAAGTTTACTAAATTAATAAATAAATAATATCACTAAACAAGCAGATGTGAAAAATATTTAAAAGTTACAATAGTTGACAAAGGGTAAAGGATTTTCAAGTTTTTAAAAGGAAGGAAGAAACCTAGAACGTGAATAAAAAAAATGCTGGAGATTAAAAGTGTAAGAAATAGAATTTTTAGACTTGCCTGAAAATAGTTTGATAAAATAGATATATACTAACTTTATAATGAATATTTGTAGTTAATAATAAAATAAATTGTTTAATATGCACTGTAACAATATCACTCTTAATATTGACGGCACACACAAATATGTTTAGATTGTTTAAAATAAAATTACATATAATAAGACATTAGTCATTTTTAACCGTTCAAACATATATACAATATTGCCAGATTTAATAATCTCAAATCCAATAAAAGAAAACAGTGCACATTAATTAATATTAATAATTTTTAATTAAAAATAGATAAAGTGTTTTATAAATTTTACATAAAACTGCACCCACTGACATAATTGTATTATTTTAATAAAATTTGTACTTATGTTTATGAATCATTGGTTTGACTTTTCTAATAATAAAATAATTTAATCTGCACTCACCTGAGAAAGAGAAAATTGACATCAATGTTTTTTGAATATCTGATCACAGAAATACAGCACACGTGTATTTGTGTGTTTATTAAAATAAAATAATTTTGGTACAAATCAATTATACTCAGGTATAGTTCGTTGTACCTGGCGCCCAACAATTTTTTAAAAGAAAAAGGAAAATAAGAATCTTATATATATATGTGCTGTCAATAATTTTTTTTACTAATAAATAAATAATTTAGTTAATTTTATTTACGGGCACGTTGCGCAGTCACGAATAAACGATGAATCATCGCAATATATATATATATATATATATATATATATATATATATATATATATATATATATATATATCACATTCAGTAAACGTACAACTATATGCAACTCCGTATGCAAATAAAGTAATATGCGAAACAGTAAATGCAAACTTCTCTCCATCATATCCTTTCTGTGTTAGAGGTTGCACAATTGGAATAAATTGTTATAAAACACAATTTATCCTATTCCACCACCATCGAGATGGTGGCCTACCTGTACCACCATACCGAGAAGAAAGTCAAAGCTTACCCTCCCCGCTACAGTGATAAGGCAGAGGTACATGTTTCGTCTCTCACTAGACTCATCAGGGTACCGACATGCAACTGGCTGTGCAAAGGACAGATGAAATAAAATGCGAAAAAGCAATTGCATTTACTTACGGAGTTGCATATAGTTATACGTTTGCTGAATGTGATTTCAGCACTACAATAGCATAATGTGGATATAACCACTGCTAATGCATCTCACACGGAGGAATCCGTAAAAGCCGTATAAACATATATAAGGCATCCGGCGAGAGGTCGGCGAAGCCGCGTTCAGTGTTGCATACTTCCTTCCGATCTGTCCTTTGCACAGCCAGATGCATGTCGGTACCTTGATGAGTCTAATGAGAGACGAAACGTGTACCTCTGCCGTATCACTGTGGCGGGGAGGGTAAGCTTTGACTTTCTTCTCGGAAAGGTGGTACAGGTAGATCACCATCTCGATGGTGGTGGAATAGGATAAATTGTGTTTTATAACAATTTATTTCAACTGTGAAACCTCTAATACAGAAAAGATATGATGGAGAGAAGTTTGCATTTACTGTTTCGCATTTTACTTCATTTACATACGGAGTTACATGTAGTTGTACGTTTGCTGAATATGATTTCAGCACTACAACAGCATAATGTGGATATAACCACTGTTAATGCATCTCATACGGAGGGATCCGTGAAAACCGTATAAACTATATATATATATATATATATATATATATATATATATATATATATATATATATATATATATATATATATATATATATATATATATATATATATATATATATATATATATATATAGAGAGAGAGAGAGAGAGAGAGAGAGAGAGTCAATTCATTTATCTTCTAAACATTTCAAAATTAACCAATTCTGACTGAGTCACAGGTCTTATAGTAGTCAACAAAACATAAATATATTGGGACCTATATTCGATGTTTTTTTTTTAAAGGGAACCCAAAGTTTGCAAGTTATCGATAGGGTTGAAGTTTTTTCGAAATACTGCCTGCGCTACTGACCAATAGAGGCTCAGTTTATTTGACGATGATTAGTTAGAACTTTCGCCAATAATCTGTACATATAAGCCAGTAGACTAAATAGTATATAGTGTTCTAGGTTTTTGTTATATCATTTCTTAAAAAGTAAAACCACCTCTACATTTTGCAAGGAATTTCGGGTTCTACCTTCGATACGAGTCTTATTTAGTAGGATTAATATTGCATTAATTAAAGTATCCGCCCATTTTCATCATTTCACTAATAAGATTGTCTTCTCCGTAGATTTATCTCAAATTAAAGCTCAACTTTACAAATTAATAATAATAATAATAAAATGTTATTTCATATCTCCAATATGCTAAGAATTTTCGTATTTAACTATCCATTTTCCTTTACAGCTTTCATACAGCCAACATAACACTCCACTATCAAACAGCACCCTTGGCAAGAAGACACTTTCCTAGTTATAACTACTTTTCAACCTCATTACTCTCCAATATTTCACCTGACCGCATTCCTCTAATTACGCGCCGTTTACGACGAAATATGAGCCGTAAATAACGGCGCAAATGCTCACTGTCCGATTTATGTCCCTTTACCGCTGCACCACTTCACCGACTGGCCCACAAACAACACTTTTTAGGCACTAATTGTTAACACCACGCTATATATTACAGGTTAAACATGTCCCCTGACTCGCAGAATGACTGCCCTAAAACGAAATGGATTTCAAATTGCTGAATTGCCGACTGATATAGCTGCCTTTTGTATTTTTGTAAAAGCTGTTTGCAGCTGTGTTGACATTAACGTGCTTCACGATTTTTTTTTTCTTTCCGAGTATTTTTATTTACTTCAGCTTTTTTATTAGGAAAACATCGTTAAATAACGGGAAGTTAATACTGTTTTGTGTTGTAGGTAATTGCTTAAACTCTTCTTGAAATATTTTAACTCTTAAGTCTAGTTTCTTTCTTGGGTACAGGGGTAGAGGGAGATAGTGAAAGTAGCTACACTGGTCTTTGTTGTAAAGGCGCTAGAGATTATCTCGAAGGAGCAGAGCTGAAAGCTAGAATTGGCACCAGCAAGTAAAGTGCCAAGCTAGCCCCTATGCCGTAGAGTAGGGGTGGGTATTTTTAAAGAGGGCGCCACTGTATTTGGCCGGGTAAACACAGAAACCTCCCCACGTTGTCACTTGGCTCTAGCGTTCAACTCGGCTCTCTAATTTTTCGCACAAAATAGTAAAAATAAAAAAAAAACGGACCAGAAGTTTATGGGCCAAATGACACTCAAAAAAAAATGTTAATGCTAATTATACTCTTTATTTACTGTTAAAGATCTGGTGGATCTGGACTTTCTGGTGCCCAGAGGGTGAATCTGAACTTTCCTATGCCCAGAGGGTGGATCTAAATTGTTTTTTTTTACCCAGAGGGTGGATATGGGTGTTTTTTACCTCAAGGGTGGTTTGCTGTTTGTTTCCCTACCCAGAGGGTGGACCCCGAACTTTTGGGTCAGACTGATTCCTTTGTTGGCCTGTGCAGACTGTCCAAAATCCCTGTCTCCAAGTTTATACACATAAAAAAACCATAACCGCCAACCTGGCAAAAGTTACGGTACACCAAAACTCAACAAAATTACCGGAATAGACTTCGACTTACCATCTCAGAATCCCAAAAATTTGGCAACTAAAAATTGAGATGGAAGTCTGCAGCTGCTTCGGCCGAATCAAACCAGGAAATAGTGAAAAATTAAGGCAAAACGGCCTCCATTTATAACCATGGCTCTGCTGCAGCTTAAAAAGAAAGACACTGGGCAACAACAGTCGGCTAAAATGCATTAGTAAAGCCAATTCGGTAATCATTAGCATTTTACACTTAAAACAAGAATAATAAATCTAATAAGTATCCCAGTAGTTATTTTTAAATTCAAGAGATATGAATTAATACATCAATAGAAATTTCCTGATTTCTGCAACCCAATATACATAAAATCTCAACAAATATAAATGGCCGAGGAAAAAAAACTATCTGAATACAAAAAAATGGTAGCAATAAGTTTGATATTGATAAGAAAAGACCTAAGCACAGTGTAGTGAAATACCAAAGTAAAGGACAAAATAATGGCAAATAAAATTAATCGAAACTGTACTTAATGAAATGCTTGTCGTCAAAGAATCCCTGGGAAATAGTTAAGGAAAATGATACTGTGTTGCCCACAACGACACTATTTGGAAAATAAGGTTAAATTAAATAAATTAGCTATAGTGAGCTTAGGCGTAAAATTATTCTACTAGATTGAGATTATACTGATAAGTAGAGTAAAATTTGGAATTACCAATCCTTAAATGTTTCTTAAACACACTTTGCAGCCAGTTCTCTTAAAGATTTACATGGTCCTTATTCATTTCTTTTTGTAATTTACTCTTTAACCAATATCTTTTATGTTTATCAAAATTTCTGAAACTTCTAATAAGACACTGCTACCGATTTTCAAGCCCTTTTTCGATATCACGATGAGAATGTACCAAGAAGTATTGGTTATGGTTTCGACGGCTTGGTTTTGGAAGATTTGAATGAATTTGAGATTTGACTTGGCTGCTTGGCTCCAAGCATTGCTTCCATAGAAGAAGCCAATGCTGGTGATTTATTAATAAATAGTCCCTTTCAAGCAAGACATAGATCCAAAAGTTTGTTAGGCTGTAAATTTTGTCTTGCATGTGGGGTTTCCAGATACAGGCCTTGGGGAGAATTATACCTAGGTATTTTGCCAAATTTCTTTACTTTATTAGGATACTAGTTCAGATTTACCAATGAAGATTGCTTGGATTTTCTGGCGTTGATTTTAGACTACTTGTCAATACTATTGAATATTCTTTGGAGTCTGATTTAAATGAAACTTAGACTTTTGGATACATATAAATATATTATAGAGGACATCCTTTAGGGAATTTGGCCTCTATAGTTCGGAATGTAAGGTTAGTTTTAACTATAAATTTCCTATATTTCAGGTTATGAGCTGTACACAGTTGAAGTTTATGGATGATACTTGTGAGATATCTCAAAAAAAGTGCTTGAAAAATGATGAGATTTTAAATTGAACTTTCTTCTACCATATATATTGCCTTCATGTATGTAGACTGTCAAAATTAGTACAGTAGAGGGATAAAGTATGCTAGTATATTCTACTAATGTCAACTAAGATTAGGAAAAATATAGCTTAATAAATGACCGAATTTTCGACATTATAGTCTAATTGGTATATGGGTCAATGTGATATTTGGTGCATTCAGTTGAGGAGAAGAAATTTTCTACCTTATTTAAGAGAAATACCTGTTTATTATAATAATATTAAAAGAGCTTCAATTGCTTCGTATCCATAGTTCTTGTTCATGTAATGAAAAGTAGTAGGATATTTTATAACTCAGGTATCGGAGGATTAATATCTACTAAGATACATAATAACTAACTTCAAGTCATTAGAAAATTAAATAAGTTGCACATAAATCCTGGAATTATCCAAGTTTGACATCCTGGACCTATCCATATTTGGTTTATACTTAGCTGTGATATTTTAGTACTTAATGTTTTGTATTAAGAGTTTAACATTGGTTCTCTATGATTTTGTTTTGGTATATGATTCAGTATTGATCTTTATGATTCCAGTAAGATTAGAGTTATTTTTCGGGTAGTGATGAACTTAGGTTTTATAAATTTTGAGTACAGGTTCAGAATCTAATGTCAGATAGATGCGGAATGAATTCTTTAAATGTAAACATATTTATTGAACTGGCATATTCTTGGTTCATATTTTTCATGCAAATTATCAGTGAGTTGTGCAGGTAAAGCATCATTTCTGCTATATATTTTATATGAACTCTTTAGAAAAAAGAACAAATAGTTAAGCTGAATTGTTAGAAATATTCTTTTCTTTTTTGGAAACATGTTACAGTTTTGTTATTTTATGAACAAAACTATAAATAATTTTACCAAAATACCAACAATCAAGCCAATACTCACGATAAATTAATTCCTTATTTCCATCAATTAGTCTCTTTAACAAATACATATAAAATAAAAGCTAAAAGTTTTTGTCACGGTCACATCAAAAACCGTTTTGTAAAAAAAAAATCAAGTGTGTCTAGAAATGAATCAAACACTCCACTTTTGCTACCTTTATCAAGGGTGTAGTTAGTTAATCTTTTGTTTTTTTTTCTTGAGATTTCTAAAAGCGTCAGTAGAGAGATTCTAGGCCAAACCTTGGTTGAGAAAACTGGCATAAGCTCAGAAAGTAATATTTTGGCTGATTTTTCTAATTATATAGCAATACGTTTATTCCAGTAAACAGCTAAAACCATATTTAGTGTTTTAGGGCAACATTTGCCAGATTTTGGGGGATGAAAGTATTTGTTTACCCTTAAGTAAAGTGTAGTGAAAGTTATCACCTCTAGGAGGTTAACACCATATTTGTGACTTTTGGTACTTGTTACACTTGTAAACGCAAACAGGTACATGCCAGAATAAGATTTTATTAAACCGGGATCTTCCTTTTTTATTTAAAAATTGGAATTCCCCGCCGGAGCCTGGCATAAAACACTTCATTGCTCCCAAAGAAGTTACAGGTTAGTGCTTGCTGAAAGGATTTAGACTTAGTGATTAAACCACACTTCAGGTATTAGAACTATATATAATAAACTGTGGTATTACCTAACTTATCGTATGCTTTCATTTTTCCCCTGTGATTGGGAACTAATAAGACTTTCTGCGTGCGATCACAGGACACTTTATATTTAATTTAAGTTAAACTACCTCGTAAACCTAAGGTATACGTATACACTAGGTAATTTAAAACATTATTTCACCCATTAGAAGTCCAGCACTTTTAATTTAGTTTCTAAATCTGCGTACTAGATAATTTGTTAGTGCAAAATACAACTGTACATAAAACGCAAATCAGTTGACAGTCTAAAGCTGGACCTACATCTAAACCGACTTGGCGTATGGCGCAGATGACGTCATACTTGTAGTAGTGTTGTTAATTGTTTCTTTGTTTTTTTGTTGTTCTAATCCATTTAGCAAATAGTCACATATTTCTTTAGTTTAAGATGAAATTCACATAGACTGTAATTCAGAATCCCTTTTTTTATTGTTAAATATAGATTTTAACTGTTTTTGGAATAGGGGTGTTTTATTTTTAAATCTGGTTGTTTCCTGTTTTCGATAACATCATCGCTTTTTCTTACCGACGGGCCTAAAACAGGTGGCGCTTTGAATTTATATAACCCCCCCTAATCTCCGGCATGCTAGCCTAGGCAATGCTCTAAAAGAAGGAGCGATTAACACAGAGAAAATAACCACCTGTACCGAAACATTTAATAAGAATTCATTTTCATTTTAATTCTCTTTCTCTTGCGGTGTAGCAAACACAAACCAAAAACGAAAATTTGTTCGTCAATAAATTTACAAATCCGGAACAAACTGTTTTCAAAAAGTGATTCCAGATCTTCAAAATTTATAGCCTGAAATTCCAGTATTTGAAATTTGGGTCTTTTCTAATCTGAAGATTTAATAAAATCGGGACAAAAATGACGATGGGGAAGAAATAAAAGTTATAAATGCAAATTTCTCTAGAAGGATCTAATTTTCATTAATTCGTCGTGTTGTTGTTCTTTGCCAAATAATACATATTTAATAAATACCAATGTCTTCACACTCCTGCTGTCAACTGGTAGCTTTAAGGCAGGAATTGAAGTCAGGATATTTACTGAAATATTATAAACGCATACACCAATAATTCCAATTCAAATACAGACAAAGAACCTAAAGAAAATGCATTACTTCCAACAGCGTACCGTTATCACCACATTGCATTAAACCCAATTCATTGTTAAGTTACTCCTCCGTACACCATCATTCATCACCTGTCATCCTTCGGAGCCTTTGCGCACAATTTACGAGCTGAGTCCCTCCGGCTCAAAACCAGGCAATAAATCCTATTTTCGCCAAAGCGACTTAAAAATCCGCCCGATGCCGAGATTGGCATCGCTCCTCGCGAGATGGCGCGCCCATCGCCGTGTTGCAGGTGTAGGATGGAGGACGGACCTGTGCGATTGATGGCCCATTGTTGGAATACCATCGTAACGGTTTGGAGATAGCGGAATGTTGCAATTGTACATTTAATTATGTTTATGTGAATTTAAAAAGTTTTTAATGTGGAGGTAATCACGAAATTGACTCGGTGACATAAAAAATTTATTTAGTTTTTTTTTAAACAAAATATTTAATTTTACTGGAAACATTACTGTGAAAAACATAGAGCTGTACTACGAAGCGCTATATTTTTAAAAACCGGGTCTCAAATAATTCTGCTGGTGCAGTTTTTTAACTATATTAGTACAATAGGAAAATTTAATCTTAATTTTTAATAGGATAATATTTCAAAAAAATATTTTTTATTATTTTATCCTAGCAAAACAAAACACAAAAATTGCGGACACTATACAAAAATCATTTTAAAAATGCAAAACCCATAAGCAATAATCAGATTTACAAGCCAAACGGCTTTACACTCCCTCCTAGGATTATTGACTCATGCCGGGTATACAAAGACACCAAAAGTATGAAGCTCTATGGACACCCTTTCCATGTTAACGGATACTAGATGGCGCAGTCTTCTGTACTTCCTACAAACTTTCGGACGGTCCGCGCGGTTGCAAGGAGAACTGCTTTCCGTATCGGTTTATACAGATGTTCACTAAGTCCCTTGATGTTCTGCAGGATGTTCTTTGGTATCACTCCAGTTGTTGATAGTACTATGGGAATCATGTGTTATTAGGAATAGCAATGTCAATTAGTGTGACAGTGGGTTCATTGCAAGGCATAACCACAATGGGTTTAGTAAATCGCCTTGAAATATTCCCCTTCGCATTGAGATTGTATTAGTTTTGATGGTATCGCTGGATGGCACTTGAAATTGGATCCTAGTTCTCCAGGTTGACATGATGCGTTCTAAAAAGGAAACAAAATGTTTATCGACCCTATACATTCTCAATATAGTTTTGAGCCACTCATGCGGTACTGAATCGAAGGCCTTCTTATAATCCACGTAGACGCAAAGAGGTTTCTTTGGTTGGTACAGGCTTGGTTACAAATGACAGAGTCAACAATCCATTGTTCCTTTCATCCCATTGCTCCCTGGTGCATCCTCTCTGTTGAGTTGCGATGATGTTATTTTGTTCACAATGGGCATAGATGCGTCAGGTCAAGCAGGAGGTGATCACCTTATATAGTGTGGGAAGGCCTATACTTAGCTGGGTCATGAATGTTATGTTGGTCCTTTGGTAAGAGATACGTAATACCTTCTGTCAGAAACAATGGCACTTTTGCTAGATTTAGAAAAACATTATTAATAAGATTAGTCAGTTGATGGTGTATACACCAGAACTTCTTGCCAGTAGTTCTGGACTCGGTCGAGACCTAGAGCTTTCCAGTTATAGAATTCCTTGATTATTCCTGAGATTTCCTAGGTGGTAAATGGGTTAAGCTGCATCTGGCTGTAGTCTTAGTAAATTTGGTGTTCTTCATTGATCCAGCCGGCTGCGATGTTACAATTGGCGGGTGTGGAAAGTTGGTTTTCCCAGAACTCTTCAATCTGTTCTCTGTTGGGATATCTATATCTATATTTTTTATTATTTGCTGATATTATTTTCTATTTATATTCTTGTACAAAAACATTATTCGAATTATATATATTTTGATGTAAAATTTGAACCGAGAAATCTTGTGTATAGTGGCTACGTTTACAGATGGACAGAGTCTGTAGGACTGTAGTTTGGTGCGGGCGGATAATACCGCCGATTTCGTCCAGTTTCACGTTGTACAGGGTGAGTCAACGATTAGATGAAGTAGGTTTGTGCCTTTTCGGTGAAATTAACAAAGAAACTATATTTATTGTTTGATACAGTTTATTTTTACGCAGATTTTAAAAATATTTAGGACTCTACAGGGTGAGCCAAAAAACTAGGACAGCATAAAGTTGTATTTTTTTAAATAGAACACCCTATATACGAATCCTATTTTCGATTAAGCTTATAATTTTAAATCTTTTTTATTAAGGGTTTACTATAACAAAACTTTATAGTTTCTGAGATAATTAAGTTTAAAGAAAAAAAGTCACATTTTCACGCATCAATTCAATCCTAAATAACGTTTTCAATTTTGTGACAAATATATTCAAATTTGGAATTTAGCAAGGCCAAGGACAAGTTAACATAATTTTTACCTAATATTTGCAATAAAAGCTACAGGGTGTTGAACACATCGGCTCAAATTTGAACAAGATTAAATGAATAAATATCTTTTTTTTTAAATGGTACACCCTGTATATTTTTATGTTATTTAATAGAGTAATAAAAACTCTAAAAGTTTTGTTTAATATATCCTATACCTATTTATAATAGTTTTTGAGATATTTCAGTTTTTCTTATTTTCCATACTTTTTTACAGAAATAGTCTTCATTATCACATTAGCCATGTAAAATAATAAAAAGATACTACAGAAACAAACAGAATGTGGTTAAATATGATGAAATACATTATTCGTTATATTACAACGGCAATAGTTTAATTAAACATAATGTGAAAAAATTAACACAACAATAACGACAAGGCAAATACATATTTACTTTTATACTAAATTGAAACAAAAAAATTACCTATTAAATACTGAGATTAATTATTTCTTTTTAATAAGTGTTCGAATAAACGACCCTCTTGTGCAATGCACAAATTTAGTCTTTTTTGCAGATTTTCTCGGACCCTGGTCAAAATTAGTGGCGTTATTGTTCTACAGGTATCCCTAATCCTGTTTCGCATATCTTCCACTGTTGTTGGTGGATTAACATACACCTTATTTTTAATATAACCCCATAGGAAGAAATCTAATGGGGTGATGTCGCAAGACCTTGGTGGCCACTCAATGAAACCCCCACGTCCAATCCATTTTTGCGGATATTGTTGGTCCAAAAATGCACGAACTTCACGATGGTAATGCGGAGGCGCACCATCGTGCTGGAACCACATACTGTCGAGCTCATCCCTATCGAGACCTTGAAGCAGTTGGGGTAGTTCTTCTTGTAGAAAGTTCAGGTAACTATGGCCATTTAGTGGTTCATTAAAAAAGTGGGGTCCAATAATTCGATTATGATGAATACCACACCAAACATTTAATGACCAGTGGTTTTGATGTTGCACCTCTCTAATCCTAAATGGGTTTTCTGTGGCATAAGAATGCATGTTGCGTCTATTTACGGCACCGTTACTTCTAAAAGTAGCTTCATCACTAAACATTATCTTGCATAATAAATTTGGATTTAATTGAATCTCCGCATTTATTGTACGACAAAAGTTTACACGACTTTCAAAATCCTGTCCATGCAATTCTTGGTGTAATTCCATGTGATATGGATGATATCTATATTTCTTGGTAGTACGATTAGCGGTGGATTGTGATGTTTCACATAATGCTGCTAACTGACGGCTACCAATATAAGGATTTTCCTGAACATTTAACAATACTTGTAGTTCTTTTTCTTCATTAGTTACTGGTTTGTTGACCACTTTACGTTTTGGATAATCAACAGTACCAGAAGAATCAAATCTTTGCATTAAGTTTTGAAAAGTATGGGTATTAGGCTGGCGTCGATCAGGATACTTCATTTTGTAATTTGAGCAAGAAGGCAATTTTTTTGAGCCTCTCCTATTGTATAAATCATATCTATTAACTCATTCTTTGGAAAATTCATTTTACAATATAAGATGAATGCAAAAAAAACCAAACTACACTGCATAAAAACCAAAAGAAGCGATTGCGGTTATAAATTTGACACAGAAAAATGTTCTTTTACATTGTTTTTGCCATGGCTACTATGATAATGAAAACTATTTCTGTAAAAAAGTATGGAAAATAAGAAAAACTGAAATATCTCAAAAACTATTATAAATAGGTATAGGATATATTAAACAAAACTTTTAGGGTTTTTATTACTCTATTAAATAACATGAAAATATACAGGGTGTACCATTTAAAAAAAAAGAAGATATTTATTCATTTAAACTTGTTCAAATTTGAGCCGAGGTGTTCAACACCCTGTAGCTTTTATTGCAAATATTAGGTAAAAATTATGTTAACTTGTCCTTAGCCTTGCTAAATTCCAAATTTGAATATATTTGTCACAAAATTGAAAACGTTATTTAGGATTGAATTGATGCTTGAAAATGTGACTTTTTTTCTTTAAACTTAATTATCTCAGAAACTATAAAGTTTTGTTATAGTAAACCCTTAATAAAAAAGATTTAAAATTATAAGCTAAATCGAAAATATGATTCGTATATAGGGTGTTCTATTTAAAAAATACAACTTTATGCTGTCCTAGTTTTTTGGCTCACCCTGTAGAGTCCTAAATATTTTTAAAACCTGCGTAAAAATAAACTGTATCAAACAATAAATATAGTTTCTTTGTAAATTTCACCGAAAAGGCACAAACCTACTTCATCCAATCGTTGACTCACCCTGTACTTACTGAAATTCTGATTAGTTTGTTTAAAGCAATGAAAATTTTATTAAGATATTTAGTTTATCGAAAACTGCAAGCATTTTAATTCAGAAAGAAATGATTTTACTTACTGGAATTCGAAATTATGATATTAGTTTTAGGATAAAGTTAGAAAAAAAGAAATAACAAACAAGAATTTTTTTTTAAATTTTAATACATTGTCAGACGCTGTATGTTATTATTTCCTAAAATCACCTTGTCTATTTAAATAAAGTATCAAGTTCTCATAATTAATTGGGTACATGTGACAAGTATCAGCCGGCAAGTAGATGATATAATGTTATGTCTCCGCCATCCATTGTAATTTTAATTGAAAACGAGTCCTATAATAGTCCTAGTTCAGCTACGTGTGGAACGTTTTAGAGTTTAGAAAGTCTATTATTATTAGAAGGAGTTTAATCACACTCAAAACATTGGGATGAAAAATGGTGTGAGTTTTCCTTAGACTATCATTTTAATCACGAATTGAGTTATAAGTTTCGCATAATAAAAATACTTGAAACTTGACAGTAATTTAGAGCTTAATTTTTTATTGACTAAAATAATTAAGCTAAATTAATTCATAGTGCCCATCAGTGGCGTAGCTAGGTACTTTGGCGCCTTAAGTAAATTTATAATTATTATATTTTATTTCCACTGTAATTACTGTAATATTTATATATGATAAAAATTAAAGTCAAGTTAGGTATTTCACATTTTTTAGTTATAAAAAGTGTACAAAAATCAGCGCTTATTTTTTTTTTAATAAAAAATCATAATATTACAACTGAGGTTCTTAATCCTTAATCTTACATTGACTTGGATATTATATATGTTAGAGGAAATATTAGTTTTCATTCAGAACATATAGTACGTCCCACGGCATATCCGAAATGGGTATTTATTGGGATGGCAATGCTAGGGCAATGGGTTCGTTTATTTGGTTAATATTACTTGAAATTCAAAATAACCAGAAAAAATAAGTCCAAGCGAACTGCGAACCTATGACAACCCAATACCCAATAAATCATCCATTTTGGACATGACCTAGCGCGTACTAATATGTACTAAAAACTGACATTTCTTATTACGTACTACATATTAGAAATGCTTTTTGCGGTTCTTAATGCTTGCATAAACGTCAATTAGTTCATCTAGGTTGATTTTTTTACGCAATTATTTTCTATGCTTAGAATAGCCAGACTACTTAAACATTCCTGCCAAATACTATTTCTTAAAAAAATTCTTATTGGATTTAGTTTGGAAAATTATCGCTCAATAGAAGAGGAAAATACATGAAAAGTTAATAATATTAATAGTGCGGTACACACATGGGGAAAATTTGAGGAGCTGGTGTGATTTTCGCAAAACAAAATCAACCAGCTCATCTATCGTTGATAATTCTTTTAAATTTTCACGAGAAGCTGAGCGAAAATTGAGAATTTCGGTGGCAAAATTATCAGAAAAGTCATCGTCGTATTTATTTCGCAAAATTTCAGCCTGCTTGGGTAACTCAGTGTCAGTAGCAGTGGTCATAAATGAGAGATCAAGAAATTTAAATTTATCATCATTTTGAAAACCAGAGTGTCCATTTTTTAACTGACATGATGCAATATCCAAAATATTATTAAATGTAATTTTTTTCAATTTTTTTTTCAACTGCGCGTTTTGAATCAGAGACAAATTAGTCAAAAAATGTTTTGGAATGTTTTTGTCGCTTTTACCTCAATTTGCTACTAAATGCACTGAAATGAAGTAAATTACCGTAAATATCCTCTTTGGTTTTCAAATAATTTAGTACGTAAAATAAAATTAAAGAATAGGATGCATAGACATATACAATATGGCAAAGCTAGTGTCTTTCAATTTGAAGAATATCGTAACTTAAGGTATATTATTAAAAAAACAGATTAATAATGAGTCCTCTTTGTATTTAAGAAATATAGAGAATAATGTAAATTTTGATCCTAGCAGTTTTTAGATGTATGTTGGCTCTAAGAGTGAAATGTATGGTATGTCAAAGGTTATGTCTTATAATGGAGTATCATTGAAAGAGCATGAACAAATTGCCAATGCTTTTGCACAGTATTTCAGTTCAGTGTTTGAGATGTCATCAGTGTCCAACGGCGACCCTATAGATATTAATAGCTGGAGAGACTTGGAATTTTCTTTAATATCAGCGGAGACTGTAAGAAAAGTATAAAAATACTAAAACCTAAAAAAAGCACTGGAAAGGATAATATTCTCTCACATATCTATAAAGGCTGCTCAGACTTTTTAGCAGCCCTTATTGCTCATATTTTTCAAGTTGCCCTAAAAACAACAATTATTTCTCCCATATTTAAAGAAGGTAAACAAACAAATGTTAAAAATTATAGATCAATTAGTATACTTAATTCACTTGCTAAGATATTTGAGATGATCCTTTCAGATGACATTGTGACCAACATCACTCATAAAATAGTAGAACAACAACATGGATTTGTAAGTGGAGAGTCCACAGTAACAAATTTATGTGTGTTTACAAATCATGCCTCGGAGGCTATTGATGGCGGGAAGCAGTTGGATGCAGTGTATATTGATTGTGCAAAGGCATTTGATAAGGTTGACCATCAGGTGTTGCTGGCTAAGCTGGTTGAGTTTGGCTTTTCTAAGAATGCTTACCTCTTTATGAAAAGTTATCTTTTGTGTAGGCCGCACATGGTGAGAGTGGGAGGTATCTCAACACTCGGTTTACTGAAGATTCCATTATTGTTTTTAATGTAAGCTGCTTCTATCAATTTTCTTTTTTTTTTTCAGATCATTTTATATGGTGTTGTTCATCCCAGGCGTGTTCTGCAATACCTGATCTCGACGTTTCCTTTTTGTGTATGAGTTTTATGTTCCTTAATTCTAACTTCTTGTGGTCGTTTGGTTCCTCCAATATACATTTCACCACACTCACATGGAACTTTGTAAATACATTCTTTCCTATCGGTACTTTTTGGTTTTGTTTTTGTTAAATGAGCTCTAAGTGTATTTCCTGACTTAAATGCTGTTTTTATATTATAACTGCTGGCAATTCGTCTTATTTTCTCCGAAGTTCCCTTAATGTACGGAACTGCAAAGAAGGAATGTGTTTCTTGCTGTCCAGTGTTCGTTGTTCTAAAATTATTTATAACATCGTCAATTAGTTTCAAAGGATGACCATTCTCTTGTAAATCGGATTTAATATTTGCTACCTCTTTTTCTAATGAATCGGCATTATGGCATATTGATAAAGCGCGATTATAGAGGTTGCGTATAATTCCCCGTTTTGTTACAACACAATGATTGGAACTATGATTAAGATATTGTCCAGTATGTGTTGGCTTTCTGTATACTGAAGTTTTAATAGTTTCGTTTGAGCAATTCACCATGACATCTAGGAAAGGCAATTGATCATTTACCACTTTTTCCATGGTAAATTTAATTGTAGGTCGAATGTTATTTAGATGTTTCACGAAATCATTAAGTTCTTGATCATTGCCCTTCCATACCATGAAGGTATCATCGACATATCTCAACCAGACTTTCGGTTTTACTATTGTCGTTTCTATGGCACATACTGGACAATATCTTAATCATAGTTCCAATCATTGTGTTGTAACAAAACGGGGAATTATACGCAACCTCTATTGTTGGGCTATATCTCTATGCAATAATGCCGATTCATTGGAAAAAGAGGTAGCAAATATTAAATCCGATTTACAAGAGAATGGTCATCCTTTGAAACTAATTGACGATGTTATAAATAATTTTAGAACAACGAACAATGGACAGCAAGAAACACATTCCTTTTTCACAATTCCGTACATTACGGGAACTTCGGAGAAAATAGGACGAACTGTCAGTAGTTATAATATAAAAACAGCCTTTAAATCAGGAAATACACTTAGAGCTTATTTAACAAAAACAAAACCAAACAGTACCGATAAGAAAGAATGTGTTTACAAAGTTCAATGTGAGTGTGGTGAAATGTATATTGGAGAAACCAAACGACCACTAGAAGTTAGAATTAAGGAACATAAAACTCATACACAAAAAGGGGAAACGTCGAGATCAGGTATTGCAGAACACGCCTGGGATAAACAACACCATATAAAATGGTCTGAGGCTGCGGCAATATATAAGGAACCCAATATGAAAAAAAGAAAATTTATAGAAGCAGCTTACATTAAAAACAATAATGGAATCTTCAGTAAACCGAGTGTTGAGATACTTAATCTTTGGCAACCACTACTTTGTAACATCAAATCATTGAGGTGTGTACAGTGAAGCGAAACTTTGCGCTTCAGTGGACACAGTCCCTATATAAGCTCGTAGTCTTAAGACAAAACATTCAGTTTATAAAGGGTATTTTTTATAGAGGTATAGAACTTTTAAATGGAATAAAACAAAGATGAATTTTTTAAATTGACATAAAATTTATTTTATTCGAAAGATAACCTTCTGGCATTATAGTTTAAATATGACTTCTGGCATATGACCGCCACGGCTGGCTCGGACGTAGTCTAATCTGGAGGTCCAATTTTCGATGACTTTTTCCAACATTTGTGGCTGTATGTCGGCAATAACGCGGTGAATGTTGTCCTCCAAGTGATCAATCGTTTCGGGCTTATTGGCGTAGACTAGCGACTTCATATATCCCCACAGAAAATAGTCTAGCGGCGTTAAGTCGCACGATCTTTAAGGCTAATTCACGGGTCCGAAACGTGAAACAATGCGGTTACCAAACGTTTCCTTCAATAAATAAATTGTGGCACGAGCTGTGTGACATGTTGCGCCGTCTTGTTGAAACCACAGCTCCTGCACATCATGGTTGTTCAATTGATGAACGAAAAAGTCAGTAATCATGGCTCTATAGCGGTCACCATTGACTGTAACGTTCTGACCAGCATCGTTTTTAAAGAAGTGCGGACCAATGATTCCACCAGCCCATAAAGTACACAAAACAGTTTTTCTGGATGTAACTGTGTCAACATACACTTGAGGATTATCATCACTCCAAATATGGCAGTTTTGTTTATTGACGTATCCATTCAAACAAAAGTGAGCTTCATCGCTAAACAAAATTCGCTTATAAAAATTGGGATCAACGGCAGTCTTGTTTTGGGCCCATTCACCGAATCTACGCCTTGCTAGGTGATCGTGTGGCTTCAATTCTTGCACGAGTTGGATTTTGTAAGCACGCAAACCAAGATCTTTCCGCAAAATTTTCCATAAAGTGAATGGACACATATCCAATTCTTGTGCATGATGGCGGATAGACTGATTCGGATCTTCCTCTACGCTACGCTCTACAGCAGCAATGACTTCTTCTGTACGCACTGTACAACGTCTCTGTGGATGCGTATTATCTTTTAGAGTAAACGTGGTGCGAAAACGTTCCATAGTTAATCGAATTAATTGCTCTGATGGACGATTATGTTGACCGTAAAATGGACATAGTGCGCGATACGTATTTCGAACAGAACCATGATTTTCAAAATAAATTTGCACAATTTGAAAGCGTCAGTCTATTCATGTTGAAATGCCAAACCAAACTAAACATAAATCACTTGACAGCTGACAAAATGGCCGCCAGTTAAAAAAGTGTTGCCAACTTAAAGTTCTATACCTCTATAAAAAACACCCTTTACTTGATAACGATTAGAGATACAACCTAATCGAAACGTCGTAAAAATAAATAAAAATTAAGACAATGAAAGTCTGACAACCACATTTTAGTCACTCTATCTTTGATAATAACTCCAAAACCCTCAAAAGTGTACATCCCGTACTGCCAACCGAACAATAACGGAAGTTTTTTTTAACAGTTTTACTTGCAATTGATCTTAAGTGACCTTTTAGTGTTGAAAATATTATTTCCTTGAACACCCGCGCAATGATTGAAAGGTCCAGTGCAACAAGCCGGTCGGATCACGGCGCACCGTTCAAAAGAAGATATTTTTAACTCCTCATAACTCTTTTATTACTGTTACAACGAACTATAAAACACGAATATATCGTTGTACCTTTAATTTATGGTGCTTTTAGCACATGCTAACCTTTTGTTGGAAACGTATTAAAATAATTTAAACCAAATAATACGGTATTTTCGCCATTGAACGGGTGAGTTATTACACACAAACATAATAAATAATAATATAAAAGGGAGATAGCGACCCGTTTTGCGATCGACTTTAAATTTTCCTGTTTTCTATAATTTCTACATCGGGCGGCGGAATCGCCTATTTTAAATGTGTTGTCAATAGCGCGACTTTTGTGTTGCTACTGTATTGCAGGTGCAATAATTTATAATCTGTGTAAATTTATATTTACATATATTTGGAATTTTGTCGATTATCCTTTTTTGATGCTGGATATATTTGTAGTTTGTTACAACAGCATCGTATAACAAATGATCAGGCTATTGAACGTAAAATTTATATTTTCTGAACAAAAGGATTCAACCATGCCTAAAAACTATTTCTCATGCTTCCCTTTTTTATCAACTCTATTTTGGAAAAGATTGGTTTCTTCTTTTTCTTTCAAGTGCCCTGTCCGGTCTGGTCTCCCGGACGTTGGCGATCACTGTAGCAAGAGTCGTTCTGTCTTCCGCCATATGGAAAAGCTGTTCAGCAATCCGTATGCCAGTCCATTCTCGAATGTTTCAGAATCATGGCTCTGATTTCTCTTTATTCCCCGTCAGTCTCCATTTTACCTTTGAGTATTAGTTGTAATCAGAGGCGGATTCAGCCTCTCCCTTTGGGGGGGGGGGCGGTGATATCACAAAAGTACAGTATGGCAAGCGAAAGCAAGTTGTCAACGGGGGGGGGGGGTAGTGCAAGCATCATATTAATTCCTTATATAATAGGCAGAATGGGTTCTATTTTCCTGAACTCAAAGCTCTTGGGAGGGGGGGGGGCGATCGCAAGCATACACATTCTTATACTCTATTCAAGAACTAGAGAGAGTAATAAAACTGTTACCGAGACCTCCAACGTACCTGCTTCAGTGCCGCAGGTAACTGAGAACTGCCGTAAATCTAATTATATTTCATTATATTTAAATATATTTTATAAATTTACTGCAACATAAAATTTCTGATAGTTTAATTTAATTTCTGTCAGTGAGCAAAGTACGCCTTACAGTTTGCTTATAGTGATTTATCTTGTTGCGCTTGTTTTTATATATTATTTGAGATTAGTGAGATACCCAAAAGATAAGGCTTTCACCTCTATATTTATTCCCAAATCGTTGTACCAGGGATTTTTCCTCAAAGAAAAACTTATTACGATGAATGTTTATGATGTTTTAAGATATCAATATCTAGATAATAATGTTAAAAGCTGTGTTGAGATGTGTTCCAACATGACGGGAGATAAAATCTACTATGTACCGAATACTGAAGAAGAAAAAACGACTGAAATTGTTAGTACTCCCAAGCCATATTCGATCACAGGCAGACGAAAAACCTCGTTGGAAGAAGAGAAAAAAACTGCAATTAAAGGGGTTGTATATACATTTTATTATGAGAAGCAGATCCCAACCGTCGACAAAATTCTAAGTAAAATCCATAAAGATCGGGGCATACCTGAAATTAAAAGAACTGAGCTCTGGAAATTGATCAGAGAACTTGATTTTTGCTGGGAAAAACCAAATAGGAAATTTGCTCTTATAGATCGTCCGGAAAATGTCCGTTGGAGAAGGAAATATCTCTCTCAAATAAAAGGTAGAGTTGCTAGAAATAACAGAATTGACAAAATTAGTAATTTAACTAAACTTTTGAAAGATTTTTTTGAATAAAGTTACTGCGGAAAATTGGGAAAAATCCATATAATAAAAGAATAAAACAACATGTGAGAACTCAATCTCATGATGGTGAGATAGAGGAACCAATTATAATTAATTTGAGCGAAGATAGTTTCACTGACTTTGATTAGGAATTAGATACGTAATGTTTATGTTAGTAAATACAATTTATTATTTAAATTTTTGTTTTTGTTGTATTTTATTTTTTTATGTTGTTTATATGTTTTTTTATTTTTTTATATATTTTTATTTTGGTGTGTCCCACTCTTTAATTTTATATATATTTAATTCTAATTAGCCGTAGGTTTTTTTATTATTTTATCATTGTATTTGTGTCTTTTTCTTAAGCGTGTAGAATTAACATGTTTATCTCATTTTTTGGGGCTATCGTATTTCTATATAATAAAGTAAATTAAATTAAGATATCAGTACAATGGAAATAAAAAGAAGTGGGTCTAATTTTAATAACAACATAAAAAAGTAATTACATTTGAATCCCTTTTTAGTGTTTAATTGTAATTCTGCAGATGGTTTAAGACATAAATAAACTGAAACGTCAAATACCCTGAAAATGTTTTTAATTAATAATAAAATGACCAATAGCCCCAAAAATATTTTAATACTATATGGACAAATTTATTTTTTTAAATATGTTTAAATTTTTGTATTTTTGACATTGGAAATTTTGTAAGTATTTTTTTAAATTTTTTGAGAGAATAAGGCTACGTTTTAGTCCATTCTTACAGACCGGGATTTTTGATTATAAAATTTCTAACCCATTCTTATGAAAAATATATGTGTCTAACAGATTTTGCTAAAGACACCGGACTAAGGAACACAGGTAGTTTGCGAAGAGAAAAAGGGTAAAAAATGATTTATTACTCTCTCTAGTTCTTAAATAAACTGTAGTATAAGAGGAAAAATCGTGTCCATTCCATTTTTCTAAACTCAAAGCTCTTGGGGGGGGGGGCGATCGCCCCCCCCCCCTTGGATCCGCGCCTGGTTGTAATTAGCAATATTTTTCTCCTCTCAGTCCACGTTTCGACATCATATAATAATACTGACCACACGTAACATTCGGTCATTTGTTGTCTTAGATTATCATCGCACAAAAATAGTCACATTTCTATTCCACTCTTAATCTCACAGTCAGGATCCAGCACGAACTTGACATACAAAACTGGACTGATCATGCATAATACCTCCCTTATAAAAATAACGCCACCATGCTCCGTGCCATTACGTGCAAATAATTGTTTTGACAACAATAAATTCCAAAAGTTTTTATTATATTGGTGAAAGTGTATTTTTGACATTGAATACTTTTCATTTTGACAATAAAATATTTTTGATTTTGCTGTTTTATGCATTTTATCACATTTTATGTAACGTTTTACTGAAAATATCAAACTGGAACGTGAACTTTAAAGTTTTTTTTTGGTATTTTAAAAAATGTGATTCTTCATCGTAAGACGTGCAAATACCTCATCTGGTAAATTGGAATTTATTTAATTGGTTGGTAAGTTATAAAGCATTCAATAACAATTATATAAAATTTTACCATAGAATCAAATTGTAAATCTAAGAGTAACAAGTTTAATCTTATGGAGATGATGTAAATGCTATCAATATTTTAGTTTTTTAAGAGAAAAGAATCTTTAAATTCAAGAGCTGAAGCAAATTGGTCATGATCATAATTCTTTTATACACCAGCATTTTTTTGGAAATTGTTTTATACAAGAAGATGAGCAAAAAGTTTGAGCTGTGCTTCTTACAAATAAACTGCCTGAAAAAAACTATGAAGCACTGTTTGATGTAAACATCTTGAAACAACTAAACTTGGACTTAATAACATACACTGGCTCTACAAAAAAATGTCCTGAATTAGGTGTGCATTAACCAACAACCACATCGTTTAACCATAAAGTTAATTTTCCACTGACATATAAAGCTGAACATCAAAACTGGTGTGGTGTTAAAATTTAAAATGATTATACATTTAAAAACCAATATGCCATATTAAAACAGAAAAAAATGATTGCATATAATATGAAATTTTTCAATATTATTAAGCATGTTTGGAAATTACATAAATTTTATTTTATGTATTTGTTTTGTCTAAAAATAAAATAATAACCTTTTGTTTGAATATGTTATTAATTAATAAAACAAAAATTCTTGATTTTAGCTCAGATAGGAAATTTGTGTCCTGAAAATCATTTGTCAAAGTAGTGAGAAGCTGCGTTTGATTACCATTTCAAAAATTCAACTCTAGGAAAGGTCAATTCCAGATCCTCAAACAGTTAAGTAAATGGAAAGTTTGACCTAGTGTAAAAATTAAAAGTTGCTAGTAAATCTTTATGTATATATTTAGATTAAAAATGATTGTATTAATGTAAGAATTATCTTGTATTTACAAGCTTTTTTATATTAAAGTGTCTTAATAAATATTGTTTTCTTTACAATTAAATATAAACTGCTTTAACACTATACCCTTTAGAGTTTAACTTTTTTTATAAAAATGGTTTAATACATAATGTTACTTTACTTCCTTTAAATTAAAGCTCCGTTATTATAAGGGGAATGCCAATATTATTATGCATGTTGTTAACCCTATATAAATACCTAACATATCAGTTCCCTAAAAGCATCAAGGAGAAAATAATTTTAACAAAAACCTAATAGAAACTCTTTTTAAATGATGAAACTCTCTTACTTTGTAATAGATTATGTGAACATTTCGATACTTTACATTAAACAATATACTATATTAATTCATGATATAAAATTTTTTAAAATAAATGCCTTAATACTTTTTTTCGTTAACTTCTTATACTCTACGTCCGAATAAGGATGTAGATTATACTATTGATTTACAAAAATACCCACTGATTTCCACAATCTTTTCTACAACAGATATTTAAAAAAAAATTAGTGTCGATTTGTTTTTGGCGCATATTTCACATTTTAGCTATTTTGCTAAATAACAGTTTTATTGTAAAAAATAAAATATGTAAACAGTCATAGAAACGGCATTTTCATTTATTTATAAGAAATGACATTTCGTGCTTGTTATCTAAAGATAGTAAAATTGTTACATATTTACGCTGTTCCAAAGAAGTTTAAAAAATTAGCTTTATTGGAGTTGCTTTAAACAGAAAAATTATAATTTTGAGGAAACTAAAAGTAGAAATTCAAGTTAAATATTATTTTCCAGAAACAATTATTCTGGCCTCTTTTATTGAATATACTCAATTAACCTGTCAAGTAAAACAAGGAAGAGCGATTTATTGTTTTAGATATACTATAGAAAGAGATAGTTATTGTCTAAACCTATTAGTTAGAAAAATAGAATTGACATTCATACACGACACATTCACAACAATGTAAGAAACTAGCAGGGAATTCAATGTTGCCATACATATCATTGCACCTAATGGCAACCAATAAGCTATTTGTCGGACAAACATTATAAATGGAAGGCAAGGACTTTTAGGTAAAAGGAATTGTTCATAGGTAGAAAAATTCTCTACATTCCAGAATTATTTTATGTAATATGTTATGATATTTAAATAATTAAAAAATGTTAATAAAAAAATAAAATTTCTTTAAATCCTTAGAATCTTATATTTTCTTACAAACACACCGTAGGCTGTTACCATGGCTACACTTGTACTCGTAAAATAATAAATATTAACATAGGTCCGGAATTTTGGACAGTTTTCTTGTCTGTACCTATTTTTGTTTTGATGTAAAATTTCTTTGGAAAACTTTATAGGCAAAAGATTACTTTAGAACTTTATTTGCTTATCCAATATGTCAGGTTTCTGTGCAATTTTTGATCTTTTTTCAAAAACCATAGGGTGTGGGCATCCGTTCAAAATCATGAATGGGATTTTCTTACATCGTTGTATTACCTGTATAAAGCGTCCTTTGCTAATCAGGTGTGAAACCGATTTACACCCTCCCCCCTGCTCGTCATTCTACTAAACGATTACTACGCCACTGTTGTGACAGATAATATTATTTAAAAATTCAGTAGATGGGTGTGTATAATAAACACTAAATCAGCTTCAGGGTCTCGTAAGTCACTCAGAATAACTCGGGACTATCTATTCTCTAACCCACCCCGTAAAAAACGCTTTTAATCCCCTGTCATATCCGAAAAATTATTGAAGCAGCGGGGCCGCAGTCACGGCTCTCCGACCTCGCGATTGATGCGCTTGATGGGAACCGAACACCGAACATTTGATTCGTACACATAAATAACGGCCATACAATATCGGAACGACAGATTTATTGAGCTTGTGCCGTCCACTTTTTGAGGAGAACGCCCATAAAGGTAAATTACTTATCCTGGAATAGTTTCTTTCGTTACAGAGGACATTTCATAAGTATGGTTAACGAATCCAGTTAAAATAGATTTTAAATTAAACAACTGTAACTGTAGACTAGTTTTGTGGAGCTTGATACAGAGTGAACAATTTATATAAGCAATCCGATTATTTTGAAAAATTTGGTAGCAGGCTGAGCGAACATGGAGAGCATTTTATCTCATTTGTCTTTGCATCTTCATCTTTATGAATAGATGTTGCTTCAATTTAAAAGTTATATCAAAATATAAAATTTTGCTCATTTTGATAAAAAATATGATTTTATTATTTTCTGGAGACTAAGTTAGAGAAAATTGTAAACATGTTTTTATATATTTTTAAATTAAGTATTGTTGACAAACCTACAACAAGAGACAATACTTGATTTAAAAGTAAATAAAAAATGGAATGGAACACCCTATATATTCTTGCATTTTTGATTTCTACGGAAAATTCTAGACATATTTCATGTATAATGTTCTAGACTTAAGTCTCACCGTTTCGGACATATTTAAATTTTTATGTCAATAAAATTTTTATAAAAAAATTGAACCGACTTCTAAAATTACGCTAAAAATGGAAAAATAACTAGAAATTTTTATACAAAATTGAAATTTTTGAGGTCGGAGCTAAAGTAATACCTGACAAAATGTGAACCGCATAAACAGATTAAAAATACTTTATTTGTAATTGCTTTCTTACCATAATTTGTATATATTAGTAGTTATTGATTTCATTTAGAAATTATTTGGCGCCGACTTCAAAAATTTCAATTTCATATAAAAATTTCTGGTTATTTTTCCCTTTTTAGCGCACCTTTAGAAGTCGGTTCAATTTTTTTATAAAAATTTTATTTTTCGATTTTTAGTTTTGAATTCTTTATGATATTCATAAATTATTTGAACTACGTGCTAATCGAGATTAATGTGCCTCGCAATGACTCCGAGGTGGCAAAAAAGTACCCATTTTATCCAGAATTGTAAATCACCCTAAAATGAACCACTAAAAATTCTTTCATTCTTAAAGTTCTCTAAATACCAATGAAATTATGTCAAACAAATATTTAGTCTGTCATAGTAAATCCACAATTTTCAAATTAATTTCATATTGGTAATATAGGCTCCAAAACCTTCCAATATCGATACTTAAAGAATTTCAGATGTCAATTTCTTAGCCCGATATATTTTATATTGCATATTGAGTTTGTACACGCTCTAAGAACCCCGCAATATCAATTTTAGATAAAACCAGAAAATGTAAAATTTTTAGTCCTTTATATTGTATCTTATCAACCTAATAGTTGTAAAAAATTAACTTGATATTCATAATACACCACCCCCCAACGCCTTAGTACCAAATCTGAAAAAATGTGAATAAGGTAAAATTTTCAACCCACCATATTGGATCCGCCATATTGAATTTCGAAAAAATGATTTTAAAGTCTTAATCTAATCTAAATATAAACCCTTCAAAGCTTCCTAGTACCAATTTTAGATGAAATCCAGAAATTTAAAATTTCTAAACGTATTAGATTTTCTTAAAATAATTTTTTATCCTTAAAAACGAGTCAGTTCAACATTTGAACAAAATCGAAAATTTTGAATCCTGAAAAAATTCTATTAAATTCACAATTTACACCCACAAGAACCCTCTATATGAGTTTTGGAGAAAGTCGAAAAATGTAAAATTTTTAGAACCCCATATTGAATCCGCCAGATTGAATTTTTCAAAAAATATTTTAATTTCGTAATTAACACTAACAAAAATCCCTCCATACTGACTTTAGATAAATCGGGAGATGTAGAATCGTTAATCCGCCATATTTAATTTTTTTTAAATAATATCAGATTCGTAATGTGCTATCCCAAAAACTCCCTCATATCAATTTTGAAAAAAATCGAACAAAATTAATTTTTTATCCTCCATATTGGATACGCCATATTGAATTTTTTAAAAACAATTTCAGATTTGTTATGTGAGACCCCGAAAACTCCTCCATACTAATTTTGGAGAAAATCGGACAAAATTGATTTTTTTCGTCCGTCATATTGAATCCGCCATATTGAATTTTTTAAAAATAATTTTTGATTCGTCATGTGCAACCCTGAAAACTCCCCCGTACCAATTCTGGAGAAAAACGGACAAAATCGATTTTTTGTCCGCCATATTGGATTCGCCACATTGAATTTTTTAAAAATGTTTTGGATTCGTCATGTGCGATCTCGAAAACTCCCCCCTACCAATTTTGGAGAAAATCGGACAAAATTAAATTCTTTGTCCGCCATATTGGATCCGCCATTTTGAATTTTTTATAAATTATTTCAGATTCGTTGGGTACAACCTTGAAAATTCCTCAATATCAATTTTGGAGAAAATCGGACAAAATTAATTTTTTGGCCGCCATCTTGGATATTACTGCATCAATTTTATCTAAAAAAATATGGGACCACCGCAGCAACTTCCTGAATATAACGCAAAAAATTTCATTCAAATCGGTGCAGCCGTTCCGGAGTAATCGGTGTACATACATAAAAAAAAATAAGTAGGCGACGAATTGAGAGTACCTCCTTCTTTTAGAAGTCGGTTAGAAATGACGCCTGCGGACCTAAACTTAAATTTTTCCTATAAGAAAGTCTTAATTATTTAATTTGGGTTGGTTTTCTTGTAAACGAAGATCGACTTTAGTAATCATTTTATGATATTTTGAAAATTATTACTACAGAGTGGTCAAAAAAGAAGAATAAAAGTTATATTTAAAAAATCGTCAAAGGTCAATTTTTTTAAATAGAAAGCACCTATTTTTATAATTATATCATATTAAGCATCACTACATAGTATAAAACAAAGTCGCTTTCTCTGTCCCTATGTCCCTTTGTATGCTTAAATCTTTAAAACTACGCACCGGATTTTGATGCGGTTTTTTTCAATAGATAGAGTGATTCAAGAGGAAGGTTTATATGTATAATAACATCCATTAAATAGTGGAGAAATACTGTTATTTTTGAGGTTTCTAATGTGATGTCGTTAATTATCATATTTTTTTCCGCTTACATTGCAAACGCAGGCTGAACCCTACGAGATTTATCAAAATAATGTACTCATTATTTGTACACATTGAAAAGGTCTACAGAAAACTCCGCGATGGTATATGTCTATCTCTCATGGATATCCCACAATAACATTTTTTTGTCATTTACTTTTTACGACAAATAATGGCAAATTTTGAAGCGATTTTAACCAATACAGCATTAATCCTTATCCAATTAAATAGCTTAAATACATTGTTGATTTAATATAGATCTATATGGTCCTTTACAGCACAAGATTTAAATGAATATTTTCGAAGATATTACAGATTTAAAATTGCGGGAAGTAGCGCTTGCGGCGATACTGGCCGACCGGGGCGGCGGCAGCGTGCCTATAAATAGCGCGTCGGAGGCCGATGTAATAATTGTTGTAAAAATAAAATAAATAGTCACAGTTTTTCTGTAGTGTATCAGCATTGCACCCGTGCGAAGCCGGGGCGGGTCGCTAGTTAAAAATAAAGGTAATTTTGTATAAGGTTGTCTATTCCAAAAATTTGTAGTTTTCAAAATATTGGTAATTCAACGTTTTTCTATTGTGGAAATGCTATACGGCTTTTAAGTTTTATTAGTTGGCCATGAAGGCGAGGTGTGACGAAAATAAAACAATCGAACTCTATAGAATTGTCATTATTTCTTGCCATTTGACATTCATTAATAATAATCATGCCGGGGTGATTCAATTACACGTACGACGATTATTTAAACTTATTTATTGTTTATGGAGATGTGACATTCGCGATTCGATATCCGCAGAAACAGAAACCAACACCACTAAATATTAAAAGGATTATAGAAAACTCAAGAACTTTGGATCTATAAAAGCAAGAAGAAATAGAAATAAACCAATTGTTAATAATAAAAATATTGAAACTACAATTTTAGGATATTGCGTATCCCACGATATCTACAAGGCAAGTAGCATTAGAGTCTGAATTATCTCAAACATTAGTTTTAAGGATTTTATGGAAACACAATTTTTATTGAAGTTTTTTTATAATCTTTTTAAGAGTTGGTAGTGTTAGTTTCTGTTTCTTTGGATATCGAATCGCGAATGTATCGCATGTTTTTGAAATTATTACATTCTCCATAAATAATAAATAAGTTTAAATAATCTTCGTGCGTGTAATTTAATCGCCGCGGCATGATTATTATTAATGAATGTCAAATAGCAAGAAATAGTGACAATTCTGTAGGGTTCGATTGTCTTATTTTTGCCACGCCTCGCCGTCATGGCCAACTAATAACAAAACCTAAAAGCCGTATAGCATTTTTACAATTGAAAAATTTTCAATTGCAAATATTTTGAAAACTACAAATTTTCTGAATAGATAACCTTATATAAAGTTATCCTTATTTTTAATGCTTAATGTGATGAAATTATAAAATAGGGGCTTTCCATTTGAAAAAATTGACTTTTGACAATTTTTTAAATAAAATTTTTATTTATTTTTTTTGACCACTCTGTACCAATAAGTCTCAAAATATGATAAAAAGACTACTAAAGTGGATTTTCGTCTACAACAAAACTAACCCAAATTAAATAATAAAGACTTTCCCATAGGAAAAATTTATAGTTAAGTTTTGATCCGGAAACATCATTTTTGACATAAAAATTTAAATATATCCAAAACAGTGAGACTTAAGTATAGAACATTAGACATGAAATATGTCTAGAATTTTACGTATAAATCAAAAATGCAATAATGTATAGGGTGTTCCATTGAAAATAAGCAAGTTGACATCTACTTCCGTTATAACCGGAAGTGCCGCCATGTTGAAAATATTTTAGCTGGCTGTTCCCCATGCACGTTAGTACACTGTCAAATTTACAGATTTTTCCTAATTATAGTTTTCCCACAAGCGATCGATAAAGTTCCCGGAGAATTACCTGTATATAAAAAACATTAGTGGAGCCATGTTTCTTCATCGTCTACGAAAACCCACTAGGCTTCCCGACTAACACTAAATCTCCAGATTTGTATAAATACTCGATAACTTTGTCAATGAGTATATTTTAAATTTAAAATTAATAAATATTTTTTAAAAACTTAAAAATGAGATCCTATGCTGGTTTTTTGACACAGTATGACGCCGCTTTATTTTCCTTACTTGACAGCATAAGAACATGTTAATCAAAAGAGAAAATAAATAATCTGACTGACAAAATTATATTTTACGTCATGAATCACATACATTTATTTAATTATATTCAAAAGAGTTCGGTAAAACAGAAATGTAGAAACGACAAAAGTAAAAAGGAACTAATAAATTTATGATAATGACGAAATTTTCAAGAGACAGTTATTAGTGATGTGGAATTGTGTTTTTCGAGAAGAGCCGGCCATAAAGCTGCTTGTTTATGAGCTCATCAAGTTTGATTGGTCGATTCGTTGAAAGTTTTCAAATATCTTGGTAGTATTTTTTCTTGTTTCGGTCGGGTGATTGAGGAAACATTACTTCTGATGTGTCAGGTGAGAGGTAGATATATGTTATTTTCTAATGGCGAGACGAGGGGTAATAGAATATATAGTCAGTCACAAAAGTAAATACACCATTCTACTTTTTAGAAATTCTTAAGTAATGAGACAATATTATATATATATATATATATATATATATATATATATATATATATATATATATATATATATATATACAGGGTGGGCTTTAACTTCATGAGCGTTTTGTTTTGTCTATAATTCAAAAACCGTTAGGGGTACGGGGGCACGGGGGGTGTCGTTAGACGCGCCATTTCGTGGAATTTTTAGTCACCATGGACGCGTTCTCGGGAACACAGCGTGCGTTTTGTGTTCGCGCATATTATGCCAACAATAATTCTGTGACTGTTGCTAGGCGAATGTACCGCGCTCACTTCAGTTTACGTGACATCAGAGAAGCACCATGCGCAAATTCTATTCGCAAATGGGTTAAAATGTTTGAAGAAACCGGGTGTACAATAAGAATTAATAATGCCGCCCGAAGTCAATACGGACGCCGGAGATTATTCAACGTGTTCATGAATCAATCAGAGAAAATCCTCGGCAATCGACTCGTAAAAGAAGCCAAGTCTTGAACATCAAGAGGACCACTTTGCGCAGGATTTTGCACCGTGATTTACATTTAAAAGCTTATAAAATTCAGGTGACACAAGAGTTGAAACCTAATGATGTTAATCTTCGACTTAATTTCGCTAATGTTATGCTTAATCGCTTTAACAATTTTTCTAACATAATCTTCAGTGATGAGGCTAACTTTCATGTCAACGGTCATGTTAATAAGCAAAATTGCCGGTTTTGGTCTGAGACTAATCCTCGCAAGATGCATCAAAGACCTCTTCATAGCCCTAAGGTCGTTGTGTGGGCTGCAATATCGGCCAGTGGAATAATTGGGCCATACTTTTTTGAAAATCAACGAGGAGTGGCTGTGACAGTGAGAGCTGAGAATTATTGTCAGATGTTGCAAGAATTCTTGGTCCCAGCTCTTCGAGAATTTCAAGGTTACAATTCTAGGACCTGGTTTCAGCAGGATGGAGCCACTTCCCACATTGCTACAGTCTCCATAGTCCTACTGAAAGAAATGTTTCCTAGAAAACTCATCTCACGAAGAGGTGACATTGAGTGGCCCCCAAGGAGTCCAGATCTGTCTCCGAATGATTATTTTTTGTGGGGATACCTAAAATCAAGAGTGTATGAAAATAATCCAACAACAGTTGAAGAGTTAAAGCAAAACATTGTGCGAGAAATGAACACTATTTCCCGAGCAACTTGTCAACGTGTTTTTCAAAACCTGCGAGTGCGACTTCAAGAATGTCAAGAAGGTGGAGGCGGTCACTTAAATAACATTATTTTCAAAAATGTTACTTAAATTTCAATTTCTTGTACTTTTTAAATATATAAATAAAAAAATAATAAGATTTATAGTTTTTTTATTGCATATTGAAACCACTCACACAGTTAAGGCCCACCCTGTATATATATATATATATATATATATATATATATATATATATATATATATATATATATATATATATATATATATATATCCGGTTTCATAGCGTTCTACGCCTTCCGGTTCTCAGTCTCCATTGTTTTCGGTCTTCCCAATCCCCTGGAAGTAAGTTCTTTCGGACATGGTTCGGTTAATGCCCTTAATCCAGGTAAATTTTGGTCTTCCTTCTTTTATTTTTTCATTTGGTGTCCATTTTAGGATTTGCTTTGGTAGACGTTCGTCCGTCATTCTCTCCGCATGTCCATACCATACCAGCTGTCGTTATTCGATTTCATCGAGAATAATTTTCTTTACACCCATAATCTCTCTAATTCTCTCGTTGGTTATCCGTTCGGTCCTCGACTTTCCGGCAGATTTTCGCCAAAAGTCCATTTCAAGAGCCAGCAGTTTACGTTCTAAAGTTTTATTTATCTGCCATGTTTCACATCCGTACAATACAACGCTTTTAAATATTGCATTGTATAAAAGATGTTTTCTTTCCTTGGAGATGTTTGTTGACCATAATAGTGAGTTTAGGCATCCGATAGCTTTTTTCCCTTTAGTTATTCGCTCCAATATTTCTTCTTCAGTTCATATTAAAAATATTATTTCTTATATAATAAGATTGGTACTGAGATGATTCAGAGTAAAAAAAAATGTCTTATCATAGAATAAGGAATAATAACACGAACAAAAATTTCTTCCAGTTAAAGAAGGGTTTTATAGGGGTTTTTACGTAGAGTTCAGTGGTGCAGTCAGTTTTTTTTTTAAATTTAGTTTTAAGATATTAACCAAACTTTCTAAAATCTAACCTAATTTTCATCTTTCAAATACTTACGAAGTAATTCAGTGATGTACTCGTAATTTACAGTGAAATGTAACAATAAATCATATATTATATCCCAATTATAATAAACTTGCTATATTATACAGGGTGCCCAAAAATTTAAACTAATCAAATAAAACTTTAATAGCCAGATTCACTAAGAAGGTTTAAGAGTTAGACCCGATCTAGTTGCCTTGGAAATTAGATTTTCTAGATGACCAGTTTTGTTTTTCTTATGTTATTGTTTTAATTGTATTTTAAAAGTTCAAAACTTGCTTGACGTATTGGTATCCTTGTCAATTTAAATTCTCTACTGTCAATTTAGACTGGTTTTAAAGTTTAACCATTGATTAATTTAATTGAACGCTATACTTTTTACCTTACTAAAAAATGTATCTTTTAAATACCTATCGAATGGTTTAAGGGTGTTCTATAGCTAAATCTTCGTGTTTTCACAGAGTACGCCAAATAATAGTTTTCTGCACCATTTTGTGTTTTTTGAATAGATATTATAATGTATCTAGTTGGAAATAACAGGTAATTTACTCCTATAAGAATAATAATCAGGAATATCTTTACAAATGTTCAGAAACCCGGAAAGTAAGTGATTTATAGTCGTCCAACAGGCTATAACATCAATAATGATAATAACATATTGACGATAGCACAAAACAGAAGCAAAAAATTTGTAGTAGATGTTCGAAATGTCGACCATCCATTTCCAAACACTTACATATGTTTTTTTAGAAACCTCTGCTTACTCTGAACAACATCTGCGGGATTACAGTTTGAAAAGTGTCTCTTGTGCGTATTTTCATATCTTTTGGTGATGTCGGGGGCGCATTGTAGACAATTCCTATAAAAAGAAATCTGGTGGAGTAAGATCCGAAAATCTAGGGGGCCAATTTTGAAATACGTCTCTCTCAATCCACCTGTTTCGAAAGTTGGCATTTAAAAATTGCCGAACCTCGCGATGATAATGAGGCGAAGCTCCATCCAGTTGAAGCAACATAGTTGTTCTAATATTTAAAAGGACATCTTCTGAAAACACTGGAAGTTGGTGTAAAAGAAAATCGCGAAACACCAAATCATTTAAAGGTCCTTCAAAAAAGTAGGGTCCAATTAAGTATGGACCCGGTATTCCCCACACATTAACCGACCACCTATTCTGGTTTCTCATAACTCTGTATTCATGCGGATTTGAGTCAGAATATTAATAGAAGTTGTGTCTATTCACCAAATCATCATTATGAAAAGTACATTCATCATTAAACAACACATTATCAAAAAAGTGTTCATTTTCTGCCACTTTATCTAACACCCACAAGCAGAATTCAGTTCGGTTGTCAAAATCTCTTCCGTGAAGCTCTTGACGAAGCTGGATTTTATAGGAATGAAATCTGTATTTGTTAAGAATCTTAAAACCCTTGCTTGGCTGATGTTAGTATTTTCGGATATATGATTCTGACTAATATTGGGATTTTCGATCAACGAACCAAGTACAGTAAAAACATTTTCTTCATCCTCAGTGACAGATTTCTTATAACAGGTTTTCTATAACTGATACACTCATAAAAACGGCTGGTTTAGGATGGTTTCTTTCAGGAAATCTTTGAGCATAGATTCGAGAAGCCAACAAACAATTCTGATGACATTCTCCAAGGATAAAAATCATATCAATACGCTCTCCCTTTCGATAAATCTTCATTTTCACAAAGCATTAACATAGCAATATTCAAATAATTCAATTCAATAAATGAAAATTCACAGTTACAAAAAATAAAACCGCTATTATAGCAACGGGTTTTGCAGACTAAACTGACAGACTAAATAAATTATCTGATATTTATAAATGCCATAGACAACTAGATACATTAGAACATCTATTCAAAGAATACAAAATGGTGCAGAAAACGATTATTTGGCGTATTCTGTGAAAACGTGAAGACTTAGCTATAGAACACCTTTATACTACTCGATAGGTATTTAAAAGGTACATTTTCTGGTAAGTTAAAAAGTAAAGAATTCTATTTAAATTAATCAAGTTATAGCTACTTAAATTTCGTATTTGATTAGTTTTAATTTTTGGACACCCTGTATGATATAGCAATTGGGCTATAAAATACGATTTATAGTTACATTTCACTGTAAATTTCGAGTACATAACTGAAATACTTAGTATTTATATATATATATATATATATATATATATATGTATATATATATATATATATATATATATATATATATATATATATATATATATATATATATATATATATATATATATTCCGGTTTCCAGTCTCCATTGTTTTCGGTATTCCCAATCCCCTGGAAGTCAGTTTCTTTCGGACATGACTCGGTTAATGCCCTTAATCCAGGTAACTTTCGGTCTTCCTCTTTTTATTTTTTCATTTGGTGTCCAATTTAGGATTTGCTTTGGTAGACGTTCGTCCGTCATTCTCTCCACATGTCCATACCATACCAGCTGACGTTGTTCGATTTCACAAAGAATAGTTTTCTTTACGCCCATAATCTCTCTAATTTTCTCGTTGGTTATCTGTTCGATCCTTGACTTTCCGGCAGATCTTCGCCAAAAGTCCATTTCAAGAGCCAGCAGTTTACGTTCTAAAGTTTTATTTATCTGCCATGTTTCACATCTATACAATACAACGCTTTTAAATATTGCATTGTATAAAAGATGTTTTCTTTCCTTGGAGATGTTTGTTGACCATAATAGTGAGTTTAGTCATCCGATAGCTTTTTTCCCTTTAGTTATTCGCTCCAATATTTCTTCTTCAGTTCGTCCGCTTTGACTGATCTTTGTTCCAGGGTAGGTATAATTAGAACAAGATTTTACTATGATATTGTCATCCACTTCCAAATCTGTTTCTTCTCCACCCATACACAAATATTTAGTTTTACTGCAGTTGACAGTCAATCTCTACTCTGCGTATTCTATAAATAGTTTCCTCGTCATAAATTAGAGGTCTTCTTTATCTTGGGTCACTATCACTTGGTCATCTGCAAAATGAAGCGTATATAAATGGGTCTCATTATTTAATTATATTCCCATACTACTTCTTAAGTATTTGAAACATGAAAATTAGGTTAGATTTTGTCAAAATTCAAATTATTCCAAAAATCCTTAAGGTTTAGGTACTATAAACCTTATTTTGATCGGAGAATCAAAAAATGCAATAAGATACAAAGGGTTCCATTTAAAAAAAAACACAACTTTGATACTTTCAGAGCTTTTGGGACATTCTGTATAATATGAAAATAATTTAAAAAGTAACTATATTAGACCCCCATATATCCCAAAAGTAAAACTTTTTGAAAGTCACGTATTTTGGGCGCAATATTCCGTGCAGTGTAGGATGAGTAACCCTGTATAATGGGTTTATTTTATTTTGAAAAACAAGATCAGAATTCAATATTTTCAATAATTTCCTTTATTTGTAACAGTAGGCCATGGTCAATTTATAAGAAACCAAAGGCAGATGTTTAAAAGGTCACAGTTTTGTCAGATTGTTGATTATTTATGAAATATTTTTGTTACGTAGGTGTTTTTATTTATTTTACGTTAATAATGGCCCTTTATGATAATTATAAAAAGTATGATATGTTAGTATGTTTTATACAAAGCAATAGAACTTCCCAGGAAGCTTCTGAATTACAATAATTTTATTTTTTCCCTAGAAATTCTCCAAGAAATAAAAGAGCGAATTTGTGGTTGACTGATTTTTTTTTTCTTTAAATTATCAAAATTCCTGTCATTGTAGAAGTAATTAACCACTCTTTATTTAGCAGTCAAAGTAACAATTATGCATATATAGAAAATAAAAGTTTTTTGTATTTCTATGTATGTATAATTTATTAATTGGTTGATTTTATAAAACATTTCAATTTAAAAAATACTTGACAAGAGCAATTATTCCAATTTCACAGATGAATGAGTTCATTAACAAAGCAATTTTCCATTCATTATTCATCAGTGGCATCTACATCAAAAGGGGCTGAACCAAATCGTGCTCTTGTATCATAAGAGTGACGCATTACCCCGACCATCAACTGGTGGTCGAACGTCTTTTTCTGTTAGGTGCAAATAAAGAGATCACACAGTTGTTTCAGGTTACCTCATTGACAGTGTATGGTTAGACCAATTGGTTTAACTTTTAGTTTATTTTATATCTGTTTTTAATTTCGCTAGATAAATTTGAAAAAAGGCCAATATTTGTAAAAGTACAATTCTAAACTTCAACAAAACTTGTAAAATGTTGATTCAGTTATAGTAACTGAGGTAATAACGAAGGTATACGAGGATGGTTCGATAAGTTCTTGGCCTGATAAAGAAAACAGAAGATTTTTGAAAATGTTTTCATTTATTTTTCAATATAGCCCCCCCTTGTACTTCAATAGATTTAGATCAACGATGTTCTAACATTTTAATACCAGTAGTATAATGCGATTTGTCTCCAACTCTGCAAAATAAGCGGTTGTCGCTGCTCTGACCTCGTTATTTGAAAGGAATTTTTGTTCAGCGAGCCATTTTTTCAAGTTGGGGAAGAGGAAGTAATCGCAGATCCGGCGGATACGGCGCATGTGGAAGCACTTCGAAACGTAGGTTACGGAGTTTTGTAGCAACAACCATAGATTTGTGTGCAGGCGCGTTATCCTGATGAAAGAGCACTTTTTTTTGGCAATATGTGGACGTTTAGCCTTAATCACATGCTGCAAACGGTCCAGTAGTGAAGCGTAATACTCCCCAGTGATGGTCTTGCCTTGTTCTAAATCGTCTATAAGCACCACGCCATGTGAATCTCAAAAAACTGTTGCCATGACTTTTACTGCAGGCGGAACCGTTTTTGCTTTTTTTGGCGCACTTTCACCTGCCCCCATCCACTGTTTAGACTGTTGCTTCGCCTCTGGCGTGTAATGGTGAATACATGTTTCATATATAGTTATAAAACGTCGAAGAAACTCAGCAGGATTGCGTCTGAATAAGTCTAAACACTCTTGCAAAGTGTTCATTCGAAGGTGTTTTTGGTCGACTGTTAACAAACGCGGCACTCATCGCGCAGGAAGCTTTTTCATGCCAAGAACATAATGTAAAATGTAGTGGACATGATCTATCGAGATGTTTGCTATACCAGCAAGCTCTCGTACTTTCAGTCAACAGTCATGAAGTATGATATTGTGAATTTTTGTAGCAGTTTTTGGGTGTCCCGAGCGCTCATCATCTTGAATTGATGCACGACCACGATTAAATTCAGTAGTTCATTTTTTTTTCTGTCGAAAATGAAGGAGAAGAATCCTTTAAAGTAGAATCTAATTCATTTTTAATGTCCGTAGGAGTTAAGCCCTTTAAAACAAAGTACTTTATAACCGTTCGAACTTCAATTTTATCCATTTTTCACAAAATATCGAACCTTATGTGTTCACTCGATCGCCACAAACAAGCAACTGCACGCAAACATCTGAAAGTTTGCAGAGCATCATCTTAAGATTAATGCTTACAAAATATTATAATTCTTTGATTCTACTAGCGCCCTCTCTGTTTCAGGCCGAGAACTTATCGAACCATCCTCGTATTAAAAAAAAAATCTATCAAGAATTTCATTAGCTTTGTTCGCGCAAAGGATTTAGAACCGATTCTAAACTAATACACATGCGCAGTTGAAATAGTAACGTTGGCGGATAACAAAGTTCTGAATTTTTAGTTACAGTTCCATGTTCGCGGAGAAAATAATTCGGTTCGTAATCGATTCTGAACCAGTTCTACCGGTGCTAAGGATTGAACAAGAACTGTAAGTTCGGAATTTTATACAGCGCCAGCTTTCATGCTGCGGCAGCAATGTGCAACTATTTGACAATTGTTTTTATTTTATTTTGGGTTTTTCTTTTGTTTATGTTATTATTGCATTTGATGTTCCAGTATATATTTTATTATATTATATTAGTTTTACTTTAATTAGTAATAATCTACGTAAAATCTTAATTGATAAATTAAAAAAGTGTTTTTACCTTTTAGTTCAAACCTAAAAAAATATATTTTTAGTGAATACTCCCATTATGTCAAATCATTTATCGTCCAACGATGAGGAGAAATTTTAGAGTTCATTCAAAATTCCTAAAAGTGCTCATTTTTTTGAGGAAATTTTTCCTCTCTCCTCCCATTTTCAGTTAAGTCGAAAAATGGTACAAGACTGGAACATTGCTGAGTTTTTTATTCGCAGGAAAGAGATTCTGAAAAAGCTACATTATAAAGTGCAATGTGATTTGCAATAAATTAAGTTGCATCTTATAGGGACGTATCGGACCGGTTTTTAGTTTTGTTAAAAGATCTTTTTTGTAGCAAAAAGATATGGACCTAAAACTATTGGGTTTTATTTTTAGTTTAGAAAAACCCACATCTTTTTATTAGGCGTATGTTTAGAATTAGATGTACTTTTAGGCTCCCGAAATATGAACATAACACAAAATAAAGAGCAAGCAAGAGATCTCAATTAAAATATCAAAAATTCTATTATTCTAAAAGGAACTGACAGTTAGATTTTATATTATATAAGAAAAACAATTATAATTCAATATTTCTTTAAAAGAATACTAATAATAGTCTGATAAAAGACAGTTGTGCGTTATTTAAAGCAACAGTCACCGTATGTTAAATAATGGGACTCATACCACAGTAGACGATTCAAAGTTCCAAAATCGTTCGTGGTAAAAAAAATCCTGAACCGGTTAATAACTGAGTATGCGCTGTACGATAATCCTAAACTAATTCCTTACTAGTTCTGAATCGGTTCGGAAAGTGACCCGCGAACAAAGCTATTGTTATTTAAAATTATCACCAGAGCTATATTGAAACAAATGTGGTCATCGGAAAAATATAAAAATAATTAGATTTTCCTTCTTTTTGGTTGACGTATTATTTGATTGTAAGTGTTATTATACAAATATGTGTTCCCAATATTAAAATTCGTTTTTTATTACGACACTATAATTACCAACATAATTTTGACTGTGTTCCGTTTTGAGTATAAATAAAAATGGCCAAGTTAGGTATAAATCGTTGTTTTTTCATCAAAATTAGGATCTAATGATCTTGAAAAATATCATCTTAAAAAAAATTTAGAGAATGCGCTGGACTCGTTTTTCCTTCTATCTCTCCTCTCTCTACGAGGGCGAGGGAGAGAGAGACAATTTGAATTACTAAGCGTTGAAAAGAAAACTGAAAAAAAAGATTATCGTTAGTCTATACTACTAATAATATTCAAGTCTCAGCGCTATCGTGAAAGTCAATATTTCGTAAAAGCAGTGTAATACCTAGAATTTATACTTCCCGGGAAACAATGTTTCATTATCCCTCAGTGCATCACAACATTAACAACAGCCCGGGCGCAAAATACCTTCGAAACTAACCTAACACCTTCATAAATCTCACCGGGCGCCGAAATTTGCGTCGGCCGCCACGACCGCCGGCCCATCTGCCGGCAAATAACTTAAGCACACATTAGCGCAGTGGCGGCCTCTATATATCACTCGTCCGGTCCGGCAACTTAAATACGAAAACGGGGGAATTATGAGATAATACGTTAGGCAAATGTCTGTTTAGGTCTTCTGCCCTGCTGCTTGTTCCTGTCTGCAGGACTGTGAAACTGTTAAATACGAGGATAAGATGATAGTTGAGGGTTGCAAAGCTACTGTTTAGCATTTAGCAATAAAGTCTGAGGGCCATAAAAGTGGATGGTGCCTTTTACGTCAAGTAACGCGAGCCAGGATAATTTAATTTAATTTTGGGTTAATTATTCGGTAAAGTTCTACGGATATGGTAAAATTTTTATGTAATCGCGTCGAATATAACCGAAAAGAATGATATATATATATATATATATATATATATATATATATATATATATATATATATATATATAGGAGCGGATCCAGCCTCTCTCTTTTTTTTTGGGGGACGGGGGCGGTAGTATCACAAAATATCACAAAAGTACAGTATGGCAAACGAAAGCAAGTTGTCGACAGGGGGGGGGGGAAGACACCAGCAACATTCCCATTTCTAGTGTAAAAGGCAGAGGTGGGGAGCGATCACACGAAAAAACAAGTTGCCGACAGGATGGGAAGATGCGAGCAGCATACACATTCCTAGTATAAGAGGCCGAATCGGGTCTATTTTCCTGAACTCAGTGCTCTTGTGGGGGGGGGGGGCTGTCGCAAGAAAAACAAGTTGTCAACGGGGGGTGGTGCTAGCAGCTTACACGTTCCTAACATAAAAGGCAGAATCGGTTCTACTTTCCTGAACTCAAAGCTCTCGGGAAAGAAAGGGGCGATCGCAAGAATACACATTCCTATACTCTATTCAAGAACTAGAGAGAGTAATGAAATTGTTACCGAAACCTCCAACGTACTTGCTCTAGTGTCGCAGGTAACTGAGGACTGCCGTAAATCTAATTTTATTTAAATATTATAAGCATTTATAAATTTACTGATAATTCAATTTAATTTCTGTCAGTGAGCAAAGTACACCTGACAGTGTATGTGATTTATCTTGTTTGTACTTATTTTTATATATTATTTGAGATTAGTGAGATACCCAAAAGATATGGCTTCCACATCTAGATTTATTCCAAAATGGTTAAACCTGGGCATTTTTTTCTTAATGAAAAACTTATTACGATGAATGTTTATGATGCCTTAAGATATTAATATCTAGATAATAATGTTAAAAGCTGTTAAGATGTGTTCCAACATGACAGGAGTTGGAAAATCTATTATGTGCGGAATAATGAAGGAGAAAAAAACGACTGGAATTGTTAGTACTCCCAGGCCACATTCGATCACAGGCAGACGAAAAACCTCGTTGGAAGAAGAGATGTAAACTGCAATAAAGGGAGTTGTACATACATTTTATTATGAGAAGCAGATCCCTACAGCTGACAAAATTCTAAATATCGTCCGGAAAATGTCCATTGGAGAAGGAAATATCTCTCTCAAGTAAAAGGTAGAGTTGCTGGAAATAACACAACTTACAAAATTAGTAATTTAATTGAACTTTTGAAAGATTTTTTTGAAAATTGTGAAAAATTCGTATAATAAAAGAACAAAAGTAAATGCGGAAACTCGATCTCATAATCGGTGAGATAGAGGAACCAAATATAATTAATTTGAGCGAAGATAGCTTCACTGACTTTGATTACGAATTAGATACGTAATGTTTACCAGCTTAAACACAATTTATTATTTAAATTTTCTGTAACATATAAAAATTAATTACATTTGATTCACTTTTTAGTGTTTAATTGTAATTCTGTAGATGGTTTAAGAAATAAATAAACTGAAACGTCAAATGTCCTAACAATGTTTATAATTAATAATAAAATGACCGATAGCCCCAAAACTATTTTGATATTATATGGACTAATCTATTCTTTTATATTTGTTTAATTTCTTGTATTTTTGACAATGGGTATTTTGTAAGTATTTAAATTATAACTTTGACTTTTTTTGAAAGAAAAAGGCTACGTTTTAATCTGAATGTGCCTAAAAAGGTTTCTATGCCAAAATTAAAAATAATTCAGTTGTGATTTGTGTTAAATATGTCAAAATTATCTATATTTACTAATGTATGTAAGTTATTAAGAAATCGAAAGAAATAAAATAATTTTATAAAAACTTCTTATTTTACTTTTATTACTGAAATGATACTCTATGTCATAAATACTTAGTGATAAAATAAACCTCATTTCGACGCCTATGACAAGGATCAAAATCCTTTTTAACACTTCACTTATCCAAATATCTATTGTTATCCAACCCAAATAGTCCATTATTATAGACCGGTATTTTTGATTATAAATTTCTAACCCACTCCTATGAAAAATATATGTATCGAACAGATTTTGCCAAAGACACCGGACTAAAGAACGCAGGTAGTTTGTGAAGAAAAAAAGGGTCAAAATGATTTATTACTCTCTCTAGTTCTTGAATAAACTATAGTATAAGCAAAATCGGGTCTATTTTCCTGAACTCAAAGCTCTTGGAGGGGCGATCGCCATCCCCCCCCCCTTGGATCCGCGCTTATATATATATATATATATATATATATATATATATATATATATATATATATATATTTATATAAATACGAAGGTGTTTTAACAAATAAGGTAAATTAGTTATAGATGGCGCCACTATTATTTTTAAATGCATAGGATTATGTAGCTGTACTGTTCGGAGGAAAGTCTACAAAGGGTCAGCTTGATCCGTGGATAGCGTCCAATGAGAATGCGCCAAAACAGGAGAAAGTTGTTTTGTCGGCCGGAAAGGTTATGGCCACTGTTTTTTGGGATTGTTAACGTGTAATATTTATTGACTGTTTAAAAAGAGGTTAAACAATCACAGAGGATTACTATGCAACACTTCTTGGCTGTTTAGATGAAGAACTGAAAAAAAACGTTCAAGACTACAATGCAAAAAAGTTCTTTTTCATCGAGACAATGGTCAAGTTTAGACTTGTGCAGTTGCATTGTCAAAATTAAATGAATTACGGAGTGAATTAGTACCCTATCCACCTTATTCACCAGATTTGGCATACAATGACTTTTTCCTCTTTCCTAACCTAAAAACGGGGCTCGGAGGACAGAGATTTTCATCAGATGAAGCGGTTATTAGGGCTGTAGACGACTATTGTGAGGATTTGGATACTTCCTATTTTTCAGGAGACATAAAGAAGTTGGAATAACGCTGAACCAAGCGTATAAAGCTCCAAGGAGACTATGACATATGACATTCTCATTGCTGGCCATCTTTTATTATTTATACTGACCACGGTTCTATGAGGAAACACGTGATACAATGAACAATATCATATCTGTTGTTATCTGCCGCTGGGATATATAAAATGAGCGTGAGGGATTAAATGTCATTGATATGAATGAAACGTCAATATTTTTCAAACGAACCGCCTGTAAGTTAACGGCTATTTTAAATTTATAACAAAAAATAGCAATTTTTATACTGTGTTTTAAATTTGTTCTTAGATCCAAGGTGTTATAGAAATAGTTTATTATATTTTAAAATGTGATTCCTAAATACTTTATAGATGCAGCTTACATGTCAAAAATATTATTTCTGTTTAAAATTTTTTTTATAGAAAAATGGGACACTAAAATCTATTAAAAGTCTGATAAAACTACGCAAAACCTTTTTTTCCATAGAAATCCACCAAACAATGAACAAACTTAACAAAAATACAAAACCCAATGTCTGTATATCCATAACAACAAAAGATTGTTAGGAAATATAGCCTGTAAAATTCCCATTTCAGCTTTAGAGGTATCGTGGCCGCTAACTAAGATATATCCCTAATGAGAAAGAAATATAATAACAGATATAAATAGCCTTTAGATACTGTTTCATTTACAATAAATTTGCTTGGCGCGTTATTACCGCAGGTGAGCTCGCAGAAAAAGGACTGTTTTCGCATCGTTGCTAGATATAAACGATAGATCGAAATAACTAAAAATATTGCGGAATGTATGAACAAAAAGGTCTGTAGCATATTTCTCTAGAATCGTAGCATATTGAGCAAAATTATTCTTTTCACAGACTAAAAATATTCTGTAACGCAAATTGGTAACGTAACTGATCGGTAAAAGCATATTAAATCCAATCTTGTAACGCAGAAAAAATGTTTCCATATCTTTTTACACAAATTTTTTCTGTTACCAACCCGGTGTTAAAATAGCGACAATAAAACCAGAACGTTACGCAATATAGTTACGCTATAGAGTTCCTAAAACATTGTACATCATTTTGCTTTGTACCATAACACCGTATTCAGTATTATTAATAATTATATAACAAATTCTTGATCGCATGAAATGTTCATATCATTCGTATCGATATCATATGAATTTCAAAAGTTGTAATGGTTGTGATCAGATTTTTACATTTTCAATAATACTATTGCTGTTAGGAGTTACGTTAAAGCTCTAACGCACAATAGATTATTGTAACATTACACATTGCATCATTTTAATCAGCTAATTGATAAGTGGATATTTTTTGTTTTATCATTTAGTGCTGCGAAGCTTATAATAGGTAAAATGGAATGTTACGCCGGTCCGTTACGCTATAGCGTTACCTTACAATATTGGGTTCTCTATCACGTTTTATGAGTATTTCGCAGTTTTACTGCTTTGAATTTTAATAAATATTGTACGTGTATATGATTTCTAATGTAATAAATTTTTGTTACGATGTTATGATTCGGTTCACCTTTACTTACAATAAATGAGGTATTGTAGTTGATATATTAGCCAGGCACTAATAATGAAAGGAAATAAATATATTATTAAGGTTTATAAGAAGGTTTTGTTATTGTAAATATCATAATGCCCTTTTTAGCATTGCGAAAACGGTCCAATAAATACGGTCGGTTAAAAAGCCGCGCGTTCACGTCTGTTTATCTCGCTCGCAGTCACATAATTTCCAAGTGGGCGTCTTCCTTGCTTACATCAGCCTGATATTTTTCTGGATCGGGATTATCATAACTTTTTGCTTAAAAGTTTTAATTCTATTTTTTATTATATATACTGACTCTCAATTTATTCGATATTACGGTTATGCTCGGTTAATAGATCGACTTGAACAAATATTTATATATTTCATACCTGCTTGGTCTATTTTGCTTTTAAACCTTATGGTTTAGAAAAATATAATTTCCATATTGAAAGATGAATTAATTAAGAGTAACAGTAGAAAAAAGTGAATATGTACAGGATGGTTGAACGAGCTAAATTTGCCTTAAAAAATTGGTATCACTACATAGTATAAAACAAAGTCGCTTTCTCTGTCCCTATGTCCTTTTGTATGCTTAAATCTTTAAAACTACGTACCGGATTTTGATGCGGTTTTTTTCAATAGATAGAGTGATTCAAGAGGAAGGCTTATATGTATAACATCCATTAAATAGTGGAGAAATACTGCTATTTTTTAGGTTTCTAATGTGATGTCGTTAATTATCATATTTTTTTCCGCTTACATTGCAAACGCAGGCTGAACCCTACGAGATTTATCAAAATAATGTACTAATTATTTGTACACATTGAAAAGGTCTACAGAAAACTCCGCGATGGTATATGTCTATCTCTCATGGATATCCCACAATAACATTTTTTTGTCATTTACTTTTTACGACAAATAATGGCAAATTTTGAAGCGATTTTAACCAATACAGCATTAATCCTTATCCAATTAAATAGCTTAAATACATTGTTGATTTAATATAGATCTATATGGAGGACCATATAGATCTATATTATGTAAAGGATTACAGCACAAGATTTAAATGAATATTTTCGAAGATATTACAGATTTAAAATTGCGGGAAGTAGCGCTTGCGGCGGTACTGGCCGACCGGGGCGGCGGCAGCGTGCCTATAAATAGCGCGTCGGAGGCCGATGTAATAATTGTTGTAAAAATAAAATAAATAGTCACAGTTTTTTTGTAGTGTATTTAGTATCAGCATTGCACCCGTGCGAAGCCGGGGCGGGTCGCTAGTTTGTTAATAAAATCATTATCGTTATCATCATCATCATTGGTTTTTTAGTACCTTCTACGCAGTCTGTGTGATAAGCCACTGCTGTATGCTGTAATATTCCTCACAATAATGCTTTTATCCGTCTGTTTTTTTTTTTGTTTCGAAATACTTCCTTGGCACAGTACCACATTTGGTAAGGAGCTGTCTCTTCTGTCTGGGGTACTCTCTTTTATTGCTTGGTCTAAGGTCTCATTTTGAGAAATAGTCAATCTAAAATAATTCTACTTTTCACGAGATTTATTTTTTACCGTTTGCAAGTCTCATGTAAAAAGGTGTATCTCCGTCTGATTTATGTTCATCTCCCCACTTTTTATACTGTTCTGTTAATTTTAAGAAGATATATTCCAGATCATCGTGGTCTTGGGTTATAATTACCTGATCGTCGCACTAACGAGCATTTGACCTCAAAAACCGGACAAAATTAATAACGTCTTTGTTTTTTGATTCTAGACGTGTCAAAATCAGTATCCGGGGATTTTTGAGGGCGCTAAGTTGATTTCTGGCATTATTTTACTAATCGGGTAAAGGGGGGCTGACTTAAGGTGGGGAGGGGGAGGGGAGTAATATTAAAAAAACGTAATGGTTATCGTTCTATATATTTTTAGGTGCTCCGATTTCATATCTGGCATTACTTTACCAATCGGGTGAAGGGGCGCTGACTTAGGGTGGAGAGGGGGAGGGGAGTAATATTTAAAAAACGTAATGGGTATCGTTTTATATGTTTTTAGGTGCTCCGATTTCATTTCTGGCATTATTTTACCAATCGGGTGAAAGGGCGCTGACTTAGGGTGGGGAGGAAGAGGGGAGTAATATTAAAAAAACGTAATGGGTATCGTTTTATATGTTGACTTAGGGTAATTGTACGTTTTCCCATAAAAAATCTATCTCAAGATAAAAACAAAGTCTCTTTACTGTGTGATCAAGTAGGTCCTGAAGCACAACTTCAACACTCGTCTCCGTAACTCGGATTGACTCTGGTTTTGGATAGCAGAGTTTGTTTTGCTTCTCTAATTAGAGTATACCAAGGAAATATACCCTTATTGGAATCGTGTAACAACTCCCATTGCCTCCTTGTCAAGTCATCTTCAACAAAGAATTGCAAAGCTTGTTCAGATGTGTAATTTTGTACTTTCGGTTTCTGAGCAGTATTTATTACCTTCCTGTAAAGTTTGGCTCTTGTTGGTATTGAAGTTGCATCTATTATAAGTTTAGAGGCCACGGCATTTCCAGACATTCCTTGACGTACGCTGGCTGCATAGGTAAGCTCCTCAACAGATACCTGTTCGCGGATTTCTTTTGTATTTCGTCGTTTACTACGATCAGGTAATTCTGGGAAATGCTTCCTTGGGGGTTCTGTAGCATTCGTGGTCCAGTTATGGACTGGTATTGATGTATTAAGCCATTTTTCGTTTTTTTTTCAAAAATCTTTCTTCAATATAGTTAGATGATATCCATCTTTTCTTCAAATCATTATTAAAATATTTTAAATCGTGACTTAAGGTATGGTACTCGTTTTGGAGACTTTTCATCATTTCGCAAAGCTTATGTTCCATAAATGATACCTCATCTTCAAGTGTTCTGGATGGGCTTTGTTTAAAAAGCATGTATAGCGTTTTCCGATATACCTCAATAACATTTGATGTCAAATTTGTACCTATAGGAAAAAAAAATATATACGTAAGTAAAAAATAACCAAAATTATTGCAAAAAAAACCCTGGAACTCAAAGCGGTTTTTTTTAAGAGGTGGAAACATGTGGAAAATGTTTTGACTGTTATGATATGGCTAATGTCTATAGTTTATTATAAAAAAAGAATTGTAGCCCGACCTAGCTCGGAACATTTTCAAAAACACTAATTAGTTAAAAAGAAAAACAAAAAAATTGAAAATTTTCTTGCATATTGTTTTAGGTCCATAAGAACACTAAACAGTCATTATATTTTTAAATAATATATATTTAAATTAAATACATACCTTGTTCTTCAGATTCCATCACAAATTTTTTTTTTTTTATATACACTTTACAAAATACCAAACACAAGTCTAAAAAAAATCTATCAAGAACGAATGCGTACGTATTGAACGAAGCTTAGATAGCAATTAACTGTACGGAGCATAGCGGCGGGGAGGGGCCACTTTATCATATTTTTATGATAGTACGGTTACTCAGGTATACAAAAAAAATAATTTCGATGATTACTTGTATAGTTTGCATTTCTCCTTTTTGTCCGGTTTTTGAGGCTAAATGCTCGTTAGTGCGTCGGTAAAGAATAACGGGCAGAGTAATAATGCCATTTAGGTGTACATCCATTCCCCTACACCTATCCTTCAATAACTTCAAAGTTTTTTCTAAATATATTTTCAATCGGATAAAGGACAAACAGCATCCTTGTTTGAGACCTCTCATTACAGTGAAACTATCAGATAATTTATCTCTTATTTTGATGCTTGCTGATGTGTTGTATACATTTTTCACATATTTTATGAAGCCATTGGTTATGTGTGTCTTTTATAAGATATCCCAGGAATGTTTAAGGAGAACACTGCCACATACTTTTGGTATATTCACATATGAAAGATGATCTTCCTGGACGAAGACTGTTTTTTTCTAAATTACTTCAGGTGTATAAAAGATGAACTTTCTTGTCTAGGACTTTTTTCTCATTTATTTAAGTAATACAAAAGAGATGGTTTTCAGTTATCTACCAGCTCTAAATCCAGCTTGCTCTTCTGTCTCAAAATCTTCATATTTGTCTTCCATGTTGCTTCCATGTGAGTGTGCTAGTAACTGAGATTCCTCTGTAATCATCATATTGTTATTTACTTCCTTTCTTATTAATGGTCGAAATGTATGACACTTTCCAGTCTTTTGAAACTTCAGTCATTACCAATTTTTAACTTTGATCTGCTTTTCAAAAATAGATATTTACAATGTATTTTTCATAGTTGTAAAATTATTGGAAATATTAGATCTGTTTTTTTTTTATCTTGACGTTTCTTTTTGGCACTTTTTTTAATTCATTACAATTTCTTTCTCATGATTCATTTATTTTCTACACCATTTTTCTTCTTAGATTTGCCTGATCTTCTTTGTACTTTATTTTATCTAAATATTTATCATACTTTTCTCGTGTGTCTACTATATCTGTTTCAACATCTCTATCCCACCAGCACAGTTTATGTTTTTGTGTGTTATTGTCACATACTTTTAGAGTTTCTGCAGCCACTATGTGGCTATAGTTCTTAATCTGTTCATAATACTGTTCTGTGGCGTTCCAAGCTATATTTTCCAATTTCCGATTCAAATGGTTGTTCTATCACTCTCGTGATCCAAATTATGTAGCTTGTATTTCCGTTCTTTCAAATCGGATTTCACGTTTCCTTCCATAATGTGGTATCTGCTCTTTTCTAGAGAACATGATTACCGTTTTTAAGAAGTGGTAATTGTTATCATGTGATAGCCCTTTATCTAATCTGCCGTCATACACAGGAGAAATATTATCTTCGAACTCGTTTTCACTAACTTATGATCTCATGTCAATGATATCAATAAAAGCTGAGAAGTGGCAATTGTTTCCTTTAAATTTCGCCCTTGATACAATACAGCTCCATTTATGAGACCATGAAGTCGTCGAAACAGTGTGAAAAAAATACTACTGCGAAATTCACAGGAAATAGTTGTCTTTTGTTTATCAGTCTGCATGAGAATATCTATCTTTTACATAAGGCAGCTGGAAACTGTCGTTTACTAATTTTTAAGCAAATATCTCGAAAATTTATAGAATAAAATAAAATGTTTTCACTCCTGGTTTTGACATTTATTTGACTACCCATTTTTTACCAATCATTCTATATAATTCACAAAGTGAGAATACAGAAATGCATTAATAGACGGTTCTAAAATTGCCGTTCTTGTAGTCTTCTTTCAATCAAGAAGTGAATATTTTGAGTAAAAATTGTTGGTTATTTATAATACTTTGACCCACTCAAAAATCCTAGAATAATCAAAATGGATGATTTATCTGCTGTTGTAAACCTGAAATGTTAGCATTTAGCAGTCTCTTTCTCTACAATCTACGTTCTGTGGTAATACTTACCTTTTACCAAATCCAGCTCCACAAGTCGAGCACAAAAATGGTTTCTTTTCTTTTGGTTCCTTTTTCGGAAGCTTTTTTTGTTTTACATGATTTTTTTCGTGATATAAAAGATTATTCTTCCTAGTAAACGTCGCACTGCAAGTTTTACATACGTATGGTCTACAAAAATAATAAAAACATTGAATTTTTTTTTCATTTTGTATTACACTTCGATCATACTCTAGATTTAAATAACAATAGATTTGTCTGAAGGCTGTTTATGGTCGGTGGGGGAGACGCTTTTTTGATGTTTGACAGACATAAACATATTTACTTATCTTGTCTTTCAGTTTAATTGCTTGTCGTGACTTTTTTCGGTGTTTTTAAGTGTTAGAAATTACTATAAATGCGAAGTTTACAATTAATATTAACAAAAAGAGGATTTAAAAACTTATTTTTATCGATAAATATTGTTAGATTGTTTACATATTGAAAAATAACAATAATAAAAATTTAGGCAACCATATATTCATACTTTGTTTTCAGAATTGACGTACCCAGGGGTATGTTCGAAGGACGTACCGATGATACTCTGTTAAATAATGCAATTAGAAAAGGATAGCATAAAATCGGTATGTCTGTACCAAGAAATTAAATATCTACTGTTTATCAACACTTTTTCAAATATAAATAAAAATATTATTACGTTATTCAGCGTTCAAACAACCGGGCCCTAGTTCTGACGTTATGCTACTTCTACAGGGGTATGTTCGAAGGTATTACATAATTCTGTATATAATTCTGAATTAAAATATACCTGATTAGACGGTTGAGTATTTTTTAGATTAGTAATTTATTGTTTCTTCACAAAAAAAAAGCGTTTTTGCTTCTTTATTAATTTCCATAATAGTTAATGTTTTGGAGATAACTGGCATTTATTTGATTGATCTTTTGTTCATTGATATATCGAGTGATTTTTTGATATTGTCATTTTTATGACATTATATTTGTCAAATTCAAACTTTGAAAGCAGTGTTATGTGACTAAGGCCCAGTTTCACAATGTGTGGTCACCGAAAGGTTAAGAAAAAACCCATGGTTATTTAAAAAAATTGTTTCACAACTGATGAGTCACGTTTTACCGGAAGTTAACCATGAGTTAAGTTTACCAGTAGACAATCCTGTGGTTACTTGCTTAACCAAACGAACATAACCTCATTACTTTGTGTACGCTTTTTATTTGTTGACGGTTCGGATAGAATAAAAATCATTGCGTTTTTGTTGAATAACCCAAAATAAGAAAGATGGATAATAACGATATCAATGTTTATAGTAGTGATGAAGAAGCAGAAGACCCCGAATATTTAGACCACGAGTTGATTATTTTGAAGAATATGATTAATACGATTTTTTTTGCAGATTTAGATTAATGCCAAGAACCGGCTGTAGGCTGTATAGGTTCCTCCTCCCGTTTTGTTAATTTTCATTGTATTTTTTGAAAACTTTTCTTTAGTTTTTCTTTTTAAATTTCTATATTTTTCTTTCAAAACTTTGACATTGCTTGTGCCATTTACAGTACAACTGGCGTTGAACTTATTTTATAAAATTTTCCAACAATTATCTTTATCATTTCAAGTGTAAGAATCACTCTTTTTACTTTCAATAATATTCTTATATTTGTCTACCAGAGATATAAGAAGAATTTCGTCTTCTTTAGAGAAATTTGCAGCTTTTTTTCTCTCTTCTCCATGATTATAAAATTTTCGCAAATATTAGCTTTATATAATAATAAAATTATTTTCGAGGATTTTTTTTTTGAAATATCGTCGTAAAAATACAGGTTAGTTGTCAAACCAATCATTCTTCTTTATTTTTTAATTACGGCATTAAACCTAATTCCTACGAATTTCATAAAATATGAGTGATATTTTCTTAAAAGTTAGGTACCAACATTGATAAATAAAAATTAACCAATAGTTTCGTAACCAGCCCTCAATTCTTGTTTGTGAAACACCTACCTTTGAAAACTCATTGTTAATTTGCAAGTGTTGGTTATTTAACTACTTCATGTTACCATCGATTTTGAAACTGGGTCTTAAAATTGTGGAATATCTAAACTTACCGTTCTTCAGTATGCAATCTTATGTGTGGTAGTAAAGAATGCTTTGGAAAGAATTTTTTGCATATTGGGCACTTGTATCTTGGTATAGGTTTGATCTTCGAAACATGTCCTTAAATTTAGTGAAATGGTTAAATAAAATTCTCAAAAATAACATACTCTATCCAAACATCTTTTTCAAAATGTATTATATGATATGTATTTTACCTTCCGAGTCCAATGGATATATTACTAAAGGTTCATTGTGTAAAGCCAAGTGATATAAAAGTTCTGAAGTAGAATCAGAACTGAAGGGGCATTTTTCACAATGATACGGATTTTCCGAATCATCCGGATTTTCTGGGAACTTACAAGCTTTTGATTTGAGATGATTGCTTAGTTCTTGTGTGACAGTAAAATTAGCACCACAGTAAGGACATCTAAAACATAAAAAACATTAAGGATTGCTTATAGTACAGATGCCCACGGGACAGTCAAGTTTTTAATGAAACTTTTGTACTGAAATACAAGTGTATATCTATACAGAATTTATTTTTTAGGAAAATGTAGGAATGCATACCTCACTTTATGATCAGGATGTTCTTCTTTTAAATGATTCTTTAATAGCAAAAAATTTGAAAAAGATTTCTCACAATATTCACATTTCCTTCTCAAACTACCATCTTTTGGTTTCTTTTTTTCTAAACAAGCATATCTAAAAAATGGTTTATTTAGGAATAATTACATTCAGATGTGTAGCAATAATAAACACTAACCTATGTTTCGATGTTGTTCTGTGTTTCCTAGCTTCAAAGATATTTTCGAACTTCAAGTTGCAAAAACTGCAAAAATAATAGCTGTGTTTGTGTTTTTTTCTTCTGTGTCTTTGAATACACAAAGCAGTTGAGAAAATTTTATTACATTCTTTGCATTCGTAGCTTTCCTTATCGAAAATGCTGACGTTCGAACTATCGTGACCGAGTCTTCTGCAGTGGTTTAGAAGTTGTATATTTAAAGTAAATTTCTGATTACAAGTAATGCAGGAGAGTTGGCTGATCTTTTTAATTGCAATAGGCACTGATTTGTTAATCACTGACACTACTTCTAAATGCTCAGGACAGTTCAGGTGCTCCAACATTGTATCACAATCGTCACTACGATGCTGACAAAAAGCACACAAAAAGTATCCTTCATATCTCCGATCACCCTGTTTGTGGAGCTCAGATTTCCAATGAACTAAAAATTCGTCATGAGTGTTGCAATAAAATCGGCATACACAGCATTGAAAAGGGCTTTCTAGAACAATACTGTGTATGTTTTCTAGTACCATGTTTTTCGCAACGTTTGTGGATATATCGCCTTTCCTGCAGTGGTAGTGAGATATGAGATGTTTTCCCATAATACATTTATTAACTTTCGAGTGGCAGACAGCACAAATTTCGTAAATTTTCCTGCGATTACGTTTTTTGTTTAGCTGTGCTGGTGGTTGTGGCTTAAGGAGAAAAACGCAATTAGATATAATAATAATATGATACTAAAATATAATTACCTCTTTTTTAAATATCGTTACTTCGCGAGGTTCTTCAACTACTGTTTTTCTTCTTTTAATCATAGCTCCATCGTCAAATTCACGCTCTGGCCTGCTTCTTTTAAAATGAAGATCAGATTTCAGATGGCGTTCATATACAATTTTTGAGGCGAGCCTTCTGTTGCAGGTACTACACCAATATTGGATTGCACCACTAGATTTTCTGAAATAAAAAAAAACACTAAAATATAATGAAATCATTAATATTGAAGTAACTTCTAAAAATTTTATTAGTAAGGCATTTCTTCACCTAAAGGGGGAATCATCTGTAATTTTAATACTTTTAGGTCGACTTGATGATTCTGAAAAGCCAATATCCGATATGTCGCTTCCTGAGCATTTTTTAATATTTTTATTTTCAACGGGCTTCAGTTTTGCTTGTTTTGCTGGTGTTTTGGAAGAGTCACTCAATATTTTAGATGTAGATACTTTAGAATTATGTTCGTCTATAATTTTTGAATCTGTTCTTCTTTTAGTTTCATTATCTTTGTTTGATGCATCATCTTCAAACTTGGATTTTGATTTTATCGAGACAGGATTTTCGGAATTTTCAAATTTGACTTTTTCTTTTGCTAAAATGTAATTATTTGTTAATGTGTGAGTTTCTAAATGTCTGAAGTGTTTATTTTACATTTTACTGATGGTTGAACTGATGGAGGCGAAGGAGTTTCTAGTTCCAGTTTAGGTTTCCATTTTCCTACAAAATAAAATTCATAATGATGGTATTTATTTGGAAATAATTTCCTGAAAAGTAGGGTAGTATATTTGCGTGAAAGTATTTTTGTCGACAACAGCTGGAAAGAAGAACCTATAACAGACTATTAGGAATAAAGATATTTACCTTTGGTATAAGTAGGGGGCGGTACGTTATCGTCATTTTCCGATTTTGGTTTCCATTTACCTGTAAACAAAAATGACTTTCATTTTTTAAAATTTGTCTTGAATATGAATCTTACCTTTAGTATGTGAAGGGGGTGGAACATTTTCTTCTTCAGTGCGTGGTTTCCATTTTCCTGGAAATGAGTTGATTCAAATGGGGACAAAATTAAGCATTTATCAAAATAATTGAAGATAAGTATGGTTGTAATATATTAATACATAACATATTAAAATATACCTTTCGTGTGACCTGGTGGTGGATAGCGTTCATCATCATTTTCAGTTCTTGGTTTCCATTTTCCTTAATAAAAAAATAATTATGAACATACCATATATTTTAAAATAAATTTCTTGAAAATTACTAATAGAAAGATTATTCCTATATACCTTTCGTATGGCTTGGGGGTGGAACATCATCTTCATGTTCATTTCTTACTGGAGGCTTCCACTTACCCCTCGTATGTCCAGGAGGAGGGTATTTACCTCCACTAGTAGGAGGAGGGTATTTACCTCCACTAGTAGGAGGAGGGTATTTACCTCCGCTAGTAGGACCTTCTTCTTCAGAGGGCTTCCATTTACCTTTTGTGTAGGAAGGAGGTGGAGAAATTAGTCTTCTTGGTTTCCATTTACCACCTAAGAATACATTTTTAATCAGTTTCATCAAAAATAATTAACAGACGTTTCTTTTCTTAAAACCAAGAATCGTACCTGTAAAACTAGGAGGAGGGACGTTCCATTCTCTGTCTCCACCTCTATTGGCCCATTGAATGGGGGAGCTGGGCTTCCATTTCCCTCCAGTGTGGTTTCTAGGGGGTGCATAATCTTCTTCCGACGATTCATCATCGTCGTAGTCGTATTCTTCCGAGTCCTCTTCAGATTCTTCATAAACGCTACCTATACAAATAAATTGGTTATTGATGCTGTCAATCAATTTGTCGATTATGAATAAGTATGTATGTAAATTTTAGTATATTCAAAGTTGAAAAATGAACAAACCAAGTCGTGGTGGCGACTGGGAGGTCGTTCCGTCTTTTCTTCGTTCTAAATTGGCAACAGCTTTAATCAATTTTGATTGGTTGTCACCAGTACCAAGATCTTTTAATTGATTTCCACCTGTAATGATATAAATAGGTAGAAATATAAATGTATGTATTTATTAGGATTTGAGAAATTTTTAAGAATAATAATTAATATATTTATGACAATTATATTTGGTAATATAGATTATGCTCATATATCTTTAATAAATTTACCTAACCAAACGTTTTTTCCAGATTTAGATTGCTGAGGTTCCTGCTGATCTCTATTGGAAGTAGTTGCCTGAATGACAGCAGTAGTTTTGCTTCTGGTTAAAATACCACTAAAATTTTTCCCTGAAAATAATCCATGTTGTTTTCGTTCAGACAAATACTACTTTATTTTACTAAAGAACAAAAGCTCTCACGGCTTTGGTTAAGTTGAAAATCATGGTTCTTGGGTGTGTCAAATTGGAATTATTATTCGACGTTTCGCGCACGATTGCACAATACATCTTCGGGGATTTTTACTCCACGAAATTAGAACACAGAACCATGATTTTCACTGTTTTATTGTTATTTTGAGCTTTTTTATATAACATATAATATATAATGTATATATATATATATATATATATATATATATATATATATATATATATATATATATATATATATATATATATATATATATATATATATATTCCTGTTTGAAATTGCAATCAATCACAATTTAGAAGCCTATAGTCTATGACAATACGTGATTTTCAAACTAGAATTAGATTTTGTAAAATCTTTTACCTGATGTGGATTGTACCGGTTTTTTCGAGCTACTTCTTAACTCCAATGATGAGAAAAAATCATCAGCTTTTAGACCGATTTCATCTGGTGGTAAAAGTTGACTTGGTAACGGAGACTTTGAAGGATCTAAAAAATAAAGCAAAACCTTAAAAATGATTCATTTGGAAATATACTAGTCAAGTATTAGAATGTAAAAAAATGTAAATTTTACTGATATTTGCACCGATATTTTTGATTTTATTTAAATCTTAATTACCTGGATCAACAATATTTTTGTTACATCCTGATTTTCTGTGTGTGACATAGTTTTCCAGACCCAAGATGGTAGCATGACATTTCAAACAGAAGTGAGTATCATCGTCATAATCGGCAATCATTTCTAGGTAAAATCAAAGATGTTAATAGTGAATTGTATTTTTATATTATATTTAGATAGTGAAAAATAATAACTGCTAAAAATAATTGCAGGAATTTCGCTTGCTTAGAAATTATTAATTGAACTCATTAGTTGGCTCATCAGGTAGTTTTGAGATATCAATTTAAATCTTTGAATCATTTTATGACCGGAAGGAGTGTAAGTTTTGATGTCCAATACAACAGAATGTTATTTCTCAAGAAATTTGAATATTAGTAATAAAATGACGTAGAAAACTTTGCCAAACGACTAGGCCAGTAAAATCTTTTTGTACCGCTTTATATCTGGATAATGTCCTGACTGCATTTTGAAGTTTGGTGATTTATTAATATTAGCAGGGAGGTTATGAACCAACTAATCTGTAATTCTCAATATTTTATTGCAATTATTAATAAATTACGAAACTTTAAGAGGCTGTTAGGATAAGCCTATTAAATATCTGAACCAACTCTTGACAATGTGCTTTGAAAATACACACATTATGTGCATCTACATATCTGAAACTTCATATTCTGTTATGCCTTCAGTACTCTTATTTTTTGAGTTTACTTTTATTTGGGGGTATGCAAAACCTTCCTACAGCCAACTAAATTCGGATAGGTACTTTTTAATTACTATTAATCTATACCTGTTACAAATATTGCCTGAGCAATATCGAAATAACCATGACTTTTAATAAAGAAAAAATCGATTATAGTTACTTCATCAATTTTGACCACAAACGCCATTATGTCCTACAACCAAAACATTTCCGGTAACTTTCGGTATGAAACTATATAAACTGTATAAATTCTAAACTATATTCCCCTAATTATTATGCCTACTGAACACATAAAAAGTAAACTAACTGTTAATCGAGCACTTTCACGTCAGAAGTTTGTGAAGAGTGTGTTGCGTGACCATAAGTGATATCTCTTGTGAATTAACTTTGAGACAATGATAGTAAGTCTTGCCGTCGAGGACGTACGTCACTTTAAATATGGTTGGTGACAGGGAAAATTTTCTTTGTTTTATGGTATTGGCAATTTAGAAGGAGTTATTAACATTAGGGACGTCTAAGCCAGAATATTAACGTTTATTACTATAAAATATTAGAAAGGAAATTATTAGAACTATAATATATAACTCTGCAACTCTGATATTGTAAAAATTTGTTATGTACTTTGATGACCATTTTACACAAATTCGTTTCATTAATATGCAGTAAGATATTTGATAAATATTTAATTTAATTACATATTACGCAAGTCATGCAAAACAGTTTTATGCCGTAAAAGATCAGTTATATATCTGCTATATTACCTATCATCAAGATTATTACCTTAAATAAATGTTTTAAATTAAAATTGCAAACCGCTGTCGACCCTGTATATAGTACTTCTTTCAAAGGACGTAAATAAATTAACCTAATTTAATTTATTGGAAAGCTATATAGACTGTTTGCCACAGAATAATACAAAAGATTGGATCGATGTAAGAAACCATTATCAGGACGTCACCCCTTCCAACTTGAACTGATGCAGAAAAGGCGTTTATACATTTTTCAATTCATTATCACCTCTGCATCTTATAAAGTGTTCTAATAGGGCTTATTCGGTTGTCGAGGGTTCTTATTATAATTTAGGATATCTGTCATGTTTGTTACTAGTCTAATTATTTATTTTTATTAAGAAAGAAAAGCGAGAAAATATTGATTTAATCAAAAGGATTTAGCATGATTAGTAAGGGATTTGGAATCAAATATGCTATGTTTTAATCGACTTCAAAGAAAGGTGGTTCCAACTCGCCCGCTATATTTTTTATCCTTCTATCTACACTGATTACTAAGCTGGAAAATTATAGACCAATAAGTCTATTATCCTAAATGTACAAGCTGTCGCCTTTGCTGTGGAGCCTTGTGGTGGATAACTTGTTGAGTGAACTGAATGACGCCGATTTGTATCCATACGCTTATGCCGATGACCTGGTCGCGGAACGATGGTGCCACAAGGAAGGGCTCGGTGGTGGTACTCTTTACAAAAAAAAAGGAAAATTGGGAGATTTGCCACAATTACATTGGTAGGAAAGCCTTATCAATTCAAAGGGTCCTTAGGAAGGAAAGAGTTGCGAATTGTGGTAGGATTGTTGACAGGATATTGTCACCTGAGGGACCATCTTCATAGAAACGGTATCGAAGACGACCCGATGTGCAGATGGTGTTTGGAGGAAAATGGAACTGTTGACGATGTCCTCAGAGAATGCCCAGCACTCAACGGACTGAGACAGAGATATTTTGGAGATACTAATTTGTTACCAGAAGCAGTTAGGCAAGTTCAACGAACGAGGCTGTTTGGATTCGCAAAGGCGATCGGCCTCGAATTGACCTGCAGCTATGGTGGGATGTAAAGAGCCCAATAGAGGCCTAGGTATAGATGATTTAGCATCACCACCCCTGTTTTATTCATTTGTTCATTCATTCATCCCAAATGTACAAGCTTTTCACTAAAATAATATCAAATAGAATAACAAACAAGATAGAATTCTACCAGCCACGTGAATAGGCTGGCTTCAGGTCGGATTCTAATATGTGCGACCATCTTCAAATATTAAGATTAAAGATCGAGATTCAATAGAGCTATGAAAAGTACTAAATTACTTGGCCAACTGCAGAGTAGACAGCCGCTATATTCCCCCAACTAAACACATATATGATAACTCAAAACTGTATATTAAGACATGTGAAGATTCAAAATAAATTTCAATCAGGAGAGGAGTACGCCAGGGCAATATAATATCACAAGAATTACTTATAATGGCTCTCCAAGATGCCTTCTGTCAGTTGGAAGAATAAGTATTGACGAGTGTTACCTTGATCATCTGCGATTCGCGGGTGATATTGTTTTGTTTCGTGAATTACCAGCTCAACACAGTCTTAAAAAGCATAGGAATAATAAGAGGAAGGCTTAGATGCAGCAGGGGATGAACATAGGCTCTGATGATTGTGATCGTGCTCACAGTATGGATATAAAATTTTCATTTCCCTAATTCGTTCAAGATTGGAAATAGGAGATTTTTGGGGGCATAGATTACGAATCTAAAATTAATTTCTTAAAATTTAATATGGCAAATAAAATATGACGAATTGAAAACTGTATTTTTCTTTAATCTTTTCAAAACCAGTATTGGGTTATTTTCAAGGGAAAGGATTGCGATTATAAAATTAATTCTTTAAAATTGGTGGATGAAATATGGCGGGCTAAAAAATTTATGTTTTACGAATTCTTTCTAATCTGATTATGGAAAGATGAGGTTTGCGGCTTACGTTCCTATTTTTTTATTTAACTTTCATTGACGCGAACCAAATTTGCATAGGGCTTTTAAGTTTTGACATAGAGGGCGAAATCGAAAATCTGCCTTTTTTAACGTTCCCTAGTATTTCAATTATTCGATAACTTATCAAAAATATGAATATGGATTTTGTTAATTTTTTTTTAAGTAGAATTCAATGGCATATCTATTTGAGAGTCAAGACAACAACCTTTACAAAATTCCATACATAATATAGTAAAAATTACGGAAATTAATATTAAAATAATTAAATAAAAAACGAGAGTAGTAAGAAATTATAAAAACTCACAAATAAAGGAAAAGTTAGAAGAAAATCAAAGCCTGAAAGAGTTAAAGAAGAAAATGAGTGAAGAAAGACACTAAATAACATAACTGTTGAACAATGAGAATAAAGAAGTCACACAAAAAGATGAACTAACAAAAATGATAAAGATATATTACCAAGAACTTTATAGCACTAAAACAGTACTAACGCTGGAAAAGGAGGAAATAAACAGGATTATAGTAAGAAATGTCGGATTTGACGAAATACAGGAAATGACAAGTGAAGAAATAAGATACTGTATGAACAACATGAAAACTAGAAAAGTTTAAGGAATGCTTATATCCGATAAAAGATAGAATGAATTGATGATAATAATGATGATGATGACTCATTTTAACCAAACAGGACACAGGATATCTATTATAAAAAAAAATTGACCTTTGAGTTAAATCAGAAATGATAACTCACAATGTGCATCCTAATCAAATATCTAATGTTTGAAAATGACCTTTTTGAAAAGAAAACGATATGGTGAAAAATAATTTTATTGATACCTGATGTAGGTGTGAAATTTTCCTTCAAATCGTTGTTTTAATCTGAGTACCTAAATATTAAGAATTAGCATATAATATCCAAAGAAGCTGCCATCTAAAGAGGTTAAAATTGGTGTCACCATCGCCACTAATAGACTGAAGTATAAGAGTTAAATCGTTAAGCCAAGGGGTGCATGATCTTAACCGGCACTTATCGGAGGGTAAAACAACACGGGGTGACAATAGCGGGGCTATATAATCCAGTGGCACACGACGCCGGAAGATTATGTTATGGGAAAATCATAAATCATGATCATGAATACATAAATACATTTCGATAAAAATATTTTTACATTAGTCCTACAGGTTTCTATTAAAAAATATAAAGGAATGTGGGTAATCATGGCGGTGTAATTGGATTTTTAATGACTCTGAGGTTATTATGTTTCTACGTGAACCGATGTGCTCTCCGAATCTCGGATATCAACTACTTAGCCATTGGTCTGATGTCTTAATTTAATATAATCATTTATCTTGGGTAGTTCAACTTATAATTTTTTACTGTAATGAAGGATGAAATACTGTCTTTATGAATATAATTTAAAAATGGCGCCGGCATTCATATCTTTTCTTGATAGTTTTCTGTATTTAGAATAAGTTTGGTTAGGTTTAAGGTGCTGTATGGTATATTATTGTAGCTCACATCTATTTGGATTTCTCCTAAGAAATGTATCTTTGTTCAAAAGTTCTGCTTGCTTTTTCAATTTATATGCATAGCTTGTAAATATGAGTACAATTAAACTAAAGTAACAATTTTTTATGAGATATTAAGTCCTTTGTTACGTATCTCTGCAATATCGTTTCATTACCATGTTATTAATAAATAGAACAAAGAAAATACTGTATTGGTGCACTAACCTCATTAAAAAAACTTACATAAATTCCATAGACTCGGCCAAGCGGCTTTCGCATTCACTCCAGGGGAACATTCACTCAACCCAGATATACTCAGATATCATAAGGATAAAGCTCTGTGGGATCCTCTTTATTTTGTAGAGTTCTAGGTAATGTTATGTTCCTTTGCATTTGTTATAAACTTCCAGACAATTCGAGTGCTGTCAAGTCTTTTGCATGTGTTCGCTACACCCAAATCCCTTGATATTAAAAATTATGGGGATTATCCAGACGTTACTCATTCTCCACTGTGCATATTTCTGCCTCCAGGTCTCTGCAGTTGGCGATCTTCTCATTTTTATCCACTAAAATGTGGTCTGGCTTGTTATGACCAACTGTGTGGATCCGTAGGCACATTTTGATCTCAATAGAGCTTGAATTAGTCCTCCAGTGTAGATTTCGGGCTGTATTCATAGTATGATACTTTCTCTACTTGCAACACTTTGGATTTCTCTGCGAACTCTTGTTATTGTGGCTGAACCCTGTTTCTTTGTACCTCGATAGGGTTAAAGCTTGACATCCGCCTGTTGTTTGCTAGATTATCTCCGATGTTCGACATCTATTGCAGCCTTAGTCGTTTTAGATCGAGGAATCTCTATAGTTTTTCATTGGGATGACCTGATCTTGGATAACTAGTAGAAAGCCTTCGGTTTCAGGACATTAACCAGTAGTTCGAGGCTAACTTGTCGACAATTGTTCTGGTTAATCCCATTTGGGAGACTTCTATAGCTAAGCTTGAAGCTTCTCCTGGTCTGGTTGGTGATGAAAAGTCAGTTCTTGATCCCTTACCCTTAATTGTGTTGAATCCATTACGGGTGAGGTACTACCATACGAAAATATCAACTTGGTTGTTGATCCAACTGTTTACGAATATCCACCAATCCTCTTTCTCTGTGATACCTTGATAGTATTGTCCGTTCAGTAGCATTACAAGGCTGATATTTGTGCGCCTTTGTCAGAAGTATTCTATGTTTATTAGTGTGTACATTTCTGTAAATTATACAAGGTGTTCCATTTTTCTGAAATATCAAATTTTTGTTATATTGTTAATGCAAATTAACGTTTTTCTCTATTTCTCTTTGTATATATTGATATATTTAAGGAAGTTGACAGTAGTTTTATTTAAATCTAGTTTTTAGTCATGTATTGTTTCGCGTCACATATGACAATCTTTACTGCAACTGACCAAAAGAGTGGCGCGCACTCTGAGGGTACAGGGAAACCAAAGAAAACCTAGTTCGAACACTTACTGAGTTCTCGGATTTCCGAACACTAAAAAGACACATTCAAGAATATAAATTTAATCTTGCTGTGCCGTAAAGTTAATAAACTCAACTCCGCAACTGGAACAGCAATTTTCCATTCATCAACAGCAGAGGAGTCATAAGGTAGGTCATTTTCATTTTTGGAGATTGTTGTACCTTGGTTGTCACTTTTTAATGTGTTAAATTGAAATTGGATACTTAACCAGCACAAAAAATACTTGTCCATTTTCGTTCACAATGGATTTAATTATAATAAAGACTAATAAAGTCCTTTTTATCAGTTTTTTTTAATGATTTTATGAACTGTTGAGGTCTGCGGCATTCTAAGCTAACTCGACAATTATAACATTTCTTATTTATAACTGATTATAAATTAATGATGATATTCCAATATTATTTTTTACTAAATAAGATAAAGAGCAAGCATGAAAAACAAAATAAAAGAGAGGCAGAGAGTGAAAGAAAGTTGTTGAATCTGTGTGAAAGTAGGAAACGACGTCAAGAGCAGATAGAAATAAAAATTCCCATAAATATAAATATTTGTTAGTTTTGTATACCTACAACTCAGAGTATTGATAATTAAAAGCCAGAGTATTATAAACTAAAAGTTTTATTTTTTCTGAAAAACAGTCAGTTGAGGAATCGGAACCCAAGAGAGCAGCAGTAATGAGAAGATGAAGAATGGAACATTCAACGACTATACAAATTAAGCTAACCTAAGTTTATGTGCAATTCTATTACGACGCCTAATTCCACATGTAAAGCTTCAGCACGAATTTTATAATTTTTGTGTTCTTTAGATATCCACACTATTAAGGCGTGGTCTATATACGTCATCACAGAAATTTAGTAGAGAGAAAGTAAAGGAATCGTAGAGCAAAGTCATCATCCTAATTTAAAAAATGACGCAAAGAAAAAATATGTTTTAAAACTCTTCAAATTTGATCTTAGTGCTGCAATTTTGACATTAAGAAGACTCGCAGAGTTGTTCTGGAATATTCATCACAAAATAAAGGAGTTACTGATTTATTTGGGTTGAAAATTGGATTATGCTTTGTTAATGTAATAACGAGTTAAATCAATTTAAGATAGATTAAAAGAAAAATTATAGTATGAATAAAAATATCCAATTTCAAGGTTTAACCTCATTTATTAAGTTCGACATATAGATTGAGTATAAGAGTGGTGCAAAAATACTACTTCTAGTGATTTTTAAAGAATCAGAGGTATCCATTTTTAACTCCAGGTACTGATGGCTGTCCAACAAAAAGGGCCCAATAAGAGATTTTACTTTTTCAGGAAAAACACTCCAGCGATGCATGGAAATCGAGGTCTCATGATCTAATATATCGAACGCAACAGTAAGGGATGTTTTATTTTACAAATCAAAATTGTTTTTGCTCCTTTCCAATGGAAGGAAAAGTGTGATTTTTCGATTCAGACATTTATTTTAGGCTTTACATAGGATATTAGAAAGAGATAGTAAAGCAATATAAGCCATATTTTGATATTGTCATTACCCATGGTTTGGACTTGAGTTTTTATGATTTGCATAATTATAACGTCATCAACTGACTATTTTAATATTGTATTAAATCATTTACAGAGAAGTTTATTGTTGAGGAGCAGTTAAGCGATCTCTCCTAATGTCATCTAATGAGCTTTATGATTTTTATTTCTAAAATGACGTAGATACACTGAAAAACAGTCCTTTGGCATAAATTTATTTAAATTTTTTGAGGGTGTCCTAAATACAATGCAATTTAAAACTTAATAAGTTGCGAAGGAATGTGTCTTATGATTTGTATTTTCCAGTATAGATATTTTGGAGATAACAAAGTTATATTTTCACCAAGATAATTAAATTTCGTGTTGTTCTTCTGATTATTATACACATATTTAGGCGATTAAGCTAGTTTAGTGTCATGACAAACAAAACACACTATATAAAGGACGAAAACCAAGGACTGTAGACATCAGTGGCGGCTCGAAACTTTAAAATAGGTAAGTTAATAAAAAGAACATAAAAGATATCGTAATCCAGTTTTACGGACTACATATATATTAAAAAATGATAATAAAAAACAAGTTCTTCACTTACATTTGAAGTATTTTTAAATTTGACAGGGAGGGCGACGCCTCAAAGCCCTCCCGCATCAGCCGCCACTGATTAGATTTATCTGTAAGATGGTAGGCTACCGCCACCTGCCTTGTTTCAATGACGTAGTGGTGTCTATATACCAATAAAATTTCGCACGAACTTAGGGTAAATTAGAATATTTCCGTTTCATTCTCCGGTTACATTATATCAATCTATTGAAACATTGTTTTCTTTTGATTATACGAGCCGCCTCTGCGCGCTTCTCTGGCCAAGCGGACCCATTAACGTGCGTAATGGTCGGCCGCGTAAGACAGGGCGCGCAGAAATGCATCGATTAGACATAACAACGTCGGGAGACAGACTCTATACCGTAACACGGGGGATGTTGGGCGAAAATGGGGGTTTAGTAGGGGGATGAATGTAAAAAATGCATTCTGGGATCAAATTAATGTTAAATCTCTAATGCCAAGTGTGTTGGCAATATTTTAGGTCTGTAACTGATTAGAAAATATGAAAGTGCATTCCAATGCGACGTACATATATGATGTTTATGAACATTTCTACTGAAGGTAGCTGATATAGTATTCTATTAAAATAAAATTCAGTATAAAACGGAGAACTAATCTGATTTTGTAATAATTACTACAGCATTAAAATCGGAGATTTTAGTATAATAATGATAGTCACTAAAGTTCCATGCCTCTAACTTTTGAAATTTTTAATTATACGAATGATTCTTATGAACTTACCTTGAAAAATAGGGTGTAAAAGACGATGAAAGAAAAAAATTCTGCAGAAAAATGTACCTTAAATAGATAATTGGGAAAATTGCCTGATTACAAAACTGCATTAATTATATCAGTAATAGCTGAGAGGGTCTTGTCCGGAACTTTCTTCAGAGTTGCGATTGACAGGCCATCCAAACCCGGCACTTTCTTGATAATCAATCCTGAAGCAATCCCCTTGACTTCATCGAGACCGATGACAGGTATACCTAAATCAATGCATTGAATGGACTTGTAGATTTGCCTCGTACGATCGATTTTCTGTTCCTTGATACGATCGGTACTGGGCTTAGGCTGAAATTTCTCTACAAATCTTGGTCTTATCTTGAGGATCCGTTAAGACGACATTGCCTTTAATAATGCGTGGTAAAGGTGTTTTCACACCTTTTGTTAAACTGTGTGTCATCCTGTACATACTGCTACCATGGATTTGCAGGTTCTCTAATTTTCCTCTCCGCTCCCTCGTGTCTCCTCAAATATTATATTAGCTTGTCTTTCGAAAACACGATCATCAGTTCTATACGCCCTATTTTTAAAGCGATTTTTTTCTCTGATTGTTTATTTTAAATGTAGGGAAATATTCCCATATTCTGAGTACTTCAAAACCTTTCTGACAGATGCTTTTGCGAGCACGTCCGATATTTGATAGGCATAGGTTATATGCCTGACAGAGTCCTCTAGGGGCTTAATACTTGGAGTTACCTCCGGATAATTAGCCTCCTCGAAGACCTCTTTGTATTTAGGCCAAATTTTGAAAGTAGAGCCACCCCGTTTGTCTCTAGTTTTCCGAACTCGATGAATACTGACAAGTGGTTCGAGGTCAGCTAATGTAGAACTGACGGTTTGGACATGCTCCTAGAATTTCTTGCCATAAAGATTTCTAAGATCTCCGGTAACTCGACATAACCCAGATAAGTTGCCTATATATATATATATATATATATATATATATATATATATATATATAGCACGCAGTATGGTTGCCGATATCGAATGATGCGACCTCTATCCTTTGGTAGCATACTTTGTGTATCGATTTCTCATATTTTTATTTTATCGTCGCGCCATCACATGGAAGTTTTATACAGCATTGTTGGTGTATGTTGCTCTTGTGTTATTGAGTGATCCATCGACATGTCATTATTCGTGTCTTGTCACCTGTTTCCTTTTATTATAAAAATAGTATGTAGGGCATGACTGCGAGAAGATGGATTGTACCGGATGCAATGGCCTGATGAGTCCAAAATTAAGACGAAACAGCCTTGTAGTCATTTTCAAGACCCCGAGCTTCTCCACTGTCTTGAAGTTATCCGCACTTTTTAATATGAGGGTAATGTTTACCAACAATCTATGTCCGTACAGCCGAGAATTTTTTATTTTATTTTAAAATTATACGGACGATAACCTCTCTCTCTCTCTCTCTCTCTCTCTCTCTCTATATATATATATATATATATATATATATATATATATATATATATATATATATATATATATATATATATATATATATCAGTTCTCAGCGAGTAACGAGACGAACCGCACTTGAAAATGCCAAATGAGATTTTGGCGAAACGTCGTGAAAACGATTTTTTGAACGAACGGATTGAAACCCGGAATAACCAAACTATTCATTCTACCATCCGTGAAAATCTACGATATAACATATATATATATATATATATATATATATATATATATATATATATATATATATATATATATGTTTATACGGCTTTTACGGATTCCTCCGTGTGAAATGCATTAGCAGTGGTTATATCCACATTATGCTGTTGTAGTGCTGAAATCACATTCAGCAAACGTACAACTATATGCAACTCCGTATGTAAGTGAAATAAAATGCGAAACAGTGAATGCAAACTTCGCTCCATTATATCCTTTCTGTGTTAGAGGTTGCACAGTTAGAATAAATTGTAATAAAACACAATTCATCCTATTCCACCACCATCGAGATGGTGGCCCACCTGTACCACCACACCGAGAAGAAAGTCAAAGCTTACCCTCCCCGCCACAGTGATACGGCAGAGATACATGTTTCGTCTCTCACTAGACTCATCAGGGTACCGACATGCACCTGGCTGTGCAAAGGACAGATCGGAAGGAAGCATGCAACACTGAACGCGGCTTCGCCGACCTCTCGTCGGATGGCTTTTATATGTTTATACGGCTTTTACGGATTCCTCCGTGTGAAATGCATTAGCAGTGGTTATATCCACATTATGCTGTTGTAGTGCTGAAATCACATTCAGCAAACGTACAACTATATGCAACTCCGTATGTAAGTGAAATAAAATGCGAAACAGTGAATGCAAACTTCGCTCCATTATATCCTTTCTGTGTTAGAGGTTGCACAGTTAGAATAAATTGTAATAAAACACAATTCATCCTATTCCACCACCATCGAGATGGTGGCCCACCTGTACCACCACACCGAGAAGAAAGTCAAAGCTTACCCTCCCCGCCACAGTGATACGGCAGAGATACATGTTTCGTCTCTCACTAGACTCATCAGGGTACCGACATGCACCTGGCTGTGCAAAGGACAGATCGGAAGGAAGCATGCAACACTGAACGCGGCTTCGCCGACCTCTCGTCGGATGGCTTTTATATGTTTATACGGCTTTTACGGATTCCTCCGTGTGAAATGCATTAGCAGTGGTTATATCCACATTATGCTGTTGTAGTGCTGAAATCACATTCAGCAAACGTACAACTATATGCAACTCCGTATGTAAGTGAAATAAAATGCGAAACAGTGAATGCAAACTTCGCTCCATTATATCCTTTCTGTGTTAGAGGTTGCACAGTTAGAATAAATTGTAATAAAACACAATTCATCCTATTCCTAATATACATATATATATATATATATATATATATATATATATATATATATATATATATATATATATATATATATATATATATATATATATATTTATATTATACATTGCTTTTACTTTCTAATTTAACAACGTTAACTGCTAAGAATTCTAAATATTTTAAGACACTTTATTACCTAACATATGCTATAGATGTTATGCGGAGGGACCTAGTGCTGTTTTTGTATCCGCTTTGATAAGAACCGAAGAGTGGACAACAAGAGGTCTAAGGTAGAGTTAGCGATGGGGATGCTGTCATAAATTTCAGCGATAGCTTAGATAAAAAGCTGTAAATTTTCGAATATCTTTTATGTTTGTGTGGCCCGTTAAGGTTTATTGAAAGGAAAAGGTTTAGAAAGTAAAGGCTGGGAAAATATGAAGATGGAAATAAGTTATTTCCGGAAATATACTATACGTTCTCAAACAAATTTTGTCCTTGTTGGAATCAAATATGATTGGGAAGGTTTGAGCAAAAACATTGATGTGAAAAAGGTGAAAGTCTAATTGTAAAATATATTCTTAAAAACGCGGTAAATTTTTTTGGTAGTACTTCTTCGAATCAATGGTTCTAATTGTTGTGTAGTATATTCCTGTAATATTAGAAATTTGGTACATGTAAACAAGCTATTTTTCGGGCAGGGTACAATAGGATATATATGAAAATTTTTTCACGTCTCGGTGTTTAACAAAAAATATAGGGATTTTAGTACATATTTACTTACTGTAATAACTTTTTGAAATCAAAACAGGGATGAGATTACAAATAACCATTTATATCGTGTATTTCTCAAATATTTTCTATTCTGTATAACTTAGTTTCCTTAGGAAATATCTGGTTTCACAGACAAAATAAAGAATCTTTGCCACTATATTATTTTGATGATTATCAAATTGAAACCGAGCGACAGATTAATAATTTTTTAACTATTTTCATATTGACTAAAATGTGGCTGTCGGACTTGTATTGCGAGCGACAGATTAATAATTTTTTAACTATTTTCATATTGACTAAAATGTGGCTGTCGGACTTGTATTGCGAGCGACAGATTAATAATTTTTTAACTATTTTCATATTGACTAAAATGTTGCTGTCGGACTTGTATTGCGTTTATTTTAATTTATTTTTACAACGTTTCGATTAGGTTGTATCTCTAATCGTTATCAAGTATAAACTGAATGTTTTGTCTTAAGACTACGAGCTTATATAGGGAACTGTGTCCATTGAAGCGCAGAGTTTCGCTTCACTGTGCACATCTCAATGATTTGATGTTACAAAGTAGTGGTTGTCCAGATTAGGTATCTTAATACTGGGTGTATTGAAGATTCCATTATTATTTTTAATGTAAGCTGCTTCTATACATTTTTTTTTTCATTTTGGGTTCCATATATATTGCCGCAGCCTCAGATCATTTTATACGGTATTGTTTATCCCAGGCGTGTTCTGTAATACATGATCTCGACGTTTCCCCTTTTTGTGTATGAGTTTTATGTTCCTTAATTCTAACTTCTAGTGGTCGCTTGGGTTCTCCAATATATATTTCACCACACTTACATAGACCTTTGTAAACACATTCTTTCTGATTGATAGTTTTTAGTTTTATTTTTGGTAAATGAGCTCTAAGTGTATTTCCTGATTTAAAGGCTGCTTTTATGTTATAACTACTGGTTTTATTTTCTCTAAAGGTCCCTTAATGTACAGAATTGTGAAGAAGGAATGTGTTTTTTGCTGTTCTAAAGTTATTTATGACATAGTTTACATCTTCCTCCTATCAATCTGCATTATTGCATATAGATATAGCGCGATTATAGAGATTGCGTATAATTCTCCATTTTGTTAAAACAGAATGATTAGAACTATGATTAAGATATTGTCCAGTATGTGTTGGCTTTCTGTATACTGAAGTTTTAATAGTTTCGTTCGAACGGCTCACCATGACATTTAGGACGAGCAATTGATCATTTACCTCTTTTTCCATAGTAAACTTAATTGTAGGTCGAATCGTGTTTAGATGTTTCAAGAAATCATTAAATTCTTGATCATTGCCCTTCCATATGAGAAGGTATCATCGACATATTTCAACCAGACTTTCAGTTTTAATGTTGCCGTTTCTATGGTATGAGTTTCGAACCATTCCATATATATATATATATATATATATATATATATATATATATATATATATATATGTATATATTGGCGACGACTGGAGAAAGTGAAGAACCCATCGGAAGCCCGTCATCCTGAGCGTAGAACTCGTCCTTTACTTGAAAGTACGCACTATGCAGGCAACACTCCAAAAGGTCCATCACCCCGTTCAGTGGTAACGTGGTTCGATATGATAAAGTAGTATTATTTGAAAGTCTAATTTTGATTATGTCTAGTGTTGTGAAACTATCATCTCACCATTGCTTGCCGACAAAACTTGGCTAAATAGGAATCCAAGTTTTGTGGAAAGCATGCCAAACAGGATGTCCCACTCCCACTGATGAGTCCACCACCAGTATCGGGACGAAACATCCAAATCACTTTAAACGGTGGTCAAAAAATCAGATCGCTAGTCACATGTTCTTAACATCAGGGGCATGACTAATTGCGACATGGCGCCTGAGCAGGGACAGCGGTTAGATGACGAGTCCAAAACCGCAAATGATGTGGTAAAGCCATAGATGTGGATATAAGACAGAATGTCAGAAACCGCTGAGGGTTTTTATCAAGCTCGGTCCGACCATTGGAAGACTACCGAGGATGTTCGTTTCACATTCTTTCTCAGGCATATGCTTTTCTACGGCTTGGACTTCCTATTGTAGTCAAAGTCGGTTAAGCAATTGCCTTGAGAGGGGCATGTTGTGAAACTATCATCTCACCATTGCTTGCCGACAAAACTTGGCTAAATAGGAATCCAAGTTTTGTAGAAAGCATGCCAAACAGGATGTCTGGGAAAGATACCGGTGGATCCCACTGATGAGTCCACCACCGGTATCGGGACGAAACATCCAAATCACTTTAAACGGTGGTCAAAAAATCAGATCGCTAGTCACATGTCCTTAACTAATTGCGACACTAGTGATTCCTCTAATGGTACATTAGTATACAGACTTTCCACATCAAAGCTTAGTATGTCGTCTGGCTCTAGACTGATGCTACCTAGATGTCATGGTGAACCGTTCAAACGAAACTATTAAAACTCCGGTATACAGAAAGCCAACACATACTGGACAATATCTTAATCATAGTTCTAATCATTCTGTTGTAACAAAACGAGGACTTATATACAACCTCTATTATCGCGCTATATCTATGTGCAATAATGCCGATTCATTGGAAAAAGCGGTACCAAATATTAATCCGATTTACAACAGAATGGTTATCCTTTAAAACTAATTGACGATGTCATAAATAAATTTAGAACAACGAACACTTGACAGCAAGAAACACATTCCTTCTTCACAGTTCCGTACATTAAGGGATCTTCGAAAAAAATAAGACGAATTGCCAGTAGTTATGATATAGAAACAGCCTTTAAACCAGGAAATACACTTACAGCTCATTTAACAAAAACATAACCAAAAACTACCGATAAGAAAGAATGTATTTACAAAGTTCCATATGAGTGTGGTGAAATGTATATTGGAGAAACCAAATGACCACTAGAAGTTACAATTAAGGAACTTAAAACTCGTACACAAAAAGGGGAAACGTCGAGATCAGGTATTGCAAAACACTCCTGAGATAAACACCATATAAAATGATCTGAGGCTGCGGCAATATATATGGAACCCAACATGAAAAAAAGAAAATTTATAGAAGCACCTTACATTAAAGACAATAATGGAATCTTCAGTAAACCGAGTATTGAGATACCTAATCTTTGGCAACCACTACTTTGTAACATCAGATCATTGAGTGTGTACAGTAAAACGTAACTTCGCACCTCAATGGATTCAGTTCCCTACATAAGCTCGTAGTCTTAAGACAAAACATTCAGTTTATACTTGATAACGATTAGAGATACAACCTAATCGAAACGTCGTAAAAATAATTAAAAATAAAGACAATGCAAGTCCGACAAACACATTTTAGTCAATCTTCAACATTGTCTACGACCTTCAAACAAATATTTTCATACTGTTGTTAGGCGAGAACAAGTAGTCGAAATTTCTAGTATATAAGTTAATAAACAATCCATTAGTTACTCTAATTTCTAAGTTTAATTCAAAACAACTAAAATACAAAATGATTTATGCTAATCCCGCTTTTCACCCTTCAAAAATAATTCAGTTTATTTTATAATTCGTTCCCCGTATAATAATTATACAGGGTATCAAAAAGAGCAAGACAAATAGCGCAATAGAAAGAGAGAACGAGACGAAATGTAAATTGAAAATGTGAAGTTATGTGGCCGCGGTAAAGGTAAATTTTCCATAATCCCGGCTGGTTTCGGCGATATATCTTGATTTTATGGGATGGTGAGGAATGCCAGCGGTGACGTAAATCAATCTGCACGAATTAACGGACTCGTACAGTCGGTAAAATAGCGAACTGCAACGGTAAAGCACAGACGGTTCGGAGTTGATTAAAGAACGGCGCGATGCCGCAGTAAATCATGCTTAATTTTAATTAAAAAATTGATATTTATGACGTACGCGATATCAAAGTATCATATTAATAAATTTATTAAGTTATTTCCGGATAGTTCTTTTCCATACTATTTGAAAAAGGCAAATATGTAGCGAGGTTTGTGAGTTTTTAAATCGAGCTAGAAAAAGTGCTTTAACAAATTTGATATCGTTGTTTTAAACTTAATTATTTAATTATTTGAATGGTAATAAGTTAATTAAGTGGATTAGGTAATGACGTTAATTTCCATTGTTGGAAAAATCCACAGTGCCTGAGTCAGCAGCTTTTATTGTCGTAACAATTATAAATTAATAAATTGAATACAACAGACCGGTCCACATGTATTTAGTTGATTTGGAATAAGCGTTCGATCGTGTGCAGTTGAAAGACGTTATACACCTTTTTTACAAGACGCAAATTCCACATAACCTCATCAAAACCATAGAAAATATATATGTAGCAAATCAGATTCAAGCAAAAATAAATGGGGTCTTGACTGAACCAATCACTGTGGGCCGTGGTATTCGACAAGGGGATTCCCTGAGCCCTCTTCTTTTCAACATAATTATGGACGATATGATAAAAAATGTCAGATGTCTTGTCGAAGGTAGGATACCCAGTGGATGGAACAACGCTAACACAATTTTGATATATAAAAAAGGCGATCCGGCGACTTTGGACAATTATAGGCCTATATCCCTTCGCTCCCAGTTATACAAAACCTTCATGAAAATCATAACTATATATCAACATATCAACCTGTTGAACAAACAGGATTCAGAAGGGGATATGGAACATGCGACCACTGCATACACTAAAAATATTAATAGAAAAAACCAACGAGTATAATCTGCCTCCATACATGGCCTTTGTTGACTACGAGAAGGTTTTCGACAGCGTAGAACTATGGGCTGTTGAAGAAGCTTTGGTAAATAGTAGAATAGCCTCGAGATCCAAAAGCTTTTACATAATGTCTATCTAGACGCAACGATGACAGTACAACTTGATGACGAGCTAAAGACGAACCGCATCCCAATCAAAAGAGGAGTAAGACAGAGAGATACAATCTCGCCCACATTATTTACAATGGCCCTGGAAGACTTGTTCAAATCATTAAATTGGGAAAATAAAAGGAGATATGCAAATGATATACTCTTGATCACATCCGACTGGGAAGAGCTGCAGTCAATGATAAACGACCTCCATGAAACATCGCTCCAACGAGGATTAAAGATGAATCTCAGAAAAACAAAAGTAATGCCAAACTCGGACGAATAACAAGTTATAACAGTAAATGCAACCGAAATAGAACAGGTGAATGAATATATATATATTTAGGCCAGGCCATAAGAGCGAGTAAGGACAACCAGACAGCCGAAATAACACGAAGAACTCGATTGGGATGGACGGCGTTCGGAAAACTCTCCTATGTTTTGAAAAATCAGAAAATTCCCTTATACTTAAGAACCAAAGTATTTGATTGTTGTATATTGTCGGTTCTAACATACGGAGCGCAGACGTGGACCTTTACAAAATCAAATTTGGACAGAATCCGCAAAACTCAAATGGCTATGGAACGAAAGACACATGTTAGGAATATCACTCAGAGGTAAAAAAACGAAATGAGTGGATAAGAAGAAAAACCAACGCAGTTGACGCTATAAAAAGAGCAGCATCACTAAAATGGAAATGGGCAGGCCGTAACGAACGAATAAAAGACAACCGTTGGAATTCAGAAATTGGAAAATGGCGCCCATATGAAGGGAAAAGATCCAGAGGTAGGCCACAGATGAGATGGAAGGATGACATAGTCAGAAAACTAAATGCATGACAACGTCAAAAACATCATTTAGGTGCAAACTGGAAGTTGAAGGTAAAGTTATCCAGCAAAAAATGAAATTTAAGTATTTAGGTATAGAAATCTCAGGTTATGGTGATGTTGAGGCGGAAGTAAGAGAACATACAACTAGGGCAACAGAAATAGCAGGATGTTTAAATGATACAATATGGAGGAATAAAAATATTAAAATAGAAACCAAATTAAGAATTTACAAGGCAATGGTGAGACCACCTATGACATATACTGCAGAAACTCGACCTGACACAGCGAAAACCAAACTATTAGAGACAACCGAAATGAGAGTACTTCGTAGAATAACTGGAAAAACGCTTTTGGACAGAGAGAGAAGTGAAAATATAAGAAGAGCATATAAGGTAGAAAACGTTAATGAGGGAATACTGGGTAGAAAAAGGGAATGGAACTAGCACATCAGTAGAATGGACGACAGAAGAATAGTTATAATTGCACGCAACAAATTACCGTTCGGTCGCACGATGAAGTGAAAACTTAGCATTGCAATAGGCAGAGAGACGACGGGAGGAAACAGACGGTTCGCCTATATTGAAGAAGGAAGAAGAAGAAGACAATTATAAATGGGCAGGGTTTTAATAATACACTTGCTTCAAAATGCAAGGCAGCCCTTTTGTGAAGTTACTTTGAAGACGCCATCTATAGTTTAAAACTGATAAATAGTAACTCCAGGAAGGCTTAGTCTCTACAGATAGAATCTTGCTTTAACTTATGCAAATAAAACTAGAGATACATGTACTCAACAATGAAATTTAATTTAATAAAAAAAATATATGATATCAGTAGCAGAAAAAAGATATAGTGAAAATTACACTATTCGTCAGTGAAAATTGTAATTTTCTTCACATAATATATGTTGTAAATTATCATAATCCAAATATACTTTAGAGTGTTATTTTAGAAATTCAAACAATTTGGTTACTTATCTGTTATCGGGTTACAGTCACCAAAGAATGGTCTCGAGTAAAAGAAATTAACTTGACAACAGCAATACTCATTCGACGTTTTATTCTTTCTATGAACTCTTCGTAGAATCATGCAGCTATTTTCTGTATTTAGAAAAATATAGCTACTACTTTGGAGAAAAGGATGAACTTTAACAATAAAATGAATCTTAAGGAAAAACGATATAAGGTCTTGAAGAAAACCCTATAGTTCCGAGGAAAATCACACGCAGAATATGGAACAAAGGTATATCCTGAATAAAGCTGAATAAAACTGATAAATTAGTTTAAAGTTCATTAAAGCTGGTCCCTGAAACAAAAGGACATTGGAGGTTAGGTGTGCACGAAATTATTATAATTTAATTTATTGGACGCGACTATTATAACGAAAAATATAGTAAACTGTTACCTGATTTTGGTGTAGACCGATAAAATCAAATAAAGTGAACACGGATGATCATTGATTTTGATCCTTATTAATTTTACATAACTGTGAGTTTGATCAGTTACAAATAAAATGGCTGAATCTGCAAAAGAGCAAAACAATACTTGTTAAAAAGCATCTTTCAAGAGATCTTTAAAATCATGATCCTGACTATTGGGAAAATATTTGACACGTCGTATCTCAAAATTCAATCTTATCTATCCAAAAACTGAAGCAGAAACATATAAATCAATTTACAGACACTTAAAAAGATAAGGATACATAATCTCACAAGAAATCGCGACACCAGTTAAGAACGATGGAGATAGATAGCAAGAGGCATATATTCTCTTGAGAAATTCCAACTAACTAAATCAAGAGGTAAATTTTGCCTGTTAATGAACATTTAAGGAGATTAATTATGAAAGTTTATATTGTGAAATGAATCATTATACCAAAATAAAACTTGTTATTATTATTTATTACTTATGTATGTATGTGACCTTATTATTCCTACTTGATTCATTGGGGCATTTTCAGACCATCTTGGATGTGATTACTTGAGAACTCAGCTCACTGGAAGATGCTCGGTGACTTACCCAAGCTTTCGTGGTGTCTGGTATTGGGTCCATACACCCCTATTCTAGTGTTTTGGAGCCATCTGTATACATTTGACGGAACTGTTGTTAAATTTTTCAATGTTATTTTTGTCCCATTAAGTTTTTCACAAAGTTCAACTTCTTTTTCATTTCATCCTGCGGCATGTCCTAGATTTGTTGCTTTCTTGATGAGAAGTTGGGCCTTCGTTTTACGGCCGTTGGGCAGGTTTTCATTATACACGCAAAGGTCAGTCTTTGAATTTTCGAGAGGTTGACTCTCGTATTGGCTAGACTGGTTCTTTTAGTCCAGATCACTGCTCCATATGTGATGATTGGTCTCAATATTGCAGTATATATCCAACGCAAAATTTTTGGGTTTGTGTATTATACTTAAGTCAATATCCTTAGTTTTCATAACATTTAAAGTTAATTTTTTTTCACGGTTTTCCTGTTATAAAATTCTAATATTATTTACGTTTTTGACCATGAGTGTATTAAGCAATTATCTAATATCGAAAATAATCTGGAAAATTTAAAAGAAAAGCAAAAGAAAATTGTAAAATTATTAATTTATAAAAAGTTAATTTTTATAATATAACAAGTTCAATCTTATTTCCTGACTGAATATTAAAATATTTGTGCGTGTTCATCACAATATATTTTAACGTCACAAATGATATTCAGACGCCCCAGATGTTCATAGCTAAATATCAGCTGTAATTATACTTTTAAATCACTCTGTATATAAACCGTATATCCAAACATACAATTTATAGAAACAATATGTTACTCGCTTTATGATAGTCTAATCTTAACTGGTTTCCTATACATATAGATCTACGAGTCACATATCGTAGGTATCATTCCCGCGCATCAGAAAAGGACTATCAAAACCGAGTGGCCTTACCGGGCCGGGCCGGTGTGTCGTATCGGTGATTTACGGTGGACAGGCTGCCTTTGTGCCCGTCAAGTTCGTCTGAGCGGACAGTACTGGGTCTTGGATTTTATGTGATTTTTATGCAAATTCATAATTTAGACAGTGGTAGCCCAGACGAAAAAAATGGGTTAAAAATGATAAGCAGCATGATATAAATATATAACATTTTGCCCTTTATTTAAGGCATTTTCTTATTTATTTACCTTCCTAAAAATATTTTTTATATAATTAAAAATATTCATGCAAGAACATATCTACAATTTTAAAAAACAAACAAACACTTTAAAACACTATTAAAATTTTTAAAAAAGTATATATTTTTACCAGTACACACCTTGACATTTTGTTTATTTATTAATAATGAAATGCAACTTATACGTCGTCTATTTAGTTACTAAGGATAAATGGAATACGAATGTGTTTTATTTTTTATATTTTACAATGAATCATTCATTCATTTCATTTTATGTTTAAGAGGATATCCAATTTTTAATGTTTATTAACAGGATCGAATACTTAATATTTTTTTTTTAAATTAGGCTGATGTAAATGTGGCCCAAATTTCCTATATCCGTTCTGTCGTTAATAGTGTTTTTATCTTTTTTAATTTCTATCATTTCCTTTATCTGTAATTTTTGGTAATTAAAGACAAATTATTAAATTTGAATAGTGTTTTAAAGTGTTTGTTTGTTTTTCTTTTAAATTGTAGATATGTTCTTGTATGAATGTTTTTAATTATATAAAAAAATATTTTTAGGAAGATAAACAATTAAAAAAAAAACAAAAAATTTTGAAAATGCCTTAAATAAAGGGCGAAACGTCAATTGTTCGAATTTTTTTATTAAATAAAGAACCTAAACCCAAGAAGAGACCAAATAAAAAGAAAGAATATATATATATATATATAATTTCTCGGCCATGTGGACAAGATTGTTGGTAAACTTTATTCTTTATTCTCGAATTAAAAAGTACGGAGAACTTCAGGACAATAGAGAAGCTCCGGGTCCGAAAAATGACGATGATGCGACCTGGATCTTTTGAGTAGCATGCTTTGTGTATGGAGTTTTGATTAATTTCTATTTTTATTTTATCATCGCGCCAGCATATCGTGGTTTTATACAACATTGTTAGTTCGTGTTGTTTTCGTGTTATTGAGTAATCCGTTGAGATGGCGCTATTCGTGTGTTGTCTGCTGTTTTTTGATTTTAAAAATAGTTGACATGGCACGACTGCGAGATGTCTTGGAGTTCTCCGCACTTTTGGTGTATTTGAAACAAGCAGTACCAATTGTACTCGCTTTGTATTGTGTTATTCATCATCTTAGTACATTAGGAATGGTGGCAGTGTGTTTTGTCCGTATGTTGAAAAAATTTTATAAACCTGTTTAGATAATATTGTTTGTCATTTAGAATATATGGATTGCGTTTCTTTTCTCCATAATCAAGAATTACATAAATTCGTGTGAAGAACTTTTATTTCAAAATAAATTTTTACAACAAATAATGTAAAAGCTTTTAATAAAAATAATAATGGCTTTAAAAACATAGTGCAGACCCTTAGATGCCCCCTCTTCCGAAAAGCTAGCTACGCCACTGAGTAGATCTAATATTAGAAAAGTAGTTAATTGCTTCAGAAAAGAAAACAATCGAAAATAAAATAGGGACTGAGCGTCCATGGAAGGTAACGAAATTAGTAAAGACCCAGAGAAAAATGCAGCAAAACTAATCTCTAACTTAAAGCAATATTTGGAACTATCGTACATGAAGAAATAATTCGTCGCGCAGGAAACTCTGTGCGAGTGATGTGAACAGCATGAAACGCTGACAATTTGCTGAAAGAAACACATTGGTTAAATCCGAGTTTTGTAATAAAGTTTTCTGGTTTGATGAGAGCAAGTTCAATTTTTTCGAAAATTTCGGAATTCGGAACAATGTCTGGTTGCACAATAATATCTGATGTAGGCAACAATTGATGAAATCATGGATCAACATTTTAAAAGAAAATTTAAATGCAACACAACTAAAGAAAACCAAAGGCAAAAATAAATTTAAAATATTTAGTTTAGAGTCTGTCAAACATCAAAAAAGTCGCTACCCGTCGACCATTAACAACGACCAAATAAATTTATTTTTGACTAAAATGTAGTTGTCTGACTTGCACTGTCTTTATTTTTGTATAATCAAAAACTAAATGATTTCTCGACATATCTAAACTCTATTCGATATACAATTAAGTTTACCATGGAAAAAGAGGTGAATGATCTGCCCTTCCTAGATGTCGTGGTGAACCGTTCAAACGAAACTATTAAAACTTCAGTATACAGAAAGCCAACACATACTGGACATTATCTTAATCATGGTTCTAGTTATTTTGTTGCAACAAAGGGGCGCATTATACATATCTATTACCAATAATATCGATTCATTTGAAAAAGAGGTAGCAAATATTAAATCCGATGTGTAATAGAATGGTTATCGTCTAAAATTAATTGATGATGTTATAAATACCACTGGACAACAAGAAACACATTCCTTCCTTATTTCGTATATTAAGGGAACCTTTGACAAAATAAGACGAATTGCTGTTACAATATAAAAACAGCCTTCAACCCAGAAAATACAATCAGAGCTCATTTAACAAAAATAAAACCAAAAACTACCGATAAGAAAGAATGTGTTTACAAAGTTCCATGAGAGTGTGGACCACTAAACGTTAGAATTAAGGATATAAAATCATACGCAAAACGAGGAAAGGTCGAGATCTGCTATTGCAGAACACTCCTGGGATAAACAATACCATATAAAATAGCCTCAAGCAGCATTATATATGGAACCAAATATGAAAAAAAGAAAATTTATAGAAGCAGCTTACGGCGCCGTAACGGTGAAACTATAGCTGCAATGGAAGCAGAACAAACATACAAATACCTAGGTATGAAACAGGCTAAAAGAACTGATCATAGCAGTATGAAAGCCGAATGGACAACGGAATTTGCCAGGAGGGTAACTTAAATAGTCGAAATTTGTTTAAGACGCTCAACACGTGCGCTTGCTCTGCACTTAGCTACTCTTTTGGAATTGTAAAATAGAGCAGGACAGACATCCAAAACCTGCAAAGAAAAATATAAACACTCCTAACAAGAGCACAAAAACATCACCCTCGGAGTACTATTGAAAGTACAATGCTTCCAAGACATCAAGGAAAAAGAGGATTGGTGGATAATGGTAAGCAGCTCGACCAACAAATAATAAACTTACGTTCATATTTTCACAGGTTAGCGGACTCTTCCATACTACATCGAGCAATATGCGAGGAAGACGACTCAACGCCGCTACAGCTGAGCGAACAGTATATTGGTTCTCATCACCAAACAGACCAAAAGAAGTTACAAACCTGGCTACAAAAATCACTTCATGGACGGCATCCAAATGAGGTCAACAAGACAATGCTGACAACTCAGCGTCGATCCACTAGTTGATTTCAGGATAGATATTTCCGGAAACGGAGGGCTTCTTGTCAGCTATCCAAGACCAGGCTATTCCGATGAAGAACTATCGGAAGTTCATCATCAGAGATTCCTCCATAGAAAGTGACCAATGTAGATATGGCTGGCGAATATCAGAGACAACCCAGTACATAACTGGAGGATGCCAAGCGTTTGCCGCGATCTATACCTAACAATAACAACCTATGGCCAACATACAACGAGAAGATCGCCAAATATAGAGATCTGGAGGTGCAAATTTAAAGACAGTGGTCAATGAACAGCGTCCAAACGATTCCCATAATTTTATCAACAACTGGAGTGATACCAAAGAACTTCCTGCACAACATCAAGGGACTGGGCTTTAATGAGCATCTGCATAAGCTGATTCAGAAAGCAGTTCTACTTGCAACCGCGTGAACCGTCCGAAAGTTCGTAGGAAATATAGCAGACCACGTCACCAAGGACCCGATAACATGGAAAGGGTTCCCACAGAGCTTCATACTTTTGGTAGCTTTGTATTCCTGGTATGAGTCAATGTTCCCTGGAGGGAGTGCGAAGCTTGAAATCATGAAGTAAATCCAGTGTTGAGATACCTAATCTCTAGCAACCACTACTTTGTGACATCAGATCATTGAGGTGTGTACAGTAAAGCGTAACTTCGTGCCGCAATGGACATGGTCCATATATAAGCTCGTAGCCTTAAGAGAAAAGATTCAGTTTATACTTGATAACGATCTGGGATACAACCTAATCGAAACGTCGTACAAACATACAAAAATAAAGACAATGCAAGAAGGACAACCACGTTTTAGTCATACTTCAACATTTTCTACAACCTTCAAACAAACTTGTTTTTATTGATAACAACTGAAGTATAACCGATGATTCTAACTTTAAAAGGCAATTTTTCATAACACACCATACGAACGCCACTGACTAAAGTTGATATGTGATTTTGGAATTCGTGTTCGGCGTCTTCTCTCTTTTTGTTGTTGTGATGCGATTTATTGTGAGATTTGAAGTATTTATTACGGATTTCTCATTGTAATTCAACATAATGGAAACACAGCCAAGGATACGTAACATAAAGATGAATATTTATCGTAGAATTACTCTGATGAATATAATTAAAAAGTCAGGTTTATTTTTTTCGACGTTATTTATTGTTATTGAGGACGGATGAATGCCGAATTTATTAACGGGAGAAACCTACTAATTAAAAACCTTTTGATGATTCGGTTTCGGTTTTTGGTTTCGTTAAGATATATGGGATGGGGTTACATTTTTCTTGCTTAAAACCACTTTAATTGTTTTCAGTATTGATTAAGGTAAATATTTCCAGTTTAATTACAGTTATTTTAGTTATTTCAAGAGAAATGTTATTGTGACAATATGGTTTTGAAATTGTATCTTTTTAAATTAGAATTATTGGTTTAGGAAAGGAGAAAACATAAAGAAAAAGAGAAATTAAAGATTTTTAACGATTCGAAATTCGTTTCTGATTTCGACACAAAATATATGGGCGGTTAAATAGTTTAATTACTATGGAATTTTCAGTTTAATGAATGGATTCAGTATGTTCTTTATTAGACGTTTTTCGGATAATTAATTACGTCACGTCACTTTGAATGAAGACAAATTGAAAAAAACTAGTGTATAAAATTGAAAAATTGAAAGTTGTCAGTCAATTGAACATTTAGCTTAAAATCTGCAGTGCTATATTGCGAAGATATGCTTGAAGTTTTGCTACGTTTATAGTTTTTTCTCGGTATTTAAAAAAAAGTTTCAGAAAATCACTTGAAAGGAGAACTCTCTTTGTGAAAGCGTTCACTACAAATCGTCCATGCCCTTAAACATAGGTACGTGCCGTTTACACACGAGCGTCAGAAAAGTGTCTTATCGAAGGTAGAATCTCAAATTTCTGGGGCAAAATGCGGAGGTGATTTTTTAGAACGGATATAACAATAACCCATAAAATTTTCAAGTCGGCAAATAAATAATTTTGGTTTTGCAGTGTGAAAGAAAACTTTTTTTTTATATAAAGAATAAACTTTAATCCATTACATCCCACATAAGACTAAATGTTTCACAAACGTTTCATGCAAGGATCTAAACGTTTCAGAAAAGCTGCACTAAAACGCTTTAGAAATGACGATACGACACGGAAATAAATGTTTCTGAAGGGATTCCAAAAAAGTTTCGACAATATTGCATGAAACCTTAATGAAATAGTATAATAAACGTTTCCTGAAATATTTATTGAAGATTTAAGAGACATTTTAACTAACTTTAATGCGGAAAAGTTGACGTAAGTTTTTAGAAATGTTTCTAGAAACATTTCATGAAATGTTTCAAAAGTTTTTAAAAAATCTTTGAGTGAGATATTCATTTGCACACTGAACATTTCACGAAATATTTCATAAATGTTTCGTCAATTTAAAAAGGAAGGTTTTGCGAAATATTTTTGAAACATTCTATGTATTTGAAGTTTATATTTAGAAGAAACCGACTGAACAAGCCCTATAAGGACAGGCGTACTTTGTTCTAGTCAGGAACCAAAAGCACTACTTCAGATTGCAACAAACTACCAGAAAAAGGTGGAAACTTTTCTTATTGGTAGTGTACCGCCATCTGTAGACCGATTTCGAACTTATTGATTTTTATCACTATAAAGCACCCAAATACACCGCACCATAAGAAAGCTCAATAAGGACTGCACCATTTTTCAGAATTTCATGCAATCTGTACCGAACAATCTCTTGCGAGATCTATTTAAATAACAAATGAAAAATGGAAATATTTCTGAAAAGGCCTATAATACGTTTTATGAAACTTTTCTCGAAATGTTTAGGGAATGATTTGAAAATCTTTTTCGCTGCATGTTTGTGGTACTCATAAAGGCTGTTGAGAAACACTCCGAAAATATTTTAAAAAGATTTCTTGAAAGCTTTTGGAAGATGGTTTGAATAGCGTGTCAGGAAACGACTCATGGAATGTTACTTAAATATTTCCCAAACATATTTTGACTCGTTTTTAAATTCATCTGAGAGCTTTCAGTAAATCTTTCGCAAAGGTTTCGAAACCACTTCTCGAAATATTTCTGATACGTTTCATGAAATTTTTCTCGAAACGTTTATGCAACTTTTTGGAAATCTCTTTTGCTGCCTATTTGTCGCACTCATAAAGGCAGCTGAGAAACACTGCGAAAATATTTCGAAAAGGTTTCTTGAAAGCTTTCAGAAGATGGTCTATATGGCGTTTCAGGAAACGATTCATGGAATGTTCCTTAAATATTTCCGAAAAATGTCTTGACTTGTTTTTAAATTCATCATTAAACCTTTCAGTAAATATTTCGCAAAGGTTTCAAAAACGTTTCTTTAAACATTTTATGTATTATTTTATGACTGACTATAAAGGAAAAGTCTTCACCAATATATATATATATATATATATATATATATATACATATATATATATATATATATATATATATATATATAAAGGGAAGTTTTCGTCCATGTAATTTTAAAATAAAGTAGGAAATTCTCGGCTATGCGGACATAAAGATCGTTGATAAATATTACTTTCATGTCAAAAAGTGCAGAGATCTCCAAGATAATGGAAGAGCTCCGAGTCCGAAAAATGACGAGTCAGCTGTTTCATCCTAGTTACTTAAACTGCGGAATTCGTGGTTGATTTAGTTGCCGATGCCGAATAATGCGACCTCTATCCTCTATCCTTGGAGTAGCACGTTTCGTGTATCGAGTTTTGAATATTCCTTTTTTAATTTACTGTCGCGCTATCACATAGCGGTTTTATTCAACATTGTTGGTTTGCGTTGCTCTTGTGTTATTGAGTGATCCATCGAGATGTCGCCTCTGTGTCTTATTTACTATTTTTCAACTGTTAACTCTGTTTATGGGACACAGATATGAGATGATGGTCTGTATTGAACGCAATGGCCTGATGAGTCCCATACTAGGACGAAACAGCGCTGTCGTCATCTACGGTCTTTATGTCCGCATAACCGAGAATTCCTTTTTATTTTATATATATATATATATATATATATATATATATATATATATATATATATATGTTATGTCGGATACTCTCACGGGTGTTATGTGCAATCGAAGGTTTTCGGGCATCCCGTGTATGTGCTGAGTCCCCCTCACGACTGCAAGGCCGCTGACGTTTCGGTGAAGTCTCATTCACCATTTTCAAAGTTCACTGCATGGCGTCTACGAGCGAACTGACGCCTACAATTCGGGTGCTGTCGGTCCCGTGTGTACGTCGGACGTACGTTTTTCGAATGGTTCTGGCCAATCAGATTGCGAGACCTGTTATGCTCATGGGCCCTGTTGCCAGTTTTTGGGGTTGCGTTGCCGAGTTGTAATCTGTTTAGTTACTAAGTGGTACTGGTTGATGTTTTGTAAGCAGATTTTTCCAAGTATTAGGCACTCGCTGGCTATCATTTCTGGTATTTAAGTTGGGCCTCTTTGCAATTTCAATGGCCTCCCTTAAAACTCTTGTGGAGAGGTTTTCACATTTCGATAGCATTTTTGTTCCTGAGAAATTTATCTAATGTCCTGTGTTTAACCAGTGTTGGGCCAGAGCAGAAGAAGTTGTTTTTTGCTTGACAGCTTATTTTACGGTTGGTTTGGCCTAAGTAAGATGAGCTGTATTTTCCGCATGGAATTTCGTACACTCCCTGGTTTTCTACAGGGATTCTTTCTTTAGGTGTTGGAGAGATCTTTTACTTCTGGTTACTGGTTTCAATGTTGTGTTTCCTGAGAATTTTTGTGATCTTGTCTGTGGTCTCTCTTACCTAAGGAACAAAAGCTTTGGAGCTATTTTCTTGGTTTTCGTGATTTTTTGGGGTCAAGTGTTTGTTTTTTAGAGCATTGTCTATATGTTCTTTTTTATAACCGTTTTTTGTTAGGGCGTCTGGCAGTATATTCATCTCTTTGTGGTAATTTTCTTGATCTGTAAGAGACTCCATGGAGCATATGATTGTATACTGTTTATGTGATTTAAGAAACTTTTGAGATTTTCTTTTCCATGTTCTCATGTGTCACCTACGTAACGCAGCCATAGTCGTGGTTTGTGTGAAGTGGTCTCTAAAGCTTTTGATTCAAAGTCTTCCATAAATAAGTTAAACGAGAGTGCAGGAGATAGCGGCTATATATATATATATATATATATATATATATATATATATATATATATATATATATATATATATATATATATATGCGTTAAAAAGACAGGTTGTGCTAATAAAAATTTTTCCTTCCATTTAAAGTTAATAATAAGTTCATAAAATAAATACTAGTGTGTCTCTTTATTTACATCTCTTTTTATTGTATATCTTGTGGTCTTTGCCATCTTGACGAAATTTTTTTGTAGGGATACAATTTCTTATGATACGAATTTATATCAAATATTGACACTTTTATTAAAAATATCACACATCTCTAGCACGAAGCTTTGTAATGGATATTCATTGGCAGCACCTAGACTCTTGAAGAACTGTGAAGTATGTTGACAGAGTTAAAAGCATCGGATTAAAAATGAACATGTAAAGAATTTACCATTTGTTGTATACTTTTTGAGACGCAATGTATAATTGTGGAATAATATTAAGCTCAAACCAGCAACAACAAGAAAAAAAAGTTACGTGAAAGAATATAATCAAAAAACAAAGTTCAAGTCAATTAATTTGTGAAAAAAATGCTGAGATATTTGACCTGATTAATCGCTAATTTCTAGCTAAAATAATTAAACAAACAAATTTAAATATACAAGAAACTTGACAACCCCTCATCCAACTTGGCATCGTCGCGAACATGATGGCTGCCTGCCATCGCCCTCCTCGCGTTTGACAGATTTATGGCGAGTTTTGTGTAGTCTTAATATGACTTATGGACAGGAACCGAACATAATCCAACGCGCGTAATTTAGTCTCCGCAAGAGCGGCAAGCCGACGCTATGCCTTTCTTTTCTAGTCAAGCTGGAATGCTTTATGGATATGGATATGACAGCTGGTGCCTTTTACGAAAAAATACGTTTTAAATTTTTATTTTCGACGATATTACACGGTGGGGGTTTGTGAGAATCAAATTTATTCGATACACAACCTAATAATAATATGTTGTTCTCTCTCAAAGCTTTTAACGATATTAGTTAATTCTTAGTCAGTTTTTTTTTTGTATTTGTATGTCTATATTGGTCTATTTTATATGAAGAAAAAAAATATTTTCACTAGGGGAAGGTGGGGTAATTGCGAACACTTAAGGGAGAACTGAAATACAATAAAACCAAATGAAGTTGCAAGGCTTATTTATTGCTTAATATCTACTTAAACTAATCATTCTTATGTTCTCATAATCAACTTAGATAAATTTTTAAAAATAAAATCAAATTTCAACAAAAAACAAAACCTCTGGTGTCCGGGATTACCCCACAGCTTGGGGAGTAATTACGGATGGTGTTTGGGGTAATCATGGACATAGTCTAATTGGCACAGAAATCACAGATAAATCCCCTTGATGTGCTTGCACCACTCGTGCAATTTTCGTGGGCCCACAATTTATATTCTGATGCACATTATCCAATCTTCTCTGATTGGTTTTTCATACTTTTCATTACAAATAAGACAATAATACCCTTCATAAACCTTTGTAGCACTTTTGTTGACTTTCTTTTTCTTGCGCTGTACGTTCCTATCTTTAGCCTTCATATCATCTTCAAATGCTTTAAGATTCTTCATACTTTTCTTTCTTTCAGTGGTTCGTACATTTTCTTTTGCCTCTTCTTTATTTTTCTTCCTTTGTTTCTTTTCTTTTAAATCGTCTTTCATAGGGGTACTAGTGATTATAATTGAATGTTTCTTTCTGAAACATTGCCTACTTTTCTGTTGTGGCAGTTGGGGAACATTAACAACATCTTGAAGTGGAATTGATTTGTCCAACACAGGTAAAGGTGTTACTGATCGCTGCTGCACCACTGATAATGGAACTACTTGTGCATTAGGTGACACTGCTCTCTGCATAGATAGTGTCGGTGCAATCTGGGTATCAGGTGTTACTGCTCGCTGCACAGATGGTGTCGGTGCTATTTGGGCATCAGGTATTACTGCTCTTTGCATATTTGATGTCGATGCTGTCCGCACATTAGGTGATCTCGAATCAAAGAAATGTTCGTCAAATCTTGTTGTATCTAATGGCGAAATACCAGCTGCCCGAAAACCATTTGCAGCTTTTTCTATATTGCTGATTCGATTGAAAGCGTTAGTAAAAAGCTCGACAACTTCATACTGTGTAATTTTTCGGCCTATATTTGAAGCCATGTATAAGTCACATTCTCTGTTGTATGCAGTTTTGTTCGGTCCAAAATATGTTAAGTCCAGCGGTTGCATACGATGTGACGTATGAGGTGGAAGAGATAACAGTATTATTCCATTCTGGCGACAAAGCAGGTAGCAAGCCAGGCTAATATGACTTTCATGGTTGTCTAAAATAAGAAGAATAGGTTCTTCAACAGTTGGTTTAGCGTAAGAGATAAAATGATGTAACCAATCTATGAATAGGTTTTCATTAATCCAACCCGAATCACTCACGGCTGCAACCATATCAGCATTGCCTCCATGCAATAGATAAACATTCATTCGCTTCCTCTTGAAAATAAAAAATGGAGGGACATACTTTCCTGAAGCACTGAATGCGCAAACAATTGTTGTTGTTATGCCTCTTTCACCCCTTGTAGCCATGCCGACTTGTTTCTGGCCTTTCGGAGCTAGAATTCTAGAATTTTTCTTCCAAGTTTTCGAAAAAGATTCTCACTTCTGTTTCATTAAACGCTGTAATTCTATTAATAGAAGTGGATTCAGGTTTGCGGAGAGAAATGTTGGGATGCCTTTTCCGAAATCCATAAAACTAGTCCTTTCCCGCCATTTGTGATGTTTGGTCAAAATTATGCTTTAACTGATTTACTTCAGCAAATTTGAAAGCTATTTTCCTCACCATCTCTATAGTTAAGCCATAAAATAGTTTACTGTATTTTAAAATGTGTTCTTCTAATTCTTTTTCTTGGTCTTCACAAAATATAGCCTTTCTTCCACTTTTTTTGGGTCTTTATAATTTCTTTATTAAGATGGTCGTGTATACTGCTTTTTGGTACAGAGTAAACGATAGCTGCTTTTCCTAATGAAAGTTTTTTGTCCTTGACGTCCTGAATAGCTTTTTGTAAATCTTCTAATTTGTATTTGGTCTCGGTCTTTCTTTGGTAATTTCGAGGCATCTGAAATATAAAAAGGTTTAGGTAGGTTTATAAAAAATTATTTGAGTAGGTTTATAAAAAGTCTATATAACTGGGTATTCGGCCTATAATAACCCATATAGGGGTAATTACGGATGTCTGTGATTACTCCACACAAATCGTCCGCCATTACTCGACTCACAAAAAAACGAAAAACTATATATTTATTTGAGGTTAGAATATCGTAATGCACTTGGCGATTACTTACAAACGTTGCTTAATTAGACGTTAGTTCACTTAAAACAAAACGTGAATCCTATGTTTAGCTTGAAATAATATATACGTTTTCAATTTTACTAAAAAATAAGATGAAAATGTTGAAAAATAATCGACTTAACTTACCTTGTACGACGAACCCGACCTCACATCACCATTCACTGTTCGGCACTGCATTCGGGCGCGACTCGCGATTGTCGCGGTTACAATATCTGATCTCTTTTTCTAACATAGCTATACTGGCGTATCCGCCATTACCCGCCGTCCGGGATTCCCCCACTCTCCCCTACACAGATGCTAAGCAAAATTCGTGACAATATGTATCTTTGTCTGATTCCTTTTAAGACCCTAAACGATCCCGATAATTTATCATTGTTAATTTTTATTACAGCTCTTTGATTTGAGTACTTATGGCTGATTATGTCAATGTCTTTATAGTCTATGCTCATCTCGTCTAGCCACTGCATCAAAAGGTAATGTTTTTTTTTTGTTTTGTTTCTAAAGTTAATTAAGTTTAACGAAATGTACTATATATATCTTACGTACCGGTATCTACTTATCCCTTTTTAATCTAAGTAATTATTTACTGTCACCAGATTTGTAAAAACAACTCGCTATAACATGATCAGTAAATACCTCAAAATGACAGTTTCGCTAATGTTATTTTTCGTTTTTCTGCTAATCAGGTCTTAAGGTAGGCGTGATATATGAGATATGTTTTTCCTTAATTTCGCAACTAAAATGATGTATGGGCTTTGGGCAAGAAAAGCAGTTACATCACAGATATGTTCCCGGTCTCCCTCTCAATCATCCCCAATTAGCCAGGTCGGTAAGTTGTTGATAATTACCTTACCGGCCGAGAATATAAGTGGACATGTGACGTTGCCAGTATGTGCAGATTTTCCAGAATAATTCTGTTTCCTTTTAAGTTGGAATTTTGAAAAAATTTGCTGGTTAATCTGTAACACACATGTATTTATATATATATATATATATATATATATATATATATATATATATATATATATATATATAAATTTTTTCTTTATTTTGTCTTTTCTTGGGCCATACGCCATACAGTGACCTTTGAAAATGGTGAATGAGATTTCACCGAAACGTCAGCTGCCTCATAGTCCTGAGAGGGACTCAGTACATAAACGGGATGCCCGAAAACCTTCGATTACACATCACAACCGTGAGAATATCCGACCTAACATATATGTATATATATATATATATATATATATATATATATATATATATATATATATATACATATATAACAACTTAAATAGTAAAGATGATAGCGAGGGAGTGCCTAATACTTGGTAAGATCTGCTTAAAAAACATCAACCAGTAGCACTTAGTAACCAAACAGATTACAACTCGGCAACGCAACCCCAAATACTGGCAACAGGGCCCATGACGCGCAGCAGGTCTCGCAACCTGATTGGCTAGAACCATTCGGAAAACGAATGCGCCCGACGTACACACGGGACCGACAGCGCCCGAGTCGTAGGCGTCAGTTCGCTCGTGGACGCCGTACAGTGAGCTTTGAAAATGGTGAATGAAAACTAAAAAATTATATTCAGAAACATGTTTTTCCAAAATGGTTTGGAGTTAGATGGATTTTACTATGTACACTTTTAATACGTGATTTCTGATATTTTTGAGGTTAGAAAATGAATTTAAAGAAATCACATTTAAATAATTCCGAATTTAGAATCTGGAAGCCTTAAAATACAAAATTATGTCGCTCAAGAACGTTAAAATTACGATCCTAAGTTTTTAGTACGTATTTTCGCCCATATATTTACCTAACCTAATGAAGTATAGTAAAGCAAATGTCAGGTACTCATTGGCTGAATCAAGAATATTGTAACTGTACAGACCACGAAACTATATAATTTCGATTTTCAAAGTATCTGTTATGTAAGGAGTAGATATGGTAAACGTGCAAGCAGGGCCGGATTTGGGGAAGGGCAGGCGGGGCTACTGCCCCAGGTCCTCCACAAGCTCGCAAAGTTCTATTCGTTAATGCGGTAATTTAGTTTTTAATAAATTGTATTTGACTTTAACTAATTACTACATTCTTTGTTGAAATAATTTTATTTGTTAGCAATAAATTTTTGAAAGACTTGACCTTCGAACATACCCCTGTAGAAGTAGCATAACGTCAGAACTAGGGCCCGGTTGTTTGAACGCTGAATAACGTAATAATATGTTTATTTAGATTTGAAAAAGTGTTGATAAACAGTAGATATTTAATTTCGTGGTACAGACATACCGATTTTATGCCATCCTTTTCTAATTGCATTATTTAAACGAGTATCATCGGTACGTCCTTCGAACATACCCCTGGGTACGTCAATTCTGAAAACAAAGTATGAATATATGGTTGCCTAAATTTTTATTATTGTTATTTTCAATGTGTAAATAATATCTAACAATATTTACCGATAAAAATGTTTTTAAATCCTCTTTTTGTTAATATTAATTGTAAACTTCGCATTTATAGTAATTTCTAACACTTAAAAACACCGGAAAAAGTCACGACAAGCAATTAAACTGAAAGACAAGATAACTAAATATGTTTATGTCTGTCAAACATCAAAAAAGCGTCTCCCCCACCGACCATAAACAGCCTTCAAACAAATTTATTGTTGTTTAAATCTAGAGTATGATCGAAGGACTTGACGGAAAAAAATTGTTCCTTTTATACGGAAAATAATTAGGGGACTCCGCCACTTCATTGCCCCAGGGCCTCCAGATCTCCAAATGCGGCCCTGTGCAGGACAAATTGTAGGGTTCATTTCTGACCTTTTTATTTGAATTTAGAACACTCGAAAACCTGTTAATCAATATATGCCATACACTTATTATTATTTATTTGTTCATGAGCGTTAGTGGGTTAATAATTTGTAACAAAGTGTATGTTAATACTTACATCAACTAAATCGGGAGTATTTTTTCCCGTATAATCAGGTTTTGGCGTTTATCTTGCAAAAAAGTTTATTTGGCAATAATTTGCCCTTTAAATCATATATGGCTTCTCTGATTTATGGTTTAAAACCTTGGTGGTTACGAAAGAGAAAAAAGTTGACCTTGAGATAATCATGAAGGTCAAATTTTTAACGTCTTTGAAGGTAAAATTTACCGCTCTTTCGATTACAGATGTTAAAAAAGAGGGTTTTCATTTGAAAAAATAAAGTTGACCTTCAAAGAACCACGTGGGTCATCGTCAAGGTCAAATTCAAGGTCCCTATTTGATTTCTCACTCTTTACCAAACAAATCATTCCTGGGGAAATCTTTGGCTGTTCCGTTATTTACTTACCAACCCCGTGAAGGGGTAGTTTTTACCCTTAAAAGTGAGTTATGGTCGCTACAAAAAAATACGGGCCGAATATTTTTCACCTCATATGTCAAGTTACATTCATTATACTTGGGTAGATTTACTTGTTAGAGGTTTAGTATTCGGATTAAAAGTTCCTCGAAAAGAGAGCTCATAATGATATATTCTAGAATGCCATAGAGTTTAGTTTAATATATTTAGGCTGTCAATTTGATCATTTTTTTGACAAATTTTCACTTTGAAGATATTAGTAATGACGTAGCGTTTCGTGTCAACTATGGTAATGCAATTATAAAAAATAGGTTTTTAAGCTAGTATTTTGGGTAATTGTAAAAAAGAGGAAGTTAACATTACGGAATAAGCTTTCAAAATCGACAATTGAAATAATAATAGCCTATTCTGCAAATACACTTTGTTTCCTATGGAAAATATGGCAACAACTTGCGGCTATCTAACAACACCGTCTTGCTTGACGATCTAAAGTAATGGATCCATCATCCCTGCGGACAGCAGGCCGGCAACATCTCCTCCGAATTAGCGGATTAACAGGCCGCTTTGTCATCCCAACTTAACCGTAATAATTGATTTATAGTTATTAATAATTGTGTATGGTCAAGTTAGTCTTAACTTTCATCAAAGAAATATAATAATGAGAAAATTTAATCTTTTCAAAAATTATATAATTTAAAAAAAATATATCAAATTATTCTTCCTGTTTATAGTTGGGATATTAGTGCCCATTAAACCATTTAAAAAAAAATTATACAAGGTGGACCAGAAAAGTGCTACGCATATTAATAAAAAATTTGTTTAAAGGACATATTTCATAAAATATGCTCTATATCAGTGTTGCCTAAGCTATGGTTAGCGAGACTTCAGGGATTTGCGAGCTTTAAAACGGGGGTTAGGGGATATTTAATTTAAACATCACACCAGGCAACAACCTGTAACGCGACGAGTCCCTACGCCTCTGACGATGCGAGTACATTCTTGACCGAGCAGGCAACTTCTACTTCGCGAACCAAGATGCCACGCAAAAGCGAGAATAACGTCTGCCGATATAAAAAAACGCCGCAGTTACATATAAGGAAGAGTAGAATCGGACTAAGTCGTACTATGAGCTTAAGAACCTCGAATGTTTTCAAAAAGATAAATGAGTTAGTAGTTAACACATATTGTGCACATAAATATTAGTAGTGTAAAGCAGTTTACGATTTCTTCTTGTGTAAATAAATTATAACAAATACCCAAGCTTCACAAATTGCACGTGCGCATCTCTAATATGACAGTTAATATTGCTAATTATTAATTTGTAGTTTTATCAAGCCTGATGAAAAGGTGGTCGAGCAATCAACTACTTTTTCTACTTAAGTCCCTACATACAATGGGCATCTTCAACGAAGAACCACTATGTTGAACATGTAATGAAGAGGACAATAGTAACAGACATATACAACCGCGTTATCCGTTGTAAAATCAAGAACCTATATGTATCATTCATTTGGATACCAAGTTATATTGGAATATATGGAAACGAACGTGCGGACCTCATAGCCAAAAAAGGTCTAGTTCTCCTAATAAACACGACGATGCATTATCTGTTCCAAATAGACTGGGAAATGCTGGAAGGAAATAATAAGCTCCAGAGTCTTCTTCTAAAATTACCCAATACACCTATGTTTCGAAATTTATCATGTAAAGAGCAAATAATAACCTATTGTCTCATGATAGGAGATATAAAATTGATACATTTATATTTATTAAATAAAATTTTTATAAAAAAAGTTGAACCGACTTCTAAAAGTGCGCTTAAAAGTGAAAAATAAATATAAATTTTAATATAAAATTGAACTTTTTGAAGTCGGCGCCAAATTATTTCGAAATGAAATAAATAACTGCTAATATGTACAAATTATGGTAAGAAAGCAATTACAACTAATGTTGTTTTAATCTATTTATGCGAATCACATTTTATCAGGTATATATACATATATATATATATATATATATATATATATATATATATATATATATATATATATATATATATATATATATATATATATATATATATATGTATATCGTTCCCCGACACCGTGCGTACTTGAATGGGGAAAAGACAATTACCATAACATTAACGCTCTGTATCTAGGAAACTAGGAATTTGTGGACTTCGTGCTGATTACAGCTTTTGATCAGGACTCCAAGAAGAACAATATTTTCAGCGAATTTGACCAGAAAATTGGTTTTCCGACAACCTGCTTACTTAAAGGGGGATAACCTACTTGTATTACCACAACTTTGACGCACTGTATCTCGAAAACTAGGATCTTTCGGACTTGTGCCTATTGGAGCTTTTGATCAGAATCCCAAGAAGAACAACATACTGAAGTTTCAGCGGATTTGACCGGTTTGGTCATTGGTCATTGACCATATTGGATCCGCCATGTTGAATTTTTAAAAAATATTTTGGATTCGTTATGTGCGACCCCGAAAAATCCCCCAAACCAATTTTGGACAAAATCGGACAAAATTAAATTTTTTTGTCCGCCATATTGAATTTTGTAAAAATAATTTCAGATTCGTTGTGTAAGACCTCGATAGTTCCCCCATACCAATTATGGAGAAAATCGGACAAAATTAATTTTTTTGGCCGCCATATTGTTAGCGCCATCTTGGATTTTACTGCATCAATTTCGTTTAAAAAAAATATGGGACCATGGCAGCAACTTCCTGAACATAATGTAAAAAATTTCATACAAATCGGTGCAGCGGTTCCGGAGTAATCGGTGTAAAAAAATACATAGTCGACGAATTGAGAACCTCCTTCTTTTAGAAGTCAGTTAAAAATGAGGAGCATCCTAAATGTCCAAAATGTAAGAACTTTCACACTGTAAAGCACATCCTGATAGAATGCAGAGAACTTTCTGCCATCCGATCCACATACAACATCAATTTGGAACTTTTGGATAGCTCACTTTTCCTGAAAATACTGGGATTTTGTTCCAGAAGTAATCCCTTGTAAACATCGATAGAGTCTGCCTTTCTGTGTCTTTTTTCTTCTTCTTTAGGTGCCGTCTTCGTTCCGAAGGTTGGCGATCATCAAAGCTTTACGTATTTTCGAGACTGCTGACCTAAACAGCTGGTTATTGCTGCAATTATACCATTCTCTTAGATTTTTTAACCAAGAGTTTCGTCTTCTTCCTACAGATCTGCATAATAGTTCTCAGTAGTTGATATCTTTCTCCTCTCGTAACGTGTCCCAGGTATTGTAATTTTCGTTTTTTAATTGTAAGTATGACCTCCTTTTCTTTTTTCATTCTCCTCAGTACTTCAGCGTTTGTGATTTTCTCCATCCATGATATTCTTAACATTCTGCGGTACATCCACAATTCAAAGGCTTCCAACTTGTTAATATCGATCTTTTTAAGCGTCCATGCCTCCATTCCATAAAACAAAACTGACAGTACGTAACATCTTGCCAGACGAACCTTTAATTCAAGACTCAGTTCTCTGCCACAGAACACTCTCTTCATTTTCGTGAATACGGCTCTTGCTTTCTCTATCCGGATTTTGATTTCTTCAGAGCTATCGTTGTTTTCATTGATGACGGTGCCTAAATAGTTGTATTTTCTGACGTGTTCTATATTTTGACCCTGTATGCGTATATCTGGGACATTTTGGGTTGATTTGGATATTAACATGCATTTTGTTTTTCTTATGTTTAGTGACAGTCCATATTCTTCACTGACTGTTGCTACTCTATTGACTAAGGTCTGGAGATCCTCGAGTGTTTCTGCGATAAGTACTGTGTCATCGGCGTATCTGAGGTTGTTTATTAAAATTCCATTTATTTTAATACCAACGAATTGGTCAATAAGTGCTCTATTCATTATGTCCTCAGAGTAAAGATTGAACAAGGTTGGTGAAAGTATACACCCTTGTCTCACTCCTCTTTTTATTTCGACTTCTTCAGTCGTCTCATGCTCCACTCGCACTACTGCTTTCTGATTGTAATAAATATTCGATATAATTCTGATGTCTCTTTTATCGAGGTTCTTTTCCGTCAATAGACTGATAAGGTGATCATGTCTCACTTTGTCAAAGGCCTTATTGTAGTCTATGAAGCACATATATACATCCTGATTTATATCAAGGCATCTTTGAGACATGACATTCAGTGCAAATAACGCTTCTCTCGTTCCGAGTCCATTTCGAAATCCAAATTGGGTATTGCTAATATCTATTTCCAGTTTTTTATGTATTCTAGTGTGTATAACTTTTTTAGACTCAAATAAATATCAACAGGTCTTGATTTAAGGTTAAGTGTAGCATCGTTCTTAAAAAAAATTTATAAATTAAAGATTTTTAATATGCATTAAACCTTATATCTTATTAAGTGTTCCTAATTGGCTACTGAACGTTTTAATTCGAGCAGACCACCGTAACATGTAAAACCTTCAATAAATTGGTATTTATACACTGGAGACACATCCATATATAAAAGTTCTTGCATGGTGGCATTTATATGTGCAAATTCTTACTTACAATCAGGTTTTAATCTGGTCTTGTTTAGGTTATAAGTCACCGTAAGCCGGCCTTAAGCTACTTCTAATTAATACGTGTAAACGTTACCAAGACTTGACTCGCAAAATGATTAAGTTATTTGCACAGTGGAGAGATTGTAATTATTGTCGTTGGATAATTTCTTTAGGTGGCCGCAGATAAGTATATAAATTCTGAAACGGTAAGAGACAGTGCTTAAATCTTTTGCAAATTATGATAGATTTAGCTTTGCTGGTTCAATAACGAAAATTTCTTTTTTGTTTATTAGAATAAGGGATGTTCAAGAGGCTCTCTTAGCAGTTCTTTGAGCATATATTGGTTTTTCCTATAGGTAGGTTGCTACCCTCGCCTATAAACCCTTCTTCTTTACGCGGGCTTGGGACCGGCAGTGGCAACTGGTGAGCTATTCATTCCACCCTCCAGCTACCCGAGACGGACGAAAATCTTTAAAAATCTCATGTTTTGCCGACGACGCCTTACTGTTAGCAGAAAATGAAGACGATCTGCCACGACTACTATACCGATTCCAGACCACATCAAAAAATTTAAATATGGAAATAGCTACAGACAAGACCGAAACGATGGTAATTTCAAAAGATCCTGTCAGATGCAAATTGGTGGTGAAGAACCATCCTATCAGACAAAGCATGTCTTGCAGATACTTGGGAGTTGATGTACCAAGCAATAAAAATCTATACCAGGAAGTCAGAGCATAGGCTAACAAGGCCTCAAGGGTATCTGGATGCCTGAGGGACATAATCTGGAAAAATAAGTATATGTCCAAAGAGAGCAAAGTACGCATCTACAGAACTGTGATAAGATCAGTACTAACTTATGCATCGGAAACTCGAGCCGAAACATCTAAAACAAAAAGTATGCTACGAACGGCTGAAATGAAAACGTTAAGAACAATCAAAGGAGTAACCCTAAGAGATCAAATAAGAAGTTCCGAAATAAGGGAAGAGCTCAAGGTGCCTGATGTGGTACGGTTCATAAGGTCAAGGCGCAGAAATTGGAGGGACCATGTGGACAGAATGGGCGACGATGGATGGGCAAAATGGGCTAAGAACGAGATACCAAACACTAGAAGACTCACTGGTCGAGCTCCAAAACGATGGCACGAATGTTGGACATCAACATCACAGGAGGCTTAATATAGCATAAAAACAAGACGTTGTCTTAAATAAAAGAGGAAGAAGAAGAAGAAGGGGTGTTCAATATTAGGATTAAAAGTCTTGGTAGTCCAGGAGCTCATTGAGATGTAGCAGTTGATGAAGAGACATGGCTCTACAAAGTTTTTTTATATTTTGATCCCCTGAAGTGGTCAGGTAATTTGTTATAAAAAAAATTGTTAATAATTCCAAATTTGATTTTTTTTTATAAAATAAAAATATTATCGTATTTCTCGATTAATTTTAAGTAAAAAGTGTTCTATTATCCTTTTTAAAAACCGGACAGATTTTTGATTCCTTCCATAAGTCAGGAAAAATAGATTTCTGAATGCATAAATTAAAAATTACAGCTAAAGGCTTAGCAAACGCCCAAGCATAATCCCTTACGACAAATGAAGGCATGGAATCAGGACCCGCGGTGAATTTGGTCTTCAATTTTTTACAGGCTTTCTCAACCTCTCGCATTATTTTAGATAATGAGATAGAGCAAGAATTGCAAACATGACTGGAAGTAGATACATAAGGAGTAGAAGTAATAGAGGACCTTTGAACAATTTCGCAAATGATTATACGATGTCAGTGGGATTAGTTACTTCCTGACCTTGATAAGACACAGCAGATGGCAGAGTATCATTAGACTTCCTGAGATTGATGCAGAACCAGAACGACTGGGCGTTCTTTCTAAATTATGCTTCAACATTTGCAAGATAAGTACTATAGGAGGTACAGATAATATTGTTACAATTATCCTAGCATTTCTGAAAGACAAATAGTCACAAGTCTCCTTAGATCTTTTGTATTTCCGCCATAGCAATTCTTTATTTTTTAATAAGCGAATTACCTCTTTAGTGAACCAAGATCGGTACTTACTATGCATGGTCTTTGGGACCATCTTATTAAGACTTACATCTATATGCTGATAAAATACCGTCATAACGTCTTCAACAATAGAGAAGACCAGTCACTGTCGAGCAGAAGCTCCTAGGAAAATTAGACTTTCTAAAATTATATATATACTGTTCTTTGAATTCAAATTTGTTGTGTTTGCAAGTTCGATAAGGGTATGATATCAACAATGGAGGAAGGTAATATTGCCGAATCAGATTCAATAACTCTGCAAGAGTTCAGTGGGCCAAACACCAAGTCAAAAAGTTGTTGTCATTTTTTATATTATTGAACTGATATAAGTTATTGAAGTTAACAAAACTATTAATGATATGTAGTTTTGGACTGTCCGTTACACGACTGATATCCGCACACATATATTCGGGATATTAAAATCGCCCAAAAACAACATACAAAAAATAAAATACAATATCGTATTGTAGTAAGTATATTGTACACATTTTATTATGTCACGGTTCAAATTTCCGTTTAAGATCACGATGACTAGTTGACTTGATTTTGCCTTATTTTTGCAATTACTCTCGTTTTGAGCAGCACGATATTGTTTTCCTTTGGCATTTCTCAGCTTGAGTATTTTTATCCTACATTCTTATATCATAAAGAATTTACATTTCATTGTTTGTCAGTTGACTGTCATTTTTGTCGTGTATTTGGTATTTTATTACACTGTGTTTGGTTGATTTTTTGTATGGATGCAGAATTTACTTTTACCTTTTTTTTAGATAGTTCTCGGTTCTTCTGCCTGCTACGATTTGTCAGGTGGTTGTACATCACTTATTCATTGTAATGTTCGTTAGGTTGCAGGAACATTATTCCTTCATTTGAAATACATTTTTTTAATTAAAAAAATAACTATTGGGATACTTATTTAATTTTCGAGCGGAAAATGCGAATGATGAATATTTTTAAACATACAGATATTAAAATAGCTGAAAGACACATATTAACTCTCTCTCTAAAATTTACTAAAACACCTTTACAGCTGAATGAAACGTCCTGTATCGTGAACAAAGTTGGGCCAACTATCATTTAGTTTATGTAAACCAGACTCCCAGAAGCCTGAAAGGCAGACTCACTCAGATTCTGGAAAGAGTTCCTTCATATCATAAAAGGCTCTTCCTAGAAATGGTTCATATTAGTCAAGATGACAACTCTATGAATAAAAAAGCGACACTGAGAATCTGAGTGCCATTTACAGCTTTATCTTAAAGTTGGAGAAAGAAAAGTATTGGAGTCTCCTGGACAGTCCATCTCCAGATAAATAGGCATTTTCCATTTTTGCTCTTATATCATGTAAAAAATATTAAACAAGTAATTTTTGTTAAATCTCACACTTGGCTACGCCACTATTTACCGAAATTTATTTCTTTTACCACTTAGGCAACCCACGCCACTGTCCCTAGTTGACACCTGACATCTGTCACTAGAAAATGGGAAAATAGTCAAGTGAGATGTTTGCTATTGTGGATTTTTAAAAATAATCAAATTCTTTTTATTCAAATTGAACAATTCTACCATATCTTGCTGTTAAATATAAATAAAAAGTTTTAATGGTAGGTTCGTTTCCCTGTTTTTTGTATATCTACATGTTTAATCTAGTTTTTTAATAATTATAGGTTAGGTTAAATTTTAACTTTGTAATTAATTTATATATATATATATATATATATATATATATATATATATATATATAAATGTAGTTAATACGTTAATGCAGTTTCCTGTGTCGAAAATAGTTTAAATAATTTTGACGATAGAAATAATTTTACCACACCGGGCATTCGAAATAAATAACAACTGACAAAACATGAAAAAAAAAACTTCACAACTTATAGAAAATAAAATCGTCACATGGAATTTTATAAACATTTTTGGGACACCAGGTATACCGTCGCCACCGCGCAAAACTACGGCAGCCTGACGCGAAGTTTTGAGGTTAGCTTTAGAATTAACACAAATATTGTCTTTTTATTTGAAAATCAATGGTTTACTACCTTTAAATTGGTATTTTAGATTAGAAGAATTATTTGTTGGTACTTACCATAGATTATGAGATATTTTACTGGTCTAAAATGACAATATTTTACTAAAAATGTTGACAATAATTCACAAACACACACATTCGACTTGCCATCGCGCATCAGCACGGTCAGACAAGCGAACAGCTGTGTGCGCATTTTCCTGGGGAGTTTTCGAAGAGACACGCAAGCACTGTAAATATAACGTGTTATTAGTACTATATTGTATAACTTAAAGAATAGTCATAGTTAGTGCAACTAATGTAATTGTTATAATTTTTTAAAACATGTTGCACTCTTTTTATGAGAAGGAAGATAATGGAAAATTTCAATTTTATTGATAATGGTAAATGAAGTTTTTAAAAATAGGAAAAGAAATTTATAAATAAATATGATTCCATAAGTACATTGTATCGTCTAACCTTTTTGAATTGGCAATGCCAAGGTTGCGATATTTCACATTCCCAAATGTTAGATATAAGCTGATTTGTTTGGATTTCCGATTTTTCGTATTTTCATTCGTTTTTCGTTGGTTGTGAGTATGTTAAAATTATTTCTTATTATTTTATTTATGGTATGTTATTCTCAAGGACAGATCTATAGATGATCTAACAAACTCGTTTGACATTCTTCTTGACAGTGCAAATCGCTCTATAGAGTCTCAAGAAGAATATTTTGAATAAAATAATAACGTTTTGTTAAATTAATAAGTTTATGTTCTCATTTTTAACAAGTCCTGTTTACTTGCGAACGCACGGTGTAAAATTGACGTGTTTGAGGGTTTTCAAAAAAAAAAAACTAACAAAGGGGATTGAGAAACCCCAAATACCGTTATTTTAAACCTCAAGTTGTAATTCACAGAACAAAAAAGAAATTACTTGTTATTTGAAATGACACAAAACCATGGGGTTTCCATCTCCACATATTTTAATTCTAAAAATGATGAAATTGAAAGGAATTCTTTGAAAATATTGTAAATAAAGTTGACGTGTCCTAGAGTTTTCCAAAAAAAAATAAATAAAATAGGATGAGTCAGCCCAAGTATATTTTTTTAGATCCCAAATTCTACTCTAGAAAGCAAAATAGTATAAACTTGTTATTTGAAATTGAGTCAAACAATGCTCACTCACGCGGAGATATAAGGATAAGCCTGCATTTCATTCATATATTTTAATTTTACAAATTGCCTATTTTAATAAAAATGAATTTTATGAAATCTAGTGGAAATTTCTAAAAATATTTTTTATGAAAAATATTATAAACTGATGTCATTTATTTAAATCTAAAATGAAGCAATATTATTTCAGGATGAACGTCTATTGGATTTGTATTTTTAATTCTCAAAATTAACCAATTGCTTTACAAATTAAGAAAAGACATAATTAATATGTTTATAAATAAAATAAGATGTTAATATCATGAATTTATAGAACGCTAGGTGTCAAGCTACACACTATTTCTATTTTAATTAATAATATGGTTAGAAGTCACTATTTGACGTGAACTATAATAATGCATAAACTTATGTGTTAAAAAAACTTAAATGATATTTATTTACACAGTGTTAATATTTTACAGAACATATTAGAACATTAAGGATTGTAAATTTTAAAATAATGAAAATATTCTTTACATTTATAATAAGAAAGAGAGGGAATACTCATCGAAAACGCTCAATCTCTTTTTAAGCGTGAGTCAACTTTCTTCTGGACGATCCCCAGTCTAGATTAAGTAATATTAATTTCTCCCATGTCTATGCCTGATGTCACCATTAGCCTAACTTTTTCAATATTGTTTATCGTGTTGTGTCTGTATTTTTATCATTCCTAGAGAGGAAAGGTAGATGTAGACGTCTTGTTTTAAAATTTATTAATATAATGGCAACAAAAAAGGGCAGTTTATTTGGGGCAAGGAGGTTGTGCTGGCCCTTATAGAATTGTTTCAACACTATCTGGTCTGATATAATTTGCAAGATGATAACTGCAAAGATAAAGCGAAAATACAGCCAGCTGCAAATGATATAAAAACAGAATTATTAAAGCTGACTATTATTTAAGTTTGAATAAACAATAAATTAATTAAAAAAACAGGTGGCTTTCAAAACAAATGCAATTCATACCGAGATGTCACAAGACAGAAATCTTAAATCTCGATGCTCAGGTATTATATTTGATATAGTTAAACGACCAACTGAAAATGAATACTGCAGGTATTGCAAGATACCTCTCTGAAGCTGAAATTGCTTGTCTAAAAAAGGTGTTATTGAATATTACAGCTTTTTTTTAGTAACTTTTTATAGCCACTGCAAATCTGTCAATTCAGCCAAAATGTTTTGAGTTCAGCTCACTTAAGCAAATCTTCCAATGTGGCTTTATCCATTCGATAAATGCATTTGTCAGGACCATTATCTGGTTCATCACTTATTAGAGATAAATTTCCTTTGTTCTTCTACAGTGACGAAGGACGAATCACTACAAATGTTGCTTAGGTAAGAAAAGGACTGCTAGTCCACAAATAATTGATACAAGCAGGCGCGGATCCAAGGGGGGGGCGGTGGGGGCGATCGCCTCCCCCCCCCCCCCAAGAGCTTTGAGTTTAGGAAAATGGACCCGATTTTTCTTCTTATACTATAGTTTATTCAAGAACTAGAGAGAGTAATAAATCATTTTTTACCCTTTTTCTCTTCGCAAACTACCTGTGTTCTTTAGTCCGGTGTTTTTAGCAAAATTTGTTAGACACATTTATTTTTCATAGGAATGGGTTAGAAATTTTATAATCAAAAATACCGGTCTATAATAATAGACTAAAACGTAGGATTATTCTCTCAAAAAATTCTAAGTTATAATTTAAATACTTACAAAATATCCATTGTCAAAAATACAAAAAGTTAAACATATATAAAAAAATAAATTCGTCCATATAATAATAAAATATTTTTGGGGCTATCGGTCATTTTATTATTAATTAAAAACATTTTTAGGGTATTTGACGTTTCAGTTTATTTATTTCTTAAACCATCTGCAGAATTACAATTAAACACTAAAAAGGGATTCAAATGTAATAACTTTTTTTTATGTTGTAATTAAAATTAGACCTACTTATTTTTATTTCTATTATACTGATATCTTAATTTAATTTACTTTTATATATGGAAATACGATAGCCCCAAAAAAATAAGATAAACATGTTAATTCTACACGCTTAAGAAAAAGACACAAACACAACAATAAAGTAAAAAAAAACTTACGGCTAATTAGAATTAAATATATATAAAATTGAAGAGTGGAACTCACTAAAATAAAAATATATAAAAAAATAAAAAAACATATAAACAACATTAAACAATAAAATACAACAAAAACAAAAATTTAAATAATAAATTGTGTTTACACTGGTAAACATTACGTCTCTAATTCCTAATCAAAGTCAGTGAAACTATCTTCGTTAAAATTAATTATAATTGGTTCCTCTATTTCACCGATTATGAGATCGAGTTCTCACATTTTGTTTTAATCTTTTATTATATGGATTTTTCCCAATTTCCCGCAGTAACTTTATTCAAAAAAATCTTTCAAAGGTTTAGTTAAATTACTAATTTTATTAATTGTGTTATTTCCAGCAACTTGAGAGAGATAGACGATTTATAAGAACAGATTTTCTATCTAGTTTTTCCCAGCAAAAATTAAGTTCTCTGAGCAATTTCCAGAGATCAGTTCTTTTAATTTCAGGTAAATCGCGATCTTCAATGATTTTAGTTAGATTTTTGTAGATGGTTGGGATCTGCTTCTCATAATAAAATGTTTATACAACCCCTTTAATTGCAGTTTTCTTCTCTTCTTCCAACGAGGTCTTTCGTTTGCCTGTGATCGAATGTGGCTTGGGAGTACTAACAATTCCAGTCGTTTTTTCTCCTTCAGTATTCGGTACATAGTAGATTTTACAACTCCTGTCATGTTGGAACATATCTCAATAGAGCTTTTAATATTATTATCTAGATATTGATATCTTAAGGCATCATAAACATTCATCGTAATAAGTTTTTCGTTGAGGAAAAATGCCCTGGTTTAACGATTTTGGAATAAATATAGAGGTGAAAGCCATATCTTTTGGGTATCTCACTAATCTCAAATAATATATAAAAACAAGCGCAAACAAGATAAATCACTAAGAAAAAACTGTAAGTTGTACTTTGCTCACTGACAGAAATTAAATTAAACTATGAGAAATTCTATGTTGCAGTAACTTTATAAAATATATTTAAATATAACGCTAGGAGACGCTTCTGGAACGAGCACATATCTAGGATGGAGAACAGTAGACTGGTAAAAATCGCCAGAAATGGAAAACCAGCATCCGGCAGACCGCCGGGACGGCCCCCCAAGAGGTGGACGGATAGCTGGTCGTCGGCATCTCAGGAGGGACAAAGAAATGGGTAGAAACAAGCCTTAGGCTTTCGCAAAGAAGAAGAAGAAGAAGAAATATAATTAGATTTAGGGCAGTTCTCAGTTACCTGCGGCACTGGAGCAGGTACGTTAGAGGTTTCGGTAACAGTTTTATTACTCTCTCTAGTTCTTGAATAGAGTATAGGAGTCTGTATGCTTGCGATCGCCCCCCCCCCCTCCCAAAAGCTTTGAGTTCAGGAAAATAGAACACATTCTGCCTTTTATATTAGGAATGAGTATGCTGCTTGCACCCCCCCCCCCACCGTTGACAACTCGTTTTTCTTGCCATACTGTACTTTTGTGATATCACCGCCCCCCCCCAAAGAGAGAGGCTGGATCCGCCCCTGGATACAAGTACTAATTCTTCTAGGTCCATTTATTTTTTAAAGTAACAATAATATTACGTAGTAGTTTTAACGAATAAAACAAATTAAAAATACGGACAGAAAGCAAAGAGTCCATCAGCATCGTATTTTCAGAAATACCAAAAGTACGAAACAAAAAATTACTAGAAATTAAAACCCTAGTGAAAAAGTTCTAATGTGGACAAGCTGGCATCTTTCACTCATGACGTCAAAAACCTCTGATATCATATATATATATATATATATATATATATATATATATATATATATATATATATATATATATATATATATATATATATATATGGTGGTGGAATAGGATGAATTATGTTTTGAAACAATTCATTTAAACTGGGCAACCTCCAACACGGAAAGGATATGATGGAACGAAGTTTGCAATTATATATATATATATATATATATATATATATATATATATATATATATATATATATATATATATATATATATATATATATATATATATATATATATATATATTGTAAATTTGATTTATATTTCAGAGCTGTCTGTAATTACTGGGCACATCGAGTTTAATATTTTTTTTACAATGCTTTTTTTTTTTAATTTCCAGACTTATTATTTAAAAATAGTTGACACTTACAGTGGATGAAACTTAAGAAGAGAAATAGTATGTGGTTTATGACATGGTCAACTCAAGGTTTTGCCATGTTGAGACGTAAGACAGGTATAGTGTATCTTACACAACACAACAGTAATTCAAACAATTATTGTCATTAGTCTTTCTTTAAATTCATGATGATAGTGGTAAAGGTAGTTCATAGACGTAAGAGAAATTAATATTACTTAATAGAGACAGTGGATCCTATAGGAGAAAATTGACTCACGCGTAAAAATTGATAGAGCGTTTCCGAGGAGTAGTGCTTCTCCTTCGAATGGTGGAGCTAAACATGATACTCCAAACTTCATTGAATATCCTTGTCACTTGACCGAAATTAGAAAGAAAAGTATTACTCCTCGAAAACGCTCTATTTCTTTATGAGCGTGAGCTAACTTTCTTCTATAGTGTCCGCTGTCTATATTAAGTAATATTAATTTCTCTTATGTCTATGCAGATAATTTACAACACCAGTTTTTTGTTTATTTCTATTCCAATTTTAAAGACTTTCTATTTTACTCTACTTTTTCCCTCTCCTAACGCCTAAAAATAAATAGGTAGGTATGTTTTAAATATACATTCATTCATTGCTGATATAATTAATAATATAAATATCATGTCTACTTACTAATGCCCATTTCTCCGGAGTTTTTGATTCTAATTACACTGAATTTAATATAAATTTAATACACTTGATGTAGCTTTAACTAGTCTTTTTGATGATACATTTTTTATTTTCTCCATGGTATCATACTTCATTTTTATAAGTATAACAAAAAATTATAAATAAAATAATATACAGAAAAGGCCTAATTTTAAAGTTATGTTTGAAAAAAGTTAACACAACGATACTAGAAAAGGAAATAAAATTGCAAGGTGCTAAAGACAAGGATAAATGAAAAAGAGACATCTAAATTTCTTTTCCTCTTTTAACTTCGGGCGTAATTCGGTTACACCGATCACAGCTGATCTGGCATAGAATTTACAATTGGGATGTTGACTATTTTAGGGAAAGTATGCAAACAAAATTATAAAATTTTAAATTCCCTTTAAAATTTAAACCAAAACGCCAATACTTGTCACTTGGCCGATGTGACGTCACACTGGTAGGCTAACAAGGATATATAATTTTTTTTTCGTAACTTTAGTGATATAAGATGAGTTTTATGTTATTTTAAGTATTCTGTGGTGCCTCAGTGTACATGTACTATACTTAAAACACCTGAAAAGTTATTTATTCACGTTTCACGTTCGGAAAATAATAGGAAAATGTGGCTTCAGCTAGCCCGACACTATTCGTTTTAGTTTTGAGCTTATAAATACTGATTATTACTATTATGTATTCATTATCGGTTGAGAAAATAACAATAGGCATGATGACTGTAGTAAAGAATCACTGAAACTATGACTTGAAGTTATTATATAAGATAGACAGATTCTAAAAAACACTTATTTTTAGATTACAAGTGAGATTATACTTATTTCAGTAAAAATAAAAACACAAAATATAGAAATCGGCCATATTAGATCGAACACCAATCAGAAGCGCGTGACGTCACGCTTTCGTAAATATCACATCAGTCATTAATGTTTAATGCTTTTATCATTCGAATTTGTCTTTATTTGCATCGTTAATCAGATATTTTGTTGATAAAACTATCAAATGTGAGAGTTTCGTGGTTTTAAAGGTAAAAGAACGTCATGGAACAAGGATTTATAAAGGCCAATAGCTCAAATTTGCCAAGAATCGACTCCTTGATGCTGGGAGCGAGTTTAACCGGTGCACTGTTTCAACTTCAGTTTGGACAGCTTTACTTCTGAATTTGCATAATTTATATACTTGCACTGATTTATCAGCTGATTTTGGAAAGGTGGTAGCTGCTTCAAGATCTTCAATTGTGTGTAAAGCTAAAAAATAAAAATAAGTACTTGTAAACAAACTGTAACTATTTACACATTATTAAGTACTATAATTTTCGCAACAGACTATAATAATAATAATAATAATAGGTACTACAAAGATTGTTTGGAATCATAACTACCTATAATGTTATGATTAAACGCAACGGAAAAGATATACACTTGAACTCAATAAAACAGCTTAACGGTATAAAAAAGAAATGAGTACGTACCTGAACTTTCTGATAAAAGGGCTATTCTTTTGAGCCATTATCACTTTCAGTTCTATCACTTGAAATAATCATGATCATATCGACCTTATGACAGGTAAATGTAGATTCAAAAGAACATGAAGTATCAGTATCACTTTTTTCACTTTGATCGTTTGATAACTACTCTAAAACCAAAGTACCTGCGAGTTCTAAATGTTCTGTAGATGTTTTTATTTGTGCTACATCTTTCTCACATTCTTCAGACACTTTCTGTGTCTTTGGGAGCATAGGGACGACGCTCAGCGGGGTCAGAAGTTCGCTTGCTTCTGCCTGGTTAGCATTCAAATCTTGTGGGTATAGACCCTGACTTCATGCGCACTTGTAAAACTGAACTCATTGCTTGATACCAATCATTTGGTAACTGGAAAAAGAAAAAGCTTCTAGTTAGGAACTTTAAATATAATACAGTAATAAAGAAATTAAACCTAACCTCAAACGGGATCGACAGTGTTATTCACAAATATTTACCTTACATATATTTTGTTTGCGAGCTTCGCCACTTATTTATATAAAATAAATACTTACATCAAAATGATCTTCGCAGAAATAAATTACTGAATTAACAAATACAGAAGCTGGGTCTCGCCTGGCAAGATTTAGCCACGAATTTCTGATATTTTTCTTCACTGGCACGTTAATAAATAACTAATTCGGAGTTTTTATCGCACAAAATAATGGAAAATATGAATCGAAACAAGCGATAAGATGCAACTTGTTTACGAAAGGGTGACGTCACAGACGAACGCCATCACTATTCTCGCGTTTTGGTGCGAAATTTAAATTGTATTTTAAAAAGGTCAATTTTTCCTTCAAAACATAAATTTTTTGCGGAAATAAGATTTATTTTGTATAAAGTAGGTGCGTTAAAACATTGTGGAGTATTTTTCCATCATGCCTATTCTTGATAAATTACTTACATGGAGATGTTCATATTTCTAAATTCAGCAGTGCAGCAGTTTCAATTCTCGGCAAATGATAAAATATCTTAGAATCGTTTTCAAAGGGAAAAGTAAGCAAATTTCGAAGAAATTATATGAAAATGACTATAAAATATGAACTTAGGCAACGTAGCCTTTGACAGCGATCACGAATGCGACATCAAACCAAAAAATTTATATGTCAAATTCGTAACAGCGATGACGTTAGCTGTATTCTTTAGAGCAATTATCAAATGATCAAAGTGAAATTGTTAACCATGTTCTTTTGAATATGCATTTACTTGTCATTAGGTCGAAGTAATCATATTACTTCAAGTGATAGAACTGAAAGTAAATAATAACACTATCAGGACGGAGTGCCAGCGACGATGTTAGTATGGACATTCACTTTGATTGGTGTTCGTTGTCACGTGACTCAAAACAGATTTAATTACATTTTTATTATTAAATAAAAATAAAATTCCTTAAAAATAAAGAAAAATATTGTGTTTCGCGGCAAAATTGTATTTTTATTTAAATATAATTAACATGCAATTATTAGGAATAAAAGCCATCATTTTCCTTATTTTTGTTATAAAATCTCTGTCTCGACTGTCATGCACAGAAAAAAGAACAATTTTTTTTAAACAAGAATACAATTTTTCTTTAAAAAATCTTTCGATTTGACTGGGGAACAGCAAAAAAGTTTTTATATAAGTAGTTCTATAGAAGAATAAAGTGTGTTGTGTAATGCAGGTTACATTTTCTGAATGCACTTCAATATTGTAAGAAGTCCACAAAATTTCGTACAATTTTGACCAAACCCCGTATTTCCCAAGTTCTCCTTATATTCATTATCAATTCTTAACAGCTCTTTTTCACCTGTTGGCCCACCAACTTTTTGGCGGGCACACGCACGACTATCAGGAGCAATAAACCACGTTGCCGCATTCCAACGCGGTGTGGATTGACAGCTCGACGGGCGCCCAGAATGGGGCCACTACCTCTTTGCTTCGTCTCGATGGGGCGGAGTCTTCTCGCAAGCGCCGCCCACCTGTCAAAGTGACCCCGACCGGTGCGCATTAGCATCGGTGAAAGATGTGATCGTACGAGTGACGAGAGTTGACACGCCGATGTTGCCAAGTTTCTCAAAGAACAAAAAATTTAGGGTTACTTGAAATTCAGCGAGAAATGATAAAATTTCGTGTTTCTTTACGAACTATATGGTAGCGCCATAAAATATGAAACTTACGATTATAATTTCAAGAATTGTTATGATACATAATCGTTGATTGTTGCGTAAATTTGCGTTAATGTTTTGTAGCATAATTTTTTGAGGTATTCTTTGGCAACATCGGAAGGTGTTAGGGGACTATAAATTTTTATGGTGCAATATTTGTGTTTGAGGGATTGTTATAAAAGGTATTTTATGTTGCAGAAAAGTTGTTATGGGATTATAAGATGTTTTATGTATTGCCAATATTTGAACTATTAATGATGCCCCAGGGATTTCGTCCCATTGTGCTCTTTTAGAACTAGAATAATAAAATAATAATTGGATGAAAGTTTCAAAACAGGACAGGATTGTACTAAATCAGAGAAACTATATTTCGCGGTTGTCTTATATATAGTGATTCAAAGTTTTATAGATAGTTTTGCTTCTGGCGCATTAGACAATCTGATATTTTTATTATTGATATTATCCAGAGACTTCGCAAATGGTTTTCGTACTCATCCCAGTATACTCAGATATTATGAAGATATGGGGGTCCTTTCCATGTTGTCGGGGTCTAAGTGATGTTATGGTTCTCTGAACTTCCCATAAACTTCCAGCTAGTTCGAGTGGTCCTCAGTAGCGCTGACTGCCTTTTGCATAGACTTGTACAGGCCTAATCCCTTCATATTAAGTTGAAAACTCTTCAGTACTACGTCTATTATTGATATAATTATGGGGTTCATCTGGACATAACTCATTCCTCACTATTTTCATATTTGTACCTCCAGGATTCTGCATTAGGCAATGTTTTCATTATGCTGGTCCTTTAGATTGTTGTTGTTAGAGATGGCGACTTCTATTAATACTGTTCGTTTGGATGTTTTATCCACTTAAATGAAGTGCAACTCTGTGACATCTAAACACAGTTCGATTCTAATACAGCTTGATTAAGTTCTCCAGTATGGTTTCATAGTATGGTACTTTTTCTATCTGCAACAGTTTGAATTTCTCTGTCAACTGTTGATCGATGATCTTCGTGGTTGAATCGTGTGTCTCCTTGAAATATTCATGATTATTATTATAAAAAAATATAAAATTTTGAAGATATTTTTAGAAAATGTACAAGTAGCCAGAGTATGTTGGTTAATGGTGATCAAAATAACTTGAAATTGCTGACAATAATTTACATAATAATGCTTACTTTTATGATATCAAAGGATTCATTTTTACTTGCTAAAAAAGTATATTGTTATGTCCCATGTCTATCATTAAGATTACCATTTACAGTCTTACAGATGTATTATTGCAGATTTGAATAGATTCTTCTCTGATTCACCTTTTTTACGTTTTTATCAACTCATTAGCCTTTATAACTTATAAATATTTAATTCATCGATGCATGACACAGTAATTTAAATTGTAACCTAAAAATTAAAAATATATACACTACTAATATCTTAACAATAGGTTAGGGATAGTGCAGCCTTTAAAAGTTGTTTTGTAAACGTTTTTAGGCTCATTAGTTCAGCCCAATCTAATCCTGCAATGTCCTTTAGGGAACCTATCATTTTTACAATATTTGACTGTTATTTATTAATTATAATTTTCAAAATTAACATAAATATATTTATTAAACCCCTGGAAATTTTAGGAAACTAATACCAAATTAATGAACTTAGTGTTACTTGGTCTGATTAAGTTAAGGGCTGGATTCTCACCATAGTGCCGCTCTCGATCCGCTCTCGGTTCGATTAAATATTTTTAAATGAAAAAGAGTTTATAATATCGAAATCTCCGCTAAACCGATAGTGTAAATAGGTTCATTATTTTTTCTATAAGAATGTTTTACCGGATCGAGAGGGGCCCTATTGTGAAAATCTACTCTAAGTCAGCTAATTTGAAAAATATGTGAAATACTGTTTTGCATAATTCTTGAATCGAAATTCTTATTTGAGTTCAATAGATATATAGTTGAGAACAGTACAGAATGTAATACATCGTTACATTTAACTCTTGTGCATTATTGGGAGGTTTTTGATTGTGTCAAAACTTTGATAATTCTTAGGGCTACGAAACTGACCATATTATATGGGTACACGATTCCCTATGTCTTTATATAGATGGTGTACTATATCATCTATGTTTTGTAGATGATGTAGTCCTTGTAAGTAACAAAACTGATGAGTTTCAAAACATAGCAGAGGCATATAGTACTTAAAATTAATCGAAACAAACGTGAAATAATCCGTTCGTGAAATATGAAGCTTGAAAATTAAATTTTGTACAATGTGTCTTAATATTTATCTTGGACACAGATTTAGTTGAGAGAAGGAAACCTAAGTTTTGCAATCGACGTAAGAATGGGACAGTATTGGGCGGTTTTTGGTGAGCTAAAGGTCTAAAAACATGCTTAAAAAATGAAGCGAGTAAATCTATAGAAAGAGCCCCAATTTAAGTGTCAGTGAATCAGAAGAAATAAAAATAGGTGAACAAATCTTCTTTTAATTTGGTACTGTCGTAGTAATGCCCCTGATGTTAAGGGTATATAACTAACGAACTATTTGCGACCACCTAAAATGTACGGATGTTTCGTCCCGATACCGGTGATGGACTCATCAGTGGGATCCACCGGTATCTTTCCCAAACATCCTTGGATAAACTTGGACCTCTATTTAAGTTTTGCCGAAAAGCGGTGGTAAAATGTTAAGTTCCACAACATGCCCCCCCCCCCCCCTTAAGGCATTTGCTTTCCGGCTTTAACTGTCAGACAGTCCAAGCCGTTAGAAAGCACAGGCCTGAATAGGAAATGGAACGGACATCCTAGGTGGTCTTTCCAAAGTAGGGTACCGGCTTTAGCACAAAGCCACGACTCGACGGCCTTTCATCTTGTCGTCCCTGCTCGGGCGCCATGTCGTAGTAATGCCCCTGTTGTTAAGGGCATATAACTAACGAATTATTTGCGACTACCTAAAATGTACGGATGTTTCGTCTCGATCCATCGGTATCTTTCCCAGACATCCTTGTACTTTCCACAAACTTTTACCTCTATTTAAGTCCAGTTTTGCCGGAAAGCGGTGGTAAGATGTTAAGTTCCACAACAGTACCTAAGAGAAATTAAGAAAGGCGTTGAAAAACTTCATCACCCAGACGATATTCCAAAGTTCATGAGGAAAAACTGGATTCAAACCGAAATAAATTGAAAGATGTGGAAACAATTGAAAGGAGCCTATTTCCATGAATTGTTAAATGTAGACTAATAAGAGAAAGAGAATTGATACTAATTCTCTTGGAAGTTTTAATAAGATATGACATCTTTCCGTAAAAAAAAATTAGTAATGGTGATTTTTTTAGGAAGGGGACTTCATATTAATACCAGAAGCATTTGTTAGTAGAATCACTACAAAATAAACATGCATATATAATTATAAGATTTTTTCTTGAACATCAATTAGCAAGAATTTCTATGTTAGTTTTAAAAACATAAAATACATAAAATTTTTTATATTGGACGTAGATATGTAAGATTTATGAATGCTGGCAGCAAATTTAATAATGATGGAAAAAATTAAATTAAAAATGTATATAATGAATGTATTAATTATTATGAATTATTTTATCCAATGAAAAACTGTATTGAAAATATTCTAAATTCATATTTTTTCTATTATATTAATATTTTGAGATTATGTGAAAGGATTTAGATATTATTGAAAGTTAGCTTCAACTCAATTACAATTAATAAAATAGAGACAAAACACTATGATCAGTTTTGTCATGCTTTCTACAACTTGAAACTTCTACTTGGGCCAAATTTGTCGGAGAACAACGGTGAGATGTTCTTACCAGAATATGTCCCTTCCTAAAGCATTTGCTTGTCGGACCTTGACTATCGTAGAAAATCCAAGCTGTAGAAGCACAGGCCTGATAAGAGGCTTCCAAATAACTTGCCAGTCTTAATCAAAGCCAACGGCGCTTTAGACTCTGGTTTTGTGCCGTCCCTGCTCGGGCGCCATGTCGTAGTAACGCCCCTGAAGTTAAGGGCATATAACTAGCGAACTATTTCGACCACCGTCAAAATGTTAGGATGTTTTGAACCGGCACTGGTGGTTGTGGGATTCACCGATGCCTTTCCTAGACATCCTTGTTATGCTTGCCACAACTTGGAACTCCTTCATAAGCCGAATTTGTCGGAGAACAACGGGGGGATATTCTTACCACAACAGTTGCTGATAAGCTGCAGATAAAAACATTATAGTAAAAAGTTTGTTTTTATCTTTATTTAAATCTCCCATTAAGTAAAAATTCGTAATTCATGGTTTCAATACATGTATATAAAAGTTTTGCAAACTTTGAAATAGCGGTTCAATGTAAGTCTATTTAATAAAAATAATTAGGATATTCCCAATAATAATATTTTACATCGAATGTTGAATGTGTTTTAAAGACCACTTTAGTTAAATAAGTATTGTCAAATAAGAAGGGGGGGGGGGGGGGGGGGAATATTCAACGATTGCAATATAATTAAATTATTTCTGAATTCATTTTAATAGAACTGATATCAGAAAATTTTAAGAAAATCGAAACAAAGTTTTTTTTTACTTAATATGGAAAGTTGAAAAATTCTTTTTACTCATTATCAGAAAAATGAATATCTGTAGATCTAAGATGCATTTAAAGCATGCCTTTCAACCGGCAACACCGATTCCTCATCAACGCGAATCTTCTTCTCGCGACGCCACCGGCGCTTCGCGCTCACACACGTTTTAAACCTGACGAAACGGCGCGCCGTTGTCGCTCCTCGTCGTCGGCAAAGTGGAGGGGGCAACATCGCGCTCCGCGCTGTCACTCATTTAGTCCGCGAAGGCGCTGCTCGTGAGAAGGTCGCTCGGTGTTTGTTTCACCCGATGCCCAACTGTTTTTTTCCCCTGTTTTGGACACGTCTCGTCTGCGGCGAGTGACAGTCGCGACGCTTTGATTGTTTTGACGTAACTGTCATCGAGTGACAGTTGTCTCTGCCGATCGGATACGATCTCACACGATGTATACGAATATGTGATGTGTGTTTACAGCTGTTGTCTGTTATTTACCTGAGATTATATTAATAATAAAGAACAATTTAGAAATATTATATTAACGATAATCTTATTATTCAGTGTCACTCTTCACCAATAATTGTTTTATATTGTTGTTAGTATAATTGTTGAAGTTTTCTTCAATCACTGAACTGTTGTACGATTATTATTATTATTAGACTTTTCAGTGAAATTAACTAGTACTTTAAGACATTGTAGTATGTTTTAATATTGCGGAAAACTATATTTTTAAAGTTGAGAACGAGTACTTTTGTAAATTAATCGCAATAAAAAATTGTTGATGGAATACTTACCTTTTTCGCCACTGTCAAGTTCTTGCGATAAGTTTTACTTAATTTAAAGAAACGAGACTTTAAAGATGTACTCTACCTGTTGAAAGTGTGAGGTTAAGCGGTCAAAATTTTGCGCCACTTGAGGAGACTGGAGGCGGCTGCCCCATCAACGTCCACCAAGATGCCTAGGCGGAAGCAGGACTGTCCTAAACGAATGAAATGTAAGTGGGTTAGCTAGATCCTTGTTTTGGTGGATGATATGTTTAGATTTAATAAATTATAGGTATTATATCTAACCTGGTTTAGCGCATTAAATTCGGAAGTTATCAAAAACATTGGCGTTTCCGGAAACTGAATATATTTGTTTAAATTTATTACTGAGGCGAAACGAAAATATATTTTTTTTTGAGGACAACTGTAACTGGGATATCCGGAAATAAAGATATTTTTATGGTTAATATATTTTCTTCTAAATATTAATTTTATTTTATTTGTTTTTAAATTGTAAGTAATGATGTTATTTTAAATTTATTTCAATAATGTATCAATTTTGTATGTTTTATACATATATGAAAGTTTTGAAATTAAATTTATATATTTGTATGTGAAGTTTAATTTAAGTAATTGTTTGATTACAAATATACCGCCCATATTTTATATTTAATGTAAAAACTACCGAATCAATCATTACTGTAATTTATAAAAAGCAATCGCTTTGTTGTATTCTGAGTACTGCTGTGTTTATTTAATTATATAGAATCGATATTGGGATCATTAGATGTTTACTTGCTATTCATAGTGAACAATAATGAAACGTCATTCCTCTTTTCTAGTCGAGTATTTGTTTTTAGTAAATTAAGGTTCCAGTTTTAATGAAATTTTGAACAAAAATGGATTATGAAACTATTTTGTTGAGGTATAATAAATTTAAGCTTTTATAATATTTAATTTTGGTGTAAATATGTATATTATAATAATCTTAATACGAAAGTAAATTGAAGACATTTTTACTTCTTTAAAACATGCCCTGAAAGTGTTCGAGAGGTGTAAATTTATATTTTAAGTTTAAATTAGACACTATTTTATTAATAACTAATACTAATTGCAGGACCACTTATCTACTATTTTAAGAATATTTATGTCTTAAAAGTAAATAGGGATCATGTAATTTTCAAGAAATTTCAGGCTGTATTCCCCTCACACTATCGCATAATACCATATATTCAAGAAAAAGTGAATGAAGGAAAGTTTTTGATAGAAAGACATTATGGTTACTTTGGTTTTGCATGTATGAGATTTTTGTTTGAAGTAAAGAACCCTAGTATTCGAAGTTTCAATAAATAAAAATAAAGGCAATGTCGAACCGGGTATGTACCCCCCCCCCCCCCCCCCCCGCAGATCTTTGAATGCCCCCCACTATTTTGCACCAGTCTTGATCCTTCGTATTTATTCATTATCATCAAGGGATTTGAAGGCGCCCCTGAATTGGCTGCGCTCCTCCCTCCCGCACCGCGGGGTCTGCGGAGTCGCCACTGATTACTCTCCAACAGTTATGACAAGCTTAAGTCGCAATTTGTATCTTTTATCTTCTTCTTCTTCTGGTGCCATGTGCAAAGCCGCACGTCGGCGATCAAATGTCCATTCCTCTTCTAAAGTTATAAGACGACCAGGACACCCTCTTCGGCCTGTCTAAATATAGTTGCGGCGTCCGATATTCCACACCAGTCTCTTATATTTCGTAGCCAAGAATGTTGTTTTCTGCCTGGTCCGCGCTTTCCCTCTATTTTTCCTTGCAAAATCAACCTTGGTATGGAGTATCTGGATCCTCTCAACATATGTCCCAAGTAAGACACTTTACGCTGCTTTACGGTGTCCAGCAGTTGTCTTTCTACGCCACTCCTTCTTAAAACTTCTTCATTTGTGAGATGAGCAGTCCAGGGAATACGTAGCAGTCGACGAAGTGTCCATAGTTCGAAGGCTTCGATCCTATTCAGTGTTCTAACTTTAAGTGACCATGTTTCAACGCCATACAATACCATAGGCCATACATAACATTTCAAAACACGTATTCTGGTATTTAGTGGTAAATGCCTGCAAAGAAGAAAATTCTTGATTTTAAAAAATGCTGTTTTTGCTCGGCCTATTCGTCCTTTCACTTCTTCATCACAATCCCACTTTTCATTCAAGGTAGCTCCGAGATATGTAAACTTCGCGACGCGTTCAATTATGTTCCCGTTGATACTGAGGGGAGTATTGCGTTGATGCCTACTAATCACCATCATTTTTGTCTTGGCAATATTAATTCGTAGCCCAAACTGTTCACCGGATTCGTTAATTTTATTCAATATTGCCTGAAGGTCTTCGATGTTATTGGCTAGTATTGTGGTATCGTCTGCGTAACGAATATTATTCATTGGTATGCCGTTAATTTTGATACCTCGTGTCTCTTCTTCCAAAGCTAGTTGAAAGATTTTCTCAACATAAATATTGAATAAAATAGGGGACAAAATACACCCCTGTCGGACTCCCTTCAATATGTCAAAAGTGTCCGTTAACAGATCGGCATTAATGCGGACTTCTGCTGATTGGTTCCAATACAGTTCTTTTATTATTCTTATATCTTTTATCTATATTCGATAAAATAAAAATTTTTTCTGCCCCTGGAGTGGTTTTCTGCTTTTGAGCAGTATGTGACTTTATCTATCAAAACGGGCTTTTGGTGTCGGCTGTCAATTGTCAATCTCATTCATTCTAAAATGGCGGTTTGACGACGTCCACATGCTTGTAGTTAAGTCCTCAAAAAAATTAATTTTTTGATTTTTTTAAATATTTATTTTTATCATAATATGTAATCCTAGTGTATAGTGCTAAATGTCTGTTTCTGTTGAGCAAGCAAAATTGGCTTTTTATACATTCTCACTTTGGTAGGTCTTTCTTTATTTTTATTTTACGATAAATAGATTTAAGGGAGGGTATTTTCTCTTTTGTAGAAGTTCTGTAGAAGAAAATAAAATTTCTCGAAAACTAGATTAACCAAAAAAATTTTCTTTTCTGGCCAACCATCCTTTTGACTGCAGCCCCACAAAAGTCTTACATCTTCAATTTAGTTGGGTTTTTCTTAACTACTCCAGTCATGAGACTACCTCCTCTTTATATATATATATATATATATATATATATATATATATATATATATATATAATATATTATTAAAAATATAAACAATTTCACGGTCTATGTATTTGGAAAAGTTATTTTATTTTCCTTATGACCATTAAGAAAGGGAACAGACAGTATATTTTCTGCGAATTCCACTCTAGTTCTCTCTCTATACTAGTTTCGACCACCTAATGGTCTCATCAGTGGAACTGTAACGAACCGAGAACAAAATGCACAAAAAACGACTACTTAAAATCCGCATATCATAAAATATCAGCTGGATATTACCCGCAGACATTTGATACCCGACTGTTATCTTGAACAATACAAACGAACATCTGAATATACTGTCTGTCCCCTTTCTTAACAGGCATAAGGAGAATAAAATAACTTTTCCAAATACGTAGACCGTGAAATTGTTTATATTTTTAATAATTTCGTATCGCTCTGGGGTATATTTTATGATATGGGGATTTTAAGTAGACAGTTGTTCTCTCTGCATTTTGCTCTCGGCTCGTTACAGCTCCACTGATGAGACCATTAGGTGGTCGAAACGAGTATGGAGAGAGAACCAGAATGGAATTCACAGAGAATATACTCTGTCCTCTTTCTTAACGGTGGTAAGGAGAATTAAATAGCTTTTCTATATATATATATATATATATATATATATATATATATATATATATATATATATATATATATATATATATACATATATATATATATATATATATATACATACATATCATCATCATCATCCAACTACGGTGCAGCTTCCTTTATTTAATGTTCCTATAGTTCCTTCTTCTATATGCCCATGTTCTCCTGCCTTTAGCTGTCTGGGACCAAGTTGTTCCTGCCAATTTTCTGATGTCATAATTCCATCTGTGATTCGAGCATCCCTTTGGTCTCTTGGCGTTTCTGAGATACCATATATTTGTCCTGGTGGTCCTTCTATTGACTGTTTTTCTTGCTATAAGTCCTGTCCATTGCCATTTTAGGGACTTTATTATTTGGATTACATAAGTTGCTTGGGCTTTCTGTCATATACAATCTGTTATTTTATGAGTGACGTGGAGTTTTGTGATTATTTCTTTCTTTAATATCCAAGTTTCATATTCCTATGTCATGACTGGTAATATGCATTGATCAATACTCTTTTCTTAAGGTATAGTGGCATTATGACTTGAAGATTATAGAGTTTTGTCCGTTGATTTCCTGATAATCTACTACTTCTAGCGTGGTTTCATTTATTCTTATTTCGACGTTGGACATTACTATTGTCTTTGCTAGGTTCTTTTTTAGACCTACTTCATTACTAGCTGTGTTAAGGTCATTAATTTGCTCTTGCAATCCTTTGGGACTTTTAGCAATCAGAATTATGTCATCATCGTAGATGGCTTATAGGTATTCTCCATCTATGTATAGACTTTGTTATTCCTGCCTAATTTCGGGAAGATATTCTCTTGGGTTGCTGTGAAGAGCTTCGGAGATATTGTCTCCCTGTTGGTCTCATTTTTGAATAGGAAATTCTGGGGTGTTCTTAAATATGTTTATTCTAGCTTTGGCTTCTCTGTAAATGTTAGTTAATATTTCTACATATAGTTTGTCCACTCTTCGATCGATTAGATCTTTTTCTTGGATATACTGAGTCGAAAGTCTTCTCAAAGTCTCTGAATGCTAGACTCATTATTTCACTTAGTGTTTGAATATGACCTAACGTATTGAAACTACTTCTAAAGCGTGCTTATTCTAGAGGTGGTGCATAGTCAAGTGCGCTCTGTATTCTTTTTTTTAATTATTTTCGTGAATATTTTGTATTTTGTTGGTAGTAAGCTGATTGGTCTATAATTTCTGATATCTTACTTGCCACCTTTGGCTATGGGCACTATTCTACTGTTTTGGAATATACCTTGCTTTAGGCAGTCTGTATATATTTTTGCTAGAATTTTTCAAGCTTTTTTCCCAGTGTGTTTTAGAAGCTCATCTGTCAGCTGTAACACCGTTATTCCTAGCTGCTTGTTCTTAAGAGCTTCCTCTACTTCATCCACGAGAACCTCTGGAACGTCATTTTGAATTGCAGTTACCTCTTCCCCTACATCTTGTATTTTTGTTGCTTTGTATAGATCATCACAGAATTTGATTATGTGTTCTGTTATTTGATTATATATATATATATATATATATATATATATATATATATATATATATATAACTATAGTGTAATACTACCAATACTTAATCGGAAAATAAAAATAATATTAAAGATTAACCATTATATAGCATATTATCAAGTATTTAAACACAACAAATTATGAATGGCAAATATGAAAGATTGTTGAATCACTTTTGCAACAGGTTCAATATCTTAAATACTACACTCTCTCATAATTTATCCATAAGCCTTTAACTTTTTTAACTGCTTGTAATCGTTTTTATCAATACTTTTTACAAGATTCCCACTGTAATCTGGTGACATTTTTTCCCATTCTTCTGGGACTCGATCCCATAATACGTTTAATGAGAACGGTGGAGAATCATAGTGATTTAGTAGAGCATGTTTTAATTGTGATCACAAATTTTCAATTCGGTTTAGGTCAGGACTTTTGCACCGGTCACTATAATACCTCAAAGTCCTGAAAACTAAGCCAATTCTTTAATATTTTGGATTATTATCTTGCTGGAACGTAACTTGTCTTATCGAATGAGGCATATTATCCATAGTTTCAATCAAATTTTATTTTAAAATATCTATATAGATTTCTTTATTCATATTTCCGACTATTCTGTGAATAGAACCCAGCCAATAAGCCGTCATACATCCTCAAAGTTTAATATTACCATTCTACTGTTGGTCCTTCCTCATTTTCTTTTTCATATTGGGTATATATAGTGTAATTATTCCAAATTAATTGTCTGACTTTGTTACTATACTATCTTTAATTCCCATTTGCTTTGATGATTTCATTCTGAACATAATCTTTTCTAAATTTTCGTAAAGATCCCTCCATTGCATTCATTTCCACAGCTCCAGCTTTTGTCTTATACTCCACAAATATCCTCCATACAGAAAAGCCATATAGATGTTAAAACGTGCTGCTCCAAAGTACTGTTTATTTTAGCATAAAATAGAGACATGGAAATTATGTATTTTTTCTGTAAAATTATCAATATAATATTGACACACTTATGGTTCAATTTCATTAATAACTTGATGAATCTTTTGCTCCACGTCATTAATCGCCTGAGAATTATTTGCATAGATTTTGTCTTTTATAAAGCCTCAAAAGAAAAAAATCTAGGGAGGTTCGATCACACGATCTTGCAGGCCAGTTGATGGTATCAATTCGAGACATGACGCGACCATCAGAAAAACGTATCCGTAATAAAGCCAATGTTTTTCTCTCCGTATAATATGTGGCGCCATCTTGTTTACTATCAATATCAATTATTAATTACCTTGTCGGGGTCATAAAAAGTTTCTTAACAGATTGCGTTAGCATTTATTATTTATTACTAACATGAACCATTTCTGCATGGCTATTTTCCTGAAAAAATGTTAGGGCACACGGTTAATATAACTTTCGAGGTGGAATTGAGCTCCGTCGGAGTAAACACTTTTATGTCAAATTTTGGATTAACGCTGATTTGCTTTAAAATAAAAATTAGCTAAAACAGGCGATGTCCATGGTCTGCGGGCGTTAGTTTCTGAGTTAGCTAAATTTTATATGTGCACAGGGTGAGATCTTTAATCAAAAATCGATGAGTTTTCGTTAAATTTGATTTTAAGATCAGCGACGAATTGAAGATTCCTGTTTATTTAGTCTAGCGATGTTTTTATTGGAACGAGCCTTACGAGGATGCACTGGCATCTTTGAAATAGGAACCGAATCGACACCGCAAATTTTCTAAAATTGCGAACTACATTATAACTTGTTATATGATTAAGCCTACAAATTAAAAGAAGTTAAGAATAAGAATTTTTCTAAAAGATTTGCACAATTTTAACATGCTCTTTCGTCATTATTTATATATATATATATATATATATATATATATATATATATATATATATATATATATATATATATATATATATATATATATATATATAACATCAGTTTATAACGTTCTACGTCGTCTTCTCATTTCCAGTCTCCATTGATCTCGGTTTGTCCATAGGTTTTCATCCATTCCTCTTGTTCTTATATCTTTATCCACTCCTTCTCTCCAACTTAGTCTGGGTCTACCTCTATTTCTTCTTCCCTGTGGTGCCCAATTTAAAACTTTTTTTGGAAGTCTAGTATCGTCCATTCGTTGAACATGTCCGTACCATCTAAGTTGGTTGATTTTAATATCTTCGGTTATCTTGTGCTTAACGCCCATAATATCTTGGATTCTTTCATTTCTGACTCTGTCCATTCTGGATTTTCCAGCCGCTCTTCTCTAATAATCCATTTCTGTAGCTTCCAGTGTTCTTAGAGTTCTTTCTTTCAATGGCCATACTTCACTTCCATAGGTGACAATGCTTTTACCAATACTATTAAAGATTTTGTGTTTGTTTTCTTTGGATATTGTTTTATCCCACAATATGCTGTTCAACTGTCTAATAGCTTGTCGTCCCTGGTTGTTTCTATGCTTGATTTCTTTGTCAAGTTTTCCGTCGTTAGTTATATGCATTCCGAGATACTTCTCACAGTGATTTATTTCCTGCTGCTGTTGTTCCAGAATCAAGTTTTGTTGCTGTCCCCCAATACACATGTATTCCGTTTTTTAGATGTTAACTTCTAGCCTCCACTTTTGATATTTTTCTATTAGCTTACGAGCCATGTATTCTAGATTTTCGTAGTCTTGTGCCAGAACTATTTGGTCGTCTGCGAAACACAATGTGTATAGTATGGAATCGTTTAGTGGGATGCCCATATTTTCGCATTTTCTTTGTGCATGTTTTTAACGTTTGTTTCAAGTAGATTTTAAGCAAGGTTGGTGACAAACAACATCCCTGCTTGAGCCCTTTGCTAACCGTGAATCCTTTTGAAATATTATGCCCATTCTTTATTTTGCTTGTATTATTTGAATAGAGCTCTTGAACCGCCTTGATAAGTATTATATTTATATTTGTTTTTTCATAGGCTTTTTTGAGATTCACGCAGAGCAGGTGTATTTCTTGGTTCCGTGCTGATTTTTTTCTCAATGAGCTGGGTTATTGTAAAGAGATGGTCAACAGTAGATCTACCTGCTCTAAATCCAGCCTGTTCTTTGGCCTCCATATCTGAGTATTCGCTCCCAATCCTCTTTTTGACTAGTTTCCCATATACTCTCGAGATTGTGCAGAGAACCGCAATTCCTCGATAGTTATCACAGACGTCTTTACTTCCTTTTTTGTGTATAGTGGTAATATAGGATGTTTTCCACTCTTCGGGTATCTTTTCTCCGTTTATACATTTTTGGTAGAGGTTTGTCAATTGTCTGTATAACTTCTCTGTGTCGTATTTCAGTAGCTCAGGCGGGATATTTCCGGGACCTGGTGATTTTCGGTTTTTTAATGTTTGGCATATTTGCTTGATTTTTTTGCAACCTATCCTTAGTGGAGATGCTTTGGTGCGTACGTGCACGCCGGAATCAGCTTGTATTGTTTGTTGGTATTCTGCTCTTTCTTCTGCTGAAAAGTATTCATCCCATTGAGATAAACCAATCGGTGAAATGATATCTTTAGTTTTTTTTCGTCATTAAATGACCTATAATTAATTTGTCTTAAAATGACAGGTGAAAACTATAAATAGTGTAGCTTATCTTATTTACACATGGTTCTAAATTTAAATATACACCTAATTCCTGAAGAAATATTTGAATATTTCTAGTTAAATGACCTTGAATGAAAAACAAACTATTAAAAATCGTGGGTTCATTGTGAAAAGTCTATATATACACATATCTAACTTTCGTAGTAAAAACCACGTGTTTTCCCGAAAAACTACGTGCTCTAAAAATCCATTTGACGAATCGTAGAGAGAATGTTAAAAATGTCGACAGTCGCTTCGCAGGAATTTTCTCCCGGTTTATTCGGCGTGAGAGAGCGGCCCGCCACCGAAGCGAGTTTTGGTGTAAACACGATGTTCTTCCCGAGTTAAATTAAGGATAATTTGCTATGGAAGTTGTTTTATTTCCAGTATTTAATTTAAATTGATATATTAGTATTTGTAAAAAAAACGTTATTTTTACAATGTATACAACTGATTAATATGTTAAAATATATTAAGGAAACTTTTTTTTTTGTTTGGTATGTTTTTATAAGTTTACTATAGTGTTGTAGAATTTGATCGAATAAAAATTCCTCGAGGTATTATATGTAAATTCAATGAATATGTAATCTTCTACAGGTTGTTTGAAAAGTTTTGAAAGCGACACCTATTAACCAGTACAGGAATCAAAATTCATACACTATTTTAATATTTCATCTTCTATATGAACACACACGAAAGTTTATTTCTATCTGTCAACTCATTCTTTGTTTACAAGTCATTTGAAGTTGACGTGTCAGTGAATTTTTATACAATGGATAAAACCGAATATCGTGCAGTGATAAAATTCTTTGTTTTGGAAAGTTTATCAGCAACAGAAATTCATATAAAAATGGTGAGTGTTACAGGAATCTGCTCCTTCATTTCCAACTGTGCATCGATGGGTTTAAGAATTTAAACGTGGTCGTACAAGTGTTGAAGATGAACCACGTAGTGGACGTCCAAAAAGTGTAACAACACCAGAAATCATTGATGATATCGTTAGTAAAGATCCAAGTGCGACTAAGCGTGAAATTGTTGATACCATAGAGATCTCAGATGAACGATTACTCTATATTTTACACGAAGAATTACTTATGAAAAATAGTGCCACATCCGTTATCAATTCAACAGAAACTGAATCGAAAACAAATTTGTAAGCGTAATTTGGAGCGTTTTAAGCAGAATAAAACCGATTTTGTGCGTCGTTTTGTAACTGTGGATGAGACTTGGATTTACCACCATGATTCTAAAATGAAACACGAACGTTTACAATGGACTGAAGCTGGTTGTTCAGCTTCAAAACAGGTCAAGTCAGAACGATCGGCAAAAAAGGTTATGGCATCAGTTTTTTAGGATTCAAAAGGGATTTTGTTGATTGATTATCTTGAAAAAGGTAAAACAATTAACTCTGAGTATTATTGCAATCTTTTGGACTAATTGGATAAAAAAGTTCGTGAAAAAGACCCGGCTTACAGAAGAAAAAAATAATTTTTCATCAAGACAATGCACGTCCTCACACAAGGGGTTTGACGATGGCTAAATTGAAAGAATTCAAGGACGAGTTGCTTGAATACCCACCGTATTCACCAGATTTGGCTCTCTCCGACTACTACCTCTTCAGGAATTTGAAACAATTTCTTCATGGAAAGCGTTTTTCCTCGAATGAAGAAGCTATTGCAGCAGTGAAACATTATTTTGCAGAGCTTTCGGAAAATCATTATAAAGATGGTATAAAATTATTGGAGGATCGTTGAAATAAGTGTGTTGAAGTTGAGGGAGATTATATTGAATAAAAAAACTAATTTCATTAAAAAATACACATTCTGTCATTTTCGCTTTCAAAACTTTTCAACCAACCTGTAGACTGAGATTATATAAGGAATGTGTCCGTTGAAGCGAAAAGTTTAGCTTTACTGTACAAACTTCAATGTATTGATATCATAAAGTAGTTAATGCCAAAGATTAAGTATCTCAACACTGGGTTTACTGAAATTTCTATTATTATGTGTAGTGTAAGCTGCTTCTATAAATTTTCTCTTTTTCATATTGGATTCCATATATATTGCCGCAGTTTCAGATCATTTTATGTAGTGTTGTTGATCTTAAGTGTGTTCTGCAATACCTAATCTCGTTATGTATGAGTTTTCTGTTCCTTAATGCTGACTTCTAGAGGACATTTGGTTTTTCCAATATAATAGATTTCACTACACTCACATAGAATTTTGTAGACGCATTGTTTCTTATGGGAAGTTTTTGGTTTTGTTCGTGTTAAATGAGCTCTGATTGCATTGATCAATTTAGAGGCTATTTTTATGTCGTAAGTGTAATCCATTTTGTCTTCTTAGAGGCTCTCTTAATATATGGAATTGTGAAGAAGGAATGCGTTTTTTTGATGTCCAATGGTCTTTGTTATAAAGTTAGTTCAGGTAATTTCAGAGGATAACTATTCTATTATACATCTATTCTAGGAAAATGTATGTTACGTTCCAGATCTTTACAGTTTTGAAGGAGTTCTGAAACTAGTTCTCCATACTTCTTAGCTTTTTTACTACCAAAAAAATCAGTTACAACCTTCCATGCAGCTTTTTTAATCGCATTCAAACTTTCCTTAAAGTCATGGTCCTTCATAAGCTTCGTTATTTGTGGGCCTACAAATATACCATCTTTTATTTTAGCGTCACTGATTTTAGGCAATTTGTTCTTAAGTACACGAAACTTTGATTCATTATCTTAAAATTTGTCATTAATCAGAGTCTGATATGCAAGACAGTACGGTATAAGTAAGTATTCGGGATCTACAAGCAGTTGAGAAGTTAAGTTTTTTGTCTAATTATCAGATTTGTTTTTTGATATAATTATTTTTGTGATCTCTGCTACTCCACTCGGATAGAAAACAACAAAATTTAGTTATACCCTTGTTGGAGACATAAAAAACGTCAAGTGTTGGTATTGTATCTTCGATGGCAAAATCTTTATTTCCAGTATGAAAAAGTACTGATATTAAATTCAGTTTAGAGGAATCTATAAACAATCTCTATTCCTTAGGATCACGACGGTCCAATAACTCACTTAGTAATGAATCAACATCAGTATAATTAGTACATTATGCCTACTGCTGAGAACAAGTGTTGAAGATTTTGTTCCCGTCGACGATAAGAAGAAATTGTAGTTCTTTTCTCAAGGGGATTCAAACCAGGGTTCAACCGATTTCAATCATTTGATTTAAATCACGTTTTTAATCATATGGTTTTTTAATTTTAATCCATGATGTAAATCAAAAGAAAATCAAAACTAGAAATATAAGTGTAAACATCGTTTAATACAAAATAAACATAAAACATTACAAAATAATAATAAATAAGTAAACAGGTAGGTTGTTTATAAATAACTAGCGACCCGCCCCGGCTTCGCACGGGTGCAATGCTGATACTAAATACACTACAGAAAAACTGTGACTATTTATTTTATTTTTACAACAATTATTACATCGGCCTCCGACGCGCTATTTATAGGCACGCTGCCGCCGCCCCGGTCGGCCAGTACCGCCGCAAGCGCTACTTCCCGCAATTTTAAATCTGTAATATCTTCGAAAATATTCATTTAAATCTTGTGCTGTAAAGGACCATTTAGATCTATATTAAATCAACAATGTATTTAAGCTATTTAATTGGATAAGGATTAATGCTGTATTGGTTAAAATCGCTTCAAAATTTGCCATTATTTGTCGTAAAAAGTAAATGACAAAAAAATGTTATTGTGGGATATCCATGAGAGATAGACATATACCATCGCGGAGTTTTCTGTAGACCTTTTCAATGTGTACAAATAATTAGTACATTATTTTGATAAATCTCGTAGGGTTCAGCCTGCGTTTGCAATGTAAGCGGAAAAAAATATGATAATTAACGACATCACATTAGTAACCTCAAAAATATCAGTATTTCTCCACTATTTAATGGATGTTATTATACATATAAACCTTCCTCTTGAATCACTCTATCTATTGAAAAAAACCGCATCAAAATCTGGTGCGTAGTTTTAAAGATTTAAGCATACAAAGGGACATAGGGACAGAGAAAGCGACTTTGTTTTATACTATGTAGTGATAACACTAATTTTCAATTTTCATTGTAATATCTGTAAAGGAATACTAATTTTCCTGCTTTTTCTATTCCTAATTTATTTTTAACATGGGAGTGAAGGAGCTCAAGTGTAGAAAAAAACCTTTCTGCTGAAGCTGATGACGACACGGCACATAAAAATTGCTTCCGAATTGGGAGAAAACGTTCAACATTACGAATGTTTTTTTTGTGAGACCCATCACTGTAGGACACTAACATTAGACTACTAAACGTCGTCTGAAAACATAATTATTGAAAACGGTTCCATTTTAGCTTGGAGTTTTATAATAAACGTATTTACAGTATTTAAAGCTTGGTTGTTCTCTACATCAGTCAGTTTATAATTGGTTATAGTTACATCTAAAATATAAGCTATAAAGTGATAGTCCGTAAGTGCTTGTTTAGTCGTTTTTGAACAAATTGGGATAACAATATTTCTAATTCATTCTATACTACTCAATTCCTTCCATATTTCTACTGCGTCCAATAGAAAACAATTTTTTTTGTCATTTATTTATTGCTACGGCTATACGTTTCAAGATTTTCAGATATCCCTCGGTTGATCTTTTAAGACCAATGTTTGAAACTTTTTGGTATGTGGTCGAGTCAATTTCTTTTCTATTTGCTTCACAAATTGTTAGCAGTTTGTCCCATTGACTTACATATACACCTAGACAATACTCTTCCATCTTACGTCACTCGGAAGTACTAGTGCTTTTTCATCAGCCTGTTTGTACTTTGCTCCTGCCAAGCGGTTATTTCTGAAGTATTTAATGACTTGTGTTAAGTGTTCTTTAACGTCTACCGTTTCTAAGTCTTTGCAGAGTGAGTTTAGAAGGTGAGCTGAGCATCCATATGTTATGACTTTTCCACTAATATCTAACTTGTCTTCTATAGTTCTTCTTATCACTGTCATGTTTGCCGCATTATCTGTCACAAACAATTTAACTACACAGTTGTATTTAGACTTACAAGATGAAATCAAATGGCAAACAATTTGAGTTAAATAACCGCCAGTGTGAGAATTTCTCGAAGAATCTAATGTTCATATAAGAATGCACGTCCATCTTCAGTAGTTATTGTGGCACAGACTGCAGGCTCATTATGTACATTAGACCAACCATCAATCGACATGTTAACGCCCTGTCCAAGAAGATCTCCAAAAGGTTTTGCTCTTTCATGATCATACATTTGACCTAAAAGTGTTGCAGAAATTGTTTTTTCTGAAGGAGGACTATAACCAGCTCATAATATTTCTATCGCTCTTTTTATATGCGGATTGTCTACACATCTAAAGCTATTGTTAGTTGCAAATACAGCTGTGGCAATTTATATTGTTACGGTTAAAAATTGGGTTTAAATAATAAATATTTTTGTTTACATTTTTCAAGATTAAATTACAGGTTCAGATTACTAAAGTAATAAATAGATTTTTGTTTTGTACATAAATTTACAGTAAACGATGTTTTCTACTATAAAACTAATGATTACCTTTTGTTTTTCATTCATGAATATTGGTTTCATCTATATTCAGATCATTCCTTTTGTTTACATTTTGAAATTTTGATTGACATCGAAACTTAACATATTTCTGTAATTTATAAATTTCAGAAAGTTTTTAGGGTTGCCTATAAGATGGCCCATCAGTTGAATATTATCGAAATGCTAAATTCGAAATAAAATAGTATCGATTTTTTTTTTCATTATGTTGTTTTTAGTTTATTAGTTGAATATTTCTCTTTTCTTTACTAATTAGAATTTTTGGTAATTATAATATTGTAAATTTGACCCTCGAACTAGTTCGAACTAATTTGAACTTAATTGGATTTCATTTTTAAATATTTCGAACCCATTAAGTAGTTTGTTATTGGGTATTCAGTTTGTAGGACGAGGCAGGTTAGATTATTAATATATTGGTTGTCTCTGTCTAATTTCAGTACTGGCTAGTTTAGAGTTGAGATAGAAGAATTTTTGTATATATTTTCCGGAAGTAGTTCAAATTGTATGATAAATGTCAAGGGTTCGAGATTATGGCTACGAGATTAAGGTTATTTTTTTTGGATAGATTTTTGATAGACGTTTTTATAAAGTTTTTTTGGTAACTTCCGTTGGAAGAAATGTGCTAGTGATTTGAGAGAAATCGTTCTCTTTTGGCTATCTGACGCAAGAGCGTGAAGATGTGGTTTTAGTTCTACTGCTTTCCCAAGTTAAGGGAATTGGTCATAAAGGGCCGATTAAAGGGACAAAACCTAGTCGGGGTGCAAACAATTTTTGGTGATTTTGGTCGTTTCACTCTACAGCCAGTTTGGCGATTATTTTCTTCAGCCAGCCAGAAACAACGGCTTATCAGTTAACAGATGCCAGCATCTTCTTGAGTTCGAGGGTCTTTGGAATGAATATGTCTTAGGAATAACTACAGTATTGTCTTTGGGATAAGTACAATATGTATTTGGAATAATTATGTCTTTGGATTTCTTCAGTCTTTTTTTGGATGGATATTTATAATGTACAGGTTGGGTTTTCGTGCTGCACTTCTGGGATTGTGAGCCTCTGAAAGGGACAATCTCCATCTTGAGCCAGGTCAACGTCCTGTCTGGGAAGCCGTCTATGTCACAGGCCTTGTTCAACCACCTGTTTTAAAGTGATTCAGCTAAGTGCCTAAATTTTAGTCAAAGTATGTGCACAAGAGTTTCTGATTGTTAAGCCTAATGGGTATTAACCTTGTATTTTGAATCGTTTAGTTATCTAAACACAGTTTTCTGTTCGATTACCTAGAGGGCTAACAGGTAGGGGATTCTTGTGTATATGTTTTTGAACCTTGCTAATTAATAGACTTTAAATATCTGGACTTTAATATTTGTTTTTTAATGAGATTTATCTTTTGGTAATTTACCATATCATATATTTGCGGCGAACCAGTAAACTATGTAAGGTGAAACGCAGTCGACTTCGTTGCGCTACAGCCTCAAAATTTAAATGTTTTATTTTTGCGATACTTCACTGTAATTGAGGTTTTTTTTTATGGTTCTGTTTTAGAGTCCCAGAGTGGCCAAGTACCCATTTAATTATTGTTTAAAATAATGAATATTATAGTGACACATTTATTGAAAATTTCAATTGCTTAACAATTGAATATTTTGGAAACTAGTTATTTTGTACAAATTTGTAACATACTTTTCAGTAAAATTTTATTAAGATTTTAACCACTTGAGCGACTGTTATAAGTTGATTTCTATGATCTAATTTTTGTAATTATCTATCACTTTTTTTGTAATTTTCTATTGCTTATATTTTTGTTAACTGTCATTTAAACACTCATTATCTCTCTCCTTATCAATTTTCTAATTCTTTCTCTCTGCAGATATTTTTGGTAGTTTTTTGATATTGCTTTTTTTTATTACTACAAAGTTCTCCTGCATTGTTGGGCTTATGGACCTTCATAGTCTAGTTTAAAATAGAGTGTGTTATTTTCTTCTATAACTAGGCTATGTCGACGTAAACCTTCCAAAGGTAGTAGTTGATTTATTTACTTTTTGGATCGGTTTGCCGTTCACTGTGCAGGACACTGTCAAGTTTAATTTATTCTTTTGTTTTAAATATTCACATTTTGCTACGTCATAGAAAGACAATAACTTTCGACTAAGTCAACAAGGTTTTTTTTATTGCAATTTAACCTTTGTAATCGCACTTCTATTAGATAGCCCCATTAGAGGAGCTTGCAATAATTCACATGGTGATAACTTTTCCAGGGGTTGTACTTATTATCTGGGAAGGGGTATACCGTGAGGAATAAATGTATTGGCCTCTATTTAATTGGTTTTATTTCCTATAATTTTAAATTAGGATACTTTTAAGTACTTAGACTCTGCGATTTATTTACCCGGATATGTCATATTAAATATTTATTCTTTTCCAAGTTTTCTTTAATACAAGTGCTCGTAGTATAATCATTAGGGCTCATTCTAAAGTAAAATTTGGTGGCGCCTTTTTCCCGATTTAGACCTTTATAAAACTTACACAGGCAATATATTAAAAATAGTGGAAAAATATAAAAACAACGAATCTACCCTGAGATGAGCTAGCGTATAGGTAGACTCCAGTCAGCATTAGGACAATCATTAGGTAAGTCTGAACTGAGGCACCTTACAGGGTGTTGCCAGGATTTGTTAAGGCGTTCATAGTTGGTAATAAGATTATATATTTCATGGCAAAAATTTTCGATTTCAATATGTTTATTTTTTGTTTTTTAGTTGCAGGTGTTCGCTCAATGAACATTTTTAAATTTGCTGAGGAACTGGATTTTCTTTTCTTAGAGTTAATTACTGAATCAGTAAATTGTATTGTCTTGGGTAATGATAAACTTGCAGACAAATCTTTGCTTGAAAATGATCGTTTTTGATAATTACTGGTTAAACTTGTTGAAGCCGCACGGCTTGAAGTATTTCCGTTGCTTGATTTTTCATTTTCTGTAAAAAAATATAGATATAAATACAAAAGTATAGTTTATATATAAACGCCGTAAAAGCACTGTGTAGAGAAAACCAAGCGGTTGCTAAGATCGGAAATCTAACTTCTGAGGCTTTCTCACAAAGAAATGGGGTTAAACAGGGCTTCTGCCTCTCTCCAACCCTGTTTAAAGTTTATCTCGGCAGCGCTTTAAAATACTGGATTAGAAAATGTAGCCTCATGGGGATATGGATAGAGGACACTCACTTGTATACAATCCTTTTTGCAGATGATCAGGCAGTTCTTGCGGAAGACCAGCAAGACATGACTAATAGAAGAATTCACTAAATGGAGTTCAGATATAAACATACAAAAGACACAATTCATTACTATAGGAGGCATAGGATAAGACATCGAAACAAAAAGTGGAATAATAAAACATGTTAGACAATACGAATACCAAGGAGTGATAATAGATGAAGACGGAAAAGATAATTAAGGTATACTAAAGAAAATAGGAAAAGGAAAAAATATGATTGAAGCACTGGATCCAATCTTGTGGAGTAAGAACCTAATAAAGAAAACAAAAAAAGGATATATCAGGCTATGATTGAGCCAGTACTGACGTATGGGTCCGAAGTGTGGGTCACAGATAAAAATATGTCACAAAAACTTTTTTTAACCGAAATCATGTACTTGAGATGGTTTAACTTTACTTTACAGAGAAAGAATGGAAGTAAAAAATACGATAATGGACTATATAACTGAAAAGCAGTTCAAATGGTACGGACACCTGCAACAAATGAGTGAAGAAAGGATACCATTGAAGGTTCGGAACTGGACGCCAGCACAAAGAAATAAACGAGGAAGGCCACGGAAAAAATGGATTTCAAATATCCGCACCGCAATGGAAAGAGTAGAGGACTCCACGAAGGAACGATAGGAAACGATGGCGTCTGGGATGAGAGAAGCGACATTAAGTAGTAAAAACTCGCGATATATATATATATATATATATATATATATATATATATATATATATATATATATATATATATATATATATATATGGCGTAAAATGTAAAATGCGAATAGTAAATGCAAACTTCGTTCCAACCATATCCTTTCCGTGTTAGAGGTTGCACAGTTGGAACAAATTGCTAAGGAACACAATTTATCCTATTCTACCACCATCGAGATGATGGTCTACCTGTACCACCATACCGAGAACAAAGTCAAAACTTACCCTCCCCGCCCCAGTGATACGGCATATCGACTGCTATTGCATCTCACACGGAGGTATCCGTGAAAGCCGCATAAATATGTGCACGCCATCCGGCGGAAGGTCGGCGAAGCCGCGTTCAGTATCTGCATGCTTCCTTCCGATCTGTCCTTTGCACAGCCAGGTGCATGTCAGTACCCTGATGAGTCTAGTTGAGAAGAAACATGTACTTCTGCCGTATCACTGTGGCAGTTATTTTTAATTCGATCATTTAACTTTAAAAAAAAATCTTAAATTTGGATTTGGTCAAAATAGGCTGATATATAAAGATAAAGGAGATATATGCATTTAAAGTTTCATAGTTGTTATTGTCAAAAATAAAATACAATAATTTTAAAACCAGTGTACATATTTTTAATGAATTTCAAATCTCCACTTCTGACTTCCCTGATGATCTAAAATATTTACTGTAGTATGGTTTAATGAGTCTTTATGGCCTCTATAAAATATTAAAATTTCATTAAATTATACAGGTCGGTTCACAACTTAGATCCGGTAAGGTAAACCGCTGGGTACCCCTTTAAGGCTCTGTATCTCCGTTAACAGACAGGGGAGGAATTTTTTTTCTATGATAGGTATATATATATATATATATATATATATATATATATATATATATATATATATATATACACCTATTCATTTTGACCTCCTCTGTATGCTACCTAGAGGTATTATCGGACATTCTGTATATTTTGTTTAATATATATAACGCTACAAACAAACCTGAGCCCGATAGGCAATTTTTGTGATTATATTCGGCTTTCACATAGCAAAATACGTAAGAAATAGTTACAGGTAACCATTTAAAAGAATTATTGTCAATCAATGTTATTAAAATGTGTTTAAATTTCTTTGCACTCTCCAAAATCGATGTGAGAACTTAGATTTCTTATACGATACATTAGTATTGTGACTGGGGAAGTGCTGCTGCTCATCTACAGTTTATTCCTTTCCATTCATCTCTCATATTCTTGAAAATGTATTAATATTTTAGATGCTTTAATAATTCAATATTCTGATATGTGTAAGAATGTTGAATTTTTCTAGCATCCTGACAATTTAGTGCGTTTCTTCAAGTATTAGGGTTAACTGATCAGTTAATGGATCCTGCTAACTGTCTAGGTGTCTAGTATTTTAAATAGAACTCTTGATATAATTTGAGTTCTAAAAAATGGTGTTATGTTAATGTTGACAGGAAACTGCTAGATAGATACATTAGAAACATATTTATTACATGTTGATTTACTAATTCGTCTCTTTACAATTTTACTAGCAATATGCTCATTATAAGCAAAATATGCTAATAACATTTTAATAACGCAAACCATTACACATTTACCAGTAATTAAGGACTCGAGACATCCTGCTTCATCGTGTTTTTTATTCTAAACATATTTTAGCATTATATATCAATTTAGGCAGATGAATGTATAAAGTGTCAATCAGTATTGATTTACAATTTTGTTTGTCTAGCAATTTGACGATTTTTCTGACGGATAGTTTGTTTTTCCCGGCCTATAAATTTAAATATTTTACAGTAATTTATCGTTTATTAAAACTGGATATGATAAATATTTCAACTAACAGATAGTTGCTAGACACATTAATTAGGGTTTCAGTTTATAAATTTATGTGACCTTGTCTTTTTATGTATTATTTTTTTTATGTTAATCAATATACATCTAAATCTTCTTACCTTGTTAAAGATTAGATAAAAGATTTATGGGTCGAGCTCTGTAACAGAATTCAAGAAAATAAAAATAAGGAAAGACAACTAAAACCAGGGTTACCAGATTAAATAATGAGATTTCCTGACAATGTCTCTGACTCTGACAGTAAATTTTCTGACATTTTGTTTGAATGTTGTATGAAGGCAATGAGTCTTATTTTAAAATCTCGCGTGTCACGCAAAGGCGCGGATCCAAGGGGGGGAGGGTGGTGGCGACCCCCTCCCCCCCCCCAAGAGCTTTGGGTTCAGGAAAATAGACCCGTGTTTGCCTCTTATACTATAATTAATTCAAAAACTAGAGAGAGTAATAAATCATTTTTTACCTTTTTTTTTTCTTCATAAACTACCTGTGTTCTTTAGTCCGGTGTCTTTGGCAAAATCTGTTAAACACGTATATTTTTCATAGGAATGTGTTAAAAATTTTATAATCAAAAATTCCGGTCTATAATAATGGACTATTTCCGTTGGATAACAATAGATATTTAGATGTGCGATGGATAAACTTAAAATAAAAAGTTTTTATAATATTATTTTATTTCTTATGATTTCTTAATAATTCACATACATTAGAAAATATAGATAATTTTGACATATTTAACACAAATCACAACTGTATTTTTATTATTTTTAATTTCGGCATAGGAACCGTTTTAGGCACATTCAGACTAAAATGTAGCCTTTTTCTCTCAAAAAATTCTAGGTTATAATTTAAATACGTACAAAATACCCATTGTCAAAAATACTCTGAGCAATTTCCAGAGCTCAGTTCTTTTAATTTCAGGTAAATCCCGACCTTCATTGATTTAGAATCTTGTCGACGGTTGGGATCTGCTTCTCATAATAAAATGTATGTACAACTCCTTTTATTGCAGTTTACATCTCTTCTTCCAAAGAGGTTTTTCGTCTGCCTGTGATCGAATTGAGAGTACTAACAATTCTAGCAGTTTTTTTTCCTTTAGTATTCGGTATATAGTAGATTTTCCAACTCCCGAGCTTTTGACATTATTATCAGGATATTGATATCTTACGGCATCATAAACATTGGTTTAATGATTTTGGAATACATATAGAAGTGGAAGTCATATCTTTTGGGTATCTCACTAATCTCAAATAATATATAAAAGTAAGGGCAAACAAGATAAAACATTAATGACACACTGTAAGGTGTACTTTGCTCATTGACAGAAATTAAATTGAACTATCAGAAATTTTATTGTTGCAGTATAAAAGCTTATAATATTTAAATATAATTGGATTTACTGCAGTCCTCAGTTATCTGTGGCACTGGAGCAGGTACCTTGGAGGTTTCGGTAACAGTTTTATTACTCTCTCTAGTTCTTGAATAGAGTATAAGAATGTGTATGCTTGCGATCGCCCCTCCTCTCCCCTTCCCAAGAGCTTTGAGTTCAGGAAAATAGAACTGATTCTGCCTTTTATATTAGGAATGTGTACGCTGCTGCCATTCCCTCTCCGTTGAAAACTCGATTTTCTTGCGATAGCCCCCCTCCCCCCCCCCAAGAGATTCGAGTTCAGGAAAATAAACCCGATTTTGCCTCTTATACTAGGAATGTGTGTGCTGCTCGCATCTTCCCCCCTGTCGGCAACTTGTTTTTTCTTGTGATCGCCCCCCCCCCCTCTTTCCAAGAGCTTCAAATTCAGAACAATAGACCCGACTTTGCCTTTTACACTAGAAATGGCAATGTTGCTGGTGTCTCCCCCTCCCCCCTCCCCCGTCGACAACTTGCTCTCGCTTGCCATACTACTGATATCACCGACCCCCCCCCTCATAGAGAGAGGTTGGATCCGCCCCTGGACACGCATGCACTTTGCCTTCATTTTAGCTTGCGAATGCAAACTTCGTGCGACGTGCTATCGGTGTTTATATGTTTTTTTATTACTTATATTTCCCTCTTTCAATTTGAAAAAATCCTAACAATTACAGTTTTTTCCTGTTTTCCTGACCGGGGGCCAAAATTCCGGACATGTCAGGAAAATTCCTGTCATTTGGTAACCTTAATTAAAACTGATTTTTCAATTACTTTTAATGCTTTTTTTTAATAAACGCATTTTCATATCATAAGGTTTCGATTAAAGAAATAGTTGTGTGCCGGAAAATTTATTCTTTTTGCCCATATGGTAATAAATAACATAGTTTTTTTATTCTTATATTTTTAAGGTTCTACATTCGGTTGACTGGTTGTTTGTAGGGTTTTCCTTAGATATACAACCAAGATTTGAAGGATAAGCTTAAATATATGCAATTCATACCCCAAAATCATAGCATTTTAATACATCTATAATTTTTATTATTGAAAACCCTATTTTATCATACCTTAGGACAATAAATAAAAAGAAAAGGAGATATATTGTTGTGTATTTCAGTATATATTTCTGAATTATCGTTCAAGCGCTTTCTGTCTTATTTAGATCATCCTCAGGGCTCAGACCCTAGAAACAAGAAAATATGGTCAGTAAATAAGCTTTCTCAGTACTCACCAACCATACTCACTCGTCAAAGGGCACACCTCAACCTTGACATTTGGAGAACAGTCTCCAACGCCAGCGCAGCCTCAACACAGTAAAAATCAAGTATACAGTTAAAACGTCAATCCCAAATTAAAATAAAAAGGGTTAGAACAATATGAACATTAAAGATAAAAGTGAGGTTATGCCACACACAGTCATAGCATAATAAAGTAACAAAAAGAGTCTAAAAATCAAAATATATACAAGTATGTGTAAGCTTGAATAGAAATTCTCTGTATGAGTCGTTTGTTACATTTCATATCATTATTTATTAGTAATGAGAAAAAGGGCAGAAAGGAAGAGCAGTAGCAGTTTATTGATCTACAGGGTCACTGTAATCGGCTATTCTGTGATTTATTTCGAACCCTTGGGTTCAGTGGCATGAAATAATTTTCATTTTTGTGAAAAAGCAATAATACACGAATATTGGCGTAGTTAAAATTTGTTGGAATGTGTTAACTATTAATATATTTATAATCAAATGTCTGAAACTGAAAAAGGTGATCAAAATTATTATAAGATTGCACCCCACGCAGTCACTGCTTTCAGATGTTTAAATGGTTTAATGATGTTAAGGAAGAAGTTTGAAAATGGGGTTGCGGTTATTTATGTTGTTCATTCTTACAGTTAGGCAATGGTCGGGGTTTCTTCTTATCTCCCTGTGTATCTCAAGATCCTCTCTGTAATCTAAGGTTTTAGAGTTATTATCCCTGGAGTGGTATAGGATTTTATTATTATGAGTTGGAGAGAAACTGTGTTTGGTAAAACTAATATGGTGACCAAACACAAAGGCCTGAGGTTTGGTAATATGTTCTTTAATTCGGACTGATAATGGTCTATTAATTTTTTCTATGTATGTTGAAGGACAATCTGGACAAGAAAGCTGGTAGACTCCCTTTTTTGGATATGAGATATTAATTGTTTGTTATTGACAAAATGGGAACTAGGTTGATTTACACTCCTAAATGAGATCTTCACGTTTTGAGTGTAATTTGTTAAAATCCGTGCTATTTCATTGGAGAATTGGGAAAAATTTTCCCAGCTGATTTTCATTGTAAGGAGTCGAGCTGTAAGCTCCTTTGGATTCCTTCTTGTTTTTAATTTTCTGTATATATTTATCGATGACTGTATGCTCGTACCTATTGTTTACGGCAGTTTGCTTAAGAATATTGGCCTCGTTGCTGTAATCCTCCACTGATATGGGATGTTGAGCAATCTGTTAACATAACAGTTTATTGAGGCCATTTTATGTTGTAGAGGGTGGCTAGAATTAGAAGGAATTATATGGTCTGTTTGGGTGGGTTTTTGAAAAGTTTTTAAACTGAGAAAATTATGGGTTTTTTTGATATATAAATCTAAGAAATTAAGTTTGTTTTCAGTTTCTATTTCTAAGATAAATTTTAGAGTAGGATGCAGAGAATTAAGACTATTAAGAATATCAATAGCCCGTGGTTCATTGCCCAGAATAAGGTAAAATAGTCATCCATATAACGAAGCTCTCAGAAATCAATCTCGGAATTAATGCATTTTCCAAGTTGTCCAGGAAAATGTCTGCTAAAAGAGGAGATAGAGGATTCGCATTACCAACCCCGAGGTTTGTTCGTAGTATATGTTATTGAAAGCAAAAAAGTTCTGAAATAAGCAGAATTTAATGCTCTTCGCCGTCAACAGATTCGATATAATGGAAGAATTTCCATCCTCGGAATCGACGTAAGCACACTGCATAGATCGAATAAATAAAAAACCTCACAACAGTTGTTTAGATCGTGTATGAGCATTTTTCAAAATTTAGTATGAAAGAGCGGAGAAATTAGGGACTTCTAGCAGTGCGGTTCGTAACGGTAATTAAGTTAAATACCACAGTACGCAGTCGAATCATAGGGATTTAACAAATAGTACTTCTTTTAACTACGGTTCGTAAGATGTTGCTTGACTTGACGCAAGTTTATTGAATGTTGGAGGGAAGCTGCAAGAAGAGCCGAAACTTATGTAGGGAGATTTTCTTCTTAAAGAGAAAATCCTTAGGAATAATGATAGTAGGACTACTCATAGGGCATTATTGCTTGCAGAATTGGCATCGCAGATCATCCATGTGTCTAGGGAAAGATGAACTGTCCTCAGAGAGTTCCCAGCATATTTCAGGGATACAATATGATCACCTGAAGAAGTCAGGTAAGTTCCAGTTAACCGGGCTGCTTGGATTAGCAAAGGAGATGGGCATTCAGTGACTTGCGATCTTGGTGGGATGAAAAGGGTGCAAAGAAATCTAGACATTGGAGCTCAAAGATCACTTCTACTTATTCTTTTATTAGTTCATTAAACACAGCAGCAAAACTGGATCAGCAAATGATGGTTCTTGTAGAGTTTGGGTTGGTGAAGAATGGCTTATTTGCAACTTCATGTTAACATCCTGATATCCGGCAAGGTGCATATTCTGCGATCAAAATTATACAATAATCTTGTCTCATTTAACATTAAAAAATATTGCTTGTAATCTTGTATATTTAACAAAGACATATCTTTGACAGATCTAGAATTTATAAGACTGTTTACATATAAATTCTCTAGTAAATAGTGAAAACCAGAATCTAGGAACGCATTCATGTCGTACACTTTTCCATAAAATGTTGATTCCAATTATTTTTTAAAGTTTTTTTAACCTTTGCTGATTAAATAGTAAATCCTTTAGTCGATTAATTATAATCGGTTAGCTCCCAATATAAATAAATCATTTTTTAGCTGAATATTAATAAGGTTGTAGATGGTCTTGCCTAGGGTTATGTAACTTTGGTTAAAACTAGTTTTTTTTTCTATAAAATCAAATAAAGATTTTACACGTGCAGCAAATATTTATGGCATTTTAATAATTGCGTATAAAAATTAATTTTCGATAATTTTCTAATCATAATGAAAAGATCAATTTTCCAAATACGAAAAATCATTAGTAAATGTAGATCATTGGGGTTTTACGAGAAAATTATTTAAAATTTTAAAATATTAGACGAATAAGAAGGTTGGTCACCATTTTTCTTATCAGTAATATTTCAAGGTTATGTCAAAATAGATGATTCAGAATTGTTGTAGATCCTTTATTTCTTTATTTAATTAATCGTTTTTTTTAACACAAAAGAACTCGAATATTTTTTTTTATCATTTTTAGACGATAACTTATTTATTATGAGCCATTCTTCAAAAATTTTTTCTCGTGAACTTATTCTCCTATAACTCCATGATAATTTGTTACAACCATACGATCGATTAAGATGTGGTTGTCGGACTTGCATTGTCTTTATTTTTATTTATTTTTACGACGTTTCGATTAGGTTGTATCTCTAATCGTTATCAAGTATAAACTGAATGTTTTGTCTCAAGGCTACGAGCTTATATAGGGACTGTTTCCATTGAAGCGCAAAATTTCGCTTCACTATACACAATTCAATGATTTGATGTTACAAAGTAGTGGTTGCCAAAGATTAGGTATCTCAACACTGGGTTTACTGAAGATTCCATTATTATTTTTAATGTAAGCTGCTTCTATAAATTTTCTTTTTTTCATGTTGGATTCCATATATATTGCCGCAGCTTCAGACCATTTTATATGGTATTGTTTGTCCCAGGCGTGTTCTGCAATACCTGATCTCGACGTTTCTCCTTTTTGAGTATGAGTTTTACGTTCCTTAATTCTAACTTCTAGTGGTCACTTGGTTTCTGAAATATACATTTCACCACACTCACATGGAATTTTGTAAATACATTCTTTCTTATCGGTAGTTTTTGGTTTTGTTCTTGTTAAATGAGTTCTAAGTGCATTTTCTGACTTAAAGGCTGTCCAGTGGTTGTTGTTCTAAAGTTATTTATAACATCGTCAATTAATTTTAAAGGATAGCCATTTTGTTGTAAATCGGATTTAACATTTCCTACACTATGACACCTAGGAAGGGCAATTGATCATTTACCTCTTTTTCTATGGCAATCTTAATTGTAGGTCGAATGGTGGTTGGAGGTTTTAGGAAATCATTAAGTTCTTGATCATTGCCCTTCCATATGATGAAGGTAGCATCGATATATCTCAATCGGTTTCACTTTTGCTGTTTCTATGGCATGAGTTTCGAACCATTATATATATATATATATATATATATATATATATATATATATATATATATATATAACAAACTATTTAAATACGGCAGAAAGATTTCTTTATTTCTTACTGAAATTTTGATTTAATATATATATATATATATATATATATATATATATATATATATATATATATATATATATATATATATATATATTAGTAATAAGTCTCTTGATTAGACACTGTTCTCTGAGGAAGAATAAATTTTATGATAGATATTATCACTCAGAAAATTAGCAACTAGAAACATTACATAAAAAGTAATGCATTCAGCAACAACAATAATTCTCATTACATGAATCAACTTGCAACAAGAAATATAATAAATCTATGAAACTAGTGTGTCAAATATCTCCAATCCTACATTTTTGATAAACACGTAATCATGTACTTCACTGAAACTAGTAAATAATGTTTCTGTCAAAAAAAAAATTATTATATTCATGTTCGAGTGCTTAAAAGCTCTTAAGAATTCAACAAATAATTGTTATTTAATTTATTTTAATATCAATTTGCATTTACAATTATTTACATTCATTTACCGAAATAAAAATAATAACTGACCCATATCTGTCCACTAGCATTTTTATCATTCTTTTTCGACAATATTTTATATAAAATAATGTATTTTTCCCATCGCAGACACTGTTTATTTATAATTTAAAACAAAACGTTCGTTTGTTAGTAGCGTATCCATACAAACCCGGTCCGAAATAAATCCGTCAAGTTAGCAGCGAGTTATTTAGAAAATCATTTTGATTTAGTGGATGGTTTTTATTGTGCCAACGCTATAACTCTATTTTTAATATCTTTTTTTTACATTTTTTTGTTAGGAAGAACTCGCTACACATTTCAATAACAAGGTCTCGATTCTTGAAATTAAGTGGACGTTTCCCGGGTGCTATTGCCAAGGAAATTGGAAGGGGATGGAAAACTACAAAAATAGGCTAAATGCCCAAAAAAGTGTTCCACCATGCAGAAAATAAATGTCATAAATTGACATCGACTGGCTATGTGGAGCAAGCGCAAAAAGAAATTTCGTAGTAAATTTTTTGCATGAAGTTAGCAATGTGAGAACGGGAAACCAGAGCAGAGTTTGCGACACGATCGGCGTCACGGCGTATTCATTATGTTTAATGCGATTGTTTGCCATCGTCCTCAACGCTTATTTTCTTTGTTGTGCGGTGCAGTATCATTAGTTAAATTTCGGAATTTATATTTGTGTATGTTGTCAAGACATTTGTATAGACTTTAATTTATAACAATGTATCAGTGTATGGTATTGTTTTGTAAATCGCGTGTTTTGATCCCGGAAATTCATTATTTTCGATAAGTATCTACGTTTTCTGTATTACATCAATATGTAAGATTATACTGAAGATCTTTTAATAGATCGACGATTTTAAAGTTTTGTTTGCGCTAGTGTGTAGTTTATATCATTTTTTTAATTTCATTTTTTTTTGATCAGAGATTAACTATTTTAAAGTTTAGAAGGTACATGGAAAACACTTTACTTAATAATAACATAAAGGAAGAGTAACATATAGTTAATCCCTATGGCCAGATCCTTTTTAACATTGTAGATAAGATAAGATGTTATTTCGAATTATGTTTAAATTTTTTTAAGGCAGTGTTTATTTCATTAGTCGTTTTATAACCTGAACTTTAAATTGTAATTTTTCAATATAACAACATAAATAAGAGGTTCCTCAAATCCAGTCCTGTCCCTTGACCTACTGGGCAAGTGCAGCATAGCCACATTGAAGGGAGTACAGAGTTACATGAGGAACCAAATTTAGTTTAGGGTAGTCTCCTTCCTTTTACCCCTTCCAACTTCTTTGGTTGTTGCCCACGGGTAATGATTGAATAGTAACAAATATTTTCAAGAGCAACAAGTAAAAAAAATTCTCCGTAGAACTAGCATATCGTCAGAACTAGGATTCGTTTTGTAAATACCCAAAAACGTGATAAAATTTTTATTTATATTTGGAAAAATAGTGATAAATAGCGCAAGTTCTTTTATTTCTTGGTACACCACACAGAGTATAAGATATCCTTTTCTAATTCCATTATTTAAACTAGTATAAATAGAAAAACAGTAAGCGGTAATAAAGGAAAAGCATAAGTTTCTAGTTGCTTTGTCATAGTTCAAATTTCGATCCAAGTTTATTATAGATAACTCAATTAATTTTACCTTATTTTCGCGAATACTCACATTCTGCGCAAACACAATATTCTTATTTTCTTTAAGTTTTTTTATAAATTCTTCGAATAAAAACGTAGCTTTTGTCGATTAGTTGTATTTTTTTATTTTGAACCTGAAAAATTATAGAAAATAATAGAAGGAAACTACCTGCAACCGAAATGAAAGAAAATCTTTAGAACATTAATGTATATATCAAGAAGGGAAATAGAACATCGAATCATAAGACAGCAATTGAAATTTAACGCTTCAATAACACCAATACCAAGTGATAGAGCACGCCATATTCTGGACAACGTAAGTAAAGCACTACTAAGAACACAAATAAATTATCACTGATGGCGAAAGTTATATATATATATATATATATATATATATATATATATATATATAAGTCCAAAATAAGGAAAATTACTCCATTATATAATTTTTCATAGTGTAAACTATTACTAAAGAGAAGCAGTAGTAGGGGGTTATGGTTTTTTTCCACCCTCTTTTTATATGAATTTTATTGGTAAAATAACAATAAAAAAATTTTTAGATAAAAAAATCCATAAGAAATAGTTTTTTTTCGGCTTATTATGCTGTAAACTGACCTTCAAAAATGGTGAATGAGAAACGTCAGCTGCTCTAAAGTCCAGAGAAGAACTCAGCACACACACGGGATACCCGAAAGCCTTTGATTGATTATATATATATATATATATATATATATATATATATATATATATATATATATATATATATATATTGCGACGATTTCTCTCAGTGGTTAATGTGCGCAAAGTGCCCGTAGAAAAAAATTTAATTGTTTATTTATGATGTGGAGAAATAAAAAAATTATTGACAGCACTCAATTACAAATATGCGGTATTTCTGAATGTACCCCGTTTTTAGTGATTTGAAGTTTGTAACATTGATGTCAATTTTCTCTTTCTCAGGTGAATTGAGATGAAAATATAATTATTATTATAAAAAGCAATGATTCAAAAACTAAATATAAACTTTATTTAAAATAATACAATCATGTCAGTGGGTGCATTTTTTTATGTCAAATTTATAAAATATCTAATTAAATTATCAATATTATTCAATATACACTGTATTCTTTTATGGGATTTAGGATTGTTAAATCTGGCAATATTGTATAAATGTCTAAACGGTTAAAAGTGACTAGTGTCTTAATATATGTGATTTTATTTTAAACAATCCAAAAATAATTTATGTGTGCCGTTATTATTGAAAGTGATCTTATTGCAATGCAAATTAAACAATTTATTTTGTTATTAATTATAACTATTCATAATAAGGTGAGTATATATCTATTTTATTCAATTATTTTCAGGCAAGTCAAAAATTTCTTTATCTTACACATTGAACAAATACCCTTTAAATCTCCAGAAATTTTATATATCCACGTTTTAGATTTTTTTCTTCCTTTTTTTTATATAAAGAAAAACTTAAAAATATCTTCTCCTTTGCCAACTACTGTAACATTTAAATATTTTTTCCAGCTGCTTGCTTATTGATATAATTTATTTATTAATTTATTAAACTTCTTTTCCTTCCTTTAAAATTGACTTTTAATCTTCAGATATTTTTTTATATCCAAGCTCTGTTTCATCTTTTTGTTTTTTAAATTTTAATGAATGGAACCAGCAATGTTATTTCTATCATAGATTAATCTGCACTATCTTCTTTAAAAATTTTTTTTTGAGTTTATGTTCCCGTTAATAAAAAGACTAGCGATTTTTACACTATAACCGATTAATATCCACTCCTTCTTTTACTTTTCACAATAACAACTGAAATTTTGAGGTTACGCTACTTTTTACGAACCAGACAAACGATGTACTGTAGAACTGATGGATCTGTACTTTAAAAAAAAATGAATTTTGGCCTTTATAGTAAGTGGTGACGTAGTATAAATTTTCGTTATAATTTTTTTCTGATTGGTCGGGCATCTGACGTGAACTGGCAACTAGATGGAGTTTTAAGCTTTGAAACACAAAATCAAAATGGATTCCTAATTGTCAATTTATGATAAAATTTTGATATTTTATTGATATTATGAAATAAATATTCTATTTGACGACAATAAATTAGGATTTATGCAAATTTTGGACTTTTCCTGACATTTTGATATATCTACACTTTACTTCTGGTTATTATTTACCACATAAAATTGATAAACAAAATTTGATTACAAATAACAAAATTTTACATATACATTTAAATTTTAACTGTAGCTTGCTGAAATTAATAATTCCTATTTTATTAATATTATAATCATATTTAACAAGGTTTTACCTACAATTAGGTACTATTTTATTCTAGTTTCTTATTAAAATTAACTTATAATCTACATTTTCTTATACTATCTTACCCATTTACAATATTTTTAACAAAGTTTTAATAAATAATGTTGTTGTAATAAATAGAAACTAATATATTATAAATAACTATTGATGAAAAGTGTCTATATTTCACTAAATAGTGACGCTTATTTTCACTAATATTATCTTTACCCGCAGTGTTTATAACATAGATGATTAAGATTTTGATTTTTGTGGATTTCACTATATTGTTTTAAAATTCCTTTTTCAGTCACTATTACTGCACAATAACACTTCACTTCTTATTTAAAATATCACTTATTTATTAGTTTATAAGATCCATGTCTTTCTGAGTCAAATATATTTATAATTCTTATTTTATATGCATTAATGTCCAACCTTTCACACTAATTTTTATACATTTTATTATATTACACAATTATTAGTATTTTATGTCCTTTAAAAATATGATTCAAATATAAGTTCTTACATACTATCAACTAATGTCTATTTTACCATCTGCAATTACCACATAAATGCAATAATTAATTATTTATGTCTATTTTTGTTTCACTTTTTCATAATCACCCCTCAAAAAAAAGTGTCTACCTGTACAATATATATATATATATATATATATATATATATATATATATATATATATATATATATATGAATAGTTTGGTTATTTCGGGTTTCAATCCGTTCGTTCAAAAAATCGTTTTCACGACGTTTCGCCAAAATCTCATTTGGCATTTTCAAGTGCGGTTCGTCTCGTTACTCGCTGAGAACAGTTCTCAGTGAGTAACGAGACGAACCGCACTTGAAAATGCCAAATGAGATATTGGCGAAACGTCGTGAAAACGATTGTTTGAACGAACGGATTGAAACCCAGAATAACCAAACTATTCATTCTACCATCCGTGAAAATCTACGATATAACATATATATATATATATATATATATATATATATATATATATATATATATATACATATATACATATATATATATATATATATATATATATATATATATATATATATATATATATATATATATATATATATATATGTGTGTGAAATGAAGTTTAAATATTTAGGAATATCAATCTCTGGATTTGGTGATGTCGAGACTGAGGTGAGGGAACAAACACAAAAAGCGACAAGAATAGCGGGGTGTCTGAACGATACTATATGGCGAAATAAAAACATCGGAACAGAAACTAAATCCAGAATATATAAAGCAGTAATTAGGCCAATTATGACATGTACCGCTGAAACTCGCCCCGATACATCAAAAACCAAACAGATTTTAGAAACAACTGAAATGAGGGTGCTGCGCAGGATAACAGGAAAAACACTGTACGATAGAGAAAGGAGTGAAAATGTAAGAGAGAGGTGCAAGGTGGAAAACATAAACGACTGGGTGCTGAACAGAAAGGTGGAATGGAATGGGCACATTGACAGGATGGACGACCGAAGAATTGTGAGAGTCACACGTGATAAGTCACCAGCGGGACGTAGGAGTACAGGACGCCCCCGAAAGCGATGGAGCGACAACTTGAATGTATAGTGGACAGAGTGGTGAGGGAAAACAGGCGTTTCGTCTAAACCAAAGAAAGAAGAAGAAGAAGAAGAAGAAGATATGTGTTGTTCTCCTTAAGACGGTTAAAAAAGGGGCAGCAATAACGAACGATCAATACTCTTCAAAGAAAAAAATTCTCTATTTAAAATTTCTGTTCCACAAAGTATCGGTAGGATATTACCCATAGAATTTGATGTTATATTACAATCGCACTCAGTACGAACAAACATCTAAATGCGGTAGGAAATTATAAATAAATAATTTCATTGATTTGGAAAAGTTGTCAACTCCTTAAATTCTTTAAGCAACCCACTGTTAAATTTAAATATTTTATCAAATATGTAATACCGTTGTTTAACATGAGATTAAAAATAACAAGGACCAAATTATCTTATTAAATATATGATCGCTACTAATTTAAAAAGAATAGCATTTATTTGATTTAATGTTTATACATTAGCATTACAAAAAAATTTAAATTAACTGTTATAATCTTCGGCTACGACTACTACAAACTACACAACTCCTTGATGTTAAATAATTTAAATAATTTATTCAAACTGAATTTACTTAACTAGCTTTTCTAAGTTATTTGAATAATTCTCCATAGTTTGCAAATAAACAGAAGTTAATGTGTTCGAGGTGATCGCTTAATGTTCAACTGTTTTAATAATGTTGTGAAAAATAGTTTTATTTGTAAAATAAATTGATTGTGAAAGCAATCTTAAGTAAATAACCGGTTAAGTGCGGGTCATGTCCTACAGGAGAAGGGTTTCTTAGTTAACCGACTGTACAAATATTACCGTTATATATATATATATATATATATATATATATATATATATATATATATATATAAAATATTTATTCATTCATCTACATTACTCTTATCGCCTTCAAAATAGTCCTCATTTCATTTTATGCACTGGTGCCAGCGCTTCTTCCAATCCTCGAAACACTTTTCAAACGCGATCTTTGGGATGGCCTTTAGCTCTTTCAGCGATGCGCTTTTAATGCAATCTATGCTTGTATAACGACTGCCCTTTAAGGTTCTCTTTATTTTTGGAAATAGGAACACGGAACCATGTCTGGCGAATATGGAGGCTGGTGCATCGTTACAGTTTTGTTATTGGCCAAAAATTCACGAACAAGCAATGAAGTGTGAGCAGGTGCATTATCGTGATGCAAAAGCGATGAATTGTTTTTCCACAAATGCGGGCGCTTATTTCGGATTGCTTCACGCAAACGGCGTTGAACTTGTAAGTAGTATTCTTTATTGACCTTTTGACCTCGTGGCAAGAATTCATGATGCACTATGCCATCCATGAAAATCGAAGAACACAGTGAGCATAACTTTCACGTTTGACCGCAATTGTCGAGCTCTTGGCGACACTCGTAAACTCTTGTTTTACTCATAGCAGACTCACCAGAGGCCTTTGTTAACATGTTACACACTTTGTTACACTTTATCTCATTTTTTACGCAAAATTTGATACAAATTCTTTGATCCATTTCTTTTAACAAACGAAAACCGCCGAGCTCATAAAAACACGTCTAACCTTAGCGGCTGCCACAAATAAGGTAAACAATGAATACAGCTGAAAATTTGACAATGGGATTCTCCAAACCTGCGAAATATAAAAATTCCCGTTATTTTCTGAACACACCTCGTGTATATGTATATATATATATATATATATATATATATATATATATATATATATATATATATGAAGTAAAATGCGAACAGTAAATGCAAACTTCGTTCCAATCATATCTTTTCCGTGTTAGAGGTTGCACAGTTTGAACAAATTGCTACAGAACACAATTTATCCTATTCTACCACCATCGAGATGATGGCCTACCTGTACCACCATACCGAGAAGAAGTAGCGCTCTCTACTGATGTTGTTTTTCACCTCTCCCCCCCCTCCCCCCCGGAAACTTTAATTTCACACATCCAGAAATGTTACAATTCTCTGATATAAACTTATATCAAGCAATAGCAAGGTTGGTCCATAATATTTTTCTTTAGATGTCTCCCCTTTCTTATAAATTGCTTTAATATGGCCATTTTTAAATATGTTTAAAAAAGTTCCTGTTTAAAAACAAAAATTTACAATAAAGAATAAAGGTTCAGGTTAGTTTTTTATACAATCTTTAGTTTTCAAGATAAACCGAAAAAGGTGACCATTTCTGTTAGCAGGACGTTAGTTACCAATCTTACCATCGACGTACATTTTAAAGGATGACAACATGAACACCTTACAACGGTAAAATTGCAGGTTACATTTTTTCCCGACCAAAATTTCCATGGACTATATTCTCAGAAACCTTGAAATTAAAATTCTCAGTGATATTCAACACGTTGTGCCAAAAGTGTTATTATTAATAAAATAAGTATTTAATATTCATAACCTAGTGAGAATTTAAGTCTGAATTTTTGAAAATTCAGAATTTTAGATTTATTTTCTAACCACTATGGAATTTCTCAAAATTCTTTTACACTAAACTAATTATAACAATTTATATAAATGTGTCCTCTCCACTATGCATAATAAAATTGTACACTCTTTTCAAAATTAATGGTAATTTTTAACTTATTAATGAACTGCAAATACTATTTTGTAAAATTTGACCCTCGATTACATCCTAAACGGGTCGATATCCGTAGTGCGTACTCAACAGGATGCCTCAACGTGGCTTTGCCTAACCATTCATTCGTCCATTCATGTTTTGAGTGCAAGATGAGAAAGCACTTTTATTGAAATGTTAAATGGTAAATCACTTGTTACGTAACTTTTTAATATTGAATTAATTCTAGTGAATTATCAATAAATTACAAAAATGACTTTAAGAAAATTAAGTTGACCTAGAAATTTATTGTTAATTCTATTAAAATACCAACACAAAATTACAGAAGTTAAAATGATTTTGGAGACAGTATATAATGTACCAATATACAGGGTGTTCGGGAAAAAGTGGGAAATCTCCCGGATATGAAAAAAACACGTGAAAGCAATACTACAAGTTCACATAGACATTTTTCGTATAGGCCTCCTCTTCGGAGATATGGGCTCCCAAAGAGCTGCAATGGAATCAAGTTTTTTACACATAATTATTGTACCACCAGGTATATATCAAGTTTTTTTAAATATGATGTATTCCAGGCACTTCAAATTACTATCCAAGAAAGTGTTGTGAATTACTCATAACTGCAGGGACAGATTATAATTACAGGAGATTTTAACGCAAAAATCGGAAAGAAAGAGCAGGGAGACACACACTGTATTGGCCACTTCGGGCTTCGAGAGCGGGGAGATGTTATACACTGATAAAAATGAAATGTTTAGTTCAACAGTCTTCTAGATGTTGATTTTTAATTGTTTAATTTAAACGAAAGTTATTTGGAATAACTTATTTTCGCATTTTGTGGCTACATTTTATTTCGGTTATATTTAATTTGTTCATTTAACGTTTAAAATATTGTTTGAAAACTTACATTTGTTTGGAACAAATCCTTTTAAAGATGTTAATTTAATAAATAGGAAAATCTTGCCGTAAGTATTTTTATAATGTATTCAAATAATTTATATGTTAAGTTAAATAATATAAATCTAAATTCAACATTTTCTATTTGTTAACACAACTATACTAATACATTAAAATGATATGCACATTCTCTTATATAAAAAGATTTATAGCTCAGTTTAAGACTTTGAAATATTGAATGAACAAACTAAATTTTATACTTTTGAAATCCCGCCCTCTATACCTCCGATTTCGCCCCCTATAGGGCATAAAGGGGAAACAGAACAAGAAGACGTAGCCATATTGTTCCCTCGTGAGTGTTCAAGCGAAGCGGACGTGGTTTTACTTGTTTAGTTACTAAGGTAAGTAGTACCTTTTATTTTTTGATAGATATAATCTTGTTAACATTATTTTTTCAATAAATGTTTATAATATAGTGTTGACAACCAAAACTATAATATACTTAGTTACATAAAATGATGTATAAAATGTGATGTTTAGATATAAATCATGGCGGCATTGCACGGTTCCAACTTTTCCAAGTTCATTTGGAGGCAAAATTATACTTATTCCTTGGTTGCATGAGTTTGCTAAAGCTAAATGCCTTTAAAGGGATTAGACATATACCCATTGGTATATTTATATAAATTAAACCAGCAAACATTAGATTTAATTATGGGTATAGGCCAGGCTCCGTGGCTGAAAAACAGGGGGTAAAAAATATAAAATCGTTACAACTGTTAGTGAAATATTGTAGGTAATATTATAACTAATGAAGGAAAAATAATCGGAACTATCGGCGATGCACTGAGGTGAGATAGGGGTGATTTTTAGGGGTGAAAAACAGTTTTTTGCGATTTGCAGCTAAAAAAAGCATCTTATCGAAAAAAGTTGAAAATAAAAGTTGTAGGTAATAAAAAGATTTAGAACTTTTGTAAAGGTCATTTTACCCTAACCTCAAATTTTCCGAGAAAAACGCAAAAAATAGTCTTTTCGGTTTTTAATTTTTTTCTTATAAAAAAATAATTCTATTAAGCTCTAACTTGTTGAATATGTACCTTTTGATGCCCCAAAGGAGCTATATTTTTTTATGCAAAAATATTCAACTGTTGCGGTTTTATTTAACTTAAAAAAAAGTGAAATTTGCAATCGCATTTTCTCTTCAAAATAATTGTTCGACAGACTTCGGTCTAGACTCATTTAAATATAGTACAAGGGAAAAAATTTTCCAAAAATCGAAAAAAACGACAAGATAGTTTTTTTCGATATGCGATTAAAATTATCATAATTTTAAAATGTCAATATTTATTACAAACAATGAGTAAAAAATTATAAATGAATTACATTTAAATTATCAAATAAACAAAAACGTATGTATCTAGTTTCCCTTTGCTCAAGGTCACTTGAAAAGTTAAGCTTATAATTGTTTTTAATGTTTACGTAATAAAGTTATACAGAGCGTTCTGAAATTAGCCTGCCATGATTTACTTTCAGCTACTAAAAATAAGAAAAAGTTCACAAGACCGTTGTTTTGTAGGTCCTTAAAATCCAAAGTGTTAAATTGCGTGAAAAGTACAAAATTTAAAACTTCACTGATTTTAAAATTTCAAATCTGGTATAGGATATGCTAGGTATAAATAAAAATAATATACAGGGTAGTATCCTATTTAAAAATAAGAATTTGTATCTTTAAAAATATTTTAAAAAACTACAACTTTCCTTTTCATGACCACATTCAACATTTTGGAAAAAAAAATTTTGTTATTTCCAGTTGACTACTGAGTTTGGCGTGTCATAAAGTTTATAAAATTATATTGTTTTAGGAGAAAGACATTGTAACAAAGGCATCAGCACAGATTGATATTTCTTCACCTTCTTCATGCTCGTCATGTTCGGATTATCAAATAATAGATGTCACAGATCAGAAAAATTTGAAGGAAGCTGTTCAACGGGCTAGTAAAAGGCATTTAGCTTTTTGCGGAGAAGAATCTTTCAAAAAAGCCTGTAGAAACCTATACAATTTAGACCTTAAAGATTTTTTAGAACAGACTGTTCCTGGAAACTACATCCTAAATTTCTATAATCAGAAGGGTCATTTATCTAGAAAAACTAGGAATCAGTTAACTACCGTATTGATAACGGGAATTTTGTCTCGAGATGGGTAATACTTTCATAACTATATTACTGAAATAATTTGGCATGCCTTCGCACATATCTCTGTAGTAGATACTATATTACAGCACACACCGTATTAAATATACTGTATATCTACGAATAAAGCCCTAAGTTGGGTATCTTTTATATAAAATATTGATATTTCCTTCAAAAAGAAATTTTTGGTGTAATTTCAGTATTGGATGTTATTATATAAAATAAAGTTTTTGTTAAACTTAACAAATATTTTTTATTTTTGTAGAACACATTTTGTTCCACTAGATTTTGAAATTCTAGCGGAGAAAATATGCGATCTCTTCCCAAATGAAAATAAGGCTACCTACTACATTCCAAGAGTTCCAGGAAATAAAAAAAGTCCACCTCTAAATGCCAAAGGAAAACTCGTTGATAAGTACAGAAATTTAAAACGATTATACAAATTGTGCAGTTGCACAAATACTAGCGAAGCAGATACAGAGACGAGTAAATCAAATATTGAGAACGGTAAGTTGGTTAACATATTTTTGTTTTAAAACTTCTTCTAATTATGACTTGAAACTTCTTGTTTCTTTTTAAAATATCATTAATGTAATGTTCACATAACAGATAATGTACAGGAAGTTAAAATATAAGGGGAAAAAAGAATTAAGGAATTTTGGTGTATTCTTACGTATCCTAAATTATCCCAATATAGATGTTTGTTTAGCGGATCCTGAAATTTTACTTCCTCTTATCTTCAATATGCGATATAAATTTAGGTGAAATGTTCTTAACCCAAAAAATTTATTTGTTAATAAAGAAAATGATACAGACATTTTTTGTTTTATTAAATTTCCTATTTGATCCTAATTTGACGTTAGGTTATTAAAATATTTAAACGATGTTGCTGCATTTTAAGTAGCAGAATTAGAGTGATAGTTAAGTAAAAAGAAACGAACTTGTACAATTGTAATATTTGTAATATGTTAAAAACAAATATGACATATTACAAAAATATTAGTAAAAGTTTTTTTCAACATAGTTTACCATATTCTTATTATATTTGTTTTTATTTTAATAATCAAAAAAGTTTGCCTAACTAATACTACTTATATGTCTTTTTTACACGTCTCGATAAATGAGTTTGTTCATGTCACAATTGGCTATAAAAATATTCCAATAATAACAATATGTGAAATTTTTACTAAAACTAGGATTTTTTCATATAAAATATTTACATTATCAAATTTTTCAATATACGGTGTACATGCAAAATAGAGATTTATATTGTTTATTTATAACAATAAAAATAACTAAAGAATAACATTTTTAATTTTATAATTGTATATGAAGTAAATCCTAATTTTGAATAATTATTTTGTAAATATTTTATTTGAATATTTTTTATTGTCGATTATGGCATAATTAATCTTATTTACAGTGTGTAAAAAATACATATTTTGGTGTAAATGGTGCCAACATTTTTGGTTATTAACATAAAAATGGTTATTGAGCCAAGTATTTTGCATCATTGATTCGATATTAAAAATTGTTCCGTTCAAAGTTTACAACTCATTGTTTTAAGATAGTATTTTTTTTAAGCAATATCCTATTGGTGATTCATTTAAATCATACATCGTTTATTTTAACCACAGAGAATGTTGATTGAACATTCAGATATGTTTTAAATAATCTTTGAATATATTTGTTTAAGACATTAGATTAGTTCAACCAATCACTGACACTACTCGTAAGAACATTTCGTAGTGTTACATCAACCAATATTTCGGCTATGTTTAACTCTCCTTGTGCGGTTCAAGTAACATATCTAAGAGTTCATGCAAGCAATAGAACTTAATATTTTAACACCTTTTGTGGTATTAAATTAAACACCTTTTTTGCTTAATTTGAAATGATCTTGATGGTTGAAACGATGTTTCCTACATTTCGTTCAAGTAGTAATATTTGACATTTTTTGTTGTTCTATTGAAAGTATAAAAACTATTGCTTGTATTTAACAGAAAATAATGGTTGGATTGAGAGCAATGTTGGTAAATTCAACCATTTCCTTTTTTCAGTGTACAACTACCTGAACAACGAACACCTATTTTGCCTCAATACCTTTTATAAAAAACCCACACAACGTAAGTGGATCTGGACCAGCCCAGACAAAACAACTAAAAATGAAATAGACTATATTCTCTCTAATAGGAAAAACATATGTACCGACGTGACAACACGGAATAAGTTTTATACCGGAAGCGACCATAGATTAGTACGAGCGAAGATCAAGATACACATGAGAACAGAACGCAATAAGCTCATCAAACAAGAACGCTACCCGACCACGGAAACCCTGACACAAGGACAAATCAACTATCAAAATGAATTAGAAAAAAAACTAACACCAATAGAGACAATAAAGCAAATGCAAATAAACGAACTAGCCACGAAAACAAAAGAAACCATAAACACATCGGTTAAAAAAGTCTGCTCAAAATCAAAAATAACAAAGACCTCCAAACTACAACCAAATACCTTGAGACTTCTCAAAGAAAGACGAGAAGGGACAGATCGAACAACAGACAGTTTCCAAACTCTAATCCAGGAAGTAAAAAAAAAATAGAAATGACAATAGAAATTATACCAATAAACTAATAAAAGACACAATAAGTGAAAACTGCAACATGAAAGTACTAAAAACAAAAAACTCAAGAGGCAAAACAAGAATAATAAAAATAAAAAAACGCGAAAAATGTGACCGTCCGGGACGAAAAGGAAATAAGCAGAGCCATATAAGAATTCTACACCAAGCTATACTCGCCACACGCACAACAAGAGCAATAACGAACAAAAAGAACCATACTCAACATAGGCTCAGAGGAAATTCCAGAAGTAACAAACTCAGAGATAAGAATGGCACTAAATAAATTAAAGAACACTGAATGTGCAGGAGAAGACAAAATTCCATTAGAGATGCTGAAAATTGGCGGCAGAAAAATAGAACAAATATTGAAGATTCTATTTAATAAAATAATTGAAGAGGGAAAAATTCCACAGGATAGGTATAATTCCGAAGTAATCTTAATATTCAAAAAGGGGACAATACAAAAATAAAAAAGATGGGTAGACGACATAAGGACAGTGGCGGGCAAACAGTGGATGAGATTGGCGAAGAATAGAGAAAAATGGAAACAATTGAGAGAGACCTACATCCAGGAGTGGATGGACAGAGGTTGACAGAGAGAGAGAGAGAGAGAGAGAGAGAGAGAGAGAGAGTAGGGATGGACTAGCTGTGCCACTCACGACCCCATTTCCTTTACGGCCTGTATGATAAGAACTTTGGACAACGTTTTTTACATACCTTTAATATTGACTAAAAATTAAGTACTCTTTATGCGTGTCGCTAATCCTAACCGTTTTCGAAAAAACGTCATTTTATTTACATCATGTATTTGGAGTATTTCGATAAAAGATACATCTTTGCTCCTTTCAAATGTTCAACCTTCAACCTTATGATAAAGAAATTCGATCCAAAATTAGAGTATACCTCTTTAGTTAAAAACGTCTAATTCTGTGAATTGAAGTTTGCAAAAAATGTACGTTTTAGTTTATTGGCAACAAAAAACAAAGTATTGTTGCAAACGTTGCTAGGTATATACTGATTTTTGGATTTCGTGATGAAATTCATTGTGAAATAATTCGAAATATGGAATTCACGTTTACTGAGTATGTAGATATGCATCTGATGTATGGTATTGCATTTTGCAATATTTTGGAAGCCAGGAGGTTATATCAAGACAGATTGATCAACGTCTAAGGGAGAATGGAAGGCGGTTCCATTTAATAAGGTAATATTATTAAATGTCTTCATAATTTTAGCAATTTTTGAGAAAAGAAGTACTGATGCTGGTCGGGTAAGAACAATATGAACGCCGCACTTAGAGGAAAATATTTTTAATGCTGTAGATGACAGTTCTTCAACGAGCACTAGAAAATTATCAGCGCAATATATCGAAAATAATAGTACATGAAGATTTTTAAGAACAGCTGTTATTTCCATATTATTTAAAAAAAGTGCATGAAATGGTTCCTGAAGATTTTCCCCGTAGAATGCAGTTTGCAAACTGGCTATTGGATGAGCAACGAAATAATATAAACTTTATTAGCACTATTCTCTTCACGGATGCAGCAGGGCTTACCAAAAATAGTATCATAAATTTACACATCTCACATGTTTGGGCTGACGAAAATCCTCATGCAACTATTGTTTCGCATCATCAACATCAGTTCCAATCAATTAATGTCTGGGCAGGAATCATTGACAATTTTTTGATTGGACCATTGGTATTACCGGCTGCCTCCAGAACGCTTTTTACGATGTACTACACTTACCACTTGAAACCCACCGAAATCTGTACTACGGGATTAATGCCCGATTTTGACGGTCAAACACTGGATTGTTTACTGAGTTCCGATTTAAAATATAATTAACAAGGAAAAGTTAATTTTTCTTAGCTGAGAAATTTGTAATATCTTAAGGGGTTACATGGGTTTCAGAGGCTAAAAAAAGTGAATTTTTATGAATTCTTTTTTTCATATAAGAAAATACCTATTATGGCCAAGCTTTTTACAGGTAAAAGAGCAACTATTGAGCTGCTTTTAGTAAAAATTTCTTCTAAAAATCTTGAGAAATGAGTCGGTGCGACCTGATTTTCGGAGGCGCTGCGAAAAAAGGGACTTTGCGGTGGACATGATAACTCGAGATAGCCTTATTGAAATCAAAAAACCAAATATTTTTGGCAGAGTTGCAAAACAAAATTTCAAAACTTTGTTAAAATTGATGCCAAAAAGCTCTGTCAAAAATACAAATTTTATTTTTTTGCAAAATCCTGCATTCACTCTCTAGAGAATCACTTTTAGAAAAAACATGTAAAATTTGAAGAAGATCGATGCATTCGTTTTCGAGAAATCATGCCTACCGCTTTCAAAAATGCAGTTTTGAGAAAAAGAGGTTTAAAGTTTCATGTAAGAAAAACCCGAGAAATTTTTTTAACTTACATAGAATCACCAATCCCAGGGTCATACAGCAAAGCTTCTGCGTCAGTTGCAATATATGTATAGCATCCTTTTGCTCTGTTCTAAGTCGAATTCGGGCTTCTCGAGTCGTAGCCTCTGCTTTTTTGTCGGTCAAGGAAATGCGATACTCGTCTATCATCCGAGCATATTCATGGCAATTTCGGCTGACCTTCACATCCATATTGTGGAAAAACTTCAAAATAGATAACATGGCTTCATTGAAAATAGATGCAGCGATGTATGCAGCAATATGAACTATTTTGGAGCCAGCCGGAGTTATCTTCCAAATTAGTTGATTGAAACTTTCGTTATTATTTTGTGTGAACCCTCCGACACACCGCTGCAGAAGTTCGTCTTTGCTCAGCTCATCGTAGATCGGTTCGATAGCTGCCAAGACATCATTTGCCAAAGGTTCACAATCTATCGGTAGCTGCAGCACGTTGCCAAACACACCAAGAGTGAAAGGAAGAATAGCTGCGTCTTTATACCTGTTGCGCGCGGACCAACCGAGCGACCTTGAGATGGGCGCACCTTCTCTAGGCTCTGTTTCCGAAAGTTTGATCCCGATTGACTTGTAATTTTCAGAGAATATTTCTGAAATAGTGTACTTTCCAATGGGCCAATAAAAAAATATTTTTTGAAAATTTGAAACCCACGTACCCCTTAAAATCTTCTACCCCTTTAACAAGCTTGTGGGACGTCAATGCAGATATGTTAAATTAAATAAAAAAAGGACAACTATCGCATTTTAATTGTAAATACACTATAATCTGCTACTAAACAATAAACGTTATCTTACGAAATCATGTGGATCCTCACATTAAATCGACATTATATCAAGTAAACTAGTTATTATCTTCATCAAAATTTCATCAAGCCTGGGTCAGTTTCAAAAATCGCACAAAGCAAAAAAATTAAATGGCTCGGCAACGTCCGCAAATTGGCTTGTAACCTGTCATTTACGAGATCAAACCGGGTCTTTATTGTCTAATAAAATGTTTTACGGGCTTGTAGACAGTGCGAAATTGCGTTTAAGTCTTCGTTGATTTTTTTACGGGAACGAGATGACTTAATGGGCATAAGTAAAAGATGTATACGATGTTTTAATAAGGATCCGTAACAATATACGTGTAATTACATGCTATTTAGTCAAAAACGATGTATTAATTTTTTATATAATTACGTAAAAGCCATTGAGCGCTAGTTTTATTTTTTATTTTGATTATGAATATATATATATATATATATATATATATATATATATATATATATATATATATACAGTGCCTTCATTTCAAAACGAACCATCCTTAATAACTTTGTTAAATAGAAAAATTAAAAAAAAAAGGAAAAACACGTCAATTTAGATATACAGGGGGAAGTTTAATTTTGCATTTGTTAAAAGTCCGTCAATCACCTCCTCACCTCCAGCTAACCTCACTTTGATATGTCAAGTGGGAACCCCCACCTTGTGACACATCATTGTAAGCAGCATAAAATTGTCTATCCAACCGTATAAAAAAAAATTAAATCGGTTGACGTACAAGCGAATAGTGTGCAAAAATGTCTTGTAATAATGCATAATATATCGGCCTCGAACTTTGGTATGTCAAATGATTACCCTATAGTGTGATACATCATTTTAAAGGACGTACGATCTGCTATCCAACGATGTCAAAAAAAATTAAGTTAATAGACGTTATAGGCAATTAGGATGCAAAAATGTGTGTTAAATATAAGCAGTTTATTCAGTTTTATTCAGTTGAAGAAAATTATTTTATTAAATGTTCAAAATGTGCGCCGTTATTAGCGAGACAATAAAAAAGCCTATTTTGAAATTCCCCACGAACATTGGCAAGGATTTCTCTGCTAATTCCTCTACATTCCCGAACAATTCGATCTTTTAAATCGTCAATATTTTCAGGTGGGGTTTTATAAACCTTGCTTTTTAAATACCCCCAAAGAAAAAAGTCTAGAGGGGTTAGGTCTGGAGACCGTGCTGGCCATTCAATTGCACCACGTCTGCCAATCCACGTCCCTGGAAAATGTTCATCAAGCCACTCTCGAATTGCCAAAGCGTAGTGCGGGGGAGCTCCATCTTGCTGGAAATGCAAATTATTTTCATTTAGTACCATAACAGCATTTTCATCCACTTGATTTTCTAAAGATTGCACAATGGCAGGGTATATTGTGTTTTCTAAAAAGTTTAAATAAATTTGCCCAGTTAAATTATCTTCCAAAAAAAATGGCCCGATGATTTCATTGCCATAAATTCCTGCCCACACGTTAATTTTTTCGGGATATTGAGTATGCCCTTCTCGGAAAAGGTGCGGATTTTCATTATCCCAGTATCTGCAGTTATGTCTGTTAACCAATCCATTTAGAAAAAAAGTTGATTCATCACTAAAGCAGATATTCTTAGGTAAATGGGGGTCCTCGTCAATTCGTTGGCACATTAATTCGCAAAATTGAATTCTCCTATCAAAATCGTCTTCTCCGAGTTCTTGAAGAATTTGAATTTTGTAGGGAAAAAACTTATTTTGTTTTAAAACTTTATGCACAGAGCCAGCAGAAATGTTGGTTAAATCTGCGACCTTTGAGATGGATAAAGTTGGATCTATTGAAAACTGTCCTAGTACCTCGATTTGGCATGCTTCATCTACAACCCTTTCTCAATATATTTTTTATTACAAACGGATCCCGTTTCTTCAAACTTTCGTACCAATTCGAGTACATATTTATGGCCCACGTTTTTGTCTTGATGCCTCTCGTTAAATGCTCTGGCGGTTCTACGAGCGCACCGATCTTCAGCTCCATAGAGAAAAATTATTTCTATTCTTTCGGCTAGCGTATACACCATTTATATTCACGTTTCAACTAGGCGTCACAATGACAATTTTAACAATAATAAACAACTGGTGTTTAAAGATCTTAAAAATTTTATTTATTGCAGTGATTTTTTGTACCTATCAGGTACCGCAAAAAATATCATTGAAATAAATACACTAGATTGATTAGACTGCAATGAATTTTGCGATGAATTTTAAAACAGGCTTAGTTTTTTTCTCGCAAATATTTTAACTGTTTATTATTTTAAAAAAATATTTATTTTAAATAATATTTTACTCTATGAAGTAGCCATTTGACATAATAAAGTTTAATGTGATAAGGTGTCTATTATTACCACACATCTTTTCTTACTATTCGCTTGTACATCAACAGATTTTGTTTTTTTTTTATTGGCTAAATAGGAGATAGTATGCCCATTAAAATGATGTATCACACTATAGGGTAATCATTTGACATACTAAAGTTCGAGGCCGATATATTATGCATTATTACAAGACATTTTTGCACACTGTTCACTTGTACGTCAACCGATTTAATTTTTTTTATACGGTTGGATAGACAATTTTATGCTGCTTACAATGATGTGTCACAAGGTGGGGGTTCCCATTTGATATATCAAAGTGAGGTTAGCTGGAGGTGAGGAGGTGATTGACAGACTTTTAACAAATGCAAAATTAAACTTCCCCCTGTATATCTAAATTGACGTGTTTTTTCTTTTTTTTTAAATTTTTCTATTTAACAAAGTTATTAAGGATGGTTCGTTTTGAAATGAAGGCACTGTATATATATATATATATATATATATATATATATATATATATATATATATATATATATATATATATATATATATATATATATATATATATACCAGAAGGCGTTCGATTCTATCGAATCATGGGCAGTTCTCAAAGCACTGGACAATGCTCGGATTGATTCAAGATACTCTGCTCTGATTCAGCACAGGCGCGGATCCAAGGGGGGGGGGGCGGTGGGGGCGATCGCCCCCCCCAAGAGCTTTGAGTTCAGGAAAATAGACCCGATTTTGCCCCTTATGCTATAGTTTATTCAAGAACTAGAGAGAGTAATAAATCATTTTTTACCCTTTTTTTTTTCTTCGCAAACTACCTTTGTTCTTTAGTCCGATTTCTTTGGCAAAATCTGTTAGACACATATATTATTCATAGAAATGGGTTAGAAATTTTAGAATCAAAAATACCGGTCTATAATAATGGACTATTTGGTTGGATAACAATACATATTTGGATGTGTGAAGTGTTAAAAAGGATTTTAATCCTTGTCATAGGCGTCGGAAGGAGGTTTATTTTATCACTATGTATTTATGGTATAGAATATTATTTCGGTAATAAACCTAAAATAAAAAGTTTTTATAATTTTATTTCATTTCTTATGATTTCTTAATAATTCACATACATTAGAAAATATAGAAAATTTTGACATATTTCACACAAATCGCAACTGTATTTTTATTATTTTTAATTGTGGCATAGAAATCGTTTTATGCACATTCCGACTAAAATGTATTGTTTTTCTCTCAAAAAATTCTAAGTTATAATATAAATGCTTACAAAATATCCATTGTCAAAAATACAAGAAGTTAAACATAAATAAAAAATAAATAAATTCGTCCATATAATATTAAATTTTTTTGGGGCTATCGGTCATTTTACTATTAATTAAAAACATTTTTAGGATATTTGACGGTTCAGTTTATTTATTTCTGAAACCATCTGCACAACTAAAATTCAACACTAAAAAGGGATTGAAATGTAATTTATTTTTATAAGTTACAGAAAATTTAAATAATAAATTGTGTTTACGCTGGTAAACATTACGTATCTAATTCGTAATCAAAGTCAGTGAACCTATCTTCGCTCAAATTAATTATAATTGGATCTTCTATCTCACCGATCATGAGATCGAGTTTTCACATTTTCTTTTATGTTTTTATTATATGGATTGTTCCCAATTTTCTGCACTAACTTTATTCAAAAAATCTTTCAAAAGTTCAGTTAAATTACTAATTTTGTAAGTTGTAATATTTCTAGCAACTCTACCTTTTACTTGAGAGAGATATTTCCTTCTCCAACGGACATATTCCAGACGATCTATAAGAACAGATTTCCTATCTGCTTTTTTCCAGTAAAAATTAAGTTCTCTTAGCAATTTCCAGAGCTCAGTTTTTTTAATTTCAGGTAAATCCCGATCTTCATTGATTTTACTTAGAATTTTGTCGACGGTTGGGATCTGCTTCTCATAATAAAATGTGTATATAACTTCTTTTATTGTAGTTTACATCTCTTCTTCCAACGAGGTTTTTCGTCTGCCCCTGATCGAATGTAGCTTGGGAGTACTAACAATTCCAGTCGTTTTTTTCCTTCAGTATTGGGCACATGGTAGATTTTCCAACTCCTGTCATGTTGGAACACAACTCAACAGAGTTTTTAACATTATTGTCTAGATACTGATATCTTAAAGCATCATAAGCATTCATCGTAATAAGTTTTTCGTTGAGGAAAAAATGCCCTGGTTTTAACGATTTTGGAAGCCATATCTTTTGGGTATCTCATTAATCTCAAATAATATGTAAAAACAAGCACAGACACGATAAATTACTAAGGACACACTGTAAGATGTACTTTGCTCACTGCTTGACAGAAATTAAATTGAACTACCAGAAATTTTATTGTTGCAGTAAATTTACAAAGGTTTATAATGTTTAAATATATGAAATATAATTAGATTTACGGCAGTCCTCAGATACCTGCGGCATTGAAGCAGGTACGTTGGAGGTTTTGATAACAGTTTTATTACTCTCTCTAGTTCTTGAATAGAGTATAAGAATGTGTATGCTTGCGATCGCCCCTCCCCTTCCCAAAAGCTTTGAGTTCAGGAAAATACAACCGATTCTGCATTTTATACTAAGAATGTGTATGCTGCTCGCATCCTCCTTCCCTGTCGGCAACTTGTTTTTTCTTGGGATCGCCCCCTCCTCTCCAACAGTTTCAAATTACTGAAAAATAGACCCGACTCTGCCTTTTACACTAGAAATGGGAATGTTGCTGATGTCTCCCCCCCCCCCCCCCCCGGTCGACAACTTGCTTTCGTTTGCCATACTGCACTTTTGAGATATCACCGCCCCCCCCAAGGAGAGAGGCTGGATCCGCCCCTGATTCAGCATATATATGAAAACGCTTACAAGTTACAATAGACGAACATATAAAAACCTCGAGGATACCTATAAAAAGAGGCGTACGTCAGGGAGACACAATCTCTCCAAAATTGTTCACGTTGGCACATGAAGATGTATTTAGGGGCTTGGACTGACATGACAAGGGAATTAACATAGACGGAACACGACTAAACCACTTAAGATTTGCTGATGATATTGTTATAATCAGTGATTCACCAGAACAACTCCAATGTATGATACAAGAACTTCATCAAGCATCAGCTAGGATAGGACTCAAAATGAACTTGTCAAAAACAAAAATAATGAGTCTAGAACAAATACAAATTAAAGTTGAAGATAAAATAATAGAAAACGTAAGAGAATACATATATCTAGGTCATAAAATACAAATAGGGAAGGAAAACCAATCGGCTGAAATTCCTAGAAGAATAAGTCTCAGCTGGGCAGCTTTTGGCAAACTCGGATTCATTCTTAAATCCAGTAACACCCCCATAAGTCTGAAAAGAAAAGTCTACGAGTCGTGCATCCTACCAGTTCTTACTTATGGTATTGAAACAACCTCCCTAACATGTAAAGCCATTAATAAGCTTCGGGTTACACAACGAGCAATGGAAAGAGCTATGCTGGGAATTAGTTTACGAGATAGAGTTCCAAATGAAGAAATCAGAAGAAGAACGAAAATAACAGATGTGAGCAAAGGAGTAGCGCAGCTAAAATGGAGATGGGTTGGACATATCGCAAGACATGACATAGACAGATGGACATACAAGATAACAGCATGGCGGCCAAGAGAGAACAAGAGAAGTGTTGGCAGGCCCCAAAAGAGATGGCGTGACGACATCCAGAAAATTGCCGGAAAAACTGGATGGGGATCGCTACGGACCGACAGAAATGGAAAAATATGGAAGAGGCCTACATTCCGGAGTGGATGAAAACGGACTGATATGAATGAATGAATGTATATATATATATATATATATATATATATATATATATATATATATATATATATATATATATATACAGGGTTATTCACCCTATACGGCACGGAATATTGCGGCCAAAATACGTGACTTTCAAAAAGTTTTACTTTTGGGATATATGAGAGTCTAATATAGTTACTTTTTAAAATTATTTTCATATTATGCAGGGTGTCCCAAAAACTCTGAAAGTATCAAAGTTGTGTTATTTAAATGGAACTCCCTGTATATTATTGCATTTTTGGATTCTCCGATCAACATAAGTGCTTATTTTAATAAGGTTTATAGTACCTAAACCTTAAGGGTTTTTAAATAATTTGAACTATGACAAAATCTAACGTAATTTTCATGTTTCAAATACTTAAGAAGTATTTCGGTTATGTACTCGAAATTTACAGTGAAATGTAACAATAAATTATATTTTATATTCCAATTATACAGGGTGTCCAAAAATTTAAACTAATCAAATAAGAATTTTAAGTGGCTATAACTTGATTAATTTAAATAGAACGCTAAACTTTTTACCTTACCAGAAAATGTACATTTTAAATGCCTATCGAATGGTGTAAGAGTGTTCTATAGCTAAATCTTCGCTTCTTCACAGAATACGCTAAATAATCGTTTTCTGTACCATTTTGTGTTTCTTGAATAGATGTTCTAATGTATCTGGTTGCCCAGGCATTTAGAAACGTCAGATGATTCCGTTTAGTCTGCAAAGCCTCTTGCTATAATAGCGATATTATTTTCTGTAACTGTGAAACTTCATTTATTGAATCGAATTATTTGAATATTGTTCTGTTATTGCTTTGTCCTTGGAAAATGTCATCAATATTATTTGTTGGCTTCTTCAGTATATACTCAAAAATTTCCTGAAACAAACCGTCCTAAACCAGCCGTTTTTTTAAGACTATTAAACCAGTCTCGGGAAAGTGAAAGTGTCAGTTAACAAAAACCTGTTATAAGAAAACCTGTCACTGAGGATGAAGAAAATGTTTTTACCGTACTTAGTTCAGTGATTGAAAATACCAATATTAGTCAGAATCATATATCCGAAAATACTAACATTAGCCAAGCAAGTGTTTCAAGGATTCTTAACAATACAGATTTTATCCTTATAAAATCCAGCATTGTCAAGAGCTTCATGGAAATAATTTTGACAATTGAACTGAATTCTGCTTGTGAGTGTTAGATAAAGTGGCAGAAAATGAACACTATTTTAATAATGTGTTGTTTAGTGATGAATGTACTTTTCATAATAATGGTTTCGTAAATAGAACTTTCATTATTATTCTGATTCAAATCCGCATGAATACAGAGTTATGAGGTCCATACGTAATTCGATCCTATTTTTTTGAAGGATCTTTAAATAGTTTGATGTTTCGCGATTTTTTTACACGAACTTCCAGTGTTATTAAAAGATGTCCTTTTAAATATTAGAATAACTATGTGGCTTCCACTGGATGGAGCTCCGCCTCATTATCATTGCGAGGTTCGGCAATTTTCAAATGTCAACTTTCGAAACAGGTGGATTGGGAGAGACGGATTTCAAATTTGACCTCCGAAATCTCCGGATTTAAGTCCACAAGATTTCTTTTATGGGGATACATAAAGGAATTGTCTACAATGCACCCGCGAGAGCACCACAAGATATGAAAATACGCATAGGAGACGCTTTTCAAACTGAAAACGAAAAAATAATATGTAAGGGTTTGGAAATGGATGGTCGACATTTCGAACTATAAATATTTTGCATCTGTTTTGAGTTATCGTCATTATGTTATTACCATTATTGCTGTTATAGCCTGTTGGTCGACTATATACCGCATTCCGAGTTTCTGAACATTTGTAAAGATATTCCTAATTATTATTCTTATAGTTGTAAATTACCTGTCATTTCCAAATGCAAAGGCAATTAGATAGATAAAAATCATATCAATACGCTCTTCCTTTGGATAAATCTTCATTTTGATAAAGTAATAACAGAAAAATATTCAAATAATTCAATTCCATAAATGAAGTTTCACACAAATAATATCGCTATTATAGCAACAGGTTTTGCACACTAAACTGACAGATGAAATGAATTATCTAAGTTTCTAAATGCCATATGCAACTAGATACATTGGAAGATCTATTCAAAAAACACAAAAGGATGCAGAATACGATTATTTGGCATATTCTGTGAAAACGCGAAGACTTAGCTAAAGAACACCCTTATACCATTCGATACATATCTAAAAGGTACATTTTCTGGTAATGTAAAAAGTATAGCGTTCTATTTAAATTAATCAAGTTATAGCCACTTAAAGTTCCTATTTGTTTAGTTTGAAATTTTGGACACCCTGTATAATATAGCAAGTTTATTATAATTGGAATATAAAATATGATTTATTGTTACACTTCACTGTAAACTTCGAGTATATAACTAAAATACTTCTTGAGTATTTGAAACATAAAATTTAGGATAGATTTTGCCAAAATTCAAATTATTTAAAAACTCTATCAGCCAGATTCACTAAGAAAATTTAAGATTTCAACCCGATCTAGTTGCCATGAAATTTATTTCTTATAGTAGGCCAGTTTTGTTTTGCTTATGATATTGTCATAATTTATATAACATATGTCAACAAATGACGCTTATATAGGGATAATAAGGATTTTGCGATAAAACCTTGAAATATGTAAGAGAAATAGTTGTATCCCGAAAATAAATAATAAAGTTCTTCATTTTTGCCGGTTCAGTAATAAAACAAAATGATTTTTATGGTTTTATTTTTAGGGTTTAAGACTTGCTCGACTTATTGTTGCTCTTGTCAGTTTAAACCCTCTGCTGTCAATTTGAGGTGGTTTTAAATTTAAATCATGTTAGTGAATTCGGTTGTAAAGGTTTAGGTACTATAAACCTTTTTAAAATAGGCACTTATTTTGATCGGAAAATCCAAAAATGCAATAATATATAGGGGGTTCCATTTAAAGAACATATCTTTGATACTTTCAGAGCTCCTGGGACATCCTGTATAATATGAAAATAATTTTAAAAAGTAACTATATTAGATCTCCATATGTCCCAAAAGTAAAACTTTTTGAAAGTCACGTATTTTGGCCGCAATATTCCGTACCCTAAATAAGACTATATATATATATATATATATATATATATATATATATATATATATATATATATATATAGTCCCCCACCCCCAGAAGAAAATCCTCGATAAAATTTTTTGCCCGTCTGCCACTTGTGCCCCCCCCCCCCCCCAAAACAAATCCTGGATCCACCACTGCCTGTATATGTATATATATATATATATATATATATATATATATATATATATATATATATATATATATATTTATATTTGGGGATTAGGGATTTGAAAGTTATATATAAAAATATACCTTTTTTCAGCATGACAAAGCCTAATAATCATTCAAAATTCTTAGTATCAATAAGCAAAAAATTCAAACCATTAGTGTCTAATAAAGTTTGTAACATTTTACGTACCTAAGTACGTGTTTGACATTTTTATAGGGTAATTTTGTTTACATTGTAGTATTCATGAACAATTTTGATGTGCGTGACACGTATTTGAGTTCAGTAATGTTAATTAAATACGAATGAGTTGCAAAAAGTAACCATTTATGTCCATTATTTAATATACAGGGTTGGCGGTAATACACTGAAAAAAAAAATTACATAACATAATGTAGGCAATTGTATAATCCTCGGAATATTATATAAAATTATAATTGTAATTATATATATATATATATATATATATATATATATATATATATATATATATATATATATATATATATATATAGGCAGTGGCGGATCCAGGATTTGTTTTGGGGGGTGGGCACAAGTGGCAGACGGGCAAAAAATTTAATCGAGGATTTTCTTCTGGGGGTGGGGGGCCAAGGGGATACATACAATAATAACTGTAAGAAATAAACTTGCAATATTAAGATAAAGGTTTATTACTATGAAATGAAGAGAAAAATGACATGTTTAATCAGGACGTTTCCTTTTTAACCGTCTCTGGGGGGGGGACACGTGCCTCCGTGTCCCCCCTCTATATCCGTCCTTGTATACAAGGTGTAACCTAAAGGTTGGGAATAAATTAAAGAGTCAGTTCCTTAGTAAAAAATAAACCTTTTTTTCTATGTAGTTTTGCTCTACGAATATTTGTTTCTAAGTTACAGGGTGTTAAAAAATAACCCTTTTTCATCTGTTGCAGTGTACGAACTCACATTTAACTATGATTAGTTTGAGAAAGAGTACGCGGGGCAAGAGGAGGTTTTTCTTTCTAAAAATAGGGGTTTTGTGGGTAGGTGAATGCGAATCTGAAGTGAGATGTGTAAAATTTAAAATGGCGGGCTCAAGATGGCGGACAAAATGTAAAACCTATGAATCTGGCCAAAAATTTGTACGTATGGGTTGTTGGGGTAGGTGAAGGCAAATCTGAGGTCAGATGTGTGAAAATCAAAATGGCGAACTCAAGATGTCGGAGGAAATTTCAAATCAATGAATCCGGCCTAAAGTTCATACGCAAGAGTTTTGGGGGTTGCTGAATGCGAATCTGAAGACAGATGTCTGATCTTCATAATAGCAGATCCAATATGGTAGACGAATGTGAAAAGAGGTTTTTATCTAGGGTTTTTCGGAGTAGCTGAATGCAAATATGTTAAACTTCCTGAACATCAAATCTAAAATCATTTTCAATGTCACTATCAAAAGCGCCGCTGGATTCTCTGAAACTTTTGTGAGAAAAGTTTTTCTTCAGCTTTCCTATTTTTCGAGTTATCGGTTGCTTCACACCAATTCACGGTAAAATAACATTTGACTTATACATGACCTCTAGATGTGATTTTACCCCAAAGTTTTTACATCGTTGAATAGCAAATTTTTCCCGCTTTTCATCGCTGCAATAAAAATTGAAGATTTTCATTTGGAAAAATCCACTTGACCTTCAAGGTTATATCTTAGATCAAAATCAAGGTCCCTTCAGGTGCGCCATTTGATTTCCTGAAACTAAAGTATGAAAAGTTTTTTTTTAGATTTTTTACTTTCGAGTTATCCGTTGCTTTACACCAATCCATGGTAAAAGGATATTTGACCTTCAAATAATCTTTAGATGTGATTTTACTCCGTATGTTATTTATACCGCTGAATAGGAAATTTTTCCTGCTTTTTACTGCTGCAATAAAAAAATAGGAGTTCCTATATAAAAAACGCAGCTTCAAAAGACCTTGTAGGTTAAATTCAAGTTTAAAATCAAGGTCGCCATCAAATACGCCTGATTTCCTGAAACTTTAGTACAAAACGTTTTTCTTTAGGTTTTTTATTTTCGAGTTATCTGCTCCTATACACCAGTCCATGGTAAAAGGACATTTGGCCTTCAATAACCTCTAGAAATGATTTTATCCTCTATGTAATTTATTCTGCTGGATAGGAAATTTTTCCCGCTTTCCACTGCTGCAATGAAAATGAAGGTTCCTATTTAAAAAACTCAACTTGCTTTATATGGCCTTGTTGGTCAATTCAAGGTCAAACTTGATTCAATTTCCTAAAACTTTGGTAAAAAGTTTTTCCTTGCGCTCTTAGTTTCCAATATTTTCCCATTTTTCGGGACTCCATCCCGATATTCGTAATCAATGGGTCGAAGAAAAAACTCATGCAGCCATCGGCTCCCGGACTAGCACAAGAAGTAAATTATGCTTATCCTTAAATTCCATAAATTTACAAGTAGGCTTAAACAATAATTACAATTTTAGACTTATTTATCTTTTGGGCATTTTGTGATAAGAATTTTTCCTTGTTACCTAATCACAAGTGACGCAATCAGCAAAATTATACGTAATATCAATTTACCTTGCAACGCTAAAAAATGGTTCAATTGTACAGTAAATATTTTTAGCATATTTTTCCGAAACAATCGGCATACGTGTACACCTGAGGTCACGGCAACCTCGATGCGGTTTCGTAGCCAAAAATAAACCGGGAGCGTAGAGTTAAGTGTCTGGCGGGTTGCAGTTGTTTTCAAACGTCACGCGATCCCGCTTGATGACCGCTGTCACGCTGACAGCTGATTAATCGGTTCCGTCATAGTAACGCCTTTTGGCCCGTTTCACGGTGCTGGCTACCAACGTACAGACGGAATTTGGTTTTGGAATTATATAGAACGTGAAACAATGCTAGAAATTTAGGTTGTTGTTGTGGGTTAACTAGATCGTGTATAGAGGATAATTATCCTTTAAAACGAATGTAAGGCAAATTAGTTTATTTTAATCTTTCGTTCGAAGAGATGCATCAGAAAAGTTAAATCGCCGAGTTTGAAAGGCCAAAAACGAAAATACCATTAAAAAATTTATATTAAAATAAAAATATAAATTATTTAACAATTTCCATAATTTTGTAGGTGAATTTTACCCGAAGGTATTCTAATTTGCGAAGATATAAGGAGATCTATCTTCTATAATTAAATAACATCTATCACAACATTCCTATGTCAGATCTATGCCTTCCAAATGTGACTGTTTCTTGGTAATGTGTGTGTATGTGTATGCAACATGGCGGCCAAAGATCTCAGATAAGTCGCCGCATCCCGAGCATTTTTGCATTGAAACCTGTTCCGTGCTTTCCTTTGCATATCGCTGGAAGTAAAGACCAGAAATCAAGAATGAAAGGAGGCAGAATAATATCGAGGATCGAAAGTTATCGAAGAATGTATCGGGTTTGATCGAAAAAATTGGAAACCTACCGGATTGTAACGAAAGTACTCGTGGTTTTAAAAATGTGTAAATATAATTGTATTAATAAATAGTGTACTTTTATTCACTAGTGAGTTCAAGTATTTTTCATTTTCTGAAGATTTTTTTAGTTCTGGTTCGTGTAGTGGACTGTATGGTTAAATAAATTCACAACTTTTAACAAAAACAAAACTGTTTGTTTATTGAAAATAATTACAATAATATTAAAAACAAATGTGACCTATTAGTTTGTTGAATTAAGGGTCGAATATAAGGGTCGAATGATGATTCGCAGCTCTTCGGCAATAAACGTCGGAACGCCTCGGGATGCCATGGGCGTAACATAAGGTCAGGCCGGAATAGGTTCAAAACTTTATATTTGTTATTTATTTTGATAAAAAAGAATAAAACTTCCGGTGGTTGTGAAATCCATATAAAAATACAAATAATTTTTGTTACTCCATGGAAAATAGATTTTCGTCAGTAACAAAAATGTAACATTGTTTTTTTTTTGCTGAAATGTATTCATTTCGCCATCCTATAAAACATATCTCGATGGTAACTCTGAAAGACCTGTGCAAAAAAAATGGCTGACCAAAAATGGTCACGATTTTCGGTTTTTTTGAGTTTATCTCGAAGAGTAAAAATTTTAACTTGTAGTTATAGGTGGCGCCACTAGTTAACGAGATATTTTTTTTTCGACAAAATTTACGGCTTTTCTTTTTTTTTAAATACATTTATTAACAAATTACCGATTTAAAATTTAACATAAATATAGGTATTATCATTCTGAAAAAGTATGTCAAACTCGGAGTCGGCGAGTTTTTTATTTTCCGAGAAATTCGATGTCAAAGTTAAAAATTCAACCTCAATTTTCGGCTTTCCTAATTAAGATACAATGCTCAATTTTATTGAAAATTGTTTGTATTGTTTTATATTTTGAAGATCTATTAAAAATTTTTTTTTTCAATCGTGGCCGAGAAACTTTGCAAAAACCAATTTTTGCACCAAAAAAATTGCGATAACTTTTCACCGGATGGACATAAAATTTTTTTAATGCATGTATTGGACTTAGATGTATCATTTCCGATCTCAAAAAAAAAAATTTTGGATGAAAAAACGTTTTTTCTCAAAAGTTCATTATGGCGTGGCACATGAATATTAAGAGCTCAAATTTGCAGAAGATACTTTTTAATACTTGTACTTTACCTGTGAATTTTTTCGATTCAAGAAATACACTTCCATACGGTCTGGGAACCTTCGAAAATTGGGCCGAATCTAATTGAAAATAGTTGCTGCAGGCCGCTGTCGACGGGTTGCCATAGTCCAGGCGTATTTTTCATTGGCGCTTCAAGGAAACTTATGCGTCACAAGTAATACTTATAATACTGATGTCGTTTTATTAATTTACATGATAGTAACAATTTGTTTAGTCATATTAATTATTAATTTGTTTATTAACAGAATTTTTACAAAAAATTATAGAGAAAATCATATAAATATTCAATTATATATTACATATTCTACTGTTTTTTCCTTTATATTATTATTATCTAACAGTTTATCAACAAAATTTTTACAAAATATTATAGAGAAAAATCATACAAATATTCAGTTATATATTACATGTTATACTGGTTTTCTCCTTTATATTATTATTACCTAATAGTTTATTAACAGAATTTTTACGAAAATTTCTAAAAGCAAATTATAAAAAAATATAATAATGATATATAATACGTCATATGAATATTTATTAGTACATTAAAATTACGTGCGAAAATCATACAAATACAATATATTAATTATACATTCATCTTTCTTTTTTTTTTTCTGTTACTTCTATGCAATCGGCGTCCATTTCATCATCGCAATTATTACTCTCACTTACATCGCATATATTATTTTTATCATTATTTCATTGTACATATCATTCTCATCATTATTAACATTTTCATAGTCAAAATCATTCTCACACATATTGTTAATTTCCTTTGAATTGTCATGATCGTCTTCTAAATCGCAGGAAATAAAATTTTCAGAGCAATTATTGCACTGTCCATCACAGTGCCCACACAAATCAGTACATTTCAGAAATTTCTGAAATTTTAGTAAAAATTTTGTTAATAAACTATTAGGAAATAATAATATATAGGAAAAAAACAGTATAGTATGTAATATATAATTGAATATTTGTATGATTTTCTCTATAAATTTTTGTAAAAATTTTGTTAATAAACAAATTAATAATTAATATGACTAAACAAGTTGGTACTATCATATAAATTAATAAAACAACATCAATATTATAAATGTTACTAGTGATGCATAAGTTTCCTTGAAGCGGCAATGAATAATGCGCCTGAACTATAGCAATCCGCCGACAGCGACCTGCAGCAGCTATTTTTGATTAGATTCGGCCCAATTTTCGAAGGTTCACAGATTGTATAAAAGTGTATTTCTTGGATCCAAAAAATTCACAGGTAAAGTGAAATAAAAAGCATCTTCAGCAAATTTGAACCCTTAATATTCATTTGCCACGCTGTTGTGAATTTTTAAAAAAAAAAAACGTTTTTTTCATCCAAAATTAATTTTTTTTAGATCGGAAATAACACATCTATATCCAATGTACTCATTAAAAAAAATTTATCTCCATCCGGTGAAAAGTTATCGCATTTTTTTTGGTGCAAAAATTGGTTTTTGCAAAATTTCTAGGTCCACGATTGAAATTTTTTTTGTAATAGATCTTCAAAGTATAAAACAATACAAACAAAATCTTTTGTTAACAAAACACCTCTTTTTTGATTTAATTTCCATGGAGTATATAGATACTTTATAGGATCAGTTTGTATCTCTGTTGTTCTCCAAATAAGTTATACATATATATATATATATATATATATATATATATATATATATATATATATATATATATATATATATATATGTTGAGACTGATTTTGTCGACATTTTACTTTTGAATTAAAGTTGCTTCCTCAACGCCGTGAATATAGATACTAATTATAGACTGCCACAGAGGCTTTGCGTTCAATGGGTTTAATTAGTGAATCTTAAAGGGATTTCTTAATATATGCACATTTAATATAAATCTAAACGCCCTGCGTTGCATACGTGTCCATTTTTAATACATAATTACGGAACACCTTGCGTTTAAAGTAGCAAGTTTATTGGAGATTGATTAAATTGAATTCTAAAGATTCCCCCCGCGCCGCAGGCCCTGCGGAGCCTTCGCTGCGCCACTGATAGTACCGCTAGTTAAAGTTAAAACCTGGTTATTGCGAATTACATAACCATTTTGACAACTTTCATTTTTTTTCTGATTTTACCTCGTACACTTACACCGCTACATGAGCAAGACAAAGACAGGTTTATATTGTAGTGTATCGCGGATGTCTCGCAATCCTTCATTCGTTAAATGCCAATTAACCGTGTCACAAGCTTGGGGAGATTGTGTCAAACGACACTTAGAAGAAGAATGGACCGAACAACAGCTTGGGAATGTTCGAAATGTGGTGCATGCGAATTTTTTGCATACAAACCTAAATACATTAATAACTATGTTGGGGTTTTTGGAAGCATTATTAACAGAAGCCAGAGTTGTTGTTTCATTCGTTTGCCTTAGTAAGTTTTTTCTTAAATACAGTGTTTTAAAATATGTAAAAATGAATTTTTATTATCCAGTAATTATTAGTATTAAATAGATAGATAATAGTATTAAATAGAGAGGGAACATAGGAATATGAAATAATGAATTTAATCATTAACACTATTGAGGAAAACAAAAATATGAAACATTGCAGTCCAAAAAGGAAAATTAATATATATATATATATATATATATATATATATATAATATATATATATATTCTTCCCGTGTTAGACGTTGCACAGTTTGAATAAATTGCGATAAAACACAATTTATCTCATTCCACCATCGAGATAATGGCCTAACTCGACCACCATATCGAGAAGAAAGGCAAAACTTAGGTACATGTTTCGTCTCTTACTAGACTCATCAGGGTACATATAAAACAGGTGCATGTCGGTCCTCTGATAAGTCTAGTAAGAGACGAAACATGTACCTCTGCCCATCACCGTAGGGGAAGGGTAAGTTTTGACTTTTTTCTCGATATGGTGGTACAGGTAGGTCATCATCTCGATGGTGGTAGAATAAGATAAATTGTGTTTTTATTTATTCAGACTGTGCAACCTCTAACGCGAGAAAGATATGTTGGAGCGAAGTTTGTATTTACTGTTTCGCATTTTACTTTACTTACACACGGAGTTGTTTATAGTTGTACGTTTGCGGAATGTGATTTCAGCACTACTAAAGCATAATGTGGATATATTCACTTCTATTACATTTCACACGGAGGAATCCGTGAAAGCCGCATAAACTCTTGACTCAGGACAAATTCTAAATGTCAGTTTTGAAGAAATTTATGTGATAAGCCGAAGTAAACTCGAGATCGCTTTAAAACAGATCAGAAACCAGAAATTTTCTTGCCCAGATCAGAACTAAACCATTTAAAGCTATAAGAATATTTCTTAGCAAATCTTTCGAAAAAGAGAAAATACATCTACAGTGGCAGAGCAGCGAGATCATATTTCTATTAATGTCATATTTCTATGGGCTTGTAATCAATATCGTAACAAACCCTCTAACAAACGAATTTGACATATACCAACCAGTTAAGTAATAACAATATCAACATCCATTTTTTGATTCAGAAACAAAACAGCAAAATGTCAAGGAGGCAAAAATTTTGAAAATGCCCTGAATAAAGGGCGAAACGTCAATAATTTTACGTATTTATTAAATATAGAACCTAAACCCAAGAAAAGACAAAATAAAAGAAAAATGATATATATATATATATATATATATATATATATATATATATAAATCTCAAGTTAAATATGAAATAAATATCGTTTTAATATGGTTTTATTTTTAAAGGATTTTCAACTTTGTTTAATCGTGGATTGGGACATTTTTTTGAGAAAATTTGCTGTTATTAGAGCAATTTTAAACTACTTACGAGAGAAGTTTAATATATTTTCTACGTATATTTCATTACATACAGCTAGTTAATAATATTTTTTACATTTTCGAACCAGAAAACTAAATTATAAATAGAAAATGATGAGTTTGAAATTTATATTATTTGTAAAAATTCATTCGAATAAGTGTTATCTTAGATGATAAATTTAATTGTTTTTTCAATAAATTTTGAACAGTCTTGCTTGCATTGTGTCATAATCGAAGCATTTTGTTAGCTAGTCAATGATAATTTTACGAATTATATAAATGTAAATAATATTCAATAAAATATTACAGTTTTCTATGAACATTTCAATTTGTTTTAGACTCACTAAATAACACTGTTAAATATATTGTTTGATCCTTAATGAACCAGTTTATTATGAAGGTATTATTACAACATGTCTCGGTTTAATTTTGCGCTTAAGTTCAATATGGCTAATTTATTTAATTTAACCTTTTTTTTTGCCAATACTGTCGTTATGGGCAACACAATATCATTTTCCTTAAGTATTTCCCAGGGATTCTTTGAAGGAAAGCACTTCATTAAGTACCGTTTCGATTAATTTTACTTACCATTATTTTGTCCTACTTTGGTATTTCACTACACTGTGCGTAGGTATTTTCTTATCAGTATCAAACTTACTGCTACCTTTTTTTTTTGTATTCAGAGAGATCTTGTTTTTTTCCCGGCCATTTATATTTACATGTGATCGTATTGTATGTATATTGGGTTGCAGAAATCAGGAAATTTCTATTGATGTATTAATTTATATTTCTTGAATTTAAAAATAACCACTGGGATACTTATTAGATTTCTTATTTTTGTTTTGACTGAGCTGAGGCCGAAAACAGTAACATGGCCCTCACCTGGCCTGTTGGCTAGCCAACAGTGATTTAACCCATCGAAACAGACCCCAGGGGCTTAGATTTCCGTTCATCATGCTCAACCTTTCCAACTGATTTGCCCCTGGTAAACCAAAGGGCGCTAAACGGTATCCAGTAGCACCCAACACCAGGCAGACTGTGATAATAAAAAAGGGCTGGAAAAGAAACTACAAGATCAAGACGGTAAATCGGTAAAATGTTATAATCGAGAAATTCAAGTTAAATATCCAGAAGGACAAAAAGGTAAGGCACAAAAAAAAAAGAAAAAGGGAAATCAAAAATCCAAAATAAATATCCTGAAGGACAAAAGGTACGGTAAAACAAAAGTCAAAACCAAAAAATCCAAAATAAACGTCCAGATGGACAAAGGTAAAGGCAAAACGAAAAAACTAAAGAAAACGTCCTTATCTTTCAGTAATTTGCCGAAAGAAATGACAGCTCATAAAGAAAAACATCGGGCAACAACAGTCGGCTAAAATGCATTTGTTCGTTAACCCAATTCGTTAATCAATAGCATTTTCCAATCAAAACAAAAATAATAAATGTAATAAGTATCCCAGTAGTTATTTTTAAATTCAAGAAATATAAATTAATACATTAATAGAAATTCCCTGATTTCTGCAACCCAATATACATATAATCCCATCACATGTAAATATAAATTGCCGAAGAAAAAACAAGATTTATCTGAATATAAAAAAAATGTGGCAGTAAGTTTGATACTGATAAGAAAATACCTACGCACAGTGTAATGAAATACCAAAGTAGGACAAAATAATGGAAAATAAAACTAATCGAAACTGTACTTAATGAAATGCTTTCCTTCAAAGAATCCCTGGAAAATACTTAAGGAAAATGATACTGTGTTGCCCATAACGACAGTATTTGCAAAATAAGGTTAAATTAAATAAATTAGCCATAGTGAGCGTAAGCGTAAAATTGAACCGTGACAAACACATCCTATGAAAATATAGGTAAACATTTAATATAAATATTTTAATTACCCCCACAAAAGAAATAATATATAATCGACGCGACTCGACGAATTAAAGGCACACCTTAAACAGAACAAAGAATGCCGCATCGCTTCTCTTTCCCTCCCGTTCCCCAAACTGCATTTTCTCCCAGGTCAGTCAGTAGCGTCGCCTCGCATCCCCCCGCGGCCCCTTTTCCCAGTTTCTGAGCTGTCCGTCTCCCGTCAGCCCGTCAGCCGTCGATCGATCAGTCTGTGGCTCAAAGCGATGCACGCTCAGGTCAAAAGACGTCTGCCCGGGCACCGGCGACAATACCCCCCTTCGTTCCCCTTTTGCCACCCACCGCCGCCCCCCGGCTGCCTGTCACGGGACTGAGACGTCGACGTTTCAATCTGGAGACGGACAGGGACATTCGGTGCAACTGCAGCGGATCCTGGAGAGGCATTGATTTCATATTCGTTATTCGCTCTAGTTTTTACCATTTACAGGGTGATTTCTATTTAACGGTTTTATTTTATTTTGTTTAAAAGTGTATTCACTTCTGTTCTGCATGCTGTGCTTTTTAGGAGCAAAATGTTGCGATAAAAAAGAAATTTTAATTTTATATATATATATATATATATATATATATATATATATATATATATATATATATATATATATATATATATATATATATATATATACATATATCTGACTATAAGTTATTCTTTCCTTTTTTTTATTAATTGAAAAATTTCTAGAAAAAAAAATTAACCTATTTCTAAAAAAGCGCTGAAAAATGAAAAATAACCATAAATTTTTATATGAAATTGAAATTTTTGAAGTCAGTGTCAAACCTGACAAAATATGATTCATATGAAAAGACTGGAAAATATTTTATTTGCAATTTTTTTCTTACCGCTTGCACATGCCTCGGGTCGGGTTAGTAGTTATTCGTTGCATTTGGTAATAATATGACTCCGACTTCAAAAATTTCAATTTCATGTAAAAATCTAATTGTTATTTTTTGCTTTTTAGCGTTTTAATTTCATTTTTCGATTTTTAGTTTCGAAAGTCGCAAAAAAGTACCCATTTTATCCAAAGTTTAGACCTCAACAAAAGATTATTTAATTCTGAGAATTCTCGAAATATTAGTAATGAATAATAAAAGTAAAAATTTCTTTTATTAGCATCGAGAATATAAACTCAACAAATGTAAAAACGGACGACGAGATCTAACATAACTTATCATTAAACGGTCTCTTTTTTTAAATTAAAACTGATCATAGACAATTCTCTCGAGCACTTTCGACAATGTCGGTAAAAACTAATAGGACGAAACTCAGTACCGGAATTGGAAACCTTAGGAACTGGTAATATATTAACGCGCTTCCATTGTAATGGAAAGGAAGAGGTAGAAAGGCATTTATTAATTATGAAAGTTAAGTAAGAAATAAAATAAAGGGGTGATCAACGAAGGCATCTTACAGTCCACTTCGTCAGCTCTCAATATTCGATATTGAATATATATATATATATATATATATATATATATATATATATATATATATATATATATATATATATATATATATATACCAGTTTATAACGTTCTACGCCGTCTTCTGATTTCCAGTCTCCATTGATCTCGGTACTCGGGTAATATCTCGGTTGGTCCATAGGTTTTCATCCATTCCTCTTGTTCTTATATCCACTCCTTCTCTCCAACTTAGTCTGGGACTACCTCTCTTTCTCCTTCCCTGTGGTGCCCAATTTAAAACTTTTTTTGGAAATCTAGTATTGTCCATTCGTTGAACATGTCCGTACCATCTAAGTTGGTTGATTTTAATATCTTCTGTTATCTTGTGCTTAACGCCCATAATTTCTTGGATTCTTTCATTTCTGACTCTGTCCATTCTGAATTTTCCAGCCGCTCTTCTCCAATAATCCATTTCTGTAGCCTCCAGGGTTCTTAGAGTTCTTTCTTTCAATGGCCATACTTCACTTCCATAGGTGACAATGCTTTTAACAATACTATTAAAGATTTTGTGTTTGTTTTCTTTGGATATTGTTTTATCCCACAACATGCTGTTCAACTGTCTAATAGCTTGTCGTCCCTGGTTGTTTCTATGCTTGATTTCTTCGTCAAGTTTGCCGTCGTTGGTTATATGCATTCCGAGATACTTGTATTTCTCACAGTGATTTATTTCCTGCTGCTGTTCCAGGATCAAGTTTTGTTGCTGTCCCCCAATACACATGTATTCCTTTTTTTGATGTTAACTTCTAGCCCCCACTTTTGATATTCTTCTATTAGCTTACGAGCTATGTATTCTAGATTTTCGTAGTCTTGTGCCAGAACTATTTGGTCGTCTGCGAAACACAATGTGTATAGTATAGAATCGTTTAGTCGAATGCCCATATTTTCGCACTTTCTTTTCCATGTTTTTAACGCTTGTTCCAAGTAGATTTTAAACAAGGTTGGAGACAAACAACATCCCTGCTTGAGCCCTTTGCTAACCGTGAATCCTTTTGAAATATTATGCCCTTTCTTTATTTTGCTTGTATTATTTAAGTAGAGCTCTTGAACCGCCTTGATAAGTATTATATTTGTATTTGTTTTTTCTAGGGCTTCCCAGAGTTTTGTTGTGGTACGCTGTCATAGGCTTTTTTGAAATCCACGTAGAGCTTGTGCATTTCTTGGTCCCGTGCTGATTTTTTCTCAATGAGCTGGGTTATTGTAAAGAGATGGTCAACAGTAGATCTACCTGCTCTAAATCCAGCCTGTTCTTCGGCCTCCATATCTGAGTATTCGCTCTCAATCCTCTTTTTGACTAGTTTCCCATACACTCTCGAGATTGTGCAGAGAACCGCAATTCCTCGATAGATATCACAGGCGTCTTGACTTCCTTTTTTGTGTATAGTGGTTTTCCATTCTTCGGGTATCTTTTCTCCGTTTATACATTTTTGGTAGAGGTTTGTCAATTGTCTGTATAACTTCTCTGTGCTATATTTAAGTAGCTCAGGCGGGATATTTCCGGGACCTGGTGATTTTCGGTTCTTTAATGTTTGGCATATTAGCTTGACTTCTTTGCAATCCATCCTTAGTGAGGATGCTATGGTGCGTACATGTACGCCGGAATCAGCTTGTACTGTTTGTTGGTAATCTGCTCTTTCTTCTGCTAGCAATTTTGAAAAGTATTCATCCCATTGAGATAAACCAATCGGTGAAAGGATATCTTTAGATTTTTCTTTTCGAAGAGATCTTAGTATTTTCCAGCTTTCGGTACTTCTGCTACCCCCCAAATGTCCGTTTATTCTGGTACAGGTTCTTTTCCACGTTTTGTTTTTCTTTTGGGTTATTGCGTTTCGCACTGCGTATATTGAATATACGCCCCCAATATTAATTTGGATAAAATCGAAAAAATGTAAAATTTTTAGTCCCCCATATTGTATCTGTCATAATTAATGGTAAAAAATTAATTTCAGATTTGTAATCTACTATTCCGAAAACTCCCAGATACCAATTTTGAAAAAATGCAAATAACGTAAAATTTTCAACCCACCATATTGAATTAAAAAAAAAATATTTAAACTCATAATCTAATCTTAATTGCTCAAAACATAGAAGACATAGAGTATATGATTTAGAAATATATTCGCAGGGGATTGTTAGTCAACTTGGACAAAACTGAATATATGTGTGTAGTTGGTGAAACTCAAGGCTTAATCTTAAACGATGGGAAAAACATTAAAAAATGCAAGAAATATACTTATCTGGGAGCAAAAATTAATAACACAGGAAAACGTGACGAAATGATTAATAATCGAATTAATAAGGTACGGCAAATAACGGGCGTGCTAAACTCAGTTCTTTAGCAAAAAAGTATTACAAATAAAACCAATTTACTGATATATGAAAGTATTCTGAAAAGCACACTGACTTACCAATCGGACGTAAGGCAAATAAATCAAAATAACCAAAGAAAGTTACTGGCAAGTGAGGTGGATTTTTTTAAACGAGCAGCCAGAATATCAAAAATGGAGAGAATTTGTAATGAGGAGATCCGAACTATAATAATAAACAAAGAAACTATAGTAGAGGATGATATACAGAAAAAAACAATTAATATGCTTTGGACACTGGATACCTATAGAAAAAAGAAAGCGAGGACGACTTAAAAACATATATTTTTTCATATATATATATATATATATATATATATATATATATATATATATATATATATATATATATATCCATCATATCCTTTCCGTGTTAGAGGTTGCACAGTTTGAATACATTGCTATAGAATACAATTCATTCTATTCCACCATCATCGAGATGATGGCCTACCTGTACCACCATACTGAGAAGAAAGTTAAAGCTTACCTCCCCGCCACAGTGATACGGCAGAGATACATGTTTAGTCTCTACTAGACTCATCAGGGTACTAACATGCATCTATTTGTGCAAAGGACAGATCGGTACAGGTAGGCCATCATCTCGATGGTGGTGGAATAGAATGAATTGTATTCTATAGCAATTTATTCAAACTGTGCAACCTTTGACACGGAAAGGATACGATGGAACGAAGTTTGCATTTACTGTTCGCATTTTATTTCATTTATACACGTTGCATATAGTTGTACGTTTGCTGAATGTGATTTCAGCACTACAACGGCATAATATGGATGTATCCACTGCTATTGTATCTCACACGGAGGAGTCCGTCCGTGAAAGCCGCATTAACATATATATATATATATATATATATATATATATATATATATATATATATATATATATATATATATATATATATATATATATATAACCCTCCAGTACCAATTTTGAACATAATCCGGGAATTTAAAATTTTTAGATCGTTGTCTCGCATCTGCCATACTGAATTTTGTTAAATCATTTTTAAATTCGTGATTTGCATTCTCAGAAACTCCGCAGCAACAAATTTTGTACATAATCAAGACATGTTAAATTTTTAGTTCGCAATATTCAATCCGCCATATTGAAATTTTTAAAAATAAATTTGAATTCGTAATTTACACACCCACAAACTTCCTTATATCAATTTTGGCCAAAATCGAGAGATGTCAAATTTTTAGTCCGCCATATTGGGTCTGCCATACTAAATTTTTTAAAAATCATTTTAAATTCATAATTTACACCTTCAAATTTCCCCTTACAACAATTTTAGACAAAATCGAGATATGTAAAATTCTTAGTCCGCCATATTGAATCCACCATATTGAATTTTTTTTTAACAATAATTTTAAATTCGTAATCTATATCCTCAAAGACACCTCTGTACCAATTTTGGACAAAATCGATTAATGTGCATTTTTTAATTCGCCCTACTGGATCCGTCATATTAATTTTTTTTTTAATTATTTTAGATTCGTTATGTACGACCCCAAAAATTCCCCCATACCAATTTTGGAGAAAATCGGATGAAATTAATATTTTGTTCTCCATATTATCAGCACGATCTTGGATTTTACTGAACTAATTTCGTCCAAGAGAATAAGGATCCACTGCAGCAACTCCCGGTAAATATGTGGTGAAAGTGCAAATGATGATGACGAAGTCTGTGACGAGTGGAAAGACAAACTTGCAGAGCAGAGAGTGATACGAACCCGAAGACATCTTTATCGCCGATGAAACAGGACTTTTCTATAAATGTTCACCTGACAAAACCTTAACATTCAAAGAAAATAAATGGCATGGTGGGTAAAATAGCAAACTTCGTTTAACAGTATTGTTAGGAACAAACTGTACCGGGACATACAAACTTAAGCCACTGGTTATCGGAAAATATCAAACAACCACGTTGTTTTAAAAGTGTCAGTAATTTGCCAACAAAGTACATGTCAAACACTAAGACTTGGATGACCCGGGATTCTTTTAGCAATTGGCTTAAAAGTCTTGACAAAGAAATGAAGAAAATTCTTATGTTCATCGATAATTATACTGCACACGGAGACATTCCTAATCTGACTAATATAAATATGAAGTACTTGCTTCCAAATACCACTTTGACACTTCAACCACTCGACTATGACATTTTTCAAAGCTTTAAAATGTACTATAGGAAGGAAGTCGTCAGACAGTTTCTGATGTTAAACACCATATGCCCTCTAAAATTGACGTGTTAGAAGCCATATGGATGATTACCAAAGCTTGGAATCAAGTGACTGAAAGCACCATTACAATCTGCTTCAAGAAGAGTGGGTTTAAAGGTCCGTTTGAAGATGAGGAGGATGATTTGCCATTCGACAAGACTTGGCAAAAAGCTAGAGATGAATTCAACCTGCAGGAGATTGAGTTCGAAGAGTTTGTGACCTTTGATGATGATTTAACTATATGTGGAGAACCCACTCATGCTAAAATTGTCACATTTGTATTGCCAGTTGCTACTGAAGAAGTGGAAGAAGGTGAGGAAGAAGAGAGTGAAATTGAAACTTAATTTTACAATAAATGATGCTCGTAAAGCTCTAACTGTGATAAAATACGTATTTCCTTAAAAGGGTGGTTTGAGTGACGGTGTAGTCAAATCCATCAAGGAGTTAGATTGCGCTTTGGATATGATAACTATCACTGGCAATAAGCAGACCACAATTTATGATTTCTTCTCTAATCAAAACAAATAAAATCAAGACTAGGCTATGATGACCAAATTTAATACATTTTGATTATTTTGTGAAGAAACCAACCTAATCGCTATATAACAAACCTCATTGTAACAAATTACTTGGTATAACAAATATTTTCTAATCTCTTTTAGCTTTGTTATATCGAGGTTTCACTGTACTGTAATTTAATGATATATATATATATATATATATATATATATATATATATATATATATATATATCACGCATTGTACTAAAATCTTCATAACTTTTCTTACTATATAAAAAAACTGAGTCTCGTGTCAATTTTATGTCATGAAACATGCAGGTATATTGATTGGTTTTATGCGTTTGAACGAAAATATAAAATTCCATCATTTTTTCCTAGTTTTGGAAAAATATGCCGAGAGATAAAATCATACAATTTTCCTTTGTTTGCATCTGGAGCTTTCAAGTTATCGGCAGTGTATGTTGAATGTACATCGTAGGTGCAACCCCAGGCCGTAAACCATTCAATATAATGTGACGCTGTCGTTCGAAATCGAACAACGCCCGTCACTGTAGTCGGGTCCACATTGTAAATTTTGAAACTTCCTACGCTGGGATATCCGATGGACGGACGTGCGACAAGGTCTCGGAGGCGAAATGTCCCAAGTCTGTCATAAATACCAGGGGTTTATGAGTTTTTGGGGAGTACGAGACAGTTCCTGGCCTGATATTAGTGAAAGACTTATAGCATCGGTAGTGAATTATTATAGTTATGAGTGTACAGAGTGTTACAAATTCGAGTTCCCGAAAAGCTTGGTAGATATAGAGGTAGTTATAATTAAAGCGAAGTCACTATATTTCATCTGTAATAACAAAACATAGGAATAAATAGAAAAATTCGTACTACTTCCTGCAGTAACGGTAAATGTGTTATACAATTTATTCCATTGTTTACATAAAATACTTTTTTATGACCCTTTTGCAACTGAAGAAAATGAGTTTTCATTTATGATATTTTTTGTTTAGTCATGATTATTACCAAGGTCAGATATTTTAAAATATTGATTTCACATTTTTTTTTTAATTTTTTCTAAAAGCCAAACAACAATACTTTTTACATTTACTATAAATGCTTTACTATTAACTGCGTACAGTACAAAAAGCGGTCCATGATTCATAATGTTTTACATGGTGTCCGGAAAAGACATGTACAACGTTTAATGACAGACTCTACACGTCAAAATATGTCGATTTATACCGACTTAGTTATATTCGATCTTGCTTTGTTTACGCAGTAGAAGATGTCAAACTTTTAAGAAAATATTGATTTTTCCCAAATTTTTTGAAGTTCAAAGTTTCGTTTCACTGTACACACCTCAATGATTTGACGTTATAAAATAGTAGTTGCCAAAGATTAGGTATCTCAACAGTTGGTTTACTGCAGAATCCATTATTGTTTTTAATGTTAGCTGCTTCTATAAATTTTCTTTTTTTCATGTTGGATTCCATATATATTGCCGCAGCCTTAGACCATTTTATATGGTGTTGATTACCCCAGGCGTGTTCTGCAATACCTGATCTCGACGTTTCCCCTTTTTGTGTATGAGTTTTATGTTCCTTAATTCTAACTTCTAGTGGTTATTTTGTTTCTCCAATATACATTTCACCACACTCACATGGAGCTTTTTAAACACATTCTTTCTTATCGGTAGTTTTTGGTTTCGTTTTTGTTAAATAAGCTCTAAGGATATTTCCTGTTTTAAAGATTGTTTTTATATTATAACTACTGGCAATTCGTCTTATTTTCTCCGAAGTTCTCTTAATGTACGGAATTATGAAGAAGGAATGTGTTTCTTGCTGTCCAGTTTTCGTTGTTCTAAAGTTATTTATAACATCGTCAATTAGTTTTAAAGAATAACCATTCTGCATATGCATTGTTGTATATAGATACAGCGCCTTTATAGAGGTTGCGTATAATTCGTTTTGTTACAACAGAATGATTAGGACTAGGATTAAGATATTGTCCTTTACCTTTAGAGGGTAAGACGAACACATATGTTAAAAATTCTACACATTTCATGAACGTTATTAGTAGCATCAATCTAAAGTTCGACGACAGACTAATAAGCTTTGATGTGAAAAGGTTGCGTATAATTCCCCCTTTTTGTTAGAACAGAATTATTAGAACTATGATTAAGATATTGTCCAGTATGTGTTGGCTTTTTGTATACTGAAGTTTTAATAGTTTGGTATGAACGGTTCACCATGACATCTAGAAAGGATGATTGATTATTTACCTCTTTTTCCACGGTAAACTTAATTGTAGGTCGAATGGTATTTAGATGTTTCAAGAAAATATTAAGTTCCTTCGATACGATGAAGGTATCATCGACATATCTCAACAAGACTTTCAGTTTTACTGTTGTTCTTTCTATGGCATGAGTTTCGAACCATTCCATATATATATATATATATATATATATATATATATATATATATATATATATATATATATATATATATATATTGGCGACGACTGGAGAGAGTGAAGAAGCCCGTCGTCCTGAGCGAAGAACTTGTCCTTTACTAAAGTAAGCACTACGCAGGCAACACTCTAAAAGGTCCATCACCCCGTCCAGGGGTAAGGTGGTTCGATCTGATAAAGTAGTATCATTTGGAAATCTAGTTTTGATTATGTCTAGTGATTCCCCTAATGGTACATTAATATACAGACTTTCCACATTAAAGCTTATTAGTCTGTCGTCAGGCTCTACATTGATGCTACTAATAATGTTCACGAAATGTGTAGAATTTTTAACATATGTGTTCGTCTTACCTTCTGGTTGTATAATTTTTAAAAGGAACTTCGCCAGTGCATTTGTTGGGGATCCTCTGGAGCTGATTCTTGGCCTCAATGGTATGTTCGTTTTATGAATTTTTGGTAATCCGTAAAGATGTGGTGATTTACTGTAGTGTGGTGAGAGCGCCGATCGTAGGTTGTCAGGTGTATGGTCTTGGTATTTCCTTCGATTTCTGTAGATTTTTGACTCTATAGATTTAGTGGGGTCACGGAGCTATATTTTCTTTTCCAGGATATCTCCGATTTTTTGGTCGTACGTAACAATGTCCGTTATCACCGTTGCATTTCCCTTGTCCTCTGGTAAAATCTTTATGGATTCTTCCTTACGAAATTCTTTTAAGGCTGATGGAGAGATTTTGAACTGGATTTTCCTTGTCTTCCAAAGTTGTTTTTATTTTCCACTTAAACTCGTCGGAATGGTTTTCGTCGACTTTTTGGATTCTATAGAGCTTATGATATCTAACACAGGCATGCTTTTTGGTGTTACTTCGAAATTAATTCCCTTGCTTAGTAGTTGTTTTTCAGCTGTTGAGAGTATCCTTGAAGAGAAGTTTATGATGGTTTTTCTTGAAGTTGTTTCAGGTTGTTGACGTGATTTTAGATTTTCTAGTTTATTTCGGTGTTTCCTCGCCATATTTTCTTTCAACTTGTTGCATATGTTATCTATTTTATGGAAAATTGGCTCATGATCATCTGACAAAGTTTCGGCTTTGATTTCTTTATAGCGTTGTGTAGCTTCATCCAGAAGAAGGGTTTTTCGCCATCGGTGATGATTTATTTGCGTTCTTAGTAGTGCTTTGCTAGCGTTGTCCAGAATACGGCGTGCTTTATTACCTGGTATTGCGATTGGAATGACGTTGCTGTCTTGTGCTTTTAGTAAAAATGAAGAGTGGGCTTCCTCCTTGGCAAGTTTGATACTAATTTCCTCGTAGGCTTTAGTTTTGTCGCTGATAACGGGTCCGTACCGGGTTTCCAACGTTTGTTTGAAAGTTGTAGACAATGTTGAAGAATGACTAAAGTGTGGTCGGACTTGCATTGTCTTTATTTTTGTTTTTACGGCATTTCGATTAGGTTGTATCTCTAATCGTTATCAAGTCTAAACTGAATGTTTTGTCTTAAGACTACGAGTTTATATAGGGACTGTGTCAATTGAAACGCAAAGTTTCGTTTCACTGTAGACACCTCAATGATTTGTTGTTACAAAGAAGTGGTTGCTAAAGATTAAAAAAGAAAATTTATAGAAGCAGCTTACATTAAAAACAATAATGGAATCTTTAGTAAACCGAGTGTTGAGATACCTAATCTTTGGCAACCACTACTTTGGAACATCAAATCATTGAGGTTTGTACAGTGAAGCGAAACTTTGCGCTGCAATGGACACAGTCCCTGTATAAGCTCGTAGTCTTAAGACAAAACATTTAGTTTATACTTGATAACGATTAGAGATACAACCTAATCGAAACGTCGTAAAAATAAATAAAAACAAAGACAAAGCAACTCCGACAACCACATTTTAGCCAATAAAATGTTTTAATATGAAATAGAAATTTTCGAAATCGGAAACAAAGTCCTTTTTCGTAATTAATTTTTTAGCCAACTAGCAATGCGACAACTCTATCTCACCTGTGGCCGTTTTGGATAGAGAACATAAGCTCTATAAATTTTTCCAATAATATTTCCGCAATTTAAGCATAGATTTTACCTTTACTGTTCCAATAAAATAAAAAAAGAAAATTTTCTTTTATTTTCAATACCTAATAAGGGCTAAAAGCAGTAAGGAATCCAGATCGCAAACCGGTAAATCTAGATTTTAAGACCGATGCTGATATAACTTGTTCTTACTCATTTATCGTGTTGTATTACTGAATAACACATAAACAAAGATCTTTAAAATGAAATTATACCCTAGATATTCATAGTATGTATCTTCCTGTCGAAGCCACAGCCACGTAATAATTTATTAACATTTCAATCTTCCACGATATCAAAATTGGATTTCGATCTAATTTCGACAACGATATCTCGAAAATTTAAGGATATTAACTGTCTTTTCCTCCATCACTCTAATAAAACAAAAAGAGGATATTTTCTGTTTGATTTTCAATAATAAAGGCTAAAAACAGAGGCTGTCGCCACCGAACCGTCAAAACGTCCTGCAAACAAGCAGGAAAGGAATCAAGAAAACTAATTAAAACATCAAAGATGTCCGGAGGACGACAACGTCGAGTCAACGGACGTGAACCGTAACTGACGTCGACATCGGATTGAAACGTCCCTTGTCTATCTGGGTTAAAATAAGGGAATAAGGGACGACATAGTTAGGTAAGCTTTTGTTGCATTTTAAAATATTTTACGGGGGGGTTCGCTTTCCTTCACGTCTAGAATTTTTTTTTTCGAAATTTCACGTTTCTTTGATTTGATTCAATATTTGAATAAAAGCACCGTATATAGTTTAAACTTAATATTAACTTACAGCGTGTTCGACATTCATAGTCGGGCTAAATAAGGGCACAGATTTAGTATGGTGTAAACTGGCGCTCTAAATTTCCCCTACTCCCATAACCTAATTCTTCTGTTCGTTCCTTGTATCTTCTACTCTAATCTATCTTGTGCCTAGTATTACTATTATCGTCCTAGTTTCATTTTAATGTCATCAACCCGTCCTACCCTCTTCATATATTGTGTAGGCCTCTATTCCATTAGTCTTTTTGTTCACCTTCTGTCATCATGTCTTAAGATACGTCCAGTTCAACTCCATTTTAATTATATAGTTTTCTTATTTGAGTTCGTCGCCTGACTTCCTTTCAGCTCACGAAATATATACTCCGTGGAAATTAGATAAAAAAAGAGCTGTTTTGTTAACAAAAATGTAACATTGTTTTTTTTTTGCTGGAATATATTCATTACGGCATCCTATAAAACATATCTCGATGGTAACTCTGAAAGATCTGTGCAAAAAAAAATGGCGGACCAAAAATGGTCACGATTTTCGGTTTTTTGAGTTTATCTCGAAAAGTAAAAATTGTATCGAAAAATGTTTCAAACAAAAGTTATAGAGAATTAAAAAACTTACCTACTCGTATAATATAAGTTATAGGTGGCGCCACTAGTTATCGAGATATATTTTTTTTTTCGACAAAATTTACGGTTTTTGTTTTTTTTTAAATACATTTATTAATAAATTATCGATTTAAAATTTAATACAAATATAGGCATTATCACTCTAAAAAAGTATGTCAAACCCGGAATCTGTGAGTTTTTTATTTTCCGAGAAATTCGATGTCAAATTTGAAAATTCAACCTCAATTTTTCTCTTTCCTTATTAAGATACAATGTTCAGTTTTAATGGAAATTGTTGTATTGTTTTATATGTTGACGATCTATTAAAAAATTTTGTTTTTCAATCGTGGGCTGAGAAATTTTGCAAAAACCAATTTTTGCATCAAAAAAATTGCGATAGCTTTTCACCGGATGGAGATAAAATTTTTTTTATGCGTTACATTGGATTTAGATGTATCATTTCCGATCTCAAAAAGAAAATTTCATTTTGGATGAAAAAAACGTTTTTTTCTTCAAAAATTCATAATGGCGTGGCAAATGAATATTAAGGGCTCAAATTTGCAGAAGATGCTTATTAATACTTGTACTTTCCCTTTGAATTTTTTGGATCCAAGAAATACACTTCCATACGTTCTGTGAACTTTCGAAAATTGGGCCGAATCTAATCGAAAATAGCTGCTGCAGGTCGCTGTCGGCGGGTTGCCATAGTTTAAGCGCATTATTCAATGGCGCTTCAAAGAAACTTATGCATCACAAGTAATATTTATAATATTGATGTTACTTTATTCATTTGTATGATAGTAACAATTTGTTTCGTTATATTAATTATTAATTAATTATTAACAAAATTTTTACAAAAAATTATAGAAAAAATCATACATATATTCAATATTATACTGTTTTCCTGTATATTATTATTACCTAATAGTTTATTAACAAAATTTTTACGAAAATTTCTATAAGCAAATCATATAAACATTTAAAAATACATTAATAGTTTATTAACAAAACTATGCTAGAAGCAGATATATAAAAGGAAAAAAAAAACAGTATAATATGTAATATATAATTGAATATTTGTATGATCTATAATTTTTTGGAAGAATTTTATTAATAAACCAATTAATAATTAATACGACTGAACAAATTGTTACTATCATATAAATCAATAAGCCAACTTCAATATTATAAATATTACTTGTGACTAAGTCGAGCAGCTGTTGAGGATGCATCACTTGAAAATGCCAGCTGAGATGTTGGCGAAACGTCGTGAAGATATTTCTATTGATTAACGGATTGAAAACCTGAAAAACATATATATATATATATATATATATATATATATATATATATATATAATATATATTGCGATGATCTGTCGTTTATTCGCGACTGCGCAACGTGCCCGTAAAAAAAATTAACTAAATTTTTTATTTATTTATTAGAAAAAAAAATTATTGACATTGGAAAGTAAACTCCAATCTTCGATCAGTAAGCATTGAAAATGCCAAGTGCGACCTTGGCGAAACGTCTGCAAGATCCTTCAACAGGAAACAATGACGAACGGATGAACTCCCGGATAAACAATAAAGCATATACATACATATATATATATATATATATATATATATATATATATATATATATATATATACATATATATATATATATATATATATATATATATATATATATATATATATATATATATATATATATATATATATATATATATATCAGGCACAAATAACTATACCTGAGTATAATTGATTTGTACCAAAAATTTTTTATGTTAATAAAAAAATTACACAAATACACATGTGCTGTATTTCTGAATGTGTCCCGTTTTTCATGATCAGATGTATAAAAACATTGATGTCAATTTTCTCTTTCTTAGGTGAGTTCAGATTAAATTATTATTATTATTAGAAAAGTCAAACCAATGATTCATAAACACAAGTACAATCTTTATTAAAATAATACAATTATATCAGTGGGTGCAGTTTTATGTAAAATTTATGAATCACCTTATCTATTGCTAACTAAAAACTATTAATATTATTTAATGTGCACTGTTTTCTTCTATTGGATTTAAGATTATTAAATCTGGCAATGTTGTATATACGTTTGAATGGTTAAAAATGACTAGTGTAATATGTAATTTTATTTTAATAAATCAAAAAAAAAAATTCTGTGTGCCGCTACTATTAAAAGTGATATTGGTACAGTACAAATTAAAAAAAATTAATTTTATTACTAACTACAAATATTCATGATAAGGTTAGTTAGTATATATCTATTTTATCAAACTATTTTCAGGCAAGTCCAAAATTTCTATTTCTTACACTGTAAATAAATACCTTTTAATCTCCAGCATTTTTTTATCTACGTTCTAGGTTTTTTCCTTTTTTTTTAAACTTAAAAATCCTTTTTCCTTTGCCAACTATTGGCACTTTTCTTCATATATATATATATATATATATATATATATATATATATATATATATATATATATATATATATATATGCATATATATATCATCAATTTGTTAAATATTTTTCAGAGCTGCCTGCTCAGTGACATTATTCATTTATTAAAACTTCTTTTCCTTCCTTTAAAATTGTCATTCAATCTCCAGAAATTCCCTGTCTACGCTCTATGTTTCTTCCCTTTTCAAGATTTTACTAAATCAGACCAGCGACGTTAACTCTACCACAGATTAATCTGCACTCTCTTCTTTTATTTATTTTTTTTTAGAAATAACAAATGAAAATTTTGAAGTTATGTTACTATTAACGAAAAAAGACTAACAAAGTTTACTGTACAACTGATTTGACCTGCACTCTCTTGAAAAATAAATTTTCGCTTTTATATTTAGCGGTGACGTAGCATAAATTTTTGTTTTGATTTTTTTCTGATTGGTCAGCCATCTGAAGTGAACTGGTAACTAGATGAAATTTTTGAGCTTCGAAATACGAAACCAAAATGGATTCCTAAATATCAATTTATGATAATATTTTGATATTTTATTGATATTATGAACTAAATATTATATTTGATGAAAATAAGTTACGAGTTATGTAAATTTTGGACCTTTCCTGACATTTTGATACATCTACAATTTACTTTTCGTTATTATTTCGCACATAAAATTGATAAATAAAATTTGATTACATCTAAAAATTTTCCATATACATTTAAATTTTAATTGTAACTTGCTGAAATTGATAATTCGTGTTTTATTAATATTATAATCATATCTAGCAATGTTTTACCTACAATTAGGTACTATTTTATTTTAGTTTTTATTGTTAAAGTTGTTAAAATTTGTGATTTGAGACAGAAAAAAATTGTTTTGGATTTTTTAAAATACTATTGAAGCCTAATCTTTATATGAAATTAAACTCGTTGAGAATTTAATACTAAAATAAATAACTACCAACACGAGACAGTAAGAATGCAATTACAAATAAAGTACTTCACAATGTTTATGTGTGAATTACATTTTGTCATGTATTTATTTGGCACCGACTTCAAAAATTTCAATTTCATTTAATTTATATTATTTTTCGCTCCTTAGCGCTTATTTTATAAAAAAAAAATATTTTATTAAAAAGTATTGTATTGTAGCCGTTACTTGATGGAAATCTATTATATAATAGTTAAATAATACAACGTATTATAATTTCCACTATATTACATTAACCATAACAATTGTTTTGACACCAGTGTCTTCTTCAGATGGTAGATAACAACTGTTTTATTAAAAAGTCTTTGTGTGTCTCCTTATTTTATTTTATCTCGTTGTTGAAGTTGTAAATATATTTTTTTTGTACCTGTCCTTAACAGTTTTCTGCTCTATTTCATTAATATTCATTTTTTATTATTGTATTTTTTCTATTTGTGTTTTTACAACTACCTTTGTTTTAATGAGCCTGTGGTCACTTCCAGGCGCGGATTCAAGGGGGGGGGGCGGTCGCCCCCTCCTCCCCCCAAGAGTTTTAAGTTCAGGAAATTAGGCCCGATTTTGCCTCTTATACTATAGTTTATTCAAGAATTAGAGAGAGTAATAAATCATTTTTTACCCTTTTTTTTCTTCGCAAACTACCAGTGTTCTTTAGTCCAATGTCCTTGGCAAAATCTGTTAGATACCTGTATATTTCATAGGAATGGGTTGGAAATTTTATAATCAAAAATACCGGTCTATAATAATGGACTATTTGGGTTGGATAACAATAGATATTTGGATGTGTGAAGTGTTAAAAAGGATTTTAATCCTTGTCACAGGCGTCGGAAGGAGGTTTATTTTATCACTAAGTATTTATGGAATAGAATATTATTTCGGTAATAAACTTAAAATAAACAGTATTTATATTATTTTATTTGTTACAATTTCTTAATAATTCACATACAGTACAAAATATAGATAATTTTGCCATATTTAACACAAACCACAACTGTACAGGGTGAGTCAACGATTGGATGAAGTAGGTTTGTGCCTTTTCGGTGAAATTTACAAAAAAACTATATTTATTGTTTGATACAGTTTATTTTTACGCAGATTTTAAAAATATTTAGGACTCTACAGGGTGAGCCAAAAAACTAGGACAGCATAAAGTTGTATTTTTTTAAATAGAACACCCTATATACGAATCGTATTTTCGATTTAGTTTATAATTTTAAATCTTTTTTATTAAGGGTTTACTATAACAAAACTTTATAGTTTCTGAGATAATTAAGTTTAAAGAAAAAAAAGTCATATTTTCAAGCATCAATTCAATCCTAAATAACGTTTTCAATTTTGTGACAAAATATATTCAAATTTGGAATTTAGCAAGGCCAAGGACAAGTTAACATAATTTTTACCTAATATTTGCAATAAAAGTTACAGGGTGTTGAACACATCGGCTCAAATTTGAACAAGTTTAAATGAATAAATATCTTTTTTTTAAATGGTACACCCTGTATATTTTCATGTTATTTAATAGAGTAATAAAAATCCTAAAAGTTTTGTTCAATATATCCTATATCTATTTATAATAGTTTTTGAGATATTTCAGTTTTTCTTATTTTCCATACTTTTTTACAGAAATAGTCTTCATTATCATAGTAGCCATGGCAAAAACAATGTAAAAGATCATTTTTCTGTGTGTCAAATTTATAACCGCAATCGCTTCTTTTGGTTTTTATGTAGTGTAGTTTGGTTTTTTTTGGATTCATCTTATATTGTAAAATGAATTTTCCAAAGAATGAGTTAATAGATATGATTTATACAATAGGAGAGGCTCAAAAAAATTGCCTTCTTGCTCAAAGAATTTACAAAATGAAGTATCCTGATCGACGCCAGCCTAATACCCATACTTTTCAAAACTTAATGCAAAGATTTGATGGTACTGTTGATTATCCAAAACGTAAATTGGTCAACAAACCAGTAACTAATGAAGAAAAAGAACTACAAGTATTGTTAAATGTTCAGGAAAATCCTTATATTGGTAGCCGTCAGTTAGCAGCATTATGTGAAACATCACAATCCACCGCTAATCGTACTACCAAGAAATATAGGTATCATCCATATCACATGGAATTACACCAAGAATTGTATGGACAGGATTTTGAAAATCGTGTAAACTTTTGTCGTACAATAAATGCGGAGATTCAATTAAATCCAAATTTATTATGCAAGGTAATGTTTAGTGATGAAGCTACTTTTAGAAGTAACGGTGCCGTAAATAGACGCAACATGCATTATTATGCCACAGAAAACCCATTTTGGATTAGAGAGGTGCAACATCAAAACCACTGGTCATTAAATGTTTGGTGTGGTATTCATCATAATCGAATTATTGGACCCCATTTTTTTAATGAACCACTAAATGGCCATAGTTACCTGAACTTTCTACAAGAAGAACTACCCCAACTGCTTCAAGGTCTCGATAGGGATGAGCTCGACAGTATGTGGTTCCAGCACGATGGTGCGCCTCCGCATTACTATCGTGAAGTTCGTGCGTTTTTGGACCAACGATATCCGCAAAAATGGATTGGACGTGGGGGTTTCATTGAGTGGCCACCAAGGTCTTGCGACATCACCCCATTAGATTTCTTCCTATGGGGTTATATTAAAAATAAGGTGTATGTTAATCCACCAACAACAGTGGAAGATATGCGAAACAGGATTAGGGATACCTGTAGAACAATAACGCCACTAATTTTGTCCAGGGTCCGAGAAAATCTGCAAAAAAGATTAAATTTGTGCATTGCACAAGAGGGTCGTTTATTCGAACACTTATTAAAAAGAAATAATTAATCTCAGTATTTAATAGGTAATTTTTTTGTTTCAATTTAGTATAAAAGTAAATATGTATTTGCCTTGTCGTTATTGTTGTATTAATTTTTTCACATTATGTTTAATTAAACTATTGCCGTTGTAATATAACGAATAATGTATTTCATCATATTTAACCACATTCTGTTTGTTTCTGTAGTTTCTTTTTATTATTTTACATGGCTACTATGATAATGAAGACTATTTCTGTAAAAAAGTATGGAAAATAAGAAAAATTGAAATATCTCAAAAACTATTATAAATAGGTATAGGATATATTGAACAAAACTTTTAGGGTTTTTATTACTCTATTAAATAACATGAAAATATACAGGGTGTACCATTTAAAAAAAAAGATATTTATTCATTTAAACTTGTTCAAATTTGAGCCGATGTGTAGCTTTTATTGCAAATATTAGATAAAAATTATGTTAACTTGTCCTTGACCTTGCTAAATTCCAAATTTGAATATATTTGTCACAAAATTGAAAACGTTATTTAGGATTGAATTGATGCTTGAAAATATGACTTTTTTTCTTTAAACTTAATTATCTCAGAAACTATAAAGTTTTGTTATAGTAAACCCTTAATAAAAAAGATTTAAAATTATAAGCTAAATCGAAAATACGATTCGTATATAGGGTGTTCTATTTAAAAAAATACAACTTTATGCTGTCCTAGTTTTTTGGCTCACCCTGTAGAGTCATAAATATTTTTAAAATTTGCGTAAAAATAAACTGTATCAAACAATAAATATAGTTTCTTTGTTAATTTCACCGAAAAGGCACAAACCTACTTCATCCAATCGTTGACTCACCCTGTATATTTATTATTTTTAATTTTGGCATTGAAACCGTTTTAGGCACATTCAAACTAAAACGTAGCCTTATTCTCTCAAAAAATTCTAAGTTATAATTTAAATACTTACAAAATACCCATTGTTAAAAATACAAGAAGTTGCACATATATAAAAAAATAAATTCGTCTATATAATATTAAAATTTTTTTCGGGCTATCGGTCATTTTATTATTAATTATAAAACATTTTTAGGATATTTGACATTTCAGTTTATTTATTTCTTAAACTATCTGCAGAATTACAATTAAACATTTAAAAGGGATTCAAATGTAATTAGTTTCTATATGTTACAGTTAAAATTAGACCTACTTATTTTTATTTCTATTGCACATATCTTAATTTAATTTACTTTATTATATGGAAATCCGATAGCCCCAAAAAAATAAAATAAACATGTTAATTCTATACGCTTAAGAAAAAGACACAAATACAATAATAAAATAATAAAAAAATTAGGGCTAATTGGAATTAAATATACCTAAACTTAAAGAGTGGGACACACTAAAATAAAAATATATGTAAACAACATTAAACAATAAAATACAACAAAAACAAAAATTTAAATAATAAATTGCGTTTACACTGGTAAATGTTACGTATCTAAATCGTAATCAAAGTCAGTGAAGCTATCTTCAAATTAATTATAATTGGTTCCTCTATCTCACTGATCATGAGATCGAGTTTCCACATTTTGTTTTATTCTATTATTATATGGATTTTTCCCAATTTTCCGCAGTAACTTTATTCAAAAGTTCAGTTAAATAACTAATTTTTTAAGTTGTTATTTCTAGCAACTCTACCTTGTATTTGAGAGATATCTTTCCTTTTTCAACGAACAGTTTCCGAACGATCTATAAGAACAGATTTCCTATCTGGTTTTTCCCAGCAATTTCCAGAGCTGAGTTCTTTTAATTTCATGTAAATCTTGATCTTTTAGTTAGAATTTTGTCGACGGTTGGTATATGCTTCTCATAATAAAATGTATGCACAACTCCTTTTATTGTCCGGGTTTAACGATTTTGAAATAAATATAGATGTGGAAGCCATATTTTTGGGTACCTCACTAATCTCAAATAATATATAAAAACAAGCGCAAACAAGATAAATCACTAAGGACACATTGTAAGGGTACTTTGCTCACTGACAGAAATGAAATTGGACTAACAGAAATTTTATTGTTGCAGTAAATTTATAAAAGCTTATATTATTTAAATATATTTAAATAATAGATTTACGTTAGTCCTCAGTTACCTGCGGCACTGGAGCAGGTACGTTGGAGGTTTCGGTAACAGTTCTATAAATCTCTCTAGTTCTTGAATAGAGTATCGGAATGTGTATGGTTGCGATCGCCCTCGCCCTCTCCCAAGAGCTCTGAATTCAGGAAAATAGAAAGGATTCTACCTTTTATACTAGGGATGTGTATGCTGTTGGCACTCTCCTCTCTGTCGGCAGCTTGTTTTTTCTTGTGATCGCCCCCACCTTTCCAAGAGTTTCAAATTCTGAAAAATAGACCCGATCCTGCTTTTTGCCCTAGAAATGGGAATGTTACTAGTGTTTTCCCCTACCCCTTCAGCAACTTGCTTTCGCTTGCCATACTGTACTTTTGTGATATTACCACCCCCCGCCCCCCAAAGAGAGAGACTGGATCCACTCTTGGTCACTTCACAGATGAAATTTGGTAAGGACTGTGACATTTAATTATATATTTTTTATAGGAAATAATGTAATCAATTTCGTTTTTAGCTTAGGAAGTCTAATTATCATGTAGTCAAATAGCCCTTTAAGGAAGTCTATTCTTATTAATTTAAATGCAGTTTTTTTAAAGCTGGTTTACTTATATTTAAGATAATTGTTTTCTATTATAAACGATACACCAATTTCGAGATACTTTCAACTTGTTCGTGCAATGACACATATTTTCTAATGTCTATTTATAAGTGATATAGACTGCGGCAAGTGTAATATTTCCGCGTTGGCCTGTCATAAATCTATCAAGGAGTATTATAATTAAAAAAGAGTAATATTAGTTTTGTTTCCTAACGTTTGTCACGACATACTCATGAAATTTATTATTGCCAGCAGGCACCGTGTATTGATATATATTCGAGCTTTGTATATGGTATGTAAAAATAAATTTGTAGAGGATTATTTTTATGTTTATGGAATTTGTACATTAATTCTAGAAATATATTGTAAACTCAATTTAATCGGTAAATATTTTATTATAAATTTTTGTTTCTCAAAAATTTGCACCAATAATAATTAAATAAAATAAATTCGGACCCGGGTATTTAAGTTTATGAATATATATAAAAAAAGTAGTAACAAAGGTTTAATGAAAAAATTAACATTTTATTTAATTTAAATATTAAATTAAATTTTTATTAAAAAAAATTGAACCGACTAAAAGTGTGTTAAAAAGTGAAAAATAACTATAAAGTAAAATTTTTGAAATTAGCGCCAAACTAGTACCTGACAAAATGCGATTCGCATAAACAGATTAAAAATACTTTATTTGTAATTGTTTTTTTACCACAATTTGTATATATTAGTTGTTGTTTATTTCATTTAGAAATAATTTGGCGCCGACTTTTAAATTTTCAATTTCGTATAAAAATTTATAGTTATTTTTCACTTTTTAGCGCACAAACAAGTCGGTTCAATTCTTTTTTATAAAAATTTTATTTTCCGATTCTTAGTTTTGAATTCATTATTGTATCCATAAATTATTTGAACTAATTATAAATCACTCTAAAAGAAACCACTAAAAATTCTTGGATTCTGAGAGTTTTCTAAATACCAGTGAAATTGTGTTAAAGAAATATTTAGTCTGTCATAGTAAATCCACTATCTTAAATTTCAAATTAATTTTAGATTGGTAATATAGGCCCTAAAACTTTCCAATGTCGATATTTAAAGAACATGAAATGTAAATTTCTTATCCCGATATATTTTATATTGCATATTGAGTTTGTATACGCTCCAAGAACCCCGCAATATCAACTTTAGACAAAATCGGAAAATGTAAAATTTTCAGTCCCTCATATTCTATCTTACCAACTTAATAGTTGTAAAAAATTAAATTTATATTCGTAATACACGATCCCGGAAACCCTCTAATACCAAATCTGAAAAAAATGTGAATAAGGTAAAATTTTCAACCCACCATATTCAATTTCAACAAAAAAATTTTTACGTCTTAATCTAATCTAAATTTATACCCTTCAAAGCCCCCTAGTACCAATTTTGGATGAAATCCGAAAATTTAAAATTTCTAGACCGTCAATACTGCATCTGACATATTAGATTTCCTTAAAATATTTTTATATTCGCAATCTACATCCTCAAAAACGATTTAATATCATTGTTGAACAAAATCGAAAAATGTAAAATTTTTAGACCGCTATATTGAATCCTTAAAAAATACCTTTAAATTCATAATTTACACCCTCAGGAACCTCCTATATCAGTTTTGGAGAAAATCGAAAAATGTAAAAATTTTAGGACGCCATACTAAATCCGCTAGATTGAGTTTTTCAAAAAAAATATTTTAAATTCGTAATTAACACTAGCAAAAATCTCCCAATACTGATTTTAGATAAAATTGAGAGATATAGAACTTTTAATCCGCCATCTTGGATCATAATAATAATCTCAAATTCGTAATGTGCGATACTAAAAACTCCCCTATATCAATTTTGAAAAAAATCGGATAAAATTAATTTTTTATCCGCCATACTGGATACGGCATATTGAATTTTTTAAAAATAATTTCATATCGTTATGTGGGACCCCGAAAAGTCCCCCATAGCAATTTTGGAGAAAATCCGACAAAATTGATTTTTTCGTCCGTCCTATCGGAGCCGCCATATTGAATTTTTTTAAAATAATCCTAGATTCGTTATGTGCGACCCAGACCCCCCCCCGTACCTATTTTGGAGAAAATTGGACAAAATTTATTGTTTTGTCCGCTATATTAGTTCCGCCATATTGAATTTTTTAAAAATATTTAGGATTCATTATGTGCGACCCAGAAAACTACCCCCACCAATTTTGAAGGAAATCGGACAAAACTATTTTTTTTTCTCCGCTATATTGGATTCGTGATATTAAATTTTTTAAAGATAATTTTAGATTCGTTGTGTACGACCCCGATAATTTCCTACATCAATTTTAGAGAAAATTAATTTTTCTTAGCCGCCATATTGTCAGCGCCATCTTGGATTTTTCTGCATCAATTTCGTCCAAGAAAATATAGGACCACCGCAGTAACCTCCTGAACACAACGTAAAAAAAATCATTCAAATTGGTACCACCATGCCGGAGTAATCGGTGTAAATACAAAAAAAAATACATAGTCGACGAATTGGGAACCTCCCTCTTCTAGAAGTCGATTAAAAAGTAAAAATTTTGCTTGTGTTCTTTTAATTTTTTTTGTTTACTTACATAGTTTTTGTGTTCTTTTTTTGTTTTTCATGGCTGCTACGAGTATAAAAGTGAAAATTCTACAAAAAGAATAAGAAAAAGTGAAGAAATTGAAATATTTCAAAATCTGTTAGGAATAGATATGGGACATATTAAATAACAGTTGAAGAGTTTTTATCACTACATAGTATAAAACAAAGTCGCTTTCTCTGTCCCTATGTCCCTTTGTATGCTTAAATCTTTAAAACTACGCACCGGATTTTGATGCGGTTTTTTTCAATAGATAGAGTGATTCAAGAGGAAGGTTTATATGTATAATAACATCCATTAAATAGTGGAGAAATACTGTTATTTTTGAGGTTTCTAATGTGATGTCGTTAATTATCATATTTTTTTTCGCTTACATTGCAAACGCAGGCTGAACCCTACGAGATTTATCAAAATAATGTACTAATTATTTGTACACATTGAAAAGGTCTACAGAAAACTCCGCGATGGTATATGTCTATCTCTCATGGATATCCCACAATAACATTTTTTTATCATTTACTTTTTACGACAAATAATGGCAAATTTTGAAGCGATTTTAACCAATACAGCATTAATCCTTATCCAATTAAATAGCTTAAATACATTGTTGATTTAATATAGATCTATATGGTCCTTTACAGCACAAGATTTAAATGAATATTTTCGAAGATATTACAGATTTAAAATTGCGGGAAGTAGCGCTTGCGGCGGTACTGGCCGACCGAGGCGGCGGCAGCGTGCCTATAAATAGCGCGTCGGAGGCCGATGTAATAATTGTTGTAAAAATAAAATAAATAGGCACAGTTTTTCTGTAGTGTATTTAGTATCAGCATTGCACCCGTGCGAAGCCGGGGCGGGTCGCTAGTTAGTCTATAAAATAAAATAAATATAGGCTGTGCCATTTAAAAAAAGTGATATATTTTTAAATTTTTCAAATTTATACCAATGTGTGAAACACCCTGTACCTTTTATTACAAATGTTTAGTAGAATTGGTGTTTACTTATCTTCGGTCTTTTTTGATACTAAATCTGAAAGTATTTCTCGCAATGCATGTTTGAAAATGTGACTTTTTTTTTAAGGTCGTTCGCTCGCGACAGTCGTAGACAAAAGTATAGCTTTTAAGTAAGTACCAAAAGTTAAAGATTCTCAGGTCTAAAGAATTTTGTTTTTGTATGAGACTGTACCTAACACACGGTAACTTTTAATATACAGAAATATTCTTAGACAGTATGTATAGTAACGTTCGTATAGTGTGAGTCTCATACCTATACAGTTTGTTATGTTCACATCCCAACACATTGAGAAAATAAATAAAAATATCGAGATATATATTTAAAAAAATGTCACATTCTGAAGAACTAACTTAACTAATTCGGGTTTGAATTATCGCGCGTTGCCAAGTTGTGATCACTGTACCCCACTACGCGTCAGACGTTTTCAAATTATTTTTATTTAAAAAATCTGTATTTTTTAAACAAAACGGTCAAGAAATTCCGAATTTATTCTAAAAAATTCATAATTTTTGGAACTACGTTGCATTAGTTTTTAAAGACTATGGTAAAAACCGTTTTTGAGATATTCCAAAATGTATTGGCATTTTGTTATATGTAGTGATCTCCAGCATGTTAATTATGCATATTTTAATTGTTAATATTTCGTCTCGCAGACGATTAAAAAATTTTGTTTTTTTTTAAATTAAATAAAAGACCCTTTTGTAAACTACATATTCAAATTCGATCACATTCCTAAGAAAAACCGTTTCACGAGTGAACTACCTTATACACAATTATCTCAAAAACTATAACGTTAAAGTATAAAAAAAGCCTTTTGAAAACCAATATTTGTGCATAATAAAAAAAGCTATTTATGAGGAGAGAAATACTCTTAATGGCAAATGTCATTAAATATTTTTGTCTTGGATTTTCCGCAAAATATTTACTAATTTTGAGATGTATAATACAAAAAAAAGATCGTTTTTGGCCCTACAAGATGTAGATTTTCTGAAATTGTCAATTTAATACCTTATCCCTGACAGGGGTGGATCCAGCTTCTCTCTTTGGGGGGGGAGGTGATATCACAAAAGTAGAGTATGGCAAGCGACAACAAGTTGTCGACGGGGGGGGGGGGGGGGGGGAGAGAGAAACACCAGCAACATTCCCATTTTTAGTGTAAAAAACAGGGTCGGGTCTAATTTTCTGAATTTAAAGCTCTTGGAGAGGGGAAGGGGCGATCACAAGAAAAATCAAGTTGCCGACAGGGGGAGATGACAGCAGCATACACATTCCTAGTATAAGAGGCAGAATCGGGTCTATTTTCCTGAACTCAAAACTCTTGGAAGGAGGGGGGTCGATCGCAAGCATACACATTTCTATACTCTATTCAAGAACTAGAGAGAGTAATAAAACTGTTACCGAAACCTCCAACGTACCTGCTGCAGTGCCGCAGGTAACTGAGGACTGCCGTAAATCTAATTATTTTTAAATATTATAAGCTTTTATTAATTTACTGCAACAATAAAATATCTGATAGTCCAATTCAATTTCTGTCAGTGAGCAAAGTACACCTTACAGTGTGTCCTTAATGATTGATCCTGTTTGCGCTTGTTTTTATATATTATTTGAGATTAGTGAAATACGGCTTCCACCTCACAAAGAGACGGAAAACCTCGTTGGAAGAAGAGATGAAAACTGCCATAAAAGGAGTTGTAGATAGATTTTATTATGAGAAGCAGATCTCAACCGTCGATAAAATTCTAAGTAAAATCAATGAAGATCGCGATTTAACTGATATTAAAAGAATTGAGCTCTGGAAATTGCCATATAGAAAATCTGTTCTTATAGATCGTTTGGAAACTGTCCGTTGGAGAAGGAAATATCTCTCTCAAGTAAAAGGAAAAGTTGACAGAAAATCACAAAATTAGTAATTTAACTGAACTTTTAAAAGATCTTTTCCTAAAAAGTTACTGCGGAAAATTGGGAAAAATTCATATAATAAAAGATTAAAACAAAATGTGGAAACTCGATCTCATGATCGGTAAGATAGAGGAACCAATTTTAATTAAGTTGAGCGAAGATAGCTTCACTGACTTTGATTACGAATTAGATATGTAATGTTTACCAGTGTAAACACAATTTGTGATTTAAATTTTTGTTTTTGTTATATTTTATTGTTTAATGTTGTTTATATATTTATTATATTTTTATATATTTTTAATTTAGTGTGTCCCATTCCTTAATTTTATATATATTTAATTCCAGTTGGCCGTAATTTTTTTATTATCGTATTTGTGTCTTTTTCTTAAGCGTGTAGAATTAACATGATTATTTTATTTTTTTGGTGCTATCGGATTTCCATATAATAAAGTAAATTAAATTATGATATCAGTAAAATAGAAATAAAAATAAGTAGGTCTAATTTTAACTGTAACATATAAAAACTAATTATATTTGAATCCCTTTTTAGTGTTTAATTGTAATTCTGCGGATGGTTTAAGAAATAAATAAACTGAAACGTCAAATGTCCTAAAAATGTTTTTAATTAATGATAAAATGATCGAGGGCCCCAAAAATATTTTAATATTATATGGACGAATTTATTGTTTTATATATGTTTAACTTTTCGTATTTTAAACAATGGATGTTTTGTAAGTATTTAAATTATAGCATTTTTTGAAAGAATAAAGCTACGTTTTAGTCTGAATGTGTCTAAAATGGTTTCTATGACAAAATTAAAAATAATAAAAAAAACAGTTGTAATTTGTGCTAAAATTATTAAGAAATCATAAGAAATAAAATAATAATATAAAAACTTTTTATTTTAAGTTTATTACCGAAATAATATTCTATGCTATAAATACTTAGTGATAAAATAAACTCCCTTCCCACGCCTATGACAAGGATTAAAATCCTTTTAAACCCTTCACACTTCCAAATATCTATTGTTATTCTATCCAAATAATCTATTAATATAGACCGGTATTTTTGATTATAGAATTTCTAACCCATTCCTCTGGAAAATATATGTGTCTAACAGATTTTGTCAAAGACACCGGACTAAAGAACGCAGGTAGTTTGCGAAGAAAAAAAAAGGGTAAAAAATGATTTATTACTCTCTCTAGTTCTTAAATAAACTATAGTATAAGAGGGAAAATCGGGTCTATTTTCCTGAACTCAAACCCCTTGGATCCGCGCCTGATCCCTGAACTGGCTGAAAACAAAATGATATTTTAAAAATATTCTAATTCCCATTCCAATCAATAATATTAATAAATTATCAATAAAAATGAAAAAAAAATTATGCTCAATACATTCTTCTAATTAAACTCACCATCTGCGTTATTCATAATCAAATTTTTTCCTGTAACTTTTTAATAAGACACAAATCATCTTCAAGATAGTATAATGGGCCTTTTCTTTTACAACATTTTTTCTTTTAAGCTGAATCTCCATAACTTCTTGAGGAGCGCATTATACCAGTTAAATTATTGGTCTTTCGAATGTATACATCATTGACAATACACACACTCAGCATGCAAGCAATGGCGGATCAAGTTCATAAAATGTCTGAGTTGTGACCAAGCCGAAGTCTTGTCTTAATAAATTTCGCATTTTACTGTATTAATTTTCGTTAATATTTGGTCGTGGATTTTTATATCGCAATTTTCTTTGAATGAAAGATGTGTCATGTAAATTAATTTTATTTTGTGATGATGCGCATGTCTGGATCTTCCTTGTCCTGCATCAGGGTTGGGTCAGTTAATTACGTAATGTAAATTACCTGGTTTTTTTCACGTAAAAAGTCGAGTAATTTACGTCAGAAATATTCCCCAAATTTTACACGTATGTTCGATGATTAATTTTTGTCATACAAGGAAACCATTTTCGGTAGCTCTCTCCGATTTTGATTAAAATATTCTATTCTTTGCCATGCTTATAACTTTAGACATCAGATAAAAATTTGTTGAGAAGATGAAAACAAGAGAAGTGGCTTAAGCGAACCAAAAATCATTGAAAGGCAACATACCTAAAGTTGCAAGGAAAGTGTGTAAATGAGGTAAAACTACTGCAAGCAAATATGCTAGTGAAATAGTGAAATTAAAAGATAAAATAAAATTTTTATAAAAAAATTTAACCGACTTCTAAAACTGCGCTAAAAAGTGAAAAATAACTATAAATTTTTATATGAAACTTACCTTTTTAAAGTCGGCGCCAAATGAACCACTAAAATTCTTTGGTTCTCCGAGTTCTACAAATACCAATAAAATTGTGTCAAACAAATATTTAGTCTGTCATAGTAAATCCACTACCTCAAATTTCAAACTAATTTTAGATTGATAATATAGACTCAAAACCTTCCAATATCATTATTTAAAGAACCTGAGATGTAAATGTCTTAGCTCGATATATTTTATATCGCATATTGAGTTTGTATACGCCACACAATATCAATTTTAGACAAAATCGGAATATGTAAAATTTTCTGTCCCTCGTATTGTATCTTATCAACGTAATAGTTGTAAAAAATTAACTTCATATTCGTAATACACGATCTCGAAAACCTCCTAATACCAAATCTGAAAAAATGCGAATAAGGAAAAATTTTCAACCCACCATGTTGCATCCACTATATTGAATTTCAAAAAAAAAAATTTAATCTTAATCTAATCTAAATTTAAACCCTTCAAAGCCCTCAAGTACCAATTTTGAATGAAATCAGGAAATTTAAAATTTCTAGACTTATATTCGTTATTTACATCCTCAAAAACGATTCAGTTCCACCTTTGAACAAAATCGAAAAATGTAAAATTTAGTCCGCTACATTGGATTCGTCATATTGAATCCTGAAAAAATTCTTTTAAATTCATAATTTACACTCTCAAGAACCCCCTTTATTAGTTTTGGAGAAAATCAAAAAACCTAATATTTTTAGGACACCATATTGAATCTGCCAGATTAAGATTGTCAAGATATTTTAAATTCGTAATTAACGCTAACAAAAATACCCTAATACTGATTTTAGACAAAATCGGGAGATGTAGAATCTTTAATCAGCCGTCTTGGATCCGCCATATTTAATTTTTCTTCAAAATAATTTCAGATTCGTAATGTGCGATCCCAAAAACTCCCCCATATCAATTTTCAAAAAAATCGGACAAAATCAATTTTTTTATCTGCCATATTGGTACGCCATATTGAATTTTTTAAAAATAATTTCTGATTCGTTATGTGCGACCTTGAAAACTTCCTTTTTAGAAAATCTGATAAATTTGATTTTTTTGTCCTCCATATTGAATTTTTTAAAAATATTTAGGATTCATTATGTGCGACCCCGAAAACTCCCCCATACCAATTTTGGAGAAAATCAGACAAAATTAATTTTTTTGTCCGCCATATTGGATCTGCCATATTGAATTTTTTAAATATAATTTCAGATTCGTTGTGTACGACCTCAAAAATTCCCCTATATCAATTTTGGAGAAAATCGGACAAAATTAATTTTTTTGGCCGCCATATTGTCAGCGCCATCTTTGATATTACTGCACCAATTTCGTCCAAAAAAATATGGGACCACCGCAGCAACTTCCTGAACATAACGTAAAAAAATTCATTCAAATCGATGCCTCCTTTTCGGAATAATCGGTGTACATACATAAAAAAATACATAGTCGACGAATTGAGATCCTCCTTCTTTTAGAAGTCGGTTAATAAGAAGAAATTGGCTTGAAGAAAATATGTTAAATACAAAATACAGGAAGAGCGCAACCTTCCGCTTCATTTTTTTATTGTTAGAGCAATTAATTGTCCGATTAGTAGTTTTTTTTTCTGACATTGTAAAACTCATAGAGACCTAATTAATAACAAAACATAAAGGAAACATTAAAATATAAGTTTAGATACGAATTTCAGTTAAGATTCCTCTCAAGATATGATGGTTCTAAATTCAAATTTGCTTCTAAAATTAAAGTTGATATTGTTGTTCGATTCTACCAATCACGAAAAAAAAATACACAGAGAAGGGATCGTAGGTATTTCTTTATCTGAAAAACACCCATTCAGTTCAGCTAAAATTACTCATTACGAACAATTTATTTCTATGTTCTATTTAAAATGTAATTATGGGTTTTCCATTTTACCACTTTAAAGCCAAAAATGAACTCACTTTTTATGTAATTGTTTAAGTTTTAAGTCATATCTTTATTAAGCACCGTATTTAAAATTAACAGACCTGCTCTGTATGTACGCCTAAGGAAGGATATAATATACTTCTGGATGCTCGGCGTTTGTAAAAAAAGTTTCATTCAGCTCTTAGACTACTATCCCAAAATTTAAGTATTTCATTTCTCTCTCCCCCCCCCCCCCCCCCCTTATTCTCTCCCTATATATATATATATATATATATATATATATATATATATATATATATATATATATATATATATATATATATATAATGTACACACATGAGCATCTGTGAGTAAACCTCCCCTCATACACGGCGGCAAGTATATTATAACTGATGAAACGTTATTTGCTTATAGCGTTAAAAAGCAATAAAAACATTACTTTTGTGTATTGCAATTGATCCCAGTTAGTAGTTCTTGATTTGAACTATGAATTTTAGGGCGCAGAATTTGAAAATATTTATTTTAAAAAAAGTTATTTATGTAGAAAAGTGGCAAACAATGCCATTTTCAAAAGTTTAATGATTTTGAACTCAAAAAGTATACGTCGTACAAAAATTTTTTGTTATTTTATAAAAAAAGAACTTTTTTAATTATTAACAATTTTTTTTTTGTGTATAACAAATTATTTGACCATTTTTCAGGAATCCACCCTCGATATTCACAATCAGGGGGTTGAAATACAATATATCTCTTCATCAACTACGAAAACCCCCTGGCGTCCCAGACTACTAATTGTCTGTAACGGAACGATAACAATAAAAGACTAAACTAAATTGGTATGAAAGGACATAAGTTTGGGAAACCTGGGAAAATATTAAGGAGTCTTATATCCATCTGGTAACCAACAGCTGAGTAACAAGATCAAAGAAGCTTTCACTTAAAATTGTAATCATATTCTAGACTAAAATGGACAACAATGGATAAATTCGTACTTACTTTAGGTAGAAAGTGTTATATTCAATATATAACTGATATATCACACGAGTCTTTTCTTTTTTTAAATAAATTATTTGTGTGTACTTTTAATCAGCACCAGGATCAATGTGTCACATGGGAAAGTTTTTTTAGAAATCACTTCACATCAAAAAATGTCAGTACAGTTAACCTTTTCGATCTGGGATTTTTGCATATTAATCGACTCGCCCTGGCCATAAAAATGTTTTTCCTTTTAAATTTTGCAATAAATAACAAAAAACAATCAAATAAATTCTGTTTCATCAGCAGATTAATCACCGAACAGTATGATGAAACGTCCAAATGGAGTGAATTAATGTTTTCAGGTTTCGAATCAGGTATTGGACATATTTTATATAATAAATAAAACCCGTTTGCGTTTGGATTTTGTTTAAATTTACCAGCAGAAGCGAATTAATTACGAACTTTTTTCGTGAATGCGATAAATTGGATGGATTTTTGGAGCCGGGGACGAAGCAGATAACAAATGTAGCCGATATTTAATTTAATTATGTCATCCAAAATTCTAGTTCCGAATACCCGTGTTTTAAGATTTATTTTAAAAAAGTTATATCCAAAAATTACTCTAAAAAGTAAGAGGTAAATTTCCAGGTATTTTTTGTTGCAATTAATTTAATCATTTTGGATTTACGTATTTACTTGGCACTTTCTTTTGGTTGCTGAATATCTACAGAAACACAGCTTAAGAAAGGATTAGTAGAAAAAAAAAGGGTAATTATTTGGATTAAGTGATATTTAGGTAACTGTTTTTTTTTTTGTAAAATCTTGTCCACATGCATAGTTCATTGTTACTTTTCTGGAGATGCGCTATGGGGAAGCCCACCTCCAAGAAGTTTATAAAGCCCAACTCCAAGGAAGAAGACAGAAATACAACGAAAGTCTTCAAGAATATGAGGCGCATATAATGAGGTTAATAAATTTGACCTACCCAACATACCCTGAAGAAATAAAGCAAGAGTTAGCAGTGAATAGTTTTATTGAAGGTTTACACGACCCAAAAACAAGTTAGACACTAAGAATGGCCAGGCTGAAGAGAATTTCTGAGGATCTTGCTTATGCCCATCAGTTTGAAACAGCCAAACAGACCTCAAGGAACCAAGGAAGAGTCATAAGAAGAGTCAGTGTTTCCCGGGATGACCGCAATACCAATGAGGAGTTCTTCATGAAGTTAATGAGGGAGATGCAGGAATTTCTAAACAGACAAAAGGCACGTGACAACAAAAACACAACCTTCCAAGGCAAGAAAAGAATACGTTGTTGGAAATGTGGCCAAGAGGGGCATGTACAAAGCCGCTGTACTGGCAGTACTGCTCCTGACAGTGATCAGAATCAGGAAAACTCCAGCTTAAAGGGGCGAAAGCTGGCTAGGTGCTACCAAGCCCCACCAACAATAACAATTAAGGTATCCCGGCTGCAAAACAATGGTTCCAGCTTGGTAGTACCTGGAAAGATGTGCGATCGGGTATGTGAAATGGTATTAGATACTGGTTCTACTCACACCATTGTAAAGCCGAACATCGTGGCTCAATGTAAAATTGGTCTTCCGGAGAAGCATTATGTCCTGCAAACCGCCAATGGGGAAGTAATACATGTGAATGGGATACATGAAGCCAAAATAACCCTGGGAAGCACCTCTTTCAAACATATGGTCATTGTTGCTGATATTTTGGATGAAGTAATACTCGGTCTAGATGTCATGAAACACCAGAAGCTTGTCCTTGATCTTCCTCAACGAGTACTGCGAACTAAGAATGAAGAAATTGTTATGAATATACCGAAAAATAGTAACGTGTCGATCCGAGAAGTCGTACTTCTTGAAGATGCGATGTTACCCTCAAGTTCAGAATGTATAGTAAAAGTAAAGGTTGATAATTCCGAAGAAGATGAAATAGTTTTAGTTGAACCAAGTCAAGAATGCTCGTTGTATACAAAAGGGATTCTTCCTGCTAGAACACTGTTCCAGAATAAAAGAAGCCAAATATTTGTCAAGATGCTAAACTTGAAGGATTATCCTCAACAGATGAGAAAAGGTGACAAGATTGCTACCTGTCAACCTGTCGACGTGATAGTTACCGGTATCCCGTTGCAACCTGAAAAATTACCTCCTAGTCTACCTAAGGTACTTCAAGACCTGGTTAGTACGTCAACACCTTTACTAAATCAAGTTCAGGTGGCTAGACTAGAAGATCTTTTAAGAAGAAATCAGGATGTTTTCTCTTTATCAGATAGCGACTTAGGAAGGACCAAATACTTGTGAAAACTACTCCAACCAAGTTAGGAAGCAGCTGCAGGTCTTATACGAAGAAGTCCGTCGAAAGTTATAGAGAGAAAGCGACAGAATGAAGACTCGCTATGACCTCAAAGCCAGTACGGGTGGATTCATGGTTGGTGAAAGAGTTTGGTTATACAATCCGAAAAGAACCAAAGGGCGTTCACCAAAGCTTCACAAGTCATGGGAAGGTCCGTACAATGTAGTGACTCGACTAAACGATCTGGTGTACCGAATTCAGAAAAGCCCTCATGCGAAGATGAAAGTCGTGCATCTGGACAGATTGGCCCATTACCAAGATCAAGAAGGTTGATCGGGACGATCAAGGCTTGGAAGGGGGGCAATGTTACAAACTTTATAGCGTTGTACATTTCCTAGTATTAGTTTGTGTTCATAGTTTGTAGAGTTTTAGGTATATTTTCTAATGTAACGAACTTTGTAGCATTTTATATTTCATAGTATTAGTGTGAGTTTGCAGTTCATAGGGTTTTAGGTATATTTTCTACAAGTTTATAATTTATTTAAGTAATTTTATCTTTGTTAATTTCCTCAGGAGACGACTATGAAAGAAGGTCTGGAACTTTTTAGAGAATTCGATCCTTATTTTTAACATGGAACGCCTATGATAGAAGGTCTAGAAATCGCCGGATTATTCCTTTTTCTTGTTTTGATTACCTCATGTAGTATGGAAATCCTTCTAGGGAATTAGGGAATCTTCCGGTATCGATTAAAAGGGTATATAAAGGGTCCAGATCGACCTTCGCGGTCAGTATATTCTGAGAGTTTGTCCACGCAAGTTGAATTAATTTGACAAGTGTCAAAAGTAAGGTTGACAATAAAAAGTGATTAAAATAATACAGTGTGTGTAGTTTATTTGAACAATATGATAAATTTATAAAAATAGGTACTTTCTATTCGAAAAAATTGACTTTTGATGATTTTTTAAATATAATTTTTATTCTTCTTTTTTTACCACTCTGTACTAATAATTTTCAAAATGTCATAAAAAACTACTAACGTCAATCTTCGTCTACAAGAAAACTAACCCAAATTAAATAATAAAGACTTCTTTATAGGAAAAATTTATAGTTAAGTTTTAGTCCGCATTTTTGACATAAAAACACCAAAACGGTAAGACTTAAGTATAGAACATTCTTAATCTCTTGAAGTAATGATCCCTGAAGATGTCTCGTACAATCGTAGGCGAAACGTCGGATAATAATTCTAATTTGACACGATGTAAACCGAAGAACCATGATTTTCAAGGAAAGCAATGTCTTTACACCCTTCACCCGCAATACGTAAATCAATATTAAAGCATAACGGTTCAATTTCATCTCAAAAATCCTGTCCAACCCTAAAAAACATCCACAACATTCTGACAAATATACTGCATATTGAGGTATTAACATTTATCGAGTCTCGGTCATCAAATTTAGTCCCTCATCGACACGTAAAAGAGAGAATCCCATCGTTTCCGACGATCCCGTCGACTTGAGGGATAAATTGGAATCCTGGGAATACTCTATCCGTCCTATCAACTCCGCTAGGACTCCAATTATAACAAATGTGTGTTTGAATATGGACGAACACACGATTTTTGTGTTACTGACTTTTGAATGTTTATTTTTATGTGCAGTCAATAAAATACAGGGTCTTGGAATCGAGCTCTTTCTTACTCATGAAATTTTAATTTTGAAAATTTAGTGACTCTCACCACAGAGTATAAAAGATATATCCCAACTGGGTTTGTGTATATATTTGGGCTAACCTCCAAAGTTTTTGTAGGTTATAAATGACACAGTATAGACTATGAATAAAAAGTAACTACAACCATTGTCGGTTAGCTTGGAAAATGTGGATCAAATTTAAAACACATACATATATAAAACGGATAAAACCATACGCGAAACGAAATTGATATCTTTTTTAATTTTAATACTTTCCATATTTTTTCTTTCATACCATATAAAGCATGATACTTGGTTTTCAAAGTTAAAAAACTAATTGGTGAGAAAATTTACACAGTTTAGTTGTAAAAATGATTTTTAAATAATTGAAATGAATAAAATTATTGCAAACAAAAAGCAAATATGTTAGTGAAATAGCGAAATTAAAAGATAAAATAAAAGAAAAGATTGGCTAGAAGAAAATATGTTAAATACAAACTACCAGACAACCCCATCCTTGCGCTTCAAATATAATAATAATATATAATACGTCATATAAATATTTAATAATTCATTAAAATTACGTGCGAAAATCATACAAATACAATATATCAATTATATATTCATCTTTCTTTTTTTTTTTCTATTGCTTCTATGCAATCGGCGTCCATTTCATCATCGCAATGATTACTCTCACTTACATCGCACATGCCATTTTCATCATTATTCTCAATTTCATTGTACAGGGTGAGTCAACGATTGGATGAAGTAGGTTTGTGCCTTTTCGGTGAAATTAACAAAGAAACTATATTTATTGTTTGATACAGTTTATTTTTACTCAGATTTTAAAGATATTTAGGACTCTACAGGGTGAGCCAAAAAACTAGGACAGCATAAAGTTGTATTTTTTTTTAAATAGAACACCCTATATACGAATCGTATTTTCGATTTAGCTTATAATTTTAAATCTTTTTTATTAAGGGTTTACTATAACAAAACTTTATAGTTTCTGAGATAATTAAGTTTAAAGAAAAAAAGGCACATTTTCAAGCATCAATTCAATCCTAAATAACGTTTTCAATTTTGTGACAAATATATTCAAATTTGGAATTTAGCAAGGCCAAGGACAAGTTAACATAATTTTTACCTAATGTTTGCAATAAAAGCTACAGGGTGTTGAACACATCGGCTCAAATTTGAACAAGTTTAAAAAAAATCTTTTTTTTTAAATGGTACACCCTGTATATTTTCATGTTATTTAATAGAGTAATAACAACCCTAAAAGTTTTGTTCAATATATCCTATACCTATTTGTAATAGTTTTTGAGATATTTCAGTTTTTCTTATTTTCCATACTTTTTTACAGAAATAGTCTTCATTATCATAGTAGCCATGTAAAATAATAAAAAGAAACTACCGAAACAAACAGAATGTGGTTAAATATGATGAAATACATTATTCGTTATATTACAACGGCAATAGTTTAATTAAACATAATGTGAAAAAATTAACACAACAATAATGACAAGGCAAATACATATTTACTTTTATACTAAATTGAAACAAAAAAATTACCTATTAAATACTGAGATTAATTATTTCTTTTTAATAAGTGTTCGAATAAACGACCCTCTTGTGCAATGCACAAATTTAGTCTTTTTTGCAGATTTTCTCGGACCCTGGACAAAATTAGTTGCGTTATTGTTCTACAGGTATCCCTAATCCTGTTTCGCATATCTTCCACTGTTGTTGGTGGATTAACATACACCTTATTTTTAATATAACCCCATAGGAAGAAATCTAATGGGGTGATGTCGCAAGACCTTGGTGGCCACTCAATGAAACCCCCACGTCCAATCCATTTTTGCGGATATCATTGGTCCAAAAACGCACGAACTTCACAATGGTAATACGGAGGCGCACCATCGTGCTGGAACCACATACTGTCGAGCTCATCCCTATCGAGACCTTGAAGCAGTTGGGGTAGTTCTTCTTGTAGAAAGTTCAGGTAACTATGGCCATTTAGTGGTTCATTAAAAAAGTGGGGTCCAATAATTCGATTATGATGAATACCACACCAAACATTTAATGACCAGTGGTTTTGATGTTGCACCTCTCTAATCCAAAATGGGTTTTCTGTGACATAATAATGCATGTTGCGTCTATTTACGGCACCGTTACTTCTAAAAGTAGCTTCATCACTAAACATTACCTTGCATAATAAATTTGGATTTAATTGAATCTTCGCATTTATTGTACGACAAAAGTTTACACGACTTTCAAAATCCTGTCCATGCAATTCTTGGTGTAATTCCATGTGATATGGATGATACCTATATTTCTTGGTAGTACGATTAGCGGTGGATTGTGATGTTTCACATAATGCTGCTAACTGACGGCTACCAATATAAGAATTTTCCTGAACATTTAACAATACTTGTAGTTCTTTTTCTTCATTAGTTACTGGTTTGTTGACCACTTTACGTTTTGGATAATCAACAGTACCAGAAGAATCAAATCTTTGCATTAAGTTTTGAAAAGTATGGGTATTAGGCTGGCGTTGATCAGGATACTTCATTTTGTAAATTCTTTGAGCGAGAAGGCAATTTTTTTGAGCCTCTCCTATTGTATAAATCATATCTATTAACTCATTCTTTTAAAATTCATTTTACAATATAAGATGAATGCAAAAAAACCAAACTACACTACATAAAAACCAAAAGAAGTGATTGCGGTTATAAATTTGACACACAGAAAAATGTTCTTTTACATTGTTTTTGCCATGGCTACTATGATAATGAAGACTATTTCTGTAAAAAAGTATGGAAAATAAGAAAAACTGAAATATCTCAAAAACTATTATAAGTAGGTATAGGATATATTGAACAAAATTTTTAGGGTTTTTATTACTCTATTAAATAACATGAAAATATACAGGGTGTACCATTTAAAAAAAAAAGATTTTTTTTAAACTTGTTCAAATTTGAGCCGATGTGTTCAACACCCTGTAGCTTTTATTGCAAATATTAGGTAAAAATTATGTTAACTTGTCCTTGGCCTTGCTAAATTCCAAATTTGAATATATTTGTCACAAAATTGAAAACGTTATTTAGGATTGAATTGATGCTTGAAAATGTGACTTTTTTTCTTTAAACTTAATTATCTCAGAAACTATAAAGTTTTGTTATAGTAAACCCTTAATAAAAAAGATTTAAAATTATAAGCTAAATCGGAAATACGATTCGTATATAGGGTGTTCTATTTAAAAAAATACAACTTTATGCTGTCCTAGTTTTTTGGCTCACCCTGTAGAGTCCTAAATATCTTTAAAATCTGCGTAAAAATAAACTGTATCAAACAGTAAATATAGTTTCTTTGTTAATTTCACCGAAAAGGTACAAACCTACTTCATCCAATCGTTGACTCACCCTGTACATATCTTTCTCATCATTATTAACATTTTCATAGTCAAAATCATCGTCACACATATTATTAATTTCCTCTTTGTCATCATCGTTTTCTAAATCGCAGGAAATAAAATTTTCAGAGCAATTATCGCACTGTCCATCACAGTGGTCACACAAATCGGTACATTTCAAAAATTTCTGAAATTTTCGTAAAAATTTTGTTAATAAACTATTAGGTAATAATAATATAAAGGGAAAGAACAGTATAATATTTAATGTATAATTGAATATTTGTATGATTTTCTCTTATAATTTTTTGTAAAAATTTTGTTAGTAAGCTGTTAGATAATAATAATATAATGGAAAAAACAGTAGAATATGTAATATATAATTTAATATTTGTATGATTTTCTCTTATAATTTTTTGTAAAAATTTTGTTAGTAAGCTGTTAGATAATAATAATATAATGGAAAAAACAGTAGAATATGTAATATATAATTTAATATTTGTATGATTTTCTCTATAATTTTTTGTAAAAGTTTTGTTAGTAAACAAATTATTAATTAATATGACTAAACAAATTGCTACTATCATATAAATTAATAAAACAACATCAATATTATAAATATTACTTGTGATGCATAAGTTTCCTTGAAGCGCCAATGAATAATGCGCCTGAATTATGACAACCCGCCGACAGCGGCCTGCAGCAGCTATTTTCGATTAGAATCGGCCCAATTTTCGAAGGTTCACCGATCGTATGAAAGTGTATTTCTTGGATCCAAAAAATTCACAGGTAAAGCACAACCATTAAAAAGTATCTTCTGCAAATTTGAGTCCTTAATATTCATTTACCACGCCATTATGAATTTTTGAAAAAAATAAACGTTTTTTTCATCCAAAATTAATTTGTTTTTTCAGATCGGAAATAATACATCTAAATCCAATGCACGCATTAAAATTTTTTTTTCTCCATCCGGTGAAAAGTTATCGCAATTTTTTTGATGCAAAAATTGGTTTTTGCAAAATTTCTCGGCCCAAGAATGAAATTTTTTTAAAAGATTTTCAAAATATAAAACAACACAAATAATTTCCTCTAAAATTAAGAATTGTATCTTAACTAGGAAAGCGGAAAATTGAGGTTGAATTTTCAACTTTGACATCGAATTTCTCGGAAAATAAAAAACTCACATATTCCGGGTTTGACATACTTTTTTAGAATGATAATACCTATATTTATGTTAAATTTTAAATCGGTAGTTTGTTAATAAATGTCTTTTTTTTTTAAAAAAAAAACAACCAAAACTATAAATTTTGCGGAAAAAAATATATCTCGATAACTTATAGTATATGAATCGATAGGTTTTCAAATTTTCTACAACTTTTATTTGAAATATTTTTCGATACAACTTTGACTTTTCGAAATAAACTCAAAAAACGAAAATCGTGGCCATTTTTGGTCCGCCATTTTTTTTTGCATAGGTCTTTCAGAGTTACCATCGAGATATGTTTTATAGGATGTCGAAATGAACACATTCCCATCAAAAAAACCAATGTTACGTTTTTGTTAACAAAACAGCTCTTTTTTGATCTAATTTCCATGGGGTAATAAAGCGTCACCTATTTCCTTTTGGTTTTATGCTTATTTCTTTACTCACCTGTACCCTCCGCCAACGATTACCCCTCTGTCTCTCTTCTTCGTAACATTCTTCTAACCGCTCTATCATGCCGACAAATAGGGGTCGGAATGCAGCGGGAGCTTACGCTTACTCCGTTTACAACCCCATTGATATGAAGATGATGCGTCGGAATAAAGTAGTTTAGTAGGACGGAGTAAGTGCCGTGCAATAGAGAAAGAAGTACGTAAGAATTGGGGAGTGTGAAGTATGATACTTGCAATATTTATTATTATTTATTACTATTATTTTTTTAAATCAAATATTGTTTTACATATAAGGTGTAAATTAGGTAAAATCGATAGATTAGTTATGAGACAATAAACTTCATTTATAGAATTATTTTTAAGATGTTGTGTATGTATTAGGTAACGCGTGATTTCATGTTTAATTAATTTTACAATTAAATAAGGTAAAAAAAGGGGTATATACCGGAATGAAAGATAGTGAATTATAAAGGGTCTGACCGATTAAGAGGATCGAAACTGCCCCCTCGGTCATAAAAAAAAACATCCGGTTGTTCTACATCAAAAAGTATCCATACAAAAAAAATTTTAGCTACTTTTATCGTCACATAACCTCAAAAAAAATTAAAACGTCTTTTTTTGTTTTTTCACGATATCTTCGGTTCTGATAATCGTAGAAACTTCTTTTTTTGTAGGTTTTTTTATTACCTACAACAAGATATTTTTTACAAAAATTTTTGCTCGAAATTCAAATTTTTATAGGTGTTTAAAAATTTTTAAATTCAATAAAATAAAAACTAGGACAATATCAGAGCCGAAAAAAAATATGTTGTTTTTTAGACTCCAAACTATGTCCTACTTTGCCTACTTTAAAGTAGGCAACAAGACATCGAACCAAATTCCAATATCTACCGGCATAAGGCAGGGAGACAGCCTCAGTCCAATTCTATTCAATGTCATTATGGACGAAATTATCAGAGAGGTGAAAGAGGCCGGTAGAGGATATAGAATGGGAAAAGAAGAACTAAAGATAATTTGCTATACCGATGATGCAGTACTGATATCGGAAGACGAAGACAACCTCCAACGGCTCCTGTACAAGTTTAAAAAGACCGCTGAAGAACCAAGAAGATGTAAGCTCGCTGTACACAATCAAAGCATCGAACAGGTCATGTCATTCAAATACCTGGGAGCAAACATCACCAGCAATAGAAACTTAAAAGCAGAAGTTCAAGAACAAACAACCAAAGCTGTCGTAATATCAGGATACCTACGTGATATTATATGGAGAAATAAACATATGACGACACAAAGTAAGATCAGAATATATAAGACCTGCATACGATCCATAATGACTTATGCCATCGAAACAAGAGCAGACACATCAGCAACCAAAAGACTACTCCGGACAACTGAGATGAGAACGCTAAGAAGTATCACGGGTCATACATTACGCGACAGACTAAGAAACGATGAAATCAGAAAAAGATGTGAAATACAGGACGTCATAAGATGGGGCAGAGGAAGAAGGAGAGCATGGAGGGATCATGTCGACAGGATGACCGACGACCGAGTAGCAAAAATTGCAAAAGAAGGAATATCAAACTCCTCAAGGCTTCCTGGTCGACCGCCTAAAAGATGGAAAGAGAGCTGGACATCGGTGTCACAGGAACAAGAATAAACGAGATGCATTGACAGTCAATACAGGACAAAGTCCTATACTAAGAATAAGAAGAAGAAGGAACTATGTCCATGAATTTTTTCAGATTTTTAAAATTGGTGAAAAATAGTTAAAATCGCAAAAAACGGCATTTTTTCGCATTTTTATCGAGTTTTGAAGCATGGAATTTTCTTATATATATTTATATATATATATATATATATATATATATATATATATATATATATATATATATATATATATATATATATATATATATATATATATATAAATATACAACAGTTGATCTACAACCACCAAGCACAGAAGATGCCAAATAAGATTTTGGCGAAACGTCTGCAAACTTCTACAGGGGACCAAACGAACGAACGGATGTATTCTCGGATTAATACTGAATCACATGTTCCCATCCGTGAAACACTACGCAACAATATATATATATATATATATATATATATATATATATATATATATATATATATATATATATATATATATATATATATATATGACTGTTTTTTTAAGCCACTCACTGAATTGAATATTTTTGTGATACATGTATAAAGACCGATAACAATAAAGTCCCTATTCACATTCATTCCTATTTCGTTACAAACCATTTAAAAAATCAGATCAACAAACCCGCTTATTTAAAAAAGCAGCTTAATCGTCCTTCTACCTCGACCTTAGTCTATCGTTGAGGCTATTTAATTTCCCCAAGTATTCAAATAAATCTGGTTAAAAGCCCATAAGTGGAAGTGCGTTCCTGAAACCGGTATAGCTTAAACTGGCGTAAAAAGACCTGATCTTAGATAAAAGCTGTTAACCGAAGAGGTATGGCACTAAACGAGCATGGCCTAAGTAAATACAGTCGTTGGTGAGACGCGCAAATAAGCATTATTGTCATAACATAAGAGTCTAGCCTTGGGCTACGACTAAACCTGACATAATGAGCGCGTTATCTTTGCTTTTATAGTTGATCCTAAATCAGAAGTTATGAATAAATTTTAAATGGTTTTTTACTCTAATAAAAACCGTGGGTGTATTGGTATCGAAAAGTGCTTTATATTTTACCCTACTTTTTGTCAAAATAAATATGATAATAAACAATTGTAAATTTTATACACTTATGGGCATACTTATCAAATATTAATTGTTAAGGATAATTTTAAATTAGCACCATAAATATACATACAAGGTGTCAATCTGAAAACTTCCCACTCTTAACAACCCCGTTCTACTGAATAATATTGAAAATCGGAAAGCCAAGTTAGTTTAATTTTCAAGAGAGACATTTTTCACGAATATTTGTAGTCTTCGCGATTCAACCCCCTGGGGGTGTTACTCCACAATTTTAACTGGGAAGGGAGATTAAGTAGCACACCATTTTAAAGCTTATTGAATTTCCGTTAAAAAATGCCAGATATACAGGTTATTCACCCTTTACGGCACGCAATATTGCGGCCAAAATACGTGACTTTTAAAAAGTTTTATTTTTGGGATATGTGGGGGTCTAATAGTTACTTTTTAAAATTATTTTCATATTATACAGGGTGTCCAAAAGTTGTTTTTTTTAAATTGAACCCCCTGTATATTAGCTAGATATTTTTCGAGTTTTTGCACTGGCCAGCCTCCTTCAGCCACCAAATACAATAACACTAGAACCGGGTGACATCTTAGCCAGTTTTGACGTAAAATCTTTATACCCCAGTATTCCGGTGAACGAAGCACTGCTGCTTATAAAAGATAATGAAGATCTCCCACAACACATCATAGATCTATCGCAACACTGCCTTAAAAATGCATACTTCACATACAAAGAGCAAATATATAGACAAATTGAAGGTGCCGCTATGGGCTCATCTCTATCTCCTGCAGTTGTTAATCTTTTCATGATCTACTTCGAAAAACAAGCCATCGAGAGTGCGAGTCTAAAGCCTAAACTCTGGATACGATAAGTGGACGATATACTTGTGGTATGGTCCTTCGGACAAGATCGCCTCTCCAATTTCCTTGAACACCTAAACTCCATCCATCATAAAATTGAATTTATACTAGAAGTAGAAAAAAACAATCAACTGCCCTTTCTGGACATACTCATCACAAAAACAGCACAGGGACGTCTCGAACACACAGTCTACAGAAAGCCAACCACACAGATAGATATCTAAATGCGGAGTCCCACCATCACCCATCGCAGATACAAGCTGTGGCGAACACATTGATATCCAGGTCAATCAACCTAACCGATGCCGCAAATAAACATCAGGAAATGGAGAAAATCACATATGCTTTGCGACGAAACGGGTACAAATCACACACAATTAAAAAGGCTATGAAACAACACACAAAACCACGCGCAACACAGGAGCCCACCGACAACACCGCAAAAACCACACTGCCATACTTAAAAGGGGTCACAGATAGAATAGGACGGATTCTAAGAAGAAACAATATCCAAACAGCTTACAAACCTCATCAAACCATAAGATCGACACTTAAAAACCCCAAGGACAAAATTTGGTTAGAGAATCCAGGGGTCTACAGTATATCCTGCGGGTCCTGCCACAAATCATATATAGGACAGACAAACAGAAGAATATCAGCTAGACTCGAACAACACAAGCTATTTACTAAGAACAAACAAACCACGTCGGCACTATTTCAACACCACATCCAAACAGGACAAAAAGTTGATTTTGAGTCATGCAAAGAAATAGTCAATGTTAATAACCTCAGAACAAGACTTGTTCGCGAAGCAATAGAAATCGAAAAAAGTGGCGAACTAAACAAAAGAGACGACGCATTAAATTTGCCAGTCACATGGTAATCCATCATCAAACGAACAGAAAACACCACATCAATATCGGTAAAACAAGTACAACCGGCAACGTCGGCAAGCACACGCGGCACGAAGGAGGAGTCACCACCGAACAATCTTCGGTACAACCTACGATCACGAACGATCACGAAAAGTATAAAAAGCCTGCGCAATCTAAGAAACATCAGTTCACTTTCCAAACTTCGATCAGTAAGCATTGAAAATGCCAAGTGCGACCTTGGCCAAACGTCTGTAAGATCTTTCAACAGGAAACAATGGCGAGCGGATGAACTCCCGGATAAACAATAAAGCATATATATTGTCTCTTTCTAGACTTATCAGGGTACCGACATGCACCTGTTTGCGCAAAGGACAGAACAGAAGGAAGCATGCAACACTGAACTTCCCGCGTTCAGTGTTGTGGAAGAAACCACATGAGTTCCCGAATTTCAAGTAACTACAGCAAGTGGTTTTGTTAGAAGTCTAAATAAACCTTACCTATCATTTTTTCCTAAAAAAAATATGGTTCAATTAGAAAATGATCTAAAACTTTTCCCCACACATTGAGGGACCATCTATTCTATGAAGGGGTTCTCATGAAATGTGGATTGGAAGTAGCGTAACAATGAATATTGTGCCTTATGCTGGCACCCACAACATAAATCTTGCCAGTCTTTTCAGTTTCTTCGACAAATTCACTTTAAAATATTTTGGTACGAAATTGATAGTCTATATCTAACTTAAACTGACCTACACCACTGTACATCCTAATAGACGCGGTGAAATCCATTTAAGGGGATGACATGAGGCAGGTAATATGCAAACAAAAGTCAAATTTTAAGTAAGTAAACATTTTAGTACTTAAAGACAGCTCGTAAAGTAGTGGTAAAGGGAATAGTGAAAAAATGATTATTTAGAAAAAAATAATCAATAAGTATGATGATTAAGATGACTTTGTTGTAAAAAGATTTTAGGTAATTATTTAGCCTCTTTGTAGAGTTTTGATTTTAAATTAAAATCAAGTAAACGATGACAGTAACCTTAACAACTCTATTTTTCTTTTAAAAGTTGAGAGTTCAAGTAAAATATTTTCCTTGTTTCAGCTATATTTAATTTAACTTTAAAAGTTTGGGACATCAAACAAAAGTTGGAATATAAGTTATACATACTTTCATTGAATTTTAGCTGACGTAGTTTTCGTGATTCATATATAGGTAATTCGTAGGAGTTAACCTAAACTTATAAAAATTCAAAGTATTTCAAAAAATTAATATTTTCAAATATATATATATATATATATATATATATATATATATATATATAAACTAGTTAATATTGGGATGTGCAGCAAGTGACAGAGTACTCTTTAAAGTTAATCCAAGCTTTCGATAATCTATATTATCATTTTCATTTTCAGGGTCCCAGACCAGTTCACAACAAATTGTTACATAAAATTGGTTTTAAAATTTAAATTAAAATAAAAAATAGGAGGAACCATTTTGTTCGTTCCTTCCCGAGTCACATGTAACTGTAAAAAAGTGCGTCGCGCCACCGGTAAATTAAAAGGGAATATATCAAAACTCGACACAAAAAAAGTGCTACTCTAAAGATAGAGATCACATTATCCGGCCTCGACAACCAAACGAAATACGAATTCCGCAGTTTAAGTAAAATGTCGCACCAGTTGTGTGTTTTTTAAGCCAACAAACATAGAAAAGAGAGAAAATGAAATAGGAAATTCTCGGCTATGCAGACTCGGAGCGGAAGAGCAAGTTTCGCGTGTCGAGTTTTGATATATTTCTTTTTTAATGTACTCTCGCGCCACCACATGGCGGTTTTATACAACATTGTTGCTATTTGTGGTTCTTGTGTTATTGAGTGAACCATCGAGATGAAATGATGATGGTTTGTACCGAATGCAATGGCCTGATGAGTCCCATGCTAGGAGGAAACAGAGCTGTCTTTATTTTTCGGACCCGGAGTTTTTCCATGATCTTGGAGTTCTCCGCACTTTTTAACATCAGAGTAATATTTATCAACGATCTTTGTCTGCATAGCTAAGAATTTCCTATTTTATTTTAAAATTACAAGGACGATAACTTCTCTGTCTCTCTTTCTCTCTCTTTTTCTCTCTCTCTCTCTCTCTCTCTATATATATATATATATATATATATATATATATATATATATATATATATAAATTTACAAGCTTTTACCAGAAACGAAACTAACGAACGGATGTACTCCCTGATTAATACAGAAACACATGTGTCCATGAGATGGGTATATTAAGTAATGATATTGTCTCTCACTGGAGACAGTTCTTTCAGTCCTCATAGCAGTCCTGGAATTGGAATAGCCCCTCAGTTAATCATTAATAGGCGTTTGAAGGCTGTCGAGTGTCCCAAAGTGATGCTTTGCGGTGATTTTTCAAGAGAAAAAGTCACAAGGACTCAAGTTAGGCGAATAAGGAGGCTGAGGTACTACAGGAACGTTTTCACTGGCCAAAACCTCGCGTATTAAAAGTACTGTGTAATAAGATGCAATGTCGTAATGCACTTGTTGTTTTTGATGGTTGATTTTACACGCACATCTTTTTCGAGAAATTCTCGGTAAAAGTGTGAATTAGCCGGAGACACAAACTTTTTCTGGGGCTATCGAAGAAGCAAATCAGCATGCATTTGAACTTCGACTTGCTCTTTCTTGCTTTTTTCGACCTTCGAGAGTTTGATGTGTGCCATTCCATGCTCTGGCGCATGGTTTCTGGGTGGTTCTTAAACACTCAAGACTCGTCACCAGGAATGACGTGTTCCAGAAAATGGGAATTATATTCAGCTGATTCCAAAAAACTTGTCCTTTTGGTTTTGCTAAAGATTTTTGGGAATAATTTTTGAGCAAATTTTTCTCATCTTAATTCATTAGTTAAAATGTAATGAACGGTGGTGTGAGTTAAATTAAATTCGTCTTGGATCATTTTGACTGCCAAACGATGATCTGAACTCACAAGATACCTGATTATGTCGATATTTTCATCAGTTCTTGAAGGTGAAGATCTTCTGCTGTGTGGTTGATCTTCAAGCGACTCTCTTCCTTCTGAAAATGCATTAAACAATCGAAAAACCTGGGCTTTTGACGAAACAGTGTCTCCGTATATTTGGAACCAAACCAGACCATTGCTTGAATTCAAATTCCTACTGACGACAGGGGCGGATCCAGCCTCTCTTTGGGGCGGTGATATCACAAAAGTACAGTATGGCAAGAAAAACAAGTTGTCAACGGGAGGGGGGGGGGGAGTGCAAGCAGTATACTCATTTCTAATATAAAAGGCAGAATGGGTTCTATTTTCCTGAACTCAAAGCTTTTGGGAGGGGGGGGCGATCGCAAGCATACAGACTCCTATACTCCATTCAAGAACTAGAGAGAGTAATAAAACTGTTACCGAAACCTCTAACGTACCTGCTCCAGTACCGCAGGTAACTGAGAACTGCTGTAAATTTAATTATATTTCATTATATTTAAATATATTTTATAAATTTACTGCAACATAGAATTTCTGATAGTTTAATTTAATTTCTGTCAGTGAGCAAAGTACAACTTACAGTTTTTTCTTAGTGATTTATCTTGTTTGCGTTTGTTTTTATATATTATTTGAGATTAATGAGATACCCAAAAGATATGGCTTTCACCTCTATATTTATTCCAAAATCGTTAAACCAGGGCATTTTTTCCTCAACGAAAAACTTATTACGATGAATGTTTATGCTGCCTTAAGATATCAATATCTAGATAATAATGTTAAAGGCTCTGTTGAGATATGTTCTAACATGACAGGAGTTGGAAAATCTACTATGTACTGAATACTGAAGGAGAAAAAACGACTGGAATTGTTAATACTCCCAAGCCACATCCGATCACAGGCAAACGAAAAACCTCGTTGGAAGAAGAGATGAAAACTGCAATTAAAGGGGTTGTATATACATTTTATTATGAAAAGCAAATCCCAACCATCTACAAAATTCTAACTAAGATCATTGAAGATCGCGATTTACCTGAAATTAAAAGAACTGATCTCTGGAAATTGCTCAGAGAACTTAATTTTTGTTAGGAGAAACCAGATAGAAAATCTGTTCTTATAAATCGTCCGGAAACTGTCCGTTGGAGACGTAAATATCTCTCTCAAGTAAAAGGTAGAGTTGCTAGAAAAAACACAATTAATAAAATTAGTAATTTAACTAAACTTTTGAAAGATTTTTTTGAATAAAGTTACTGCGGAAAATTGGGAAAAATCCATGTAATAAAAGAATAAAACAAAATGTGAGAACTCGATCTCATAATCGGTGAGATAGAGGAACCAATTATAATTAATTTTAGCGAAGATAATTTCACTGACTTTGATTAGGAATTAGATACATAATGTTCACCAGGGTAAACACAATTTATTATTTAAATTTTTGTTTTTGTTGTATTTTATTGTTTAATGTTGTTTATATGTTTTTTTATTTTTTTATATATTTTTATTTTAGTGTGTCCCACTCTTTAATTTTATATATATTTAATTCTAATTAGCCGTAAGTTTTTTATTATTTTATTATTGTGTTTGTGTCTTTTTCTTAAGCGTGTAGAATTAACATGTTTATCCTATTTTTTTTAAAAGTAAATTAAATTAAGATATCAGTACAATAGAAATAATAATAAGTAGGTCTAATTTTAATTACAACATAAAAAAAGTAATTACATTTGAATCCGTTTTTAGTGTTTAATTGTAATTCTGCAGATTGTTTAATAAATAAATAAACTGAAACATCAAATACCCTAAAAATGTTTTTAATTAATAATAAAATGACCGATAGCCCCAAAAATATTTTATTATTATATGGACGAATTTATTTTTTTTTTATATGTTTAACTTTTTGTATTTTTGACAATGGATATTTTGTAAGTATTTAAATTATAACTTAGAATTTTTTCAGAGAATAATCCTACATTTTAGTCTATTATTATAGACCGGTATTTTTGATTATAAAATTTCTAACCCATTCCTGTGAAAAATATACGTGTCTAACAAATTTTGCTAAAAACACCGGACTAAAGAACACAGGTAGTTTGCGAAGAGAAAAAGGGTAAAAAATGATTTATTACTCTCTCTAGTTCTTGAATAAACTATAGTATAAGAGGAAAAAATTGGGTCCATTTTCCTAAACTCAAAGCTCTTGGGGGGAGCGATCGCCCCCACCGCCCCCCTCTTGGATCCGCGCCTAACTGACGATGTATTATAGGTTCACCTGCCGCCACTCCAACTCCCGCGTTCCAAGTGTTGTTAAATCAAACACTATGTTACGAGTTTTATTACTGTAAGAAAAAGATGAAAACAATAATAAATATAGAAACTATTTAAAAAAAAACTGGAAAAACTGTATTAATTATTACCAAATATTTTACGACATTTTATCTTGGATAAGAAAAGTAATAGTGCCTGAAAAATTGCTCTATAATAGCAAATTTTTCTTGGATGAAATGTCAATATGGAATTTATTTTCAGAATATATTTGTAGTGTATTTGAACCCAATAATACAGCTGTAAATAGGATTCCAATATCCCTGGATTATTATTTCTGTAATAGTAAAATAAATAGACTTCATTGACCTTAATATTTATAAAATTTAGATATCCTTAATTCTGAAATTCAACATTATAATTTAATTTGTGTCAGTGCTTGGCTATAAATAAATAAACTGCAGGAAAAAAAAATTCTAAGAAGAAATCTATTATTTCTAAAATTCATACCACAAAAAATCCTTAACTAGAATTTCCGAGCCTGTTAATATTATTCTGGAAGTTCCAATCAATATATTGTAAATTTGGAAACATTTTATAAAACCCCTAAAATTTATTATCATGTGGGTAACTGGAAATAACATTTTATTGATTTATAATTTTAAAAACCTGATCAATAATCAAACTATTACGCATAGAACGAAATTTATTACACTTCCAACCGTTTTATATTGGGCCCCCTAACCGCTACAAATATCTGTATTTAATTCCTAGATATCTTCAAAAGGAAATCAAACCAAATTAATACGTCGTAAAAAACCTTTTAAACTTACAATCTCCAGTAATAAATGTTACGAGGATTATGAATATGATAATTCTTTGATTTATTGCCTTTTACGTGGGAAGTTTGAAAATGTGTAACCAATAATATAGAACCAAGTTTTTTTTTCTATCTAAATATTTTAATGACTGTGAAATCGATATATTGCTCAAAATTTAAATACTGATCAAATATCACGGCTGTTTACATAATTTTATTAGTTGTGATGAGTTATAAATTATTTTAACTAATTTTAAAGAAAATGTTATTAAGAAGACATATGAGATATTCGGATATTGGTTTAAAACTTTTTTATTATAAAGGCCGTCCATAATGGGTTTTTTGGAATTTTTGACGCTCCCCACCCCATCACGTGATGGAACAGGATTTGTTATCATCCCCCCTCCCCCCTGGAATATCATGTGATACTTCAATATTAAATTTGGAGTCTTGCTTTGAGTTAAATTTAGTGCGATGTGAAAGCATTGATGTATCTTAACGGCTTGTTAATAGTAGAATGGTTTATCTTATCGCTGATATGTTATTATCTCGCTGTAATTATGTTTTGAAAATAAAGATTTCAAATTGTCTTCTTCTTCTTCCTCTTGTTATAGGCTTACAGCCTGTTTTTTCCAACTCAATCATTCATCTCATTTGATGTTGAAATCCAGGACTCTCTCCATCTTTTAGGTGGTCTACCTATTGGTCTTCTGGTTTCCGGTGTTCCATCTCGGGCGATTCTCGCTATCCTATTTTGCGCCATTCTTCCTACGTGCTCATTCCAGGCTCTTCTGCGCTTCCTTCCCCATCTTACTATATCCTGCATTCCATGTTCCTCGCGTATTGTTGCATTGCGTATGTGATCTCTTAATGTGTATCCCGATATTCTTCTTAGTACTTTCATTTCGGCAGTTCTTAGAATTGATTTTGTTTTTGTGTTGTCAGCTCTCGTCTCTATTGCGTACGTCATTATCGGTCGAATACAGGTCTTGTAGATTTTTGTTTTTGCCTCCTTGCTCATGTATGTGTTGTGCCATATTATATCCGCCAGGCTTCCTGAGATTCTATTTGCCTTGTTTACTTGGTTTCTTATTTCTCTTGTTCTATCTTGGTTTGCGGATATCTCAACTCCTAATTAATTAAAGGTCATGAGTTGTTCTATTGGTTTGTCATCCACTACTAGTTTGCATCTTAAGGGCACTTTGCTTATTACAATTAACTTAGTTTTATCGATGGATATTTTCATGTTGAATTGCTTGCTTATGGTGTGGAATGCAAATAGAAGTCTTTAGAGATCGTCTTCATTTTCCGAGACTATGACGGTGTCATCAGCGTAACATAATATTGTTAGTTCCCCGGTATTCATTCTGTACCCTGGTGCCGCTCTTTTGACGTTCTCAATTATTTGGTCCATTACTATATTAAACAGTAATGGACTCAGAAAGTCCCCCTGTCGTATGCTCGACGCTATCGGTACATCCTTACTTAGGTTGCCGCTTACTGAGATTTGTGTTGTGGTGTTGGAGTTTAGTTGTTCAACTTTTTCAATTTCAAATTGAAATTATTAAAAGTTGTAAAAATAATTAATTTTGTTAATAAGATTACTTTCGATCGCGTTTGACAAATTCTATTTTCAATTTATTATAGATAATTGATTAGAAAGATATAACAAATTTTACAGTAGGAAATATCACGTGATTGGTTTCAAAACCCCCTCCCACATTAGGTGAGGATGTTTTTGTGAACTCCCCTCCTCAAGATGATCACGAGATTTAGGGATGGCTCCATACCTCATGAAATTTACAGATTGTTTCTCGGCTTTCCCTGCTCTAAATCTTTCATGTCCTTGTAGCTACTGTAGCGGCTGGTGACCATTTAGACAGGTAGCGTCAATACAGGGTTGGGTTGTTTTTAATCAAATATATTGCAAAAAAAATTCACAAAAGACCTAATAGCTACCATGCAACGTCAGTGAACATAAAAAATGGCAAAGTTAACCTTAAACTCCTAAATGTTATAAACTTTTATATAAAATAATTTAATTTGTTTGTTACTTGGCTAAGTACTTACACTACTTACCTGCGTAAATTTTCCCTTGCTGCTCGGTCATCTTAGTACAAAACTGGTGATTAGTCATTAGACTAATCCTTGGACGTTTTTGTAGCTTTTACAAATTGCTCTGCAACTAGTTTTATTGGGATCTATTTCCTTGATATTAAATTGCCATATATAGTGTTCTTTGAATAAAAACTATACCACTCCATTGAAGTGGAACACAACCAATAATAAAACACAATGAGTACGAATTACTACCCATTAACAATTTGTAGACAAACAAGACCCGATTCTGCCTTTTATACTAGGAATGTGTAGGCTTCTGGCATCTTCTCCCACCTCTCGATTTGTTTTTTCTTGCCCCCCCCCCCTCCCTCCTCCAAGAGCTTTGAGTTCACGAAAATGGACCCGATTCTGCCTTTTATACTAGAAATGGGAATGTTGCTGGCGTCTCCTCCCCCGTCGACAACTTTCTTTCCCTTGCTATGTTCTACTTTTGTGATATTACCGCCCCCCCCCCCTCCCTAAAGAGAGAGGCTGGATCCGGCCCTGCAAACAAGTAAGCGAGACATGATAAAAATTCTGGCAGTAAGAACCGCTGAACCTCTAAAAACACGTTCTGACAAAGCAAAAAGAATATGCCTTGATTTTTTCTTTACCGTGAAAAATAAAAATTTAATTTTTTAATTCTTCTTAATAAGAATAAAAAATACAGAAAAATATACATATATACCTACTTGTAAAACACAAGTTTAGTAAGGTAAATATAAATATAAAATTTATAAAAATATTAAAATATTATTCAGTGAGTTATTTACGTGGGGATTTATACCCGATAATAGAATACATCTTATAAATATAATTAAATCCTCTCTACTTGTTTCCGAACTAATAGTTATTATGTAGAAATTTCAAAAAAAAATCAAAATAAATCAAAAGATTCACGATTTTTTAATTAAATCAATTATTTTTGCTTTTTTTTTTAAATCAAATTCATCTCAACCATGAAACAAAATATTGGATCATACCCTTACCTATAGTCATGGTAAGAGCCGTTGGAATCCATGAATTTGATGTTTAATTTCCAGGAATCTGAACAGGTTAAATTGTAAATACTTGTTGGTTAGAATTGGTTTTCAAAACAACAAAAGACACGCGACCTGGGAAATTTGTTTGCAACGACGTCATTCTTTCGCGTGCGATGTGAGAGATGGAAAGATATTTTCTCCCCTCTTAGCCACACCAAACTGTCATTTTTTGATAGAGAGAAATCCGAAAATTCTGATTTTTGATGCAGCTGTTTAGGTAAAAGTGAGCTTCGTCACCAGGGCTCGTCCTAGACTCTTGGCCGTCCATGTGCAAAGTAAAATTGGCCGGCATTTTTTGCAAACCTTCTTTAACTTTTTAAATTAATTACTGTCTTATACACCTTTGATATATGTTACCAAATACTCGAAAAATAATCTGTATATAAGGATGTACAAGGAGGGAAATTTGTAGAAATATGTTTGCTAGGGATAAATAAATTCTTACCTTTTTCCCATCAGTTGTCACAATAATTGCCTTTAACTACAAACTTCACTTTCTCTTTATTCAAATCTGAAATAGTGCAATACAAACTTTTGCTTTTTCGCCATAAAAACAATTTTGCACTATCCAGATTGTTATTCTCAGTTATAAACGTCTTGGGGAATTACAGATCTTTTTATAAACCTCTCAACTGGTTCTAGAATGATTAATGACGGGAATGCTTCATTTCATTTGCAATTATACAAGATAAATAAGGATAATGTCGAATATTCTCAAATTCTCGATATATAACTAAATACACTGTTCATGCCGCATGCGGGAGGTTTTCTCACCTTTCAATGGAACAGAGTACCGCAACAATTGATTGCGCACGTCAAAAGAATCACTCAAATTAACATCTCCATTTTTGTAATGCGTTTTCGTTACTAATAAACTCTCTTCCACAATACCATGTGGAATTTTCTTATATGCCTGAATTCAAATTAAAAAACTACCAGTTAAAAGATGAAAATAGTACCCAATTCGCAATCCAAGTCCATGTTGAGTAAGTCTTTATTATGTGTATTATACACCTTATGTTCGTGCAAATAATACACCAGTAATCTACAAGAACTTAGCTAGTAGCTAGATACTATTTTAACTTATATAACCGCCTGATAATTATAATTATATCCGTCGATTTATCTAACAAAGTAATTCATTGACGCCCATAAACGTGTAAATTGAGTTTAAAAAAATAGAAATTACCTTTTTTATTGTAATGATTAACATTCTTGATGTCATAAATATTGTTTGTTCTATTCGTGATAAAATATTGTAATTGTGTAGGTAACTGATTTATGAATAATAGCAATGCTTCGAGATTATTCCGCGTTCAATTTATTGATATTGGTAATGTCAATCAAACGATAACGGGAATATTTTATTGACTGTGTTACTGCTTTTACCACAACATGGATAAAAGTATGTGTGTAATTTTTGCCAGACCTTGTCACATAAACCTACTGGAATTTTGAATAATTACTTATAAAAATAAAAAAAAAAACACTATTATTATTTAAGGTTCAAGCTGTACCGGAAATTTTTGATAGAACACCCTGAGTGGCATGGGATTAAGAATATATCATACGGTATGATACAGCAGGCGCGGATCCAAGGATGGGGGGCGGTGGGGGCGATCCCCCCCAAGAACTTTGAATTTAGGAAAATAGACCCGATTTCGCCTCCTATATTATAGTTTATTCAAGAACTAGAGAGAGTAATAAATCATTTTTTACCCTTTTTTTCTTCGCAAACTACCTGTGTTCTTTAGTCCGGTGTCTTTGACAAAATCTGTTAGACACATATATTTTTCATAGCAATGGGTAAGAGTAAGTAATAAAAAAATAACTGTCTATAATAATGGATTATTTGGGTTGGATAACAATAGACATTTGGAAGTGTGAAGTGTTAAAAAGAATTTTAATCCTTGTTATAGGCGTCGGTAGGAGGTTCGGTAATAAGCTTAAAATATTATTATTTTATTTCTTATGATTTCTAATAATTCACATACATTAGAAAATATAGATAATTTTGACATATTTAACACAAATCACAACTGTATTTTTATTATTTTTAATTTGGGCATAGAAACCGTTTTAGGCACATTCAGACTAAAACGTAGCCTTTTTCTCTAAAAAAATTCTAATTGATAATTTAGATACTCACAAAATACCCATTGTCAAAAAAACAAGAAGTTTAACGTATATAAAAAAATAAATTCTACCATTTAATATCAAAATTTGGGGCTATCGGTCATTTTATTATTAATTAAAAACATTTTTAGGACATCTGACGTTTCAGTTTATTTATTTCTTAAGCCATCTGCAGAATTACAATTAAACACTATAAAGGGATTCAAATCTTTCAAAAGTTCAGTTAAATAACTAATTTTGTAGGTTGTGTTATTTCTAGCAACTCTACCTTTTACTTGAGAGAGATATTTCCTTCTTAAACGGACATTTTCCGGACGACTTATAAGAACAGATTTCCTGTCTGGTTTTTCCCAGCAAAAACTAAGTTCTCTGAGCAATTTCCAGAGCTCAGTTCTTTTAATCTCAGGTAAATCCCGATCTTCATTGATTTTAGTTAGAATTTTGTTGACGGTTGGGATCCGCTTCTTATAATGAAATGTATTTTATTGCAGTTTACATCTCTTTTTCCAACGAGGTTTTTCGTCTGCCTGTGATCGAATCTGTCTTGGGAGCATAACAATTCCAGTCGTTTTTTTCTCCTTCAGCATTCGGTACATAGTAGAGTTTCCAATTCCTGTCATGTTGGAACACATCTAAACAGAGCTTTTAACATTATTATCTAGATATTGATGTCTTAAGGCATCGTAAACATTCATCTTAATAAGTTTTGCGTTGAGGAAAAATGCCCTGGTTTAACGATTTCGGAATAAATATAGATGTGGAAGCTATATCTTTTGGATATCTTACTAATCTCAAATAATATATAAAAACAAGCCCAAACACGATAAATTACTAAGGACACACTGTAAGGTGTACTTTGCTCATTGACGGACATTAAACTAAACTATCAGAAATTTTATTGTTGCAGTAAATTAATAAAAACTTATAATAATTAAATATAATTAAATATAATCAGATCTACGACAGTCCTCACTTACCTGCGGCACTGGAGCTGGTACGTTGGAGGTTTCGGTAACAGTTTTATTACTCTCTTTAGTTCTTGAATAGAGTATAGGAATGTGTATGCTTGCGATCGCCCCTCCCCTTTCCAAGAGCTTGGAGTTCAGGAAAATAGAACCGATTTTGTATTTTATATTAGGACCGTGTAAGCTGCTGGCACTCCCCCTCCCCTCGTTGACAACTCGTTCTTCTTACGATAGCCCTAATTATTTAATTTTGGTTGGTTTCTTGATAGAAGAGGTTCTACTTTAATGCACTGCATTGGTATTTTAATAATAAATTAATACAGGGTGGTTAAAAACTAACATTAAAAAAATCGTTAATAATTAATTGTTTTTAAATTTAAAACCCCTATTCCTATAATGTACTCTTATTTAGCATTAAAAATAAGGGTGACTTTGAATAAAGCTGTCTATTCGAAAAATTTGTAGCTTTTGCAATATTGGCAATTAAAAATTTTTGTATCATGAAAACGCTATAGGGTTATTAAGTTTTATTATTAGTTGGTCATGACGGCGAAACGCGACAATGGAGCATTACAGAAATGTCACTTTTTTTTGCCATTTGATTACATTATATGCTCAAATTTGTTTATTATTTATGGGAAATGCAACAAAGTTTTATCAAGAATATGTCAGACATTTGCTGATACATATCTAAAACAACAGAAACCGTCACAAAACTGTGTTAAACGAAAATTGGAAAATTTCAAAAATTTTGGCACTGTTAAGGCAAAAATGCATAAAAGGAAATGTATTCTCAATGGTGAAAATGTTGAAATTGCAATTCTGGGATATTTTACGGTATATCCTATAACATCCTTAAGATACTATAAATTACAATTTACGCTGGAAATTGAATTTAGTAATGAAATTAATTTCCTCGATTTGACATTAATCAGAAACGTAAATACCGAGAAACTTAAAACTAAATGGTACACAAAAAACACCTTGGTAGGCCGTTATCTTAATAAAAATTTACACTATTCTACATCTCAAAAAAACAGTAAAAAAATAGGATTAACAGATAGAGCACTAAGCTTGACATCACCAAAATATCAGCCAGAAACATTGAGAAAGTGGGGAAATTACATAAAGAAAATATTTTTTTACATGAATAGATAAATAAAATAATTAAACGACGTACTTTGTTGTATGTCACAAAGCCCAAAACTGCCTATCGCCACACTTTACACCTTTAAAAAGTAAAGTCCCTTCAAAAAAAGAGATCAAATATAATTTACTTCATACCATGTAAGAATTGCTCATAGAAATTCATAGGAATGACGATCCAATACCTAGACAATTGATTAAATGGATACAAATATACAAATAATGCAGCTACGGCTCTACACAAACATGAAACTAATCTTAAGCATGAGTTTGATTTTGGAAATAATAAAATTTTAACGCAAGATGCAAACTATCATAAACTTCTAATGAAGGAAATGATTCACATAAAAAGAGAACATGTCGTAAATGACAAACAAGACATAAGCAATTTAAGCCAAATTTACCACAATTTAATCCGCTGAAGATATTTTTAAACAATCGTCAAAACTTATTACTTACCTCTGTATAACCACCAAGAATTATTCCACACCCGCTACACATTATTACATGCTTCTCAGGTATTTTATATATAAAAAAAATCCAGGCAATGGCAGTAAATGATCGTACTCGAGGTGGGTAGATTTAAGTTTTTTAAAGATGTTGAATTGTGATTTTAATTGTTTAAACAAAGTGTATTGTATTGTTAGCGATGTTAATTAATTTTAATATTTTAAAATAATGTTCAATTGAAGTTTGTCTCTCTTTGTAGGTTGTAAACAATACTTAATGTGAAAGTAAATAAAAAAAATGTTTTTGAAAACGCTTGCTACGACAGGCGAAATATTAAACAGCCTTTGATGTAAGAATTGAAGTAAAAAAACCTATACTCAAAAATTTAAAAATTGTATATATATATATATATATATATATATATATATATATATATATATATATTTATATATTTATATATACATACAAAAAACAAACAATTTTTTATTTATTAAGAATTTTTATTTATAAAAATTCCATGACGAAATCAGTGGGTCCAAATAGCAATCATAGTCAAAGCATAGTAGAGAGATTCAAGAGATTTTTACTAACTTTTTCATGACATTTTTCACTTTTTAGGGCTTTACTTAATTCACACATATTAATCCTGAAGAAAGTAGTTTTGTGAGACATAGACAATTATAAATATTTGTCACCCACAAATTTGTTCGGAATTTATGAAAATGTCGTGTAATGTTACTAAAATTACCCTATTTTCTAGCATTAAACTGCTAATTCTAGGCCCCATTTAACATGTAACTTATATACATTGCGCTGGCCAGGTTGGGTAATCCAAAACGTTTAAACTATTTTTATGGTTATGCATATTTACAAAACCATTATACATGAACGTATATTTTACGATGAACAATCCTATTTATACCACGTCGCCTAATTTCATCACTCATAAAAAATATGTATAGCCTATAAATCTATATAATGTCTGTGACAGAATGCTTTTAGTCGCCTGTCACCAAAGAACACATAAAAATGATTCATTAAAAATAACTTTGAAACAGAAGCTGTCATGATGTCATTTCTATGAACTATAAACATTTTAAGTAGTGTTAAATGTTTCTAAATATTTGAGATGAACGTATTAGAATCGAATAAGTATCAAGTTTTGTTGTTAATATCTTTCTATATTCCTTTGATCAATTTGTTATACATCCAATATTATCGCACCATCGATAAGTATATTTGGCGCCGGATAATCACACATTATTAATAGAGGGCGTCTAACGAGAACTGATATTTTATATAAATTATAAAACACATTATTTTAATGAATTTCTTGGAAATTTTATTGATGTATACAGAGTTATTTACAATATACACTCCCATGTACATGTTTTTGCCAAATATAGATGAAAATTTGAAAACACAAAAAGTTTTATAACTTCAAAAAAAATGGTCGCAGCGTAAAAATTCCAACGGTATCTTAAAATATAGGTATAAATCTTCAAGAAACCATTGCATTGATCTCCAAAACTCATAAAGATAGATATTAAACAATATCATAAAAAAGTAGAAAAATTGAAAAAATTTTGGTGATATTTGTACTGTTATAATTTCAAGTGCAAATATTGCAGAATACAAAAACCAAGACAGTTTGAAAGAGTATTGCTTCACCTTTAAAATGAGCGTTAGATCTTTCAATTTGGTCCATTTGGACTAAACTTAGACACATTTTTGTAAGAAAATATGTTTTTTTTTTTAAACGCGTATATTTAAAACCTAAACAAAATAGAAAAAAAGTGTAAATAGAAAAAAAGACGTGTTTTTGTGCAAAGGACATGGATATATAATATTAAAAAAATCGGAGAAAAAAAAAGTTCTTTTCTATTTTTTATGACACAAAAAATTTCAGAATTGTAAAATTAATGAAAAACATGACACGATATTTTATTCAATTTAAGAAAAACTAATTGCAGAAAAGTCGAATGTAAGTAGACGTACTGTTGATTACAACGTTAGAAAATATATTAAGGAAACTGGCTCTATTAGTCCGGTCAAGTTAGCATCAAAAATAGGGGTAAGGTTACATTAATTCGCACCTTGCTAAAAATTGGCATGAATATTGGGAACCCTATTATACACAATTTGTCAATTATCCACATCAATCCGAAGTGTGGAAAAAAATTTATTCAAGCTCAAATGTTGCAAAAATCGTTTTTTTGAGTTTTCCAGCTAAACGGTAAGTTTTATAATAAAAATAGGTGAGACAAAAATTATTCATCATACAATTATCTATAAAAATTGTTCATACACTTTTTTTCCTAAGAATCACCATTTCGGAGATACAGCGATGCAAAATGTTGAAAAAGTTGTATTCTTCATAATATGCACACGTTTCCGCGCCACCCGTGAGGTAGTGTACATGGCGCGTTTTTTTTTACGTGGTTTCCCCGGTAGGCCTATTCCACGATCTATTGTGCTTCTGTTGAGTTAAATTCTAATTTCTAAATCGCTCTTCTTTTTCATTTGTTGTTTTTTTTTCGTAGCTAGCTCGATTTAAAATGTCATAGTGATTATCAACAAAACATATTAATGTTGATGTTCCTGACTTTTCTGTTATAATAATTTTATCGCCATACTTCAACTTTAATCGTAACTTAATGGTTCTATTATCTAACGAATTGTTGCAAATATTTTGTAATTCGTCTAATGAAAATTGACAATCATCACTATTTTCGATGTGTGCAAATATTTCTTCCATTAAAAGATTCGTACTTTCAGATTGAGGACGACCGGCTTGACCCCCCGTAGTCGGTCTCAAGAAGGCATTATGATACTTAGCTTCGGCAGCAACTAAATCATGTTCGAACTCAATTCGAGTAATAACAGCTTTTGCTACATGATCAGAACGAGTCTGGGCTATATTCAGGATTGTTTCTTTGAATGAAAGTGTTGTTACATGAAAAATTTTACGCCGATACTTCAGTGCTTTTCTGTTTTCTAGCTCTTCATTCAATTCATTGCCACAAAATAAGCAACACTTTTTAAAACAAAAAAATGGTTCACTTACGCGTGCTCTAGTACGAGGTGGACTTATTTTTGATGTACTAGCTTGTTCTTCATCCTGTTTTCTTTTCAATGCAGCGATTGTACCCTTCCGAGTATAGTTTTTTCGACACTGCACATGAACTGTCACAGAAGTCTGGTCTTTCAGGTATTCCGAAAATTCATCACCTCTTTCAATACTTGCATTAATTAATGTCTTTAGGCCACGATCAACAGTAACTGTTTCGCTTTCGGTCAAATGTTTATTACAAATAAAGCACAACTGCGACATTTCTATTACAAACACAAAACTGCACAAATTTTGTTTGAAAATATAAGCAATAACTACGTGTTCTTACTACGAAAGAATGCTTGAGACTAATACTATTCTATCTAGGGAGGCCCTTCAAAAAGGAGCAGGTATACGAGCGTCGCCACGTGGACAATTGAATAGCAGACAGATGTTGCTCAAGGCCGTACGGTCATATAAAATGAGGGACTGGGTTTTTTTTGGAGTTTATATTTTTAAAACTGTATAATATGTATGTATACGCTACGAAAATTAATATTTTTACTTATATTATCGTTCTCTAACGTATATTACGGTAATTGACATGCATATTATGAAGAATACAACTTTTTCAACATTTTGCATCGCTGTATCTCCGAAATGGTGATTCTTAGGAAAAAAAGTGTATGAACAATTTTTATAGATAATTGCATGATGAATAATTTTTGTCTCATCTATTTTTATTATAAAACTTACCGTTTAGCTGGAAAACTCAAAAAACCGATTTTTGCAACATTTGACCTTGAATAAATTTTTTTTTACACTTCGGATTGATGTGGATAATTGACAAATTGTGTATAATAGGGTTCCCAACATTCATGCCAATTTTTAGCAAGGTGCGAATTAATGTAACCTTCAATGTCTATTTTGACCGGACTACTATTATTCGTAGACGTAACAGAAAATATTTGAAGAAATCAACTCTTAAAGAAAACAGATATATTGTTCACACTGCTCTACATAATAAACGTTTCAGTGTTTCTGATATAACTGTGCAAATTAATAAAAATTTGAAAATTATAATTAAAGGCGGGTTTTCCTAGCAACGCACATTTTACGCAGCGTAGAACGGTCTGCGTAAAACGCCGAGAACTTCTCTAATGAAAATCAAATGCAGGCGTTTTCCTACACTGCGTAAAAACGACTTGCGCCAACTTAATACGGTCGACGCAACAGGACGACTGCTCCGAGAGCAGTCTATTCAGTTGTACGCTGCATATAATGAAAGAAGTGCTCCGATATTTTGCTGAAAATGAGTTGACAGATCCGTTTTAGTGCTACCGAGGACTAACAATTGGTAGAAATAGTGAGTGGTTACCCTATTCTTTGGAACATGAACTTCAAGAGTTTAAAAATGTTGTCAAAAAGGACACAATTTGGAATGAAAAGAACAAAATGTAAAATACGCTTAAAATTTTACTTCGTCGTCAAGCAGATGTCTATGGATAAGTAATTCAAATGCTCCTTCGCTGCTTCTATTTTGCAATAATTGACTAGCAATTTCTTCTTCTTTCAAAATTTCGTCTTGTAATATTGATAAATTCACTTTTAGATAAATTCATTGCTACGGTCGTCAAACAACTGACAATCCTAGGAAAACACTTTTCGGCAGCGCATTGGTTGTTGCGTTGCGTCGGCCGAATTACGTTCTACGCCACGCAAAATGTGCGTTGCTAGGAAAACCCGGCTTAATATATTATAATTTGAAAGTATAAGTACGTCGGAGACTTCATGAAAATGGATTTTTTGGACGACTTGCTACTAAAAAACCGTTGCTAAGACTCGTATATAAAAAAAGGATTAAAATGGGCAAGGCAACAAAAAATAAAGCATTGCTCAGTAGAAAAAGGTGCTTTTAGTGTATGCGCTTAGAAAAGCAAATGAAAAATTTTTGAAACATTGTTTGGTTCCTAGTGTCACATGGAGGTGACTCAGTAATGGCTTGGGGTTGCTTCGCCGGATCCTGTGTTGGTGACCCTGTAAAAGTAGAACGAATCTTGAAAAAGGAAGACTATAAAAACTTCTACACAAGAACGCATTGCCGTCTGGTACTCGTCTAGTAGGTATTCCTTTTACTTTCCAACATGATAACGACCCCAAATACACTGTAAATATCTGCAAAAGTTGCTTGGAAAGTCTTGAAAAAAAGAAGAAATTTAAAGTCATGGAGTGGCCACTACAGAGCTCAGATTTAAACCCGATAGAATTATTATAGGATGAATTAAACAGCTGTTCAAAAGCAACGTCCGACATCGGTTTCTTACTTATGGGAAATCTTACAAGACGAGTGGAAAAAAATCAAGGCATATACACTCAACAAATTAATTTTGCGAATGTCAAGAATCTGCTAGGCTGTAAAAGCAAAGGCTACCCCTTTGATGAGAAAAATATTGAGACGTAACTATTATACTATCTAACAAATTAATACTAACTTTTTTCGTTATAATTGTTTCTTAAAATTCTTTGTTTGTATTATTTATTGGTTTAAATTTTGAATCCTATGCATATTGATATTTAAAAACTGACCGCTAATTAGTTAGTAATGACTGATATTTATTTTTGTTTTCATTAAAAGGCTTAGTACTTAGTAAATGCAAATATGAATAAAAATTGTACCCTTGTTAAATAAAAGTGTTTTTCTTTAACTTTCACAAAATATCGTGTAATTTTTTTTCATTAATTTTACAATTTTGAAATTTTTAAGTCATAAAAATAGGAAAAATTTTTTTTCTCCGATATTTTTAAACTATATATGTTCTTTGCATAAAAACACACCTTTTTTCTATTTTGTTTATTTTTTAAACATACGTGTTTCAAAAAAAAACATATTTTCTTACAAAAATGTGTCTAACTTCCGAATGGACCAAATTGGACGATCTACCGCTTATTTTAAAAACTGAAGCAATACTCTTTCAAACTGCCTTGCTTTTTGTATTCTGCAATATTGGCCCTTGAAATTATAACAGTACAAATATCACAAAAATTTTGATACCTATGTTTATGAGTTTTGGAGATAAATGCAACGGTTTTTTAAAGATTTATACCTAAATTCTAAGATACTATTGGAATTTTTACACTGCGGCCGCTTCTTTTGAAGTTATAAACCTTTCTGTGTTTTCAGATTTTCTTCTAGGTATGGCAAAAACATGTGCAGGGAAGTGTATATGAAATAAAATTTCAATCAATTGAAGAGTTTATTTTAACATCATATGTGTACAACGTAAATTATTCAGGAAATGGAAAAAACGCACCATCCAATTTTATAATATTTTTCAAGAAACATTGATATGACATTTTAGGGTCACCAGTTTTTGATGTGACAGGTGAATATACTTTTAATTTTTAATTTAATATTTATTAAAGAGAATATTTGATAAAAATAAGGGATTAATTTATGGTGAGTATTAACTTTATTGTAATTATTATTAGTATGAATATTTTATGGTGAGTATTAACTTTATTGTAATTATGATTTACAAGCCAAATGGCTTCGCACTCCCTCCAGGGATTATTCACTCATACGAGGCATACAAAGACACCAAAAGTATGAAGCTCCGTGGGAACCCTTTCCATGTTATCGGGTCCTAGGTGACGTTGTCTGCTGTATTTCCTACGAACTTTCGGACGGTTCGCGCGGTTGCTAGGAGAATTGCTTTCTGCATCGGCTTATACAGATGCTCATTAAGGCCCAGTTCCTTGATGTTCTGCAGGAGGTTCTTTGATATCACTCCAGTTGTTGACAGTATTATGGGAATCGTTTGGACGCTGTTCATTGCCCATTGTCTTCGGATTTGGACCTCCAGATCTCTGTATTTGGCGATCTTCTCGTTGTATTTTGGCCTTAGCTTGTTGTTGTTAGGTACAGCAATGTCGATTAGTGTAGTTCGCCTAGAAATTTTATCTATTAGTATAATGTCTAGTCTATTATGAGCTACTGTTTGATCCGTCAGAACCGTTCGGTCCCAATATAACTTGAACTGGTTGTTTTCAAGAATAGGCTCCGGATTGTACTTGTAATAAGGCACTTTTCCTACCTGTAATAGGTTTAACTTTTCTGCTAACTCTTGGTGGAGTATTTTAGCGGCTGAGTCGTGTCTTTCCTTTTACTCGGTTGCGGCAAACGCTTGGCATCCTTCAGTTTTGTGCTAAATTGTTTCCGATGTTCGACAGCCATATCTGCATTGGTCATTTTCTATTGAGGGATCTCTAATGATGAACTTCCGATAGTTCTTCGTCGGAATAACCTGGTCTTGGATAGCTAATAAGAAGCCCTCCGTTTCCGGAAACAACTGTCCTGAAATCAACCAGTAGTTCGACGCTGAGTTGTCGACATTGTCCTGATTGACCTCATTTGGATGCCGTCCATGAAGTGGCTTCCGTAGCCAGATTTGTAACTTCTCTTGGTCGGTTTGGTGGTGAGAAGTAATATCTTGTTCTCTCGACTGTAGCGGCGTTGAATCGTCTGCCTCGCATATTGCTCGATGTAGTCCGCTAATCTGTAGAAATATGAACGAAAGTTTATTATTTGTTGGTCGAGATGCTTACCAATATCCACCAATCCTCTTCCTCCTTGGTGTCTTGGAAGCATTGTACGTTCAATAGCACTCCGAGGGTGCTTTTATTAGGATGTCCGTCCTGCTCCACTTTACAATTCCAAAAGAGTAGCTCAGCGCAGAGCAAGCATACGTGTTGAGCGCCTTAAACAAATTTCTACTATTTAAATTAGTTCGTAATACCCGCCTTACCCTCCTGACAAATTCGGCTGTCAATTCGGTCTTCATAGTGCCATGGTCAATTCTTTTAGCCTGTTTCATACCTAGATATTTGTATGTTTGGTCTGCTTCCATTGCAGCTATAGTTTCACCGTTCTGCATTTTAAAAGCCCCCTGTTGTATCTTCACTTTAACGATGTTCAAAATACGGCACTTGTCAAGTTCAAATTGCATTCCGATATTCCCGGAAAACTCCTCTACAATTTTGAGCATTTGTTCCGGCTGGCTTCTGGTAGCAGCCATCAGTTTAAGATCATCCATGTATGGAAGATGATTCACTCTGACTACCTCTTCGTTGTTATTTCTAACGCTAAAGCCGTATCTGGTGGAGTTCAAACGACGTGACAGAGGGTTCATTGCAAGGCAGAACCACAGTGGGTTAAGTGAATCGTCCTGAAATATTCCCGTTCGTATGTAATTATTATTAGTATAAATATTTATAGGTTTTTTTTGTAAACTGTAACATCTTGTCAACAAAATTTCTTAGTACGCCACGGTAGCGGTCGCCATTGACAGTCACGGAGGCAACTTTATTACTTTTTAAGGATGCATCTGAAGTTCTTGCTAGTCATGTGAATATTGTGCTCCTCAAATGTGATAATTCCTCTTGTTGATGTAGCCGTTGAGATCAAAGTGCAAAGTGCAATTTAAGTTGTTTCAATATTCAGTTAGTCTGAAAATATAATATATGACGGTCTTTTGTCTAAATTTGTTGGAGAGTACTGTTGTCGAGGTTTTCCCGATGGGTTGTATTACCTACCATATTGACATCTACAGCGGAGATGTTTTTGAGCGACTTTTTTGAAGGATGACGGATAATGTTTCTTTCATCTTTCAATGAAATTGTCCGCCGGAATTTTTGAATATATTTTCAATATGCACACTCAAATTATTACGTTGTAAGGGATTTCTACTAATAATAAATACTCTTTTAAATCGAAACATAGCAATTTTGTAAATGTCTATATTTAAATTAAAAAATTAACTAATCTAGCTGACTCAACAATTGGCAGATGAAAATAGCGAGTACCAACGAAATTCAAGTTCGTACTGAGAACTCCGTTATATTTAAGGACTATTTGGAAATAAATAAAGCAGACTTGTTAATGAAATTGTTCTCTTGATTCAAAAATAATTTTCTTTTATTGTTTGCCGATAATTTGGTGTTTTATATTTAATGTACGTAACGTATACTACCTCTCATTAGAAACCTCATTGTGCATGACAAAGAATCGTTTACCTTTCAAAAACATTGTCGGTGTCAACCTTTGATATTATGCTAATGACTCTAAAAGTTCTATTCGTCAAATAAACTCTTATGGTATAGGTAATAAACAGTGGTGGAGTGATATAATATATATATACAGGGTGTCCAAGATAAGGATCCTAAGCATGGGGATCTCGGAAACAGTTGGAGATACGAGGTCGGTTAAATTAGAGAAAAGTTGCGCAATTTAGTGCTAAATTAAACGCAGTTAAAAAAATTTAAAAATTTCAAACACTTCCGGAGATTTCCGGAAAAAAACGAAATTTGGCAAAATCGTTTTTAATTTTTGCAGGCTTTATTTAAAGAGATATCAGAAAATAAAAGGTAGATTCTCATTGCCACTTTTTATTTTTTATAATATGGTCTAAACAAAATTTAAATCCGACGTTTCGTTTCTGAGATACCATCATGAACTTTCATTTTTTATATGGAACAAAAAAAAGTATCCCATGTATTTGATAGCATTTTTTATTACAAATTCAACGATGTATCACCCTTGCATATCGAATACGTAGTTCAAGTACTTTCCATAAGAGCTCCATGAGAGCGAGAGAGAAAGGTATATCAGTTTTATAAAAGCCAATGAACTACACACTTGATATGCAAGTGTGATACACCGTTGAATTTGTAATAAAAAATGCTATCAAGTACATGGGATACTTTTTTTTGTTCCATATAAAAAATGAAAGTTCATGATGGTATCTCAGAAACGAAACGTCGGATTTAAATTTTGTTTAGACCAAATTATAAAAAATAAAAAGTGGCAAGAAGAATCCACCTTTTATTTTTTTATTTCTCTTTAAATAAAGCCTACAAAAATTAAAAACGATTTTGCCAAAATTCGGTTTTTTCCGGAAATCTCCGGAAGTATTTTGAATTTTTAAAATTTTTTAATTGCGTTTAATTTAGCACTAAATTGCGCAACTTTTCTCTAATTTAACCGACCTCGTATCTCCAACTGTTTCCGAGATCCCCATGGTTAGGATCCTTATCTTGGACACCCTGTATATATATATATATATATTGTAATATCGTAGGTCTTCACGGATGGTGGAATGAATGGTTTGGTTGTTGCGGGTTTCAATCCATTCGTTGAAAAAATCGTTTTCACAATGTTTCGCCAAAATCTCATTTGGCATTTTCAAGTGCGGTTTGTCTCGTTACTCGCTGAGAACTGATCACCCGCAGTAACCAAAATAAGTATTACTTACACAAAAAGCCACAAGGGCATGGAACAAAGTCAAAAAAATATCATTACTGTAGTAAACATCATAATAAAAATTATAATTCATTCTCACCTGTAGATAAAAAAAGAAAAAAAAAGAAAAGGAAAAAACTTTAACAATAATTATATAGTTTTAAATACATTTCTTGAATAATTCCATCAAGTTAATGTAGTAAAAATAAAACAATTAAAACTTAAGATAAAGGGCAATATTATAAATGAGACAAAAATCAAATAACAAGGAAACTTACATACATTTAAAATTTAATAATACAGCCAATAACAAAATTTCTAATTCGAGACAATGCTGCCTTTATCACACTCATAAAACTCTTCTAATGTATAGAAAGCTTTTTTGAATATTATTAACCTCTGGAAAACAATGGCCTGTCTCTATGAAATGATTAGCGAAATTTGAATTATGTTTTTTAAATAAAAATGTTGTTTTGTGTTGTTTAAATCTTATATGGAAATTTCTTCCTGTTTGTCCGATGTAACAGCTATGCAATCCGAACAATTTACTCTATAAACTCCTGACTTTTGTAGAGAGGAAATTTTGTCTTTGGCATTAAACATGTGTAATAGTCTTTGTGACGATTTGAATGCGATTTTTATATTTTATTTTTTTAAGACATTAGCTACTTTAGCTGAAATAGATCCAAAATACGTAAGAGTGGTGTTAAAGGGATAGTCAATGGTCTGTGGTATCATAGACTTGTATGTTGCAAGTTGATGAGATACAGGATGTATTGAGTATCGTGGGATAGTGAATTCAGTGAAAGTAGGTTTTCAGTAAATGTTAAAGGAAAAACTATTGTTTATTTTTGTAATGGTGATATCTAAGAAATTTATTTCATTATGCACCTCTTTTTCTATTGTGAAATAGTGTTACGAAAGTACAATAACGCCAAATTAATAATAAAAGTGATAAATCTAACAAAGTAAGTTTTGTTTCATTAATTATTTATAATGTACTATCACACAGTAACAGACTACTCAATCAAGTATTTTGAAAAAGTAAAGTATGCCGAAAATGTTCGTTTCTGCACTCCAAATTGCTTATAAAGTAATCTAAATATGACTGATATTAAATGTCAAAAGGAAAAAAAAACCGTAACACTGACAGAAGTTCTTCAAAACAATTACAATGCTCTCTATGTCTGACAACCTAAAATACTTTCTTGTCGACCCAATATTATCATAAAAGCAGATTTACAAGCCAAATGGCTTCGCACTCCCTCAGGTACACAAAGATACTAAAAATATGAAGCTCTGTGGGAACCCTTTCCATGTTATCGGGTTCTAGGTCACGTGGTCTGCTGTATTTCCTATGAACCTTCGGACGGTTCGGGCGGTTGCAAGGACAATTGCTTCCTGCATCGGCTTATACAGATGCTCACTAAGGCCCAGTCCCTTGATGTTCTGCAGGACGTTCTTTGATATCACTTCAGTTGTTGACAGTATTATGGGAATCGTTTGGACACTGTTCATTTCCCATTGTCTTCGGATTTGCACCTCCAGATCTCTGTATTTGGCGATCTTCTCGTTATTTTTTGGCCTTAGGTTGTTGTTGTTAGGTACAGCAATGTCGATTAGTGTAGTACGCTTAGAAATTTTATCTATTAATATAATATCTGGTCTATTATGAGCAACTGTCTGATCCGTCAGAATCGTTCGGTCCCAATATAACTTGAACTGGTTGTTCTCAAGAATAGGCTCCGGATTGTATTTGTAATAAGGCACTTTTTCTACCTATAATAGGTTTAACTTTTCTGCTAACTCTTGGTGGAGTATCTTAGCGGCTGAGTCGTATCTTTCCTTATACTCGGTTGCGGTAAACGCTTGGCATCCTCCAGTTATGTGTTGGATTGTCTCTGATGTTCGACAGCCATATCTGCATTGGTTATTTTCTATTGAAGGATCTCCAATGATGAACTTCCAATAGTTCTTCGTCGGAATAACCTGGTCTTGAATAGTTAACAAGAAGCCCTCCGTTTCCGGAAACATCTGTCCTGAAATCAACTAGGAGTTCTACGCTGAGTTGTCGATATTGTCCTAGTTAACCTCATTTGGATGCCGTCCATGAAGTGGCTTCTGTAGCCAGGTTTGTAACTTCTCTTGGTCTGTTTGGTGGTAAGAAGTAATATCTTGTTCCTTCAACTGTAGCGGCGTTGAGTCTTCTGCCTCGCATATTGCTCGATGTAGTGTGGAAGAGTCCGCTAACCTGTGGAAATATGAACGTAAGTTTATTATTTGCGTGTCGAGCTGCTTACCAATATCCACCAATCCTCTTCCTTCTTGATGTCTTGGAAGCATTGTACGTTCAATAGCACACTGAGGGTGATGTTTTTGTGCTTTTGTTAGGAGTGTCCTTATTTTTTTTTGCAGGTTTTGGATGTCCGTCCTGCTCCATTTTACAATTCCAAAAGAGTAGCTGAGCGTAGAGCAAGCATGCGTGTTGAGCGCCTTAAACAAATTTCTACTATTTAAGTTAGTTCGTAATACCTGCCTTACCCTCCTGACAAATTCGGTTGTCATTATTTATCATGTGTTACGTTATGGTACCCTTAACCTTATTCAAAATTTCACAAATATAATAATCGATAAATGGCTTATTTTTTTTAACCGATATATTACAAAGGTCAGCTGATTGACTAGTACTTCAAAGTAACCGTTATTAAAAAGTAGATTTATCTTTATTATACCAGGTTTTTACAGTGTATAAAATGAAATATCATTAAAATATATTATGAATAACAAAACCGGAGCCCCAATGGCCATAAGCAGCAATATATTAAGTATACATTTTTTCTCTTTCGCAAAATTGAAGAATGTTATTCCATAACCTCGATACCTCATAAATCTTGTTAATAAGCACGGAATATTTCACCTTTTTAAATATATTCCCATTATTTCTCGTGTGTTACGTTACGATAAATATTACCCTGTCACGAAGTTAAACATATTTATCGGCGGGTCTTGCATAGGTTTTAACTTGCTCTATCTTTTTAATATTCATTATTTTATAATTGACTTTATGGTAATTATTTGTAATTATCAATTAAGTTTATTGTTCTAAGTCAGCGAAGTGTTTTTAATTAGCTAGAAGTGTTACTACGATGCAGGAAAATAAAATATTGTTGTTTCGAGAAAGTAGATTTCTGTTATTAATCTGAAGTGTACGAATAAGTGCTTGATCGAATTTAAATAACACAAAAGCCAATTAAAAACATTACCAAACTACTCAGGTCAGAAAAGTTTCATTTTTGGGGGACGAATTTGCAGCGTCTCCCTTTTTACAGGGTACAGCAACGGATGCGTATCTCTTTTAGAGATAGTCGTGCTCTGCTTTGATTACCCAATAGGCGCCACCTGTTTTACATTATCTGTGTTACTTACCTAGTGATTAAACAGGAAAACACATAGGTATCAGGAATAATTTTAATTTATTGACTGCGGGTGTATAGCTCCATAATGAAACGACTTAATTAAAACAAAATAACAATTCCAAAAATTGATGTAGAGTTCCAATTCTCTAAATTAAAGTTTTCTCCTACCTGGTCTATGCTATGGTACCTCTCACTTCTATTTATTTGATCCAGTGCTGTTGCTAGGATTCCTGTTGTTTGTGGATGACTGGGGGTTTCACAAGGCCAATCCCAACACACCAACCAAACGCAGGGTGAGGGTTAAAATCGTTGTGGTAACACGGACAGGAAAAATAGAGCCGGAACCATCAGAAAGCCTTAACAGCCGGGAAAATCAAAATGTAAATCACAGTAAAAGGAATGAGATGAAGCCAAAGATGAAAAAGAACTTGCGTCAGATAGCCCTGAAATAAAATGTTATTTTTACCACATGTTCGTAAAGATAAGGGGCAAAATCTTATCTCATTGATTAGTGGACTTTAACGAAAAAAACACTTGGTCTACTGCCTTCGGTTCATCAGTAAAGAGAACGAAAATGAAAATCTCTCTCGCAACCAGAAGTGACAAATCTTAGGGATATTTGTTGTTACTTTTGCCAACCTTATTCTCAACTTGGAGCACCCTAACCTAGTTCCGAACTTACACTGATTGCCAGGTAATACATCAAATTTTGGCAAGACATGGAAAATTATCAAAAAGAAAATTATGATCAAACAGTCCAAAGTTACTAATCATGATTAAAACAAAGTTCAAAAAAATTGCTACAAATTCCATACTGTATACTCAACCTTAGATGATCGGTCTCGACATACCGTGCTCGTGTCAACGAATCGGGTATACATTTACAACAAATGCTAACTGAACTGTATTACTGACTATAACCTTATATTTTTAATACTGAAATGGAATGTAAACAAATGAGAATTTATTAAAAATAACATATTTTATGACTTTTAAATTCAAACCAAATAATGTGATACATAAACTACAGCAATTTACAAACTCTGTTAAGAAGAAAGAGTGATAAGTTACAAGACCAAAAGAGTTGTGAACCAAAAAAAAAAACAAATTCCATGTTTACTATTTTAAATTACAGGATAAATAATTAAATTTAATCAGGTAAAAATATACAAATTATGTCATATTACTAAAAACATGTAGCATTGAAGCAAACTGGTAAATTTAAATGCTACAAATTAAATCTGGCATGAAGTAGATTTTTTTTCACTTTTCACTTGAAATTTGTAGAATTTTTATACTCTTCGTAGCTCAAAAGGCTTAAAGGTTTAATCTTTTTATATAGAAGTTTCGAAAAGTTATAAAATTTCAGTAATATTGCCCGTGAACTTAATAACATTTCAGTTTACTTTATCTTCAATTCAATGAAAAGCTGCAAAGTCGTTAATACGACCATATGTTATGTTTACATTATTTTTTAATATGGCATAGCTTAAAAACATATTATTTGTCTTTCAGTTCAACGTTGAGGAGCAGAAGTAACATATTTTTATTGCAGTGAATGAAAGAGCCTGTGTATGTATCCAGCCAGTTTTTCTACATTTGAAAAATGTAACTCAAAGACTGGATACACTTATTCGAAGAAAAACAGAGAAAAACACATTTACGGAACCATCAAAGGTTATTGGATGTTACTTAAATGTAAAATTGTAAACGAAGAAACCGGTAAAATAGTGGTGGTTACATTATGGTTTGTGGTTTTTATTCATACCATGCAGTGTAGGCGAGCGGTCAACCACTAAAAAGATGTCTTTATTTTTGTCGAATGTAACGACGTTTCGGCTAATAGTTATCTCTAGCCGTTTTCAAATAAAACTAAATAAATCCCTTAGCTACTGGACTATTTATACTAAAAGTAATTGCAGTAGAGTGTGACTGAGATGGGTGGAGTCATGCCTGCTATGGCAAAATCCCATTTTTTTATGCTGCATTTAGTTTTAGTTTACAATTATTAGGAGGTGGTTTCCAAATTTCTCTTATATCTAAAGATGGTTTACTAAAACAACTCGGGTTCTAATGTATAACCGCGGCTTCTTTGAATTTCCGTTTTCTCCAATGTTGTTCTCGGTGTAGTATTTTAGCTTCAGACCATTTTATGTGGTGTCCATGAGTCCAGGCATGGTTGGCGGCACCAGATTTTTCTGTTTCTCTTCGAGATGTGCATTTTTGGTGTTCTTTGATCCTTACGTCAAGAGGTCTCTTCGTTTCGCCAATGTAGGAATTGCCACATTCACATGGTGTCTGATATACACAGTTCTTCATGTCCCTTTGAGTTGTTGGTTTGACCCTAGTGAGCCGACTTCTCAGAGAGTTATTGGAATTGAAAACAATGTTGATGTTATATCGTTTTCCTATCCTTCTAACTTTTTCTGAAATGCCTTTAACATAGGGGATGTTCAATAGTGGTTTTCGTTCTTCATTCGTTGTCGATATTGTCCTATTTCTGCGTTGTTTTAGAAATTTATCCACTAGTTATACTGGGTATCTGTTGGCTGTCAGATCATTTTTAATGTAATCTATCTCTTTCATCAAGCTCTCGTTGGAGTTGCAGAGAGTTAAGGCTCTATCTACGAGAATTCTTATAATTCCTTGTTTGGTGTTGTTGGAGTGATTAGATGAATAATTAAGGTATTGTCCTGTGTACGTGGCTTTTCTGTAAACCGAAGTTTGAATTTGTCTGTCATTTCTTTCCACCAAGACATCTAAGAATGGTAATCTACTTTCTACTTCTTTCTCCATGGTGAGTTTAATAGTGAGGCTGATATTATCGAGATGAAAAAGGAAGTTTCGAAGTTCTTCGTCGTTTCCACTCCAAATAATAAAAGTGTCGTCTACGTATCTGAGCCATAACTTTGGTTTCGTAGTTGTGGATTCAGTTGCAAACGTCTCGAACCATTCCATGAAAATATTTGTGACCACCGGTGAAAGTGAAGATCCCATCGGTAGTCCATCATCCTGGATGTTGTATTTTTACTTTTCTTGAAAATAGGAATTAGTCAAACAACTTTCCAACAAGTCCATAATGGCGTGCGGTGGTAAAGGTGTTCTTTCTGCTGAAGTCTGGGAATTTATTTAGCTTCACTTGAAAACAGCTAGAGATAACTACTAGGTGAAACGTCGTGATATTCAACAAAAATAAAGACAATGGAAGTCCAACAGATATCTACTACTTCGCAAGAAACATCATTGTCTATGGCCTTCAAACAAACACTAAAAAGATGCATCAAAATACATTTTAACCGACCAAAAATGGGCGCTGGGATTCTAAAATCAAATGTAGAATAAGTGATACTTCACGTTATAGCAGAAACTAGATAGAGTGCTACAGATGTAGACGAATTGGATACATGAGAATGGACTGTTGGTGGCGATTAAGAGGCCAGATAAAAAGCGACAGATGTGGACAAACTGCACACATGAGAAGGAACCTTCGGTGGCCTGCGGACCCGGTGAGCGATTTAAAGAGACAAAATCGTCACAATGTTATGAATTACGTGCACCTCTATTTTGTCGACATATTCAATCATGCAGTCATTTTTACCTATTGTTAAAAATAGAGTTTTTTAAATTTTTTCATACTCACCCCTACAACAATGTAAATTTATGTATACACATTATTAATTATTACAATAATACAATTGTATGCAAATTAATATTTGAAAAAATAATCAATTAATTATTTAAGTGCAATGTCATACTCTTTAACACAGAGGTAAGGAGACCTAAAGGTCAGAAATTTATCAAAAAATATAAGTGAGAGAAGTTTATTAAGAAATACAATGTTAATAGTAATTTTTATTTATTTTCAGTGGAATTTCTTTAGAAATACTAAGAAATATTGTCTCTAAGTAGAAGGAAATGATTATAAATTTAAACAATATATTTTAATTCTAGGTAACGTTTTGTGAATTTTGCTGTCAAATAAAACTTCAAAGAATTTGTTTTAAAAATCAAAATTTCAGTAAGAAATAAATAAATCTATTTTTGTGTCATTTTAGATAGTTACCTGTATGCATTCTCCTTTTCGATATTTACAAACTAGTTATTAAACAGTATCATAAAAAAGTAAATAAATTGAAAAATTCTGATGATTTGTTATAATTTCAAGTGCAAATATTGCAGATTAAAAAAAAACAAGACAGTTTGAAGGAATATTGCTTCACCTTTAAAATGAGCAGAAGATCGTTCAATTTGGTCCATTTGGTCCAAAGTTAGACCAATTTTTGTAAGAAAATATGTTTTTTTTTTCGAATCGCATTTGTTTAAAAACTAAACAATATAGAAGAAAAGTGTAGATAGAAAAAAGACGTGTTTTTGTGTAAAGAACACAGATATATTGTTTAAAAAAATCAGAGAAAAAAAAAATTTTCCTATTTTTTATGACATAAAAAATTTCAAAATTTTAAAATTAGAGAAAAAATCACGCGATATTTTGTTGAAGTTAAAGAAAAACACTTTTATTTAACAAAGGAACAATTTTAATTTACTAGATGGTACACGCTTTAATGAAAAAATAAATAAATAAATAAATATCTGTCGTTACTAACTAATTAGCGGTCCATTCTTAAATATCAGTATGCTTAGAATTCAAAATTTAAACAAATAAATAATATAAAGAAAGAATTCTAACAAACAATTATAACGAAAAAGTTAATATCAATTTTTTCATTGGCAGATTCTTGGCATTCGCAAGATTAATTTGTTGAGTGTATCTGCCTTGGTTTTTTTCACTTGTCTTGTAAGATTTCCCATAAGGGAGAAACCAATGTCGGACGTTGCTTTTGAACAGCTGTTTAATTCATCCTATAATAATTCAATCGGGTTTAAATCTGGGCTCTCTAGTGGCCACTCCATGACATTCAATTTCTTCTTTTTTTTCAAGTCTTTCCAAGTAACTTTTGCATATATTTACAGTGTGTTTGGGGTCGTTATCATGTTGAAAAGTAATAGGAGTACCTACTAGACGAGTATCAGGCGGCAATACGTTCTTGTGTAGAAGTTTTTATAGCCTTCCTTTTTCAAGATTCGTTCTACTTTTTCGGGGTCACCAGCACGGGATCCGGCTAAGCAACCCCCAAGCTATTACTGAGCCACCTCCATGTTTGACACTAGGAACCAAATAATCTTTCAAAAACTTTTCATTTGCTTTTCTAAGCACATACACTTTCCTTTTCGATCCAAAAACTGCAAATTTCGATTCGTCGCTAAAAGCACCTTTTTCTACTGAGCAATGCTCCAATTTTTTTATTGTCTTGCTCATTTTAATCATTTTTTATATATTTATAAGTCTTAGCAACGGTTTTTTAGTAGCAAGTCATCCAAAAATTCCATTTTCATCAATTGACATACTTATACTTTCATATTATAATATATTATTTATAATTTTCAAATTTTTATTATTTTGCACAGTTCTATCAGGAACACTTAAACGTCTATTACGTAAAGCAGTGTGAACAATATATCTGTCTTCTTTAAGAATTGTTTTCTTCAGATATTCTCTTTTACGTCTACGATTTTTTGGAATTCTGAAATTTTTTGTGTCATAAAAAATTGTAAAAAAATTTTCTTTCTCTGATTTTTTTAAAACTATATACCTGTGTTCTTGACATAAAAATAGGTCTTTTTTCTGCTTACACTTTTTTTCTATCTTGTTTAGTTTTTTAAATATACACGTTTTGAAACAAAGAAACTTACTTTCTGTCAAAAATTGATCTAACTTTGGTTCAAATGAACCAAATTTGACGCTTCACCACTCATTTTAAAGCTGAAGCAATACTCTTTCAAACTATTTTAGTTTTTTTATTATACAATATAGGCACTTAAAATTATAACAGTATAAATATCATCAAACTTTTTTCAATATTTTTACTTATTTATTATACTGTTTAAAAATAATGCTTATGGGTTTTAAAGATAAATGTAACGGTTTTTTGAAGCTTGTTACCTAAATTTTAAGATGTCGTTGGAATTTTTATGCTACGGCCATTTTTTCGGAAGTTATAAACTTTTTGTGTTTTCAGATTTTCATTTAGGTATGGCAAAAACATATGCAGGGGAGTGTACGTTGCAATTTCGATTTTGTTATTTATAATATATATATATATATATATATATATATATATATATATATATATATATATATATATATGTATATATATATATATATATATATATATATATATATATATATATATATATATATATATATATGTTTATGCGGCTTTCACGGATTCCTCCGTTTGAGATGCAATAGCAGTGGATATATCCACATTATGCCGTTGTAGTGCTGAAATCACATTCAGCACTACAACGGCATAATGTGGATATATCCACTGCTATTGCATCTCAAACGGAGGAATCCGTGAAAGCCGCATAAACATATATATGCCATCCGGCGGGAGGTCGGCGAAGCCGCGTTCAGTGTTGCATGCTTCCTTCCGTTCTGTCCTTTGCACAGACAGGTGCATGTCGGTACCCTGATGAGTCTAGTAGAGACGAAACATGTACCTCTGCCGTATCACTGTGGCGGGGAGGGTAAGTTTTTTGCTTTCTTCTCGGCATGGTGGTACAGGTGGGCCATCATTTCGATGGTGGTGGAATTGGATGGATTGTATTTTATCGCAATCTATTCAAACTGTGCAACCTCTAACACTGAAAGGATATGATTGGAACGAAGTTTGCATTTACTGATCGCAATTTACTTCATATATATATATATATATATATATATATATATATATATATATATATATATATACATATTTCATTTTATATACTGTAAACAATAAGTAGGTAAAGATAAGTACAGTGTGTCTTACGATGAACTGTGGTGATCGAGTTCTTGGAACACGAATTTCCGAAAATTTCGTCTAAAATATTTTCAAGATGGTGGTACTTCCGGTTATACCGGAAGTTGCTCCCTTCTTGCTTATTTTAAATGGAATACCCTTCATATTATTTAATTTTTAGATTCTACGTAAAATTATAGACATATTTCATGTACAATGTCCTATACCTAAGTTTAACTGTTTTTGACATATTTTAAATTTTAAACCAAAAATGGAGTTTGCAGGCCTCAACATAACTATTTGTTTGTCCTATATGAAAGCCTTTATTATTTAATTGGGGTTGGTTTTCTTCTAGAAGAGGATTTTCTTTATTGTACTGTGTTGATATTTTGATAAGAAATAGATACAGGGTGATTAAAAACTAACATTAAATATTAACTTGAAAAAATTAAAAGTAAAGTTTTTAAACGTAAACCCGTCCTATTTATATAATAATAATATAAATCTTATTTAACATGAAAAATAATGGTGACTTTGAATAAGGTTGTTTATTTAGAAAATTTGTAGTTTGTAGCTTCCATCTTGAAAATATTTCAGGCGAATTGCCCCTATTGACTTTAGAAAGTGTCAAAAAGTTTTCCAAAGTCCGTTTTCCGAGAAATCGATCGAGGCACCGTATTTTTTAATACGAAAGACATCAGAAACGTTTCTTCCTGCACAATTAAACATAGAATTTTTTTTTATAATTTTATTTTCCTCCCTTAACAACCATTTACTCGTCAATATTTTTAGGACAAAATTTGATGAATTGAATGAATTCATTTTTTGTCGCAAAACACTTCATAAAACACAAAATAATAAACAAGTTGAAATTAAACTTAACACACGTAGAAAAAATGTGTCACTAATGTAGGTTATTAGGCAATCCACAGTCAGCTGTAGATAGATATTTTTTTTTAGTTTCCTCTGTATAAATAGCTCGAATTACCTTAAACATATAACCATCTAAGAAGGAATAATTGTAATCTTCATCTAGTTACCCATTAATGCAAATCTATTCATTCATTACCATTACAATCTGTCAGCAACACATGTCTCGAGCCAATTTACTGCTAGTCTTAGGGACGTGGAACCGTCAGCAAATCATTCACGAGTAGACGGACAAACGGACGTACTTACAGGCATTAAATCAGTCACACCTGAGACAGGGACATTGCGCACTTAATGATAATTAGGATATATATGGATGGACTACGAATGGGTGGGTTATTTAATTAATCGGATATCTGGGAAGTTATGAAAATAGGCCACGTTGTTTTAGTATGCGATATTGTTGCATCTAATTAAATCGATAATGTTATGTTCACAGAAAAGAGAAACAGTAAGATACACTGAATTAAATAGGAATGTAAGAATAATGACAAAGGAAAGTTAAAAGAATTGACCATCGCACTATGAAGGCTGAACTGACTACCGAATTTGTCAGGAGGGTAAGACGGGTGTTACGAACTAGTCTAAATAGTAGAAATTTGGTTAAGACGCTCAATACGTACGCATGCTCTGCACTCAGCTACTCTCTTGGAATTGTGAAATGAAGCAGGACAGACATCCAAAACCTGCAAAGAAAAATAAGAACACTCTTATTAACAAAAGCGCCAAAACATCACCCTCGGAGTGCTATTGAACGTACAATGCTTCCAAGACATCAAGGAGGAAGAAGATTGGTGGGTATTGGTAAGCAGTTTGACCAACAAACAATTAACTTACGTTCATATTTCCACAGGTTAGCGGACTCTTCCACACTATATCAAGCAATATGTGAGGCAGACTATTCGCCGCTACAGCTGAAGGAACAGGATATTGCTTCTCACCATCAAACAGACCAACAGAAGTTACAAACCTGGCTACAACTTAGTGTCGAACTACTGGTTGATTTCAGGACAGATATTTCTGGAAACAAGGGCTTCTCAATAGAAAACGACCAATGTAGATATGACTGTCGAACTTCAGAGACAGTCTAGCAGATAACTTGAGGATACCAAGCATTTGCCGAAACGGGGTATAAGGAAAGATACGACTCATCTGCCAAGATACTTCACCAAGAGTTAGCAGATAAGTTAAATCTATTGCAGGTAGAAAAAGTGCCTTACTACAAATACAACTCGGAGCCTATTCTTGAGAACAACGAGTTCAAGCTATATTGAGACCGAACGGTTCTGACGGATCAGACAGTTGCTCGTAGTAGACCAGACATTATATAACAGACCCTTTGACATTGCTATTCTTCTTCTTCCTGTGCCCTATCCTCAGTGGACGTTGGCGATCATTCTGGCCCATATTATCTTATTGACAGCGGCTCTAAATAATTGAGTAGATGTATTTTCGGTCCATTGTCTCAAATTATGTAGACATGAAATTCGTTGTCTTTCGGGGCCTCTCTTACTATCCATCGTGCCTTGCATAACCAGTTGTAGCAGTTCTTATGTTTGGTTACTCGTCAAAAGTATGCTAACTTCCTTTCTTTAATGGTCTTCATGATCTCTCTCTCCTTGATGTATCCAAGATATTCTCATCATACGTCGGCAACACCACATTTCAAAAGCCTGAAGTTTTCTACATGTATCCTCCATCAATATCCAAGATTCTACACAGTACAGCAGTATAGAGAATATGTAGCATTGTAGTAAACGAGTTCTTAATTGTAGATTAATTTTCATATTATATAATAGTGTTTTCATGCGATTGAAATAAGCTTTGGCTTTCTCAGTACGTATTTTTATTTCTTTTATTTGCTCCCACTTCTCATGTAGTTGTGCGCCCAGGTATTTGATGGATGATACTGTTTCAATAAGAGAACCTCTGACGCAAAATTGTACATTTTGGGATACGTTTTTGCTTATAATCATAACATTTGTTTTCCTTATATTCAATCGCATGTTGTATTTTTCACAGATCTCATCTATCCTTTCTATCAGTCTTTGAAGTCCTTCAGCTGTGTCCGCAAGAAGGACAGTATCATCTGCATATCTCATATTACTGATCACAACCCCATTTAGAGAGATACCGTCTTTTACCTCTTCAAGAGCTTCCCGAAATAGTTTTTCTGAATATTAAAGAGTAGTGGGGATAACACACAACCCAGCCGAACACCCTGACGAATTTGGAATTTTTGTGATTCCTTTTCCTCCACCTGAACAAATGATTCTTGTTTCCAATAAAAGTTGGAACTAATTTGTAAATCTTTATCATCCAATTAATGCTCTTGTAGTGTTTCTATTAGTTTTTGATAATTTACTCGGTCAAAAGCTTTTTCAAAATCAATAAAGCAATTTACATCATTAAAACATGTAAACTAAATAGCGCCTCTCTTGTGCCTAAGCCGTTCCTGAAACCATTACGTATCGCTAATGTCCTGTTAAAGTTTCGGATATATTCGTCCTTGTATTATTTTAAGAAATACTTTTAGAACATGACTGGCTGTGCGTTTTTTCGAGACAGGAATAAAGGACGAAACTAGCCAGTCATCAGGAATATTTCCTGTATCATAAACATGATTTTAAAAGTCGGTTAAGATATCTAAATGATCTTCTTGGATTAGTTTCAGCAAGTCACCACAAACTCCATGTGATCCTATGGCCTTTTCTTTTTTGAGATTTCTTATTGAATTTATTACTTTTCCTTTTGTGATTGGAGGCCCTGTGCTATTATTTCTTTTTCTGGAAGTTTATCTCTGTTTCCGTCATTGAATAATGATTGCATATATTCTTTTCATTTCTTAATCTTATGCTCGGCTTCCATAATGACTAGTCTTTGACATTGCTATACCTAATAACAACAACCTAATTCTAAAATACAACTAGAAGATCGCCAAATAAAGAAATCTGGAGGTGCAAATCCAAAGACAGTGGGCAATGAACAGCGTCCACACGATTTCCACAATTCTATCAACAACTGGAGTGATACCAAAGAACCTCCTGCAGAACATCAAGGGACAGTTCTGCTTGCAACCGCGCGGACCATCTGAAAGTTTGTAGAAAATACAGCAGACCACGTCACCTAGGACCCGATATTATGGAAAGGGTTCCCATAGAACTTCATACTTTTGGTATCTTTGTATACCTGGTATGAATTAATATTCCCTGGAGGGAGTGCAAAGCCGTTTGACTTGAAATCATAATAGCAAAGGAAGCCAGTTCATAAATGTATGAAAGCTCTTAAATAATAAGGAATTGTGAACATCAAGACGCTGATGGAGAACTGTTTTAGCGACCTAGAAGTTCTTGCGACCTAGAAGTTCTTGCGAGAGCAATAAAATACTCTTACAGAAATACTTATGATAATAAGCTAAAAGAGGTATTGATAAACGAAGCCAAGAAAACAAAGTCACTCAGTTACTATGGAAGAAATCGCATTTTAAATGATGAAGAAAGGAAAGATTTCCAGGGAAAGATCAAAGCAGAGATACTGAAAACAGAATGACTACCACTTATACATGCATACTGTGACCATTTATCCCATTTTCATTGAGATAGTACCGCTTTGCTCTCTTAACAGCAGTGAAAAAGCGATCTGCGTGTGTAGATTGTGCACATATTATTGCGGAAAACGAGAATGGATTCTAATTGTCGAAACTCGTTGATCCCGCCTCCTGTGGCCGCAAATTTTCCCGTATATTCGGGTCAGTTCTTTGCACGGTCTAGAACGAGACGCGAGCATTATATAAGTAAGTTGACAGACGATGTGAACATATTTTTTATCAAGTTGCAGATAGAGAGTCAGCGGTAATAATAGACGTAAAGTGTTTGAATCTCGGATTAAAATTTCTTTAATACATACACTGTAAAAAGGAAATGCATTAAATTTAGGGTAAATATGCTGAAAGCAAATTTCATAAACCGTTTCTAAATTAAATTAATGTAATGCATTAAATTTATTAATTTTCACATTAATCTAAATTAATGTGTTCCATTAAATTTAATGTAATCATACATTACATTCAAAGTTTGATCTGGTGACTCTGTACAATAAATATACAGCCAGTGTTCATTAAATTTAAGATATGTTATCACATATTTAACGCACCAACATTAGGGATGGGCGATACGATACGATATTTTAGAGTATCGATACTTTTGCTTCCGATACCCGATATTTTGTATCGATATTTCTTTGCGATACATTGTTGGTATCGATAAATTGGGTTTGGTATCGAAACATGCGATCCGGGTTTGAAAAAGTGACGGCATCTAATTATTACTAGGACAAACTGCGTTCGTGTTCGTGTGCTAAGGGGGCGGCGGGAAATTCACTAGGAATCCTGAAATTGTCAGAAAATTTGAACCTGTGTTACCACCTCTACCGATTTTTCTGTAGATTTACCGATTATATATATATAGAAAAAATTCTATCCTAAGATCCATGCCGATAGATAGTAATGTTACTGTGCTACTTTATCTTAAACCATTATTGTATTGCTCGCTTTCTGCTTGTATTTTATATGTATTTGGTCTAGAAACTCGGTATTCATTCATTGTAATAGTAGTTCTCTAAATTCAAATGCGACTTCTAAGATTTTCGTGCAAATATGTGTATCATAAAGATATCGATATTCTAGGTATCGATTTTTTGACAACGATATTTTCCTGTATCGATACTTTTAAGAGTATCGCGCATCCCTAACCAACATTAATATGAGCTTAAAAAATTCTGCTGCCAGGAAAAGGTGAAAATTTTTCTCATAGGTAGTGTACCGTCATCTGTTGACCGGTTTCGAACTCATTGGTTTCCGTCAGTACCGGCAGAGATGTACACCTCATCATAAGAAAATTGAGTCCTTTAAGCAATTTATATCATAGTAAATAAAAAGTTAAATACACGTTGCGCCATCTCCCGGAATCTCATGCAAGTACCATGAATATTAATGTAAATTCCTTTAATGTTAAGGTATATATAAATTAATTTTAATGCACAGAAAGTTGAAATATCTTTTCTATTACTTTATTGAAATTTAAGGTACCATTTAATCAAATTCAATGTACAACGAACTGATATTGGAATGATTGCTTTAGATTTAAAGTTAATGCAAATTATTCACGATTTTGAGTACAAAATCATTAAATTTAATGTAGAATGAACATTAAATTTGTATTAAATTTAAGGTTATTTTTAACAGTGTAGCAGTCTTATATGAAAACTTTTTAATTAAAAAAATGGACGATTTGGTTCATGAACAATTATGTCCTTATTAATATTGATAGCTTCTTAGAATTAACAACAATTCATAATATTTCCTTGGAATTTATTTTTTCTTTGTATCCATTTATTTATTCATCCATTCCTGATAACTTACAAATTATTCGTATATGATGATGAAAACTATAAATTCTTATTTAAATTATTATTGACATTAACAATAGAATCTATCAATACCTATTATAAAAACGCCTTAACAATTCTGATTTAAATGGTACATTATCCATTTTGAAAAGATGATGAAAGTAGAACAGTACCGTAACAATTCCTTGGCAGAAATCTGATACATATCTATGATATGCATGACTAATTCTTGTTGATTCTTGATGGTTTTGATTTGTAGAGTCGTCACAATGATATAGTGGCAGGAATTACCTTAATCTAATTCTGTTAAGAGGTTTAGGAAGTTGAAATAAATGATATCTACGATTTTTTTTTCCATATTTTTTGCAACGAAGAGCCAAAAAAAGATGACAACAATGAAAAGGTCCAGCTGATAAAACTATATTCAGTAATATAATAGAGATGTTGACTATTTTTGGGATAGTGTTTAAAACAATGCATATGTATCTAATGTAACCCAAAATATTTAATATTATTTTTGTAATACAACTAATACTTTGGAAATCATATATTTTAAATTCGTTTTCGTTTAAAATTAAGCTCCAAAAAGCCAGTACCTGTCATTTCACCGCTGTGACGTCACATGTTGCCAAAGTCTGGAAAGTTTTTTCGTAATTTTTATAATAAAAGATGAGTTCTAAGTTTTATAAATGTTGTGTAGAAGTACTCCAATTAAAACACCTGAAAAGTTATTTATTCACATTCCACGTTCGGGAAATAATACGAAAATGGGGTTTCAGCTAGCCCACAGGGATCCCGCTCTTGAGTTCACACAATCTAAAATGTATTTTTGTGAAGATCATTTTGATGTAAGTTTTGATAATATTTGTTTACTTTTCTTATATTATAAGTTACTATTTGTCAAGTTTTCGAAGATCAAAATTGGAATTTTCAGGTTAAAAATAAAGTAATCAAAGTTGGGTAACAATGTTTTGTACTTGTTTTATGTTAATTTTCAGCTTATAAATACCTATGATTATTTTTATGTATTCACTATCGGTTGCGGAAATAATAATTTTTGATAAATTAGTTACATGGAGGTCTTTATATTTCTAAATTCAACAGAGCAAAAGTTACTGTTTGTTGCCAAGAAATTGGCCACCATAAGACAATCAATTCCCAGCAATTTTGTACTATTTACCTTAATAAATCCACTCAAAATCTTGGGAAAACTTGTTAGAATCATTTTTAAAGGGAATAAACAGCCAATTTCGAAGAAATTGCACGGAAATCACTATAAAACAATGTTAATCTAACAGCGATGATGTTTGCCAGCAAGTGACATCACGCACTTCGATTGGTTTTCGCTATCACGTGACTTGAGAGAGATTTAATTACATATTGATTATTAAATAAAAATTAAATTCCTTAAAAATATACAAAAATTCTGTATATTTTTGGATTTCTATTACGGAAATTACTGTTTCGCGGCAAAATTATGTTTTTATTTGAGTACAGTCAACATTTCTATTCAGAAGCTCAGGAGAGAAATTCAGAAACTTAAATAAGTTTCAATAAGCTCCTATTTAGAAAGATTGTTTGCTGTCTTCAGGTGATGAGTATATTCTGCCCTAAAAACTATGACTACCGGCAAAAAGGAATATTAAATATGAATGGGTAATTTTACACATGTGCAATCAAACTTTCCTCCCAAATTCTCAAATATTTAAAATATACGTATTTATTGGTGGTTTAAATTGTTGTGGATTTTTGTATTTGAATAGTGAATGAATGAGAATCTATGAACGAAAGCGACATGTCGACGGGGGAGGGGAGATTTAAGCGGCAAGGTCGGGTCTATTTTTTTCAATTCGAAGTTCTTGGAGGAGGCAATTGCTCCCTCCGCCCCCCCTCCTTTGATCCGTGCTTACCTTAGACGAAGATACAATTTGTCTAGTATTTTGGTTTTTCGAGATTAACAGCTGTAATTTGTAAACAATTCTTTATGGTTTTTGATACTTTTTAAATTTTTAAATGTGTTACATCACCAAATTTGGGGAGACTATATTATCAGCTTACTACGTGTTTCAAATTTTTCCTTGTTAAAACTCCGATTGATCAATTGCCACATAAATTATCTGACATTTTTCTGATAATTTTAATTTATAATTTGGCTAAATAAATAATACAAAATAAAATAAAAGAGACAAAGAATACGGCATTTCCAAGCGGTCACCCATTCAATATTTTACAATGTAAATAGCTAATAGCAAAGAATAAAGTTTTTGTAATAAAACGCAAATTTTTGGGTGTTTTGAAACATTCTTTTTAAGTAGTAGTAAAAAAGTGAATAGATTTACAAACCCACCCTTTCATGTATTGTTAGATTTGTTCTACAAATATGATTTTTATAATAGCTTTCCGGTATACATATTTTGCATCTTTTTTATGGTTTTTAAATATTCATATGATCAATTTCAATCTGATGTACTTTTCTCGCGCCACCACTGCAAAATAAATGTGTACATCACCAACTTCATATTTCAATAAAGTTTATGCTGGTTATAACCCCGACAGGCACGACTAAAACTTCGACTGTGATGAATGATTGACGGCTTTGATGCATGCAAAGTGTGATTCATTTCTGCAATACACAGTCATCGAACATTTAACATTGCATCACATTGCCCTGCTTTGGTCGCTTATGAATATAGCCTGCGCCAATGCAGATTCAATTTCATGTTTTGTGACGTTTTTATGCATAGGGGGGTTAATTATTTTAATGGAAATGAAATCAAATTTAAGGGTTATGTTCTGTATGCGATAAAAAAAAGTAGAAAAAATTCTTCTAAGTGGTGTTTTGTAATTTGGTTATTCTGACGGATGACAGGCGTTCTCTTTTAATTCTCCTGCTTTTGGAAATATTTGTTTTTAAAAAACAAGATTTCTTAATAGTACTTATATGTACAGAGTGTGACAAAAACGTATTATTACTTAATTGAACCTATAACAAGTACAAAAAAGTTTGGTTTGCAACAAAAATATTAATATGTTTCCATGCGATTATGATTCCTGCTAAATTTTTTTCATACGCTTGAAATTTCTGTCCATTGGTTTAATTTTACTAATGAGGAGTTTGATACGTATTTAAATGCCCTTTAAACTACGAACTCATTAAATTAAGAATAACACTGTTAACAAAATTTAACTTTTTGTCTGCTGCCGTGAATTTTATGGTTAATAATATACACTTATGACCTGTTTTTGTCAAATCTAACCTCAAAAATTTTTGTGCAGCTCGAGTTACTCTTTTTTGATTTTTATCATTTATGCATATTTATTTATTAATAACGTGCGTATTTTACTGTGTTAAGATTAGTATCTGAAGTTTTTGCGTCATGAGTAGTTCAAGGAGACGTTGTTTAAACAATCCAAATCATTTTTGCTATATATTGTATTGTAGAAAAATTATATCAGAGTTGGTGAAAAATACTTATTTTGAGTATTTTGGGATGCTCTTAGATAAAAATGAAAAGTCTTGGGCTCATAATTGTGTTAGTAAATCGTGTGTGGAATACTTTAGATTATGGAATAGTGGTACAAGAAGTGCCTCTAAATTTGGAACACCGACTATTTGGCGAGAACCACAAAATCATCTCGAAGGCTGTTACTTTTGCAGCGTGAACGTAAACGGTCTAAATACTAAAAATCGAGCTAAATGGCTGTACCCAAGTACTAGTTGTGTTCAGCGTCCAGTGCACCATTCACCTGACTTTTCAGTGCCTAAAAATATATCTGAACCTTTAGAACAAGACAAAGAAGGACCGAGCTCATCACAAAATGATGTTAATTTTGAAGGTATATCAAATGAGCCAAAATGCTTTTCCCAAAATGAGTTCGATGATCTTGTAAGAGATTTAAATATTTCTAATCAAGCTTCAGAATTGTTGGCATCAAGACTGAAAGAAAAAAATTTAATTTCCTCAAATACTAAAATAACTTTTTATCGTGCAAGAGATAAAGAATTACGGCGTTATTTTTCCGAAGAAAAGGTATTACCTTTTGTTCAGACATTAAAAAATTGTTGATAAAAATGGGCTTGAAACAATACGAACCAAACGACTGGCGCTTATTCATTGACAGCTCAAAACGTAGCCTAAAATGTATTTATTCTATTACATAATGGAAAGAAATACGCTGGGATACCTATTGCTCACAGTATAAAGTTAAAGGAAGAATATTGTAAAATCTCACTAGTCTTAAATAAAATACAGTTCAATGACCATATGTGGCAAATTTGTGTTGATTTAAAAATGGTGAACATTCTTCTCGGCCAACAAAGTGGTTACACTAAGTTTCCCTGGGACAGTAGAGCTAAATAAAAGCATTGGGTAAGAAGAAACTGGCCCTTGAGAAAAAATATGAAGTCTGGAAAGCAAAATATACTCCAGAATTCACTAGTAACTTGTGACAAAATTATCCTTCCACCATTACATATAAAACTGGGCATCGTGAAACAGTTTGTTAAATCATTAGATAAAGACGGGGACTGCTTTTCTTATATTTGCCAAAAATTTCTTCAGTTCACTATGGAAAAGATTAAAGCCGGTATTTTTGATGGCCCCCAAATTGGACAACTTACGAAAGATACTCAATTTAGAAATTTTATGACTGAGTTAGAACTAAGGGCTTGGACAGCTTTCGTCTCTCTGATGCAGAATTTTCTCGAAAATAAAAAATCAGAAACTTATATTGAACTTGTAGAAGACGTTCTGTTACAATTAAAAAATTTGGGGTGCAATGTGAGCATAAAACTCCACTTCCTCCATAGTCACCTAGACAGGTTTCCGGGAAATTTAGGAGATATGAGCGAAGAGCCGGGAGAGCGTATGCATCAGGACTTACGCGTCATAGAAGAGCGCTATCAGTGATTCTGGGATACAAAGATGATGCCTGACTATTGTTGGTTTCTGACACGTCATTTTCCTAAGTCTACACATCAGAGAAGAGCTTCAAAATGAAGTTTTTTAGAACTCAATGATTAACTTGATTTTTAATACATTTTTTCTTAGTAAATATGCATTTTTTTTTCGGTTTTACACCTACATAGCTGAAACTCAGAAACTAGAGCTGATAAAAAAATTCTACTCATATATTTGAAATTAGCATATCATATGTAGTCAACAATAGCTAAAATTTCTTCGGCAACACATGTACTGTAAACTAGTGTAATGCGCGAAAATCGTACAGGTCTATATTTTCAGAAAATTTTTACACTAATTCTTCTCTAGAGAACAATCCAGTTTTATTGACACCTTTCGGTACGCAAAAGTTGTAAATCTAATGAAAAGAAATTTGTATTTGTTATTAGTTCGTGGTAAATATTAATAAAATAATGCAGAATCTTCACATCATTATTTTATCGAGCTTGAAAATTTTGTCCACGATAGGGCAATGATTTTCACAATTTGCAGGATGCCGACGAACATTTTAACAGTTTTTTTATAGAGTCCGTCGGTGGAATAATGAATGAAAGTGAATTATGTGGGGAATCTCCAATAAATTTTAAAAGTAAAGTGAGATCAAATTAATTTTTTTTACGTTTTTATGAAGAAAGTAAAATACGAAGCATGTTATTGACTTTTTGGTAATCTCTATTACAGATCTTGTAAACTTGTCGTTCCAAGACGGATCATTTCCAACTACATTGAGAAGCTCACTTGTAGTTGCTATATATATATATATATATATATATATATATATATATATATATATATGGGGGATGATAAGCATTTAATATCAAATTATGGCATAATATCGTTTATATTTCAAATTTTCGAAAAATGTTTTTAAAAACATCTAGAGTCATTTTAACACAAAGAAATTTTTTTAGTACGTATTAATTCGGATTCAGAAGGGGGCGCTCTACTCAAAATACAATATTATCCTTGTATTTAGATGTATTATCAAATTTAGAATAGAATAATAATTCTTTATGTCTGCTTTTTGATCTAAACAGGGCATTTGATATAATTAGAATTAATTTAATGTTGGATAAATTTGATGAGTGTGGTATACGTGGTCTTGCTCACTTGTGGATTAGGTCTTTCCTCACCGGGAGACAGCAACAAACTACATTTAAAACGCAGTATCTCCGTTGTGTCAAAGTCATTACCGGTTACTAGTGGTGTGCCGCAGGGTAGTATACTAGAGACACTTTTGTTCATTGTATTTTTTGATAGTACTTGGAGATATTTTTTTATCACAATGTGGCGGCATTTGCGGATGACGATCATATCAACGTTTGGTGGTGGATTAGAAATATTATCTAAGATGTCAACTAGTCTGGTGGTGGATTGAAAATATTATCTAAGATGTCATCTAGCGCGGTTAGCCGAATGGTGCGCTTTTATAGAGAAAATAGCTTGGCTCTAAATCAGCCAAAAGCCGAAATGATATGTTTTAGCATATATGTATTATCTTCTCAGACAGAGAAAAGGAAAGAATATATACAAACAGTTTATTTCCTGCAAATATCACTCTGGTCCTCTCTATATACGCGTTTCAACAATCTCATGGAGCTGTGTTGAACCGAGAGCAACATTCGCAGGAATCACTTGCTATACAAAATATAAATTCCAAGGTATGTCGGTGGGATATTAAAAACCAGCCGACATCGATGTCAGATTGAAAAATATCGTCAGTCGAACGACATCTATGAATTGCTGACACAGTTTTTAAAAAAATGTATATGTTATGTGGCAGCTATGTAATAAAGTTAACATCGAGCTATTGGTTCTTTACTGTTACGGGTACATGCAATCTTGTTTGTCGTACGGCACCATATATTAAGGTAACTGTGCCAGGGCGGAATAGATTTTCAAGGCTCAGAAAAAAAATAAGAACAGTTATTTAAGCTCTTCGCATTCTCCTGTAGAACCTTATTTTCAGATTTATAAATTATGCTGGTTCCATGTTTGTTTATTGTCGGTTCGGTTATGCATGTTAAGACAAACCTATTTGATTATTCTTTGTCTTAAAGCAGCCAGTATGAAATGAGGGTAAATCTTAATATAAACTTATCCAAATATAGACTGACTTCTTCTTCCACTTCTTCTTCTTCTTCTACGTTGACTAGGGATATCCCTGTTTGTCATTCCATCTACACCCGCCTTATTCTGCTGATGAAGAGAACCAGCTCTGAGCCCATCTCTTTGGTGGTCGTCCTGGTAATCTTCTTCCTCTTGGTCGTCCATACATACAAACTTTGGCTAGTCTCTCTTCACTCATTCTCTCAACGTGTTCTTTCCAACCTCTTTTTCTTTCTTTTGTCCATTTGACCACGTGCTGCACATTACATTTTTCTCTGATTAAGGTATTTGTCAGCCTGTGATTGACACGTTCAGCATTGATCTCAGTACTTTCATTTCGGTGGTTCTCATTTTCTGCTTTGTCTTCTTAGTGTCTGCTCTTGTTTCCGTGGCATAAGTTAGAATTGGTCGTATCATGGTCTTATATATTTTTGTTTTTCCCTCTATTCTCATGTATCTGTTTCGAAATATAACATCTCTTAAGCATCCTGTCACTTGTAGGGCTCTTGTATTTTGTGACAGTATTTCTCCAGTAAGGTTACGACAGCTCGTTGTGTCAATGCCTAGGTATTTAAAGTTCATGACTTGTTCAATTATGGCATTTTCTATTTGTAGCTTACATCTTCTTGGTTCCTCGGAAATTACCATACACTTTGTTTTATTCGTTGATATCTGCATATTGTACTTCTTAGTTCATACGTTAAATAGGTGTGTCAATCTCTGGAGGTCGTCTTCGTTATCTGCGAGATAGACTGACTAAGGTAGCAAATTGTTTTACCAATTACGTAATACAATAGACATCCTACAAAAATTTAAAAAATTCTGAAAATTAATAGTTTTAAAAACATACTTAAAAATAGTTTGATGAAAAATTCATTCTACCCTACAGAAGAATATTTAAATTGCAACATCCCTGACCTATTAACTCTTGTTTGTTTGTTAAACATATGTGATTTTGTTTTTAGTATTTTAATGTATTACTTTCAATTTTTTTTTAATGACCACAACTGCAAAAATTTTTAGGGTTTATTCGCTTTATTGTTTACATTATCCAAAATTTTGTAAAAAAGTGTATTATTTATCACTACATAGTATAAAACAAAGTCGCTTTCTCTGTCCCTATGTCCCTTTGTATGCTTAAATCTTTAAAACTACGCACCGGATTTTGATGCGGTTTTTTTCAATAGATAGAGTGATTCAAGAGGAAGGTTTATATGTATAATAACATCCATTAAATAGTGGAGAAATACTGTTATTTTTGAGGTTTCTAATGTGATGTCGTTAATTATCATATTTTTTCCGCTTACATTGCAAACGCAGGCTGAACCCTACGAGATTTATCAAAATAATGTACTAATTATTTGTACACATTGAAAAGGTCTACAGAAAACTCCGCGATGGTATATGTCTATCTCTCATGGATATCCCACAATAACATTTTTTTGTCATTTACTTTTTACGACAAATAATGGCAAATTTTGAAGCGATTTTAACCAATACAGCATTAATCCTTATCCAATTAAATAGCTTAAATACATTGTTGATTTAATATAGATCTATATGGTCCTTTACAGCACAAGATTTAAATGAATATTTTCGAAGATATTACAGATTTAAAATTGCGGGAAGTAGCGCTTGCGGCGGTACTGGCCGACCGGGGCGGCGGCAGCGTGCCTATAAATAGCGCGTCGGAGGCCGATGTAATAATTGTTGTAAAAATAAAATAAATAGTCACAGTTTTTCTGTAGTGTATTTAGTATCAGCATTGCACCCGTGCGAAGCCGGGGCGGGTCGCTAGTTGTCTATAAAATTAAATAAAAATTGCATATTGACATTTGTTCATCTTGAGTTTAAGGCAGGAAATAAAATAATTTTTAATATTTTCTAATAAATATTTTTTCCCAAACCATCTACCAATTGAAAGTATTATTTCATAGAACCTATCAAAAACTATATTTCAAAATAATAAGAGTAATAAGCAAAAAAATTAATCCTTAACCTTGGATTGTTAAATAAACATGGTTATATTGAACCCTATATGAGTTGTAAGAGTATACAACTAATATAATAGCTTGACCTTTCATAGATAATTCGTAATGATATCAATCACAGATCTCAGGGTGTGAGAGCCGATTCAAGACTGTATTAAAAGTTTATGTACTTTCTTATATTGCAACCTTTACCGTTTTTAAATGTAGCAATTTTACAATTTTGGATTCAAAAAAGTTTACGAAATTTTTGATATGAAATTATATAAATATATGTCTCAAACAAATATAATGTATTAAGGATTTGAACCTTGTAAATACACTGGCGAGCGAAAAATTTAGGTCAAATTGTATATCATTACGCTGTATTTTGTACACTAAATTTAATATCCGGTATTAAATCGGTAAACATCCTTTTTGGTTTTTATGATTTATGCTGAAAAACCAACAAAGGGTCTAGCCGATTAAGAGCGTCGAAACTGTCCCGTCGGTAATAAAAAAATGAAAAACACCTGGTTATTCTACATAAAAAAATACTCACACTAAAAAATTTTTAGCCACTTTTATCGTCACATAACCCCAAAGAAAATAAACGTCTTTTGATGATATCTTTGGTTCTAATCATCGCAGAAACTTCTTTTTTTTTTCATTTTGTAGATTTTTTTATTGCCTACAACAAGATATTTTTTACCAAGATTTTTGGCACAAAATTCAAATTTTTATGGGTTTTCGAAAATTTTTAAATTCAATAAAATAACAATTAGGACAATAGCAGAGCCGAAAAACAATATGTTGTTTTTTAGACGTCAAACTATGTCCATGAATTATTTCAGATTTTTAAAAATCGGCGAAACATAGTCAAAATTGCAAAAAACGGCATTTTTATCGAGTTTTGAAGCATGGAATTTTCTTATAAATCTTCAGCTGTCTTAAAACTATGTATATATATATATATATATATATATATATATATATATATATATATATATATGAAGTAAAATGCGAAACAGTAAATGCAAACTTCTCTCCATCATATCCTTACTGAGTTAGAGGTTGCACAGTTAGAATAAATTGTTGTAAAACACAATTTATCCTATTCCACCACCATCAAGATGGTGGCCTACCTGTACCACCATACCGAGAAGAAAGTCAACGCTTACCCTCCCCGCCATAGTGATACGGCAGAAGTAAATGTTTCGTCTCTCATCAGGGTACCGACATGCACCTGGCTGTGCAAAGGACAGATCGGAAGGAAGTATGCAACACTGAAACGCGGCTTCGCCGACCTCTCGCCGGATGGCATATATATGTTTATACGGCTTTCATGGATTCCTCCGTATGAGATGCATTAGCAGTAGTTATATCCACACTATGCTGTTGTAGTGGTGAAATCACATTCAGCAAACGTACAACTATATGCAACTCCGTATGTAAGGATATGATGGAGAGAAGTTTGCATTTACTGTTTCGCATTTTACTTCATTTACATACGGAGTTGCATATAGTTGTACGTTTGCTGAATGTAATTTCAGCACTACAACAGCATAGTGTGGATATAACTACTGCTAATGCATCTCATACGGAGGAATCCGTGAAAGCGGTATATATATATATATATATATATATATATATATATATATATATATATATATATATATATATACATATATCATTTTTCTTAATTTTGTATTTTCTTGGGTTTAGGTTCTATAATTAGTAAAACACAAAACGATTGACGTTTCGCCCTTTATTCAAGGCATTTTCAAAATTTTTTCCTAAAAAAATATATAATTAAAATACATCAAATAAAAAACATATTTTACACATTTTGGAAAACAAATAAGACACTTAAAAACAGTAGTCAAAAACTTTAAAACATTTTAAAAATATTTAATTTTACCAGTACATACCTTGACATTTTGCTGTTCTGTTTCTAAATAAACTTTAAATTTTCATCGTTTACTGAGGATACGTGGAATGCGAATGTGTTTTATTTTTTTAAATATTTTTTATATTTTACAATGTATAGAAAAAACAAATAAGGTATATGTTTGGTTTTATGTTTAAGAGGATATTCTATTTTTGATTCTTATTTGACCGGATCGAATACTTAATAGTTTTGTTTAAATTAGGTTTGCGTAAATGTGGCTCAAATTTCCTATATCTGTTCTGTCGTTAACAGTGTTTTTATCTTTTTTAATTTCAATCATTTCCTTTATCTGTAACTTTTGGTAATTCATATCTTTGTTTTTTATAATGGTACTGTTATAATCAAAAGTGAGTTTTTCGTCCTGTGTGTGTTTGTTTAACGCTGTTGAGGCGTTTTTTGTATATTTATGGCCATTTAATCTGTTCTTCAGTAATTGGCTCGTCATGCCTATATATTTTTTGGGACAATTTGTGCAAGGGATCGAATATATTATATTTGATTTATTCATTAGAGGAGTTTTACTTTTTAAATTTGTGAATAATGTATTTAATTTATTATGTGACCTGTGGCATACGATAATATCATATTTTTTTTAAAATGTGTCTTATTTAATTTTATTATTATAACAGTACCATTATAAAAAACAAAGATATGAATTACCAAAAGTTACAGATAAAGGAAATGATTGAAATTAAAAAAGATAAAAACACTGTTAACGACAGAACAGATATGGGAAATTTGAGCCACATTTACGCAAACCTAATTTAAACAAAACTATTAAGTATTCGATCCGGTCAAATAAGAATCAAAAATAGAATATCCTCTTAAACATAAAACCAAACATATACCTTATTTGTTTTTTTTATACATTGTAAAATATAAAAAATATTTAAAAAAATAAAACACATTCGCATTCCACGTATCCTCAGTAAACGATGAAAATTTAAAGTTTATTTAGAAACAGAACAGCAAAATGTCAAGGTATGTACTGGTAAAATTAAATATTTTTAAAATGTTTTAAAGTTTTTGACTACTGTTTTTAAGTGTCTTGTTTGTTTTCCAAAATGTGTAAAATATGTTTTTTATTTGATGTATTTTAATTATATATTTTTTTAGGAAAAAATTTTGAAAATGCCTTGAATAAAGGGCGAAACGTCAATCGTTTTGTGTTTTATTAATTATAGAACCTAAACCCAAGAAAACACAAAATTAAGAAAAATGGTATAATCTATGGTTCAAGAATCAAGAAAATAAATATATATATATATATATATATATATATATTATATTATATTATATATTATATATATATATATATATATATATATATATATATATATATTGTATATATATATATATATATATATATATTATATATATATATATATATATATATATATATATATATATATATATATGTACTGATGTTTTTCCGGTTGTCAATCCGTTCGTCAATAGAAATATCTTTTCGCCAACATCTCAGCTGGCATTTTCAAATGATGCTTCCTCGACGGCTGGTCGACTTAGAACGAGCGTGCTGATCTTCTGACGGCCTTCTTATACTTTGGCGGTCGCGTAGGTTATACTTTGGTTAGTGTCTCTTCTCGGCCCGCTGTCCTGTTTCTGTGGTGTGTTGTTTTAGGTTTGGTTTTGAGTAGAGTTTTCCATGTATTTGAAATATTTTGCGTATCATCTCTCTTGTTAAAGTTTTTAGTGCTTTCTATTTCTAGAGCTTCTCTGATGATGCGCGTTCTAGAGTGTTTTATGGGTGCAATCTGTTTGGTTTCCTGGAAACTATAAATTTAATATTTTTATAAATGATTTATTTCTATGTTACTTTGTATTTTAAAAAAAATTACAAGGTATGACCAACTATTTGAAATAAAAAAATAACCTAAAATTTTCTTAGCCAAAATGGTTAAAATTGGCTTGGGCATATATATATATATATATATATATATATATATATATATATATATATATATATATATATATATATATATATATATGTAGGGAAAGTGGTAGGTTTAGAGAAGTTTCTTTCAATGTAAAAAAGTTTACTAGGGTTATCAAGGGATTCCCAGCGATCTTGGACAATGTTACGAATGATGTTATCGATGTGCTTACTGAATTCTTTAAAGTTAAGTAAAGGGAGGAAAGGGGTCCTTTCAAGAATTGCAGACTTAGCTTGAGAGTCCGCCAATTCATTCCCGTCTTTGCCGATGGGACTCGGGGCCCACATGAAGTTCTGTTGGGATCCTATTTTAAGGAGGTCGAGAATTTGACTCATGACGGGGTCGGACATGTTGAGGGCTTGGATCGATTTGAGGCAGCTCAGGGAGTCCGTAATGATGAGATGTTTGGGGGTGGAGGAGTGCTTAATTACTTCTCTGATACATTGTTTGATGAGAAACAACTCAGCTGAAAAAATTGATGAAAGGGAATGTAGCCTTGTTTTGTTACATGAAAAACCCGTTACAGCAGCTGAGCCTATACCTTGATCTGATTTGGAACCATCAGTAAAAGATAATTTTGAACTTTAAGTTAATTAGGCTAAGGAAGTGTTGTTTAATGATAGAAGGCAGGGTATTGTTCTTATCATACTGAAGAAGATCAAAGTTGATTTCGAAGGGGGGAAAATAACAATGAGAGCAGATTTGAGGGAGGGTGGGGGTGGTATTGGGAATGGTTATGTCGTGGGAAGTTGTAAACGCAGAGGCTCTATCATTTGCGCCTATGGTGGCATTTGAAAGAAACGGGGAATCAGAAAAGAAAGGCCTAGACTTAAAAAACACGACGTATTTCATAAGTGAGGAGGAACGTCGGAGACACAAAGGGGGAGTGTTAAGGCATTGAAGACTGGCTATTGGGGAGGTACGGAATACACCAGTCGATGCAACGTAGGGTTTGGTTCTGGATAGGATCGAGGGAAGAGACATATGAATTGGTATATTTTTAAAAGAGTATGAAAATCTGAGCCTCAAGTGGTATGGGAGAGAAAATTTAATATGTTAAGATCCTTAAAGCACCGTGCTTTAAGGGTGGCCATGTGAGGACGCCAGTTGAGCTTATCAGCAAATATGAGGCCAAGAAAACTTAACCTGGATATCCATAGGGAGATGTCTATGGTTTAGTGAAATAGTGTTTAAGTTTAAACAGCTTCTCTTTTTACAGAAGTCAGTGACCGTCGATTTAGTCTGACTCAACGTCAAAAACCTGTCTTCATTTCCCATAATTGCAGAATGACTAAGTCATCTTCGTAAATTGTGGCGCAGTAACCTTCGTTTTTAAGATGGTCAATATTCAAACCTAACCTAAAAATATGCTGAAAATTCTAATAAATCTATCACAAAAAAGTTTCAGCAACGAAGTGAAAATCTTTTTCATAATACATACCTAGCTATTGCTTAAAAACTAATCGTAACAATGCGAAGCCAATTCGGGTCGCTCAGTACAATGCAAAAAGTAGATACGGAAAATTTAATCAGTTTCCTTACAAATAAGTAAAAGACAACGTTGTCCTTTATATAACCAAAACTTTTTACACACGCATCTATCTACAACAATATATCACCATTATCACCATTAAAACCTTTAATTTATACACATTCGTGGGATTGCTCAAAAGAATTATGAAGCTTGAAATGTATAATGGCAAATGAGAAAACGAGAAATTCATAAACAACATTGGCTTGATGCTGTCCCGAGTCGGCTTACACGCCCTGATACGTATGATTGATAACGCCGTGAATTATCTGCGAAAGGTTAAACTGGTAAGGCTGCTAAATATTGTTGTAATTCACCTATGAACTTAAAGAGATATTTTAAGAATAGCCGTTATCTTACCAAAATTTTTATTTTTCGAGATAATTGTACTTCATTTTGGAGTTCCACCTCTCGCTCGCTATATATATATATATATATATATATATATATATATATATATATATATATATATATATATATATATATATGTAATCGAAGTTTTTCGGGCATCCCGTGTATGTGCTAAATCCCTCTCAGGACTGTAAGGCAGCTGACGTTTCGGTGAAATCTCATTCACCATTTTCAAAGCTCACTGTATGGCATCTACGAGCGAACCGACGCCATACAGTGAGCTTTGAAAATGGTGAATGAGATTTCACCGAAACGTCAGCTGTCTTACAGTCCTGGGAGCGACTCAGCACATACACGGGATGCCCGAAAACCTTCGATTACACATCACACCCGTGAGAATATCCGACATAACATATATATATATATATATATATATATATATATATATATATATATATATATATATATATATATATATAATAATAAGGGGAAGAGTAGTTCTTGACCGACTAGTTGGAAAGGAAAACTCTATTCTTGGGATAGCGGTCCTAGGGCTGAATGAAACTCTGTTTTTTACAAACGCCAAGGTTTTGGAAGTTTAATATTTCCTTCTTCACGGCTACAATACAGAACAGTTCTGTTGATTATAATTTTAAATTTTACAATGTATGATATTTAATAATAAAAAGAAAATGATTCTAAATTCAAAGACTTACGTGCAAATTGAGTCCATTTATGGCTTTTAGGAAATGAAACGGAAAATGCATGCAGAAACTGTTGATTTTTGCATAATTATCACATTTTATTATTAAAATGGTTTTTTAAACACTAATATATAATTTTATTTTGTGGGTCATTTTAGTTGTACTGAATGTAGGTTTATCTGATAAGAAAATCCTTGAAACACTCTTTTTTTGGTAGATGGGATATGTCAGAAATGTCTAATTTTATTTTAGCGGTAATTTTGAATGTGGAATCATTATGTTTTACAAGAAATGTTAATTTCAATTTTAATTTATAAGTTAGGTATTTAATAATATTATTTTTCTTTGTATTTCTATTGATGAGATTTATGTTTATTTAATGAGTAATTAAGTTCTTATGAGTATTGTTGCGTTTAAAAATTGTAATAATTGTAAGAAGGTAATAAGGAAATGATTAATGAACATATTTATATAGAACAAAGAAGGTTAGAAAACAGTCTTCCAACCTCTCGCCTTCTCAATATTCAAAATATCTATTAGCAATGTGGTTCTTATAGGTAAGTGACAAAAATGCACCTACGTAATTTGCAGAAAACTATGGAGAAACTGTGAAGTCAAGAGGCTGAGAGGCTTGTTGTCTGGTATTTTTATTATTTAAGGTGGACAAGAGATGAGAGTAGATTACACTGAGATTTTCAATACCTTTTCTTTTGTTGATACAGTTATCATCTAAATAAATTTCTACCATCTCTAGAAAATGCCTTTTATTATTATTTTGTTCATTGTTGATCACCTCAACACTGACAAAATCAAACCTGTGATCCCCATCGATTACATGTTCCAAGGTGCATGTCCTCTTTTGCAATCTACAATCACTCCTGTGCCTGGTGATTCTAAATTTCAAAACAGTTGATGTTTGACCTATGTAATGTTTGTCACAGTCTATACATTTTAAACGGTATACTACCCCTGATTTGTTAGGGTTGCTATCGTCAGTCTGGAGAAGGTTTGACCAACTGTTAATATGTGTTTACCACATATTTTTATATTATTATGCATAGAAAGAATTTTATTCAATTTTTGTGTGACTTGGTTGATATAAGATAATGAAAAATAATATGTGGGTTGGTTTTCTTCTAAGAAAGCTGAAATTTCAGGGGAAAAGTAAGTGGTGTTTTGATTGGTATTACTCTCTATGTGTAAATGTGTTGGTGTTATGAAGGCAGATATCTCTGGTGAGACATTAAAATTTAGTGGAATAGATCTGCGTTTTGTGGGGTGTGGAGAGCTGTGTTCATATTGTGTGATGGAGGTGTTGTATATACATACATACATATATATATATATATATATATATATATATATATATATATATATATATATATATATATATATATATATATGTTATATAGTAAGTTTTCACGGATAGTGGAATGAATGGTTTAGTTATTCCGGGTTTTAATCCGTTCGTTCAAAAATCTTTGTTCAGTTCTCAGCGAGTAACGAGACGAACCGCACTTGAAAATGCCAAATGAGATTTTGGCGAAACGTCGTGAAAACGATTTTTTGAACGAACTGATATAGTCGTTCAACAGGTGATATTTTTCAGTCTGACATCAAGGTCGGTAGATGGCAGGTGCAATATCCTGCCGACGTACCTTCAAATTTATATTTCTTATATTAGTTGTTTCCTGCTAATGTTGCTCTCGGTCCGATACAGCTCCACTGACGAGATCATAAGGTGATCGAAACGCGTATGGAGAGAGGACCAGAGCGATATTTGCAGGAAATTAACTGTTTGTATACATATTTTTCATATTCTCTGCCTGAAAGGAGAATTTTACATATATAACAAACTATTTAAATAAGGCAGAAAGATTTCTTTATTTCTTACTGAAATTTTGATTTTTTATAAGTCCACCATATATTAAAAACTGCCTTGTCCTCTCAGGTACGTAACGATCGATTTGTAGAACAGCAAATACAGGGTGATTCAAAAATCGATCACGAAACTTAAGGGGGTGATTCTACTTGACAAAATAAGGGTAGAGCTTCATATAATTTTTTTTCAAAATGTCATTCGTTTCCAAGTTCAAGTTTTTATTTTTTGTTTTTTGAATTACTCGCTTACAGGAAAACCGATTTGACTAATATTTGAAAGATAGGCTAAGTCTTCTGCGCTTCATCATTTTAGTAACAATTCACATTGATTGTTTGCCGCAAGAGGGCACTTTACCTACATTGAAAATTGTTTTTTTGTCATAATTTTTTAGTGTTGACAGCTACAGTAGTTTTTGGCATAATTTCTGAAAGACTGATGCCAGGCCTTTAAAAAAGGTGCTCTTTATTTACATCGCTAAACCCAACGGTTTAGACGTAAATCACCCTTAAAAATTAAGTGGTAAATTTACTTTTCTCATTTCATTACCACCAGCTACCAGGTAAATAGCTATCAAAGTATACTAGAGCTGTCAGTTTAACATCAAATAAATTCGCTTTTTAAACTATTTAATTTATAATCTTAAAATAACTAATAATGGCTAATCAGTAAATATTCATATTATGGATTATTGCGATATACATTTAATTGATAAAAATTAATGAAACAGTACTAAACAAACTAAAAAAGATTCTCAAAATGTCCCCCATTTTCTTCCATACATTTCCTAACACTCTTCAAAAAATGTCGCCTAACTCGATGAAAAATTCCTGGTGTTTCTTTAATAATTTGGCACTTTTCGATTATCCTGAAGCGAAGATCCTCGACGTTGATTACTGGAATATCGTACACCAATTGTTTCAAATGACCCCAAAAGAAAAAATCCATAGGATTAAGGTCTGGTGACCTCGCTGCCCATGCCAATGGTCCACTTCGTCCTATCCATCGCTCAGGATACGTTGCATTCAAATACTGTCGGACACGTATACTAAAGTGGGGCGGAGCTCCGTCTTGGAGGATCCACATGTTGGCCCTTACTTCCAATGGCACATCTTCCAGATACAATGGGAGACGATTTTGGATAAAATCTAAGTATACGTCACCAGTTAATGGGCATCAAAGAAATGAGGACCAATAAGGTAATCTCCTATTATCCCTGCCCACACATTTAGTGAAAATCTACGCTGATGTTTCGTTTCTACCACATTGTTTGGGTTCTCGTAAGCATATGTGTGGATGTTGTGTAGATTTGTTATGCCATCACGAGTGAAACCAGCTTCGTCAGTGAATAATATGACGCCAATTAATCGATTATCGTGTTCATACTTAGCTAGGATCTGATTGCACATTTCCAACCGTCTCGGCCGATCATCGTCATAAAGAGCCTGCACCTTTTTTGAATGAAACGGGTAGAGTTGTTCTTCTCTTAGTATCCTCCATGAACTAGCCTGACAGAGCCGCACTTCATTCCCAATTTTTCTAGTACTAATACCTGGATTATCTTCAATAATTTCAAGCACTCTTTCTTCTTGTTGCACGTTTCTAGCAGTTCTAGGTCTTCCCCTATTTCCATTATAACTTTTAAAGAAACCACATTCCGCAAGCCTCCTGTGCACACTGGAAAATGTTTGAGCATGAGGGATATTTCTTTCCGGATAACTCTCCATATAATATCTTCTTGCCAACTCTGCATTACCATTTGCTTTTCCATAACAAAAATGGATATCACAATATTCGATATTTGAATATTGGTGATTAGCCATTATTACTTATTTTAAGATTATAAATTAAATAGTTTAAAAAGCGAATTTATTTGATGTTAAACTGACAGCTCTAGTATACTTTGATAGCTATTTACCTGGTAGCTGGTGGTAATGAAATGAGAAAAGTAAATTTACCACTTAATTTTTAAGGGTGATTTACGTCTAAACCGTTGGGTTTAGCGATGTAAATAAAGAGCACCTTTTTTAAAGGCCTGGCATCAGTCTTTCAGAAATTATGCCAAAAACCACTGTAGCTGTCAACACTAAAAAATTATGACAAAAAAACAATTTTCAATGTAGGTAAAGTGCCCTCTAGCGGCAAACAATCAATGTGAATTGTTACTAAAATGATGAAGCGCAGAAGACTTAGCCTATCTTTCAAATATTAGTCAAATCGGTTTTCCTGTAAGCGAGTAATTCAAAAAACAAAAAATAAAAACTTGAACTTGGACGGCTTGTAACTCGAAAACGAATGACATTTTGAAAAAAAATTATATGAAGCTCTACCCTTATTTTGTCAAGTAGAATCACCCTCTTAAGTTTCGTGATCGATTTTTGAATCACCCTGTATATCCAAAAGGGAGAAGGAGAAGTCACTGTCAAGTCAGAGTGACAGTTACATATATTTAGTGTAGGTTAAACCAATCAAAATAAGAATTAAAATCAAAACAGAAACAAAAAGCACCAACAACTCTAAAATAAATTAAAATGACAGTAAGGTAACGCACTACTCTAAAAGAGCTGAAAAGAATAAATACTTGCTTGGGATAAGAGAAAATTTATATTTTCGATAATGGAATTATGGCATAGTTTTACAAATATTGCTGTAAAAACGTAGACATTTTGTTCGATACAAAATCCTTAAAATTTTTAGACAATATTAATACAACAAAGCACGCCTCTGCCATTCGAAACCAAACTTTATTGAAAATGAACAGCCGATATTGATTCCCCATTACAGGCAACGGCGATTCGCACTATAGACACAAAGAACTGAACGAATAATTATAATCCGATTGTGTTCGGCCCAAAAATAATAAATTACCCTCACATTACGTGCTATTACAGTACATAATGAGACTATTATTCCATAAAATTTTATTATCGACTGGGGGACAAAAAATAGCTGCTGTATATGAATGTAAAATTATTCGTTGCAATGCACCATGTATTATTGAATCAATTCAATTAGCGTGGGGGATCATTTTTTTAAACCAACAGTCAAGGTAAGACCTATTCTTTTGCTGTATTTGTTAGGATCAAAGAGTGAAAAAACCATTGGATCAAAAATACGAGCTTTTGTTTTCTCGGACTTATCCACAACTTGAAATTTGCAATGTATCTCTATGATAAACGCTCTTAAAGGGTTTTAGAAAGTTCGAAAAGGATACAAAGATAAAGTCATGTTGAGGTTTTTTTTTAATATTCGATCAGAACTCGTTTTGATAGTGATAATAGGGTAAAGTGTCCCAAGTGTGCGCAGTTTAGGAATAAAACGAAAATTAAATAAAAAAAGGTTTAATATAGTGACCAACAAATCAACTTTAATATACAATATAAAAAATCAACTTAGTCTTATTATCTTCTTAATTAACAATCTAACTGAGATCGTGGGTAATTACGTAATCTTGATAAACAATTCCACAAGAGTACGTATGACAATCCCAGTGGGTGCACATGGCACCTTAAGAGAACGCAAGCTAATTCACATGCATAAATCACACTTGTAGATTTCAATGCTAATGTAGGATGTGCATTTATAGTCCCACCATTCAGTGCATAAGCTGCACTGAATCCAGTCTTCAACAATAGGCTCCTTAAAATTCTCATCAGGGCATCTCCACGTTTTGTTCTTACTCTTTGGTGGTTTCTTTGGTTTTGATGGCGGTTTCTGCGATGTTTTGCTTATTCTTCTTGGTATTTTTTTCTTACTAGCTTCTGCTTTAAGTTGGTTTACCGACTAATACTTCAGTGTTTAATCTTTGGGGATTGTCAGGCAAAATGGAATCACTTTCTTTATTTCCTTCCGACATGGCCTCTTTTGAGATTTCAGAAGTTGTCTGATTGTCAAACTGCAAGTCAGTAGAATTTTTAATAGGAATTCATGCATCATTGTCTGATGTATGGTATCTGTTTTACTCCCCAAAGTATGCATGGACTGTTAAAACTCGCTACTTGTTCTGTCACTGCAGCATGTTGTGTCTGTTCTGCCAAAGGCATGCTAGTAGAACTGCCAGGAATCATCGCGTGATTGGTTGTTGCTACGTTGAGGACATCTTCTATTATCTTAGTAGTGTCGTCCTGCTCAGCAATTGAAATATTACGTACATATTCTTCCAGCCTCTCTGCCATACCAGCAAGAAAGTCAACGTCACTAAATCCCAATCGAAAGGGCATATTCCTCCAACTGTAAAACCTTCGACGGCATTAAAAATATTTACAGTGTTCATATAAGCAGCGTTGAACAAAGTGGATATCTGGTAGATAGTAATAGGTCTTCCAGGATGATTTCTTTAGTGGTGGAAAAAAGCAACGATCTAAAGGGTGCATCTTATGCGTGCTATGAGGCGAAATAGTAAAGATGTGAATGAAATTTTTTCTACAAAAGTTAACTGCAGCAAGACTAGTGTGCTCCAAATAAGTATCCAAAACCAATAACATCGGATAAGTCTCTGTAGGCCTCGCATGGTATTTAAAATGATTGAGTCCAAGAATAAATCTGTATTCATTTTACGAGACTCTGTAACAAGACAGCGTAATTCCCTAAAACATAGTATCTAAAGTCTTTATATGATTAAATAACTCTTTTTCCATGTGAAGCATAAAGCTGGGTCTAAATCTGCCTAGGATTTAGCAACGTCTTTTCTTTTTAATCTTTCTCGTAGGCATACCCAAGTATTCAGAGACTTTTCTTTTGCAAGATACAATGTATCTTTAGAATAATTGATTCGGTTGGTTAACATAAAATAAATCCAAATAGTTCACAAATGTACAGAATCTACAAGAGTGCGCATGTGCACTCTTATGAAAAGCCTTACGTCCGAAACAACTGCCCTCTTGTGGCATCTATTGAAATATACTACTCAATTTATAGATTATTACATGTTTTACACAATTTGTTATCCAAAAAACGCGGTTACTGTTTACATATCTATGCTACACTAGTTGAAAAAGATGATATCATTTTAACAAAACATCGAAATATCAAAAATTTTACCTTTTTCCCCCAAAATTAATTATTTTTGTGCGGATTTTTTGCTATAACAACCTAGTACAGAGTCGCTCAAAACACAAATGAAGTTGGCACGCTTTGCAGTCAATCATCGCAAATATTAGGTCTGAATGCTTTTGGGGATATGTATATATATATATATATATATATATATATATATATATATTTGAAAATAGAACCATTAACACCATACAAGAAAAAAAATCATCTCAATTTAGGTATTAAAATGTGTAAAATAGTAAAAATGGAAAAACATACAAAAAAAGAGAATTTCCTAAATGACAGAAATTCAAAGAAACCAAAAACTATTGATTCAAATATTGACACCGAACACGTAATAAAATTTGTCATAATATTATATAATAAAGCAGTACTTGTTAATATTTCCTTCCTTGTAAACCTAAAATGATAAAAAAGGGAGAAACAATGAAAATTGAATTCAATATCCAACAAAATAGTATCTTGGTGAACGCTGACTCACAAACAACCTTTTTTAAATCTTGTACGTTTGAAATAAGTGTCGTATATTGAGTGATATTGTTTAAAATTTGTGTATACATATGCTCTTAATTTATGCCCTTTTGTGAAGTATTGTCAAATGACTAGAAAAATTAGGCAGACACCGAACTTTTGTTGCAGGTATGTCTTTTCTTTATATTATCTACATACAACTATATTAAGCGGTACTTCTCCTCTCTACCCCTTCCTTTATATAGATTTTATCAACAAGGAAGGTATCCGAAGTGCTATAGAGGACACAAAAATAAGAGAAACGTATTTTTTTTATCGACGGAGATTCATTTTAATCGGGTGAAAATGGCGCGTACAATTTTTTTTTATATCCCAAATTCTCATTAAGATATATTAACAAAACAAAGTGGAAATTATTTGTTGTTTGACATGAAGTTAAACTGTGGTAATTTTACTTTCACGCATATTAACCCTTATTTTTTTATAAGGGTAAACATTACACGTCCTTCACGTATTTTTATTCTAAAAATTAGGAAATTAGAAATATTTTTTACGACTAAAGTCGGCATGTTTCAGAATTTTGGAAAAGAATTAATGAAAGAAGGTGAATCCCCCAAAATCCTTTATTTATATCGTAGGTTCTAATCGAGATATATTCGCAAAACTAAGTGGTAGTTACTTGTTATTTGAAATGAAGTAGAGTGAGGGTGGTTTTACTCCACGCATATTAGCCCTTATTTTTTAGAAGGGTAAATCTGTACTCCTTTACCGTATTTTAGTTCTAACAATTATGAAATTAAGCGATATTCTTTGAAAACATTTTTTTGAATGTAATAAGTAACTAACGTTGACGTATTTCAGGGTTTCCAGAAAATTCATTTTTTTGGCCGTCATATTATCAGCACCATTTGGTGGATTTTACTGCACCATCTGGTCCAAAAAAAATATGGGACCACCGCAGCAACTTCCTAAACATAACGTAAAAAATTTCATTCAAATCGGTGCCGCCGTTCCGGAGTAATCGGTGTACATACATAAAAAAAAAATACATAGTCGACGAATTGAGAACCTCCTTCTTTTAGAAGTCGGTTAAAAATGACTTTTAACGATTTTTTTAAGTATAAGTTTTTAATCACCTGTATTTATTTGTTATCAAAATATCAACACAGTACACTAAAATTGATGCCTTTTTAGAAAGAAACCAATTCCAATTTAATAATACAAACTTACATATAGGAGATATTGATACTTATATAGGTTTGCAAACGGCATTTTTGATATAAAATTTAAAATATATCAAATACAGTTAGACTTAGGTACAGAACATTATAGATGTCTACAATTTCGCGCAGAATCTAAAACTAATATATAGGGTGTTTCATTTAAAATAAGCAAAAAGCTATTAACTTCCGATATAACCGGTAGTTCCACCATCTTGAAAATATTTTGGCTGAATTACTCACGTCGACTTTAGTAAATCGCCAAATTTAAAAAAATTCCAGAGTATTTTTTATAACAAAAATATTTGATGTCTTTTCTTAATTTGTCAGGTAATTTGTTAATTTTGAAACTTAAAATACATGGATGTAAAGTAGGCTTACCCTTATAAGAAAAGGATAATTTCAAATAACAACTAATTTACATTTCTTTTTGTGACGATATCTAGATTAGAACTTGAGAGCTGTATTTAAAAATATATTTTTTTTGGGGTAACTCATTCCATTTTATTAATTTTTCTTTATTAACGTCTAAACCACTTCAAATTTAGTCAAGGTATTCATGAAAAATATTTTCAATTAATTCCGTTCAATTTTATAATTTTTAAAATTAAATAATCATTCCATTCTGTGATTTGCCTTTATAAAAAAAAGGTATAATATGCATGAAGATAATACTACCATAATTTTCCTACGTTTCAAAAAATAACTTATTTCCAATTTGTTTTGTAAAGATATCTTAATTATAACGTCAGATATTTAAAAATAAACTGTTTTTTTTTGGTGAATTTTAGGTGCGGTTTCACCCCCTTAAAATCAATATCTGCCGATAAAAAAATATTTGTCTTTTATTTTTATGCCCTCTGCAACATGTTAAAGTTTCCTTCAGATACTTCGCGTATCTGCCTAGTAAGATAACAATTATTTATTTTTCATAAGTAAGCTGACTGAACGGCATTGGCAATCTGGAGCATCTGCCAAAAGGGGGGCAGGTCATGTACAAGGCTACAAAAAGGCAATTTTAATGATTGATTTTTTCAAAGAAATTTAATATTTGACATATATAGGCCATTATTCAAGTAAAAATATTTTTTTTTTCTGAAATTTTTGAAAACAAAATTGTGGAGATATTGCTGTTCTATGAAGCGTGGCGAAACGAAGATGTTAAGATTTTGTACATCCTGGCGACCTCGAAATTCAACCTGCAACATTTTGAGAAAAAAAAAACACTGTTTAGAAGCGGAACTTCAGCAACTTCAACCTATAGATAATGAATAAATTTAAATTTTATAATAATTTTGATGTTACGAGAAAAAAGTCTAATTTGTTGGTGAAAATTTCGGGCTTTTTTCATTTGTTTTTCAAGTTTTTATGTTAATTTTTTTGAAATTTATAGGTTCATATTCTGGCAATTATTAATATATAGATATAATGTAAATTGGAACATGATAGCATAATTAGTTTTTGAGTATAGTGCACAAAAACTTGAAAAACGATATTTCGAGAAAAACACGTTTAAAGTTTGAGTACATAAAATTAAGTAATAATTGTAACTTACCGACTATTTAGCGATTCCAGCACCGTACTGCAGTCCTGACTGAAATCTATAAGATGGAGTGAGAAAACGTGTCTTTAAGCTTATTTCTCAAAAATAATAATGGTAGGAGTTATAAGTATACACTGTAAAAAAACTTCACATTAATTTTAAAGTAATGTGCTGGAACCAAATTTCATAAACGGTTACTTTATTGAACTTTATTGAAATTTAAGACAAAATTTGATTAAATTTAATGTACAAAGCTTTAATTTCAAAGTAGATGTAACTTATTCACGATTTAAGGAACAAATCCATTAAATTAAATTAATGAATGTACTTTAAATTAGAGATTTTTTTTAACAGTGTACAGCTGGATTCCCCAAGTGCTCGAGACAATAAGAGTCGTGGTGGGGTCTCATGCTATATTTCTTGAAGCACATTGAATAGCAACTTGAAACCTTTTCAGGCATACTCTAAATCGTATTTAGAACATTTGAAGAAAATAAAAAAATCAAAAATTTCATTGTTTTACATGACCTGCCCCCCCCCAACCAGACAAAGAAGCAATATATATATATATATATATATATATATATATATATATATATATATATATATATATAATAACCAATGGAGAAATTTCGTTTAATTCAAGATGAGCCTACAAGCCATCGGCCGACATCGTTCTTTATTTAAACGAGATATCCAGTGTCCACCACCGAGTTGCTCTAAAGCTTACTCGGTTTTAAATTATCGGGTCGATCACGACCAGCGGCTGTAGATTTTCGGCGAGCCGCTAATGAGGAATTCCGATCTTTTACTTAAAAAGTTAAAAAGACGCTAACGAAGGCTATTTGTTAAATCGGAACCCGGCTGACTTATCGGGATCGATACCGTTTTGTTTTTTATTTTCTCTTTGTACTTTAATGCTTGCTTTTTTAATTTTATTTCAAAATAAATCGACTTCGATCATATGAATGCAAAGATAAACAAAGGTTTTTAGGGATACATATAAAAAAGTTAATATTGATAAAACCTTGTGTCATAACAATTAATTTGCTTGAATGTAGTTTATGGTCGGTGGGGTGAGATCTTTTTGATGTTTGACGGGCACAAATATTTTCTATTTAATTTTGCTCAGATTTTTTGCTAGTCGTGTCTTCTTTCGAGTTATTTAGCGTTAGGAATTACTACAAATGCGAAGTTTATAACAAATATCAACAAATAGAGACTATAAAAAAATTTAAAAAAAAATTGACCGAAATTTTTATACGAAATTGAAATTTTTGAAGTTGGCGCCAAACTAATACCTGACAAAACGTGATTCGCATAAATAGATTTCAAATACTTTATTTGTAATTGCTTTCTTATCATAATTTGTATATATTAGTAGTTATTTATTTCATTTACAAATAATTTGGCGCTGACCTCTAAAAATTTCAATTTCATATAAAAATGTATGGTTACTTTTCACTTTTTAGCGAGCTTTTAGAAGTCGGTTCAATTTTTCTTATAAAAATTTTATTTTTCGACTTTTAGTTTTGAAGCCATAATAATGCCATAAACTATTTGAATTAAGTACTAATTGGGATTAATATACCTCGCAATGACTCCAAGGTGGCAAAAATGTATCCATTTTATCCAAAGTTATAAATCGCCCTAAAATGAATCACAAAAAATTCTTTGATTCCTAAAGTTTTCCAAATACCAGTGTAATTATGTCAAACAAATATATTTAATACTGCATATTGAGTTTGCGTACGTCCCAAGAACCCCGAAATATCAATTTTAGACAAAATCAGAAAATGTAAAATTATCAGTACCTTATATTGTATCTTATCAACCTAATAGTTGTAAAAAATTAACTTCATATTCGTAATACATGACCCCGAAAACCCCCTAATACCAAATCTGAAAAAATGCGAATAAGGTAAAATTTCCAACCCACCATATTTGATCTGCCATATTGAATTTCAAAAAAATAATTTTAACGTTCTAATTTAATCTAAATCTAAACCCTTCAAAGCCTCCTAGTACCAATTTAGGATGAAATTCGGAAATTTAAAATTTCTAGACCGTCATATTGCATCTGACGTATTAGATTTCCTTAAAATAATTTTATATTCGCTATTTACATCCTCAAAAACGATTCATTCCCACCGTTGAACAAAATCGAAAAATATAAAATTTTTTGTACGCTATATTGGATTCACCATATTGAATCCTGAAAAAATACTTTTAAATTCATAACTTACACCCTTAATAACCCCCTATATCAATTTTGGAAAAAATCGAAAAATGTAATGAATCCGCCAGAATTTTTCAAAAAATATTTTAAATTCGTAATTAACACTAACAAAAATCCCCCAATACTGATTTTAGACAAAATCGAGAGATGTAGAATCTTTAATCTTCCATCTTGGATCCGCCATATTTATTTTTTTTAAATAATTTCATATTCATAATGTGCGATCCCAAAAACTCCCCCATATCAATTTTGAAAAAAATCGGACAAAAATCAATTTTTTATCAGCCATATTGTATACGCCATATTGAATTTTTTGAAAATAGTTTGAATTCATTATGTGCGACCTCGAAAACACCAATTTTGGAGAAAATCGGGTCAAAAATTATTTTTTTGTTTGCTATATTGGATCCGCCATATTGAATTTTTTCAAAATAATTTCAGATTCGTTGTGAACAACCCCGAAAATTTTCCCATACCAGTTTTGGAGAAAATCGGACAAAATTAATATTTTTGTTCGTCATATTGTCAGCGCCATCTTGGATTTTACCATACCAATTTCGTCCAAAAAAATATAAGACTAACGCAGCAACTTCTTGAACATAACGTGAAAAATTTCATTCAAATCGGTGCCGTCGTTGCGGAGTAATCGGTGTACATAAAAAAAATACATAGTCGACGAATTGAGAACCTCCTTCTTTTAGAAGTCGGTTAAAATGTTATTTTTATCGGTATGTAATGTTAGATGTTATTTACTTATTAAAAATAACGTAGTAATTTTGTCAACCAAAAACTCATACATTTATTTTAATGCCGGTTACTTCTAACAGTAATTTGAATTCATATAATTTAATTTTAATTTTGTTCCAAAATTTCTTATTCTTTGTTTATCTTTCCATGTTCTTCTCTCTTAAAACTATCAAATTCTAGTTTACATTTTATTTTACGAGAATTGAAAATTTCGGCAGCCTCGAATTGCGGACTCAATACCTGATTTTTATAATTAGGTACTTGAATTACGGACCAAACCAAAAAGACCCCTTTTTTAAAAACCATACATACAACTAAGGTAAGGGCAGGCTCGGATCCAAGGGGGGAGACGATTGCCCCCCCCCCCCTCCACCCAAAAGCTTAGTGTTCAGGAAAATACACCCGATTCTGCCTCTTACATAAGGAATGTGTATGCTGTTAGCTCCCCCCCCCCTTCTAGAAGAAAAATTGTTTTTTCTTGCGATCGCCCCTTCCCGCAAGAGCTTTGTGTTTAGGAAAATAGAGCCGATTCTGGCTTTTATACTAGGAATGTGTATGCTGCTGGCTTCCACCCCCTCATTGACAACTTGTTTTTTCTTGCGATCTTCCCCCTCAAGACCTTAGAATTCAGAAAAATAGACCCAACCCTGACTTTTACCCTAGAAATGGAAATGTTGCTGGCGTCTCTCCCCTCCGTCGACAACTTGCTTTCGCTTGCCATCCTGTACTTTCGTGATATCACCGCCCCTCCCCCTCCTCCTAAAGAGGGAGGCTGGATCCGACCCTGGGTAAGGGTAATATATTATTTATTTTAAATAAGGAAATTATAAATTTTTACAGAAATTTATTTTAAATCGGTTTATTAAACAATTAAACTAAAATATTCCCTACAATATACAGAGTAGTTCAGGTTTCATTTGTCTTTGGTCCGCAATTCATGTACGCCCGAAAATTTTATTGTTCTGATTAATTCATAAGAACCTATAAATTTTTATATAATTGTAGATTTCTTTTTTAAAACCTACTACAATATTTAAAAATATAAGAAAATATTTCTCCTCTCATTTGAAACAATTTTTTCAAAAACTTCGTAAAACATCCCCGTTGGATCTCCATAAGACAGTACTTAATACATAGTACCTACTTTACATTAAAAACTAACTCCAAACCACACCTCCTATTCATTTAGCTAAACCAATAGTAATTTAGAGGCAACTGAATTCACCATTCAGAATTCAAGACTGAACGCATAAGATTGACTTCAAGGCTCTTTTCGGAACGTGTGCGAGTCGAGGCACAAAAAAGTGCAGAGAGTTGCTCTCACAACCGACAGGTTTGCTTGACACTGGCTTCGGACCCGATGCTTTATCGGTTTCTTGTGGAATTCGGCTGATAAAGTCTATTCCTTATTAGAAGTTGAGAGTGTCAATGTAAAATAAATTTTTAGATTGTGTGTTACGAGGGAGACTGGAAAAATTATCTACTATTACCTGACTGTGCGTTGTCTAGTGATACTGAATAATAACAAAATTAGGAAACTGTTTAGATTAAGTGAAATTTAGGATAATTACGTTTGTTTTGGAAATATCCTTTACTTTCCCCTATTTTGAGGTCGTGGGACATGATTCTGGCCTTGATATTCCACATTTTTTCCAGAAAATGCTGAAAAATACTTTTTCACTATTGGTTTAATTTCTTTTATCAATTCGATAAAATTTTACAACCACAAATTTCTCGCTTATAGAAGTTTTTATATTGTATAAAATTTTATAAATTTGCACGTTTTAGTTGAAAAATCAAGAAAAACAATTGAAAAGTTTTAAAAACATTTGTTAGAAACGTAACTTATCTCAAATTGCGCTGTTGCCATAACATACGAGGTTGGTTTGAAAAGTCCGTGCAAAGGCAGTGCGTATTGAGGTTATTTTCAGTTAGTAGCATGTCTTGGAAGAACACACATCAAGTTTCAGCCAGCTCGGTCTACTTATTTGTGTTTGACATTCGTTTGAATTGAGGAAGTCGAGTGATTCTCCAAAAATGAACGAGAAAGGATTTTGTGAGTTGATTAAACATTACTTTATGAATGACAAAACGCTTCAGGAGACTAAACAGAAGCTTGGTAAACATTACGATGAGTGTGCACCTTGATTAGAACAGTTTATAAGTGGTTTCAAAATTTTCGAAGTGGTCATATGAGCACAACAGACGCTGAACTGTTTGAAGGCCCTATAGAGGTTACTACTCCAGAAATCATTGACAAAATCCATGATATGGTGATGGATGACAGAAGAGTGAAGGTGCGTGAGATTGCTAGTGCTGTTGGCATCTTGAATGAACGGGTACTTAATATTTTACACCAACTTTTTGACATGATTGACCAAAAACGAAATCGTGTGATGTGTTGCAAGAACGATTGGTAGTTGTTCCAGCGAAATCTTCGGGATTTTAAGCGTCGTTTCGTCACTATGGATGAAACATGGATACATCATTATACTACTGAGGTCAAAAAACAATCTAAACAATGGGTTGTCAAGGTGGAATCTCTACCAAAAAATGTGAAGACCATTCCTTCGGCCGGGAAGGTTATGGCGACGGTCTTTTGGGATGCGCAAGGAATAATTTTCATTGACTATCTGGAAAAGGGTAAAACTATTACAGATGAATATTATTCATCGATATTGGACCATTTGAAAACCGAGCTGCAAGAAAAACGTCCACGATTGGCCCACAAAAAAGTCTTTTTCCATCACGACAACTCACCAGCTCACGCCTCAGCAGTTGTGGTCGCAAAATTAATAGAAATAGGGTTCCAACTTGTTTCACATCTCCTCTATTCTCCAGACTTGGCTTCCTCGGACTATTATTTGTTCCCCAGTATGAAGAAATGGCTGGCAGGAAAAAGATTTCATTCAAACGAGGAGGTGAATGCAGAAACGAATGGCTATTTTACAGACTTGAACAAATCGTATTATTAGGAAGAGATCAACAAACTAAAGCAGCTTTGGACGAAGTGTATAAGCCCAAAAGGAGACTATGTTGAAAAATAAAAAAGGGTTATCCAAAAAATTAAGTAGTTTTATTTTTGCACAGACTTTCCAAACCAAAGAAGCCACATTCTCTACTTAATGGAAATGAAGGGCAACAGAATCAAAGTGGAAATCCAAGACATTTCAGTGCTACAACGGCCAGCTATTCGAGCATACAGCACAGAACCGCAGAGTCCGACCCCGCTGCATCAGTTGTGACGAGGATAATTACTGATCTAAATGCCGAAAATCTGCCGAAGAATAATCAACATGCGTCAATTGTGAAGGAGCGTACCCTGCATTCTACAGGGGATGCCCTAGCAGACTACAACTCACAAATGAGGCCCCTAGACACACCACACCCACAAGACAGATGATGCACCAAATCGAAACACCAGTAACAGCAAGCACACTGGTCAATTCCATGATCCAGAGGCTCACGCAACAAATAATGGTCCAAATCCAAAGCTCCGTGCAAGCCATGTTGAGAAATACCTTGGCTTGAGGAGGAACCTAGGGGACGATAGATACAGGGACTGTTACATTTAGATTTCGTCCTAAACATGCAGCGTAAGTTATCGCTAGTATTTATGCTTATAATCTAAATATTTGGGGTTTACCTTATCATTTAGCCACTAGTTACTGATCACTAACGTTATTCTAGAAAAGTTATGCGGTTTTGAAGCCGTGGAATATCTTATAAATTCTGTTGTTTACGTGGAGACTTCTCTCGAGGAATTTTATAGCTCGGAACCTTTTCTTGGGTATCAGGGAAGAGTGTCAGTATTATGAGCTTTCGCACGCAAACATGCAAATAATGTACTCGAGTCCGTTAAGACGAAGACTTAATATTTAGTATTAAGATTTATTATGTAACCTCACTGTCATTCCTGCACATAAAAAGAAATTTGTAGATTTCATATTTGACTTGGTGCCAATAAGGAAGTATCGATGTATTACTATTATTAACAAATATGAAAATTCATTGTTTTTTATGAAATAAAAATATCCTTGAAGGGAAAGAAAATACTGTGGAAAAACAAATCTCGGAATTAAATTCTATGACTTCAAAATAGGGAGTATATAAAGGAGTTTTCAAGAAAAATAACCATAATTTATCTACACTTCATTTAATGTAAAAAATTATCCAAATTTTCAATTTTGTGTTTTGCAGTAAAAAACGAGTTTTCGGAATTTCTAACAAAGGAACTTATCTGTAGTTGGCGCATAATAACACTAGGCTTTCTGTTTTATTTTCAATAATATGTTTACTTGAGCTTTTCGGTTAACAATTATTGCTAGTGTAAATTCTCTGTTTAAACAATGTACCATTCTTAAGGCACAGGCTTTACATTTCTTTACCAACTAGCTGGGTAAGTGGCGAAAACACAGAGTAAAAACAGTAAAAACCGGACGTAAAGAGCACGGCCGCCAGTGATGCAGCTGAAAAATGTTAAAGAGTTTTAGCACTTTTGCATTTTTTCAATTTTTATTAAACTTGCAATAAGAGAATCAAGAAAAAGAAGTTTGGGATATACATATCGTTTTACTTGTAATTTGTGTTGTTTTGATGCTGTATGGCTCTTAAAGTATAAAATATAACATTTGCGAACTGCATTTTTGATAAAAAACGAAAGCTTTCACGATTTTGGTCAAATTAAAAATAATGGGTCTTGGGTTTAGACCGTGTCAAATTGGAATGGTGACTATTTTTGGGAAAGTGTTTAAAATCATGCATAAGTACCTAATGTAGCCGAAAAAATTTTAAATTTTTTTTTATACAACTAGTACTTTAAAAATCATAAATTTTAAATTCCGTTTAAAATTTCCCGCCAATACTTGTCACTTGACCGATGTGACGTCACATTAGAAAACTGTCAAAGATATATAATTTTTTTTTTGTAATTTTTGTGATATAAGATGAGTTCGAAGTTATTTTAAGCGTTGTACAGTGTCAGCAAGCCCGGCACTACTCGTTTTGTTTTAGTTTTGAGGTTATAAATACCGATTATTACTATTATGTCTGCATTATCGGTTGCGGAAATAACAATTTTTGATAAATTACTTACAAGGAGGTCTTCATATTTCTAAATTCAACAGAGCAGAACGTACTGTTTGTTGCGAAGAAATTGGCCTCCATAGAACAATCAATTCTCGGCAAATTCGAGCTATTTGCCTTAATAAATCTACTTTCCTTCTTGAGAAAATTTCTTAGAATTGTTTTCAAAGGGAAAAGTAAGCAAGTTTCGAAGAAATTACTTGAATAAATGACTATTAAATATGAACTAGGCAACGTAGCCCTTGACAGCGATCATAAATATGACAAAATCAAAAAATTTATATGTCAAGTTCGTGACAGCAGTGACGTGGGCTGTATTATTTAGAGTAATTATCAAATGATCAAAGTGAAAAAAGTGAAACTGATAACCATGTTCTTTTGAATATGCATTTACTTGTCATTAGGTCGAAGTGATCATAATTATCTCAAGTGAATATATACAAACAGTTTATTTCCTGCCTGGTCCTCTCTCCATAAGCGTTTCGACTACCTTATGGTCTCGTCAGTGGAGCTGTATCGGACCGAGAGTAACATCCACAGGAAATAACTGATATATAAAGTATAAATTTCAAGGTATGTCGGTAGGATATTGCAAACCTGCCACTTACCGATCTGCAGGAGATAAACTGTTTGCACATATTCTTCCCTTTTCTCTGCTTAAAGAGGGAGAATACATATATAACAACTATTTAAATAAGGTAGATAGATTTCTTTATTTCTTACTGAAATTTTGATTTTTTAAAAAATATACTGACTGATGTTCTAAAATAAACTATTATACAAGCTTTCTTTCGAATCTTAACGATTTTAAAATTCATTAACTCCAAAATACATTGTATAAAAATACTCGAGTATATCATCATCATCATTTAGCTTACCCTGTCCACTGCTGAACGAAAGCCTCCCTTAATTCCTGCCATCTCTTTCTATTTTGTGCCACTTATATCCAATTTTCACCTACTCTTTTTATGTCGTCTCTCCACCGACTAGGAGGTCGTCCTCTAGTTCTATAGACCTCATGTCTTGGCCTCCATTCCACAAGTCTATTTGTCCACCGTCCATCAGTCATCCTAGCCACATGTCCTGCTCAGTTCCATTTAAGATGTAAGATAGATTTCACCGCGTCTCTTACTCCTGGTCGGTTTCTTATGATGTGATTGAGTATTCTATCTCTAAGAGTGACTTCCGACATTGACCGTTCCAGTTTTCGTTGCATGACATGAGTTTTGTTAATGTTCTTTTTTCTCAAAGTAAGTGCCTCAGCTCCATATGTGAGAACAGGTAAGACACACTGGTTAAAGACCTTTCTTTTCAAGCATATAGGAAGATTAGATCTCAGTATATATCTGAGTCCACCGAATTCCGCCAACGATAAATCTATTCTTCGGTGGATTTCGTGCGTCTGTTTATCTCGCCTAATACCGATCTCATGTCCCAAGTATTTGTATATATGCACTTATTCTAGATTTATGTTATTGATGTTTAAGGGACTACTCATTACAAGGTTTGTCATGTATTGTGTCTCTGATAAATTAATTTTCAAACCAACTTTTTCTGACGCATCGTTAAGCGTATCTAGCATATTTTGTGCTTCCTGTATATTGTCTGTTATTAACACAATATCGTCTGTAAAACAGACCAGTTTATCTTTTTCAACATACTCTCTAGCAGTGCAACAAACAATTTAGGGAAAGTGTACCACCTTGCCTTACCCCTTGAGCGGTATTAAATCTATCTGTGCATTGATTTGACGATGTTCTGACATTTGCGGTGGCATTCTCATATATGTTTTTGATAATTGCGGAATATCGATGATCGATGCGATATTCGCTTAATGTCTGTAGAAGTTTCCGCTGATTTGTTGAATCAAATGCCTTTTCGAAATCAACGAAGACAAGCATCAGTGGTCTATTGTACTCAATATATTTCTCGATAAGAACTCTGATGGTCAGAAGGTGGTCATTTGTCCCATAGCCTGATCGGAATCCCGTCTGCTCTCTCGAAGGAAAAGAGTCTACTTTATTTATCAAACGGTTTGCGAGCATTTTGGTAAATAGTTTATATGTGGCTAAGGAGGCTGATTGGCCTATAATTTTTAAGGTCTGTAACGTCACCTTTTTTTATGTACAATAACAATGGTTGCATTTGTCCACTGTGATGGGATTATTCCTTCTTTGATGCATTTATTAAATAGAACTTTTAAAGCTTTGGTGATTTGTGGTCTTCCTTCTTTGATTGACTCTATTACCAGTTCATCGTCTCCGGAAGCTCTATTGTTTTTCATATCTCTTAGCACACTTATGATTTCTTTCTCGGTTATATCTGGAATTTCTTCCGATCCCTGATTTAGCATTTTTGGAATGTCAGATGTGATCAGTCGCTGGTTTAATGCATAAAGTTCTTGGTAGAAAAGTTTGATAGAGTGTAAAATTTCCTCTTTATGTGTTACTATGTTGCCGTGTATATCCTTGATCTTCTGTATTTCCTTTCTTCCTATTCTCCTCTATGACGTTCCGAATTTTTTCCTCATTATGTTGTCTCTTATGCTTTCTGATTTCTTTTGATATCTCTTTGTTTAGGGTTCTATATTCTTGTGTGTTCTTGTCTTTCATTTCTCTTCTCTGCCTCATTAAAAGTTTTGTTCTTTGGTTTAATTTTTGTTCTTTCATTTCCTTAGGGCACAACTTTTCGATAGCTGTATTTATGGAGACTTGGATGTTTCCAAATATTTCATCTATCGTCGTACTATTTTCATAATTTAGAGTAGAGGCAATACATTCTTTAAAATAATGTGTGTTTTTAGGTGTTACCCATTTCTTGGCATTCTTCTTGAGTGTCTCGTTGATTCTTACTTGAGTATACATACACATTCATGAATAAAGAACCACAGGCCTTTCAAAAATTGTTGGAAAGAAACAATTTGGTGCGCAGTAGCTGCGCTCTGGAAACAGCTTCATCTCTTTGGATATAACTTGAAAATCAATAAAAATATCAATTTGAAACTTTTTAGGGATATTCTACAACGTATTTTGCAATAAATTTTACAATTGGAAAAATTACCGTAAAATAAGAGTATATATGCTAAAACTTAGCACTTTCCAGTTTTGTGTGTCGGTGGCTAACAGGTTCTCGTTTTAATCTGATTCGGGACAATTACCTGCTTTATGCTGTTTTATTTAAAAGTGCAGCGTAAAAATTTTCTGGATAATTAATTTAGCCTGTGTTGACCTTCTTTTTAAATATTTGCACTGTTTTACCTTTGTTTTAACCTGGTTTTTGTTTGAGAAGTTAAGTGATGAGTGTTAAATGCCATTTCGTTTAATTCACTTACGTACAACGGTGGGCTCATTTACTTTTATTACTTTTTTTTTCATTTAATAGTCAAGCGATTGGTATGCTGCGTCACTTTTTATCACGTGGGGTAGATCACTTTTCTGATACAGGATTTTATTAAAAATAAATGCGGAATATTGGGTTGAAAAGATTGTTATTTTTACACGGGTAGGTGGTACTGAGCCGCTCAGTAGCGGCTCGTAACTGTATAGAACAGTGTTGCCAACCAACCCGGTACGAAAATCGGTAGATCCGTCCGAAAAAAGGCATATTTCCAAAAGAAGAACGGTAGATCTGATAGACATTAAATAAATTTTACTTTATATATGCTATATTATATAATTTTACATTATAAATGTACAATTTTGCCTCTCCGTCTTTACTTTTTTGGGTGAATTTAAGTTCTTAATGCCAACTTACCTTGCTCTTGCTTATTTTTTTTTATTTTTGAATAAAAAGCCGAAATAAAAATATAATTTGTGCAGTTTGAATGAAGAAGTTGATTTTACTACCAACCTCTAAAATGTGTGTCCGAAATTGGTGATGACAGCACTGCAATCTTGAAAACTATACATATAGAAAGGCGGTTAAATGGGAAAGCTTTAGACCATTATGTCAATAGGTTATTGGTGCTTGTGTATCAGTTCTGGTTTTTTGCGTTTTGAGATATTTAAAAAAGTAAAATGTTACATTTTCTTAGAGCGGCTATAACTTTATTATTTCTCTATATGTTCTAAACCTGTAAACACGCTTTTCTGGAATCATCATTAGCTTTGTTTCTTCTTTATGACCGCCATATTGGATTTTTAACCCATTGGAAAGTACTTAATTTTATCTGTAACATTAAGTGAAACACTGATGCAAAAAAAACAACGTTATAACCGAAAAATAACTAAAAATACTTTTTTAATAAAAATTGGAATATCTGACAACACCGAAATTTTAAATAATTCTTTTACTTAAGAATAAATTCAAACTAATAACGACACCTCTCCATAAGACTGCGTTCCCTGTTGTAAAAATGTTATTTAATAATTATAAACTACATAGTCATACTAAGATTCAAAATATCTACTATTTTTTCAATATACTGTTGATATTTTTTCGTAACGGTTCTAGTTACACGGTGTGTCGATTGATATTATCAAGAATATTACGAGTTCTTTGTTCAAGAACTTCCCTGAATTCAGGGCGATCAAGTTCGTGTACTTCATTCTTTGCATATCCCCATAAATAAAAGTGTAAAGGTGTTAGATTCGGAGACCAGGCAGGACCATCGTTGAAAATTATGTTTGCATCTTAAGTCTCCTTTAAAAATGTTTGTACCTCCCTGGAATTATGTGTGGAGCTCGTCTTGCAGAAACCACACAATATCAAATTGATCATTTGGCACAACCTCTTGAATGAATAAATAATTTGATTTTGTAACATTGCAAGATATCTTTGACCTGTCAATGTTTAGTCATAAATAAGTGGACTAATCAAACGTTTTGCTAAAAGTAATGGAGAATAATAAAAGAAATAAATCGTAATTATTATAATATTAATAACTACATTATGATAATAAATAATTAAAGCATTTCACAGAAATGCTGATCATTTAAACTTCAATAGGATATTTCTTACGGATGATTCTCCAGCGGAAGACTTCAAAATGTAAGGGGAGTGCAGCTCGAGGAACGAATACTTCAGATGACCGAGGCAAATCCTGATTCTAGTACAAGAACAATTGGAAGAATGGAGAGAGTCAGCCATATGATTGTCCAACGAATACTCCATGATAATTTGTTACACCGATATGATCTGTAGAGACTACTACCGAATCGACTAGACGGGGGCTATTTATTAAATAAAAGTCGTCACTACTGATATTCAGAATTCGCAAACAGTGTAACCACCATGTTCTAAAGAACAGTTCTGACGTATTGGGACCACTACGATTTCGTCAGAATTCGCAACCAGTGTAACCGTAGCCTTAGACGAGAGTTGAGGGAATACCTTAATGAAACGTTCCGGAATAAATGGATAGGTCGTGGAGAAAGAAGAACATGGCCTTCTCGTTCCCTTGACCTTAATCCTCATCACTCATGGGGGCACTTAAAGAACATAGTTTATTCCGTTGAAATTCCTGACATGCAGACTCTTCGTCAAAGAGTTGAAATGGGATGTGTATGCAATGAAAAAAATGGTATTTATAAAAGGCTTAGATACGGAAAAATGACGAGAGATACAAAGAAAACGCAAGAGGAAAATTTTGTTTAGAACAAAAAATCAAATTTGTGGAAATGATCAAAAAAAAATTTTACCAGAGGCGTACCACATTTTTTTAAAACCCTACGATAATATCCGTACGCGCGCCACTGAGTAAACTACGAAGATAATTTTTTTACTGTTACTAGGGCAGTATCAAATTAAGCTCTGGACAAAATTTCGTTCCATTATCTTGTAACGATATTTAAAAAAAAAAACACCCTATAACTTAGAAACGAATATTCGTAAAGCAAAACTACATATAATTTTTTTTTTGCTAAGGAATCCACTGTTTATTCCCAACCTTTATATTACACCCTGCGTATTAGATATACCCATATTTGGAGCAAATGTTTTTTTATGTGTATGTAAATATGCGCTTTAAATAAATGAAAAACTACCCAACTGTTGTCTTTCAAAGTCCAAAACGAGGCCAAACTGTATAAACAGGAACAAAACAAACAAAAACTCAGACTCTCAAAACAAGTCGACAATAGCCCGTTGCAGAAAAATGAGCCCACAAAGGTACGTTTTCTAAAAATATCGACCGAGGAGGACAATAGGCCTTGTCGATAGTCCGATAGATGTCCGACTCAATCGAACGCTTTGAACACCGTCATCCAGTGCATTATTGTTTCTTCGACGCCGATAAAGTAGGAATTGTTATTTGCAGCATTTTATTCCGTTGGGAAAATAACACTTTTGACACGTTTGTAGATAAATACACCTGCTTTCACACCCACTTAACGATACTACAGGACCGGGTTAAATTACCATTGTTCTCTGAAATTTAATGATTTTTATTATTTTTTTAAAGATCTTCTGTAAATAATTTAATTTCGTCTCTAAGAAATATTGGACGTAGCCGATGAAGAAGAGACAATGGCTTCACCAAAGTTTTATTCATTATATGAATTTTGACCCAATGATTATAAATATCCTATCCACGGTGATTTCCCAAAAAAATGATCAGATTATTTGTTATATATATATATATATATATATATATATATATATATATATATATATTATTTATACAGTTTGGCCTCGTTTTGGACTTTGAAAGACTAGAGTTGGGTAGTTTTTCATTTATTTAAAGTGGCTATTTGCATACACATAAAAAACATTTACTCCAAAGATGGGTAGATCTAATACGCAGGGTGTAATATAAAGGTTGGGAATAAACAGTAGATTCCTTAGCAAAAAAAATTATGTGTAGTTTTGCTCTACGAATATTCGTTTCTAAGTTAAGGGGGGTGTAAAATTTTTTTTTTTAAATATCGTTACAAGATAATGGAACGAAATTTTGTCCAGAGCTTAATTTGATACTGCCCTAGTAACAGTAAAAAAATTATAGTTTACTCAGTGGCGCGTGTACGGATATTACCGTAGGGTTTAAAAAAAAATGTGGTACGCCTCTGGTAAAATTTTTTTTTGATCTTTTCTTCAAAACAAAATTTTCCTCTTGCGTTTTCTTTGTATCTCTCGTCATTTTTCCGTAACTAAGTCTTTTGTAAATACCATTTTTTTCATTGCATACACATCCCAGTTCAACTCTTTGACGAAGAGTCTGCATGTCAGGAATTTCAACGGAATAAACTATGTTCTTTAAGTGCCCCCATGAGTGATGAGGAAAAAGGTCAAGGGAACGAGAAGGTCATGTTCTTCTTCCTCCACGACCTATCCATTTATTCCGGAACGTTTCAGTAAGGTATTCCCTCTCCTCTCGTCTAAGGCTACGGTTACATTGGTTGCGAATTCTGACGAAATCGTAGTAGTCCGAATACGTCAGAACTGTTCTGTAGAACATCGTGGTTACACTGTTTGCGAATTCTGAATATCAGTACGTCTCCGCGTTTCGGTCATAATGGACGACAGTAGTGACGACTTTTATTATAAATAGCCCGTTACTTAAGTTATTATTGATAGAAGGTGGCAAAATTACACAAGTGAATGAATTATTTGCTACAAGAAAGAAAAAAGGAGAACACACACACATATATATATATATATATATATATATATATATATATATATATATATATAATAAATATCTTTCTTTCTAAATATTCAACTACAAGTCTTACATGAGCCTAAAAAAAAATAATTACCAATATTTAGAAAGAGGACAAGTTGGGATGAGGTATCATGGTGTGCCTCCCTGATACTATACTGATTATATGCCTCACGTTAAGCGAAGACGATAAGGAAATTAAAATAAAAGTATTTATACAAGAAAGAAAAATAAGACAGATACAGACGAAATGATCAGCGCTTACTCATTATAAATTTAATATAATTTATTTTAAAGGAAGTTTGTGAAAGCCCTTTTAATTTATCGGGCAAAGAATTGTAAAATTTGGCAATGTTATATGAAAAGCTACGTTCAAACATTGTAGTTCGATGATACGGCGGTGTCATTGTACCTTTAAATCTAATATTAATATTATGAACATGACTTCTAAATACAATACGTTTATATAAGTATGTGGGACATTTTAGAGAGATAATTTTATAAATAAAACATGCAAGATGTAAATCTCTTCACTCCTCCATGCTTAACCAGCCGGACTCTGTCAGTTTATGTTAAATATGTTGGTATTTTCTCACTCCATGGATAAGTTTCAAGCAAGAAGTTTGCACAAGTTGGATTCTATGTTTATCTACAGCATTAAGACATTTACCAAAAATAGTGTCCCCATGGTTAGACACGGAGAGCACCAAAGAATCACACAATAGGGTCTTCACATGCGGTGACAAAAAATGGCGATTATGATATAGTATTTTTAATTTCACTCTGTATACAATTAGATACATGGGTACTAAATCTTAAAGAACTGTCAAAAATAACACCTAAATTACGCACATTGCCTTTTGTTGCCAACACTGTATTATCTATTTCGACATTAATCAGACCTTTCAAATATTCTACATCTGCCCTACGGCCGAAGACCATTATAAAACATTTTTTAGGATTCAATATAAGAGAGTGTTCTAATGATAGTTTGTTTAACAAACTTAATTCTCTACTTATAGCCTTACAGCCCTCAACAACATCAGCCCTATCCAATGATAAATAAACCTACGTGTCATCTGCATAACGCTGAGCAGAACATACTTGCAAAGCCTCTAAATGATAGATGGCATACAACAGCAGAGACAAAGCCGAACCCTGAGGTACGCTACTGTTAATAATTACAGGAGCTGACACTCTTCTGTCAATGTGAACTGACCGACATCTGTTGCTTAAAAAATTAAAAAAGAATTTAACTGCCTTCTCAGAAAGACCAACATAATGAAGAATAGCCAGAAGTAACTTGTGATTTAGAGTATCTAAGGCTTTTGAAAAATCTAACAATGCCAGAATTGTAATTTTACCTTTATCAATACCTCCAAAAATATCATCAGTATCCTTTGCTTAATGCTGTTGAGCATCCATGGTGTTCTCGGAACCCTGATTGAGTTTCAGGCTACAAATTATTGGACTCAACATGCTCAGTCAACTGAGCGATTATAACCTTTTCCAAGATTTTAGACATACAAGGTAGAATACTAATAGGTCGGATATCCTTAAATTCCCGTGGAGAGGAAGTTTTAGTAATCGGTCTTACCAATGCTTCTTTCCATAACTGTGGAAATTCAGAATGACGAATACAGAAATTTATGTGTTACGTATGGTAATAAGAAGGGAGAGCATAATTTTAAAACATATATGTATATATATATATATATATATATATATATATATATATATATATATATATATATATATATATACATATGCATTTATTTTCTTCAATTATTGATATTTATTTTTTTCATGGCTTTTTGATCTTTCGTTCATTATTTAGAACATTTTCAAAAAATAATTCTCTAAAATTTAAAATAAATATGAATGTAATATAAATATAACAATGCCAAACACATAAAAAAATATTATTCTCAGAAATAATAATTAATAATATATCTTTAAAAACTAAAACATTAATTATTTAAAAGGTTCTCTTTAGTAAATTTTATGTACCTTGACATCTCGAAAAAACTATTATCAGTATCAACAAACTACCATCGACTTGCATTTTATATTCAGGGATTTGTTGAATAAAAAATGCACCAAATTTGTTTCCGCTTTTAAGTAGCTATATGTCAGTCCTGTCATTTACAGTATGTGTTTCCTTTTTAATATCTATTATTTTCTTTTTTATTTATTTCTGACAATTTTGGTTTCTATCCACTATTTTGGTATTTTTGGAAGTTAAAAAAGTGTTTTTAATTCTTTTCATGTTCTGTTAATGCTGTATTAGCGTTCTTGGAATATTTATGTCCATTTAGTCGATCTTTTAATAACTGGCTTGTCATTCCTATATATTTTTTCTGGCAGTTTGCACACGGAACTGAACATACAATATTGGAAGTTTTCATAGTTGGTATTTTGCTTTTCAGTTTGGTAAAGATTGAGTTTAGTTGGTTATAACTCTTCTGCCATGCAACAAGTTTTGGTTTTTTTTAAAATGTATTTTAATTTTTCTGAAAGATCTGTTGAATATGGCAATGCTGATTGTTATTGCCTTTTTAGGTTGTTTTACTGTTCATATGTCTTTTTTTTAAATAATTTTTTTCGATATCTTTACTGTTAAAATTTTTTTATGTAAGCATTTCTTTAACTTTTCCAGGGTCTGAAGGTAAGGGACGTTAATAAAATGGCTCTGTCAACAAAGCTCATGATTATATTTCTTTGGTGTTTTGTATGGTTTGAAAAGTTGTTCAGATATCTTCCAGACCAGGTTGGTTTGGTTTATTTTTGCGTATTAGAGTTTTATCTAGAAAGTTTATTTTCCCTTTTACCTCAGATTTTGGTGTAAATTTTAATTTATCATGGAAATTATTCAGTTGTTGTTTTAGTTTACGTTTATTGTTTTAAATGTATATTACTATTTCTGAGAATAATATTTTTTAATATGTTTGGCATTGTTATATTTATATTATATTTAAAATTCGTTGAAAATTTTGAGATTTATTTTTTGAAAATGTTCTAAATGAGGAACGAAAGGTCAAAGCAATGAAAAAAAAAATATCAATGATTGATATATATATATATATATATATATATATATATATATATATATATATATATATATATATATATATATATATATATATATATATATATAAGATTTGATTGCCAGTCAACAGCCCATAAAAACCATTGAAACAAAGTAAAATCGCTTAAAAATAACTATTGCCATAAGATTCTGTCAAAGCATAGAATTTATCCACCCTTCCCGACTAAAGAATCGAAAATTAAATTATTAGGCATATAGTAAGATTACATTTGATGGTTGAAATTTTACAAGTAGTGATTGTTTTGAGTGTTATTTGATGATCGGATTAGATAGCTCTATTATTTTTGCCGATTAACCTTATTCCTATCCTGTACCATAAATTGAACCTTGACGTCGAAGTAGTAATTTAAAAACAGCAATCGTTGTCAGTGAGACGATAACGATCAACCTGAGTATAAATACTTCGTTTTATGACGGAACTGGAAAGAGACATGATCGGTAAAAGTATTGATATGTCTAAAAGCAAAATGGAAAATGTTATTATAATAAATTTATTAAATGCGGAGAAAATAGGTGTGGGATTTCTAGTAGGACTTGTCGCATGTTATTATATTAGTCATCGTGGAATAACTTGCATACGTACACTATCCGACATAAGTTATAAGTGGCGCACTATGGAATATTTAAAATTAATTTTTTCAAAGATCAAATGTCTCTACTTGGGATAACACTAATATCTTTTTTTTTAATTAAAGGTCATGCACTTGCGACCTTGGGAAAAAGCCAAGTGACTTTCATTTGACCTGGAAAAATTCATGTTCATGTACGTAGAATCTATGTCGTCAATTCTTCCTTTTAGTCTATTGTTAGCTGAGTGTGCACTAATAATGTAACAAAACTGAGAATAGATAGAGTTCACTAGAAGGTCGTTCAAGGTCATTCGGAGGTCATTTTTGAGATAAAAACAGCGAATCTTGTCTTCTTCAACGATATGTTCATATGACTTGACCAAACGTTCAAGGAAATTACTGGAATTTGCATCTCCTGTTTATTTGGTTTCATTTAGGCATCTCCATACTTCAGTAGATTGCGTACCTCTAAGACGACTCTCAATTTCTGTAGTGTTCTGTTCTCAACTCACATTTTTATGGCATTTTATTTGATTTCTGATTTGTCTTTTCGTATTTTTATATTTCTAGTAATTCGATTATAAGTTTGCTTTCTCAGTAATTAATTCCTTTAATATTAATCTAGTCCTGTTCTATTGTGCCTATTCTTGTTTCTAGAGCTTCTTTTACAGTCTGCTGCAAAAATAGCAATAAATGGACAAATTTAAAAGATAAATAAAACCCATTTATTCCAAGAACTGTCAAAACAATATACCTCTCTAAAGCTTCTTTGGTAGTATACCTGAAAGAGTGGTTTATTATCGTCCAATGAAGATCAATATTGTTGCATTAACATAAATTCACTTTAAAATGTCAATAGTAAATCTCTTTATGCAAATTTTTATGTTAGTTTTTTCTTTAGGTAATGTAGGCTATAATGTCTTATTTTATGGCAATGTTTATTTCTATTTTCAAATGTTAGTATGGTTTTGTACCTTTTTTTAGAGTATATCAAGTTTTATGAAGACAACAAATGATATCTATATACAGGGAGTTAGAAAACAATGGTCTAATTTTCTTGACCTTGTTTGCTTCGCTATAATACAGAGGGAAAACGTTTTTAAAATTAGAAGGGATGGAGTAATAGCACTGACGGTACCGATTAGAATTTAAAGTGTCCTATAATCTTGTAGACAAGGGATAAAGGGGAATCTTGAACAAGAGGGATAAAGATGGCCTCTAAAAAGGAAAAGTCTTACTGACCCTGCAAATGTGGAGGTTATCGTGTAAATATAAAATGGGAATAATTTAATTTCTTGGACTCGACGATTATAATGAAAAATATAGAATATAGTCACCTGATTTTGGTGTAGATCCATTAAATCAAATAAAATAGAACATAGATGCCTGATGATTTTATTCTATAATAATTCTACATGGCAAGTTTGGTAAGTTGCAGAGAAAGTCCCAAAATATCAAAATTAGACTTTTCAACAGGCATCTTTAAAGAGATTTTTGAAACCACGGTCCTAAAGATTCGATAAATTAGACAGTATATATTTCCAAAATTCAATATATTAACTCAAAATCTGCCAAAGGAACAGATAATTAATTTACTGACCTGAAAATCGTTGACTAATGAAGAAAGCCCATAAAATCGCGACTCCAGTTAAGACCAAAGCTAATAGATGGCGAGATGCATCCAGACTTTTGCTAAATTCCAAATTTGAATAAAACAGGTGTAAAAGTAAAAAAAAAACGACTATTATAAGGTCCTCCAATAAAACGCGGGTAAAGTGAAACAGATCGTAAACCCTCTAGCAAGAAAAATATAGTTTATTTCATCATCTTCCCAAGCTTCCTGATGTTGTTTGCATTCGCATTATTTTTTAATGTTAATTCATAGTAAAATTTTATAGTAAACCGAATTGGACCAACGTGTAAATGGTGTCAATTCAAGAAAAATAATTTGGATAAATGTCCCTTTGAAATAGTTATTAAATAGATGATTTAGATAATTCCTGATCTAAACCAATCCTGCGGAATACTACTTATTAAACTGTCTAAAGAATGGAATGGTGATTGAAATATAACCGAGATTTTAGAATTTGATAATCCATCTGTAAACTATATTCTCTAATATATAATGGTATCCAATATGGTTATTAAATCAATAATTAATTTTCTTTAGTGATGATAGCAAAACAATTTTCATAAAAGCTATGCTTTTTTTAGGTTGTGATTTAAAAACAATCTATAGAAAATTATTTTATACACAAAATAGTTAATATAACCGAAATTTTCAGACATAAAAAAATTTCCCATGATGAAAGCAATTTTCATTAAATAAGAACAATATCTATTTTGTATCTTCAAAACAATTTTTTCTTTAATTAAAAGAGTTGTTGTTTTGTTTTAAGTTGCTTACAAACAAAAATATTTTAATGGGAGATGTTGATCGGTTTATATAAAAAAATTCTCGTAGAAAGTCTAAAATGTATTATTTTAAAAATCTACTTTTGGTGTGCCAGAACTTCTTCGATTCTAGTACCATGCTATAATAGCATAATTAAAAGCTAATTGAACATAAGAATAATAATAGAGTTGTAATAAAGTTATGTCTGCCCTGTTTCTTAATTGCTACAACACAAGACAATGATAAAGCATCTTTTTAAACAACGCAGTGGCCAGATAAACCTTGATTCAAGAGAAACCCCCAAAAATGTAGCTACGTGTTTTTGTTCAATCAATTCGTTACCAAACCTTACTAAAATATTTCTATTTAAATATCTTAAAAAGAACCATATTAAATCGGCTTTGTTCTGGTTCAATTTTTAATTTTGAAAACAACATTTTGGTTAAGACTTTATGATCAAAAAGTAGACAAGTGGTTTGTAAAACTTTATCTAAATTCCCTAAAACCTTGTTATATAGTAAAATAATAGCATGTTGGCTTGACATGTTCTTACGAAAACCAAACTGATATTTGCTAAAAATATTCTTACTCTATTTCTAGAAATAGGAGGAGTCTCTTAAAAAAAGTTTTTTCGAAAATATCAGATAAAAGAAACCAGAGTCTCTGTAATTCGAGATCTCATAAAAATGGGCTGTAACTATAGTTTCCTTTAAAATAGAGGGCAAAGCTTCCTCTATAAAAGAGGAATTAACAGGATATGTTAGGGGTTCAACAATAAGATTGATCACGTTTCATTAGTAAACAAGGAATTTCATCAAAACTAGTAAAGTGCTTTGAGGGAACTGATAAAATATTTTTTTAATATCATTTTTTGAGAGATGAGAGTTGTTTTATCTCTCCTGGAAAAATGATTTCGAAAAACAAAATTTTCGTTTCCTTTCTTTTGTTATTTTTGCTTGTTATCGGTCTAATTTCTTTAGCCCAAGAGTAGCTATGCCTTTTAAGTTTGGAGCAAATCTTATGTAACAAGAAATCTTGATTTCGCTGTGAGAGAAGAGATTCCACTCACATATGGGTGATTTCTTCTTTCGTAAAATATTAAGCCAGAAAAAAGTCCTACTGAAACGAAATACTATTAAAACAACCCTGGTAAACACATCCACCAAACATGTTACGCAAGACAAAACCCAGGCAGGCATAAGACCCGTTGCCAAGAAGAGACAACTCGGGTCCTCTCAGTCGCGTAAATCACTCAAAAGTGACGTCGAGAACGCTGACTGCACAAGATTTGCGACTAAGCAAATGTCACAGATCGGCCAGAAAAAACAACCTTTATCTTTGTGTCTGTCCCGGGATTCTCCGTTAAGTCGGTGACGTACGGCCGCATAGTTGTTGTTTGTAACAATAGAGTTAAATTTGTTGGTGTGCAATCCTATAAAGCACGATTTAGTTTTTGTTGATTTGTTATTCTATTGCCCGTATAACGTACAATAACTTCTATTGAAATATTGCAAATTAAAATCGTTTTATTGCAAATTTATTTCTTAAATTACAAATCTATGTGTATGTCCATTACGGTCCTTAGAAGAGGATTAATTATAAAGTAACAGTATCAATAATTGTCAAAGGCGATTTAAATAGAGCTTCCATATATATATATATATATATATATATATATATATATATATATATATATATATATATATATATATATATATATAGGGGTAGTTCTTCTTGTAGAAAGTTCAGGTAACTATGGCCATTTAGTGGTTCATTAAAAAAGTGGGGTCCAATAATTCGATTATGATGAATACCACACCAAACATTTAATGACCAGTGGTTTTGATGTTGCACCTCTCTAGTCCAAAATGGGTTTTCTGTGGCATAATAATGCATGTTGCGTCTATTTACGGCACCGTTACTTCTAAAAGTAGCTTCATCACTAAACATTACCTTGCATAATAAATTTGGATTTAATTGAATCTCCGCATTTATTGTACGACAAAAGTTTACACGACTTTCAAAATCCTGTCCATGCAATTCTTGGTGTAATTCCATGTGATATGGATGATACCTATATTTCTTGGTAGTACGATTAGCGGTGGATTGTGATGTTTCACATAATGCTGCTAACTGACGGCTACCAATATAAGGATTTTCCTGAACATTTAACAATACTTGTAGTTCTTTTTCTTCATTAGTTACTGGTTTGTTGACCACTTTACGTTTTGGATAATCAACAGTACCAGAAGAATCAAATCTTTGCATTAAGTTTTGAAAAGTATGGGTATTAGGCTGGCGTCGATCAGGATACTTCATTTTGTAAATTCTTTGAGCAAGAAGGCAATTTTTTTGAGCCTCTCCTATTGTATAAATCATATCTATTAACTCATTCTTGGGAAAACTCATTTTACAATATAAGATGAATGCAAAAAAAACCAAATTACACTACATAAAAACCAAAAGAAGCGATTGCGGTTATAAATTTGACACACAGAAAAATGTTCTTTTACATTGTTTTTGCCATGGCTACTATGATAATGAAGACTATTTCTGTAAAAAAGTATGGAAAATAAGAAAAACTGAAATATCTCAAAAACTATTATAAATAGGTATAGGATATATTGAACAAAACTTTTAGGGTTTTTATTACTCTATTAAATAACATGAAAATATACAGGGTGTACCATTAAAAAAAAAAGAGATTTATTCATTTAAATTTGTTCAAATTTGAGCCGATGTGTTCAACACCCTGTAGCTTTTATTGCAAATATTAGGTAAAAATTATGTTAACTTGTCCTTGGCCTTGCTAAATTCCAAATTTGAATATATTTGACACAAAATTGAAAACGTTATTTAGGATTGAATTGATGCTTGAAAATGTGACTTTTTTTCTTTAAACTTAATTATATCAGAAACTATAAAGTTTTGTTATAGTAAACCCTTAATAAAAAAGATTTAAAATTATAAGCTAAATCGAAAATACGATTCGTATATAGGGTGTTCTATTTAAAAAAATACAACTTTATGCTGTCCTAGTTTTTTGGCTCACCCTGTAGAGTCCTAAATATTTTTAAAATCTGCGTAAAAGTAAACTGTATCAAACAATAAATATAGTTTCTTTGTAAATTTCACCGAAAAGGCACAAACTTACTTCATCCAATCGTTGACTCATCCTGTACATGTGTGTTTATGTTTGTATAGAATTTCTTATGACGCATTCTTGTGGCGAGCACTGGTAACAAGCTGAATTTTTATTGTTCATTTTTATTTAAAATTTAGACATTTTTTCTATTTATATTAAGTCAACGTTTATATATAATTATATTTTATGACGCATTCTTGTACCCTGTTTATATAAGAATAAATGAATTTAAAGTAAAGTATAGTAAAGGAAAATAAAGTAACCTTTTTTTGGTCCGCGCTATCAAAATATATAATAATATACAGGGAATTTCATTTAAATTTTGACAACTTTGGTGTGAAATTTTTGTTGAATCACCCTGTATACTTCACAATAGTTTTAAAATGTAATCCCAATAGACCCACACATACTTTATTAAAAATATTTTGAAACCTCTCTGTTTATGAAACGACCGAAATGTGGTGAGCCACCCTATATATATATATATATATATATATATATATATATATATATATATATATATATATATATATATAAACTTTTTTTTGAACCATTAACTATATTCGTAAAACTGTTAAAACATCTTTGTTATATTATTAAAATATATTTCTAAAACGTTTCGACCATTTTATAGTATTCATCACTTATCTGCAACAATACAAACATCGTTTTTTTCCCATCTTTTCGTTACATTCATTGTTTATTATCATATGCAAAATGAACTACATAATCAATGATAAAAAAAAATAGGTGTTTATCTTCTATATCCCTATTTGCGTTTCACTTCCAGTGTATTTATTATTTTTTTAATATTTTCAGTAATTTTTTATTAATTATAAATAATAAGATGGTCCTTTTAAGCTAATTTGTTGGCTTTGTTATCAAATTATATTAATTAAGGAGGAGATTGTGGTAGATTTTACTTAAACCCTTTATATATATATATATATATATATATATATATATATATATATATATATATATATATATATATATTTGTCATTTATAGAGTTTGTTTTTCTTTGTGTAAATCATTTCCAAAATTTCACGTTTACGTTGGTTTGGTTCAATTTTAAGTATCTTTGTTTCTTGAAAATAAAATTTATGTAACAATGTCGATTCGTGGTTGCTTAAGGCTGTTTTTTTTTGTCATATCGACGTCCATTTAGTCGGTTTTGTAAAGATTGTCCTATGTAGACTCCAGGGCATTCATTGCATGGGCCTTTGTGATACACAGATATATTTTGCTTTTGAAACAGCTTCTGTAGTTGTTCCAACAAACCTTGTATGTATGGCCATGGTAAGTATTTTCATGTTTTTTATTGGTTTGTATGGTTTCGGAATTATTATTTAACTTTTGCCCACGTGACTTAAAAATCGAGTTAATGAAAATTATTGGGTAGCTGTTTTTAACTAAAATATCTTTGACTTTTTTTATTGCTCTCTCTCTCTCTCTCTCTCTCTCTCTCTCTCTCTATATATATATATATATATATATATATATATATATATATATATATATATATGGCAGGAAAAGAAATTTTAATTCAAGTTCATATAATTCCAAAGTCATTGATTTTTTCGTCAGTGCAGATCATTTATATAATGTAAACTTAACCTCTCCTAATTTATATTTATTAGTATAAGCCAGGGAAGTCAATCCCACTTTCTTTATACTCCCTTTCTATGACCAAAATCCCAAGTAAATACAAAATGTAACACCCAAAGGATGACAAAGCCAAATTTATTGCGGTCTTTTTCAAAAGATACACAATGAATTATTGACAGTTTGCCTAATTTTTATTTTACGCTTCAAGAATGAGAATGTGCCAATAATTTTTCAGTTAGCTTTACTACCTACCTGAGCAAAATTTTGAGTGTTTAGCTGTGAACCTTTACAATTTGGGTATAAATAATACTTTCGAAGAATATCTGAAATCTGTCTATGTAATGTCATGTTTCTGTGAATAAATTTTGTGCTTAAAATGAATATTTTATAAACAAAAACTGACACGTGTTATTTCTAAAAAAATGTGTATTTAATTGTATATCTTTATTTATAAGCGGCCTTGTTCTAATTAACTGACTGACACATCAATACATAGTCCACAGTATTAAAAATGGAATTAAGAAATTTTGGGAAAAGGTGGGCAACACCACGTAGACTGGAGAAGAGTGAAAAGGGGATAATTGTCGTTTGATAAATCGAAATCTTCTTCACATATTCTGCATACGATTATCTAAAGAATAATTTTTGAATTTTTTAAAATTTGGTTTTGTGGATATCATAAACAGAGACAGGATAATAGCAAAAAAAGTAAATTAATTATTGCAGTACTTGCCGAGCAGCTGACCGAGCAATATCTACCTGTGGAGCGACTCGAACCTCTCCGACTGTCCAATAGAAGGCAGCAGAGTTGAATAAACAAAATAAAGACCATAAAGATAAAGACGACAAAAAGAGCAGAAAAAAGAATAACATAAATCAATTTATCTCTTCTCAGCACCTAGAACAATGCAAAACATGGGAGGAGGAAAGAAGGATACAATAACAAATACTACAAAAAAGATTGGAAAGAGAAGAACTAGTAACAAGAAAAAACGTAGATCTAGAAATAGAGACTCTTGGATCCCAGGAGGTGTCAGCTGTACAACATGCGGGCGACACATACAACGAGGATCAAGCTAGGAAATTCTAGCTCTGCGGGGGCCAACACATCAGAGAAACATAAGAAAAAAGAAAAGAATTTGCGTCCATGGCAAACAAACTAGAGGAAAGCGCAGCATCACTGCAGAAAACAACAGAGAAAAACAAGCCTTCAAGCCACTACTAGAGAGTTGCCCTCCAGAATCGAAACTCTTGGGAAAATCCTAGAAGAAAATAGGAGCAAAACCGATCAGGATATGAAAGTAGTGTAGTTTAACGCCCAAGACAGCGAAAAGGACAAGACGAAAATGAAGAAATAAAAAGAACGCACAGGACGAAGAGAATGTGAACCAAACTTAGATCCTTTCCCCCGGCCTCGCTAACCATACCAAAAGGGCAAAACAAAGTGCAACGAAGTCTTGATTAACTGTAGAAGCAACGAAATAAGTATAGATCATACAAAGATCATTCCCGAAGGGGTTAAAATATATACAAAGATCTCAGAAGATCACAGAAGCCTGGGGGCTATCCTTGGCAAAACCAACGTCCTGTACTACACGTTTCTTCCGAACGAGGGAAGAGCATACGTATCGTCCTCAGAACAATACTAGAAACAATCTTAGAGGCTGAAATTATAAACTATCTTCATGGAAAAGCCTTTCGTCCCATTAATGTCATCAGATGGCAGCAACAAGGAACGAATGCTCATTGTGATAGTTGTTCCACCCAGCGATGAAAGCCACATGCATAGGGTCAGCCATATCATGGGCAACAAAGTCAAGATTGAGTACCAATGTGCCAGGCTCCAATCATTCCAGGGCTACAATTGCCATCTGTTCGAGCATGCAGGGCGTATTTAAAAAACCAGCCAGATCCAAATTCAACGACTCAAAATCTCCAAGGAATGATTATTCTTATTTAATCTACAAATTTTACGTCGTGCTATATTATTTTCGTCCATTACTACTCATTCAAATATTCACATTGTAATTGATTACTTTGATTTTATTGCATTATTGATAAATTGCATAAGGTAATTAACCATATCTATCCTATTTGCCCTGAAGTTATAAAGTAAGGGTATTTTATTCGAAATATATATGCACGAAAGGCACAAAAAAATGGGATTCAATAAAATTTCATTGACCTTTTTTCTTAAAATCCCCGGGGTTCTTGAGGGCGGGCGAAGCCTCAATGAGTAACTGTTAGTTAGAACAGAAGGGGCTCTAACCACCTACACGGATTTTCAATAAATTAGTCAACTACTTAATAAATAATGATTTAGGAAAGGATAATAAATTTGAGGGTTAGACAAAATTAATTTTTCTAATATTTTTACGTTCACGTACAGCTGTAAAGGGTCTAGGCGATTAATAGGGTCGAAATTGCCCCCTCGGTAATAAAAAAATAAAAAAAACACCCAGTTGTTCTACATCAAAAAGTACCACACAAAAAATTTTTTAGCCACTTTCATCGTTACATAACCTCAAAAAAATAAAATCAAAAAACGTCTTTATACGTTTTTTGACGATATCTTCGGTTTTAGTCATCGTACAAACTTCTTTTTTCTTTCATTTTGTAGGTTTTTTTATTGTTTACAACAAGATATTTTTTACAAAAATTTCTGGCGCGAAATTGAAATTTTATGGGCATTCGAAAAATTTTAAATTCAATAAAATAAAAATAGGATAATAGCAGGGCCAAAAAAAATATATGTTGTTTTTTAGACGCCAAACTATATCCATGAATTTTTTCAGATTTTTAAGTGGTGAAATGTAGTCAAAATCGCAAAAAACAGCATTTATTAGCATTTTTTCGCATTTTTATCGAGTTTTGAAGCATGGAATTTTCTTTTCTCAGTTGTCTTAGAACTATGTATATAATATATATATATATATATATATATATATATATATATATATATATAGAGAGAGAGAGAGAGAGAGAGAGAGAGAGAGAGAGAGAGAGAACTAATTAGTTCTGAGCGAGTAACGAGACGAACCGCACTTGAAAATGCCAAATGAGATTTTGGCGAAACGTCGTGAAAACGATTTTTTGAACGAACGGATTGAAACCCGGAAGTCGGGAGATGTGGAGTTTTGCTATGGTGTGGCATCAACTGAGTCCGGATCCTCTCAGGAATGTACCGTTCATATTTCTTAAGAACGCGATAAATTCTTCGTTCAGTTGCAGATGTGGGATCTTTAGCAAGAGATATATAATTTCCTTTCCTTAAAACTTTTTGATTGTATGTCTCAGCATTCATTATGACTGTAGCATTTCCTTTATCCGCTGGTAGAATTTTAATACTGAAGTCCTTCTGTAGGTTAGCTAGTTTTATCGTCTTTGCTGATATTTGGTTCGGTTTTTCTAAATTTATGTAGGGTTTCTCTTATTTTCCACCTGAACTCATCTGCAAAGGGATCTTCGATGTTCGCCGAGTTTACGACGCTAATTATATCGAGTGTGTGTCGTGATATTCAACAAAAATAAAGACAATGGAAGTCCAACAGATATCAACTACTTCGCAAAAAACATCGTTGTCTATGACCGTCATACGAACAGTAGATATTTCATTTCTTAGTACACACATACCGATTTTATGCTATCCCTTTCTAACTGCATTATTTAAACCAGTATCCTATGATAATGGATGCGTCAATTCTGAATACACAAATGGTTGCCTAAATTATTATTTTTGTAATTTTCAATATGTAAACAATATTTACCAATAAAAATCAGTTTTTAAATCTTTTTTTTATTAATATTAATTATATACTTCGCATTTATAGTAATTTCTAACACTTAAAAACACTGAAAAGAGTCATGAAACGCAATTAAACATGTTTGTCTATCAAACATCAAAAAAGGTTCTCCTTCACCGACCACAAACAGCCTTCAAACAAATTTATTGTTTAAATCTATAAGGTATGATCGAAGGGTATAATAGTTTGAGGAGGCATTAGTTGATGAACTTTCATGACTCATTCAAAGAGGATGTTTACTTAATTTAACCCCTTATCCCACAAATTAGTTTATCATCATAGGAAACAACATATCAGATAATAAGAATGTCTCCTACACGATTATTAACTTTTACATTTTTGTTTGTTCTATAAATGTAAATAATTGTACACCTCCTTTTTCATATACCACTTTTTTCGCAACCTTATAAATATTTAATCAATTCGCCAATAAAAAGATTTCCCCATGAATAATGGAACTAATTAGGTACAAAATAAAAAGCTCATACCGCAATCCCAAAAGCCAGTAGCAGAAGCCATAAAAAAGCGACAATAAATATTGTCACATCGTACAGTTTCACTTCGCATATAAAAGTTTATAGTCGCTATAAAATAAGAATAATTATTTTGAGATGCTATACATTCTGTCATAAATTTCTGTGACCCATTTAAAGTTGTTCTTCGAGATGTTTTTCGGGCTGCTGCGAATTTATTGTTTGAAATGTTTAATAAATTAACGTACTAGCATATGTTGTTTAAGTAGTCGAGTGACAATGATGGAATTTTTTGGCATTTATTTCGCTTTAAATTATTTTACATAACCACAAACGTATTCTCTAAATTAAGTAATTTTCTTTAAAAGGGTCTAGCGAATTAAGAGGGTCGAAAGATGTCGAAAAACATCCTGTTGTTCTACATCAAAAAGTACCCACATAAAAAAATTTTTAGTCACTTTTATCGTCACATAACCTAAAAAAAAAAAATAAAATGACTTTTTTCCTTTCTTGACGATATCTTTGGTTTTAATCATCGTAGAAACTTCTTTTTTTTTTCATCTTGTCGGTTTTTTTATTATTTACATGAAGATAAATTCTATAAAAATTTTTGGTGCGAAATCCAAATTTTTATGGGTGTTCGAAAATTTTTAAATTTTAATAAAATAAAAACTAGGACAATAGCAGGGCCGAAAAAAAATGTTGTTTTTTGGACCCCAAACTATGTTCACAAATTTTTTCAGATTTTTGAATGTGGTGAAACATGGAATTTTCTTATAAATCCTCAGCATTAAGAAGTATTATTACTATTTTAAACAGTAAAGCAATAATTAAAGTATTGAAAATCTTGTTTTATAAAGTGCTTATAATGCTTATATATATATATATATATATATATATATATATATAAGGGGGAAGTAGTCGCGACTGACTAGTCAAGAAACAATTTTCCAAATTAGGGTTTAAGTTTGTAGGCCATGGTAAGGAGAAAAACTCTTTTTTGTTTCTGTCAAGTTTTCGAGAATTTATTTATCTCCTCTTCAGGACATTTCAACAATTATTAATTAAATATTTAAGTAATTATTTACTGTCTCTAAAACTTATTCTAAAACCAAAACGCCGTTACAGCTAAATGAGACGTCCTGCATAGTTTATAAGGTTCCGTGTTCCAACTGTCAAGCAGTTTATATAGGTCAGACTTCCAGAATCCTCAAAGGCAGACTTCACTTCCCATCGTAGTGGTTTGCCCTCTTGCTGAACATGTTTTTCATCAAGACCACAATATTAACTGGGATGACACTGAGATTCTGGAAAGAGTTCCTGCTAATCACAAAAGGATCTTGAAATGGTGCCCATTAACCAAGAAAGTAACACCATGAATAAAAAAAGTGACACTGAGAGTCTCAGTGCCATTTACAGTTATATTTTAAAGTTGGAAAACGAAAAGTATTTGAGCCTCCTGGACAGTCCATATCCAGACGAATAGGTTTTCTATTAAACTCTCTCATATTATGTAAAAAATATCAAACAAGTAATTTCTTAACTTTATTTTTCAATTTCTGCTAAATCTTTTGCTTAACTACGCCGCTGTACGTGTATCCTTATATTCCCCCACTACTTACACCACTCACTACACTTCTCGGTTGACACATGACAGGTGTCACTAGAAAATGGTGGAATAATCAAGTAGGACGTTTGGCTGCTTTCGAACTTTCTAGAATTCTTGCAATTCCATTAAAAATATGCCTGTAATACAGTTTAAAAGTGCTAATGTGTTTTTCCCCTGTTTTTCAAACGTCTACTTGTTTAATATTCAAACCACACTAGTGGGTTACTTAATAATATATATATATATATATATATATATATATATATATATATATATATATATATATATATATATATATATATATATATAATATGTAATCGAAGGTTTTCGGGTATCCCATGTATGTGTTTTCAGAACTGTAAAGCAGCTGACGTTTCGGTGAAATCTCATTCACCATTTTTAAAGCTCACTGTACGGCATCTACGAGCTCTCTATAAACATTTTATTAAACAAGATATTTAATATGTTAATTATTGCCTTACTGTTTAACATAGTAATAATACTTCTTCATACTTAAGTATATAATTAACGAAAAAAACTTTTTTATGAACTGAAATGATTTATGTCTGTGTTACTTTGCATTTAAAAAAAATTACAAGGTATGATGAAGTTTTTGAAATTAAAAAATAACCTAAAATTGTTTTAGTCTTGTCTTAATCATGTCTTCAAGAGAAAAAACCATCAGTAAGTAATACGAAATGGTTAAAAATGCTTCGGCATATATATATATATATATATATATATATATATATATATATATATATATATATATATATTTTGCCATAGCAGGCATGACCGCACCCATCTGTCACACTCCACTGAATTTACTTTTGGTATAAATAGTCATGTAGCTGAGGGATTTATTTAGTTTCACTTGAAAATGGCTAGAGATAACTAATAGCTGAAACGCCGCTATCTACTGTTTATCAGCACTTTTTTAAATATAAATAAAAATATTATTACGTTATTCAGTGTTCAAACAACCGGACGTTATGCTAATTCTACAAGGGTATGTTCGAAGATTATACTGTTCCTCACCAGTTCTTCAATAGACATGGTTTCGTCCATATGAACGAGTGCTCTGGCAATTGTAGTCGATCAAAAGATGATCAACTAGCTGTCTTGGTTTTAAACCTGCTTCTTTTAATCTTCATTTTCCTGTATGCTATTGTCTATAGGATTTAGAAATAAATAATTACGTTAAAACATTTTTATTGTTTTAACCTGTTATTGGCCACCTAAAAATGATAAAATCACAAAGTGCTAATAAACTTAGGTGAACGTTTTTGAGAACGGGGTGTAAAGGTCAACTAAAACGAAATTCGGAAAAACTACAATAGTATTTTTTTTTGTCAATCGAAATAGCTTATTAAGATTTGAAATATGAGGCAAAATAATTCCAAAAAAATGCGAAAAATCGTTTTTTTTTTTGCATTTTTTCTGAGCATAGAGATTCTGGAGAGAGAAAAAAATCAGATTTCAACACATAAAGTATACTCCAGATCAAAATTGTCGAAATATTGTGGTTCAAACTTGGCTCTTTTGTCGTTTGCAGGATCACTTTTGAAAAAAGGGTGAAAAGAGACATTTTATAATTTCTTCAATAGATCTCAAAAACTAAGCAGAATTCGGCAAAACAACAAGAGCACTTTTTTGTGAAAAATATTTAATTTAGAATTTATGAAATATGGCGTAAAACGAATTTAAAAAAAAGCAAAAAATCGTGACAAAAATTCTGTTTTATATTTTTGCTTCATTTTTTTCCTGGGTTAAGATAAGTATAAATAATAAACTAAAGAAACAAAGATAGAGTTCAGCTGTTGCCTGAAATATTGAGGCGCACATAACGAATCTAAAATTATTTTTTAAAAATTCAATATAACGGATCCAATATGGCGGATGAAAAAATCAATTTTGTCTGATTTTTTCGAAAATTGGTATGGGGGAGTTTTCAGGGTCGCACATAACAAGCCTCAAATTATTTTTAAAAAATTCAATACAGCGTATCCAATATAGCGGATAAAAATTGATTTTGTCCAATTTTTTCAAAATTAATATGGGGGAGATTTTGGGATCGCACATTAGAAATCGGAAATTATTAAAAAAAAATTAAATATGGCAGATTCAAGATGGCGGATTAAAGATTCTACATCTCTCGATTTTGTCTGAAATCAATATTGGGGAATTTTTGTTACTGATAATTGCAAATTTAAAATATTTTTTAAAAAATTCAATCTGGTCGATTCAATATGGCGTTCTAAAAATTTTACATTTTTCGATTTTCTCCAAAACTGATATATGGGGTTCTTGAGAGTGTAAATTATGAATTTTGAACTGTTCTACTCTAAGAATTAAAGAATTTTTAGTGGTTCATTTTAGGGTGATTTACAACTTTTGATAAAGTGGGTACTTTTTTGTCACCTTGGAGTCATTTCGAGGCACATTAATATCATTTAGTACTTAGCTCAAATAATTTATGGATATCAAAATTAATTCCACACTAAAAATCGAAAAACAAATTAAAAAAAAAAAAATTGAACCGACTTTTAAAAGTGCTCTAAAAAGTGAAAAATAAATATAAATTTTTATATGAAATTGAAATTTTTATACGCATTATGGTAAGAAAGCAATTACAAATAAAGCATTGTCAATCTGTTTATGCGAGTCACATTTTATCAGGTATTAGTTGGGCGCCGACTTCAAAGATTTCAATTTCATATAAAAATTTATATTCATTTTTCACTTTTTAGAGCACTTTTAGAAGTCGGTTCAATTTTTTTTATAAAAATTTTATTAAACGATTTTATTATTTTCACTGCTGAGATTATCTGAATGATGGAGATGGAAGGTGGCTACAATGGATTAAAATGTGCCAATTTTGAACTGGAATATCTCAGCCAATTTTGATTGTATATACTTGACCTGGGGTGCATTTTAACTACTCTTTTTCTCTGAAGAACTTCCAATACATCCTTGCTCAGAAAAAAGTTACGAGCGAAAATATAAAAACAATAAATTTTATGACTTTTTACCTTATTTGGAGTTGGTTTACCTCTTATTTCATGAAAAAAAATATATTTTTAAAAAATCCATTTCAACAGAAAATTCAATTTTTTGTGAAAAAGTACTTTTTCCGAGTTTCACTTAGTTTTTAAGAAATCTTGAAAAAACTTAAAAAATAACTTTTGTGCCCCTTAGTCAAAAATGCACCCATAAATTTATTAAATCCTCATGATTTTATCATTTTTAGACGGCTAATGAATGGTTAAAACACTAGAAATCCTTTAATTGAGATATTCTTCACTTCCTCTTTTTTAAGCACATAGGAAATAGCCAATTCGATCATTTTGTTCATGAGTCAAATTAATATATTAATATTATCTAACAAGGCCTAACAAAAAACGCACGCCTCTGGTGTAGTATTAATTCTTCTTTAAAATTAGTTCATTATAGGGCCCAGTCAAGTTCAGGGAAATTCTAGTGAATTAATTAAGGATTTTTTGTAGGTATTACCTATTTGTTGTTTAGGTTATCTTCTGTTTGCGGTATGGACATTTTATTTATTCTTAATTAGTTCCCTTATTCATTCATCTTTTTATTGATCAATTGATTAAATATTTATATCATAAAAAATATGGAATTTTTTCCGATGATGAAGCAACTTTCGTTAGAGCAAATATCGAATTAGGTTAATGGAATTTCAGGCTTCTGCTTAGCTTGAAAATTTTACTTTTTCAACTTATGTTGTTGTTGAAATAAATAATTAAATTGTTAACTAAATAAGTGGATGTAAGACGCTTTATGAAAACGGCTTTTAAATTAAATATTGTACGTCTAAAATTTACGATAAACTTAAAAAAAAATTGTTTTAATAGGCCAGTCTTTTGGTCAAAAAAAAGGGGGTTACCTGGAAAGTTTTCCGGGAGTTTTGGAAATTGGCGGTTTTATAGATTTCGACGTGCTCTTTCCGAATTTCGACTTTGCCACCTCGTATCTCCGCCGCTCGCGCCGCCATATTGGAAAATTGCGCCTAATAACAGTTTTTTTACAATATCTCCTTTCCGACGCATTTTACGACAAAAACATTTATATACAAAATTAAACTGGAGAAAATTTTCTACAATTTATGTATTAACAATTTTTTTCGTTAAATCAATAGTTTTGGCGTACGAGCGCCGCAAAGTATTATTCAACTACACCACCACGTTTTTTTCGTATATTTCTCCAAAATATTTTACTATTGTCGCAGGTATTAAAAAAATAGGTATAAGGGTAATGCATCGCCTTTGTGTCGGGTCCCTCTCTCCACCTTAAACAAAACATTTGTCGGTAGAACTCAGGAGAAGTATTTAGTTTAGTCTGAGTCATCAGTATACATCTATGGTCTTACAGTGTTGTTTGTGTTTATAGAGCCATGGCTTCTGATAAAGTAAATTGTTTTATTTGTAATAATCCATTATTAGAAAGTGAAACAATTGAATTGAAGGAAAAAAGATTGGAGACTTTTCGTAAGTCAAGTGCTAAAAGAAAAGACAATAAAGTTGAACTTTTGGCGGGACTAAAATCTACAGTGATTCATGATGTATGTCGAAAACGATATAATAATGAAAAGTTAATCCCTGCATCATTGCGTAGAGGAAGCGATGTCACGACACCTCAACCACTACTGCGATCCTCGCACCCAACATTCTCATTCAAAAACCATTGTTTTTAATGCGCTGATGAGATAACAGCAGAGTTTATAGCAAAACAAAAATAGACGCGGTTGTGCAAGCGTAATGTTGTGTATAGTGTGCGGAAATTATCAATGAAAAATAGTATTTCAGAACTTGCTAGAGCTCGTAATGATGACTGGGGTCGAACAATTGTTGAGCGTCTTGATCAGGTGAATGATTTGGTCGCAGCCGATGCACAGTACCACAATTCCTGGATGAAAAAATTGTATCAAGCACCACCAGCTGAAGATATAAAAAAAAGATCCGTATGCAAATGAGATCGATACTGCGATGCAGTTCATTTATTCTTAACTTGAGCAGAATTCCGATGAGTGTCAGTTTTCTCTGGACGAATTGATAGCCAAAGTTGAAGGTGTTTACCGTCCACACATAAAAACAGTGAAAGCACAACTCCTCAAAAAGTACGGTGATGATATTTTAATTGCCGTCACTGCCAATAAGGCTCCTGTGGTTTGTTTCCGAAATACAGGGTTTAAGCTATTAACGGAAGCCTGGTACAATCAAAAAAGTGATGACAATGCAGAAGAACGTCGGCGTATTGTAAAAATAGCAGCAGAAATTGTTATAGAGGATATTTGCTCTACGGTCTATGAGGCAAAACAGTATCCTCCATCAGATAATTTTTCAAGACACTGAGTCAGATATACCTGGAACTTTACGCGTTTTCCTAGATGGAGTGATTTTAAGAAACAGACGAGCGTCTTTTGAAAAATGGAAGAAAAAAAGCATTGCTCTCGCCAATTCTATAATTGCAGCAGCAAGGCTGAAATCTTTGATATCATCTTACAGATCAGACTAGCTGCATTTTTAGTTCATAAGTATGGATCTCGGCGATTAATAGATGTATTATCATCTCTTGCTCTTCATATACCGAAGCAATGTTGCTCGATGTTTCATCTATTATGCGCGCACCGTTAAATATCGATGATAACGCATTTTCTCAATTTGTTTTTGACAACGCTGATTTCAATACGCAGATATTAGATGGTAATAACACTTTCTATGCCATGGGCGGTATCCATTGTGTAACACCTACAACTGATATCGCTCCTGATCAAATTATTCCACGATTAAAGCAAATGCCGTCTGCAACAGTCGTTGGTAGTTTAGGTACCATTGCATTAAAAACATTTGTGAAAAAAAAAAAACGATACGGGCTTAAAAACAATAAAGATTCAAAACCTCGGTAGCATTCGTGCAGCTTCGGGAGTAGTTATGCCATCGGTTTCAGATTTATTGTGGCTATATCCATCGCAGATGATGCGGATGAAATTTCGGTCTGCGACGTCTCGATCGGTGACCAAGACGAACTCGCAACGCCTGGTCCATTAGGAACAGCAAAGCGAAGGAGATTGCGCTGAATTTCGAAAGTGTGCATCACATGTGGATTGGGCCTACAGGGGACACCACGATAAAAAAAAAGCGCCGCTTACTCTACCTCAAGGTGGTGTGGAAATGAGTTTTTTTCCATAACGCATATTGAAATGTACTTTGCGGCGCTCGTACGCCACAAACTATTGATTTTACAAAAAAAATTGTTAATATATAAATTGTATGAAATTTTCTCTAATTTAATTTTGTATATAAATATTTTTGTCGTAAAATGCGTCGGAAAGGAGATATTGTAAAAAAACTGTTATTAGGCGCTATTTTTCCAATAAGGCGGCGCGAGCGGCGGAGATACGAGGTGGTAAAGTCGAAATTCGAAAAGAGCATATCAAAATCTATAAAATTACCAATTTTCCAGGTAAAACTACCAAACGATTGGACTATAAAAAAAACTTGCATTAAAATATGCAATATGGGGCAATTGCACTGATAAGTAAAATTTTGTTTCATTAAACAATATTTAATGGTATTTTTCTTTTTTTTTAGGTAAGTACTACCACATCGAATGTTTTAATAAGAGGGATAATCCAGATATACAAGGTAATTATTTTTCAGACATTTTTACTAACATAAGTTGTATAATATGTTTCTTTTCTTGTTAAATTTATACTTATTGTTCTGTAATTTATGCGACAGCTTTGGGACGAATAAAAGACGAATGCCAAATCGACCATAACATAATTTAGCACCACGTCAGGGGCGCAACATATAGTCCAAGAGCTCATAACGAATTTCGAGCAGGTATTTTAGGGCGTTAGAAATTTTGAGCAGTAAAATTTGAATACTCTGGAAGTAAGGAATGGAGCATCTGACAGATCAAATTTCCACTGCGCATGATGCAGTTATTGCAGAAAATTTCAGCCAGAAAAATTATTTCATTTCTAATGAAACTTAAGTAAATATAAATTAGACATATTATTAAACATAAAAATAAAAGTCCAGGATATTTTACTTTGTTTGAAATTATGATCAAACTACCCCAAACTTATATTTAAAAATTTATATGATATATTTATTGAACATTAAAAAAAAATGGATAAAAAGTCAGAAAAAAAAATAGTTTTTAATAAAATTGCTTATGAGTACGAGTGACAAACGTTAACAGAAGAGAGAGACCGTTTATCGTCAATTGCTGGGGACTCAGCGTGCTCTGCCATGATTGGCTACTAGAGAGACCATGTCACTTGATAAATAAGTTGTCAACGTGCCATCGATCAAAAAATTTTGGAGCATTTATTCTTATTGTTCAGTTGTGATTCACATGTTCAAAAATGTTTTATTAATAATTATTATTTGTTTGTTGTTATTGAGATTTTCTTAAAATTTTAAAATAATATTTTATATTATATAAATATATAAAATAAAAATATTGATAACTTAAAGATTATTTAAAAATTTTAATATAAATAAATAGAAACATGGCATCTTGTGTGTTTTGCAAGAGTAAGAGTGCGAATAAAATTATTGTTTTTAATGAAACTGTTTTAAAAAGTGCAAAACAAATATTTGATATACGAAAAAACCATAATTTAAAAACCGAGAGAAAAAAATTTTTTTCAAAATTTTTTAAAACTATTACTACCTACATGCCATTTTTTTTTTCATTTCAATAGTTACTTTAAAATTTTCTATTTCTAAAGAATTTGTTAACGATTTTATTGAATTTATCATTTCAGTACGTATAGTTTCAATTATATTTAGAGAGATTATGATAATTTTATTGCGAAGTAGTATATATCTGTTGGACTTCCATTCTCTTTATTTTTGTTGAATATCACGACGTTTCGGCTAGTAGTTATCTCTAGCCGTTTTCAAGTGAATCAGTAGTTCGGGCAGTGCATAGTCCTCAGAGTGATCACTGAGACCCAATTACCTAATGTCATAGGTTAAATAATGTAGGGATAGATAGGCCACTCAATACTAATATCTGTGACTGCTTTCTGTGCCCTCTGCTGAGATGTTCGTATACTAAAAACTACATAAGAAAAAAATTAATTGATCCCCAACTTTTGCGTATTTATATCTTCAGATCACAGCATTTGGTGATCTTTTCTTAGATTGTTGTTATAATAGCAGCATCAGTTAGTGTTTAGTCTGTTATAACAAACTGTGCAGTCCATAAGCTCAGTTCAATCCTAAAATATACTGTTAAAAATAACCTTAAATTTAATGTACATTCAATAATTCAATTTAATGATTTTATACCTTAAATTGTGAATAAGTTATATTTACTTTGAAAGTAAAGCTTTGTACATTGAAATTAATTGAATGTTACCTTAAATTTAAAACATGCCAAATTTAATGTATAATTACATTATATTTAATGTAAAAATTTAATGTATTAACATTAAATACATTTATTAAACGATTGACTGCGTGTGTGGAGTATCAAATAGGACATTACCAGTGTGGATTTAGAAAAAACCGCTCAACTGTATATCAGATATTCACGATTAGGCAATTTTTGAAGAAATGTTGGGAATACAACAAAACATTGCCCAGCTATTTATAGATTTTAAACAAGCATACGATAGCATCATAAAAGTGGATTTGTGGAATGCCATAGCAGAACTGGGAATACCGAAGAAGCTAATTAATCTCACCAAAACATGTGTAGAGGGATCTACAAGTGCAGTAAGACTTGAAGGAAGATTGTCAACCTTCTTTACAATCAACAGTGGTCTTAAACAAGGCGATGCGCTGTCTCCACTCCTCTTTGACGTCGCCTTGGAGAGCATCGTGCGAAAAACCAACACAAAAACGCTCCTCTTTAGAAATCAAGGTCCGCGCATCATATTTTCGTTCGCTGATGATATCGATATTGTAGGTAATACAGCTACCAGTGTCAAGGAAGAGATCTTCAAACTGAAAAATGCCGCAAAGAAAGTTAGCCTATGAATCAACGAAGAAAAAACAAAATATATGGCTACAACAAGAACGGAACGGCGAGACAGAATAGGACAGAACGTGACTATGGACCACTACAATTTTGAAAGGGTCCATCAGTTTAAATATTTGGGAGCTAAGATCACCTTTCACAACAACATTACACAAGAGATTAACAACAGAATACAAGGAGACAACCGCTGCTGGTGGGCTTCAAAAGATAATGAAATCGAAAAATATATCCCGCCGCACGAAAATAAGAATATATCAAGTAGTTATAAGACCGGTAATGGCATATGCATGTGAAACATGGACGTTGACAAAACAAAATGAGAATAGACTGAAAATCGCAGAAAGAAGAATGTTTAGAGGGATATACGGACCGGTCAGGGACAACACCACACAGCAATATAGAACGAGAACAAACAAGAAATTGGAGGAACTATACAACCAGCCAGATATAGTGAAAATAATAAAAGCAGAAAGATTAAGATGGGCCGGCCATGTTATGAGACAAGATCAACGTATCGTCAAGTTGGTATGGGAAGAGAACCCTGAAGGAAAGCGGCCGCTAGGAAGACCAAGGATGAGGTGAAGAGATAACGTTGCAGCAGATTTACAAACACTAAACGTCGAACGCGCGAGGAACTGATGATGGATCGCAGCAAGTGGAGGCAGATTGTGAAGTCAGCAAAGACCCACCCCGGGTTGTAATGCTAGAGAGAGAGAGAGAGAGAGAGAGAGAGAGAGAGAGAGTTTATGAAATTTGCTTAAAGCACGTCTACCTTAAATTTAATGCATTTTCTTTTTACAGTGTAGTTTAAAATGGTTATTTTGTAGAATATGATTTAAGTTGCTTTTATAAAATGGTATTTTTGATATCTTTCGAAGTTCCAGCTTTTTAAATAGCTCCTGGTGGCGTATCTTGGCAACTGAGTTATGTTTTTCCATGTACTCCCGTCCGACATCTTCTTGTGTCTCGGAAAACAACGCTGAATTGCCGATATTTTTCTGGACGACCTCATATCTTAAAAAAATATTAAATTAAACACAATCAAAAAAATTTTTCAAATTTGTTCCTATATTACCCAAGTGTTTTGAATATTTGGCTATCAAATCTCATGTTTAATTGTATTATTTACAACTTTTACTATTGTCTGTTACTGCATCATAATTTATTTTAAATAAACTCCGGTTTTTTCTTGCTAAAAGTTTTCAATGTTCCGCCTGTGATTGTAGCGTCCCTGCGGCGTCCCTTTGTTCTATTTGTGTCAGAGTTCTTTGCGAAAAATGAATTATTAGCGAAAGTAAACGGCAATAAATCTCGATAGCCGTCACTCAGGCCCTGATGTGGCGTGAAGCCGGCTGTTTCCCAACTTAAAACCTGAGTTATTTACGGGACTTTATTATACATGTTGGTATATACAGGGTGCATTCACAAACGTTTATAAACGATTTAGTTGTGCTAGCAATTGATGCTTATTTGAGGATTTATTTTGTTTCTTTTCAAAGTTTTTTTTATTATGGACATATATAGTGTGGCCAGTAAAGTTCGCATCACATCAGATTTTTTTTTATTAATAGCTTTATTCGAAATTTGACTTGGCAACAATTTCTGCTTCGATAGTAGTCACGTGATTAGCATAATCTGCCAAATTTTAGTTTTTTTTCCAAAAAAAAATCAAAAGTGGAATTATGTCTCAAAATATCGAAAAAAGTTATGAAAAAAAGTTTTTCTAAATGCAATTTTTAGCCCATATGCAAAATTTCAGCTATATAAGATAATTTAGATTTTTTGCCCATTTTTTGAAAATTGCTCCACTGTTGCAATATAAGACTCAACGCAACCTACATAAAACTTCTTAGCTTTGACAATGTTTCATCCCAGATATATTTTGTTTAAAGTAGCGCCATATTAAATGTGTGTTTTTCTTCAAAATCCAAATAGGGCTATTAAAATTTGGCCACATGTGATGCAAAGTTTATATCTTTTTGACCCTGTATAAGGCAACTTCATAAAATAACTATTTTTGAAAACATAATTTGTGTCTAAAACTAATACACATTATACTTAAGACAAACAACTACACAGTGTCATCAGTAAAGTCTGTATTAGGTGGAAAATAAATTTTAAATGCATTTAATTTTTTTATTATGATTTTTTTATTAAAAAATTTGAGTCTTTTCAATTAAACTATTTTCTTAATATTAATATGTATTACTTTTAGACAGAAAATAGGCGGACTTTACGGGTCACACTGTACTACCACCGCATAAACTGTTTCTTTTCAAAGCTGTTAGCATATTTTAAATTGTGGATATGACTACGCCTCTATCTCAGACGTGAACTGTTTACTTTTAAATTTTTATCGAAAAGCCAATATTTCGATATTTATTATTATCTAATATTTCTTTTCTGAATAATCAAGATTTAAGTAACAAACACTTGTAATATAAGAATTCTACAACATTATTTGAAGCTTTTAAAACCTGTTTCGTTTTTATAGAACCAACAGCAACCTTTAATAACTCTGACTGTGATCGTTATGATAGAATAGAAGAAATATCTATCAATTTTGTCTCTTTTACATAAAGAACGATTACAAATAGTAAAGAAACTAAAATCCTAACTTGCACACCTTAATAATCTAATTTTTATTTATACAGGCGTATTAAAAACTCTTTATGGCAATATTTATTCCCCATTTAAATAAAAATATTCAACATAAGCTAGATGAAAATTGATCTATTTTTCTTACTGAAGCAGTTGTCATCAAAATGGTCCTTATATCAGATATAGCAATAGTAATAATAATCGAGAGTGAATTAGACCAAGAATGGCTTCAAGTCTGGCTACAGAAGCCTCTCCATGAATGTCATCCCAACGAGAAATTATCTGAATCTGAACTACATAATTACAGAACTCTCGATCCTGAACGACTAATATCGATATGGATGTCCAACATTAAAGACAATCCAGCACAAAAAAAAGGGAAATCATTTCCCACATAAGACTACAAGGAGCGACACGATTCAGCCGTGAATATCATCCCTCAAGAGATGACAGAGAAATTCAAACTGTTGTAGACAGATATATTACCATATTATGAATACATCCGGAACCTATTTCGAAGAACAACCAGTTCAAGCTGTACTAGGATCGAATTGTGTTTACGGATCCTACAGTTGCATATAACAAGTCACCACTTATTTCAGTGGATAAAACATCCAAACGTGTCGTACTAATGGAAGTCACCATCCTTAACAAAACCAATTCAGGTGACAAGCATAATAAGAAGATTGCCAAATACAGAGACCTGGTGATACAAATATGCGGACGGTGGGGATTGAGTAGCCTTTTGACGATCCCATAATTTTATCAACAACCAGCGTAGTACCGTAGAGTCTTCTGCATAGTATCGAGATACTGGGCCATAGCAAAGGCTATGCAAAAGACAGTACTACTTAGGACCGCTTGAACTATCCGGAAACTTATAAGAAATGTAGAGGGCCATATCATTATCTAGGGCCCGACAAGATGGAAAGGGCCTCGACAGAGCTCAAACCTTATGATATTTTAATATATCTGGGATGAGTGAATGTTCCCTTGAAGGGAGTAGAGAGCCGTTTGACTAAATCTGTGGGATAATTGAGAGTGAATGAGAGATGACTAAATGCAGAGACCTGAAGGTACAAATAAGCAGACAGTCAGGAGTTAGTAACATCTGAACTATTTTATCGATCATATGCAATCTGGTCTATATCAGTCAAAAAAACTAGAACCTCTGCCTACACCAGCTACCAAAAGACTTTCTACTCAATGCCACGTGACTGGCTAGCAGCTATGTTGAGAATAGACAGGCGGACAGACAGTACTTGTTGTATCTTTTTTAGCACCTCATTTTAACCTGGGAAACTATAATCTGAATACCTTCCAGCAAAAACATCGAAATAGATATTTTTCCAATAAGAGGGGGGGGGGAGAATAATGCAAGGTGTTTCATATTGCAATTAACTCATTATCACACTGTTTACCAGATGTGGTGTCAGTAGTAAAAACAATCGTGAAGAGGTGATAAAACTAAATCATATGTATTAGAAATAGTAGTTTTTTCATCTTAATGTTGTTTAAGGAAGAGCATACAGTATGATTACTGCATATATATATATATATATATATATATATATATATATATATATATATATATATATTCTTGGGTATAGGTTTTTCCATTAGAGAAACAAAGGACAACAATTTTTCTTGACGTTTCGCTCTACATAGTGAGCTTCTTCAAAAGAGTTGGTATATTTATTTTAAACCTACAAAATTACAAAGTTTTTTATAATAAACATATATCACAGTAATAGACATTTATATTTTTAATTTAATTAAAATTAATAGAAATAAAACAGATTTTAAAATAGTGTTAAAAGTTTAAAATTTCAAAACAATACAACAGGTTAAAATAGGTTAAAAGCATACAGTCCCCATTTTATAACCTGTCCAAGTACTTATCAAATTGCCTACCAAACATCACAGGAAAAAATAATCATTATATAAAAGATTCTTTCGCATTTTAACAATTTATTGATACAATACAAATACCAGCAAATTATAAATTAGTTTCACTAGATGTAGTTTCCTTGTATAAAAATATACCCAATTACATCATTCCCAAAGTTTGGAAAAAAATGGGACGATTTAAAAGAACACACAACATTGACACTCAATGAATTTATAGAATCTGTAAAACTTACAATAAATAATAATTATTTCCAGTTCAAAGATAGTTTGTACCAACAATTAGACGGTTGTGCTATGGGTTCACCAATCTCCTCAACAATAGCACAAATATTTATGGAATATGTAGAAGAAGAAATATTGAAAAAACTGGAGTTTAATATAATATTTTTTAAACGCTATGTAGATGACTGTTTGGCTGCTGTACCCGAAAACAAAATAGATAGCTTATTACAATATTTTAATAATTTCCACCCAAAACTGAAATTTACATCTGAAATTGAAATGGAACAAAAAATAAATTTTTTGGACTTAACTATACACAGAAATAAGACGGATAACAATCTTTATACAAAATGGTACACGAAAGATACTTGGTCGGGCCGGTATTTGAATTTTAACTCTCAACATCCAAACAAACAGAAAAATAGTGTCATAATTGGCTTAGTTGATTGAGCTATAAAATTATCTTCACCCGAATTTCGCCCAGAAGTGCTAAAAAAAGTGGAAGATACCCTAACAATGAACCATTTTCCCAAACTACTCAAAAAAAATAATTAAACAAAGAACCTTTTTACATTATAACACGAACAAAAAAAATAAAATTAACAATACCAAAACACAAAACATTTTCATTGCATTACCGTATATAAACCAACTGTCTGAAAAAATAAAATATATTTTGGATAAGCATAACATAACGGTATGCCATAAGGCGAACAATTTACTAGGATCATTTTATACGAAATTAAAAAGCAAAGTTCCACCAAAAAAAGATCTAACGTAATATATGCAATTCCATACCTAAACTGTCCTAAGAAATACATTGGCATGACGACACAATATATTGAAAATAGAGTGAATGGACATAAGTATACTAAAAACGCTTCGACATCCTTACATAAACATGAACAAACATCTAAGTATGAATTTGATTTTAAAAACACCATATTTTTATTCAGATACTGACATAAATTATCATAAATTAGTCATCAAAGAAATGATACACATAAAAAAAGATAAAACTGTTGTAAATGACAAGCAATACGTCGAAAACTTAAGTCAGATATACCATAATTTGATATTTTAATAAAACATACTTGAAGCGACTCTATAATAAATATGAGTAATGATGCTTGGGACGATTTCATATACACTCATGCAAACCAAAGAACGTTATTAAAAAATAAATAATAATTATTTTTCCTATTTTTTGTTTTTTATAAAAAGAAATCTATCCGTAGCAATTGCATACCAAGTATCATAACTGAATTTTATTTTTAACATAAACACAAAACTACTTTCAAGGTATGTACTATTTTATAATTTTCACTATTTTAACCTATTTTAACCTGTTGAATTGTTTTGAAATTTTAAACTTTAAGACTATTTTAAAATCTGTTTTATTTTTATTAATTTTAATTAAATTAAAATGTGTCTTACTGTGATATATGTTTATTATAAAAAAAACTTTGTAATTTTGTAGATGTAAAATAAATATACCAGATCTTTTGAAGAAGCTCACTATGTAGAGCGAAACGCCAGGAAAAATTGTTGTCCTTTGTTTCTCTAATGGAAAAACCTATACCCAAGAAAATATTAGAAAAAAATATTTAACAAAAGGTTTAGATACAAAAATATATTATATATATATATATATATATATATATATATATATATATATATATATATATATGAATAGTTTGGTTATTCCGGGTTTCAATCCGTTCGTTCAAAAAATCGTTTTCACGACGTTTCGCCAAAATCTCATTGGGCATTTTCAAGTGCGGTTCGTCTCGTTACTAATAACGAGACGAACCGCACTTGAAAATGCCAAATGAGATTTTGGCGAAACGTCGTGAAAACGATTTTTTGAACGAACGGATTGAAACCCGGAATAACCAAACTATTCATTCTACCATCCGTGAAAATCTACGATATAACAATATATATATATATATATATATATATATATATATATATATATAACTATATGACTATATAACTATATAACTATATATATATATATATATATATATATATATATATATATATATATATATATATATATATATATATATATATATATATACTATATCTATTATTTACACAAATTTTCATTATCTGCTCAACGATATTGACATAACAATTGATTAAGGGGACTACTTTTCAGTAATTTATAAAGCTAGACGGCAAAATCCCGTCAACCTGCGCCATTGTCGCAGTATTTTCCACTGATGTGTCTAAACGACAACTCTCATTCACAGTGATGGATAGAAATGGACATTAAGGCCGGCCGGGCATCCCGAAGAAATATCTCTCCATTTGCTTACGCCATGGCCATCACTGTCTCCTGAGACTCCAGTTACTCGTCATTGTCACCTGGAGGGGTCCGTGGGGTAGAGGGAGATTTAAAAGGTTGGAGTTGTAACGAATTTTAAAGGTTAACTCTTATTACCTTACATTTATTTTAATTTTAATGCAGGACAACATTTTTTCAGCAAGTTTTTACGCAATGAGTAATTTTTAATATTAAAAAACGTACTTTTGCTTTCGGGTTTTTAAACGCATCAAAAATTACCATAGAACAAGTTGCATATAGATTGTCAACGAGGTTATATTCCGACCGTCGTATTATTTCCTGCTAAAACGAAAGTCACAAAAAATTTAAATATCAATACATATTTCTAAGACATTTATTAAAATAATGTGTTTTTTAATTTGTTTCAAATTCAAGTTCTTGAAGAAACATCCATATTTTTGTAATTATAATATGTGTTTAATTTGACATTCTATTTGAAATGGTGTGAACAGAATGTGTTACCAACATAAATTTATTTTTTTTTTGGAAATTTGATATTTTTGTATACAAAATTTGGGTCTTTTAACGTATTACTATTACCAAATTTTATACTTATATAGATGGTACTCTAAAAGTATGCGAAGAACTATATACCTTGTTGTCAAATATCTGCCTGAAGGCCTATTTTTTCATATTTTAGACAAATATATATATATATATATATATATATATATATATATATATATATATATATATATAAATAGACAGGATTATTCACCATATGCGGCACGGAATATTGCGGCCAAAAAGTTTTACTTTTCAGATATCTGGGGGATCTAAAATAGTTAATTTTTTAAATTATTTTCATATTATACAGAGTGTCCCAAAAGCTCTGAAAGTATATATATATATATATATATATATATATATATATATATATATATATTCCTGATGAAGGGAATGTAATTTTTTGAAAACTAGACTAACAAAAAAGAGTTTTCTTTTCTGGCCAACCATTCTTCTGACTGTAGCCCTTCAAGATTGCTTTAAACCTTTCGGTTTAGTTGACTATTTCTCTCTCTCTCTCTCTCTCTCTATATATATATATATATATATATATATATATATATATATATATATATTATACAGGATTTTTATTTTCATCTAAATAAGTCGATTTACCCATAATTTAGGATTTGTAAAAAACTCCACCTTTCTAGAATTTTTTGAATTTTGGAAAATATATATCAGCCTATCTGCTTCAGGTCTTTAAAATACAGAATATTCCTTGAGCCGTTTATCGTTTCTTTTTTTTTATATTCGCGGGTCCGTCCTAAGGCCGGATGTACTGCGACCAGAGTAGGCCTATTGTGCTCACCCTAGACATTACAGCTACACTGTCAACCTAGCCCCCTGGCTCAATCTGTACAGTCCTGCTAAGGAGTGAGTGAGTATTTCTCTCGGTTCCAATCTTACTGACCCGAAAGTTTGTTGTCTAAATCTCACCAGTTACTCACAGTCACATATGATATGCTTCACCGTTTCCTCGGCTTGTTCACATAGTCTGCAGCTGAGGTTTCCATTATATAGATTCATTCTATTCAGATGTACTTTGACGGCCATGTGTCCCGTCTTTATACACGTAATAGTCCTTAATTGGTTTCTACTCATTTGTAGTAATTTCCTTGCCAGTTTCGGGTCCGGATTCCCAATAAATAGCTTGCTGTGGTTTAAACTCTGTCTGGTCATTCAGTGGTTTTTATGTTCTATTTTGATCCATTTTATGACTGCTTCCCGGGCCGCGCACCGCGGCACCCCAAAGGCCGGTTCTGGACTCATGTATTGAGATGCCGACCCTGCTCTAGCCAGCTCGTCATCTTTTTTTATTTCCATGTATGCCTTCATGTCTTGATACCCACTTTAACATAACTCTGTTGTCTTTTGCCAGAGTTTCCAGCTCACTCTGACATTCCCAAACCAGCCTCGATGACACCTTTTGGCCCTTGAGGGCTTTTAGGGCTGCCTGGCTGTCAGAGTAAATGAGGATTTGCTTCCTTTTGTAAGCTCTCCTGTTTATCTCGTCTGCGCACCGTAAGATTGCATATATTTCTGCCTGGAATACTGTTCGGCATTTCCCAAGGGGAAGGATTAATTCCTTCCCCAGTTGTAGCCCATATATCCCAGCTCCAGTACCCTCACTAGTTTTTGAACCATCAGTGTACCAGATGCTTGTACCCGAGAATGTTTTCGGTCTTTCTCTTTTACTTGCCATTCGATCATCTATTGTGACTTAAAACGGTATATTATAACGGTAGCTCGAGTTCATATGGTCGGTGTCCATTTCCAACTCAGGGCTCCTGATTTTTTTACATATGTTTTTATGTCCTGACATCGTCCTTTACGATTTTACTGTTGAGTGATTTAGTCGGTGGAGTCCCATTCTTGCCTCTACCTGAATCACTATGTGTAGCGGATCCAGAATACACTCCATTGCCGAAGTGGGGGCTGATTTCATGGCCCCAGTAATGCACAAACAGGCGACCCTTTGTATTTCACTCAGCTTTGTCATGGTTGTTCGCTGCATTACCTTGGGCCACCAGACCAAGGCTGAGTAAGTGATGGCTGGTCTCACAACACTGGTGTATAACCAATGTACCATTTTCGGGGAGAGACCCCATGTTTTCCTACATAATCTTCTAACAGTCATAAGAGTTGTTTCCGATTTTCTGGTTATGTTTTCCACTTGTTTGTTCCAGGTCAGCCTGAAGTCTAAAATCACCCCCAGATATTTTACTTCTCTGGCAAGTGGTATTGTGTTTCCTTGGAGGATGATGGGACCGAGATCCTCTATCCTTCTCCGTTTTGTAAAAGGGATTAGGACAGTCTCTTGGGGACTTATATTGAGTCCCTCCTGCCTTACCCATCTTTCTACAACTTTAAGAGCCCTCTGCATTTTCTCTCTTACTGTTGTATTAAATTTGCCTTGGATTAAGATTACCAAGTCATCTGCATATCCCAGTACAGAGTGCCCCTTCCCACTCAGGGTTCGCAGAAGCCCATCCATTACTAGCTTCCAAAGCAGTGGGGAGAGGACCCCCCCCTGCGGACACCCCCCTTCACCCGTGCCATCAGCGACTCTTCAAGCAGTTCTGTATAGATCACCCTGTCTTTTAACATTTATCGTTTCTTAGGATGATCGATTTTAAGTTTGAACAATAACAGTGTGTTAGTAAAATTAATTATAGTAAATCCAAAACTTTTGAGGCTTACTGTTATCTCTGTACTACGGTCGTTGGCTCATATAACAAGATGGATTGTAAAAGTGGCAAGATAGTTAGAAACCAAGCAAGGAACATTGTGGCTAACCTTACATGTGTTAGGAACAGTGTCGCCAAAAATCAAAATGTCTCGTATCGTCGCCGAACTCAACAATTAAACACCAGTTAAACCACTTTAAGGAGGATCTTGAAGCAAGAGCTTCACGTATTCCCATACAAAGTGCAGTTGACTTAAAGATTATTGGAAATACATAAGCCGCGTCATACTCTCTCGCTGTGTCAGCAAACAGAATTGATACTTTTGAGTACTGACAATCTTCACATAGTTCGCGAAACACCATTGTACGATGAAAAAGGGATTGTTTAGGCCGGTCTTTGCTCAGAAATCATTAATGGGTCATTTTTCTTTAGAGCTGGTACGATAGTAGATATGGTGATCGATATCGGTGGTTGTCACACTTTCTGTTACCGGAAATGTATGAAAAAGGTCTGAAAAACCTCTGGTTTCAACAAAACAGTGCGATATTCTACAATGGATTATTTGCATCGGAAGTTCCTGGGACGTGTGGTGTTGAATAGGCACTAAGATGTCCCGATTTAACTCCATTGGATTTTTTTGGTGAAGATACTTGAAGAGTAAAGTAAAGATTGAAGTTTATGCTAACAAGTCAAATACCATAGAAGACAACATTCGAGCCGAAATTGCAACAATATCGGCTGACACCCTGGCCAATGTAATGGAAAATGCCAGAAAAAGGACTCACCAATAATAGTAGAATCGGAAACTAACTGAGGTGAATTGTAAGAAGATTAGTTTAATAAAAAACACAACTTCTTGAAATTTATTCAAAAACTCAAATGGCGCACCCTGTATACATTAAATGGCTTCTTCGTTAAAGCTAAACCTTGGAATAACTAATGGAAAGAAAAAAGCAACAGAGGCCGAATTGAAGGAAATAAAACTAGTTGCATTAGTTTAAAGTGACGCAATTGTTCTACCCAACCATAAAACATGTGCTGCTTACCTCACTTGTTTAGCTTTACACAATGTACACTATCGAAAGACCCTTCTGCACCTTGCGCTGGTTAAAAACTTGGTTGTGGTCAACAATGCCAAAAAACTGGCTTGTCGGCTTGGGTATAAGAGGAGTTTTGGAAGCGAAATTTGAAAATGAAACTTTATAGCCAGAAATATTTGGAATAGTATTGCAACTAATTAGTTTTAATGTTTTTAAATGTTCAAGTAAAACCATTTTTTAATGAATACTTTATATTACATTTTATTGTTTTTGTCCTCCCTTGTAGAAAGTCTTGAGTGCACTCTTGAAATGGTGTCGAAATACATTTTACAAAATTTTAGTTTGTTAATCATTATATATATATATATATATATATATATATATATATATATATATATATATATATATATATATATATATATATATATATATATATATATATTTAAAGAAACATAATTGCATAAGAGGATGTCTTTAATCATATCATATCTTTTATATTTCCTGCAGTCAGATCGCCCATCATGATTTTGTTAAATATCTTAATTTCATTTCTTATGTATAAACAGTTAGTTATACCTTCTGTTACAGTTATGTTCTCAGCTTCTCACGTTGGTATTTTATATTATTAATATCAAAGCCGATGTATTAATAGTAATTAATATTAACAACAAATAAGTTAAAACGTAAAACATGCCAGTATCTAGAATACATTTAAATATATACATATATTTTTTATTAGTATTTAAAAGGTCGTAAAATTAATTGATGCTGACTATAAAAAAACACTTTGGTAGAGACACTTCGAACGATCTATTAATATAAAACTTGCCTAATGGGTGATATTTTCTAATGTCATTAACAAGAGAAAAATGTAAAAAAGTCATCTATTATTAGACCTAAAATGAATGGATGGCGAAACTTGTGATTAACTTTTCAATGACATTCACAGTGGATCACAAACTTATTGCGTTTTATTTTCTTATTATTTGCATTTAAAAATATCTCAGTTATACCACCCACATAGCATGAAACCTTCCATACGTCACATGAAAGCTTTTCGATACAAGTTTCTTGTAAGTTTCCTAAGTAACCTTCCAAGAATTTTCCAGGAAGCTTAAAAATAATTTTTTTAAAGGATCCCACATAATCTTTCACCAAATATTCCGAAAAATATAAAAAAAATGTTACGTGGGAGATTAATGTGGAACTAACTGTGAAGGTTTCGTGAAACCTTCCTGCAAGTTTCTGGAAAATAACGTGCAGTCTTCCAAGAAAGGATATTGTAATTTACCAAGTAAGCAAAGTGGGTACCTTAGCGTCACTTTTCAGTAAGATTTCAGGAAAAGAGTTGTTATTCCATATTGATATTTGAAGAAAGCTTTCTGTAATCATTCACCAACCTTCTTAGAACCTTTACGTGTAATTTGCGGCAAAATTGAATGAAATATTCCAATAAGAATTTATGAAATCGTCATATAAGCCTGTTATATATTTTCGTTGAAAGCCTAAGAAAAACTTTATGAAAGCTAAGATATATTTTCATATTTTTGGCAAGTTTCGTGAAACCTTCTTGCAATTTTCTGAAAGGTAACATACAATCTTCTTAGAAAAGAATATGTAATCTAATAAGTAAGCAAATTGAGAAGCTAAGTATAGGCTATGTAAGGAAAGAACTATGTGTTTCAGATATTTCTAGGTTACGTAGTTTGAGTCTGGGGATCTCGGAGTACCATCGGTATTAAAGTTGACAAAATGTTGAGACATGAGATCATTAGTGGTTAAATATGGCGTTGATTTGGTGAATTTGTAACCATTAAAATCATTGAGATTAAACACTTTTTTTCACCTTACTTATTTTCTTATATGGAATCACCTCCTGATGTTATTTCTGTACTCCCTGCAGGGGTGAATCCAGCCTTTCTCTTTGGGGAGGGGCGCGGTGATATCACAAAAGTATAGTACGGCAAGTGAAAGTAAATTGTCGACAGCGGGAGGGGGGAAGAGATACCAGCAACATTCCCATTTTTAGTGTAAAAGGCAGGGTCAGGTATATTTTTCTGAATTTAAAGCTCTTAGAGAGGGGGGGCGATCACAAGAAAAACAAGTAGGGGGGAGGATGCCAGCAGCATACATATTCCTAGTATAAGAGGCAGAATCGGGTCTATTTTCCTGAACTCAAAGTTCTTGATGGGGGGGCTATCGCAAGGAAATCAAGTTGTCAATGGGGGAGGGAGAGTACCAGCAGCATACACATTCCTAATATAAAAGGCAGAATCGGCTATATTTTCCTGAACTCAAAGCTCTTGGGAAAAGGAAGGGCGATCGCAAGCATACACATGCCTCTAATGTACATATTCCAGTACAGCAGGTAACTGAGGACTGCCCTAAAATTTAATTATATTTAAATATTATAAGCTTTTATAAATTCACTGCAACTATAAAATTTCTGATAGTTCAGTTTAATTTCTGTCATTGAGCAGAGTAAACCTTAAAGTGTGTCTTTAGTGATTTATCTTGTTTGTGCTTGTTTTTATATATTATTTGAGATTAGTGAGATACCCAACAGATATGGCTTCCACATATATATTTATTCCAAGATCGTTAAACGAAGGCATTTTCTGCTCAACGCAAAACTTATTACGATGAATGTTTATGATGTCTTAAGACATCAATATCTAGATAATAATGTTAAAAGCTCTGTTTAGATGTGTTCCAACATGACAGGAGTTGGAAAATCGATTATGTACCGAATACTGAAGGAGGAAAAAACGACTGGAATTGTTAGTACTTCCAAGCCACATTCGATCACAGGCAGACGAAAAACCTCGTTGGAAGAAGAGATGTAAACTGCAATAAAAGGAGTTGTACATACATTTTATTATAAGAAGCGGATCCCAACCGTCGACAAAATTCTAACTAAAATCAATGAAGATCGGGATTTATATGAAATTAATAGAACTGAGCTCTGGAAATGGCTCAGGGAACTTAATTTTTGCTGGGAAAAACCAGATAGGAAATCTGTTCTTATAGATCGTCCGGAAACTGTCCGTTGGAGAAGGAAATATCTCTATCAAGTAAAAGGTAGAGTTGCGAGCAATAACACAACTTACAAAATAATTAATTTAATTGGACTTTTGAAAGATTTTTTTGAATAAAGTTACTGCATAAAATTGGGAAAAATCCATATAATAAAAGAATAAAAGAAAATGTGGAAACTTGATCTCATGATCGGTAAGATAGAGGAACCAATTATAATTAATTTGAGCAAAGAGAGCTTCAGTGACTTTGATTACGAATTAGATACGTAATGTTTAATAGTGTAAACACAATTTATTATTTAGTTTTTGTTGTATTTTATTGTTTAATGTTGTTTATATATTTTTTAAATATGTTTATTTTAGTGTGTTCCAGTCTTTGATTTTATATATATTTAATTCCAATTAGCCGTAATTTTTTTTTATTATTTTATTATTATATTATTTTTTTTCTTAAGCGTGTAGAATTAACATGTATATTTTATTTTTTTGGGGCTATCGGATTTCCATATAAAAAGTAAATTAAATTAAGATGTCAGTGCAATAGAAATAATAATAAGTAGGTCTAATTTTAACTATAACATATAAAAATTAATTACATTTGAATTCCTTTTTAGTGTTTAATTGCAAGTCTACTCAGGGTTTAAGAAATAAATAAACTGAAATGTCAAATGTCCTAAAAATGTTTCTAGTTAATAATAAAATGACCGATAGCCCCAAAAAAGTTTTAATATTATATGGACGAATTAATTTTTTTATATATATTTAACTTCTTGTATTTTTGACGATGGGTATTTTGTAAGTATTTCAATCATAACTTAGAATTTTTTGAGAGAATAAGGCTACGTTTTAGTTTGAATGTGCCTAAAACGGTTTCTATGCCAAAAATAATAATATAGGTGTGATTTGTGTTAAATATGTCAAAATTATCTCTATTTTGTAATGTATGTGAATTATTAAGAAATCATAAGAAATAAAATAATATTATAAAAACTTTTTATTTTAAGTTTATTACCGAGATAACATTCTATACCATAAATACTTAGTGATAAAATAAACCTCCTTACGACGCCTATAACAAGGATTAAAATCCTTTTTAACACTTCACATTTCCAAATATGTATTGTTATCCAACCCTAATAGTCCTTTATTATAGACCGGTATTTTTGATTATACAATTTCTAATCCATTCTTATGAAAAATATATGTGTCTAACAGATTTTGCCAAAGACACCGGACTAAAGAACACAGGTAGTTTGAGAAGAAAAAAAGGGTAAAAAATGATTTATTACTCTCTCTAGTTCTTGAATAAACTATAGTATAAGAGGCAAAATCGGGTCTATTTTCTTGACCTAAAGTTCTTGGGGGGGGGGGGGCGATCACCCTCCCCCCCAGGATCCGCGCCTGACTCCCTGTATAAATTAGTTTTTAAAATTTCCAAATAGTCTTGCATATTTCAGATAAATAGTTTTATTTGAAATCTATCACTGCCATGATTTGATTAATAAACAAACGATGTCCATAAGTTCACTTTCAATTTTTAGCGTTCATATTATAGTTCTAGATTTCTCGATTTTGTATATTATCGGTAGCTAATATGACTTAGCTGCAACTGTCGATACCATCATAAAAATTAAAAGATATAAATCAAGAACGAAACCCCCTCCCCACACGTCACAGTGGCACAATTCATTTGTTTGATTGACGTGCAGTTGTGGCCCATAAATTTTAAATAAATAATAGATGTCGAACAAAGCGTAGATTTGCTCTTTCATGGGCCCGCCTGTCAATGGGGGTAATGGTGAAAAATTATGCTCATATTTCTGTATTTGTGCGGGTTTAACGCTTAACGGAAATTTTTTAAGCAATTTGATATCAGACTTGTCGGATAGTACAGTCAGAGAAGAGAGAATTTTTACGATCTATTGGATTCAAAATTATTTAGATTTTAATTTGATGTTAAAAGTGATAATAATTAATGCGGTTTTTTCCCATCGTCGATATGAATTTTAACTTGATATTAACGCTTTTTTGTTTTTGAAAATATTAAAAGATTTTTTGGAGTCACGGAACACAAGTTTAAGTATTGCCTTTTTAAAATCAAAAAATGATCTTTGACTTGTTCAAATTTGTATGTTACTTCATCTAATTACATCATTGTTGTTAAATTTTCGATCAGGCAAACAGTCTACTTTATAACAAGTCTGTATCATAAAAAATAACACAACAGGGTAGCTATTCTCGTTCTTGAGAGAACGATCACTTGATGGAAAGTGGGCGTGGTTCTCACGAAAAAGTATGAAACCGTATTCTAGGTAGCTTTTCTCGTTCTCGAGAGAACGATCATCTTGATGGAAAGTGGCCATGGTTCTCGCGCGCAAGTAAGAAACCGTATTCTGAATACTTTTTCGTGAGAACCACGCCCATTTTCCATCAAGATGATCGTTCTCTCAAGAACGAGAATAGGTACTAATTAATTCTAATTATTTATAGGCAAAGAAAACACCCTTTCTTTAACCCACTTTCTGACCAAAAATTTTGGAACAAATATATTATTTTTTATCTTTCCTTGTGTTATGACCTTTTAAGAATCCATTTCACTTTTAAAAATGTCTCTAGAAGCATTACATTTAGAAAAATCCGTAATGGCTCATCATCATGGTATTTTATGTCACTCTCGGCCATTATTGTAAAAGTTATTAACATTTATAAAATAGTGCAAAAAAATTATCAAAAAATTGAACCGACTTCTAGAAGTGCGCTAAAAAGTGAAAAAAACTATAAATTTTTATATGAAATTGAACTTTTTGAAATCGGCGCCAAACTAATACCTGACAAAATGTAATTTGCATAAACAGATTAAAAATACTTTATTGGTAATTGCTTTTTTACCATAATTTGTATATATTAGTAGTAATTTATTTCATTTACAAATAATTTTATTTTTCTATTTTTACTTTTAGAATTCATTATGATATCCATAAATCATTTGGACTAAGTACTAATCGAGATTAGTGTACCTCGCCATGACTCCAAGGTGGCAAAAAAGTATCCATTTTATCCAAAGTTGTAAATCACCCTAAAATTAACCACTTAAAATTCCTTGGTTCATAGAGTTTTACAAATACCAGTAAAATTATGTCAAACAAATATGTAGTCCGTCATAGTAAATCCACTATCTTAAATTTTAAATTAATTTTAGATTCGTAATATAGGCCCCAGAACCTTCCAATATCGATGTTTAAAGAATGTAAGATGTAAATTTCTTAGCTCTAAATATTTTATACTGCATATTGAGTTTGTATACGCCCCACAATGTCAATTTTAGACAAAATCAGAGTATGTAAAATTTTCTGTCCCTCATATTGTATTTTATCAACCTAATAGTTGTAAAAAATTAACTTCATATTCGTAATACACGACTCCGAAAACCCTCTAATACCAAATCCGAAACAATGCGAATAACGCAAAATTTTTAACCCACCATGTTGCATCCGCTATATTGAATTTCAAAAAAATTATTTTAAGTCTTAATGTAATCTAAATTTAAACCCTTCAAAGCCCCCAAATGCCAATTTTGGATGAAATCAGGAAATTTAAAATTTCTAGACTTATATTCGCTATTTACATCCTTAAAAACGATTCAGTCCCACCTTTGAGCAAAATCAAAGAATGTAAAATTTTTAGTCCGCTATCTTGGATTTACCATATTGAATCCTGAAAAAATACTTTTAAATTCATAACTTGCACCCCAAGAACCCCTATGTCAGTTTGGGAGAAAATCAAAAGATGTAAAATTTTTAGGACACCATATTGAATCCGCCAAATTGAGTTTTAAAAAATATATTTTAAATTCATAATTAATACTAACAAAAATAGCCCAATACTTATTTTAGACAAAATCGGGAGATGTAGAATCTTTAATCGGTTATGTGTGACCCCGAAAACTCCCCCGTACCAATTTTGAAGAAAATCGGACAAAATTGATTTTTTCGTCGGCCATATTGGATCCACCATATTGAATTTTTAAAAATAATTTTAGATTAGTTATGTACGACCCTGAAAACTTCCTCGTACCAATTTTGGAGAGAATCGGACAAAATTGATTTTTTTATCCGCCATATTGGATCCGTCATATTGAATTTTTTAAAAATAATTTCAGATTCGTTGTGTATGACCCCATAAATTCCCCCATATCAATTTCGGAGAAAATCAAACAAAATTAATTTTTTTGGCCGCCATATTGTTAGCGCTATCTTAGATATTACTGCATCAATTGCGCCCAAAAAAATATGGAACCACCGCAGCAACTTCCTGAACATAACGTAAAACATTTCATTCAAATCGGTGCCGCCGTTCTGGAGTAATCAGCGTACAGACATAAAAAAAACATACATAGTCGACGAATTGAGATCCTCCTTCTTTTAGAAGTCGGTTAAAAAGGAGGTTTTTGGCCATTCCCTCGATAAATTGTTTGTCGATTTTGACGACAATGCACGGATTAAAAAAATTTTATCTCCATCCGGTGAAAAGTTATCGCAATTTTTTGGTGCAAAAACTGGTTTTTGCAAAATTTCTCAGGCCACGATTGAAAAAAAAAAATTTAATAGATCTTCAAAATATAAAGCAATACAAAAAATTTTCATTAAAATTGAACATTGAATCTTAATTAGAAAAGCGGAAAATTGAGGTTGAATTTTCAACTTTGACATCGAATTTCTTGGAAAATAAAAAACTCACAGATTCCGGGTTTGACATACTTTTTTAGAACGATAACACCTATATTTATATTAAATTTGAAATCGGTAAAAAACAAAAACAGTAAATTTTGTCGAAAAAAAAATATATCTCGATAACTAGTGGCGCCACCTATAACTTATATTATATGAATCGATAGGTTTTTTAATTCTCTACAACTTCTGTTTGAAATATTTTTCGATACAACTTTTACTTTTCGAAATAAACTCAAAAAACCTAAAATCGTGACCATTTTTAGTCCGCCATTTGTTTTGCTCAGGTCTTTCAGAGTTACCATCGAGATATGTTTTGTAGGATACCGAAGTGAACACATTCCAGCAAAAAAAAACAATGTTACATTTTTGTTAACAAAACGACTCTTTTTTTTATCTAATTTCCATGGAGTAAATGGTAATACTGTTGCGTTAAAAAATAATGTAAATTTAACATTAAAAGACAATAGTTTTCCAGACACATGGCAAAACTAACAAACATACTGTGTAGTAACTACATATAATACATTTTTATGAAAAAGGTGTGTTTTTATAATCATAACTTCAAATCTAGAAATTTCACCCCAAAACAAAAACATAAATCATCGAGTGCGGTGTTGCCACGTCACGCCATTCGGCCCATAAATTAACCGACATCGGGCCGGTAAAAATTCAATAAGGAAGGGCATCTGCAACGTTTCACATCAACAAATTAACAGTGACGTTTTTACAGTCGTCGTCGATTTTTCGCCGTGTCCCTGGCATATTTATGTGTCGACAGTTGCTGCGAAATAAACTGCATGATGAATGCTCCAGCCCTTTCGAGCAAAAGACGCTTTATAACGATTATAAATCATTTACTTAAACCCAACTTAAAATGTCGCAAAAACATGTCTTTAATTCGCTTTTTTTGCTTAGTATTGGTTTTTATGGTCACCTGCATTAATTCAGTTTAATTCGGGAATATCTACTTCTTTTTTGTGTCAGAATATTTTAAATTTGATTTGTCAATGAAAATAAATAATTAATTTTTATTACCTTCTTATAATATTATCGATTTACATTATTTTAATAATAAAATTAAAAAGTCAAAGGAAGAGGTTAAGGTTAAACACTTATCCTTTGAGTTTCACCATACTCCAGTTTGTCTAAGTGTAAAATTCATTACAGATATCGGAACATTTTAAATCATAGGGGGAGGACTAGTAAATGATACGTATGTAAAGAGATGCTGTCAGATCGACCCTGTTTTTTTTTTTATAAACAACAACCAATGTCGGAAAATCAATTTTCTGCGCATAGAATTTTCCAATGACATTTTAAAGAAAAGTTGTAGGTATTAAAAAGACCTTTAATTGAATGAACCAATGTTACATTTTTGTTACTGACGAAAGCCTATTTTCCATGAAGTAATTTTTTCTTAAATATATGTGATTTATTTAACTTTCGTTATAGTCCATGGAAATTAAATTTTTGTAGGAAAAAAAATGTAACTAGCGATTTTATTGCTGAAAAGGGTATATTTTGGCATCACTAAGAACATACTTCGATGGAAATTCATTCGGTCCATGGCTTACAAAATGGCGGCCAAAAAATGGTCACTTTTTTGAATTTTTCCAGTTTATCTTGAAAAATAAGGGTTGTATGAAAAAATGTTTCAAACAAAAGTTGTAAATAATTAAAAAACCTATCGATTGATATGATTAAAGTTATAGGTGACGCCACTAGTTATCGAAATATAATTTATTTTCTCGGAAAATTCCATTTTTCTTTATTTATAATTAAATGATATTTATTAATTGACTATCGCTTCAGAATTCTAGGAAATGATAGATATTTTTGACCCAAAACAGTGTGTTTAACCCGAAATTTGTAAGTTGAATAGTTTCCGAGAAAATCGAGCTCAAAGTTAAAAATTCGATGTCGATTATTATCCTTCCTAATAAAGATACAGCAACCAGGTTGACAGCAGTTTGTTTGAAATGACGTATATTTTTAAGGTATACCTTCAAAATTTTTTTTTTGATTTTCCATCGACAAAATTTTAGAAAAACAGTTTTTTGCACTCGAAAAATTGCAATAACTTTTTTGTCAGTGTACTTACGATTTTTTAATACATCTATTAGATTTAGATATATCATTTCCGATCTCTGGGAAAAAAAATTGTTTTAAGATAAAATTAACCTTTTTTTTTAAAAAAAAAACTCACAACGTCGCGGTTTATAAATATTAAGGGCTGAAATTTACAGAAGACATTATTGAAAACTTGTAATTTATCGAAAAATTTTTCAGTTTCAAGAAAAACATCCCTGTAAGATCTATGGACCTCTGAAAACTACCCACAGAATCTATCCGACGGTATTCAAATAGCGCGAGTATACCTAGTCAGCGGGTTGCTATGTTGCAAGGCGCAGATGTCTTCCGCTCTTGGCAGTATCCGGTTCGAAGCCGGCATTCTGGTAACACCTGTTATTTCGGAGTAGTATGCTTTGGAGTTAATTTGATATAACGTTTTGACATACTAGAAAGAAAAAAATATTATAGTGTTTGTACTTTTGTGCAAGCACTATTGCAAACATTTTTTGCTTTTAAAAGCGTTTTAGTGAAAGTTCACTCAGATTTTAACTTTAAAAAGGGATTTGAACACGTGGTGGACCGTTGAATGTGACATATAAATCATTACGCAATAGTGTATATTTCTATACAAAGGTAAGAAGAATTGTAAAATATTATCTTATAGAATTATTACATAGAACTTGTTAATAAGTTTTTTTTTAAATTGTTCATTCAATTAAATTTATCACAAAATTATTGTATAATTGTATACATATATATATATATATATATATATATATATATATATATATATATATATATATATATATATATATATTAATAAAATGAAGGATTGCTAATAAAATCAGAAATAACTTTTTATTAATAATATAATCTAAATATATATTACAATTTTACCATATATTTTACTCCAAAATGTTACCAGTCACATAAAGCGATATGTGCGTGTAGTCCGTAGCGGCACGTCTGCAGTATAGCAACCCACTGACTAGCTGTATCCGTGCGATTTGACTACCGTCGGATAGATTCTGTGGTCGGAAATGATATATCTAAATCTAATAAACGTATTAGAATAATCGTAAGTATACTGACAAAAAAGTTATTGCAATTTTTCGAGTGCAAAAAATTGTTTTTCGTAATTTTCTTGACGGAAAATCAAAAATTTTTTTTTTTTTAAATATATCTTGAAAATATGCGTCATATCAAACAAATTGCTGTTAACCTGGTTGCTGTATCTTTATTAGGAAAGATAATAATCGACATCGAATTATCAACTTTGAGCTCGATTTTCTCGAAAACTATTCAACTCACAAATTTCGGATTAAACACACTTTTTTGGGTCAAAAATATCATCATCATATTATTTCCTAGAATTCTGAAGCGATAGTCAATTAATAAATATCATTTAATTATAAATAAAGAAAAATGGAATTTTCCGAGAAAATAAATTATATTTCGATAACTAGTGGCGCCACCTATAACTTTAATTATATCAATCGATAGGTTTTCCAATTATCTATAACTTTTGTTTGAAATATTTTTTCATACAACCCTTATTTTTCAAGATAAATTAGAAAATCTGAAAAAAGCGACCATTTTTTGGCCGGCATTTTGTAAGCCGTGGACCGTATGAATTTCCATTGAAGTATGTTTTTAGTGATGCCAAAATAGACCCTTTTCAGCAATAAAATCGCTAATTACATTTTTTTCCCAGAACGGCTCTTTTTGAGTAAAATTATCATGGATCATTAGGGCATCTTCATTGTTTAATATTGGGAAAATTATCTAATATTTTTGGTTATCAATCTTTCTTGATGAATTTTAAATTAGTTGCGTAAACCTATAAATGTGCTGCTGTTATTCATCTAGAAGGCGGATATATTTATTTGTTTTAAAATTCATTTTAATGGCTTTTTTTGTCTCGCGCACATTTTTTCATAAAAACATTCCTAGCATAATTTAAAGATGAAAAATTTAGTTATTTATGGTGAAATAAGCGATTCTTGTTTGCTTTATCATCTTACAATAACATTTGAATACTATAATGATGCTGAAGGGGCACGAATTGCAGTACTGCATAAGTAGGAAGTATAGTCAATTTAAGTACTAATGAGACTTAAAGCATACTATGGATCAGATTCAAATTAGACGTTAATTCACTCAGTCCGAATTAATTTTGAGCTTAAAACTGTATAAATAAAAAAATCTATGAAAGATTGTTTTAATATATTGTAATTAATGGATCTTACCCGATGTTGTTATTGGGGTTCAACTGAATTCCTTCGTTGAAACGTGCAGAAATAGGTTAAAGCTAACATCCTGTCAAAGTCTTTTCCAAAATAACACAACTCTTTAGTGTTAAGAAGAAAATGACCATTAAAACATATATGTATATATATATATATATATATATATATATATATATATATATATATATATATATATATATATATATATATATATATATATATACAGGTCTGAAAAATCCACACCAGAGACAGAAGAATAAGCATCATAAGCATCGACATACGTGTAAATTACCAGTTTGGCCCTCGGATGAGAGGTAATCCAATGCTGGCGCGGTGAGAGCGGGCAGCAGCATACGCCACGCCCTAGCACAAGAAGAGAATTCCAAGTTATTTGCTTTCATTCGGCCGTCGAAGCGTAAGTACCGTGTTTCGCGCCAAATTTTTTTGTTACAATGGTAGTTTATTCCACGGAACAAAAAGAGCACATTATTAAGTGGTACACTATTCTGGTAAATAATCGGCAGATTTGTATTTATTTGCGAAAATCATCCTGTTCCTTGAAAATTTAGAATTTCGGAAATTATTAAAAAATTTGAGACAACCGGTTGTCTAAAAATTTGTAAAAAATGCACTGATAATAATGAGGAGCAACCAGTTCCTCAAATTACTGAAGAACGAGCAAATCGGGGAGACGTAATTGCCTAAGAACTTAATATGAACGCTCGAACAGTTTGGAATATTTTAAAGCTAATTGGAATATAACCCCTGAAGTTTTGCCAAATACGCGAACCATATTTTACAATAGACTGGGTTCTTGTCTCGCTCAAAGTGGAGGCCTGTTTGAACACCTCTTGTAGACTTTTAGGGTTTTTGTTGATTTAAATTGAATTTAATTATTTGTTTATTTATTTACAATTACTGGACGTGTTACTTTTATTTTTTACCAGAATAAAAGTTTATTTTTGAGAATGATTTTTAATTTTAAAGTGGTCTATTAGCTTATTTACTTAGTATTTTTATTAGAATAAATGTTTATTTTGTAACAGAAATATCAATTTTCTTTACGCTCAACGCCCAACAAAAACTATTTTTTTGTATGTCGACTATTTGATGTATTTAAAACAATCAATGTATCAAATAGTCATTAAATATTCCAAATTCCGTCGATTACGTTATAAGTTTAGACGAAAAGTAAATACACCCCCTCATTCGTTTCAAGGTATTGCTCGTTTTCGTGTCGCACGGAAGTTAGCGGGGGTAATATTGCGGTAGGCGTTCTCTACGATCTTCTGTCCCGAACCAAGTTAGACGGGCTTAGTGAGTTAGAATTTGAGAAACGGCCAAAATAATTTCTAGTTAAGAAATTTAAAATAGAAGTTTGGCTATAGTAACGTTTCTATTAAACCTCGGTAATATGAACGGCCAGTCTTTTCTTTCTAAAGTTTCGTCTCAGGTTAAAGGCAACAGTGTTGTGGTTGCGTCGCGCCCAGTTATATTTGTGCGCCGCTCTTCTATTTGACATTGGATTGTCGAGAAACAAATATCAGCGATTACAAAATTGGGCTAAACAGAAAGGCAGTAATATATTTTCGCCGTAATCTGGTTTGTAAAATACAAAAAAAAAGTATGTTAACCACATGACGAGTATCTAACTTTTACTAAATCAAAAACCGAGGTTATATTCCAAGGCTTACTGGATCATACAGTGGGTCGAATTATATTGCTTAAAATTAGACGCCCTTGAACAAATCGATAAATTAGATTTGTAGATATGAGTTTCATTTGCAAATGAGGCTTCGATGGAACGTCAGGTCAGAGCCAGTACGAAATGAAATTCACTGATCCGACTATTTCTGATACAAACTTATTCCTAACCTCTTTTATTCCACTTCAATTAGCAGGTATTAACACGCAAACTCAACAAGAACAGATTGTGTTGTACAATTCCAAACCCCCGTCTACTATGAATTGCGGGCCTCTGAAATTTGAATTTATTAAGAAAAGCGAACAAAAGTCTTTAACGAAAATAGAAAATTATGAACTCCAACCAGACAACTTGCACCATATAATAAAGGTTTCTTTGCCACCCGAGCTTCAGTACAGTACAACTTATCTATGACGATGATAGATGGCTAGGTGAATGCTTTGGCTGGAGGGAAATCGGTCCAACGTTGTTACCTCTGCCAAACAACATCTCAGTTCAACAATATTGATACTGTGTCCCAGAAAATACAGAGTATTTCAAGCTACAGTCATTATAACAAGAGTAAAACGAAAACTGATCCTCCGGTTTCTCATCATTTTACAAACTATTGGAAGCGGACATTAAACTGCAATAGAGAAGTTTTGGGAATACAAACTTCAAACAGCAAGATTATTCTTCAAAGGATATTCTTGGTACAACATTTCAACAGGAATCCACAAATGACTTACTTCATTGACCAGACATCATAGCATTTGCAATATTACCGGTAGGTAAACTATCGAAAGATGCACAACAATCAACAGACAAGTCGATAAGAAACTATCGTCTTCACTTTGCCCGAAAATCTTCTCGAGAAAAAATATGGAGGATGTGTTCCAAAATTTTTGGCGTCGATGGATCCTTACACTGTTTTTGACATAGTAAGGATTCGGATAACAATTCATACGTATTGGAGAATGAGAAAAGAGCTGTTAACAAAGAAGGCAATGATTAAAAAGTTGTTTTTATTATTTTTATTACAGTCGTATTATTTATTCATTTATGTGAATCAATAAATATTATATTACATACAAATTATTTGCATTGGTATTTATTAAGAAGTCTTAAGCATAGAGGAAAAAGTACTTTCGCCTTTTTAACGATTATCGATATCCATGTATTTATTATTATAGTATTATATTTAAAATGTACCTTGAAGGCAAGCGCAATATTTTATTCATGGAAATACAATGATTCTTTTTATTTTATTTTTACAACATTGATGATTTTAAAGTTTCAGTTCGCGATTTTTATTTTTAATATCAAATCCGTGCTTTCGACCCACTATGTTTTGACGACCCGAAACCAGCGAAAAGTCCTTGCCCAACGCCATTTTTGCTAGAAATCAGGAAGCAAGCTACGATACAACAGTATGCTTTATTTCACTTCTTCAACATGGCTAAACGGGTTGTCCGTCGCGTTACGTTCCTTTTTTTTTAAGAGGTTCTGTTCTCGACTTTCCACACCTATATATATATATATATATATATATATATATATATATATATATATATAAGTAAAATTTTGCGTACAGTTATCCTTACATATCTTTACACTATGTTTGCACCCTTTATTTATTGCCAAGTTGTTTTAATTTTTTAGCCGTTATATACAAAGTGATTCAGATTGTTCTGCATAAAAAATTAGAGCCCTTATACAACTTTTCAATCATGCTAATGTAAAAACAACTTCTCTAATCGACTGGTGGCAAGTCGTTCATCCCGCATTAGTGGCCCCATAAATCGCCCGATAAAAAACGGTCGACAGTGTCGCTGTATGCAAATGGGGGGATGCGAGGGGGACGAAAGGGAGCTCGCAGACATCCCGACCGTGATATATGGGGCACCGGGTGTCAGTCGAGTGATGCATGGAGACCGGCATCTCGAGACGACTCGGTTTGGTCTGTGTTGTGTCACTGTTGCAAGAAATACAACAATACTTTTTGTAATTGGGAATTTGGAATGCTCAGTTAAGTTTCGAATAAAAATTGTGGTTTGATTCCCGCATTGTTTTAATTGCGATAAGTATATAGATTTTCTGAAAACTATTCTGCATCGAAAAGCAATTCCAGTGAATTTGGCTTATTGACATTATACTAATCCGACTAAATTTTCCAAAATTATACTTATATAAAATTCCATGAGTAGAGTATATTTTTTCTGTAGAATACTGAACCACGTTTTAGTAAAGGATATATCTTCCCCTTTCCCATATTACTTTCTAACAGTGACATCTCTTTGTTGAAGTATGTATTTGCTTCCATTCTTAAAGCTAAGCGTTTGCCCGTTGTAAGTTGTTATCCATTTCTCTTTATCACATTCGTTTCCCTAACGCATCTCACAGGTGTTCTGTGGGATTTAAGTCAGGGCTGTTAGTTGGCCAATCCATAAGCAATATCTGCTTTTCTTCAAAAACATTTCAATGTCTTTGTCTACGATAATTGTGGCAATAAATATATTGATAAGATTTCAATTCTGGAGGTAGTCTCATGGAATGAAGTGTGCTGGTGAGCATACAATTTTACCTAGCATGCGACTTACTAGGGAGGTTCTTGTTCTGGAGAAGAAGGAATCCCTCTGGTTGTTGACGTTTCTAAAACTGTTAGATTCTAAGTTTTTATAGGACATTGCTTTTCTGTTCGTGAATTATCTATTCTGGCATTTATAGGTGCTGGTGTTCATATCTTGATTAAAAGATTTGAAGGACGGAATCTTTAGCTGATGCAGAAGGTCATATAGGGCGGTAATGCAAGCGATTCTTCGTGTTATTGACCCCTATTGTTACTTCTTACCCTGTATAAGATACTGGAAAAACTTGTAAAGAGTACAATTCGGGCGATGCAATTTTCAGTTTCTCCGAAAAGTTTTACCATGCTTTATTGCGGCGGTTTTTTGTGATTTTCCGAACGCATTTGACTGTATAAATCGTAGAATACTGGTGGAAAAACTTCAGCGCTATGAGTTTAGGAGAGTTGCCCTGAAATGGTTAACATTATTTGTGATAGAGAGGAAATAAATTGTTAGATGTTAGGTAAGCTGACTCTGAGTTATCTTCGTGGAGTTTTGTTCTAGGATCATTACTACTTTTCTTGTAGATAAATGATTTAATAAGCGTTAATATTTCTGGCCGTTTTATTTTGTTTGCAGACGATAACACAATTTTATGGTTAGATTGTGATCCTGATGAGTTGTCTGCTCGACTATCTGGGGATATTATAAAAATAAAGCTGAGATGTGATGCAAATTGCTTATTTTTCCATATTAGCGAAACGGATATATTGATTTTTAGGTATGATATAAGGTGATTTAGTATTGGAACATAATATATTGGAGAGTAACATTGTGACGAGCTTTTTAGTTATCTATATTAATTACAAGCTCAGAAAACTAATTCTGATTACATCTTAATCCTTAATTAAATTAAAACTAGGCTTTGCATACCATGGTGTTAGGTTGGTAAGTAATAATTTAGATCACTACTATGTATGTATACCTTCCCCTTGTGGCAGCTGCTGCAATCTGTGTTTATTTTACAAATGCTCGTATTAAGATGTTTTTGGAAATTAGAGAAACAGTACTGACTCTTTGTTTTATTTTTGTTTTGGAAACTGTTGGTCTAATACATAAAAAGTATGGGAATGTAAATGACTTTCATACCAGGAATGAGCATGAATTACGGGTTAGTTACACTAAAAAGTGCTCTGACAAAAAATTTTGTGATATATGAGGGGCTTCAGATTTACAACCATTTACCAAGAAAATATAAAAATATTAAACGCAATAAAATATTTTGTTGTGTAACAAGGTTTTTGCAGGATAAATTGTATCATAGCCTGGAGGACTATTATAATGACGTCTTTTAGATATATTTTTATCGTGATATTAGATTTTTCTTTATCTTTTCTTTGGAATATATACTATTTTTCTGTTATTTTATGCTCTGACTTTCTGCTTGATATTCTCTACCAGTGTTGGTTGCCTAAACTACAAAATCTATGGCAACTTTAATCTGTAGTTTATTAGAATCGTTCTAGTGGTGATCCCAAAAATTCACTTCCCTCCCGGGCAACCTTAGATCATATTCATATAAAGAATTTTAAAGGACCCATCCATAGAAATTTGCAATATTTGTTAATACTACATGTTTGGTTAATTTTTACATATTTAAATTCATTTTATCTGCATTAAATTTTAAAATGGTCACAAAACTTTGTAACTACCAAATCTAATTGGAATAATTATTCAATTAGCTCATATTATGAATATTCATAAATATATATTTAAAATTACCTCCAATGTCATTAACAAAAGCTCTTTACACAAAAATAAAACCACTAACAGTAATTACCAAATCCAACATAGGTATAAACTAATCAACCTGATGCAGATTACTAAAACAATGCTTTTAGTGTTCATACGATTATCGTTTTGTAAATCACTGACTCCGAACTGCACTAATTATTTAATTTTCTTTGATACTCCACAAATATCCAGATTAATTTTTGACATATGACTGAACATTTATCGAAACGTAGGTATTGAGCGAAACATGTGGAACATGGCTATTCTACAAGAAAGGTTTTGTTTAGGTACATATTTGGTTTCATTTCATTCGAAATCTTTACTTACAATCTTATAGTATATATATATATATATATATATATATATATATATATATATATATATATATATATATATATATATAGGATAGGTAACAGCAGCAATTGCCCTTACTTTTTTTTTGCTAGTATGAACCCGTTATCCTTTACCTTTTTAGTTTTTTGATTCGATTCCCAACAGGCAATATTGCTGCTGTTACTCATACTGTTTTTCTATAATTACAGTTTTTTCGAGTTACCCTTACCTTTTTTTTTAGTACATACCCGTGTCATCTACGAACCTTTTGGGTTTTTTGACCCCAACAGACAATATTGCTGCTGTTACCCATACTGTTTTTCTATAATTATATTTTTTTCGAGTTACCCTTACTTTTTTTTCTACTACCCGTACCTACTTCCTTTGATTTTTATTTTTTGATTTCCAACAAGCAATATTGGTGCTGTTACCCATACTACAGATTAATGCGGTATATCAAAGTGAATCACATATTTCCATTTAATATATATACGCCATCCGGCGGGAGGTCGGAGAAGCCACGTTCAGTATTTGCATGCTTCCTTCCGATCTGTCCTTTGCACAGCCAGGTGCATGTCGGTACCCTGATGAGTCTAGTAGAGACGAAACATGTACCTCTGCCGTATCACTGTGGCGGGGAGGGTAAGTTTTGACTTTATTCTCGGTATGGTGGTACAGGTAGGCCATCATCTCGATGGTGGTGGAATAGGATAAATTGAGTTTTATAACAATTTGTTCTAACTGTGCAACCTCTAACACAGAAAGGATATGATGGAGAGAAGTTTGCATTTACTGTTCGCATTTCACTTCAATCATACACGGAGTTGCATATAGTTGTACGTTTGCTGAATGTGATTTCAGCACTACAACGGCATAATGTGGATATATCCACTGCTATTGCATCTCACACGGAGGAATCCGTGAAATCCGCATAAACATATATATATATATATATATATATATATATATATATATATATATATATATATATATATATATATATTAAAGAGATTTGAAAATATCATGAAACACCACCACAAGCAAGAAAACAAACAAGCAACAACCAACAACAACAGAACAGTGTACAACATATCCAAACACCAACTGACTGAAACCGAAAAAACAGTTTTAAGTAAAGGTTTCAACAACGCAATAGCTCCGAAAAAGATTCCTATGGAGGAAATAATCACACAAATCGAGTCTACCCTTTTTTGTAAAGAAATCCATGAGGCTGACCAAATACGGCAGGATGTGTCAAGAATTCTCAGAACATCGAATCCTCCGAAACAGAACCTGAGCAGAGCAGAATTTACAGCCTTAAAATACCTTATTAAAAATGACAACATCATAATATTACCAGCAGATAAAGGCAATGCATCTATCGTCATGGATACCGAAGACTACACTGCTAAAATGAAAGATATCTTGAAAGATCCTGCTTACAGACCTATGTCAAGAAATCCCACTACATATCTTGAGAAGACAACAAAGACCAAAATCATGGACTCGCCCATAGAACTGAAGGTCAAACAGAAACTGATACCAAGGAAAAAATTCAGCAGGTGCCTAAGACTATACGGACTACCAAAGATCCACAAGCAAAATCTCCCTCTAAGATCCATCGTTAACGCTTACAATCCTGCTACTCAAAAACTAGATAAACACCTTGCAGGATTCATACAACCACGTGTTGAGAATGCCGCTTTTTACGTTGAAACCTGGGGGCACTTCTTAATTATTCTACACTCCGTAAGAATTGACAAGGATAACATCATTGCAAACTTCGACGTAAAATACCTGCATACCGATAAATGAAGCACTGGACCAGATCACTCAAAGAGAGGATTTCCTAATTCATATTATGGATCTCACCAGACATTGCCTTAAAAAATGCATATTTTTTGTTTGATGGCCAGATAGATGGCGCTACCACGGGCTCTTCACTATCTCCAGCTAAGGCAAATCTGTTCATGACCTATTTTAAAACGAAAGCTCTTGAAAAATTTCACCTCAAACCCAAACTCTGGTGTCGGTACGTTGATGATGTATTTGTAATATGGCCCCATGGCAAACAACAGCTTAACTGCTTCCATGAGTTCCTCAATTCTATCCACATAAAGATACAGTTTACTCTGGAACTTGACGAAAATAATCAGCTTCCGTTTCTAGACGTCCTCGTAACCAAAACAATGGATGGCGATCTGAGACATACGGTATATCGAAAACCAACCCGCACGGACAGATATCTGAATGTTGATTCTTACCATCACTCCTCACAAATACATGGCGTAGCCAATACTCTAATATCAAGATCCCTTCGCCCAACTGATAACCAAGGAAAAGAAAAGGAACTGTCACACATAAAAAGGGCCCTCAAACAAAACAATTACAATACACCGACTATAAAGAAGGCAATAAAATTGCAACAAAAACCAACACATGAAACAAGGCCACCTGCCGAAGATATACAAATCACCATATTTCCTTACGTAAAAGGCACAACAGGCAGAATCGGTACTACTTATCCCTGATGATGGTACAAAAGAGCGAAAGATATGACTTCTATTAATTAAATAAGATGACATTAGCTGTAACAAATTTGGATCGAACCCATATTGCAATTCTAACTTTTGTAAAAGTATAGAATGAGATACAGCATCAAAGGCTTTGGCAAAGTCAGCGTAGATAATATCCACCTGACCATGTTTGTCCAAGGCTCCCGATATAGTGTTTCTCACATACAATAAGTCACCCAGGCATGACTTTCTCCTTATGAATGCATGCTGATGAAATCAACGGCCAGGCCTAGGTGTATATTGATTTAAACAAGATTATCTCAAATATCTTGGCCACTGCAGAGAGCATAGCCACTGCTCTGTGGTTTTTTTATGCCAGTTCTTAAGTTTTTCTGCTTAGTGGGAAAAATTTTGGTTTTATCGGAAATATAAATACTTCCATGAAACCTTTAAATCCCGCAATAACGTCAACAATATCGCTGTCACTGATGGAATTCATCACAATCATGTCAGAATATATGTTTTTTACTAGCTCGTTTTTTAGAGAAACATTTGCAGAATATACCACGTCAAAGTACTCAGTAAAGGCGTCGGACACCTCTTTACCAGTGCTACATTACCTTCCATCAAGGGACATGCTGCTTGGCATATGTTTTGGTCCTTTTTATTTTAAATTTAATTCTAATCAGATTTGGGATCATTACGTACATTTAGTATCATGATATCATCTATTATCTGCAGAATTGTCTTTTTTCCAGTCTCAGAATTTTTAAATTAATAGATGAAGTTGCAGAATATTGCGTCTGCAAAGTTATCAGACGAAGTTAGTGGTTGCATAGGTAGAAAAAGATGTATACGAAAGAGCCACGAGTAAAATTAAAAATTTGCCAATAAAGACGATTCGGACGTCGGCCATTCGTGTAGATAGCTGAGCACAAGATCCATGAGTTTAGAATTCAGGAAAATAGACTTGCCTCTACTTGCTACATTAGAAACGTGTGTCACTTATAACCATACCTTCTAACCATTATTTCTAAAGGATGGTGCTGGGACTGTGTTGGGGAATGTGGTTCCAGTGATTTTGATGTTGACGTTGGATATCCTCCACGAAGTGCGGTACTAGTTGTGCTAAATACCTGGTACCAGATCCTTGCCTTGCAAGTTGGTCTGGTTTTTTATTGCCTAGGATATCATTATGTCTTGGAATCCACGCTAAACTAAATTTCTGGCGTTTTTAGAGATTTTGAACACAGTTTCTATATCAGGACAAGAAAATAGTACATTTGTAAGGTGAGGAAACTTCTTAACTTTCCTCATAATTATTTATTTTTCGTTTCATTACCTCCACAAAAATTTTCAATAATCTGACATATTTTTCATCTATCAAATAATTGCTTAACGTATAAATATGTGTGGCCTCAAGAACTTGTCGAGATTGCTGCTGCAAATCGTATATTTTTAATGACATCTAAACTTTAATGTTTCCGGAGAATTTCTCATGTATATTAGTAACGTAAATACAGAGAGAAATAAACATAAGAATCAAACACAGACTAAATAAATGCATACACCTACAAACCAATTTTCTAGGTGACCGATCAAACTCATTCACTAATGTGAAAAGGGTTATAATGAAATGTTTTGTTAAAGGCTTATTTTCAGAGAAGTATTAATTTAGAGCATCAAACCAAATTAATTATGTTTTATTTGGTTAAAAGCATAATTAAAACTTATATTTATTTACTTATGTAATGCATATAGTACGAAATTATTTCAAAATATTCGTTATCCTGACTGCTGTTTTATGTGCACAATATAAGAAAAACACGAATATAATTTAGAAGGAAGTCATCTATCTGAGAACCCTGAACAAATCAGAACCTAAATGAGAATACTTCCAAGGAGATTTAGGAGAAATATCGTTACTATAGGTTTTTTATAGGGAGGCAAAAACCGGGGCAACACTTTTGATAGGAGTGACATATTTTAATTGTGTGTTCAGTATGTTGTAGAAGATACTCGCAATGGTGTCTTATAAAATCATTTTTACAGTAGGTATATTGCGAGGAGGTTATAATAATAATAATAATAATAAGCTTTATTGTTGTAAAGAAATCAATCTTGTTAACAAAACACTATGCAGAACAAAAAGTTAAAAATAAATATAAACAAAAACATATGCAACACAAGAAATTGTGACACCAAAAAAACTAGAAAAAAAACTTAGATCAATGATAACAATAAACACGTGATTAAAGTCAATAATCAAAATAAACAGTGTAAATAAACAAAAGTCCATAATTAACAAAACAGGTACCTAAAATAAAATAAAATAAATGTCTACTAAATTAATTTAAAAGTTTACAGTCAAATAAAATAAAGTAAAAACAAGACAAAAATAGCCATAAAATTACACCATTACACCCACTTTGAAAGCACAAACACACCTTTTTAAAAATGATCAGCAAAATATTCTTCCAGTGAATAATACGGTCGTGTCACAAGAAAGCCCTTAAGTTTTTTCCTAGGCAATTTATCGTCCATAATATTTCTATACTTTAGAGGAATTTTGTTATATATTTTAATTCCCTCAAAAATAAGAGACTGTTTAGTGAGAGTAGTCCTGGGAATAGGTAATGGCAGGTCATTATTACGTGTATTATATGAGTTTGGAGTTGAATAATTTTTATATTTTTTATGAATCAGTCCCACTATTTTTAAAATGAAAATGCCTATCACTGTTAAAATTTTGCCCTGAATAAATAAAGGCCTACAATGGTCCTTCATTTTTACATTAAATAAATAACGCACTGCTCGCTTTTGTAAAACAAGAATTGAATTTAATAACTGCCGACTACAGAATACCCAAAATGCAATTCCGTATCTCAAATGAGATTCAATCAACGAAAAATACACTGTTCTAGCCACATTTGAATCTAATTCCCTTGACACTGTTCGTACCGCATAACACCCGGCAGCCAACTTCTTATTTAATGCCATTATGTGGTCAGTAAATAATACACATTATTGTGTGTATTATATAAGTTTGGAGTTGAATAATTTTTACATTTTTTATGAATCAGTCCCACTATTTCTAAAATGAAAATACCTATCACTGTTAATATTTTGCCCTGAATAAATAAAGGCCTACAATGCTCCTTCATTTTGACATTAAATAAATAACGCACTGCTCGCTTTTGTAAAACAAGAATAGAATTTAATAACTGCCGACTACAGAATACCCAAAATGCAATTCCGTATCTCAAATGAGATGCAATCAACGAAAAATACACTGTTCTAGCCACATTTGAATCCAATTCCCTTGACACTGTTCGTACCGCATAACACCCGGCAGCCAACTTCTTATTTAATGCCATTATGTGGTCAGTAAATTCCAACTTATCGTCAATAAGTATACCTAAAAATCTAGTCACTAGCTTATTCCCTATAAAATGATTATTCAAAGGTAAACTATCACAGGTAAATTTGAAACTTAACACGTTGGTTTTAGAAAAATTAAAACTTAAACAATTTGCAGCACACCATTCATTCACTCTAATCAAGTCACACTCGATAATATGTTTCAAATCACTCTTTTTTCTTCAAATTCTTTCCATGCCATAAAATTGTTGCGTCATCTGCAAATAATGTAAATGTTCCTCGGATATCAATTTTGGTCAGAGCAGGGGCCCAAGAACAGAACCTTGTGGAACGCCACAACTCAGAGAAGAGACACTGGAAAATTCCCCATCGTACTTAACCATTTGCTGCCTATTCGAAAGATAGGAAGCAAACTAATTTAATGCCACTCCTCTAATACCATACAATTGGAGCTTACTCAAAAGTACCTCGTGATTCAAACTGATGTAGAGTTTCTCTAAAAAAGAAAAAACTGCGTCCGTAGTGTTCTTGGAAGTCTGAAAACCAAACTGACATTCAGACAGAATGTTATGTTGGCTAAGAAAATTTGTTATTCTTCCTTTAACCAGTTTTTCAATTATTTTAGAAAGAGTAGGCAGGAGAGATATTGGGCGAAAGTTGACTCCGATCTCCACCCTTATATATTGGTATTACTGTAGCTGTTTTAAGACATGATGGAAATATACCATTTAAGAAAGAATGATTTACAGCTCTAGACAGGAAATGCAATGCAATGTCAGGCAAATTTTCAAAAACCTTGATCGACATCTCATCCAAACAAGATGTGTTTTTATTTTTTACTTTTGCTATGATATTTTTTAGCTCGCTTACATCAGTGTGAAACAAAACAAAAGAATTGGCTACAGAAATGCCTTTAAATAAATCTAACGGTCTTTTTTGTACATTACTTTTTGATGTTATGTCAGTTGCCACTGAACAGTAAAAGCTATTCAAGGCATTTAGGTCCATGCCCAACCGATCCTGCACCACACTATCCTTGCCTCTTAAGCTGTTGACTATATTCCAGCTTTCCTTGGCAGTTAAAAAGTGAAAATAAATTGACGAATAACATATGTGTGTGTCCTCTTTTTGAATTTTTTATTAAGGGATAATGTCATTAGAATTTTTAAAAAAAATTTTTCTCTTTTGGTGAGGTGAAAAATGCGGAAAAAAAATTGGGAACTCGCTGTTCTTCGAGGTGGAATGCGACCACCTTCATTCTAGCAATATTTCTATTGGTATTCGTTAATGAGAAATCTGCCGTCGGCGACGTTCTTCGAAAAAAAGGTGTTACAGTTTGCTAGCAGTCTTCAATATTTTTATAATAACGCCCTTTAATTTCTCTCGTATGAATTATCCAAAATAAAATCCCAAAAATCACCTTTTTTTTCGATCTCTTAACGAATTTTCAAACCTTTAAAACTAAAAAAGAAAACATGATGTACTTTTTCGATGAAAATATTGATGTAATTGTCTCCGCCACTGTCCTTACCTTCCGTATATGTCACCTCCGGTGGCCCACTAGACGGACATTTAATCGAGAAACGTTGATCTACGGCATGACAGCTGCACGGGGTCGTAGTCCTAAACCTGTCACCGGCTAATGGCAGATATCAATCACGGATTTCGATCACACGTGACTCACCGGTCTTTTATGAGATGATGATGGGGTGGAAGATTAGAGGGTTGAAACAAGCGGTAATACACTGACTAATAAGCTAAATATTTAATTAGATTTAAGTCGGTTATCATCTAGAGTCGCAGATTTAACTAACAAAGGTGATTAACAACATTCAGGCGTAATTAAAATTTACTTTGTGAGGATATAAATACGAGAACCACAAATTCGTTAAGGCATTTTTGACATTTATCGTAAACATTAAATTCTTGCCGTCTGATAAAATAATTGCCTACAGGTTAAATTTGCGATATTGCCAAATTTCTATGCTAAGTCACGGATTACCAATACTTATTAGTATATTTGCACATTGACTAAATAGACACAACGCTATAATTTTAACGTTCATAAAATGCCTATTTTATGTGTGTATATATATATATATATATATATATATATATATATATATATATATATATATATATATACATGCCTTTGTAACAAGTATAATATAATTTAAATTGTTGGATTTCTGTTCAAAACGTGGTAATGTTGCATATCCCTTCTTGCCAACTAAAGACGATAAACTTCTCCTTGGAAATGCACTGTTGCCACTTCTTAGCGACCTTTTACTGAAATCACAACGTTGCCAATTCTTAAATATCACTAATAAGATGCTACATGATTTTAGAGAAAAACAAGTTCAAAACTACAAACTAGAAGGTGACCTAAATATATTTGTTTTTTGAGAAAAGAAAACCTCTATAACAATGGTATAATATAGGCCTGTTGTTAGAATAATCCTCACAGTGCTACATTTATGATACGATAAAATCTTAGTTTTTGAATGTTTCTATGAAATATGACAACACTGCACATCGCTTCCTCAAAAAGACACCCTTTCGATGTATTGTGGTTGCCTAATTTAACCTATGACGAGATCACTGCCATAAGGTCTTGCAAAATATCAGGGATATTTTGTGTAAAGTATTATTTGCTGTCGATTTAGCAAACTCGGTTTTAGTAGGCTGTTCGCCATTTTAGTTTCAATTCGATTATCTAGCAGAATTTATTTCGTTTGTTTTTTGAGTTCAGTGATGCAAAGAGAAAAATTGAATTGTAAACAAAGTTTTTATAATAAACAATAATATAGTTTTTTGTGTATTTTGCCTTTTTAGGGCGTTTTATATATAGGTAAGTTTTGGGTTCGCCTTTGATCTCTTTCATTCTCTAATATGTTGGAATACGCCAAAAAATATCCATTGCATACTTTTTTTTACGTAATGAGTTGCATTTTTATATAATATTTAATTTAAAAGGCTGAATTTTTTCAAAAAAAAAAACTTGCATATTATTAAGTTTACGAAAATGGATTGATACACATAATTTTCTCAGTAATGGCTTGCTTTATATTTGTTTATAGGGGTCAGAACGTCATTTCTTTTCGCTGTTTTCATTCGTAAATGTTTAAATTTACTTAATTCAATCAATAACTCTTAATTGTACATGAATTTCAAAAATTTAGTTGACGGGTATCTGCTTTTTCTACAATTATTTATTACGGGATTAGCTACCACTTTTTAATATTTTTTTGAAAAGACATGAAAAGTATATTTTTTTCTAAGAAATTCATTACGATCTACCTATATCTACTGAGAACAGTTCTCAGTGAGTAACAAGACGAACCGCACTTGAAAATGCCAAATGAGATTGTGGCGAAACGTCGTGAAAACGATTTTTTGAACGAACGGATTGAAACCCGGAAGAACCAAACTATTTATTCCACCATCCATGAAAACCTACGATATAATATATATATATATACATATATATATATATATATATATATATATATATATATATATATATATATATATATATATATATATATATATATACAGGACGAAAAACACACTTTTGATTATAACAGTACTATTATAAAAAACAAAGATAGGAATTACCAAAAATTACAGATAAAGGAAATGATTGAAATTAAAAAAGATAAAAACACTGTTAACGACAGAACAGATATGGGAAATTTGAGCCACATTTACGCAAACCTAATTTAAATAAACATATTAAGTATTCGATCCGGTCAAATAAGTATCAAAAATTGAATATCCTCTTAAACATAAAACCAAACATATACCTTATTTGTTTTTTTATGCATTGTAAATATAACACATTCGCATTCCACGTATCCTCAGTAAACGATGTAAAATTTAAATTTTATTTAGAAACAAAACAGCAAAATGTCAAGGTGCGTACCGGTAAAATTAAGTATTTTTAAAAAATTTTAAAGTTTTGACTATTGTTTAAGTGTCTTGTTTGTTTTTCGAAAATGTTAAATATGTTTTTTATGTGATGTATTTTAATTATATATTTTTAGGAGGCAAGAATTTTGAAAATGCCTTGAATAAAGGGCGAAACGTTAATAGTTTTATGTATTTATTAAATATAGAATCTAAACCCAAGAAAAGACAAAATAAAGATATATATATATATATATATATATATATATATATATATATATATATATATATATATATATATATATATATATATATATAATAAACTAGTTAATATTGGGGTGTGCAGCAAGTGAAAGAGTACTTTTTAAAGTTAATCCAAGCTTTTGAAAATCTTTATTATCATTTTCATCTTCAGGGAGACTACAATAGTTACAAAAAAAGGGAAATTAGTGAAATAAGTTTTCCCTAATAATATTAATAACTTACATCTTTATTTGAGGATGTTCACTAAGATGTTAAATGGTTTTATCACAAAGTACATTCGTAAAAGAGACTAAAAAACTAGAGTTACAGTCCAATTCGCAAAAACTTGTTACATAAAATTGATTGCAAAATTTAAAATAAAATAAAAAAACAGGAGGAACCATTTTGTTTTTTCCTTCAATTTTATGTAACAATTTGTTGTGAATTGGTCTGTGACCCTAGTTTTTTAGTCTCTTTTACGAATATACTTTGTCTTAAACCATTTAACATCTTAGTGAACATCCTCAAATAATGATGTAAGTTATTAATATTATTAGGGAAAAGTTATCTCACTAATTTTCCTTTTTTTTGTAACTATTGTAGTCTCCGTGAAGATGAAAATGATAATAAAGATTTTCGAAAGCTTGGATTAACTTTAAAGAGTTCTCTTTCACTAGCTGCACACCCCAATATTAACTAGTTTATCCTAACTAGTCAGCAACGATTGCCCTTTCTATAATATATATATATATATATATATATATATATATATATATATATATATATATATATATATATATATATATTTCGTTCGAATTTAGAAACTCGTTTTCATATTTTACATTTCCAAAAACTCAAGTATATTACCTGTCAAATCTAGATGGATAATGTATCTCTCAATATAAATATAAGATGATCGTCTGATTCATGGCAATATTTGCTTTGTGAATTTAAATTAATTATAAACGGAGAGATTAAAAACTTATACCCGTATTTTAGATTTACTATCCAACACGGCAACACTACATCGTCTCATGTCTTACTTTTTTATTACTATTTACTATAACAAAATTAATTGAATGTGTTGGATTTAATACTTGGAAATTCTCATCTTGCGCTCTCGCCAAAAATAGCAAAAATATTTGCCAAGGCTTCCATAAGTGGTGAAAGTCTTGTGTTTATTTAGTCAATGATCTGCATAACCAAAATGACTTAAAATTACGCAATTAGTCAATCATCAACTTTATTATTAAAGCATCGTTGAATTCATAATATCCATACGTGCCGGCAAATTCGAGTAGCGAACGCCGCTGATCATTAATATATCGGCCCAAATTAATATTTAGACGCGTGGTGCCCAAGGGCGTCGATCTCTGTTAGGGATGGATCTTTGCCTACCTTTGCCTTTGTGAAGCTAAATATTGATGGAAAGCGTTCTTGCTTCGAATAATGTTTATGATGTCGGAGGTCTGCAACAGCCATCAAAGGATGTTTTGATTTAATTAACCGAGTTCTGATGGGTTACACTGCAGAAAAAGTTTTAGGGAATTACGGGAGGGCACTTGAAAAGTTTACATTCAAAAAATGAAATAAAAGACTTGATTTTCAGATAATGTAATGTTTCAACAGAACGACTTTATTCCTTTGATTTTCAGAATATGCTGCAATATTTTATTTCAACTGGATATCGTCTGCAAAATAGTGTCCTTGAGTTGGTTCTTCAAATTTCTGATAAAAAGAAGTAAAATGGAACTGAATCTTCATTATAGGTGTTTATAACACTATTCCTTCTGGTTAAAAAATACCCGGAATATCCCATTCAGACAAATCGCGCTTGAGATATTTTCAAAATCTTTTTTTTTCTGGGTTGGTACATCTATCATCTGGTGCTCAAATATCTGTTTGAGCGCGATGTGTCGGGATTTTGTGGGTGATAGCTTTATAAACAAGTTAGTGCTTGTTGTGTTCTGCGAATTTTGTAACGTCGAATTTAGTTCAGCAAAAAATTTGTTTGAAATTTTGTATTTCTAACAAAATATCATGTGCAGAAGCATTGAAAATGTTACCGGTAGTCTACGACAATTTCAAAAATACAAGGGTATGAGTGATACAAAGAGTTTAAAGCGGGCGGTGCTGTGGTTGATGATTTGCCTCGTTCTCTTCGTCCAACCATCAGTATAATTGACGAATATATCGAAAAAGTTAAGAAAATTGTCCTCGCAGTTCGTCGTGTAAGTATCAGGGAGATATCAGTTGATCTTGGCGTCTCATTCAGATCAGTGCAGACTGTTATGCACGATGTTTTGGGCATGAGACGAGTCGCAGCGCGGCTTATGCCGAAAGTGCTGAATTTGTTGCAGAAGCAGCATCGGATTGATATCGCTAAAGAAATGCTTTCTTTGAGCCAAAATATTATCGACGGCATTATTACCGACGACGAGACATGGGTCTATGAATATGACGTAGAAATTAACCAACAATTATCGTAATGGCACTTATTATACGAGCCAAAACCCAAAAAATCACGACAAAGTCGAACCAAAATCATGGTTGTGTTGACTGTTTTTTTTACTGCTGTGATGTGACCCGAATTTCCTCCGCTGAGCCAGACAGTAAATAAGTGATATTACGTGAGCATATTGAAGCGTTTGAGGGAAAATGTGCGTCGCAAGAGGCCAAAATTGTGAAGAAACAACTCGCGGTTTCTTCACTACAACACACCAGCTTACACATCTCATTTTGACAAAAAACAACATTCATACCTTTCCGCAAGCTTCGTTTTCACCCGACATGACTCCTGGTGACTTTTCCTATTCCTCCTACCTTCTTGAGACGATTGAGGCGACAAAGGAGAATTCGCAGAAGGAGCTGAAGACCATTTAAAAATCGGCCTATAAAAAGTGTTTTCAAGATTGGAGGAAGCGTTGGAATATATGTATATTGCTTGCAATGGATATTACTGTGACGGAGTTAAAATGAATATCGATGAATGACTGAACCGTCTAGGTTTTATTGAAGAATTCAGGGTACTTTTTGATCAGAAGGTACATATGTAACGGCTCTCATACTCTCTTTAGGGGAACATTCACTCATCCCATATATCCTCGGGTATCAAAATGATGGAGCTCTGTGGGACCCCTTTCCATGTTTTTGAACACTAGGTTAATATTATGGTCCTTTGCATTTTACCTAAACTTCCGTACAGTTTAAGCAGTCTTAACTAGCACTGCCCTTTACATAGTCTTATACAGGGGTTCGCTAAGACCCAATCCCTTGATATTACGCAGAAGACTCTTCAGTACTACGCGGGTTGTTGATACAATTATGGGGATCGTCCGGAAGCTATTCGTTCCCCACTGTCTGCGTATTTATACTTCCAGGTCTCTATATTTGGTGATCTCATTATGCTTTTTCCTTAGGTTATTGTCGTTAAGGATAGAGACTTCTATTAGTGTTGAACTCGTTATTTTCCAGTATAGGCTTCGGGTTGTATTGGACACTTTCTCTACCTGCAACACCTGCTAGTTGATGGATGTTCTTGGCAGTTGAATCGTGTCTTTCTTTCTATTCCGATGTGGCAAATACTTGGCCTCCTCCTTTTATGTGCTGAATTGTCTTTGATGTTCGACATCCATACCTGCATTTGCCGTTCTAGATCAGACCTCTAATTATCTGTTTCAGATAGTTTCTTGTTGCTTCTACGTCAACCAGTAGTTTGACGCTAATTTGTCGACATGTTCCTGGTTGACCTCTTTTGGGTGTTGTCCAAGAAAGCTTTAAGCTTCTTTTGGTCTGGTTGGGATGAGAAGTCAGTTTATGTTCCTTCAATCGCAGCGACGATGAATCGTCTGCCTCACATTTTGATTGACCGGTGCAGTACAGGAGAATCTGCTGGCCTGTGAAAATTTAATCGTAGATTTGTTAATTGTTGATCCAATTGCTTACCAATATTATATTGCATTGTTCCCTTAGCAGCATTAGAGGATGATTTTTGTGTGCTTTTGTCAGGAGTATTCTGACTTCTATATCCGTCCTGTCCCATTTCATAATTCCAAAAGATGAAAACAATATTTATGATTTCAATTCAAATGGCTTCGCACTCCATCCAGGCAATATTGACTCATACCAGGTATACGAAGATATCAAAAGTATGAAGGTCTGTGGGAATCCTTTCCATGTTATCGGGTCCTAGGTGATGTGGTTTGCTGTATTTCCTACGAACCTTCGGACGGTCCGTGCGGTTGAAAAAAGAATTGCTTTCTAAATCGGTTTATAAAGATGCTCATAAAGGTCCAGTATCTTGATGTTCTGCAGGAGATTCTTTGGTATTACTCCAGTTGTTGATACAATTATGGGAATTGTTTGGATGCTGTTCATTGCCCATTGTTTTCGAATTTGCGCCTCCAGATCTCTGTATTTGGCGATCTTCTCGTTGTATTTTGGCCTTAGGTTGTTGTTGTTAGGTATTGCAATGTCGATAAGTATAGTTCGCTTAGAAATTTTATTTGTTAGTATAATGTCTGGTCTATTATGAGCAAATGTCTGATCCGTTAAAACCGTTCGGTTCCAATATAACTTGAACTGGTTGTTCTCAAGAATAGGATCCGGATTGTATTTGTAATAAGGCACTTTTCCTATCTGCAATAGATTTAACTTATCTGCTAACTCTTGGTGGAATATCTTAGCGGCTGAGTCATGTCTTTCCTTATACTCTATTAATAAAAAAAATAATAATAGATTGAAATTTGTTGTAAATGAGTAAGTTTATGTTTTGTCAAATAAATAGACTTTTTGTTATGTGCCTAGTCTACTTTATTTTTTTTTTTATTTAATCGGGTGGCTCTGGAATGGTCTTCACCTTTTAGGGCTCATCCGGCTTGCTCCAAAAGCAGCGGAGAGTGGTCGGAATCAAGATGCGCCACCTGTTTTAGTGCCCTAAAAACAAAGCAGCGAATCTAATTCACCGTCAAGAAAACATTCAAAAAAGATTTTAGAAACAAGTATCTATATTCTGCGTTTCACGGTGTAGATGTAACTATGTGTGGCCTAGCGCTTCTCTGTTGAAAATAATAAGCCTGTGACAGTCGGCTGTTTAACCAGGTGGTTTTTAACAATTTAAACTGTTAATAATTATTCTAACAAAACAAATAATTACACTCTACAGTTATTTTTGGCCGTGATACTAACTATGAAAAAGTGATATAATTTAACTAATAAATATATGCCTAAAGTGATAATATTGAGTACACTCTACCCGTGTAAATAGGCTTGTTTACTAGAGTTAACAAATGTGCCCTTTACATACGTGCATATGGTTGCACGATTCAATAAATTGTACCATATGAGGAAACACAATAGTTTTTAAAGAGGTAGGTACACTGATTATTAATTAATTATATATAAAAAAGAAAAGAAACATACAACATACCGAAGGGATTAAAGTCTAAGATTCCCTGGGACGGCACATACACATAAAACCTGATTAACTGAGGCTTCCTGATGTCCTGATGTTGTATGTAGTATGTACAGCCTGCAAGACATGGTGCCGTAGAAAAATCAGCAAGAAAGCCTGATGATGATCAAAATGAGGGCAATAGGTGAAAAAAAGAAAAAAAAGGAACCGGAAAAAAAGAAAAAGAAGGGAAGAAAGAAAGATAAAAGAAAGGCCTAAAACAAAAAAGGGACTTAGAACGAAATCAATTTTTAGGTTACGAGTCAGGTAGGTTACGTCTAATCTTATTCCTTTTCTGAACATATCCACAATTATTAATACTTAAAAAGGTGATAATTAAAATAAAGATTTACCAGTGGTGTTGGGTGGCCTTTTTGTGGTGCAGAAGAAAAAAAAAACAGAAAAATTTGATATCGGGTTTGTTCCCCGAACTGACCAAACCAATATCAGCCTACAGCTTTTTACGCAAAGTACCCTTGTACTATAAATTTGGTCAAGAACCCGAATCTTTCACGTTAATATCCATCAACCTTTCCAGGTGCAACTCTGCGAGGAAAATGTCCTCATCAATCTATGATTTTTTTTCCTTCTCCCCAGAAAAACCTCCAAGCAAACGGCGGGAAAAGATACAGGAATCTGTATATCGACGTTATGACAAGTGACAAGCCTTCAAAACAATGAAAAATGAAAATACGAAATTTTAAAATTATTACAAGAAATTTTATTAGCAGTTAACTAGGAAAAGTGTGGTACGTTCAAAAATTTGTACCAGTTAAAAAGGCTTTATTGAAGTAAAACTGTCTCACAAGAAAAGTCGAGTAGATTCTAACCTTAAAGTTTATTTTTGTTTAACACTTATGTAGTTTTTCGTTTTTAGCTTAATGGAATCTCTAATAGTTACACGATAACTGGCACAGTGAGAAAATAAAAGTGTCCAGAAAACTTATGAAAGATCCAACATGATCCAGAGAGCTTTCACTCAAAAATTTATTGATCCTGCAGCCAAATCATTATCTGCTCACTCGAGATCTCTAGATGAAGATAACAGTAAACGCAAAATACAATTTAAATTAAGAATATCTATCCAAATATTCCATACCGAGCCACTTTGTACAAAATTAATACTTTCCTCTCTTTTATGTACAAGAAGAGAAGTCTTACGAACTAAACATAACAACGACAATGACTATCAAACAATTACTATTGATTATAATACCATAATTGTGAACCCAATTCCAATAAAAACAACATATACTGCCAACGTTTTCTTTCGTTTGTAAATACGTTCCCAAAAAAAAAACAAAACACAACTGATGGAGGAGGTAAGCGTAAAAATTACTATTTTTATCTGGATTTTAAATAGGGAAAAATAAAAACGTAACAACTCCTCTGCGGCAAACGCTTGGCATCCTCCCGTTATGTTCTGGATTGTCTCTGATGTCTGACAGCCGTATCTACATTGGTCGTTTTACATTGAGGGATCTTTGATGATGAACTTAAAATAGTTTTTCATCGGAATAATCTGGTTTTGGATAGCTAACAAGAAAGCCATCCGTTTCCAGATACATCGGCCCTAAAATCAGTGAGTAGGTCGATGCTGAGTTGTTGACATTGTCCTGATTGACCTCCTTTGGATGTCGCCCATGAAGTGGCTTCCGTAACCAGACTTGTAACTTCTATCTGCATTATGTAAATTTTTTATTTCTTACTGAAATTTTGATTTTTTTTTACATTTCGCACTCCTTCAGTGATTCACAGATGTTCGACTGGCAATTTTTTTCAGTCTGACATCGAAGTCGGTAGGTGGCAAGTTTTTAGTATCCTTAGTATACTTTGAAATTTTAATTTCATAAAGCATTTGTTTTTTGCCAATGTTGCTTTCGGTTCGATACAGCTTCACTAACAAGACTGACAAGACTATGAGGTGGTCGAAACGCGTATGGAGAGAGAGAGAAACAGAGTGATACTTGCAGGAAATCGACTGTTTGTATATATTCTTTCCTTTTCTCGGCCTGAAAGGATAATGCATATAAACCGCTACTATTGCCAGTTTCTAATATTTAAACAGCGATCCTCGCATGAAGTTTGATAGTTTTATTAATCTATAAATCACTGTTATGGCAGAATACCTCAATCCAAAAAAGAAAATCATCTTAAATTCAACTTTGTTTACGTTTAGTTTTTATTATTCAACTATAACACTTCTCTCTTTGTAATGTCTTCCGAAAATGGTTTACCTCCCGGTTATATACATTTAAAATTTTATACACTTTGTCAAACGCCAAGACACCGATATTTATTTCTCTCGCTTGCAGATATACGCAGGTTAAAAATGATTAACAATTTTTCATTTTCAAAATGTTATTTAAGAAAACAAAGGTGTTAATGATCCCGATCATTTATCACTAGCAGGCATCGCTCAAATTTTTCTTTGATAAATGTTACTCCTGATGGCCTGGCAGTCAAGGATTGATAGCAGGTATATAAGAAAAAAGACCATGTCTTTCTCCCTTAATATGATGATTTTTCACCGTAGTTATTAATAGGAGCCCCGTAAATAACCAGAATTCCAGTAGCTTCTAGAATCAATCGGAGCTGTCGTCGGGCAGAGAGTGATGGATTCCGTCCATCAGTCGTCGCGCGGCCTAATAAAAGCCATGAGTGAGTGAGTGATGGCTGTCGTTAGTGCCCCGCCAAGTGCTGAAAGGCGGACAAGGACAGAAAGTGGATACGTAATGGCTTTTGACTGAATATAAAAAAGGGTTGATTATTCAGAATAAAAGGCAATTAATACAGCCACCGTTTTAAGTGAGAAAACAAACCTAATTTATTGGGGAATAAATAGTTTCTAGATTATAATTAGTTTCTGTTTAGAAAAGAAGAAGGCTTTGATTATTTAATGTAGTTATTTTAATTTTTTTTTTTAAATACTGACCTTATGTTCCTTATATAATACATTTATGTTATGAGGAATAATGTTCGTGATAACTACCTCTGGAGTGACATCGATTCATATAAGTTATAGGTGGCGCCACTAGTTATCGAGATATATTTTTTTTGACAAAATTTACGGTTTTTTTTTAAAAAACAAATTACTGATTTAAAATTTACCATAAATATAGGTATTATCATTCTAAAAAAGTATGTCAAACCCGGAATCTGTACGTTTTTTATTTTTCGAGAAATTCGATGTCAAAGTTGAAAATTCAACGTCAATTTTCCACTTTCCTAATTAAGATATAACGCTCAATTTTAATGGAAATCGTTTATATTATTTTATATTTTGAAGATCTAGCAAAAAAAATTTTTTTTTCAATCGGGGGCCGAGTAATTTTGCAAAAACCAATTTTTGCACCAAAAAAATTGCAAAAACTTTTCACCGGATGGAGATAAAATTTTTTTAATGTGTGCATTGGATTTAGATGTATCTTTTCCAATCTGAAAAAAAAAATTAATTTTGGATCAAAAAAAAAAACGTTTTTTTTTTTCAAAAATTCATAATGGCGTGGCAAATGAATATTAAAGGCTCAAATTTGCAGAAGATGCTTTTTAATTATTGTACTTTACCTGTGAATTTTTTGGATCCAAGAAATACACTTCCATACGATTTGTGAACCTTCGAAAATTGGGCCGAATCTAATCGAAAATAGCTGCCGCAGGCCGCTGTCGGCGGGTTGCCATAGTTCAGGCGCATTATTCATTGGCACTTCAAGGAAACTTATGCATCACAAGTAATATTTATAATGTTGATGTTGTTTTATGAATTTATTTGACGTAACAATTTGTTTAGTTATATTAAGTATTAATTTGTTTATTAACAAAATTTTTACAAAAAATTATAAAGAAAATCATAGAAATATTCAATTATATATTACACATTCACCTTTCTTTTTTTTTTACTTCTATGCAATCGGCATCCATTTCATCAACGTAATTAATACTCTCCCTTACATCGCACATTCCATTTTCATCACTATTCTCAATTTCATTGTACATATCACTCTCATCATTATTAACATTTTCATAGTCAAAATCATTCTTACACATATTATTAATTTCCTCTGAATTGCCATCATCGCTTTCTAAATCGCAAGAAATAAAATTTTCAGAGCAATTATCGCACTGTCCATCACACACACACACTCACACAAATCTGTACATTTCAGAAATTTTTGAAATTTTCTTAAAAATTTTGTTAATAAACTATTATGTCATAATAATATAAAGGAAAAAACAGTATAATATGTAATATATAACTGAATATTTGTATGATTTTCTCTATAATTTTTTGTAAAAATTTTGTTAATATACTGTTAGATAATAATAATATAAAGGAAAAAAAAACAGTATAATATGTAATATATAATTGAATATTTGTATGTTTTTCTCTATAATTTTTTGTAAAAATTTTGTTAATAAACAAATTAATAATTAATATGACTAAACAATTTTTGTTACTATCATATAAATTAATAAAACAACATGAGTATTATAAATATTACTTGTGATGCATAAATTTCCTCGAAGTGCCAATGAATAATGCGCCTGAACTATGGCAACCCGCCGACAGCGGCCTGCAGCAGCTATTTTCGATTAGATTCGGCCCAATTTTCGAAGGTTCAAAGATCGTATAAAAGTATATTTTTTGGATCCAAAAAATTCACAAGTAAAGTACAAGTATTAAAAAGCATATTCTGCAAATTTGAGCCTTTAATATTCATTTGCCACGCCATTATGAATTTTTGAAAAAAAAAACATTTTTTTCATCAAAAATAATTTTTTTTTTGACATTTAAATTCTATGCACGCATAAAAAAATTTTATCTCCATCCGGTGAATGCTGAAATGAAGACATTCCAGCAAAAAACCAATGTTACATTTTTGTTAACAAAACTGCTCTTTTTTGATCTAATTTCCATGGAGTATAGTATAGAGACAAAAATATATATTTATTAAAATAAGTAACTTACATAAATAACTTACATGACACTGGGTGTGCCATTTAGTTAAATGCATTCGAGACAGTTAGATAGACTGAAGCAATAATAACGTATTGAAAACCTAGATGAGATAAAGTGAGTTTTCGTAGCCGATGACGAAACATGGCAACAGCAAAATTTTTATATGTATTTTGACTCCCTGATTACGAGTATCAAGGGAGATTTCCGAAAAATGATCAGGTAATTTGTTAAAACCAAAAAATTTTTAATGATTAAAAAATATTTTTGAGTTAAAAATTGTAAATTAAAAAATTACTTGTTTGATATTTTTTTTTTCCATTTAAATTTATATTCTATTTTTCCTAAATCTCATTTTTGACTACGCTACTGTTTACGGATCCGTATTTTCCTCAACTACTTAGGCCACCCGCGCCACTTTTCTGTTGACACATGACATTTGTCACTACAAAATGGTGAATTAGTCACGTAAGATTTTTGGCAGTTTCATGATTTCTAGAAATTTAGCGAATTTGTACAATGCTAATACTATGTTTTCCCCTGTTTTTCAAAGTTTTACTTGTTTCATATTCAAACAACACTGGTGAGTTACTTAATAATTATAGGTTAGATTAATACTCTAACTGTTTAATTAATAATTGTAGAAATATCCCGAAGAAGAGATAAATAAATTCTTAAAAGCTTGACAGAATCAAAGAAGGGTTTGTCTTACCAAGGCCTATAAATTTAAATATACTGTATCCCCCAATAACCCTAGTTGGGAATACTGTGTCTTGACTAGTTAGTCGCGACTACTCCCCCCCTATATATATATATATATATATATATATATATATATATATATATATATATATATATATATATATATATATATATATATATATATATATACGTATTTATTTGTTTGTTTTTCTTGGGTTTACGGTGCCTTAAAAAATTAAATCAAAACATAATTAATGATATTGTACTTTCTATATTTTACATTTTGATATGATTGACGTTTCGGTAATTTATTTTATTTTCTTCAGAATTTGCAGAGTTTTGCTAAAAATAATTACAAATTACTTAATTGCTTAAATCACGCAATTCCAGAAAAAGCTGAATCTGTTGGTAATAGTGAAGTAAACTATTGTAAATATCCTCTTTGGTTTTCAAATGATTTAGTATGTAAAATTAAAGAATAGAATGCATAGACATATACAATATGGCAAAGCTAGTATTTTCCAATTTGAAGAAGATCCTCTTTGTATTTAAGAAATATAGAGAATAATGTAAATTTTGATGCTAGCAGTTTTTTGATGTATGTATGTTGGCTCTATGAGTAAAAGGTATGGTATGCCAATGGTTATGTCTTATAATGGAGTATCACTGGAAGAACATGAACATATTGCCAATGATTTTGCACAGTATTTCAGTTCGGTGTTTAAGTTGTCATCAATGTCCAACGGCGACCCTATAGATATTAATAGCTGGGGAAATTTGGAATTTTCTTTAATATTAGAGGAGACTGTAAAGGAAAGTATAAAAAAACTAAAATCTAAAAAAAATATAGGAGAGAATAATATTTCCCCATATATTAATATTTCCCCATATATCTATACAGGATGCTCGAACTTTTTAGCAGCCTCTATGGCTCATATTTTTCAAGTTGCCCTAAAAACAAAAAAAAATTTCGAGTAAACTAATGATAACAATTATTTCTCCCATGTTAAAAGAGGGTAAACAGACAAATGTTGAAAATTATAGACTAACCTGAACTAACCTGAACTAGAATACTTATTTCACTTGTTAAGATATTTGAGATGATCTCTAGTAGAACAACAACATGGATTTGTAAGTGGAAAGTCCACAGTAACAAATTTGTGTTTGTTTACAAATCATGCCTCGGAGGCTATTGATAGCGGGACGCAGTTGGTTGCAGTTTATATTGATTGTGCAAAGGTATTTAATAAGGTGGACCATCGGGTGTTGGTGGCTAAGCTTACTGAGTTTTACTTTTCTAGGAATGCTTACCTTTTTATGAAAAGTTATTTTTCGTGTAGGCCGCACACGTAAAGGTGGGGGGGGGGGTAATTTTCTCGGACTTTTATGGAAACATCTGGTGTACCGAAAGGTCGCAACCCGGGCCCTCTGTTGTTTTTAATGTTTATAAATGATTTACCTAATAGCTTTAAACATTCTGATGGTGTCTTATTTGCGGATAACTTTAAAATATTTGATAAACTAACAAACAGTAATGATTGTAGTGCACTTTAAGCACACCTAAATTCAGTCCAATTCCAAACCATTCCGTAATGGTTTCGGTTAAATAAAATGTTTTTAAATATTAATAAATGCTCCTTTATGTCTTATACAATTGAAATAAATCCTGTTAATTTTAACTACTTTATTGATGGAACGAAACTACAAAGACTGAATGCAGATATCTGGGGGTGCACTTAGTTTAATTTGAAATTTAATATCCACTATCGCAATATTATTAATAAGGCTTTTAGGATGCTTGGTTTTGTGAATAGAAATACAAGTCAATTTAATAACCATAATATAATAATAAACTTGTATAATGCACTTGTTCGTCCTCATCTAGAATATGCATCTAATATATGGTCTCCTAGAGCAAATATGCATTATGATGCTATTGAGCGTGTTCAAAAAAGGTTTTTGAGATATTTATATGTTAGGAAAAGTATATAACTTATATCCATATCTGACCTCTTATAGCAGTATGTTAGAAAGCTTTCAAACTCTTCAGAAAAGAAGGCAAATTTAATCTGTGATATTTGTTTATTGTATTATCAATAATATAAAGTTTAACAATTGTTCATTGATTAATTATATATCTCCACATGTACCTAAGATAGGAATAAGCATACAAAACGAAAAATTCTTTCAAGTCTCCATTGGTAATTGTTCTCCAATGAATTTAATGTTAACTGAGTGCAACATACTATATAAGAATAATGAAATTGACTTTTGGAGTTACTATTGCAGCTTATGCAGTGACCTTTAGGTTTGTTCAGGTTTTTGTCTGTGCTCTCTCTGTTTCTGTGTTAGTTAAGTCTTAAAATTTGTTTTACTTATAATTACCTCTCTCCGTACGCGTTTTGACCACCTTATGACCTCGTCAGTGGAGCTGGATCCAAGTAAGAGCAATATTCGCAGGAAACAACTGTTATATAAAATATAAATTAAAAATTTGCCGACTTAAAGTTAAAATATACCAAACCGTTAATAAAACAGTTTCCATTTTATACATTAAATCAAAAAATTATTCATATACAGAGTGTTCTATTTCGTCGTTGTTTGTCACACCCGGTAGAATCCGAAATATTTTTAAAATGAGCCTATAGTTAACCATATAATGTCGTAAATAGGATTTCTTCCTAAATAAAAGCATAAAATTACTTCATCCGATCACCTGTTTCTTAAAAAAATGACCTAGCAGTCCCGATTACTTTTAAAATTTGAATGCCAGCATAGAGCTGTTTCCGATCCATTTATAAACGTGAGAACTGGAGGTCGATAGCTCTTTTCATTCATAATTAATCCGATGTACAATTTATAATTGAAGTAAATATTAAATTACTCCACCGAACGATCAATTTCAATCTTCGTCCAGTTAAATCGATGACTTCTCTTCTCAAATAACTTTATATATCATAACTGTCAATTTAAAACGTAATAATAAAAATTTCTCTTGAAGCTTTCTTATCTATACCTTTCGGTCAACCAACATTTCCTCCCACGCCGCTTACTCCTGTCAAATTTATGGTATGGCCTCGTTCGACGATATTTAAAGTTCTAATTATGAGAGTGGGCAATAAATTTGGAAACAATACGGCACTGTCTGAAAATAATGAGAACATCTGTCGGTAATTGATGGAATAACTCGATGAAGAACCACGGATCATTGGCGGGTAAACGGACAAAAAAGACATGTTTACGTTCCCTCATAACCGCCCGTATAAAAATATTATGAAATGATAATATAAATAAGGTTACTATTTTATATACACTCCTGTACAAAATTATGGAATATTTAGACATTTCCTCAAAATTAGAAAAATTTTCTAGCCAGATTCATCAAGAAGATTTAAGACTTAGACCCGATCTAACTGCCTTGAAAATTAGATTTTCTAGATGACCAGTTTTGTTTTTCTTATGATATTGTTTCAATTGTATTTTAAAGGTTCAAAACTTGCATGACTTATTGTTCCCATGTCAATTTAAATTCTCTACTGTCGATCTAACCGGTTTTAAAGTTAAACCATGTTAGTGAATTAGAGGGTTCGTATTTAAACCCTAAACAGTTTATTGAACGAATTTTATAGGAATATTAGGTTTTTACGAGAAGAAAATTGTGAAAAAAAAAATGCTAAATATTAGGTGATTTGAAGTTTCTAGACTGATTTTCTGGAAGGTCTTCAAAATACCCTCTCTATGGCTGGAATGGCTTCTTCATTCGATAAGAAACCCTTTCTGTGCAGAAATCTTTTGAAGTGTGGGCACAGATGGAAGTTACAAGGAGCCAAATCTGGTGAATAGGGTGGATGTTCAAGCAATCAGAACTGAAATTCAGTGATTTTCAACATCGCCAAAACACCTTGGTTTTTTCTACCGAATTTTTACATTCACCTGGCCTAGGAGGTTACAATAATATTATTTTAGTTCAGTACGCTCGGTACTTTATTCTCACAGTTCAAAATCATAGTGATAAACCCATATTTATAAATCGATGCACAAAATCAGTTTTGTTCTTTGTAAATCGATCCAAATGTTGTTGTAAAAGTCTCACTAGAATCAGTTTTTGATCCAAAGTTAACGAATGCGGCAGTCACTGTGTCAATAGTTTTCCGAACCCGAATCAACAATCAGCTGTTTTTAATCTACAACCAGCAAGCACAGAAGATGCCAAATGAGATTTTGGCGAAACGTCTGTAAACGTCTACAACACACCAAACGAATGAACGGATGTATTCCCGGATTAATCCTGAATCATATATATATATATATATATATATATATATATATATATATATATATATATATATATTATATCGTTTTTTCCCTTGAAGGCGTGATTAACACAAGGCTAAGGCAATTTTAGGTTTCTGTTTCAGTTACTTGAACATACCTTGTAATTTTTTTTAAATACAAAGTAATAGAAACAAATCATTTCAGTTCATGAAAAATTTTTTTTCGTTAAATCTACTCGAAGTATTATTACTATTTTAAACAGTAATATATATTTATATATATATATATATATATATATATATATATATATATATATATATATATACGATTTCAATCCGTTCGATCAAAAAATCGTTTTCACGACGTTTCGCCAAAATCTCAAGTGGGGTTCGTCTCGTTACTCGCTGAGAACTGATGGTGGCCTCTGATAAACACAAAACAAAACGAAATAAGACATATTTCAATAGCTCTAGTACGGAATGGTTTCTCACAATCAGATATAAAGAAATCCATAAAAAGACAAGAGAAGACTACAACAAAGACCAAGATCAAACAAGGTTCAAAGCCATAATACCATACATAAAAAGAATAACAGACAGAATCTGAAGAATCTTAAGAAAACACAATATACAACCCATATTTAAACCACAAAAAACAATAGCCAACATCCTGGGAAATCCCAAAGACAAGACCAACCTTGAAAATCATGGCGTTTACAGCATTCCATGTGCAGATTGCCATCAAACTTATATAAGACAAACAAACAGACAACCTCAGCCCTATTTCAACATCACCAAACAACCGGACATACCATTGACTTGGAAAAAACAAAAGAAATAGCACCAGTACAGAACTACAAGGTACGCGTCATAAGAGAGGCCCTAGAAATCGAAAAAGCCGGACAGCTAAATAAACGAGACGATGCTATAAATGTTCCAACCACATGGAAAAAATTAATAAAGAATCAAGAAAGAAAACAACAAAAATCAACTAGTACACGAGAGACCAGCATACAAGACCAAAATATATCGCACTCGGCAGAGGGGAGGAGCCTGCGAAGCCGCTCATCCAATCAGAAAGCGAGCCAGCTAAACAAAACTCGAAATTCATCAGAGGCCACCATCAGTTCTCAGCGAGTAACGAGACGAACCGCACTTGAAAATGCCAAATGAGATTTTGGCGAAACGTCTTGAAAACGATTTTTTGAACGAACCGTATATATATATATATATATATATATATATATATATATATATATATATATATATAATACATAGTTTTAAGACAATTGAGGATTTATAAGAAAATTTCCTTCTTCAAAACTCGATAAATGCGAAAAACGCTAATAAATGCTGTTTTTTGCGATTTTGACCGTGTTTCACCACTTTTAAAAATCTGAAAAAATTCATAGACATAGTTCGGCGTCTAAAAAACAACAGTTTTTCGCCCCTGCTATTTTTCTAGTTTTTATTTTATTGAATTTAAAGATTTTCGAATATTTATAAAAATTTGAATTTCGCTACAAAAATTTTGTAAAAAATATCTTGTTGTAGACAATAAAAAAAACGTACAAAATCAAAAAAAAAAGTTGCTACGATGATCTGAACCGAAGAAATCGTCAAAAAACGAAATAAGACGTTTTATTTTTTTTGAGGTTATGAGACGATAAAAGTGGCTAAAAATTTTTTTGTGTGGGTACTTTTTGATGTAGAACAACCAGGTATTTTATATTTTTTTATTACTGAGGGGGCAGTTTCGATCCTCTGGAAAAAATGATAAATTTCAATACAACCAAATACTTTATCTTGGTTTTCTTTTTTCTTATTTTCTTATATCTTTGAAATATAAATCAGTCCTGCCTATGGTCGATCGAGGCTAGTTTAACAAACGTCAGGTTAGTAAATTTCATCTGATTGACGGTCTCGGATAAAATCGATCCGATTATTAACTAATTATGTCGATATTTGTTTATAAGATAGATCGCTTTCGTTACGAAAACCCATGAGCTATCTTTGTAATGTCCAAGCACGATTTGGTGAGTCAGCGGATTTTTATGAGGAACAGTTTTTGATATATCAAGTTTGGAAGAATATGAATGCTAACATTAAATGATTTTTGTTAACAGAAAATTTGCAATAATAATGGTTTTTAATAAATTTGAGACCTACTCTATGGTTTAAATGTTTGTAGTCAAGGTAACAAAAATCCTAACGAATTTATGAATGAATTCTTATATAGAGCCTGCTTTCAACATTGTTTATTCAGTGGTATTCCTTTAAGGGTGGAACTGGTTTAAAAAAAATCGGTTTTTTGGTTGCTTTAAAATATTCTAGATTATCCAGTAATATTATTATTGCTTTTATACAACTGAGAAGAAGGATGAAAAAAAGAAACCGAGAGTATTGGCTGCATCACATCTATAGTAATAGATTATTGCAAGGAAAGTTTTACATAATTCATTCTTTCTGAATTATTAGATGTCCCAAAAATGGTTTTCGCGTTTTATCGAATGAACATATTCAGCTTCAATACGCTTGTCAAATTAATTGGACCAGCAATAGCGAAGGAGGATATACATTAAGACTGCCTGTACCTGTAGAGGAGAGATTGAGCCTTACTATATGGAAGTTAAAGCACTTACTAATATTAATTATCCTTTATTCTAATTAAAATCACAATGTTTGAGGTATTTTAGGAAATGAATTTTTTGACAAATCGTACATTACGAATTATCTAAAAATATAGATAGATAAGATTGGACTGTATCTTTGGAATTGCCTGGTGATGGAATGTTCAAATTGGGTGATGGAATAGAACTGGCTGTATAGGTCTGCAATAGTTGTCGTGGTGGTGCCCAGACGTTAATTTTTCGATGATACACAGAAAAAGGTTTTCTTCCGCAGTTAAATTCTTCAATGAGGATATAAGACACTAAGCAAAGTTTAGATCTTCGTCGACAGAACTATTTTTCTTCAATGCTTCCAATAACGCCTTATCTTAATCTGTTTGAGTCAGCGCATTAATTTAATTTTTTACCTATGAATAGGTGTAGAAGTGAACGTGCCAGATTCTATAATATCTTCATCGTCTTCATAAGATTCGTTCCGTCCTGGGCAACCTTCCGATTGTTCCTTCTCGATGCACGGAAGTAAAAATAATAATTGCTCAAAGTAGACATATCTACGCTTTTTAGTTGCAGCTTGTCCTCATTTTGTGTTCTTTTGTGCGTTCAATTCTCGACGAAAGCAAGTCTGTAAATTTGCCCATTTTTTTTTTGCACATCGTGACCTGAGAAATGACAAAAAACACTTTTTTTACAGATATCTGGCTTCAATGCCTTGTCTTTTGATTATCTGATGAAAGCTTCCACAATACAAACTTGGATATTAAAGAAAGAAATAACCACAAAACTCTAGTCATTCAAAGAGCCATGGAAAGATGTGTGCTAAGAAAAACCAAAAGAATCATAAACGAACGGATTGGATATTGGATTGCACAGAAAATCCAGGTAACTGATGTAATCCAAAGAATAAAATCCCTAAAATGCCCATGGCAGTACATATAGCAAGAAGAACAGACAATACATGAACCACTAGGACAATTATGTGGTACCCCAGAAACCTCAAGGGACCACGAGAAGCCCAAATCTCACATGGGGTTATGACATCAGAAAACTGAACAACTTGGTCCTAGACGGCTAAAGACGGAAAAACATGGGTACAAATAAGCATTAATTACAAGAACACCGAGTAAATTATATATATATATATATATATATATATATATATATATATATATATATATTGTAATATTTTCTTGGGTGTATGTTTTTCCATTAGAGAATCAAAGGACAACAATTTTTCTGACGTTTCGCTCTATATAGTGAGCTTCCTCAAAGATCTGGTATATTTAGTTTGAATCTTGAACGTAGCTACTTTATATATATATATATATATATATATATATATATATATATATATATTTATATATATACATATATACATATATATATATATATATATATATATATATATATATATATATATATATATATATATATATATATATATTTTGTTTCTATTTGTTGACCGTGTAGTTATTAATTAGTTTTTACTTTTTTGGGTTTCGGTCATATTATTACTTTATAAAAAATTAACACATGTTTTTTTCTGACGTTTCGGTTTATTTTATTGATTAAACCATCTTCAGAGAATTACTGTAAATATGAAAAGGAATATGTAAATTTATGCTATATAAACTGAAAATTTTACTTTCTTACCTAATGTTAACAGGTGGTTCACTTGAAAAACTTACATTTAACTATTTTATTACTTTAATACTATATAATTAAACACTTCTTACTTAATATAAATATAAATATAGATAACTATTATTTTTTGATGCATTTTTTTTTCACATCTGGTTTGTTGTGCTTTTGACAGAGTACTACCAAAGGGTTTTAAAGTTTCTGGACCATCTGCAATTTTATTGCCCTATTAGATTCGTATATACATTACTCAGGTCATTTGTGTCCGTTCTGAAATTCATTGTACCGGGTGTTCTTTTAATATGAATCATTTCTTTAATTGTTCTTTTTTTGTAATTAATTTCTTTGTCTAAAATCTCCACGTTGTTAAAATCGATGTTGTGCATGTTATCAATTGCATGTTTGGCTAAGGCGGTTTTATTATCGTTATTGTGATGTCTAATGCTGTTTTGTGATTTTGTATTCTATTTTTTAAATATTGTTTGGTTTGACCGACATATGTTTGGTTGCAATCTAAGCAATTGATCTTGTAAATGACATTTGTTTGTTCGTCTTTAGGGATATCAGGTTTAAGTTTTGTGTAAAGGTTTTTGAAATTATTCGAAGGTTTTTCAGCTATTTGGATATCGTATGGTTTTAGCACTTTTTTAATGGGATTAGTAATTTCTGGTATATACGGCAATGATATGTATTTTTGGGTTGATTGAACATTGCTTGTTGTTGGCTGATTGTTGTTATAAATTTTATCTACTCGGCTTTTTATTATGGGTTCAATAAATTTCTTTGGGTAATTGTTTTTCGCTAAAGTGTCTTTAACTTTTTTTAAATTTTGCGGTCTAAATTGTGGATGAGAAAATTTGATAGCTCTATCGGTTAGTGCTGTGACCACACTCTTTTTGTATTTTATGGGTGCTACAGAATTGTAATTTAGGTATCTCCCTGACCATACCGGTTTTGTGTACCAGTTTGTTTTTATTTTACCATTGTGATCATATTGCATAGTAATGTCGAGGAAATTAATGGCTTTATTATTTTCTTTTTCTAATGTAAATTGTATTTTATTATGATAACTATTAAATTTATTGAGGGTGTACTGAACTTTGTCTTCCGGTATGCATAATATACAGTCGTCGACGTATCTTTTAAAGAAAAAAAGTTTGTAATTTAGTTGTTTAATTACACTTTCTTCTAGAAGTTCCATGACAAGGTTTGCTATTGTTGCAGATATTGGTGAACCCATGGCAAACAGCATTAGACATCACAATAACGATAATAAAACCGCCTTAGCCAAACATGCAATTGATAACATGCACAACATCGATTTTAACAACGTGGAGATTTTAGACAAAGAAATTAATTACAAAAAAAGAACAATTAAAGAAATGATTCATATTAAAAGAACACCCGGTACAACGAATTTCAGAACGGACACAAATGACCTGAGTAATGTATATACGAATCTAATAGGGCAATAAAATTGCAGATGGTCCAGAAACTTTAAAACCCTTTGGTAGTACTCTGTCAAAAGCACAACAAACCAGATGTGAAAAAAAAATGCATCAAAAAATAATAGTTATCTATATTTATATTTATATTAAGTAAGAAGTGTTTAATTATATAGTATTAAAGTAATAAAATAGTTAAATGTAAGTTTTTCAAGTGAACCACCTGTTACCATTAGGTAAGAAAGTAAAATTTTCAGTTTATATAGCATAAATTTACATATTCCTGTTCATATTTACAGTAATTCTCTGAAGATGGTTTAATCAATAAAATAAACCGAAACGTCAGAAAAAAACATGTGTTAATTTTTTATAAAGTAATAATATGACCGAAACCCAAAAAAGTAAAAACTAATATATATATATATATATATATATATATATATATATATATATATATATATATATATATATACTTAAATTACCTTTTTGTTTTTATTTTTTTGAACCACTACTTAGGTATATATTGTTCTTTTTTCTTGGATTTTCGGTTCGGTAAAGGCAATAAAAGATTAATTTATTTCCTCATAGATGTTGTATTGTTTAACTGTCGCAAACGTTTCGACCTTATTATTGGTCTTCATCATCTTATCGTTGGTTTTCTACTAACAATTTTAGAATAATCAGCAGTTATTTACATGAAAATAAAATACTGTGAAACTTACCTTTAACAATAGCAACTCCCAAAACATGAATACATAAATATTAAAAATTTTTCATAAAAGACCGTTATATTTTTAAAAGTTATTTACAATCGAAGTACTCAAAATATAAAAACAAAATAACTTAATACGTATTACTATATTAAGACCAGGAATAACTGCGTTCAGTATGCAAATAAATCTATTTTTGGCTGTGTTTGTGTGTGCCTGTATTTATATTTTTTATAGTCTTTTATTATTTTACGGAGGACATGTAAAAACTACTTTTTTAATTTAAAATGTTAAAATATATTTAACCAAGTTTTTTTTTTATGCCCGTTTTGTTATTCACTGCGTTAAAATTGTTCTTAATAAAAGTCATATCCAGAAACTCTATTTTTTGTTGATTTGATTCGATTTTAAGAATCTTCGTGTCCTGAAAATTGAAAGTATGTGTTTTTCATTTTGGTATTTAGCTAGTGATGTGGTGTTCTTCTTGTTGTATCGGTGTCCGTTTGAACGGTTTTGCAAATATTGGGTGATGTGCCCTATGTGACATTCGTTACAAGGTTTTTTATATATGAAGTGTGTTTGTCGATTTTTTGATAGTTTGCTCTTCATAGAACCAAAAAATTGTCTTGACAAATTCTCACCTTTATGGGCAACTGAGATGTTATGTTTATTGAAATAACTTTGTAAATTTTCAGATAACCCCTGTATATATGGTAGACTTAAATATGTGTTTTTCTGCTTATCTTTTATTTCTTGTGGATTTCTTTTTTTAGATAAAATAAGTTGCTTTCTTGAATTAAATAATGTGTTAATAAGTTTTGATGGATAACTATTTTTTAAAAGTATTTCTTTTGCTTGTTTTATTGCTGCGTTCACATATAGAGGTTCACTGAGTCCTATAGCACGGTCTGCCAAATCAACCACAACAGATTTTTTTTGGGGCAAGGGGTGCTGTATCCCCATAAGATAACAAAAAACTATAAAAAAATATAAATACACATACATAAACACCGTCGAAAATAGATTTATTTGCACACTGAATGCAGTTATTCCTTGTTTCAATATAGTAATATGTGTTAAATTGTTATCTTTTGAGTACTTTGATTGTAAATAATTTTAAAAATGTGACGATCTTTTGTGAAAAATTTTTAATATTTACATACTTATATTTTGGGAATTGCTATTGTTATAGGTAAGTTTCACAGTATTTTAATTACATGTAAACTAACCGCTGATTATTCGAAAATTGTTTGTAAAAACACACTGATGAAGACCAATAATAATGTTGAAACGTTTGTGACAGAAAACAATAAAACATCTATGAGAAAATAAATTAATCTTGTATTTCCCTGATCGAACCGAAAACCCAAGAATAAAATATCTGAGTAGCGGTTCAAAAAAAAAACAAAAACAAAAAGGATATATATATATATATATATATATATATATATATATATATATATATATATATATATATATCTTCGTCAGGAAAACCTATTTATGCTCTCAAAAAATTAAAATTAGTTCTTTCACTTGTGACTGTAGTAAAGAGCACCAAATCGTTGTAGATTTTGATGAAATAAAAACACAGCTCTAACTATGAATAATCTTCTTAAAATTTCAATTTTATCAGCCTGTTATTCTTTTCGATAATAAAAAGTTTACCGGATACAGGGCGCCATTTTCGCTTATTAAAAAATTTAATTAATCGACATACAAAAATCCTTTTTAAGTAAAAAAACCAACTGCGTCTTTTTGACATTTCAAAGCAAAAAGAAAAGTCAATTTAAGGAAACGTTTTTCGTTTGAAATTGCTAATTTCGTAATCCGCAGAATAAAGGAAGTTTGCTAACCGGTTGCCTTGCGGCGAGTCGGACATCAAAGGAACTCAACATTTGATATTCCCAGATATAATTGAATATGAAATGTAATTTTTAAACTTCATCAACATTCCTGTTTATTTCAATTGACATTTTAATAAACTTCCTGCTTCAAGGGACTGAAATTTGCGATAAACAAATACTCTAAATTTCAATTATTGTCAAACGAATTTCTCTGTTTCGCGGCAAGAACAGGCCATTTAATTTGTTTGTTAAGTTTTTGTTTGCGTTCTACCAAAATCTCTGAATTTTAATTCCTATGTGTGTGTGGTATAAAAAAACCTGTTTATATCTATTTGGCAGGAGTTTTTTTTAATCTTATGCAAAATAATGTTTGATGTCTACTGGTTTTCTTTATTTCTCTACAGCACTTCGACTTATAAGATATTTTGTATGTTACCGTGATCTAATTTAAGCATAGATTATTTACACTTTTCATAAAGTCAGTTATTCTTCTGGGGGAGTAGGTTCTTTACTTCTTCAGACTTCAAAGTAACATCTTTTGCACAATAGTGCAATGCATTCATAAAGCAGAATGTTCCGTTGTTTCGGCTCCCTGATCGCAGAAATGCCAAACCTCACTTCCAACGTTGTCCATTTTTTTAAAGATGGTATCTCAGAGGGCAATGTCCTGTGGAGACAGTTGTTATTACTCGAATATTTCTTTTTCGGAGATTAAGAAGCATTTTCGCGTTCTTTGGTAATGGCAAAGACTATATTATATAAACACAATGCTATAATTTTGCCGCTCATAAAATGGACATAACAATAGGACACAACTCATTCATAATTACAATGATTTGAAAAATTGAATAAAGTAATAAAATGTTATATACATGCCTTTGTAACAAGTATAAAAGAATTTGAATTGTTGGATTTCCGTTCAAAACGTGGCAATGTTGCATATCCCCTCTTGCCAACCAAAGAAGATCAACTTCTCTTTAGAAATGCACGGTTGCCACTTCCTAGCGACTTTTTACTGAAATCACAACGTTGCCAATTCTTAAATATCACTAATAAGATGCTACATGATTTAATAGAAAAACAAGTACAAAACTACAAACTAGAATCTAGTAGACATAATCAAAACTAGACTTTCAAATGATACTACTTTATCAGATCGAACCACGTTACCACTGGACGGGGTGATGGATCTTTTGCGGTGTTGCCTGCGTAGTGCTTATTTTCAAGTAAAGGACAGTGTCTACGCTCAGAACGACGGGCTTCCGATGGGTTCTTCACTCTCTTCAGTCGTCGCCAATATATATATATATATATATATATATATATATATATATATATATATATATATATATATAAATAAGGAATGGTTCGAAAGTCATGCCATAGAAACGGCAATAGTAAAACCGAAAGTCTGGTTAAGATATGTCGATGATACCTTCATCGTATGGAAGGGTAATGATCAGGAACTTAATGATTTCTTGAAACACCTAAATAACATTCGACCTACAATTAAGTTTACCATAGAAAAAGAGGTAAATGAACAATTGCCTTTCCTAGATGTCATGGGGAATTGCTCAAACAAAACTATTAAAACTTCAGTATACAGAAAGCCAACCCATACTGGACAATATCTTAATCATAGTTCCAATCATTCTGTTGTAACAAAACGGGAAATTATACGCAACCTCTATAATCGCGCTATATCTATATGCAATAATGCCGATGCATTGGAAAAAGAGGTAACAAATATTAAATCCGATTTACAACAGAATGTTTATTCTTTGAAACTAATTGACGACGTTATAAATAACTTTAGAACAACGAACACTGGACAGCAAGAAACAGATTCCTTCTTCACAATTCTGTACATTAAGGGAACTTCGGAGAAAATAAGACGAATTGCCAGTAGTTATAATACAAAAACAGCCTTTAAATCAAGAAATACACTTAGACCTCATTTAACAAAAACAAAACCAAAAAGTACCGATAAGAAAGAATGTGTTTACAAAGTTTCATGTGAGTGTGGTGAAATGTATATTGGACAAACCAAACGACTACTAGAAGTTAGAATTAAGGAACATAAAACTCATACACAAAAAGGGGAAACGTCGAGATCAGGCATTGCAGAACACGCCTGGGATAAACAACACCATATAAAATGGTCTGAGGCTGCGGCAATATATATGGAACCCAACATGAAAAAAAGAAAATTTATAGAAGCAGCCTACATTAAAAACAATAATGGAATCTTCAGTAAACCGAGTGTTGAGATACCTAATCTTTGGCAACCACTACTTTGTAATATCAAATCATTGAGATGTGTACAGTGAAGCGGAACTTTGCGCTTCAGTGGTCACGGTCCCTATATAAGCTCGTAGTCTTAAGACAAAACATTCAGTTTATACTTGATAACGATTAGAGATACAACTTAATCGAAACGTTGTAAAAATAAATAGAAATAAAGACAATGCAAAGTCCGACAACCGCATTTTAGTCAACTTCAAATGATGCTGTTAATAAAAGTGACTGTGTTAAAAATAAGGTTATAGAACAAACTTGTGCTGGCGAATGCAATCTTCTTGAATTGGAGATAAAAAGTGGTTATAAAGCTAAATAATTTTATAATTTATTATTATTAGGAACTTACTTTTAAAAATGGGATGGTGAAAAAAATCCTGTCCCATCAAGTGAGGGGGAGAGGTACAAAAATTCCTAAACACGAGATTTACGAACTACTTCTAAAAAGATAGGTAAAGACAGGAACAGTCAACTGATTTAAATTCGTAACAAATTTCATTGGCATGTTTATTAACATCAAGAACCTCTCTGAACGTTCTAAAATCAAAACATAAGGGCGAATGATGTTAATCTTTACGCACTAATAGCTCACATGCCTTCTATGATTAAATTCTAAATTTAAGAGGGCATTATTAAAATTTAGTATTTTCAAGCCAAACGGCTTCGCACTCCCTACAGGGATTATTCACTCATACCACGCATACAAAGACACCAAAAGTATGAAGCTCTGTGGGAACCCTTTCCATGTTATTGGGTCCTTATTACCATCATCACTATCATTATCGTCATCATTATCAGCATTATCATTATTATCATAATCAATCACTATTATCATTCTTTTTTATATCAGTTTCATTGTTGTTTGAAGTAATATCGTAATAATCTTCAACCACAATGGATTGTGAATTCTTGGTGGCCATAATTGGATTATCACTTATAACGTCATAATCAGAGAGCAAATTTTCAGACATATCGATATCTACATCAATTTCTCCGACGTTCGAACGAGTTTCCCATTACAAATTGAACACAACAATGAACAACGTGAGCCATTTTTTCGGCAAGTGCAAAAATATCCATCTCAATAACATCTACAAAAAGTATTCTTATATTTTTCTTGTAAAAGCTATTATTTGACGAAAATGACTGTCGAACGTTACATCTCGATAAGTATTAACGGTATATTAAAAATTAATCTCATTTTCAATATTTTTAATCAGTGATATATTACTGACTAATGTCAATCAATTTTTGCAATTTTTAATGCACTGTGTTAAAAATATCATTAATTGATCAATTGCTTATTAAGCATAAAATATGGAAATACAGTTTGTTTATTACAGACGTAAAAATATTTTTTCTCACAAAAATATATATATGCCAAGATAATCCAAATTCTTCGGGCCAAACAAATTTGAAGCGTCCTGCCGGTATCCCCCACCACTGCACCCATTATGACTTTCGGATAAGCTGCAACTTTAAACTATTGTCACATTAACAATTTTGAACTAATCGAGTTGAAAATATCCGCATACGGTAGTTTAAGCAATGCTCTGTGAATTCCTGCTAAAATGATTCCTTAATGCCAACGTGAATTTTAAAAAAAACTCTATCTCGGTTCCTATTCATCGTAGAGATTTTTTTCTCTTTAAATTCTCGCAGAAATATCAACTATCACGTCCAGTTGTTTATATTGGTCGAAGCGATATTCTATTTGTTTATAACGAAAAAGTGAATGCTAACGTTAATCTATTTCAGCAATTTAAAATCAATACTTCATTTCGCTCTTTGTTGATATTACTAGTATAAGCTTGCAGATCATCCTAGGACCTCACTATGCTAAAACTATTTGAATATTTTTACTTGAATTTTGGCATGCTTATTTTATACCACAAGGGGCTTCTTTTGCTGCCGTATGAAATATATGCAATACGTTTTTCTGTTTTTTATTAACAACTGAAAAAAACAGTAATTTTAGCATATTCTCTTGTAATAACTGATGGACAAATAAGCCGATCCTGATATTATTTCTGTTGAACCTTTTTTCTAAAAAGCAATAGTTTTATATACCCATTTATGTTGATCCTCTCCACGGAAATCTTTAGTAAAAGGCGAAAGACGCTTTGAAGAGAACTCAGAGTAATTAAGATTATTAGTATGCTATATTATTTAATCAATCAACCATTCGGAAAGGCAAAGCTCTTTTTGATATTATTACCTCTTCTAATGCTTTTGAAATCACGAGTTTTGAAGCTTAAGGTTTCAGCACTCTTTTTCCCAAATCCACTCCTTTTTCTCTTTCGAATACTCCCAGGTCGATCTATATAGCTCTCTTCTTTCAGAAGCTATTTTATTTTGACCAAAATTCTATCGAATTAATTATCTTTTAATGAGTATATTATTTTGGTGTTCAAAGTTCTCTTCCAAACAAACTTTTTACAAATGAAAAAAATAAAGCTTTAAATAGGAAATAATTTTCACTTCTAACAAAAGGAATCATCGGTAAGAAATGCAAACACACACGAAACTATGTAATTCAATCATTTAGGTTCGTAAGTTGTATGGATATTGTTCGGATTTAGCGCAAAGTCCGAGGGTAAAAACCCGATAACCCGGAGCCGTGGCGGATCAGCCGCAGTCGGTACAACAAACTCATACTCGTTCATCTTTCCGTGAATGGGAGCGTTTGACGCCTCAACTTCTAGACGTAAACATTAGCGGAGGTTTGTTGATCAAATAAAAAATCACAACAGCTACTGTAAGCAGTGCAATGTCATTGATATTACCTCAGTTATTGTTATGTCGATGCATGCCCAAAAAAAAACATACAAAATCTTAACTACTTCTAGAAGCAGTGGAAACAAATTTACGAAATGCGATTTATTGATGTTAGGCTAAAGCATTATATATATATATATATATATATATATATATATATATATATATATATATATATATATATATATATATATATATATATATATATGTTGTGACGATTACGGTGGTAGTCGCGCACGTACGCTACGCACCCGCACAAAATATTGCCCGGTTGAAAAGAAATTTAGAAACTTTGTTATTATATATCTCTGATTTTTTTTTCTAATTTTCCAAAATATTGCCAAAATTTAATTAAAAATTTTAATATTTATTTGTTGAGCGCCAGGTAAAAAATAATTATAATAAATTATAACTATTTCTTACCAATTTGAAAAATTTTCAATTTTCAAAATATTATATGTAGATATAGATGTGTTCCTACCTGTTAATTGACTCCTTCTCAGATGAGTTGAGTTGTTTATAAGATCTCAACCAGACAATCAATACACAGAATGATTAAAACACAACATACAAATTTTATTCAACAATAAAAACAAATGGCACAATTTTTTAATAAATCTTAGATGAAATAATGTGTTCAATGTTTTTATATTTCAAACAACAATATTTCCAACCAATATTAGTAATTATTCATTTTTATGTACCATGCGTTGTTTTTTTAACAACCTGTATCACAAATTGGTAACGTTTTAGTTTTTTTAGTTTCGCAATCCTCTACTAGATGGCTATACTGAAATTTAATATGGAAAGCGTGATTTATTTTACAAAATTGATATTATTTTAAACAAATTATCGTGTGCGGTATTGTGATTCAAGTGGCTATTATAGGTTAACACCTGATATTGATGATGATAAATATTATTTATGTTCCAACAGGTTAGTATTGGAAACTATAACTTATTAATTTAATTATTTTTATTTTATGAAAAGTTAGGTTATTATTAAATGGTAGTTTTCAATGTCTACCAAAAATTAGGAGCTTTCTACTACCTAGTCTAGTATAAATAGCTTGTTTTGTTTTCTGTTACTTGGTCCCAATATTATAAAACACAATTCCAGTTTTTTTTTTAAATTTATTTTCTTCTTTGAAATTCTTCCAACTGTCCAAAAATTTTTATTGTCGCTTCCTATAAAGTAAGGAATGGACAAATATTTACCCAAAGTCTCGTTCCACTATATTCTTCTTTGCAAAATTCCAATTTATTCTACTTATATTCTTCTTATTACAATTTATCGTATTTGTTGTTGTCTGAGAGTTGAACAATTACTTTATAGGACAAAACTTGGAAACTTTACTAATTACTTTTAAATTATTATGAAATTCTTTTTAATTAACAACAACACAACACATAACCTCTTTAAAAAAATTGCTTTTGTTTTCTGGTGACGTAGGAAAAACTTCCGTTTCCCTTTAAAACAATTGAAAATATGAGGTTATGAAAATTTTCGGGAGCACGAGAGATGCAATGCTTTCAGCAAATTTATAACCAACTCTAGCGAAATTTCTACGCCTCGGCTTCATATATGCGGCCAAAACATAAGAAATTTCTACAATCTGATTGGTCAGATTTTATGACACTTGGCAACTTGATAATTTTTACTACTTTGAAAAATTGCAAACAAAGGTTTTTTACTTTTACCAGTTTTGGCTGTAATTTTCATGTTTTAATTAATATATGCAATAAATAAACTTTAGAGCTTTTTCGACATTTTGATATATATTAAAGCCACTTTGGCACATTATTTGTATATTAAAATTAATAAAAATTAACACTTTGCACAATGAAATTTATGACTATTTTACTCAAATTTTGTTCGAAAAAACTCTAAAATGTTATTATCCTATTATTAAACAAAATTTTCTTAACATCTTAGTACCAAATTTGCTTAAAAAAATCTACCTTCTAAACTAATAATATATATATATATATATTTATATATATATATATATATATATATATATATATATATATATATAAATATATATATATATATATATATATATATATATATATATATATATATTTATATATATATATATATATAAATATATATATATATATATATATATATATATATATATATATATATATATATATATATATATATACTATATTTTTCAGTTTTGCACAACTTATGGTTTTAATTTCTACATAGTTTGTTTAATAATTCTTAAAACTATAATATTCTTCTTCTATTTCGTACATTAATGTTTGTTTTTCACTAATTATTACTACCTTATCTATAATAATAATATTTATTTAATTGTAGTGTAGTTTAGTGTTTAACACAGCGTATGTAAGTAAAATGTTTTATTTAACATTATTTGAATATAAAATTTAATGTTATTTATTTAAATAGAAGTTTCAAATATCTTACAAATTGTTATTTGCCAATTTTTTTAAAAGCTGTGTTTTGATGAAAACAATTATGTTAGACTTAACTGTTTAAAAGTTAGATACTTGATTGTTATGGACCTATGGACACATGTGTTTATGTTAAATCCATAACCAGAACTAGTCGTAGAAAAAGATCTTTAAATAGCACGCTCATACTACGGAGATATGAACAATAATAATTTTGTATGTCTATAATCTCAAATTTATTCGAAATTTGTGGGACACAATCAACTTTCTAACCTAACCTAATTATTATTTCTGTTGTTTTTTCAAAAAATAAAACATTCCGTATCAGAGATACGAGAAATGTTCTCAAAAAGCATAATTTTCAAAATCGCTCTATGTCTCCGAAACGAAGAGATGTGAGAAAATTCTGTTAGTAGTATCGTTCATTTCTTAAAAAAGTAGCAGAGTGCCCCGTAAATCTCATCCTTCTATAACGGAAATAACCCGTAAAATCATCTCTCGCCGTTTGTGGTATGGTCCCTATTGCAGAATAGTCTCAGTGCGTGGTTCATCTTGACATTTCGCTACATGTCCAGTAAAATTGCACTTGAGTTCTGCCACTGCTTTGCCTACATTTTTTAAATTTTGTGATATATGAGTCAACTTATATTTAGATTTAGTCTTATTCCAAGCAATAAATGTATCTTCAAGCCTCGGCATTGGTATAAGACATTTTTGAAAGATGTAACACACAAATTGAGTAACGGTAAAATCAAAATTCACAAAAAAAGCAAGATAAAATTTTGACGACATACTTGTCTTATCAAAGCTTCATTCAAGTAACATATCGATTCGTTTCTTTTACTGGATATCTGCCAATTTTGTTTCATAGCTTACTAGATAATTTTGTAATAATACGAAAGCTAAGTAAATTAAAGGCGAAAGAGAAAAAAACGCACACTTAGGAAGAGTTTAAAAATATTTTTATTATTTTTCCTGGCACGCTTGACCACGGATCTTTAAAAACCATTGCTTTTTCCCGTCACGTGATATCAATTATTCTTTCGGTCATAATTACGAAAGAAATAAACATATCGAATTAATTTTTTAACATTTTCTCTTGCAAATTTATTCTATTTCCCGACTATGATATACAAACTATGTCTTTCAATTTGAAATTTCGGAGTAAAATTGAGAAAAAGAGAAGTGTTCCAAATAACGCCGTCTAGCGAGTGCCGCGAAAATCATTCTAATATAGCTATTATATCATTTTAATTGCCAAACATTCCTTTCTTAAACGCGACCAAGTTTATCAAATTTGGTTTAGCCAAACCAAACTTATGGTAACTTTTATCAGTAGACTTTCCCCCTCCTCGTCTGCTATAACTTTACATCTTACAGCAAAAGGTGTTAAACTAAAAAGATGCAGAATTGTAGTCAAATTATCAGTGTAATATTTTTTTGATAGCTTATCTGGGGATATTTTCCAGAAATATGTCTTTTTTTTTACATGACCCCGACTGTTACGTCTCCTAACGACAGAGTGAGGAACTTAAAAATTATTTCCAGTAATTTCTCTTGGCTACTTTAACGGGATTTTTCTGGCAAAGTTCCTGAATTATCACTTCCGGAGATATAGTACCCGGACACTCTTTGGGAAATTTGGAAAAAGAACCAAAACATACATACAGTGTGGACCAATAAAGTCCTCATCATACGAAATTTTTTTTATTAATAGCTTTATTCGCAATTTGACTTTGGCATCAACTTCTGCTTCGATCGGCATGAAAATTAGCTAAAAAAATAGCAGTCACGTGATTAGCATTATCTGTCAAATATTTTTTTTTTCCAAAAATGTGCAACAATCTACTATGAGTAGGATTATGACGAAATTTAAATCAACTGGATCGGTGGAAAATTCATTTAAAAAACGTCACAATTCTATAAAACATAGTGAAGAAGTTCAATTAAATGTATGCCTACATGTTGTGGAACATGATCAAACTAATATTAGACATGTTTCTTGCAGAAGTGACGTTCAAAGAGAGAATATAAGAAGATTTTGCACAAAAATAAATTGAAACCTTGTAAACCGAAATTTACAAATACTCTTAAGGAACAAGATTTTGACAAACGTTTGGAATTCTCTTTTTGGTACCAGGGGAAAAAAGAAGAAGATGTGTCCTTTCCATTTCACGTTTTAGGTACCGAAGAGGCTACTTTCACTTCAAACGGCCTTGTTAGCTTTCAAAATTGTAGATAGTGATCTCAAGAAATTTTAAATTTTATAATAGTATGCAGAGACCAGTATTCCTTTAAAACAAATGTGTGGTGCGGTGTTGTAAACGATCAAGTTTTTGGTCTTTGTTTTTCTGAGGTTTTTTAAATTCTGAAGAATACCTACGCTTCCTTAACACCGAGATCCTTTGAAGATAATATGCCTATTGAAATGAGGCATAATTTGTGGTACCAGTGTGACGGTGCTCCCATTCATAATACATATGGATCAATACGGGCCGGCTAGGTCTCCGGATTTAACTCATCTTGATTTGTCCTGAGAATTCTTGACACATCTTGCCGTATTTGCTCAGTCTCGGTGTTCTTTTTAGAAGTTTAGAAGAAAGGGTGGACTCGATTTGTGTGATTATTTCTTCCGTAGGAATCTTTTTCGGAGCTATTGCGTAGTTGAAACCTTTACTTAAAACTGTTTTTTCAATTTCAGTCAGGTGGTGTTTGGCTATGTTGTACATTGTTCTGTTGTTTTTGGTTGTTGTTTGTTTTTTCTCTTGTTTCTGGTGGTGTTTCATGATATTTTTAAATTTGTTTAAATGCGTTTCTATTTTTGTAGTTTCTGTTCGCCAATAGCAGAGAGCTTCTAAACGGTTTCATAAGACGGGATGCATTAAGTTACTCAGAGACAGGTGAAGTTGATAGAGTGCCTGTTCCGTTGCGCTTGGTTGCATCTTTTTCTGTCGTATTTCTTCTCTAAGCAGGGCATTTCGAGATTTTTTCAATATTGGAACTGTTCTCCTTGTTGTGGTGTGGTAATTTATCCTTGTAATATATATATATATATATATATATATATATATATATATATATATATATATATATATGTATTCTCTTGATTCTTGAACCATAGATTATATCATTTTTCTTTATTTTGTCTTTTCTTGGGTTTAGGTTCTATATTTAATAAATACACAAAACGATTGACGTTTCGCCCTTTATTCAAGGCATTTTCAAAATTTTTTCCTAAAAAAATATATAATTAAAATACATCACATAAAAAACAAACAAGACACTTAAAAACAGTAGTCAAAACTTTAAAATTTTTTAAAAAAATTTAATTTTACCGGTACATACCTTGACATTTTGCTGTTCTGTTACTAAATAAAATTTAAATTTTACATCGTTTACTGAGGATACGTGGAATGTGAATGTGTTTTATTTTTTTAATATTTTTGGTATTTTACAGTGCATAAAAAAACAAATAAGGTATATGTTTGGTTTTATGTTTAAGAGGATATTCCATTTTTGATTCTTATTTGACTGGATCGAATACTTAATATTTTTGTTTAAATTGTGCTTGCGTAAATGTGTCTCAAATTTCCCATATCTGTTCTGTCGTTAACAGTGTTTTTATCTTTTTTAACTTCAATCATTTCCTTTACCTGCAATTTTTGGTAATTCATATCTTTGTTTTTTATAATGGTACCGTTATAATCAAAGGTGTGTTTTTCGTCCTGTGTGTGTTTGTTCAACGCTGTATATATTATATTTGATTTATTCATTAGAGGAGTTTTACTTTTTAAATTTGTGAACAATGTATTTAATTTATTATGTGACCTGTGGCATACGATAATATCATACTTTTTTAAAATGTATTTTATTTTTTCTGACAGCTCACTAGTGTACGGTAATGCCACATATTTTTGCTGTTTATGTTCTATGTTTTTTGTTTTTACGTTATTATAAAACTTATATGTTCGTTTATCAATTATTTTGGTGATAGTCTTTTCGTTGAAATTATTATTTATTAGTGTCTCTTTTACTTTTTGCAGTATTTTTGGTCGGAATTCTGGAGACGTTAGGGAGATAGCACGATCAGATAGACCGATTACAACGCTATTTTTTGAGTTTTTGAATGATTAGAGAAATATTTTAGATATCTACCTGATCAAGTTGGTTTGGTGTACCATTCAGTTAAAATTTTGTTTTTTCTGCGTATAAGTGTCATATCTAGAAAATTTATTTTATTATTATTCTCTGTTTCGGACGTGAACTGTAATTTCTCGTTGAAACTGTTAAACTCTTGGAGAATTTCATTTATTTTATTTTGTGGTACGGCTCCTATGCAATTATCGACAAAACGTTTGAAAAATATTATATTAAAATTTAATTTTTCTAAAACTTTTTCCTCTAAATATTCCATTACTAAAATACATTGTTCACAAATTTAAAAAGTAAAACTCCTCTTATGAATAAATCAAATATAATATATTCGATCCCTTGCACAAATTGTCCCAAAAAATATATAGGCATGACGAGCCAATTACTGAAGAACAGATTAAATGGCCATAAATATACAAAAAACACCTCAACAGCGTTGAACAAACACACACAGGACGAAAAACACACTTTTGATTATAACAGTACCATTATAAAAAACAAAGATATGAATTACCAAAAATTACAGATAAAGGAAATGATTGAAATTAAAGAAGATAAAAACACTGTTAACGACAGAACAGATATGGGAAATTTGAGCCACATTTACGCAAGCCTAATTTAAACAAAAATATTAAGTATTCGATCCGGTCAAATAAGAATCAAAAATGGAATATCCTCTTAAACATAAAACCAAACATATACCTTATTTGTTTTTTTATGCATTGTAAAATATAAAAAATATTAAGAAAATAAATCACATTCGCATTCCACGTATCCTCAGTAAACGATGTAAAATTTAAATTTTATTTAGTAACAGAACAGGAAAATGTCAAGGTATGTACCGGTAAAATTAAATATTTTTAAAAAATTTTAAAGTTTTGACTACTGGTTTTAAGTGTCTTGTTTGTTTTTCGAAATGGTAAATATGTTTTTTATGTGATGTATTTTAATTATATATTTTTTTAGGAAAAAATTTTGAAAATGCCTTGAATAAAGGGCAAAACGTCAATCGTTTTGTGTATTTATTAAATATAGAACCTAAACCCAAGAAAAGACAAAATAAAGAAAAATGTATATATATATATATATATATATATATATATATATATATATATATATATATATATATATATATATATATATATATATTGTAAAAATATGAAATAAATTTCGGCCCAAAAAAAATAGAGGATAGGGTTTGATAGACACCCTGTCTCGTTTTGAAGGATTTAGTGTTAATGATTTGACAAGCAAATCTTTATTTTGATCTTAAATAATAACGTTGCCGTTGATCTGTCTTAATTAACCTTTTCAGAATAACAAACAGGCTAAAAAGATCAGTCGTGTTGTAATTTTTTGATCCAAACTATCTCTATATTCGATAACTGTTGCTTATAACCTGCTGTCGAAATACATGTATATAATAGTAATGCTCAACATCAGACTCCATATCATTCTGCAGTTGAAAAAACGTTTCCTCTAATCAATGCTTTTCTCCGGCACTGCTTTAGCCGTCAATTTTCCTGGCCGTCTCGCTCCTTAACAGCCTTCAGTCTAAAAGCATGCACGCGATATATGGAGGGACATTACGTCAAGGCGAACAGATGTATAAAATAAATATCCGCGCTGTATGCGCCCCGACGAGAGCCATGATTCCGGAATGGCATAAATCAGGGCAGCGGGTTGCCGCTAGGGGGCGCCCGTCGTCCCCCAACAACCCCGTGACCCCCGATAGTCAAGTGTTTCAAGGCGAAGGAGATTTTCTTTCGATACGCTAAGAATTTATTGAATGACTGCCGAGTTATTTACGTAAAGTTGCCTAAAATGTGCTCTCACCTGTGTTTATATATCATTTATTTGTCTCGAGATTCTGGTAAAATAGTTTATGTTTTAAACTTGATATAGTTGCTATGGAAATTAAGGATGTTTATCGGGAAACCAAATCATTGGTTAGTTAAGAAACACAACATAAATTTTTTAGCTTTTATAGGACCCTAGTGGGAATTTTTTTAATTCTTTTTACTGTCATATTAACTAAGTATGAGTGTTTTTTAATTACCGAATTTTTGTTAATTTTTCCAAGGGTCTCTTTCAACTACCTTCCGCAATTTTAACGATTTTGGCGAGACGTCAACGCACCTCGCCATCATTCGGTATTTTTGTACTCATCTCCCAGAATATGGACCTATTTACACACCTGCCGGATTGATTGGATTAATTTTATCCTTTAGGAAACGCGGAAGTGCGTTTTCCTCGGGTGTAATTTATTGTGAGAATTTTTTCATTATCAATTATTTGTTTAAAACCTAATTTTTAACGCAAATCAGGGGTTGGTGGTGAACTCTCGACTAGAATGACAACTCTAGCCGCCTCACCTTTCTTCTCGCTCACCGGGAGAGAAGGGGAATGAGCGAAGCTCAGAGTTAACGAAGATTAATTAAATTTTATTTTATGAAGGTAACACTTCCAAGGAATGAGCCAATTAGGAAGAGGTTATCAAGTAACACTACATGTAAATAGACTCACGCCAGATAGAATAGTCTAAGAATAATCCCCACAGAAGAGAGACTATCGGCAGACCACCAAAATGTTGATGAGTCAGCAGTAAATCAATATTACAGGAACCGGAATTAAACAGGAGAATTACCTATTAATATAAGAATAAGAAGAAGAAACTTTCTTTTTTTTTTTATTCACGTCGATCTTGTATTTATTTTGCTCTTCTGGTTTTGTTTTCCAAGGATCCTTGATTGTCCTAGATGTAAATGTTATGTTATTTTCATTGATGTTAAGCTCTTCCTATATGTTCTGAAGATATTCCACATTTGTTACTATTGGCTGTATTCTTAAGAGGAATTATCAAATGATTAAAGTGAAAAAAGAGAAACTGATAACTTCATGTTTTTTTGAATATGCATTTACCTGTCATTAGATCGAAGTGATCATGATTACTTCAAGTGATAGAACTGAAAGTGATAAAGACTCAAAAGAATTGCCCCATTATTACTACATCTTCGGCATCTTCAAGATCAGTGAGCATTTTATCGTTGATGTCAACCCCTGTACAATGTGATCTATGTATGGAAACTTATATTTAGGAAAATTTGACAGTATCGAACAAGTTGTTTGACGTCGATAAAGCAGCACGACTGTCAATGCCCTAAATAATGTTAATAATTAATTTTAAAAAAATTAAGTGTGGCGTTGATGTGTGTAATTAATTGTTTTTAGTTTTTGTGTAATAAGTTGCTGTGCATACAAGTCATAACACCTCAAGTATGAAATAGTTTTAACCAATGTAAACTAAATATATAATGAGATTACCAACCACTCTTCAAGTTTGATAAATCTTAGGCGAAATGTCACTTGCCGTTGACAACTCTTTTAAAGACATAAATATAATTTGAAGAATTTAATTTAATGATCTATACCCAAAAAAAAATTCTCAAATATATGTATATATATGTATATATATATATATATATATATATATATATATATATATATATATATTTAGTTGGTTATTTTCTTGGGAATATGTTTCATTTTTATATTGAAACTACATATATAAAGTAGTCATACTTATTGTATATATATATATATATATATATATATATATATATATATATATATTTTTATTTTTCAGGACGTTTCGATTCTTTCGAATCTTTTTCAACTGATGCGGATGCTATAAAAATGTACATTTTTAATATTATTATATATGGACAAAGAGGTTAAAAACTTACCATTAAGAACAGAGATTTTTGTTTTAAACCAAAAATTAATTACATCACAAACCAATTGTAATCACTCACTCTTTTGTATATTCACTTTTTAAAAGTATTTTTAAAAGTCCAGACAACTCTTCCTTGACACTGGTAGTTGTATTACCTACAATATCGATATCATCAGCGAACGCCAATATGATGCGCGGACCTTGATTTCTAAAGAGGAGCGTTTTTGTGTTGGTTTTTCGCACGATGCTCTCCAAGGCGACGTTAAAGAGGAGTAGAGACAGCGCATCGCCTTGTTTAAGACCACTCTTGATTGTAAAGAAGGTTGACAATCTTCCTTCAAGTCTTACTGCACTTGTAGATCCCTCTACACATGTTTTGGTGAGGTTAATTAGCTTCTTCGGTATGCCCAGTTCTGCCATGGCATTCCACAAATCCACTCTTATGATGCTATCGTATGCTTGTTTAAAATCTAAAAATAGCTGGTGCAATGTTTTGTTGTATTCCCAACATTTCTCTATTAATTGCCTAATCGTGAAAATCTGATCTACAGTTGAGCGGTTTTTTCTAAATCCACACTGGTAATCTCCTATTTGATACTCCACACACGCAGTCAATCGTTCTAAGATCATTAGAGAGAAGACTTTATATCCTGTGTTAATAAGGGATATACCCCTATAATTGGAGCAGCACGTTTTATCGCCCTTCTTAAGTATTGGTATTATCACATTTTCTTTCCAGGAGGTTGGTATTTTTTCTTCTTTCCATATTTGACAGATGAGTTGATAGAAAGCACGTTTCAAGGTTTCTCCTCCCTTTTTCGAACATTCTCCCGGTATAGTGTCGTTTCCTGGGGCTTTGTTGTTTTTAAGTTTTTGAATAGCTCGTGACACTTCTTCCACTATAGGTTCTTCTACTATGGGTTCGGCCGTAAGGTATGTATATTCAGGCCGGGCTTCATCTGCCTGGACATTCAGTAGCTCGTCAAAGTATCTTCTCCAGGTCTCTATCATTTCAGCCTCATTTATAATAAGGTTACCTTCGTCATTCTTTATTACTGTTCCAACTCTGGGTCTAAATCCGTTTTTTTATATCCTTTACCTCTTGGAAGAAACGTTTAGTTCTGTTGTTCCTTCTATTTGACTCTAGTTCTTCAAGAATAACTTCTTCGTATGCTCTTTTTTTCGCTTTTATTGTTTTCTTTGCTTATTTTCTGGCCTCGCTGTATTTCTGTGCATTTTGCTCATTTGGATCTTGCAGCATTCGTTGTCGGGCCTGGTTCCTTGACTTTAAGACTCCTTCAAAATCATTGTCAAACCATTTCTTCTTTTTAGAGCTCTTTCTTTTTCTTATGGTGGTTTCAGTACTATGTATAACTGAATTTTTAATTGTTTCCCACGTTTCGTCTACATTGTTTCGATTTGCTACAGATCGTAGTACACTCTCCAGAGTGGTTTGGTATGCAGTTATTTTTTGTGTCTTTGAAAGGTTCAGTGTTCCACCTGGGAATCTGTTCTGGCTTGTTGCTCTTATATATATATCTATATATATATATATATATATATATATATATATATATATATATATATATATATATATAAGAGCAACAGGCCAGAACAGATTCCCATATATATATATATATATATATATATATATATGTATATATATATATATATATATATGTATATATATATATATATATATATATATATATATATATATATATATATATATATATATATATATATTAGAGTGTGAGACCGAGAGAGAGAGAGAAAAACTATAACAAACATTTTTATATTTTAGATGGAATGACGGAAGAGGGCTGGTATAAAAATACTGTTTTAAAGATTATATTTGATGCAGTCCTAATCCCAAAATGCTATAAATTTGAAAAATTAAAGACGGAGCATCCGTCAGATATTTTCACATATCTTTTCTTTTTAGTCTAAGCATTGCTCATCTATCATTTCATACGTTCTTTGATCTTGGTAAGTGTGAAAGTCGTACGATTGATTCATGGCGAACACGTGAATCTGATAATTTATTATTTTATATTCAAATTTGTAGATTATAGATTTAATATTTTTACTCCATTCTGTTACGGGTGTGTTATACTTTTACAAGTTCTATTCGAACAACTAAATGAATTATTGAAACTTTTGGTTAAGATTAGTATGACAAATAAAGACTGTTCTTTATTTCACATACTTTAAATATTCTCTATGGAAGTGACATTTTTTATTATACTATTATAACATATTTGTTCTAAAAATATTCGCGAACAAATAAGTGCTTTATATGAGATTTTATTATATTTTCAAGTAAAATTGTCCAAATTTGTTTCGATAAGCTTGTGAATCTATTAAAGCACAAGGACTATGCTTAATGATTTCTATTATTTTGTTATAAAAAGGTTTCTTTACTGTGTCACCAAAGATCACTTTACAGGGTTTAACTCAAGAATTATTCAGTTTTCGATTTCTTGTTATATGACTATTACCTTTATTTCACGATGTAAATCATCTTTCGAAGTATCCTGATGCATTATCCGAACACCTTGTAAACTTAAGATTATTAAAATTTTATCTATCGATGGTTCTATAAAAATACTTTCTGGCACTAGTTTGAAGTATGAGTTCCTTTTTCTTATTTCTCTTTCTATGTTTATTTTTCTCGTCTGTTCATGTAGTTTCATAATATTTCTAGCTTTCCTATAGATGTAACAATCATTTCGTCAGATTCAGCATCCTGATTAATATTTCATCCGGAGGCCTTCTTATTTTTTATTTCATAAAACACTTCTTTAAGTTCCTGAGCATCAGTTGTTGTTAAATAAAATGACTTAGATACTAATAACTAACGTATTCACAATCATGGTACCTAAATACAGGGTGAGTCAACGATTAGATGAAGTAGGTTTGTGCCTTTTCGGTGAAATTAACAAAGAAACTATAGCATAAAGTTGTATTTTTTTAAATAGAACACCCTATATACGAATCATATTTTCGATTTAGCTTATAATTTTAAATCTTTTTTATTAAGGGTTTACTATAACAAAACTTTATAGTTTCTGAGATAATTAAGTTTAAAGAAAAAAAGTCACATTTTCAAGCATCAATTCAATCCTAAATAACGTTTTCAATTTTGTGACAAATATATTCAAATTTGGAATTTAGCAAGGCCAAGGACAAGTTAACATAATTTTTACCTAATATTTGCATTAAAAGCTACAGGGTGTTGAACACATCGGCTCAAATTTGAACAAGTTTAAATGAATAAATATCTTTTTTTTTAAATGGTACACCCTGTATATTTTCATGTTATTTAATAGAGTAATAAAAACCCTAAAAGTTTTGTTCAGTATATCCTATACCTATTTATAATAGTTTTTGAGATATTTCAGTTTTTCTTATTTTCCATACTTTTTTACAGAAATAGTCTTTATTATCATAGTAGCCATTTAAAATAATAAAAAGAAACTACAGAAACAAACAGAATGTGGTTAAATATGATGAAATACATTATTTGTTATATTACAACGGCAATAGTTTAATTAAACATAATGTGAAAAAATTAACACAACAGTAACGACAAGGCAAATACATATTTACTTTTATACTAAATTGAAACAAAAAAATTACCTATTAAATACTGAGATTAATTATTTCTTTTTAATAAGTGTTCGAATAAACGACCCTCTTGTGCAATGCACAAATTTAGTCTTTTTTGCAGATTTTCTCGGACCCTGGACAAAATTAGTGGCGTTATTGTTCTACAGGTATCCCTAATCCTGTTTCGCATATCTTCCACTGTTGTTGGTGGATTAACATAGACCTTATTTTTAATATAACCTCATAGGAAGAAATCTAATGGGGTGATGTCGCAAGACCTTGGTGGCCACTAAATGAAACCCCCATGTCCAATCCATTTTTGCGGATATCGTTGGTCCAAAAACGCACGAACTTCACGATGGTAATGCGGAGGCGCACCATCGTGCTGGAACCACATACTGTCGAGCTCATCCATATCGAGACCTTGAAGCAGTTGGGGTAGTTCTTCTTGTAGAAAGTTCAGGTAACTATGGCCATTTAGTGGTTCATTAAAAAAGGGGGGTCCAATAATTCGATTATGATGAACACCACACCAAACATTTAATGACCAGTGGTTTTGATGTTGCACCTCTCTAATCCAAAATGGGTTTTCTGTGGCATAATAATGCAAGTTGTGTCTATTTACGGCACCGTTACTTCTAAAAGTAGCTTCATCACTAAACATTACCTTGCATAATAAATTTGGATTTAATTGAATCTCCGCATTTATTGTACGACAAAAGTTTACACGACTTTCAAAATCCTGTCCATGCAATTCTTGGTGTAATTCCATGTGATATGGATGATACCTATATTTCTTGGTAGTACGATTAGCGGTGGATTGTGATGTTTCACATAATGCTGCTAACTGACGGCTACCAATATAAGGATTTTCCTGAACATTTAACAATACTTGTAGTTCTTTTTCTTCATTAGTTACTGGTTTGTTGACTACTTTACGTTTTGGATAATCAACAGTACCAGAAGAATGAAATCTTTGCATTAAGTTTTGAAAAGTATGGGTATTAGGCTGGCGTCGATCAGGATACTTCATTTTGTAAATTCTTTGAGCAAGAAGGCAATTTTTTTGAGCCTCTCCTATTGTATAAATCATATCTATTAACTCATTCTTTGGAAAATTCATTTTACAATATAACATGAATGCAAAAAAAACCAAACTACACTACATAAAAACCAAAAGAAGTGATTGCGGTTATAAATTTGACACACAGAAAAATGTTCTTTTACATTGTTTTTGCCATGGCTACTATGATAATGAAGACTATTTCTGTAAAAAAGTATGGAAAATAAGAAAAACTGAAATATCTCAAAAACTATTATAAATAGGTATAGGATATATTGAACAAAACTTTTAGGGTTTTTATTACTCTATTAAATAACATGAAAATATACAGGGTGTACCATTTAAAAAAAAAGATATTTATTCATTTAAACTTGTTCAAATTTGAGCCGATGTGTTCAACACCCTGTAGCTTTTATTGCAAATATTAGGTAAAAATTATGTTAACTTGTTCTTGGCCTTGCTAAATTCCAAATTTGAATATATTTGTCACAAAATTGAAAACGTTATTTAGGACTGAATTGATGCTTGAAAATGTGACTTTTTTTCTTTAAACTTAATTATCTCAGAAACTATAAAGTTTTGTTATAGTAAACCCTTAATAAAAAAGATTTAAAATTATAAGCTAAATCGAAAATACGATTCGTATATAGGGTGTTCTATTTAAAAAAATACAACTTTATGCTGTCCTAGTTTTTTGGCTCACCCTGTAGAGTCCTAAATATTTTTAAAATCTGCGTAAAAATAAACTGTATCAAACAATAAATATAGTTTCTTTGTTAATTTCACCGAAAAGGCACAAACCTACTTCATCCAATCGTTGACTCACCCTGTACAGTATTTCTTGTATCACTAAATGTTATTAGAAGAGACGTAGGAAAATCAAAAAAATAACAAGATGATATTAAAAACCATGTGATTATCAATGAACTTTGTGCTTTGATAAAACTCTTCCCTTAAATTTTTGCGGAGTAAATGAACAAATATAAATACGAATTCCATGTAAAAAGCAACTTAACAAGTTAATAAATTATTTATCATTTTTGCGTCACTAAGTACACTCGCTATTTTCCATCCAACTTTAAACGTCACATTTCCCCGTAATTTATTGACACGGATAACACAAACTACATACACAGCACGAAAAACTTCTCGCTGTAAATAATTGGACAAAGAACGCCAGTAAATAATGTCAGCGTCAGCGACACGATGTGTTTTTCGACGACATGTCGCATGTCCGTGTCGTGTCCGCGACAGTTTGTTCGCGGTCGTGATAGACAGCCTTGTTACGATATCATTACCCCATATGTAAAACGAACCATTGGCTAATTGTCGCTATTGAATGATTTATTATTTTTGGTGTTTTGTTGGCCGAATGCGCATTAACATGTCAAAGGTTATATTCAAGCTATGACCTTGATAAGTATGTTCGTTAAAGGCTTGTAAGAGTGATTTTTACTTTTACGTCATTTGATTTTGCGTTTTATGTTCGGAAAGTGTGGACAAACCCTATATTTTGATGGTACTTTGTGGCAGTTGCGTACCTTCAATAAATGTTTCTTATAATTACATCGTACCGTACACTGAGAGACATTATAGAGTAAAGGAGGATATGTATTACTTTGACACAAATTATAGAGAAATACCTGTAACAATCGTAGACTTATATAAAGCATTTGACCCAGTACCAACGATGAAACTTTGGAAAATCTTGGAAGACAGAAACATCAAACATACTCTTATCACAGTTCTTCAAAATCTTTATATGGAAACAAAATCAAGAGTGAAACTAAGGAAGATCATCGGCAAATTTCATACAAACAAAAATTCATTGAATGGAAGTCAAACTCGACAATACAACCGTATATATAATTTGCCGCCAATCGAGCAGTAATATCAAATAACAATAAGACATTGAATACAAGATGTGCAAGTTGATGTAAGAATATGAAAGATGACGTTTAAAGATCAGCACTCAGGAGACAAAATATTTCTGTACCAGTAGTAAACTCAGTGACTATTGAACGACAGTGCGGCAGTAATACATTGACTGACTGACTGACTCCGTAGCACTACAACCCAGGGTGGGTTTTGGCTGCCTCGACTATCTGCCTCCACCTGGAACGGTCTTGTGCCAGCTCCCTCCATTCTCGCTGGTCAACTTCAAGAATAGCTAGATCCTTGTGGATGTTATCTCTCCATCTAAGCCTAGGTCCTCCCGGTGGTCTTTTTTCTTGTGGTGCTTCCTCCCATACCCGTTTTATTAGTCGATCGTTTTGACTCCTTTGTATATGACCTGCCCATCGTAGTCTTCTGGACTTTATTTCTTGAATGATGTCAGGGCTTTGATATATTTGCGCAAGCTCTATGTTGCTTCTCATTCTGTGACGGCCTGTTTCAAGGTCTCGGTATGGGCCATATATTATGCGCAGGATTTTTCTCTCAAACCTTCTTAGCAGTTCCGTATCGTGGACTGTCAGGGTCCATGTTTCACTGGCGTAGATTGCTACTGGTCGTATTATTGTTCGATAAATTTCGGTTTTTGCCTTTCTAGTGATAAATTTTGACTTCAGCAAGGTTTGTATCGCAAATGTACATTTATTTGCTTGTGTGGTGCGCTGTTTAACCTCTTCCTGCATTTGTTTGCCGTTATCACTGCGCCCAGGTTCTTGAAAACTCGCACATGCTCAAAATTATAGTCATCCATGGTGACGTTCTGCCTGATTCTGTTTCGGGCGGGGTTGCGGGAGACATGCATATATTTGGTCTTTCCTTCATTTATTTGGAGCCCTATTCTCTGAGCTTATTTTTCTATCCTTACGAAGTTTTCCTTCACACTGACTGTGCTTTCTCCTATCGCGCCCATATCATCCGCGTAGGCCAAAATAAGTTTAGGGCCACTTGGCCCAAAAACCTCCGCGTCAACTGATACTGTTCTTACGGCTTTCTCCAGTGCAAGGTTAAACAGTACTGGCGACAAGGCATCTCCCTATTTTAATCCTCTGTTGATAGAAAATGTTTGGCTACACTCTCCTTCAATTTTGACACAGCTTTTTGCCCCCTCCAGGCACGCTCTACACAGTCTAATCAGCTTGTGTGGGATTCCAAATTCTTCCATAGCTTCCCACAACCTTATCCTAATAACACTATCATATGCTTGCTCGAAATCTATGAACAAGGTATGTAAGTTTTCCCGACATTTCTCCAGCATCTGTCTGATAGTGAACAGCTGGTCAACTGTTGATCTTCCGCTTCGGAAGCCACATTGGTAGTCTCCCATAATCTCCTCGGTATACGGAGAGAGACGTTGAAGGAGAATGCTGGAGAATAATTTATAGACGTGGTTTAGTAAAGCAATACCTCGGTAATTTTTGCATTGCATTTGATCCCCTTTTTTGTGGAGTGGAATTATTACCCCTTCTTTCCATTCATCAGGAATGATTTCTTGATTCCAAATTTGTTTGTAAGTAATACATTGTCAGGATTATAGCTATTTGGGATCGATATTTGATCCTTTTGAAACGAATACCAAAGGAACAGAAAACAGCATAATTGCAGCAATATTCACTTTTAGTGGAATCATATGGAGTAAAAATGTAACCGGTAACTCACGGAAAAATAAAAAGAAATTAAAGCTGTTGAGATGAACTCTATGAAGAATAACACTTAGGATAGCACGAGAAGATACGATCAGAAATGAAATACTGAGGATTGAAGGAACTGTTACAGATAATATAGAAAGGAACCAACTAATCAAGTGTGGACATATACAGTGTATGTTAAAAGTACGACTTGCTAAGCAAACAATGAAATGACAATCAACAGAATATTAAAGAAGAAAACGACTTAAAATATATACTAGAAAAGGCATTATTTTAACACAGAGTGTTAGTTAGCATTTTGCACTAATTTGATAGGGATGACAGAAAAAGATTCAGATAATGCATCAGACAGCGTTAGAAAACGTTCTGAAACTGACTAGGGCATACAAACGTTATCCTTGTAGTTTACTAAATGGACAATGCTGACAATATACTACGGAGGAAGAGTGTTGGTGGATTTTGATAAGGAAGTGGATCAAATTTTATAGCCTAGCCGATTCTTCTATATTACAGCGAGCAGTATATAGCGGCAGACAACTCAATATCACTACGAATGAGGGAACAAAAGAACCGGCTACTTATTACTAACCAGACCTAGAGAATCTTTCACCCTCTTCGTGGACGACACCTCAATGAAATCAACGGGGAAAATGCGAATATATCAGAGTCGAATTAATGGTTGATGTCTAGCTATTCAAGATCAGCTTATTTTAATAAAAATTTAAATATATTATTAATCCAGAAAGACTAATATCTATATGAATGTCAAACATCAGGAGCAATCCAGCAGATAATGGGATAATGCCAAGCATTTGCCGCATCAGGATACAAGGGATACAAGGGTTAGCAGAAACTTTTGCAGGCAGAGAAAGTGTTATATTACGAATACAGTGCGTTACGAGAAAATAACGAGTTCAAGCTGTATTGGGATCGAACTACGCCTACGAATCATCCATAATTCTATAAATAACCATGATACGAAAGAGCTTTCTGTTTCATGTGGGTTTGGGCCTTAGCGAACACCTGTATAGGTGGTATTAATAGTATTTCTCTTTGAATGGAAATTAATAAATAAATTTGATCCACTCTCAGTAATTCACCCTTCAGTTGTAATTAGTAAAGTTAAATAGTTTATATTAATAGCTTTAAGATGCAACTCTTGCTGTTTGTTGGTTTGTTAGATAGAGCGTCTTAAAAAATCTTACATAAAACTTAAAATATTTCTTAAGTCAAGATATAGCCATTTACATTTTCTCATTCTTCCATTTGTCTAAAACTTAGATTACATCACTAATATGCTAGATGTCAGTTAACATTGTAATAATAGGTGATTTTAATGTACTTTATATACGAGAAACGATTGCGATAAATCTGTGTTGATTTATCAGTTTCTTGACACTGATAATTTATCTCAGTTTAATACAATTCTTAAAAATATTCACAAAAATTTTTGTCTAATACTGAAACTGTATTTGTAGAAACAAGTGGAAGATTTATATCATCCTTCATTGTCTATGTCATTAAAAGTAAAATATCTACCTCTTTTGTATATGATTATGCTAAAGGTGACTTTAAAAGCATTAGAACCTAATTATACAAACTAGTTGGTACTAAATAAAAAAATTCGAACGGTATAGTTTGCGTCTCATTTATTCGAGATTGAAGGGTCACCAAATTTTTTAAATTTGAAAAATAAGTATTGAGCAATAAATTAAATGGATTTTTTTGTTTAAGTTATCATCAGTGTCTATTGACGATGCCTATTGATGTTTGTTTGAAGGTCATAGACAATGATGTTTCTTGTGAAGTAGTAGATATCTATTGGACTTCCATTGTCTTTATTTTTGTTGAATATCACGACCTTTCGGCTAGTAGTTATCTCTAGCCATTTTTAAGTGAAACTAAATAAATCCCTTAGCTACATGACTATTTATACTAAAAGTCAATGCAGTAGAGTGTGTCTGAGATGGGTGCAGTCATGCCTGCTACGGCAAAATCATATTTTTTTATGCTGCATTTAGTTTTAGTTTACAATTACTAAGAAGTGGTTTCCTCACTTTTCTTATATCTAAAGATGGTTTACCAAAACAACTCGGGTTCTGATGTATAACTGCGGCTTCTTTGAATTTCCGTTTTCTTCAATGTTGTTCTCGGTGTAGTATTTTAGCTTCAGACCATTTTATGTGGTGCCCATGAGTCCATCAACGTTGTTTTTAATTCAAATAACTTTCTGAGAAGTCGGCTCACTAGGGTCAAACCAAGAACTCAAAGAGACATGAAAAACTGTATATATCAGATACCATGCGAATGTGGCAATTCCTACATTGGCGAAACAAAGAGACCTCTTAACGTAAGGATCAAAGAACACCAAAAATGCACATCTCGAGGAGAAACAGAAAAACCTGGTGCCGCCAACCATGCTTGGACTCATGGACACCACATAAAATGGTCTGAAGTTAAAATACTACACCGAGAACAACATTGGAGAAAACGGAAATTCAAAGAAGCCGCGGTTATACATCAGAACCCGAGTTGTTTTAGTAAACCATCTTTAGATATAAGAGAAGTGTGGAAACCACTTCTTAGTAATTGTAAACTAAAGCTAAATGCAGCATAAAAAAAATATGATTTTGCCATAGCAGGCATGACTGCACCCATCTCAGTCATACTCTACTGCATTTACTTTTAGTATAAATAGTCATGTAGCTAAGAAATTTATTTAGTGTTACTTGAAAACGGCTAGAGATAACTACTAGCCGAAATGTGATATTCAACAAAAATAAAGACAATGGAAGTCCAACAGATATCTACTACTTCACAAGAACCTATTGATATTAATAACTGGTGAAAGTTGAAATTTTCTTTAATATCAGAGGATTCTGTAAAGAAAAGTGTAAAAACTAAAACCTCAAAAAAGGCAGGAGAGGATAATATTCCCTCATATATCTATAAAAGGTTGTTTTGACTTCTTGGCAGCCTCTATTTCTTATATTTTTCAAGTTATCCTTAAAACAAAAATTTTTCCCAGTAAATTAAAGACAACAATTTTCTCTCCCATATTTAAAGATGGTAAACAAATAAATATTGAAAATTATATACCAATTAATACACTAAATTCAATTTTCAAAGATATTTGAGATAATCCTTTCTGATGACATTGTAAAGAATATCACATATAAAATAGTAGAACAACAGCTTGAATTTGTAAGTGGAAAGTCCACAGTAACAAATTTATGTGTGTTTACAGTTCATGCCTCGGGGGCTATTGATGAAGGAAAGTAGCTGGATGCAGTTTATATTGATCATGCAAAGGCATTTGATAAGCTGAATCATTGCTGGGTAAGTTTGTCGAAGTCTGGCTTTTCTAGGAATGCATACCTCTTTATAAAAAATTATCAGTTTTTTACGGCAACATCTGGTATATTCAGGGTAGCAATCTAAGTTTCCTGTTATTTTTAATGTTGTTAAACTATTTACCTAATTGTGTTAAACATTTCGATGGTCTCTTTTTGCAGATGACTTTAAAATACTCGTATTTAAGAAAGTAATAAACAGTATAAGTAACGTAATTTCTTATAACAGTATGTTAGAAAGTTTATTATTTTAACCCCTCCAGAAAAGAAGGGAAATTCAATCTGTAATGTTTGTTTATGCTATTATCAATAATGTAAAGTTTGTTCTTTGGTTGATTACATAACTCTTCATGTACCCAAGATAGGATTAAGGATAAAAAAAGAAATTTTTTTTCCTATCTCTACTGGGTACCTATTCTCGTTCTTGAGAGAACGATCACTTGATGGAAAGTGGGCGTGGTTCTCACGAAAAAGTATGAAACCGTATTCTCGTAATTTTAAGCGATGGTCACATCCATCAAATCTTGAGAGAACTTGTTCTACTGGTCCGAACCAAGAGAACGGCGAGATTTTGAGCGAACGATAGTGTCATTCCTGTTATTATGCGGTATTTTTAGGTTATAAAAGTTCAAGAAAATTCATGATTGCTTTGAAAATATTGTAAATTGTATAAAATATTTTTGTTCGCAAATATACATATATAAAATGGGTATTGAGGAAGTAATTTTGAACCACGACGGACCTGAGGATGTCAGATTAACGAAAAAGCAAATGGTAAATTATAATCGTCGATTTCTACCACGGTTGCGTCGATTTGGCGATTTAAATGATTCAGAATTTACGAAGCTGTTTAGGTAAGTATCTATTATATAAATATTTGTGGAACTTGGCGGATTCTACTTCATTTAATTTATTTTACTGGCTTGGTAAAGATCGAAGAAGATATCTTGTACTAAAAATAACCCAATTTATAGAATTCTCAGGGCTCGAAAGGAGGCAACATCATCTTTTCCAGAAGGCATGGTAATATTTGGTAACTATAAAGTTAGCATATACAAGAGTAGCAAGTCATTAATGATTTTTTGACTTGGTTGGATTATACATATTTGTAATATATTTCCTGCTTTAGTTACTTTTAAAAAATTTGGAGAATGTTAAGCTAATATTAATCTTTCTGTTTAGATTTAGGTACCCATATTAATATAATTTTATTAAAATATAAATATTTGTAGGTTCTTGGATTTTTTGCGACTCGCAGCTACCACAAAATAACTGGGTTGAATATATTTCTGGAGTGAATCACCCAAGTGTCAGTTGGAGTATTGTAGAAGAAAAACCCAGATGCTTTAAATAGAGACGATGCTATTTCAGAGTGGATCTAATTGCTACAAAAATTAAATGAATTATGAGCTTGTCCAATTGGGTAATTTTCTATTAAATTGTAAAATATATACAGCTAGCAGTAATATGTATTTTGTAAACTTAAAATTTAAATGTAATTTGTTTTTTTTTAAAAAAAATTAAAACTGATGTTAAATAGATAATATGTAAGATAATTTTGAAATATACGAGATTTTTATAATGCTTTAGGTTTTATACTAATATTTTCTCTGGTATTTTAGGGTACATTGTTGTAATTACAAGATCAGTAACAAATGACCTAGAATTTGCGATTAGACTTTATAAATCATGAATATAAATGCTAAATTTCTTAGTAGTACCCATGATTCTTATATTTGGAATGAATCTAACATTTCCAATATAATGGAAATGATCTATAAAAGAAACCCAGATTCATTTTTCCTCATTAGAGATTCAGGTAAATTAATTGTACAGTAAACTGATAATTTGTTATTAATTTAGAATATATTTAAATATATAAAGAAAAGTGAACCATGTTTAATTTTTTTAGGATTTCTTTTAAGGTCATAGCCTTTGGAAGATATTTCACAACTGGGGACACCAGAGGAAAGATTTAATAGATATCTGTTCATTATGGAGTACCGTTGAAAGATGTTGTGGTGTCTTGAAGAATAAATTTAGATATTTTTCAAAAGATAGATAGATAATAATTTTTTAATGGGAATATATATATATATATATATATATATATATATATATATATATATATATGTATATATATATATATATATATATATATATATATATATATATATATATATATATATATATATATATTTCAAGTATGCAGAATGTATTTTATTGATGAAATAAATTTTTACACATTTCATTTTGTTTTTTTTACTTTGTATATTCATTCCCCGATATTTATGGGGAGTATTAAAAATAGCATTTTTACAAAAATAAGGGAAATCTTTCTTTTCCCAACCCAGTAGAAAATAAACTAAATTTGTATTTTAGGAAATGAAAATGTTAATTTTATTTCGCATGATATTCTTTACATCTTTGTAGGTGGTACTAATTTCACGTTTAACGGTTATTTTACCAGTAAAATATTTCGATTTGTGTTTTTACATATTTATTTTTTTCTCTATAAAACTCCCTTTCTAATTCTTTTCTCTCATTAAGAAAATTAAATAGGTTAAAAATATTAATTATTATATTCATTTTAAATTCGAATATTTGCTTGCTAAGTAGGGTTATGTCCATATTCACATTCTTTTTTAGGGTTAAATGCACAATTTATATGGTTACATACACTATTGACGCGTGGCAACATAGCTTACTAGATTTTGTTTTCGATCTCCCATCACATCCTACGAGAATACGGTAATACACGATCGAGAGAATAACCGTAGGATGGGATTGTCCCTATTCTCTCAAGAGAATGATCACTTCCTATGAAGAACCAGAATAGCTACCCTGGTAGTGGTGTTTCTCCAACGAATGTGCAACACACTATATAATTGACTTTTTTAATTGTACAAAGGAATTGCTATTGAAGCTTATGCAGTGATCTTTAGGTTCATCCAGGTTCTATACTTTCTCTGTTCTACGTTTGTTAAGTCTGTTATATTTTCTCCTACCTATAATTATCTTGTAGCATGTAAGGTGTTCGTAAGAGTGTTAATAAATAAATATTGTTTTACCACTTCAAACTCATAAATTTTTATAATTTTCAAAACAAAAACTTTTATTTGTATACGTAACCCGATCCCGTTTTTACATTGACAAACTTGTTTTCAATATTTTAAGGTTCGACTATATCAACAACTCGTTGATTAATATCGGACTTTTTAATGACCGTAATAACTAAGAGTCGGCTGACATAAAGTCCCAAGTGTTCTATTTTCCGCTTCTATCGTCAAATCCCCCGCATGCGAGAGAGTCAGCAATAAATAATAATTTTCTCTATCTATCACCCGGACCGTCCCATTAAACGCGTCACTTCGACAAGAAATACGGCCGTAGAAATATTAATTGTGAATTATTTTCATGTAGTTCTAGTCCTGGCCGGTCGTAAATCTGGAAGAGCAAAGACGAAACATCCGTCAGGGATCTTTTCTGGCTCTTTGATCCCAGAAAGCGAGGATATCATGTGATTGATTTATGGGTGACACGTGATTTATATTGGCAATTTGTAAATAGAATTGTCGTTTCATCGTTGTTGTCTGTGCTGAATATTTTAACCTGAAAGCAAAGCTAAATACTTAAAAAATGTATTTGAATAACGAGTATGAAGTATCCACATTTCTGTATCTATTTATATTGTTAAATATTTTCATTTCAAAATTTTTTAACATATTCTGTATATTGTTTAATATTTGGGGCGTTCTACTTTTCTACCGACAATGACGTGTCCCCTCCGGAAACAAAATCGGTATTCTTCCAAAATTGCAGTTTCTCAAATTTTATTTTGACAAGCTTTTTTTGGACAAAAAAGTCATTATAATAATACTAAAATTCTATTTTTATTGTTTTTGCTCTTTACAAAATCATTGTGACATAGTATTCGAAATGTGTGACAGAGGTGTTTTACATACAAATAAAATGTGTCTCTTTGCGCCGCCTAATGTTACAAAATGCTCTCGCTTAAAAAAATCATATAGAACCCTTTAATATAAAATTATTTATTGAACTTCTGAAATATTATCATTAAATTTATAAGAATAAAATAAATGTAAAGGTTCATACTATTAAACAAAAAAATATTTTATCGTTGGGTCCGGCTGTATATGTTTTTTCTTGCTATCTTCCGTCACGCATTTTGCAAAACAAAAAACGCGCTTTAGCTGTTTGACCTTCAACACTAAGCAACAGAACGGTTTCCCCTCCCCCCTTGGCCTCACGCCTTGAGGCTCCACCCGGGAGCGAGCCGAGTTAGCCGCCCGCAGGTAGTGAACAGAGGTGCGTGTATTTATTCGGCGACCCCTCTGTCACGTAAGTTACTACTTTGAAATCTTATTGTAGTTCCCATTTATATACGTAATATTATTGTTTGCCAGTAAATCTGTCATATTCACCCACTTTTACGAACAAATCGTAATTAGGTGAACGCTGAGATCCTCGAACATTATTATTTTACACCTCTGTCACGAGGCACCTCTGTCACAAAAAATCTGTGACGGAGTGGCATAACTCGTGACGGAGTGGTAATTTTTGTCTGGAACTTTGCCTTGATTGATTTTCACAGTAGTTAATTAATGTTTTTTGTGTTCTATACATTACATAATCAATTATTTTATTCATTTAAGGTATTACCATCAGGGTATTTAAAAAATGGCATTATCTGCGACGGAAAGGCAGCGACGTTGTCGTGAAAAAAGGAAACAAGACTCCGAAAAAGTTGCAGAAGATATGACACCAAGAGAACACAGACAAATGAAAAGAAAATGACAAGTTAAAAACTACAAGAGAAGAGAACATAAAGCTTTGTAGGACGTTTTAATGAATACTCCGGCTTCCACACATGTTCCTTCAAGCTCCAGGTCACTTCCTTTAAATTCTAGATCTCGTTTACTGACTCCAGCATCATCCGCTGCTAGCGCAAGGGGAAGAGAAAAAGTTAGACGAGACAGATTGAGCAATACAGATTTGAAAGTTCAACCTGGAATTTTTTTGAATCTGGTCACGGTAAGGGAGCAGCTGACGGTATAGGAGGATCTATTAAACGTTTAGCTGACCATTTCGTCGCCAGTGGACACGACATTGTTGACGATTTACAATTTTATGAAGCACTTAAAGACCGCAGTAAGATAAAGCTGTTTTTAATGGAAATTCCAAATGGAATTATTCCGTTGAAAGGCACTATGGACGTCCACCAACTAGTGGCTCAGCAACCTGGAGTGCTGAGCTACCGAACATTGAGTTGTTTGTGCAACAAATTTTGTGATTGTTACAATTTGAAGACTTATCGCTCATTGCCTGAACATGAGCTAGAAGTTAGCGACAGCCCAACCTCAGATTTAGAAGAACCACTGGCTGATATAACCAACATAATTAGAGTTCCTACAAAGAGATTTTATGAGACTCTTTATACTTCTAATTCAGAAGATGAAGATGGTCAGCCCCTTGTTAATCTGAGAAAAACTGTGCACATAAAACCGGGTACTTCATATGACCTGTCTGTAGACAACATCCACCCATTATTAATAAAAAATGGTACACATATGTTAGTAAAAGTACCCAGTAAAAACAAAGTAGAGTACACCTACTTAGGAGTTGCAAAAAGTTGTGTGGATGAAGATGAAGATGTTCGGGTGATGTTTTATAAAACTGTTGATGACACTGGAAAAATATTTAAATTAGTAAAACCAGATGTGATGTTTGAAAAATTGATAAAAATAATTCCAAGTCCTAAAGAAGTCAAAAGAGGAAGGCGTGTTTATTACGAATTTGTTGAACCAATAGAAGTATTTGAACAGTAGAATAAGAGAAAAGAGAAGATTAGTCTGATTTTACGTGTACCAAAGGATGGTTCTACTAAGAAATAATATTTTATGTAGCATTATAAGAGAAGTATTATGTTTTGTTATCGGTTTAAAAACTTTAGAAATGTTAAAGGATTAGGTTCAAATAGTGGCTAATTAATATCTACCACTCTGTCACAATTTTGTCCCTCTTGTAATTAAACGTCGAAGTAGCATATGATTCAGTTTAATGAAAACATATACTAAAATAACGTATTATAATATTATATATTGACCATACAATGTATGAACAGAATTTCAGCTATGTTTATTGCAATTATTTGCAAAATATTTCAAAGTTTGTTGTCTTAACAAGCAAAAATGTGACAGAGTGGTATTAAATGTCATTTTTTATATATTTCTAATAAGATTTTCGATAAATCGAGCTAAATAATAATAAATGCTTATATTCTAGTTAAGCAAAGTTAAAAAAAAACTGAACACTTGATTTTACATAATAACTAATAAATTATTTTTTTTTGTGACTGAGGTGTTTATTTTTTCTTACTATTCCGATAAAACTTGAAATAAATAAAAGGTATAAAATAAAACTTCGATTGCATTATTCGTTTCTGAAATCTCCGATAACTAGACAATAATTTAAAATACATTTTATAAAAGAATATACACTTTTATTTTTTTTACAGATCTAAAAATTTTTCACTCAGATTGTCGGTAGAAAAGTAGAACGCCCCATTTAAAATTTCTAGTATTCAGTACAGGGATTTTTGAAAATATTCAACCGTACGGCTTTTCACAAAGTTAGTATGCTAAATAATGAGAAGAATAAAAGTTATAAACCATAGACTATTTAACCTAATATGCGATATTAACATCCAGTGCAGAACAAAAATCAATGTAGGACATATAACAACGAATCTCCCCAGAACAGCTGGATACAAAATGGGAAACACATTCTTCCATACCGTCTGCTATGCGGACGATGCTATTCTTATTGCAGACTCTGAAGATAATCTTCAAAGACTACTGCACTCTTTTAATACTAAAGCGAAAGAATTAAATATGCCCATCAAGACCGAGAAGACCAAATGCTTAGTAACATCCAACGAACCAATACGGTGCAAGTTGGAAATCAACTCCAAAATTGTCGAACAGGTAAATCACTTCAAATATCTGGGAGCAGAAATAACAAGCCATGGAAACCTTTTTAACGAAGTAAGAGAGCAAACAATGAAAGCGGCTAGAATTTCGGGATGCCTAAAAGAAACTGTCTGGAAGAACAAATACCTTAATACCGAAAGCAAAACTAAGATATATAAAACGGCTCTAAGACCCACCATAACATATGCGGCAGAAACAAGACCAGATACAGGCAGAACTCTACAAATGATGAGAACAGTCGAAATGAAAACATTAAGAAGTATACAAGGCAAAACTCTACACGACAGAATATGGAATGAAGATATCAGACAACAATGCGGGATACAGGACATAGGAAGATGGGTTAGACAAAGGTGAAGATGCTGGAATAAACATATAGGGAGAATGGTGGACGGTAAACTCGTTAATAGCGCAAAAATGAATAACCAAGTAGGAAAAAGATCACGGGGAAGACCACTAAAACGATGGCGAGAATGCTGGACTTCATTTTCTGGGGAAGACGTGATGGCAATGAACAGACAATAGCCTACTAGCATGGTTGTTCTGAAAATTTAATTAAAAAGTCGGTGTCAAATTGCAGATCATGGCTTTTCACATATAGTCTGGTAAAATTGTGATTTTATTTTGAGTATTCCTTTTTTCTATCATTTGCCTTGCAATTAATTAACTGTATATTTATTTTAGCCAGATTAAGCATTTTTTTTAATGTGAAAGAACTAAGCATTCACTGATCTCAGTCCCTGAATATTATAGGTTTATATTTTTGGTAAATCTGATTATGAATTATTTAATTTTTTTTATATATGCATAAGTAGTTTTTTATTATTGTAATGAACCTGCTGTTGGCTCACTGCTTGATAGTTTTGTGTAAATAACTAAAGTCATATTGGAAATTTTACTTGTGAATCTTCATCACATAATTACTTCTACTCGAACACAGTAGTTAGAGCAAGCGACTACTCTAAATGATTGTTTAATTTTGGCTGTTTAAGTGAATATTTCTTTTCTTATTAATTTATAGTTTACCTTAATGTTTTTAAAATTTTTAATGTAATTTCTTGATAATTTAGCGAATTAATTTTTTTGTCGTTTGCTCTAACAGGAAAATATTTTATTTTAGGCATTGCTATGGTTTCTGAGTTTACCCGACCAAAATTCAGTGGCGCCTTTTAAAAATACCCACCCCTATTCTACGGCATAGGAACTAGCTTGACACTTTGCTTACTGGTGCCGCCTCTAGCCTTCAGTTCTGCTCTGCTCGCTCGAATTAATCCTCCTAGCGCCTTTATATCAAATACCCGAGTAGCACATTCATAATAACCAGTTCAAAAAATTAGGATCTTCTCTACAAAATTATTTAAGACGAATTGTGTACTGGAGTTTTTGTGGGTTATCGTGCTGAACAAGTTGAATTTTATGTGGAAATAAGCGAACATGTTGCAGTATTTTAGTACCTGTTGTTTTAAATAAGTTTCCTTCTAACTTGAAAGGAATTTATTAAAAAAATAATAAACACACTTTTATAAAACCTTTGAAGCTGTCGGATAAACTTTTATATGAAAACAGTTTTAGCCTTTAAGATATTATTCATTCATTCATTCATATCAGCCCGTTTTCATCCACTCCTGAATGTAGGCCTCTTCCATATTTTTCCATTTCTGTCGGTCCGTAGCGATCCCCATCCAGTTTTTTCCGGCAATTTTCTGGATGTCGTCACGCCATCTCTTTTGGGGCCTGCCAACACTTCTCTTGTTCTCTCTTGGCCGCCATGCTGTTATCTTGTATGTCCATCTGTCTATGTCATGTCTTGCGATATGTCCAGCCCATCTCCATTTTAGCTGCGCTACTCGTTGGCTCACATCTGTTATTTTCGTTCTTCTTCTGATTTCTTCATTTGGAACTCTATCTCGTAAACTAATTCCCAGCATAGCCCTTTCCATTGCTCGTTGTGTAACCCGAAGCTTATCAGTGACTTTACATGTTAGGGAGGTTGTTTCAATACCATAAGTAAGAACTGGCAGGATGCACGACTCGTAGACTTTTCTTTTCAGACTTATGGGGGTGTTACTGGATTTAAGAATGAATCCGAGTTTGCCAAAAGCTGCCCAGCTGAGACTTATTCTTCTAGGAATTTCAGCCGATTGGTTTTCCTTCCCTATTTGTATTTTATGACCTAGATATATGTATTCTCTTACGTTTTCTATTATTTTATCTTCAACTTGTATTTGTTCTAGACTTATTATTTTTGTTTTTGACAAGTTTATTTTGAGTCCTATCCTAGCTGATGCTTGATGAAGTGCTTGTATCATACATTGGAGTTGTTCTGGTGAATCACTGATTATAACAATATCATCAGCAAATCTTAAGTGGTTTAGTCGTGTTCCGTCTATGTTAATTCCCTTGTCATGCCAATTCAAGCCCTTAAATACATCTTCAAGTGCCAACGTGAACAATTTTGGAGAGATTGTGTCCCCCTGACGTACGCCTCTTTTTATAGGTATCCTCGAGGTTTTTATATCCTCGTCTATTGTAACTTGCATGTAAGCGTTTTCATATATATGCTGAATTAGAGCAGAGTATCTTGAATCAATCCGAGCATTGTCCAGTGCTTTGAGAACTGCCCATGATTCGATAGAATCGAACGCCTTCTGGTAATCAACGAAAGCCAAATGCAGAGGTATATTATATTCCGTGGTTTTTTCGATAAGCGTATGTACTGTCTGTAGGTGGTCTATTGTACTGAAGTTCCTGCGAAATCCGGCTTGTTCTGAAGGTTGGTATGCGTCCAACTTTGGCGTCAGTCTGTTAGTTATTATTTTTGTAAGAAGTTTGTACAAGTGGGACAGTAAGCTAATTGGCCGATAATTTTCTATGTTATTTCTATCGCATTTTTTGTATAATATGATAATATCTGCGTTTTCCCATGCCTCGGGTATTTTTCCATACATTAAGCACTTGTTCAACAAAATTCTCACGCTTTCTCTTAGTTGTTCTCCCCCTATTTTTAACATTTCGGCGGTTATACGATCCTCGCCAGGGCTTTTATTATTTTTCATTTGATTAAGCGCTTTCATTAACTCTGCGGTATTTATTTCGGGCATCTCTTCTGAACCGACATTTCTTACTTCCTTTCTTTCGTAGTAAGGACCTTGAGTTTTTTGACTGTATAACTCTGTATAAAAGTCCTGGACAGCCATCGTGATTTCCTCCCGGGTACTAACTAATTGGCCTTGTTTAGTTTTAAATCCGGAAATTTTTCTCTGGCCCCTACCCAATTGAGATCTGAGAACCTTCATTGATTTGTTAGCTTCTATCATGTCTTTAATCACTTTTGTATTATGCTTTCTTATGTCCCTCCTTATGTTTTTGTTAATTTCTTTATTTATGTCCCTATATTCTTCACAGTTTCGGTCCACATTTCTTCGTTTTTCTATGAGGTTCTTGGTATACGGACTGATTTTACTACTTTTTTCTTTATTTTTAAAGTATATCTTTTTTGTTGCTGCTCGTATGCTATTATTAATGTGTTGTGTTAATTCATTGATGTCCATTTCTTCCTGGTCTTCTTTACTTTTAAGTTTATTCTTTGTTACGTGTTCGAATTTTTCCTTGTTTTGTTTTAGTATTTCGTTTGTTGGAATGGGTTTTCTTCTTCTCAATTTATTTCTTTCCCATCTGGTGTTAATGGTAATTGCAGCTCTGATCAAGCGGTGATCGCTATTGGTGTCGAATTGGTTAAGGACAGTGATATCTTCGCAAATGTTTTTTTGGTTAGTTATAATATAGTCGATTTCGTTTTTTGTGATACCATTCGGGCTTTTCCAGGTCCATCTCCTATTTAAAGGTTTTTTGAAGAAAGAATTCATACAATACAAGTTTTCATTTCTACAGTAGTTAATCAGCATATCTCCTCTGGAGTTTCTCTGACCCAGACCAAAGCGACCTATATTTGGGATATTGTTGTTGTCGTCGTGACCAATTTTTGCATTAAAGTCTCCCATTAATATTATGAATTTAGCTTTTTCTCTCGTTTTTGCTGTTGTTATGTCCTCATATATCTGTTCACCCTCTGAGTCTTCTGAAGCGCTTGTTGGGGCATACACCTGTATTATCTGAATGCTATACCTTTTATTAATTTCTATTGCTATGTAGATAACTCTGTCAGACATTGCTTGCCTCTTTGTTACTTTGTGTTTTAAACGTTTATTAACAAGTATTGCCACTCCTCCTTCGTAGTCCTTTATTTCGCTATTATTTTGATATAGCAAAAGATATTATAGCTGAGGATAATTTAAAAAAGCTAATTTATAAAATAGTTCTGATAAACAGTATCTCTTATTTCTTAATAAATACTAAAATATGTGCAATGTTTATTTTTTCTCTCCCACTTTTTCTGCTGTTCGAAGAAACACTAAAAATGGAAATAACACTCATACACTGCATCCCGAAACCATCAACCCTGTCAGAAATCTATAAAATATTGACATCGATATCTAAAAGGTTAAAACGTGGTAACTCACAATGACCAAACTGATGAATCGACTCCCTTGACTGATTTATGTCGAATGCGGTAAATTGTGTGTAAATGGATTCGGCCAAATGCTATGTCCGGAATATGGGCTTTTGGCTATCTTAAAAGCTGCGGGTTGGCTGGGGAAAATATTACCAAAGAAATGATAACATTCGTATTTATTATTACGGTGCCAATGGTATTTAAAATCTTAAAAGGTCAGCTGGAATATGATAAATTATTATTTAAAAAAAAAACGAATTTAAGAAATTGCACTCGAGAGTAAAAAGTAAATTAACAACTCTTTTTTATTTGAATTAGTTTAATATTTGTAGATTTACTTTTATTGGTCAGATAAAGGAGTGAATATATTGTGGTTGTCGTCAACTGCCGAAAAAATATATAGGAATGACAAGCCAATTATTAAAAAATCGGCCAAATAGACCTAAATACACCAAAAACATTATAATTTAGACGCAATATATTCTTTTAATAACATTAAAAATGTATATATCTATAAATGCCTTCTTGGCTTGTTGATATTAATAATTAGTTTTGACGAAATTTCAAGGTGTGTAAAATTTGCTAAAGAGAAACTATTAAATAATTACAGCCGGATTTATTGACATGATTTAAATTTAAAACCACCCTAAATTGACAGCAGAGGGCTTAAACTGACAAGACCAACAATAAGTCAAGCAAGTTTTAAACCCTAAAAATACAGGAATGAAAAAATCATTTTATTTTACTCTTGAACCGGCAAAAATGGGGAACTTTATTTATTTTCGGGACACAACTAATTTTCTTACATATTTGAAGGCTTTATTGCAAAGTTCTTATCCTTAATATCCCGATATAAGCATTTATTTGTTGACATATAACATAAATTATGACAATATCATAAGCAAAACAAAACTGGCCGACTATAAGATTTAAATTTTATGGCAACTAGATCGGGTTTAAATTTTAAATCTGGCTGTAAATGTCTTCGTTTTTGTGCAATGACACCTCAGCAATATTTATACATTTGTCAATATTATTCTGATTAATTATATCATGAAATTAATGTAGCAAAAACATAACAAAACTTTAAATAAAAGATGATATTATAAATGAAAAAACTTATACATATTTTGAATTAAAGATAAAGCTAACAACAAAAATATCAGTTGTTACAAAACAAAGCTGCTCTTATTACGCTTGTAACTCATCTAATCTATAGAAAGGTTTCTTACACAAAAAGATTTTTAGGACATACTTTAATCTATTTCTTGGTGGCATATGCACATTTTCAGGTAGAGAATTAAAATTTTTTTGACAGAAAACTCGATACTTTTCTGCAAATAACTAAAGTTATGACTTTTTTGAGATTAGAGTCGAAATCTGGTTTGATGAAATTAAATAAATTCAGAATTTAGATACATCCAACCCAAAAATATGTATTTGTATAAATGTTGGAGAGTATAATTATTAGTTAACCTCAGTCATTTTTTTTTGCACCATTTTTTTGAGTTTTCGGCCGAAACCTGAATAGATGGTGTGTGACTCAAATACGTATAGTTATGTTGTTTTCATGGATGGACTTTAAAATAACCATTTTATGTTTTTAGCGAAAGTTTAGTGGCTCATATTCCTTTTGAGGTTAGGGTCAAAAAATGACTTACGTGATAGAGTTGAAGACAGAGAGAGAGAGAGAGGATTTATACAAATAGTCAAGTAGAATTTGTTGCTTTTGTTATGTATCTGTATTATAACGAGAATGTCTGATAATTGAAGACAACATTCGAGAATTTTTTTTTTACCTTCAAAGACTTTCTTGGCTCAAATAGAAAAACGTGTGTAAAATGTTTTATCATGTCCTGTCTGTCTGGCCGGCAGTATACTTGTCGCTACTGTAATGCGTAGACAGTAGATCCAGCGACGCCAGCTATCCGCTGACCTTTAACCATATCCTTTCTTTACCTTTTAAATGTCCCTCTGCCCTGACCTACTTACACTCAATTCCTACATAATTCCTTAGGAGCCACTTTCTTTCAGCTTTCCGACTGGACCCGGCAACGAATAGATCCAGGGTTTCCCTCAACCAATCGTAGGAGGCGATTAAATGGGGAGAACTTTTAAATTTCAAATAATGAAATGTCGACTGCAAAACATAATGTACCCAGGTAGGTAGGACCCATGGTCCACAATCCCACACTGCAGAAGCGGTCTGCTCCACGGATTCTGGGGGGAGCAACATTTCGACATCGCAAACTTCAAGTGGCAGGGTGTTGAGGAGGCGAACCCCTGTCGCACAAGAAACTACAGCCCAACAACAACATGAGAGCTAAACAACAACGAGAGCTCCACCCTCCGAAGGTGCTGTGCAGGCACCTCAGCCAGCGCTCACTCAGGTGGGACTTCCGAGACAGAGCATGAAATGGACAACATCCATGAATGAAACAGTAATGCGCATTTTTTATAGGGTGACTGAACTGGAACGAGAAACAGACAACAACTACATGCCAAATTTTGCAGGGAGTACCCACACATGCAAGTGTCCCAGCAGAGAATAGCTGACCAATATAGAGTTGTTCTCCGAAAAAGCCTAATTCCTGAAGCTGGGCTTAATAGCATCAAAGAGGAAATTGAACGTGAGCTCAGAGGCACTGACAAGCATGCCAAGTTGTAAACCCATAGGCGATTGACACTTCGGTAACTTTACATGTTAGTAACAAGCTGAGAAAAATATCATCAGCTCAAGGAAAAACTCTTCATTACCTACTAATAGAGATTTTGACTATTTTTGGGAAAGTGATTAAAACATATTTAATATTATTTTTTTTAATACAACAAAACTTCAAAAATGATATATTTTAAATTTTGTTTAGAGTTTCGCTCTAAAGAACCAATACTTGTCACTTGACCGGTATATTGTCAAAGACTGATAAACTGACAAGGAAACATAAAGTTTTTCGTAATTTTTGGAAAATGTGAATTCATCTAGCCCTCAGGGATCCGGCACTTGTGTCCACACAATCTAAAATATATTTTTGTGAAGATCATTTTGATGTAAGTTTTGATAATATTTGTTTATTTTTCTTATATTAAAAGTTATTATTTTTCAAATTTTCAAAGATAAAAATTGAAATTTTGAGGTTAGAATAAAGTAATAATATATTTTACTTATTTTATTTTAGTTTTCAGCTTATAATTACATATGATTACACTTATGGATTCATTATCGGTTGCGGAAATAACAATTCTTAGTATATTACTTACGTAGAGGTCTTTACATTTTTAAATTAAGCAGAGTAGAAATTTCTGTTTGTTGCGAAGAAATTGGCCACCATAAAACAATCAGATTCAAACTGTTTACCTTAATGAATTTATTTTCCATCATGGGAAAACTCTCAAAGGAAGCAGTAAGAAAATTTCGAAGAAATTGCATAGAAATCACTATAAAATAATATTAATCTAACAATGTAGCCTTTGATAGCGATGAACAAGTAACGTCATGCACTTTGATTGGTGTTCGTTTTTAAGTGACTTGAGAGTGATTTAATTACATTTTAATGATTAAATAAAAATTACATTCCTTGAAAATAAAGGAAAATATTGTGTTTTTTAGGATTTCCATTATGGGAACAACTGTTTCGTGGCAAAATTATATTTTTATTTGAAGTTTAAAGTAAATATTCCTGATTTTCATAAGCTTTGGTTCTTTTTTCACGATTTCCTTCTCATTATGTTGCTTTTTTTTATTATATTCCCGTGTCCGTCCTAAAGCCGGATGCACTGCGACCAGAGTAGGCCTATTGTGCTCACCCTAGACATTACAGCCACTCTGTCAACCTAGCCCCCTGGCTCAATCTGTACAGTCCTGCTATTTTATTCAACCGAAAGTTTGTTGTCTAAATCTCACCAGTGACTCACAGTCACATATGATATGCTTCACCATTTCCTCGGCTTGTCCACATAGTCTGCAGCCGAGGTTTCCGTTATATAAATTCATTCTATTCAGATGTACTTTGACGGCCATGGGTCCCGTCATTATACCCGTAATAGTCCTTAATTGGTTTCTACTCATTTGTAGTTATTTCCTTGCCAGTTTCGGGTCCGGATTCCCAATAAATAGCTTGCTGTGGTTTAAACCCTGTCTGATCATCCAGTGGTTTTTGTGTTCTGTTTTGATCCATTTTATGACTGCTTCCCGGGCCGCGCACTGCGGCACCCCAAAGGCCGGTTCTGGACCCATGTATTGAGATGCCGACCCTGTTCTAGCCAGCTCGTCAGCTTTTTCATTTCCATGTATGCCTTCGTGTCTTGGTACCCACTTTAACATAACACTGTTGTCTTTTGCCAGAATTTCCAGCTCACTCTGATATTCCCAAACCAGCCTCGATGATACCTTTTTGGCCCTTGAGGGCTTTTAGGGCTGCCTGGCTGTAATGAGGATTTGCTTCCCTTTGTAAGCTCTCCTGTTTATCTCGTCTGCGCACCGTAAGATTGCGTATATTTCTGCCTGGAATACTGTTGGGTATTTCCCAAGGGGAAGGGTAGCCCGTATATCCCAGCTCCAGTACCCCCACTGGTTTTTGAACCGTCAGTGTACCAGATACTTGCACCCGAGAATGTTTCCGGTCTTTCTCTTTTACTTGTCATTCGATTATCTATTGTGACTTTAAAAGGTATATTATAACGGTAGCTCGAGTTCATATGGTCCGTGTCCATTTCCAACTCAGGGCTCCTGATTTTTTACATATGTTTTGTGTCCTGACATAGTCTTTTGCGATTTTACTGTTGCATTATGTTGCTTACTACAAATTTATCAAAAAAAAATTTTTTTTTCAAAAATCAAGTGACATGATGCGAAATTTCATTTAATCCTCGGTCTTTGTCACCGAACCATCATTTAATGAGAATTATCATCCAAAATGATATTTTTGTTTCATTAAACTTACTTTTATCAAAACGAAGTTATTTTATTGTTACCAATGTTGATCGCTGCAGCAACAGCCACATTGCCAAAACCATCAAAACCGCCAATCAATGAACTGTTTATTTTCGGATTTATCCAGTGAGGCTCGTCTAGTCGCGTGCATCGGGGTGCAAAGATCGGGTAGTAAATTTTCATTTTTACCGTTTCCTTTTTATTGAAATTATGCGGTTATTTACTGCCATTAAACCGGATAGAACTATTCGATATTTTTGATTTAATGCGTTTTCACTCGGCTTTAGTCCGCTATGTTTTGTCAAAATTATGGATACGTATCGTTCAACGAGTTTTGGATTTGGCGTACTAGTGAAGTATGCGGTTATTTTAGATTTATTAGGCTGGATTTAGTAAAGTATTTCTCATAAATCTGGGTATTTTTGCTTATGTGTGATTAATATCAACAATCGACTATAAATAGTAACGGTTTGAAAGAGCTATTACATTTTCAAATGGTAGTTTATTTCCTAGTTGCTGTGGCATATCGTATTTATCTATCTACTAGTCACTTATATCTAGTGGAATGGAATTGACCACAAATTTTATGGCTCCACTAGTTACTATAATATTAGCAATACATGGTTTCGTATTTTCTTATTGAGTCTGTTTTCACAGAATTGATGGAAAAAATGAAAATATCAGAAAAAAAAGACTACAGATTGAATGGTATAGTAGGGTTGAGAAGTCCTTACACGGTAGCCTAGTGACTTATTGTGTGGCTTGTTCTATATATTTAATGTGAATAGTTTAGTTGCCCCAAAGAGATTTAGCAACTTGTTTACTAGTTTATGCTCTGGGTATAAGGCTTCCAAATGGAGCCCGTGAAAGTAAAATTTTCGCCAATTAGAAATACATTTTTACGGTTTCATTTTAAAAGTATCAAAAATGAAAAAAATGATCATTCGAAAAATGGTTTTTGGTTAAATCAATAAACACCATGCCGTTTTCGTTCCAAATAAAGCAGCTAAAAAAAGCCTTACCCATTTGAAAACTCGTTCTTTTGATATATATATATATATATATATATATATATATATATATATATATATATATATATATAAATAATATTTTCCAGATTCTTGAACCATATTGTTTCTTGTCTACAATCACCATTCTATTGTTTATCAAAATTCTTATTGGATTGCATTTCAAATATTACAGGAAGAAACGATTTTTTTATTAAAGACTCATTCGTTTTTAAAAAATTCATTGATACAGTAAACCTACCCAAAAATTACAGGCTTACTTCGCTAGATGTTATATCTTTGTATACAAACATACCAATATTAACTTGTCCACACTATTTTAGTGGAGAAATGGGAAATTTTAAAAAAACATGCATCACTATCAAAAAATAATCTAAACTGTTTCTCTGGTCACACAAAAACTCAAAAAAATAGTATTATAATCGGTCTGTCTAATCGTGCTCTCTCCAGAATTCCGACCAAGAATACTGCAAAAAGTGAAAAAGACACTAACAAATAATAATTTCAATGAAAAGACTATTACCGAAATAATTAATAAACGAACATATAAATTTAATAATAACCTAATAACAAGAAACATAGAACATAAACAGCAAAAATATGTAGCATTACCTTACACTAGTGAGTTATCAGAACATTTTGTAAAAACATGATATTATGGTATACTATAGGTCTCAAAATAAATTAAATTCACTATTCACTAGTTTAAAAAGTAAAATTCCTCTCATGAATAAATTAACTGTAGTATATTCGATTCCTTGCACAAATTGTCCCAAAAAATATATAGACACGATGAGCTAATTATTAAAGAACAGATTGAATGGCCATAAATATACGAAAAACGCTTCAACAGCATTAAACAAATATACACAGGACGAGAAATATACAGAAAAGGGAATGATAGAAATTAAAAAAGATAAAAACAGTTAACGACAGAACAGATATTGGAAATTTAGCCAAATTTAATATCAGTCTAATTTAAACAAAAATATTATTTCGATCCTGTTAATAAACATCAAAAATTGAATATCCTCTTAAACATAAAATTAAATGTATGCGTTTTTTGTTTTTTTTTTCAAAAGTATTTTAAAAGTCTAGACTTTGTGATGTAATTAATTTTTGTTTAAAACAAAAATCTCTATTCTTAATGCATCCGCCGAAATCCTCAGTTGAAAAAGATTCGAAAGAATCGAAACGTCCTGAAAAATAAAAATATATATTTACAATAAGTACGACTACTTTATATATGTAGTTTCAATATAAAAATGAATCATATTCCCAAGAAAATTACCAACTAAAAATATATTTAATGGTTCAAGAAAAATTAATTCCTATATTATATATATATATATATATATATATATATATATATATATATATATATATATATATATATATATATATATATATATATAATGATATAAAATAATACGCTGCCAGTTTAAAGTTATTTCCAAGCAATAGTGATAATAAAAAATATCCGATCGTTTTGTCTATGAGGGTATATTTTATTGCCTATTGAACGAACGTAGGAAAGGAAAGGTATGAATCTGGGACAGGATACAAAAAATGAAGTGTTCAATGAAAACAAAACCGTTATGATGTTAAATTAAGGTTATGTTTTCAAAAATTTTACAAGTGCGGTTTTGCAGCATCTTCGGTCTCTTCGCAAGCGATCTTCATTAATTACAGTACTAGTGATTTTATAAATCAGGGTTTATTTATTAATGATTTACAAAATAAAGAACCAGCATTAAAAACATCAAATTTTTATCGTTATTTTTATAGTTTCCCGCAGTCACAGATATATAGTAGTATTCTACCTATTAGTATTCTACCTTGTGTGTCTAAAATCTTGGAAAAGGTCATAAACGCTCAGTTGACTGAGCATGTTGAGTCCAATAATTTGTTACTTGAAACTCAATCAGGGTTCCGAGAACACCATGGATGCTCAACAGCATTAGCAAAGGTTACTGGCGATATTTTTGGAGCTATTGATAAAGATAAAATTACAATTCTGGCATTGTTAGATTTTTCAAAAGCCTTTGATACTCTAAATCACAAGTTACTTCTGGCTATTCTTCATTATGTTGGTCTTTCTGAGAAGGCAGTTAAATTCTTTTTTAATTTTTTAAGCAACAGATGTCAGTCAGTTCAGATTGACAGAAAAGTGTCAGCTCCTGTGATTATTAACAGTGCTGTACCTCAGGGTTCGGCTTTGTCTCCGCTTTTGTATGCCATCTATAGTTCTTTCATTTTAGAGGCTGTTGAGGGCTGTAAGGCTATAAGTAGAGAATTAAGTCTGTTAAGCAAACTGTCATTGGAACACTATCTTATATTGAATCCTAAAAAATGTTTTATAATGGTCTTCGGCTTTAGGGCAGATGTAGAATATTTGAAAGGTCTGATTAATGTAGAGATAGATAATACAGTGTTGCCGATAAAAGACCATGTGCGTAATTTAGGTGTTATTTTTGACACTTCTTTAAGATTTAGTACCCATGTATCTAATTGTATACAGAGGGCTTTTGTGAAATTAAGAATACTATATCATAATCGCCATTTTTTGTCACCACATGTGAAGACCCTATTGTGTCACTCTTTGATGCTCTCCGTGTCTAACCATGGGGACACTATTTTTGGTAAATGTCTTACTGCTGTAGATAAACGTAGAATCCAACTTATGCAAAATTCTTGCTTGAGACTTGTCCATGGAGTGAGAAAATACCAACATATTTCACATAAACTGACAGAGTCCGGCTGGTTAAGCATGGAGGAGTGAAGAGATTTACATCTTGCATGTTTTCTTTATAAAATTATCTCTCTAAAATGTCTCACATACTTATATAAACGTATTGTATTTAGAACTGTAGTGATGTATGGGTGCGAAGCTTGGACAGTAACGGTAACAAATGAAGAACGGCTCCGAGTCTTCGAAAGAAGAATTCTTCGAAAAATATTTGGCCCAACAGTGGATGCAACAACAGGACGATACAGAATCGGTACCAATAAAGAACTGGAGAATCTATATGGAGACCGCAGTGGGCGGGGCACGTAAGAAGACTACCAGATAGTCGCACAGTCAAACTCGCGTGGGAGGAAGCACCGGTTGGGAAAATACCACTGGAACGCCTTCGCCTCCGATGGAAAGACAATATTGCCAAAGATCTAAAGGCAATGGATATTGATAATCCGCTAGATGCCATGGCAGACAGGCAGCAATGAAGGAGTATTGTGAAGTCGGCAAAGACCCACCCAGGGTGGTAAGCCATGGAGTAAGTAAGTATTGTATTTAGAACTCATGTTCATAATATTAATATTAGATTTAAAGGTACGCTGACACCGCCGTATCATCGAACAGCAATATTTGAACGTAGCTTTTTATGTAACATTGCCAAATATTACAATTCTTTGCCCTATAAATTAAAAGGGCTTTCACAATCTGCCTTTAAAATAAATTATATTAAATTTATAATAAGTAAGCGCTGATCATTTCCTCTGTATCTATCTTATTTTTTCTGTTTTTGTATAAATACTTTTATTTTAATTTCCTAATCATCTTCGCCTCACGTGAGCCATATAATCAGTATAGGGTAACAAAAATATTAATAACTCATGAGTTGAGTATGATCAGGGAGGCTCATCACGATGTTTCATCTGAACTTCGCCTTTTTCTAAATATTGGTAATTATTATTTTTTTAATTAGTCTCATGTAATATGTAGTTGAACATTTAGAAATAAAGATATTTATTATTTTTATTATTATATTCACGTATCCCCGAAACCACAAAACTATTTTACTATTTCACCTTTATTTTTGGTATTTTTGCCTATCTACTTAGATACTGACACTGTATATAAACTGATATATATATATATATATATATATATATATATATATATATATATACATATACTTGAAAATAAATTCGACGATGTCAGCATGCAAAGATAAAAATTGTTCTAAAAACCCATCCAATAACCTGGACACACCTGCCTTTCAAATATTTTAGAAAACAACTGACGCAAGAAGAAGAAACAAAAAGCGTTCTATAAACAAAACACGCGGCCGTAATCCTAAACAAATAAGAGCCATGGCCCACTGGATATTGAGGCCCTCAATGTACGATGGCGGCGAATTGCGAGGTATCAGCATCGGAATAGCGCGATTACCGATCAAATGGACCCGAAAAGGTCTTCGGGAGGAATTTTTCTAAACGTCTTTTGCTTCCCTTTGTTTATATTAGTATAGCGACAGTGACGTGCAAAAAGACTTTTAATAATTAAAGATAATTTTTTAATATAGATTTATAATCTGTTTTTTTATCAATTTATAAACGGCAGTTTATTGAAAAAAAATTCTAAAAATAAATATTGGTATTTCTAGTTCCATTTTACATAATTTTCCTATTATAACCATTATCATCTGATCTTCTTCAAGTGCCATATCAGGTCCCCCTGACGTTGGCAATTTCATTGGCACGTCTTTCACGGTCCTGGGCCAACTGGAACAGTTCCCCCGCGCTACGTATACGTGTCCATTGACGAATATTCTTCAACCAGGAAGCCTGTCTCCTTCCTACCCCTCTAGGTTCCTCTACTTTACCCATCATGATTAGCTGAAGAATTGTATATCGCTCCCCTCTGAATATATGTCCAAGATATGAGATGTTTCTACACTTCACAGTGTTTAATAGTAGGCGAGTTGTGTCGGCCCTATTGAGTACCATTTCGTTGGTCTGCGTAGCTGTCCAAGGTATTCTCAGCATTTGCCGGTGTAACCACACTTCGAGAGCCTCCAACCGATTAATCGTGGCAGCCTTAATTGTCCAGATCGCTGCCCCATATAGTAACACTGGCCAGACGTATGATCTTATCTTTCTCTGTCGTAGTTTTAGGTTGAGGTTATCATTGCAGAAAAGTGGTTTCATTTTTTGAAAAGTTGCTCTTGCAGTCTCTATTCTACACCTCATCTCTTTATCTGGGTTTTAGATTTTCGGTGATATAACATCTAAGATATTTAAAATGAGTCACCCTGTCTATACTTTTTCCTTCTATTTGTATTGAAGCGTTAAGATGAGGTTGTCTACTAAAGACCCATACATTTTGTCTTTTTGATATTTATGTTGAGCCCCATTTCTTGACCCTCAGTGTTAACACAGTTTAATAGATGTTGCAGGTCTTGTAGTTTGTCGCTTAGGATAACAGTGTCGTCAGCATATCGTATTGTATTTATATATTCTCCATTGATTTGTACTCCCATTCGTTGTCCTTGAGTAGCCCGTTTAAAGATTTTATCTGAATATATAATAAAAGCAGTGGAGGTAGTATGCAGCCCTGTCTGATGCCTCGCAGAATTTTACTTTCTTCTGTGAGTTTTCCGTTTAGCCTTACTGTTGCTTTCTGTCGCCAATATAGATTTTTAATAATTCTTACGTCTCTGCTGTCGACCCCTACGTTACTTAAAATCTCTATGAGTTTTGTGTGCTGTACTCTGTCGAAGGCCTTCTCGTAATCGACAAAACATACGAATACATCTTTGTGTTGGTCCCGGCATTTTTGCAGAAGTACATTTAGAGCGAATAAAGCCTCTCTAGTACCTAGAGTAGAGAGACCTGATCGATTTTTTAAAATATCGACCTGTTTTTATTGCATGTTTTCATTTCTAAGAATAAAATAGAAGTATAAAATTATATTTTTTATAGATGTTTGACAGGAAGATATAAAGCACTGCAAAATTGCTTGCTTTGTCGGTATCTATACAAAAATTTCAAAAGAATTTAATTTACGTTTTTCGGCAGCCAAAATTTTTTTTAATCCAACTGAATATCAGTATTACTGTAACTATTCATCATTTTCGAGGATGGTTCGATAAGTTCTCGGCCTGAAATAGAGAGGGCGCAAGTAGGATCAAATAACTATAATATTTTGTAAGCATTAACCTTGAGATGACGCCCTGCAAACTTTCAGATGTTTGCGTGCAGTTGCTTGTTTGTGGCGATCGAGTGAACACATAAGGTTTGATATTTTGTTGGAGATGGATTAAATTGAAGTTTCAGCTGTTATAAAGTACTTTGTTTTAAAGGGCTTAACTCCTACGGACATTAAAAGTGAGTTAGATTCTACTTTAAAGGATTCTTCTCCTTCATTTTCGACAGAAAAAAAATGGGCTACTGAATTTAATCGTGATCGTACATCAATTCAAGGTGATGAGCGCTCGGGACGCCCAAAAACCGCTGCAACTGACGAAATTGTCACAAAAATTCATAATGTCGTGTCCACTATGAAAAAGCTTTCTGCGCGATGGGTGCCGCGTTTGTTAACAGTCGACCAAAAACGCCTTCGAACGAACACTTCGCAAGAGTGTTTAGACTTATTCAGACGCAATCCTGCTGAATTTTTTCGACGTTTTATAACTGTGGATGAAATATGGATTCACCATTGCACGCCAGAGACAAAGCAGCAGTTTAAACAGTGGGTGGAAGCAGGTGAATATGCGCTAAAAAAAGCAAAAACGGTTCCGTCTGCAGGAAAAGTTTTTTGGGGTTCACATGGTGTGGTGCTTAAATATGCTTAGAATAAGGCAGGACCATCACCGGAGAGTATTACGCTTCACTATTGGACCATTTGCAGCATGTGATTAAGGCTAAACGTCCACATCTTGCCAAAAAAAGTGCCCTTTCATCATGATAACGCACCTGCACACAAATCTATGGTTGTTGCTGCAAAACTCCATGACCTACGTTTTGAAGTGCTTCCACATGTGCCATATTCACCGGATCTGATTCCCAGCGATTACTTTTTCTTCCTAAACTTGAAAATATGCCTCTTCTGGACGAAAATTCCCTTCAAATAACGAGGTCAGAGCAGCGACAACCGCTTATTTCGCAGAGTTGGACAAATCGCATTATACTACGGATATTAAAATATTAGAACATCGTTGGTCTAAATGTATTGAAGTACAAGGGGACTATGTTGAAAACTAAATAAAAACATTTTGAAAAATCTTTTGTTTTCTTTATCGAGCCGAGAACTTATCGAACCATCCTCGTATAATAGTCCTGTTCCTTTAAATTATAAAACAATCTTGAATGACTTCCGTTGCTCGAGTGTGATGAAAGTGCCCTTCGGTACTAAAAATAATTTGGATATTAAGTAATTGTTCTTCTTCAGAACGGAAAAAGTTAAACAGTTTATTTCCTGAAAATCTCTTCATACTCGTTTCGACTACCTAATGGTCTCGTCAGTGAAGCTGTAATGAACCAAAAATAAAATTCACAGAAAATAGTTTTCTGTAGAAAATATAAATTCTAAGACCTGTCGGCAGGATTTTAAATCTGCAGACCTTTCCGATGCCAGAATGTGAAATATTATATATACATTATACATACACTGGAGTATTGAGAAATTTAAAACTTAAAATTTTAAAGGATTTGATTCATTTTAAGTATAAAATGGCCTATAAAAAATGTCGAGCCATGTTTAATTTATCGTATATGCCAACACGTGTCGAACAACGATGTATTTCAAATTGGAAAAATTTTTACCGGTGGGTGAATCAATCATTTCCATTGTGTAATGAAAACAAAAACTTCTACAAAAAATAGAAAACTACTGCTCGATAAAATGTAGAAATATTTTTAGGTTACGTTAATATTAGTTAGACGTTCGTTACGCTGATCATAGACATAAGAAATTAATAGTATTTAATAGACTGCGGATACGATGGAAGAAAGCTGGGAAATTTTTAAAAAAACATACATCAAAAAATAATTTAAACTCTTTCTATAATCACTCAAAAATTCAAAAAAACTAGCGTTATGATCGGTATGTCTGATCGTGCTGTCTCTGTAACTTTTCCGGAATTCCGAGCAAGAATACTGCAAAAAGTGAAAAAGGCACTAATAAATAACAATTTCAATGAAAAGATTATTACCAAATTCATTAATAAATTTTATAATAGCCTAATAACAAGAAACATAGAACATAAACAGCAAAAATATGTAGCATTACCTTACACTAGTGAGCTGTCAAAAAAAATAAAACACGTTTTAAAAAAGCATGATATTATCGTATGCCATAGGTTTCATAATAAATTAAATTATCTATTCACTAATTTAAAAAGTGAAACTCCTCTCATGAATAAATCAGATGTAGTATATTCGATCCCTTGCACAAATTGTCCCAAATAATATATAGACATGATGAGCCAATTACTAAAGAACAGATTGAATGGCCATAAATATACGGAAAACGCCTCAACAGCGTTAAACAAACATACACAGGATGAAATAGATACCTTTGATTATACCAGAATCATAATTAAAAACAAAGATATGAATTACCAAAAATTGCAGATAAAGGAAATTAAAAAAGATTAAAACACTGTTAACGACAGAACGCATATCGGAAATTTAGCCATATTTAAACTAGCCTAATTTAAACAAAAATATTAAGTGTTCGATCCTGTTAATAAACATCAAAAATTGAATATCCTCTTAAATATAAAATTATATGTATGCGTTTTTTGCTGCGTTTTATACTGATCATAGACATAAGAAATGAAAAGTACTTAATATAGATCTCGGATCCTATAGAAGAAAATTGGCTCACGCTTAGAAAGAGAGAGAGTGTTTTCGATGAGTAGTATCTCTCTTTCTAATTTCGATCAGGTAGTACGGGTGTCCAATGACGTTTGGACTATCGTGGAAAGATATTACTCATCGAAAACGCTTTCTCTCTTCTTTAGCGTGGGTCAACTTTCTTCTAAAAGATTCGCGGGGTATTATCTTTATATTATATCTATGATGCTAATGAAACTGAATCTTAAAGCAAAACTTTCCAGACAATTTCGATCAGTTTAAGATAATTCAGTTGGTGGCTAAGGGTGACTCATTTCTACAAGACTTTTTGTCTAATATATTATTTTCCTCTAAACTGATGAATATTTTTAACCCTTTTTTAAGAACTCTTTGTATTGGAAAAAGCAAGAACTTCACTTCTGAAGAAATCTATATGAAAGCGAAAATTAGATTTTTCGTTTTTACTTGTTCCTAACTTTATTTACCAAGATTTTTTAAATAATCTACTGATTCGTGAAATACTTGTTCGGGATACCCAAAAACCGCTACAACTGACGAAATTGTCACAAAAATTCACAATGTTATTTTTCATGACCGCCGACTGAAAGTATGAGAGCTTGCTGGTATAGCAAACATCGAACTTATCGAACCATCCTCGTATTAGACCCAAAGAATATGAGGTCAACGGATCAGCCTTCTTTTTCTGAATATCCTGTACAGGGTGAGTCAACGATTGGATGAAGTAGGTTTGTGCCTTTTCGGTGAAATTAACAAAGAAACTATATTTATTGTTTGATACAGTTTATTTTTACGCAGATTTTAAAAATATTTAGGACTCTACAGGGTGAGCCAAAAAAATAGGACAGCATAAAGTTGTATTTTTTTAAATAGAACACCCTATATACGAATCATATTTTCTATTTAGCTTATAATTTTAAATCTTTTTTATTAAGGGTTTATTATAACAAAACTTTATAGTTTCTGAGATAATTAAGTTTAAAGAAAAAAAGTCACATTTTCAAGCATCAATTCAATCCTAAATAACGTTTTCAATTTTGTGACAAATATATTAAAATCTAGAATTTAGCAAGGCCAAGGACAAGTTAACATAATTTTTACCTAATATTTGCAATAAAAGCTACAGGGTGTTGAACACATTGGCTCAAATTTGAACAAGTTTAAATGAATAAATGTCTTTTTTTTAAATGGTACACCCTGTATATTTTCATGTTATTTAATAGAGTAATAAAAACCCTAAAAGTTTTGTTCAATATATCCTATACCTATTTATAATAGTTTTTGAGATATTTCAGTTTTTCTTATTTTCCATACTTTTTTACAGAAATAGTCTTCATTATCATAGTAGCCATGTAAAATAATAAAAAGAAACTACAGAAACAAACAGAATGTGGTTAAATATGATGAAATACATTATTCGTTATATTACAACGGCAATAGTTTAATTACACATAATGTGAAAAAATTAACACAACAATAACGACAAGGCAAATACATATTTACTTTTATACTAAATTGAAATAAAAAAATTACCTATTAAATACTGAGATTAATTATTTATTTTTAATAAGTGTTCGAATAAACGACCCTCTTGTGCAATGCACAAATTTAGTCTTTTTTGCAGATTTTCTCTGACCCTGGACAAAATTAGTGGCGTTATTGTTCTACAGGTATCCCTAATCCGGTTTCGCATATATTCCACTGTTGTTGGTGGATTAACATACACCTTATTTTTAATATAACCCCATAGGAAGAAATCTAATGGGGTGATGTCGCAAGACCTTGGTGGCCACTCAATGAAACCCCCACGTCCAATCCATTTTTGCGGATATCGTTGGTCCAAAAACGCACGAACTTCACGATGGTAATGCGGAGGCGCACCATCGTGCTGGAACCACATACTGTCGAGATCATCCCTATCGAGACCTTGAAGCAGTTGGGGTAGTTCTTCTTGTAGAAAGTTCAGGTAACTATGGCCATTTAGTGGTTCATTAAAAAAGTGGGGTCCAATAATTCGATTATGATGAATACCACACCAAACATTTAGTGACCAGTGGTTTTGATGTTGCACCTCTCTAATCCAAAATGGGTTTTCTGTGGCATAATAATGCATGTTGCGTCTATTTACGGCACCATTACTTCTAAAAGTAGCTTCATCACTAAACATTACCTTGCATAATAAATTTGGATTTAATTGAATCTCCGCATTTATTGTACGACAAAAGTTTACACGACTTTTAAAATCCTGTCCATGCAATTCTTGGTGTAATTCCATGTGATATGGATGATACCTATATTTCTTGGTAGTACGATTAGCGGTGGATTGTGATGTTTCACATAATGCTGCTAACTGACGGCTACCAATATAAGGATTTTCCTGAACATTTAACAATACTTGTAGTTCTTTTTCTTCATTAGTTACTGGTTTGTTGACCACTTTACGTTTTGGATAATCAACAGTACCAGAAGAATCAAATCTTTGCATTAAGTTTTGAAAAGTATGGGTATTCGGCTGGCGTCGATCAGGATACTTCATTTTGTAAATTCTTTGAGCAAGAAGGCAATTTTTTTGAGCCTCTCCTATTGTATAAATCATATCTATTAACTCATTCTTTGGAAAATTCATTTTACAATATAAGATGAATGCAAAAAGAACCAAACTACACTACATAAAAACCAAAAGAAGCGATTGCGGTTATAAATTTGACACACAGAAAAATGTTCTTTTACATTGTTTTTGCCATGGCTACTATGATAATGAAGACTATTTGTGTAAAAAAGTATGGAAAATAAGAAAAACTGAAATATCTTAAAAACTATTATAAATAGGTATAGGATATATTGAACAAAACTTTTAGAGTTTTTATTACTCTATTAAATAACATGAAAATATACAGGGTGTACCATTTAAAAAAAAGGTATTTATTCATTTAAACTTGTTCAAATTTGAGCCGATGTGTTCAACACCCTGTATCTTTTATTGCAAATATTAGGTAAAAATTATGTTAACTTGTCCTTGGCCTTGCCAAATTCCAAATTTGAATATATTTGTCACAAAATTGAAAACGTTATTTAGGATTGAATTGATGCTTGAAAATGTGACTTTTTTTCTTTAAACTTAATTATCTCAGAAACTATAAAGTTTTGTTATAGGAAACTCTTAATAAAAAAGATTTAAAATTATAAGCTAAATCGAAAATATGATTCGCATATAGGGTGTTCTATTTAAAAAAATACAACTTTATGCTGTCCTAGTTTTTTGGCTCACCCTGTAGAGTCCTAAATATTTTTAAAATCTGCGTAAAAATAAACTGTATCAAGCAATAAATATAGTTTCTTTGTTAATTTCACCGAAAAGGCACAAACCTACTTCATCCAATCGTTGACTCACCCTGTACAAAGATAAAAGGAAAATAAAATATAAAAAATATATATTTTTGCCCCCTCCCCTTAAGGACCCCCGTGAGAAATTATTAATCTCTTTTCAAATTTTATTTTTGAACACAATTCAAATCAAAAAAAAAATAACACGTCGAGCACAATTTAATTTATCAGAAATACAAACACGTGTCGGACAACAACGATGCATTTCGAATTGGCAGGATTTTTTCACCGACGGTGGATTTACAGTTAGAAAATAAATCACTGGCGAGTTGGAAATAGGCCATAAATTCGTCGATTTTTAAAATTGAGTCAGTTGCACGCACGATAAATAGAGTTCGGAAAGGTAAATCGTTGTGATTTTATGATGCAAAGATCCTGTTTAGTTAATACGTTTTATACAGCACTTTATAATGCAATTTAGCTATATTTTATCAATGACACTTTATTATAATACTCTATAATGTGATGGATGCGTTTATATGCATTTGCATATTATTATACTACCATCGTTGATGTGAACTGAGTGGAAAATATCATAAAAAATATATCTTGTGCGTTTTAGACCACAAATTTAACGTGAAGAATTGAAAAATTAATAAACCGAACTTTATTTGGGGGGCGGCAAGTTGTCGACGGGGGAAGGTAGACACCGGAAACATTCCCATTTCTAGTGTAAAAGGCAGAATCGGGTCTATTTTCCTGAAATCTGAGCTCTTGGGAGGGCTCCCAACGTACCTGTTCCAGTGCCGCAGGTAACTGAGGACTGCCGTAAATCTTATTATAGTTAGTGAGCAAAGTACAATTTACAGTATACCTTACAATGTGTCCTTAGTGATTTATCTTGTTTGCGCTTGTTTTTATACATTATTTGAGATTAGTAAGATACCCAAAAGATATGGCTTCCACGTCTATATTTATTCCAAAATCGTTAAACCAAGGCATTTTCTCCTCAACGAAAAACTTATTACGATGAATGTTTATGATGCTTTAAGATATCAATATCTAGATAATGTTAAAAGCTCTGTTGAGGTGTGTTTCAACATGACAGGAGTTGGAAAATCTACTATGTACCGAATACTGCAGAAGAAAAAAACGCCTGGAATTGTTAGTACTCCCAAGCCACATTCGATCACAAACATACGAAAAACCTCGTTGGAAGAAGAGATAAAAACTGCAATAAAAGGAGTTGTACATACATTTTATTATGAGCAGCAGATCCCAACCGTCGACAAAATTTTAATTAAAATCAATGAAGATCGGGATTTGCCTGAGATTAAAAGAACTGAGCTTTGAAAATTGCTCAGAGAATTTAATTTTTGCTGGGAAAAACCAGGTAGGAAATCTGTTCTTATAGATCGTCCGGAAACTGTCACTTTAGAGAAGGAAATATCTCTCTCAAGTAAAAGGTAGAGTTGCTAGAAATAACCACAACTTACAAAATTAGTAATTTAACTGAACTTTTGAAAGATTTTTTTGAATAAAGTTACTGCGAAAAATTGAGCAAAATCCAGATAATAAAAGAATAAAACAAAATGTGGAAACTCGATCTCATGATCAGTGAGGAACCAATTATAATTAATTTGAGCGAAGATAGCTTCACATAATTTGATTACGAATAAGATAGGTAATGTTTACCAGTGTAAACATAATTTACTATTTAAATTTTTGTTTTTGTTGTATTTTATTGTTTAACGTTGTTTATATATCTTTTGATATATTTTTATTTCAGTGTGTCCCACTCTTAAATGTTACATATATTTAATTCCAATTAACCGTGATTTTTTTAATTATTTTATTATTGTATTTGTGTCGTTTTCTTAAGCGGGTAGAACTAACACGTTTATTTTATTTTTTTGGGGCTATCGGATTTCCATATAATAAAGTAAATTAAATTAAAATGTCAGTGCAGTAGAAATAAGAAAAAGTAGGTCTAATTTTAACTGTAACATAAAAATTAATTACATTTGAATCCCTTTTTAACGTTTAATTGTAATTCTGCAGATGGTTTAAGAAATAAATAAACCGACAAGGAATAAAATCCTCTTTAACACTTCACACAAATGTCTATTGTTATCCAACCCAAATTATTATAGACCGGTATTTTTGATTATAAAATTTCTAACCTATTCCTATGAAAAACATGTTCTAACAGATTTTGCCAAATACACCGGACTAAAGAACACAGGTAGTTTGCGAAAAAAAAAGGGTAAAAAATGATTTATTACTCTCTCTAGTTCTTGAATAAACTATAGTATAGGAGGTAAAATCGGGTCTATTTTTCTGAACTCAAAGCTTATGGGGGGGGGGGAGCAATTGCCCCCACCGCCCCACCCTTGGATCCGCGCCTGCCATAGATTGGTGTGAGGAAAAATGCAGCATAACACAAAAGCAACTAGGAGAAAATTTAGGCAAATACAATAAAATAAACATAGGAAGTATGCACAATAGTCCAGGAGCCTAGTGGGTTTTTATAGTCGATGAAGGGACATGGTTCCATCGAAGTTTTTTATATGTATTTTGACGAATGTCGAGGGTGGATTCCAAAAAACTGGCCAGGTAAATTATGATAACCAAAAAAATTGTTAGTAACTAAAAAAATTGTGTTTTTTTTAAATAAAAAATATTTTTGTGTTTCTCGGCCGGTTCTAACCAAAAAGTATCTTTTGAGATTTTTCCGTCCAACGCAACGCATAGTTTTTGATTTTAAAATCGTTAAACATTTGAAAAATGGCATTTTTGCTACGTTTCGACATGAATAACTTTTAATAAAATAAGTGAAGTATTGCAAGCTGGGATTAGTCGCAATACGAAAATGTAATGTTTTTATTACTTTTTAACACTATAAACAAATAGCGTTTCATCAATTATAATATATATTTATATATATATATATATATATATATATATATATATATATATATATATATATATATATATATATATATATATATATATATATATATATATATATATATATATATATATATATGGGGCATTCTTTTTCAAATTAGCCACCCCATTTTATTTTTACGGAAAAAAAAACTTTGCCGGGTATCAAAATTTTCGCTTTGAACTCTAATTTTTAATACCGTCTGGTTTTTTGCAAAAATCATCCAACATAACCTCAAAATAGCGAGTTTCCTTTTTTTTTTCTTTAACCTTAAAAAAATTTTTAAAATGAAGATTCAAAAAATGCATAGAAATAAGCATTTTAAGCGAGTTTTGTATATGGGGGGTTTTCAAGGTTGAACCTGAAGTCAAAGTTGTAGAATTCAAAATGTCGAATCCAATATGCCAAATTTGGTACACAGGGGTTTTTCGGGTCGCTGATCACGGTTCCGACGTCAGATTTCCAAAATTCAAAATGGCGGATCCAATATGGTGGTCACAAATCAGAAATTTGACAGATTTTCGACTCTACGGTAAGTTAGTGGAATATCGGTTAAGAATTTTAAATTTCAAAGGATCATTATTTTCTAAACTTGAAAATTTAATTTTCAGCCCATTCAACATTCCTTCTAAATCTGTTTCTCTTTAAGAACTATTTTTAGTTTCGGGTGAAGCACTAGAATAAAGGCTTATAGTTACAATTACAAAAAAATATATTTTTTTCTTTTTCAAATGAGACTTTATGCATTTTTCTTTTGGTATCACTTCGATTTACTGGATATTTTTTTACTATAAATGAATACTTAAAAAAAAAAATAATTTGTTGTATTAATTGAAAATGCTTATTTCTTCTTCAACGAAACAAGGTGTGCGGGATTCTTATAATAGACTATGGTAAAAATTATGTAGTACAATGTATTTTCACAAAGCAGCGTGAATCATCCACTTTTGAAATGTATTATGGTAATTTTCCTTTCGCAGGTACTATAATTTTTATGGAAAATTGCTTTTCGTTAACTAAAATTTTTAATCGTATTAAAAATAAAAAATTGGTGTGACAGAACTTTGGAATAGATGTATATTCAATATTTTTTAAAGCATTTTTTGTGAAAATAATGGGTTTTCTAGTCTCACACCGAATGTCTTCCGAGTTGGTGGATAGGGACACGCCTCCAAAAAAGGAGGTACTGAGGAATTAAACACTCGGGGCGAACCAAAACTAGCTAATGCAAGGAATCATCTTTAATTGCTATTCCAATAATGTACCTTAGATTAGAAAATCAGTCGAATTTACGATCCGCCATTTTGAATTTTGTAAATCTGGCTTTGGATTCGTGATCGGCGACCCGAAAAAACCCTGTATACCAAATTTGGTATTAATATGTTGATTTTTCCAAAATTTCGCCCGCCATATTGTATTCGCCATATTGGATCTGCCATATTGGATCCGACATTTTGAATTCTGCAACTTTGACTTCATATTCGACCTCGAAAATCCTGTTATACAAAACTTGGTGAAACTGCTTAATTCTATGTATTTTTTGAAAATATTAATTTTTTAAGGTTAGAAAAAAAACGAGACTAGCTGTCTTAATTTTGATGGTTAAGTCGGATTCAGCGAGTAGAAATACCATAGAGTGTCTTGATTTGGTCAAAAGAAGTTTCTTTTTGTTTTAAAGCATTTTTGTGAAAATAACGTATTTTTTTGTGAGGTGTCTTAATACAGCCGCCACTTTCAGGTTATGTTTGATGATTTTTCAAAGATACCAGGCGGCATCAAAAAGTGTTCTAAGTGAAAATTATGGTAGCCGGTAAGGTTTTTTTTCATAAAGACGGCAATTCTTTTGACATTTCACTCTACATAGTGAGCTTTTTCAAAGTTATGTTATATTTATGTGTATCCGTCATCTTGAAAGTAGCTTTGTACGTGTGTTGTAACACACACACACACACACACATATATATATATATATATATATATATATATATATATATATATATATATATATATATATATATATATATATATGTTATTAATTATAAGCATCTAATCATAAAATAAACAATACATTAGTAATAACATAAACAGTTTTTTAATTCTTAATTTTTTTTGTTTATAACAAATTACTTGACCATTTTTTGGTAATTCACCCTCGATATTCGTAATCAGGAGATCAAAATACACAAAAAACTTTGGTGGAGCCGTGTCTCTTTATCGACTACGAAAATCCACTGGGCTCTCTGACTACAAAACAAAGAACAATAAATACGAATACGAACTGCAAAACATTATATGTCATTCGAGTTATGCTACTCATTACATACAGACAGATGGATGAACAATTGGACTAGAGGTAATTATTAAAGATTTCTAGTTGCTACAGAACTCAAAAAATGACAAGTTCATGATTAGACTAATTTTTTTGCAATACTATTGCTAGAAATAATTAGGTGACCGAATATTAGCTCTATTTTTAGTTGCGTACTATTTTAACGAAAACCTTTATAATTAGTATATTATTTTGTCGAAAAACAAAGAAACAAATGTGCTGTCAGCCAAATGCGTTGAAAATTTCAAGAATGACAGCCTCACAAAGATCTGGTAATATCATGCAATTTATCTGGTCTAATCAACAGACGGGCCTGTTCTGGATTGGTGGTTTCACATGTTCTATTTTTAATTATAAAGTTTGGTGACTAGTTCATTACAGGATCGCATTTGATTCTACCAAAGAGTTCATTTTATCGAAATTTAGGAGTAAACATACTATATCAAAAAATAAAGTACTTACAACGAAAATATTATTTATGTGTAACGCATCTTCTTTAAAAGTATTATTGTACGCTCAATGGCAAAATTATCGAGAATATATATATATATATATATATATATATATATATATATATATATATATATATATATATATAATAAAATAGAATAAAATATTGGCGAAGCGGACGTGAAAATTTGTCAATCTACATGATTCTCGTGTTAAAAAGTGCGGAGCACTCCAAAATATGGAAAACCCTGTGTCCGACAGATGGCGACAGCGCTGTTTCGTCCTAATATAGGACTCGTCAGGCCACCGCATTCGGCACAAACCATCACGATTTTGGAGTGCTCCGCACTTTTTAACACGAGAATCATGTAGATTGACAAATTTTCACGTCCGCTTCGCCAATATTTTATTCTATTTTATTTTAAACTAGCGACCCGCCCCGGCTTCGCACGGGTGCAATGCTGATACTAAATACACTACAGAAAAACTGTGACTATTTATTTTATTTTTACAACAATTATTACATCGGCCTCCGACGCGCTATTTATAGGCACGCTGCCGCCTCCCCGGTCGGCCAGTACCGCCGCAAGCGGTACTTCCCGCAATTTTAAATCTGTAATATCTTCGAAAATATTCATTTAAATCTTGTGCTGTAAAGGACCATATAGATCTATATTAAATCAACAATGCATTTAAGCTATTTAATTAGATAAGGATTAATGCTGTATTGGTTAAAATCGCTTCAAAATTTGCCATTATTTGTCGTAAAAAGTAAATGACAAAAAAATGTTATTGTGGGATATCCATGAGAGATAGACATATACCATCGCGGAGTTTTCTGTAGACCTTTTCAATGTGTACAAATAATTAGTACATTATTTTGATAAATCTCGTAGGGTTCAGCCTGCGTTTGCAATGTAAGCGGAAAAAAATATGATAATTAACGACATCACATTAGAAACCTCAAAAATAACAGTATTTCTCCACTATTTAATGGATGTTATTATACATATAAACCTTCCTCTTGAATCACTTTATCTATTGAAAAAAACCGCATCAAAATCCGGTGCGTAGTTTTAAAGATTTAAGCATACAAAGGGACATAGGGACAGAGAAAGCGACTTTGTTTTATACTATGTAGTGATTACATGGACAAAAGCTTATCTACTTATTTATATATATATATATATATATATATATATATATATATATATATTAATATATATATATATATATATATATATATATATATATATATATATATATATATATATATATATATATATATATATATATATATATATATATATATATATAGAGGGTGTCCCATTTTAAATTGCCACCAAGAAAATATGAAAAGAATTATGAATTAAAGGTGCTTACGATGAAGGGGAACAAGAAATTACCGAGATAAATTTTCATCGGTGGTACAACTTTCGAGAAATAAACCACAAAATTTTTAAATGGGACCATGATGTTTTTATTGCCCCATTAGAAAGAGGATACGATCAGGTCCAATTTTCTTCGAGGCATTGTTTTATCGCAGTATATAATAATTTTCCCTCATTTTACTCAAGACATACTACGATAACAAGCATCTAGGTGCAGACCGTCGCTATCTATTTTCAAGCTTCGCACATGCGTCAAGTGCTATTCTTTTCCGCCAATGTTGACACAAACATAACCCCAACATTTTGTTTTATATTAAATTTTTTGTTCAGTCAGGTCAGCTTTCGTTAAGGTTTGAGAAAACGATGAATAAGTTTCATTGAAAAAGGAAAGATTTTTATAGAAAAGATTTAGAATACCCATACTTAAAATTTTTTTAACTGTTTTGGTGTTGAAAGTCTTAAATAATTTAGTTCATAATGGAAATGGTTAAACATTGGATAATAAATACTTAGAAGAAAACTAAATGATAATTTTCAAATATCAAGTTACTTATTAATCAAACAAATTTTGACAATTGAAAAATGTATGAATTAAAATATAGTAGCTTGTATAAAATCAAAGTAATTCTTTTATTTATATAATATTCTAAATACATAACTATTTAGAACTTGGCCGCAATGAAAGTTTTAATAATCAGCCATGTAAGATGTGAAAAAAAAATGATTAAAATAAAAACACATTGTTTCAATTTTGTAATAATTTATTATTTTGATAAAAAGTAATACAAAACATTTGATTATTGTTGATTAATCCATAGTTTTTCGTTGTATTTTTGGATATTTTTAAACAACAGATACTTGATGTTTCAACACCTAATTATTTTTCATTACTTTTATAACAGTGGCAAAATATATTCAACACCGGATTAGCTTTTGAAACGTCAAGTGTTTCTTATTTAGAAATATCAAAGAATACAAAAAAGTTTTTTTCCTTAGTTGTATAACGTAGTGGCGAAATACTCAACATATCTCAAAAATCAATTTTATTGTTGAAATCTTAGGGTTTGAAAGCTCTAGCCTCCTTTTTACACCTCTCTGCTTTTTATAAATAATTTATTTAAAAATATTTGAGATTTTATTTCAGGTTGCTCACTTCCTCAAAGATCATTTACTTTTCATTTTAAGCTTATTCTGGGATCAATTCAACTATATAATCTTTAAATTAATTTGTGAAAAACATATATTTTTTTAATGGTATTTTTTTTGATAAATTGGCGAAGGACATAAATATATCGCCTATATCCATGGAAGTTCCCTACAAATCAATAAATTTAACTCCAAGGGAACATGATAGAAAATCTAGGCAGTGTAATTTTTTTTTTCTGAAGTATTAAGACATATTTTTTTAAATTTCAATTTGCAGAACAGACAACTTTCAAAAAAATTTACGTAGTATATAGAACCATGAGGTTAAAGTACAATATTTGGACATATTGTAACTAATTTTGATAGCAACTCAACAAAATAATGTAATCGGTTTTGGGATAGATTTACCATCCATATTTGGCTATGGCATAACTTATTACTTTTCAAAAAATATAAAGGAATACAGAACAAAGCCAATGTTCGAATTCGTTAAATTTAAACTAAAATTGTGGGATTATGTTTGTTTCGAATTTCGTCGGACATTGGCGGGAAAAAGCTGCACTGGATTCATGCGCGAAGCTTTAAAATCGACAGCAGCGGTCTGCACCCAGACGCTTGTACTACGATAAGGTTGTTCGGCCAGATGTATGTCTGTACTGGCTCATCTTCGAAACGGTTGAACTGATTTCGATGAAATTTTACAGGCAATATTAGGGGGTTACTAGGAGTGATATAGACTGCTTTTTGCTGTCTATCTGTCTGTTTGCATGGGCTAATCTTCGAAACAGCTGAACCTATTTCGATGAAACTTTACATGATATTATCAGGAGTAATGTAGGCTGCTTTTTACGTTTTTCTGTCTGGCTGTCTGTCTGTCTGTATGAGTTAGTCATCGAAACGTCTGAATCGATTTCGATGTTTACAAATTTGATTGTTTATTGTTCATAACAACTGTATTTATTATTTATTTTCCAAGTTTTGTACGGACGAAGTCGCGGTTCAAAGCTCATAAAAAACTTGGTGTGCCAAAAATGACAGTGGCATTTTGAAAACAGTGGCACACCAACCGTATCATATCATTATTATAATGCTTTTATTGTTATGTTTTCATAAACATATTAACAAAAACATTATAATTGGATGACGCTAATACTGCACTATGGACAAATCATCACTTTTTCGTTTCAAAATGGTAAATCTCCGAGAGAAATAAAGATATCGAGAGAATTTTTTTTTAAGTTGGCTGTTGATTAATGTAGATTACAGAAAAAATAAGGAGCATGTTACCACTTTTTCGTAGAATCACTGTAAAGCCCCTAAAAATGCCTTTTTTTTAGAAGATATCTTTTTCATATAATATCGTAACAAGAACTTTTGCACTTAGTTAATATTACAATATTTATTTTCAAAATCTACAGATAAAAATCTTTAAGCATTTTGAATAATAACATTGGTCAATTTTTGGCTGAACTATAGTAATTTGAAATTGTGCATGCAAAAGTAGAATATTTTATTTTGCATTTAAAGTATTTTAAGGTAAGTAATGGAGTTTTTGCAGCTAAAGTTGTAGAAAATTAAAATAAGCTCTTTTCTAAAAATAATACTGCCTTAAACATCAGCTTTTTTTGTTAGAAATGCCACACCATCATACCAACAGAACATAAATCTTCAGAGCTTCAAGTGTGGAACAACTAAAACTCTGAAGCCCATGCTTTCACGTCACAAAACCTATAACCAAGTTCTCTAACCTAAAATTTATACTATAAAGACAATAACTATGATTTACAGGAGTCTTAACGATAAATTTTAAATTATCCTAAATTCATCGGCACAGATCCTAGATACTTAAATCCTAGATTCATTAAATCTAAGCAATATAACCTAGATCTGGGAATCCGAAACCTATAAAACCTTAATACATGGTTTACGAGCGGACGCCATACAGTGAGCTTTGAAAATGGTGAATGAAATTTCACCGAAACGTCAGTTGCCTTACAGTCCTGAGAGAGACTCAGCTCATACACGGGATGCCCGAAAGCTTTCGATTATATATATATATATATATATATATATATATATATATATATATATATATATATATATATTGGTCTAGTGTTAATAGTTTATCCACTAGGATACCCACCGGCGAATAATAACCTTAATAAAGTCAAAATGGATTTTTCATTGCTTGGGATGTTTTTCCTAGTACCCACACCGCAAAAATAACCATGGTGTGTCTAGCGACAAGAGCCTTTCCGAAAATGGTCTGTTTCCAGAACCATATGCCCAGGAGGACCATAAATTTAGAAACAACATTCATTCCTGTTTAGTCTAGTGTGCATGTTCTCTACACGATTTGTACGGTTTTGCTTTAAGAACTTTAATTCCGTTGTTGATATTCTAGAACTGAGTCTCAACACTTCTAAGCGATTTCTAACTGTTTGCGTGAAAACAGACCTATTAGTATACTGAAGCAGTAGATTTGCATGCTGCCTAGGATTGACACAAGGATTTTGAATGACGTTTTTTCTTAAACGGTCCTGCTTACTACAATACTGTTGTCCAAAAACCTCTCTCACGTTCTTAAAATATCGGAGTGGTTTACGCGATGTTCGATTGTAATTTGTCGTACGTATAATTATCATAAATTTTTGGAAAGTATTCAGATACCTTCTTTGCATCCTCTATTCTTGATTCATAACTAATTAACCTAGTGCAAGCGTAGAAATAAAAATAATACTGAATAAGCTAACTCAACAAAATTTGTTATGTATTTACTCTTACATATAAACGTTATGTAGTGATTGTGTTTTAAAATAAAATAAACTGTAAACGCATGGTAAGCTAATTCGCTTTCAACGATCATATCGGCAGATTAAAATTCATTTTACATAATTTTTACGTAACTGTATTCAAATATCGGAAACTTCTAACAAATCTGATGGGCAAATCCCCCCCTGTCCGCTGTCAATTAAAATCAAAAGAATGTTGACTGTAAACCTGCCGGTGAAAAAAATAACACCTTGATTAATCGCTGACACAATTCGAAAACAGTCCGTCTCGACTCCTTATTTTCGGCTGTTAATTAGCTGCATCAAATTTAGTTTTATAAATTGGGATAATTAACTTACAGGTCCCAATTTATTTTAACAGGGACGGAGCGATGGAAACAAAGGAATGCCTCTCAGTTGCCAAAGGTAATTTTTTAACTGATGAGTCAGCCTATTTTGAAAGGTAAATGAGTAACAATTAGGTGCGAATTGCGTCAATATTACAGTTACTTATAATTTACCCTCTTAGTTCAATCAAAAGTTTGGTTAAAGAGTTTAAATTGACCGATAAAAATTATACCGTCTAAATTTTGGAAATATATCCATGGACAAAAAATCATATGTATATATATATATATATATATATATATATATATATATATATATATATATATATATATATATATATATATTCTCCAGATTCTTGAACCATGGATTATATCCTTTTTTTTGAATTTGGTCTTTTCTTGGGTTTAGGTTCTTTATTTAACAAAAAATCCAAAACAATTTGATGTTTCGCCCTTTATGTAAAACGCTTTCAAAATTTTTTGTTTTTTTAATTACATACCTAATTAAAAATATTTTTTATATAATTAAAAACCTTCATACAAAAACATATCTACAATTTTAAAAAACAAACAAACACTTTAAAACACTATTAAATTTTAAAAAAAAAGTATTTAATTTTACCAGTACACAACTTGACATTTTGTTTATTAATTCATAAGGAAATGCAAGTTTTACATTGTCTATTCAGGTACTGAAGTTACATGGAATGCAAGTGTGTTTTATTTTTTATATTTTACAATGCACCAAGAAAACCGGAAGAACAGATATATTTAATTTTATGTTTAAGAGGATATTCAATTTTTGATGTTTATTAACAGGATCGTGTATATGTTTGTTTAACGCTGCTAAGACGTTTTCCGTATATTTATGGCCATTCAGTCTGTTCTTTAGTAATTGGCTCGTCATGCCTATATATTTTTTGGGACAATTTGTGCAGGGAACCGAAGATACTACATTTGATTTATTCTTTAGAGGAGTTTTACTTTTTAAATTAGTGAGTAGTGTATTTAATTTATTATGAGACCTGTGGCATACGATAATATCATGCTTTTTTAAAATGTATTTTATTTTTGCTGGCAGCTTACTAGCGTAAGGTAATGCTACATATTTTTGCTGTATATGTTCTATATTTCTTGTTATTAGCTTATATATATATATATATATATATATATATATATATATATATATATATATATATATATATGTCTGTCAATGTGTGGAGTGGAATAATTGGAAAGAGTGTGGTAGATCCATACTTGTTCGATGGTCACTGAAACGACGCCATGTTTCTTAGATTTATTAAGGACAATTTACCTGTACTTCTGGAGAATGTTCTACTGAATATTCGAGAAAAAATGTGGCTGCTGCTAGACGGTGCTTTTGTGCACTTCCAAGTTAACACCAGAGTTAAATACTCAATATCCCAATAGGTGGATAGGACTTGGAGGAACACAATACTGGTCAGCAAGGTTTTCGGATCTATCAAGTCCTGATTTTTTCTTATGGGGATATATTAAAAATATTGTTAAGAATTTATAGTTAAGGAAACCCGAAAATATGTCAATTAAAGTTAAATGTTCATTACAGAAAATTGATGGACATCAGTTTGAGCATTTGTTAAAATATTAATTTTTGATATTCTATAAATTAAGTTTGTTGTCTTTTTACTAAAGTATGTATTTACCGTTAACCTAGTTATGACTATTTTTTAACTGAAATATGTATGTAATAACAATGTCAACTCTTTCAACGCCTACTACTAAAAACTATAAAAGATAAATAAAAAAATTCTCAATACAATTTTAAAGATTCTTAAAATTAGAATATCGATCCGATGTTAAATACAGGGTGTTTCATTTACAATAAGAAAGTTGTTTGGTTTTAGTGATAATAAAAATCAATGTAAATTTTTATCAACCCTATATAATTTTTTAAGATCATCTTTAATTTACAATAAATTATAATGATTTTACTAATAAACCAATACAATAATACACCTGGCTTGAATAGGCAAGCCAGACATGCCTTATAAATCATGGTCTGCAATTTCAAGGAATGTTAAATATCTCAAAAACAGCTTATCTTAGATATATGAAATATAACAGTAACTTACCCATATTTGGCCCTCACTCTCAAAATGTGTAATAATATACAGGGCATTTCATTTAAATTATGACAACTTTGGTGTACTTCCCAATAATTGTAAAATATTTATTCATTCTTTTTATATGAACCGACGGAAATGTTATGAGATACCCTGTATATATCTATACAGAAGATATGAATATCTTGAAATACTGATAAAAAAAGATTGATGTATATCCTCATTTTTCTGTTTAAATGTCCTTTAAACAATCATTACAACTAATTGCAAATCTAACTGGATCTATCAGGATTATTAGCAGGTTAATGGCAATAGTACTAAACGGAAAACAATCATCTATCTGCTTGATTTGATCGAGAGATATCAATCATAACCTAACGTTTCACAATTGCAACAATTCAGACATTCGACTTGTCTATTCAATCGGGAAGATCAAAGGATAATTTGGATCTATGAGTTCGTATAGATGGAGGGTTTTGTATTAATTCATTTTAAACTTTGTCCCCCATATTTAACGCGCGATTTAAAATACCTCTTTTATCTTTTTATCTATCAATCCTGAGTTATCGAGATATAAAATGTGGTGGGACTTTTTTTAAAAAAGTTTGTGAAACAATCCAATTTCTGAAAGAAGTGAAAGTGAATAATAAATTGTTAGAGGACAAATTCTAAATTTTTTAAATTAATGTATTAGTGTTGAAAAATATCGGCAAAAAATATGGATATATTAGAAAAAAAATATGATTGATATAGGAATCACTATTGCTTGAAAATAATTTTTAATTAGCGAAGTGAACATATCACTACATAGTATAAAACAAAGTCGCTTTCTCTGTCCCTATGTCCCTTTGTATGCTTAAATCTTTAAAACTACGCACCGGATTTTGATGCGGTTTTTTTCAATAGATAGAGTGATTCAAGAGGAAAGTTTATATGTATAATAACATCCATTAAATAGTGGAGAAATACTGTTATTTTTGAGGTTTCTAATGTGATGTCGTTAATTATCATATTTTTTTCCGCTTACATTGCAAACGCAGGCTGAACCCTACGAGATTTATCAAAATAATGTACTAATTATTTGTACACATTGAAAAGGTCTACAGAAAACTCCGCGATGGTATATGTCTATCTCTCATGGATATCCCACAATAACATTTTTTTGTCATTTACTTTTTACGACAAATAATGGCAAATTTTGAAGCGATTTTAACCAATACAGCATTAATCCTTATCCAATTAAATAGCTTAAATACATTGTTGATTTAATATAGATCTATATGGTCCTTTACAGCACAAGATTTAAATGAATATTTTCGAAGATATTACAGATTTAAAATTGCGGGAAGTAGCGCTTGCGGCGGTACTGGCCGACCGGGGCGGCGGCAGCGTGCCTATAAATAGCGCGTCGGAGGCCGATGTAATAATTGTTGTAAAAATAAAATAAATAGTCACAGTTTTTCTGTAGTGTATTTAGTATCAGCATTGCACCCGTGCGAAGCCGGGGCGGGTCTCTAGTTATATATATATATATAAATATATATATATATATATATATATATATATATATATATATATATATATATATGCTGATGCTTGTCACCTAGTAGGCGGATATATTCACTGGTTTTAAAAATGTTGTACATTTAATTCATACTAATGGCGTATTATACCATTAAAAATATCTTATATAATAAGATAATAAAAATTATAGTGAATTAAGATATTTGTGGTGAAATAAAGGTGAAGCTGAAACGACATAAATATAAAATAAAAATATATCGTACGACATCTCTGAAAAGGTCATTCTACAATTCCGAATCTTTAAAAAGTATCAAAAACCTAAAAAATTTTTGCGGTCAATGCTTCAAAAAGGTGTACACCAGATATTCATTATGTTTTTTGTATGTTTAATTTAATCATAATTTGACACCATGTCAAAAATGAACTACTAAAGACAAATTAAAGTTAGTTTGACAACGAAGATTAAAAGGAGCAGGTTTAAACCCAAAATGGCCTAAAAAAACTTGCACGGTTTTTTCAAAATTCCTTAATTAAAATTTGCTGGAACAAATATTTAATAGAATATTAGGTATTCGAAAAATGTTTTTGTTCACTTATGGAAACTGAATGTATAAAACCACGTTTATTTAAAATTTGCGAAGGGTACACCAGCTGCATTCTCATACAGAGATTGAAAAATGGTGGATGTGGTCACGTCTGATTACGATCGAGTATTAAAGAAATAAAAAACATAAAGTTTAAGATGACATGAACTGTGAAAAGTGTGAGTGCAATTTCCATCCTGCATGTTTAATGCAGGTTGTGAGTCAAAAAAAAACAAAGTTTGTGTGCATAAACCTGACGAATCCAATCGGCTAACCTCAAAAAATGCAGAAGAATTTGATATTTTGAAAAAAAAAATAAAAATAAAAATTGCGATTTGAAAAAGTAAATTTTTTTGAAAAAATACGAATTTTTTGATGAAAAAAAAGTAAACAAGATCAAGTAATTAAAGAAAAAGCGAGAAAAGTGAAGACAAGTGACATTACAAGACACAAAAATATCGATAATATTTTTTTTGTTTGCAACAGTCAAGTCGTAGATCACAAAAATCCGATAGAGCAAAAGGAAAGACCAATGTCAATCGAAATGACGACAAACATGAAGACCTCAATGTCGAAGAAAATGACGAAGTGCTTTGTGATAACAATTATCAAAATAAAAATAATTGGAATACAAAATGAAAGGATATGACATCGCTAAGGATAGCACAAAAAATGTCTTTTTTGTTTTTCTCTGGACTAGATTCAGAAATGATGAGTAAAAATATAATTGAGTATTTGACAAGAAAAAGCTTAAAAGTTGCAAAAATATAAACAAAAAAAAGAAGAACACTGTACTTCATTTAAACTGCTGGGCCATATGAGCAGACGGAGCAATATTTAACTGAAGATCTAAGGCTTAACGGTGTGATTTTAACCACGTTCTGAACCTATAGCGCCAAACAGGTGAACTATCAAAAGCCATCCTTTTTAAGGATTTTAAATCAGCAATAACAAAAAAGTAAGTATCTTAAACATCAGTGCGCAGTCCCTAAGCAATAAGGTAACTGTAGTTGGTATTCTTTCTTGTTGACGAAAGTATAGATGTGCTTTGTGTGACTGAATTAAACATCCGAAGCAGAAATTGGTAGGCTTTAATATTAATGACTTTAATATTTTGGGGGCGGTACGGTAATATTTGTTCTTGATGGGTTAAAGGCATGCGTTAAAAATTTTAGAATAAATTATAATATGGAAAAATGTATAGTGTTTATAAATTATTTTATTGCGCATATCTTAGGAATGTATAGATCTCCATGGAGACATTTTGACACTTTTTGGACAAATTTGGACCTTCTCTTTAGTGTTCTTGGAATCGACAGAAAGATTGTTCTAGTTGATGATTTTAACGTACATTTTTGCACAACGGAACAGAATCCACTGTAATTGTGTGATATATTGGCTGGATTTGGCATGCAGCAAGAAATAAATGAACCAACCATGCAGAATATTTGCCTCGATCATGTCTTCGTGGATGTGAATATGAATATTAATCAGTCAAAGATTATGGATCTCGATATATCTGATCATTCGAGCGAAATTGTTAGTATTTCTTTCTCCTTTATCAACAAAACCTTTTATTAAACAAAAAAGAAGTTTAGGCCAATCACTCATAGGGGATTATTTAAGTTTTATAACAGTTTTTCAACAACATCATACGATTTTATTGAGTGTATGGATATTGATGATGCTAGTAAGTGTGAAAGACTTGTAAGTATTTTAAATGAGGCAGGTGTTAAACGTTTTCCAGAAATTTTTTATATTATGTGACTGGAAGGTGATATTGGTAGTTTTAGTCAGGAGCTGCGAGATATGAGGAAGCGGTGGTATTACCAGGCAGTATGACATCATTATATGCAGTATAAAAGAGAATATAAAAACGCTATTTCTAAAACTAAAATGGTTGCTAATGACAATCGTATACATTTTTCTAATAATTCTACAAAAATCATGTGGCAAATCATAAATAAAAACATGGGGGACATAAAAAAACATCGAGTATGATTTTCTTAATTCTGACGATTTTTAAGCATTGTTAAATACACTTTTGCAGGTTATGCCTCAGTCAGATATTGACCCTACAGAAAATTTTATGAATATTAATGTTCGGAATGCTTTAAATCGATAAAGAATCTGAATCTAATGCCTTTCACAAAGTTGATAAAAATCTCTTTTAAGGAAAGAACTTTCCCAGAATGCATGAAGAGAACGCTCATAATTTCTTTGTTTAAGAAAGGTAGTTGGGATGAAGCGGAAAAATATAAGCCCATTTCCATACTTTTTAAAATTTTTGAGAAGGGCATGTTTGAACAGATAATGCACGCGAACAAAAACACCTGTTTAATGAAAATCAGTTTAATTTTAGGAAGAACAAAAACACAATATTAGGTATTCTTAACCTCTTGTCTGATGTTATGGATGCCTTTGACACTCAATGCTATGACCTGGGTCATAGCATTGAGTGTCTTTATTGTGATCTCAGCAAGGCGTTTGACTGTGTCAACCATGGAATCCTCTGCATAAGGTCAAAGTATATAAATTCAGAAAAAATGCAGCCTTCCACTTTTAAAATCTTACCTTACAGGTAGAAGCCAGGCTAGTGGTGTAACGTTAACTAAGCAGGAGATCAAAATTTGGGTTCCCCTGGGCCTAATACTTTTTCTTATATATGTAAACCATTTGCCTTTAATAGATCAAAAGCCAAATTACACTCTCTTTGCGGATGACACCACTATTGTGTGTATATGTTGTGGCTGAAACTCTTGGGGTTTCGTTTTTGGATTCCTTGGAGACACAGGAAGTCGCTGAAAAGATGTTTGTTTCTAACAGACTGCTGTTAAACAGGAGCAAGGCAGTAGTTCCTTGAATGTATGCACGTAGAAACCTGCAATTTCAAAAATAAATAAGAATTTGTGTCTTCTACGTCCCTCTACAGAAAATGTATCCCGTAAGGCCCTAAGACAAGTGTATTTTGCAACATTTCATGCACAACTTTCCTATTCTGTACATATGTGGGGTCAAGCCTCGGGTGTTCAACGCTTATTTGGACTATAGAGAAAACCATTTAGAATAGTTGGTGGACTGTAAGATGAATTTTGGAGAGTTGGAAATTCTTACCATTCTATCTTTGTACATTTCTGAAAATTTGCTCTATGTTAAGGGAAATGTTCACCTGTTTGTGGCTCACTCGAAGGGACGTACCGATTTTATTCTGCAAGATGATATTTTGCTCCATATTCGCCATATTTGATATAAAAGATTCATAACGCATGCAGGTGGCATAGTGTGGTCCAGTTTACGGATCTACATTGATATACAAATTTTTCTTAAAAATATTCAAGATTTCCACACTTAAGTATTAGCATGCAAATAAGAAACACCCTGTATATGTATACATATCAATTAGACATAATATCATGCCGTTATAAATATAAATTTTTCTTCTATAATTACAATTTTATTAAGACCATTTGAAATCATGATTACAATTAAAAAGATTTATAGTTTGGTTGATTGATTCGCTAGGAGGCTGAATAGCACGCGCATAGTCATGATTTGTGGCATGATTGATTGCGTTTTTCATTTAAAAATTTTACCATGAAATAATTTATAGAACTCGAAGTACTTATATTAATCAAAGATATTCTAGTTCCGTTAGTTATCGTTAATTTTTGTAAAACTTGATAAATTGAGATATCAGTATTAAAAATCATTTAGAAATACATAAAATATTTGACAGTAACTTTAAAGAATGGAATCGTTAATATACGATAGTTCAATAGTTATTTATTAGGTTTAAGTCAGAATACATCTACAGACTTCTTTTGCATATGCTGAAATATCGTGTTTTACATTTTAAGAACTTAGTCTAGTTACTATGATATTATTATAGACTTAATCTATGTTAAATATTGTATTATATTCTCCCTTGCAGATGGCTAAAACTGTGCAGCGGGTAAATGGGGAGTAGATACATCCTTCTGTAGAAGGGGCACGAACGGTAGGCATTTCTGGCTGTGGTGTTGTGATGTTCATGGATTTTACAGAAAAATTTTTCTGTAGTTGTTCTGACGAATTCCAGAATATTGATATAAATCCATATGCCTTAACTTTCGTTTTTCCTGTTTGATTCAGCTGAAGAAACTGTAGACTCTTCCATCTCAATCTATTTTAATCATCCTTTAAGATTTTGGGCTGGAAAGTTGTTTATCACCCCGGTAATTAAGTTTAGTTGATTCTTCTTCTTTAGGTTCCGTCCTCGTTCCGAAGTTTGGCTATCCTCAAAGCTCTGCGTATCTTTGACACTGCAGATCTAAACAGTTGGCAGTTGTTGCAATTGTACCATTCTCTTAAGTTCTTTAACCATGGATGCCTTTTCTTTCCTATGGATCTTTTACCTATTATTTTTCCCTGGATAATTAATTGCCGCAACTGGTATTTATCTCCCCTCATAACATGTCCCAAGTATTGTTAATAGTAAGTACTAATTCTTTCTCTTTCAGCATTCTTCGCTAAAAGTCCACATTTGTTACTCTCTCTATCTACGATATTCTTAATATTCTATGGTACATCCACATCTCAAATGCTTCCATCCTCTTGGTATCAATCTTTTGCAATTGACACGCTTCCATTCCGTAGTAAAGAACTGACAGCACGTAACATCTCACAAGGCGAATTTTAAGTTTAAGGCTTAAATCTCGTCCGCAGAACACCTTCTTCATTTTAATAAACGTAGCTCTAGCTTTTTCCACTTTGATTCTGATTTCTTCAGAGCTATCGTTATTTTCGTTGATAACAGTTCCCAGGTCATTATATTTTCTCACACGTTCAATTCTTTGACCACGCATCGTTATGTCAGGGAAGTTTTGTGGTGATTTAGATACCACCATTATTTTTGTTTTACTGATGTTAAGTGATAATCCATTTTCTTCACTGCATTCTACTATTCTGTTAATTAGTATCTGAAGATCCTCCGAAGTTTCTGCAATTACAACCGTGTCATCGGCATATCTCAAGTTGTTTATTAGGATGCCATTTATTTTAATATCTATATTTTGCTCTGAAAGTGCTCTGTTTACGATGTCCTCTGAGTATAGGTTGAATAAGATTGGTGAAAGTATACATCCCTGTCTTATGCCTTTCTTAATCTCGAGTTCCTTCTTTGTCTCTTGCTCTATTCGAATATTCGCTTTCTGGTTATAGTAAATCTTGGAAATAATTCTGATGTCTCTTTTATCCAAGTTTTTTTTCTACCAGCAGTCTCATTAGATGATCGTGACGTACTTTATCGAATGCTTTATTGTAGTCAAAGAAGCACATATATATATATATATATATATATATATATATATATATATATATATATATATATATATCTTGGTTCATATCTAGACATCTTTGGCACATGACGTTAAGTGCAAATAGTGCTTCTCTTGTTCCAAGCCCGTTTCGAAATCCGAATTGAGTATCACCAATATCCACATCTAGTTTTCTGTGAATCACTTTGAGGAATACTTTTAATGTGTGTCCCATTAGGCTTATTATGCGATGGTCAGTGCACTGTTTTGCGTTTGCCTTTTTTGGTATGGTGACAAAAGTTAACAGGAGCCATTCTTTTGGTATTTCTCCTGTTTTGTAAAAGCAGTTAAAAAGGTCGACAAGAATATTCACTGATTCACCTTCCACAAGCTTGAGAAGTTCCGATGTAATCCTATCTGGACCCGGTGATTTACCATTCTTCATAGTTGATTAAGTACTTCTAACTTTTTGTCTGGTGTTTTTGAGTTATTTTTAATCAGATAAACTTGGAGTTTTTTTTTATAAAAATGCAGTTTAACACATTTTTATATTTTCTATTTCAATGATAAATGCCTTGCAAATTATTTATTATTAAATTATGTTACTTTTTATTAGTATTTTAATTTAATTTCTCAATAATGGTTACTACGCTTTATTTGGTTTAGTTATGAAAGAAAACTATTTTTTATTCTTGTATTATTAAGGTTAGAGCCTGATTGACTTCTTGTAGTACATGTCAAATTAAATCCTTTATTGTCAATTATATCAGCTGTAAACTCCCATCATATTAGAGACTTCGAGGGCAAAACTTTAAAACGTCCTTATAAAGTTTGTTCTAAACAATTCCCGCACTACTTCCAGCCATTTTATTTTATTTCTTTACACAATTCACTGTTTTCCCAACTTCAGACATGCTAATACCCATAAAAAACCCGGGGCACTTTATCTTATTGGACCTCGGACTCTACAATGACCCAAACGAAACGCTGAAATGTTCCTTTCTACTCTTCATTATAAAACGGGAGGCCCTATTTCACGAAAATGGGAATACATAACCGTATATAAGCTTGGAATAGTGACCATATTAACACTAGAGTTGGCTGCAACGAACGGTCTTAAAGGGGGGTAGTTTCGTACAGTGGACGGGCGAAATAATCAACATAATAGCCGGAGAATGTTTATATATATTTCTTTTGGGGGTAAAAGAAATAACAATGTTTTTAAATGGGGCTTTTAAAGAAAGGAGTGGAAAAATTTATGACAAGTTTTTCGATGTCTCGGAGGACGAAGTATCGAGCACGGCTTCGATTGTATTTACAAAGTTGAATTCTTGAAGTTCAAATCCAAATTCTAAGAAACGGAAATTGTTTATAAATAGAAATTTTAGGATTTAAAGTAACCAACTATGTTAAAAGATAAAAAATAAATTAACAACTGTTTTATATTTGAATTAATTTAATTTTTTTAATTTCAATTAGTCGCTAAAATAACTAGGTCTATAATAATGTTATAGACAGGAACTATCCCCCGAGAAATGTTAACATCAACATTCATATGTTTACCAAATAAAGCAAATTCAAAAGAATGCAGTGACTATCGAACAATCAGTCTCATGTCACATACTTTGAAAACCCTTTTAAAAATTGTACACGCTAGAATACATTCCAAATTGGAGCTGGATATTAGTGACACACAGTTTGGCTTCCGGAACGGGGTGGGTACAAGAGAAGCATTATTTGCTTTTAATGTGCTTACTCAAAGATGCTTAGATATCAATCAAGACCTCTATGCCTGCTTCATAAATTACAACAAAGCTTTTGATATGGTCAAACATGACAAACTGATAGAGATTCTCAGAAGCACAAATTTGGATGAAAGAGACTTAAGGTTGATATCAAATCTGTATTACAATCAGCGAGCGGTAGCAAAAATTGGACAGGAAATGTCCGGAGATGTGGAAATACAAAGGGGAGTCAGACAAGGGTGTATATTATCACCTTTACTATTTAACGCTTATTCTGAAGAGGTCATATTGACAAGTCTGGAATCTGAAACAGCAGGGATAAAAGTAAACGGAGTTTTAATCAACAATATTAGGTATGCAGATGACACCGTAATAATAGCTGATAGTTTGAAAGACCTAGAAAAAAATAATGAATAAAATATTAAGAGTTAGTGGAGAATATGGACTCTCTCTTAACACGAAAAAGACCAAGTTCATGATAATTAGTAAAAACAACACCAATAATAATGAAACCCTAATGGTAGGAAGCCAGCATATAGAAAGAGTTAAGAAGTACACTTACTTGGGAACCCTAATAACAGAAAATAATGACTATACCGTCGAAATAAAAACCAGAATCGAGAAAGCACGTGCCAAGTTTATTAGAATGAAAAAGGTTATCTGCAGCAAAGATCTAACGTTAGCCCTGAAAATACGACTGACTAAATGTTACGTATACAGTGTTCTATATTATAGAATGGAAGCATGGACACTGAATCGAGAGGCAATGAGAAGACTTAACTCTTTTAAAATGTGGACCTATAGAAGAATTCAGAGGATTTCGTGGGTGGATCGAGTTACGAACGCCGAAGTGTTGAGAAGAATGGGGAAAGAAAAGGAAGTCGAGATAACAGTAAAACAGAGAAAACTGCAATATTTCAGATACATTATGCGGGGAGAAAAGTACAGCATCTTACGGCTCATAATCCAAGGCAAAATAAGTGGCAGAAGAGGCGTAGGACGATGACGAATTTCATGGCTAAAAAACCTAAGGGAACGGTTTGGATGCAGTGTAAAACAACTATTTAGAGCAACTGCCTCAAAAATTAAAATAGCTATTATGATTGCCAACCTCCGCAATGGAGAAGGCACTTGAAGAAGAAAGACTGCTTTTCTCCGAAATATTTTTACAAGACTTCTTTGCGCGTACCCCTGATAACAAGCTGAAAAAGGAGTAAAAATATATCAATCTTATGAAAAGTTAGAAATCTCGAATTTCTCGATATTTAGTCATCCGGAGTTAGGACTTAAATTTATTGTAGTGTAATAGCATCTAGGACAGTTAGAAATCTAATTAGGACGATCGGGTGATAAGGTCCATCTTCCTCATTTGGTTAGGATGCTAAAAAGGAAACATTTACAATCGATTCACTAAGGAGATTTAAGATTTAAACCCGATCTAGTTGCCACGAAATTTATATCTTGTAGTCGGCTAGTTTTTTTTTGCTTTGTCATAATGTACATATGTCAACAAATAAACGCCTATATAGGGATATTAAGTATAAGAACCTTGCGAAAAAGCCTTGAAATATGTAAGAGAAATAGTTGTTTAAATTTAAACCATGGTAGTATTTAGGATACTTAGTAGATGAGTGCCAAGTGAAGCGGGCTGACCCAGTGGGTTGGTGCTGCGCAAAAATGGCAAGTAAGAAAAGAAAAGTTGTATAAATATTATATCCTTGGTGTAAAAATTTTAAAGATTATTGTAACATAAATATTAGATACCATGATTATAATTTGCAGTTCGCCCAGCACTTTCTTTTTTTTTTTTTAATTTTCATATAACCAGCTTCTAACACTACGATAAAGCCTCATTTTACGTGCATAGAATTCGCGGTGCTATGGTAATTATTTGAGTTTTGGCGTGCTTGCTAGTCATTCTCCTCTTGATTTAGGATTTGAACCGCTCCCATTCATATCTCTTGTTAGGAAGATTGAATGTCATGTAGTCTAGAACTTCTTATGCTTATTGTCTAATTTAAGAATACCAATTAAAAAATAGCTGGTAATGCTATGTAGGATTTTTAAATTTTGTAAAATTATTTATAAGGACACTAAATCTCTATGACACAAAAGTCCTTTAGACACAAAGTGCTACTGTTATGAAAAAACTTTTGGTCTAGTACTTTTTATTATTTGAAAGGGGAATTATCCAACCTAGACATATTCTTAGAGAAACCAAACAGCAATCAGTTCACATTGGAGGTCGAAGTAACAAGCAGCTACCTTTCCTTGACCTTCTAGTCACCAGAAACGACGATCTAAGCATCCATTATATGGTCTACAGAAAACCCACACATATAAACAAATACTTGAATGCCGAATCACAACACCATCCATTACAATTACAATCGGTTGCCAACACACTGATCTCCAGATGCGACTCACCAAACCCATGAACCGCCAAAAAGAACTCAACTCTATCATAACAGCTTTAAAACAAAACAATTACAAAGAAGACAATATCAAAAAGGCCAAAAAACAGAACACAAATCAATAGCAGAGAAAAAAGAAGAAGATGACAAATCCAAACCAAAAACCACATTGCCATATATGAAATGTGTAACAAGCGTAATTGGAAGAATTCTATGGAAGCATGACATATACACAATTTACAACAATTCACAAATTACTGGGCAATTCCAAAAACAAAATACCATTGGGAAACCAGGGAGTATACAACATCCCATGTAGAGACTGAGAAAAAGAATATATCGACCAAATAAACAGAAGAATATCTACCAGAGTCCAAGAACATAAAAATAACATAAAGAATAAACACACCACATCAGCTTTATTTCAGGAGACAGGACAAATTATAAATTTCAAGGAAACTAAACAGATCGCACCCATAAAGCACTATAGAATGTGCATTATCAGAGAAGCTCTCGAAATAGCAAGCACTACAAATTTTAACTCGAGAGATGATGCACAAAACATCTCAAATACATGGAAAGCCCTACTGAGAACCAAACCAAAAACAATACATCGGGGAAACAGGATAACGAGCCAAGAGGACGTACAGACTCAGGGAAGTGCGAAAACCAACCAGGTAGACCCAAAGTATAACCTGCCCAAGGGCCAAACTACAAAAAAGTCGGCAGAGAACCAGCATTTTCATTTCAAGCCGAGCAGCCGTCGAGCAAGCATCATTTGAAAATGCCAGCTGAGATGTTGGCGAAACGTCATGAAGATTTTTCTACTGACGAACGAATTGAAAACCGGAAAACACCCTATATATATATATATATATATATATATATATATATATATATATATATATATATATATATATATATGTTTATGCGGTTTTCACGGATTCCTTCGTATGAGATGCAATCGCAGTGGATATATCCACATTATGCCGTTGAAATCACATTCAGCGAACGTACAACTATATGCAGCTCCGTGTATGAATGAAGTGAAAATGCGAACAGTAAATGCAAACCTCGTTCCATCATATCCTTTCCATGTTAGAGGTTGCACAGTTTGAATGAATTGGTATAGAAACCAATTCATCCTATTCCACCACCATCGAGATGATGGCCTACCTGTACCACCACACCGAGAAGAAAGTCAAAACTTACCCTCCCCGCCGTAGTGATACGGCAGACGTACATGTTTCATCTCTACTAGACTCATCAGGGTACCGACATGCACCTGGTTGTGCAAAGGACAGATCGGAAGGAACCATGCAAATACTGAACGCGGCTTCGCCGACCTCCCGCCGGATGGCGTATATATGTTTATGGGGTTTTCACGGATTCCTCCGTATGAGATGCAATCGCAGTGGATATATCCACTATATTATATATATATATATATATATATATATATATATATATATATAATATAGACGTGGTATTTGCCCAATCGTTAAAGGTAGTGGGTTAATGAAGGACGATCAAGTCACAGCAGTACCAGTTCAAGCTTCGTACAGACGAGACTATGTTAAAAAAACCATCTGACTATTAGAGTGGACAGAATCTTATAGTTCAGTATCGTAGATGGAACTCCATATTAAGCCATAGGTTCAGTCGTTAAAGGTCTCTGTTGCTGATGCATCTTCCATCCGAAAACAAACAGATAAAAATATAAATACATATATTGCACAATTTTTGTGTAAAAATTAAAATTATTAAAATTTTAAGCAAGAAAATGTTTTGATACAAAGGTTGTTTCTTCTAATCAGATCCATCAAGAGTTAATAGTTTTTTTTTTCAATTGTGTAACACATCTGAAAAAATTTCAAAAATAGTTGGATATTCAGAAATTAATTTGAAGCTCCATATACAATATAGCAAGAAGAAAGCGAATCTCGACTTCTGGAGAAGAGTTAATCTTTTTAAATACTTCTACGTAATCAATTAAATTACATTTTTCAAACAAATTGCTGATGTATCGCGGTCAGTTATTGCATGAATATATATATATATATATATATATATATATATATATATATATATATATATATATAAGCTTGAACTTTTGGATATGCAGATAAACTTTCTGATAAATATATAATCTTATCAATTTGATTTCGTGCAGTCAGTAAATCAACATCTTCACCAACAACGATAGTTGTATTTGTTCTACTGAATTTTTCTATTGATGTTTTAATTATGAGGATATAAGCATCGTTATCAGCTTGTTTCACTAAAATGTTTGCAGCCATAAAGGTTTCATATAACATTAAAACGAAGCGAGACTTGTTGTGAGTATATGCAAGAAATTGTTGTTGGTTTGTTCGAACTATTATAAATAAATCTAAAACAATATCAGAAGATACTGATGTTTTTGTAGTCCGACGATGTTATATGGGTGAACGGAATTAGGGACTGGGTGTATATTTATTCAGAATTATATAATTTGTACGTATTTTAGTGTGTGAGTCACACACTTTCGTATTTTTTACTTATATTGAACGTCCAATTATTTAAACAGACTGAGTAATAGTGCATAATGGAATTTTTGATGTTTGAAATCGCGATTTATCATGAATGGTGATTTGTAAGAAAAAAAAACATAAGTACAATTTTCGTAGAGAATTACATGGTCTGCAATTTTTGTTTGAAATATTTTTACGATAACACTTACTCTGCGAAAAATCGATATTTTTGATCTTTGACCTTAAATAAAATTTTTAGCACTCGTAGGATCGATAGGAACTTTTGACATTTTATTTGCAATAGTGCATTCAAGATCTATACCAATTTTCTGCTCTATGCGGATTTTGGCAAAGTTAAATCTCTATTTTGACTGGTTCACATTACCAGTTATTCCTAAAAAGCAACCAATGTTCTTTACTTCTAGGCTCATATGCACAAATCTAAGACACGTCACCTCTCACGATCATATAAATGTTTTTTGAAGTACCAAATAAAATGTCAAACTTTAGAATGGATATGTTTAATTGCACCTACCAACGCCAGTGTTGCCACTCCCCAAAATATAAACGGCCACCCTTGTTACATAATGACAAGAGAATTATGTATTTTCGATTGCATTCATTAATAAATTATGTAATTGTAACTTTACGTGGGAATATCACACAATTATCTGTTATTTTTAAAATTTGAAATAAATATAAACTCCCTCAAATGCTGATTCTATTTAAAACTCCAACTTTCACTCCACATTTTACCTGGCCCAAAAAAGAGCAAAAGCAAAAATAAATCCACTTAACCAGCAAACGCACTTTACCCTGTCAATTCGTCTCTCAGCTTGATAAAGCGACACCTGTTGGATTTAATGTGCACTCGTATCCCGCGCTGATAACAGACGCACAATATCCTAGTGTGCTTTGTTCAATTTACTTTAACGATTTTGCATACAAGGGCAATTCTGCTAAAAGATTAGATTTTTGAACTTTTGTCAAATATTCAACTGAAATACATATATATATATATATATATATATATATATATATATATATATATATATATATATGTATATATATATATATATATATATATATATATATATATATATATATATATATATATATATATATATATATATATATAAATATGAATTCAAAGAAATGAGTCTTTTTGCAGTGGACACCTAAAAGCAACGTTTATAACACATGAATTAAAAAAGGGCAGACATGTTTAGTTATAAATAAGAATACGTAAGGCTCCAACAGAAAACAGAAAGGAAAAGTTAAAGGGAAGTAAGTTCCGAGAAGTACCTTAGGACTTCCTCTGATATCTTAAAATCTTCCATTAAATCCGTTATAAGAAAAGGTGAATTTAAAGTAAATATCTTATCAATCCAACTTTTATTCTCTATTTGTATCATTTTGCCTCTTTTTAATACTTTTTCTTACAGTTGCGTACAAAAGTTTCGGACAAATGATTTTTCATGAATTCATGTTTGTTTACAATTTCGCTAGTTTTTCTGCATCCACATCGGAATTTAGCATCGCACGATTCAATTACAATGATTTATGCTACTAATATCGTAGCAAAATGCCGAAACGCACGTCAATAGAAGTTCATGAAATTGTCCTTAATTTATATAATGGAGGCAAAGTTGTACATGGAATAGCTAATACAGGTAAACAAATTTCTTTCAATAGCAAAGACAATGGTGCATAATATAATTAAAAAATAAAACATTGCTAATATTTTGGCGGATAAATTTGCATTTGAAAGACCAAGAAAATCTACCAAAAGGGTCAGGGTAAATTATTAAACATAAAACTGTGGTGGATCCTAAAAATAATGCTGCAATTGTAGCACGAGAACTACGATATTAAAATCTTGCAAATGTTAGTCGTAGTACAGTATCTCGAAGATTAAAGAAAGTTGGGCTTCTAGAACGTATTGGCGTCAAAAAACTACTAATAAGTGCAAAGAATAAGAAGGCACAAGTAGAATTTACTAAAAAATATCAACACTGGATTGTTTTGATATTTTTTAAACTGGAAAAAACTGCTTTTTTCTGACAAAATTAAGATAAATTTGTTTATAAATAATGGACTCCGTTAAATTCAAGAATAGTTTGTTATATAATATGCTTCCCTACTCTCGCAAAAATATGCCTCAAAAAAATATTTTATTTATTTATTATGTGTTATCGTAAATGTTCCAGGTAGGGTGACGGCACCAATTATGGACATGTTAAGGATACCTTTTTCCGTTTTATAAAATAAAATTCGTGTTTTTATGTGTACAGATACCGTATAGTGGTAGATAAATTTAGAGATAATATGAGAAGACGAATCTTTAAGTTGAACTTTAAATAGTTGGATATAAATATGTTATTTTACTTAAAAATGTAGAAAGTTCAAAATCACCATTAATGTACACCTAAATCCCAGTAATGGTCAACCAGTTATCGACAAATTCAATGAAAGAAACACAGTCATTGGCAGTAACCTGGCTTTTTCTAAAAAGCATTCAATTACAAATTTAGGTAGGTACGTAAATGATAGGTATATTTAAAAAGAATAGGTACTTATTAATCATAAATTAGCTTTTATTTGAGTTTTATTTGAACTCACATTATTTGCGATAGTCATCCCCAATTAAAATATTTCTGAAAAAAAAACACTTATTCTCATATAAACTATGGCATCGAAGTAATAGTCTCATAAATTTATCATTAACAGTCTCAGTATCATTAAAGTATTTATCCATTTAATATAAACAAACATTATAAAACTAAAAACAAAATGAGCAAAGTAACAAAAACTAAGTAAATTCTTATAAAATTAAATTGCTTTTTCTTACAAACAAAATATTAGGTATTAATGAGATCTCCAGAGATCTGTGAATTAAAAATACTAAAAATTACAAAAGGAAGTGTGCCTACGTAATTAAATACTGTATAAATCAGGTAAGTATTTCTCCTATTCCTTAACTTTATAGAAACCTCTTTTATTCAGAAGCAAAGGTTCACTTATAACTTCTATTAGATCGTGTTTTTATACCATATTTTATCAGGTTTGTCAGGCCATCTAAAAGAATTGCCTGTTGATAGTACCATAGTGCTAATTTCATACTGGTCTTTATTAACGGCTTCTGTTCTGCCCGGGAAAAACTCGTCTTCATATCTTACTATGATAAACTGTCCGAGTCGAACAATGGCTTTATATTTTGAAGGTAACGTTTTGATTTTTAGCATGTTTAGCGATTCATCTTCAGAATTTTCTTCACTCTTGTTTTCGCGACGTCTTTTGATCTCCCTTTTTTCATGCGCGAGTCCAGCTCTTTTCCGCTGTTTACACTCATCTACTTTTGCCTTTTCTCCGTTATCTTCGGTAATGCCATCCTCTTTTTCATTATAACTACTGTTTTCACTCTCAGCATATGTTATTTCTAAATCTGTATCTTCGGAAGTTGTGTCATCCTGATCTATTGCTCTTTTTCTAGCTTTAGAACATCGTTTGTCCATCATTGGTAATTTGGTCTGTACTCGATCCAGTAATAAACATTGTAACAAACAGAGATTTTAGGTTATGTTTCTATTTAATATTATGACAAAATATATTCTTAGTTCCTAATATTCAATATAAAATAATATCAAACTTAATTATCAAATAACATAATGAAGTAATTCACGAAAATATATACTTACTCTCTAAACGATTTTCATAATAAAACCGGATTTTTCGGACGTAGCTCATACTTCTCTTATATTTAGGCTGCCATCTTGAAGAAAGTGGCCGATCTTGACATTTTGATTTGTTAGTGAGACAACTGACCCCCTACTACTTATAATCCAGTGTTACTATCCCCAAAATTCTTTTTCGTTTGGTTATTATTTCGGTTTATTTAGAAAAAATGTCCATCATTGGTTCTTGTTCATAATTGGTGCTATCACCCTATATATTTTTAGTTTTTCCTTACTTTCTTAAATCAGAATACATACATAAGAATTCATTTGTCCCGAAACTTTTACACGCAACTGTATGTGGTTTATATGATTAATATCCATGGGTTCATGGTTACAAAATTGTATATTCCTATTTCTATCGACTAACATCGCTACATTTACAGGGAAATTACTTATTTTATTATAAATAGTATATAATAGAATAGGAATAGTATTTGGAAAATATTCTTGTATGAACGATCGCCTATAGGTGCAACATCTTACCTATAGATCCCGTCAAGTAGTGACTTCAAATATAAGATCCAAAAATAATAAAGTACGTAAACAAGAGTGTCTGGGAAAGGCATCGGTGTCAGGATGAAACACGCTTTAAAAATTTTTAGTGATCGAATATTAGCTTGTATTTATGTCGTAACATCGCCGGCATATTTACAACAATATACAGAATGTTTCGTTAAAAATAATAAAATTAATATTGCATCCAGAAAACAGGATACAATAATTTTCAACAAAAATTCGGTATACTTATAACATTTTCAAATTTGCTTTAGAAATTTATTTTCCGAGAGAATGACCCTAAACGTTTCACGTATTATTCACCCAACCTCGTTGAGTACACACACTCAACTTGATTTGTAGCTGATTCGCTCGATTTAGAGAGCTTATCGAGGCTTTTAATTGGCTTGATTTGCCAGAAGTACATTATTTTGTTTTTTCGTAGTATTGTTTAGAATGGAATTCCGCCCACTTTTAATTTAGCTTCTAATAAATATTCAGATTAATTTTATTAAAAGTATTCTTACTTGAAAGTGTTAATCTTGTAGATAAAAGAAGATATAGTAATTTCCTACTGTTTCCAGCTGTGTAACTTTTTTAAATTCCACCCTGGTTCTTTCTCCATACGCATTTTGTGGCCTCATCAGTGGAGCTGTAATGAAGCAAGATCGAAATAGAAAGACAGCAACTCTCCATTTAAGGTACATTTTCCGTATTGTGCCAGCAGGATACTACATTTGCAGACGAGACCTTGGATTGTAAACCATCAACTAAAAATGGCATCTAGAATAAATATCGGAGCGGTAAGAAAAAAATAAAAATAAAATAATTCTCGGCCTATACTATACTATGTTTGAATAATTTTGCACTAAAAACCGAAGAATTGGAAACGGAATTTGTAAATAATTTGAAAGAGGAAATTAATAACCACTTTCAAGCACTTCAATCTGAAATTCAACTTTATTTTTCGGAGGTCTCTGACTAAGAAACTGCCTTAGTATGAAATCCATTTTACATGTCTTCGAATGTTTCTAAATTTCCAATGAAGTGTAGGTTAGGGCTGTGAAATGACTCCTTAGTGCGTGATATATATTATTTCAGGAAGAACAGTTATTTCTATGCTCATCGAGTATATACTACTGGACTCAGTGATTAAATCAAGATAACTATTACCTCGAATAAATTCCTTCAAGCTGATCTAAGAAATAAAGCCTATACAGGCGCGGCTCCAACGAGGGGCGGTGTAGTCCATCCCCTCCCAAGAGCTTTAAGTTCAGGAAAATACACCCGATTTTGCCTCTTATACTAGGAATGTCTATGCTGCTGGCATCTCCCCCCCCCCCCCGTCGACAACTTGTTTTTTCTTTGGAATTCAGAAGAATAGACCCAACCTTGCTTTTTACACTAGAAATGGGAATGTTATTGGTGTTTCTCCCTCTGTCGACAACTTGCTTTCGTTTGCCATACTGTATTTTTGTGATATGACCCCCTCCCCGATAGGCTGGATCCGCCCCTGAGCCTCTCTCTCTCTCTCTCTCTCTGTATATATATATATATATATATACATATATTTATATATTTTTTTATTTTGTCTGTTTGGGTTCTTTAGTATCCAATTTTTTTTCTTTTTTTATCTATTTACCTTCCTAAAAATATTTTTTATATTATTAAAAACATTCATATAAGAACATATCTACAATCTAAAAAACAAACAAACACTTTAAAACACTATTCAAATTTTCCCGGTACACACCCTGACATTTTGTTTATTGATTAATAATGTCTATTTAGGTACTGAGGGTACATGGAATGCGAAAGTGTTTTATTTTTTATATTTTGCAATATACCAAAAAAAAACTCATACATTTAATTTTATGTTTAAGAGGATATTCAATTTTTGATGTTTATTAACAGAATTGAATATATTTTTAGGCTGGTGTAAATGAGGTTTAAATTTTCTATATTTGTTCTGTCGTTAACAGTGTTTTTATCTTTTTTAATTTCTATCATTTCGTTTATTTGCAATTTTTGGTAATTTATATTTTTGTTTTTAATTACCTTACTGTTACTGTGTGTGTTCGTTTAACTCTGTTGAGGCGTTTTTCGTATATTTATGGCCATTTAATCTGTTCTTTAGTAATTGGCTCGTCATGTCTATATATTTTTTGGACTAATTTGTAAAAGTGATCGAATACACTACATTTGATTTATTCAAGAGAGGAGTTTTACTTTTTAAATTCGTGAATGGTGTATTTAATTTATTATGAGACCTATGGCATACGATAATATCATGTTCTTTTTTATAATATGTTTTATTTTTTCTGATAGCTTACTAATCTAAGGTAATGCTATATATTTTTGCTGTTTATATTTTATGTTTCTTGCTATTAGGTTATTATAAAATTTATATATTTGTTTATTAATTAGGTCGGTGATAAAATTGATATAATCTATGGTTCAAGAATCTGGAATATATATATATATATATATATATATATATATATATATATATATATATATATATATATATATATATATATATATATATATATATATATATATATATATTACTCGCTGAGAACTGAGTTCCGTGGATATGTGAGCACTGCGTCACAATTTTCGCTAAGGAACAACGTGCCGCAATCAAATTTTGTTTCAAATTGGGGAAAAGTGATTCGGAAACATTCGAATTATTAAAACCCGCATTCAGTGAGGATTGTTTAAGGGGCAGCAAGATTTTCCAGTTATACGCGCGGTTCAAGAACGTGTGGAAGAGCTGAAAGAGCGCGTGTGGATGCTTCACGCGATTTGGTTAAATGGGCAGAACGCATGAAAATTTTTTAAATAAGATTTTAATCGGCCACGAATCATGGTGTTTTTAATACGATCCATTGACCAAACGCCAAACCGCTGAGTGGCGAAGCAAAGGCGAAGGGCGGCCCACCAAAGTTCGAGCGAAAAAGTCGAAAATCTAAACGATGCTCGTTTTGTTTTCCGATTCTCGCGGGATTATCCATAGCGAATTCATGCCCCTGGACCAAACAGTAAACGCACAATTTTACAAAAGTTTCCTGGATCGACTTTTGAAGTGAATTTGTTACGTGAAACCTGTATTGTACCACATCGATGACTGGATTCTGTTGCACGACAATGCGCCAGGAGGTGATTCAAAGGAATTTGAACAAGGCTCTGAAAGCTATTCCAGAAGAGGATTTTACCTAAAAATCAATACAATTTAAAACGTCTAGCTTATCAAGTTGTCAAGGAAAAAATTGAAGCAAAAAAATATTTTTTATGTCCGCAGGTACACCAAGAAGTAATCAAGAAGTAATGCTTGTTGTTGATAATTGTCAGCAGTTTTGTTTAACTTGTGGAGCTTTATATTGTCTCATTTTAATATTAATTAATTTATCAAAATATTGTCGATAGAGCAATGCATTTTGTCGCTCCATTATCATTCAACAATGTTGCGTTCACGATTTTCAGAGCTTTATCGTATCTTATGGATAAAGATTAACGGTTTACCAACAGAGCCCCTTGCACCTTGAATACATACCTTGTTCGGAATTTATATTTAGGTTTCGTTTGGAGGAAACTTGATCTACTTAGCCAATCACATAGAGTTAGAGAGAGAGAGATAGTCATCATACTACTTATTTTTCTCTATCTCTCTCTCTTGGACTACTCACGGTTCCCTGCGCTTGCAAATTGGCTTTAAAACAGTGAAAATGGTTCGCGATTTTAAAAAAAAAGGTTGTGAACTATTGCATTAGACTAATGACTCATTAGATAAATCTAGGGTACTTACCAAACATGTTTCAAGCCTTAAAAAGTGCAATTCTTTTAAATTTAACCAATCGATTCATACAATACAATAAAATACGGACAACACCTTAAAAATTACGCAAAAAGCACTTTAGCAGCCTAAAAGGATAAGAGATTTTGCAGGTTTGCACTCCTTGATAGATTAAGTAACTTCCATTAATGTCATTTATCGCTATTACCAACAAAACGTATTAGGTATTATAAATCGTCACGAAGAATCACATTCCCATAAAATTTTCGACACCATCTAAATAAAATCACAATGGTATTTTTTCACTTGACACCGAAATCGACGAGATCTCCTATCGTTTATAAAAACTATTACCAGTTACAATAAGGAACCTTCAAAATATCTAATTGGCTATTGACACCTATTGTTAACTCAGACAATCCTAAAAGAATAAAAAAGAAGGTAATCGTAGCCCAAATATCTCAATAACTATCTGAGATATCCATCGGATAATTTAGCCAGTACGGTTCAGTAAACAAGGGACTAATATTGGGAATCGCGATGCTTTGATACGTTCGATTTGACTGGTTGATGGTATAGATGGATGGATATATGATTGGCAGACGAGGTTATATTATATTGATAATGCAGGGGTGGATTGACGTTCAATTATGGAACGAAACTTTTCATAATATCCATTAATTGTTAATTGTTTTAGTCAATAAAGAAAGGGAAAGTATATATATATATATATATATATATATATATATATATATATATATATATATATATATATATATATATATATATATATTGTCGTAGTAATGCCCTTGATGGAAAGGGCATATAACTAATGAACTATTTGCGACCACCTAAAATGTACGGATGTGGTCGCTGGTTGTAGATCAACTGTTGATCATGTATATAATCAATTTTATTTCTTATTATATATGTGGGATTATCGCCCGGTACTTTCCACGTATACAGTCTTCGCTTGTGCAGCTTATACTATGTATTTGTAATTACCATGTCGTTATAAATTTCAAACAGTTTGTCACCCCATTCATTGATTTCGCCCAAGCCATGTTACCCGTTTAGGTCTTTAAAACAAGAGATGAAACAAACTGTCAATTTTGTTTGCAACAACGTCATTGTTGCGCGTGCGGTGTGACAGGTGGCGCTATCCTGAAACACATTTCATTTAAATCTGTTCCATCAAATTCTTGCCAAAACTTCGATGATCCATTCTGTTCATATTGCACATCAAATACTTTTTAAGGATGCACTGAAAGTTCTTATAAGGCATGTGGAATTTCTCGTTTCTAGATCTGTGATTTATGCTTTTTCTAAGTATTAAAAAACGATCAATAGATGTTCATCTTTTGTGTACTTCTTGTACAAAATATTCGATACCTTTTTAAAATATTCGAATTTCTTGAGACGTCCTGAAATGTTCTTTTTTTATCTATACTCTTTATTAAATAAAATTACATTTTGTGCTGCTTCAGCTTCATTACAATTCCTATCAGATAACATACTGCTGTTTTAAATAGAGAAAAAAGTAAATGTGAATCACCTTCGGTCACGTAATTCACTTTAATTTTCAAATTATTCTAGGTGCTACATAATGAAGCAAAAGACAAAGTTAATTAAATTAAGAAAAAATTATAAGAAAACTAGAGTACTGTTGAAAGCTAGTCGCAGCACCAGCGTGTAAAATTTCCTAGCTAATCTCCTATGCCCGAGAGTAGGGGTAAGGTATTCAGGGCGCCACTGCATCGAGAACTAGGTTAAATGCAGAAATCTTCCACGATGTTGTTAGGAACTAGCTTACAACTTTACTCCACGGCAAGTACAACAAAACAAAAGAAATATAAATGCAAGTAGCATGTGGGCCAAATGAAACTCGTAGTACATCGTTATAATAAAACATTTAATTAAATTAGATCGCTATAATAAAATTTTTAATTAAATTAGATCGTTATAATAAAATCTTCAATTAAAATTTCAACTGTAGTGTAAGCTGGTAAGATGAAAGAAAATCGAAGTTGAATAAATTTATTAAAAAAAAAGGACGAAATAAATCCAATTGGTTAACAATTAGCCTCACACTATATAGCTTACTAGATTTAAAATTTTAAAACAAACCCGTTCATTTACTCTACGATCATAGATACCGAATTATTGCTCAACTCCTTACATTAATATATTATGATTCTGGTTAATAAAGTTATTATTAGATTATTAATAAAAACAAGCTATTTAAAGGTTCGCCTGGGTTTGCCAGTTTAATTTCTCAGCCTAACGGTGTAGGCTCTGCCGTGCCAACAACAGGAACATGCAAGACGTAGCAGTAAAAATAAACCCTTAGGATAGTACAATATTCTCCGAGGGTGGATTAATAGGTTTTAATATGTTCGGTTGGGTGAACACTAATAATGATTCAGCTCCTATGGTGTATTACAGTAATCATATAACCAATAAAGTAGACTCCGATGTCTGTTGAGTCTAACAAAATTCCTTCGTTGACACTTGCAAGCTGCCCAAAATCTTTGTCTTCAGGTTTATCCTGGTAAAAAAAAGCCATAACTGCCAACCAGGCAAAAAATACGGTGCTACAAAAATTACCAGGATAATTTTCGACTTTCCATCTCAGAATCCCAAGAAATCGGCAAATAAAAATTGAAATGGAAGTCTGCAACTACTTCGGCCCAATAAAGCCAGAAAAAAATGAAAAAACAGTCGGATGAAATACATTTGTTACATAAGCCAATCATTAGCATTTTCCGCTAAAAAAAAGAAATGAAATAAGTATCCTGATAGTTATTTTTAAATAAGAAAAATCTTTTCGAATAAAGGAATAAATTTCCTTCAACCCAACATACATACAATTCCACTCAAATATTTATGACAGGAAAAAAAACAAGAGTTATCTGAATGAAAAAAAAAGTAGCAGTAAGTTCAACGTAGATAAGAAAATACCCAAGCCAGTGGCGTAAATATGACCCCGCAGTGCGGAGGGGGGGCGCAGCAAATCCATGGGCGCTCTCAAGTCCCTTGATGAAAAGAAGGCTCAAGACGGATGTAAAATAATAGGGCGCATTCAAAAATCTGCAGGGAGAAAGCGCACATACTCTTAGTTACGCCACTGACCCAACTCCAGTGTAGTGAATAATGATCAAACTTGAAAAATAAAATTAATTTAAACTCTACTTTATGAAATTCTTTTTCTTCAAAGAACCGCGAGAAACAATAAACCCCATAAATATAAATTAAATGTACCTGAATTAAGAAATATCTCAGACATTAATGAAAATATCAGTCTCGAAAACTATTACGTAACTCGAATATGTATGAAACCACTTAAATATATTCGCCTACTAGATAAATAACATCAGCAAATATAAATTTACGTTGCTGATTTAAAGTAATCAAGGAGAACCGTATATTATAATAAATTAATAAAAGTTACATGAATTCGACTCTGCTCGTGTCCCCTATCTCGAGATGATGAGAACAATCAGGTACAGATGGCGGATTAGATGCAAGTCATGGCACGCCGGGATGAACTTGTGACATGCCGGTAATCCGAATCACTCGCCGATCACAAATCAAGTTGGCTGTAACGAACATGCGGACAGACGAGACAACGCTTGGAATTGCGACAATGAATAAAGTCGCATGAAAACGAAGTAATTATTATGTAAGTATTGTTAGGTGACGTGACAAGACAGCAATAATAATGTTGTTATTTTATTATTCAAATGCAAGATAATTGTTTTCAGTTTGGTTTTTATGAAAATCTATAAGGGTGTCTGCGAAATCACTTTCCAGATGACATTTAATTTATTTTTCAATCGATGATTATGAAACTTGATATGAATTATAGGTAACTTTTTCTTCTTCTCTAGGTGCTATCTCCACTTCGAAGGTTGGCAATTATCAGGATAATTTTCACTTTTGAGACTGCAGCTCTAAATAGTTTATTGTTACTGCAACCAAACTACTGCCTAAGGTTCTTCAGCCATGAATTTCTTCGCCTTCCTATTGATCTTTGGATTTTTCCCTGCATAATAATTTGTAGTATTTGATATTTTTCTCCTCTTTTGATATGTCCCATATAGAGCAATTTTCTTTTCTTAATTGTTAGAATTACTTTTCTCTCCTTTTGCGTAACTCTCATTACTTCCCCGTTGGTTACTCTTTCCACCCATGAAATCCTCAGCATTCTCCGGTACATCCACATCTCAAATGCCTCCAGCCTCCTTACGTCAATCATCTTCAGTGTCCAGGCTTCCGCCATCCCATAGTATAGTACAGATAGCGTATAACATCTTATAACAATTGTATTTTTAGTTCAAGATTTAGATTTCGGCAGCAAAAAAGCCCCTTCATTCTTGTAAATGTGCTTCTGGCCTGTTTAATTCTTGTTCGTACTTTTTGGGAGCTGTCATTGTTTTGAACCAGCCAAAAGTGACGTAGAGTTCGTGACAAAACAATGGTGGGTGTAAGTCTCCAAGATAGGCTAATTAGGGTTAATAGACAGACAGGAGGATAGCACAGTTAAAATGGGAATGGACAGGATATGGAGTACGGCAGACTGCAAACAGAACGAAGACATGCATTGATAGACCACAGAAAAATAGGGTCTGTGACTGAAAGAGAGTTGCAGGAAAAAATCGTTTAGGACTAGTCCAAAATAAACAGGCATGGAAGAGAGTTGACCTGTGTTTTATACTATATAGTAATGTATACATTTTAGATAGGGAGCTACATTTTAATATAATAATAACAACTCATGCTCATGTGTTATCCAGTAGAAATAAAAGGCGAATTTATGGAAATTCTCTATATATACGGGTTATACCATAATTTTATGGTAATTAGCTTAAGTTGCTTGAATATTTTAAGATGCGAGGAAATGTCCATGAAATTTCATTCGTTAAATATTTGTCATACAAAGTTTTATTAATTATTACATTCGACTAAGAACATCATGAAGTGTTTTGTATACCGTTTTCATATTTTAAATATCTTGATAAGGACTTGTCAATCAGATGTCATTTTCGTCTAAATGTTGAGTCAGTTATATTCGATGGTTTTTTAATTAAAATGTAGACATTTATAAAAATGTCGCAGAAAAATTAAGCACCTCCATGTGATATCGCTCCTAGAAATTAAACTTCCACTTCAGTATTCTCCAATGAATTTTGACTAAAGATTTGCACCTTTATCCTTACAACCATATCGATATGGTGGTACAAGCAGGTCCTCATCTTGATGGTGGGGGAATAGGATAAGTTTTGTTTCATCGCAATTTATTTAAACTGTGCAAAATCTAACACGGAAAGAATCTGATGGAGCGAAGTTTGCATTTAGTGTTTGTATTTTACTTCATATGTATATATATATATATATATATATATATATATATATATATACAGGGTGTCCAAGATAAGGATCCTAAGCATGGGGATCTCGGAAACAGTTGGAGATACGAGGTCGGTTAAATTAGAGAAAAGTTGCGCAATTTAGTGCTAAATTAAACGCAGTTAAAAAAATTTAAAAATTTCAAACACTTCCGGAGATTTCCGGAAAAAAACGAAATTTGGCAAAATCGTTTTTAATTTTTGCAGGCTTTATTTAAAGAGATATCAGAAAATAAAAGGTAGATTCTCATTGCCACTTTTTATTTTTTATAATATGGTCTAAACAAAATTTAAATCCGACGTTTCGTTTCTGAGATACCATCATGAACTTTCATTTTTTATATGGAACAAAAAAAAGTATCCCATGTATTTGATAGCATTTTTTATTACAAATTCAACGATGTATCACCCTTGCATATCGAATACGTAGTTCAAGTACTTTCCATAAGAGCTCCATGAGAGCGAGAGAGAAAGGTATATCAGTTTTATAAAAGCCAATGAACTACACACTTGATATGCAAGTGTGATACACCGTTGAATTTGTAATAAAAAATGCTATCAAATACATGGGATACTTTTTTTTGTTCCATATAAAAAATGAAAGTTCATGATGGTATCTCAGAAACGAAACGTCGGATTTAAATTTTGTTTAGACCAAATTATAAAAAATAAAAAGTGGCAAGAAGAATCTACCTTTTATTTTTTGATATCTCTTTAAATAAAGCCTACAAAAATTAAAAACGATTTTGCCAAAATTCGGTTTTTTCCGGAAATCTCCGGAAGTATTTTGAATTTTTAAATTGCGTTTAATTTAGCACTAAATTGCGCAACTTTTCTCTAATTTAACCAACCTCGTATCTCCAACTGTTTCCGAGATCCCCATGGTTAGGATCCTTATCTTGGACACCCTGTATATGAAGTAAAATGCGAAACAGTGAATGCAAACTTCGCTCCATCATATCCTTTCTGTGTTTGAGGTTGCACAGTTAGAATAAACTGTAATAAAACACAATTCATCCTATTCCACCACCATCGAGATGGTGGCCCACCTGTACCACCATACCGAGAAGAAAGTCAAAGCTTACCCTCCCCGCCACAGTGATACGGCAGAGATACGTGTTTCGTCTCTCACTAGACTCATCAGGGTACCGACATGCACCTGGCTGTGCAAAGGACAGATCGGAAGGATGCATGCAACACTGAACGCGGCTTCGCCGACCTCTTATCGGATGGCTCATATATGTTTATACGGCTTTCACGGATTCGTCCGTGTGAGATGCATTAGCAGTGGTTATATCCACATTATACTGTTGTAGTGCTGAAATCACATTCAGCAAACGTACAACTATATGCAACTCCGTATGTAAGTGAAGTAAAATGCGAAACAGTGAATGCAAACTTCGCTCCATCATATCCTTTCTGTGTTTGAGGTTGCACAGTTAGAATAAACTGTAATAAAACACAATTCATCCTATTCCACCACCATCGAGATGGAGCGAAGTTTGCATTCACTGTTTCGCATTTTACTTCACTTACATACGGAGTTGCATATAGTTGTACGTTTGCTGAATGTGATTTCAGTACTACAACGGCATAATGTGGATATAACCACTGCTAATGCATCTCACACGGACGTGAAAGCCGTATAAACATATATGAGCCATCCGACGAGAGGTCGGCGAAGCCGCGTTCAGTGTTTCATGCATCCTTCCGATCTGTCCTTTGCACAGCCAGGTGCATGTTGGTACCCTGATGAGTCTAGTGAGAGACGAAACATGTATCTCTGCCGAATCACTGTGGCGGGGAGGGTAAGCTTTGACTTTCTTCTCGGTATGGTGGTACAGGTGGGCCACCATCTCGATGGTGGTGGAATAGGATGAATTGTGTTTTATTACAGTTTATTCTAACTGTGTAACCTCAAACACAGAAAGGATATGATGGAGCGAAGTTTGCATTCACTGTTTCGCATTTTACTTCACTTACATACGGAGTTGCATATAGTTGTACGTTTGCTGAATGTGATTTCAGCACTACAACAGCATAATGTGGATAAAACCACTGCTAATGCATCTCACACGGACGAATCCGTAAAAGCCGTATAAACATGTATATATATATATATATATATATATATATATATATATATATATATAAGTTAATGCGACTTTCACGGATTCCTCCGTGTGAGATTGCACAGGTGCATGTCGGTACCCTGATGAGTCTAGTAAAGACGAAACATGTACCTCTGCCGTATCACTGTGGCGGGGAGGGTAAGTTTTGACTTTTTTTCTTCTCGGTGGTGGTGGTACAGATGGGCCATCATCTCGATGGTGGTGGAATGGGATGGATTGTGTTTTATCATAATTTATTCCAACTGGGCAACCTCTAACACGGAAAGGATATGATTGGAACGAAGTTTGCATTTACTGATCGTAATTTACTTCATATATATATATATATATATATATATATATATATATATATATATATATATATATATATATATATATATATATATTCAGATAGTTAGGTAGTTAATATTTTCATTTTTTACGTTTTTATTAGTTCTATTATTGTACTATTTATTAACTTTAAAAGGGGTATTTATTAGTTTTTTAGGGTAGATTTAAGTTGAAGTGTTTCTTTTGCTTTTTTATGACGTTTTCCCTATATTCAGGATCAGATAATTTTATTAATAGGTCATCAAGTCCTATAGAGTGCACACTAAAATCAACATATTTGATGCATAAGGATAAATTTTATAAACACATCAATATCCCCATACTGTTACTTTTCCGTGACGTTGATGACTATATTACTGCAGTCCCTAAAAATAATATCCAAGAAATTCTGATAAATTTTAATTGCTACCATAAAAATCTACAATGGAAATTGAATAACAAAACAAACTAAATTTCTTTGATTTAACTTTACATACCAATTTGATATATTATATTGCTTTTTTATTTTTAGGAATTTTGGATTTTAGGTGACTGAAATTACTTGTTAATACATTATAACCTTTATGGGTTACAGTATAATTCTGTTCTTTAAAAATATTTTCAAATTTTTCAGGTAGATTTGGAATCAACTGTAATGAAAGGTAGTTATTTTTTTACTTTTTACGTTTTCCCTTGTCATGTTGTACTGTCTTGTAACTTCGATATTTTCTTTGCTTTTGTGATATGACCCCCTTCCCCTCCAAAGAATCCGCCCCAGAATCAAAAGATTTTTATGTTGAAATGTGGCAAAAAATGTTCTTTTTCAAATGTTAATGATTTTTAATCCAAAAACTGTGCATTAGAAAAATCACAAGAGGCATTTTCTGCTTAGAATCGGCCGAGGAATATGGAAGTATTTTTATTTCACAAGAAAACAACTTTTTTAATCATTAAAATGTTTTTGTTTATAACAAATTGCCTCACTATTTTTGGGGTATCGTAATCTTGGGGTCAAAATACATCTAAAAAACTTTGCCGGAACCATTTATCTTTACGAAAACTCATTAGGTTCCCGAACTAGTAGAACTTTTTTGACAGAAATGCCACATTTAATGTCTTTAGAAAATACCTTCACTACATAGTATAAAACAAAGTCGCTTTCTCTGTCCCTATGTCCTTTTGTATGCTTAAATCTTTAAAACTACGCACCGGATTTTGATGCGGTTTTTTTCAATAGATAGAGTGATTCAAGAGGAAGGTTTATATGTATAATAACATCCATTAAATAGTGGAGAAATACTGTTATTTTTGAGGTTTCTAATGTGATGTCGTTAATTATCATATTTTTTTCCGCTTACATTGCAAACGCAGGCTGAACCCTACGAGATTTATCAAAATAATGTACTAATTATTTGTACACATTGAAAAGGTCTACAGAAAACTCCGCGATGGTATATGTCTATCTCTCATGGATATCCCACAATAACATTTTTTTGTCATTTACTTTTTACGACAAATAATGGCAAATTTTGAAGCGATTTTAACCAATACAGTATTAATCCTTATCCAATTAAATAGCTTAAATACATTGTTGATTTAATATAGATCTACATGGTCCTTTACAGCACAAGATTTAAATGAATATTTTCGAAGATATTACAGATTTAAAATTGCGGGAAGTAGCGCTTGCGGCGGTACTGGCCGACCGGGGCGGCGGCAGCGTGCCTATAAATAGCGCGTCGGAGGCCGATGTAATAATTGTTGTAAAAATAAAATAAATAGTCACAGTTTTTCTGTAGTGTATTTAGTATCAGCATTGCACCCGTGCGAAGCCGGGGCGGGTCGCTAGTTAAACTATAAAAAGGCTCTTTTAGTTAACGTAAAAATATGGAAAGTGATGTAAATAATAGAATATGACTCGGTAAAAAAGATCAGTCCACCAGAAATTAATTTAAAAATAATCCCGTTGTAGATTTAAAAGAAAAGAACGCTTTTGGCTCCAAAATACTTGTAATTTTGTATTTCCATTAATTTTTAGATGATACTTACATTAACTATTATAGGAAAACATTTAACAAGCAAAAGGGATAGTTAAAAATTTATAAAAAAATCCTCTTATCCGGAGCCAACTAAGCTTGTTAAAATCCCTTCACCCGTACATCTTGGCTGTCACATACATACTTGCCAAATTCGTCCTTCGAGTTGTTATCATCCCTGGAAGTCTATTATGTGACGTTTCAGCTAGTTGACCACTCGTCCCCATTATCGACAAATGTCCCAGTGACTGAATGCAATGGCTCGCGAATACTTGCAAGACGAAAACCGTCTGTTCCTGACGGGCTGACATTAAAGCTACGCCTAAAGGACAAACTATTATTTAGAAACAGCCAAGGATATCTTTTTAAGAAAGGAAATGTGCACTATTGTAGGATTTAGTGTTTTTGGTCTTTGTGCAATTTTTACTAAGCTATACAGGATGAACAAGGTAAAAAGTACAGTCTTGGTTCAGCTGTTAAGAAAGATATATGCGAATTCGGTCACTTTCAGGAACCATATTTATTTTTTCAAAGTGACATATAGTTTTTAAAAGTGTTCGAAAACACGAAGATTGATTTGTAGGATTTAATTAATAAGTTACCGTCTGTCTCTTTCAGGCCGCTAAAGGATATATATATATATATATATATATATATATATATATATATATATATATATATATATATATATATATATATATATATATACGAAGGTTTTTGGGCATCCCGTGTATGTGCTCAGTCCCTTTGAGGACTGTAAGGCAGCGGACGTTTCGGTGAAATCTCATTCACCATTTTCAAAGCTCACAGTACGGCGTATACGTGCGAGTGAGTTCGCCTAGTGCATTTAGCAAGAATAATAAACATATTTCACTCCAAAAGACATAAAATAAATAAACTAATAAACAATAGATATTTTTAATAATGTGTCAAGTGTTATTGACCAGAGACAGTGACTAAAAAAGGTATTTTAACACAGTATAGTGAAATCCACAAAGAATAGAATCTTTAAACACCCATTTTATAAATATTGCGGGTAAAGATAATATTAGTAAGAATAAAGGTCAAATAATAATCATTTATTGAAATATAGACACTACTTAACAATAATTATTTATAATATTTTAGTTTTAACGCATTTCAACAACAATATTTATAAAAATTTTGTTAAAAATATTGTAAATTTGTAAGACTAGTATAAAAAAATGTACATTATAAGTTTTAACAAGAAACTAGAATAGAATAGTACCTAATTGTAGGTAAAACATTATTAAATATGATTATAATATTAATAAAACAGGAATTATCAATTTCAGCAAGGTACAATTAAAATTTAAATGTATATGTAAATTTTTTTTAGATGTAATCCAATTTTATTTATCAATTTTATGTGGGAAATAATAACGAGAAGTAAATTGTAGGTATATCAAAATGTCAAGAAAAGTCCAAAATTTAAATAACTCGTAAGTTGTTTTCATCAAATATAATATTTAGTTCATAATATCAATAAAATATCAAAATTTCATTATTAATTGACAAATAGAAATCCATTTTCATTTTATATTTCAAAGCTTAAAATTCCATCTAGTTGCCAGTTCACGTCCGATGGTCAACGAATCAGAAAAAAAAATAAAACAAAAATATATACTACGTCACCGCTAACTATAAAAGCGAAAATTCATTTTTTTAGAGGACGTGCAGATCAATCAGTTGTAGAGTAAACATCGCTAGTCTTATTCGTAAAAGTAACATAACCTCAAAATTTTCATGCGTTATTTTTAAAAAACAAAAGGGGGGTGCAGTTCAATCAGTTGTAGAGTAAACATCACTAGTCTTATTCGTTAACAGTAACATAACCTCAACCTATTTGTTATTTTTAAAAATATAAAAGAAGACAGTGCTCTAATCCGCTGTAGAGTAAACATTGCTAGTCTCATTCATTAAAAGTAACATAACCTCAAAATGTTCATTTGTGGTGTTTTTTAAAAAAAATTTTGAGTTTTGAAAAGGGAAGAAACATAGAATGTGGATAAAAAAAATTCTGAAGATTAGAAGACAATTTTTAAAAGAAGGAAAAGAAGTTTTATCACGAAGCAAGCAGCTCTGAAAAATATTTGATATATATATATATATATATATATATATATATATATATATATATATATATATATATATATAAGAAGAAAAGTTATAATAGTTGGCAAAAGGAGAAAGTATTTTTAAGTTTAAAAAAAAAAGGAAAAACCTAGAGAGTGAAAAAAAAATTCTGGAGATTAAACGTATTTATCTAGCATGTAAGAAGTATAAATTTTAGACTTGCCTGAAAATAGATATGCACTAACCTTATAACAATATCACTCTTAATATTAACGGCACACAAAATATTATTTTTAGATTGTTTAAAGAAAAATTACATGTAATAAGACGCTAGTCATTTTTAACTTTCAGACATTATATACAATGTTGTCAGATTTAATAATATTAAATTCAATAAAAGACAAACAGTGCACATTAAGTAATATTGGAAATTTAATTTTTAATTAGGAATAGATAAGGTGATTTATAAATATTCTATTAAACTGCACCAACTGACATAATTGTATTATTTTAATAAAGTTTATACTTGTATTTATAAATCATTGGTTTGACTTTTCTAATAATAATAATAATTTAATCTGAACTCACCTGAGAAAGAGAAAATTGACATCGATGTTTTTAAACATCTGATCTAGAAAAACGGGGTACATTCAGTAATACAGCACATGTGTTTTTGTGAAGTTGTTTTTTTATTAAAATAAAAAAAAAATTGGTACAAATCAATTATACTCAGGTATAGTTATTTGTGCCTGGCACCCAACAATTAAAAAAAGGAAAAATAATATATATATATATATATATATATATATATATATATATATATATATATATATATATTTATATTTATAAGATCCATCTGATTTAAGAGCTGCAGCAACTGACCATGGATAGTACAGAAACTGGATCTCGGAGTGATTGTTGCGTTGCATAACGTCTAGTTCCATAATAATATATCCAAAATAGGTTCGTTGTTAGGTATTGAAAATTGAGAATATTTGTTGGTAAATCTGCTTCTTTTGCATATAATCTCAGTTATTTTGATGTGATTTTCAGCATAGTCCGGGAGACCAGTAGATTTTCGTAGAGTATATTTGTGTGGTACAATTTCCGTCTGGTATTTGGAAAATCCTCAGAATCAAAGAATTTTTTGTTCTTCAGTTAGTCTTGTCTAGAACTTTAGATAAAATGGATACCTATTGCGAGGTATACTACTCATCTTTCTAACTACTTAGTTCGAAAAATAAAAATTTGTATGAAAAAATTGAATTGACTTTTAAAAAAGCGGTAAAAAGCCATAAATAACAATATAAATTTTAATGAGAAATTGAAACCTTTGGAAGTCGTTGCCAAATTAAAACTAAATGCTACAGTAAAAAAACAATTAGAAATAAAGTATTTCTCAATCTATTTATGTGTATTACATTTTGTGAAGTATTAATTTGCCACCTACTTGAAAAATTTCAATTTCATATAAAAGTTTATATTGTTATTTCACTCTTTTTAGCATTTTCTTAGAAGTCGATTCAATTTTTTTTATAAAAATTGTTCCAATTTTTCTTAGGTTACCTTTACAACTTTAAATGCTCGCCAATTCAAGAGTTTAGTTTGAAACTGAATTTTCAAAAAAAAACATTTCGTTCATCCTGAAAAGACCCTTTGAACTAGGAACTTATTTTTCCATTTTCTTATATTATGAAATAAACAGAAACTTTTAAAACGATTTTTTTACATTAATAATGGTTTTAATTGAAAAAAAGAATAAATATTTAATTTTGAATTTAAATTACTGAAGATATATGTATGAATCACTCGACATTAACGTCAATTTTAAAATAACCATAAAAACCACAAACGTGTAGGTAAAAAGTCAGTTTTACGACACATTAAAATATATAATATGATATCGAGAGGGGCCCGATCGTCAGAGAATCCCGCCGTTTTCGCCGACAGTGCAATAATGGCACATTACTTTGATTTATAGGCGGGTGGTTATCAGACCAATATTGGTGCCCTGCGAAATGACACTAAATTGCCCATAAATATTAGCCGTAAGTCAATATCACTCGGTTCGCAGCTTGATTGAAGCCTATACTCACTCAAGTCACACAGGGAATTCACATTATTTTTCTGGATATTATCACTATAAATATTGCGCGAGAATAATAAAAGCGACGTCTTCTAATGGGGATTTCAGTGAATTATTGGTTTTTATATTGATCGTTACTTTGTGAAATGTCAAATTTATATTTAGGTTCGGAATTGTGCGCTGTGATGGAGTGTAACTCTGCAATGGCTTGAATATATAGGAAAAATTACGCTTCTAATTGAGTGAATACCGGTACAGTAAAATTATATTATGGGTTTTGGAGATGTCAGTAATATTTTTAGAGTTGCGTGAATTTAGTTTGTCTGTCCGTATGCATGTCGAAGCTTTATAACGTTATCAGTTTTCCACTTTTTCGAATGAAATTTTGCAGGAACATGCTTTCCATTAATTCAAATACAGACCTGGACAGCTTTGGGTTGATTTTGTTTTCTTTTTTAATAAAAAGTCATTGATTTAAAAAAATCATAATTCTTTTGATGTTTTTTTAATTTCTTTTTGAGTTTTCCATATAAAAACCTATAGGGAGCAAGTCGAGAGGATTTGATTATATTGATAAATTGTATTTTATTTTCAAGTACAATTACCTACGTAAAAAATTCACTCAATAATATTTTAATATGAAAATCATTGTTCTTGGGTTTAGACCGTGTCAAATTGGAATTATTATCCGACGTTTCGCCTACGATTGCACGAGACACCTTCAGGGATCTTTACTCCATGAGATTAGGACACTGAAAGTTTCAGATGCATAAGTTTCCTTGAAGCGCCAATGAATAATGCGCGGCAACCCGCCGACAGCAGCATACAGCAGCTATTTTCGGAATAACCTGGTCTTGGACAGCTAACAAGAAACCCTCCGTTTCCGGAAACATCTGTCCTGAAATCAAGCAGTAGTTCGACGCTGAGTTGTCGACGTTGTCCTGATTGACCTCATTTGGGTGCCGTCAATGAAGTGGATTCTGTGGCTCGATTTGTAACTTCAATCAACATCAATATTATAAATATTACTTGTGATGCATAAGTTTCCTTGAAGCGCCAATGAATAATGCGCCTGAACTATGGCAACCCGCCGACAGCGGCCTGCAGCAGCTATTTTCAATTAGATTCGGCCCAATTTTTGTAAGTTCATAGATCGTATGGAAGTGTATTTCTTGGATCCAAAAAATTCACAGGTAAAGTACAAGTATTAAAAAACATCTTCTGCAATTTTTTTGGTGCAAAAATTAATTTTTGCAAAATTTCTCGGCCCACGATTGAAAAAAAAATTTTTTTTTAATAGATCTTCAAAATATAAAACAATACAAACAATTTCCATTAAAATTGAGTATTGTATCTTAATTGGGAAAGCAAAAAATTGAGGTTGAATTTCCAACTTTGACATTGAATTTCTCGGAAAAAAACTAACAGATTCCGGGTTTGACATACTTTTTCAGAATGATAATACCTATATTTATATTAAATTTTAATTAGGTAATTTGTTAATAAATGTTTAAAAAAAAAAACAAAATATATCTCGATAACTAGTGGTGCCACCTATAACTTATATTATATTAGTCGATAGGTTTTTTAAATCTCTATAACTTTTGTTTGAAACATTTTTCGATACAACTTTTACTTTTTGAGATAAACTCAAAAAACCGAAAATCGTGACCATTTTTGGTCCGCCATTTTTTTTTGCACAGGTCTTTCAGAGTTACCATCGAGATATGTTTTATAGGATGCCGAAATGAACACATTCCAACAAAAAAAAGCAATGTTACATTTTTGTTACTGACGAGAATCTATTTTCCTTGAAGTAATAAGGCGATGTTCCAAATTAAAACACGAATAAAAATATGAACGATACTGTATGTATCCATATTTAAAATATCGATACTTTTATATCAATATATCCTTGTATCAATATTTTTTTCGATACGCATTGATACTTAATATCGATATATTTAGAAATATCGCCCGGCCCTAGTTTGGCGTAATAATCCAATTGCTATTTTTGGCTTTTCATCTACCAGTTAAATTTTGTCACATCTTTGGAAGCAACTGCTGATTTCGTTGTTAGCTTTCATCATGGAGTAGTCGCGAATAAACTAATGACTGCACGTTCAGACAGCCCTACTATACATAATATTATGATCGTGACAATGTTTCGTATTTTGAAACAACGCGCCAAACTTTCCATCTTACTAGTAGATTTAAAAAAAAAAAACTATAAATTTGTTTGACTCTGTTATCCCGATCACCTATATTGAATAAATAAATATTTCACCCTTTGTTTAAGTTTAATATTTCCAAACACCACCCCGTAGAATAAAAATACTTTCCAAACCATTATCCCGAGTCGTAACCGACAGTTGTCAAGTGGCATGACTAGCCACCAAGTTGATTGATGAATTGTCCATCAAGTTGTCGGACTCAGTCAATCAATCTTGAGGTGACGTAGTTCGTAGCGCCCGTATTATGGTCCCCAGGTAAAAATTCTGAAAGACAGCTGATGCTTAGATGACTAATTATTTTGGTGACATGCAAAAGTTTAGGGAAAAAGTCCTAATTAAAGTTAGAGGCCATACAAAGCGCCGCTCTGATGTAACAAATAACATTTTAAGACTTTGTTATGGGCTTCTAAAAATGAAAAGCCGTGGGTTTCTTTTGATGTTTTTTTATAACGTCCTGGTTTCGAAATTCTATGGTTATTGTGTGGCTAGTAGAAGATTTTTATGACATCTTTTTCAAATTTTTAATATTATTTCCTAAGTGAATAATAAGTGCAGGCTCTATGTCTTACGATTTTTGCAATTAATTTTGAACGAAAGGGAGATACACTTCCAGTTTTTGGAATATGCCCCTTAGCAGTGAAATATTTATAAATTCTATATATCTTGCATTATCAAGAAAGTGAAGGGTTTTTTCTTCAGCCACAGAGAAATAATTATAAATCTTGTTAGTAGGTCGGCGGAATTAGCATCTGTATAAAATGTATTGTTAGTAGACTACGGAAAAACCTTCAGAATGATAATAGTGATTATGTAGTAACTTATGTCTCATTTTCTTTTTTGGGGAAAATTTTTTATTTAACAATTAAGCTGTGAAAAAACAGTTTTTTCGAGTTCTCGGAACAGCTATTATTTTTAAGTAAAAAAGTTGCAAAGAAAAGTTATGCGGATAATTTGTTTGTTATTTATTGCAAAAAAAAACCTGCTAAGACGCTGTTTTTCAATTGTTAATAAACAATAGAAAAATATATTGCATTACTTTATACTATACCCAAAGAAGCCTCTTGTTTTATACAACAAGTATGCCAAATTTCAAGTAAAAATATTCAACAGTTTTTTGCACAGTGAATTTGTTTATAACGTTTTATGTTTTTTTGATTGTTTATTCTCAGCGATCTAGAGATTGTACAGTGATCTGTAGGTGCTCAAATGAAAGCTCGAGACTTATAGTAACAATAACAGAAAAGAACCAAATTAATCGTTGAATTTAAATTGAGTTTTTCGTTATAAACAAATAGAATAACTCTTCAACAAGTGTTGATATCGAAATGCCGATAAGTGGACGTGATAGGTGAGATTTTGGCGCATATTTTGAAAAAAAAAAGCAAATTTTGTACGACCACTAGAAACTGGGATTTTTTCAAAATATCTCTGTTGCATTGTTTATTATTCAGGAATTATTTAGGTAAGAATTCATAGGGAGATGGTTAAACTATGCAGCAGTTTTCAACTGAATTATTTCAAGATTGTTGATGTTGCAATAGTTTAAAGTTGCACCTAGTCCAAGAGTCAGAAAGTGAGCAGTGAAGGGGGACGTTCTTTCAGCCTGCAAACGTGATTTTGACGCTTCACATTCGTTTCGCCGAAAAAATTTGGATTATCTCGGCGAATATTGGTTGTAAAATCGTTATTCTTTTAACCGACTTCTAAAAGAAAGAGGTTCTCAATTCGTCGAGTATATTTGTTTTTATGTATGTACATCGATTACTCCGGAAGGACGGCACCGATTTGAATGTAATTTTGTACGTTATGTTCAGGAAGTTGCTGCGGTGGTGGTCCCATATTTTTTTGGACGAAATTGATGCAGTAATATCCAAGATGGAGCTGACAATATGGAGGCCAAAAAAATTAATTTTTTCCGATTTTCTCAAAAATTGGTATGGGGAAATTTTCAGGGTCGTCCATAACTAATCTAAAATTATTTTTAAAAAGTTCAATATGGCATATCCAATATGGCGGACGCAAAAATCAATTTTGTCCGATTTTCTTCAAAACTGGTACGAGGGAGTTTTTAGGATCACACATAGCGAATCTGAAATTATTTTTAAACAATTCAATGTAGCGTATAAAAAATTAATTTTGTCCGATTTCTTTCAAAATTGATATGGGGAAGTTTTTGGGGTCGCATATTACGAATCTGAAATTAAAAAAAAGATAAATATGGCGGATCAAAGACGGCGGACTAAAGATTCTACATCCCATGATTTTGTCTAAAATTACTACTGAGGGATTTTGGTTAGTGTTAATTACGAATTTAAAATATTTTTACAAAAATTCAATCTAGCGGATTCAATATGACGTCTTAAAAGTTTTACATTTTTCGATTTTCTTCAAAACTCATATAAGGAGTTTTTGACGGTGTAAATTATGAATTGAAAAGTATTTTTTCCAAGATTTAATATGGCGAATCCAACAGAGCGGACTAAAAATTTTATATTTTTCGATTTTGTTCAAAGGTGGAACTGAATCTTTTTTGAGGATGTGAATAGCGAATATAAGTCTAGAAATTTTAAATTTCCGGATATCATCCAAAATTGGTACTAGGGGGCTTTGAAAGGTTTAGATTTAGATTAGATTAAGACTTAAAATAATTTTTTTGAAATTCAATATAGCGGATGCAATATGGTGGGTTGAAAATGTTACCTTATTCGCATTTTTTCAGATTTGGTATTAGAGGGTTTTCGGGGTCGTGTATTACGAATATGAGGTTAGTTGTTTACAACAATATGAAGGACAGAAAATTTTACATATTCCGGTTTTGTCTAAAATTGATTTTGTGGGGTTCTTGAGGTATATACCAATTCAATATGCAGTATGAAATATATCGAGCTAAGAAATTTACATCTTAGATTCTTCAAATATTGAAAATTGATATTGTGGGGTTCTTGAAGCGTATACAAACTCAATATGCGGTATAAAATATATCAAGCAAAGTAATTTACATCTCAGGTTTTCTAAACATCGATATTGGAAGGTTTTGGGGCCTATATTACCAGTCTAAAATTAATTTGAAATTTAAGGTGGTGACAGGCCAAATTTTTGTTTGATACAATTTTACTGGTGAAGTAGTAGATATCTGTTGGACTTCCATTGTCTTTATTTTTGTTGAATATCACGATGTTTCGTCTAGTAAATATCTACTACTTCGCAAGAAACATCATTGTCTATGACCTTCAAACAAACAATTTTACTGGTATTTGGAAAACGTTAAGAACCAAAGAATTTTTAGTGGTCTCTTTTTAGGGTGATTTACAAGTTTGGATAAAATGGGTACTTTTTTGCCGCCTTGGAGTCATTGCGAGGTATACTAATCTCCATTGGTACTTAGTTTAAATAATTTATGGATATCATAATGAATTCTAAAAGTAAAAATAGAAAAATAAAATTTTTATAAAAAATTGAACCGACTTCTAAAAGTGAAAAATAATTATAAATTTTTATACGAAATTGAAATTTTTGAAGGCGGCACTAAATTATTTGTAAATGAAATAAATAACTATTAATATATACAAATTATGGTAAGAAAGCAATTACAAATAAAGTATTTTTAATCTGTTTATGCGAATCACATTTTGTCAGGTATTAGTTTGGCGCCGATTTCAAAAAGTTCAATTTCATATAAAAATATATAGTGTTTTTCACTTTTTAGCGTACTTTTAGAAATCGGTTAAATTTTTTTAAAAAAATTTATTTAATTTGTGTTTTCTCGACGAGGTTGAATAATGGATGATATGTTTTTATAATCAAAGTATTGTTTAACATAGCAATAAACAAATTGTTGCACGTGCTTTTCAAATTGCGAAAAAAATGTTATAGTGGATAACAATATACTACTAATTAGGAATATTAAAAATCAGATTGATTTTTAGTGTACCATTAATATTTATGGAGTAATAGCATGAAACAAATTGCGACGGTCATTTGCCGCCAAATTATTGGTTGTACAAGAAAAACACATGTTAATTTTTTGTTTATTTTATTGGACGAACATTTTTCACATATCAAATTTTTTGCTAACATATATATTTTTGCTTAAATCTATACAAAATATTTATTCCAATCTCAGTTTCTTAGACATCGATTGACACTCATTTTCGAAACTCTTATTAGTTTAATTATTATCATTATAAATATCATCACCATTATTACTCTTAGCGTCACATCATTATTACCCTCATCATCATCATCACTCTTATCATTGACATAATTATCATCATCATCATTATTCATCATCATCACCCTATTATTTTCATCGTCTTTGAAAGTAATATTACAGAAATTCTCGAGTGGATAATCACTTACAATATAATCGTCAAATGTAGTTTATTCTGCATCTCGAAAAATAATAATGCTATCAACAAAGGTTACTATTTGTTTCATGCTATATCTTGATAAATATTAATGGTACATTAAAAACCAATCTAATTTTTAATATTCCTTATCAAGAGTATGCTCTTCACCACTGTAATAATTTTTTCGCAGTTTTGAAAAGCACATAAGAACTGTAAAATTATAATTATGCACAAAATGTATAAAAGTACAACAATTTGTTTATTGCTATGTTTAACAATAATTTGATTACAAAAACATATCATCCATTGTTCCAATTTGAAGCGTCCGAGTCACGTTTTTTTCCGCGCGCCGCAGGTTGAAAGAAAGCACCCCTCAACTGCTCACTTTCTGACTCTCGGAGTAGGTGCAACTTTAAACTATTGATACATCAACAATTTTGAAATAATTGAGTTGAAAACTACTGCATACAGTAGTTTAACCATCTCCCTATGAGTTCCTACTTAAATAATCTCTTAATGTTAATAAACAACTCCGCAGCGATGATTTGAAAAAAAAACTCTATCTCAGCTTCTAGTGGTCGTACACAATTTTTTTTTAAATGTGCACCAAAATCTCAGTTATCGCGTCCACTTACCGGCATTTCGATATCAACAATTGTTGAGTTATTCTATTTGTTTGTAACGAAAAAACGAACCCCAATTTTGTTTATCTGTTTCAACAATTTAAGGTTTGTTTTGCTTGAGAAGGTGCTTCCTGCTTAGGAGCTTGTTGAGGTGTCGGTACTGGCTTCTGAGTAGGTTTTTGGGTTGTAGCTGCAGGTTTCGGAGTAGTAGTAATTCATTTTGTCCTTTTTTGTTATTGTTTGTATAAGTCTGGAACTTTCATTTGCGTATCCGTAGACTGCTGTACGACCTCAAGATCGCTGAGAATAAACAATCAAAAAAATATAAAAAGTTATAAACAAATTCACTGTGCAAAAGCTATTGAATATTTTTACTTGAAATTTTTTACATTTGTTGTATGCATCAAGATGCTCTTTTAGTTGCAATATAAAGTTAATGCAAATATTTTTCTATGGTTTATAAACAATTGAAAAAACAGACATTTTAGCAGGTTTTTTTGCAATAACCAATGAACAAATTATCCGATTTAGATAGGCCTTAGCTCCTTTTGTAGGTATTTTCAATGCACACAACAAAATAAAAACTTTTCCTATAACTCGAAAAAACTGTTTTTTCACACCTTAACTGTTAAATAAAAAATTTTCGCCATAGAAGAAAAGGTTACGTAATATACTACATAGTTACTATTATCACTCTGTAGGTTTTTACGTAAATACGTACAATAAATTTCAAAATCACCCCATATGAGGCCAACTCCGCCGGCCTATAGACGAAATTTGTTATAGAAATAAACACCGGAGATTTTATATGTATCAGAAATATTACCCTATTACTTATTAAATAATATAATTTACTTGATAAAAAACGTTGGACTGTTTTCTTGGTTCTTTATAGTATTTAAAATTTTTCCACCAAAAATAAGGCCTTTTAAGTGCACGAACTAAATACTCTTATTATCACATCAAAAATCAGCCGACTGGTTAATATTCTAGAAAACTGCGAGACGTCTTCCTGCTAATTTAGTATGGCATCCGCACTCCTGCAGAAATCTCATCAAATCCTTCGACCTGCATAATGAAACAATGTTGCCAAATGAGAAAAAATAACGGATTCACTTGGGATTGCTTTTTCTTTCTTTTATTGTGATAATATTCTGGCGACATTCTTTTATATACTAGACATACTTTCATCTGTTTGGTGTGTTTTTTTATATCGTTCATTTTGCTGTATCAATTCAGAGTTTAAAGGAATACCACACTAACAAAATTTGAAAAAAGATGTATACAATCGAATATAATTATTTATTTTATTACTTGCGGTATTGCTTGTACAAATCTAGTAGAGGGTTTAAAATAGAATTTTATGACCTAGTTTTTCTGTCTGCCCTTTCTTGTCACAATGCGAATTGAGTTTGCTCAAAATAAATTTGAAGAAAAAAATATTAAGCTTTTTTCATGCTTTTGGTTATGATTACCCAATTTAGTTAATTAGTAAAAAATACTTAAGTTTTAGGAAATAATGCTGAATGGAGCGTTAAAACTGTCTAAAACAACATTTTCAAATGTTACTGTTAAAATGCTGGTTTTAAAGGGTATCAGATATTTATTTTAAAACGGTGCTTAGGACAAGTAAACAGAAAGAGAAAAAAGGTAAATAAAAAAGCATTGGCTGTAATAATAGCAAATCACAAATAAGTCCTATTACATAATTCAATAAACTCAGTTCCAGTCAGTTCCTTTTTTACTCCATGGAAAATAGACTTTCGTCAGTAACAAAAATGTAACATTGGTTTTTTGCTGGAATATGTTTATTTCGGCATACTATAAAACATATCTCTATCTCAATGGTAACTCTGAAAGACCTGAGCAAAAAAAATGGCGGACCAAAAATGGTCACGATTTTCGGTTTTTTGAGTTTTTCTCGAAAAGTAAAAGTTGTATTGAGAAATGTTTCAAACAAAAGTTGTAGAGAATTATAAAACCTATTGACTCGTATAATATAAGTTATAGGTAGCGCCACTAGTTTTTTTTTTAAAGACATTTATTAACAAACTACCGATTTAAAATATAACATAAATATAGATATTATCATTCTAAGAAAGTATGTCAAACCCGCAATCTGTGAGTTTTTTATTTTCCGAGGAATTCGATGTCAAAGTTGAAAATTCAACCACAATTTTCCGCTTTCCTAATTAAAATACAACGCTCAATTTTAATGGAAATTGTTTGTATTGTTTTATATTTTGAAGATCTATTAAAAAATTTTTTTTTTCAATCGTGTGTCGAGAAATTATGCAAAAACCAGTTTTTTCACCAAAAAAATTGCGATAACTTATCACCGGATGGAAATAATTTTTTTTTTAATGCGTGCATTGGGTTTAGGTGTATCATTTCCGGTCTCAAAAAAAATTAATTTTGGATGAAAAAACGTTTCTTTTCCAAAAATTCATAATGGCGTGACGAATGAATATTAAAGGCTCAAATTTGCAGAAGATGCTTTTTAATGCTTGTGCTTTACCTGTGAATTTTTTGGATCTAAGAAAAACACTTCCATACGATCTGTGAACATTCGAAAATTGGGCCGAATCTAATCGAAAATAGCTGCTGCAGGCCGCTGTGGGCGGGTTGCCATAGTTCAGGCGCATTATTCATCGGCGCTTCAAGGAAAGTTATGCATCACAAGTAATATTTATAATATTGATGTTGTTTTATTAATTTATATGATAGTAACAATTTGTTTAGTCATATTAATTATTAATTTGTTTATTAACAAACTTTTTATAAAAAATTATAGAAAAAATCATACAAATATTCAGTTATGTATTACATATTATACGGTTTTTTTTCCTTTATATTATTATTATGTAACAGGGAATGCCTAGAGAAACTGAATGATTTGAGTAAGAATAATAGTCACCATCATGCGAGTACCAGGACATACCGGGATAGAAGGGAATGAAATAATAGACAAGATTGCGAGGAAAGGGGCTGAGATACCTTTTCTGGCGTCAGAGCCTTTCTGTAGAATCAGTAGTAGCGTAATACTGGAAAAACTAAAGATAGAAGAAGAAAGCAGGAGGTCCTATTATTGATCTGAGCTGCAAGGATTGAGACAAGTAAAGATACTTTTGGGGAACTACAACCAGAAAAGATTCAAAGAATGCATAAGCTTGAGTAAAAACCAGCTCAGAATTCTGATAGGGGTCCTGATAGGGGCCCTGAAGGGGTATTGCCACCTGAAGGGACACCTCAAGAAACTCGTACTGGTAGAAAAAGAAGAGTGCAGATTCTGTGAGGAGGAGGACGAAACCTCTATTCATATTCTTGCAGAGTACAGTGCTCTAGAGAACTCTAGGATGGGGTTCTTGGGATCACATCAAATCGAAGAACGGGAGCTACCCACCTGTTCTAGCCGATATGGTAATTCTTATGACTGGGCAGCAATAGGGGGACACAATATATTCACCAGATCGCAGTGTATAGGCCCCCAACTCTACGCACATACATACATTTTATTTTTAACAGTGCAGAAAATAAGCTCCCATTTTGGGTGCGATATGTATAATAATTAATGCTAATTTGTTGCAAAAATATGAAGTTGGAAACGATTAATTACCGTCTGAGGATTATTTAAACATAATGAATAACAAAAATATACTCCTGCAGATGCTTATCGTCAGAAGTTTAGCTCGTTCTAGATTGCAAAAAAACATATAACTCAGAATGATCAACTACCGTCTGACGTGAATAAGTATTTTGTGGTATCTTAATATTTATTGTAATCATGCCCCTGGTATTAAGGACATATAGTCATAATCTTATTTGCGATCACCTTCAAAATGTTAAGATGTTTCGTCCCGGCATCGGTGGTGGACTCATCAGTGGGATACATCGATGCCTTTTCCAGACACCCTTATCGTACTTTCTACAACTTTGAACGCCTATTTAAGTCAAATTTTGTCGGAGAACAACGGTGAGATGTTCTTTCCGTAATATGCCACCCCCAAGGAACTTGCTTATCCGACTTTGACCGAAATCTAAGCTATAGAAGCACGGGCCTGATTAGAGAAATTGTGGAATGGACATCCGAGGTGGTCTTTCCAAGGTAGGGTACTGGCTTTAGCACCAAGCCACGAATTGACGTCCTTACGTCGCATCGTCCCTGCTCGGGCGCCATGGTGTAATCATGCTCCTGGTGTTAAGGACATATAATCACAATCCTATTTGCGAGCACCTTCAAAATTTTAGGATGTTTGGTCCCGGTATCGGTGGTGGACTCATCAGTGGAATTCATCGATGCCTTTCTCAGACACCTTTATCGTACTTTCTGTAACTTGGAACTCCTATTTAATTGAAATTTTGTCGGAAAACAACGGTAGGATGTCTTTTCTGCAATATATTTTAATGGAGAAAACGAACCTTGGACGATTTGGAAGTGTGGCAGTTTCCATATTTTGGGTTGAAATTGTAGGTTTTTTCCAGATAGCGTCATGGTTCACTAATGTATGAGTTTTTATTAGTTGTGTAAATTTAGACGAGATGTTGTCTAAAACGTGTTAGACGTCCAGTAGGTGTAGCAGGTCTAGCTAAATGAATGTACTACGCGTAAAATGTAAGTACATTTGAATGAGTCGCTCCCGTCTGCTAGTAATTTTATCAAGTCAAGGTTACGTTGCGAAACGTCTATTTTATTATTGTCAGATGATTTGGACGGATGCAAGACTTCATAAACAGAAACAAACTTTGGAAAAGATGTGAATAAATTGGAATGATTCGCCACTGTCAGACAACACTCTTTTTATTAGGCTAACTCTACAAAAAGTTGATTTTAGTATTGTCAGACATGTGAAACACTTTATAAAAAAAAACAAACATTTAAAAAAATGGAAGTAAAGGTATTGTGTCCTTTCGTGACTTCAAACATTGTCCAATTTTTTAACATGTGTTGAAAATTGTACGTGTATTTGATTTTTGGAGCGATCAATTTAGCAATCTTGCTGGTGGTTCCGTGTATGTAAGGTATGACAACACTGTCCGTAAGGGGTAAGTTTATGACATTTTGTTGAGTAGTTGGATTTTATATTTATTAATAGAACATCTAATATATCCGTTGCCTCTCAGAGCATTAGTAAGCTTTTCCGTTTCTGATATCAGTGATTTTTCATCACATATTGAAAAAGCCCTATGTAGCAAAAAAGTTAATGATGGATTGTTTCCCAGAATATGATGGTGTGAGGTTGCATTGAGATCTGTATGTGTTGGTTTTCTGTACACAGAATGTCCTAATTACCTATTATACTTGTGCTAGTATATCGAGAAAGGGTAACACATTCCTTGATTTAGTTTCCATAGTGAATTTCATTCTAAGGTGTTGGTTTATATGATCTAGGAAATTATGGGAGATTATCTGTGCCATACGGTGAAACTACGAAAGTATCATCTAAAGAAGTGCATCAATATTTAGATTTTAGAGGAGCAGAAGACAAGGCATTTTCTACGAAAGCTCCCATGAAGATCTTCGCTACCACAGGTGATAGCGGAGATCCCATGGCCACTCTCGAAGTTTGCTCGTAGAAAATTCCTTGAAGAGTAAAATAAGTGGAAATCAGACATGCTTTAATTAATTCTAGCAGGTTGAAGTTATTATTTCGTAATATGTCCGATATTATAGAAACTGAATCATTTATAGGAACATTTGTAAACTGGGATTCTACATCAAAACTGACCAGTATGTCTCCTGGCTCTGAGTGGTTTTTAATCTCTGGACAAAGTTTCCAGAATTTTTTAGATAGGATTCAATTTTTCCTGTAAACAGATGTAAAAATTTTGCCAGATATTTATCTATTTTGTAGGTTGGTGAGTCTATTGCACTGACAATTGACAATTGAACGTAGAGGTACATTTTCTTTATGCACTTTAGGCAGTCCGTAGAGGCCTGGAGTCTTGGAGCTGCTTGGTTTAACGGCTTTCTTTTCTTCTGGAGTGAGGCTGGAGACATTAAAGTAGTATAATCACTGCTAGCATCATCTCCAAGGGAAGCTGAGAACTTTTAACACAAACACAACCTTTTAAATAGGTTTCTTATTTAAAAACGCCAAGAACAACACAGATACATAAAATACAATTCAAATCTTCATACATCTAAAACATAAAGGTCTGGCAACGCAGGACAATGAATTAAAGTTGACGAGAATGAAAAGCAAGACGTTGATTCGAACCTCCGTCACGTCAGTCGCTCGTCTGCTGTCATCTTTACGTAAGTGACGGGTCGAGTGACGGCCCGTGCTGAAACGAGAAGGAATTTTAATTTGGCGCACCACCGACGAGTTTTGATCAAGTCTATCTATCAGTTTGTGGAAAAAGATCTTATAAGTAAATTTAAATTTATTCAAACTTAATTGAAACGGCATCATGCAGATTGGTGGTTTTTTTCTCGGTAAAATGTTTAATGATATTTATAATAAATAAGCTATATACAGTCAGTTCTGAAAGTGTACATACAACTAGTAAATCTGTTGTTACCATATATATATATATATATATATATATATATATATATATATATATATTATATATATATAATATCATTAAAAGTTCAACCAGAAAATAATGTTTTGTTTTCAAATTTCAACTTTTACTAGTTGAAAATTTCATTGTGGACACCAAGAATTGCTTCTAACAAATCAAGGGTCACGCATGACAGTACTCTAATGACCGACATGATGCGATTTAAGTTCGACTACCAAAAGTTATATAGTAAATATTTGAAGATTCCTTCGGTTACTATCAACTTTATTTTTTTTTATTTGAAAACCTTTTTATTTACTTTTTCTGATTTGCAAATCTATTTTTTCAATATCAACTGTACAGGGTGAGTCAACGATTGGATGAAATAGGTTTGTGCCTTTTCGGTGAAATTTACAAAGAAACTATATTTATTGTTTGATACAGTTTATTTTTACGCAGATTTTAAAAATATTTAGGACTCTACAGGGTGAGCCAAAAAACTAGGACAGCATAAAGTTGTATTTTTTTAAATAGAACACCCTATATACGAATCGTATTTTCGATTTAGCTTATAATTTTAAATCTTTTTTATTTACTATAACAAAACTTTATAGTTTCTGAGATAATTAAGTTTAAAGAAAAAAAGTCACATTTTCAAGCATCAATTCAATCCTAAATAACGTTTTCAATTTTGTGACAAATATATTCAAATTTGGAATTTAGCAAGGCCAAGGATAAGTTAACATAATTTTTACCTAATATTTGCAATAAAAGCTACAGGGTGTTGAACACATCGGCTCAAATTTGAACAAGTTTAAATGAATAAATATCTTTTTTTTAAATGGTACACCCTATATATTTTCATGTTATTTAATAGAGTAATAAAAACCCTAAAAGTTTTGTTCAATATATCCTATACCTATTTATAATAGTTTTTGAGATATTTCAGTTTTTCTTATTTTCCATACTTTTTTACAGAAATAATCTTCATTATCATAGTAGCCATGGCAAAAACAATGTAAAAGAACATTTTTCTGTGTGTCAAATTTATAACCGCAATCGCTTCTTTTGGTTTTTATGTAGTGTAGTATGGTTTTTTTTGCATTCATCTTATATTGTAAAATGAATTTTCCAAAGAATGAGTTAATAGATATGATTTATACAATAGGAGAGGCTCAAAAAAATTGCCTTCTTGCTCAAAGAATTTACAAAATGAAGTATCCTGATCGACGCCAGCCTAATACCCATACTTTTCAAAACTTAATGCAAAGATTTGATTCTTCTGGTACTGTTGATTATCCAAAACGTAAAGAGGTCAACACACCAGTAACTAATGAAGAAAAAGAACTACAAGTATTGTTAAATGTTCAGGAAAATCCTTATATTGGTAGCCGTCAGTTAGCAGCATTATGTGAAACATCACAATCCACCGCTAATCGTACTACCAAGAAATATAGGTATCATCCATATCACATGGAATTACACCAAGAATTGCATGGACAGGTTTTTGAAAGTCGTGTAAACTTTTGTCGTACAATAAATGCGGAGATTCAATTAAATCCAAATTTATTATGCAAGGTAATGTTTAGTGATGAAGCTACTTTTAGAAGTAACGGTGCCGTAAATAGACGCAACATGCATTATTATGCCACAGAAAACCCATTTTGGATTAGAGAGGTGCAACATCAAAACCACTGGTCATTAAATGTTTGGTGTGGTATTCATCATAATCGAATTATTGGACCCCACTTTTTTAATGAACCACTAAATGGCCATAGTTACCTGAACTTTCTACAAGAAGAACTACCCCAACTGCTTCAAGGTCTCGATAGGGATGAGCTCGACAGTATGTGGTTCCAGCACGATGGTGCGCCTCCACATTACCATCGTGAAGTTCGTGCGTTTTTGGACCAACGATATCCGCAAAAATGGATTGGACGTGGGGATTTCATTGAGTGGCCACCAAGATCTTGCGACATCACCCCATTAGATTTCTTCCTATGGGGTTATATTAAAAATAAAGTGTATGTTAATCCACCAACAACAGTGGAAGATATGCGAAACAGGATTAGGGATACCTGTAGAACAATAACGCCACTAATTTTGTCCAGGGTCCGAGAAAATCTGCAAAAAAGACTAAATTTGTGCATTGCACAAGAGGATCGTTTATTCGAACACTTATTAAAAAGAAATAATTAATCTCAGTATTTAATAGGTAATTTTTTTGTTTCAATTTAGTATAAAAGTAAATATGTATTTGCCTTGTCGTTATTGTTGTGTTAATTTTTTCACATTATGTTTAATTATACTATTGCCGTTGTAATATAACGAATAATGTATTTCATCATATTTAACCACATTCTGTTTGTTTCTGTAGTTTCTTTTTATTATTTTACATGGCTACTATGATAATGAAGACTATTTCTGTAAAAAAGGTATAGGATATATTGAACAAAACTTTTAGGGTTTTTATTACTCTATTAAATAACATGGTGTACCATTTAAAAAAAAAGATATTTATTCATTTAAACTTGTTCAAATTTGAGCCGATGTGTTCAACACCTTGTAGCTTTTATTGCAAATATTAGGTAAAAATTATGTTAACTTGTCCTTGGCCTTGCTAAATTCCAAATTTGAATATATTTGTCACAAAATTGAAAACGTTATTTAGGATTGAATTGATGCTTGAAAATGTGACTTTTTTTTTAAACTTAATTATCTCAGAAACTATAAAGTTTTGTTATAGTAAACCCTTAATAAAAAAGATTTAAAATTATAAGCTAAATCGAAAATACGATTCGTATATAGGGTGTTCTATTTAAAAAAATACAACTTAATGCTGTCCTAGTTTTTTGGCTCACCCTGTAGAGTCTTAAATATTTTTAAAATCTGCGTAAAAATAAATTGTATCAAACAATAAATATAGTTTCTTTGTTAATTTCTCCGAAAAGGCACAAACCTACTTCATCCAATCGTTGACTCATCCTGTACAGTGTGTTGCAAAATAATAAGGGCTACAATAGGTGGTTTAGTTTATTAAGTTGAAATATATTTGGCTTAGGTTTTTGATATCTTGTTTGTCATTGATTCCTTATGTTTCTTTTTGTTTATATGTAGTATTTCCTTTATTTGAAGGTTATGGTAGTTTCTTTCCCGGGTTAGAATCTTTGTATTTAAAAAATCAAATTCATGTTTAAAATTTGTCTCATGTTTGTGTAATACTATCGTTGCGTTTTTGTGTATTTATGTCCGTTTAATCTGCTCTCTAGATATTGTGTTGTCATTCCAACATATTTCTGTGGACAATTTAGACATGGTATGGAATAGATAACGTTAGATTTCTTTTTATGGGTCACCTTACTTTTTAATTTTGTAAACAGTGGTGATAAGTGTATCTTTTGTGGCAAATTATAATATCGTGCTGTTTGAGGATGTGTGTAACTTTTTCTGACAATGAATTAACGTAGGGTATTGCAACATATGTTCTTGTGTTGTTATTATTATTATTTTGTATATGGATGTTTTATTATTTTGTTTGTGAGTTTTTCGGGGAAATTATTATCACTTAGGATTTGTCTGACTTTCTTTAAAGCTTCTTGACGATATTTCGGAGAAGTTCGGGGGAAAGCTCTATCAGCCAAACCTATTGTTACACTGTTCTTTTGGGATTTCGGATGATTTGACTGATAGTTGAGGTGGCGTCCCAACTATGTATCTTTTGTGTACCACATCGTCTCAGTCTTTTTATTTTCATAATTTCGAAATAGTTTGAGGTCAAGGAAATTTATTTTTCCATTTTGTTCAACCTCTGATGTAAATTGCATCTTTTGGTGGAAATTGTTGAGTGCATTTAGTATGCTGTCAATTTCATTTTCGGGGACAGCTGCTAGACAGTCGTTAACGTACCTCTTTAAAATTTGAATCGGTATATCAAGTTTGTCTAAGACATTTTCTTCCAGATATTCCAAGACCAACTGTGCTACCGTAGATGCTATTTGTGAGCCCATTGCGCATCTATCAAGCTGCTGATAGTATGTATCTTGATATTGAAAGTAATTATTGGTTAGTGTCAAATTTATGGCTTCAGTGAATATTTGTAGGTATTTGCTTTTATTATATCCGTTAATAGATCACTGGGAATATTTGTATATAACGAAACGACATCTAGTGAGATTAATTTATAGTTGTTTGGAATACTTGTTTTTTTAATCAATTTTTTGAAAGTAAAACAGTTTTTTATATAATAATTATTTTTTCCAGTTGTATTCGATAAACAGCTGCAAAGATATTTCGATAATTTGTAAAATGGTGACTGTATACTATATATATATATATATATATATATATATATATATATATATATATATATATATATATACCTGCAAATGACAAATACGAATGTTTCTGAATGAACTATTATTTCTATGTGGATACCAGCATAAAATTCAATTTATAATTTCAGTTATTTAATTAAGGTTTACAAACAAAGAAAAATCGGCAATTAAAAATGAACTTGTTCCTCTTTCTCTTTTACCGACTCTAAATACGCTACTGACACGAAGTACGCTTGCACTTGACAGAGACCATTTTATTTTAATTAATATGCGTTATATCATTAAAAATTATGTATAATTAGTCTCCTTATATTTAAAAAAACTATTATGTATTCTGCAATAAATCAATCAAATTTTAAGATTCCTGCATACAAACTGCCTAATTTATAATTTCCATGGTCTGATAATTTAATATTCCTTTATGTTAAGAAAACAGGAAATACCTCTTAATTAATGCAATCAAAAAATTTGTAAATTTGTTACGTATTATTGATTGCCGACGAAAATTTATTAGCCTTGCGCAATTTAATTATTTTTATACTTATTTTATTTAAATTTCGATTGTTACTAAATATATGTAATCAGTTTAATATAAGTGAGGAAAAAATAAAAGGAAATTGTAATCAACAAGATGTTTATAAACAGAGACGTAGACTTTAAAAATTTGACCGAGTATCTGGTCAGATGTTTTATAGCCGAAAGAAGCGATGCAAATTTATTAAGACGTAGATCTACAACCAGCAAGCACAGAAGATGCCAAATAAGATTTTAGCGAAATGTTTGCAAACTTCTACAAGAAACTAAATGAACAAACGGATGTATTCCCGGATTAATATTGAATCACATGTTCCCATCCGTGAATATACATATATATATATATATATATATATATATATATATATATATATATATATATATATATATATATATATATATATATATATATATATATATATATATGAAGTATAATGCGAACAGTAAATGCAAACTTCGTTCCATCATATCATTTCCGTGTTAGAGGTTGCATAGTTTGAATAGATTGCTACAGAAACACAATCTATCCAATCCCACCACCATCGAGACGACGGCCTACCTGTACCACCATATCGAGAAGAAAGTCAAAATTTTACTTTTTGTCTGTTGCCGTGAATTTTATAGTTAATAATATTCACTTATGACCTGTTTTTATCAAATTTAACCTCAAAAATTTTTGTGCAGCTCGAGTTACTTTTTTTTTTTGATTTTTATCATTTATGCGTATTTATTTATCGATCTTCTTCTTAAGGTGCCTATCTTCTTATGATGTTGGCGACCACGTTAGCCCATCTTATCCTATTCACTGCAGTTCGGAATAGGTCAGTTGATGTTAGGCCAGTCCATTTTCTAAGATTGGCCAGCCAGGATATACGTCTACGTCCAGGGCCTCTCTTGCCCTCGATCTTGCGTATTTTATTGTGTTAAGATTAGTATCTGAAGTTTTTGCGTCATGAGTAGTTCAAAGAGACGCTGTTTAAACAATCCAAATTATTTTTGCTATATATGTGGAGAATATGTGTTTAACAATTGTAGAAAAGTTATATCAGAGTTGGTGAAAAATACCTATTTTGAGTATTTTGGGATGCTCTTAGATAAAAATGAAAAGTCTTGGGCTTCTAATTGTGTTTGTAAGTCGTGTGTGGAATATTTAAGATTATGGAAAAGGGGTAAAAGAAGTGCCTTTAAATTTGGAACACCGACTGTTTGGCGAGAACCACAAAATCATGTGAAAGAATGTTACATTTGTAGCGTGAACGTAAACGGTCTAAACACTAAAAATCGAGCTAAATGGCAGTACCCAAGTACTAGTTGTGTTCAGCGTCCAGTGCACTATTTACCTGACTTTTCAGTGCCTAAAAATGTATCTGAACCCTAAGAACAAGACAAGGAATGACCAAGCTCATCACAAAATTATGCTGATTTTGATGGTATATCAAGTAAGCCAAAATGCTTTTCCTAAAATGAGTTAGATGATCTTGTAAGAGATTTAAATCTTTCTAAACAAGCTTCAGAATTGTTGGCATCAAGACTGAAAGAAAAAAATTTAATTTCCTCTAATACTAAAATAATTTTTTATTGTGAAAGAGATAAAGAATTACGTCGTTATCTTTCCGAAGAAAACGGTATTACCTTTTGTTCAGACATAAAAAACTTGTTGATAAAAATGGGCTTGAAACAATACAAACCAAACGACTGGCATTTATTCATTGACAGCTCAAAACGTATCCTAAAATGTATTCTATTACATAATGGAAATAAATACGCTGGGGTACCTATTGCCCACAGTATAAAGTTAAAGGAAGAATATTGTAACATCTCGCTAGTCTTAAATAAAATACAGTACAATGACCATATGTGAGAAATTTGTGTTGATTTAAAAATGGTGAACATTCTTCTCGGTCAACAAAGTGGTTACACTCAGTTTCCCTGTTTTATATGTCTTTGGGACAGTAGAGCTAAACAAGAGCATTGGGTAAGAAGAAACTGGCCCTTGAGAAAAAATATGAAGACTGGAAAGCAAAATATAGTCCAGAATTCACTAGTAGCTCGTGACAAAATTATCCTTCCACCATTACATATAAAACTGGGTATCATGAAACAGTTTGTTAAATCATTAGATAAAGACGGAGACTGCTTTTCTTACATTTGCCAAAAATTTCCTTAGCTCACTATGGAAGAGATTAAAGCCGGTATTTTTGATGGCCCCCAAATTAGACAACTTACGAAAGATACTCTATGACTGAGTTATAACTAAGGGTTTGGATAGCTTTCGTCTCTGTGATGCAGAATTTTCTCGGTAATAAAAAATCAGAAAATTATATTGAACTTGTGAAGACCTTCTGTTACAATTAAAAAATTTTGGCTGCAATATGAGCATAAAACTCTACTTCCTTCATAGTCACCTAGACAGGTTTCCGGAAAATTTAGGAGATATGACCGAAGGGTAGAGAGAGCGTATGCATCAGGACTTATGCGTCACTGAAGAGTGTTATCAGGGTTTCTGGGATACGAATATGATGTCTTGACTATTGTTGGTCTCTAACACGTCATTTTCCTAAGTCTACACATCAGAGAAGCGCTTTAAAACGTTTTTTAGAACTCAATGATTAACTTGATTTTTAATAAATTTTTTCTTAGTAAATATACATGTTTTCTTTCTGTTTTATACCTACATAGCTGAAACTCAGAAACTAGAGCTGATAAAAAAATTCTACTCATATATTTGAAATTAGCATATCATATGTAGTCAACAACAGCTAAAATTTCTTCGGCAACAGATGTATTGTAAACTAGTGTAATTATTCTATGACTTACCACTCAGAAAACACATCGAATTTTTCCTCTTAACGGCATTTTAAAGTTTCAAAGTTCCAGTTAATCACAGTGAGAATAGTCGCAGTTTAATGCTTGAAATTAAGACAATGGAATACTAATTTAAAGTTGATGAATTAATTGACATCATCAACCAAATTAACATGAGAAAAATTTCAACCCCACCAACTCGTATAGTGGGTTCTATAAAAAAATCCAGTGAAAGACAAGTAAATGATTGACAAAAAGACTTTAAATTTATTAATAAACCAAAAATACTTTAAAAAATGTCCAACAAATGTCAGGTTTACAAATATTTAAGTTGTCTTTGAGAAATATGTTCAGCTGATGGAAATGAAAGTTGCGTTGCACACGTATTTCCACTAACCTGAACTAGTTAGACTTACCACTGATACGACTATGAAATAGAATGAAATTCATGGGGAATAAACTTTCTACTTTCTAAAGGATGTACTTTGTTTTCCTATTAGAATAGAAAGTGTAACTTAATCAGCTGAATAAAATATAAATTTTGATATTTAAAACGGAGCGCGCCACTGTTGGATTTACCGTAACCTAGAAATAGGTATATAAAAAGTCCCTGATATAGTGACGGATATATTTCAGAAAAGGCCCGTTGGCGGGACAGTGACTGATATGGCCTGGCACTGTCTCTGACAAGATAGATTGTCCTTCACGAATCCATCATTCCTCGACAAACTTAAACTTAATTCGACCTTGTTTAAGATATATCATCTATTTATAGAAAAGTTTGGTTCGGGCCAGCTTTGAGAGTTTGTCTACTGCGTAAAAAGGAAACTTTTGATGGTTTTTATTGAGATTACTCCAGAGAAATCTACATATCACTATGTCACTTTGGTATTGTTTTTTTTTCTAAATTGAAAGCTGTTGAATGTTCCAGCAGTTGGTTTTTCTGTCCTGGTGCTTAAAATTTTGATGGAGTTTAAGCATCCTGGGACCATGAAGGGGGAAGGTGAATTTAAGAAACAAAAATTTGTGTTTTTTGTGCTGTTTACATAAGTTAGAATGTTCTCTAATTTTGAGTATAAATTATTAATTTCTGGCAACGGTTTAATGTATTAAATTGCAAATAAATTACCATACATATTAAAATTTCTATAATCTAATGTCCGTTTCCATCATAATATATTATGTCTACATCGAAATTTTATATTATTTTTACAAAATTATGTTGAAAACGGCGTCACATGTTTAATGTGGTCGAGATAGATAGATTAGTTACCTAAATGTCATTGCGGGCTCATAATTTTTCTGATTAAATCCATTTAAATAAAATAACTTTAAACAAATACAATATATTCTGGTTTATTTTATTGACGGGTTGACATTTTATAAATAAATGCCTGAATCCGATTTTAATGATGGAGGGTTATTCTATAAAAATGGAACAAGTTTGAAAATATTGAAATTTGTGTTTTGAATAAGAATAAAAAAATTTCCAACATTGTAGAGTGTATAAATATATAATTTAAAATATGATTATATATTATATATATTGTAACGGTGATGTAGAGACAGTCAGCTGGGAAATATCTCACCGATAGTTCCCTACGCCAAGAATATTCAAATATAAGAAATGAAGTTATAGAAAGTATGTCAGAGGGTATCTGTGGAAGGAACCCACTGATGAATTTACCGTCGGTGTTAACACGAAACACCCAAGTAGGATGATGCGACACAGGGTTGCGCGCATTGTAGTGCTAGTTCCCGTAATGGGACCCAAAAAGATTACTAAAAAAGGGCGGGAGTTCATACAGTTTCTCAGGCATCCTGCTTTCCATATAATTCGGGATCACAAAAGGTTGATCGGAACGATCAAAAACTTGGAAGGAAGCAATGTAACGGTGATATAGGAATAGCCAGCTGAAGAACATCTCACCGATAGTTTCCGACGCCAAGAAAATTCAAATATCAGAAATGATGGTACAGAAAGTATGTCAAAGGGTGTCTGGAGAAGGGGCACTGGCGGACCGCCAGTGTTAGGACTATACACCCAAGATTTTAGTGGTCGAAAGTTTGCAAGCCGTATATATATATATATATATATATATATATATATATATATATATATATATATATATATATATATGTTTATGGGGCTTTCACGGATACCTCCGTGTGAGATGCAATAGCAGTGGATATATCCACATTATGCCGTTGTAGTGCTGAAATCACATTCAGCAAACGTACAACTATATGCAGCTCCGTCTATGAATGAAGTAGAATGCGAACAGTAAATGCAAACTTCGTTCCAACCATATCCTTTCCGTGTTAGAGGTTGCACAGTTTGAATAAATTGCTATAGAACACAATTTATTCTATTTCACCACTATCGAGATGATGGCCTACCTGTACCAACATACTGAGAAGAAAGTCAAAACTTACCCGGGGAGGGTAAGTTTTGACTTTCTTCTCGGTATGGTGGTACAGGTAGGCCATCATCTCGATGGTGGTGGAATAGGATAAATTGTGTTTGTTAACAATTTGTTCGAACTGTGCAACCTCTAACACGGAAAGGATATGGTTGGAACGAAGTTTGCATTTACTGTTCACATTCTACTTCATATATATATATATATATATATATATATATATATATATATATATATATATATATATATATATATATATATACGAGGGGGACTCAAAAAAAAACCGGAATTTCGTCATAACTTCTTTATTTCTTAATATTTTTACATCAAATTTTGATCACCTTAAAAGTATCTCCAAACGATTCTTCCATTGTTCAAAACAGTTTTTAATTCACTTATCGGGATGTCCGGTTGGCCTTCTAGCGATTTTTGTTTTACCTCCTTCACAGTGGCATAACGCTTTCCATTCATGTCCCTTTTGAGTCTGGGGAACAAAAAGAAGTCACAGAGGGCAAGATTCGGTGAGTAGGGGGATGGACAATCGGTATCATGCCGTTTTTGGCCAAAAACTGCTTTACAGAGAGGGCGGTTTGGGCCGGCGCGTTGTCATAATGAAAGAACCAGTCCTCTGTGCGCCAAAGATCTGGCCTTTTCTTCCGGATACTCTTCCTTTATCTTTTCAAAACCTCCAAGTAGAATTTCTGGTTGACAGTTTGACCCGGGGGAATGAACTCCGCGGGCACAACACCTCTGAAACTGAAGAAACAAATGGGCATTGTCTTCATGTTTGACTTCACTTGGTGAGCTTTTTGGGACGAGGAGAGTCAGCTGTCTTCCACTGGCTTGATTGCTGCTTTGTTTCTAGGTCGTATCCATAGCACCACGATTCATCACCAGTAATCACCTTGGGAAAATATTCAGAGTCCTCTTCGAGCTGATTTTGAAGCTCAAAATATGCTTGGTGAGATGGCGAGGGACAATTTTGGCTACAACCCTTCTCATGTGCAAATCTTCGGATATAATCCTCCGAATTGAACTCCATGACATTCCAGATATCTCCTAGAGTTGCTCAATGGTTCGGCGATGGTCTTCACGAACGAGGGCATTGATTTTGTCGACGTTTTCGTCACTTCTTGACGTTGAGGGGCGTCCTGAACGGAGTTGGTCTTCAATTGACATTTTTCCATTTTTAAAACATGAAAACCACTCGTAGACTCTATACATGTACAAAAAGATATTTAATAACATTTAAATTATTTAAGATATTTGATTAATTAATTGATAATTAAAAGTTTTAGGGTTATTCACTCTTAAACGTAAATAATCAATATTTAAGGAGAAGAGGATTTATAAATGTATCGTTTTAGAGAACTTCCCACATACCTAAATCTGAATTAAACGATATTGTATTTCGGACTTTCTAATGGCCGTTTTTGATTAATTTATTGGAAATTTGAAAATCTGCCTTTTTAACCATATGCCACAAACAATTATGTTAATATTAAAGCTGATGAATTATTTTCATATTAATTATTTTATTAATTAGTTAATGTTTGTTTCTTTTTTCTTTCAGGTAAGTTCCGTATCACCACTGATAAGTCCACAGGAAAGTGGTAAGCCAATACAATTTAATTCATTTATAGCTAAACTTAAATAAGGACTCGTATAAAAAATTTTATAAACATAATTCTATTAAAAACAAAAATGATAAAATCCTGGATTTGGTGCTTGTAAAGAATATGAGCGCGGGTTCAGGACCGGATTTACATAAGAGCGGTTGCCACAAACTTAATTCGAAGGTAAAATTTATTCATGCATTCATTTATCCATTAATAAAGTGTTTACTGAATAATAATAATTTCTAAGCAGATAAGATTTTTGTTGTTTACTAAATTATCTTTTTATAATCGAACATTATTTTTTATTTAAAGACTTTTGAATTTCTTAACATAATTTATATCCAGCGTCTCATAATCCTTAAATCCGGCCCTGGTCTTATTTCGGTGTTCTTTAGGAAGACCTCTCATCATAAGGGATTAGAAAATCATTTTTTAGATAAATAATAGTAGATTATTGAAAAAAATATTTAGCATCGTGGGGCATATTGCAATGAATTTAACTCGCGCGTAGATATTTTAAAATTATATATATATATATATATATATATATATATATATATATATATATATATATATATATATATATATATATATATATATAGTTAAAAGGTGAGTCCAATATTGGTGCTTATAAAATGCGTATAATTCCTTAGATAAATTAGAGATGATTCTAATGACAAACAGAAATTGTCAGTATTTTCGGCGCATCTTAGATATTGGATTTCTGAATGAGCAATTTTTTACAGAGTGATTTTAAGCCTTTTTTGCATGCCATATTGGATCCGCCATTTTAAACAACTGAAGTTTCCGCCTCCTGAACAAAAAGGGACAACCTTTGTAAGTCTATTTTAGAGGTCTGTAATTTCTCTTCTGGAAAAGGTTATGGTAAGTGACCTTGAGGTTGTAGAGAAGTTTAGGACTTCCTAGAAAAATAGACCCCTCCAGCCATTATTAAATTATCATCTTGCATTTCTTTGAAAGGCCACTAGGCTTATGAAAGTTTATGTCCTAACGAATATTTTAAATCTATATATATATATATATATATATATATATATATATATATATATATATATATATATATATATATATATATATATATATATAAATAAGTAGATAAGTTTTTGTCCGTATAATTTAAAATAAAATAGAATAAAATATTGGCGAAGCGGACGTGAAAATTTGTCAATCTACATGATTCTTGTGTTAAAAAGTACGGAGCACTTCAAAATATGGAAAAACTCCGGGTCTGACAGATGGCGACAGCGCTGTTTCGTCCTAATATGGGACTTGTCAGGCCACCGCATTCGGTACAAACCATCATCTCGCCTTTGCATCCTATAAAGCTGAGTTTACAATCAAAAAACAGCAAACAAGACGACAAAGGCGACATCTCGATGGTCCACTTAATAATACAAGAACCACACAGATTAACAAAGTTTGTAAAAGAACCGTCATATGGTGGTGCGACGGTGAATTAAAACAGAAATATGTAAAATCGAGCACACGAAACGCGCTGCCCAAAGGATAGGGGTCGCATTTTTCGGTACTGGCAAGCAAGCCTACTGCTTATTTTAGCAGCCAGTACTGAAAAATGCGACCCCTATCCTTTGGGCAGCGCGTTTCGTGTGCTCGATTTCACATATTTCTGTTTTAATTCACCGTCGCACCACCATATGACGGTTCTTTTACAAACTTTGTTAATCTGTGTGGTTCTTGTATTATCAAGTGGACCATCGAGATGTCGCCTTTGTCGTCTTGTTTGCTGTTTTTTGATTGTAAACTCAGCTTTATAGGATGCAAAGGCGAGATGATGGTTTGTACCGAATGCGGTGGCCTGACGAGTCCCATATTAGGACGAAACAGCGCTGTCTCCATCTGTCGGACCCGGAGTTTTTCCATATTTTGGAGTGCTCCGCACTTTTTAACACAATAATCATGTAGATTGACAAATTTTCACGTCCGCTTCGCCAATATTTTATTCTATTTTATTATATATATATATATATATATATATATATATATATATATATATATATATATATATTTATTTATATATCTTTCTCATGCTTTTCAGCGGAGGATCTCGAATGTATTCTAATAGTTAAGGACGTATTTGCATATTATAAATCCATCCTTTTTTCCATTTTTACTCATTTATAAATGAATTTCATTAATGTCAGTTATACAGGGTGTTGCAAGTGAATTAAGAACACAAGTATTTCAATTAGTTTTAGTTTATTGGGTTAAAGGATATTTGACTCAGGTTTTTAATATCTTGTTTGTCATTGACTGCTCTTTTTCTTTTCAATTACTCGTATATGTAAAGTGATTTTATGTTTGGGGCATATGTAACTTTTTCTGATAACAGACTAATATATGGTAGTGCAGGGGCGGATCCAGCCTCTCTCTTTAGGGGCAGCGATATCAGAAAAATACAGTATGATAAGCGAGAGTGGGTTGTCGACGGGGAGGGGGGTCAGCCACATTCACGTTCCTAATGCAACAGCCAGGGCGAGTCTGTTTATCGGAATTGTAAGCTCATAAGCGGGGGGGGGGGGGAGGCGTCCGCTCCCCTGGATCCACGCCTGTGGCAGTACAAATTATATTTTTGAATTATTATTCTGTTTATTAGATTTTCGTGACTTTGATTTTGTCTGATCTTCTTAATGATACTGGACGATATTTCAGGGAAGTTAAGGTTAGATCTCTACCAATTAAACGTAATAATAGGCTGTTTTCTTGTGTTTATTATATTACTAGCGACCCGCCCCGCCTTCGCACGGGTGCAATGCTGATACTAAATACACTACAGAAAAACTGTGACTATTTATTTTATTTTTACAACAATTATTACATCGGCCTCCGACGCGCTATTTATAGGCACGCTGCCGCCGCCCCGGTCGGCCAGTACCGCCGCAAGCGCTACTTCCCGCAATTTTAAATCTGTAATATCTTCGAAAATATTCATTTAAATCTTGTGCTTTAAAGGACCATATAGATCTATATTAAATCAACAATGTATTTAAGCTATTTAATTGGATAAGGATTAATGCTGTATTGGTTAAAATCGCTTCAAAATTTGCCATTATTTGTCGTAAAAAGTAAATGACAAAAAAATGTTATTGTGGGATATCCATGAAAGATAGACATATACCATCGCGGAGTTTTCTGTAGACCTTTTCAATGTGTACAAATAATTAGTACATTATTTTGATAAATCTCGTAGGGTTCAGCCTGCGTTTGCAATGTAAGCGGAAAAAAATATGATAATTAACGACATCACATTAGAAACCTCAAAAATAACAGTATTTCTCCACTATTTAATGGATGTTATTATACATATAAACCTTCCTCTTGAATCACTCTATCTATTGAAAAAAACCGCATCAAAATCCGGTGCGTAGTTTTAAAGATTTAAGCATACAAAGGGACATAGGGACAGAGAAAGCGACTTTGTTTTATACTATGTAGTGATTAAAATCGCATCCTGATCATCTATATTCTATACAACACATTGTCTTAGTATTTTTATTTTCATAATTGTAAATTAAAATATATATATATATATATATATATATATATATATATATATATATATATATACCGGGTGTCAACGAATCTATTAGACAAGTCATAATTTCTAGAGTATTATGTGTATCAAAATGAGAATTGGTACAGGTAAATGTTATGTGAAGAGGAGAGTTTTCGCATATTTTCCACTTTCCAGTCACTTCCGGTTTCACCGGAAATGGCCCCGGTTTTGAATTCTTAAATAGAACACCCTGTATATTTTAACATCTTTGGATTTTAGAGACAATTCTAGACCAGAATGTGACATTTTAAAAACCTTTTACGTCTACTTCATTTTTTTAGAGCCACTTTTAAAATTGCATCTAGGTGGCCATGATCGGACGCAAACTAATCTAAGGACCTTAGCTGATGTCAAAAAAATACAATCGTAAAGTTTTAGTGACTAGTATGAAAGACAGGAATTGGATTAAAAATTTAACAAAATTAACAAAACACTAACAAAATAAACTAATAACTTAGACGACGCACTTAAAATTTGAAAGCACAGTAGCTGAATTTGTTAAAAAGTTTAGTGTAGTAAATGTTCAAAGTGCATTCCTTCTTTTTCACGACACATTTCAGCTCGTTCAATTGTTTCTCTCAACACGTTTTGTAGCATTTGGGGCGTTATACTTCTAAATGCCCGTAAAATTCTTTCTTCTAATATTTCAAGAGTCGGGATTCGTCGGAAAATAGAATAAAATCGATAAAATTTGGGTTAACTGTATGATTTTGAAGCAGCCAATCACAAAACACTACCCGTCTATCGCCATCCTCAGTATACAAATGTTGATGTAACTGATATTTAAATGCTCGATATCCATGCTTTTTCAATATTTTTCGTGCTGATTCATAACTTATCGGCAGTTCTTGACTAATTTTTCTTAACGAAACTGTTTTATCAACCTCAACCATAGCAAGTACGTTAATCTCAGTCTCTTCATTTATGATAAACCTCTGTTCCGCCTCTTGATTTCCTATTTGCCTAAAACGAGTCTCGACATACGGAAAATACTGATGGGCTGGATGTTGCTGATTCGGATATCTATGAGCATACAACTCCGCAGCATTCCTTGAATTTCTATGACACTCTCCAAATATTAATAACATATCCACTTTTTCACTTTGAGTATACATTATTTTAACGAAAATTTAAACTAAACTTAACGAAAATTAAGAAACTTTTACGTCTGTTCTTAGAGCGTATGTCACTGTCATTATCTACTTAAGTGAGTGCTTTGTTTTCCAAAGAAGACTTGATAAAAACAGTTGCAAATTATTATGCATCATGGCTGTCCATGGCGCACTTGTCATAAGTAAATAAATTATCCAGTATTTTGCTTAATAATATTTAATTTCTGTTCTTATGTCTAATCCAATCGCAAATAAATTAGTACCGTTAAATTCGTCAAAGAATGCTTTTTTCGAAAAGTAGTTGTCAAAAAGGGGTCGCCATTTGAAAAGTAATAGTTAAAAATGAAAACGTAATTTTGTCAACTTGTCTTATTCCTGTCTTTCATACTAGTAACTAAAACTTTGCGATTGTATTTTTTTGACATCACCTAAGGCTCTTAGATTAGTTTGCGTCAGATCATGGCCACCTAGATGCAATTTTAAAAGTGGCTCTAAAAAAATGAAGTAGACGTAAAAAGTTTTTAAAATGTCACATTCTAATCTAGAATTGTCTCAGAAATCCAAAAATGTTAAAATATACAGGGTGTTCCGTTTAAAAATTCAAAACCGGGGTCATTTCCGGTGAAACCGGAAGTGGCCGGAAAGTGGAAAATATGCGAAAACTCTCTCCTTCACATACCATTTTCCTGTACCAATTCTCATTTTGATACACATAATACTCTAGAAATTATGACTTGTCTAATAGATTCGTTGACACCCGGTATATATATATATATATATATATATATATATATATATATATATATATATATATATATATATATGTATTCACAGTAATTTAGGTTTTAAAATACTATTAATAGCCTTTTCGATTAAAAAACAAGGAGATCTACTGTTCCAAAAGATACCTCATGGTAAAATAAGCGGACATCGCAAACATAAATAAACTAATAAATAAAAGAAAAAGACAATAAAACGTAAAAAATTAAATTATTAGATAATTTAAGTCATAAAAAATAAGAACAAGCTATCCATAAAACTTTAGTCATAGTTTTTATTAAAGCATTAGCATATGGGTATTCTTGATAAAGTGCACCATTTTCATTTAAATATTCTCCGTTTCATGTAATAAAGACAAGAATTCCGAACAGTATTTTACTGATAAATCGACATTCGACCGCCTCTTCATTTTAAAAACAACTATTTCCATCTCATTCTGACACTTAATTGAATGTCCAGGTGGTGCGTGGCCTGCCATAAAGTGTCATAAACTATGACTTCGCATGTCCATATAGTACGTACAATACAAGACAGCGAGCTCTTGTCTCATAAACAAGACATCCAGCTCATTTTTAGTAGTAAGAACGCCTCGGCATGTAAAGTGTATAGAGCGTACTAAAAGAACTTTTCTTTATGATCTAAGTATAAGATTCGGGGTAGTTTTGATATATTAAATTAGCTTTTATAAAATTTTAGTTACAGAAAAGCAAATAGGCTTTACTATTTTGGAAAATTAACTTAAGCAGTCGTCTCATTTTCCGGATAAAATCTTTTTTTTTTCGCAGTTGCTTATAGGTTGAGAATCTGATATATATATATATATATATATATATATATATATATATATATATATATATATATATATATATATATATAATATTGAATTCTATATCACCTTTGTAACTACAGTATTTTTGCTAAAATAAATACCATATAAATGATTGCCAGGTTGAATACACCACAAATTTTGGGTAGTTTAATTAATATACCGCGTTATCAGTCTGATTGGTTGTGGTCTCAGTGGCATTAAGGGGGTATTCTCGTCTAGAGGCCTAAATTTTAGGAGTTTTTCTGAGTAGAATAACAAGGAAATGAAAAACATTTTTTTTACCATCCATCTTTTTATAAGATGTTTATTGACGTTTCAAGAATATAAAATAAAATCACCAAAAAAAAAATTTTAAATTTAAGGAGTTACAATATAGTGAAGTGGGGGCTAAAAAAAAAGTGCGTCCTGGTCGACATATTTTCAACCCTTGTAGTGTTCTAAAACAAAAAAATCCAAAATATGTCCCTATGACTCGGATCATGAAAATAGAAAAACGATATGAAAAAAAAAATTTTGTCCCTTCATTTTGACCTTTCCGAATTTTTTAAATATAGTAAAAAAAATTTGAAAATTCATACCTTCTAATATAGAAGGATATATAAAGAAGATTTTCATCAAATTTCAAGTAAATTGTTCCAGTAGAACTCGAGATATCGTGTCGACTAGGTCGAAAGAAGTAGTTTCATGAAAAAAAAGCGTTTAAAGTTTAGGACAAAGTTTCGACAGCGTAACTCAGATAATAGTACTTACTACTCACATTTGTTTAATCAGCGATCCCTGATCCATACATTGGGACTTCGCTTACTTTAAAATTAATATTTTCTGAAGTTTTTTTAGCTCAATTAGCTGTTCTAGCATTTTTAGAAGCAGCAGAAGCTCGCAGTTCAAAGCGGTCAATTCGAACTTCGTTGCGTCAGACAGCAAATGTATGAGTTTCAGTACCAATAGTGATGCCCAAGAGTACCATAATTTTCAAAATAGGTAAAAAACCTTCATTAAAAATGGTAACAGCTAAATAATTAGCAATTTCAATTGTCCGTGTCCCGTAGCCCTGAATATCTGATTTCTTCTTAGTTTTCCACTTATTGCAACTTTGGCAAAAACTTGATTTTACAACTATATCGACCACTTTCTTACTATATTTACCCATAAGGGTTGTAACGCCAAAAAGTGAGGTTAATCCTAGGTTTCAATGACCTTCGGAGAACTCGGTCCTCCGGTAGTCGGGCAACATCTGCCGTTTATTGTTTGATTCGCTCTGGCCGGCCGGTTTAATTGCCACGTCACAAAAGTCACCGTAACTCCGAAAATAGTTCGAATTTTGAAAAATCCTTTTAAGGTCATGTTCTTAAAGGGCTAAACTTTAAAAATATGGAATATGAAAAAATCGATTTTTCTAAATTTCTAGACCAGGATACCCCCTTAATATCGGGAGAACACGTCATCAGCTGATCATAATTCCACCCTTTTGATGTTTGCCTTTATACCGCTAAGAATGTTCCTAAGATATTTTTCTTTTTTGCGGGCCCTATCACCTTCTAGAAGTGAGTATTTATTTAAACAGTACTGATATATTTTTTTATCTTTCCTCATTATTTTTTCCTTTTGTTCTGTTTTCCCTTATATTATTATTAGAACTAATATTTGGTTGATTTGACTTTATGGAGACCTCTCTGTTTATATGTTCTTTATCCCACCTATTTTTCAAGAATATCAATGCATACCTGCGTAGACAAGGCAGTTTATTCTTGGAGAATCTGAAGTAATGCTTCTGAAACACCAGGATAGGTGTGGGGACAACAGCAGCTGGAGTTATGCCCTATAACCTTTTTCCACTTTTTTTTACTACCAAAAGTAATAGACAACGTTAATTTATCTCCTTTATATATTAAACATAATTGTCATATAGATATATTACCTGATTTGTTAAATATGGGATTGACTTTTTCGACAAGGGATGTAGAAATCCCTTCTCTAGAGAAGCTCCAATTTAAAGCTCTAATTCTAATCCTAAATTTATTTTTTCTCTGAAAGATTATCAGAGTCAAAATTATATATATATATATATATATATATATATATATATATATATATATATATATATATATATATATATATATATATATATATCTTAAACCTTTAGTTAAATATTCCTTTCTAATATTTTCTTGGGTATAGGTTTTTCCATTAGAGAAGCAAAGGACAACAATTTTTTTTTCTGATATTTCGCTCTACGTAGTGAGCTTCTTCAAAAGAGCTAGGTATATTTATTTTACATCTTGAAAGTATTTTAGTGCAATTTTAATGCAGGGAAACTTTTCTAAGTCTGGGAGTTAAATTTTCAAAGCAGGGAAGTGACATGTAGATAGAATGCTCAACCTCATTGTTGTTTGCACCTGGTTGTGATAATTGAGTTGGTTGTGTATGTTTCAAAGAGGGTTGGCTTACCCTTTCAAAAATGTTCTTTGATAAGTTATATTGTATGCTGTATCAAAATTTATTGATCCTAAAAAGTGGATATGAATTCTGTAAGAAAATTTTTAGGTAGTTGTAAGCTGTCATTTCTAAAGTCTATATGGGTAAGTTTAATTGCCCTCCTTTTCATTTTTAGTATAAGAGTTGGAAGATTGAAAGTTTATAAATCTATTCGAGCACATGGGCTTTCTATACCAACTGGTTTTTAGAAGGTTTCTGTCCGTCTTGCCAACATTTCCAGGAATGGTATACTGTGTGATGAATCTTCCTTTTCGACCGTGACTTGGAGTTGGAAATTGTATGAGTTAAACATTTCTATGTACAGGAAGGGCTAAAAGGAGATCATCAACGTACCCTTTACAAAGAGGATATAAAAAGGAGGGTATTTTAAGCAGTCTTCAATAAGATCATTTAAGACACATTTGACTAATTTTTAAAAAATCACAATTTAAGTAAGAAATATATGTAATTCTCCTTTCAGGCAGAGAATATGAAAGATATTATATATATATATATATATATATATATATATATATATATATATATATATACATCGAAGTAGGTAAATGGCAGGTGCAATATCCTGCCGACATACCTTGAAACTTATGGTTCATATATCAGTTATTTCCTGTTAATGTTGCTCTCGGTCCGATACAGCTCCACTGACGAGGTCAAGAGGTGATCGAAACCCGTATGGAGAAAGGACCAGAGCGATATTTGCAGGAAATAAACTGTTTGTATATATATATATATATATATATATATATATATATATATATATATATATATATATATATATATATATATATATATTTCATATTCTCTGCCTGAAAGGAGAACTACATATATAACAAATAATTGGCTAATATTGGTGATAATTCACTTCCCATAGGGGTTCCAAAGATCTGCTTGTGGTATGAGTTTTCAAACACAAAATAGTTAGAATCAAAAATAAAAGTAAGAACCGTTGCGAAAGCGTCCCAATCCATTGTATAAAAATTAGATATATTGTTTCAGTGGTCCTTAAGACTTGTTAGGACCAGTTCAAGTGGTTAATTGGTAAGAGAGAGACATCATCAAAACTCACAATGACATAATTACCTGGTAATTGGCGATTGTTAATGAATTTACTGAAAGAAAAGGAATTCTTGACATAAAAATTATTGTCTGTATTGTAAGCCAGTGTAAGTATGTTAGTAATGTAAGATGCCAAGGAGCAATTTGAGCCGTTTAATAAAGAAACGATAGGTCTCATTGTCAAGACAGGTTTATGAATTTTAGGTAAAGAATAAAACCTAGGTGAAATAGAATTGTATCTGTACATTTTTTTAGCTTGCTCGTCATCAATGAAATCACTGCCCTTCAGTTCCTTAACAATTTTATTCGCCTTAATTTGCAATGTGGTTGTGGGGTTGCCATTTATTTTTTTATAATATTTTGTATCATTAAGCAAAGTTTGTGAATTATTGAGATAGTCTCCCTTCTGTATCACCACAGTCACATTGCCCTTATCACTTCGTACTAAACGTAAATTTGAGATTTGTTTTAAAAAGAGTTTGCTTTTATTAAAAATGTCATTTAAATATGGTCGATGATATTGATATACAAAATTAGTCAAGATATTCGTGTGCTGCGATATGAGGGCATTTCTTTCACTTTCTTCAAAAATGTATAGAATATTTTCGAGGCTGGCAAGTATATATATATATATATATATATATATATATATATATATATATATATATATATATATATATATATATAATATTGAAGTTTTAGATCAGTTTCTATAAGTTCTTTTCAGTTTTTAATCCTATAAAGCTGAGTGACGGCCTCTTTAAAAAAGAAGATAGTTTGACTTATTGATACTACATAGTATTAGTACCATTCTCCGCAAAAATGACGAACTGGTTTATGCGCAGTGACGTTTGACGGCCAGTAACAACCGTTAAGTCATTAAAATCTGACATAGGTGTCGTCCACAAAGGAACTTTTGCAGCTGGGCTTGAAAGTTCGCCTGGTCGGTTTGATGATAAGAAGCCAGTTCTTGTTGCGTCAATGGTTGCGGTATTGATATATCACGTAAAAAATGCATATTTTTGGATGTAATACAAACGAATATTAGTTCGAACGCAATTCCTCCATGACTGTAGCATTGCATTGCAATAGTAGTGAACAAGCTGAGGTTTTACTGCTGTTACATTTGTATATCATTGCAATCCTAACAGATATATATGTTTTTTTGCATGTTGGCATTGCGGATCTAAATTCTGAATTCGACTACGCCATAATAATATTTATTAACATTGAATTTCTTAATTTTATAACATCTACATATGTTTTATTATCACCCAGTATGGCATGTCCGGCATATAAACTCACGAGCTTAAATAAGGCTTTAACTTGTTTTTAAGTGTTCATAAAGCATTCGATTTCTGTCAGATTATGGTGACTTTATGAAGATTACTCGCATGTTCGCCCGGAGTACATTTTTTCATGGTGGGATTCTACCATGGTCGCAAAAAACAATATCTATTAATTATGGTAATGAAGTGTCTCTTATATCAATATTTAAATCGTTTTCATTTAATTAATATTTCACGGTGCGACGATTTCGAATGCGGCTTGTTGAAATCTAAATACGAATGTTTTTTTAAATGGTTATATGCTATACAATCTGGACGTTTAAGGTTAAATTAATGGCAAAGTTGCTTAAAATGGAGAATAGAAAGTTGACATATGCACAATACAATGTAATTCTTCAAACTTATATGTAATTTTAGTGCAAAAAAAAAATTAATATTTTGATACAGGATGTCCCATAACTAATGGACCGTAGAGATAAAGATATTAAACCAATAAGTCATATAAATCTTTTCGAAAAGTTACTTATTAAAGAGATGCACGGTGCAGTAAGAGAAAATATTTTTTTTTAAATAAGCCATATTTTGAAATCGGTTTATACTCCCTGGAAAATAGACTTTCGTCAGTAACAAAAATGTAACATTGTTTTTTTTTGGTGGAATGTGTTCATTTCTGCATCCTATAAAACATATCTTGATGGTAACTCTAAAATACCTGTGCAAAAAAAAAATTGCGGACCAAAAATGGTCACGATTTTTGGTTTTTTGAGTTTATCTCGAAAAGTAAAAGTTATATCGAAAAATGTTTCAAACAAAAGTTGTAAAGAATTTAAAAACCTATACGAACTGTGAACCGTCGAAAATCGGGCCGAATCTAATCAAAAATAGCTGCTGCAGGCCGCTGTCGGCGGGTTGCCATAGTTCAAACGCATTATTCATTGGCGCTTCAAGGAAACTTATGCATCACACGTAATATTTATAATATTGATGTTGTTTTATTAATTTATATGATAGTATGTTTAGTCATATTAATTATTAATTTGTTTATTAACAAAATTTTTACAAAAAATTATAGAGAAAATCATACAAATATTCAATTATATTATATATTTTACTGTTTTTTTTCCTTTATATTATTATTACCTAATAGTTTATTAACAAAATTTTTACGAACATTTCTATAAGCAAGTCATATAAAAATATAATAATAATACATAATACGTCATATAAATATTTAATAATACATTAAAATTACGTGCGGAAATCATACAAGTACGATATATTAATTATATATTCATCTTTCTTTTTTTTCTACTACTTCTATGCAATCGGCGTCCATTTCATCATCGCAATTATTACTCTCGCTTACATGGCACATATCATTCGCATCATTGTTAACATTTTCATAGTCAAAATCATTCTCACACATATTATTAATTTCCTCTGAATTGTCATCATCGTTTTCTAAACCGCAGGAAAAAAACAGTAGAATATTTAATATATAATTGAATATTTGTATCATTTTCTCTATAATTTTTTGTATAAATTTTGTTAATAAACAAATTAATTATTAATATGACTAAACAAATTGTTACTATCCTATGAATTAATAAAACAACATCAATATTGTAAATATTACTTGTGATTCCAAAGTTTCCTTGAAGCGCCAATGAATAATGCGCCTGAACTAATGCAACCCGTCGATAGCGGCCTGCAGCAGCTATTTTCGATTAGATTTGGCCCGATTTTCGAAGGTTCACAGATTGTATGCAAGTGTATTTCTTGGATCCAAAAAATTCACAGGTAAAGTACAAGCATTAAAAAGCACCTTCTGCAAATTTGAGCCCTTAATATTCATTTGCGACGTCATTACGAATTTTTGAAAAAAAAAAACGTTTTTTCATCCAAAATAAATTTTTTTTCTTTTTGAGATTGGAAATGATGCACCTAAATCCAACGCACGCATTAAAAAAAGTTTATTTCCATCCGGTGAAAAGTTATCGCAATTTTTTTGGTGCAAAAATTGATTTTTGCAAAATTTCTCGGCCCACGTTTGAAAAAATTTTTTTTTGATAAATCTTCAAAACATAAGACAATACAAACAATTTCCATTAAAATTGAGCATTGTATCTTAATTAGGAAAGCGGAAAATTGAGGTCAAATTTTCAACTTTGACATCGAATTTCTCGGAAAATAAAAAACCCACAGATTCCGGGTTTGACATACTTTTTTATAATGATAATACCTATATTTATCTTAAATTTTAAATTGGTAATTGGTAATTTTGTGGAAAAAAAAATATATCTTGATAACTAGTGGCTCCACCTATAGTTTATATTATACAAATCGATAGGTTTTTTAATTCTTGACAACTTTTGTTTGAAACATTTTTCGATACAACTTTTATTTTTCGAGATAAACCCAAAAAACCGAAAATCGTGACCATTTTTGGTCCGCCATTTTTTTCGCACAGGTCTTTCAGAGTTACCATCGAGATATGTTTTATATGATGCCGAAATGAACACATTCCAGCAAAAAAATCAATGTTACGTTTTTGTTAACAAAACAGTTTTTTTTAATCTAATTTCCATGGAGTATTATTTTATGATATGTAAATTCAGCATTATCGGTTTTATAGGTTTCCTACCGCTAGAAGGCGCTAGTTGCGTACACTGAATTTAATAAATCTATACATTTTTTTCTTACCTTTACCAAAAAATTCATGAAGTCCTTTTTGAGATATCACAATGCCTGTTTTATGGGTAAGTAATAAGAATTTATGAACGATGCCTTCAAGTGACGATAATAATAAGCTGATATTCGAAAAACGTGGGGTTTCAAATTAATTTTTCAAATTTATTTACAACTAACGAGGTTTTGGCCAAATTAATTACATTTATTGAATGATCACAATGAAAATAAAAATTTTTTCACTCCTTAAATAGATACAAAGTAAGCATTTACCGAGGAAATGATATGTATTAAATGATTTTCGTAAATCTCTAAACGCAAGTGATTTTATACGAGAAAATTAGCCTTTTCAATTATACTTGAAAAAAAAGCTACTAATCCTGGGGAGGTTATCAACTCTTTGAAATGCATTTCAGGACGTAAAAAATATACGTGTCGAATATTTTTTGGGATACTCCAACATATCACAGAATGAAACAAATCAGATGCGGAGCCCTCAAATTCTTCTCTTGTACTTCAAACTGGATTTCTCCATCGTTTTTAAGTCTGGTCTATACTACGGTCAATTTAATTTTTGAATCTGGATCACATCGAGGTAATTAGCCACTATATCCTAGCTGCACGTGATTAAGCATTATTGTGCATTAATACTTATCCAAAATAGCCGATATGTAGCGGCACGTGATCTTACCGAATATTTTCGATATAAAAGTTTTCAATCATCCGGTCACGTGAGAAAAAGTAAACGCGACAAATAACTTAGGTAGTTCGTTTTAATTTTTAAATAATGTGATAAATTATAGGCTACATCCAGAAACAATAAAAACTATTAATAAGAGTTGAATGTCCCATTTTTTAAACAGGTAAATCTATGTGCCTATAAATAACATCCGCAAATATGTGAGTTTATGGTGTTAATTAAAAATTATTATCACGCTATAGTGATAAAAAGATATTCAGCAACTTTGTAGGTGTATGAGTATGTTGAAAATCCAAAATCCACCCAAAAATATGTAATTTATTTTGGTAAACTAATTAAAATAACTGTTTATAATAAAGAAAACTATCTGAATTTCTATCTGACCCAAAAATATTTATATTAGCTTCACCGAAAAAATTAATTATTCGAAGTAATCCTTATACGTTCTGAAATACTAGTAGGTGCTAATTTATGTCATATTACATTTTATTATATTTTTACCACAAAATTTGTAATAAATTTAAATTAATTGTGTTTTTTAATATTAATGCCGAAATTTTTTGCTTGGGTCATTCGCTAAAAATAAATTACGAAAATATTATTTTAAATCTAAGAATTAAAATAGGCGTTAATAATTTAATTATTTACCAGATGCGGTATTAAAAACATTTTCTTTGAATGTAATAAGTTATTCATATTTTTAAATTCATATCTTAACTTCCTTATGTATTTTAATATAGTGAAAAAACCTTGAAGTTGATTTATTATAGAAAATTTGAGTTACTCGCTTTTAGTTCTTTATATGATATAAATATAATTAAAAATCTAAAATACAGTTACATGCTATGCACTTAACAATTTATTTTTTGGCATGAGTACTAATAGGCAAATCGCCAGATAACTAAGGATTATTCTCTCATAAAATATATATAGATAATACAATAACTTATTGTTGTTCCATTGTTTTTTTTTCTTAATTATCTAGATATTAGTAGCCAGGTTCACTAAAACGGTTTAAGACATGGACCCTATTTAGTTGCCATGGAAGTTAGATCTTCTAAAGGGTGTTTTTTATAGAGGTATAGAATTTTTAAATGGAATAAAACAAAGATGAATTTTTTAAATTGACATGAAATTTACATTATTCGATAGATAACCTTCTGGTATTATAATTTAAATATGACTTCTGGCATATGACCGCCACGCCTGGCTCGGATGTAGTCTAATCTGGAGGTCCAATTTTCGATGACTTTTTCCAACATTTGTGGCCGTATATCAGCAATAACGCGGCGAATGTTGTCCTCCAAGTGATCAATCGTTTCGGGCTTATCGGCGTAGACTAGCGACTTCACATACCCCCACAGAAAATAGTCTAGAGGCGTTAAGTCGCACGATCTTGGAGGCCAATTCACGGGTCCGAAACGTGAAACCATGCTGTTACCAAACGTTTCCTTCAATAAATCAATTGTGGCACGAGCTGTGTGATATGTTCCGCCGTCTTGTTGAAACCACAGCTCCTGCACATCATGATTGTTCAATTGATGAACGAAAAAGTCAGTAATCATGGCTCTATAGCGGTCACCATTGACTGTAACGTTCTGACAACATCGTTTTTAAAGAAGTACGGACCAATGATTCCACCAGCCCATAGAGCACACCAAACAGTCAGTTGTTCTGGATGTAACGGTGTCTCAACATACACTTGAGGATTATCATCACTCCAAATACGGCAGTTTTGTTTATTAACGTATCCATTCAAACAAAAGTGAGCTTCATCGCTAAACAAAATTCGCTTATGAAAATCGAGATCACAGTAATCTTATTTTGGGCCCATTCACCGAATCTATGCCTTGCTAGGTGATCGTGTGGCTTCAATTCTTGCACGAGTTGGATTTTGTAAGCACGCAAACCAAGATCTTTCCACAAAATCTTCCATAAAGTGAATGGACACATATCCAATTCCTGTGCACGATGGCGGATAAACTGATTCGGGTCTTCCTCTACGCTACGCTCTACAGCAGTAATGACTTCTTCTGTACGCACTGTACGACGTCTCTGTGGATGCGTATTATCATTTAGAGTAAATATGGTGCGAAAACTTTCCATAGTTAATCGAATTAGTTGCTCTGATGGACTATTAGGTTGACCGTAAAATGGATGTAGTGCGCGATACGTATTTCGAACAGAACCATGATTTTCAAAATAAATTTGCACAATTTGGAAGCGTTGTTCAGGCATCAGTCTATTCATGTTGAAATGCCAAACCAAACTAAACATAAATCACTTGACAGCTGACAAAATGGCCGCCAGTTAAAAAAGTGTTGCCAACTTAAAGTTTTATACTTCTATAAAAAACACCTTTTAGTTAGCCAGTTTTATTTTACTTATGATATTATAATTTGTGTTACATACGTCAAAAAATAAACGGTAACATAGGAATATTAAGGATAAAAACCTAGAGATCAAATCTTTAAATTGATAATAGGAATAGTTATGTCCCGAAAATAAACAAAATTTTTCATTTTTGTCGGTTTTATAATACAAAAAAATTATTTTCTTATCCTTGTATTTTTAAAGTTCACAACTTATTGTTGCCCTTGTCGATTTAAACCCTATACTGTCTATTTAGACCAGTTTAAAAGTTAGATCATAAAGGGTGTTTTTTATAGAGGTATAGAACTTTAAGTTGGCAACACTTTTTTAACTGGCGGCCATTTTGCCAGCTGTCAAGTGATTTATGTTTAGTTTGGTTTTTCAACATGAATAGACTGACGCCTGAACAACGCTTCCAAATTGTGCAAATTTATTTTGAAAATCATGGTTCTGTTCGAAATACGTATCGCGCACTACGTCCATTTTACGGTCAACATAATCGTCCATCAGAGCAATTAATTCGATTAACTATGGAACGTTTGCGCACCACGTTTACTCTAAATGATAATACGCATCCACAGAGACGTCGTACAGTGCGTATAGAAGAAGTCATTGCTGCTGTAGAGCGTAGCGTAGAGGAAGACCCGAATCAGTCTATCCGCCATCGTGCACAGGAATTGGATATGTGTCCATTCACTTTATGGAAGATTTTGCGGAAAGATCTTGGTTTGCGTGCTTACAAAATCTAACTCGTGCAAGAATTGAAGCCATACGATCACCTAGCAAGGCGTAGATTCGGTGAATGGGCCCAAAACAAGATTTCCGTTGATCCCGATTTTCATAAGCGAATTTTGTTTAGCGATGAAGCTCACTTTTGTTTGAATGGATACGTCAATAAACAAAACTGCGTATTTGGAGTGATGATAATCCTCAAGTGTATGTTGAGACACCATTACATCCAGAAAAACTGACTGTTTGGTGTGCTTTATGGGCTGGTGGAATCATTGGTCCGTACTTCTTTAAAAACGATGCTGGTCAGAACGTTACAGTCAATGGTGACCGCTATAAAGCCATGATTACTGACTTTTTCGTTCATCAATTGAACAACCATGATGTGCAGGAGCTGTGGTTTCAACAAGACGGTGCAACATGTCACACAGCTCGTGCCACAATTGATTTATTGAAGGAAACGTTTGGTAACCGCATAGTTTCACGTTTCGGACCCGTGAATTGGCCTCCAAGATCGTGCGAATTAACGCCGCTAGACTATTTTCTGTGGGGATATGTGAAGTCGCTAGTCTATGCCGATAAGCCCGAAACGATTGATCACTTGGAGGACAACATTCGCCGCGTTATTGCCGATATACGGCCACAAATGTTGGAAAAAGTCATCGAAAATTGCACCTCCAGATTAGACTACGTCCGAGCCAGCCGTGGCGGTCATATGCCAGAAGTCATATTTAAATTATAATGCCAGAAGGTTCGAATAAAGTAAATTTCATGTCAATTTAAAAAATTCATCTTTGTTTTATTCCATTTAAAAGGTCTATACCTCTATAAAAAACACCCTTTAGTAGTGAATTAGGGGACAAGGGTTTTTAAATGCAATCTAAAGGTTTTAAAGCAGTTTTGGATTAATTTGTGTGTGTTGTTCTAAAGTAAGTAACGCACATTTTCAAAAAATTCCGTAATTTTTGTAAAAAATATTTTATTAACTCCAATATTAGTCGTAAGTTAACATAAACAGTTTTCTCTTAAAAAATGCATAAATAAACACTTATATAAAAAATTAAAGTAGAACCATAGGCGGAGAGGCCTTATTAAAATGGGAGACAGGGCACACAAAAGGGGTGGTGACGCACATCTTAAAAACAATTTTTTTTATAGTTTTTTTGCATCTCTTCTCATAAACAAATGTTGCAAATATCGCCGTACATTATAAATCTCAACTAAGCCATTGTTGTAGATAATCAAGGTTTTCGTCTTCCTCGAATATCGCTCAAACATTCGACACAAAACAATCATAGCTACCGGCATCTTTATCCTTTTTTATTAAAGATTGTTCGTCATCACTCCAGGGTACCTATTCTTGTTCTTGAGAGAACGATCACTTGATGGAAAGTGGGCGTGGTTCTCACGAAAAAGTATGAAACCGTATTCTGGGTAGCTTTTCTCGTTCTCGAGAGAACGATCACTTGATGGAAAGTGGGCGTGGTTCTCACGAAAAAGTATGAAACCGTATACCCAGAAGGGTAGCTATTCTCGTTCTCGAGAGAACGATCATTTTGATGGAAAGTGGGCGTGGTTCTCACGAAAAAGTAAGAAACCGTATTCTGAATACGTTTTCGTACTTTTTCGTGAGAACCACGCCCACTTCCCATCAAGATGATCGTTCTCTCAAAAACGAGAATAGGTACCCAGATGTCTTCCTCTGATATTTTTAGAGTTGGGGTCTTAACCTCTTTTTATCGAATTTTATCGACATAATCTTTATTTTACAAATCTTTTCCTTTTCCATATTTCTTCTTCTTTTTTGTATGTAATGTTATGTGGAGAATTCAGAACTGTTGCATCTTCTTTAAATCTTTTGCTGAAGAAAATTGGTACGACAAGAATTGGAGAAAATTGGTTCAAATGTTTGCTTGGTGTAATAATGTGTTTGTTGTTATCTGTAGATATAATCTGGGAAATTGATCGACTAAGTACGCATAAATTCGGGTACAGGCGTTTTTGAACACTCGTTTGGAATTTTAGCTGCTATATACAAGTATAGATGAAAAATGTTCTGAAATTGCATTTGGATCTGTTAACGGTATTTTCCACAGAGGTTGCTCTTATCCATGCTTCACCGATAACTGTTTCTGCTTGATATCTCCTGAAATTTCTGCAACTCTGAATCTTCATCCATAGTTGTGCTTCTTGATTACAATATGCTTTAAAAGGGCAAAAAAAACTCCTGACTGCTGAAAGGACTGGGTACAATACCTTTTGAAGCATAATAAGACAATATTGTTATCGTGACCTACTTAAAGAATTTTGTAGTCTGTACTATGCGATGTGTAGTCATCTAGTATCAGCAGACACCTTTCAGCTAGTTTGTTAGGAATAAGTTTGGAACAGGTGATTGATAGCCCTGTTTTATCACTACTGATTTCAATACCAATCGTCGACTTTTCGTCATTGAAAAGTGCTTTTGTGTAGTCTTCTCAAATTCTGTTTTTTTCTCATCATCCAGTGTTATCTCGTTTTTCTGATTGACAAGCATGCTCAATTGTCCCGTTCTATGCTCCCCGGCGGCTTCATTGAACTTTTAATGAAGATTAAAGTTTATTTAATACAGATTTATTAATAAAAGGGGTCTAGCCGATTAGGAAGGTTGAAACTGCACTCTCGGCAATAAAAAAATAAAAAACACCCGGTTGTTCTACATTAAAATGTACCCACACAAAAAAAGTTTTAGGCATTTTTATCGTCACATCACCTCAAAAAAAAATTAAAACGTCGTTTTTCGTTTTTTTGGCGATATCTTCGTTTCTAATCATTGTAGAAACTTCTTTTTTTTTTCATTTTGTAGGTTTTTTATTGCCTATAACAAGATTTTTTTTACGAAAAATTTGGCGCGAAATTCAAATTTTTATGTGTGTTCACAATTTTTAAATTCAATAAACTGGGAAAATAGTACGGCCGAAAAAAAAATGTTATTTTTTAAATGCCAAACTATGTCCATGAATTTTTTCAAATCTTTAAAAGTGGTGAAACATAATCAAAATCTCAAAGAATGGCATTTATTAGCATTTTTATCGAGTTTTGAAGCATGGAATTTTTTCATAAATTCTTAGTTGTCTTAAAAAACTATGTATGTATTATATATATATATATATATATATATATATATATATATATATATATATATATATATATATATATATATATATATATATATATATATATATATATATATATAAGAGTGTACGACAAAACATATGCACGAAATAACAGGAATTTACAGTCTTTATGAATTATCAACAAGTACCGTTTCTCTCTTTTGAACATTGTAAGAATGTTTATTGAAAACTTCCACGTGTTTATAGTCGTTCCTGATCTTTCGAAGTCATCGGTCATATGGTACAAGTTTTTAATGAAAAAAATGGCTAATAATAAGGACTCAGTGCAAATAATGGAAAAAATAATTAAATATTTTAATAGTGGTGAATCAGTGACATCAATTGCAAAGAAATTTGGAATTCATAATAGCGTAATTTCGCGAACTATAAGCCCCTTTCGTTCTTCAGGCTCGTTGACCACTATCCACAAAAGAGGTCGTCCACGGAAAACCAGTAAACGGGACGACCAGACAATAATTAGATTAAAAAAAAGATCCGTTCATATCAGTAAGGTCAATTGCAAATCGATTACCACTATGTATTTCTGAAAGATCCATCTAAAGACGAGCTGTTGAAGGTGAATCGAAATCATACCGAAGTGCCAAAAAACCATTTATTTCCGCCAAAAATAGACTAGCTAGAATTCAATTTGCAAAGGCACACTTAAATTGGAGTACAACTCAATGGAAGACCGTACTCTTTTTTGACGAGTCGAAGTTCAACTTGAAAAATTCGGATGGATTTCGGCTAGTACGCAGACCTAAAGGGCAACGTCTTAACCCTCGCTATACGCAAGGCACAGTTAAACAGGGAGGAGGAAATGTTTTGGTCTAGGGATGCTTTTCCGGACATGGAATCGGACCAATTCATAAAATTAATGGTATAATGGATCGTTTTGTGTATAAGGATATCCTAAATAATGTTATGTTGCCACACACAGAGGAAGAAATGCCACTTAAGTATCAACATGATAACGACCCAAAACACACTGTTAAATGTGTAAAAGAATGGTTCGTAAACAACAAGATTGACGTTTTGAAATGGCCAGCGCAATCGCCTGATCTCAATCCCATAGAAAATCTATGGGATATTGTAGATCGCAAAATAAATGCCGTCTTTTGCGATATTGACTCTATTTCACCACTTTTAAAAATTAGAAAAATTTCGTGCACATCTAAAAAACAACATATTTTTTTCGGCCTTGCTATTGTCCTAGTTTTTATTTAATTGAATTTAAAAATTTTTGAACACCCATAAAAGTTTGAATTTCGCTCCAAAAATTATATAAAAAAAATATTTTAGGCAATAATAAAACCTACAAAATAAAAAAAAGTTTCTACGATAATTAGAACCGAAGATATCGTCAAAAAACGAAAAAAGACGAGGTTATGTGACGATAAAAGAGGATAAAATTTTTTTTTGTGTAGGTACTTTTTGATGTAGAACAATTGTATGTTTTTTATTTCTTTATTACCGAGAGGGCAGTTTTGATCCTCTTAATTGGCTAAACCCTTTGTAATTATTTATTTATATGTAAAAATGTAAAGAATTAATAATAATGAAATTTTTATATTTAATAATGATGAACACCAGTTCGTTTTCTTAAAGAATGGCCCACATGCCGAACTTTCCGCGTGGGTTTTGATATATTGTCGGCCTGAACGCCATGGAACATCACCATAATTCTTCTCTTTTTTTGAGAAATCAGCACTAGCCAGTGACATATTAATGACACCGCGATAAAGAATATGAAAGTTGTCGGGATAAACAAATCTATAAATAATAAAGTTCTTGAGCGCACGATGGTCGCCATCGATCGTAAGTTTGGATGATGGCCGTCTTTCTTTGCTTAGTTAGTTTCTGAAAAGGTCGGCATTTTAGCTGGATTTATGATTATTGATTCAGAAAATATATTAGTTGTTCTGGGAAATATACAGATTGGCTTAATGTTAATTTGCCTTTCGTATAGGAAGTGTTTTCGAGGTTTTCGTCAGCTCGGGGTCGCCAGTCAGGTAAATAGCTCTCATCTGCATTGAATCCAGTTATTTCAAGGTTTTCTTGGAAACATAGTTCCAAATGGGATAGTTGTATTCCCTCAAAGATCGGATTTCGGTTTTCTAAAACATAAAAAGCTTTTTTAAATGCGAGGATGGTTCGATAAGTTCTCGGCCTGAAACTGAGAGGGTGCTACTAGGATCAAATAAATATAATATTTTGTAAGTATTAACATTGGGATGACGCCCTGCAAAGTTTCAGATGTTTGCGTTCAAGTGCTTGTTTGTGACGATTGAGTGAACATATAAGGTTCGATATTTTGTGAAAGATAGATAAAATTGACGTTCTAGCGGTTATAAAGTACTTTGTTTTAAAGGGCTTAACTCCTACGGACATTAAAAATGAGTTAGATTCTACTTTAAAGGATTCTTCTCCTTCGTTTTCGATAGTAAAAAAATGGGCTGCTGAATTTAATCGTGGTTGTACATCAATTTAAGATGATGAGCACACGGGACGCCCAAAAATCGCTACAACTGACGAAATTGTCACAAAAATTCACGATGTCATACTTCCTGTTCGCCGACTGAAAGTACGAGAGCTTGCTGGTATAACATAAGTTATTAACAGGTTGTACACCGAAGAAGTCAAGAAATAGACGGGTTTTGTATTTCAGTGTATGTTTTATTGATATCGGCCAAGCGCTTTCGGTCTAACTTAGACCATCCTCAGGGCTCAGACCCTAAAAACAAGAGAATATGGTCAGCAAATAAGCTTAATCAGTACTCACCAACCATACTCACTCGTCAAATGGCACACCTTAACCCTGCCAGTATGAGAGCAGTCGCCAGCCGTAGCCTCCACACAGAACAAATTTTATACAATTAAAAAATTTTTAAAAAACTTTGTCACAAACTAAAATTAAAACCAAAACGTTCAACATACTAGTACATTAACATTGTTAAAACAATAAACCTCTTTAATAAAAACCCAAAAGAGTGAGGTTATGCCACCCAGTCATAACATAGTATATCTCTAGTGACGACCAACTTAGTATAATGACCCATCTTAAGTTCTGTTTATCTCAGGACTTTTTTGCCTTCAATAACAAATACTACGAACAACCCTCGGGGTTGGCAATGGGGAATCCTCTATCTCCTCTTTTAGCAGACATCTTCCTGGATAACTTGGAAAATGCATTAATTCCGAGATTGATTTCTGAGAGCAAGATAATTAACTGGCTTCGTTATGTGGATGACTGTTTTACAATTATTCTGGGCAATGAACAGCAGGCTATTGATGTTCTAAATAGTCTTAATTCTCTACATCCTGCTCTAAAATTTACCTTAGAAATAGAAACCGAAAACAAACTTAATTTTTTAGATTTAACTATCAGAAAAACCAATAATTCTCTCAATTTCAAAATCTTTTGAAAACCCACCCAAACAGACCACATAATTCCTTCTAATTATAACCACCCTTTACAACATAAAATGGTCTCAATAAACTGCTATGTTAATAGATTGCTCAACATTCTCATGTCAGCGGAGGATTACAACAACGAGGTCAATATTCTCAAGCAAATTGCCGTAAACAATGGATATGAGCATACAATCATCGACAAATATATAGAGAAAATTAAAAACAAGAAAGAATCCCAAGAGGCTTACAGCTCGACTTCTTACAATGAAAGTCAGCAAGGAAAAAATTTTTCTCACTCTCGTACTTAGGTCACTTCTCTAATAAAATAGCACGGACTCTAACAAACCACACTCAAAATGTGAAGATTTCATTTAAGAGTGTAAATCAACTCAGTTCCCATCTGGTCAATAACAAACAATTGATATCTCATATACAAAAAAGTGGGGTCTATCAACTTTCTTGCCCAGACTTGCCCTTCGACGTATATAGGAAAAACTATTAGACCATTAGCAGTCCGAATTAGAGAACATATTAACAAACCTCAGGCCTCTGTGTTTGGTCCCCATATTAGTTTTACCAAACACAGTTTCTCTCCAACTCATAATAGTAAAATCTTATACCACTCCAGGGGTAATAACTCTAAAACCTTGGATTACAGAGAGGATCTTGAAATATGCAGGGAGATAAAGAGAAACCCCGACCATTGCCTCAATATAAGAATGAACAACGTAAATGACCGCAACCCCATTTTCAAACTTTTTTCTTAAATTATTAAACAATTTTAAATGTCTGGGAGCTGTGATTGCGTGGGGTGCAATCTTATAATAATTTTGATCATCTTTTTCAGTTTCAGACACTTCATTCTAAAATATATTAAAAAATATATTAATAGTTAACACATTTCAACAAATTTCAAATACGCCTAAGTTCGTGTAATTTGTTACTTTTTTACAAAAATGGAAATCAGTTCACGCCACTGAACCCAAGTGTTCGAAATATATCACAGAATGATCGATAACAGTAACGCTGTAGATTAATAAACATTTACTGCCCTTTCTTTCTGCCCTTTTTTCTCTTTTCGCTCATTGTCAATGAATTATTGATTTGAAATACAATTGACAAGAAATTAAAATAGAACTAATACAGGAAATCTCTACTCAGGCTTACACATACTTTTATATAATTTTAATTTTTGGACAGTTTTATTGATATACTATGCTATGACTGGGTGGCATAACCTCACTCTTTTGGGTTTTTATTAAAGAAGTTTATTGTTTTAACAATGTTAATGTACTAGTATGTTGAATGTTTTAGTTTTAATTTTAGTTTGTGACAAAGTTTTTTAAAAATTTTTTAATTGTATAAAATTTGTTCTGTGTGGAGGCTACGGCTGGCGACTGCTCTCATACTTGCAGGGTTAAGGTGTGCCCTTTGACGAGTGAGTATGGTTGGTGAGTACTGAGTAAGCTTATTTGCTGACCATATTCTCTTGTTTCTAGGGTCTGAGCCCTGAAGATGGTCTAAGTTAGACCGAAAGCGCTTGGCCGATATCAATAAAACATACACTGAAATACAAAACCCGTCTATTTCTTGCTGGTATAAGACATTTCGATAGATCATGTCCACTACATTTTACATGGTATTCTTGGCATCAAAAAGCTTTCTGCGCGATGGGTACCGCGTTTGGTAAGGGTCGACCAAAAACGCCTTCGAATGAACAGTTCGCAAGAGTATTTAGACTTATTTAGACGCAATCCTGCTGAGTTTTTTCGAGGTTTTATACCTGTAGATGAAATATGGATTCACCATTACACACCAGAGATAAGGCAGCAGTTTAAACAGTGGGTGGGGGCAGGTGAAAGTGCGCCAAAAAAAGCAAAAACGGTTCCGTCTGCAGAAAAAGTCATGGCAACAGTTTTTTGGGATTCACATGGGGTGGTACTTAAAGATTATTTAGAACAAGGCAAGACCATCACCGGGGAGTATTACGCTTCACTATTAGACCATTTGCAGCATGTGATTAAGGCTAAACGTCCACATCTTGCCAAAAAAAAGTGCTCTTTCATTAGGATAACACGCCTGCACACAAATTTATGGTTGTTACTGCAAAACTCCATGACTTACCTGATCTGGCTCCCAGCGATTACTTTCTCTTCCCAAACTGGAAAAAATGGCCCGTTGGACGAAAATTCCCTTCAAATAACGAGGTCAAAGCAACGACAACCGCTTATTTTGCAGAGTTGGACAAATCGCATTATACTACGGTTATTAAAATGTTATAACATCATTGGTTTAAATGTATTGAAATACAATGCACTATTCTGAAAAATAAATAAAAACATTTTCGAAAATCTTTTGTTTTCTTTGCCCAGAACTTATCGCACCATCCTTGTAAGTTGCAGGCTTTTGAGATTGCGGATGCCAGCAATCTCATTATACCAATTGAGACTCCGCAGATTGAATAATAATACCTATGAACACAATTGCACTTTTTTTTAAAAAGGAAACTGCTGCTGAGTTTTTGATACACTCATGGACCAAAATTATCTAATATTCTTTATTAACTTATATTTGTGTTAACATTCATTTAATATGCTGATATGTTCACTAGTTTTAAAAATATTGCTTCGCGTTATTTATTATAAAAAATTCCAAGCATACATCTATTTCATAACATCTATATTAAAATATAAGTACTCTTTTAATGTAATTTTGAGATCCTCTTCTGAACATGAAATAAATAAAATAGTTGTTTTAATTTGTTCTAGTTTCTACCAACATGAAACAGTGATGTTTTAAAACAAAGTAATAAATTAGTAAGTCAAGAAAACCCGTGACGTTCTGAGATATATATCCACGAGTTGAAAGAAGAACAACACAAGCATATAAAGGAAATTTGTCAGTAGTTTATCGGAGAAACTGGCAGTGACACAAACTCAGACGAAGCAAGTGTCCGGTAAAAATAGCATCGGTTACCAGTGCAATGTTGACAGAGCAGTAAAATCGTGCCACGTAATAATATAAAATAACTACTATGATGTTTGATAAAGTATGGAAAAATGACAGGAATATTATAAATATATTTGTAAATGAAATGACTGAATTATAGAAAAAAATCTTTTTGATATGTGTCACTTAAGAGCTAGTTATCAACTGGACTAAACAGGACTATGTATTTTTACTTATTTCTATAGCAATTAATGCACCAATATACAAAAAAGTGATCAAACAATTGCACCATTTTAAAGGGATTTTATATAACTGCTGAAAATTCGTCTTTAATTTGATATGTGGAATATGGAATTGGTATCAAGGTAACATGAAAATGTCTCATTTTGAATGTACTTAATTCAACTGAAAAAATATAAAACCATAGCTGAAAGATATAAAAGCTTTAAAATGACTCATTTTGCTTTTCTTTTTGTATTTTCCTGTGTCGGTATCTATTGTAATAGAACTAATATCATTTTCGTTACAAAAATTATTTTTATGAAAACCCTTGCGCTTTTCATCACTCATGCTTCTCAATTTTTCAAGAAGTAAAAGCGAGATTCCATTGATGTAGACAAGAACCAAGAAGTTCGGCTTTGAACCTAGATGGTTCCAAGTCTCTCTAAAGATAAGATTATTTAATTGATTCTGGTTAATGGAAAAGAAAGTCCATCTTTTCCGCAGGAAAAAACTTCGTAGGCAGACACAAGATTAACAACGCCATCAAATCCAAAGTCATCTGCAACTACATTTTTGACTTGCCAGGACAAGTTGGGTTTGGTAAAAGAATAAAAACTCGGTCCTGGCTATGGGATCGGCCATCTTTAATTTTAAGAAAGTAATTGTAGATTCAATAAATAAACTTACAGGCGGATTCTAGGTCAATAAAATTCTCAAACAGTGATGCTGCCTAACCCCAACCCTTTTTAAAATATACTTAGTTTAAAGACTGCACACATGGAAAAAAATGCCAGGGAATGGGTGTCCCACTTAGAAATACTACGATATATACGCTATGTTACGAGGATGATCAGATCGTACTGGCACAAGATTACGATGACCTAGAATACATGACAAGGAAATTAATACAAGAATACCAGAAATGGGCGCTCGAGGTAAACATTACCAAAACTCAGTACATGTGCATAGGCGGTGAGACTAGGGACCTTATTCTGGAAGACGGTCAGGTCATCGAACAGTACACGAATTAGAAATATTTGGGGATGAAGTTCACACAAAATGAAACAGCTGATCAAGCCATAAAAGAACGAAACACACACAATAGAAAAGCAATTACACTTCTAAACCCAATTCCATGGTATCCAAATATATCTAAGCAAAACAAAACGCTCATTTATAATACTGTTATTAAAAGTATAGTCACATACAGCTTTGAAGTCTGGCAGCTAAAAAAACCTCCGAAAAGACACTGAAATGGACTTTTGGAGACGATCGGCTAGAAAATCCAGAAGAGACAGGTAAACCAAGACCGTATCAGAGAAATAATGGGAGTCACTCACACAATAGTAGACGATATAAGAACAAAACAATTGATATGGTATGGCCACGTGCAGGGAATGGCAGAGGAACGTCTATGTAACTAAGTACTAAGCTGGATATCGCAAGGGAGAGAAAAGAGACGAAGGAAAAGCTGGCGAGACGGTATCGACGAAGAAATGAGAAATAGAGGTCTAGAGGATGATCAGTGGACGGACTGAGATTGCTGGCGTTTGGGTATCGAAAAACGGCGTAGAACGTTATAAACCGATATATATATATTTATATATATATATATATATATATATATATATATATATATATATATATGTATGTATATATATAATAAAATAGAATAAAATATTGGCGAAGCGGACGTGAAAATTTGTCAATCTACATGATTCTCGTATTAAAAAGTGCGGAGCACTCCAAAATATGGAAAAACTCCGGGTCCGACAGATCGCGACAGCGCTGTTTCGTCCTAATATGGGAGTCGTCAGGCCACCGCAGTCGGTACAAACCATCATCTCGCCTTTGCATCGTATAAAGCTGAATTTATAATCAAAACACAGCAAATAAGACGACAAAGGCGACATCTCGATGGTCCACTTGATAATACAAGAACCACACAGATTAACAAAGTTTGTAAAAGAACCATCATATGGTGGCGCGACGGTGAATTAAAACAGAAATATGTAAAATCGAGTACACGAAACGCGCTGCCCAACGGATAGGGGTCGCATTTTTCGGTACTGGCAAGCAAGCCTACCGCTATTTAAGCAGCCAAAGCCACGTGCCGCACCAAACGATCCCACCATGAGAGCATCGTTTAGCGTGTTTAAAAGCCAAACAAGTAAATAAATATGTAGATAAGTTTTTGTCCGTGTAATTTAAAATAAAAGAGAATAAAATATTGGCGAAGCGGACGTGAAAATTTGTCAATCTACATGATTCTCGTATTAAATATATATATATATATATATATATATATATATATATATATATATAATAGAATAAAATTTTGGCTAAACGGATGTGAAATTTGTCAATCCACATCATTCTCGTGTTAAAAAGTGCAGAGTATTCGAAAGTATGGAAAAACTCCGGATCCGAAAGATGGCGACAGCGCTGTTTCGTCCTAATATGGGACTCGTCAGGCCACCGCATTCTGTACAAACCATCATGTCGCCTTTGCATCCTATAAAGCTGAATTATATGTTGACAGATCACTTTACAACTCTACGTAACAATTGGAAACACTGTTACCGACTTACGGGAAAAATTGTTTCATTTATTTTGGGCGGGTCTTTTAAATTAGTAAGTCTCGATATTTATTTGACAGAAAGTTTTCTGTAGCTACTAAAAACGTTAAGAATGGCATTAAAGAGATTAATTTGAAAAAAAGTTTTGTTGTCATCTTTGACTTTTGTTTCTTAAATAGTCAAAAAATTTACCTGTGTTTATATAAACAACGCCAATGGGATGGCTACATGAAGCACTGCCTGATCATCTTCATTTTTCAAATTTAGAAGGTCCCTTACAAATGGTGATTCGAGATTCAGTTTCTTTATCGGAGGAGCCTTTGTTACCTCTGTAGCCGCAACCTTTTGCAGTGTAAGTATTACCTTAAAAAATAAAAACTATTAAACTACATAAAAAAATCGATCAAGTGCATATCTGACATGCATTATATTCCGTAGCAGTTGCTTTACAGATTTTACTCTATTTTATTTTAAATTACACGGACAAAAACTTATCTATTTATATATATATATATATATATATATATATATATATATATATATATATATATATATATATGTATATTGTAATATTTTCTTGGGTATAGGTTTTTCCATTAGAGAAACAAAGGACAACAATTTTTCTGACGTTTTGCTCTACATAGTGAGCTTCTTCAAAGAGCTGGTATATTTATTTTAAATCTTGAAAGTAGTTTTGTGTGTGTTTGTACTTTGTTGTTGCTGTGTACTTTCAAGATTTAAAATAAATATACCAGCTCACTATGTAGAGCGAAACTTCAGAAAAATTGCTGTCCTTTATTTCTCTAATGGAAAAACCTATACCCAAGAAAATATTACAAAAAATATTTAACAAAAGGTTTAAGATACAATAATAAATTATATATATATATATATATATATATATATATATATATATATATATATATATATAATTGTAGATTCATTATCAGCGTGCCCGAAAATCCACTTCGATGTATATATATATATATATATATATATATATATATATATATATATATATATATATATAAATTATTGGGGTAAATTAAGTGTTCAATTAATAGACACGTTTTAAATATACTAGTTACCTAATGTTTTTGTTTAATAATACTTGATAATTCAGCCCTATTTTTACTAAAATAAGAATATACTCGTACCCAATATTAGAGAAATTTGGTTTCTCATTAGAAAGTAGTGAACTTCTATAATTATACATTTAAAAAACATATCTTTGAATATTTTGAACTTTAGAGATTGTGTATCTCAGATTAAGTCTTTATTATTAAACATAAAAACAGCATTCTAAGCAACTTTTTCTTATGAGAGTCATCTTTTAAAATAAAACTATTTGGTGAATTATAATTTTAACGGATTTAACCATAAAATGGATTAAAACTTTTTATACATAGCCGACTTGACTAAAATTTTGAAAATAATAGTTTTAAATAACGCAGGACCTGATATCTAATTAATCTTTTAAAATTTTGAAATTTTTCTTTAATTTGTTTATATTTTTGCGTTGTTCCATACAAAAATGAAAATGCCTAAGTCTAAATTTGGTTTTGTCATTTGTAACCTATAAGGGCTCAAATGGCCCTGAAATGACCTCTGGCTGACTTTGAGGAATTAAACAAACCACAAATTTGGATTCAGCGATCCCAAAAATCTACATATCTTCTTTTTCCGATTTATTTATTGCGTTTTTCTCAACTTGACCTTGGGAGATTAAACAAGCCGGATTCAGCGACCTCAGAAACGTACGCAACCCCTTCTTCAGATTTATTTGGTGTATTTTATTGCATATGACCTTGAAATTACCTTGAACCTAACGTGATAGAGGTTAGCGAACCTCAGATTTGGAATTAGGGTGTCCATTACATAAGAATGAAATGGTCTGATCAAATAGACATTCACTTTTTTTTTGTAAACCTCTGTTATCAATCGCTCATCAGTTTTATGAAACTCGAAATCGTGGATCCAAAAAAATACAACGTTTGAAGCTAACTTGAAAATTCCACCATTCCAAAATGTTTAAACTTAGTTCCAATAGAAAGTACAACGTCCTACATCAACCTGAAAATTTTCTCTTAACCTTTTTCTTCAACGTCGTAAACGTTGGTATTCAGGGACATCGAAAAGAAATACCTATATGACCTTGAGATGACCCTGAAGGCCAGTCTCAGAGTCAAAATCAAGATGATGTGATGTCCTCCTTCAAACCTTACAACTTTTGTATTAAACATTCTTCTCTATATGAGGAATTTTGGGGGAAAAATTTGGTGGGGTGTTTCAAAATGGTAAAATGGGACACCCTGTATTAAGATGTATTAAATCATCCTAGAAAACGGGCTTAATCAACGACGAAAATTGTATTAAAATTTATTCAGCAGCTTTTGAGAATTGGTGAATTATAATTTTAACGGATTTACCCATAAAATTGGATTAAAAGCTTTTTATAAATAGCCGACTTGATTAAAATTTTGAAAATAATAATTTTAAATAACGCAGAACCTGATTTCTATTAATCCTTTAAAATTTTGAAATTCTTGTGCAATTTTTTTATATTTTTGAGTTATTCCATACAAAAGGGCATAAGTCAAAATTTGGTTTTCTCTTTTGTAACCTATAAGGGCTCAAATTTAATTTCGTGTAGAACCGAATGGGGAGTGGTATTTTTTGGAATTTTCAAAAATGACTGTCACGACAGAAATACCTTCGGTATCATCATCATCATTATCGTCGTTCAGCCTTCATTTCGTTCTCTGTTGGACATATGCCTTCTTCAGACGTCTCCTGAATTATCTACCCCGAGCACCTGTCATTCAGTTCGTACAGATTCTTGTGTGCCACTCCAGAGATTTTTACGCCCCATGTTCCGCTTATCAACATTTCACTGTGGTAACGTAGACATAACATATTGAAGGAAAGCTTTTGTTTTTAGAAAATGATTATTCTGGTCTTATATGTGTTAACGTAATGTTTTTCTTCTTATCAATTCAGTTGATGGGTTTTTCTTACTAATTTTTATTCCTAACCAAAGTTCATCAATCTTGACTTCTAGGTACGACGTTGGTTATCATTTTTGTTTTATTGTAATTTAGTTTCAGATCCCCACAGTTCCAATAGAAAGTACAACATCTTATATCAACGTAAAATTGTCCCCCAACCTTTTTTTTTTTCAACGTTGTAAACGTTGGTATTCAGTGACATCGAAAACAAATACCTATATGACCTTGAGATGGTCCGCAAGGCCAGTTTCAAATTCAAAATCACGCTATATCCTCCTCCAAACCTTAAAATTTTTGTGTTAAAGATTCTTGTCTATATGAGGAATTTTGGGGGAAAATTTGAAGGGGTATTTTTAAATGTTAAAATGAGACACCCTGTATTAAGATGTATTAAATCATCATAGAAAACGGGCCTAATCAACGATGAAAATCGTATTAAAATTTATTCAACAGCTTTTGAGATAAGCTTTAACATACAGACAAACGCAGCCAGAGATATCGTAGATGAAACATTCCCTTCGAAACTCAAAATGTCAATCCTTGTCGTCTTAAAAGCATTATGGATCTTGATCACAGGGTATATAATATCTTATAGATGAACTTGAAAATAAATAAAAAGCAGGATACTAAAAAACTTTGCTGAAGCATACATATTTAGTGTATAACATTCACTGGTAATGTTCAAAGAATTTTTTTCGGATTGTGGGTGGACTGTAAAATATACATCTAATAAATCTCATGTCAAGAAATTCAGAGTAAGACGCTTTATCCATCGTCCAAAAATACATCGAGTACCTCATTTAAAAAAAATATACATATGTATATTGCTGCATAGATATATGTATTTCATCAACACGTTGTGCGGTGGTTTAATGAAATAGGTTAAAAAGTTGTACTAAACCCAAAATTTAAATTAATAAATCAGACTACTTCGGTGAACACATTGCATTTTTGTTAGATTATAAATCTATGACCAAGGAGATAAATTAAGTAAATTTTGAACAGGATTCATCTTAAATATTCTATTAAATCGATGTTTAAAATTTTCCATTCATGATTGGACTTTCCAAATTTTATAGTTTTTTTTTTAACGGTTGGTTCTTAAAATTTATAAGTCGAAAGTTATTCGTTCCTAGTAGACGAAATTAATTTTATGAAGAAAGAGTACCATCGGGAATCCCTGCAAAAGTGATTTACAGGTGGTTTAAAATTTAGATCTAGCATAATTTGATATTCTACAAGTTTATATTGATCAATGCGGGAATGCGAGTACATCAATTCTTTATTGAAGTGGTATTATTCAACTTGTGACACTGACATTAGCAAATTACATTTACCGGAAGAAAAGTATAACAGTACCTATTTTCAAGAAGGGTGATAAGAAAATTACGGAAAACTATAGAGGAATAACTTTACTAAATTCAATAATGAAATTATTCACCAAAATCCTTGAAGGTATAATAACTGACTATTGCAGAATATCAGAAGAACAGCAAGGTTTCCGCAAAATCAGATCTACAGTAGATGCCATATTTATCGTAAGACAGATAGCAGAGAAATCTATTGAATTTATTAAGCCGGCTTTTATGTGCTTTATAGATCTCACTAAAGCCTTTGATAGGGTGAGACTGGATGACATTTTGCAAATAATGCGAATTAAAGGTATCCCAAACAATTTAATTGATATAGTTGAACAGCTAAACTCCAATACCACAACACAAATCTCAGTAAGCGGCAACCTAACTAAGGATGTACCGATAGCCTCGGGCATGCGACAGGGCGACTCTCTGAGTCCATTACTGTTTAACATAGTAATGGACCAAATAATTGAGAACGTCAATAGAGCGGCACCAGGGTACAGAATGAATACCGGGGAAATAACAATAATATGTTACGCTGATGACGCCGTGATAGTCTCGGAAAATGAAGACGATCTCCAAAGACTTCTATTTGCATTCCACACCATAAGCAAGCAATTCAACATGAAAATATCCATCGATAAAACTAAGTCAATTGTAATAAGCAAAGTGCCCTTAAGATGCAAACTAATAGTGGATGACAAACCAATAGAACAACTCATGACCTTTAATTACTTAGGAGTTGAGATATCCGCAAACCAAGACAGAACAAGAGAAGTAAGAAACCAAGTAAACAAGGCAAATAAAATCTCAGGAAGCTTGGCGGATATAATATGGCACAACACATACATGAGCAAGGACGCAAAAACAAAAATCTACAAGACCTGTATTCGACCGATAATGACGTATGCAATAGAGACGAGAGCTGACAACACAAAAACAAAATCAATTCTAAGAACTGCCGAAATGAAAGTACTAAGAAGAATATCGGGATACACATTAAGAGATCACATACGCAATTCAACAATACGCGGGGAACATGGAATGCAGGATATAGTAAGATGGGGACGGAAGCGCAGAAGAGCCTGGAATGAGCACGTAGGAAGAATGGCGCAAAATAGGATAGCGAGAATCGTCCAAGATGGAACACCGGAAACCAGAAAACCAATAGGAAGACCACCTAAAAGATGGAGAGAGTCCTGGATTTCAACATCAAATGAGATGAATGATTGAGCTGGAAAAAACAGGCTGTAAGCCTATAACAAGAGAAAGAAGAAGAAGAAGAAAATCCCTTTTACGATTTTACCATAGTTTAGAAAAAATTATCAAATTAACATAACTAAAGGTATGAAAGTAAGAAAGATCGACGCGGTAATATAAATGATATAACTAATGTTGTAAATATGCCGGCGATGTTACGACATAAGTACAAACTAATTTTCGACCACTAAAAATTTTAAGGCATGTTTCCTCCCTACACCGATGCCTTTTCCGACAACCTTGTTTACGTACTTAATTATTTTTGGATGTTATATTTGAAGTCACTCCTTGGTGGGATCTATACGTAAGATGTTGCACCTATAGACGGTTGTTCATGCAACACTAACATGTCACAAAGATTAAATGAGAGAAAAAAATACTTAAAATCAACTGCATTAACCAAAATTAAGTCAATATACATGTAGAATAATCACAACTTTTAAATTCATAGAAGAAACCGTCACATTTTAAATTATCATAATTATTGAAATACAGGACTAAGGCATGCTGTCGAATAATCAAAACTTTCAAATTCATAAAATCATTGTTTTCAAGTAACTCCAAAATAATTCTGTAATGGTCTTCATACACTTTATTATCAGATTGAGGAGAACTTACTTGTATTATCGTAAATTTTAAAGTAGAAATAAAACTCCTATCACGTCGATAACAATCAAAATCCATAATGCCCCATGAATGAATGATATATCGATACTTTTCCCTACCCTGCATATATTACTATAAAATCTATATAGTAGTGCAGTTTTCTAGTTGAATAGGCTATAAAATTTTAGTTAAGTGTTTATTATCTAAAGAATTCTTGTAAGAGTTAGAACACCAGAACATGAAGAACAGATATATCTATTCGCAACTTCAGCCGACAGAGTGGCCGATGTAGTTGTCGCTTCTTGATGGATTTATGTCGACAACCAACAGGCAAATCTGTTCTAAATCTTAGCTGAAACGAAAATAGAATGAAGTCTGTAGTAAATTTTTGCTTCTATTTTTAATACTCTAAAATTTTTTACATAATTTCTTTTTAAATTTGCAAATTTTACATTTTACTGATATTTATACTAATTAATAATTCTTTGTTTGCAATTTTTATCTTCTAAATAAGAAAAATGTTTCTATTATTCTTTCTTTTGTAGGACTCCAGTAATCTTACTGGCAAAATTTACATCTTTTTGTGAAGTTAGATTTGCAAAATGTTAAAAATGCGTCTTTATACAATTTAGTACTATTTGAGGAACAATGTATATACATAAAAAACTTAAAACGATATTTAACACTGAATATTTCTATGATATTATTTAAAAATAATTTTAAAACTGTATAAAAACTTTCCAATAAGTTATTTTTTGTGTAAAGGTTGTAGAATTTACTTCCGCACGCGAACTTACAAAAAAAAACTAATTTTATTCACCGTATTAAAACGTAAACAAAAAATGTACTCATACCTTTGCAATTATAAAAACCCTGAAGACGTCGTTTTTCAATCTCCAAAGTAACGGTATATATTCAAGTCCCTTGACAAATATTTTAGTGTGAAGACGACTACTGCGTCATAAACAATGCGTAATGTAAATGTAGTGCCTATATTATGAACTGAACTTGGTGTATGATCCATCTATTAGGTTTTTGCTGTTTCGCCAGGTCAAAACGGTAGTGGTCAGATTTATGTTATAGTAATATTTATCATGTTATAATTCAAAATTTATTAATTTTTTCAGTAAAATTACAAAAATTTTCCGTATCTATCCACTCTATTTTTCTTGTAGACCGATCAATTCTTGGCTATGAAAGAGGACTATTATTATTATGGAACTATTAAGAAAAGAAGATACAATCTTAAGTCAGACACCATAATATTCGGAATAGTTTAATTCATTAATTCATATTGAATTTATATCACTATCACTACATAGTATAAAACAAAGTCGCTTTCTCTGTCCCTATGTCCCTTTGTATGCTTAAATCTTTAAAACTACGCACCGGATTTTGATGCGGTTTTTTTCAATAGATAGAGTGATTCAAGAGGAAGGTTTATATGTATAATAACATCCATTAAATAGTGGAGAAATACTGTTATTTTTGAGGTTTCTAATGTGATGTCGTTAATTATCATATTTTTTTCCGCTTACATTGCAAACGCAGGCTGAACCCTACGAGATTTATCAAAATAATGTACTAATTATTTGTACACATTGAAAAGGTCTACAGAAAACTCCGCGATGGTATATGTCTATCTCTCATGGATATCCCACAATAACATTTTTTTGTCATTTACTTTTTACGACAAATAATGGCAAATTTTGAAGCGATTTTAACCAATACAGCATTAATCCTTATCCAATTAAATAGCTTAAATACATTGTTGATTTAATATAGATCTATATGGTCCTTTACAGCACAAGATTTAAATGAATATTTTCGAAGATATTACAGATTTAAAATTGCGGGAAGTAGCGCTTGCGGCGGTACTGGCCGACCGGGGCGGCGGCAGTGTGCCTATAAATAGCGCGTCGGAGGCCGATGTAATAATTGTTGTAAAAATAAAATAAATAGTCACAGTTTTTCTGTAGTGTATTTAGTATCAGCATTGCACCCGTGCGAAGCCGGGGCGGGTCGCTAGTTGTGAATATAAGGAATATTTTGTCAATTTTTGTTTAAAAGTATTTTTGGTTATCTCACATAGAGAGTGTCATAACTGTTTTAAAATATTTCTGTCAGTGTTATGGATTTTTTCCTTTTGATATTTGATATCAGTCACATTTAGGTTACTTTAAAAGCAACTTTTACGAGAGCAAAAATGAACATTTTAGGCATATTTTACTTTTTCATATCCGTAATGAAAAGAGAGCTGCTGAGGCTCACACAGAGAGCTATGTAAAGTTTATGGTGTTGATTGCATAATAGAATACACGTGTCAGTATTGGTTTAAAAAATTTCGTTCTGGAGATTTTTGACTTAAAGATGACCAGCGTTCATGTCGATATACTGAATGAAATTGATGATGACCAAATCACTATAACTGTTCGAGAGATTGCAGAGAGGTTAAATATATCACACACAATTGAAAATCACTTAAAACGTCTTAGACTCGCTAAAAATATTTGGGTTCTCCATGAGTTGGATGAGATTTACTTAACATAACGGATCATTATTTACCATATGCATCTCACGCGCAATTAAACCAACTATTTTGAAAGGAATCATCACTAGTGGTGAAAAATGGGTCATCTAGAGTAATATCATTTGAAAACATTGATGGTCTAAGCGTGAAGAACTAGTACAAACCACATCTAAAGCTGAACTGCATCCAAAAGAAGTCATGTTGTCAATTTGGTGGAATTACAAAGGTGTTGTGTATTTTGAATTGCTTCCAAGAGGCCAGACGATTAATTCAGTCAACAAATAGCAAAGAAATTGTGTTCCATCATAATAATGCAAAGTCTCATTCATTGTTAGTAACTCGTGGGAAATTATTGGAGCTTGGTTGGGAAATAACGTCGCATCCTCCATATAGTCCTCACTTGACAGCATCTGATTACCATAGATTTCCAAGTTTGCTAAATTCTTTGAATAGAAAAACTATATAATTGATTAAAGTTTCTTTGTATCAAAAAATGGGTTTGATTTCACACTACAAAACTAGAATTGCCTTCTTGCCGACTGATATAACTGAAATATCTCAAAAAAACTAAAATCATATACAAAATATGTTCTATTATTAAATGAAATCATCTATCTCGGAGATTTATGCCTGCGCTTAGACCGATTCCTGCTTTGCAAAAAGTCATAGCAATTCCAGAAGTATTCAGAAATCTCGATTTCCAATGAATTTATCTATGTAGTTACTAACGCTGAATATTGACTTTTTGGTAACTTAAGTTTATACATTTTTTTACCGTTTATCGACTAGCACTAAGAGCCTACTTTAAATTTCTTTGAATACGAAGGACTTAAAGCCCTATTAGTAAACTTGTAGTGTCCTTGTAACCATTAAATGGCATGCATACATGTCGCAGTACACCTGCTAAGAATGTAGGGACAAAACTATCATTAACCTCTTTCGTTTTAAGTCATTACTTTTGCAGTCCAGATTAAATAAACTCTTTTATTTTTTTTACATCAACCTAATTTGTTCTACCTCTACATACGTTACAAGGAAAAATGTTTTTATACAGCTTGTCACGTTTGACAATAAAAATAAATTTAGTTTGGAAAAAACGTACGAAATTTACTATTATCGGGGTGGTTTTCACCCTCCGAAAAATCCCAATAGTCTCATAAACACATCAAGCAGATTGAGAGACATCGCAGCATTTCTATCAAGCTTGAGACACGTGTGGCTTCAACTGTTATCCGCCATTGTGCTATGTGACATTTTTACTGCGAAACTTTTGTTATTGATGGCAACAGACAATTGTGTTTCAAAGCTGATACAGTTATATTTTTCCTGTTTTTGTTTTGTTGTGGAAAATTTTATATTTTAAATTTTATTTACGAATTGCAATTCTTTTTTTTTTCTCTGAAGGAAAATACCACATTTTTGTTTGTAGACTAGTTAAGCAGTCACATATACAGGGTGATTCAAAAATCGATCACGAAACTTAAGGGGGTGATTCTACTTGACAAAATAAGGGTAGAGCTTCATATAATTTTTTTTCAAAATGTCATTCGTTTTCGAGTTACAAGCCGTCCAAGTTCAAGTTTTTATTTTTTGTTTTTTGAATTACTCGCTTACAGGAAAACCGATTTGACTAATATTTGAGAGATAGGCTAAGTCTTCTGCGCTTCATCATTTTAGTAACAATTCACATTGATTGTTTGCCGCTAGAGGGCACTTTACCTACATTGAAAATTGTTTTTTTGTCATAATTTTTTAGTGTTGACAGCTACAGTAGTTTTTGGCATAATTTCTGAAAGACTGATGCCAGGCCTTTAAAAAAGGTGCTCTTTATTTACATCGCTAAACCCAACGGTTTAGACGTAAATCACCCTTAAAAATTAAGTGGTAAATTTACTTTTCTCATTTCATTACCACCAGCTACCAGGTAAATAGCTATCAAAGTATGCTAGAGCTGTCAGTTTAACATCAAATAAATTCGCTTTTTAAACTATTTAATTTATAATCTTAAAATAACTAATAATGGCTAATCAGTAAATATTCATATTATGGATTATTGCGATATACATTTAATTGATAAAAATTAATGAAACAGTACTAAACAAACTAAAAAAGATTCTCAAAATGTCCCCCATTTGCTTCCATACATTTCCTAACACTCTTCAAAAAATGTCGCCTAACTCGATGAAAAATGCCTGGTGTTTCTTTAATAATTTGGCACTTTTCGATTATCCTGAAGCGAAGATCCTCGACGTTGATTACTGGAATATCGTACACCAATTGTTTCAAATGACCCCAAAAGAAAAAATCCATAGGATTAAGGTCTGGTGACCTCGCTGCCCATGCCAATGGTCCACTTCGTCCTATCCATCGCTCAGGATACGTGGCATTCAAATACTGTCGGACACGTATACTAAAGTGGGGCGGAGCTCCGTCTTGGAGGATCCACATGTTGGCCCTTACTTCCAATGGCACATCTTCCAGATACAATGGGAGACGATTTTGGATAAAATCTAAGTATACGTCACCAGTTAATGGGCCATCAAAGAAATGAGGACCAATAAGGTAATCTCCTATTATCCCTGCCCACACATTTAGTGAAAATCTACGCTGATGTTTCGTTTCTACCACATTGTTTGGGTTCTCGTAAGCATATGTGTGGATGTTGTGTAGATTTGTTATGCCATCACGAGTGAAACCAGCTTCGTCAGTGAATAATATGACGCCAATTAATCGATTATCGTGTTCATACTTAGCTAGGATCTGATTGCACATTTCCAACCGTCTCGGCCGATCATCGTCATAAAGAGCCTGCACCTTTTTTGAATGAAACGGGTAGAATTGTTCTTCTCTTAGTATCCTCCATGAACTAGCCTGACAGAGTCGCACTTCATTCCCAATTTTTCTAGTACTAATACCTGGATTATCTTCAATAATTTCAAGCACTCTTTCTTCTTGTTGCACGTTTCTAGCAGTTCTAGGTCTTCCCCTATTTCCATTATAACTTTTAAAGGAACCACATTCCGCAAGCCTCCTGTGCACACTGGAAAATGTTTGAGCATGAGGGATATTTCTTTCCGGATAACTCTCCATATAATATCTTCTTGCCAACTCTGCATTACCATTTGCTTTTCCATAACAAAAATGGATATCACAATATTCGATATTTGAATATTGGTGATTAGCCATTATTAGTTATTTTAAGATTATAAATTAAATAGTTTAAAAAGCAAATTTATTTGATGTTAAACTGACAGCTCTAGCATACTTTGATAGCTATTTACCTGGTAGCTGGTGGTAATGAAATGAGAAAAGTAAATTTACCACTTAATTTTTAAGGGTGATTTACGTCTAAACCGTTGGGTTTAGCGATGTAAATAAAGAGCACCTTTTTTAAAGGCCTGGCATCAGTCTTTCAGAAATTATGCCAAAAACTACTGTAGCTGTCAACACTAAAAAATTATGACAAAAAACAATTTTCAATGTAGATAAAGTGCCCTCTATCGACAAACAATCAATGTGAATTGTTACTAAAATAATGAAGCGCAGAAGACTTAGCCTATCTTTCAAATATTAGTCAAATCGGTTTTCCTGTAAGCGAGTAATTTAAAAAACAAAAAATAAAAACTTGAACTTGGACGGCTTGTAACTCGAAAACGAATGACATACCCTCTTAAGTTTCGTGATCGATTTTTGAATCACCCTGTATAGGCAGGTGGAGTAAAATACTAACCAACTGTGTTAAGTCTATTTATGAAATGGGCTGATTTTGAATTGCTGTACGACATGTTTCTTAATGTGAACTAGTCTTTTCTAGAAAATTCTGTGGATGTTCATAAAGCAGTCGAATTATTTTATACTGAAATATATAATATATTTGAAGTATGCGTGTCTAAGGCCGGTGTAAGTAACAGATTATATCCTGTCTGGTGTAACAAAACAATAATAAATGACCTGAAAAGAAAGGATAGACTAAGACATAAACTAAAAAACAAATATAACTATGCCCCGAACCTAGAGTTGTTAAGTTTTAGAAGAAAAATTAAAGAAAGTATAACACGGGCATATAAAAATTATATAAATAAAGTTCAACAAAATATACGTAATGATTCCAAGTCTTTTTGGAATTACATTAATAATAAATTCCGACGAAGAACTATCGGAAATTCATTATCAGAGATCCCTCAATAGAAAATGATCAATGTAGATATGGCTGTCGAACATCAGAGACGATCCAGCACATAACTGGAGGATGCCAAGCGTTTGCCGCAACCGAGTATAAGGAAAGACACGATTCAACCGCTAAGATACTCCACCAAGAGTTAGCAGATAAGTTAAAACTATTGCAGGTAGGAAAAGTGCCTTACTACAAATATAATTCAGAGCCTATTCTTGAAAACAACGAGTTCAAGTTATACTGGGATCGAACGGTCCTAACAGATCGAACAGTTGCTCATAACAGGCCAGACATTATACTAACAGATAAAATTGCCAGGCGAACTACACTAATCGACATTGTTGTACCGAACAACAACAACCTAAGGTCAAAATACAACGAGAAGATCGCCAAATACAGAGATCTGGAGGTGCAAATTCGCAGGCAGTGGGCAATGAACAGCGTCCACACGATTCCTATAATACTGTCAACAACTGGAGTGATACCGAAGACCCTCCTGCAGAACATCAAGGGACTGGGCCTTGGTGAGCATCTGTATAAACCGATTCAGAAAGCGGTTCTCCTTGCAACCGCGCGAACCATCCGAAAGTTTGTAGGAAGTGCAGAAGACCACGCCACCTAGGACCCGATAACATGGAAAGGGTCCCCACAGAGCTTCATACTTTTGGTGTCTTTGTATACCTGGTATGAGTGTATAATCCCTGGAGCGAGTGCGAAGCCGTTTGGCTTGTAAATGATAATAAAAAAGAAACAAAACATATACCAAGCAGGATGTTCCTTGATGGAAGACAATGTAGCACTGGTAAAGAGGTATGCGACACCTTCGCTGAGTACTTTGGCAGGGTTTATTCTGCCGATATTTCTCTAAATGACGAGCTGATAGAAAATATGTATTCTGATATGATTATGTTTGATTGCGTCAGTGACAGCGATGTGGTTGACGCTATTGCGGCCCTTAAAATGGACAAGGCAATTTGTTCTGATGGCATCCCGCATTACATAATTAAAGGTCTCATAGACGCATTTAGATTTCCGCTAAAAACTCTATTTAATATGAACCTAAAAACCAATGTTTTTCCTATTCAGTGGAAAAAAGTTAAAATTTGTCCTGTTTTTAAGAAGGGCTTGAGCACTGATATAAAAAACTATAGACCAGTTGCCGTGCTCTCTGCAATGGCCAAAATATTTGAGATCATCTTGTTTAAGTCGATATACAATCCAGTCTCGCCTTTAATTTCATCCGATCAGCATGCATTCATGAGGAGAAGGTCATGCGTGGGTAATTTATTGTGTGTGGTGAACAGCTTGTCGAAAGCCTCGGATAAACATGGTCAGGTGGATGTTATTTACACTGACTTTGCCAAGGCCTTCGATATGGTGTCCAATTCTATAGTTTTGCAGAAGTTGAAATTGCAATATGGGTTCTATCCAAATTTGTTACAGCTAATGTCGACCTATTTAATTAATAGAGAGCAATGTGTTGTTCTTAGAGTTCATATTTCTCGCTCTTTTGTATCATCATCAGGGATTCCTCAAGGTTCCAACCTCGGTCCTATGCTTTTTCCTATGTTCAAAAATTAAACTATTTGTTGAGGACTTAAAGCTTGACAGAATTGTAAACTCTTTGAATGATTGTATTTTACTTCAATCTGATATAGACAAATTAGTTAATTGACCAATGAAAAATACGTTTCATTTTAACATAGACAAATGTCCAGTACTATCATATACTGAAAAAAAGAAATCTATTAATTATGTGTACAACATGCGAAACACAATACAACAGAGTCAGCGAGATTCAGGATTTGGGGATAGCTTTTGATGAGCAGTTGGCATTTAAAGCACATATAGAATCTATTTGTAAGATGGCGTGTCAGACTTATGGTTTTATTGTTAGAAGCGCTAAAGACTTCAACAGTTATCAGGGTGTAAGGGTATTGTTCGAGATATTTGTCCGCAGCATTTTAAATTGTAGTAGTCAGGTATGGAATCCATATTATCGGTGCCATGAATATAGCATTAAAAAAGGACAAAACAAAGTGTTAAGATATATGTATTTTAAGGAATCAGGCCTATATCATTTTATCATTTCGAAGGAATTCTCCCGGGAAAAACATAATATGAACACATTAGAAAAAAGGAGAAAAATCGCTGATTGCTATATTTATTTAAAATATTAAGAGGTTTTACTGAAAATAGGGAGATATTGTAGTCATTAAAATTTAATACGCCAAAGTATAGTACGAGAAATCTAAATTTATTTAATCTGCCCCATGTAAACTACAATATTGCCCTTAATTCACCCCTATATAGAACTTGTGGCTTATATAATACAGTGCAGCCTGAATGTGATTTGTTTATGGACAGTCTTAACGCCTTTAAAGCAACTTTACATAGACTCTTATAAAAGAATAATACATTTTTTTTATCATACAATTTAAAAAAAAGGCGTTGAACTTTTAAACCCGATCTAGTTGCCGTGGTAGTTTATTTATTTTTATATTTTATACACCCAACTGCTTAAAAATAATTTTAAATTAGTGTCGTAAACTCATATATGCACTGATGTTATTCATTTGGTAGGCGGTAGTTTTGAAAAATTGACAATTAATTCATTTTAATGAAATTTTTGACCTATTGCACATTTTATTACAAAAAAGATCTTTAGATAGTTTAAAGATTAATGCTAATTGACTTGTTTGTTGTAAAATAAATAAATTATATTGATTCGCTATTGCTTCGTTCTCAAATTAAGCAGTACACCAACAGTCAGTCACATTTTTAAGGCACACATGTTTTATTTGGAACCTTTTTTCTAAAAAGTAATAACTACAACTCGAAAAAACTATTTTTCACACCTTAATTGTTTAATAAAAAGTTATGTTCAAAAAAAAATTAATGCCTAAGAAACCACGAATTACCACTATCATTCTGAACATCCTTCCACCAGGTCATATCCAGAAATATTAAACTTTGAAAAAAAATTTATTCGGCTGGCCTAATTGTTCCACATTGCAATGATTTGATCCGAATAATTCCAATGGTAGTACGTTGTTTTCTTGAAGGCCCTTACCGATTATATTAACGATCAATCGTTCGATTACCTTGCCAAGGCTTGAGGATAGGCTAATGTGTCTTTAGCTGGTCAATGTAGAGGAGTCCTGCTTGCTCTTTAGAATTAAACCATAACTTTTTTTTGCATTTTGTGGTATTTTTGTTACAGGCAAGGTACATTTCAAACTATATTATATACCTGAGGTAATAATAAAATGTTAAGTCAAACTTTGTTTTCTAAGAAGTTCTTTTCTACTTTTACATTTTTTATTATACTCCAGTCTTCCTATTGAATTTGTAATGATTTCATGTAAAAATTTATTGCAGATATCTGAAAGTTTCAAGTCTTAGAGGGCATCTAGTAGATAATAAATACTTAAAAAAGTACAGCTAGATCGGTCCTGTTTTTTTATAAACAACATCCAAAGTTGGAAAATTCGATTTTTTGTCCGTAGAAATTTCCGGTTACATTTTAGAGAAAACTTGTCCAAATGAAAGTTGTGGGTATTGAAAAGACCTTTAACTTCATTTTTTATACGTCAAAATCGATAAATAAATTATCGAGATAATGGCGAAAAACCATCTTTTTTGCACTATTTTATAAATATTAATAACTTTTGCACGAAAGGCCGAAAGTGATGTGTAACCCCTTGATGATAAGGTCATTATGTGCGAACTGTGCGAAAGCTGGACCAAATCGGTTTGGTAGTTTATGAATTATCTTAATTGTGTATCCCAGACACTGAATGTTCAAATAATTGTCCTTGCCCAGAGGATGATTCTACAGATATTTGGAAAAGCGGAATGAATTCTTTGAAGTTCAACCTACAAGTAAAGATGAAAAAACTATGGATTTAAAAAAAAAATTGTTGTTAAAAAAAGCGTTTAAAGAAGGGATACCTTTTTTAGGTTTAAACCATTGAAATAACTTTGCTAATTTTAACGATACAAGTTTGTGAATAAGTGGACTTGAAAGCTGGTGGAAAAAAAAGTCTCCTACGACCAATAGGAGCTAAGATAGCATCTTTTTTAAGTCATATCTCTTTTGTTTATAAGCATTAAGAGTCAAAATTTTCATAAATTTTAAACGAAGATCTATATTTTATGATGCAATTGATCAGTATGAAATTTATGCATCGTAAGTAAAGTTATAGCCCTTCGAAATGAAGGTACTTTTGCCAGTGCGTTGTAGTGAGTGGTGGGGGAAGCTCGGCTTTCTCACGGTGTGCTTCTGAAATTCAAACTTTAAATTGGAGCGCGCAATAAATTTGTACGATATCTCGTGTTCCAGATAACGGAGAGCCTTCATTTTTTTTTTAAACTAGGGTAACTCGACGAAATATTACGAACTGACTTATTTTCATTATCATAGGAAATCGGGAAATTTGAAAAACTGACATTTCAAACAAAAGAGATATGACTTTTTAAAAAAAATGCTATCTTAGCTCCTATTGGTTGTAGGAGACTTTTTTTTAGATTCGTGTTTTTTCACCAGCTTTCAAGTCCACTCCAGTTATTCCAATTGTAATGAGGTACCCCTTTTTAAACAGTTTTATTAACAACAATTTTTTTAAAAATCCATCGTTTTTTCATCTTTGCTTGTAGTTTGAACTTCAAAAAATCCATTTCGTTTTTGCAAATATATGTAGAATCATCCTCAGGGCAAGGCCAGTTATTTGAACATTCAGTGTCTTGGATAAACAATTAAGATTATTCATAAACTATCAAACCGATTTGGTCCAGCTTTCGCACAGTTATAAAGGCACATAATAACCTTATCATCAAGGAGTTATACATCGCTTTCGGCCTTTCTTGCAAAAGTTATTAACATTTATAAAATAGTGCAAAAGAGGTCCTTTTCGCCATTATCTCGATAATTTATTTATCGATTTTGACGTATAGAAAATGAAGTTAAAGGCCTTTCCAATACCCACAACTTTCATTTGGACAAGTTTTCTCTAAAATGTAACTGGAAAATTCTACGGACAAAAAATCGAATTTTCCGACTTGCATGTTGTTTATAAAAAAAACAGGGCTGATCTAGCTGTAATTTTTTACGTATTTATCATCTACTGGGTGCCCCCTACGGCATGAAACTTCCAGATATCTGCAATAAATTTTTTCACCTTCTTTCGTAGGAAGACTGGAGTATTAGTGATATAACAGAAGTTTGATAACATTTTGCTTGATTTCTTCTTGGATGTATTTTTACCTTTTAAAGCGACATATTTGAAGTCGAACTGCTAAAAAGTCGTGGCAAAATCAGGAGCCAACAGTAAAAGTGCATATTTTCGAAAAATTTTCCTTCTGATTATAATACGTCACGTTTTATTTTGTCCTAAACAATATGCGCATAATTTGTTGATGTAAACAAACGTTTGTGGCTGAAAGGTTTTAATTATCTGAGGCTAATTGAGAAGAAAGTACGAGCATTTTAAATAAAGGTCAGTTTGTATTCATTTAAAGATGCCAAATTCAATAATTATTATAATACTATTAATAAAATATTGGATATCCATTTGCGTTGACAAGTAAATATAAATTTGACAATATAATTGACATAATGTTGGTAGTAGCACTTGCAAGAAAAATACTGCGTAATTAAGATGTAAATGACAGATATGAAATTTACTTACCCCTCGCTGAGCGGTAAGTCAATTACTATATACATAGTAGCCAAAAATATATAAACTAAAAACGAAATAAAATTAATAACTTAATGACTCTATCAGATGAACAACAAGGATTCAGATTGGGTAGGTCATGCACCGATGTGTTTTTTTATATACTCCCGGGTCCGTCCTAATGCCGAACACACTGCAGCCAGAGTAGGCCTATTGTGCTCACCCTAGACATTACAGCCACTCTGTCAACCTAGCCCCCCAGCTCAATCTGTACAGTCCTGCTAAGGAGTAAGTGAGTATTTCTCCCGGTTCCAGACTTATTGACCCGAATGTTTGTTGTCTAAATCTCTCCAGTGACTCACAGTCACATATGATATGCTTCACCGTTTCTTCGGCTTGTCCACATAGTCTGCAGTCCTTAATTGGTTGCTACTCATTTGGAGTAATTTCCTTGCCAGTTTCAGGTCAGGATTCCCAATAAATAGCTTGCTGTGGTTTAAACCCTGTCTGGTCATCCAGTGGTTTTATGATCCATTCTTTGACTGCTACTCGGGCCGCGCATCGCGGCACCCCAAAGGCCGGTTCTGGACCAATGTACTGAGATGCTGATCCTGCTTTAGCATTTCCATGTATGCCTTCGTGTCCTGGTAGCTACTTTAACATAACTCTATTGTCTTTTGCTAGAATTTCCAGTTCACTCTGACATTCCCAACCAGCCTCGATGATACCTTTTGGCCCTTGAGAGCTTTTAGGGCTGCTTGGCTGTCAGAGTAAATATGGATTTGCTTCCTTTTGTAAGCTCTCCTGTTTATCTCGTTTGCGCACCGTAAGATTGCGTATATTTCTGCCTGGAATATTGTTGAGTATTTTCCACTCACTAATTTTTGAACCGTCAGTGTACCAGATACTTGCACCCGAGAATGTTTCCGGTTTTTCTTTTTTACTTGCCATTCGATCCTCTATTGTGACTTCAAACGGTATATTGTAACGGTAGCTCGCGTTCATATGGTCTGTGTCCATTTCCAGCTCGGGGCTCCTGATTTTTTTACATTTGTTTTTGTGTCCTGACAACGTCCTTTGTGATTTTAATGTTGAGTGATGTGGTTTTTGTGTTAAGACAAATAATGGAGAAATCAATCGAATACAATAAGCCAGCATATATATGTTTTATAGACTTGGAAAAAGCTTTCGACTGCGTTCAGCTTAGATATATATTACATCTTCTCTATGATAGGCACATTCCACACAACCTAATTAAAACTATCGAAAATATATATTCTGATAATCAAGTTCAAGCCAGGATCAACAGAGAACTTACAGATCCGATTCCAGTTGGTAGAGGAATTAAGCTCGCTTCTCTTTAATAATGAGAGTTCCCAAATTGAATGGATACAGAAAGGGTAACCGCAAGATTAAGATCCTATGTTATGACGCTGTACTGATGACAGAAAATGAAGACGACTTACAGTATAATTTTTGTATTAGTCGATTATATTACTCTAGTAAATCAAATCGGGAAGTAAAGATAACTATTTTAACTATAGAGGAATATCAGTGACAAGCAGCCTTAGCAGAATATATGATAAAATATTGAAGAATAAAATCGAACGGGAGTACAAGGATATGGAATCCGAAGAACAAGCGGGATTTAGAGCTGATCGATCAACTGTAGACCACCTATTCAGTGTGAGCCAAATAATAGAAAAAAAGTTGAAATTTAACCAAGAGATCCATTTGCTATTTGTACACTTGAAGAAAGCACATGACAGCATACTCCTTAAATAGTTATGAGAGGCTCTCGGAAAAAGCAACGTCAATGTAGGACTTGTAAAAGCTATCAAGTCATTATATGAAAATTCCACGTCAAAAATCAGAATAGGAAATAAACTTACAGGTGGATTCCAGGTCAATAAAGATTTCAAACAGGGATGCTGTCTCTCCCCAACCCTTTTTAAAATATATTTAAATCAAACATTACACACATGGAAAAAAATGCCAGAGAATGAGTATCCCACTTAGAAATACTACTATGTATACGCTATGTTTCGCGGATGATCAGATCGTACTGGCACAAGATTGCAATGACTTGGACTACATGAGAAGGAAATTAATACAAGAATACCAGAAATGGGGGCTTGAGGTAAACATAACCAAAACTGAGTATAAGTACATAGGCGGAGAGACCAGATACCTTATTCTGGAAGACGGTCAGTGTATTGAACACAGCACGAATTATAAATTCTTGGGGATGAAGTTCATACAGAATGAAACAGCCGATTAAGCCATAAAAGAACGAAACACACAGGGCAGAAAAACCTTTACATTTCTAAACCCATATATATATATATATATATATATATATATATATATATATATATATATAAGCAAAACAAAACGTTTATTTATAATACTATTATTAAAAGCACAGTCACATACAGCTCTGAAGTCTGGCAACTAAAAGAAACCTTGGAGAACATTGTTAGCCACTGAAATGGACTTTTGGAGACGATCGGCTAGAAAATCCAGAAGATACAGACAAACCAATGACCGTATGGGAGTCATATATAAGATAGTAGACCATATAAGAACAAAACAATTGCTATGATATGCACGCAAGAATCCGAAATTATTTAAATGGCGGATTAAAGACTCTACATCTCTCTATTTTGCCTAAAATCAGTATTGGGAGATTTTTGTTAGTGTCAATTACAAATTTAAAATATTTTTTGAAAAATTGAATCTGGTGGATTCAATATGGCGTCCTGAAAATTTTATATTTTTCGATTTTTCAAAAATTGATATGGGGTGTAAATTATGAATTTAAAAGTATTTTTTCAGGATTCAATATAGCGGACTAAAAATTTTACATTTTTCGATTTTGTTTAAAGATGGGATTGAATCATTTTTGAGGATGTAAATAGCGAATTTAAAATTATTTTAAGAAAACCTGGAATTTCAGATATAATATGACGGTCTAGGAAACTTTAAATTTCCGGATTTCATCTAAAATTGGTACTAGGGGGCTTTGAAGAGTTTAGATTTAGATTTGATTAAGACGTGAAAATTATTTTTTTGAAATTCAATGTGGCATCCGCCAATATGGTGGGTTGAAAATTTTAACTTATTCGCATTTTTTCAGATTTGGTATTAGGGGGTTTTCGGGGCCGTGTATTACAAATATGAAGTTAATTTTTCACAACTATTAAGTTGATAACATACAATATGAGGTACCGAAATTTTACATTTTCCGATTTTGTCTAAAGTTGATATTGCGGGGTTCTTGGGGCGTATACACACTCAATGTGCCGTATAAAATATATCGGGCTAAGAAATTTACGTCTCAGGTTCTTTAAATATCGATATTGGAAGGTTTTGGAGCCTATATTATCAATTTAAAATTAATTTAAAATTAAAGAAAATGGATTTACTATGACAGACTAAATATTTGTTTGACACAATTTCACTGGTCTTTAGAGAATTTTAAAAATCAAAACATTGTTAATGGTTTATTTTAGGGTGATTTTCAACTTTGGATAAAATGAATACTTTTTGCCATCTTGGAGTCACTGCAAGGTACACTAATCTCGATTAGTACATAGTTCAAGTTATTTATGGATATCATAATGAATTCAAAACTGAAAATCAAAAAATAAAATTTTTATAAAAAAAATTGAACCAACTTCTAAAATTGCGCTAAAAAGTGAAAAATTTTAAATAAATAAAAAATTTTTATATGAAACTGGAATTTTTGAAGTCGGTGCCAAATTATTTCTAACTGAAATAAATAACTACTAATAAATACAAATTGTGGTAAGAAAGCAATTACAAATAAAGAATTTTTAATCAGTTTATGCGAATCACATTTTATCAGGTATTAATTTGGCCCTGACTCATATAAAAATTTATAGCCATGTTTCACTCTTTAGCGCACTTTTAGAAGTCGGCTCAATTTTTTTTTATAAAAAGTTTATTAATAATTTAAACTTAAATATTTAAATAACGGATAGTCTGAACACATAAGTTATATCATACATTTTTGAAAACAGGAGGAAAAGAACTTTTATTGCGGCAGAGAATATACAAAATTAAAGTTCCATTTGTTTCTCAACCTTACTATGCATCACTGTTTTTGTAAATAAATCTAAAAGATAATATGGAAGAAATCCTGTTACTTTCGTATTTAAAGTTTGTTTCCATCTTTTGTAATAAAATCTCTAGGTAAGGTGCTAAATGTAAAAAAAAAACCTGTACAGGGTGAGTCAACGATTGGATGAAGTAGGTTTGTGCCTTTTCGGTGAAATTAACAAAGAAACTATATTTATTGTTTGATACAGTTTATTTTTACGCAGATTTTAAAAATATTTAGGACTCTACAGGGTGAGCCAAAAAACTAGGACAGCATAAAGTTGTATTTTTTTAAATAGAACACCCTATATACGAATCGTATTTTCGATTTAGCTTATAATTTTAAATCTTTTTTATTAAAGGTTTACTATAACAAAACTTTATAGTTTCTGAGATAATTAAGTTTAAAGAAAAAAAAGTCACATTTTCAAGCATCAATTCAATCCTAAATAACGTTTTCAATTTTGTAACAAATATATTCAAATTTGGAATTTAGCAAGGACAAGGACAAGTTAACATAATTTTTACCTAATATTTGCAATAAAAGCTACAGGGTGTTGAACACATCGGCTCAAATTTTTAACAAGTTTAAATGAATAAATATCTTTTTTTTTAAATGGTACACCCTGTATATTTTCATGTTATTTAATAGAGTAATAAAAACCCTAAAATTTTTGTTCAATATATCCTATACCTATTTAAAATAGTTTTTGAGATATTTCAGTTTTTCTTATTTTCCATACTTTTTTACAGAAATAGTCTTCATTATCATAGTAGCCATGTAAAATAATAAAAAGAAACTACAGAAACAAACAGAATGTGGTTAGATATGATGAAATACATTATTCGTTATATTACAACGGCAATAGTTTAATTAAACATAATGTGAAAAAGTTAACACAACAATAACGACAAGGCAAATACATATTTACTTTTATACTAAATTGAAACAAAAAAATTACCTATTAAATACTGAGATTAATTATTTCTTTTTAATAAGTGTTCGAATAAACGACCCTCTTGTGCAATGCACAAATTTAGTCTTTTATGCAGATTTTCTCGGACCCTGGACAAAATTAGTGGCGTTATTGTTCTACAGGTATCCCTAATCCTGTTTCGCATATCTTCCACTATTGTTGGTGGATTAACATACACCTCTTTTTTAATATAACCCCATAGGAAGAAATCTAATGGGGTGATGTCGCAAGACCTTGGTGGCCACTCAATGAAACCTCCACGTCCAATCCATTTTTGCGGATATCGTTGGTCCAAAAACCCACGAACTGCACGATGGTAATGCGGAGGCGCACCATCGTGCTTGAACCACATACTATCGAGCTCATCCCTATCGAGACCTTGAAGCAGTTGGGGTAGTTCTTCTTGTAGAAAGTTCAGGTAACTATGGCCATTTAGTGGTTCATTAAAAAAGTGGGGTCCAATAATTCGATTATGACGAATACCACACCAAACATTTAATGACCAGTGGTTTTGATGTTGCACCTCTCTAATCCAAAATGGGTTTTCTGTGGCATAATAATGCATGTTGCGTCTATTTACGGCACCGTTACTTCTAAAAGTAGCTTCATCACTAAACATTACCTTGCATAATAAATTTGGATTTAATTGAATCTCCGCATTTATTGTACGACAAAAGTTTACACGACTTTCAAAATCCTGTCCATGCAATTCTTGGTGTAATTCCATGTGATATGGATGATACCTATATTTCTTGGTAGTACGATTAGCGGTGGATTGTGATGTTTCACATAATGCTGCTAACTGACGGCCACCAATATAAGGATTTTCCTGAACATTTAACAATACTTGTAGTTGTTTTTCTTCATTAGTTACTGGTTTGTTGACCACTTTACGTTTTGGATAATCAACAGTACCAGAAGAATCAAATCTTTGCATTAAGTTTTGAAAAGTATGGGTATTAGGCTGGCGTCGATCGGGATACTTCATTTTGTAAATTCTTTGAGCAAGAAGGCAATTTTTTTGAGCCTCTCCTATTGTATAAATCATATCTATTAACTCATTCTTTGGAAAATTTATTTTACAATATAAGATAAATGCAAAAAAAAAACAAACTACACTACATAAAGACCAAAAGAAGCGATTGCGGTTATAAATTTGACACACAGAAAAATGTTCTTTTACATTGTTTTTGCCATGGCTACTATGATAATGAAGACTATTTCTGTAAAAAAGTATGAAAAATAAGAAAAACTGAAATATCTCAAAAACTATTATAAATAAGTATAGGATATATTGAACAAAACTTTTAGGGTTTTTATTACTCTATTAAATAACATGAAAATATACAGGGTGTACCATTTAAAAAAAAAGATATTTATTCATTTAAACTTGTTCAAATTTGAGCCGATGTGTTCAACACCCTGTAGCTTTTATTGCAAATATTAGGTAAAAATTATGTTAACTTGTCCTTGGCCTTGCTAAATTCCAAATTTGAATATATTTGTCACAAAATTGAAAACGTTATTTAGGATTGAATTGATGCTTGAAAATGTGACTTTTTTTTTTAAACTTAATTATCTCAGAAACTTTAAAGTTTTGTTATAGTAAACCCTTAATAAAAAAGATTTAAAATTTTAAGCTAAATCGAAAATACGATTCGTATATAGGGTGTTCTATTTAAAAAAATACAACTTTATGCTGTCCTAGTTTTTTGGCTCACCCTGTAGAGTCCTAAATATTTTTAAAATCTGCGTAAAAATAAACTGTATCAAACAATAAATATAGTTTCTTTGTAAATTTCACCGAAAAGGCACAAACCTACTTCGTTGACTCACCCTGTACAAATGTCTATACTGTTATGCTTTAGTTCTAAGGTTTCTTATTCTTTATTGTTACGTGATTTGATATGCCAAAAAGCTAGATCTAGAATATTTTTCTTATTCCAGTTCATTATAATCGCTACGTTATTAAAAGTAGTAGAGTTTTACAAAAATAAAGTCTGCTATAAGTCAAAATTCCAAATAGGAATTCATGACCACTCTAAGATGAAATATGGACCAAACACGTCCTCCACATTGTGTGTTATGACGTAAATTAATTGTCCGGATCCATCGGTATCAACTGTAAGTCCGGCGATGCATCAACCTCGCAAAAGCAACTGCGAAGGTGTTGGTAGATAAACTGTATAACTAAGTAAATGCATGCGAATGTGATTGTGTATAACCAGTGTATAACGGGTTTTTGCTGGTTTTAAGTAGAGAGTTGGTGGCACTTGATTTGTGTGAGTAATTATATTTCGCAACTAATAATGGCTTTTAGCTTGTTTTGAATTGCAGAATAAGGTGTAATTTTTAAAGAATTATTAAGTGCCGTTTTTACATGCAAATCTAGCGGTGTGCTCAAAATAACAAAGTCCTCATTTTCTAATTAGTCGGCATATTCCACATAATTTTTTGTTCCTGATTCGTTCAGTTTTCTTGAGAGACAAAATATCTGACTATGCATCTTGGTAAGATAGTTCAGTGACTTAGCACATAGATAAGTTACTGTAAATCAGAAAGTCCTTTTAAATCTTGACAAAATGCTTGATACTCAAGTTAAGAGTACAGGATCGATTTAGGGAAGACTTTGGTACAATCCGGGCGTACACCCGTTCGTTTGTTGTTTTCTTGCAGATGTTTCGCTAAAATCTCATATGACATCTTCTGTTTGGTGGTTGAATATCAACTGGGGAAATTTAATATGCAGCGTACTTTATATGCCCTATTGTAGTAATGCCCCTGATGTTAACCAACGAACTATTTCGACCACCGTCAAAATGTTAGGATGTTTCGTCCCGGCATCGATGGTGGACTCATCAGTGGGATGCCTTTCCCATACATTCTTGTCAAGCTTTCCACAACTTGGAACTCCTACTTAAGCCAAATTTGTCGGAGAACAACGGTGGGATGTTCTTATCACAACATGTTCCTCCTAAGGCATTTGCTTGTCCGACTTTGACTATCGTAGAAAGTCCAAGCTGCAGAAGCACAGGCCTGATAAGAGAAATGTGGAACGGACATCCTAGGTGGTCTTCCAAGTATCGGTTCAGGCTTAATCAAAGCTAGCGGCGGTTGAGACCCTTGTCTTCTACCGTCCCTGCTTGGGCGCCATATCTTAGTAATGCCCCTGATGTTAAGGGCATATAACTAACGAACCATTTCGACCACCGTCAAAATGTAAGGATGTTTCATCCGGGCATCGGTGGTGGACTCACCGATGCCTTTCCCAGATATCCTTGTCATGCTTTTCACAACTTCTACTTAATCCAAACTTGTTGGACAACAACGGTCCTTTTTTTCAGAGATGTTGGTGGTGTTAGTTTAGGCTGAGGCGCCTTGCTGGTACAATGATCTCACTTGAAGAGAGTTTCCAAGGTAGAGGCAAGATTAAGCGCATCATCTCTTTTATTCAGAGTGACATTCTTTTCAATTTCAATGGATCGCGAATTCATCTTTCCTTGTAATGTTCTATGTTAACGATTTGTTGGCAGTTGTCAAATAGAATTTTGTGTTCTGTTTCTGAAGCTGAAAAGGACCAATGTATGTTTATTTCTTATGCTGAATTTATGTTCTTCAAGCCTTCTGTTGATCTGGCCTATGTATATTTTATTTCTGGTAACGCATGCGATCTTACGTGCGTTCTGATTTTCAAGATCGATTTTTTCTTTGGGTTCCTTGGAGATGAGACTGTTATTTTGTGTGGTTTGTAAACTGTAGATATGTTATGTTTTCAGGACAATCTGCCGATTTTATCTGCTATACCTATTATATAAAGAAATATGGTGATTTGTGTGTACTATCGGTTTGATTTCTTGCGTTAGATTTTGTTGCAGTTTAATGGCCTTATATATGGTTGGTGGTTTGTAGCCATTTTCTTTGAGTGCATTTTTATTAGTGATAGTTTACTTTTCCTTGGTTCTCGATGGGATCTTGATATTATGGTGTTTGCTTCGCTCTCTATTTATGAAGGATGATGGGGAGAATCAGTATTGAGGTATCTCTCCATGTGGGTTGGTTTTCGATATACCGTATATTGTAAGTGTCCATCCATTTTCTTGGCCATTAGGACATTTAGGAACGGGACTTAATTGTTTTCCTCAAGTTTCAGAGTGAATTGGATTTTTGGGTGTATAGAATTAAGAAAATCATGGAGAGTTGAGAGGTCTATGAGACCGTATCACTAATGCATTATTTACATTTGGGTTTGGGGTATTGAATCTTCAAGAGCCTTGGTTTCGAAATAGGTCTGGAATAGATTTAGAACAACTAGTCTATTGGTCTGTATATCCTCTCTTCGAGGATATATATATATATATAGGTATATATATATATATATATATATATATATATATATATATATATATATATATATATATAAGTAGATAAGTTTTATATATATATATATATATATATATATATATATATATATATATATATATATATATATAATAAAATAGAATAAAATATTGGCGAAGCGAACGTGAAAATTTGTCAATTTACATGATTCTCGTGTTAAAAAGTGCAGAACACTCCAAAATATGGAAAAACTCCGAGTCCCATATTAGGACGAAACAGCGCTGTCGCCATCTGTCGGACCAGGAGTTTTTCCATATTTTGGAGTGCTCCGCACTTTTTAACACGAGAATCATGTAGATTGACAAATTTTCACGTTCGCTTCGCCAATATTTTATTCTATTTTATTATATATTTATATATATATATATATATATATATATATATATATATATATATATGAAAGTATATGCTATAGAACACAAATTTATTCTACTCCACCACCATCGAGATGATAGTCTATCTGTACCACCATACCGAGGAGAAAGTCAAAACTTACCGTTCCCGCCACAGTGATACGGCAGAGGTACAGTTTTCGTCTCTACTAGACACATCAGGGTACCGACATGCACCTGTTTGTGCAAAGGGCAGATCGGAAGAAAGTATGCAGCACTGAACGCGGTTTTGCCGACCTCCTGCCGGAGGAATCCGTGAAAGCCGCATAAATATATATATAATCTTTATTCTCTTAGGTTTTTTGGGTCCTTTTTTCTTATTTGAATGATCTTACTGTGTTTTTTATTAACGTTTCGTTCATTACATTGTGACCTTCATCAAAACAAACATCCGGTGTCAGCTTCATTTTCTAACAATTCCATATAGGGCACAAGTGAAGAATATGCATTTTGATAATATCACTCATTTTTATATTTAAAAGGATGTACAAGTTTTAAAATGCGCTGTTTATTCAGTAGCAGTCGCCGAGGTACTATTCTGGTTGACAATGGATTGAAGTTTTTTTCTTTTTTGGGTTTTTATATTGTAATTTTTTTTGCTCTTATTTTTTGTATTAATTTTTAAATTAAAGAAAAAAGACTAATTAGCACTACCTTACTAAATTATAGCAAATTTTGCTCAGATATTTGGTGTCAGTTTTTGACTTGATAGTTTTGGCTTTTTTTGAATCTCATAAAATTCTCTTTTCTTTGGATGGCTTTCTACTTTTAGTATTTTTAAATTTGCATAATTAAAAGTGTGTTTTTTTTTCTGTTCTGTGGTTTTTGGCCCTTTATTCTGTTTTTTAAATATTGACTAATCTGAACAATGTGGATCCTATCGTGGTTATTACATGGTATTTGGTAGACTACATGAGTTTTTTTTATTTCTAGAGATTTTAGATTGTTAAAATTTCTGTTTAACAGGTTGTATTGTGCAGCTGTAATGTTATGGTGTTTAAAAGTATTTTTTACTTTTCCTACAGGCCAGGAATATAAGATAGGGAGACATAATTTTTATTATTTTGTTTATTTTTGGGGTAATTTTAACTATAAAACATGAATTCTTGTTTTTTAAATTGTGCTAATCAATCTCTTAGGATAATTATTAATTCTAATAATCTATTTTGTTTTTTTAAATGCGTTTTTGCGATATTCGAGGCTGGAATACTTTATTGAGCGATCAGCAAGACTAGTAATATATTTTTTTGTGATATTGGGTGTTGTGAGTTAAAATTTGCATACTTGGATGACTATGTTTCTTTTGTGATTTTTATAAAATTGTCTTTATGATGGAAGGTTCATTCTAAGAAGTCAATTTTATTTTGTTTTTTCTGTTTCCATGGTAAACGGACGTTTGTAGTGGTAATTTTTAAATTGGTTTAATACTTTTTGTTTTATTGGTTGGTATTGCTGTGCCACGATTCAATTTTGGGCTTAAGCTCACTATGTCTAATTTATTTAATTTAACTTTATTTTACAAATACTGTGGTTATTGGCAACACAGTATCATTTTCCTTAATTATTTCCCAGGGATTCTTTGAACACAAGCATTTCATTAAGTACAGTTTCGATTAATTTTATTTGCCATTATTTTGTCCTACTTTGGTATTTCACTACATTGTGCTTAGGTATTTTCTTATCAATATCAAATTTACTGCTACCTTTTTTGTATTCAGATAGATCTGTTTTTTTTTCCTACCATTTATATTTACATTCGAAGCGATTTTATGTATATCGGGTTGAAGAAATCGGGAAATTTCTATTGATGTATTAATTTATATTTCTTGAATTTAAAAAATAACTACTGGGGTACTTATTAGTTTTATTCTTGTTTTGAATGGAAAATGCTGATGACTAACGAATTAGCTTAACTAACAAATGCATTTTAGCCAACTGGAAGGACAGAACGGAAGTCGATTAGTACGCAAGCTGGGCCATGGTTATAAATGGAGGCTTGCTTTTTTAACTTTTTCCTGGTTTGATTGGGCCCAAGCAGCTGCAGACTTCCATCTCAATTTTTAGTTGCCAAATTTTTCGGATTCTGAGATGGAAAGTCCAAGTTTATTCCGGTAATTTTGTTGTATTTTACTGTACCGTATCTCTTGCCAGGTTGGCGGTTATGGTTTTTTTTCGGGGTATACCTGGAGACAGGGATTTTGGGCAGTTTGCGCGGGTCAACGAAGGAATCAGTCTGACCACAGAAAATCGGGGTCTACCCTTGAGGTAAAAGAATACCCAGATCCACCCTTGGGATAAAAGAATGCCCATATCCACCCTCGGGGTAGAAGAAGACCCATATCCACCCTCTGGGCACGAGGAAGTCCAGCTCCACCCACTGGGTCAACCAACAACATAGATCCACCCATAGGGATTTAAACCAATGCACCCTTAAGGACTTCCTTACCAGTGAATAAAGAGTAACATGTTTTTTTCCTTATGAGTCTTCATTTATCCCGCAGCTTCTTGTCCTTTTGCTTTAGTGCGTTACCTTTCTTCATTTTTAAAATTTTGTGCAGCAGCAGAGCTGAGTTGAACACTAGTCCCAAGCAACAACGTGGAGGAATTTCTGAGTTTATCCGGCCAAAAATTCAGTGGCGCCTTTTAAAAAAAATACCCACTCCTACTCTACTGCATAGGGGCTAGCTTGGCACTTTGCTTTCTGGCTTTCAACCCTGCCCTGCTCGCATAAAACCATCTGTATTAGCGCGTTTATATATATATATATATATATATATATATATATATATATATATATATATATATATATAATTAATAATACTGTAAATGTATATTAATTCCAACAATAAACAGTTGTTAATATCTTTTTTATGTAACGCCTTATATATATATATATATATATATATATATATATATATATATATAATATATATATATGGGTCAAAAAATTTTGGAATTTCTTTAAATTAGTTAACAAACACCGTCTTAAATCTGAAAAACTACATGAGGCAACCATGAGTGAACTTTAGAAAAACAAAAAGCCGCTGATGAATTGCCTGAGAGCAGAGCACTCGCATACACCGTAAATCTAACCCCCTCCTGCCACCCCTTTCTCTTTCCTGCTGCGCTTGATGGTTTCAGAACAATAAAATTGATAAAATACTTAAGAACATTAATGTCGCCCGGAGAAGAAATGCGACCTAGTGTGCTCTGGAGTCCGCATTATTAGTTGTGCCAAGCTGAAGAGTTATGACGAAACAGGGGAAGTAAATTTTCGGTTAATTTGTTTTTTGGAAGTGAAAATAAAGTTTGGAATATATAGTGTAACGTTTTTCTTAACAGCTTTTTGTCTTAAAATGAATATTTCGCTTATTTATTTGGGCGAATTTTATAATCATTTCCAATGTAATTACTCTGACATAATTTGCTTTCGTCACATTGAAAAATAATATAGTACGAAGATATAACAGTCTTCGGTCTCAACAAAAGATGGCGCTCGTGGTATTATTTTGGGTATTCGACCTTGAAACGTAGATGATGATTACAACCGTATAAATAAAATGTATCTTGTTAAACATGGATTTTAAAAAATCTTTCTACAGTATTTAGGAAAGCCCAAAGTACTTCCTGACCCTTCTCCACGGTTTGGAAAATTAGACATTAAAAATACCAACTGTGCGAAAATTAGAGGCTTTTCAACTGTGACTATACAGGGTGATTTTTCGGAAACTTTATCGATCGATTGTGGGAAAACTATAATTAGGAAGAATCTGAAAATTTGACAGTATATTAACGTGCATAGGAGACAGCCGGCTAAAATATTTTCAAGATGGCGACACTTCCGGTTATACCGGAAGTAGATGCCAACTTGCTTATTTGAAATAGAATACTCTATATATTATTGCATTTTTAATTTCTACGTAAAATTCTAGACATATTTCATGTATAATGTTCTATACTTATGTCTCACCGTTTTGGACATATTTAAATTTTTATGTCAAAAATGACGTTTGTGGACCAAAACTTAACTATAAATTTTTCCTATAAGAAAGTCTTTATTATTTAATTTGGGTTAGTTTTCTTGTAGACAAGGATCGACTTTAGTAGTCTTTTTATGATATTTTAAAAATTATTAGTACAGAGTGGTCAAAAAAGAAGAATTAAAATTATATTTAAAAATCGTCAAAAGTCAATTTTTTCAAATAAAAAGCATCTATTTTTATAATTTTATCATATTAAACATTAAAAATAAGGGTAACTTTGTAAAAGGTGGCCTGTTCTAAAAATTTGTAGTTTTCAACATTTTGGCAATTCAACATTTTTCTATTGTATAAATACTATACGGATTTTCTTCTTCTTCTTATTCTTAGTATAGCACTTTGTCCTGTATTGACTGTCAATGCATCTCGTTTATTCTTGTTCCTGTGACACCGATGTCCAGCTCTCTTTCCATCTTTTAGGCGGTCGACCAGGAAGCCTTGAGGAGTTTGGTATTCCTTCTTTTGCAATTTTTGCCACTCGGTCGTCGGTCATCCTGTCGACATGATCCCTCCATGCTCGCCTTCTTCCTCTGCCCCTTCCAGGATGTTATGACATATGTTTCTGTCCTTAAGTAGTTCGAGAACGTCATGAAGTCTGATCCTGTCGAAGGCTTTTGTGAGGTCTACAAAACACATATATGCCTCTTTGTTGTATTCGATGGCCTTCTCTGTAATTTGGCGAATTATAAATATGGCGTCAGTTGTTGACCTGTTTTGTCTGAAGCCTTGCTGCTCCTCACTGATTCCGCTAGATTCTATTTTTTTTTGCTATGATTTTCGTTAGTAGCTTGGCGGTTGAGCTTAGAAGTGTTATTCCCCTGTAGTTGTTCGGGTCAGTTTTGTTGCGTTTCTTGAATATGGGTATGGTCAAGCTTTCCCTCCATTGTTCTGGTGTTTTCTTCTCGTTGAGTATTTTTCTATAGAGGGAATGAAACTCTTCCAGTAGTGCCATTCCACCATATTTGAGCATTTCATTTGTTATGCCATCTGGTCCAGGGGCTTTTCGATTTTTCAACTTGGTGGCTGCTGTTTTTATTTCTTCTTTTGTGATAATCCATTTTGGAGCCTGATTTCTTTCCGCATATTCATCCTGGGTTTCCTGTGTTATTGCGGGTGCAATGCTGTCGTACAGATTGTGAAAGCACTTCTCCCATTGTTCTGTTGTTATTGCAGTGGTTTGAATGTATTCGTTCACGGGTTTTTTGCGGTTTCTTAGCATATTCCAGACTTTTCTCTGCTCTCCATAAAGATCATGCTCCATGTCAGTTGAGAACTTTTCCCAGTAACCTCGCTTAATTAATTAGATGCTATCGTTTACTCTGTTCCTGGTTATTTTGTATTCCCCGTATGTGATTGTTTTGCTTCTATACTTCAAATATGATTTTCTCTTTTCCGCTGCTAAGGATTTCACTTCATTTGTAAACCATGGTTTTTTGTTGTGTTTTCCTATTTTATTCATTTTTCTTTTGCCCAGTGCTTCTTCGGCCGCTTTCATTATGTTTGTGTGTACTTTCATCAGCGCGGCGTCGATGTCATCTTCCTCAGTGATTCTGTTATTACTTTTTTGTATCAATCTGTTTTGTTATATGTTTCTGATGGTGTCGTCTGCAAAAGATTCTATGTTAAGCTTTTCAGTTATTTCTGGTCTAAGTTTCTTTTTCCTCATTATGGTGGTTCTTATTTTTGACATTACAAGGTTATGATTAGTTCCGGTGTTCGCTGAGGTCAATACTCTCACATCTAATATTTCAGAGGGTTGTACATTTTTGTTTGTTATGATGTAGTCTATCATAGATTTGTGTCCTCTTGTGTTTTCAAAGGTGTATTTGTGCTGGGGTTTGTGAGGGTAAAAGGTATTGTTTATTCTTAGTTCGTTTTCGGCACAGAGATGTATAAGTTGTTGGCCGTTTTCGTTGATGATTTCTTCGTTGAATCTATTCTTTATTCCCTGTATGATCTCATTACCCACTCTTGCATTTAAGTCACCAAGTATGATAATCTTGTCTTTCTTTGATATTCGGTCAAGTGTGTTTTGCAATTCGTAGTAGAAGTTGTCCTTTTCTTCCTGGGATTTACTCATATCGGGGGCATATACGCTTATAATATGTGTTGCTTTCTTTTCCTTAAGAGCGAGTGTTGTTTGCAGTATCCTATCATTAATGTATATGATGTCCTTTATATTTCTTTCAAAGCATTCGTGAATGAATATGCCAAGTCCTGATGTTGCTCTTTCGTTTTTGTCTTTACCGCTGTATATCAGAATGTAGTCGGTGAGTTTTGTATTTCCTTTGCCTTTCTTTTTGGTCTCCGACAATGAGCAGATGTCTATTTTATGTTTCCTCAGTTCTATCAGGATTTCCTGGTCTTTATTGTAGAGCGATGTTATGTTCCAGGTTGCGATTCGAAGTTGTTTCTGTTTCCGTTTCCAAGTTCGTTTTTTCCATTGTCTCGCCAAGTCGTCTTCGTTGTGATCCGTCCTATCCTAGGCTGCATTTGAAGTTCTGTGAGCATTGAGATTCTTTTACCACAGGTAGGTTGCTAGCCTCGCCTGTGTACCCTCCTCTTTTATCCGGGCTTGGGACCGGCAACCTGATCACTGGGCTACTCAATCCACCCAGGAACCATGCGGATTTTAAGTTTTGTTATTAGTTGGCCATGACGGCAAGGCGTGACGAAAATAAAACGATTGAATCCTACAGAATTGTCACTATTTCTTGCCATTTGACATTCATTAATAATACTCATACCGGGGCGATTAAATTACACGTACGAAGATTAGGCGATACATTCGCGATCCGATATCCACAGAAACAGAAAACAACATTACCTACTGTTCATAGGATTATAGAAAACTTCAAGAACTTTGGATCCATAAAACCAAAAAGAAAATTTGACTTTTGACGATTTTTTAAATAAGATTTTTATTCTTCTTTTTTGACCACTCTGTACTAATAATTTTCAAGATATCATAAAAAGACTACTAAAGTCGATCTTCGTCTTCAAGAAAACTAACCCAAATTAAATAATAAAGCCTTTCTTATAGGAAAAATTTATAGTTATGTTTTGGTCCGCAAACGTCATTTTTGACATAAAAATTTAAATATATCCAAAGTATAGAATTTTACATAGAAATCAAAAATGCAATAATATACAGGAAGTTCCATTTAAAATAAGCAAATTGATATCTACTTTCAATATAACTGGAAGTGTCGCCATCTTGAAAATATTTTAGCCGGTTGTCTCCATGCACGTTAGTATACTGTCAAATTTTCAGATTTTTCTGAATTATAGTTTTCCCACAATCAAACGATAAAATTCCCGTTATAACCGCATATTGAGAATATCCTGACGGGACTAATGAAGAAGTCTTGATAAGGATAAATAAATAATTAGAACTACTAACAACATTCGAAAAAAAAAGCAACTTATCTTGCTGACATTTAACGAAATAATAAATATAGCTTATTACAAGTCAACAGAGAGAAGGTAGAAAAAGGCAATCCCAGGCAGAATAGTTAATGAAACCACTAAGAACACTATGTCTTATTTTTCTCATCTTTGTTGGGAAAAAATCCTTTTTTCAGAACATCATACCCAAAGCAGCACGCTGCTTATATTTTTTATAGTGCGCTTTTATAAACAGAAAGAGTATAAAATCAAACAAACCTTAAATCAATAGAAAACAACAACAACAACAACAACAGCCAACATCAAAAACTTTCAATGCACGTTAGTTATTTTTAAGTCTACTGCATGTGACATCACAGAGCTAGTTAAAGTGCACTTATAATTTTGTTACGACGCTGAAAGGATGACATTAAAGCAACTTAAATAACCTGTCAATCAAAGTCAGGAAACGTGAGCCAAAGAAACTTTATGTCTCGGCAAAATCCGATGTTTTAATGACATGTCCATCGCACGTGACGGTTCGTCGATAGAAAAGTCCCGGAACACACACGTCGAGTCCGGTCGACGGAGTAAAAGTAAAAAGTTTGCTTTAAAAAGTTCTACTTTGACGCAGTATATGAAATTATAATGGGAGGGTGACAAAATGGTTTTAAGAGGTCAGTTATGGAAAATTAGAAAAAGACAATTATTTCTTATATTTTATTGAGAGTATTAAGAATTTTACTTTTTGCACTCTGCATTCAGTTTCCAACTTTACGTCTAAATCTGCCCTATGTAGCCCATGTCAAATGGAACTTTTGTTCTTTTGTTGTAGCTGTTACTTTAGGGTCAATTTTATTAACATGGAGTGCAGAAACGAACATTTGCGGCGTATTTTACTTTTTTATCGCCATAAAGGAAAAAAAGCTGCTGAGACTTCCAAAGATATATGTGAAGTTTATGATTTTGATTGCATAACAGAACTCACGTGTCAGAATTGGTTTAAAAAATTCCGTTCTGGCCATTTTTCACTGAAAGGTGACCAAGGTTAGATAGATTTGTGTCAACAATCCATATAATTTTACACATGTGAAAATAAAAATTAAAAGTCCTACAGATTATAATAAGTACACTGACAAACATATGAATTAAAAGATACATCAAACTAATGGTACTCAAAAAACATTAAAATATTAAAATGTGTTTCAATGACACGTCAAGTCTGCATTAATAAAGTCATCGAGCGAATACAAGCTATTTTGCATTAGTATATTTTTAATTTTGCTTTTAAAGATACCAAATGATAGCTCTATGATATTGAAGAAGCGATTCATTCCATGCAGTCAAAGGAGTAATAGTTTTTTTGTTTATAGGCGGGGTTTTCTTTCAATATATTTAAATCTTTATAAGCAAGATGTTAAGTTTAAATTATTTGCATTATTAGCGTGAGAAGCAATCTTGAGTCAGCATTAACTACAACTTATTTTAGAAAATTTACAAAAAATGGGCAAAAAAATCTAAATTATCTCATTGCATAACTTTTATTTGATTTTTGAGATATAACCTCACTTTGGATTTTTTTTTGTCAAAAAATTAAAATTTGACAGATAATGCTACGTGACTACTATTTTTTTGGTAAATTTTTATCTTGATCGAAGCAGAAATTGATGTCAAAATTAAATTTCGAATAAAGCTATTAATAAAAAAACCCATATGATGCGGACTTTACTGGTCACACTGTATATATGTATATATATATATATATATATATATATATATATATATATATATATATATATTTAAGTTTTTAAATTTCTTGGGAGTAAATTCCGTTTTATTAATAAAACTGCATATGTTTTATTTGTTATGAATACCTATTGACGTTTCGGTCACACTTGACCTTCTTCAGAATGATTTTTTATAACTATAACAGAAAAAATTTTTTTGCTATATTATAACATAAAATTAATAAGTTAAGTTTAAAACATACCTACAAAATACTACAAAAACCTTGCTTTTTGTGTCGCATCTTTATTTAAACTGAATTTTATTTTATGGGTTCTGGTGGTCAAAAATCATTCTGAAGAAGGTCAAGTGTAACCGAAACGTCAATAGGTATGCATAACAAATAAAACATATGTAGTTCATAAAACGGATTTTACACCAAAGAAAATCAAAAACTTAAAAATATATACAAATTGACGTTTCCCCCTTTATTTAAGGCATTTTCAAATTTTTAAAAATATTTTCTATATAACTAAAAATATTCCTGCAAGAACATATCTACAATTTTAAAAAAACTATTCAAATTTTTAAAAAAGCTGTCAGAAAAAATAAAACACATTTTAAAAAAGCATGACATTATCGTATGCTACAGATCTCATAATAAATTAAATGCACTATTCACTAATTTAACAAATACAACTCCTCTCATGAATAAATCAAATGTAGTATATTCGATCCCTTGCACAAATTGCCAATTACTAAAAAACAGGTGGAATGGCCTTAAATACACTAAAAACACCTCAACAGTGCTAAACAATCATACAGAGGACGAAAAACATACCTTTGATTACAGCAGTACCATAATTAAGAACAAAGATATGAATTACTAAAAATTACAGATAAAAGAAATGACAGAAATTAAAAAAGATTAAAACACTGTTAACCACAGAACGGACATAGGAAATTTGAGCCACATCTACACTAGCCTGATTTAAACAAAAATATTAAGTATTTGATCCTGTTAATAAACATCAAAAATTGAATATCCTCTTAAGTATAAAATTAAATGTATGCGTTTATTCGGTTTTTTTGGTGCATTGTAAAATATAAAAAATAAAACACATTCGCATTCCATGTGTCCTCAGTACATAAATAGACGACGTAAAAGTCGCACTCAATAATTTATTAATAAACAAAATATTTCAGGTGGTAAAAATGAGTATATTTTAAAAATGTTTTAAAATTTGAATAGTGTTAAAAGTCTTGTTCGTTTTTTAAATTGTGGAAATGTTCATATATGAATTTTTTAAAATTATATAAAATATATTTTTTAGGATGGAAAATGAATAAAAAACAAAAAATTTTTGAAAATTCCTTAAATCGAGGCGGAAAGTCAAATTGTTTTAGATTTTTTTGTTGGATAAAGAAAACTAAACTCAAGAAAAAATAAAATAAAAATAAAAAAGGATATATATATATATATATATATATATATATATATATATATATATATATATATATATATATATATATATATATATATATATATATATATACAGGGTGATTAAAAAATCGATCACGAAACTTAAGGGGGTGATTCTACTTGACAAAATAAGGGTAGAGCTTCATATAATTTTTTTTCAAAATGTCATTCGTTTTCGAGTTACAAGCCGTCCAAGTTCAAGTTTTTATTTTTTGTTTTTTGAATTACTCGCTTACAGGAAAACCGATTTGACTAATATTTGAAAGATAGGCTAAGTCTTCTACGCTTCATCATTTTACTAACAATTCACATTGATTGTTTGCCGCTAGAGGGCACTTTACCTACATTGAAAATTGTTTTTTTGTCATAATTTTTTAGTGTTGACAGCTACAGTAGTTTTTGACATAATTTCTGAAAGACTGATGCCAGGCCTTTAAAAAAGGTGCTCTTTATTTACATCGCTAAACCCAACGGTTTAGACGTAAATCACCCTTAAAAATTAAGTGGTAAATTTACTTTTCTCATTTCATTACCACCAGCTACCAGGTAAATAGCTATCAAAGTATGCTAAAGCTGTCAGTATAACATCAAATAAATTCGCTTTTTAAACTATTTAATTTATAATCTTAAAATAACTAATAATGGCTAATCACCAATATTCAAATATCGAATATTGTGATATCCATTTTTGTTATGGAAAAGCAAATGGTAATGCAGAGTTGGCAAGAAGTTATTATATGGAGAGTTATCCGGAAAGAAATATCCCTCATGCTCAAACATTTTCCAGTGTGCACAGGAGGCTTGCGGAATGTGGTTCCTTTAAAAGTTATAATGGAAATAGGGGAAGACCTAGAACTGCTAGAAACGTGCAACAAGAAGAAAGAGTGCTTGAAATTATTGAAGATAATCCAGGTATTAGTACTAGAAAAATTGGGAATGAAGTGCGGCTCTGTCAGGCTAGTTCATGGAGGATACTAAGAGAAGAACAACTCTACCCGTTTCATTCAAAAAAGGTGCAGGCTCTTTATGACGATGATCGGCCGAGACGGTTGGAAATGTGCAATCAGATCCTAGCTAAGTATGAACACGATAATCGATTAATTGGCGTCATATTATTCACTGACGAAGCTGGTTTCACTCGTGATGGCATAACAAATCTACACAACATCCACACATATGCTTACGAGAACCCAAACAATGTGGTAGAAACGAAACATCAGCGTAGATTTTCACTAAATGTGTGGGCAGGGATAATAGGAGATTACCTTATTGGTCCTCATTTCTTTGATGGCCCATTAACTGGTGACGTATACTTAGATTTTATCCAAAATCGTCTCCCATTGTATCTGGAAGATGTGCCATTGGAAGTAAGGGCCAACATGTGGATCCTCCAAGACGGAGCTCCGCCCCACTTTAGTATACGTGTCCGATAGTATTTGAATGCAACGTATCCTGAGCGATGGATAGGACGAAGTGGACCATTGGCATGGGCAGCGAGGTCACCAGACCTTAATCCTATGGATTTTTTCTTTTGGGGTCATTTGAAACAATTGGTGTACGATATTCCAGTAATCAACGTCGAGGATCTTCGCTTCAGGATAATCGAAAAGTGCCAAATTATTAAAGAAACACCAGGAATTTTTCATCGAGTTAGGCGACATTTTTTGAAGAGTGTTAGGAAATGTATGGAAGAAAATGGGGGACATTTTGAGAATCTTTTTTAGTTTGTTTAGTACTGTTTCATTAATTTTTATCAATTAAATGTATATCGCAATAATCCATAATATGAATATTTACTGATTAGCCATTATTAGTTATTTTAAGATTATAAATTAAATAGTTTAAAAAGCGAATTTATTTGATGTTAAACTGACAGCTCTAGCATACTTTGATAGCTATTTACCTGGTAGCTGGTGGTAATGAAATGAGAAAAGTAAATTTACCACTTAATTTTTAAGGGTGATTTACGTCTAAACCGTTGGGTTTAGCGATGTAAATAAAGAGCACCTTTTTTAAAGGCCTGGCATCAGTCTTTCAGAAATTATGCCAAAAACTACTGTAGCTGTCAACACTAAAAAATTATGACAAAAAAAAACAATTTTCAATGTAGGTAAAGTGCCCTCTAGCGGCAAACAATCAATGTGAATTGTTAGTAAAATGATGAAGCGCAGAAGACTTAGCCTATCTTTCAAATATTAGTCAAATCGGTTTTCCTGTAAGCGAGTAATTCAAAAAACAAAAAATAAAAACTTCAACTTGGACGGCTTGTAACTCGAAAACGAATGACATTTTGAAAAGAAATTATATGAAGCTCTACCCTTATTTTGTCAAGTAGAATCACCCCCTTAAGTTTCGTGATCGATTTTTGAATCACCCTGTATATGGTTCCGGACGGCCGATCTTCGAACTCACACTGTATTATTGAATACACTTTGTTATTTTGAAAGCTTTTTATTGTCAACCTTAATTGTGACACTTGTCAAATTAATTCAAGTTGCGTCGACGATCTCTAAAAATATACTGACTCAGAAAGCCGATTTGGACCCTTTATATACCTTTTTGGTCGATACCGGAAGATTCCCTAATTCTCTAGAAGGATTTCCATACTACATGGGGTAATGAAAATAAGAAAAAGGAATAATCTGGCGATTTCTAGACCTTCAATCATAGGCGTTCCATGTTAAAAATAAGGAAATCGAATTCTCTAAAAAGTTCCAGACCTTCTTTCATAGTCGTCTCCTGAGGAAATTAACAAAGGTAAAATACCTAAAACCCTACAAACTAAGAACACAAACTAATACTATGAAATGTACTACGCTATAAAGTTCGTAACATTGCCCCCTTCCAAGCCTTGATAGTCCCGATCAACCTTCTTGAACTTGATAATGGGCCAATCTATCCAGATGCACGACTGTCATCTTCGCATGAGGGCTTTTCCGAATTCAGTATGTTAGGTCGTTTAGTCGGGTCACTATATTGCACAGACCTTTCCATGACTTTTGAAGCTTTAGTAAACGCCCTTTGGTTCCGGATTGTACAACGACAATTTCACCAACCATAAGTCCACCAGTCTCGATCTTTGTTCTGTCGTTTTCTATTTGTAGTCCTCTCTGTACCTTTCCAAGAATAGCCTGGAAGACGTTCTTCTTCCGGGGTCTTTTTCACCGTCGCGGTCCCTCTTAACGTACCTTCTCGAGGATGATCTGTAGAATGTTCTTCCTCCTTAGCCCCATTCGCGGTCACGGTCCCTCTCGTCACGTTTTCCTCGGTCGCCGCGAGTACTCTTTCTATGTCTTCCGGAATGGTCCTTTTTTCTATCGTCTCCACCAACAGTTATTTCCGGGCAATCTCTGTAAAAGTGACCCTTGTCTCCGCACTGGTAACAACGCATGGTATTCGAATGGTACCGGCGATCCTGACCCCTTCTTCTCGGTCTGGCATAAGTTACTCTAATGCGATAACCGCATACTTCAACTCCATCGCAAGCCTTGACAACAACTACAGCATCTCTTTTATCTTTGTAAACAGCAAATCCAAAACAGGGAATACTATTACTTAACCAGACTTCCTTAAGTTCACCATAAGGAGCAAAGACTTTCTCCAAGTCGCTTCTTCGTCACCTATATGAAGCCGATAGCCATCAGGGCCTCTATCAGAAATAGTATTATGAGTACACTGGCTTTGTAGGTGCCCGTCTTGGCTACACTTCCAACAACGAATTCTATTTCCGCTACGAAAGGTTGTATTTTAGTTATCTTGTGTTTTTCCTTAATTCAAAAATTCTAGTAACTACTCTATAAGCCTCATGAAAGTTTTCTCGTTGATCTTGCGATAATCCCGGGAAACATTGACTCTTCCTATGATTCGTTCTTGGTTCCTTGATGTTTGTTTGGCTATCTCAAACTGAAGGGCATAAGCAAGAGCCTCGGAAGTTCTTTTCAGTCTAGCCATTCTTAATGTATGACTTGTTTCTGGGTCGCGTAAACCTTCAATAAAACTATCCACTGTTGACTCTTGCTTTATTTCTTCTGGGTATGTTGGGTAGGTCAAATTTATTTACCTCATTATATCCGCCTCATATTCTTGACGACTTTCGTTGTATTTTTATCTTCTTCCTTGGAGTTGGGCTTGATAAACTTCTTGGAGGTGGGTTTCCCCATAGCGCATCTCCAGAAAAGTAACAACGAACTCGTAATCATTCTGTTTTTCTTTAGGAATGTTACATAGAACCTCCATAGCTTTACCTTGTAGTGCTAGAACAAGAGCACGTGCCTTTTCCGGTAAACTCCAGTTATTGCCGGTGGCGGCGGCTTCGAACTGACGGACATAGGTAAGCCAAGGTACCTTGCCGTCGAATGTAGGTCGCTTCATCACACTAGTTGCAGGAACACCATCTACCTTTATTACACCTGTACTGGCTATCTTTTCGTTATTGCTGCACCTGTTTGTGGATTCCTGTCATCTCACGTTGTACTTTGCTAAGTACGTTTTCTCTAATTTGTAGATGTAATTGTTGCATCTGTTTCTGGATTCCCGTCACTTCGCCATGTACGTCTTCTTTAATTTTGCTAATCTTCTGTTCCATGTGCTTCATGTCATCTTGATTTTTTTAAGTTCCTGTCTCATGTCCTTCAGGCTTGTTTTTAGTTCTTGTTTTATATCATCTTGGCTTGTCTTTAATTCTTGTTTCATATCGTCTATATTTTTTGTCATACCTTCTTGGCTTGTCTTTAATTCTTGTTTCATATTATCTTGATTTTTTGTCATATCTTTTTTCAATTCTTGTTCCATCTCTTCTTGGCTAGTTTTCATGTGTTGAATCATCATCAGTATTTGATTTAAACTAGCTTGAAGTTGTTCTTCTATTTTTGCTTTCTGGTTTCTGGTTTCCTATGGCATACAATTTCAATTTACTTTTTTCCTTCTTTTTTTAATTTTCCAACCTCAACTAACCTCTTCTGGATTTGATCCACTTCCGACACCAATTTGTTCCGGAGGGTCGATCTTCGTATTCACACTGTATTATTGAATACACTCTGTTATTTTGAAAGCTTTTTATTGTCAACCTGAATTGTGACGCTTGTCAAATTAATTCAAGTTGCGTCGACGAACTCTCAAAATATACTGACTTAGAAAGCAGATCTGGACCCTGTATATACCCTTTTGGTCGATACCGGAAGATTCCCTAATTCTCTAGAAGGATTTCCATCCTACATGGGGTAATGAAAATAAGAAAAAGGAATAATCCGGCGATTTCTAGACCTTCCATGTTAAAAATAAGGAATCGAATTCTCTAAAAGCCTACAAACTACGAACACAAATTAATATTATGAAATATATTACGCTATAAAGTTCGTAACAATATATATATATATATATATATATATATATATATATATATATATATATATATATATATATATATATATAGTACAGTTTTTTTTCTTCTTACAAAATTATACATGAGGATGAAAAACTTTAACGATAATGCTCTGTAAAAATGTAAAAAAGATAGAATTTTAAGCTCACTTCGACTCTTGTTGTTTAAATATTAAATTCATCGCCATGTTCTGATTGATGAAAATGAATACGGAAGTAGATCGGCCCATCTGAAGCCGGAAATTCCTTGAGAGACCTTGCACTAATACATTCCTCGACGATACGATATCCTGGTGCATCGGTTGTGGCATTATGCCAGACGAAATGAAACTCTGGCAACCGTTTCGTATTTTTATTATTAGACAATTCGCCGCTTCTTTATTACGCAAAATTTACATAGACGGAAAGTTGGACCGAACCGGAGGGCACCGTTAAAACGCAAAACCGACAAAGTTGCAGGCTCGCTCAGTCGAAATGGCACATTCGCGATTTTCGCTCAAGTTGCTCTATGCGAAAAGTTTGATATTGCTGAATATATCGGTTGATGGGGTTAAGTATTATTTAAAACATGAATGGAGCAAAGTTTTTACTAAAATATTGATATTATATAGTTTTAAATTTACATGGTGTGTTGCAGTGAGTTTCTATTAAAACTTTATTGAAGACAGATTATTTTTTTCCTTTTATTAAAAGAAAATTTCCATCCATAATTCCATGAAAAGCAGTGAATTTTTTTCTGGAGTCAAGTCTGCGGTATATCTGTTTAACTTTTTTTATAGGTACCCTTTTTTTCCTTTCTTTCAAGAATACTTATATATTTGTTTGAAGGTTGTAGACAATGTTGAAAATTGACTAAAATGTGATTGTTGGACTTACATTGTCTTTATTTTTTTATTTTTACGTTTCGATTAGGTTGTATCTCTAATCGTTATCAAGTATGAACTGAATGTTTTGTCTTAAGATTACGAGCTTATATGGGGACTGTGTTCACTGGAGCGCAAAGTTTCGCTTCACTGTACAAGGTGGTTCTCACCTGGATGAAGTAGGTTTGTGCCTTTTCGGTGAAATTAACAAAGAAACTATATTTATTGTTTGATACAGTTTATTTTTACGCATATTTTAAAAATATTTCGGACTTTACAGGGTGAGCCAAAAAACTAGGACAGCATAAAGTTGGATTTTTTTAAATAGAACACCCTATATACGAATCGTATTTTCGATTTAGCTTATAATTTTAAATCTTTTTTATTAAGGGTTTACTATAACAAAACTTTATAGTTTCTGAGATAATTAAGTTTAAAGAAAAAAAGTCACATTTTCAAGCATCAATTCAATCCTAAATAACGTTTTCAATTTTGTGACAAATATATTCAAATTTGGAATTTAGGAAGGCCAAGGACAAGTTAACATAATTTTTACCTAATATTTGCAATAAAAGCTACAGGGTGTTGAACACATCGGCTCAAATTTGAACAAGTTTAAATGAATAAATATCTTTTTTTTTAAATGGTACACCCTGTATATTTTCATGTTATTTAATAGAGTAATAAAAACCCTAAAAGTTTTGTTCAATATATCCTATACCTATTTATAATAGTTTTTGAGATATTTCAGTTTTTCTTATTTTCCATACTTTTTTACAGAAATAGTCTTCATTATCATAGTAGCCATGTAAAATAATAAAAAGAAACTACAGAAACAAACAGAATGTGGTTAAATATAATGAAATACATTATTTGTTATATTACAACGGCAATAGTTTAATTAAACATAATGTGAAAAAATTAACACAACAATAACGACAAGGCAAATACATATTTACTTTTATACTAAATTGAAACAAAAAAATTACCTATTAAATACTGAGATTAATTATTTCTTTTTAATAAGTGTTCGAATAAACGACCCTCTTGTGCAATGCACAAATTTAGTCTTTTTTGCAGATTTTCTCGGACCCTGGGCAAAATTAGTGGCGTTATTGTTCTACAGGTATCCCTATCCTGTTTCGCATATCTTCCACTTTTGTTGGTGGATTAACATACACCTTATTTTTAATATAACCCCATAGGAAGAAATCTAATGGGGTGATGTCGCAAGACCTTGGTGGCCACTCAATGAAACCCCCACGTCCAATCCATTTTTGCGGATATCGTTGGTCCAAAAACGCACGAACTTCACGATGGTAATGCGGAGGCGCACCATCGTGCTGGAACCACATACTGTTGAGCTCATCCCTATCGAGACCTTGAAGCAGTTGGGGTAGTTCTTCTTGTAGAAAGTTCAAGTAACTAGGGCCATTTAGTGGTTCATTAAAAAAGTGGAGTCCAATAATTCCATTATGATGAATACCATACCAAACATTTAATGACCAGTGGTTTTGATGTTGCACCTCTCTAATCCAAAATGGGTTTTCTGTGGCATAATAATGCATGTTGCGTCTATTTACGGCACCGTTACTTCTAAAAGTAGCTTCATCACTAAACATTACCTTGCATAATAAATTTGGATTTAATTGAATCTCCACATTTATTGTACGACAAAAGTTTACACGGCTTTCAAAATCCTGTCCATGCAATTCTTGGTGTAATTCCATGTGATATGGATGATACCTATATTTCTTGGTAGTACGATTAGCGGTGGATTGTGATGTTTCACATAATGCTGCTAACTGACGGCTACCAATATAAGGATTTTCCTGAACATTTAACAATACTTGTAGTTCTTTTTCTTCATTAGTTACTGGTTTGTTGACCACTTTACGTTTTGGATAATCAACAGTACCAGAAGAATCAAATCTTTGCATTAAGTTTTGAAAAGTATGGGTATTAGGCTGGCGTCGATCAGGATACTTCATTTTGTAAATTCTTTGAGCAAGAAGGCAATTTTTTTGAGCCTCTCCTGTTGTATACACCATATCTATTAACTCATTCTTTGGAAAATTCATTTTACAATATAAGATGAATGCAAAAAAAACCAAACTACACTACATAAAAACCAAAAGAAGCGATTGCGGTTATAAATTTGACACACAGAAAAATGTTCTTTTACATTATTTTTGCCATGTCTACTATGATAATGAAGACTATTTCAGTAAAAAAGTATGGAAAATAAGAAAAACTGAAATATCTCAAAAACTATTATAAATAGGTATAGGATATATTGAACAAAACTTTTAGGGGTTTTATTACTCTATTAAATAACATGAAAATATACAGAGTGTACCATTAAAAAAAAATATTTATTCATTTAAACTTGTTCAAATTTGAGCCGATGTGTTCAACACCCTGTAGCTTTTATCGCAAATATTAGGTAAAAATTATGTTAACTTGTCCTTGGCCTTGCTAAATTCCAAATTTGAATATATTTGTCACAAAATTGAAAACGTTATTTAGGATTGAATTGATGCTTGAAAATGTGACTTTTTTTCTTTAAACTTAATTATCTCAGAAACTATAAAGTTTTGTTATAGTAAACCCTTAATAAAAAAGATTTAAAATTATAAGCTAAATCGAAAATACGATTCGTATATAGGGTGTTCTATTTAAAAAAATACAACTTTATGCTGTCCTAGTTTTTTGGCTCACCCTGTAGAGTCCTAAATATTTTCAAAATCTGCTTAAAAATAAACTGTATCAAACAATAAATATAGTTTCTTTGTTAATTTCACCGAAAAGGCACAAACCTACTTCATCCAATCGTTGACTCACCCTGTACATTACTAATCTCGAGTATAAGTTATTTATAAATTTAAAACTCTTACATAAATTCCTAGTTGATGACCAGAAACCTTTAAATTCTGTTAACGGAGATCCTTGTTTTGTCCTTTTTAACGCTTGCAGTCACATGACGTAAAAAAATCGACATCGTAAAAAGTTCAGGACTATTGCTGCCGTTTTGTGTTTGATCCTTGCTAGTTCAATCACATGTCTACATCTAAAACAATTCCGACATATTTAAAAGCAAAGCTGCAGTTTAACCTAAACATTAGATATAAATTCTTAACAGTACCAAGGACACAAGACTGCTATTTTTGGGAATGCTTCTCACATCAGGTGAATTTACTCTACAATAGTTATCCTGATGAGTTTAACTTAAATCTTTTAAAAGAAAATATAGAGATGCTTCTTCACAATCAGTAGCAGTAACAATCCTTGGCAAATTACTTACGTGGCAGTCTTCACATTTTTAAATTCAGCAGGGCAAAAGTTACTGTTTATTGCGAAGAAATTGGCCTCCATAAAACAATCAATTCTCGGCAAATTCAAATTATTTGCCTTAATAAATCTACTTTCCATCATGAGAAAATTTCCTAAAATCGTTTTCAAAGGAAAAAGTAAACAAATTTCGAATAAATTACAAGAAAATGACTAAAAAATATTAACTAGGCAACGTAGACCTGGACAGTAAGCATGAAGGTGACACAAAACCAAAAAACTTATATGTCAAGTTTGTGACAGCGATGACGTTGGCTGTATTGTCCCTTGACTCGAAGGAGATTTCATTACATTTTTATTATTAAATAAAAATAAAATTCCTTAAAAACAAAGAAAAATATTATGTTTTTTTAGGATTTCTATTGTGGAAACTACCGTTTCGCGGCAAAATTATATTTTTATTTGAATACAGTCAACATTCCAATTAAATGTGAACTTTGCCTTTACATGCATATCACGCACATTATCCGCCTGGCTAATTTTTCCTGTACTAAAACGACATCCACACAGAATCTCGACTTACGGTTTAGTTCGCGCCCAAGCGAAGGAACACAAGATGAGGCCAAGATGCGTCTGGACGTGACAGTTTGTCACGTAAGACGCGGAGCATACATAAAATGGGCTTTAGACGGGAAATTCTACAGAAACATGTCTGTGGATGACTGGTCAGGAATGACTGTCATCTTATTTTGCGTCGTGGATTTGTTTGGAGATAATACAGGATGTTTTAATGTATTTAACGAAATTATTCTAAAAAATTTATATAGAGTAATATTAAGGGACTGATGGTGACTTAATGTGATGTAAGTCATTAGTAATTTTTGAAACTTATTGTAGTTTACAAATAATATAGATATTATTCTTCTTTAGGTGCCGTCTTCGTTCCGAAGGTTGGCGATCATCAGAGCTATACGTATTTTCGAGACTGCTGACCTAAACAGCTGGTTATTGCTGCAATTATACCATTCTCTTAGATTTTTTAACCAAGAGTTTCGTCTTCTTCCTACAGATCTCTTTCCCATAATTTTTCCCTGCATAATAGTTCTCAGTAGTTGATATCTTTCTCCTCTCGTAACGTGTCCAAGGTATTGCAATTTTCGTTTTTTAATTGTAAGTATGACCTCCTTTTCTTTATTCATTCTCCTCAGTACTTCAGCGTTTGTGATTTTCTCCATCCATGATATTCTTAACATTCTGCGGTACATCCACAATTCAAAGGTTTCCAACTTGTTAATATCGATCTTTTTAAGCGTCCATGCCTCCATTCCATAAAACAAAACTGACAGTACGTAACATCTTGCCAGACGAACCTTTAATTCAAGACTCAGGTCTCTGCCACAGAACACTCTCTTCATTTTCGTGAATACGGCTCTTGCTTTCTCTATCCGGATTTTGATTTCTTCAGAGCTATCGTTGTTTTCATTGATGACGGTGCCTAAATAGTTGTATTTTCTGACGTGTTCTATATTTTGACCCAGTATGCGTATATCTGGGACATTTTGGGTTGATTTGGATATTATCATGCATTTTGTTTTTCTTATGTTTAGTGACAGTCCATATTCTTCACTGACTGTTGCTACTCTATTGACTAAGGTCTGGAGATCCTCGAGTGTTTCTGCGATAAGTACTGTGTCATCGGCGTATCTGAGGTTGTTTATTAAAATTCCATTTATTTTAATACCTAGATATTATTACACTTTACCAAATATTGTAATTCTTGCTCAACATGATCTTCTTACAGGAAAGTTATTGCGTCATTCGAATTACATTTTTCCCAATGTTGACGAGGAAAAAATGTAGTAACAATCTCTCTCTAAGTTCTGATATTTTAACTGAGGCCTTTTTGGTTGAAAAAATATATAACATGGGAATAAGAGGGACCATTTTGGAATGGATTGATTCTTATTTAAGCAACAGGACAATGGTGATGAAATGTGGTGATCTACTGTCTGAAGTAAGACTAGTGAAGCTTAGTCTACCTCATGTATTAGTACTTGATACATTCTTGTTTGTATTGTATGTTAACGTTCTACCGTACAATATTAGAAATAGGCATGTTACAACGATTGTTGCTGCGGGTGATACTTCTGATGTGTGATGAGATAGAAATGGTTTAATACTCAATATTGATAAAATTATGTACACGAGTTAATCATGATGATTTTGGAGAAACGTTCAATATTACTCTTTCTAGTAGGGTTAAGTTTTTTGTTACTCGCCATAAACATAAAAGTAAATATATAGGCTGCGAATCCTCTAGAAGAATGTTGACTCACGCTTAGAAAGAGACAGAGTGTTTTCGATAAGTGGTACTTCTCTTTTTCATGGCAGTCAGGTGAGAGGGGCATCCACTGACGTTTGGGATATCGTGCGTAACTCCGCATATAAAAAAGAGGTACATTGGAAACGCCCTGTCTCTTTCTAAGCGTAAGTCAACGTTAATACAAAAACATTGTGATTAATTTTTAACCGACTTCTAAAAGAAGGAGGTTCTCAATTCGTCGACTATGTATGTTTTTTTATGTATGTACACCGATTACTCCGGAACGGCAGCACCGGTTCGAATGAAAGTTTTTACGTTATGTTCAGGAAGTTGCTGCGGTGGTTCCATATTTTTTTGGACGAAATTGGTGCAGTAATATCCAAGATGGCGCTGACAATATGGCGGCCAAAGAAAATAATTTTATTGGATTTTCTCCAAAATTGGTATGGGGGAATTTTTGGGGTCGTACACAACGAATCTGAAATTATTTAATAAAAAAAAAGTATGGCATATCCAATATGGCGGATAAAATATTAATTTTGTCCGATTTTTTTTCAATATTTATAGAGGGGAGTTTTTGGGATCACACATTACGAATCTGAAATTAATATATATATATATATATATATATATATATATATATATATATATATATATATATATATATATATATATATATATATATATATATATATATATATATATATATATATATATATATATAATCTGAATTAAATATGGCGGATCCAATATGGCAGATTAAACATTCTACATCTCCCAATTTTGTCTAAAATCAGTATTGGAGTATTTTTGTTAGTGTTAATTATGAATTTAAAATATTTTTTGAAAAAAATTAATCTGGCAGATTCAATGTGGGGTCCTAAAAATTTTGCATTTGTCGATTTTCTCCCAAACTGATATAGAGGGTTTTTGAGGGTGTAAATTATGAATTTAGAGGTATTTTTTCAAAATTCAATATGGCGAATCCAATGTAGCGGACTAAAAATTTTACATTTGTCGATTTTGTTCAAAGGTGGGTCTGAATCGTTTTTGAGTATGTGAATAGCAAATATAAGTCTGGAAATTTTAAATTACCGGATTTCATCTAAAATTGGTACATACATGGCGATTAACAGCTATTTACTCGAAACTGGTAAGTGCTAAGGCTAAACTTAAGACATATTCTTGTTCAGCAGATCAAAACACAACAGGAAATATACTCAAACCCATATAGAACACCTCAGCTTTGAATTATATCAACAGGAGCATTAATTTTGCGTCATTAGCAGCAATACATGACGATTAACAGCTATCTACTTCAACGTTCTAAGGAACAGGGCTAAACTAATAACATATTTTTGTTATTCAAATCAAAATACATGATGGAGATATACTCAGGTCCCTATAAGAACCTCAAAACTTGATAAAATCAACTGCTTTACTCAAAAAATTACGGTTTTCATCAGCTTTTTCAGTCTTTTGACATTTTGAGGATAATCCGATTGAATTCGATAATTTTGCCACATGCCATTCGAAAGCTGATGTGTTTCTGTAAATTATAAGATTAAAAGGAGCTTCGAAGGGTTTAAACTTAGATTAGATTAAGACTTAAAATATTTTTTTTGAAATTCAATAGGGCGAATGCAATATGGTGGGTTGAAAATTTTATCTTATTCGCATTTTTTCAGATTTGATATTAGGGGGTTTTCGGGGTCGTATATTACGAATATGAAGTTAATGTTTTACAACTATTAGGTTGATAAGACAATATGAGGGATAGAAAATTTTACATATTCCGATTTTGTCTAAAACTGATATTGTGGGGTTTTTGAGGCGTATACAAACTTAATATGCAGTATGAAATTTATTGAGCTAAGAAATGTACATCTCAGGTTCTTTAAATATTAATATTAGAAGATTTTGGGGCCTATATTACAAATCTAAAATTATTTTGAAATTTAAGATAGTGGATTTGCTATGACAGACTAAATATTTGTTTGACTCAATTTTACTGGTATTCGGAAAAGAATTTTTAGTGGTTCATTTTAGGGTGTTTTACAACTTTGAATAAAATGGGTACTTTTTTGCCACCTTGGAGTCATTGCGAGGTACACTAATCTCGATTAGTACTTAGGTTAAACAATTTATGGATATCATAATGAATTCTAAAACTAAAAATAGAAAAATAAAATTTTTATAAAAAAAATTGAATCGACTTCTAAAACTGTGCTAAGAAGTGAAAAATAACTATACGTTTTTATATAAAATTGAAGTTTTTGAAGTCGGCGCCAAATTATTTGTAAATGAAATAAATAACCACTAATATGTACAAATTATGGTAAGAAAGCAATTACAAATAAAATATTTTTAATCTGTTTATGCGAATCACATTTTGTCAGGTATTAGTTTGGCGCCGACAAAAATTCAATTTCATATAAAAATTTATAGTTATTTTTCACTTTTTAGCGCACTTTTAGAAGTCGGTTCAATTTTTTTATAAAAATTTTATTTATCTTAGTTTTTATGGGAGTTGCAAAGATATCTTTATTTTAAAAAAATAATATTTTCCTGGATATACATACTAAGATGTTTAATGTACATGAGTAGCAATAGTCTATTAATTGGTAGCTTAGGATCCACAAACCTCTACAATACACGCAGACATGATTTTCTACTGATTCTTCATCACAAAACAACATTATTCAAAACTTCGTCTATTTGTAACTGCAGTAAGTTTAATAAGGAGCTTCAAGCTTTGCATGGTGAAAAATTTTTTGAAAGTAGAACATCTTTTTTATTATTAAAGAGCTGTTAATATTTCATAAATCATCCTAATTAGATATTTTGATTTTATATGATACAACTCTATGCATTTTGTTGTTTTATACATATTTTTTAATATCTTAGAACTTCAATAATTAATTTTATTTTTAATATCAACTTATGTATATTTGAGACGTCTGTTTTGTGTAATTTTAATATATTATTAATGGATATGTATTGTATTTGCATGTGTGTTTTTAATGCATATATTTTTTTTCTCTTTTTATTTTAATTTTGTATTATTATTTTATTCTGTTTTATTACTTGAAATTAATTTTTAGCTAGCACTGTAACCTTGTTGCTGATGTTCTTAGTCTAGTAGGCAGATATATTCATATGTAAAAATATGAATTTTAACCCATATTAATTGCTTTTATCGTCTTTGAAGCATTTTAGCATAGAAAACTTCTTACATAATTAAAAAAATAAAGTAAATTAGGATAATTGTGGTGAAATAAGTGAGTGGTTGTGCTTCGCGATTGATTAAAACAACAGTGTCACTAGACACTATAATGAAGCTGAAGTGGAACAAATTGTAGCTTTATATAACTAAGGCTATAAATAAAAATATATTGCACAACGTCTCAGGAGAGGTCAATATATTGCATCGAGTATTTTAAAAAAAATTATCAAGATACCGGTCAAGGGCGCTAAGGATTTACAATTTGATGACCGTTTTTGGAAGAGAGTTGTACTGGTTTCACTTTAATCAAACATCCTGTCTTATGTGAGCCTCAATACATTGTACTAGTTTTAACTCTACACTCATTATTCTATATTTTAATAAGAGAAAAGGTATTCTTTTTCTAAATAAAACACTAAAATACATTTTCATATTCCCAGCATCAAGTTACCCATAAACCCTCAGACAATGACCCCCCGAAGCCCATTTTTTAAATTCAATATAACTTTAAATTTACTAAGAGTTATTTCTCCTTTCTCTTGGATGCAGTCATAATCGTAAAAATCTACGACTATCGTTTTTTATATGCCCATTCAAATAAATTACTGCTCGCCCGGCTTCGTACGGAATAAATTCGAAAACCAACTGCTCTTCCTCATTGTCCCGAAGAAAGTTCTTATGATTAATTAAAACATCTTCATAAATTTGTCGTTATTATGCCAGGGGGACGCCTCCCTCTGCGCTCCTCCCGTTCCCTCGGCCTATAAACAGGATGGTATTAAATTATTTATTTTATATTTTCGTCTTACAATGTTTTTTTTTTTGGAAATTAAAATATGGGTTATAAATGCTTAATCCCGTCCCCTTAGAGAGAGAAGTATTGTATCTTTAAATGTTACCTTCTCGCTCACTCGAAACGCAAATCGGTACACTGGGACAAGCTGTTTATTTTTAACCGACTTCTAAAAGAAGGAGGTTCTCAATTCGTCGAGTTTTTTTTAATGTATGTACAGGGTGAGTCAACGATTGGATGAAGTAGGTTTGTGCCTTTTCGGTGAAATTAACAAAGAAACTATATTTATTGTTTGATACAGTTTATTTTTACGCAGATTTTAAAAATATTTAGGACTCTACAGGGTGAGCCAAAAAACTAGGACAGCATAAAGTTGTATTTTTTTTAAATAGAACACCCTATATACGAATCGTATTTTCGATTTAGCTTATAATTTTAAATCTTTTTTTATTAAGGGTTTACTATAACAAAACTTTATAGTTTCTGAGATAATTAAGTTTAAAGAAAAAAAGTCACATTTTCAAGCATCAATTCAATCCTAAATAACGTTTTCAATTTTGTGACAAATATATTCAAATTTGGAATTTAGCAAGGCAAATATCTTTTTTTTTTAAATGGTACACCCTGTATATTTTCATGTTATTTAATAGAGTAATAAAAACCCTAAAAGTTTTGTTCAATATATCTTATACCTATTTATAATAGTTTTTGAGATATTTCAGTTTTCCTTATTTTCCATACTTTTTTACAGAAATAGTCTTCATTATCATAGTAGCCATGGCAAAAACAATGTAAAAGAACATTTTTCTGTGTTATAATTTATAACCGCAATCGCTTCTTTTGGTTTTTATGTAGTGTAGTTTGTTTTTTTTTGCATTCATCTTATATTGTAAAATGAATTTTCCAAAGAATGAGTTAATAGATATGATTTATACAATAGGAGAGGCTCAAAAAAATTGCCTTCTTGCTCAAAGAATTTACAAAATGAATTATCCTGATCGACGCCAGCCTAATACCCATACTTTTCAAAACTTAATGCAAAGATTTGATTCTTCTGGTACTGTGGACTATCCAAAACGTAAAGTGGTCAACAAACCAGTAACTAATGAAGAAAAAGAACTACAAGTATTGTTAAATGTTCAGGAAAATCCTTATATTGGTAGCCGTCAGTTAGCAGCATTATGTGAAACATCACAATCCACCGCTAATCGTACTACCAAGAAATATAGGTATCATCCATATCACATGGAATTACACCAAGAATTGCATGGACAGGATTTTGAAAGTCGTGTAAACTTTTGTTGTACAATAAATGCGGAGATTCAGTTAAATATGTATTAGCCTTGTCGTTATTGTTGTGTTAATTTTTTCCCATTATGTTTAATTAAACTATTGCCGTTGTAATATAACGAATAATGTATTTCATCATATTTAACCACATTCTGTTTGTTTCTGTAAATTCTTTTTATTATTTCTGTAAAAAATTATGGAAAATAAGAAAAACTGAAATATCTCAAAAACTATTAGTAATAGGTATAGGATATATTGAACAAAACTTTTAGGGTTTTTATTACTCTATTAAATAACATGAAAATATACAGGGTGTACCATTTAAAAAAAAAGATATTTATTCATTTAAACTTGTTCAAATTTGAGCCTATGTGTTCAACACCCTGTAGATTTTATTGCATATATTAAGTAAAAATTATGTTAACTTGTCCTTGGCCTTGCTAAATTCCAAATTTGAATATATTTGTCACAAAATTGAAAACGTTATTTAGGATTGAATTGATGCTTGAAAATGTGACTTTTTTTCTTTAAACTTAATTATCTCAGAAACTATAAAGTTTTGTTATAGTAAACCCTTAATAAAAAAGATTTAAAATTATAAGCTAAATGGAAAATACCGCTGATAAAATGGAGAATAAAAAAACGAATTTTGTCCGATTTTCTCCAAAATTGATATGGAGAAATATTCGGGGTTGTCCACAATGAATCTAAAATTATTTTTCAAAAATTCAATAGGGCGGATTAAAAATTTTACATTTCTCTCTTTTGTGCAAAATTGGTATAGGAGGTTTTTGAGGGTGTAGATTTGACAACATGTGAAAGAAAAACAAGTTATAATGTCAGAATTATTATATTTTATTTCGGTTTTTGACCGTCGATAAATCGAAAATAGTTACATTTAGGTATAGGACATGTAATAGAAAAAATTTTCAGAATTTTACAGGAAGTCAAAAAGTGTACTAAAATTTGACGATCACTATTGAAACAATCAAAGTTGATATAGTACAGCTTCTGTTAAGTCACGTTGTATGATTTAATATATTGGAAAAAAAGCGAAATTTTAAAACAAGTAGTATTTAAGAGTATTTCTAAAAATGTGCATTAGCATTTTTTTATACCCTTTGTCGCATGAAAGGGGACAAAAAGATCATAAGAACTACAAAAGGCCATCAAGAGAACACGGTCTCGTGCGAGTTTTAAATTTCAATTAATCAGGCTCCCGCTGTCGTGTCAACGTTGCAAACTGAATTAGTTCGGTGCTTTAGGATTTAAAATTTTTGAGACAGTAAAAAAAGTTTGCGAGAATTTTTAAGAGGATTAAAAGATAGGATGTATAGGGAAAAAGCGATTATAAAGCTAGCTGTACCCTATAAGGTTATACTTTGTCTACAGAATATTTTTTAATAAGTACTCTCTTTAAAATTGCTTTGAAGTGATAAAAGGGGTAATATTTAGATTTTTACACTCATCTCCAAAATTAACTTATTCAGAGTTGATTTATTTTTATTATTTCATTTTTTTTTGGGATTAGCATCACATTAAAATATGTTTTTCATTATTTTGACATTTTGTTCTTTATTTTGAACATGTTTAAAAATAATTGGGCAAAATTTAAAACGAATTATGAATATAAATATCAACTGTAGCATTTAAATTTACCAGTTTGCATCAATGCTACATATTTTTTAGTATTATGATATAATTTGTATATTTTCACCTGATTAAAGCGTCTAGCCGGTTAAGAGGGTTGAAACTGCCCCCTCGGTAATAAAAAAAATAAAAAAAAAACACCCAGTTGTTCTACGTCAAAAATTATCAACACAAAAAAATTTTTAGCCACTTTTCTTGTCACATAACCTCAAAAAAAAATTAAACGTCTTTTTTCGTTTTTTGACAATATCTTCAGTTCTAATCATCGTAGAAACTTTTTTTTTTTCATTTTGTAGGTTTTTTTATTGCATACAACGAAAATTTTAAAATTCAATAAAATAAAAACTAGGACAATAACAAGGCCGAGAAAAAAATGTTGTTTTTTTAGACGCCAAACTATGTCCATGAATTTTTTCAGATTTTTAAAATGGTGAAACATAGTCAAAATCTCAAAAAACCGCATTTCTAAGCATTTTATCGACTTTTGAAGCATGTAATTTTCTTATAAATCGTCAGTTGTCTTAAAACTATGTACGTATATATATATATATATATATATATATATATATATATATATATATATATATATATATATATATATATATATATATATATATATATATATATATATATATATATATATGTTTATACGGCTTTCACGGTTCCCTCCGTGTGAGATGCATTAGCAGTAGTTATATCCACATTATGCTGTTGTAGTGCTGAAATCACATTCAGCAAACGTACAACTATATGCAACTCCGTATGTAAGTGAAATAAAATGCGAAACGGTGAATGCAAACTTCGCTCCATCATATCCTTTCTGTGTTAGAGGTTGCACAGATAGAATAAATTGTAATAAAACACAATTCATCCTATTCCACCACCATCGAGATGGTGGCCTACCTGTACCACCATACCGAGAAGAAAGTCAAAGCTTACCCTCCCCGCCACAGTGATATGGCAGAGATACATGTTTCGTCTCTCACTAGAGTCATCAAGGTTCAGTGTTGCATGCTTCCTTCCGATCTGTCCTTTGCACAGCCAGGTGCATGTCGGTACCCTGATGAGTCTAGTGAGAGACGAAACATGTATCTCTGCCGTATCACTGTGGCGGGGAGGGTAAGCTTTGACTTTCTACTCGGTATGGTGGTACAGGTAGGCCACCATCTCGATGGTGGCGGAATAGGATGAATTGTGTTTTATTACAATTTATTCTAACTGTGCAACCTCTAACACAGAAAGGATATGATGGAGCGAAGTTTGCATTCACTGTTTCGCATTTTATTTCACATATATATATATATATATATATATATATATATATATATAAACATATAAATATATATATATATATATATATATATATATATATATATATATATATATATATATATATATATATATATGTTTTCCTGTGGAAGTTTGTAGACGTTTCGCCAAAATCTCTTTTGGCATTATCTGTGCTTGGTGGTTGTAGATCAACTAAAAGAAATTCAACGTGCAGCGTGCCTTATACGCGGTCGCAAATAGTAACGGTTGGTTAGTTGATCCAGTGCTTTATCCATCGGTATACTCGGATACAGGTATTTTACGTCGAAGCTTGCAATGATGTCGTCCTTGTCAATTCTTATCAGATCGCGCAAAGAGAGGATTTCTCAACTCATATCATGGATCTCACCAGACACAGTCTTAAAAAGGCATATTTTCTGTTTGATGGTCAGATATACAGGCAAATAGATGGCGCTGCCGTGGGCTCTTCACTATCTCCTGCTGTGGCGAATCTATTCATGACCTATTTCGAAAAGAAAGGTCTTGAAAAATTTCACCTCAAACCCAAATTCTGGTGTCGCTACGTTGATTATGTATTTGTAATATGGCCTCATGACAAGCAACAGCTCAACTGCTTCCTTGAGTTTCTTAATTCTATCCATACAAAGATACAGTTTACTCTGGAACTTGAGGAAAATAATCAGCTTCCGTTTCTAGACGTCCTCGTGACCAAAACAATGGATGAAGATCTGCGACACAGAGTATATCGAAAACCAATACACACGGACAGATACCTCAATGTTGATTCTCACCATCACCCTTTACAAATGCAGGGCGTAGCCAATACCCTAATATCAAGATCTCTTCGCCTAACTGATGACCAAGGTAAAGAAAAGGAACTATCACACTTTAAAAGGGCCCTCCAACAAAACAGCTACAAGACGCTAACCATAAATAAGGCAATAAAATTACAACAAAAACCAAAGAAACAAGGCCACCTGCCGAGGATAGACAAATCGCCATACTTCCCCACATAAAAGGCACAACAGCCTACACATAAACCACATAAAACAATAGGCTTTTCTTTAAGAAATCCAAAAGACAAAATCAATCTGGAAAGTCAAGTCAGTCATGTGGCACCTGCAATAAAACATACATAGGCCAGATTAACAGAAGAATATCAGCGAGACTAGAAGAACATAAACTTAGTATAAGAAACAAATAGACAACATCGGCGTTTTTTCAACACCAGCACGAGACGGGAGATACAATTGATTTTGACACCAGTCAACAAATTGCTAATATAGAACACTACAAGGCTAGATTGATTCATGAATCCATCGAAATTGAAAAGAACGGCATTCTGAATAAGAGAGACGATGCACTCAAGCTCCCTTCTACTTGGAAAACTCTCTTTGAGCCCATTGTACCGACATGCATGCCACGCCTAAACTGATACCAGCGGAGCCAACGCCAACCAACCGTTACTATCTGCGACCGCGTATAAAGCACGCTGCACGTTGAATTTCATTCAGTTGATCTACAACCACCAAGCACAGAAGATGCTAAATGAGATTTTTGCCAAACTTCTGCAAACTTCCACATGAAACCAAACGAACGAACGGATGTATTCCCAGTTAAAGAATCACATGTTCTCATCCGTAAAACATTACGCAACAACATATCTATATATATATATATATATATCTATATCTATATATATATATATATATATATATATATATATATATATATATATATATATATATATATATATATATATATATATATATATGTATATATATAAAGTAATAATACTTGCTACAAAACACAATTTATCCTATTCTACCACCATCGAGATGGTGGCGTACCTGTACCACCATACCGAGAAAAAAGTTAGAGCTTACCCTCGCCGCTACAGTGATACGGCAGAGGTATATGTTTCTTCTCTCACCAGATTCATCAGGGTACCGACATGCACCTATTTGTGCAAGGGACAGATCGGAAGTAAGCATGCAGCACTGAACGCTTCGCCGACCTCCCGCGTGATGCAAGAGCAGTGGTTATATCCACATTATGCTGTTGTTCGCATTTTACTTCATTCACACACGGAGTTGCATATAGTTGTACCATATAGTGTAAATCTATGGTGTCCCGAATTTACCTAATTTGCTTTGGAAATTATTTATTATTGATATTTTCGACAAAATTAGTTTTTTCTTTACCTTTATTGATGTATTAACCCCCCTTATGCACTGCATACTTTTCTAAAAACTTGTTTAATCAAAAAAAATCGTCAGACATTCTTGCGTGACAGACTATAATATCAAAGTTACTTTAGATTTATAATGCTACCTTTTTATATATATGCAAATTCACGTGACGAATTATAAATTATTAACTTGTCCAATTTATGGTCCCTGTCAGCCATCAATCAAGTGGCCTATTTATAAGGAGATGTGAATAACCTCGTGTTCTAAATTTTGATTTCAAAGAAGTAATTTAGCATTTTTTATTTACTAGTTTATTTACGTGTAACTATGCAGATTTTGTTTAAATAATTTAATTACGAGAAAACGCTTCGTAGTAATTTGATCTGAAATATGAAGTAAGATCGTTAGTTTTTAAGAGTAATTAAGTGCTCGAAACTTCAAGCTTTTTTGGATCGATTTTATGAAAAAAAAAATAGAACCACAACAGATTTGATTTTTTGAATCTTTTAAACTCTAATGTCTAGTACAAAACTTCATGTCTTCAATAACACAGCCCACAAAAAAATTGTCTTGAGCTAGAAACAAGACCCCTTATTTCCTATGGATTTTGACTCGCTGATCGTGATTCTGAAGGTCGTTTTAATAGTTAGGGAGTCCAAGAGGCTAAATGAGTTACTCGAGCGTTGTTGGGATCTATTGGATTGTGAAGATTAGATGCTAAATAGAAAAAAAGTTTATATGGTGTATGCCCCAATACTGGTGGAGGAAGCGAGTATAAATTTTCAAAAATGTAAAAAAAATCAGTCACAAAGACATACTCAAGCGCGTCAGACATTAACAATGTATACGCGCAACCTGTTTCTGGTAACGGAGGGATGTTAATCTGACGGCTTGCTAGATGGGGGTAGCCACAGGAAGGGGTGGAAAAAATTAGAAAAAAAAAGTTATTCGAGCATGTCAGATAATCAGGGAGAATGTTAAGTGAATCCTTAAAGATGTCATATTAGAAAGACTGACGATTTTGACGCAACTAGAACTCATAGCCGATTTTTGAAAGTGTAAAAAAAACCTGACCTTGAAATACTCGAGCGCGTCAGATTTATATACAGTCGGTTCAGCATGATGTCCTTATCGTGTAGACCTATAATCTGACAATTGTGTGGAGGAATTTTTAAAATCTGATAGTCGAATTTTTTTTTATTAATGAACCGAATAATTTCAATGAACAGCAAATAATATATAATGTCATAGAAAAATATATCCATGTACAATTTTATCATGTATTTATGAGAAGAATGTTGAATGAAAAAAAAATCAAAAAGAAGTTTACTTCATCATCATCAGTGGAATCGGGAGTTCGAATGAATCACTTTGGTCATTTTCATCTACATCTTGCGTATCTGTAATCAGAAATGGTTATGATATTTAACAATATTTAATTTATTTCATGATATTAATAGTATTTAAAAAAGAAGACATACCTGAATCTGAAGTATTCCCTAAAATGTCAGGTGTTATGACAATATCTTCATATGCTTCTGGGACTTGATTTCCAACGAACCAAGTAATCTCCAACTTCCCATCCACATGTTCCCACCCGAAATGTGTTAGTAACATCTCAGTGACGATTCGAAAGTGGGCATTCCTCCATAAGTATGCGATGTATTGCGTTCGTAATAATTGTTGCCGTAGCTCTGATTGGCATGGGGGCAAGTTACAAGCGTCATAATAACATTGCGCGTGATAGCCGTCATTTAATGATGTTTTCTCTGAAATTTCAATTTCACTGTAGGTGCTGCGTGATTTTCTTCGAACCGGCTTGGTTCGGCGATACACCAAAATCACCATGCATTTTTTAATGTTTCTGGTGTAAATTTTATTAATTTTTCATGTATTTCTTGACCACAAAATACACAGTACACTCTTTTATCACTATTATCACTCATTGTAGTAATACATTTAAAACTTACTGTATTTAATTCACTAAACTTTTTGAAAATACAATAAACAAACGTTATACATCTAAGAGCACAAACGCGTTGTTGTGATCAGCTGGAATAACATCATGGCGGCAGAAAGTAGTGTGGGGACGGTACGAGAGAGTGAGAAATAGAGAAAGAGTGAGAAGAGGAAAGAGGCGCGGAGTGAGAAATACATTATTCTCAGCTCCTGCACGTACTACACTTGATTGATGAAATTAGCTTTTTCGACTTGTGAAAATCGTCTGATTATATTATTTCCGTGATCCTTACATGATTTCCATTAAAATAAAAAAAAATTTAACCGCGCTCGAATATGTCCAGGTGACGTTTTTTTTTGCAACTTTGTCACTCGCTTATTTTTTTATGTCACGCTAAAACCGTCAGAATATTGAAATGTACACTTTTCTGCATGTAATTAACTTACCTTGTCTTAATCTGACGAGCTCGAGTTACTTTAAGGATCGATTTTTTTTAACTAATCTGATCGGCTGGCCTAGATGCATCTCCCTATAGTTAAGATTCATAACAGGTTGATAGTTCATAACAGGGTACAAACTTTTTTCCTTTATAGTATTCTGCCGAGCTTGCATAAATCCCAAAATCTCCGCTTGGTCTCCCCTACTATAATGTGTTATCCCTATTTTTCACATAACCTGAAAATTTTCGAATTTTAAGAAAAAATATATTTTTTTAATCGCTTGATTTTTTGAATAAAAAATAGACAAGAAGTACAGTTCGTCTTTTATGTTAAGCTTTTTAGCACAACAATGTATTTAATTCAATAACTTTAGGCAAATTCAGCAGAACCTTCTGAACATTTTTTTACATCACATGTTCTGTTTAAAAAAACAGTTCGATAAAATTACAATAAAACTTGAAATGAAGGTGTATTTGATTAACATAAAAAGCTACTTGGAATAGCCAGCTTTTTTACTTTCAAAGCTTCTTTTTCTCGGCGCTCTTGTTCTTTTTTTTTATTTGATGGCATGTCTCTTTTGATCGTCCAACAATAATCGGCCATCATTTTCATATTCCTCCTTCCTTGTTATCTATACTCCTGATGAAAACTCTTACTACAATCGCCCAGATTCTTAGGAAAACAATCAAGATGAGAATCTAAAAGTGCAATTTAAAATTCATCAAGCAACCAACATTTTTCATAATTCTGAACTAACGTAGCTACCAATGGCTTGTAATTTTTACTTTTTCGATTCCCTCAACAATTTTTTACAACATTTTTGAAGCTAATCCACGCTTTTTTTTGTCTTTTCTTTTTTTTATTTTTGAAACAAAAATATAATCTTTCAGTAGCTTTCGAATGTGTGGCCCATCAAGAATGCTGGCTTTCTGTTCTGCAGCTGAAATGTGGTGAAATTTTTGCATAATATAGTTAAAACAATATCTTCTTTACCTAAAGCTTCCATAAATTGTTCATCAAACCGCATTTTGGATGAAGAGATGAAAGAAAGAATCTACTAAAGACTCTTTGATGACATTATTCGAACCAGGTATCATCTCGTTTGTTGTGTAAAGTTTTTCACGATCTCGACTGTTCCACAAACACAAGAAGCAAGGATCCTTCATAAACCCTCCTTCTTACCCAAGTATGATTGTTGCAGTCTTTAAATATCCACAAATTGTTCCACTGATGATCAACAAATTTGTTTTTTTCTATCAAGATGCTGATATTATCGTTTTCTACTTTCATTGTGATCGAGTATCTCACTGGAACTCAAGCGTAAGTCGATGAAAAATCTCCATTCTTCATTTTTATAACAATTTGGCTTCAACTCATACATTAACCCTTCACTATCATGTCAGTAAACTATCTTGATATTGATAAAGATGCAGCTACTCCTTTGGCTAGTAAGTTTTTTTCAATATTGCTGATCATTCAGTTTTTCCTGTACAAACGTTTCAGGTTTCTTTGATTCCTTGTCGTTCGAAAAATAGGTATCATGAGTTTATTTTTCATCTTCGTCGCTAACTACCTCATCATCACTTCATCAGTTTTTTCACGAGGCATGTGGTTTTTAGGTATAAATATAACTTTTTCTACAGACGAAACTTGAGCATTCTGAATTTTCGGCCATGTCCTTCTATTGAAGCAAGAACAATCATCTCTGTGTTGTAAAAATAACAGTCAGCTCTACTTTTTGATTCTTGTCATATTGTAGATTTGTCATATTTAAGATATTTCGGGTCCTTGCTTTTTTACCATTAAAAAACATGTTATAACAGGCACTACATATTAAGGGTGGAACCCATGTCTTATCTCGGTTCGTAATTTTGAGCTTGAAGTAACGTTCGAATACATCCTTGATTTTGTCATTCATCATCCACCGATTTTTTTGTATTTCATATTTGACACACACGTATTTAAAAATATATAACCAAAACTACACTCAAAGTATTTCGTGGCCTTGAAAAGAGTTGTTTAGTGCTAGTCTTTTGGTTATAACAGTATTTAATTGGATACTGACTAAATGAATTCTTACGCTAGTTTAGGTTTGGAGTATATATGGGTAGATGGGCGAAGCTTGCGTCTGTATAATGGAATCGGGTTCGCTTTTAGAATCATATTCTTTTCAATCTTGGTACCGTCAAGAAATAAGAAATGGAATAAGAAAATAACGTTGTGGATTTGCACGTCATGTCACTTTGGAACTTATTATGGTTGCGAGGTTTCGGAAGAATCAATGGAAATATGTTGGTATTTTAATGAATACCAGAATGATGTGGCATGCGAAACAGGGACACTACCGCTACCGCCACGTGATTAGACAACAGACACTTGAGAAGATGATGGCAATCATATTCTGTAATGTCAGAGTTGCTCCTTCGAGAATTACAAGTTTTATGACATTTACTGTTTTCTTTTTTGTGATATATGCTTATTTAAAAAACCTATACCTTAGGGTTTCAGGTCCGATCGCAGGTGAGTCCACCGTTCTGAAGATGATCACCCTGATCCCTCCCTAGGACTACGCATCAGAGCTTTCTGTTTTTAATAAGGGCAGGGGCAACTCATCGTTAGACATACTACGGCTGCATCCTCACACTCTAACGTCCTTGCAAGGCAGCGCGCCTTCGCTGGCTTTGTTACTGCAGTAAACGGAAATACGAATCATTCTACACATCCCCACAAAAGGCAGTTGTCATCGCTCCCAGCAAGTTTGCGTGCAGCATGGCTTAATCATGGAACAAAGAACTGCGATCAAATGCAATATATTGCTATAATGCTTTTTTCTTATGTAATTGCCCAAGTTCTAAGTATTATGGAACTGTCTAGTTAACAAACTTCGGACCGAAGAACAAATTTTACGATGTAATGTAATTTAAGGTATTATCTGAAAAGTTGAAGTTCGAAAAAACATGAATAGTGGCATTTTTAGTAAGTTGCCTGCAGTTATTGAACTTAATAAAATAGTTGCCGTAAAAAATTCAGCACCAAACACGTCAAACTATACCAAATAACGTCATTTCAAAAAAAAAAGAACTCTTTCTCAAAATTTTAAAGGTTTGATGTTATGTGAAAACTAGGGACAACATGATAAAACCATTTTCAGATTTGTGATCAGCGGGTCAAAATTCACAAGATGGGTTTTTAACTCAAGACACTATTTTTATGGCACTGTGTTTCCATTTGTTCAGCGAACAACATATTCCACAGAATCAACGTATGTGTAAAAGAAAATTTCTGAGAAAAACAGAACCGTTTAGTGTTACATTTTTCAGTTGAAGTAAGAAACTAAGAAATATTGGAAATTAATTTTGTTTAAAGTTGTTACAACGTTGTGCAACACAGGAAACACTTAACGTCTTTTTTTAGATCCATTTTAATCTTGTCGCAAAGTATAAAACTTATGCAAATTCATGTGACGAATGAAAAATATTAATTTATCCGATTTATGGTCATCGTCAGCCATAAATCAAGTGGTTTAATTGCGAGAACATGTCAACAATCTCTAACTTTAATTTTAGATGCAAGAAAGTTATAGGATATCCTTTGATCTTCCTGTGGACCACTGTGAAAGCGTGATGTCTTTGTTTAAATAATACAATTAAGAAAATATAGTATATGGTGTTCGATCTGGTTTGTTATTTGTTTGTGGAAAAACTATTGACATTTATAGGAAAATTGGAGAGCCAAAAAAGTTTCACAGTAAGGTGGGAAAGCTAAATCAATAATCAAATAGAGTCAGTGGCGCCCGAAAAAAAAGTTCGAAAGGGTAAAATTTGACAGATTCGGAAAAAAGTACTATGAGATGTTTAATTATATAAGGCGGGATGCCATCAGTACTAATTGCCGTGCCTATTTTAAGTGCCGCAATAGCGTTAACTACATCGCTGTTACTGATGGAATTAATACTATATTATAATTATATCAGAATATATATTTTCTATCAACTCGACATTTAGAGAAACATCGGCAGAATACATCCCGCCGCAGTACTCAGCGAAGGCGTCGCATACCTCATTACCAGTGTTACATTGCCTTCTATCAAGGGACATCCTGCTTGGTATATATTTAGTTTCGTTTTTATTGTAATATTCATAATAGTTCTTCTTAGGTTAAGAGTAAGATGGGCAACCCTATCCGATACAGAAAAAAATTTTTTGTTTGGTGCCAACAATTCTAGGTTATAATTCGGCTCACTAGGCCTCGAGGGGCCGTACAGAGTCGTCAAAACATTGAAGCTACGTTCAGGTTTGTATCTATAGATAATTATCAAAAAAATGTATTTTGACATACTTAATGTCATCATATTCAATTGATTTTTTTTTCTTGCTTAGTAATTCCGATATGTCGTCGCCCAGGAGGTGTGTAAATGATTCGAATCAATTTTATTATATTTGTGGTGAATATTTGGTGAAAAAATTTAACCTATTACAGACTTTGTGAGAAAGACGTATGTTGATTACTTTAAGATAGAGATGAAGGCTCTAAACAAGCCGTGGGTTCCAAACATTGTGTGTAAACTATGTAGTCAACATTTAAGACAGTGGGCAAGCGATAAACGTAGACATTTAAAGTTTGGTTAACCTATGATTTGGACTGAACCGAAAAACCACATTGATGACTGTTATTTTTGTGTTGTTGAATTGCATGGTGTGGATAAAAGGAAAATGACATATCCTGATTTACTGTCTGCTAAAACGCCTCGACTGTACTCAGATGACGTACCATCTCCTATCAATCAAGATCTATTAGATTTGTCGGACATAGAGATGCTGGAAGTTTTTTCGGATAAACATGACAGTGATTTTGAAGTGTTAACGATGCTGTCACTTTTTTGCAAGATGCCTTAAGTGATTTAATAAGGGACCTCAACTTGTCGAAAGAGAGATCTGAGCTACTAGCATCTAGACTCAAAGAAAGAAATCTTTTATCTCAAGGTACAAAAAGTTAATTTTATTACGATCGCGAAAAAATTTTTTTTCCATTCTTTAGCTCAAGAAATGACGTAGTTTTTTGTAATAACATTAGTGGTTTATTAACGAAAATGGGACTTACAAGCTACAAAGATGATGAATGGAGATTGTTTATGGACAGCTCAAAGCGAAGTTTGAAATGTGTTTTATTGGATATTGGAAATAAGCATGCAGCTGTGCCTATTGCTCATTCTACGAAATTAAAGGAGGAGTATCAAAATGTAGACCTAGTTTTGAAAAAACCTAAGTACACGGATCATCAATGGGTTATATGCGTGGATTAAAAAATGATTAACTTCTTGTTAGGTCAACAAAGTGGGTACACTAAATTTCCATGTTTCATCTGTTTATGGGACAGCAGAGCTAAAAATAATCATTGGATCAAGAAAAACTGGCCTCTGAGAAAAAAAAAAAGATGGTTTGGAAACAAAACGTTATAAACCCGCCTTTGGTTTCTAGAATTAAGACCATTATGCCTTCATTACACATCAAATTGGGACTTATGAAGCAGTATGTGAAGGCATTAGATAAAACTGGTGCATGTTTTGCCTTTCTTTCAAGAAAGTTTCCAGGTTTGAGTTCAGAAAAACTAAAAGCTGGTATTTTTGACGGCCCTCAAGTAAGACTTTTAATGAAAGACAGCGATTTCATTCATGCAATGAATGAAATAAAAGCAACGGCTTGGGAATCTTTTATTGCCATTGTAAAAAATTTCTTAGGAAATCATGAGGCCGAAAATTACGAGGAATTGGTTCAAAACCTTATAATTAGCTTTAAAAATCTTGGATGTAATGTGAGCATAAAGGTATACTATTTGCACAGTCATTTGGACAAGTTTCCTGAAAATCTTGGGCCATATAGCGAAGAACAGCAGAACGTTTACATCAAGATTTAAAAGTGATGGAAGATAGATATCAAGGTCGCTGGGATGAACATATGATAGCAGATTACTGTTGGAGTATCACACAGGAGTGCCCCAAAAACTTTCGTAATAGAAAATCTAAAAAAAAAAGTTTCTAACCTGTAGATTAATTTAATAAAATGTTTCTAACCTATAAAATAATTGAATAAAATGTTTCTAATTTGTAGATTAATTAAATAAAATATTTCTAATTTGTAGAATAATTTAATAATATAATTGCTAGAGTCAGGGTATCAAATATACTTAAAATCTGCTTTAGTTTTAGCGGCACCAAAATCATTGCAGGCCTATGTTATTGGTTTTTAGGACGTTATATTGATAGTAAAGTGTATCTATCGATAAATTTCAGCCTTCCGTCCTCATCAGAGAAGTTGGTTAGAATATGTGAAGGCAGGAGCGGATCCAGCCTCCCTCTTTGGGGGGGGGGGCGGTGATATCACAAAAGTACAGTATGGCAAGTGAAAGCAAGTTGTTCCCGGGGGGGGGGGGGGGGACACCAGAAACATTCCCATTTCTAGTGTAAAAGACAGGGTCGGGTCTATTTTTCTAAATTTGATGCTCTTGGGGAGGGGGGTATGCTAGCAACATACCCATTCCTAGTATAAGAGACAGAATCAAATCTATTTTTCTGAACCCGAAGCTCTTGGGGAGTGGGTATCGCAAAAAAAAAAAAGTTCTCAACGGGGGGGGGGGGGGGGAGTAGTATCAGCAGCATACACATTCCTAATAAAAAAGGCAGAATAGGTTTTATTTTCCTTAACTCTGAGCACTTGGCAGGGAGGGGGGGTGATCGCAAGCATACATATTCCTGTACTCTATTCAAGAACTAGAGAGAGTAATAAAACTGTTACCGAAACCTTCAACGTCCCTGCTCCAGTGCCGCAGGTAACTGAGGACTGCAGTAAATCTAATTATATTTAATTATACTTAAATATTATATTTATAAAATAAAATGCAACAATAAAATTTCTGATGGTTCAATTTAATTTCTGTCAGTGAGCAAAGTACACCTTACATTGTGTCCTTAATGATTTATCTTGTTTGCGCTTGTTTTTATATATGATTTCAGCTAAGTGAGATACCCACAAGATATGGCTTCCACCTCTATATTTATTCCAAAATCGTTAAATTAAGTCATTTTTTCCTCAACGAAAAACTTATTACGATGAATGTTTATGATGCCTTAAGATATTAATATCTAGATAATAATGTTAAAAGCTCTGTTGAGATGTGTTCCAACATGACAGGAGTTGGAAAATCTACTCTGTACCGAATATTGAAGGAGAAAAAGACGACTGGAATTGTTGGTACTCCCAAGCCACATTCGATCACAAGCAGACGAAGAACCTCGTTGGAAGAAGAGATTAAAACTGCAATAAAAGGAGTTGTCACTAACTTTGATTACGAACTGATTAAGTAATGTTTACCAGTGTAAACACAATTTATTATTTAATTTTTTTTTGTTGTATTTTATTGTTTAATGTTGTTTTTATATATTTTTTTTTTATTTTTTTATATATTTTTATTTTAGTGTCCCACTCTTTAATTTTATATATATTTAATTCCAATTAACCGTAATTTTTCTATTATTTTCTTATTGTATTTGTGTCATTTTCTTAAGCGTGTAGAATTAACATGTTTATTTAATTTTTTTGGGGATATCGGATTTCCATATAATAAAGTAAATTAAATTAAGATGTCAGTGCAATAGAAATAAAAATAAGTAAAAATGGTTTTAATTAATAATAAAATGACAGATTGCCCAAAAAATTTTAATATTATATGGACGAATTGATTTTTTTTATATAGGTTTAACTTCTTGTATTTTTGACAATGGGTATTTTGTAAGTATATAACGTTTTAGTCTGAATGTGCCTAAAGCGGTTTCTGTACAGTTGCGATTTGTGTTAAATATGTCAAAATTATTTATATTTTGTGATATATGTGAATTATTTAGAAATCATAAGAAATAAAATAATATTAAAAAAACTTTTTATTTTAAGTTTATTACTGAAATAATATTCTATGCCATAAATATTTAGTGATAAAATAAACCTCCGTCCGACGCCTATGACAAGGATTAAAATCCTTTTTAACACTTCACACTTGGAAAAATATACGTGTCTAACAGATTATTCCAAAGACACTGGACTAAAGAACACAGGTAGTTTGCGAACAAAAAAAATGGTAAAAAATGATTTATTACTCTCTCTAGTTCTTGAATAAACTATAGTATAAGAGGCAACATCGGGTCTATTTTCTTGAACTCAAAGCTCTTGGGGGGGGGCGATCGCCCCCACCGCCCCCCCCCCCTGGGTCCGCGCCTGTGTGAAGGTGATCTTAAATTCAGTGTTAGTAGAAACTCAAGATCAACTTAATTTTTTTAATGGAAATCCCTATTGCTGCATGATTGTTTTACAGAGATAGACGGAGAAACAGCTGCCTAAACACCCTGTTTATTTAATAACGGTTCAATGATTTCAACTTAAGTATGGGACACTCAACAACAAACAAGCTCCAGGCTTACCCTGGTTGAAGAAAATAAACAAATGCTAGTAATAATGCATTTTAGTTTCTTGGAGAACGACTATAAGTAACCGGGCCAAGCTTGTCGCCACACTTGGTTAATTATTACTTTTTAATTACTCCCTCCATGTCTGTCGTTCATTAATATACTGTAAGTATAGTACCATATCTACCAGCTGGCTGTCCCATGAGAACAAGATGTTTATAAATTTATAGTTCATCGTTTTAATTGCAATAGAACCGACGATTTTTTTTTTTAAAAGGAACGGTCAATGTAATAAACATTAAAATTTATGAGTTATGCGTGTATGGCCATACTAAACGTCTATCATGCTAAACGAAATTTATGATAATTGGTATAAATCACTCTATTTAAAGCAATATGTTGATTTATCGGGCCGGGTACATGTTCCCGTCCTGAATTTACATATTTAACTACTTCTTCACATCGAAAATTAAAGCCCGAGGTTATTGACATGTTTTCGTAATTGGGCCGCTTGATTGATGGCTGACGGTGACCATAAATCGGACAAGTTAATATTTTTAATTCGTCACATAAATTTGCATTAGCTTTGTGACAAGATAAAAAATAACATGGGTCTGAAAGGAGATAATTTTTTTATTATTTAAGTGCTGTGTATATTGTTACATTGTTGCAAGGTCAATTTTTATTAAAGCTAAGAAAGAAATGACATGTTTTTGTATTCCGCAACAAGCATCACTTAACCGCCGCTTTTCTGAATTTAACATCAGCCTTTGACACTCTCGACAGAAATTCCATCCTATGTTCCTTACAAGATTGTGGCATTAAAGGCAATATGCTCTACTTCATCGAGGAATTTCTCAGAGATCGTTCATTCCGAGTAAAAATCAACAACTGCTTATCTAGCTCCTACCCACAACCATCCGGTGTACCCCAGGGATCAGTGTTGAGTCCTACTCTATTTATCATTGCTATGAATAGCATTAAATCTCACATTCCACCTCAAGTCTCCCTCCGCTTATTTGCTGATGACATCCTAATCTATCACGCCTCCTCAGATAAATCGATAAGCGATAGAATTCTTGGGCTTCCTCCTTGGGATTATCTATTTCCCCCTCTCAATCAGCTACTGTTCAGTTTTGTAAACGTAGATCTTGCATTAAGACTTCTTCTATACTTTTAAACTCCAATCCCATTCCCAAGCCCCCTGCCCACAAATTCTTGGGTCTATGCTTCGACTCCTCTCTAAACTTCGGATAACACATTGGCTACCTTAAGGCTAAGTGTTTCAAAGATCTCAACATTTTAAGAATACTCTCTGGCATTAAGTGGGGTTCCCATCGTATCTCATTCTTAAGACTACATAACTCTCTCATCCTCTCAAAATTGGACTATGGCTCGGTGGCATACGCATCTGCCCCTTCTTACCTTATCAAAAGACTAGATCCCATCCATAATAGCGGATTACGAATGACTCTAGGAGCTTTCCGTACCAGCCCCACCTCCAGTTTAAATTGCGAGTCAGAACTTCTCCCCCTTCATCACAGAAGAAATCTATTGCTGCTAAACTATGCAAACTCTCTGAAATTCAGACCCTTTATATCTCATTGCAAATATTTCTTACATTTACCCCCGTCTCCCAACAATAGTATGTCTGGCTCACATATGAGATTCCTCTCACTGTGTCAAACCACCTCTCACCCGCTCCAAGACCCGATCTCTCATGAAAGATTCACATTCCCTCAATGGAATTCATCGCCCATCATAACCGATCTGTCATTTCTGGAATACTCTAAGGAGACTTGCAACAGAGAACTCCTCAGAAAGTACTTTAATGAACTCACTCACACTAAATACAGAGATCATGTAATGGTATTTACTTACGGATCCAAGACCGATTCTAGAGTTGGGGCAGCTGCCTTTTTCTCCCCTCATAAATACTCTTACTCCCTACATCCCTCCACCAGTATCCTATCTGCAGAACTGTTTGCGATTTTTGAGGCCACTGAGATAATAAAAGGATCCCACAAAAAATTATGGACTATCGCCACTGATTCCTTAAATTCTATTACTTCTCTAAAATCATATAATCCCACTCACCCTTTGATCATAAATATAAAATACAACCTGACAAGAATAAGCATACAAAAAAAGAAAGTATCATTTCTATGGATACCTAGTCATATTTAGAAAGTTGCTGCGGTGGTTCCATATTTTTTTGGACGAAATTGATGCAGTAATATCCAAGATGGCGGTGACAATATGGCGGGCAAAAAAATTAATTTTGTTTGATTTTCTCCTAAATTGGTACGGGGGAATTTTTGGGGTCGTATACAACAAATTTAAAATTATTTTAAAAAAATTCAATATGGCGAATCCAATATGGCGGACAAAAAAATTAATTTTGTCTGATTTTCTCCAAAATTAGTATGGGGAAGTTTTCGGGCTCGCACATAAGGAATCCAAAATATTTTTTTAAAAATTCAGTATGGCAGGTTTAATATAGCGGACAAAAAAAAATAAATTTTGTCCGATTTTCTCCAAAATTGGTACGAGGAAGTTTTCAGGGTCGTACATAACTAATCTAAAATTATTTTTTTTAAATTCAATATGGCGGATCCAATATGGCGGACGAAAAAATCAATTTTGTCCGATTTTCTTCAAAATTGGTACGGGGGAGTTTTCGGAGTCGCATATAACGAATCTGAAATTATTTTTAAAAAATTCAATATGGTGGATCCAAGATGACGGATTCAAAATTTTACATCTCCCGATTTTGTCTAAAATCAGTATTGGAGAATTTTTGTTAGTGTTAATTATGAATTTAAAATATGTTTTGAAAAACTCGATCTGGCAGATTTAATATGGTGTCCTAAAAATTTAATATTTTTCGATTTTCTCCCAAAGTGATATAGGGGGTTCTTGAGGGTGTAAATTATGAATTTAAAAGTATTTTTTCAGGATTCAATAAGGCAAATCCAAGATAGGGGACTAAAGATTTTACATTTCTCGATTTTGTTCAAAGGTGGGACTGAATCGTTTTTAAGCATGTAAATAGCGAATATAAGTCTAGAAATTTTAAATTTCGAATTTCATCCAAAATTGGTACTCGGAAGCTTTGAAGGGTTTAGATTTAGTATAGATTAAGACTTAAAATAATTTTTTGAAATTCAATATAGCGGATGCTATAGGGTGGATTGAAAATTTTACCTTATTCGCATTTTTTCTGATTTGGTAATAGAGGGTTTTCCGGGTCATGTATTACGAATATGAAATTAATTTTTTACAACTATTTAATTGATAAGATACAATATGAGGGACAGAAAATTTTACATATTCCGATTTTGTCTAAAATTGATATTGTAAGGTTCTTGGGACGTATACAAACCCAATATGCAGTATAAAATATATCGAGTTAAGAAATTTATATCTCAGATTCTTTAAACATCGATATTGGCAGGTTTTGGGGCCTATATTATCAACCTAAAATTAATTTGAAATTTAAGATAATGGATTTACTATGATAAATTATTTGTACATGAAATAAATAACTAATAATATATAAAAATTACGGTAAGAAAGCGATTACAAATAAAGTATTTTTAATCTGTTTATGCGAATCACATTTTGTCAGGTATTAGTTAGGCGCCGATTTCAAAAATTTCAATTTCATATAAAAATTTATAATTATTTTTCACTTTTTAACGCACTTTTAGAAGTCGGTTCAATTTTTTTTATAAAAATTTTATTTTTGACTTTCTGATTGTACGCAATTGAATTTTCTAAATTAAGTACCTCATTTAATTTAAAACTGTTAAAATGCGTGAAAAATAATCTTTCTATTTTAAAAATGTTTCATTTCAGAAATATAAAACGAGCAGAAACAATGATAAACCACAAAAATTACATACTTAATTGTTGCAAAAGTTTTTTTTAGAAACAAAAATATATGGCATAAACAATTTAAAACCTTGTATTTTTCCAAATATTTAAATTATTGACCGTTATTTCTTAGATCTAATTTCGCCGATTTTTAATTTTGTTTTGCATATTGTCAATACAACTTCAAAACAAATTATTCAAAACTACTTGAAATTTTCCATAATTAGGTGTTATTATAGACTTATCTTTAACTAACGTTCTATTGAAAAACAAGTCTATGGGGCTTAGGTCAGGTAAACGTGATGGCCAGTTAAAAAAATATATAAAGGGTGTTTTTTATAGAGGTATAGAACTTTAAGTTGGCAACACTTTTTTAACTGGCGGCCATTTTGTCAGCTGTCAAGTGATTTATGTTTAGTTTGGTTTGGCATTTCAACATGAATAGACTGACGCCTGAACAATGCTTCCAAATTGTGCAAATTTATTTTGAAAATCATGGTTCTGTTCGAAATACGTATCCGCACTACGTCCATTTTACGGTCAACATAATCGTCCATCAGAGCAATTAATTCGATTAACTATGGAACGTTTTCGCACCACGTTTACTCTAAATGATAATACGCATCCACAGAGACGTCGTACAGTGCGTACAGAACAAGTCATTGCTGCTGTAGAGCGTAGCGTAGAGGAAGACCTGAATCAGTCTATCCGCCATCGTGCACAGGAATTGGATATGTGTCTATTCACTTTATGGAAGATTTTGCGGAAAAACCTTGGTTTACGTGCTTACAAAATCCAACTCGTGCAAGAATTGAAGCCACACGATCACCTAGCAAGGCGTAGATTCGGTGAATGGGCCCAAAACAAGATTGCCGTTGATCCCGATTTTCATAAGCGAATTTTGTTTAGCGATGAAGCTCACTTTTGTTTGAATGGATATATCAGTAAACAAAACTGCCATATTTGGAGTGATGATAATCCTCAAGTGTATATTGAGACACCGTTACATCCAGAAAAACTGACTGTTTGGTGTGCTTTATGGGCTGGTGGAATCATTGGTCCGTACTTCTTTAAAAACGATGCTGGTCAGAACGTTACAGTCAATGGTGACCGCTATAGAGCCATGATTACTGACTTTTTCGTTCATCAATTGAACAACCATGATGTGCAGGAGCTGTGGTTTCAACAAGACGGCGCAACATGTCACACAGCTCGTGCCACAATTGATTTATTGAAGGAAACGTTTGGTAACCGCATAGTTTCACGTTTCGGACCCATGAATTGGCCTCCAAGATCATGCGACTTAACGCCGCTAGACTATTTTCTGTGGGGATATGTGAAGTCGCTAGTCTACGCCGATAAGCCCGAAACGATTGATCACTTGGAGGACAACATTCGCCGCGTTATTGCCGATATACGGCCACAAATGTTGGAAAAAGTCATCGAAAATTGGACCTCCAGATTAGACTACGTCCGAGCCAGTCGTAGCGGTCATATGCCAGAAGTCATATGTTGGAAAAAGTCATCGAAAATTGGACCTCCAGATTAGACTACGTCCGAGCCAGTCGTAGCGGTCATATGCCAGAAGTCATATTTAAATTATAATACCAGAAGGTTATCTTTCGAATAAAGTAAATCAATTTAAAAAATTCATCTTTGTTTTATCCCATTTAAAAGTTCTATAGCTCTATAAAAAACACCCTTAATTTCTTGTGGAGAATATTTTATGCTGAAACGTCACTAAATGAAGTTTACTGATACATTATTATATTTGAGATTAGATATGATAAGAGGTAAAAAATTCATGCCCGTATTTCAGAAAAAGAAGTTGATCTGCCAAAATCAAAATTTCCACCTCATATGATAACGAACAAACCATTATTGTAATTCGGAAAACTGGGAAAACATTTATAGTTACAGTTTTCTTCTAATATTGATAGTTTTTGGTTTTCTGTTAGATTTTTCGTTATATTTTAAAAGTAAATCAATATCTTTTGAACAGACCAGCTTTCTTGATTTTAACCGACTTCGGACATTGTTATAGTGTTATCACTTAAAATATACGCCCTGCATAATTCTACTAATTCTACTGATTTTATTTCATTACTTGGAGTTATTTTGTTATCTGACATATAAAGGTGGTAAGTTAGGTAAACGTCAATAGTTTTGTACGCAGTACAATTTAGAAATATATATTTTAATTTTGTGCACATGATAAAGCCATATATCTACCTAACGTCCATTAATTCAGCATGTGTATTAAAATACACTAAATAACAGTGACATTTAACACAATCAGGCATACACAATAAAATGGGTTTTGTCCGTTTCGGACGCTTCTGGTGAAATGTTAACATAAGCCAGTCGTGTTGCGGCCGCTGCGGTAAATCAATCCAAAACGGTCCGGGTTTGATGCCGCCACGCCGTGAATTACGGCTCTGGACTCGTTTTGCTAGGGAATTTAAACGATATATTCACCTGGGTAAACCATACAGACATTACTCTGCGATACATTACCGTGGTATATGTCAGTCTCCTTTTTTTTCATTGGAGTGAATTAGAAATTTACTCGTTTATGCGGTAATAGTTGAAAGCAGTACGATAATCTCAATAAAATTAATAGTAAATAAAATTGATAATTGAAAAATATAGTAGTTTGTTATACTCATAAAATGGCAGTTATTAGTATTTTTTTTGCAATTTCACCACAACGAATAGCAGTTAGAAGTGATCAGCTGATATCTGGTTATTATGAGAAATGTTACAACTTTGGCGTTACCACCATAAAAGTGTTGCATAAGATGGACTATAACAGAGATGGTTTTCCATCATTCTTGATGGCTTCGAAATTATAATGCATTAACTTGATGCACTTACGTTCTTGTCGAAAGCTCTCCCTAATATCTAACGTGACATCCTCCTGTTCGTGGCATTAAAATCTTATGGCATGAAATGTATCCGTATCATATATCTAATATGATTTTTCCAAAATAAAACTATGGTAATTTTTAAAGAAGGTGGAAACACACAATTTTCCGAATTTTTTGATGATTTTTTACATACCTCCTATTTTTGGGTCGTTGAACACACATATATTGTCAATTTTCGCCAATCTCGCGTGGTTTTTCCGAAAAAAAAACTCATTTTCACTCATATAACTTGTATTTTCCGATCACTACCTTCAAATTTTGAGCATTTATAGTAAAATACACAAAAACTACACAATATTTTATCATTTTTTTAACACAATTTATATAGATAACCGTGATTACGAATTTTCCATAAAACGTCTTGTCGTTTTATACTCTTTCTAGGCCTGCATGGTTGGTTGCTTATGATTCAAATTAAAACACGTGATGCGATGTTGCCACGTTGAGGTAGTTTTTAAATTCCATTGGGATGGAAAACTTGATAGTTCAAGCCGCAAATAATTGTGGTCATTCCTTCGCCGATCTAACGTGATTTTTCCGTGGAATCTAAATAAATTTAGCTCAGGTTAATTCAGGTCAGTTCAAATTTGTTTAGTTATGATTTTCGTTTTTAGATCAATATGGCTTAGGGAACGATTTGTTTATGTTTGGCATCTCGATTCTGCACGTTTACCTACATTTTACACAACAATACTGGAATGACCACAAATAATTGCATTTGAACTATGAAGTGTTCCGTCCTAATGGAATTTAAAATCCACGTCAACGTGGCAACATCGCATTACGCGTTTGGATTTAAATCGTACGCAACCAACCATGCATGTCTAGAAACAGTATAAAATAACAAGACAACGGTTTTTGTACGTTTTATGGAAAATTCATATTTTTCCCCAGTTATTTACGTAAATTTTGTTAAAAAAATGATTAAATATTGTGTAGTGTTCGTGTTGTACGACTCAAAAATAGGAGATATATATATATATATATATATATATATATATATATATATATATATATATATATATATAAAATCATTGAAAAATTCGGAAAATTGTGTGTTTCCACCTTCTCCAAGAATTACGAAAACTATAGTGAGATGTAAATTTAGTAATATTTAATTTCAACAAAACAGTTTACCTTTAAATATATACTAAAAGAGCTCATTAGGCTCCGAGACTAGAAGAAATTCTGATGAAAAGAAATATCTTTGAAATTCGCATTAATGCCGGATTAAAATTTAAAGCATATAATATTTGCGTCTAGATGTTACGCCCTCCATTTTATATCCAATAATTTATACTATGAAATAAAAACAGCGTACTGTGCTTTAGATTAACACCTACATTACGGGATCTCCTTTTAAAGTACATGCAATCACAGCTTATTTAGTGTGTTGTTTGCTCTGCAGATGAGAGCTGTGCGCTGTCAGCCAACATTTGTTGCTCATAACATACTGATTATAGATTCCATTTTTATTTTAAAAATAATATACATAGTCCTCAAACAAGTCAGTTTTTTCTTCCAATCCCAACGTATAATTAACAAAAAATTCAACTATATATATATATATATATATATATATATATATATATATATATATATATATAATTAAAATTAGGTAAATGCAACAATTTTTACACCTCCTTGAGGACGCAGTAAAGTGGAACATACAAAAAAAAGTAGTTTTTTAATAAAGCAAATTTTTATTTATGTTGTTTAGACACCTTTAAGGAGCCTGACTCTGATACGAGATAGAATATTCGTATAAAGAAATAATTGAAAATAATCACTTAATGTCATTTCATTTATGAAGATTCTGCTAGTTTCTCTGCCTTTTGTACGACTTCTTCAATGGGGTCAACAATGTAGAATGCTACTTCGGGAAGGTGATCATAATCTCCAGCCTCTCCAGATCTTTTGGAGTCCCTTGATGGTTTCTTCAAGAGGGACAAGTTTTCCTGTATGACCGGTGAATACTTCAGCAATTTAGAAAGGTTTTGACAAGAAACGTTGTATTTTACGGGTACGGGCTACAGTCAATTTGTCGTTCTCAGATGCCAATAATATCCTCCAATGATTTCTAGTCCTGTAAGATCTTCTGTACACCACGAGCTACATTGTAGTGCTCTTGACCAATCACTTAGGGTCCATAATACGGGAGGTAGAGTCGAAAGGGGCAACAGCAGGGTAGATACACAATTCAGCAATAGCACGGGACAATACCGTGGTAACATCCAAGTGAGCGAAGGTTATAGCAGGAGCAGGGTCAGTCAAGTCATCAGCTGGTACATAGAGGCCTGTACGGATCTAATTGAACTTTTTTTGGTGGTGGTAATTCCTTCCTGCATGTTACCCATTTCAATGGCCAAAGGGGGTTGGTAACCTGCAGCAAATGGAATACGACCCAGCAAAGTAGATACTTCTGAACCAGCTTGGGTGAATCTGAAAATGTCAATGAAAAGCAGTACATCCTGTCCCTCGTGATCACGGAAATATTCAGGTACATTTAATCCAGTCAAAGCGACACGAGCACGGGCGCCTAGGGGTTATTCATTTGACCATAGACAAGAGCGACTTTAGAGGTTTTGTCTTTTAAGGAAATGACACCAGACTCAATCATTTCATGGTACAAGTCATTACCTTCACGGGTACGTTCACCCACACCAGCAAACACAAATTAACCACCATGGGCTTTAGCCATATTATTTATAAGTTCCATAATTAATACGGTTTTTCGTACACCGGCACCACCAAAGAGCCTAATTTTTTACTTACCTCTCTTGGCACAAGGAGCGAGAAGATCTACAACCTTAATACCAGTTAACAAGATTTCTTGTTCTACACTCATGTCTACGAATTCTGGAGCTTCAGCATGGATTGCAGCCAATTTATCAGATGAAATGGGACCCATTTCATCAATTGGTTCACCAATGATATTCATGATACGACCCAAAGTTTCAGCACCTACAGAGATACGAATAGGTTATTCAGTGTCAAGAACACCTTGACCTCGAACAAGGCCTTCAGTACGATCCATAGCAATGGTAAGGACAGTGTTTTCTCCCAAGAGCTGGGCCACCTCAAGGGCCCAGTTGGCAACCTCCAATGCATTAAGAATCGGGGGCAATTGCTCGTCAAATTGTACGTCTATGACGGCACCGATAACGGCGACAACTTTGCCTTTAGCTGTTCCAGCAGCGGCGAAGTTCCTATATATATATATATATATATATATATATATATATATAAATATATATATATATATATATATATATATATATATATATATATATATATAAAGGATTTAATTATTTGTCGCTTTTAATAAGAAATATTAAGTTTGGAAAAATTGTGTGCTGTTTGTGTCTTTGGATCTAGGTTCTATTTATCTTTCACTATCATGATTTCTTTGCTCTTGACGTTTTCGCCCACAGACGCCATACAGTGAGCTTTGAAAATGGTGAATGGCACTTCATCGAAACGTCAGCTGCCTTACAGTCCTGAGAAGGACTCAGCACACACATGGGATACCCGAAAACCTTTGATTACACATCACATCCGTGAAAACATCCGACATAACATATATACAGGGTGTCCGGGAGAATGTAGGAAAACTCTCGGATATAAAAAAAACACGTGAAAGGAGTACTACAAGTTCATATAAACTTTTTGCGTATAGGTCTCCTCTTTGGAGATATGAACCACCAAAGAGCTGCAATTTTTGTTTAATATGATGTATACGAGGTAATACTCTTCAAATTACTATCCAAGGAAGTGTTGTGACTTACTCATAGCTGTAAGGACGCACTAGCTGTGACACTCATGGCCCCATTTTTTTATGCCCTTTAATTATTGACTAAAAATTAAGAACTCTTCATTCATGTCGCTAATCCTAATCGTTTTCGGAAAAACGTCATTTTATTTACATCACGTATTTAACCTTCAACTTTATGATAAAAACATTTGCATTAGCAACTTTGGAGTTTTTCGCATAAAAACCGATTTATCTCGCAAACCGCCAGTTTTATCGAAATAAATCAAAAGTACCTTTTTTGAAGAGGAATAATCAAAGTATAAAAAAAATCAGTTTTTGGCTCTACAAAATGACACCTGTTATAAATTACGCCCAACTAGTATGGCTGCAAGTCCGTTCCTGACTTCTCTGATGATTTAAAAATCTACATGATTTAATGAGTCTTTATAGCCTCTATAACACATTAAAATTTAATTAATTTACACAAATCGGTTAAAAACTTAGAGCCGATACTGTAAATCGCTGGGTACCCCTTTAGGGCTGTATATCTCTGTTCAGCACTTTAGGATTAGAGTAGGGTTATTTTGATCTCCCCAGTATGCTCCCGAGAAGTTAGGAGGCACTTACCGGACACCCTGTATATTTTTGTGGGACACTGACATAAGTATATAAAATAAATATAAAAACTGAAAAGCCATAAATATAATTCGCCTGATACACTATTCAAAATTAATTTATTCAATAATTCATCCTACCAAACTCGTCTTTAGAAACATTTAGTAATTAATCGGGTTTTTAGGTTGATTATCTTTCGGCAACTTGTCGTATATGTTTGTTAAAAAATCTGCAGAATTCCAAACTTCCTAATGAGCCAGCTCTGTATTTTAAACGTAACTTGTCTCATTCTACCGAAAGCTATTTCTCAAACGATAAAATCCAACGACGATGCGAGAGGGCCATTCGAAGCAAACCCTGCTGCCGGACATTGCAGCAATAATCGCGCTCGTTTTGCGTAATGTTGCGTGTATGACGCTGTCTGTCTATCCCACGTGGTCGATTCGGACAAATTGGGAATGGTTTCGATTTATTTTTTATAGATTTTTTTGTAGATCTTGTTCTTGGTTAGAAAATAACGTAATAATATTTTGCTTTTCAGTTAGTACGCTTCTGTTTTAATGGAAATTGACTAGAACAATGGTTCCCAAACTTTTTTTACATTAAAACCGGAATAAATTAGCGCCATTACGAACAGAAAATGAAACAGGAAAATTGGGTTATTAAAATTTATATTCCACATTCATAAAGAAAAAATAAAACACAACCATAAAATATTGACACCCAAACATTGTTAAAGCCATTGACTAAATAAGCACAAGACTGTTACCTCAATGCTATAATTTTGACGCTCACAAAATGGACACAACGATAGGATACAACTCATTTATAATTACATTGTTGCGAATGGTTGAATATTAGTAATAAAATGTTATATACATGCCTTTGTAACAAGAATAAAAGAATTTAAAATGTTGGATTTCCATTCACAACGTGGCAATGTTGTGTATTCCTTCTTACCGACTAAAGAGGATAAACTCCTCCTTGTTACCGCACGCTTGCCATTTCCTAGCGATCTTTTATTGAAATCACAATCAATTATTTCAATACACTCTTTTATGAACAGATGAAACAATACATACAAAAAATTACATTGTTAATAGCAAAAAAAGAAACATTTTCATGCAACAAATAATTTAGTAGGTATAGAGGGTATTTTATTTGAATTCCTCGAGGCAAGTATCCCGTAAACTAAACACTCGTGAATCATTACTTAAGAAGCGTATATTAGGAAGCTCTCTTGTTATGTGGGAGGTGCCAAAAATGGGTATACTCTTGTTAAATAAAACTATTCTAACTTTTACCCAAAACGATATCATTCAAGAAAATATGGCCATCGCATTTGCATACAGATACTAACATGATTAAGTACATATAACCTTAAAAACATGGCTAAGGTCAAAAATAATAATTCAAATATTTTGACGGAGAATTTTCCGCCCTTTCCATCGGAGATGTCAAAAATAGATCATTTTAGTTGAAAAAAAGACGATGACCACAAGGTGAAAGTCATCATCGGATAGTCCTCTGCAAAAAACATTTTATCTGTCATCTTGTAAGCGCCATCTTGGATATTACTGCATCAATTGCATTCAAAAAAATATGGGACCACCGCAGCAACTTCCTTTACATAACGTAAAAAATTTCATTCAAATCGGTACAGCCATTTCGGAGTAACCGTATATATATATATATATATATATATATATATATATATATATATTCTTCTTCTTTTAGAAATCGGTTAAAAAGTTAAAGATGAAATCACAAATAATTATTTTGTATTTCAAAAAGAATTAGGTAGTAGAGAAGTCATATTTAGAATGCACGTTCTCATTCAAATTTTAGTTTCATTGATATTGAAATGCCTTCGACAATATCAAACATAATAGAATGATAGAACATCAACAGGAGTCGATGAAAAAGATCTAAGATAACTATCAAATATGTATGGGCAACAGATAGCTTGTTATCGTCTAATGGCAAAAATCACTCATAACATTGATATACAAAAAGGCGTCAAACAAGGTGTTATTCTATCATCTCTGGTTTTCAACATCTATTCGAAGCAGGTTTTCAATACGGCTATAGAGGGAGCTGAAGATGGTAGTAGCATCAATGGAATAGATTAATAGAGGTGGGACGTTGTTGAGTGTTAAAACTTGACATACAGGAAACGAAATAAATGCTGATAAGCAAAAATTCGGACATGTAGATGTGCGAAATGAAATAACTCTGGCATAGGCAAGAAAAGAAAGACAAGTAATTAAAATAGTAGACCACAATTTGGCATACGTCATCTCGAAACGTATGGTCTTCTCCTATTGGTGATGCGGGAGAAAATTAGTTGAAAGTGAGGCCAGGGAAACGTCGGACATCATGGTTTAAAATTTTGCGCTTGTAGTTTGTACAAGTAACACTCGTCACTCGATAGAAGTGTCGCTAACAAAATATTGATAATTAACATCTGATGATGGATATGACAAAAAAAAGAAGAACACCATACTTAATAATGCTTTTGATAGATATTTTTTCCTGTTTAAAACAATTTGCCTCCATTGAAGAGAATTATTTATGTAAGTTATGAAAATAATGACGTACATCTGGTTATTCCTACAAGCATGGAAATAAGAATTTATTAAAACGTTTTTTATTCTATGACTAATATATAACCAAGTTCTTTGACGTATTTTCCGAACACCTTGTATAATGTCGATTATATCACGAATAATCACACTAGTACAATATGTTAGTTCCAATGACATAATCATTATTTTTGACATTTACAGCGTAGCAATTAGAATAAAAATAATTAAGAAAAACCCATAAAAAAAATGAATATGGATGTAAATCCATCAAAATCCATCTTGCAGAATTTATTTCGGCGCCGAATAATTGCCATTTAAAAACACAATATAAATATTTTAAGTAGCCGAATAACAAATTAGAATTTATTTGTTTACAGCGGGCAATTTAACGTTTTTATTTATGAGTCAATGACAAACAAAAGTGATTTAATGAAAAGTGGGTTGACAATACTAATGAAACATTACTGGAAATATGAATATATTAATTCCCGTTTATCGAGATACACTGCGAGAAATCAATTTAAAAATGCTCGTTTTGCTTTAAGGATCACTGTAAAATTTATGAACTTATTTTTATATTTTCTTTTTCGTTTCACTTAAAAATTCTTAAAAAATATATTTCTTATACTTATATATATATATATATATATATATATATATATATATATATATATATATATATGCACATTTTTTCAGCACGTCTCGTATTTGACAATAATTTGTGCCACTTTTAGGCCAGGAAACGAAGCGATTTTTGGAAGGTAAAAATGACTCAAATACTGCCTGCGATCTGATTGCAGAAATGGGTAGGGGAAGGTAGTAGAAAACATTTTTTTTTTTAACAAATAGGTCGAAAAATGATTTTTCCCCGGTTTTTTGGATTTTACGGAAAATCTAGGGAATTTAGAGAAAAATGTTTCACAGACGAATTGTACGTTTTGAAAACATCTTCAAAATGAGTTTTTGTTTGTCGAAATCGGTCTGTAAACAAAAAAGTTATTGCAAATTAAACATTAAAAATGACTTATTTTTCAATTGTTAATACCTTTCTTAATATTTGTCGAATTGTTTTCAACTTTTACCAGAATGCGAGCTTTAAAGTGCTTAAAAAGTTGGGTGCTGTCGGTCTAATAGTCTTTGTAAAATTGCAATTGTTTATTAAAAAATGACTATTTTTGTTTGGCTGTACTGTCGTCTAGGAAACTGCTACAGAGTTCTGTCAGCACTCATTCTCTTCGTAAGGACTTAAGCTAGTATGTGGTAAAAAAGTGGTTATTTTTCGTATTTTGTTTATGCAAAATCGTCATGAAGATATGGGTAGTTTTTCGCTTATTAATAAATTAATTAACAAACGCATTTTTTGTCCGATTTGTTAATGAAGTGTCATTGGAAAACTGATAAGAAAACACGAATTTTGAAAAAAAAGTCTCTACGGCCAATAGGAGCCGAAATAGCTTTTTTTTTCAAAAAATCACAGAGCGATTTTTTATTTATATTAAGAGCCGAATTTTTTACAGTTCATTAATAAGAGCCTAAAGTATATGAAATCATTCAATTGTTCGTTGAATGTATCGTTGAACTATGCAATTATCAAAATGGAGGAGAATGATAATAAATTTACTTTCCGTAAGTCAGTAACTACAAAAAACTTAGAATAAGAAGGGTCGGGTTCACCCCGACTTTCAGAGATCTCAATTATCCCAATCCAATTTTCTATTTTGAAAATCAATTTTAAAATCAGTAACAAAAATTCAGTAAATGTTTTCTTTTGTAAGAAGCTTAATTATACCTCTTATCAAAAATATTTAAATTTCAGCTCTCACCTAAAATATATATTTTATATAAATTTTTCTAATGCAAGTGTTTCTTTCTTAGAATCATATCTGAAGAATAGGATGCAGATTGTTAGGGTTGTCGGGGTGTCGTCTGGGCAGGGTGAGCTTAACATAGCTGTTCCACAGGGCTTAATCCTGGGATCCATCCTGTTTTTAATCTATATCAACGACTTACCTCTTGTTGAACCAACATCAAAGTTCATCTTGTTTTAATGTCCGTAGGAGTTAAGTCGTTAAAACGAAGTAACCGCTCGAACTTCAATTTTATCCATCTTTCACAAAATATCGAACCTTATGTGTTCACTTGATCGCCACAAACCAGCAACTGCACGCAAACATCTGAAACTTTGCAGTGCGTCATCTCGAGGTTCAGGCCGCGAACTTACATACATATACATACATATATATATATATATATATATATATATATATATATATATATATATATATATATATACAGTGCCTTCATTTCAAAACGAACCATCCTTAATAACTTTGTTAAATAGAAAAATTTTAAAAAAAGAAAAAACACGTCAATTTAGATATACAGGGGGAAGTTTAATTTTGCATTTGTTAAAAGTCTGTCAATCACCTCCTCACCTCCAGCTAACCTCACTTTGATATGTCAAATGGGAACCCCCACCTTGTGACACATCATTGTAAGCAGCATAAAATTGTCTATCCAACCGTATAAAAAAAATTAAATCGGTTGACGTACAAGCGAACAGTGTGCAAAAATGTCTTGTAATAATGCATAATATATCGGCCTCGAACTTTAGTATGTCAAATGATTACCCTATAGTGTGATACATCATTTTAAAGGACGTACGATCTGCTATCCAATGATGTCAAAAAAAATTAAGTTAATAGACGTTATAGGCAATTAGGATGCAAAAATGTGTGTTAAATATAAGCAGTTTATTCAGTTTTATTCAGTTGAAGAAAATTATTTTATTAAATGTTCAAAATGTGCGCCGTTATTAGCAAGACAATAAAAAAGCCTATTTTAAAATTCCCCACGAACATTGGCAAGAGTTTCTCTGCTAATTCCTCTACATTCCCGAACAATTCGATCTTTTAAATCGTCAATATTTTCAGGTGGGGTTTTATAAACCTTGCTTTTTAAATACCCCCAAAGAAAAAAGTCTAGAGGGGTTAGGTCTGGAGACCGTGCTGGCCATTCAATTGCACCACGTCTGCCAATCCACGTCCCTGGAAAATGTTCATCAAGCCACTCTCGAATTGCCAAAGCGTAGTGCGGGGGAGCTCCATCTTGCTGGAAATGCAAATTATTTTCATTTAGTACCATAACAGCATTTTCATCCACTTGATTTTCTAAAGATTGCACAATGGCAGGGTACATTGTGTTTTCTAAAAGGTTTAAATAAATTTGCCCAGTTAAATTATCTTCCAAAAAAAATGGCCCGATGATTTCATTGCCATAAATTCCTGCCCATACGTTAATTTTTTGGGGATATTGAGTATGCCCTTCTCGGAAAAGGTGCGGATTTTCATTATCCCAGTATCTGCAGTTATGTCTGTTAACCAGTCCATTTAGAAAAAAAAGTTGATTCATCACTAAAGCAGATATTCTTAGGTAAATGGGGGTCCTCGTCAATTCGTTGGCACATTAATTCGCAAAATTGAATTCTCCTATCAAAATCGTCTTCTCCGAGTTCTTGAAGAATTTGAATTTTGTAGGGAAAAAACTTATTTTGTTTTAAAACTTTATGCACAGAGCCAGCAGAAATGTTGGTTAAATCTGCGACCTTTGAGATGGATAAAGTTGGATCTATTGCAAACTGTCCTAGTACCTCGATTTGGCATGCTTCATCTACAACCCTTTTCTCAATATATTTTTTATTACAAACGGATCCCGTTTCTTCAAACTTTCGTGCCAATTCGAGTACATATTTATGGCCCACGTTTTTGTCTTGATGCCTCTCGTTAAATGCTCTGGCGGTTCTACGAGCGCACCGATCTTCAGCTCCATAGAGAAAAATTATTTCTATTCTTTCGGCTAGCGTATACACCATTTATATTCACGTTTCAACTAGGCGTCACAATGACAATTTTAACAATAATAAACAACTGGTGTTTAAAGATCTTAAAAATTTTATTTATTGCAGTGATTTCTTGTACCTATCAGGTACCGCAAAAAATATCATTGAAATAAATACACTAGATTGATTAGACTGCAATGAATTTTGCGATGAATTTTAAAACAGGCTTAGTTTTTTTCTCGCAAATATTTTAACTGTTTATTATTTTAAAAAAATATTTATTTTAAATTTAAAATAATATTTTACTCTATGAAGTAGCCATTTGACATAATAAAGTTTAATGTGATAAGGTGTCTATTATTACCACACATCTTTTGTTACTATTCGCTTGTACATCAACAGATTTTGTTTTTTTTTATTGGCTAAATAGGAGATAGTATGCCCTTTAAAATGATGTATCACACCATAGGGTAATCATTTGACATACTAAAGTTCGAGGCCGATATATTATGCATTATTACAAGACATTTTTGCACACTGTTCGCTTGTACGTCAACCGATTTAATTTTTTTTTATACGGTTGGATAGACAATTTTATGCTGCTTACAATGATGTGTCACAAGGTGGGGGTTCCTATTTGACATATCAAAGTGAGGTTAGCTGGAGGTGAGGAGGTGATTGACAGACTTTTAACAAATGCAAAATTAAACTTCCCCCTGTATATCTAAATTGACGTGTTTTTTCTTTTTTTTAAATTTTTCTATTTAACAAAGTTATTAAGGATGGTTCGTTTTGAAATGAAGGCACTGTATATATATATATATATATATATATATATATATATATATATATATATATATATATGTATGTATGTTTATACTGCTTTCACGGATTCCTCCGTGTGAAATGCAATAGCAGTGGATATATCCAGATTGTGCCGTTGTAGTGCTGAAATCACATTCAGCAAACGACAACTATATGCAACTCCGTGAATGGATGAAGTAAAATGCGAACAGTAATTGCAAATTTCGTTCCATCGGTCCTTTGCACAGCCAGATGCATGTCGGTACCTTGATGAGTCTATTAGAGACTAAATATGTACCTGTGCCGTATCATTGTAGTGGGGAGGGTAAGTTTTGACTTTCTTCTCGATATGGTGGTACAGGTAGGCCATCATCTCGATGGTGTAACGGGATGAATTGTGTTCTGTTGCAATTCTTTCAAACTGTGCCACCTCTAACACGGAAAGGATATGATGAAACGATATTTGCAATTACTGTTCGCATTTTACTTTATATATATATATATATATATATATATATATATATATATATATATATATATATATATATATATATATATATATATATATAAATATATATAAATATATATATATATATATATATATATATATATATATATATATATATATATATATATATATATATATAACCCAGAACAACTAAGTCAATATCCGTCACCAGAACAAAACCACGAGGCCTAAAGAGATTTGTTATGTTCACTATTTCATCTTTCTTGCACTTAAACTAAAATTAATTGTAATCGAAATAAAAGACAATGGCAGGTGCAATCGTTTTAAAATATTCATGTCCACGTACAGGATGATGTATCTGGCAAATCGCAAGGAAAGTGTCATTTATAATTTTAAAACACGTAAACAACCATTTTGTGTAGGTAAATATAATTATTAACTTTAATTTATTGAAGTTAAAAGTATTAAGAACAATTGTAATATAATTTAGAAAGAACGATATAGACCTTTGTTCGTTTCTGTCAAGGTAAGAGTAGTATTAAATGATGCGACTAGAAAACAAGGTTAAAAAAATTTTGTGCATCCTGCACACACCCTAAAAAGTAGCCGGAAAAATAATTTTTGAAGTACATAAAATCAAATGTCTCAAAATCCCAATGTGATGGGAAAGTTTTGCTTCCGATTCTATGCAGAAAATTACGTTGGAAATGACGTCCAGTTGGCCAACAGCAAAACTATATATCGCAGTCCCACACTTTAAAGTAATTGAATGATGATTTACTATATCATCTTAATAAATTCAAAAGAGTGTTTAAAATTAATATATTAATAAAATACTTTCTCTATCACCTTCTATAATGTGAATGCATTGATAATTGTATAAAAAGCAAAATTAGCATATAATAAGATTTTAGGAAAAAAAGGTTGTAAAACATAAGGTAGATTACAGACCATTAGACATTAACATAGTTTTATCAATGTAAGTTCATCAGTGTTAAAGTCATCTCTTGCTGTATTTTATTTTGTTTTATCATCACGTGTGTCATTCTCTAATGTGCTTTGGGCGAAAGTTCTATAAAATGTGATCATATAAAAAAATAACCCTTTATAAAAGGTAGTTCGCTGTGGGAAACAAACTATCAAAAAATAATTATCAAGAAGTAGATGATGATACTACAGTTCGGTAAGTAATATAATATGGCAAATTTTAATTAATTACCTAAATGTGTAATTATAATGGAAGTAATGTCAGAAAAATAGGTATGATAGAATTTGAAACATAGTACTCTTAACTTTAAGATGACACACGTGGTCATCTTTATAGTGTTATTTTATGAATACTAATTTTTCAATATAACATAATATTAAATTAATGTGTACACGGTGTGCAGTGTTATTCGTGATTTTTTTTTCAAGCTACACTCTGTAAATTTCGAAGAAGGTAAAATAAATTACCGAAACGTCAATCATATAGAAAATATAAAATGGAAAGTGTACAACATGACTATTACGTTTTGATTTAATTTTCTAACGGACCATAAACCCAAGAAAAAAATTTATATATATATATATATATATATATATATATATATATATATATATATATATATATATATATATATATATATATATATATAATGCGTTAAAAATGGGATCAAAATGTAATAGTGGTTATTATTTTCCATATTTTACGTTTTTTAAAAATTAACGTTTCGATAATTTATTTTACCTTCGTCAGGATATACAGGGTGTAGCTAAAACAGTAGAGTATTTTGTTGATACAACTACCAAATTATTTACATATTGCGTATTTACCTTGAACAATATGCAGTGTGTAAACAATTTGATAGTTATATCAACAAAATACTCTGTTGTTTTAGCTACACCCTGTATATTCTGACGAAGGTAAAATAAATTACCGAGACGCTAATTTTCAAAAAATGTAAAATATAGAAAATACCATACCAGTACTACATTTTGTTTTACATCATAATCCCAAGAAAAACAACACAAATAAAAAATATTTTATTGAAGGTCCAAGATATAAATAATAAATACTTCCATATATATGTATATATATATATATATATATATATATATATATATATATATATATATATATATATATACAGGGGCGGATCCAGCCTCTCTCTTTTGGGGGGGGGGGGCGGTGATATCACAAAAGTACAATATGGCAAGAAAAACAAGTTGTCAACGGGGGGGGGGGGGGAGTACAAGCAGCATACTCATTCCTAATACAAAAGGCAAAATGGGTTCTATTTTCCTGAACTCAAAGCTTTTGGGAGGGGGGGGGGCGATCACAAGCATACAGACTCCTATACTCTATTCAAGAACTAGAGAGAGTAATAAAACTGTTACCGAAACCTCTAACGTACCTGCTCCAGTGCCGCAGTAACTGAGAACTGCTGTAAATCTAATTATATTTCATTATATTTAAATATATTTTATAAATTTACTGCAACATAGACTTTCTGATAGTTTAATTTAATTTCTGTCAGTGAGCAAAGTACAACTTACAGTTTTTTCTTAGTGATTTATCTTGTTTGCGCTGGTTTTTAGGTATATATTATTTGAGATTAGTGAGATACCCAAAAGATATGGCTTTCACCTCTATATTTATTCCAAAATCGTTAAACCAGAGATATCAATATCTAGATAATAATGTTAAAAGCTCTGTTGAGATATGTTCCAACATGACAGGAGTTGGAAAATCTACTATGTACCGAATACTGAAGGAGAAAAAACGACTGGAATTGTTAGTACTCCCAAGCCACATTCGATCACAGGCAAACGAAAAACCTCGTTGGAAGAAGAGATGAAAACTGCAATTAAAGGGGTTGTATATACATTTTATTATGAGAAGCAGTTCCCAACCATCTACAAAATTCTAATTAAAATCATTGAAGATCGCGATTTACGTGAAATTAAAAGAACTGATCTCTGGAAATTGCTCAGAGAACTTAATTTTTGCTGAAAAAACCAAATAGAAATTCTGTTCTTATAAATCGTCCGGAAACTGTCCGTTGGAGACGTAAATATCTCTCTCAGGTAAAAGGTAGAGTTGCTAGAAATAACACAATTAATAAAATTAGTATTTTAACTAAACTTTTGAAAGATTTTTTTGAATAAAGTTACTGCGGAAAATTGGGAAAAAATCTTATTTTTTTGGGGCTATCGTATTTCCATATATAAAAGTAAATTAAATTAAGATATCAGTACAATAGAAATAAAAATAAGTAGGTCTAATTTTAATTACAACATAAAAAAAAGTAATTACATTAGAATCCTTTTTTAGTGTTTAATTGTAATTCTGCAGATGGTTTAAGAAATAAATAAACTGAAACGGCAAATACCCTAAAAATGTTTTTAATTAATAATAAAATGACCGATAGCCCCAAAAATATTTTATTATTATATGGACGAATTTATTTTTTTATATATGTTTAACTTTTTGTATTTTTGACAATGGATATTTTGTAAGTATTTAAATAATAACTTAGAATTTTTTGAGAGAATAATCCTACGTTTTAGTCTATTATTATAGACCACTATTTTTGATTATAAAATTTCTAACCCATTCCTATGAAAAATATATGTGTCTAACAAATTTTGCTAAAAACACCGGACTAAAGAACACAGGTAGTTTGCGAAGAGAAAAAGGGTAAAAAATGATTTATTACTCTCTCTAGTTCTTGAATAAACTATAGTATAAGAGGAAAAATCGGGTCCATTTTTCTAAACTCAAAGCTCTTGGGGGGGGGCGATCGCCCCCACCGCCCCCCCCTCCCCTTGGATCCGCGCCTGTATATATATATATATATATATATATATATATATATATATATATATATGTACATATATTCAGTATGTTTTCACTATGTTTTATGTGGATAAAGGGATTTTTAAACTGAATGTAAATGCACTTTTGTAGTTCAAAAAATGGATTAATCTGTAACAAATTAGAACGGAAGCAGTTTAAGATTTTTGATTAAGAATTGGCCGGAAACCCAGGAAGAATAAAATACTATATCAATAATTACGCTTTAAGAAACCACACAAAAAATGGAATTACAGAAGTGGTGTTGTTGGGGCGAAAATTTTAGAACGACAACATTAAATCTTATTTCCTTGATTACTTTTTAGTTTTCATGATGTTTTAATTAGTTTCTCCAAATTTGTAATAAGTAACAATAAAGAGTCTTCGTAATTATTCTTAAAGAGATTTATTAAAAAATAAAATTTGAGAATTGGTGTTCTAATAATCCGAGGCGCCCAACCAGGGGTAAATAGTGTTCAAATACCAGTGCCGTGTTCAATCATAGTTTCTTGATTATTTTGTAGCGTCTAATAAGTGACAATAGTGGAATATCTAGTATATTAATAATTATATATGTATATATATATATATATATATATATATATATATATATATATATATATATATAAAAGAGGATTTTAATTATATCTTTTATTTTAAAAACCTCAGGCAACAAAAAAGCAGAATCTTATTTATCACTCGAGAAACTGTTTCGTTTATTTTAGTCTGAGATAAATAATTAACTTACAATTTACTATTAATATGTGTAATTTCTTTCTGAAAATAATGTCCCAATCCAGATCTCTGTAAATCTTACTGTTTAAATTAATATAAATAAATAGGAAAATCAAGCAATATGTTATTAGTATTACGCCAACGATAAAACCTCTCACACGTAACGACTCGACTCCCGTTTTATTTTAGCTGGAAACTAACTTATCCCCAGTAAATTTAACATCAAAAACACGAAACCCCTGCCAAAAACATACACACAGAAACATCACTTTGCTCAAAGAGATCAACCTGCTACTAATACTATTCTGTGACACAATGTCCATCTCTAATCTTGACAAGCTGAGGGGAGGGCAGCGGTTCCCTGTCACAACCACTCACAAACTGACTTTTCAAAGGGCTCCCCCACCCTTTTCTAGTCCTAAACACCGCTGAAAGGGCACCTCGCGCGATGTAAACAGTTTGAAGTTAGCTTTCGATGCGGACGGGTCTTGGCCGACGACTGATCGGCACCGCTCGGCTTTCAGATCGTTTGACGAGCTTGAAGAGTCACTTTTCAGTATTTTGCTGAAAAACAAACGTTGCGGACAGGTTTTCAGTTATTTTGTGACCGGTGACAGTCGAAGGAAACAGTTGACGATTTTTTGTTTTTGTGACTGAAAAAGTTTTTGTTTTGTGTTCCGTTATTTATGTTTTATAATATAGTGGGAAATACGATTGCTGAATGTTGTGACTGAAAGTATTTGTTATTTGCAAGGATTTTTTTTTGTACAAATAGAGAAAAGCTAGACTTGATTTTTCGGAGGTTTTACATGCGCTACCCAAATATGTCGATCTAAAAGAAATTTGAAAAAAACAATGAGAAGTAAAAGTGTTCCAGTCAACTTGTTGATAAGAAAAATCCACACCGCTTTAGGTAAGATTTTTTATGAACATTATTAGTTTAACCGTGGCTTTGAAGTGGTACTCGTATATATAAGAAAATTAACATTAAAAGTTATATTCCCTTCTGGGCATATTCTGATTTCCAAAAGTTTTTCACCATCTTTGTAACTAATTTCTTCATTGATTGTTTAAAATTAACTAGAAAATTTATCGATAATACGATTATTTAAATATCTACACTAGTACATTGGATTTATCATAATTTAAAGGTGTGTGAAGATAATTTTAATAAATTTAATAGCGGATCTAAAAGGAAAAAATATAATTCAAACAATCGAGGTGAAAATACTATAAAAATTATGTGCCTAATATCAAAATAAACAAACAGCGAATATTTCAGAAAGTAGGAAAAATTGATTGTTAAAATTCACGTAAAATATAAATAGTTTTTAGTATGCATATACCAGCTTATTGCATCATTATAATTCTTTTTAATTTGATTTCATTCATAAAATTTTTAAATATCTGTAACAATACTCTTACAACAAATAAGAAATCATTCAGATATTAAAATACTTACAGACAACAATGCGTCTATTATCGTTAATCTTCAGATTAATCAATTGATAAACCTAAAATAGACGAATTTAATAACTTTTTTTTTTGTTTTTACCCTTACTAATTGCGCATTTTCATGTATCTCTTTATCCATCCTGTATTTTTAAAAGCTTATGTGAGTTTAAAGTTGAAACTCAAGGTTTGTTACAATATCCTTAAGCAAAAAAAAACACTCAAATTATTGTATAGTTCGGAGAAACAAAAGATAAAATCTTTCATGTAATATGTAATTTTTTAATATGCTATGGCCCTTCAAAGTTAACAAAAGTTCGTATATTTATAGCTGGCTCTATACTCTTCATGAATATTATTTTAGGAAATCTAAAAAAGTTCTAAAATATTTATAAAAAAAGGTCTGATTATGACCGAAAAATTTACTTCCTTTTATATAATCAAAAATTAAACTTTTTAATATTGTAACATTCAATTTGTCGTTATCTCATTGTTGCTTATAATAAGTAAGTTTTTCCTTTAAAGAAAACTGTTTTTAATAACAAAGAGGAATTTTCATAATATATTTCTTCTGTCAGATTTTTTTATTTTCAAAATTAGTGATAGAAGTTGATACTTCAGGGTTGCAATATTTTTGCTGTGCAATTGAATATGCAGGAAGTACTGCGAAATAGGCCTCCTGCTGATATTGCATAAGATAACAATAGTTATAATAAAATTCATGAAATATGAAATTTTTGATGGTCATTCTATATGAATTAATTCTCGTTGATTTTCATTTCATTTTAATATTTATGCCATCCAAAATGTCATATAATTCTAATTCTTTAAACAATTTTATAATTTATATCATTTTTTCGAAATAAATTGATATGAAAGACAATTATTTTTTCATTAAAAAACATATTGTGAAAGAAGACCAGCGAAGAGTCACAATATTTTGAAAATGTATCACATAGATGGAGGTATTGTGCAAGACTGAATATTTCTGATAAATATAAACGGTATATAGGTAGAAAAAACACACAACAAACTTTTCTTGGTAATCGGTTTTATTCTTAGATCTCTTCCATAAATAAAATCTTTCAAAATTATTTTGTTTTATTATTTGAGAATAACTGACGCCAACCGTCCAAAATTCTTATTATAAATGTCAAGATATATTTTTGCATCGGTGAATTATCGACAAATGTTTATTTCTTTTATTTCCCACTCTACACCAGTATATTTTGATTATCTATATCTATAAATTAAATTTTTGATATGTCTAGTTCCCCACAAATGAATTCTCATGATGTTTTGCATACTTTAAATTTTATTCAGACACTGACTTTTAATATAATGAATATTTTTATTTAATGAATATTAAATAGCTCTCAATTTTCATTTAATTTCACAAACTTTGGCTTGGATTATCTTTCGTTTTTATTTATATTTTTACCTAAAACGAATTTCAATATCTCGCTACCAAAGCATTTAACAAAAAAACTCTATGTTACCAGTTTCAAAAGAATGAAGTTATGTTCTGATTAATATGTATGATCTAAGCACCTTTAACAATAAATATCTGGACGTATTTTTTTATGGTTTCATACCTAAAAAAAACGGAATTATTCACAGTCCTCTTTCTCGGAGACCGTTTGACATAAAAAGCTGAGATTTGGTATTATAATAATATTTATCAACTTGCGTAAATACAAAGTTAAAAGTTAAGAAATATTTTTCTGTGATTTTCTGACCATTTTTTTGTAGTGAGTTTGAAAAATATGTTAGATGGTTTGACAAAAATATACTTTGGAATTTTACATCCTTGCTTTATTTTTAAAATCAATATAACTAAAATTTAAAAACAATACTGATACTAGAGGTATACCTAAAATTTATAAGAAAACTACATTGGTGACTTATCCATTGTATAATAGGAAGTAGATGGAGGTTAAATTAAATTGCTTGTTTTGGTTAAAAAATAAATCTTCTGACATAAATATAGGTATTTATTACACACAATAAATTAAAAAAAAAAACAAAACAATAAGAAGCCTTAGCCAAATAACATAAACAACTCTAAAAATAGGATCAAATCTATATGGAATATAATTAATAACCAGTTGAATCCAAAAACAAAATCGTATTCAAACATTACACAAAAAATCAATTATGAATTTATTACTGACTTGAAGGAAGTGGTCGAAAAATTTGTTTCATATTTTAGTAGAGTTGCAGAAAGGAAAATAATAATTGGATATGTTTTAGCTAAACGTAGCTATATAATATCTATTCTTGTCAATAATACCATCGCAATGGATGCAGTAACCAAAGATCCATTATTTTATATAATAGAACATTTAAAGGCAACTAAATTAGATGATCTGATAAAGAAATAAAATATTTATAAAAGTCATTGTTAGCTAGGTTAATAAATTTTTGCTTTGCAAAATCTAAAGAGCACATACTGTATCAGTCTTGAAACAAATACCTATTTTAAGTGTTTTTTTTTTCAAAATACTGGAATAATTTATAAAATTAATAATTTTGCAATATGATATAATATATGAAATTCAACTCAGCATTTTTTTAGGTTTTTTGAATTGGGATTGATCATGGAAAATATATTATCGCTTTGGTCTTCGATTTGACACTTGCTTTTGACACAGTAAATGAAAAATTTTGATTATCTAAACTGTACAATATGGGAATTTTTTTGACTAGATTGTTCCTGGAAAGGATCTGGTTTTTAGTATGGATGATCTTTATAGGAATCAAAAACAAGAGTTTTGGATTTACTACAGGGTGTCAATTTGCATCCAATCAATGTGATTGTTGAACATATAACAATGTATGCGGATGATACTGCTATTCTTGTGACAACTGACCGTTGTAAAAGTGTCTAAATGAAGAAGTTAAGAAGTACCTCTTGAACGAGGCTGACTATTCTATAACTGACTTCTGTGACAGTCATATACTTTGCAATATCGTATTGTTTTTATTCTGTTTTTATAATAAATGTTTTTTATACGCTTTGTTTATTGGTTCCTCTGGATTTGTAGGTATAATTTTTATTATATTGTTACATTTCAATTCTTATAACTCTATTTTTAATCGTTAATGGTACAGAACCTTCGACTTGTAAATCACTCTGGCACTTGACCGTTTTGACTTGAGTTTTATGGCTCCCAATACACTTTTTGGAATGAGTTCAAGAAATGTGTTAATCGCCCTAAATGTGCTAATACAAAGATACTTGAATATGAAATAAGACATACATAAATGCTACATTGATTTGGAAAAGGCGTTTGATGCCATGATATAATTTACTACTGGTGAAAAGCATAGAAAGCAGAGATAAGCATAACTAAAAATCTATATTTAAAGAGGAAATACTAATTAAGGCTGTATCTTATTCCTATTGCTATTTAATATATATAATCAAGCAAGTTCTAAGGAAGCACTTTTATCACAAGTTTATGGAATTATAATAAATGGGCAAATAATAAATAATGTTAGATTGGCGGTTGTTGAAAGTTCTGCTGAAAAAATACCAACTCTTATAAATCGTACAGACAGACAAATTCTGCCAAGTATGTGGACTTGAAATAAACATTAGGAAAACCAAATATATATATATATATATATATATATATATATATATATATATATATATATATATATATATATATATATATATGATTCAGTATTAAACCGGGAATACATCCGTTCGTTGGTTTGGTTTCCTGTAGAAGTTTGCAGACGTTTCGCCAAAATCTCATTTGGCATCTTCTGTGCTTGGTGGTTGATCTACAACCATCAAGCACACAGAAGATGCCAAATGAGATTTTGGCGAAACGTCTGCAAACTTCTACAGGAAACCAAACCAACGAACGGATGTATTCCCGGATTAATACTGAATCACATGTTCCCATCCGTGAAACACTACCCAACAACATATATATATATATATATATATATATATATATATATATATATATATATATATATATATATATATATATATAATTTGCTGGAATTATCTTGGAACCTGGATAACATCTGTATGCCTTGCAGTCGGGATTTATTAATGAATATGAACACTTCGCTGGTACTTGTTCTCGAAACTTCTTTATGGAATGGAAAACTGGATATTTAAATAAAAACAGGTTAAAAAATTACAATCGTTTTAAATGTGGTGTAACAGAAGGATATTGAGAATAGCGCGAATAGTAAGAATAACGAATTTAGAACTGTTGGATCAAGAAGAGACTGAAATAATTAAAACCAATAACTTAAGAAAGTTATGATACCTAAGACATGTAAAAAGAAAAAAAAATACTAAATATTAAGACTAATTCTGCAAAGAAAAATTAATGGAAAAAAGAGCATTGGAAGAAAAATATCATGGTTAAGAAAGGATGAAGTTTGCTATACTATCAAATCTGTTGACAGCGAACAGCATCTCTAGTGACGACCAACTTAATATAATGACCCTTCTTAAGTTCTGTTTATCTCAGGACTTTTTTGCTTTCAATAACAAATACTACGAACAACCCTCGGGGTTGGCAATGGGGAATCCTCTTTCTCCTCTTTTAACAGACATCTTCCTGGATAATTTGGAAAAATGCATTAATTCCGAGATTGATTTCTGAGAGCAAGATAATTAACTGGCTTCGTTATGTGGATGACTGTTTTACAATTATTCTGGGCAACGAACAGCGGGCTATTGATGTTCTAAATAGTCTTAATTCTCTACATTCTGTTCTAAAATTTACCTTAGAAATAGAAACCGAAAACAAACTTAATTTCTTAGATTTAACTATCAAAAAAACCAATAATTCTCTCAGTTTCAAAATCTTTCGAAAACCCCCTCAAACAGACCAGATAATTTCTTCTAATTTTAACCACCCTTTACAACATAAAATGGCCTCAATAAACTGCTATGTTAATAGATTGCTCAACATTCCCATGTTAGCGGAGGATTACAACAACGAGGTCAATATTCTGAAGCAAATTGTCGTAAACAATGGGTATGAGCATACAGTCATCGACAAATATATAGAGAAAATTAAATAATTAAAAACAAGAAAGAATCCCAAGAGGCTCACAACTCGACTCCTCACAATGAAAGTCAGCAAGGGAAATTGTTCTCACTCTCGTACTTGGGTCACTTCACTACATAGTATAAAACAAAGTCGCTTTCTCTGTCCCTATGTCCCTTTGTATGCTTAAATCTTTAAAACTACGCACCGGATTTTGATGCGGTTTTTTTCAATAGATAGAGTGATTCAAGAGGAAGGTTTATATGTATAATAACATCCATTAAATAGTGGAGAAATACTGTTATTTTTGAGGTTTCTAATGTGATGTCGTTAATTATCATATTTTTTTCCGCTTACATTGCAAACGCAGGCTGAACCCTACGAGATTTATCAAAATAATGTACTAATTATTTGTACACATTGAAAAGGTCTACAGAAAACTCCGCGATGGTATATGTCTATCTCTCATGGATATCCCACAATAACATTTTTTTGTCATTTACTTTTTACGAAAAATAATGGCAAATTTTGAAGCGATTTTAACCAATACAGCATTAATCCTTATCCAATTAAATAGCTTAAATACATTGTTGATTTAATATAGATCTATATGGTCCTTTACAGCACAAGATTTAAATGAATATTTTCGAAGATATTACAGATTTAAAATTGCGGGAAGTAGCGCTTGCGGCGGTACTGGCCGACCGGGGCGGCGGCAGCGTGCCTATAAATAGCGCGTCGGAGGCCGATGTAATAATTGTTGTAAAAATAAAATAAATAGTCACAGTTTTTCTGTAGTGTATTTAGTATCAGCATTGCACCCGTGCGAAGCCGGGGCGGGTCGCTAGTCTCTAATAAAATAGCACGACACTGAATCCAAGTGTTCGAAATATATCACAGAATGGCCGATAACAGTAACGCTATAGATTAATAAAGTTTTACTGCCCTTTCTTTCTGCCCTTTTCTCTCTTTTTGCTCATTGTCAGTGAATTATTGATTTGAAATACAATTAACAAGAAATTGAAAATAAAACTCATACAGAAAATCTCTACTCAGGCTTACACATACTTGTATATATTTTTAATTTTTGGACAATTTTATTGCTAGATTATGCTATCACTGTGTGTGGCATAACCTCACTCTTTTGAGTTGTTATTGCAGAGGTTTTATTGTTTTACTAATTTTAATTTGTGCAGTGTTTTGAATGTTTTAGTTTTAATTTTAATTTGGGACAAATTTTTAAAAAAATTTTTTTGATTGTACATGACTCGTTCTGTGTGGAGGCTACGCTGGCGTTGTTGGGGACTGTTCTCGGACTGGCAGGGTTAAGATGTGCCCTTTGACGAGTGAGTGTGGTTGGTGAGTACTGAGTAAGCTTATTTGCTGACCATATTCTCTTGTTTCTAGGGTCTGAGCCCTGAGGATGGTCTGAGTTAGACCGAAAGCGTTTGGCTGATAGTAATAAAATATACACTGAAATACAAAATCCGTCTATTTCTTGCTATAGTAATATTCAGAAAATGGTACTCCAAAAAGAAGAAATATATTTTAAAAACATTTTTTATTAAAAACGAAATGTTTTCTGTATTTTTTTAATACTAGTCTTTACATTTCAACAACGAAAAACGTAAGATTAAAATCAATAATACATTTAGGGAAACTACAATATCTTATAAATTTTTAACCATCTCCGGAAGTTCGAAGCTTTTTCATCAGAGAACGTTAAAAATATAATTAATAAACATAAAATTAGAAGAATTATCCATTTAGTAAATATTACGTTAAAAATTAGGAAACCAAATGCCGTTGTCGCCATAAATTAAAGATTACGCTGTCAAGTAGGTGGAGATATATTATAATCGATTTAGAAATATTTTGTTTGTATCTTCTTTTAATCTTTATTTAGTCTGCAATAAATCTTCTTACGAATAGATTTCTAACGACTTTAATTTTTAACTGAAATGTTTTTGAATGTCAATAAACAAGGTTTTATTTCTTTTTAATTAATTTTTGCCTCATTTAAAAAAGGAAAATATTATGTTTGAATTGATTAGCTAACATCACAATATTACTTTCTTTGCTGGGCATTACGAAATATGATACTTCAACCCTTCTAGGAATTATGAGGCCGTTTCGATATTTTAAATTCGTAGCTCCATCTATTGTTTTTAAATGAAAGTATTTAAATATATTTTATTATAACTATTCCGAGTAGCTCCGAACAAAGCAATCGAGTGGCCGCAGTTGTTTAATTTAAAGCATAATTAAAAAATTCTTATTTGTTTCATAATGTACATAACTTAAATTGCGTAATTAAAAACAAAAAAGTTTATTTTTTTTTTAAATTAGTAATTCGCTTTAAGTTCTGTGTAAATTGAATAAAACTAAAAAAACAATCGCTTATAAATTTTCTTAATTTCTTTTTGAAAAAATAAATTTGGATGAATGTGCACTGCTGGACTTAAATCTGGAAGATATGACGAGCCATCTAATTTTTGAATTCGGATCGCATTTATATAATTAGACACTGTGTCAGCGGCATGTCGTCAAGCCAACGCTTTGTATGAGATTGTAGGAAAGGTGTCTTGTATGAAAGAGAGTAAACACAATTAGTATGAATTGAACGTCAACATTTTTAAAACAAATGAATACATTCGTCTACACTATGAATCATATCGGACTGCCTAAAATACATAAAGAAAATGTACCCCTACGTCCAATCGTCAGCGCAATAGACGCACTAACCTACAAAATAGGTAAATATCTGGCCAAACTTTTACATCCCTTTACAGGAAAAACCGATTCCTTTGTTAAAAACTCTGGACATTTTGTCCAAAGATCAAAAAACATCCAATTAGAGCCCGGAGACATATTGGCCAGTTTTGATGTAGAATCCCTGTACACAAATGTTCCTATAGATGATTCAGTTTCCATAATATCTGACATATTACGAAACAACAACATGGACTCCACCCTACTAGAATTAATTAAAGCATGTCTGATTTCCACTTATTTTACTTTTCAAGTAACTTTCTACGAGCAGACTTCGGGAGCGGCCATGGGATCTCTGTTATCACCAGTGGTAGCTAACATCTTCTGTCGCAGTTAGCAATACCCCTGGTGTTAAGGACATATAACACCGATATCTTTCCCAGACATCATTGCACTTTTCACAAACTTGGACTTCTACTTAAGTCAAGTTGTGTCGGAAAGTAGTGGTAAGATGTTAGTTCCACAATATCCCCCCCCCCCAAGGCATTTGCTTTCCGACTTTGACTGTCATAGAAAGTTCAAGCCATAAGAAAACACAGGCCTGATAAGGGAAATGTGGAACGAACATCCCAGGTGGTCTTCCAAGTTCGGGACAAGTTTAATCAAAGCCAACAGCGGTTTAGACCCTTGTCTGCCGCCGTTCCAGCTCGAGCGCCATGTCGCATTTAACAATGCCCCTGGTGTTAAGGACATATACTAAGCGATTTAATTTTCGACCACCGTCAAAATGATAGGATGTTTCGTCCAGATATCGATGGTGGACTCATTAGTGGGATCCACCGATATCTTTCCCAGACATCATTGCACTTTCCACAAACTTGGACTCATATTTAAGCCAAGTTTTGCCGAAAAGTAGTGATAGGATGTTAGTTCCACAATACTTCATGGAAGTTTTTGAAGAAAACGCCTTGTCTTCTGCTCCTCTAGAACCTAAATTTTGGTGCAGATATGTAGATGATACGTTCGTAGTTTAGCATGGCGCAAATAACTTCCATAATTTCCTGGATCATCTAAATCAGCAACACCCTAGCATAAAATTCACTATGGAAGCTGAATCAAATGGTGACCTTCCCTTTTTTGATGTATTAATCCAAGGAAAAGTGCATTGCAAATTAGGACATTCTATGTACAGAAAACCAACACATACAAATCGATATATCAATGCAACGTTACACCATCATCATTCTCAAGAACAACCCGTCATAAACTCTTTGGGACATAGAGCACTTTCAATATGTGACGAACAATCACTGAAATCAGAATCAGAAAAACTGACTAGTTTTCTGAGAGGCAACGGATATTGCGCTGACGATATAAGACGTTCTATTAATAAATATAAAAACCCAACTCCTCAACAAAATGTCATAAATGAACCTCCTGTGGACAGTGTTGTCTTACCTTACATACACGGAACCACCGACAAGATTGCCAGATTGCTCCGAAGATCAAACATTTGGATAATTTTCAACACATGTAAGAAAGTTGGACAATGTTTGAAGTCTCCCAAAGGACACAATTCATTTTCAAACAGAAGGCTTTTACAAGATACCTTGCTCTTGTGGTAAAGTGAGTGTAGGTGAAAAGGGACGGTCTATATTCACTAGGCTTAAGGAACATGAAATATGTATAAAAAGTTAACAAATTGTACAATCTGCAGTAGCTGAACACCAACATTGCTCAGGTCACACTTTTAATGTAAAAGAAACTAAGGAGCTAGCATCAGTGCCCGGTTTCTTTAAACGTAAAATTAGAGAATCCATGGAAATTTGTAAATATCCAAATAATATTAATAGAGATGCTGGCTACAGTTTACATCACACGTGGAAATCGATTGTAAGGCTGGATTACGGTTCGCTGAGCACCGGTCGGGTATAAATACCAGACTGTTGCTCCTCGACAGTCATTCAGTGTTCTAATTTCGTGAAGTAAAGATCCCTAAAGATGCATCGTGCAATCGGAGGCTAAACGTCGGATAATAATTCGAATTTGACACAGTCTAAACCCAAGAACCATAATTTTCAACATCGGCACGTGTATAAGTTTACGATACTTGCTTAAAAACATTTTCAAGCAATTATTGATAATTTTGTCCACGAGAAATAATAGGAACTGCCAGATTCTGAGCTTCTAGACATCAATATGTTTAACGACACGTGAGAGAAAAGTAAATTAACTGAGTTCCGAGGTATTATGTACTCTGTGAATAAAATGCTGGGCTTCTGCACTTGAACAGTTCCGAGCTGCTCAGTCTTGTGAATCGAAGGCAGTGTAAGTTGACTCTAAACAGTATATGCCGTCCCAAATGCACTGTTTAACTGAATGGTATGATAAATTCAACAAGAAATTAACGTTTAAACAGGCATAAGTATCAAAAGTAATCTTAGTGTATCTGGATTTTCTTCCCGAAGATCTAATTTAAGCTTTAGAAATCCTATTTCCTAATCAGGTGAAGCCAGACCTACCTGGGGATCGAATATAGTTACAACAAATCGTCAATGGCTATACGAGGCTTTCCTTAATTTACTCATTGAAACAAAAGGCGTGATTGAGTGTTTTTTTATGAAATCATCTAAGACAAAACTTTACTGGCTAATATTGATCCTATGGTGGTTCAAGAATGTCAGTTGAAACGTCAATAATTAAATACTTAATAAAACCTTAATTTATATTTTATAAATTATAAAAAAAGAACATTCCAGAACCGTCAATGGAGTTTTTTTGGTGCTCTTTCCCCTACTAATACAAAAAATTATGTATCCTTGAAAACTGCTTTTTTGAAAAACCGCTATAAATAAGTGATCGCAAGAAACTTACGGTATAAGTACGATACATATTATGGTTATCCTTAAATTTACAGCTCTTCTGAAGCTATTTAACTAAATGCATCGTTAATTAAATATATGCATACTCTAAATCAGCATTTATTCATTAATTTAGAATTATTCAAATAGCCCAACTTTAATTTCATTCGTTAACCCTAATTAAACGTGTGCAATAAATTATTATAAAATTTAACGTCTCTCTAATATAACAAGGTTATTCTTGTGTTTTCACACGTTGATTTGTTCCTATCATTTATTTTTGGAAACAAATCATGTTTATTAAAAGTATTTACAGGGTGGAAACGTTAACTGGATGTAATTAAAAAACAAAAAGCCAAACAATTTCCAGGAAAATTCAGAAATTCATCAGTTAAGATTTTAATATTGGAATATTTTCACCCGAACTTTTTTTTGAAAGGTCATATACACTGAGCCTTAAAAATGCACTTGGTATCTATCTACGAGAGAATTTCAAGAGCATGCCTGGAACTGTTTTTGAAACCTTATCGCCTTAACATAACCACAATAAGGCTGCTCTTGCAGTGCAAGAGTCTGGACCAGTCTCAAATAAAACTATTGTTTTGTTAGAAATGCATTCTATACCTGAATGTCATGATACCTATATTTAACACAAAATAGAGAGGGAGTTATAGAGTTAATAAGTTTTGGAAACAAATCGTCACTAGTTGTAGGAGGTTTTTCCTAATTTATGCATTAGAATAAAGTGTGCGATTGAGTGGTCAGGAAGTTTGCCAGATTTTAACTCATTGTTTTTTTTTATGAAATCATTTAAGACAAAGGATTCTTCTTCTTTCTTCTTTAGTAGCCCTACAACCCGGGGTGGGTCTTGGCTGACTGCACAACTTGCTTCCATCTCACACGGTCGTCCATGATAGTTGGGTCAGTGGGTAACCCCATTGTTCTTAAATCTGACCATATGTTATCTGTGCATCGCATTCTTGGGCGTCCTAAGGGTGTTTTCCCTGTCGGGGCTTCCTCCCAATTTAATTTTGTAAGGCGGTTATTAGGGAGCCTAAGGAGATGGCCAGCCCATCTTAGACGTTGGGATTTAATTTCTTGTACGATGTCGCTAGCGTTATATATCTGTTTGACTTCGGCATTTGTTCTTATTCGGTATTGATTAGTATTGGGGTCGTGACTGGGTCCGAAAATCCTTCTAAGAATTTTCCTCTCAAAACATCTAAGTTTCATTTCCATTGCTTTTGTCAGCGTCCACGTCTCACAGCCATACATGAGCATTGGTCTAATCACTGTTCTATATATCCTGATTTTTGAGGTTCGTGTTAGGTTCTTGGATTCGATGGTGTTGTTGAGACTATACATACATCTGTTTGCTTTCTACCTTTTATCTCCTCTGTGATATAGTTATCTGTGGTGATTGTCGCTCCGAGATATTTAAAACGCTCCACTCTTTCAAAGTTATATGTGTCTATTGTTACATTTTGTCCTATTCTATCTCGATTCTTTTGTCTATATATGCACATGTATTTGGTTTTCTCCTCATTGACCATGAGACCGGTTTTCCTTGCCTCTATCTCTATTTTGTTGAAAGTTTCCTTTACATTGGTGACGGTGTTTGCAACAATATCAAAGTCGTCCGCGTATGCTAGTAGTAATTTTGGTCCATTTACTATTATTAGTTCTGTTCTAATTTGTGTTGTTCTCATTACTTTTTCCAGGATTATATTAAAGAGGCGGGGTGACATTGCGTCTCCTTTTTTTAGGCCACTGTTTATTTCAAACAATTCTGGGAGTTGGTTACCTATTCGTATCCTGGATCTACAGCCATTTACGCATACTTTGTCGAGGTGGATCAGTTTTTTTGGAACCGAAAGTTCTGCCATTGCCTTCCACAGTTGACCCCTTTTAATGCTGTCGTATGCTTGTCGGAAGTCGATGAAAAAATTGTGGATAGTTCTATTGAATTCCCATCCTTTTTCAAGTAGCTGCCTTATAGTAAAGATTTGATCTATAGTCGACCTATTTTTCCTGAATCCGGCTTGGTATTCCCCTAGGAAATTTTCTACAAAAGGCGTTAGTCTACTTAGTAGGATATTCGATAAGATTTTGTATGCCGTGTTAAGTAGGGAGATTCCTCTATAGTTGGAGCACTTGGTTTTGTTTCCCTTTTTGTAGATAGGAATTATTATGCTTTCGTGCCATTTTGCTGGCAGACAAAGGAATGTTGTCTAATATTGATGATTTTATGGAATTTGTTAGATTTGGTGTAATGTAACCCACACCGGATGTAATAGGTGATTTTAATTTTTGTCTAAGGTTTGGATAAGAACTTTATTAAAAAAAATTTAAATAAAAAAGCATAATAAATTGGTACTGGAGTGTGATGTTCAAACAAATAGAGTACGAACTGAAGAATTTTTATAAAAATAGTCGACTTTTTGTTTTTCAAGTAATTCTAGTTAAAATTATCATTCTATATAAACATTGAAACTATAAGGTAGTAACTAAATTGTAGTAAAGCTTCTGGCATACATAATAATTTAATTGAATTTTCAGGTTATTAGGTTTGATATTTTATTATAATCATTATTAACATAAGAAATAATCATCCTCACCCCAAATTACAATTTACATCAGAAATCGAACAAAACAGTAAGATTAACTTTTTAGACTTAACAATAATAAGAAACAATGTTGATGAATGCCTTAAGATGAAGTAGTATACAAAAGAAACATAGTCTGGTCGATACTTGAACTACAATTCACACCATCCCCTATCTCAAAAAAACAGCGTTGTCATTGGTGTAACAGACAGAGCACTAACATTAACGTCTCCTGAATATCGAACCGAAATACTTAAGAAAGTCAAAAAGATTCTGATTGAAAATAACTTTTTAGAATATCAAATTAATAAAATTATTAATCAACGAATTTATAAATTTTATAATACTAGTAATATAGACAAATCAGCGAAACCAGATGGTAACAAAAATACATAGCTATGCCGTACACTCTGGGACTTTCAGAAAAAATAAAATACACCTTAAAAAACACGTCATTGTATGCCACAAATCTCAAAATCTTTTGTCTTCGCTTTTCACTCCGTTAAAAAGTAAAGTAGCAACCAAAAAGAAGTCAAATTTAATATACGCTGTACCTTGCCTTAACTGCCCAAAAAAATACATAGGCATGACAACGCAATATTTGGATAATAGATTGAATGGTCACAAGTTCACCAAAAATGCTTCAACTGCATTACATAAGCACGAATTCTCTCAAAAACACGAATTTGATTTCGCAAATACACGGATATTAGCCTAAGACCAAAACTACCACAAACTGTTTATTAGGGAGATGATTCACATTAAAAAAGAAAAGCATGTCGTAAACGACAAACAAGATATAAAAAATCTTAGTCAAATATATAATAACCTAATTAATTAAAAACTCCATTAAAAATTATAACAAATGCAATACTAAAATACCAAAAAAAATATTTGGTTCTTTAATAATATAATAATTGCTTCACAAATAATTAATAAAAATATATAAAAAAACTTTTACTGATAACACCAAATTCCTTCATACTGGCACTGTATACTCGTTAAATTATATACGGCACATCTACTACCAAAGAATTATAAATTTACATTTTTGATATTGTACAGTATGTTCGTTTTATAAAATATATATGTCTATTTTAAGTGCATTTAATTGTTTGAATGATTGCTGATTGTTCTACTTTTTTTTGTAGATTTTATCCAGGAAGTGACAATATATTTTTGATAAAGCCCAAAAGAATGGGCGAAACGTTAAAATTTTTTTGTGTGTTTATGTTTTAAAAACAAAAAACCACATACCCAAGAAATTTCAGAAATATATATATATATATACATATATGTGTGTAAAGAGAGAGAGTAAAATGTCGTTTTAACTATTGATGACACGGGACAATATTTTGTTGTGTAGTAGTTCTGCGTTTATCAGTGAGAAAACAATAAAAAAAACCGTTGTAATTAATTATTTTATTATTTGTACTACTAAATCCGTTTTTGGCATGCCTTTTTTAAATCCAATCCAATTATTATAAAAAAAAAACTGAGCTACGAGAAATAATGGTGACGAACACGATGCTGAATTATAGTTAATCTCATATTTATAACTGTTATCAAGATATCTCATTAAATACGTCCTTTACTATATATATACGTACTCCAAATCAACATTTACTCAGCAGTTTTGAATTATTCAAACAGACCGACTTTAATTTAATTTGTTAACCTTAATTACACTTGTAATTAGTAAATCATTTTACAATTGTGACATTGGTCCAATAGAACAGGATAATTCTTTGGATTATCATCAGTTGATTTGCACATAGTTCTTTCTAGAAATAAATCACGTTTACATTTTGAGGTAGCGTATCTTGACTATAGTGCAGTCTAGTTTATGTATTGATTAGACTTTGACAAAACTTGTGTTTCTAAATTGTTTAGAATTATTTCGATTAGAGTGATTACGGATTATTTTTTTCTTCAAATACTTCAACACTACACTGGAAAGATGGAGACGCAAGTGTGGTGGTATGGTAATGCTAACAGGAGAAAGAACTTTATATTCATTAGATTATGAAGTGGTAATTGTTCAAAACATAGAAGATGTAGATGGTTCGGAAACTATAGGAGGAATATACCGGTTGGGGATTATCAATGGACTTAGACAAGATTTAATATATGTATGTAAGTGGTGAAACTCAAGAAGATGAGAATTATTTTTATCTGGGAACAAAAATTAAAAACTCAAGACAACATGATGAAATTATTAACAGTCGGATTAATACGTCACGGTGAAAAAGTATTCTGAAAAGCACATTGATCTACGAATCTGTAGTATCGTAAATAAATCAAAATAACCAAAGCAAGTTATATATTAACAGAATGCCTGAGGATCGACTCCCAAAACCAATTATGAAGTGGATACCTACAGAAAAGCGAAAGCGAGGACGACCTTGAAACACATAGCGATAAGGTGTCAGTAGGGCTGTCAGGAGGAAATTTATGGAAGGAGACGGGCAAGACAGAAAATACTGGCAATAGGGAACCGAATGGCGACCTCACTCGCTGTAAAATCTGGATATATATATATATATATATATATATATATATATATATATATATATATATATATATATATATATATATATATATATATATCCTTCTTTATATTGTCTTTTCTTGGGTTTAGGTTTTTTATTTAATTAAAAATCCAAACAATTGACGTTTCTCTCTTTATTTAAAGCATTTTCAAAGTTTTTTGTTTTTTTTTATTTGTTTACAGCGCATACATTTAATTTTTTGTTTAAGAGGATATTCAATTTTTGGTGATTATTAACAGGATCGAATACTTAATATTTATGTTTAAATTAGGCTGATGTAAATGTGGCTCAAATTTCCTATATCCATATATATATATATATATATATATATATATATATATATATATATATATATATATATATATATAATACATATACGTAAAACTGTTCTTGGTATTAAGGTTTATATAATGTTAAAACATCTTTATTATATCATTAAAATATATTTCCAAAACGTTTCGACCATTTTATGGTCGTCATCAGTTATCACTTTTCGTCATAAGTTCTCCTAAAAATGCACTTCGATACATCAACACCTTAAAATTTTTCTTTTAAAAATACTATACAATATTAAAAAATAAGTTCATAATTTAGGTGAATAAGAATTAACATTTTAAAATACCACTGTGCTCGGTAGTAATTTTTTTTACCCTTTACCAATCTACCAAGTGTACACCTAAAAATACCGGAAACTAAGGGTGCTAGAAAAAAACTCTTATACAAAAGTTTTTGGAAATCGAACGGTACATCTGGTGGTGACCTTGATTTTAAACTTAAATTTGACCTATAGGGTCATTTGAAGCTCAAGTTGGGTTTTTTAAATAGAAACTCCCATTTTTTATTACAGCAATGGAAAGCGGTGAAAATTTCATATTCAGCGATATAAATAGCATAGGGGATAATATTGCATCTAGAGGTTATTTGAAGGTCAAATATCCTTTTACCACGAATTAGTGTAAAGCAGCGGATAACTCGAAAAATAAGAAAGCTAAAGGAAATCCTTCCACACTAAAGTTTCAGGAAATTAAATGGCACATGGTGACCTACAAGGTCATTTAAAACTCAATTAGAGTTTTTTTTTAAAATAGAAAGCCCATTTTTTATTGCGAGATTTAATTCTGTGAAACTTTTGTGAGAAAAGTTTTTCGTCAGCATTCCTATTTTTCGAATTATCGGTTGCTTTACACCAATCCACGGTAAAATGAGATTTAACCTTCACATAACCTCTAGGTGTGATTTTATCCGTACGTTATTTACATCGTTAGATAAGAGATTGTTCCTGTTTTTCATCGCTGTAATAAAAATTGGAGGTTTTCATTGGAAAATTTGACTTTCAAGGTCATAGGTCAGAATCAAGGTCACCTACAGATGCGCCTGAAACTGTATTATGAAAAGTTTTCCTTCAACTTTCTTATTTTTTGAGTTATTCGCTGCTTACACCAATCCAAGGTAAAAGGACATTTAATCTTCAAACAACCTGTGGATGTGATTTTACTTCCTATGTTGTTTATGTCGTTGAATAAAAATTTGGGTTCCATTGCTGCAATAAAAAATTGAAGTTACTATTTAAAAAACTTAACTTGAGCTTTAAATCCTCCTTTTGGTCAAGATTATCGTCAGATTCGTTGATTGATTTCCTGAAAGTTTTGTAAGAAGAGTTTTTTTCTAGCGCTTTTAGTTTCCGATATTTTCAGCTGTGTCCATACTTTTGGGACACTCTTTATAACTAAGATACATTGAAATATTTTTATTAAGCATTTCTCGATGTCTTTTAAAAATACCTGCGGTTGCTGTTGAAATAAACCTGTACATCCATGCGTGTATCTATTCTTGAAACCAGAGTCATAAATTAAACACAGCTATTTTTAATCCCGCAAAATATTTGCCAGTTTTTTCTTTTCAAATCAAAAACGCCGAAAATAATTAACCGGTACGAAATGTCACCCGACAGGTCTTATTTATTGAAAAACAAATATTTAATCAAACTGTGAATGGGGGAGACGCAATCACTTTGAGAGAAGTTTTAAAAGTTAGTTACCGGCGACTATTAAACAAGTTTAAATTAAACATTTAAATATTTACCGGGAAAATTGTCACTGGCAATAAATCTTTGGGCGAATTGACGGAAAGAATGGGATTCTGGATGGATTAGACGAGTTATATTTTTCTATTTTATCACTGCCAGGATTTAATTCAGAATAGTTCAAATATGTAATTTTTTTGAACGAAGATCAGTTGGAAAATTATCTACCCAGCTCTTTTGAACTATTGAATAATAGTAATAATTTGGTTAAGAAAGTATTCTCACACCGCTCACTATCAATATACAGGGTGTTTGGTACGAGCGATAGTTTCGATTGTTACCAAAATTTCCTCATTTAATGCTATTTCAAAATTTTCAGCTCCATCTCAGAAATGTATGGAGCCGCAGACTTGTTCATAGTAATACTCGTGTGTTGTTTTCATGGGATACAAATATTATACAAAAAAGAAAACTAAAATCATTATACTGGTTTACAGTTCATCTGTTGCCGCAGAAATTTTAGCTGTTGTGGACTACATATGATATGCTAATTTTAAATATATGAGTAGAATTTTTTTATCAGCTCTAGTTTCTGAGTTTCAGCTATGTAGGTATAAAACAGAAAAAAAAATATGTATATTTACTAAGAAAAAATTTATTAAAAATCAAGTTAATCATTGAGTTCTAAAAAACTTCATTTTAAAGCTCTTCTCTGATGTGTAGACTTAGAAAAACGACGTGTCAAAGACCAACAATAGTCAGACATCATATTCGTATCCCAGAAACCCTGATAGCACTCTTCCATGATGCGTAAGTCCGGATGCATACGCTCTCCTTGCTCTTCGCTCATATCTCCTAAATTTTCCGGAAACCTGTCTGGGTGACTATGGAGGAAGTGGAGTTTTATGCTCATATTACACCCCAAATTTTTTAATTGTAACAGAAGGTCTTCTACAAGTTCAATATAATTTTCTGATTTTTTATTTCCGAGAAAATTCTGCATCACAGAGACGAAAGCTATCCAAGCCCTTAGTTCTAACTCAGTCATAGAATTTCTAAATTGAGTATCTTTCGTAAGTTGTCTAATTTGGGGGTCATCAAAAATACCGGCTTTAATCTTTTCCATAGTGAGCTGAGGAAATTTTGGGCAAATGTAAGAAAAGCAGTCCCCGTCTTTATCTAATGATTTACAAACTATTTCAAGATGCCCAGTTTTATATGTAATGGTGAAAGAATAATTTTGTCACGAGCTACTAGTGAATTTTGGACTATATTTTGCTTTCCAGGCTTCATATTTTTTCTCTAGGGCCAGTTTTTTCTTATCCTTATTTCCATTATGTAATAGAATACATTTTAGGCTACGTTTTGAGCTGTCAATGAATAATCGCTAGTCGTTTGATTCGTATTGTTTCAAGCCCATTGTTATCAACAAGTTTTTAATGTCTGAACAAAAGATAATACCGTTTTTTTGGAAAAATAACACCGTAATTCTTTATCTCTTTCACGATAAAAAGTTATTTTAGTATTTGAGGAAATTAATTTTTTTTCTTTCAGTCTTGATGCCAACAATTCTGGTTTAGAAAGATTTAAATCTCTTACAAGATCATCTAACTCATTTTGGGAAAAGCATTTTGGCTCATTTGATATACCTTCAAAATCAGCATCATTTTGTGAGTAGCTTGGTCCTTCCTTGTCTTGTTCTAAGGGTTCAGATATATTTTTAGGCACTATAAAGTCAGGTGAATGGTGCATTTGATGCTGAACACAACTAGTACTTGGGTACTGCCATTTAGCTTGATTTTTAGTGTTTAGACCGTTTACGTTCACTCTACAAAAGTAACAGTCTTCGAGATGATTTTGTGGTTCTCGCCAAATAGTCGGTGTTCCAAATTTAAAGGCACTTCTTTCACCACTTTTCCATAATCTTAAATATTCCACACACGATTTACAAACACAATTAGGAGCCCAAGACTTTTCATTTGTATCTAAGAGAATCCCAAAATACTCAAAATAGATATTTTTCACCAACTCTGATATAACTTTTCTACAATTGTTAAACACATATTCTCCGAATATATAGCAAAAGTGATTTGGATTGTTTAAACAACGGCTCCTTGAAGTACTCATGTCACAAAAACTTCAGATACTAATCTTAACACAGTAAAATACGCACGTTATCGATAGATAAATAAATACGCATAAATGATAAAAATCAAAAAAAAAGTAACTCGAGCTGCACAAAAATTTTTGAAGTTAGATTTGACAAAAACAGGTCATAAGTGAATATTATTAACCATAAAATTCACGGCAACAGACAAAAAGTTAAATTTTGTAAACTAGTGTTATTATAACATTTACCAAGGACTTATTTATTTACTTTAATGACCATCCTGATTTTCCTCGAGATACAAAAAGATATTTATGGAGGCTGAAAATTGGCAAAGATGTGCGTTTTTTCTATATTCCTCCTAACAGACGGGCGACAAGAAAATCTCTTAAAATTCCAAACTATGGCTTTTGTCCGTTTCTCGACGGACAATTTAAGAAACATTGCATATGCAATGAGTTGCTGAAGTCAAGTCCAAGTCCAATACATGTCTGAATTTTGTCAGCCGAAAGACCCTTTTTTAGATTCTAGATAGACGTCTTTCACATAGTTCTGTTGTATTGGAACGGCGTAATGGAGTTTATGTTAATGTTGTTTTAAATTGTTGGTTTCATAAGCAATAAAGCTTTAATATTTTTTCTCCCAGAATGCTGCGGAAATAACTTACTTGTAGCATTATTTTAAATGTGATATTTTTTCCTTACCATTTAAACTACCCAATGTATTTTTTTTAAGAAAATACCAATTCTGTTATCAATTATTACTCTACAGGGTGATTCTACGGGAAATTTATGGATCAATTGTGGGAAAACTATAATTAGGAAGAATCTGACAGTCGGCTAAAGTATTTTCAAGATGGCAACACTTCCAGTTATACCGGAAGTTGATGTCAACTTGCTTATTTTAAGTGGAACACCCTATATATTATTGCATTTTTGATTTCTACCTAAAATTCTAGACATATTTCATGTATAATATTCTATACTTAAGTCTCACCGATTTGGACATATTTAAATTTTTATGTCAAAAATGACGTTTGCGCACCGAATCTTAACTATAAATTTTTCCTATAAGGAAGTCTTTATTATTTAATGTCGGTTAGCTTTATTGTAGACGAAGATCGACCTTAGAAGTCTTTTTGTGATATTTTGAAAATTATTAGTAAAGAGTGGTCAAAAAAGAACAATAAACATTATATTTAAAAAATCGTCAAAAGTCAATTTTTCAAATAGAAAGTACCTATTTTTATAACAATCGAACCCTACAGAATTGTCAATATTTCTTGTCATTTGACATTCATTAATAATAATCATGTCGGAACGATTAAATTACACGCACGGAAATCATTTAAAGTTATATCAAGGATATACGATACATTCGTGATCCGATATCCGAAGAAACAGAAACCAACACTACCAACTCTTAAAAAGTTTACAAAAAACTTCAAGAACTTTGGATCTATAAAAGCTAAAAAAAAAAATAGAAATAAACCAGTTGTTATTAAAGGAAAGGTACGAAAATTATTCGAGTAAATGTTCAAATTGACACTCTTGAACCTATAAGTTAAAAAACGTATTTTGTATCTACAAGTCTTCAAAAATGGCTAACTTATTATCACTATACAGATTATCTTGGTAGAATTCTAGGACGACAACGCCGTCATTTCTTATAGCCACAATACATGTTAAACTGTCAAGACTCTTGACAATTTAATTCTCTAAATGGATGTGCATTTGAGTCTCTCCAATAATGGGAAGTGCGTCGATTAAAGAATCCAAAGAATGAATTTGGCTTCGTCCGACCAAATAATATAATCCAGAAAACCAGAGGTAGAGGACATTACATTCCATTCCGCAGATATAAGAGTGCCATCACCAACACTTCAAGAAGTTAAAAATGCTATAGCATCACTCAAAGATCACAAAGTGCCAGGCAGCGATGGTATAAATGGAGAGCTGCTAAAAAAGGGAGGAAACGGTCTACATCAAAAAATATATGAAAATATGGGAACAACAGAAAATGCCTGAGGAATGGATTGGAAGTGTCATAATATCTATACATAAGAAAGGAAACAAGGAACAATTTCGAAATTATAGAGGTATATCTCTTATCAACACAACATACAAAATCCTGACAATTACTCTACTAAACAGACTGACGCCTTATGCGGAAGATATTATCGGCGACTACCAATGCGGTTTTCGTGCTGGAAGGTCAACAATAGACCAGATATTTACGATCAAACAAATATTGGAAAAAAACTGGGAATTTAACCGAGATGTCCACCAAATCTTTGTGGATTTCCAGCAAGCATATGACTCCGTGAAAAGAAGCAGACTATGGCTAGCAATGCTAGAAATGGGCGTATTAAGAAAATTAGTCGATCTAACACAAATGTGCGTGACAAACTCATATGCACAGGTAAGGGTAGGAAATAGAACATCAGCACCATTCAGTGTGACATCAGGACTCAGACAAGGTGACCCTCTGTCACCATTGCTTTTCAATTTTGTCTTGGAACATACAATGAGCAGGGTTGCGTCGGGGCTGACAGAGGGTTTTGCGAATCAAGGTTCAAAACTAGTGCTGGCCTTTGTTCATGATATCGATACAGTGGCTCATTCAACAAGAGACGTGCGAGAGGTATTTTCACAACTCGAGAAAGAATCAGGTAATATGGGTCTTCGAGTAAATGAAGGAAAAACTAAATACATGATAGTAACCAAGAATCCAAGACCTCGAATCGGGCAGAATATATCACTGAATGAACACAACTTCGAAGTGGTTAAGGAATTCAAGTACCTAGGAGCGGTAATCACAGACGACAATCGAGTTGAAAAAGACGTCTCAGCAAGAATAGCGGCAGCAAATAGGGCGTCATACTCCCTCACAACATTATTGAGATCTAAACTGTTAAAAAGACAATCCAAACTAACTCTATACAGGTGAATTATTCGCCCGGTAGTTACTTATGGCAGTGAAACTTGGACTCTCAATCAACGGGAAATAAATAAATTACTCATATTTGAACGAAAGGTTCTTAGAATGATATCTGGTCCCCAAAGAGATGAAACAACAGGAAATTGGAGAAAACGCCACAATGCTAAATTGGCGACACTGTATGGCAGTGAAAACATAGTCCGTTGTATAAAAGCCAATAGAATAAGATGGGCAGGCCATGTGGTAAGATCAGGTTGATTTGTATAGGATTGGAGTCCAGTAGTGGGAAAAGGAAGCACAAGACCGTAGGAGATGGAGGGCGATAGTGGATGCAGCTAAGACTCACCCAGAGTTGTCAGACCAGGAAAGAAGAAAAAGAAAAAGAAGAAGAAGAAGAAGAAACCAGCATTTTCTTGTGACTGAAGTAAAATAAATTGACAGAACTCTGCTCTTCGTGGAAAATCAGTCCCTTTTAAATGTTGTACTATGGAACACATAGAGATGAAAATTATGTTTCCATAAAATTCTTCAAATTGATGTTTGAGATAATCCAGACTCTAATGCTACTTGCCTTGTAGATATTGTCGGATATGCGGCGAATTATCCTAAAATTGTAGTTTCAATATTTTTATTATAAACAACTGGTTTATTTCTATTTTTTTTTTGCTTTTATGGATCCAAAGTTCTTGAGGTTTTCTATAATCTTTTTAACAGTTGGTGGTGTTGGTTTCTGTTTCTGAGTTTAAATAATCTTATTGCGTGTAATTTAATCGCCCTGGCATGATTCTTATTAATGAATGTCAAATGGCAAGAAATAGTGACAATTCTGTAGGGTTTAATTGTTTTATAATCGCGACGCCTCGCCGTCATGGCCAATTAATAACAAATCTTAAAAGCCGTATATCAATTTTACAATAGAAAAATGTTTGAAATAGACAACCTTATACAAAGTGACCCTTATTTTTAATGTTTAATACGATAAAATTATAATCGGGATTGCCGCCATCTTGAAAATATTTTAGTTGTCTGTCCCTTATGCAGGTTAGTACACTTTCAGATTCTTCCTAATTATAGTTTTCCCACAATCAAGCGATAAAATTGCCGGAGACTCATCCTATATAGTTAAATTAATTTTAAAATATAACGATTGGAAATATTTTTGTAACCAAACGAAACAATAATTAATTAAACATTAGTGAATAAAACATCAATACCAACAGAATAAAAAGTTCCTTTTTATCTACCTTAATTTTTTTCTCGAACCTAGTTTTTTACAAAGAAAAATGAGCCGTTCACCGGGCTTACGTGACTGCCGCTTTTGATTGCCAGTTATCAATCTCCCGGACGATATTAATACTGCGGCACTGAAGGGTGAATGGCAGGAGGTAAATGATAGCGCCATCTGTCAGGTCGAAAATAATAAACTCTATCAGTGGGATGATGTAAGAAGTGGGAAAAGAGAAAAAATACATAATTACGCTCGTTCGAGAGAATCGAAAATATACATAATCTTTCTTGATACGTATCGGATTTTCGATTACTTAGGAGGAAAATTAACTAAAGGGTTTGGAAGAAATATGAAAATACGAAAATGGCGAATTATTTTAGAGGGATAATATATTAATTATTACACTAGTTTACAATACATCTTGTTGCCGAAGAAATTTTAGCTGTTGTTGACTACATATGATATGCTAATTTCAAATATATGAGTAGAATTTTTTCATCAGCTCTAGTTCCTGAGTTTCAGCTATGTAGGTATAAAATAGAAAAAAAAACATGTATATTTACTAAGAAAAAATTTATTAAAAATCAAGTTAATCATTGAGTTCTAAAAAACTTCGTTTTAAAGCTCTTCTCTGATGTGTAGACTTAGGAAAATGACGTGTCAGAGAGCAACAATAGTCAGACATCATATTCGTATCCCAGAAACTCTGATAGCGCTCTTCCATGACGCGTAAGTCCTGATGTATATGCTCTCCCTGCTCTACGCTCATATCTCCTAAATTTTCCGGAAACCTGTCTAGGTGACTATGGAGGAAGTGGAGTTTTATGCTCATATTGCTCCCCAAATTTTTTAATTGTAACAGAAGGTCTTTATAAGTTCAATATAATTTTCTGATTTTTTATTTTCGAGAAAATTCTGCATCACAGAGACGAAAGCTGTCCAAGCCCTTAGTTCTAACTTAGTCATAGAATTTCTAGATTGAGTATCCTTCGTAAGTTGTCTAATTTGGGGCCATCAAAAATACCGGCTTTAATCTTTTCCATAGTGTGCTGAAGAAGTTTTTGGCAAATTAAAAAAAAAAACAGCCCCGTCTTTATCTAATGATTTAATAAAGTGTTTCAAGATGCCCAGTTTTATATGCAATGGTGGAAGGATAATTTTGTCACGAGCTACTAGTGAATTCTGGACTATATTTTGCTTTCCAGGCTTCATATTTTTTTCTCAAGGGCCAGTTTCTTCTTATCCAATGGTCTACTGTCCCAAAGACACATAAAATACGGAAACTTAGTGTAACCACTTTGTTGACCGAAAAAACTGTTCACCATTTTTAAATCAACACAAATTTGCCACATATGGTCATTATACTGTATTTTATTTAAGACTAGCGATATGTTACAATATTCTTCTTTTAACTTTATACTGTGGGCAATAGGTACCCCAGCTCATTTATTTCCATTATGTAATAGAATACATTTTAGGCTACGTTTTGTGCTGTCAATGTTGTTTGGTTCGTATTGTTTCCAGCCCATTTTTATCAACAAGTTTTTAATGTCTGAACAAAAGGTAATACCGTTTTCTTCGGAAAAATAACGCCGTAATTCCTTATTCTTTCATGATAAAAAGTTATTTTAGTATTTGAGGAAATTAAATTTTTTTCTTTCAGTCTTGATACCAACAATTCGGAAGCTTGATCTCTTACAAGATCATTTAACTCATTTTGGGAAAAGCATTTTGGCTCATTTGATATACCTTCAAAATAAGCATCATTTTGTGATGAGCTTGGTCCTTCCTTGTCTTGTTCTAAGGGTTCAGATATATTTTTTTAGGCACTGAAAAGTCAGGTGAATGGTGCACTGGACGCTGAACACAATTAGTACTTGGGTATTGCCATTTAGCTCGATTTTTAGTGTTTAGACCGTTTACGTTCACGCTACAAAAGTAACAGTCTTCGAGATGATTTTGTGGTTGTCGCCAAATAGTCGGTGTTCCAAATTTAAAGGCACTTAGGATTTACAAGCACAAGAGGCAAAATCGGGTCTATTTTCCTTAACTCAAAGCTCTTGGGGGTGGACGATCGCCTCTACCGCTCTCTCCCCCTTTGAATCCACGCCTGTATACACATTCACATGGCCAGGGAAAATCCCACAAATTTTGTGTCTGAATTTATTTTCTGAATTTTTTAGTTTTTTATATATGGGACATAACCGGGACTTCTTGAGCACCGTGTATATTTTCAAACTTTTTTCAAAAGGCCAAACAGTAAAGAATAAAAAATCTCTAATCCTATCTGAGGTTACAATTTTTGGTAAGGATAAGCGGTAACAATCCACAGGTATTATCGATAATTACAAAAAACATATATTGATATCAACATGATTGAATAAATAAATTATAAAATTCGGAACAATTAAGATTGAAAGCCGCTAACTAGATTTTGATACACTAGTAGTCCCCTCGCTTTTAGACAAATGGTTCCGTGTCAAAAGGGCCGCACGCGCCACCTCAAGGCCTCAATGCAGTCGCTTCTTTACAACAGGAATCCCGATCCCGTCTTTCATGCTCTTCGCTAAGTTGCAATGTTGCCATCATTCAAAATAAATACTTAATATGGTATATGTTGTGCCAATTACTTGCCCAATTTCGTCTCATTATTTGAGAAATAGAAAAAATTATAATAATTGAATAGCTTTTCAGGACGATGAATTTATGTGATAATTGTGAATCGTACCAGGATGTCAATACAAGTAAAACACGTGTTTCTCGCTATAATAAGGTAATGACGAACAGGAAGGTTTCGGAGAGTGCTAAAGTTTAATTCTACAACCAAAGTAAGACAGATCTATTCTCAGCCAGTTTTGGGAAGGAGGATGTACATTATTAAAGGTAATTAGGAATATTATTTAATTGATAAGAGAAGCACAAGGTGTAACATTAAAGTTGTTGATCCAGAAAGATTGAGTATAATACACGTATTTGGTAAATTGTTTATTATTGCAAATTTGGTTACCATGGCCACTATGTTCATATTTTTCATCCAATAATCAAATTATATTGAGTTCTTCAAAACAATATCATTTGTTACTTATATGGCTCTGTAATTTACTGTTATTTAATAAGAAATGTCAAACAAAAATAAGTATATTTGGGCATGGGCGTAACGCTTTGGAGAAGTTTTAATTAGGTGGGGCGCATAGAACTCATGAAAGTAACTGGAGGAATAATTGGTAATGTTATATATGTAAATTCTCCTTTCAGGCAGAGAATATGAAAATATATATAGAAATAGTTTATTTCCTGCAAATATCGCTCTGGACTTCTCTCCATACGCGTTTCGATCACCTCATGATCTCGCCAGTGGAGCTGTATCGGACTGAGAGCAACATTATAACTGATATATGAAACATAAATTACAAGGTATGTCAGCAGGATATTGCCCCTGCCATCTACCAACTTCGATGTCAGACTGAAAAATATCGCCAGTCGAATGACATCTAAGAATCAGTGGAGTAATGTGAAATTGGTAATATTTTGATGTATGTCGGCCATGTTGGATGCGAATAATTCACAAAATCCCATACAATTAATGTAATTTACTCGCCCTGGCATGATTATTATTAATGAATATCAAATGACAGAAATAGTGACGATTCTGTAGGGTTCGATTGTTTTATTTTCGTCACGCCTCGCCGTCATGGCCAACTAATAACAAAATTTAAAGCGGTATAACATTTTTACAATAGAAAAATGTTGAATTGCCAATATTTTGAGAACTACAAATTTTTGGAATAGACAACCTTATACAAACTTACCCTTATTTTTAATGCTTAATATGATAAAATTATAAAAATAAGTGATTTGTCTTTGAAAAAATGAACTTTTGACGATTTTTTAAATATAATTTTTATTTTTCTTTTTTGACCACTCTTTACTAATAATTATCAAAATGTCATAAAAAGACTACTAAAGTCGATCTTCATTTACGAGAAAACTAACACAAATTAAATATTAAATGCTTTCTTATGGGAAAAATTTATAGTTAAGTTGTGGTCCGCAAATGTCATTTTTGACATAAAAATCTAAATATGTCCGAAACGGTGAGACTTAAGTATACAACATTATACATGAAATAGGTCTAGAATTTTACGTAGAAATTAAAAATGCACTAATATATAGGGTGTCCTATTGAAGATAAGCAAGTTGATATCTACCTTCGGTATAATTGGAAATGCCGCCATCTTGGAAATATTTTAGCCGACTCACACTGGGGCAGGAGACGCTCATAACTGCCATCAAATAAACTAAAGCTGTTACACCTTCTAAAGTGAATCGAATGTTTTCATAGACATATATACTATTAAAAAAAACAATTTTGGTGAAGAACATTATTTTTATTATTAAGAAAAAGCACATGAAAGTATTTTTTTTATAAAAAAAGCAGTATTTACTACTATATAGTATGGTAACCACTGAAATTATTGGGAAACGGTATGGTTTTCACTAAATTGAATGGTGATAAATAAAAATATTTGAATATTTAGGAATTTTGGAAAAATTAAAAAAAATCTAAATACATAGTTATTGATAAGTTCAAATAAATTATAAGTGCTCCAAAATTACTTCATTATGAATAATATATTATAATACTTAATTATTTAAAAAGCATAATCATCTTCATCATTATCATCGACATCAACTGTTGGGTTATGATCTGACTAGTTTAGGGATGGAGCTTTCAACATAAACAGTGCTTCTTTAGGAATATTTCTATGTTTTTGATTGGTTTTTGCTTACTGGTGATTACCGGATCAGAGCTCAGTAAAAAGAAATTAAAAATATCCCTGCTAGATTTTTCTCTGCTACATTTTCTCGAATTGTGCTCTCTATAGCACTTAAAGTCCTTGTTTCTCGCTTCCTGTGATTCTTCTGTTAATTGTCCGATAGGGAAGAGTGCAAAGGATATTATTTCTGATCCATAAATTAAATACTTATGCAGAGTAGATGACATGTTATATTATGAGCATAAAGAAACGAAATATCTATATTTAGTGCAAATACCCTGCACTTTTCAGAATTTATGTCAAATCCACTTGATATAGTGATCAAAATAATGTGAAATTTTTTTATTAAATCAAAGTGACGTCTCAAGCCATTCTTAATTATATTTATTAAATTTTTCTTCTATTCTACTCGCTTTCGCCCATCTTGACTTATATACAAACTTAACACTACTAAATTTCTTTTTTAGATCCTTGATATAACAACTTGTCCGTTTTTCTAGCTCTTTTATCAACAACATATATTTTCCCCAGAATTATGCATTATATTTAAAAGTTCTTGTCTTGTAATAAATAATGTATTCGATATTCCTAAAACAAAATAAATAATTTTGATAGACAACGACTAATTCGGATAAAATTATTTCTGGAAGTCAAATACTAAAAATTGATCTATATCGTAAAGTAGCAAAAAGTAGCAAAGAAAAAATTGTTTATAAGAGTCTATAGAATTAAGATTATTTACAGATAACAACCATAGCTTAATATTACTTAGAACGTAAACAAAATATCTATTAATTAGTAATTTTCCTTTTATTTGACTACATACCTAAATTTGTCTTGGCTACCTGATCTATTTATATACTGAAGAAAAAATATTACTAAAACATAGTTACATACCTGAGGATAAAAAGGTTCCATGGAGAAATAACACCAAAAAACAATTTACTACTCTAAAATTGCATACAAATGACTAATGTTGAATAGGTCAGCCCCAAGGCATAAGTTCGCTTCACTATAATAACGAACTGGGTTTGTTATGGGGCATTTAAATACTGTCAAATAGTATCTTAGTTAGTACTCTAATTACGTAATATACTGAGGATGTTCTGAAATCACTTTTTTTTAATTTTCGGCAGTTTTTGAGGGTATCTGCCCTAATCTGTGGCATGGTTATTATTAATGAATGTCAAATGATAGAAATAGTGACAATTACGGAATTATGTAGGGTTCGATTGTTTTATTTTCGCCACGCCTCTCCGCCATGGCCAACTAATAACATAACTTAAAAGCCGTATAACATTTTTACAAGAGAAAAATGTTGAATCGCCAATATTTTGAAAACTACAAATTTTTGGAATAGGTAACCTTATACAAAGTTACCATTGTTTTTAATGCTTAATATGATAAAATTATAAAAATAGGTGATTTCTATTTGAAAAAATTGATTTTTGACGGTTTTTTAAATATAATTTTTATTCTTCTTTTTTGACCACTCTGTAGTAATAATTTTCAAAATATCATAAAAAGACTACTAAAGTCGAGCTTCATCTACAAGAAAACTAATCCAAATTAAATAATAAAGATTTTTTTATTGGAAAAATTTATAGTTAAGTTTTGGTCCGCAAACGTCATTTTTGACATACAAATTTAAATATGTCCAAAACGGTGAGACTTAAGTATAGAACATTATACATGAAATATGTCTAGAATTTTACGTAGAAATCAAAAATGCAATAATATATAGAGTGTTCCATTTAAAATAAGCAAGTTAACATCTACTTCCGGTATAGCCGGAAGTGCTGCCATCTTGAAAATATTTTAGCCGGCTGTCCCCCATGCATGTTAGCATACTGCCAAATTTTCAGATTCTTCCTAGTTATAGTTTTCCTACAATCGATCTATATATAGATTTTTTTGAGAAATTTTTGTTGAAATTGCTATTACATAAAATTAATTTATAATATTAATTAGTTAACTTAATTAACGTTTCTCACCGTATAATAAGAATCTGATTCTTTATATTTTACTGTCAATAAAATACCAAAAAAAATTTAATCCTTCCCTGTACCCGTCGCTAAAATTAAAATAAAATACAAATACAGCACGTACTTAAAAGTCGGAACAGTTGAACTCGTAAATAATTTTTAAGCTCACCTTATCTTAAAATACACGGCAACAGAGCGGCCCTATTTGCAGTTTCTTCTTTCCTTATTATCCGTTTCTCGTCGCATTGTTCCAACAGAATCAACCCCAAGCCAATTGTTAACCTCTCCCGCTGTTTGATGTGTCGAAGGGGCCCCAGAGACCTCGATACGGGGTTAACTCGATCGGGAGAGGGATAATTTGCACCGGCAGGGTTAATTGTATTTTGGGGGTGGGTTTTTGTTCGCCTGTCTTTGCTTTTGATGCTTTTTTGTCGGTTTATTAATTTTATTAATTTGGATGTTTATGGTATAATTATCTTTGAGAAATGGAAGGATATTTTTATATCTGAATAGACAATTTGGAGGCAGGACAATTATCATTTCTAGTATAGTTTCATTGTAATAGTGTCTCTCTCCTCTTCCTCTTCCCAGAAATGTGTCGTGCTTCTGAGGAACGTATTTCCATCCTACATATATTTAAACTATTTTTGAACAAAAAATGCAAAATTTTGGAAACTAGCAGTGCCAAAAGAATTTTATATATACAGTTATTTGCTTAAGTAACAATTACTAATATTTGCTGGCGAAACGACTCCAAAAATTGCGTAAAAAATTCACTGCTACGAAAAGAACCCCAGAGATTGCCATGCGAAGTTAACTCGATCTGGAGAGGAATAATTTGCACCGACAGGGTTAATTGTATTGTGGGGGTGGATTTTTGATCACCTCTTTTTGCTGTGTATGCTTTTCGTAGCTTTATTAATTTGATTACCTCGGATGTGATATCATTATCTTCATTTTTAAAAGCAAAGTTTCAGTTCATAAGACAAGTCACTGAAAGCTTCATAGATTACTCAGCGAGTAACGAGACGAACCGCACTTGAAAATGCCAAATGAGATTTTGGCGAAACGTTGTGAAAACGATTTTTTGAACGAATGGATTGAAACCCGGAATAAACAAACCATTCATATATATATATATATATATATATATATATATATATATATATATATATATATATATATATATATATCTAGAGCCCCAAAATCGACTTCAGTTTGTAATATGTACCTCAAGGTCAAAACTATTCACTCAATTATTAATTAATCGTTCCAAAAAGTCTATCACAAAATCACAGGGAAGGTTATTCATAAGCATATGTGAATGTTAAATTTGCGCTCTTTCTATTCCCGAAGCTGAAAGTATAGAGTTCTATTGAAAAAAAAAACGTACTTTTTCTTTAAATGACCTTGAAAGTCAGGGTCAAGGTCAAATTTAAGGTGATCTTGAGATGCACTGTTTGATTTCCTGAAACTTTTGTAGGGAAGTTTTCCTGGATCACTCGGAGTTGTCGAACTATTGGATAATTTGCATCAATCCATGGTATTTGACCTTCAAATGATCTCCAGATGCCATTTTGCCCCCTATGGTATTTTCGCAATTTTTTTTTCGCTTTCCATTTCTGCTACGAAAAATGGGGGTTCTTATTTAAAAAGCTCAATCCGATCTTCGAATAACCTTTTAAATTGACTTCAAGGTTAAAATCACTAGCACAGATTAGTTAAGGCCTTTTCTCAGTTACGGGTACTCGCCCCGGGTTTCATGGCATTGGTGAAGTGCCCCCGATGTTTTCCGCTCACACTTGTGCGTCACGACTGTGGGTAAAAAGTCAGGGTGCCGAGCCTTGAGTGATGAATTTTTGAAAAAAATCCCTAAAAATATGATTGTTAACCTGATGTCATAGACATAGTGATATTAATGAAATTTTCTTTGTTCTTCTGCTGCAGCCAAGGGCGACTGACACCACTGACATTGCTTAGGCAACAAAAGAACTGCTGTTCCGCAAATAATTGATATGAGTACTAATTCTTCGATATCCATTTTTTAACAAAAAGTAACGTTAGAATAGTTTGTAAGACAAATAAAACACAAACGCACAAATATATATATATATATATATATATATATATATATATATATATATATATATATATATATATATATAATAGTTAATATTGGGGTGTGCAGCAAGTGAATAACTTTAGCATGACTGGCCATTTACTGTATAGTTAACCCTAAATGCGGTTCATCCGAACTAAACTTAATTTTAATTGGATAAGGTTGGCAGCCCTACTGACAGCTGACAAATTTCCTAACCTCATAATTTTCAAACTCATTTTACAGTTACATGTGACTCGGGAGGGAACGAACAAAATGGTTGCTCCTGTTTTTTTTTATATTTTTTATTTTAATTTAAATTTTAAAATCAATTTTATGTAACGATTTGTTGTGATTTGGTCTGTGCCCTAGTTTTTTAGTCCCTTTTACCAATGTACTTTGTCATAAAACCATTTAACATCTTAGTGAACATCCTCAAATAAAGATGCAATTTATCAATATTATTAGGGGAAAATTTATGTTACTAATTTCCCTTTTTTTGTAATTATTGTAGTCTCCCTGAAGATGAAAATGAAAATAAAGATTTTTAAAGAGTACTCTTTCACTTGCTGCACACCCCAATATTAACTAGTTTATCCTAACTAGTCAGCAACGATTACCCATTATATATATATATATATATATATATATATATATATATATATATATATATATATATATATATATTGTTGTGTTATAGGAAGCTACGTTACCGGCTTTACGCCCCCTGGCTTCCGGCTCCTTATTTAGCGCCTGTGCCTGAGGAAGCAGCTTTCCTATACACTGGAAAAATTTTGGTGCCAGTCGTAGGACTCGTCAGTGGGATTCCGACTGACACCTTCCCAGACTCTCGCTTGCCGTACTAATATATTGTTGGATCTCATATTTGAAGTGAAATGTCGGAGAAAGGCAGTGAGAAACGTCTTTCTACGACAATATATATATATATATATATATATATATATATATATATATATATATATATATATATATATATATATATAGAAAAAGCCAACTGGTTAATGGAAGTAGTTTCCCGAAACTGAAAATAATTTCCAGTTTTCCTGACCGGTAATAAAAAAGTAGTTTTTATTCTTATATTTTTATGGCTAAAAACTTGGTGGACTTATTATTGTACTTGTCGGTCTTTATACCATTTATTGTCAACTTTGTGTAGCAAAACGTTGTAACTAATTATTTGTTCTTTTAAATAATAAACCCATCAATCCATCAACTTTTATCACGTCCAAAACAACAACCGACAATCTGACAACTGACATCATTAAAATTGTTTTGATTCAAGAAAGAAGTAATTAAAATCGCGGACATAGACTTTTCTACCTGCGTCTCTGCTATAATGTGAGGAAAGATTGACAGGTCAGATTAACGTTTTTAAAGCATCGACACTTTTTTCTCAACGTGCAAGGACCGATTAATTGGACTTGATGGACGTCAGATGTCACTGTTTTATCGAAAAGAGATAAACTCGACTAGACGCCATCAGAGGACTCGTGTCACGAGGGATTAAATGGATGGAGTTTTCTTCATAGGTTTTTTTTTTATTTTTTTTATGTGTCATTAAGCTTACAGCTTGTGTGGTCAATAAAGTCGTAAGATATTTTAATACTGGTAAAAAACATTTACATTATATAAATTTATCTTTTATTTTTAGTGATGCAGTAATTATATAAGACATTTTTAACCATCTTTATATATATATATATATATATATATATATATATATATATATATATATATATACAAGACATTTTAGATTGTTTCAATAACTTTCACCCCAAATTACAATTTACATCAGAAATCGAATAAAACACTAAGATTAACTTTTTAGACTTAACAATAATAAAAAACAATGTTGATGAATGCCTTATGACGAAGTGGTATACAAAAGAAACATGGTTTGGTCGATACTTGAACTACAATTCACACCATCCCCTATTTCAAAAAAACAGCGTTGTCATCGGTCTAACAGACAGAACACTAACATTAACGTCCTGAATATCGAACCGAAACACTTAAGAAAGTCAAAAAGATTCTGCTTGAAAATAACTTTTTAGAATATCAAATTGATAAAATTATTAAACAACGAATTTATAAATTTTATAATACTAGTAATATAGACAAAGCAGCGAAACCAGATGGTAACAAAAAATACATAGCTATGCCGTACACTCAGGGACTTTCAGAAAAAATAAAATATACCTTAAAAAACACGATATTGTTGTATGCCACAAATCTCAAAATCTTTTGTCTTCGCTTTTCACTTCGTTAAATAGTAAAGTAGCAACCAAAAAGAAGTCAAATTTAATATACGCTGTTCTTGCCTTAACTGCCTAAAAAAATACATAGGCATGACAGCGCAATATTTGGATAATAGATTGAATGGTCACAAATACACCAAAAATGCTTCAACTGCATTACGTAAGCACGAATCCTCTCAAAAACACGAATTTGATTTCGCAAATACACGGATATTAGCCCAAGACCAAAACTACCACAAACTGCTTATTGGGAGATGATTCATATTAAAAAAAGAAAAGCATGTCGTTAACGACATACAAGATATAAAAAATCTTAGCCAAATATATAATAACCTAATTAATTAAAAACTCCATTCAAAATTATAACAAATGCAATACTAAAATATTTGGGGCTTTAATAATATAATAATTGCTTTACAAATAATTAATAAATATATATATATATATATATATATATATATATATATATATATATATATATATATATATATATATATATATATATATATATATATATATATATATATATATATATATATATGAAAAAAAATTTTACTGATAACACCAAATTTCTTCGTACTGGCGATGTATACTCTCAGTTGAATTTTATACGGCACAGCTACAACGGGTGCGTATCTAGCAAAGAATTTTAAATTTACATTTTTGATATTGTACAGTATGTTCGTTTTATAAAATATGTATGTCTATTTTAAGTGCATTTTATTGTTCGAGTGATTGCGGATTGTTCTGTTTTTCTTTGTAGATTTTATCTATGACCTCATAATATATTTTTGATAAAGCCCAAAAGAATGGGCGAATCGTTAAAATTTTAATTAGATTGTTTTAAAAATAAAAAACAAAAAACCACATACCCAAGAAAATTCAGAAATATATATATATATATATATATATATATATATATATATATATATATATATATATATATATATATATATATATATATACATATATATATATGTTGTCGGATATTCTCACGGGTGAGATGTGTAATCGAAGGTTTCCGGGCATCCCGTGTATGTGCTGAGTCCCTCTCTCTCAGGATTTTAAGACAGCTGACGTTTCGGTGAAATCTCATTCACCATTTTCAAAGCTCACCTTACGACGTCTACGAGCTCTCCTCTATAAAAGTTTGCACGCATTAAGTTTATAGTTAAAAGGATATTCACTATGCTATTTATTAAGAGGATCGAACACTTAATATTGTAGTTTAAATTAGGCTATTGCAAATATGGCTCAAATTTCCTATATCCCGTTCTGTCATTAACAAAAATTTCTATAATTTCCTTTATTTGTAATTTTTGGCAGTTTATAACTTTCTTCTTAATTGTGGTTTTGTTGTAATCAGAGGTATGTTGTTTGTTTGAAGGTCATAGACAATGATGTTTCTTGCGAAGTATATATATCTCTAGTAGACATAACTACTAGCCGAAACGTCGTAATATTCAACAAAAATAAAGACAATGGAAGTCCAACAGATATCTATTACTTCCCAGAGGTATGTTGTTCGTCGTGTGAGTAATTTTGAAAATGCTCTAAATACACAGCGAAACTACAATCGTTTGCATTTTTAATTTATCAATATATATATATATATATATATATATATATATATATATATATATATATATATATATATATATTACAATCTACTATTAGTGATACCTTGTGTATATCAAAAATATTTTAACCCACAAATTTTCATAAATCAAGAATGGATTTAATTTCGAGATTGTCCAGTTTTTTCCAATTATTCCCTCAAGAGCAAAAAAAGGGTCGAGAAATTGACGAAACTGACAATAGTGCATCTCGCGGATCCTCTTCTATCGATTTCGCTGGAAGGTAAGTCGCCGCAGACGAAGCCATCGGAATAGACGTCTCGGAGAGTGACAGCGACGTTGTCCGAGTGACATTTCCCCTCCCGTCTCTTTGGCCCCGTTTCACTGTCCGTCTGGAAATCAATGATGAAGCTTGGCTTTGATTCGGATGCTGGAAAATTGTATAAGAGAATTTCGTAATACTATAGGGAAAACTTTTTATCAGTTAGAAAAGCTGAATTGATGATTTGACTAAAAATAACGTTAAACGATTGTTAAATATTAAAAAGTTAGTTATATGTTATACATTATTCTGGAAGTCTGCAGCCTATAAATTAATATATATATATATATATATATATATATATATATATATATATATATATATATATATATATATATATATATATATATATATAGGTAGTTCTGTGATTGGACTAGTTAAGAAACAGCCAACCAAACCGAAAGGTTTAAGGCACTTTTTTTGGGCTGCAGTCAGAAAGATGGTTGGCCAGAAAAGAAAACTCTTTTTTGTTGGTCTAGCTTTAGAAAAGTTTTATTACCTTCATCAAAACTTCTACAAATCAGAAAATAACCTTCCATAATTCTATTCTTTTAAAATAAAAATAAAGAAAAAAGACATACCAAAGTGAGTATATATGAAAAGCCAGATTTTGTTCACTCACTAATTTGAGAGTATATATGAAAAGCCAGATTTTGTTCACTCACTAATTTGAGAGTATATATGAAAAGCCAGATTTTGTTCACTCACTAATTTGAGGTATTTAATCGATATAATTAATATCTTTTTGTTGCTTTCCAAAATCTAAGAAAATAAACTAAATCTGGCAACTTCGCAACTCATTAAAACAAAAGTTTGATATTGCACATTTGACATTTACCTTTAAAATTTTTAACATGGCGATGAAAAGAAATACAAACTTGGGTTTTAAAATTTTTTCTAAAAAATCTCCCTTTTATATATATATATATATATATATATATATATATATATATATATATATATATATATATATATATATATATATATAGATATATCTCAAAGAATAGTTTTCACGACGTTTCGTCAAAATCTCATTTGGCAATTTCAAGTGCGGTTCGTCTCGTTACTCGCTGAGAACTGTCTTCACGTTGTGAAAACGATTTTTTGAATGAACGGAGTGAAACCTGGAATAACCAAACCATTCATTCCACCATCCGTAAAAACCTACAAACCTACGATATAACATATATATATATATATATATATATATATATATATATATATATATATATATATATATTTATTTATTTATTTATTTATTTATTTATTTTCTTGATTCTTGAACCATAGATTATATCATTTTTCTTTATGTTTTTTTTTCTTGGGTTTAGGTTCTATATTTAATAAATACACAAAACGATTGACGTTTCGCCCTTTATTCAAAGCATTTTCAAAATTCTTTCCTCCTAAAAATATATAATTAAAATACATCACATAAAAAACATATTTACAATTTCGAAAAACAAACAAGACCCTTAAAAACAGTACTCAAAACTTTAAAGTTTTTTAAAAATATTTAATTTTACCGGTACACACCTTGACATTTTGCTGTTTTGTTACTAAATAAAATTTAAATTTTACAGAGTTTACTGAGGATACGTGGAATTCGAATGTGTTTTATTTTTTTAATATTTTTTATATTTTACAATGCATAAAAAAACAAATAAGGTATATGTTCGGTTTTGTTTAAGAGGATATTCCATTTTTGATTCTTATTTGACCGAATCGAATACTTAATATTTTTGTTTAAATTAGGCTTGCGTAAATGTGGCTCAAATTTTCCATATCTGTTTTGTAGTTAACAGTGTTTTTATCTTTTTTAATTTCAATCATTTCCTTTATCTGTAATTTTTGGTAATTCATATCTTTGTTTTTTATAATGGTACTGTTATAATCAAAAGTGTGTTTTTCGTCCTGTGTGTATTTGTTTAACGCTGTTGAGGCGTTTTTTGTATATTTGTGGCCATTTAATCTGTTCTTCAGTAATTGGCTCGTCATGCCTATATATTTTTTGGGACAATTTGTGCAAGGGATCGAATATATTATATTTGATTCATTCATTAGAGGAGTTTTACTTTTTAAATTTGTGAACAATGTATTTAATTTATTATGTGACCTGTGGCATACGATAATATCATGCTTTTTTAAAATGTATTTTATTTTTTCTGACAGCTTATTAGTGTACGGTAATGCCACATATTTTTGCTGTTTATGTTTTTATGTTATTATAAAACTTATATGTTCGTTTATCAATTATTTTGGTGATAGTCTTTTCGTTGAAATTATTATTTATTAGTGTCTCTTTTACTTTTTGCAGTATTTTTGGTCGGAATTCCGGAGACATTAGGGAGATAGCACTATTTCTTGCCATTTGACATTCATTATTAATATCATGCTGAAGCGATTAAATTACATGTAGGAAGATTACTTAAAACCTCTTTATTATTTTCAATTCTGATCCAAGCAAGGATTCGAAAAAGAAAAACTGTTATCCAATAGAAACACCCTCTTAACTTTTAGGTAATAACTTACTTAATACTTATAACGTTATGACTTAAAAAAATGGTGTTTTTTGTTTTAGAAAAATCATGATTTTATCTTGCCTGGTCTAATGCCCAATCTCCACAAAAATTTCATTCGTTTTCTCTCATTCTTTACTTTCACATTTATTGTTCTTAAATTCAAAAAAAATCCACTTTCAAGCCATCCTTCAAAAATTTAACCGTAGAGGAAAAAACCGAGCTTCAAAAAAGCGTTACAGCGCCATTAATCAAGACAGTTTACCGGCTGATTTATGCCAGGTACTAAATTACACTACCGAAGATTTAGAACAGCTTTTGTAAAAGACATATGACCCCATCTGGAGATTTAATATCAAACTCTTGACAAATGCGGTCATAATATCCAGACTCATATCAATTTTAAAATATAAACGTACAGAGATATCGTTTGCACTTTTCTAAAATCTAGTGTGTATTGTTTTGACACTTCTTATTGTTTCGTTTTAGTATTGCAGAAAACTTAACACGAAATCTTTTCTGTATTTTGTTTTATTGTATATACAATGTCAGGCAAAAGTAGGTATATAAACATTATGTTTCAACACAACTGGATTTTCTTCTTGTTCACAGCAGATTTAAAATTCCATAAATTATCATTTTCGAAACAATAAATTTGACATAGATCTGGAATAATTGATAAATTTTGCGTATACTATAAATCTCAGATCAAGGAAAATATACATTCAATTTTTTAAATTGGCCAAAGATCAAGGAAAAACACAGAATGGTTTTTCACTGTTGACACCAATCCTAAACAATTCTAGGAAACCGAGAATCAAGTAAAAACTGGATGTTCATGTATTACTTATTTTTAATATAATTAATAAGATAATTGCCCGTTTCATAGCGTTGATTTGCTTGGAAGTATAGCTAATACAGAACCTATGTACTCGGACCGATCGGTCTAAAAGGAAGACAATTTGGGTAACACTACGCATTAACCACTACTATTACCTCAGATTTCATCCAAGTACTCATTGGTGGAGTGAGACGATCTAGAGGCTGTGCCTGCGTCTGTGGGCGTTGAAAACGGTGACTGAGATTTAATCGAAACATCAGCTGCCTTACAGTCCTCAGAAGGACTCAGCAAATACATTCGATTATACATCACACCCGTGACAACATCAGACATTGTATATATATATATATATATATATATATATATATATATATATATATATATATAAATCAACAAAATATCAAGGAAGATTAATAAATAAAAAAACACAAAACATTTTCAAAATGCCTTAAATAAAGGGTGAAATGTCAAATTGTTTTGGGTTTTTTGTTGAATTAAAACTTAAATCCAAGAAAACACAAATAAAAAAAACAAAAAAACGATATAATCTTATATATTATATATTACTGGATTTTAGTAGGGCCTTCGACACTTTGGATCATACTATGTTGGAGATAGAAAGCAAAGAGTGTCCATGGGCATTGAGAGGTCTGAATTTGTGACTTTCAATAGGGGTGTATCACAGGGCAGCATTCTTGGGCGGCTGTTATTTTCGCTGAATACAGCTGATTTCTGTAAATTTATAAAAACCTGTCATTCTCACCAATACGCTGATGACTTGCAAGTTTACTGCTCGTTTAATTTAGTCGATATGGCACAGGCTGCACAGCAGATTAATGATGATTTACAGATCATTTTGGAGATATCCAGAGGGTCATGGACTGTGTCTGAATGGTAAAAAGTCGAAACTTCTTCTTTTTGGTTCGCACAGCCAACAAATTGTAGAAAGTAATATTTTTAAAATTGGTGATACTATGTTGACGCCATCGGACTTTGCCAAGAACCTAGGGGTAATGTTTGAAGCACAACTTCGCTTTGAGGCACATACCTCGAATTTATTGCAAAGGTGTTATTATAAGCTAAAAACTCTTTTTATGTATAAAGATGTATTAACAACTGATATAAAGTTGAGACTCTGTGACTCTTTGATATTGTCTTTGGTGTCATACTGTGACGTTGTATGTTGGCCAGCACTTACATTACGTGAGAGGAAAAGTCTCCAGGGACTTCAGAATACCTGCCTTAGGTTTTTCTACAGTATGAGAAAGTTCGATCATGTGACACCTTTATTTCGGGCATCCCGATGGTTTAATTTAGAGGAAAGATTCTTTATACATTTTCCAATCCTTGTTCATAGGATTGTGTTGACAGAAGCACCTTCTTATTTATCTAATAAATTAATTCGTGGCAGTGATATTCATAAGAGGCAAACACGTTATAGTTCCAGGTTCATTGTCCCGAAACATAGAACTTCCCTTTTTCAGAGATCTTTCAGATATAATGCAGTGAAAATTTATAATTCACTTCTTAGAGATGTCGTAGGCCTTAAGAATGTCGCTAGCTTCAAAATATCTGTTAAATTATTTATTATTGGTACGCGTGGTCGGGTGCGGTGACCTTCTGGATCACTTGCACGTAAAAGCCCAAAAGTGTCAACATGACTGTTTTAGAATTTACATTTTTATTTTTTCTCAAATCATTTTGTATCTTAGATTATATTTACTTTTAGTTTACATGTATCTTAGATTTAATTTAAGGAAACAGACGGTTAGATGAGTAGCTATGCTAGAACTCGCCGTCTCTATTATTGTATTTGTTCAGTTTATATTTTTGATGCTAATAAAAAGACATTATATATATATATATATATATATATATATATATATATATATATATATATATATATATATATATTACTATGGTATATTTTAAGGTTTTGTAGATGTTTTTAATTTAATCTTTTGACAAATTTTTGGTGCGTTCATTTAGACTATCAATATGATATAATCTGCTAACTGGCCTCATTGTGATCTGAAATACATTGTAATCATCTTAATTTATTGACACGGGCTGTCTAGACATTCATGAGGAGCTAACTCTCTTACCATTCTGTTCTGCACGAATTAGATTTAACACAAATTAGAAAAAAAGAAGTGCGCCACTGTGTTGCATCATCCTCCCACCACTTAGCGGTGCATTAACGGCACCCACGTGCTCGAGACACAATTAGCACATGACTTATGGTCGCCATTATCTCAAAGCACACCTCTCCACTTACGCTTTACTTGTCCATCGCGCTTTATGACTTTTAAAAATTACACCAGCGGATTGAGATTGATGGATCTTAAGCTGACTCAGATGCGTTATTTGTCTTTCTTCTTTTGAGATAAAGTTTATGGTTGAGGAAGTAGATAGGAGACGTTGTGTTATGGGATCTCCTTGACTGCCATACGTTTATGAATAGAGTAAAGAAGTTGTATGTAACCTTAGCATTTGTAAGATATTTTAAAAACAGGTAATTTTTTATGGGTGTTCTATTGCATCGGGGTCATTGAGAATGAAGTTAGTCAACAACAAGAAATCCCAACGTTAAAATAAGCCAATAGATTTTGTTCCAATATCAGCATCTAAAAAATGCGTCTATGATTTCATAACTAAAGCAAATAGTAGTTTAAAGCCATTATATATTTGTGACAAAAAAGTATTACTTGTTTGTTGGAGTCATAAATTATTCTCAATCTATTTGCAGTAAACATTATTTATTTATATTCCTAACTGTCTAGAAAATGATTAATTGATACATTTTCTATAATAACTTAGGAAAATACCAACTACATAATAAAAAAAGAGGCTAGTGAAAGATAATAGAGGGAGATAACGAATTGCTTTTATTTTTATGGAATTTTTGAAATTTTTAATACAATCCAATAAAGAATGAATTACGTCTTGGGCCAATACAAAATTAACAATGCGTAATTGCTTGTAAATTGTTTTAAATTTTATCCCGTAATTTATACAGGGTGTTTCAAGAAACATGGGCCAATTCCTACATGGAAATGCTTCATTTAATAATAGAACCAGAAGTTTATATGAACGATGAGATTTTATTACCAAGATAAAGGGTGTTAAAAATTTAAAAATTTTTTGAAATTGAAATTGAAAGCAATTTCATGTTGAATTAAGTATTAAAGATGGTCATCAGTGGCGGTTTTCAATAGAGATTTCTAGTCTCCTGTATCTTTTCAAAATATTGCATACTCTAGGTTGAGTTCTCCTTTTAAAAATAAAAATTTCACTAAGAAATAAGATTAATCTATCTACCGTGTTTAAATATATTCCTTTATGTATTCTCTTTTCAAGCAAGAAATAACATTAAACATTGAGTATAGTAAAAAGCAAGAAAACAATTTAATAAATAAAAAACAAAAACAAATTACACTCAACCGAACATACCCACCCAACATAAATAAACATAACACTAAATACATCTCCCTTACGTATTTTTGACCTATTACAGCTAGAATAGCTAATGTCTTAAAAAAAAACAAAATTTAAAAATAGCTCTCAAATCCTCACAAAAACTGTCATACATGTTTAATGCCAAAGAGAAAATTTCCTTTCTACAAAAGTCAGGAGTTTATAGACTAAATTGTTTGGATTGCAATAGTTGTTATGTCGGACAAACAGGGAGAAATTTCAATACAAGATTTAACGAACACAAAACTGCATTTTTATATAGGAAAAGGAAAAAATATATAGAAACAGTTTATTTCCTGCAAATACAACACTGGTCCTCCCTCCATACGCGTTTCCACTACCTTATGGTCTTGTCAGAGGAGTTGAAATCATATAAATATATCTGCCATGTTTAAATAGCTGCCTATTGCGTTCGCTCGTAGACGCCATACAGTGAGCTTTGAAAATGGTGAATCAAATTTTACCGAAACGTCAGCTGCCTTACAGTCCTGAGAGGGACTCAGCACATACACGGGATGCCCGAAAACCTTCGATTACATATATATATATATATATATATATATATATATATATATATATATATGTTACGACATAAGTATAAGCTAATTTTCGACCACTAAAAATTTTTAAGGCGTATTTCGTTCTGCCAGCAGTGGTGGACTCGTCAGCGGGTTCAACCGATGCCTCTCTCAGACACCCTTGTTTACATACTTAATTATTTTTGGATGTTAAATTTGAAGTCATTCCTTGACGGGATCTATAGGTAAGATATTACACTATAGGCGGTTGTTCATACAACGCCACCCCGCCAAGGCAATGATTCATTGAATGAAAAGCCTGAGGAATCTGTATGAACTAACTGCCTTTTAGTGGTCTTTTCTGTAGGGTCCGGGCTTAATCAAAGCCCACGACTTGATGGCCTTCCATCGCATCGTCTCTGCTCGGGCGCCATGTTATAATCATGCCCCTGATGCTAAGGACATATAATTACAAACTTATTTGCGACCACCTTTAAACTGTTAGGATGTTTCGTCCCGGTATCGGTGGTGGACTCATCATGGGAATCCACCAATGCCTTTCCCAAACACCCTTATCGTACATTCTAGAACTTGGAAACTCCTATTTAAGTCAAATTTTGTCGCAGAACAACGGTGGGATGTTCTTACCGCAATATGCCCACCTCAAGGCACTTGCGTATCCAAAACCAAGCTATAGAAGCACGGGCTTGATCCGAGATATTATGGAACGGACATCCTAGGTGGTCTTTCCGAGATAGGGTACCGGCTTTAGCACAAAGCCACGAATTGACGTCCTTACGTCACATCGTCCCTGCTCGGGCACCATGTTGTAAATATGCCGGCGATGTTACAACATAAGTACAAGCTCATTTTCGACACCCTTGTTTACGTACTTAATTATTTTTGGATGTTACATTTGAAGTCATTCCTTGTCGGGATCTATGGGTAAGATATTACACTATAGGCGGTTGTTTATATATATATATATATATATATATATATATATATATATATATATATATATATATATATATATATTCAAGGAGAAAAAAAGTAAGAAATTTGTTTTCTGCGAATGTTAACAGTACGAGCCTGAACTTATCTGCAGTGCTACCACAAGTATCAGCGGCATTTCTTATTTTGCGTAAGCACTTTTATACGTACCACTGTAATACAGCTAGTTAGTAGTTGTCGGTTGTGAAATACAGCAGCATTTTTAGAATAACCACAAACGTGTATTACATCAGAAAAAACCATTATAACTTAACTTTAACATATTTTAAATGTCTGAAACCCATCATCAAATTTGACAAAATTTCTACACTTCAACATAAAAAAGTTTAGGTTACATCGAACTTTCTGCCAACATCCTGACAAGATTCAAACAGATCCCCAACATTCAGGAAATTCTTTTCCCGATAATCAAGCGACAAGTCCGATTCTCGTACAGTTAATTTTGCAGTCACGGCCTGCTTGACTGACGGACAGTTTTATTATTGCCCAGAAAAGCCGGAAAGAAGAAGAAAAGTATGTGCTAATGGAACGCAATATGTCAGAGTGAAGTTAGGCATACGGAAGGAAAAGGACTCTTGACGTCATGAATGTAGGATTAGACTTGCTTTTAATTTTAATATGTTTTCTCTAGATTTGATGCTGTAATACCAGGTGTACAAATTACGTGTAGGAAATATGAATGTTGTTATGGATTTATTATGACAAGCAGGATAATGAAATAATTAATTATTGAAGTAAAAAAAGTGTATGATGGATGTTATTTTTCATATCAATTTTTCTTGATCCTGTTTCTTACTTGCCGGCCGAGAAACAGCAAGACAAGAACAGTGACAAAACTGGATGAGAATTTTGTGAAAATTCTCCCTAACGAGACGAATTGTATGGACAAAAGGCAGAGGTGGGGGTCACGGTAATGAATCGATCTAATTTTTATTATTCTTACTGAGATCTTGTGATGGATGTTTATATTCACTAGGTGCATCACAGTGGCGCTATTTAGAGCGTTCAACCCGGGGGACTATGTTGCTACAGAGTTACATGATCAGTGCACAAGAAAGTTATAAATATTCAAAAAGTGTTTTTTTGGACGAATATCTGAACTAGGGAAGAAATTACATAAGATAGCACGAATATTTCAACTCAACTAACCGTAAATAAATACCCATTTTACACATAAATGTATGATAATAAGTAATTGTTAAGGTTAGGTTTTTGTTTCCTGTCATCATAGACGCAAGGGAAATTAATATTACTTAATATAGACTGCGGATCATATAGAAGAAGGTTGGCTCATGCTTAAAAAAACAGAGCGTTTTCGAGGAACAGGACATGTATTTCTAATTTCGGTCAGATGAGATGGGATATCCAATGACATTTGAAGTACCGTGCTTATCTGCGCCCTTAGAAAGAGATGTCTTGCTCCTCGAAATTGCTCTTTCTCTTTGTAAGCGCGAGCCAATTTTCTTCTATAGGATCCACAGTCTATATTTGTTCTTCTTCTTCATCCAGCCCTTTGCGTCCACTGCTGAACATAGGCCTCCCTCATTCTTGTCCATTGTGCTCTATCTTGAGCGATTTGCATCCAATTTGTTGCAAATCTCTTGAGATCGTCAGTCCAGCAACTAGAGGGTCTTCCCCTACTTCTTTTATCTAATCTCGGCCCACACTCTAGTAATCTCTTCGTCCACCTTCCATCACTGATTCGGGCGACATGCCCGGCCCAGTTCCATTTCAGTGTGGTAATTCGGAAAATTACGTCGGTAACTCCTGTCTTTCATCTCAGGTCTTTATTTCTAACTCGGTTACGCAGTGACATAACTAGCATTGACCTTTCCATCTTTCTCTGAGCTATTTGCAGCGTTTTAGAGGTTGCTGTTGTCAAAGTCAAAGTTTCGGCACCGCAGGTCATAACCGGTAACACACATTGGTCAAATGTTTTACATTTTAAAGAAATTGGTATATCGCTTTTAAAGATGTCTTTAAGTTTTCCATGCGAGATTTACTCTTTTCCGTAGCTCGCATGTTTGAGTATCTCTTGTGTTCTTTATTTCGTGTCCAAGGTATATGTATTTTTCCACAAGCTTCACTTAGTTGTTTCCAATATTGATATTTCCACTAGGTACCAGATTGGTCATAAATTTTGTTTTTGATATATTTATTTTAAGACCAACATTGGCGCACACTAGCTGAAGTTCACGTAACATTGTACATATCTCCTTGAGATTATCGGAAAACAAAACTATGTCGTCGGCGAACCTCAAATTTGTCCGTCTACATTCAGGCCTCTTTTTTCCCAGTTAAGTTTTTTACAGGCATATTCTAGTACTGCAGTAAACAATTTAGGCGATAAGGTATCACCTTGTCGGACTCCTCTGCCAATTGGGATATGATCCTTGTTTCTGTGTAGTTTTACCGACATAGTTGCATTCCTGTATATATTGTAAATTAACTTTGTGTACTGATAGTCAATGCGGCATGTTTGTAATGCTTCCATAATTTTGTCAAGCTCTACCGTATCAAAGACCTTATGGAAATCCATAAAAACCAGAACAAGTGGTCGATTGTACTCGATACTTGTTTCTATTGCCGTTTTGATGCTCTGTAGGTGATCGTTTGTTCTAAACCCAGTACGAAACCCCGCTTGTTCTATTTGTTGGTAGTCTATGACTGTCATCATTCTCACATGCTGACAATGAAGCTGTTGTCATAGCCCGACTGCAAAAAATGCTAAAGAGGTTCACACAATGACAAAAGGAAAATAGTTAGTATTAGCAGAGCATATTAAATATTTTTTGAGGAGTTTTGAAGATGACATTAGTTGATAAAAACTCAAGTTATCAGGCAAATTTCAGTAATCTTAACACTAGACAGTACTTTTTTACTTGCATACATACAAGTTATTCGCTTAAAACTATTTGTTATTTGGTAAGACTTATTTCACAAGAATGACATAGTAATAATTTTCATTTTTTTAAGACCATTGAGTTGTTACCCACGTTAATTATAACTAATTCTACAGAGTGGCAAGTGCAAGCATATCAATGCTTTAATATATTATATAAATAATGAGGAAAGTATAATGAAAACTAGTAATGAGCAAGGATGCGGAAATCCAAGTGCTCGTGAGTTTTGCGAAAGGAAAGTCTGCTAAAATAATAAATTTTTGTGAAATGTTTTCTTCATATGAAATAGCAAATCCTGATTCATATCCTGTAAATATTGCAGAATTAAAAAATTATTCTGTATTAAAATTAATATTGGAAGGTACTAGCCTAGCGGAAAGTGTACAAAAATCAAAATTTTAGTTTTAAATTTGTTGAGGAAGGCTGAACAGAAGATTGTGATTTGTGCGCTTACAAATTAAGGTTGGATATGAGACAACTTTATGAAAAGTATGTTACTCTGTCTGTTTGTGCTGTGATATTTTGCGACAGGCTCATTGCAAGGTAACTCAAATTTTCAGCAAATAAAAATGAACATTAATTTAAAAAACATGTAACAAAACGATTGATACTTTAGTATTTGAATTATTACATTCCAAAACATAAAAGTTGGTGCGCTAATAAATAAATTCCAGCCTTGGTTTTGTGCCTGAATCGATGAAGTAATAGGGGAAGATGGGGGCATTACAAGAATAATAGAATTTAAGTGCTCTATATCATGCCAAAAATCACCTATAGTGGATGTGCATCAGAAAGTATGTAATTTTAATTATTTATTATTTGTTGGAGAAAAAGGAGAATTGAAAAAATCCTTTATTACACACAAGTGTAAATACAAATATATATGTCTGGATTCCCTATCGCATATCTTTACGTTTACTCACCAATCAAAAGCCATGTAATACAGATAAATATTTCTTGGAGATGTTATCATAAAAAGTGAACAATTTTACCTCCAAAACTATTTGACGTTTTTAAACAACAATAAATGGAGTGAAATCTCTGCACGAGCCAACACGTTGTTTCACAAGAAAAAATATTGGCAATTGGCATGAAATGTATTAAAAAACAGTATTAAATAACTTTGTTTTACTTTAAGTATATTTTATGAAAAACTATATTGTCTTATTGCGAATTAACGATTTAAAAACCATGTTGATATTATAAAAATATAATAAAGCTTTATTTACTTAAATTGATTTTTTTCTTATCTAATATTATTGGTGGTTGTAAATTAACCTAAACACATCACATATGTACAATGTCACAAGTGTTCTGGAACTTTATATAAAATAAGGTAAAGTCTTAAAGCATTATCTTTTCTATAAGAATTCTATTCCTAGCTATCGTATCAGTGTTTTTTGTTTCTTTTTCTGCAAATTCAGCTAGTCTCTCTAGAAATAGTGGCATTACAACAAATACTTTTTTTTCCATTTTCATCAATAACAGCTTTAACTTCCAGAAAGACTTTATGCGCAAACAAAATCGCCATCTTCAAGTAAATCTACTAATTGATGTTCTGTTGGAATCTGTGAATCATTTTTTTCGCCACCAGCTTTTGTTGACTTAGATGAAATGAAACCTCCTGGAGTAATACCGATAAGCATTGATGCTGTGAATCTTTTTTTGTAATGCTAATAGGAGAGAATACGTTTATCAGCAGTTGCTGAAATCTGAATTAAAAACTAGATACAGACACAATGATTACAGGAGTATTAACGTGATCAGGAAAAAAACATTCTGGCATTATTGCTTGTACATCTTCAGTTGGGCAAAACTCTAGATTAGCAGTAGGACATTTCAACTGATCCAAAGTTGAATAAGTATATTCTTCTGACGTGCTCTAGAATATTTATCCTTCTTAGTAAAAAATTAAAGGTATAGAAAGATACCCCAGCCAAATCTATGAGGTGTCAATCGTTTTGAACCGATGACATATCAGTAAAACAAATTTGCTCAATTCCTTTTTCTGATTTATCTACATATCTCTTTTAAGGAGTACCATAGCTTACTGACTTGCATTCTTTTTAAGTTTTAGAACATTCCAAAAGATGCACAAATATTTCTGTTTGGGTTTTCGCATCACAAATATTACTTTTAACATATCTATTACAAATAAAATTTTCTTTGTTTCAGTTAGATTTAAAAAAAATTCTGCTTGACACGCTTGATCCATCTTTGAATTTAATTCCAAATTTCTATCACCAACATTTTCTAAATTTACATTAATGTCTTCTTCACGCTGTTCGCATTCTCTATATACTAAAGGTGTAATAATTGTATCATTGTGTCCTCGCTTTTTTAGCTTCATAAAAGGTGCATGTCTACAATCAAAGTTAAAAAAAAAGATTACTTATGTACTTGTCTAGAGATGGTGTTTCATTTATTTTCCTAGCTAGAATATAACTGGGACTCATTTTTACTAAAGAATTTGATCCTTCAATGAAATGTACACTACATATCACATCCCATGATTTTGAAGACAGTGCACTTCCGACAGCACTAAACAAACATGAAGAAAATAATTTATTGATAGTCCTTGACGCTGAAATATGGTGCGAAAAAAATAGAGCCTAAAGATTTGTGGTGAAAAAAATACGTTTATAAAACCACTTCATATTTGGCATAACGGCTTTAATAAATTCGGCGAAAAAAATACATCATTAATAAATATGAAAACAATTACATCTTCCATGAAAATATTTGCGACCACCAGTGAGAGTTAAGATCTCATTGGTAGTCCATCATCCCGGATGTAGATTTTTTCCTTTTTCTGAAAATAGGGACTAGTCAAACAACTTTTAGTGACTCCTTAATTTAAACGTTGGTGTTTAGGCTTTCTGCGTCAAAGCTAGTAAAATTGTTTATCGGTTGTACTTTTATTTCACTTATAATTTCTACAAAATCTTGTGAGTTCTCAACCCGGAACGATGTATTTCCTTGTAATGGTTCGAGACGTTTGCAATTCAATCCGCAACTAAGAAACCAAAGTTATGGCTTAGATACGTAGACGATACCTTTATTATCTGGAATGGAAACGATGAAGAACTTCAAAACTTCCTTTCTCATCTCAGTAATATCAGCCCAGTTATTAAATTCACCATGGAGAAAGAAGTACAAAATAAATTACATTTCTTAGATGTATTGGTTGAAAGAAACGGCAGACAAATTCGAACTTCAGTTTAGAGAAAAGTCACACACACATAGAACAATACCTTAATTATTCATCTAATCATTCCAACAACACCAAACATGAAATTATAGGAAATCTCGTAGATAGAACCTCAACTCTCTGTAACTCCAACGAGAACTTGATGAAAGAGATAGATTATATCACATTAAAAATGATTTGACAACCAAGGGATACCCAGTATGTCTAGTGGATAAACAACGCAGAAATAGGACAATATTGACAAGGAACGAAGAATGACAACCAGTATTAAACATCCCCTATGTTAAAGGCATTTCAGGAAAAGTTAGTAGAATAGAAAAACGGCTAGAAATAACTACTGGCCGAAACGTCGTGATATTCAAAAAAAAAATAAATACAATGGAATCCAACATATATCTACTAGTTCGCATTAAGAAAATGGTAATTGACAATAGTTTCTGCTCTATAAGCTTTTCAGTAAATTATTTTATAATACTTTTTGGATCTATCTACACTATTTTGTACAGGGTGAGTCAACGATTGGATGAAGTAGGTTTGTGCCTTTTCGGTGAAATTAACAAAGAAACTATACTTATTGTTTGATACAGTTTATTTTTACGCAGATTTTAAAAATATTTAGGACTCTACAGGGTGAGCCAAAAAACTAGGACAGCATAAAGTTGTATTTTTTTAAATAGAACACCCTATATACGAATCGTATTTTCGATTTTGCTTATAATTTTAAATCTTTTTTATTAAGGGTTTACTATAACAGAACTTTATAGTTTCTGAGATAATTAAGTTTAAAGAAAAAAAGTTACATTTTCAAGCATCAATTCAATCCTAAATAACGTTTTCAATTTTGTAACAAATATATTCAAATTTGGAATTTAGCAAGGCCAAGGACAAGTTAACATAATTTTTACCTAATATTTGCAATAAAAGCTACAGGGTGTTGAACACATCGGCTCAAATTTGAACAAGTTTAAATGAATAAATATCTTTTTTTTTTTAAATATTTTCATATTATTTAATAGAGTAATAAAAACCCTAAAAGTTTTGTTCAATATATCCTATACCTATTTATAATAGTTTTTGAGATATTTCAGTTTTTCTTATTTTCCATACTTTTTTACAGAAATAGTCTTCATTATCATAGTAGCCATGGCAAAAACAATGTAAAAGAACATTTTTCTGTGTGTCAAATTTATAACCGCAATCGCTTCTTTTGGTTTTTATGTAGTGTAGTTTGTTTTTTTTTTTTGCATTCATGATTTATACAATAGGAGAGGCTCAAAAAAATTGCCTTCTTGCTCAAAGAATTTACAAAATGAAGTATCCTGATCGACGCCAGCCTAATACCCATACTTTTCAAAACTTAATGCAAAGATTTGATTCTTCTGGTACTGTTGATTATCCAAAACGTAAAGTGGTCAACAAACCAGTAACTAATGAAGAAAAAGAACTACAAGTATTGTTAAATGTTCAGGAAAATCCTTATATTGGTAGCCGTCAGTCATCACATGGAATTACACCAAGAATTGCATGGACAGGATTTTGAAAGTCGTGTAAATTTTTGTCGTACAATAAATGCGGAGATTCAATTAAATCCAAATTTATTACGCAAGGTAATGTTTAGTGATGAAGCTACTTTTAGAAGTAACGGTGCCGTAAATAGACGCAACATGCATTATTATGCCACAGAAAATCCATTTTGGATTAGAGAGGTGCAACATCAAAACCACTGGTCATTAAATGTTTGGTGTGGTATTCATCATAATCGAATTATTGGACCCCACTTTTTTAATGAACCACTAAATGGCCATAGTTACCTGAACTTTCTACAAGAAGAACTACCCCAACTGCTTCAAGGTCTTGATAGGGATGAGCTCGACAGTATGTGGTTCCAGCACGATGGTGCGCCTCCGCATTACCATCGTGAAGTTCGTGCGTTTTTGGACCAACGATATCCGCAAAAATGGATTGGACGTGGGGGTTTCATTGAGTGGCCACCAAGGTCTTGCGACATCACCCCATTAGATTTCTTCCTATGGGGTTATATTAAAAATAAGGTGTATGTTAATCCACCAACAACAGTGGAAGATATGCGAAACAGGATTAGGGATACCTGTAGAACAATAACGCCACTAATTTTGTCCAGGGTCCGAGAAAATCTGCAAAAAAGACTAAATTTGTGCATTGCACAAGAGGGTCGTTTATTCGAACACTTATTAAAAAGAAATAATTAATCTCAGTATTTAATAGGTAATTTTTTTGTTTCAATTTAGTATAAAAGTAAATATGTATTTGCCTTGTCGTTATTGTTGTGTTAATTTTTTCACATTATGTTTAATTAAACTATTGCCGTTGTAATATAACGAATAATGTATTTCATCATATTTAACCACATTCTGTTTGTTTCTGTAGTTTCTTTTTATTATTTTACATGGCTACTATGATAATGAAGACTATTTCTGTAAAAAAGTATGGAAAATAAGAAAAACTGAAATATTTCAAAAACTATTATAAATAGGTATAGAATATATTGAACAAAACTTTTAGGGTTTTTATTACTCTATTAAATAACATGGAAATATACAGGGTGTACCATTAAAAAAAAGATATTTATTCATTTAAACTTGTTCAAATTTGAGCCGATGTGTTCAACACCCTGTAGCTTTTATTGCAAATATTAGGTAAAAATTATGTTAACTTGTCCTTGGCCTTGCTAAATTCCAAATTTGAATATATTTGTCACAAAATTGAAAACGTTATTTAGGATTGAATTGATGCTTGAAAATGTGACTTTTTTTCTTTAAACTTAATTATCTCAGAAGCTAAATCGAAAATACGATTCGTATATAGGGTGTTCTATTTAAAAAACTACAACTTTATGCTGTCCTAGTTTTTTGGCTCACCCTGTAGAGTCCTAAATATTTTTAAAATCTGCGTAAAAATAAACTGTATCAAACAATAAATATAGTTTGTTTGTTAATTTCACCGAAAAGGCACAAACCTGCTTCATCCAATCGTTGACTCACCCTGTATGTACCAGCAAGTTAGGCATAGTATAATCATATATTTTTTTAAAAAAATCGTACAACTGCTCGAAAATCCAAAACTAGAAACCGATAAACAATTTTTTATGTTGAATATTAGATGGTTATATTCAATTGTAAATTGGTGCTTGTCCACTACTTTCTTAGAGCAAATTTTTCAAATTGATATGTCAAGGACGCGCACTATGTTCGTTTACCAAATTGAATTACAACAACCATCGACAAACAACATAAAAACTAAACGTCTATCGATCAGCGAGCAGGTCGCGCAGCGCTGTCACCTGGATATAAAGTTGATTGATTGCCAGGTATCAATCAATCGTTATTGATGAAATTCCATGAAAGGTGACTGGCAGCAAGGCAGCAGCATTTCAAAACTAATAATATGTACATTTACAAAAATTGTACATCAATCATAGTGACAATTCCGAATGAAAATAATGTTTGCTCTATAAATAGGTTTTTTTGATGGACGTATAATTTATGGTGGGTTTGATACCTACCTGTCTTTTAATAAATATAATAAATATGTACTGTGTGTTTGTATTCAAAGATAAAATTAATTTTTTTAAAGCTGCTTGACACGAACATAAATTTCAAGAAATCCGTTGGCAAAATAAAAAAAAATCGGGTTTTAAGAACACTTTTTTATTGTTACTTAATGCAAAATAACCATTAAACATCAGGCGGTTTATCAGATTTTTAACAGATGGCTAACTGTATACATTTTTTACGGAAACTATTTCAAAACGTGACGTTATTTGAATAGCGATCTGTCAACTGTCACGTTGTTAGCCATATGTCACTAAAATTTTTAGTTTTTAGATATATGTGATTTTGTACTTCTTTCGATGTAGGTCTTATTTCTCTGTCTGGCCTTTACTGTTTATGTGAGTTAATTTGTAAATATTGACACTGCTTTTACAAAGCCATGAAAAGCTCTACTAACATAAAGTCTATTATTATTTAAGAGGCGTGGCCACTGTAGAATGATCAAAAAATGAAAAAAAAAAATTATTTTGCTTAAGTGATCCTTCAACATCATTAAGAAAGGCTACTATATGAATTAGAGCAAAAGGAATTGTTTTTACTGACTATGAGCGTATAGCGTGAGGTCCCCAGCTCGTAAAGTCCTCGAGCGATACATTTAGAATTGTATATAGAGGGCATTAGTTCTCAAATTGTTAAAAAATATACCTGCTACATTCTGCTTTTCATGTACGAGTTCGTACTGTTCAAATTCTTTCTTTTACTATTTTAAATGAGTGGTAATAGAAAAGTTTACCTGACCATGAAAGAATCTAAAGCAAATAGTTGGTCTAAGAATAAGCCCAGTGTTTCAAAGCGAAGAGAGAAGCCACAGCACGATAAGTGTCCTTCTGGAGCTGAGTTGTGGTGTACGTGGTAGCAAGATAAGGCGACTGATGCTCCTTCTTCATACCATCACAAATATCCACTAAACATCGAAGTTTTCGAAGCTATATAATCTGATTACGAGGAGCTGTCAGATGATGATCTACTAACTCGGTGTGTAGGAGTTTTTACCCACTACATTAATGAGAGCTTCAACTCTACCGTATGGAGCTTGGCACCAAAAAACAGTTCGAGCGGCAAAAGAGTGTTGGATATAGCTTCAGATATAGCTGTATGACTTGGCAGTATTATGGATATTATGAAAGTTTTGGGTATGACTATACTACTACGCTGAGCGTTCAGTATAAGATGCGGCAAGAGACGCGCCTTCGATCGCAAGATCCTCCAGAAGGGCTAAAGAAAAGCAGAATCTTAATTTGGGGGACAACTTCATGGTCCTGGCATCGCAGACTGAAGGTATTTTTTTTTATAAATTTTTCAAGTTTATCAACGAAAAAGTTACATGTAAAACTTTAAACGCGCTTTTTTCAAATCGGCCAGACAAATAATTTTTTATCCGATCGACTTCAAATTTTTACCACATCTTTATAATAGCATTTTACACAGAAGTACATAGGATATTTTCAATTGATTAAAAACTTTTCATTCTAGGAGCATTTTTATACGGATTTTTTCATTGAAAATTCCATTTTTATTTTCAAATGCCTGCCATTTCCGAAGAAAATAAATATTTTCAAATTCCCCTACGTACTTCTCTAGGTATTGTCATGTAAATTAAAAATAATTTTTTTAGTTTTGTTCTAGGTTAAAAACTGTGTGTGCTAACTGTCTTGTCGCAGAGCGCCTAAAAAAATGCTCCGAAAAGAAATGAGCTGCCGTCGGCCATTTAAAAAAAATTATGTACATATATATATTTTTTTACATTTCGAAATGTCTATTTTATATATATATATATATATATATATATATATATATATATATATATATATATATATATATATATGTAATCGAAGGTTTTCGGGCATCCCGTGTATGTGCTGAGTCCCTCTCAGAACTGTAAAGCAGCTGACGTCTCGGTGAAATCTCATTCATGATTTTCAAAGCTTACTGTATGGCGTCTACGAGCGAAATTATATATATATATATATATATATATATATATATATATATATATATATATATATATATATGTTTATGCGGCTTTCACGGATTCCTCCATACATACATACATACATATATATGCCATCCGGCGGGAGGTCGGCGAAGCCGCGTTCAGTATTTGCTTGCTTCTTTCCGATCTGTCCTTTGCACAGCCAGATGCATGTCGGTACCCTGATGAGTCTAGTAGAGACGAAACATGTATCTCTGCCGTATCACTGTGGCGGGGAGGGTAAGTTTTGACTTTCTTCTCGGTATGGTGGTACAGGTAGGCTATCATCTCGATGGTGGTGGAATAGGATAAATTGCGTTTTATAACAATTTGTTCTAACTGTGCAACCTCTAACACAGAAAGGATAAGATGGAGAGAAGTTTGCATTTACTGTTCGTATTTTACTTCATATATATATATATATATATATATATATATATATATATATATATATATATATATATATATATATATATATATTCATTTCTGTATCTTAAACCTTTTGTTAAATATTTTTTTCTAATATTTTCTTGGGTATAGGTTTTTCATTAGAGAAACAAAGGACAATAATTTTCTTTCTGACGTTTCGCTCTACATAGCGAGCTTCTTCAAAAGAGCTTGGTATATTTATTTTACATCTACAAAAATTACAGAATTTTTTATATAATAAACATATATCACAGTAATTACACTTTTATATTTTTAATTTAATTAAAATTAATAAAAACAAAACAGATTTTAAAATAGTCTTAAAGTTTAAAATTTAAAACAATACAAACAGGTTAAAATAGTGAAGATTATAAAATAGTACATACCTTGAAAGTAGTTTTGTGTGTATGTTTAAAAATAAATTCAATTATGATCTTTGGTATGCAATTTGTATGGATAGATTTATTTTTATAAAAAGCAAAAAATAGGAAAAAAGATTATTATTTATTTTTTAATGACGTTCTTTCACCTGTATGAGTGTATATGAAATCGTTCCAAGCATCATTACATTATTTCTCATATTTATTATAGAGTCGCTTCAAGCATGTTTTATTCAAAAATCAAATTATAGTATATCTGACTTATATATATATATATATATATATATATATATATATATATATATATATATATATATATATATATATATAAAATTAGTAGTAAAATATATATATATATATATATATAAAATTAGTTTTCTGAATAAATTATTTCTTTCTGGCAAAAAACAGTGTTGAATATACCCATGATTTTGCTCCTTCTACAGTGGCCATACCCCTTAACTCATATTAAATAGTGTCAACACAGTGTTTTGTTAATCGTTTTGGGTTGAATTAAAGGTACTAATTACGAAAAAACCCTAGCTTTTTTTTAGCAGCTCTAGTTTTTTTCGCGCCTTATTTTAAACAGTTACTACGAATCAGTACAAAATTGTCTTTTATATTACTTTCTTGGATTGGGATATTGACTGTATTCAAATAAAAATATAATTTTGCGTCGAAACGGTAGTTTTCACAATAGAAATCATAAAAAACATATTATTTTTCTTTATTTTTAAGGAATTTTATTTTTATTTAATAATAAAAATTGAACTAGATCTCTTTCAAGTCACGTGATGACGACCATTAATTAAAGTGAATGATGTCACTGTCGCTGGCACTCAGTCCTGATACGGTTATTCTTTTGAGTCATTATCACTTTCAGTTCTATCGCTTGAAGTAATCATGATCACTTCGATCTAATGACAAGTAATTCATATTCAAAAGAACATGAAGTTAGCAGTTTCATTTTTTTCACTTATCTCATTTGATAATTACTCTAAACAATACAGCCAACGTCATCGATGTCACAAACTTGACATAAATTGTGTCACATTCATGATCACTCTCAAGGGCTACGTTGCCTAGTTAATATTTTATATTAATTTCCATGTAATTTCTTCGAAGTTTGCTTACTACTCCCTTTGAAAACGATTCTAGAGATGACTCACTAAAAAAAAAAGAGAAAAACACAGTTAATGACAAATAAGGCGTTAAAAATCTTAGCCAAATTTATTACAACTTTTTATTATAAATGCAGTTTTTAAATAAAATAAAAGTAAAATGATGCTTGGCATTATTCTAGTATTTACGCTCACAATTCTTGATTCCACACAACCATAAAAGACACGAAAATATATTTTACAGGGAAAAAAATTAAAATAAAATTCTTTTCTTATGAATATTTCAATAAAAAATAATATACTTATCTCGGAGGAATCCAGTGCAAACATACATATAATAATAACAATATAAATTACGACGAAATAAGTAATTATTCTTAAGGTGAGTACAGTGATTTTTGATGCATTATCCTATTTTAGCCCGATTTTAAGTTTTAAATGTCTTAGTTTGTAATTTTTTGAATAGTATATGTTACATGTGATTCGTTGTATTTGTAAAAATATGTTGTTTTATATATATATATATATATATATATATATATATATATATATATTTATATATATATATATATATATATATATATATATATATATATTAATAGAATTATTTCCTTAGCATGTGAAATTAGGATTATATTTTAAATATATATTTTTTGTTTCAGGTAAGGATCAACTCTAACCAATAATACTGAATCGCCCTTACCAAGAAAATTGGAGGTTTGATTAGGATTAAGAACAATATTTAAAATTAATATTTTGCTTATAGTTACATGGGTTATATATAGATTGTTGACTTGGGTAGCACTGCTATTACTATTTCTCAAATGATAAGAGAGGTTCAGGAAAGTTTCCTAATTTGAGAAATTAATCTCGCACTTTTCGACAAAAAGTTCATCTTTAGTAATAAAATTTTGTAGGTGCATGTTTTTGATTAATTCAGAAGTAGTTGTATAACCAAATTGTAGAGAAAAAAACGGACAGCTTTAAACACTGCTACAGAATGCGAACATAATGAGAGTCTGCTCCGCATTTTTTAACTTATACCTAGACATACTCGCATAAATGAAATAATGCTATATAAACTTTATAGATGATTTTTTTCCAAAACTGCACACATTGCAACTAACATAAAGCAAGTTATTTTTAACTAAAAAGATACGTAAATCGGCCAGATGTTGACATCCCGCTAATCGCTTAGTCTTGTTTTATTGTCATATAAATTTTGAGAGTTTTATGTGGTGTTATTTGCCTCTTAGTCAAAAAGCTTCATAAGATTTATTAACAAGTATATTTTTATTTCTTTGACGACTTAGCGGGTGGTTTAAATTGGCATTTAAACAATCTCCTCATAATCTTTATGGTATTTAGTTGCTTTGCTCGAGTAATAATGCATCTACGATTTAAAGACTATATCTAAATTTCTTTTGTTTACCAAGGTCTGCATATCTCTAACTAATTCATATGTTTTTCATGTAAAAAGTTTTTTCGACGATTCCATTTTCTTTTTCAGAGTAGCCGATTTACATTTCTTTTCAAATAATCTTTGAAATTGCATTCTTAGATCGTGTATTTTAGTTTGTATTGTGATTAATATACGAGGGTGGTTGGATAAGTTCTCGGCTTGAAACAGAGACAGCGCTAGTAGGATCAAATAGCTATAATATATATATATATATATATATATATATATATATATATATATATATATATATATATATATATATATATATATAAAATCAAAATATCAACACAGTCTACTAAAGTAGATCCCCTTCTAGAAGGGGCCCCAGCTAAAAAATAAAGATTATTGTACAAGACAAACTGATAGTTATGTTTAGGCCAGCAAACGTCATTTTTGACATAAAATTAAAGATTGTCAAAAACAGTTAGACTTAGGTACAGGACATTATACATGAAATATATCCATAATTTTACGTAGAATTTATAAAATATCTCAAGAGCGGCTTGTCTTAAGTATATGAAACAGTACTTACCCTAATTTGGCCCGTGCTATCAACATATGCAATAATATACAGGACATTCCATGTATATTTGAACAACTTTGGTATAAAACTTTTTTTTAAGTCACTCCAGACCCACAATAATATTAATATTAAAATATTTTATTGTTCTCTGTATATGAAACGAAAAAAATATGGCCACCCTGTATATACATTCGGTGTGCCGTTAACGCTATCGACTGACTGTATCTCGGGAAATATTGGTCACTGAGCTTTTAAAATTAAGGGAGAGGAAAGCAAAAAATATTATAATCCAAGAAATAATGTAACTCTGTGTTGCATCATCCAATTTTAATGAATTTGATCATTTTTGGGAGGTAATTTTTGGAAAAATAAATATATATTACTAAAATATTTTCTAAATAGGTGGCAGGAGGGCGTATTTGAAAATATTAAATAGAATAACGATAATTTCTTTGAGAATCAAATGTAAAGGTAGATGGCATTTTACGTTTTTAATATCTCATACGAATATGTTAAAACTTTTGTTTTTAATTATTTAATCTAACATTGAAAATAAAGGGGGAGAAGCAAGGAATACTGTTATTCAAAAAATTTCGTAGGGCCGGATTACATTGTCCGATTTTAATAAACTTGGTCTTATGTATAAGGCAAATCTTAATACAATAAAAAAGCTTTAAGTTTTAATAATATTTTATCCATCAGTCGGCAGATGGCGACCTATAAGCACCGCCAAAGCTGTTGCTTCTTTAAGATGAAATTATTTGGGTTTGCAATACAATATTTGGACATATTTTAGTTTTAATGCTATATATTTTTTGGGAATAATTGTGGTAGGTTTTGGGTATCTTGGAAGGCTTTACATCAAAGCAGTGCGCTATTTTTATTTCACTTACTAAACGGATCTTTTTTGGTAGTAGTAGTAGTAATATAACAACTATAACCTCAATTGTGGTGATTGCTTCAATAGTAAAAAGAGATTTTTTTGCCACTGGGGCTTCTGATCTGTATAAAATGGATTATTACTATATACTAGTTAAGTTCTTAGTGTCTCTCTATTTGTAATCTTATTTTTAGTAAAAGGGCAAAATTATATATATATATATATATATATATATATATATATATATATAAAGGAAAATTTTAAAGTCTTGGGATAGCGGTCCCAGGGCTAAATGAAACTTTGTTTTTTACAAACGCCGAGCTTTCGGAAGTTTATTATTTAATTTTTCAGCGCTACCATACAGAACAGTTATGTTAATTATTATTTTAACTTTACAATGTAAGATGTTTAATAAAAAATTATTCTAAATTCAAAAACTTACGTGCAAAATGAGTACATTAATGGCTTTAAGACAATAAAACGGAAAATCCATGCAGGAATTATTGATTTTTGTCTAATTTTTTACATTTTATTATTAAAATGTTTTTTTAAACACTAATATATAATATCCTTATGTGGGTCATTTTAGTTGTACTGAATGTAGGTTTATCTGATAAGAAAGTCCTTGAAACACTTTTTGTGGTGGATGGGATCAGTCCAAAACGTCAAATTTTATTTTAGCGGTAAATTTGAATGTGGAATTATTATGTTTTACAACAAATATTAATTTTAATTTATAAGTTAGTTATTTAATTGCATTTAATTTTTCTTTGTTGTTATATTGACAAGGTTTATGTTTTTTAATTAATAATTAGGTTCTTATGAGCCTTGTTGCGTTTAAAAATTGTGATATTTGTGAGAAGATAATAAGAAAATGATTAATGAAAATTACTTTTATAGAACAAAGAAGGTTAAAAAACAGTCTCTTAACTTCTCCCACTTTCGCAACATTCAGAGTTGAGTATATATCTACTTGCGATGTGGTTATTATAGGAAAGTGACAAAAATGCAATAAATGGTCATAATATACGAAAAACGCCTCAACAGCGTTAAACAAACACACACAGGACGAAAAACATACCCTCGATTATAACAGTACCATAATTAAAAACAAATATATGAATTATCAAAAATTGCAGGTAAAGGAAATGATAGAAATTAATAAAGATAAAAACACTGTTAACGATAGAACGGATATAGGAAATTTGAGCCACATTTACACCAGTCTAATTTAAAGAAAAATATTAAATATTCGATCCTGTTAATAGACATCAAAAATTGAATATCCTCTTAAACATAAAATTAAATGTATACGTACTTTATACAGGGTCAAAAATAAATAAACTTTGCTTCATAGGTAACTAAATTTTAATAGCCCTCTTTGGATTTTGTAGAAAAATACATATTTAATATGGCGCTACTTTAAAAAAAAAAATTGTCTGGGATCAAGCATTGTCAAAACTAAAAAGTTTTATATACGTTGCGTTGAGTCTTATTGGAAAAAATTCGTAAAGAGTGAAATGATAGGAAAATGACGTTTTTTTGAAAAACTTTTGATACATACCCCCTATTTCGAGGTCGTAGAACACGATTCTGACCTCGGTTTTCCATAATTTTTCTTCAGTTTTGCGGAAAACAGGGAAAATAACTTTTCACTTTAGGTTCAATTTTTTTCACTAAGTCGTTAAAGTTTTGTTATAACAACGAATTCCACAGTGATAGAAGCTTCTGCATTATACAAATATTCAAAAATATGCACTTTCTTATCGAAAAAATCCGAAAAATTACCACGACAAAAATCGTAACAAAATCAAAAGAAAACGCCGGCACCAAAAATTAATAGTTAGCATAGCTCGCTAAAGATGGCGTACTGTTGAAGTCGGCGATGTTGCCAGATTGCAAAAACGATTTCTTTAAATTATCTTCTCTTTCTGTTTGAATTGGAAAGAAAAGGTTCCAAAAAGAATGTTTTCCTTTCCTTTGATTATTGAAGTACTATTAATTACTCTTATGTCTATGCCTTCGATGTGCGATTTTGACTCTAAATAATAAAGGTTTTAAGGATTATAGTTGCTTTTGTTTGTCTCCCTCCAAATACCAGTACTTTGATGTGCGGTTTTGACTCTAAATATTAAAGATTTTAAGGATTATAGTTGCTTTTGTTGGTCTCCCTCCAAATACCAGTAGTTTTAAATGGATAATATGAATTGATCATGTTGCTTATTTCCGTTAGCAGAAAGTGTCGAGTGGCAGAGCTTGTCCCGCCTCCACGTGGTTTCTGCTGGACAATGACATTTTTTAATTAATAAATCTAGGTCAATTTAGGTTAGTTCAGGTTAGTTTAGGTTAGTTCAGGTGAGTTTAGGTTAGTTCAGGTTAATTTCAGTTTTTTAAAGTAACCAAGACTAATGTTAACCTGTACTTACCAGAACTAACCAAAAATTTTGGAAGGTTAAGATTCATTGTACCCATTTTTATACGTTACAAACATTAAACTATGTTGTTAACTTTAATGGGTAAATTTTAAAGTTTATACCAGGAAACTTTAAATCTAGGTTAATTTAGATTAGTTCAGGTTAGTTTCTGTTTTCCAAATTAACCAAAATCCAGCTAAACCTGAACCAACCTATCTTAACCAAAACCAACCAATAATTTTGAAGGGTTAAGATTATTTTTACTTAGAAACTGTTCTGACTATTAAAAAAAATTAAACTGTGTTGTTGACTGAGGACAGATCTTATAGTTTATATTATGAAGAAATTTTAAATCTGGCAACGTTGCACCTTTTTACGTGATTCGGCGGCCAGTTTAGTCTGACCGTCGATGACGTTTTCGAGACGTGTTTTTGATTTTTCACTGAAAATATAAGTTTTTCTAAATCGGTTTGCTAAAATTTGTGCAAAAATAATTGAAATATATTACGTACAATATTTTTTAACTAGTTCCATTGAAAATAAAGACGTAAATTCGGTTTTTAACTGAAAAGAAAGTGCTTTGTGAAGTGATGCTTTTCTTTTTTTGAGTTTTCCGGGAAAGTGAGGAAAAATAGTGAAAAATCAAGGCCAGAATTGTGTTCTAGAACTTCGAAATAGGGGGTGAGTATCGAAATTTTTTCAAAAAAACATAATTTTCATGTTTTTCACGCTTTGCAAATTTTTATCGTCTTATTGCAGTGGTGCAATTTACAAAAAATGGGTAAAAATCTAAATTATCTTATACAGCTGAAATTTTGCATATGGACTAAAAAATTTTTGTCATACTTTTATGCCATTTTTCAGTTTTATTTTGGAAAATAATTAAAATTTGACAATTGTTACGTAAACCATAAGTATACGGAAAATAAACATTTTGATAATAATAAACACCTAAATATGGGGTTTTTAATAAAGATTTAAAAACAAGTAGTTCACTTCTGAGTTGGAGATGTGGTTCAAGAAACTTGACTGGTACAACTTTTATAGCACTTCATCACTCCTGTATATATTTTAAGCACTCTATATTGTACTCGATTTAGGGCTATACAGAATGTTACAATGATCAATAGTATATATATTTCTATTTCTATATCCGATAAATACTGTAGTTGTATAAATATTGTAGTATTTTTATCTATACGCCAATGGTATTGTATAACTCACGACAACGCATGCAACAACATGAGTAATTTTAACACTTGTCACACTACACAAGACGATTTATGTGAATTGCGTTTGATGCATGGCAAAGATCGCTACACACTGTTTTATTAATAGAGCTCGGAGTGGCGAGACATGTTTAATTGTAGGGAACATTTAAAAATATTTTTAGGTTACATAGTTTCGGTCGGGCATGAAGCTGTGTGCATTGTCTCGCTGAGAAGGTTGACTAAAGCAGGTTGAACATACAATTAATTAGTCGTTTAGTTTTCAATTAAATAGTTATTTATAGTGATGGCACATATTTTATTTTCAATATAATGGGGTCTACTGTATGTAAAACCTAGCTGTTGCCATGGTTTCGCGCTCGCGGATTTCGCGATATTATTTTGGTTCTAATTCTACAATGTATATATATATATATATATATATATATATATATATATATATATATATATATATATATATATATAATTTTAGCGAATTGCCCCATCGCCTTTAGTAAACTGATAAATTTTAAAAATTTTCCAAAGTCTATTGTACGAGAAATCGATTGAGGCAGTCCGTCGTGGGACACATTGTATATATATATATATATATATATATATATATATATATATATATATATATATATATATATATATGTACAGTGCCTTCATTTCAAAACGAACCATCCTTAATAACTTTGTTAAATAGAAAAATTTTAAAAAAAGAAAAAACACGTCAATTTAGATATACAGGGGGAAGTTTAATTTTGCATTTGTTAAAAGTCTGTCAATCACCTCCTCACCTCCAGCTAACCTCACTTTGATATGTCAAATGGGAACCCCCACCTTGTGACACATCATTGTAAGCAGCATAAAATTGTCTATCCAACCGTATAAAAAAAATTAAATCGGTTGACGTACAAGCGAACAGTGTGCAAAAATGTCTTGTAATAATGCATAATATATCGGCCTCGAACTTTAGTATGTCAAATGATTACCCTATAGTGTGATACATCATTTTAAAGGGCATACTATCTCCTATTTAGCCAATAAAAAAAACAAAATCTGTTGATGTACAAGCGAATAGTAAGAAAAGATGTGTGGTAATAATAGACACCTTATCACATTAAACTTTATTATGTCAAATGGCTACTTCATAGAGTAAAATATTATTTTAAATTTAAAATAAATATTTTTTTAAAATAATAAACAGCTAAAATATTTGCGAGAAAAAAACTAAGCCTGTTTTAAAATTCATCGCAAAATTCATTGCAGTCTAATCAATCTAGTGTATTTATTTCAATGATATTTTTTGCGGTACCTGATAGGTACAAAAAATCACTGCAATAAATAAAATTTTTAAGATCTTTAAACACCAGTTGTTTATTATTGTTAAAATTGTCATTGTGACGCCTAGTTGAAACGTGAATATAAATGGTGTATACGCTAGCCGAAAGAATAGAAATAATTTTTCTCTATGGAGTTGAAGATCGGTGCGCTCGTAGAACCGCCAGAGCATTTAACGAGAGGCATCAAGACAAAAACGTGGGCCATAAATATGTACTCGAATTGGTACGAAAGTTTGAAGAAACGGGATCCGTTTGTAATAAAAAATATATTGAGAAAAGAGTTGTAGATGAAGCATGCCAAATCGAGGTACTAGGACAGTTTGCAATAGATCCAACTTTATCCATCTCAAAGGTCGCAGATTTAACCAACATTTCTGCTGGCTCTGTGCATAAAGTTTTAAAACAAAATAAGTTTTTTCCCTACAAAATTCAAATTCTTCAAGAACTCGGAGAAGACGATTTTGATAGGAGAATTCAATTTTGCGAATTAATGTGCCAACGAATTGACGAGGACCCCCATTTACCTAAGAAAATCTGCTTTAGTGATGAATCAACTTTTTTTCTAAATGGACTGGTTAACAGACATAACTGCAGATACTGGGATAATGAAAATCCGCACCTTTTCCGAGAAGGGCATACTCAATATCCCGAAAAAATTAACGTGTGGGCAGGAATTTATGGCAATGAAATCATCGGGCCATTTTTTTTGGAAGATAATTTAACTGGGCAAATTTATTTAAACCTTTTAGAAAACACAATATACCCTGCCATTGTGCAATCTTTAGAAAATCAAGTGGATGAAAATGCTGTTATGGTACTAAATGAAAATAATTTGCATTTCCAGCAAGATGGAGCTCCCCCGCACTACGCTTTGGCAATTCGAGAGTGGCTTGATGAACATTTTCCAGGGACGTGGATTGGCAGACGTGGTGCAATTGAATGGCCAGCACGGTCTCCAGACCTAACCCCTCTAGACTTTTTTCTTTGGGGGTATTTAAAAAGCAAGGTTTATAAAACCCCACCTGAAAATATTGACGATTTAAAAGATCGAATTGTTCGGGAATGTAGAGGAATTAGCAGAGAAACCCTTGCCAATGTTCGTGGGGAATTTCAAAATAGGCTTTTTTATTGTCTCGCTAATAACGGCGCACATTTTGAACATTTAATAAAATAATTTTCTTCAACTGAATAAAACTGAATAAACTGCTTATATTTAACACACATTTTTGCATCCTAATTGCCTATAACGTCTATTAACTTAATTTTTTTTGACATCGTTGGATAGCAGATCGTACGTCCTTTAAAATGATGTATCACACTATAGGGTAATCATTTGACATACCAAAGTTTGAGGCCGATATATTATGCATTATTACAAGACATTTTTGCACACTATTCGCTTGTACGTCAACCGATTTAATTTTTTTTATACGGTTGGATAGACAATTTTATGCAGCTTACAATGATGTGTCACAAGGTGGGGGTTCCCATTTGACATATCAAAGTGAGGTTAGCTGGAGTTGAGGAGGTGATTGACAGACTTTTAACAAATGCAAAATTAAACTTCCCCCTGTATATCTAAATTGACGTGTTTTTTCTTTTTTTTAAATTTTTCTGTTTAACAAAGTTATTAAGGATGGTTCGTTTTGAAATGAAGGCACTGTATATATATATACTGGTGTTTTTCCGGTTTTCAATCCATTTCTCAATAGAAAAATCTTCACGACGTTTCACCAACATCTCAACTGGCATTTTCAAGTGATGCTTCCTAGACGAGATTAGACATGGCTTCCACATTTATTCCAAAATCTTTAAACCAGGACATTTTTTCCTCAACGAAAAACTTACGATGAATGTTTATGATGCCTTAAGATATCAATATCTAGATAATAATGTTAAAAGCCCTGTTAGGAGTGTTCCCACATGACAGGAGTGGGAAAATCTACTATGTACCGAATACTGAAGAAGAAAAAGACGATTGGAGTTGTTAGTACTCCCAAGCCACATTCGATCACAGGCACAGGAAAAACCTCGTTGGAAGAAGAGATGTAAACTGCAATAAAAGGAGTTGGACATACATTTTATTATGAGAAGCACATCCCAACCGTTGACAAAATTCTAACCAAAATCAATAAAGATGGGGATTTACCTGAAATTAAAAGAACTGAACTCTGGAAATTGCTCAGAGAACTTAATTTTTGCTGAGAAAAACCAGATAGGAAATCTGTTCTTATAGATCGTCCGGGAAATATCCGTTGGAAAAGGAAATATCTCTCTCAAGTAAAAGGTAGAGTTGCTAGAAATAACACAACTTACAAAATTAGTAAGTTAACTGATTATGTATGTTCAGGAGTCTTGATAGTTTCACAGTATAGACATCTTAGCGAGAAAAAAAAATACCGGAGCCATTCGAAAATAATTTTGAAGAGGAAAAGTATTACTTTAAGATGTTATATTGAGTTTTGTGAAGAAACGTCACCTAGCGTTAAAAAATAATCTCAAATATGGCTCAAAATGTAATTTTTTGCACATTGCAGTTAAATCATCTTGAATACCTGATGTGTATAAGCAATTCGGGTTCCGGATTTGGAGTTAGCCCATCAAAAGTCAGCGGAAAAGCATAGGGCGATTTCTGGTTTTCAAAGTTGGTCGAATTTTGTTGACCTGTATTATTTACAAGCCTAAATGATTCAATGACCCGTTCCTCGTTAGTCAAATTGTCACCTCGATTTAATTTTAATTGAAAATGAAATTTACTGAGGCAGAGAGGATATTTGTCTGAGTGAGTGTATTGAGGATCAGTACACTGCGACTTAATAGATCTATTGTGTTCTCCTTCTGCAGCCAAGTCGTTAGGAATACCTTGATGTCTAGAGCATATCCTTCAGTTCTATTTCCCTTAGGAACCGTGGAACGTTGGACGGCTTTAAAGTGAGTTATTCCCTTTGTTCTATTTGGTGTGCTTCCAAGAACTGCATCTTAGGGTTTCCTAAAGAGCTGTACTCTGAAAGGATGTGAATAGAGGCTTCGTCCTCTTTCTTGGAGAAGCTTCACTCATCTCTTCATACCAATCCGAGTTTCTTGTGGTGTCCCTTCAGGAGGCAATGCCCCGTCAGGATTTCTGTCAAAATTCTAAGACACAGAGGATATGAATTCTTATAATAATAGGATATGGCGACAGGAAAAGAATTCAAGAAAAAGTGTGTCAGTTATTTTAAGAAAAACATCCTAATCTTCCGCTAATTTCACAATCGACATTGAGTAAGATTGAACAGATATTTCATCGGCTTTGTCATGTTTGAGATGTCTCAAGAAACGGGTAATCAGCAACTAGTGATGACATAAATGATAGACGTATTATTATACGTTCAAGATAATTAATTGTAAGGAGATATATTGGTTAGATATAAACCCAAATTGGATGAATGTGTGACACATTCAGTATACATAAAAAGTAAATAGATACTATAATGAAGCGACATAATTTGTAGTTCAGTATAGTGAAGGATATAACAAAATATATCGGACGACGTATATATCATATATTTTTAAAGGTATCAAGAGAAATTTCCGGTGAAAACGCGCTCAACGGTGAAGTTATTGATGACCGCTTTCTGATGCTTAATTCTATGCGAAACTATGCTTTAACATCTACGTATCTCAAAATTGAGGTACTAATTGTAAAACGAATTATATTTATATTCTATTTAAGAACTAGAGAGAGTAATAAAAACTGTCACCGAAACCTCCGACGTATCTGTTACATCTATTTTGTAATTATGTCAATTATTTAGAAATCATTAAGAATAAAATAATATTATTATAACAACTTAGTTCTATTTTGAGCTTATGACCGAAATATTCCATGCCATAAATACTTAGTGATAAAATAAACCCCCTTCCGACGCCTATGACAATTATTAAAATCCTTTGTAAAATTTCACATTTCCAATATTCATTGTTATTCAACCCAAATAGTCCGTTATTATAGACCGGTATTTTTGATTATAAAATTTCTAACGCATTCCTATAAAAAATATATGTGTCTAACAAATTCTGCCGAAGACACCGGACTAAAGAACACAGGTAGTTTGCGAAGAAACTCTCTCTAGTTCTTGAATAGAGTATAGTTCGAAAACAATTGGCTGAAGTTTGAAAAAAGTGTATTTATATGTAAGACTAAAAATTGATTATTTTAAAGAATTATTATATTTCTTCTAAAATTTCTAAACTATCCAGATCATTTTTGCGATAATAATCCGTTTACACATTTCTCGGATACACCGAAACAGATATTCAACTCATTCCCCATTTTTTAACAAAATCCTTGCCGAAAACTCATCACGTACGTAATAATTATCTCAGAAATCCGAGAGAAATCTCAAAAAACTTAATACCCGTCTCAAACGGATTGCATCAAAAGGCCACCTCGGGCCCTTTTTCTTCAACTAACTTCCGAGGTGTGCTGATTGCAGCAATCATCAGCGCACTTCGCCGAACGAGTGAAAAGAAAATAAAGCGAAGGGGAGCGCCCGAAATGTTGGTAACTTCATTAGACGCGTCTAGTTTCGATTATGTACCCTTCTTGGCTGGTCTGTAACGAAAAAGATTTTTCGGAGATTTTTCACACAATCTTATCGTTTATAGTTAATAAACATTTTTTTCATTATTTGTTTGTGCAGGAATATCTGCCTATTAACTTTTAGCAATATACATATATGTTTTTTTTCGTGTTTCATGTAAGCTAAAACGTATTGTGAAGTATGACGGCAAGATATTATATTTTTTAATATTCTTTTAATATTTTGTTAATATTTTTCAATATTTTTAATTTTCTTTTAAATTCTTTAAATGCATTTTTACATATATTAGTTGTTCTACTCTATTCAAGAACTAGAGAGGATAATAAAACTGTCACCGAAACCTCAGATGTACGTGCTACAGTGCCGCAGGTAACTGAAGGATGCCATAAATCTAATTATATTTAAATATTATAAACTTTTACTGCAACAATAAAATTTCTCGTAGTTCATTTTAATTTCTGTCAGTGAGAAAAGTTCACCTTACAGTGTGTCCTTAGTGATTTATCTTATTTGCACTTGCTTTTATATATTATTTGAAATTAGTGAGATACCCAAAATATATGGCTTCCACCTCTGTATTTATTCTAAAATCGTTAAACCACATTTTTTCCTCAACGAAAAACTTATTACGATGAATGTTTATGATGCCTAAGATATCAATATCTAGATAATAATGTTAAAAGCTCTGTTGAGATGTGCTCCAAAATGACAGGAATTGTAAAATCTACTGTTTACCGAATGAGGAGAAAAAGATGACTGGAATTGTTAGTGCTCCCAAGCCACATTCGGTCTCAGGAAGATGAAAAACCCCGTTGGAAGAAGAGATAAAAACTGCAATACGAAGAGTTGTATACATATATTTTATTATGAAAAGTAGATCCCAACCGTCGACAAAATTTTCACTAAAATTAATGAAGATCGGGATTTACTTGCAATTAAAAGAACTGAGCTCTGAAAATTGCTCAGAAAACTTCATTTTTGCTGGGAAAAGCCAGATATGAAACCTGTTCTTATAGCAACATCACGATTTGAGTTCAAGTAAAAGATAGAGTTGCTAGAAATAACACAAGCTACAAAATTAGTGGTTTAACTGAAATTTTGAAAGATTTTTTTGAATAAAGTTACTGCGGAAAATTGGAAAAAATGTGTAAACCATATAATAAAAGAATAAAACAAAATGTGGAAATCGGTGAGATAGCGGAACCAATTATAATTAATTTGAGCGAAGATTGCTTCACTGACTTTGATTACAAATTAGATACGTAATGTTTACCAGTGTAAACACAATTTATTATTTAAATTTTTGTTTTTATTGTATTTTATTGTTTAACGTTGTTTATATATTTTTTATTTTCCTATATATTTTTATTTTAGTGCTTCTCACTCTTTAATTTTATGTATATATTTAAGTCCAATTAGCCGTAATTTTTTTATTATTTTATTTGTGTCTTTTTCTTAAGCATGTAGAATTAACACGTTTGTTTTATTTTTTGGGGTTATCGGATTTCCATATAATAAAGTAAACTAAATTGAAATGTCAGTGCAATAAAAATAAAAATAAGCATGTCTAATTCTATGCAGTAGAGTATATACTCTACTGCATTTACTCTTAGTATAAATAGTCATGTAGCTAAGGGATTTATTTAGTTTCACTTGAAGACGTCTAGAGATAACTACTAGCCGAAACGTCGTGGTATTCAACAAAAATAAAGACAATGGAAGTCCAACAGATATCTGCTACTTCGCAAGGTAAATGTATGTTGCGCAGTTAGATATAGAATAATGGGATTATTTTTTTTTTGAAAGCAACCACCATGTCTACCTGAATATTCTTCAAATTTCTTGCATTGGAAAATTAGCAGAATTGCCTATTGGGTACCAGATTTCACTTCATTTTTGACATGATGGCTGTTCTGACTGTTTCTCCAGATAAGTGAAATAATATTTTCCCTGGATGGAATGGACCATTTTTTGGTGCTCTAGAAGCCGTCGACTTTAAATTTTTACTTATGGGGGCCCCTAAAACAAATTGTTTATAGTACAGTCTTTGGAACATAATTCTGAGGTTTTGGAAAATCGTATAAAAGAAGCTGTCCTATCAATATTTTTGTAAGTGGTGAAAAATAGGCTTAAGAAGCTTCTTGAGAGCCTTGAGAAATGCGTCGAACATGTCAAAATATTTGAATGATTTGTTAATTTAAGGAGGATCACCACTGCGACCGATCAAAAAAAAAAATTAATTGCATTTTGCGGAAGAATATATGTTTAAAAATATGTAAAAAAAATCAAGTATAAAATTGAAACGATAACGAAGTTTTACCTGAACGCACGTAACGCGTTCATCTGTACCTCAACCGACATTTTTTAGTAAAATTTAACGTTTAAGTTTTATTTTCGATCTAATGTTTCTCCTTAATATAACCTTGAGAAGTCAAGGATCTTATCTGAAGGTACAATTTGCCTCTTTTTCGATTTCCAGGGTCAAAAATAGGTGATCTCATTTTAAAAAAATTAAATTGACCTTGAAATGACCCTGAAGATCATGGTCAATATCTAATCTCAGATCGCCGTCACATAGCCAGAGGTCATTCCTACAACTTTTATCTGAAACATTTTCCTCAAAAATTTACTCTTGGCGAATTATTCGGCTGTTCTAATATTTGATCTTAATATGGCCTTCAGAGATCAAAGGCTCAAGTTTCTCACGATTATATCAAATTTTACACCAATTCATGAAAACATTTGACCTTCAAATGTTATTTGACCCCATATATTATTGATATCATTGAAAAGAAATCTTTCCCTGCTATCCATTTCTGCAATAAAAAGGAAACTTCCTTTTAAAAAGATTAACTTGATTTCTACATGACCTTGAAGGTCATGGTCAAGATCAAAGTCAAAATCACCATAAAATTTGCCGCCCATTTCTTAAAACTTTTGTGTTTAACGTTTTTCTCCATAATCTTATGTTTTTGATTCATTATATCGTTCCGGTACTTTTATGCCTCCCTGTATATTTTTACAAGGCGGTCGATATTGAAGCGTTCTATATCTTTACTTTTAAGAAAAGCAAAAACAATTTTTTTAAGAAATGCAAAGAAATTTTCAATTTTTACATTATTTTCTTTCCTACTCTGAACAATGTTTAAAAAATCTCTTAATGGCAAATTAATCACAAGCTTTCAAAATCTGAAAAGTTAATCCAAATCACTTTAACAAGTGTAAACCATATATATATATATATATATATATATATATATATATATATATATATATATGAAGTAAAATGCAAACTTCTCTCCATCATATCCTTTCTGTGTTAGAGGTTGCACAGTTAGAATAAATTGTTATAAAATACAATTTATCCTATTCCACCACCATCGAGATGGTGGCCTACCTGTACCACCATACCGAGAAGAAAGTCAAAGCTTACCCTCCCCTCCACAGTGATACGGCAGAGGTACATGTTTCGTCTCTCACTGTGGCGGGAAGGATAAGCTTTGACTTTCTTCTCGGTATGGTGGTACAGGTAGGCCACCATCTCGATGGTGGTGGAATAGTATAAATTGTATTTTATAACAATTTATTCTAACTGTGCAACCTCTAACACAGAAAGGATATGATGGAGAGAAGTTTGCATTTACTGTTTCGCATTTTACTTCATTTACATACAGAGTTACATATAGTTGTACGTTTGCTGAATGTGATTTCAGCACTTCAACAGCATAATGTGGATATAACCACTGCTAATGCATCTCAAACGGAGGTATCCGTGAAAGCCGTATAAACATATACGACACCCGACGAGAGGTCGGCGAAGCCGCGTTCAGTGTTGCATACTTCCTTCCGATCTGTCCTTTGCACAGCCAGGTGCATGTCGGTACCCTGATGAGTCTGGTGAGAGATGAAACATGTACCTCTGCCGTATCACTGTGGTGGGGAGGGTAAACTTTGACTTTCTTCTCGGTATGGTGGTATAGGTAGGCCACCATCTCGATGGTGGGGGAATAGGATAAATTATATTTTATAACAATTTATTCTAACTGTGCAACCTCTATCACAGAAAGGATATGAGGGAGAGAAGTTTGCATTTACTGTTTCGCATTTTACTTCATTTACATACGGAGTTGCATATAATTGTACGTTTGCTGAATGTAATTTCAGCACTACAACAGCATAATGTGGATATAACCACTGCTAATGCATCTCAAACGGAGGTATCCGTGAAAGCCGTATAAACATATATATATATATATATATATATATATATATATATATATATATATATATATATATATATATATATATATATATATATATATATATCAAATTAAGTTACTTGTTATATTTATTATTCAATAATTCGAGTTCTAGACGGGAACACTTGTATCGAGATGTTAGTATGTATCATCCCCATACATTTAAGTTTGAAGCAGCGTATTTTTTATTTTGATACTAACATCCAGCAAAAACAGAAATTTACACCTCCAGAAACGATGTCTCTCTTTCTACTTTTAGTAGTAATAGTAGTATATTTCCTATTTCTTGCGGGAGTAACGATCCTACAATCCAAGAGAGAAGCAATAATCAAGGAACCGTCGTTGCATACTAACGAAAATCGCGGATTTATTTTTCTACACTGTAGTTCGTTAAATTTTACGGGGTGATTTTACGAGGATCTAATGGTTTTTATTGGGTTCTTTTATGGAGGTTTCTTTCGATTTTCTTACTTTTGATTTCAGGTGTTCTAGCAAGTTGTGTTATAAAAATAACTACGGAAATAAATGAAACTTTGATTTGAAGGTTTGATTACAGATTAATTTTGTATTTTTTTTTCACGCGCCAGCTTTTTTGCTATATCCAAATATCGAAAATTAGCTCAAAATTGATGCGATTATTGTCAGTTATCACATATTAATTATTGGATTTTAACTGTTATGTAAGGGTTGAAATTTTGAGTGTTTGGAGCTGATGTTCTGGAGGAAAATGGAATAAAACTCTTTCTAGTATCTGAAATTTCCAAAATTGATGCCTAAATATTAAAAAATAATTTAAAGGGAAAATGATTCAGGAATGATTGAGTAGAATTATCAACACAAACTATGCTTGTTTTACAAGTAAAAAGGCAAATGCATTTTAGATGGAGTTAAATAATAAATATATATTTAAGTACTTGTTAGTCTCATTTAGAATAGAATGACAAATGGGAAGTGGGTGTAATTAATGCAGAAATTTGCAGAAACGCTCAAAATTTGCTAATTAATGGCGACGTAAATTAGAACAACAAATAAATCAGCAGCAAAGTTGCAGTAGCGTGTGTGTCAGCAACGATGCTGACCGCAGTGGCCGCTGGCTGTACAATAAAACGGTCTACGGTCCTTCTGCATGGCCTCTCCTTTAATTTAGTAACGTTCGTTAACGTGAGCCGAATTAATTTCGGCCGGAGCTTTCGCGCCACCGCCGATGCTGATTATGTATTTGCTACATGTCTTGGAAATTTATTGGCTTGCGAACTTTCCAGCATTCAGCGGATTTCGACTTGTCGAGATACGGTCAACTTTTGCCTCCCACTTCTCATTCGTTAATTCTAAGTAAGCACTAAAAGCTGGTTCTTGAGCTTTTTCTAAATCTACTAAACAATATAGCGGAAAATTATTATTAAAATATTCAAAAATAACAAAGGGAAAAGGAAATTTAAGTCATTTAATTTTCAAATTGCATAACTTCTTTTTTCCTCCTCAATTTTTAAACCAGAACGTCGTTTTTCAAGTAGTTAAAATACCGCACTTCATTTTTTTGGATACAAATTCAAATTTTGTAACTACAATTTTAAAGTTGTTTTATACACATCAAAAAAGAATTTTCATTTAATATTAAAACTGATAATATAAGATACTAATATTATATAATCAATAAAAATACATTTGTCGTTATCACTATATCAATCTGCCGTGATTTTAAAACTTTTTTTTAAAGCGACACCTATTAACCAGTACAGGAATCAAAATTTATACGCCATTTTAATATTTCATCTTCTATATGAACACACACAAAAGTTTATTTCTAACTGTCAATTCATTCTTTGTTTACAAGCCATCTGAAGATGACGTGTCAGTGAATTTTTATACAATGGATAAAACCGAATATCGTGCAGTGATAAAATTCTTTGTTTAGGAAGGTTTATCAGCAACAGAAATTCATATAAAAATGGTGAAAGTCTTAAAGGAATCTGCTTCTTCATTTCCAACTGTGCATCGATGGGTTTTAGAGTTTAAACGTGGTCGTACAAGCGTTGAAGATGACGTCCAAAATGTGCATTAACACCAGAAATCATTGAACAAGTCTATGATATTGTTTGTAAAGATCCAAGTGCTATTAAGCGTGAAATTGCTGATACCAAAGGCATCTCGGACGAACGAGTGCTCTATATTTTACACGAATAATTACGTATGAAAAAGCTATTCGGAAAGATAGTGCCGCATTCGTTAACAATTCAACAAAATCTGAATCGAAAACAAATCTGTAAACGTAATTTGGAGCGTTTTAAGCATAATAAAACCGATTTTGTGCATCGTTTTGTAACTGTGGATGAGGCTTGGATTTACCATCATGATCTTAAACTGAAAGAAGAACGTTTACAGTGGACTGAAGCTGGTTGTTCAGCTTCAAAACAAGTCAAGTCAGAACGATCGGCAAAAAAGGTTATGGCATCAGTTTTTTGGGATTCAAAAGGGATTTTGTTGATTAATTATCTTGAAAAAGGTAAAACAATTAACTATAAGTATTATTGTAACTTTTTGGACCAGTTGGATAAAAAAGTTCGTGAAAAAAGACCCGGCTTACAGAAGAAAAAAAATATTTTTCATCAAAACAATGCACGTCCTCACACAAGTGGTTTGACGATGGCTAAATTGAAAGAATTAAAGTACGAATTGCTTGAACACTCATCGTATTCCTCTCCGGCTACTACCTCTTCAGGACCTTGAAGCAATTTCTTCGTGAAAAGCATTTTTCGTCGAATGAAAAAGCTATTGCAGCAGTGAAACATTATTTTACAGAGCTACCGGAAAATCATTACAAAGATGGTATCAAATTATTCCAGGATCGTTGGAATAAGTGTATTGAAGTTGAGGGAGATTATATTGAATAAAAAACTAATTTCATTAAAAAATATACATTCTTTCATTTTCGCTTTCAAAACTTTTCAATCAACATGTATTTTTATCGAGTGGATTCAACATTTAGAAGAAAGATAATTAAAACCTAAGAAACAAAATTAAGAAAATTGTTATTTATAAAAACATGTTAAACATCTTCTCTTCTCACTTCTTTACAAATAATCCTCAAAACCATCCTTTAATATCCAAAAAACCCACTTTGCATGAGGAGTATATCCCCAGACCATAGCTGCAATCAGGGACTAAAAGGAGTGATAAGTCGTTACTAAGATATCCCATTGTACTGCTTCAATCAAAGATCTTACAATAAATACGTTTTTGGTTAACTTTTTATATTATAATAATTCATGCGAAAAACCTGTGACATGCTATAACCTGTCATGCAATCAGGTTTATATTCCTTTTCTAAGTGTTATAAGATTTCAGCTTTCGTGACAAAATTTGAAATTAGATGCTGTCAAAAGCCTTTTTCAAGTCCCAAAAATGGATTCAACCACCTTCCCACACTCCCGACCTTTAAGAATTTTATTTACAATATAAATTAGTCGGCTTCTGTGACCTAAAGCATAATTGACTGAAGTATAATATGTTGGTATTTTCAAAGTGGGACATTACTTGTTTATTTAGTACCTTTTCATAGATTTTTGATGTTATTGGACGTAAGGAAATGGGTTTTAAGTTACTGAGGTCATCTTGACCTGATTTTTTAATAAGGGGCAACCTTAATAATCTTCAAACTTCAAGAAAATACGGACTCTTCTATACATTATTTTATTAGTTTAGTTAAAGATGATATAATAAGATTGTGATTTGTTTTGTTTTTACTATTTTGTTTTATCATATTATAATAAGTTTTCTGTGTGTTGTCACTTTCTAGGATATATTTTTTATTTGTTTTTAACTTGGATGCATTTATATATTTTTGATAATACCTGCTTATGCTTACATCTCGCTTCACTTATTCTATTTTATCAAGAAAGTAACATATAATATTTTTGAATTTCACTTTTAAGTAAATAATCCTCATTATGTAAAGCTAGAAATTGTTCGGGTTCAGCTTCATCACAGTGTGTTGTTTAAAAGGCGGCATATTGTCGTTTTAAACAGAGAAAAATGTAAATGTGAATTTACTACCATTCACTCTCACTTCTTTTATCAACACCTTAAACCATCCTACTTTGTGAGGGATTTTTACTGTTAAATGCAAGAAAGAGAAAAAACTCTATTAATAAGAATTGAACAACAGTAACATACGAGATTTGTTTGAAGGTTGTAGACAATGTTGAAAATTGACTTGCATTGTCTTTATTTTACGACGTTTCGATTAGGTTGTATCTCTAATCGTTATCAAGTATAAACTGAATGTTTTGTCTTAAGACTACGAGCTTATATAGGGACTGGGTCTACTGAAGCGCAAAGCTGCGCTTCACTGTACACACCTCAATGATTTGGTGTTACAAAGTAGTGGTTGCCAAAAATTAGGTACCTCAACACTCGGTTTACTGAAGATTCCATTATTGTTTTTAATGTAAGCTGCTTCTATACATTTTCTTTTTTTCATGTTGGGTTCCATATATATTGCCGTAGCCTCAGATCATTTTATATAGTGTTATTTATCCAAAGCGTGTTCTGCAATCTCGACGTTTCCTCTTTTTGTGTATGAGTTTTATGTTCCTTAATTCTAACTTCTAGTGGTCGTTTGGTTTCTTCAATATACATTTCACCACACTCACATGGAACTTTGTAAACACATTCTTTCTTATCGGTACTTTTTGGTTTTGTTTTTGTTAAATGAGCTCTATGTGTATTTCCTGATTTAAAGGCTGTTTTTATATTATAACTACTGGCAATTCGTCTTATCTTCTCTGAAGTTCCTTTAATGTACGGAATTGTGAAGAAGGAATGTGTTTAGTGCTGTCCAGTGTTCGTTGTTCTAAAGTTATTTATAACATCGTCAATTAATTTTAAAGGACAACCATTTTGTTGTAAATCGGATTTAATATTTGCTACCTCTTTTTTCAATGAATCGGCATTATTGCATATAGATATAGCGTGATTATATAGGTTGCGTATAATTCTCCGTTTTGTTACAACAGAATGATTGGAACTATGATTAAGATATTGTCCAGTATGTGTTGGCTTTCGGCATACTGAAGTTTTAATAGTTTCGTTTGAGCGATTCATCATGACATCTAGGAAAGGCAATTGATCATTTACATCTTTTCCATGGTAAATTTAATTGTAGGTAGAATATTATTTAGATGTTTCAGTAACATACGTGCATATTGAAGTTAATTAAAAAGTATTATGTCGTTATTAAATAATGACTTGCAAATAATTATATTAATATGATATTAAATGTTTTCTGGTTTTACTATTAAAAAAGAAAATTCACAATTTGTACACGTGGTGTAACGTTGAAGGTCTTTTATTAACTGACTAATTTTCTTTTGAGAATGTTCTACTAATTTTATCGCCTTGTATCTGCTAAACTAGACTGAATAGAGAGTTACGTGGAATATTAATTTGAATATTGATATCAACAATATATTAAATTTAAATTTGTGCTTAATCCTTGGAACTTTATCACGCAAATCTAGGATAAATCGGGATAACTATATGGCAAGATTTATAATTTACTGAATTCTGAAATTAACTAAGTTATTGAAGACCTATAAATATATTGTTTTTTAAGAAAATAATGGATAATCCTGCTACTTTTAAAGTACATTTTGTGACTAATGAAATGGTTAATACTTAGTCGCCAACAATTCTAAAATTTAAATTTGGAAATGGGTTGGTTTTTATAATTTGTTAAATATTAGGAAAGTTTTTTTTAGATTGTTGGCTGATGCCTTCCAGCAAATTTTATTAATACCGAATTATAATAGCGTGTAAACATAGTCATAAACAAAGATTTAGCAACATTGGATGAGTAATAACCCAGTAAAATGAACCGAAACCAAAACTACCTCAAAGTAAAGAGACGAAGAAAGTGAGATAGCAGACGAAATTAAAGAAAATACTAAAAAACATAAAATAATAAACTTATAAATAAGCTTTCCTTTAATAAAAAATGTTCCAATGAAACTTCAGAAACTGTAAGTTACACAAATAACAAGCGAATAAGACAACAGTACCATGAAACCGGATTATTTTCGAACTTTTGAAAGATAATATCAGCGCTTCAAATTTTTAAACTAACCTGGTATATCATATGTCAAAGCCAGAGTCGTTATTTAGATGGTTTATTAACGTCTGTTTTATTGTTTTACAGAAATATACACGGCCTCAGACAGATTTATGGACCTTTTGAACTTATCCAAGTGTTGTATTTTAATTTGTCCATGTGGTGCAGTAATTATTTACGGTTTGTCATTGGTTTTGTCTGAAATAATAATAAAACGGAGAACCGAAGGTAATGGGCGTACTACTTCAAAAATATTTAAAATTATTGCTTTGTGTTTCCCGAATAATTGAGGGGGTTTGCCAGATATAATTAAAATGATGCATACATATTTGCGCGTATAAAAGGTGGAATCCAATAAAACTGATTTTTTAATTTTGATGAACTTAATGTATTTGACTTTGATAGATTTTGCATGCTTAAGAAACACTTTTTAACATTCTTATTTATATTTAACACACCCAGGTAAAGATAAAATACTAAAGAGAGCTAGGGTGGAAAATATGGTAGCTTCAATTCAAAAAGAAATGATAACTCCTTGAGTAATGTTAATTCATGTACTGTCACACATCTCCACCATACTACATTCTTTTTTCACTTATCAGTGTAGATGATATTATTAAAATTACTGTTAATTTGAACTCTGTTGGTGTAGATGGTTTTTCGAGAAAAATTACTGAATTGTTATGTTTCGTCTTATATAATTAATATTTCTATAACTGCAACTTCCGAAACAGTGGAAGATAGGCACAGTTATGTCAATATTTAAAAAAATGATCCGTTTGTTTGCAACTATCGACATATAACTGTTTCAACGGTTTTGGGTAGAATGTTTAAGAAACGCGTTTAAAATTAAATGATACTTTCCTGAAAAAAATCTAACACTATCAGTAATAAACAAAATGCTTTTTTCCTCAGAGGTCGACTCAGAGTGGGACTCACAACTTTATGGATTCTATCTATAAAGCCCTTGATAAGGGAAAATGTGTTTGCGCACTTTGCTTTGACCTTTCTAGGGCATTTGTTACTTTGAATATAAATATTGTGCAAAGAAAACTGTATTCTTATGGTTCTGGAGGCAATTTTTTCTCTTAGTTGAGTTTCTATCTTCAATGTAGGACAATTTATGTAAAAAGCAGTAATACTGCAATGTTAATTTGGGTGTTTCCCAGGGATCAGTCTTAGGCCCGTTAATCTTCATCTTGTTTATAAACGGTCTTCCTGATCATAATAATACTAAAATTTCATAACATTATATGCCGATGGTACTTCACTTACGGCGGAGGCTGACAACCTTGATGAACTATAAGATCGTTTAAACACGCTGACCATAAAGAAAAAATTTTAAAAAATCAAGAATTTATTTACTCAAGAGATTATAAAGTGCTATAGAACAGATCACAAATCAATGTAAAGATAAAAGTACACATGTTACACAAAAAACTAAAATAAGTACACAAGATCTATTGATAAATGAAAAAAAAATCTTTTAGAATAGAATTCCTGAAGGCTAAGAAACAGCCAGCTTTTAAAAATATTTGAAAACTACTTTAAGTTTATTAAAATTACATTCTTTTTTGGAAGGTGACTACACAGTTTGCAACCCATAAAAGTAGGATTTTATTCATACACTGCATTGTGGTGTATAAGAACTTTAAGGGCTCTTACATTTCTAATGATGTACTGATGATGCAATGTTGCAATTGAACTCAAATTGATTAGTACATCTTTTAACATAACAAAATACATATATATATATATATATATATATATATATATATATATATATATATATATATATATATATATATATATATATATATATATATATATATATATATAGACTAGGAAGAGGAAGAACCTTATATTTTCCAAAATATTGCCTACATATATATATATATATATATATATATATATATATATATATATATATATATATATATGTAATATCAGAATATACATTCAATACTGGTTTCTATATAAATCTTCCTTTAGCTGTAAAATAGCATAATAACCCCGATTTATTTTTTTATTTCCGTAATCAACATATGTTCCAAGATATATCACTTTATAAATGTCCCTAACAATGTCATTAAAATTGACAATTAAACTTTAATTATAAAATTGGTTTAAATTTTTTTCCGTTGGTATTTTTCGCACACTAATCAGTGAACTCTTTAGCTAGCTTGTTTAAACGATTTCGCAGCTCAGCAAGACTGCCAGCGTCCGCCGTGCATCAGCATCTTACCTTTCTGCTGATAGCAAAATCAGGAAAGCCCCCTACTATTAAGTAGAGGTAAATTTGTCAAATATTGAATAGGTTTTTAAAACTTTTCTACACAAACCTGCATAATATATACTCAAAAGAATCTCTTTGAACAACAATACAGTCAAAAGACTTATTGATCATAATAATGAATACTTCTTCATACAATAGGACGAGTTAACTTTCTCTAATAATAAGTTTTTACTTTTTTGGGTTTCGGTCATATTATTACTTTATAAAAAAATTAACACATGTTTTTTTCTGACGTTTCGGTTTATTTTATTGATTAAACCATCTTCAGAGAATTACTGTAAATATGAAAAGGAATATGTAAATTTATGCTATATAAACTGAAAATTTTACTTTCTTACCTAATGTTAACAGGTGGTTCACTTGAAAAACTTACATTTAACTATTTTATTACTTTAATACTATATAATTAAACACTTCTTATTTAATATAAATATAAATATAGATAACTATTATTTTTTGATGCATTTTTTTTTCACATCTGGTTTGTTGTGCTTTTGACAGAGTACTACCAAAGGGTTTGAAAGTTTCTGGACCATCTGCCATCTGCCCATCTGACCATCTAATAATAAGACACTGGTATTGGCAAATGTTCATTTGGTTATGGAGCAACAAATCCAAGAAAACTACTCTCAGCTAGAACTTTGATAATGACACTAAAGGCGAATCAATATTTAATATTTTGAGAGATTATTTCATGGGAAATGTGATCCCTTATGATGTTGTTGAGCTATTTGGCAGGGCTTATTTAAAAGTGCAAACAGGTGAGATTGCAGCAAATGGATTTCGTGTAACAGGACTATGGCCGTTGAATAAAAATATATTTACCGCAGTCGACTATCTTGCTGCGCAACAAGACGCAGTTAAAGATGGTTGCACAGTCAACGTTACACCAATGACATTAAGTCCCCAACCTTTAGGACAATCGATGGCCAATTTTGGAACAGCTGATGACTGTGTGCCTTTAACTGAAGCTTCCACACCCAGACAAGATACAAATATTGAACCTGTGCCCTCAACATCCGGACTTTCTCGCAGTAGTTTAGGATTAGTGTCTCCATATGACATCAGTCCAGTACCAAACAAAAAAAGGAAACATTCTAATAGAGGAAGAAAAGCATCTGTTGCAGCAGTCATCACATCTTCACTTTATAAGAATGAGCTCATAGAAAAAAGCAAGAAGAAAGAAGAAAAAGAAAATAAATTGGCAAAGAACAAGAATCAAAAACAGAACGAGAAGAAATCAAAAGGAAAAAAGCCAAAAGAAAATATTAAGCCTATGCCAGATTCAGATGATGAGGAGATGATGTTGTTTGATACCGACAGTGAGCCCGATGCCTTGATAAGAAATACAGCTCCAGACTGAAGATTCGGAGTGTATTTTCTGTGACATGCTGTTTTCGAATGATACTCATGGGGAAACATGGGTCAAGTGCCTCATGTGTGGTCTCTGGGCACATAATGATTGCGCAGGACCAGAGTCTGACGCCTGGATTTGTGATTTTTGCAAATAATTTGTGTTCCTTTCTATGTTATACCAAAGTTTCCAAAGAGTCTCATGTAAGTTAAGGATAATTTTTGACGGTTTTTATAGTATTCCATATTTGGGGTACCTATTCCACATTTAGGTACCTTAATCTTTATTTAGTTTTTTTTTTTAATTCTTATTTAAAAGTAATCAATGTAACTAAAACTTGTTACAACTAAAGCGCAAATATATGATTGTTAATAATTACTACAAAAAGTTTTTTATTTAAAACGTTTGTGTAAATTATGGGTAAAAAACAAAATGTTATTCCTTATCTGGCCACTCTCCTCTATATATATATATATATATATATATATATATATATATATATATATATATATATATATATATATATATATATATATATATATATGTATGTAAAATAAATCTCTCCATATTCTCTCCGCTTTTTCTACTTCACGAAAAGGAGAAAGCTCATTTCAATTTTATTATATATAATTTTTTGTAATTTTATATCTATCTAGAAAAATTATTACTGCTGTTGTCATGACACGAAGAAAAATTAAGCATATTTTCGAAACTGGTGTGACTTTTTACAAAATATTCTTTATGTTAAAAATAAAGTTATCTAATTGTGTTTTTGAAAAAGTAATTTACCTCTCATCCCTGTACTTCAATCGTGTGTTTCTGCAATGCTGATATCTATTACTGTCATTTTCTTTTAAATATATTATTTATTCCACTAAGATATCATAACATTCAGTCCCGTTAAACAAAGAGAAGTGATTACTCCGTGTCTAGACGCGTACATGTCGTACAGCGTACCACGTAATCCCGTATCCTCACAATCGCCGTGTTTTCAATTAGGTATACTAAAATATGCAATACATAATGAATTCAATATTCGCCACTTCCACACGCGAAACCACTCATGAGTAGGTTTATGATGACAATGTAATATTTGGTTCTACGTAAATGTAAATATCAAGAACGTCACAAATTTGAGCAGTTCGAAATTTTTTATTTTAAAACTGTTAGCAGATTATTCCAGTACCTATTTCGGTTTTGTAAAATTACACCTTTATTTTGTTTGTTTAGACATCTTGGGTACAAAAAAATAAACAAAACAATTAACAAAAAGATCATAGAAGCAAAAGAAGTGTGGCTACAAAACCCATATGTTGAAATTGAATCTCTAGAGCAGAAGCACGACACTTTTAATCTAGATAAAAAGATCAAGGCCATAACAGGAGGAAACAGCTCACGAAGCAATTACTCAGTATTTGGCAAACATAATAATCTACTAAGCGAGAATGTAAGAATACGTGAAAGATGGAGGGAATATATGGAATAATTATTTGAAGAAGAGCAACAAAGAGGAGCCAGGTCCTTGGATGTTCAGGACCAGAAATAACACTTGACAACTACTGAAAAATAATAAGACACCTGGACCGAATAATATACAAGCCGAGATACTAAAACTATTTGAAGATGACCAACTTGAACTGTTAACAGGTCTACTTAACAGGCAAATTTCCTAGAGGCTGGTTAATCTTCAACTTCACTCCTCTTCCTAAGAAAGCAAATGCTCTGAATTCCGAATTATAAGCTTAATGAGCCATGCACTTAAAACCCTTATTATTCATTCTCGTTTATATGGAAGATTGTTAATACAGAGAGCTTGGGACATTAACTGCAATATATATGCATGGTTTATCGATTTCGAAAAGGCATTTGATAAAGTGCAACCTCACAAACTGTTTCAAATGTTGAGGGAATCTAGTATTGATGACAAAGATCTACGCCTAACTGAAAAGCAAAGGGTGATAGTACGTATAGGCAACGAGACCTCACAAGAATTTACAGTAAGACGAGCTGCATTTTGTCACCGACGTTTTTTAATGCGGTCTCGGAAATGTTGTTCAGGGAAGCTATCGGTGGAATGAGAGAGGGCATAAAAGTCAATGGTGAGATCATTAACAACTTACGATATGCAGACGATATAGTTCTGATAAGTGATAATGCAGAGGATTTGCTGACACTAATAGTCCGGGTAATAGAAAACTGTGACAAATGTAGCATGAAGCTCAACTGTCAGAAGACCAAAATCTTTATAGTGAGTAAAAAAGATGAAATGCGACACCAATTTAGAGCAAACAGTGAACGTTTAGAAACAGTAGTCAAAGTAACATATTTCGCTGCAGTCTGAACGGGAAATGAGACCACTCATAGGAGATTAAATGTGTCATAGAGAGGAGGAGAACTGTCTTTAACCGCATCAAAAAGATCATATGTAGTATGTACCCAAGCATTGATGTAAGAACACGAGTGTTAAGACATTAAAGCTTTTATTATTTATATGGAGTGGATGCGTGGGTCTTGACAGAAGCAACATTTAAACGACTGGAAGCCTTCGAAGTATGCTAATGCCACATGATCATGTCACAAACAACATCGTGATACAACGTATGAAAAAAGATCTAGAAGTATATATAAGTACAGTGAAAATCAGAAAGATGTCATACTTTGGGCATGTAATGTGCAATGAGAAGTATCAACTTACTTACTCCATGGCTTACAACCCTGGGTGGGTCTTTGCCGACTTCACAATACTCCTCCATTGCTGCCTGTCTGCCATGGCATCTAGCGAATTATCATTATTCATTGCCTTTAGATCTTTGGCAATATTGTCTTTCCATCGGAAGCGAGGACATCCCAGTGGTCTTTTCCGTACCGGTGCTTCCTCCCACGCGAGTTTGACTGTGCGACTATCTGGTAGTCTTCTTACGTGTCCCGCCCACTGCAGTCGCTTAGATTTTATTTCTCGTACAATATTAGTGTCTCCATATTGATCCTCCAGTTCTTTATTGGTACGGATTCTGTATCGTCCTGTTGTTGCATCCACTGATTCAGCTAATTTTACAAGACAAGACAGAGGGTAAAGCACACATACATACACTTATTCAGAGCAGCTGTCATGTCGACCAACGTGATTGCCAACATCCACAAAAGATAGGCATCTATAGAAAAAGAAGAAGACATCTGTGATTTTCGATACCATTTTCAGCTTGCAATTTTGAATTACAAATCTTTTCCTTGTGTGTATATATCAACCATTTGCTTTGTCGTTGTATTTATTGAGTAGAATATCTACTTTAGTTTATCTTAATGTGTGAAAAATGATGTTTTATTGTCAGCTTCTCTAAAATGTATTAAATTAAGTTCTCAACGACAGATGTTAATAATTTTGTAGACACTCTGTTTTCATGTCTAATACCTTTCTTCAAAGGTAACTAATCTGTTTTAAAATCTTCTTCAACTTTATTAATTTATTGTACTTGCTTTGTGGATTAAATCCAAATTATGCTAATTTTATTAAAAAAATAGTATTTTTTTAAGCCTTTCTTTTTCGGACAGACAAACACTGACGAACCGCACTGCGAACATGTTTGCTGTAAACATAGTCAATCAAGTTCTATTATTATGCAAGTTTCCGATATTAACAATGTACTGTCGTCAAGGAAGAGGATCGGGAAGCAGCTCAGTCTGTCAACTGTCACATATAGGCGCGCCACATTTGTCATCGTGAGTCATGTAACATACGGACGTGTCATCGATAAAGACTTGACAGATTTATGAGCGTTTCTAGTCCGCTTTTGTTCGCTATTTTATAATGTTTAAAGTAGTTATTGTGTTGATAATAATTACTATACCAGTATATGTGTGGTAAATAAATTGCCCATTAAAGATATTATGGAATATATCTTAAATAGAAACTAATATGATTTATTACAATTATTTGGATAATGATAATTTATTTTTTTTTAAATATACACGAGAGTTTCTAAAAAAAATATCTTCAGTATTTACAACTTTTTTCTATGCGTTCGTTTATTTGTGTCACACAATTATACTGCAAGTATTATCTATATATATATATATATATATATATATATATATATATATATATATATATATATATATATATATATATACAGTCAAACATGTAAAATGGTTTATTATGCATCCTGTAGGGATGTGGAAAGGCTCTTTATATGTCAGAAACGAATACTAAGGACTATTTTCGGACATAATACTAGAGAAACTTGCAGAGGCAAATTTAAATTAAACGGAATTCTTACAATCCCTGCAGTTTACATACAGGAATGTATCCTGTTTTTCTTTAAAAATCGATCTTTATTCGGAAAGAGCGGGCCACAAAAGATATATCCAACTAGAAAAATGAATTATACTTTTGCGAAACACCGACTAACTTTGTATGAGACTGGTGCTTATTATAATTGTATTAGATTTTATAATAGTTTACCAAATGATATTAAAACTTGTGGAAATATTAAGAAACTGAAGACAAGTCTATATAAAGTGTTGAAAGACATTGAACCATACAGTGTTGAAGAGTACTTAAATAAAATTGTAAGCATAAGAATATAGGACCAGTGTTAAGAGATACTTTCTTGTATGACACTATTTCGCTTTATATTTATTAATGATTCTGAAATAAAGATTGTTATTATTATTATTATACTGAAAATGTCATCGAAGAAATATATATATATATATATATATATATATATATATATATATATATATATATATATTTCTTCATGTGGTTTCTCATCTGAAAAGTTCATAGTCACCGCAAGCAGGAGTTATTATGGTTAGATAGATGTCAAATGCTACTACAATCACATCAGCTACACATTGTATGTTGATTTAAAACGTCCTGGTTCGGATTATAAAAATGTTCAACTATTTCACGACAATGCACGAGATCACAAAGGAACCAAAGTTCAAGCTAGTCTCTGTGAATGACCTAGAGCACCTGCGTGTTACTCCAGATTTGGCTCCGTTTGTCTTTATTATAGATTAATTGAATGTTTCTTGTTGTCGACTAACAATTTTATGTTTTAATTGCCACTGTAAATCCCAGTAATAAGTCACATTTAACTTTGTATCTCATTCTTAAAAGCTGAACACCCAGAGACTATTTTCAGAACGTTTTTATTAAAAATACTATTAAAATGAACTTTTTTGGTATTTTGGTGATATTTTCTTGCATTGGAATTTGTTCCTGCTTTTGGTGTTTAAAAGTGGACGAGCCAGGGATGGTTTAGAGAATTTTTTTCTAATTGAAAAGACTGTCGTAATGAGCTTGTTGGTATTTTGGGTGGTATTTGCTTGCGTTGAAGTTTGTTTCTGATTTGGTGCTTCTCCATTTGTACATTTGATCATAGTAGTCATGGTATAATCGTTTAAGAAACTGGGAAAATTCTGAGTCAGAGGGCGATTTATCTGTTTCAATATTTTTATCGATTCTATGAGTTTGGGTCAGAATTATATATCTTTTTTCAATCATTTTGAACAACTAATTTATTCTATATTGTCTTTTTGATATCATAATCACAAAATTGCATTATATATACAATATTCTTTTTTAGGGGCCAGTATAAAATTTCAAGTATTAAATTTAGATTTAAAAATATAAAATACTAGAGTCCAAGTAAAAAATTATAGATCGGAGATTCCAAATTGCAGCTTCAATTCACATTTTGCTGTTCTCAATCTTTAATTTTGCAGTTTTTCACTATATTAGTTTCATATTCGATCATTTGGAACTCCATCTTGTTTATTGCTAACCAGGTGAAAAAATCCCAATTTTTTGTAGTATATTAGGCCATATGTTTAGCATTATCCTAAATTTTGACACGCACAGGGTTGGTTTAAACATATGTGAAAGAGAGCATAATTTGGGTGTTTAATTCGATTGTGTTTTCGAATTATTTTAGCGAAAAATATAAATTTTTTGACATCATTGAGTCACGTTCAGTGTCTTTGTGTAAAATGAAACCAAGTTTGAAAGCCTATAATTTAAACCTGGAAGGAATGTCCTCGGGATATATTTTTATTTCTAAAACTAAGAAATTTAATTTTTTAAGTCTACTTTTGGACATCATCCGCCCCTATTGTTTTTTCACACAAGGCTTGTCGGCAGAAAGTATATATATATATATATATATATATATATATATATATATATATATATATATATATATATATATGAAGTAAAATACAAACAGTAAATGCGAACTTCTCTCCATCTTATCCTTTCTGTGTTAGAGGTTGCACAGTTAGAACAAATTGTTATAAAACGCAATTTATCCCATTCCACCACCATCGAGATGATGGCCTACCTGTACCACCATACCGAGAAGAAAGTTAAAACTTACTCTCCCCGCCACAGTGATGCGGCAGATATACATGTTTCGTCTCTACTAGACTCATCAGGGTACCGACATGCACCTGGCTGTGCAAAGGACAGTTCGGAAGGAAGTACGCAAATACTGAACGCGGCTTCGCCGACCTCCCGCCGGATGGCGTATATATGTTTATGTAGCTTTCACGGATTCCTCCGTGTGAGATGCAATAGCAGTGGATACATCCACATTATGCCGTTGTAGTGCTGAAATCACATTCAGCAAACGTACAACTATATGCAGCTCCGTGTATAGAATGAAGTAAAATACAAACAGTAAATGCGAACTTCTCTCCATCTTATCCTTTCTGTGTTAGAGGTTGCACAGTTAGAACAAATTGTTATAAAACGCAATTTATCCCATTCCACCACCATCGAGATGATGGCCTACCTGTACCACCATACCGAGAAGAAAGTTAAAACTTACCCTCCCCGCCACAGTGATACGGCAGAGATACATGTTTCGTCTCTACTAGACTCATCAGGGTACCGACATGCACCTGGCTGTGCAAAGGACAGTTCGGAAGGAAGTACGCAAATACTGAACGCGGCTTCGCCGACTTCCCGCCGGATGGCGTATATATGTTTATGTAGCTTTCACGGATTCCTCCGTGTGAGATGCAATAGCAGTGGATACATCCACTGTCCTTTGCACAGCCAGGTGCATGTCGGTACCCTGATGAGTCTAGTAGAGACGAAACATGTATCTCTGCCGTATCACTGTGGCGGGCAGGGTAAGTTTTAACTTTCTTCTCGGTATGGTGGTACAGGTAGGCCATCATCTCGATGGTGGTGGAATGGGATAAATTGCGTTTTATAACAATTTGTTCTAACTGTGCAACCTCTAACACAGAAAGGTTAAGATGGAGAGAAGTTCGCATTTACTGTTTGTATTTTACTTCATTCTATACACGGAGCTGCATATAGTTGTACGTTTGCTGAATGTGATTTCAGCACTACAACGGCATAATGTGGATGTATCCACTGCTATTGCATCTCACACGGAGGACTCCATGAAAGCTACATAAACATATATATATATATATATATATATATATATATATATATATATATATATATATATATATATATATTAATATTACTCCGATAGCAAAGCTAAATGACTCGACCCTGTGAATTTGTGAATCGAAATTAACAACTAAGGTTAACTTACCTTCAAAGTAAATAAAATAGAATATCTATAGTCTTTAAAATTTATTTAAAAATTTCATCTGACATATTTCTGACAGGAACAAAATATGAAAATAATTGCATGTAAATTAATACGTATCCAAAACGCATTTGAACAATTTTTTATAATATGTAGAATCACTTTCTATTTATTTTCAAAATATCCTGTATAATAACTTTAATATAAATTGAAGGATTTTTTTATAATTTAACGCACGTATAATTTTGAAAAGGAAATCTATAAATCATTAACTAATTTAAACCAATTAGTTCCCATACATAAAATGACGTAAAAGGAGCAATTATTTAAATTATTTGTTGGATTGCCGGTACCATTTATTAATATATAGCGATTAATTGGAGTATCCATTTTAGAAGGTAGTAAATTAAACAGATATTTTTAACTGTAGCAATTTAATAATCATTTAATATCTTTTGAAAAACTAAGTATTTTTTCATAACCCTTTCACCTGGAAAAAATAAATACGGACACGACAAATAATCATCTTGCGGTGATAGTGCTCTTGAAGGAGTAATTAAAAAACCCATTATGTGAAGTATCAAATAAACGCTAATAAAATATGTAATTTATAATCAACTTTTGATCAATTAACATTTCTAAGAAGTTATGAAAAACGCACTTTTTAGCGCAACAGTAATATTTATTGACAATCTTATGTCCCATCAGCCAAGATATATTTTATTTTATTTCAAAATTACATGGACGAGATCTTATCTCTGTTGTTTACTTGTTTAGCTTAAAAAATAGGCAAACTGGTGCAACATATATATATATATATATATATATATATATATATATATATATATATATATATATATAATTTATTTTTGTATCTTAAACCTTTTGTTAAATATTTTTTTGTAATATTTTCTTGGGTATAGGTTTTTCCATTAGAGAAACAAAGGACAACAATTTTTCTGACGTTTCGCTCTACATAGTGAGCTTCTTCAAAAGAGCTGGTATATTTATTTTAAATCTACAAAATTACAATTTTTTTTATAATAAACATATATCACAGTAATTACACAATTATATTTTTAATTTAATTAAAATTGATAAAAATATAACAGATTTTAAAATAGTCTTAAAGTTTAAAACAATACAAGAGGTTAAAATAGTGAAAATTATAAAATAGTACATACTTTGAAAGTAGTTTTGTGTGTATGTTAAAAAGAATTATCATAATTGAATTTATTTTTAACATACACACAAAACTACTTTCAAGGTATGTACTATTTCATAATTTTCACTATTTTAATCTGTTGTATTGTTTTAAACTTTAAGACTATTTTAAAATCTGTTTTATTTTTATTAATTTTAATTAAATTAAAAATATAATTGTGTAATTACTGTGATATATGTTTATTATAAAAAATTTTGTAATTTTGTAGATTTAAAATAAATATACCAGCTCTTTTGAAGAAGCTCACTATGTAGAGCGAAACGTCAGAAAAATTGTTGTCCTTTGTTTCTCTGATGGAAAAACCTATACCCAAGAAAATATTAGAATATATATATATATATATATATATATATATATATATATATATATATATATATATATATATATATATATATATATATACAGTCCCTTCATTTCAAAACGAACCATCCTTAATAACTTTGTTAAATAGAAAAATTTAAAAAAAAGAAAAAACACGTCAATTTAGATATACAGGGGGAAGTTTAATTTTGCATTTGTTAAAAGTCTGTCAATCACCTCCTCACCTCCAGCTAACCTCACTTTGATATGTCAAATGGGAACCCCCACCTTGTGACACATCATTGTAAGCAGCATAAAATTGTCTATCCAACCGTATAAAAAAAATTAAATCGGTTGACGTACAAGCGAATAGTGTGCAAAAATGTCTTGTAATAATGCATAATATATCGGCCTCGAACTTTGGTATGTCAAATGATTACCCTATAGTGTGATACATCATTTTAAAGGACGTACGATCTGCTATCCAACGATGTCAAAAAAAATTAAGTTAATAGACGTTATAGGCAATTAGGATGCAAAAATGTGTGTTAAATATAAGCAATTTATTCAGTTTTATTCAGTTGAAGAAAATTATTTTATTAAATGTTCAAAATGTGCGCCGTTATTAGCGAGACAATAAAAAAGCCTATTTTGAAATTCCCCACGAACATTGGCAAGGGTTTCTCTGCTAATTCCTCTACATTCCCGAACAATTCGATCTTTTAAATCGTCAATATTTTCAGGTGGGGTTTTATAAACCTTGCTTTTTAAATACCCCCAAAGAAAAAAGTCTAGAGGGGTTAGGTCTGGAGACCGTGCTGGCCATTCAATTGCACCACGTCTGCCAATCCACGTCCCTGGAAAATGTTCATCAAGCCACTCTCGAATTGCCAAAGCGTAGTGCGGGGGAGCTCCATCTTGCTGGAAATGCAAATTATTTTCATTTAGTACCATAACAGCATTTTCATCCACTTGATTTTCTAAAGATTGCACAATGGCAGGGTATATTGTGTTTTCTAAAAGGTTTAAATAAATTTGCCCAGTTAAATTATCTTCCAAAAAAAATGGCCCGATGATTTCATTGCCATAAATTCCTGCCCACACGTTAATTTTTTCGGGATATTGAGTATGCCCTTCTCTGAAAAGGTGCGGATTTTCATTATCCCAGTATCTGCAGTTATGTCTGTTAACCAGTCCATTTAGAAAAAAAGATTCATCACTAAAGCAGATATTCTTAGGTAAATGGGGGTCCTCGTCAATTCGTTGGCACATTAATTCGCAAAATTGAATTCTCCTATCAAAATCGTCTTCTCCGAGTTCTTGAAGAATTTGAATTTTGTAGGGAAAAAACTTATTTTGTTTTAAAACTTTATGCACAGATCCAGCAGAAATGTTGGTTAAATCTGCGACCTTTGAGATGGATAAAGTTGGATCTATTGCAAACTGTCCTAGTACCTCGATTTGGCATGCTTCATCTACAACCCTTTTCTCAATAGATTTTTTATTACAAACGGATCCCGTTTCTTCAAACTTTCGTACCAATTCGAGTACATATTTATGGCCCACGTTTTTGTCTTGATGCCTCTCGTTAAATGATCTGGCGGTTCTACGAGCGCACCGATCTTCAGCTCCATAGAGAAAAATTATTTCTATTCTTTCGGCTAGCGTATACACCATTTATATTCATGTTTCAACTAGGCGTCACAATGACAATTTTAACAATCATAAACAACTGGTGTTTAAAGATCTTAAAAATTTTATTTATTGCAGTGATTTTTTGTACCTATCAGGTACCGCAAAAAATATTGAAATAAATACACTAGATTGATTAGACTGCAATGAATTTTGCGATGAATTTTAAAACAGGCTTAGTTTTTTTCTCGCAAATATTTTAACTGTTTATTATTTTAAAAAAATATTTATTTTAAATTTAAAATAATATTTTACTCTATGAAGTAGCCATTTGACATAATAAAGTTTAATGTGATAAGGTGTCTATTATTACCACACATCTTTTCTTACTATTCGCTTGTACATCAACAGATTTTGTTTTTTTTTATTGGCTAAATAGGAGATAGTATGCCCTTTAAAATGATGTATCACACTATAGGGTAATCATTTGACATACCAAAGTTCGAGGCCGATATATTATGCATTATTACAAGACATTTTTGCACACTATTCGCTTGTACGTCAACCGATTTAATTTTTTTTTATACGGTTGGATAGACAATTTTATGCTGCTTACAATGATGTGTCACAAGGTGGGGGTTCCCATTTGACATATCAAAGTGAGGTTAGCTGGAGGTGAGGAGGTGATTGACAGACTTTTAACAAATGCAAAATTAAACTTCCCCCTGTATATCTAAATTGACGTGTTTTTTCTTTTTTTTAAAATTTTTCTATTTAACAAAGTTATTAAGGATGGTTCGTTTTGAAATGAAGGCACTGTATATATATATATATATATATATATATATATATATATATATATATATATATATATATATATATATATATGTAAATATATTCTCTTTTTTTTATTTTTTCTGAGCAGAAACAACCTTACAGTTTATTACGTCATAAATTTTTTGAAAAATGTGCTAAAGAAAAGAGTTTTGAAGAGACATTAGACAAATTTTTTTAAAATATATATTTTTTAAAAAGGATGTAAAATAAAACATTTTTAAACAGGGGACCTCTTACATCTCTCGCTCAAAAGAAGCAAAACACTTTATAACGTCAACCTAAACGTGATTTACGTCCGAAACCTTATTTTATATAATGTCACTGCAGTGAAATCTAAATGTGTCAGGGGAGTTTAATTTATTGGTACTCAGTGTATGCTTCGTACAGGCGTCACATCTGCAAAAAGCAGTATATCCGTCGTGTGACGCAAGATAATGACAGCTCTAAATCAAATTATGACAGCTGGCTTAAAATACCCTCTTGGTTAGAGGCCTTTCGGGCACGTTTTTAGTCAGAAAACTTTTTAGGTCTCACGCAACGATTTATCGGTTGAATATTCATAAATTTTACTTATATTTTATCTCTCTTTCCATTACTAATGTCATAATAATATACAGAGAATTTTATTTTTATATATTGTTTGCAGGTTCAATTGCCAGCTTTTATTTGGTCGTTTTTTTAACGTAATATATACAGTAGGTCCAAAAATTATTAACGTAAATGAATTCCTATGTTTTGTATTCTTAGAAGATGAAACAATAAGATAATTCTTTTTTTTTAATTACAATTGCCTGAAGGATCCCTTGAAACTTATTTTTGGAGAAGAAATTTATATAAGAATACTTTATCAAACTCAGTCAGTTTATAACTATTTTTGTTATATTAGACTTGGGATAGTTGACAAAATACCAAAGCATACTTTTAGAAACGATACTCAAGTTTTTCATGCCTTCTGAAAAATAAACGCTTCAAAATACTGTCAAGCTCCAAATTTCAATTTAAGTTCCTTACACAATATCTTTTTCTTTAAGTATCTCTCGTAAATCTTCTGAATAACAAGACGTATGCTTCATTTGTTGGTTAGGTTTACTACAAATCCTCGTAGTTCTACTCCAGCTCGGTTATTTTAACTTTCTTAATTTTGGTTACATTCTTACTCTACAAAGCACAGTTTTATGTTACATTTGTATATCACCTTTTGACCCCTGTTTATGTTGTTTTGCTTAGCATCCCCCAGACTGTGGGTGGTTGTATTTATTTCTATTGATGTTTAATTTACTGTTACATTTTTTCCATTTAAATCTACATTTTCTTATTACTGTCGTTATCATCAATACGCCTCCTGTCGAAGAATTTTGTAGTCTGTAGGACCACTGAACTTTTTGAAAATCAATAACTCTGCATTTGGTAGATAATTTATTCTTTACTTGATCTGCATCGACAATGTCTGAGGGAAAATGTACTTCTTTAATTGAAAAATAACTATTGAGTTTCTTATTTAATTTTGAGTTGAAAATGTTAATGATAAATGAATTGGTTTATTAGACAAACTTATTTCAGCCGATTGTTGTTGCCCAGGAACTCGCATAGGTTTGTTTTTGAGCCATCATCTCTTTTAAATTTTGGCCACGTTTGGAAGGGACGTTGTGCGCACGCGTAGATCTTTGATATAAATAAGGTCGGAGCCCTTTGCCTTCACTTTTACTTTCATTGTTGGAAACACCTAAAGAGTAGGGATTTTGAGGTGAAAAATATTTAAAATTGTCCCAGTAACACAAATTAACAAAATTATTGCATTAGTACCTAATGTTTACTGTTCACAAACAAAAATCAAAACTATCGTAAACGCACAAACGAATTAAAATAACTTTAACAGCGCAGTAACAAACTCCTTATCGCCTAAAATCTACAACTCTAAACTACTTAGGAATGGCTTAAGACCCATAACCCACCATTTATTTACATCATAGTCATTTTACGGCCTTTAATAGATTGTAAAATTTTTATAAAAGGTGTGACGTCACGAGCGACGCCATGGCACTGGTGAGCATTTTCGCGTAAATTTGAAACTTAAAATTAAAATGGCATTTGTTTTTTACCAAGCCTTTATTTTTTGTAGTAGTAGATAATTCCGAACATCAGATTACTTTTTCAAAATCAATCATCATATCTATTGCTTTTACCTAAAAGTTGTTGCCTCTTACCTATAATGTTAGTTCAGGTTAGTCCCACAAATGGCTAAAAGTCGTAAGATTATAACTTCTCTTAATTAACTGCACAATCCGGCACTGTTGCTTATCATTAGTGATTGTGACAGTTGGCATTTCTTCTTTTTTTTTCATTCACATTTTTATTCTAATAGTTTTAAATATTCTGGTTTTATTGTTGTGAAATAAAGGAAATTAAATTGTGAACAATGGTTAAAATACTGTGTGATTTGTAAGATTAAATAAATAGTTATGTGGAGTACTACAAGCATTTCTTAAAAAAATAAAGGTGCTTAATGGATTACCAGACTTATTTGTGATGTGTGAAACGGTGTAGTTTACCTTCACGTATTGGTTATAAACAATTGTATTGCTTGGAATAGAGTTAATGCTCTCTATTTTAATTTAGACTCTCTTGGGTTGCTTTATTACAAAGTGTGTATGTGAAGGCTATTGAAGGAAAAAAATGTTGTAATCTGTTGTGTAACGTTTGACACGGGAATACTTTGTAGGAGGCAAAACAAATCTTGATAAATAAATAAGGTTTTATATGTTTTTTTAGGTTCTGTTTACTTCCGGACAGAAGGTATGTTTCAGAAAACAACTTCACCATATATTTAATAAAAAAAAATTCCTGACACGTACAATAAAAATCATCAAAGACATGTTCAGCTCGTCGTAAAATGACTTTTTAAACGACTTTTTAGTAGATACTTGATTACGACACCCGTTATTTACAACGTAAGTCTTCTCTTACAACATTTTAATGATGTATTTACGCCGGAGTTATATACGATTAGTGGCTGACGACTCCCGACTTTTGTCGGTGTCTTTTATAAAAATTTTACAATCTATTAAGGGCCGTAAAACGACTATGATGTAAATAAACGGTGGGTTATGGGTCTTAAGCCATTCCTAAGTAGTTTGGAGTTGTAGATTTTAGACGATAAGAAGTTTGTTACTGCCGTGTTAAAGTTATTTTAATTCGTTTGTGCGTTTACGATAGTATTGATTTTTCTATGACTCATGATTATACATATATGATGTTGCACATTGCAAATAAAAGATGCCAGTAAAAATTTAGGCAATTATTTAGATTAAGTAAAATCTACGAAAACGATATTTCTTTGAGAATTTTTTTTTATATCCCATTAATTCAATAATGTAAAACACGATACTGGCCTTAATTTTCCACAGTTTTTACTTTTAAGTTAATTTTCTCCATCAACTGTTAAAATTTTGTTACATTAATACCCTTCTAAAAGTTTTTATATTATAATTATATTTTCTTAATGAGTTGTGGTCAATTTTTTAACAGGAATTTAAGTGAAAAAATATTTTTGTTTTTTCATCAATCGTCTCGGTTTATTTTATTGAAACTATCTTGGGAGTATTTTTTTAACTGAAAAAAGAAACGACAACATGGTATTTTTGATGAAAAATTTTAGAAGTTAAATTATAATTTTCTTACCTTTAGGACTATTTACATGTGACTAACTTAGTTCACCAAACTGTTTATTTGTCACATGTATTTTTTTAAAATTTTATTTATATAAACTACTGCATTGTTGAATTACTTTAAGCGAACTAAAAGTTTTTTTTTAAAACGTTAGTAAACACCTTCAATTTTATGTTTGAATAAGGCAGTCGTAAGTATTACTGCTATCACTTGTCTCAGTTCTGAAATTCATGTTATTGGATGTTTTGTATATGAATCACTTCTCATATGGGCCTTTTTTGTAATTTCTTTCTTTGTCTATTATTTCGACATTATTTAAGTCACGGTTATGTAAGTTTCAAATTATATGTTTTCTTCATGCTGTATTATTGTTTGTGTTATGCCGTTGAATACTATATTTATGATTTTAAACCCTATTTTTTAAATAAATTTTTTTGATCAATATATACCCGATTGTAATCAAGTTAATTAGTTTTGTAAATAACCTTTGTTTCTTTTTGCTTAAAAATATCTGGTTTTAATTTAGTGAAAGATATTTTGAATTATTAGATCGTTTTTCGGCAATCACGTAAACTTTTTTATTTGGAAAAATAAAGAAAAATTAATAAAAAAACGCTTAATATACCTGTCTGGCCGATGATTTGCGGTATTGTCATGGCATATTATATTCTTCTCTTTAAGGTTTAAAGAAAAGGAAACCAAAAACATATATTCATATTTGTTATTCATTTTAATGAATGACCTTATAATTTTTACTTTTACACTTCTTTATTTTTAACAGCAACTGAAGATACTAAAAACCTGCTTTTCTGCTATATATATATATATATATATATATATATATATATATATATATATATATATATATATATATATATATATATATATATATATATATATATATATATATATATATATATATAATCGAATGTTTTCGGGCATTCCGTGTATGTGCTGAGTCCCTCTCAGGAGTGTAAGGTAGCTGACGTTTCGGTGAAATCTCATTCACCATTTTCAAAGCTCACGTTTTGGCGTCTACGAGCGAACTGACGCCTGCGACTCGGGTGCTATCGGTCCCGTGTGTGCGTCGGACGCGTTCGTTTTCTGAATGGTTCTAGCCAATCAGGTTGCGAGACCTGCTGCACGTCATCGGCCCTGTTGCCAGTGTTTGGGGTTGCGTTGCCCAGTAATCTTTTTCGTTACTAAGTGGTACTGGTTGATGTTTTATAAGTAGATTTTTCCAAGTATTAGGCATTCGCTGGTTATCATCTCCGCTATTTAAGTTGTTGGGCCTCTTTGCAATTTCAATGGCCTCCCTTATAACTCTTGTGGACAGGTTTTGACATCTCGATAGCATTTTTGTTCCTGAGAAACTTATCTTATGTCCTGTGTTTAACCAGTGTTGGGCCAGAGCAGAAGTTGTTTTTTGCTTGACAACGATATGTTCGTCTCTTCTGGCGCTTATTTTACGATTGGTTTGGCCTACGTAAGATGAGCTGCATTCTCCGCATGGAATTTCGTACACACCCTAGTTTTCTAGGGGGATTCTTTCTTTAGGTGTTGGCAAGAGATCTTTTACTTTACTGTCTGTGGTGAAAATGGTTTCAATGTTGTGTTTCCTGAGAATTTTTGTGATCTTGTCTGTGGTGCCTCTTACATAAGGAACAAAAGCTTTGGAGCTATTCTCTTGGTTTTCGCGATTTTTTGGGGCCAAATGTTTGTTTTTTAGAGCCTTGTCTATATGTTCTTTTTTACAACCGTTTATTGTTAGAGCGTTTTGCAGTATGTTCATCTCTTTGTTGTAATTTTCTTGACCTGCAGACTAAATAATATTATCCAAAAAAAAAAAACAGCATTTTCTTGTGACCGAAGTAAAATAAATTGAGAGGACTCTTCGTGGAAAACCAGTGCCTTTTAAATGTTGTATTATGAAATATACATAGGGATGAAAATTGTGTTTCCATAAAAGCTATAAAACTGATGTTTGAGACAATCCAGACTCCCATGTTACTTGCCTTGTAGATATGTCGGATACGGCGAAATATCCTAAAATTGTGGTTTATTTCTATTTCTTTTTGTTATTATGGATGCAAAATTCTTAAAGTTTTCTATACTCTTTTTAACATTTGGTGGTGTTGGTTTCTGTTTCGGTGGATATCGGATCGCGAATGTATCGTATGTTCTTGAAATAACTTATCACATTCTCCATAAATAATAAATAAGTTTAAAAAATCTTCTTGCGTGTAATTTAATCGCCCCGGCATGATTTTCATGTCAAAGGACAAGAAATTTTGACAATTCTGTAGGGTTCGATTGTTTTATTTTCGCCACGCCTCACCGTCATGGCCAACTAATAACAAAACTTAAAAGCCTTATAGCATTTTTACGACAGAAAAATGTTGAATCGCCAATATTTTAAAAACAACAAATTTTTGGAATAGACAACCTTATACAAAGTTACCATTATTTTTAATGCTTAATATGATAAAATTATAAAAATAGGTGCTTTCTATTTGAAAAAATTAATTTTTGACGGTTTTTTAAATACAATTTTTATTCTTCTTTTTTGACCACTCTGTAGTAATAATTTTCAAAATATCATAAAAATACTACTAAAGTCGAGCTTCATCTACAAGAAAACTAATCCAAATTATATAATAAAGACTTTCTTATTGGAAAAATTTATAGTTAAGTTTTGGTCCGCAAACGTCATTTTTGACATACAAATTTAAATATGTCCAAAACGGTGAGTCTTAAGTATAGAACATTATACATGAAATATGTCTAGAATTTTACGTAGAAATCAAAAATGCAATAATATATAGGGTGTTCCATTTAAAATAAGCAAGTTAACATCTACTTCCGGTATATCCGGAAGTGCTGCCATCTTGAAAATATTTTAGCCGGCTGTCCCCCATGCACGTTAGTACACTGTCAAATCTTCAATTTCTTCCTAATTATAGTTTTTCCACAATCGATCGATAAAATTCCCTGAGAATCACTCTGTATAGTCGGGAATAGGCTTTATAGTTGTTATTTTAATCTGAAATTTCTTTGATAGTAAATGATTTTTTTTTGCTATAAAATTACACACATAAGAATATCCTTCAAGTGTCTTTATTACATATTAAAATACTCGAACCTGTATGACCAATTATTACGCAAGGAATGTTCCGAGGTGGAACTACATCAAAAGTAACTAGTCTAAAACAGATGTAAACAATTATCTCGGCAGTAAATTAAGAATTATTTACAATCCATAAAGAACAATAAGGCCGATTCTAAAATGTCTGTTGGAAGAAGATCAGCGCCAGCTCGAGAGTTATTTACACTCTAAGTTGTACCGCTTCTGAACATCTCGCTACAAATAAATCACGAATAAATAATGAACAACAAACAAACGCTTATATTTATTAGTCGTAAAAGTTTGGCAGTAAAAAGGAACACGCATTGGAATTAGGGAGTTTTCGGATCGAGGAGAAATAGGTTGGGTGTCGTTAACTATCTATTTTATTGCGTTATTAAATTCTTAAATGCGCCTTTTTATTGACAATAAATTAGCATTTGATTTATATATTTTTTGATAATATTTGAAAGTTCTGGCGGCATTGGAGTTGAAAAAACAATTTGTTCAAGCTGCTAGTTTATGATGAGTAGGGGAAAAACTGATAGAAATGTCTTATATAGTGGGAACGTAAACCATTCTCAATGCAAGTCAGCGGTATTAAGTAAAAACAAGGAAGTGGGATGCAGTTAATGGAAGCGTAAGCGTAAAACTAATTTAGTTCGAATAAAATTGTATTCTCCTAAAGTCGACTATATTGTGTTTACCCTGGGAATAACAGGGTGTCAAATCTTTTCCTTGGCTTACATGTATTCTCCTTTCAAGCAGAAAAAAAGAAAGAATAGATACAAAGGGTGTATTTCCTGCAAATACAACTGTGTTTCTTTCTCCATACGTATTTTGAAGACCTTATGATCTCGTCAGTGGAGCTGTGTCGAACCGAGAGAAACATTCGCAGAAAACAATTATCGCATAAACGCTGGATCGTCTTTCGGATTGCGTACTGATTCTACGGGTACGTGCGTGCCATAATCCGTCGAGATCGCGCGACAATTTGACAATAGATCAACGCTGGTTACCGTACACGAGTCCTAATTAAGATTTGTCCTGTAGCACAGTCGTTCTTCTCCACCAGAGTGTATCTCTTGATTAATATTTTGATGAAGCCTAGGTACCGATAATCCTCGATTTACTGGCTCTAGGTTAAATTGAACGCCGCTTTCTTCGTCGAAACGCGGAAATTGTTTAAATTCCGATTCGAACGCACTTCGACGTAAGGTATTTAATTGAGTTGAAGTGAACAATTGATGTTCAGGTTGCTGAAAGGGGCACCAAGCAGATGGTGCCGGAGAGGACCCACCATAACCGCCCGACCCAGCGAGAAGCCAAGCCGCCTCGCCTTTCTCCCTGTTTGATTGTTGCACTTGTGAAGGATGAGCCATGCTCTTAAATTTTGAAAAAAGAAAATATTTTTCTCGCCAAAATTCAAGAAGGGTTTATGGGTATGCGTCTGTGAGGAGAGCTGAAGTGCTCTAGACGTCTTTAAAAAAAATCGAAAAATTTTAATTTTTAAAGAGTTCGGGGCTTTCTAATTATTTTTTGAAAAAATAATTAGTAGGGGCAGGGTTCAGTATGCTTTTTCGTTGTGGCAAATTTTGAATCCGCAATGAAAGACCTAACTTTTTGAAAAAATGTAATTTTTTTTATTGCCAAAAAATCTATCCTGGTTTAATACTTTTTGTTTTACCGCAAAACATATTTTTTATCTTTTCGCAAAAAATGTATGGGTTTTATGGATGCATACTTAAAAACTGTAATTAACAATTATGTGAAATGTTGTCGTCCTGTTTTACATAATTGAGATGCAGTTGGTACTTGTGTGCATTACCACAATCACTGTAGTATCAATATCATTCTTTTATATTAATCTGGAATATCTATAATCGACTCGACATTCTTGTAAAGCTTCTATGACAGTTTTTAGTTCGACTGTATCAAAGGGTTTGTGGAAGTTAACAAAAGCAAGATTTAGTGGTCTGTTATATTCTAAAGACTTCTCAATTAGCGCTTTGACAGTTCCAGATGATTTTTCGTACCCACTACGGAAGGAAAGCCACCTTGTTTCCCCAATTGGTAGATATCTAAGTTCCTTTCTATTCTTGAGGCAACTTTTTTGGTGAATAATTTATTAAGATGACTCAATGACTTTCCGTTCTTAAATAACAATAGAATGAGCGATTTATTCCATTTACTTGATACGGTATTGTAATATACACATAAAATTAAATAGGATTTCTATCTTCTCTAGTAGAAGTGAATCATTCATTTTTATTGTATCGGTTTTCACCAGGTGCTTTGTTATTTTTACACTTTTCGGTAGTGATTAAAAGTAGTTCCTTAAATATCTGATTAATAATGCACTTTCTTGATGCCAAAGACTCCGGATCTGCTGCTTCTTCTGTCTGACACACCCAAATATTTTATCTTTTTCATTTTAAAATTAAAATCCATTAGTTTCCTTTACAGACTGTGTTTAGCATAAAAACCAAACGAAGAAATTAACGGAATAACAGAGGAAATGTACGAAACTTTAAAACACAAAATTCACGAAGCAGTACTAGAAGCCCTTGGTGTTAAAGATAGAACGGAACACAAGAATTCTTGGTGGACAGACGATTTATCCCAACTGCTAGAAGAAAAGAAAAACCTATATCTTAAGTGGTTAAATATAAAAGACGATAAAGACTGAAAAAAATATAATTGATATAAATATATAGTGAAAAAGAAATTAAAAAAAAAACAAATCATGGGATTGTGCTGAAATTAGTTCAATCATGGGCGGATATGGGTTTAGAGAAGCTTAGCGAACTATAAACAGTCTTAAAAGAAACACAAACGAAAGAAGAAAAATAAATCCCATAAGGATAGAACAGTGGACAGATTATTATAATAGTCTACTGGAAGAACAACATGGAGAGTATTTAGATACGCAACTAGATATAGATGAAACAAGAATTAACGGAGTAGATTCTATTAAACTGGAAGAAATGAAAACAGCATTACCGAAAATGAAGAATAATAAAGCACCAGTACCAGGGAATTTACCTAGTGAGTTGATTAAGCATGCCACCACAAGAACGTATGAGCTGTTTTGTGTAATTTTTAACAAGTGTCTGGATGTGGAAATGATTTCAAGAGATTGAAGGAGCTCGTATTTAAATTCCATTTATAAAAAGGGAAACAGGAACGACTGCACTAATTATCGGGTTATTAGTATTACATTGTCTATTGGAAAGCTTTATTAAAGAGTCCTAACAGCCCGAATAGAAGAGGAAGCCACAAAAATGGAAGGACAAAGTGGATTTCGCCCTGGGCGATCCTGCGTGGACAATATATTTACAATAAAAGAACTGGCAGAAAAGAGACTAGCAAGAGGAATGGAGCTTCGCGCTACTTTTATAGATCTTCGTAAGGCATTTGACTCCGTTCCGTTGCACAAATTGTGGGTACACAACGGACGAGGCAGGCGTAAATAGTGTATATATAAATGCCGTAAAGGCACTGTATAGAGAAAACCAAGCGTTGTTGAGGTCGGAAATAAAATTTCTGAGACTTTCTCACAAACAAAAGGGGTTGAACAGGGCTCCTGCCTCTTAAGATTTATTTCTGCAGCTCTTTAAAACAGTAGATAAGAAAATGTAGGCCCATGGGGATATGGATAGAGGACATTCACTTGTATACAATCCTCTTTGCATATGATCAGATAGTTATTGTGGAAGACCAGCTAAACATGATTTACATCACTACATAGTATAAAACAAAGTCGCTTTCTCTGTCCCTATGTCCCTTTGTATGCTTAAATCTTTAAAACTACGCACCGGATTTTGATGCGGTTTTTTTCAATAGATAGAGTGATTCAAGAGGAAGGTTTATATGTATAATAACATCCATTAAATAGTGGAGAAATACTGTTATTTTTGAGGTTTCTAATGTGATGTCGTTAATTATCATATTTTTTTCCGCTTACATTGCAAACGCAGGCTGAACCCTACGAGATTTATCAAAATAATGTACTAATTATTTGTACACATTGAAAAGGTCTACAGAAAACTCCGCGATGGTATATGTCTATCTCTCATGGATATCCCACAATAACATTTTTTTGTCATTTACTTTTTACGACAAATAATGACAAATTTTGAAGAGATTTTAACCAATATAGCATTAATCCTTATCCAATTAAATAGCTTAAATACATTGTTGATTTAATATAGATCTATATGGTCCTTTACAGCACAAGATTTAAATGAATATTTTCGAAGATATTACAGATTTAAAATTGCGGGAAGTAGCGCTTGCGGCGGTACTGGCCGACCGGGTCGGCGGCAGCGTGCCTATAAATAGCGCGTCGGAGGCCGATGTAATAATTGTTGTAAAAATAAAATAAATAGTCACAGTTTTTCTGTAGTGTATTTAGTATCAGCATTGCACCCGTGCGAAGCCGGGGCGGGTCGCTAGTGATAAATAAACTCATAGAATAATTTACTAAATGGGGTTTTGAGAGAAACATACAAAAGACAATACATGACTATATTAGCCATAGGACAATACATCGAAATAAAATTTTTATAAAAAAATTGAACCGACTTCTAAAAGTGCGCTAAAAAGTGAAAAATAACCATAAATTTTTATATGAAATTGAACTTTTTGAAGTCGGCGCCAAACTAATACTTGACAAAATCTGATTTGCATAAACAGATTTAAAATATTTTTTTTGTAATTGCTTTCTTACCATAATTTGTTTATATTAGTAGTTATTTATTTCATTTACAAATAATTTGGCGCCGACTTCAAAAAGTTCAATTTCATATAAAAATTTATGGTTATTTTTCACTTTTTAGCGCACTTTTAGAAGTCGGTTCAATTTTTTTATAAAAATTTTATTTTTCTATTTTTAGTTTTAGAATTCATTATGATATCCATAAATTATTTGAATTAAGTACTAATCGAAATTAGTGTACTTCGCAATGACTCCAAAGTAGCAAAAAAGTACAAATTTTATCCAAAGTTGTAAATCATCTTAAAATGACCACTAAAAATTCTTTAGTTCTTAGAGTTTTCCAAATACCAATCAAATTGGGTCAAAGGAATATTTAGTCTGCCATAGAAAATCCACTATCTTAAATTTCAAATTAATTTTAGATTGGTAATATAGGCCCCAACACCTTCCAATATCGATATTTAAAGAAAATAAATTAATTTTTTATCCACCATATTAGATACGCCATATTAAATTTTTTTAAAAATAATTTTAGATTCGTCATGTGTGACCCCGAAAACTCTCCCGTACCAATTTTAGTTAAAATCGGACAAAATTGATTTTTTTGTTCGCCATATTGAATCCGCCATATTGAATTTTTTTAAAATAATTTCTGATTCTTTATGTGAGGCCCCGAAAACTTCCCCTTACCAATTTTGGAGAAAATCGGACAAAATTGTTTTTTTCGTCCACCATATTGGATCCGCCATATTGAATTTTTTAAAAATTATTTTAGATTCGTCATATGCGACTCCGAAAACTGCCCCTTACCAATTTTGGAAAAAATCGAACAAAAAAGATTTTTTTTGTTGGCCATATTGGATCCGCCAAATTGAATTTTTTAAAAATTATTTTAGATTCGTCATATGCGATCCCAAAGACTCCCCCGTACCAATTTTGGAGAAAATCAGACAAAATTAATTATTTTATCGGCCATATTGGATCCGCCATATTGAATTTTTTAAAAATTATTTTAGATTCGTCATATGCGACCCCGAAAATTCCTCCGTACCAATTTTGGTGAAAATCAGACAAAATTGATTTTTTCGTCCGCCATATTGGATCCGCCATATTGAATTTTTTAAAAATAATATTAGATTCGTTATGTGGCACCTCGAAAACTCCCCTATACAAATTTTGGAGAAAAACGGACTAATTTAAAATATTTTGTCCGCCATATTGGATCCGCCATTTTGAATTTTTGAAAAATAATTTCAGATTCGTTGGGTACAACCCCGAAAATTCCTCCATACCAATTTTGGAGAAAATCGGACAAAATTAATTTTTTTGGCCGCCATATTGTAAGCGCCATCTTGGATTTTACTGCACCAATTTCATCTAAAAAAATATGGGACCACCGCAGCAACTTCCTTTACATAACGTAAAAATTTCATTCAAATCGGTGCAGCCGTTCCGGAGTAATCGGTGTACATACATAAAAAAAAAAAAAATCCATAATCGACGAATTGAGAACCTCCTTCTTTTAGAAGTCGGTTAATAAAAAGCGAAATAATAAAAAATGTTAGTTCAGGTTAGTTCAGGTTTCATTACTTTTAGTTCAATTTTACTCACATTTACACGTGACACATTTTACTGGCCCTCGCGCATTTGGACAAATGTAAAAAGGGACAGAGTAGTAGTACTATGGTCGTGTAGTAGTACAGTACTTGTCGTATGGTGTAGTACTTGACGTCTTGCACGTCCCTCGCCTTATCGAAAAGGTTTATCGTTTGCTCATAAACATATTGACTCTCGCCTCAAAAACTACTCCAAAATATAGTGACAGTGTCCCCAATTCCTGCTTCCTGTATGGTGAAGCTTGGGATTATCCTGGTGGCCACCAAGAAGAAATTAATGAAGTGATTTCGACTACAAGGTAGGCCATTTTAGTATTTGTGTCACGCTGTCGCCGTATTTTGTATTTGCTCATTATTTGTATAATTTTTCATCTCTGCAACCACAGTCCACTAATTACTCTTTGTCTCAATCCCCTACATTAGTCAATACGAATACCTAGGAGTTACAATAGATGATGACGGAAAAGATAATAAAGATATACTAAAGAAAATAGGAAAAGAAAAAAATATGATTTAAGCACTACATCCAATCTTGTGGAGTAAGAATCTAACAAAGGAAACAAAAGGAATAATATATCAGACTATGATTCAGCCAGTATTGACGTATGGGTTAGAAGTGTGGGTCACAGATAAAAATATGTCACAAAAACTTCTTTCAACCGAATTGATGTACTCGAGAAGATTTTTCGGTTTAACTTCACTTGATCACAATGAGATCATCAGAGAAAGAATGGAAGTAAAAAATACGATAATGGACGATATAACTGAAAAGCAGTTAAAATGGTACGGTACGATGGCGTTTGGGATGCGAGAAGTTACATTAAGTTGCAAAAACTCACCATACACATATTTTAAAATTGCACACGTATCTAGATTAAGTAGTGCTTGATTGTATACAGGAACAGTACTGAATACAATTGTGATGACAGTTGGTAATTTTTTTCCGATGGATTTTTTTATTTCTTAAGTCCAACCCTGCATCATTTCAGTTCACCTTTCACCTCGTATGATCGGCTCGTCCGGTGGTGCACGGTGGCGCGGCACCCTTTAGATTTATAGATCGGGCCCGAGTGACATCGCTGGTTTCTGTGCCCGTTTAATTATAATACTTTATTGCCCAATAAATCTTAGGTCGAACCTGCCCCTTTTGAAGGATAGCGTTCAATTCGCAGCCCCGACATATTTTATGAGCGAATTATGCATTATTCCTTTTAGCTCGGCTTTCTTTATCTCCCTCTTTTGTGTCTATTCATTCGTTTTTCGTTGACGCCGTGTCGCGTTTCCAGAAATGTTTTGTGGCTCCTGCGGGACGTATTAGGCGAAATTGGGCAATGCAAAGCCGAAAATCAACGGATAAAAGTCGAGAATTAGTGGAGTTTTGCGTAAGAACTCGAAAATTCTGTTTCTTTATTACTTTTGTGTATTTGTTTATGCTCGAAGAGATACTTTCTTTGAATATTTAAATTTAATAAGCTAAAAAATGTAGTCTTGTGAGCAGTCCCAAATGACCTATTAACAAGAGGAACGTTATCGTACCATAAAGCTATTCAGTATTAACATTTACAGTTCACTTTGATCACTAATCGTTTTTAAAATATACCATACCCTTTAAGGAACAGTCTAAGTTAAAAATTTTTTTTAAACAATAATGCAAAAGAGTAAGAAATATATGGAAATGGTTTTTAGATCTGACAAAGGCTTTTTACATCATTGCGCACAAATTATTACGATCGAAACAAGACTAGTACGGTAATAGGAGCATAACAAAAAATTTATTTGATTTCAAGCCAAACGGTTTCGCGCTTCCTCCAGGGGAATATTGACTCATACCCGGTATACAAAGATACCAAAAGTATGAAGCTCTGTGGGAACCCTTTCCATGTTATGGGATCCTAGGTGACTTGGGCTGCTGTATTTCCTACAAACTTTCGGACGGTTCGCGCTGTTGTAAGGGGAACTCTTTTCTGAATCTGCTTATACAGATGCTCGTTAAGGACCAGTCCCTTGATGTTCTGCAGGAGGTTCTTTGGTATCACTCCAGTTGTTGATAAAATTATGGGAATCGTTTGGACGCTGTTGTTGCCCATTGTCTTTGGACTTGCACCTCCAGATCTCTGTATTTGGCGATCTTCTCGTTGTATTTTGGTTGTTGTTGTTAGATACAGTACAGTCGCCTAGAAATTTTATCTGTTACTTTAATGTCTGGTCCGTCAGAACCGTTCGGTCCCAATACAACGGGTTGTTCTTGGGAATAGGCTCCGCCTTGTATTTGTAATAAGGCACTTTTCCTACCTGCAATAGGTTTAATTTATCTGCTAACTCTTGGTGGAGTATCTCAACGACTGAGTTGTGTTTTTCCTTATACTCGGTTGCGGTAAATGCTTGGCATCCTCTAGTTATGTGCTGGATTGTCTCTGTTGTTCGACAGCCATATCTACAATGGTCATTTTCTATTCAGGGATCTTTGATGATGAACTTCCGATAGTTCTTCGTCGGAATAACCTTGTCTTGGATAGCTAACAAGAAGCCCTCCGTTTCCGGAAACATCTGTCCTGAAATCAACCAGTAGTTCGACGCTGAGTTGTCGATATTATCCTGATTGACCTCATTTGGATGTCGTCTATGATGTGGCTTCTGTAGCCAGGTTTGTAACTTCTCTTGGTCTGATAACTATGAAAAGAATTTAGACTATGGTATCTCACAATAAATTGTATATGTGCCATATTTTATTCTTAATATTCTATTTAGTTTGTAAATTTTAGGGAACATTGTGACATTAGTTGACGACACAGTTTTAATATTTTTGGAAAATAGATAGGCAAATTAAAAGAGATTTTTTCATGTGTATATATATAGTATATACGAAACCCCTCGACGGCTGTGTTGCTTCCATTACGCTTCTACTTTCACGCGCTCGGCTGTTTTCGGTCATGTTTGATAGTATTTTCCATGTATTTGACAGACTTTTTGATACAAAATGAAAATATAGGCTTTGTAACCATGCCTCTGGTGTTAAGGACATATAATCACGATCTTATTTGCGACCACCTTCAAAATGTTAGGATGTTTCGTCCCGGCATCGGTGGTGGACTCATCAGTGGGATCCACCGATGCCTTTCTCAGACGTTATCGTACTTACAACAAGGAACTCCTATTTAAATCAAGTTTTGTCTTAGAGCATCGCTGGGATGTCCTTACCGCAATATGCCCCCCCCCCTAAGGCATTGTCCGACTCTGACTATCGCAGAAAGTTGAAGCTGTAGAAGCACAGGTCAGGCTTAGTCAAAGCCAACGGCGGTTTAAACCCTTGTCTGCCGCCGTTCCTGCGCTACCGACTGAGCTACCCAGGTGCCATGTCGTAGTAATGCCCCTGATGTTAAGGGCATATAACTAACGAACTAATTTCGACCACCGTCAAAATGTTAGGATGTCCCCCTGGCATCGGTGGTGGACTAGTCAGTGGGATTCACCGAGCCTTTCCCAGACATCCTTGTCATGCTTTCCACAACCCGGAACTCCTACTTAAATAAGTTTTCCCGGAGAACACCAGTGGGATGTCCTTACCACAATAAAGCTTGTAATTTTAAAATTAAAATCGGATCATCCACAACACGTTTAGGCGCGCTGCACTAAAAATTTCAAACGGAAGTTTTACAAAAACTAGTGAACTGGCAACGCCTAATTTTACCACGCATAAAGTACATATAAATTACTATTACTTCGCGAAGGACCAGCACTACAACTTAAAAAATTTTGAAGATATATATTTTTGTAAAAAACGCTGAATTTTACGGTTTTTCTGGTTTTTCTCCGTTACTGATAATCCGATTGAATCGATCCAGGGCCTATTTTGTTGATATTTTTATTCTCTACAATTACTTTATTTACATAATCGAAATTGCTCAATTAATTTTAATTTTATAAGCAAAAAACGAAAAAAAAACACCCATTTTTGGTTTTAATTGTTTATAACAAATTAATGGATTATAGTAGAGATGGAAAACATAGCAAAATATTCAACGAAAGCTTACACAGATTTGGTCAAGTTGAAAATTATGATTGTTTGGTTTAGTAGACTTTTTCAAATTAGAATTATTGTTCGACGTTTCTCCTACGATTACATGAGGCATCTTCAGGGATTTTTAATCCACGGGAATAAAACACTGAATGACCATCGAGGAGCAACAACCCGGTATTTATACCTGAATTAATATTCGACGTTTCGCCTAATATTGCGTGAGGCGTTTTTAGGGTTTTTTAATCCACGAGATTGACCATCGAGGAGCAACAACCCGGTATTTATACCTGAATTAATATTCGACGTTTCGCCTAATATTGCGTGAGGCGTTTTTAGGGTTTTTTAATCCACGAGATTGATCATCGAGGAGCAACAATCCGGTATTTATACCCGACTGGTACTCAGCGAACCGCGATCCAGCATTACAATCGATTTTCATGTGTGAAGTTACTTGTATTATTTGGATATTTACAAATTTCGATGTATTCTCAAATTTTACGTTTGTAATTCTATCGCGTGGTGATTTCAAACATTGTTCAACTTTCTTAGATGTGTAGAAAATAGTCCAAATGAACGATTTTTTGAGCAATCTGGCAATCTAGCCTGTAGTTCCGTGTATGTAAGGCAAGACAACACTGTCCATAGGTGGTACATTTATAACATTTTGTTGAGGAGTTGGGTATATTGGTATATTTATTAATAGAACGTTTTATATCTTTAGCGCAATATCCGTTGCCTCTCAGAGCATTAGTCAGTTTTTCTGTCTCTGATTTTAGTGATTGTTCCTTATAGATAGAAATAGCTTTATATAACAAAGAGTTAATGACGGATTGTTTTTGAGAAAGATGATAATGTGACGTTGCATTGAGATATCGAGTTGTATATGTCGGTTTTCTATACACCGAATGTCCTAATTTGCCATTATCTTTCCTTTGTACTAGTATATCGAAAAAGGGGAGGGAAATCCTTGATTCATTTTCTATAGTGAATTTTATGCTAGTGTGTTGTTGGTTTAGATGATGGGGAAATTATAGAGGTTATCTGTGCTATACAGCCAAACTACGAACGTATCATCTACTTATCCTCACCGAAATTTAAGTTTTAGAGGAGCATAAGATAAAGTGTTTTCTTCAAAAGCTTCCACGAAGGTGTTCTCTATCATGGGTGACAACGGACACCCCATGTCTGTTCCCGAAGTCTGCTCGTAGAAAGTTCCTTGAAAACTAAAACAAGTGGAAATCAGACATGATTAAATTAATTCTAGTAGGGTGGAGTCCATACTATTATTTCGTACTATATCTGATATTATGGGAACTGAATCATTTATAGGAACATTTGTATACAGGGATTATACATCAAAACTGGCCAATATGTCTCCGGGCTCTATTGGATGGTTTTTAATCTTTGGATAAAGTGTCCAGAGTTTTTAACAAATGATTCAGTTTTTCCTATCAACAGATGTAAAAGTTTGGTTAGATGTTTACCTCTTTTGTAGGTTGGTGAATTTATTCCACTGACTATTGGACGTAGTGGTACATTACGCAGTCCGTAGAGGCGTGGAATCTTGGAACTGGTTAGGGTAAAAATCCCTAAAGATGCCTCATGTAATCGTAGGCGAAATGTCAGATAATAATTCCAATTTGACACGCTCTAAACCTAAGAACCATGATTTTCTTAATTGTTTTTAGTGTGATGACACAGATTGGATTAAATATTGTAATTTTTATAAGGTTTTCATTAAACAGTGGTATTTATTCCAATTTTTATATACTAACACTATATACGTGTAAAAATCTGCAAGATTATCTTACTCGTGAAAACAATATTTCCAAGGTAACTAATATTAAATACTTAGGAATTAAAATAGATCGTTTTTTAAAATGGGATTTCCATGTTAATATGATTGTTTTAAAATTGAGAAGATTAATATTTAAATTTTACCAGCTTAGGGATATCTTAAATGAAGATATATTGTAGCGCGTTTATTTTTAGCATTACTTCTAAGTATTATTAATCCTGCAATTGCAGTTTGGGGAGGAGAGACAAACGGCTCTTGCACTCATTTCACGGAATATTTTTTCCTTCCATCTCATAATCTCAAATATCAAAATAATTGAGCTGTGTGGAAGCACTTTCTATGTTATTAGGCAGGTAGCTACATTTTTCATAAACTTTTGAACGATCGAGCAGTCATAAATAATACTGCTTTTTGTATAACCTTATAAAAGTTTTCGCTAAAACCAATCCCCTTGATATTATGGAGAAGATTTTTTGGTATTACGCTAGTTGTGGACAGAATTATGGAAATGATCTGGACGTTATTCATTGTCATTGTTTGTATATTTGTAGCGCCAGTTCTCTGTTGTATTTTGCAATTTTTTCCGTTAAGTTGTTACTAGATATGACGGTTTGCAAAAGGTTTATCTTTTCTGCTAACTTTTGATATTGAAATGTATTCATTCTTATACTCCGATGCTTGATTTGACCCCTTTATGAGCTAGATTGTCTTCAAATTTCGGCATCTAATCAACATTGGTTGTTTTAAATTAACCGATTTCTTATGATGTAATATAGTTTTTAGGTGACAGTAACCTAGTTTTAAATAACTATTAAAAACTCTTGGATCTCTGGAAATATCCACAGTAACGTCAACTACTAGTTCAATGTTAATTTTTCAACATTTTCTGAGATGACCTAATTTAGAGATCGTCATGAAGGAGCTTCTTTTGGCATGTTTGATGATGAAAATGTAAGTTATGTTCACTCTAACTCGCATATTGTGAAATATAATATAGAAAAGTCTGCTAGCCTATGGAAATCTATTAATAATTCTTTCCAGGGTATTGTGGCAACATTATCTGTTTGGTAGCACTATGAGAGTGACATTTGTGTGTCTATGTCTTTGCTTGTCACTTTTGTGCCTATTACTTATCTTTGAAAACTATATATGCCTGTTCTGCTTCATTTTATAATTCCAAAATCCATAGACTTAGCGAAACGGCCTGATACTCCCTTCGCGGAAAATCACTCATCTTAGACTTACTTAAATGTCATAAAGATGGTGCTCTGTGGGGACCCTTTCCATGTTGTCAGACACTAGGTGATGTTATGATCGTTTGCCTTTCTCATAAACTTCAGGACAGTTTGAACAGTCCTAAGTAGCACTACTTTTTGCATTGTCTTATATAGGTGTTCGTTAAGGCCTAATTTCTTGGTATTAAGTACAAGACTCTTCAGTACTATTCTGGTTGTTGATGGAGTTATGAGAATCATCCTGATGCTACTCAGACTGTTTGCGTATTTGTACGTTCAGGTCTTTGTTTTTGGTGACCTTCTCTTTATGCTTATATCCTAGATTTTTGGTATTGGGGATGGCGAGTTTTATTAGTGTTGCTAGCTTGACTCTTTTATCCACTTAAATGAGGCCTGGTCTGTTGTGTGAATCTGTATGATCCGTAAGCACAGTTTTATCCCAATACAGCTTGAACTTGTTATTTTCTCTACCTGCAACAGTTCGAATTTCGATGCCAACTCTTGATGAATGATCTTTGCGGCTTAATCCTATCTCTCCGTGTACTCCGATGCGGCAAATGCTTGGTATGCTCCTTTTATGTGCTAGACTGTCTCTGATGTTTGACATCAACTTCAGTATTGGCCATTCAGGATCGAGAGGTTTTTGATTATGTAGTTCACATAGTTTCTCGTGGGTATAACCTGATCTTGTATAGCTATTAGGAAGCGTATGGTTTCAAAAGATATTTGTCTTGCCGTTAACTAGTAGTTCGATGCTAATTTGTCGACATTTTTCTAATTTTCCTATGAAGGGGCTAAGCTTGAAACTTCTCTTGATCTGTTTGGTGATGAGAAGTCAGTTTATGATCCCTCAACTGTAACGGTATTGAATCATCTATTGTCTGGTGTGGCACACTGCACTTATCAAGGCCGAACAGCATTCCTATGGCCCTTGAGAACTCCTCCATAATTTTTCAGTTCCAAAATTATTATCATTAGTAATAATAAAAACTAGAGAAATAAAAGTGCAAGATAAAAATTATAAAATTACATATGTAGAAAAAAATAAGAAGAAAATAAGTTAAAAATATTAATATAAGAAAATATTGTACAAGTACATAGATTATGACTCTTTAAACCAATCGATTTTTGTGTTCATATTATCATAATTTAAATAATTGTAGCTAACGTATGTCTAATAAATATATTATAAAACAATTAAATTATAGGTAGACACTATAACGTTGCCAACCTGTGTAGTAAACTTCTAATTTATTGCATTTCGTAGACTCTAATAATAATTATTTTTAGCTTAAAAGGCGGTAAGTTTTTTTATACATATTTGATGTTAATAAAGCAATCTGTGAGCTTTACCGGTGCCGCATTTTCCGAAAACTGTTATTTTAATAATTGTTTATCAACAAACTAATAAAATATTCTACAATAACTTTTTGTTTTACCGTCATTATAAATAAACTGATAAGATGTGTTAATGTTTTTTATTATTTTACCAATATGTACATACGGCAAGTCAAGCACACGCGATTTATTTTATAAAATTGTTAAAAAAATGACTGTAGGGACTTCTCATGCCGAATTCTAAAGTAAAAATAACGTGGTTATATAATCTATTTCAATTTAACTCGGTACTATTATCCTTAACTAGCAGTTATCTTTGGAGCTTCGGTTGCTCATTTGATGAGGTTATAATTTGAATATTAGTCCATGTATATTTTGACATCCAAAAAAATGTATCTCGATGTTAACATTGGCAACTCTGTGCTAACAAATTGACAGACCAAAAATGGTCATTTTTTTTTCGGTTTTTCCGGTTTATCTCGAAAACCAAAGGTTGTATGAAGAAAAGTTTCAAACGAAAGTTGTGATAATTGAATTACGTATTGCTACTGATATAATTATTTTTCGCTAAAAATCACATTTTTATTTGTTTAACGTAAAACCATATATAATTACAAACTATTATCTCAAAATTCACCGTATATATAGATATTATTTATTTAAAAAAGCATGCTAAATCTGGAATCTGTGGGATTAATATTTTTTGAGGAAATCAACATCAGAGTTAAAAGTTCCAGTGACCCATATCTATAGTCTATTCAAGAACTAGAGAGAGTAATAAATCATTTTTGATCCTTTTTTCTTCCCAAACTATAGGTGTTCTTTAGTCCCGTGTCTTTGATAAAATCTGTTAGACATATACATTTTCTATAGGAATGGATTAGAAATTTTATAATCAAAATACCGGTCCATAATAATGGGTTTTTGGGTTGGATAACAATAGATATTTCGAAGTGTGATGTGTTAAAAAGGTTTTGAATCATTGCCATAGGTGTCGGAAAGTTTTATACTTCGTGATATGAAGAAGTAATTAACAATTTATGGAGGCAACAAGAATTTTTCTTGGTAAAGAGTATTTTTGTATATTTACAGGTAATTTCTGCGAATTTAAGTATGGCGCTGACTTCAAAAAAGTTTAGTAAAGTAATTTGTTTTTTTTTTTTATATTTTAGTGCGTTTACTTGAGGTGATTAATTTTTATTTCCAATTGATTACTGAAATAAGAAAATTGTTGCCAATTGTTCCCAATCACTTATAGCAACACACAGATAATATTTTTTTAAACTTTTATTTATAGTATTCAAAAAGTATAAAAATCTCGGAAATCGTAAAGATTTGTTTACAAATTGCAGCTGTCAGATCTCCATATTTTTTTCTGTCGGAGCAATTTTATTTTGGTATGGCACTGGGTCTATTTTTACGTAAGATCGATTATTTTTTTGTATTTATAGCAAAGTATTTATATGTCTATAAATCACCTGTTAGCCTAGTAAATAATAATGTTCTCTTTTGAGACCTATTTAACTAAAAAATTATATATTTTTTTAACTGAACGAGAACCACAGATCATAGAGTGTTTTAACCAGAACTCTAATTTGAAATCGCACCTTTTTTTTATCTGTTAGTTGTCCATGAGTCATATTTGTTAGTTTTTTAATGAAACATAAAACGCTTACGAACATGTTTACAGTTTTCAAAAATGTATATGTTTTTGGAAAATATCTTACAGTGACAAGTTAGGTGCGAGATTTTTCTTTGAAGTGTACGACCTACCAGGACTGTGACTAGTATAGGCAGCCTGGGCAAATTGGAAAATTTATCTGTCTATATAAGTTAACATAACAAAAAAAATCTTTTTATAAACCAACTCTTAGACCATTTCTTCTGCGGCACTATCTACTGGGACAACAATTTCCTCCTATGATAACATGGTGGGGATATTCGAAAACAATTTTATTACGACAACACTACGCTTTTAATCAAAGGGCGTCAAAGTCCTACACATTTATGCTTGTACATTTCCACTTGGAAGTTGTAGTCCCTTAGTATAATTTTAAATTTTTATAATAACTTACGTTTTATAATGTATTGTAAAACTAAAACTTATTTTTAACATATTTGTTTAAGACAGTTTTTTTTTTGTTTCAGGTAAGAATAAGTGAAGAATTGAAGACATAGGAATCAAAAATAAAAACCAAGTTATCTAAAAATTTGGTTTGTCAAGGTTTGATAGATTATCAATACTAAAATAGCTTATTTTAAGTAGTTTTGGGAAGTAAAAAGGTGCTCAATCGGATTTAGGTCCGGCGATTGAGAAGGTCACTTTAGTAAATCAATGCTTTTCACTAAAAATCAATTTTTTACTAATCCGGATGAGTGTTTGAGGTCATTATTTTGTTGAGATCTCCATAAAACCTGAATTTTTTCTTCGGTATAGGGCAACATAGTACTCTAATATATATATATATATATATATATATATATATATATATATATATATATATATATATATATATATATATAAAGGGGAAGAGTAGTTCTTGACCGACTAGTTAGAAAGGAAAAATTCTAAGTCTGGGGATAGCGGTCCTAGGGCTGAATGAAACTCTGTTTTTTACAAACGCCTAGCTTTCGGAAGTTTATTATTTCCTTCTTCATTTTACAATGTATGATATTTAATAATAAAAAGAAAATGATTCTAAATTCAAAGACTTATGTGCAAATTGAGTCCATTTATGGCTTTTAGAAATTGAAACGGAAAATTCATGTAGAAACTGTTGATTTTTGCATAATTATTACATTTTATTATTAAAATGGTTTTTTAAAAACACTAATATATAATTTTATTTTGTGGGTCATTTTAGTTGTATTGAATGTAGGTTTATCTGATAAGAAAATCCTTGAAACACTCTTTTTTTGGTAGATGGAATATGTCAGAAATGTCTAATTTTATTTTAGCGGTAATTTTGAATGTGGAATCATTATGTTTTACATATTTTATATTTTTAAAAGCCATAAATGGACTCAATTTGCACGTAGGTCTTTGAATTTAGAATCTTTTTCTTTTTATTATTAAATATCATACATTGTAAAGTTTAAAATTATAATTAACAGAACTGTTTTGTATTGTAGCCCTGAAGAAGGAAATAATAAACTTCTGAAAGCTTGGCGTTTGTAAAAAACAGAGTTTCATTCAGCCCTAGGACCGCTTTCCCAAGACTTAGAATTTTTCCTATATATATATATATATATATATATATATATATATATATATATATATATATGTATATATATATATATATATATATATATATATATATATGTATATATATGTAAATATATAGCCCGTCAATCACTTCAGTAAGGAATTATCGCACAACAATTCTGAAAAAAGCATTTAGAAGGTCTTTGCGAGTACTTGCAGATGATAAGTCGATTTTTAATTTTTTAAAGATTTTAATTGAGAATAAAAAAATAAAAAAAAATTTCGGCTTTATTAAATTCAGCGTCATTTTTGTACAAAAGTTTGTGAGAAAATTCTGATCAGACAGTTTTTAGAATCTTCTAAGGGGTTTAGATTACTTTTTTAAATTTTGATCTAAGTGCATTTTCTTACCAAAATAAAATGACTTTTTTCAATGTTTAACTGAACTAGATAGACAAAACCTTCAAAGAGAAAATATGCCTGTTTTTATATGCAGAATAACCTTCATTAGTTTAGTTCAATTTTTTAATTTTTTTTTTGAAAATAAAAATGATAACATGTTGTTTACGACTGTTCCCTCAGTATGATACCAACGCGTAATTCTCGGACAATTTTTCAAATATTTTTACATGAAAAAATATTCAATTTATTCCTTTTTTATGTGTAGTTTAATTGTAAACAGTTAATTCTTTGATAAATAATTAAAAATTGGAAATCACGTAAAGAAACCAATTTATTGAGAACTACTTTACACATTAGGTATATAAATATTATGAAGTAGACAGTAATATCAAAAACCAATGATATATACATATACAATTTTTACATTTTTTTTTTCATCGAAATGACCACCTTTATTGTTTATTACAGCTTGACATAATCGTGGCATTCTATGTATGAGCAAATCTAAAGTTGTAGCTTTCATATTTTTCCATTCCTGTTGCAAAATACGCCAGAGTTCAGTTTTCGATTTAGGAAGAACTTTTCTCACTGCTTTATCAAGTTCTTCCCACAGCAACTCAATAGAATTAAGGTCAGGTGATTGCGATGGCCATTCCATTACTTTTAATTGTCTTCGTTTTTCTAACCATTTTAAATAATCTCTACACAGTTTTGACGAATGTTTCGGGTCATTGTCGTGTTGAAACATAAATTTAGACTGAAGCAAAGGTCTGCCAGATGTAACTACATTTTCTTAAATTTTTTATAATCTTCTTTCTTCATGGTACCTTCAATTTTTATGAGATCGCCAACCTTTGACCCTGCAAAGCATCCCCATAAAATTTTCACCAGTTCTCCTCACAAAAATGTTTCTTCTTACAATCTTCTATGGTCCAATCTTTATGACTTTTAGTCCATTTGAGCATATTATCGTTTTTATTTTCATAAAAATTAAAAAATCAAAAAAAAAAAAATAAAAAATTAAGAAAATATGAAATTCGCGGAAAACATTTCGGAACTAATAAAGGTCATTCTGCATGTAAAAAAGGCATTTTTTCTCTTTGAAGTTTTTCTCTATCTAGTTCAGTTTTGAATCTACAAAACATTGAAAAAAAGCTTTTTTTTTCGTAAGAAGGGCCGTATTTTTGTCAAAAATGCACTTAGATCAAACTTTAAAAAAGCAATTTAAACCTCTTAGAAAACTCTAAAAAACTGTCTGATCAGAATTTTCTCACAAACTTTTCTACAAAAATGACGCTGATTTTGATAAAGTCGAAATTTTTTTTTTTTAAATTTTTTTATTCTCGATTAAAACTTTTAAAAAATTAAAAATCGACTTACACTTTATGTCGTCTAAAAGTACTCGCAAAGAGCTTTTCAATGCTTTTTTCAGAATTGTCATGTGATGACAAACAATTAGTGTTAGGATAACATTTTCCTAATATCCATCCTATGATTACTATTTTAAAAAATAATATCTCTTTTTTATTTTATTTTAGGCCTGACATTTCTAAAAATCCCATCCTATTGATAGCCCACATTAAGTAGCTTTATTTTCCATACTTCTTATAAAGTGGCACTTAAGTATTACCTAATTAAAAAGGCGGGCATTAAACCCATAAAAAAAGTCGACGAAAAATTAGTAGTCACAATATATTCCGTGTCTGTCCCCAAAAGTGTAAAATTAGAAATGCTAAATGGTTAAAAGCATGACACAACAATGGTCAGTCACAACAAATTGTCAGCAATTATTCTCGATCAGTCCTAATGGAAAATGCTAGTTCACCAGGAAATTCTGTTTAATTAGCTTTCATAATTTGAAAAAGAAAAATGGCTGACGGTTTGATGGACTGCCGAACAGGTGCGGACCACTCAGCTGTTGCCGTATAAATGGAGTGACATCGAACATCGATAGACTACGTCGCAGTGGCGTTACGATCGAATAAAAAAGTGTAGATTTTTATTTACCGAAATTAATGAATGCCTCAGTGTTCAAAATAAAAGAAAATATATTCCATACATAAGAAATTCAATTTTTTGTTGAAATTTTGGAAAATTTTTAAGAATGTACGAAATAAGAATATCTATTTTTTGGTTATATGTTCTATAATTAAATTTGTTCAAACTGTGAAACCTCTAACACGGAAGGGATATGATTGGAACGAAGTTTGCATTTATTGTTCGCATTTTACTTCATCAATACACGGAGTTGCATATAGTTGTATGTTTGCTGAATGTGATTTCAGCACTACAACGGCATAATGTAGACATATCCACTGCTATTGCATCTCACACGGAGGATTCCGTGAAAGCCGCATAAACATATATACGCCATCCGGCGGGAGGTCGGCGAAGCCGCATTCAGTGTTGCATGCTTCTTCCTGATCTGTCCTTTGCACAGACAGGTGCATGTCGGTACCCTGATGAGTCTAGTAGAGATGAAACATGTACCTCTGCCGTATTACTGTGGCGAGGGGAGGGGGTAAGTTTTGACTTTCTTCTAGGTATGGCCATCATTTCGATGGTGGTAAAATAGAATAAATTGTGTTCCTTAGAAATTTGTTCAAACTGTGCAATCTCTAACACGGAAGAGATATGATTGAAACGAAGATTGCATTTACTGTTCGCATTTTATTTTATATATATATATATATATATATATATATATATATATATATATATATATATATATATATATTTCTTACATGATTATTACTTCAAGGTTTTTAATTCGTAGCTACGCTACTGCTGTTATATAAATTATTTTTCTATCCTACTTTTTGTGTGTTTGGATTAAAAGTATTAAATTAGTCTCTCAGGTCCGTAACAAACTGAATTGACCTGATGATAATACTTTCGAAGTCAAGTGTCATATTTGATAATCAGTTCCTTTATCATATGAAAAATCCTGATCAGCTGGACGTCAAAAAGATACTAGCAAATAACCCACAATAAAATTTTGTTGACTTATAGCATTGACGAATTATAAGGTTTATTCCAAACCGCGTCAGAAACAGTTTCTGACCATCAGAATTCTGCGCATTAACTTAAATATAGTGTGTTATAAGTTAATGCGCAGAATCCTGACGGTCAGAAACTGTTCCTGACGCGGGTTGGAACGAACCTATATTAAAACGGCTCATTCTTATGGGAGGATTGGAAGCGCTAATTATTAAAACTCGGTCATTGATAAAAGGTAATTTTTACTGTAAGTAGTAAAACGACAAGGAATGATGTATATGCAGCGTTGCCGTATTGGTTAGTTGATCTAAACTATGGGTACAGGTTTTTTTATCCCTTGGTTTATTATATTTGTTTAAGTTTACAAAGGGAACGTTGTAATGATCAAACCTTTCAGTAAAACTTCGCTAGGCTGCGGCAACGTTGCATTTAAATCGATAACAAGGTGGAGCTTACCCCTCTTTGTCGGTAGGAAGGGATATGCAGAATTGCCACGTTTTCAAGATAAATCCGAAAATTTAAATCTTTTATACTTGTTTCTAACAAAAGCATGTATATCACATTAAAATACTGATATCTAATCATTGACAATATTGTAAATTACTTTTTATGAATGAGACGGCGTACCAGTTTACGTACCATTTAGAAGCGTCAAAATTATAGCACAGGATAGGAATTCTTGGTATATTTCTTCTATGCTTATAGAGAGCTATAAAGTACTATGATTTGACGTCACCAAAGTGCTCTTACGATATGCAAAAACTCATCAATCAAGTATATTAATCGTCTCTATTAACACACTTATCAGTTATAGGAGTTAGCTCCAAACCACCTAGTAAGGAAATAAGACTTTACATTGAGTCGCAAAGAAATGACATTAACAGCTTTACTTGGCATTGACATCTCTTTCATTTCCCTCCAACAGATCTGTTGGGGACGCCGTGGAGGAGTCAAAAGCTAAAGGCTGTTCATTGGGAATAATTCCATCGCCAGACTTACTATAGGTGAGGCACAGCACTGTATTCCAGACAAAAATGCATGCAATTGATATCTACTTCTGAGAGAATCTGGAGAGGAGTTAGAGGGGCAGAACCTCATCTTCTCCGATAGTCAGGCGATGCTAAAAGTGCATGCGTGTATGTCTGCTGCCAACAAAACCAGCATTTGACATAATTAAAATCGCTATATGTGGATGGATATACCATGAACGATAAACTATTGAAACCACATTGCAGGATACAGGCACAGCAAACTATTTCTAAGTAAACCATCAGACACACTAAGCCTTCATATCCAGTGCCTTAGTAGACAATAATTTAAGCTAAAGATAGGACTAATAACTGGCCATTGCAGTTTAAGAAAATAACTACACACAACTTGTAGACTATGTAACGAAAAGGATACAACTGCCTTATACATTTCCTTCAAATGTAAAGCTCTAATAATTTACTGGAGATAGCTTCAAGGATCCATTAATTCTGGATATCTTCACCTAGAGGACAAGCTAATGAAAATGCTTCTAGATCTGATTAAGACACATAAAACAGATATTAAGAGCAATCTGACAAGCTTTCAGACTGCAGTTGATGGTCTTTTATCTCTTCATGACCTTCATACTAAAAATTTAGTATAGAATGCTTTATGACAAATTCTACTGGTGTTCTAAATGCAAAAATATATTCCTTTTTGAATTGCATAGTATCATAACGTTACAGGTTGGAAGTAATTGCTCCCCTGTTCCTAATCTAGTTTTACTGGCTCTATTTTGTCTCATTTAAAATTTTAAATGGTGCATTTAAAACGTTTTTGGGTATATATGAAACATGACAGTTACTTTTCTTTTACTTGCACAACTGCGTGGTATAAAATAAGTCATAAAATCCACAGTTTTTGTTCCTAATTGATCATTCTCCATGTGTTATCAATTATAATAAGAAATTTTAGTTTGTAAAATACGAAAAGATATATTTTTCTGCATACTCACCAAAATAATAATAATAATAATAATAAATACATTCAACGAGAAGATCGCCAAATACAGAGATCTGGAGGTGCAAATCCGAAGACAATGGACAATGAACAGCGTCCAAACGATTCCCATAATACTCTCAACAACTGGAGTGATACCAAAGAACCTCCTGCAGAACATCAAGGGACTGGGTCTTGGTGAGCATCTGTATAAACCGATGCAGAAAGCAACTCTCCTAGCAACCGCGCGAACCGTCCGAAAGTTCATGGGTAATACAGCAGACCACGTCACCTAGGACCCGATAACATGGAAAGGGTTCCCACAGAGCTTCATACTTCTGGTGCCTTTGTGTGCCTGGTATGAGTGAATGTTCCCTGGAGGGAGTGCGAAGCCGTCTGGCTTGTAAATCAAAATAAATACATTCACTTTTTTGGTAATTTTTTCACATCGATAAATTTAAAAGTTATGCAGCTGTAAAAAGTAAACAAATAATCTGATATCATCAAAATAAACATTTTTTAAAATTGCATTAAGAACATGAGTCATTTAATTGCCACTTGTTGTAATTAAAACAAATCCTGCTAAAACATTTCCCAAGCAGCTCACTAACCTAAGATAACAAACAGGTTGGCAAGGTCCAACTTTACACAAGTCTTCAATTATTTCCACGACCGAGTTGTCAATAATTCTTTGAAACCCTCAATTAAATGCAACTCAATCAATCAACGTTGGATTTATTCAAAAGTCACCTCAAATTCATCATGTCTTATCGGACAGTTATCTTATTTTGTTACTTTTTTATCTGGGAGTTGATTCTTAAAATAGTCAAGTTTTTTTAGTTACACTTATATAAACACACATACATATACACACACCCACACACACACATATATATATATATATATATATATATATATATATATATATATATATATATATATATATATATATATATATATATATATATACAGGGTGATTCAAAAATCGATCACGAAACTTAAGGGGGTGATTCTACTTGACAAAATAAGGGTAGAGCTTCATATAATTTTTTTTCAAAATGTCATTCGTTTTCGAGTTACAAGCCGTCCAAGTTCAAGTTTTTATTTTTTGTTTTTTGAATTACTCGCTTACAGGAAAACTGATTTGACTAATATTTGAAAGATAGGCTAAGTCTTCTGCGCTTCATCATTTTAGTAACAATTCACATTGATTGTTTGCCGCTAGAGGGCACTTTACCTACATTGAAAATTGTTTTTTTGTCATAATTTTTTAGTGTTGACAGCTACAGTAGTTTTTGGCATAATTTCTGAAAGACTGATGCCAGGCCTTTAAAAAAGGCTCTTTATTTACATCGCTAAACCCAACGGTTTAGACGTAAATCACCCTTAAAAATTAAGTGGTAAATTTACTTTTCTCATTTCATTACCACTAGCTACCAGGTAAATAGCTATCAAAGTATACTAGAGCTGTCAGTTTAACATCAAATAAATTCGCTTTTTAAACTATTTAATTTATAATCTTAAAATAACTAATAATGGCTAATCAGTAAATATTCATATTATGGATTATTGCGATATACATTTAATTGATAAAAATTAATGAAACAGTACTAAGCAAACTAAAAAAGATTCTCAAAATGTCCCCCATTTTCTTCAATACATTTCCTAACACTCTTCAAAAAATGTCGCCTAACTCGATGAAAAATTTCTGGTGTTTCTTTAATAATTTGGCACTTTTCGATTATCCTGAAGCGAAGATCCTCGACGTTGATTACTGGAATATCGTACACCAATTGTTTCAAATGACCCCAAAAGAAAAAATCCATAGGATTAAGGTCTGGTGACCTCGCTGCCCATGCCAATGGTCCACTTCGTCCTATCCATCGCTCAGGATACGTTGCATTCAAATACTGTCGGACACGTATACTAAAGTGGGCGGAGCTCCGTCTTGGAGGATCCACATGTTGGCCCTTACTTCCAATGGCACATCTTCCAGATACAATGGGAGACGATTTTGGATAAAATCTAAGTATACGTCACCAGTTAATGGGCCATCAAAGAAATGAGGACCAATAAGATAATCTCCTATTATCCCTGCCCACACATTTAGTGAAAATCTACGCTGATGTTTCGTTTCTACCACATTGTTTGGGTTCTCGTAAGCATATGTGTGGATGTTGTGTAGATTTGTTATGCCATCACGAGTGAAACCAGCTTCGTCAGTGAATAATATGACGCCAATTAATCGATTATCGTGTTCATACTTAGCTAGGATCTGATTGCACATTTCCAACCGTCTCGGCCGATCATCGTCATAAAGAGCCTGCACCTTTTTTGAATGAAACGGGTAGAGTTGTTCTTCTCTTAGTATCCTCCATGAACTAGCCTGACAGAGCCGCACTTCATTCCCAATTTTTCTAGTACTAATACCTGGATTATCTTCAATAATTTCAAGCACTCTTTCTTCTTGTTGCACGTTTTTAGCAGTTCTAGGTCTTCCCCTATTTCCATTATAACTTTTAAAGGAACCACATTCCGCAAGCCTCCTGTGCACACTGGAAAATGTTTGAGCATGAGGGATATTTCTTTCCGGATAACTCTCCATATAATATCTTCTTGCCAACTCTGCATTACCATTTGCTTTTCCATAACAAAAATGGATATCACAATATTCGATATTTGAATATTGGTGATTAGCCATTATTAGTTATTTTAAGATTATAAATTAAATAGTTTAAAAAGCGAATTTATTTGATGTTAAACTGACAGCTCTAGTATACTTTGATAGCTATTTACCTGGTAGCTGGTGGTAATGAAATGAGAAAAGTAAATTTACCACTTAATTTTTAAGGGTGATTTACGTCTAAACCGTTGGGTTTAGCGATGTAAATAAAGAGCACCTTTTTTAAAGGCCTGGCATCAGTCTTTCAGAAATTATGCCAAAAACTACTGTAGCTGTCAACACTAAAAAATTATGACAAAAAACAATTTTCAATGTAGGTAAAGTGCCCTCTAGCGGCAAACAATCAATGTGAATTGTTACTAAAATGATGAAGCGCAGAAGACCTAGCCTATCTTTCAAATATTAGTCAAATCGGTTTTCCTGTAAGCGAGTAATTCAAAAAACAAAAAATAAAAACTTGAACTTGGACGGCTTGTAACTCGAAAACGAATGACATTTTGAAAAAAAATTATATGAAGCTCTACCCTTATTTTGTCAAGTAGAATCACCCCCTTAAGTTTCGTGATCGATTTTTGAATCACCCTGTATTATATATATATATATATATATATATATATATATATATATATATATATATATATATATATATATATGCAATTTGCTTAATTGCTTAATTGAATTTTGATAGCTACATTCCAGATAGCGGGACATTGTAACTTCACTTGGTTTAGTTTTTGTTAGCATCATGGAGTACGTGAAGGTGGAACGCGCGTTCGCTGTCATGGTATACTTTTCTAATGCTCGCTGAACGTGCACCCATTTCAATATTACGCCCCGTGGTCATTTTCCTGACCGGCAGTCGATTGTTTCATGGGGTCTGGCAAATTTGAGCCTGGCGTTCCACGAATAGCAAGGTCACCCCAAAATATTGACATGTTTGCGGTCCTCTCAGCGCTCGGCTTGCAATCATGCAACTGATGTTGGGTTGTATGATCATTCTGTGAGAAACTTAATCCACGTGATTTTGTTGTGTTGATACGAAGCGCTTCTTAATCTGCCCCACGACACAGACACTTTTTTGCAGTGATAAGGCTCACTTCCATCTTTCGAAATCTATAAATAAGCAGAATATGCATTATTGTAACCCTGATAACCTCAGACAAATTTAGTAGCGTTCCCAACATTCAAAATGTGTAACTATTTGGTGTGCACTCTCACGAGTTGGAATAATTGACTTATGGTTTTTTGAAGAAAACGAACAGGCTATTTCGGAAACCACATGATTCAGGAATTTTTCCTGCCAACACTCAATAGAAGATATATGGTTCCAGTAGGACCTTGTCACAGAACACACAGAGCGTGTGTCAATGACTGTTGTGCAACAACACTTTCCGGGATGGCACACCTCCTTGAGGGCGAGCTGCACTAGCCAGCACTGTCTTTTGATTCAGCCCTCTACCACTATTTTTTATGGAGCTATCTAGATTCACTTGTTTACAACGCTCGTTCTAGGACCCTCTATCATCTGAAGAACAACATTCGTCAAACTGTTGCCAACAGACCCATCGATATGTCGGAAAGAGTTAAACGAAACTTCTGAGTTCGATTAAAGCAGTATATTGAGAATAATGGATGATATCTGCTTGATACGTATGTATGCATGTATGTTTGTATATGCTGTTATGCTTACCATTATTTGAAAAAATGTGAGTTCGAAGGAAACTACGGCAAGGAAAAGAGAATAATAACTTTGAGATTAATAAATATAAAGGCTTGCTAACTTCTCAGGGCCGGACTGATATTTTAATTCATCTAGATACCGAAGCGTTATTCTTCTTCTTATTGCGCCCTCTCCTTCCGAAGGTTGGCGATCCAAATGGCAATTGTGGCTCTGGAAGCTGCAGCACGAAATATGTCTGTAGATGAGCGGTCAAACCATCTCCTCAGGTCTTTCAACCATGAATTCTGGCGTCTTCCTACTGATCGTTTACCCTGAACTTTACCCTCTATAATGAGTCGAAGTAGCTCATATCTTTGACCTCTCAGCACATGACCCAAGTATTGAATTTTTCTCTCTTTAATGGTGTTTAGCAGTTCTTTTTGTTTATTCATGCGCTGGAGTACTTCGTTGTTAGTGATCCTTTGCATCCATGAAATTCGCAACATCCGCCTATATATGTACATTTCAAAAGCCTCTATTCTTTTTTCTGTTTGTGGGTCCATTGTCCAACTTTCGCATCCGTAGAGTAAGGTAGAGAAAACGTAGCATCTGACCATACGAGTTCTGAGCTCTAGACTAAGGTCTGATCTTGTAAAAAATGTTTTCATGCTCATTAGTGTTTTTCTCGCTTGTTCGATCCTCGATAAAATTTCCTTCTTCGGGTTACACTGGCTGTTGATATTAACTCCTAGATATTTCATTGATGTTACCTGTTCTATTGTTTGTCCCTTGACATGCAGACGTACATTTATTGGCGCCTTTGAAAATACCACTATTTTGGTTTTAGAGACGTTTAGATGTAAGCCGAACATTTCGCTATGATGTACTACGGAATCTATTATGCTTTGTAGCTCTTGTACGCTGTTTGCTATTAGGACGGTATCATCAGCGTACCGAATGTTGTTGATCGTAGTTCCGTTAAACTTGATTTCACCTTGGGCATCGTCTAGTGCTTCTTTAAATATGGACTCGGAATACAGATTAAACAGGAGCGGAGATAGCACGCAGCCCTGTCGGACTCCCCGTCTAATCCACATATCTCCGGATGTTGTTTGTTCTACTTCGACTGTTGCCGTTTGGTGCCAATAGAGTTCTGAGATAATGCGTAGGTCTTGTTCGTCGACGCCGGTTGTTCTCAGAATTTCAATCATCTTTTGATGGTTAACGCAGTCAAATGCCTTATTAATTTAATTAAAAAAATTAAAAAGGAACGCTACAAAACACAAACAATAAAAATAATATAAAAAAATTATAAACTAATTACAAATGTTACTATTACAAAATACGATAGTGTAGATTATGAAAATGATTTAATCCTGGTAAATGACTGTAACAGCTGTAATGATTCTATTATAAATATAGGAACTAAAATAACTGAAACAATAAATTCTATTAATTTAGATTTTATGTTGCCGGATTCTATGTTTTACTGAAAACTGTTGCTGTTGTTCCTCGATGGCCATTAAGTGTTCTAATCTCGTGGAATAAAGACCCCTGAAGATGCTTCGTGCAATCGTGGGCGAAACGTCGGATAATAATTCCAATTTGACACGGTCTAAACCCAATAGTGGAAGATTTCTACAGCGCGTTATACAAAAAGTACACCATTGACAATGACCTAACAAACATTCCAAATGTCTGCAATCAAGGCTCCGAAGATATACCAGATATTTCATCATCAGAAATTGAAGTGGCCTTACAAGAAATGAAAAACAATAGAGCCCCAGGAGAAGATGACATTGTTATTGAAAGTATTAAAGCAGGAGGGGAAAAATTAATAAATGCTCTCAAAGTCCTATTTAATAGATGTTTAGAGACCGGACAAATCCCAACTTCATGGAACAATGCCATAATGATAATCATGCATAAGAGAGGCGATCTCACCGACCTAAAAAAACTACCGTCCAATCAGTCTCCTCTTCCACATGTACAAACTATTTATAAAAATAATAACAAGACGATTGACTCCCAAATTAGATTTCTACCAACCTAGAGAACAAGCAGGTTTCAGATCCGGTTATGGTACAAACGACCACTTGCTAGTTATGAAAACGCTCATAGAAAAAACAGTGGAGTACAACAAACCACTGGTCTTAATATTTGTGGATTACGAGAAAGCGTTCGATTCAGCGGACCAAAACAAAATATTTGCTGCACTAGCTGATTGTAGAGTCGACCACCGATATGCAGCTTTAATTAAGAACATATATAATAGCGCAACAGCAAGTGTGAAAGTCCATTCCAAAATAACATCTACATTTAGAATGGAACGTGGCGTACGACAAGGTGATAACATCTCACCTAAACTATTTACAATGCTGCTGGAATACATGTTTAAAAAATAGGTTGGGGGAACATGGGAATCAATATAGATGGTGAACGATTGAACAACCTACGCTTTGCTGACGATATCGTGTTAATTTCTGACAACCTTGAAGAAGCCCAAGAGTTACTAAGGACACTAACTGCAGCGTCAGATGTGGTACAAAAACTCAATGTATGACAAACTTAGTTCCATGTAGCAACATATCCCTAAACGAATCTGAAATCGAGTATGTAACATCTTATAAATATTAAGGCCATGAACTGAGAATAAACCGAGATAACCAGACCTGCGAAATTCAAAGACGCATAACACTAGCATAGGCGGCGTTCGACAAGCTGAGAAAGGACGTATTTAAAAGCAATATACCGATTTGCTTGAAAAGAAAGATTTATGAACAGTGTGTGCTCCCTGTGCTCATGTACGGTGCAGAAACTTTAACACTCACCAAGAAAAGTTGTGAAAAAATTAGAGTGACGCAGCGAGCCATGGAGAGGTCGATGTTGGGAATAACACAGAGATAAAGTTCCAAATATAATTATTAGAACTAGAACAGGGATCAAGGATGCTATAGAAAGCATAACACATATGAAATGAAACTGGGCCGGACATGTGGCGAGAATGGAAGACGCTAGGTGGACTAAACGCATTATAGAGTGGCGTCCTAGGTTCCAGGCATTTAGAAGTAGGGGCAGACCTCCAACACGGTGGACGGATGATATCAAGAGAATCGCAACAAACTGGATTCAATCAGCACAAGATCGGGAACATTGGAAACGATTGAGAGAGGCCTATGTTCAGCAGTGGACGCTACAGGCTGCGTGATGATGATGATGATGATGATGAAACCCAAAAACCATGATTTTCTGATAAAAGAGGTATCAAGAACGACTCTAAAAATACATTACTAAAGAACATAAGAAATTCGAGAACGTTTTTTATAGATATCAATTCTACTGTTCAGTGTGTTTTGTAAGCTATAAATATGGCGGTATGAGGATGAATCGTTACTTACGTAAGATTCTGCATAAAAAGAGATACTCAGAAGCCATTCAAGTGTTTTAAGTTATGTATGTAGTTGATAATAAATTAGGTTGAAATCTAGATGTTTTTAATTTCAATTCAACAAAATTGTCCAATTATCGATAATTCGATTGACGTTTAACTTAAAAAATCAATTTCCATTAAACTGTCGTGTTAAATCAGTGTTCTTATTTAATTTGTTTACTAGGAAATCTAATGATTAAAAAATATAGTTATTAGTATTTTTACTTCCCGGATTTTACCAAACGAAGTTAACCGTTCTTAGAATTAAACAATTTAAATTTTAGCGGAAAATAATATTTTGAAAATATCACATTGATAAATTGTGTAATTATGAAATTACGCTATGTCAAAATTTCACTGTTATTTAGTGTAAAACTATTGCTTTTTTGTTTGTAGTGCATTATTTAATGTAATCTAAAAGCTTAAACACTCTATAGTATTTTTGGATTATGCTATTATATTAAAATTGAAGTGACAGCTGCCTTGCACAAACATGTTTTGTGTTAACTACGGTTTTAAGGTGCTGATATATAAACAGTTTTGTAGTGTATTTATAAGATTTAAGAAAACTCGCCGATTTTTCAATAAAAAATCACTCAATCACGTCTTTGTATTTTTCGACCATGTTTTTGGAATCATTTTTCACTCATACTTTGAAATTAATGGACATTTACGTTTTATTTCATCAGGAATTATTTCACAAGATATTTTTATATGTACAGATTTAGAAAAACTAGTCAAGTAGGTGGCGAATACACATTATATTAGGGTCCCGCAGCAATTATTGGTGTTAGTTTTTGTTACAATTTCGTTGCATTTCTATCTCATAAACTAAGAGTAACTAAATATAAACTAACTACCTATAACATATCTTGTCGTCGTGGCAATTATAAATGGGCGGGGTTTTAATCATTCACTTACTAAATAATGCAGAAACAGCACTTCCTGAAATTTTAAACAATCAAAATTTCAGTAAGAAATAAAGAAATCTTTCTGCCGTATTTAAATAGTTTGTTATACAGGGTGAGTGAACGATTGGATGAAGTAGGTTTGTGCTTTTTCGGTGAAATTAACAAAGAAACTATATTTATTGTTTGATACAGTTTATTTTTACGCAGATTTTAAAAATATTTAGGACTCTACAGGGTGAGCCAAAAAACTAGGACAGCATAAAGTTGTATTTTTTAAATAGAACACCCTATATACGAATCGTATTTTCGATTTAGCTTATAATTTTAAATCTTTTTTATTAAGGGTTTACTATAACAAAACTTTATAGTTTCTGAGATAATTAAGTTTAAAGAAAAAAAGTCACATTTTCAAGCATCAATTCAATCCTAAATAACGTTTTCAATTTTGTGACAAATATATTCAAATTTGGAATTTAGCAAGGCCAAGGACAAGTTAACATAATTTTTACCTAATATTTGCAATAAAAGCTATAGGGTGTTGAACACATCGGCTCAAATTTGAACAAGTTTAAATGAATAAATATCTTTTTTTTTTTAAATGGTACACCCTGTATATTTTCATGTTATTTAATAGAGTAATAAAAACCCTAAAAGTTTTGTTCAATATATTCTATACCTATTTATAATAGTTTTTGAGATATTTCAGTTTTTCTTATTTTCCATACTTTTTTACAGAAATAGTCTTCATTATCATAGTAGCCATGGCAAAAACAATGTAAAAGAACATTTTTCTGTGTGTCAAATTTATAACCGCAATCGCTTCTTTTGATTTTTATGTAGTGTAATTGGTTTTTTTTGCATTCATCTTATATTGTAAAATGAATTTTCCAAAGAATGAGTTAATAGATATGATTTATACAATAGGAGAGGCTCAAAAAAATTGCCTTCTTGCTCAAAGAATTTACAAAATGAAGTATCCTGATCGACGCCAGCCTAATACCCATACTTTTCAAAACTTAATGCAAAGATTGGTACTGTTGAATATCCAAAACGTAAAGTGGTCAACAAACCAGTAACTAATGAAGAAAAAGAACTACAAGTATTGTTAAATGTTCAGGAAAATCCTTATATTGGTAGCCGTCAGTTAGCAGCATTATGTGAAACATCACAATCCACCGCTAATCGTACTACCAAGAAATATAGGTATCATCCATATCACATGGAATTACACCAAGAATTGCATGGACAGGATTTTGAAAGTCGTGTAAACTTTTGTCGTACAATAAATGCGGAGATTCAATTAAATCCAAATTTATTATGCAAGGTAATGTTTAGTGATGAAGCTACTTTTAGAAGTAACGGTGCCGTAAATAGACGCAACATGCATTATTATGCCACAGAAAACCCATTTTGGATTAAAGAGGTGCAACATCAAAACCACTGGTCATTAAATGTTTGGTGTGGTATTCATCATAATCGAATTATTGGACCCCACTTTTTCAATGAACCACTAAATGGCCATAGTTACCTGAACTTTCTACAAGAAGAACTACCCCAACTGCTTCAAGGTCTCGATAGGGATGAGCTCGACAGTATGTGGTTCCAGCACGATGGTGCGCCTCCGCGTTACCATCGTGAAGTTCGTGCGTTTTTGGACCAACGATATCTGCAAAAATGGATTGGACGTGGGGGTTTCATTGAGTGGCCACCAAGGTCTTGCGACATCACCCCATTAGATTTCTTCCTATGGGGTTATATTAAAAATAAGGTGTATGTTAATCCACCAACAGTGGAAGATATGCGAAACAGGATTAGGGATACCTCTAGAACAATAACGCCACTAATTTTGTCCAGGGTCCGAGAAAATCTGCAAAAAAGACTAAATTTGTGCATTTCACAAGAAGGTCGTTTATTCTAACACTTATTAAAAAGAAATAATTAATCTCAGTATTTAATAGGTAATTTTTTTGTTTCAATTTAGTATAAAAGTAAATATGTATTTGCCTTGTCGTTATTGTTGTGTTAATTTTTTCACATTATGTTTAATTAAACTATTGCCGTTGTAATATAACGAATTATGTATTTCATCATATTTAACCACATTCTGTTTGTTTCTGTAGTTTCTTTTTATTATTTTACATGGCTACTATGATAATGAAGACTATTTCTGTAAAAAAGTATGGAAAATAAGAAAAACTGAAATATCTCAAAAACTATTATAAATAGGTATAGGATATATTGAACAAAACTTTTAGGGTTTTTATTAGTCTATTAAATAACATGAAAATATACAGGGTGTACCATTTAAAAAAAAGATATTTATTCATTAAAACTTGTTCAAATTGAGCCGATGTGTTCAACACCCTGTAGCTTTTATTGCAAATATTAGGTAAAAATTCTGTTAACTTGTCCTTGGCCTTGCTAAATTCCAAATTTGAATATATTTGTCACAAAATTGAAAACGTTATTTAGGATTGAATTGATGCTTGAAAATGTGACTTTTTTTTTTAAACTTAATTATCTCAGAAACTATAAAGTTTTGTTATAGTAAACCCTTAATAAAAAAAATTCAAAATTATAAGCTAAATCGAAAATATGATTCGTATATAGGATGTTCTATTTAAAAAACTACAACTTTATGCTGTCCTAGTTTTTTGGCTCACCCTGTAGAGTCCTAAATATTTTTAAAATCTGCGTAAAAATAAACTGTATCAAACGATAAATATAGTTTCTTTGTTAATTTCACCGAAAAAGCACAAACCTACTTCATCCAATCGTTGACTCACCCTGTATATGTAATTCTCCTTTCAGGCAGAGAATATGAAAAATATATGTACAAACAGTTTATTTTCTGCAAATATCGCTCTGGTCCTCTCTCCATACGCGTTTCGATCACCTCATGATCTCGTCAGTGGAGCTGTATCGGACCGAAAGCAACATTAGCAGGAAATAACTGATATATGAACCATAAATTTCAAGGTATGTCGGCAGAATATTACACCTGCCGTCTACCAATTTCGATGTCAGACTGAAAAATATCACCAGTCGAACGACATCTATGAATCAACGGAGTAAAGTGAAATTTTTAAACAATATAAATTTCAGTAAGAAATAAAGTAATCTTTCTGCCGTATTTAAATAGTTTGTTATATATGTAATTCTCCTTTTAGGCAGAGAATATGAAAAATATATGTACAAACCGTTTATTTCCTGCAAATATCGCTCTGGCCCTCTCTCCATACGCGTTTCGATCACCTCATGATCTCGTCAGTGGAGCTGTATCGAGATCATGAGGTGATCGAAACACGTATGGAGAGAGGACCAGAGCGATATTTGCAGGAAATAATCTGTTTGTATATAAATTTTTCATATTCTCTGCCTGAAAGGAGAATTACATATATAACAAACTATTTAAATACGGCAGAAAGATTTCTTTATTTCTTACTGAAATTTTGATTGTTTAAAAATTTCTCTTTACTCCGTTGATTCATAGATGTCGTTCGACTGGCGATATTTTTCAGTCTGACATCGAAGTTGGTAGACGGCAGGTGTAATATCCTGCCGACATACATTGAAATTTATGGTTCATATATCAGTTATTTCCTGCTAATGTTGCTCTCGGTCCGATACAGCTCCACTGACGAGATCATGAGGTGATCAGAACGCGTAAGGAGGGAGGACCAGAGCGATATTTGCAGGAAATAAACTGTTTGTACATATTCATATTCTCTGCTTGAAAGGAGAATTACATATATAACAAAGCACTTCCTGAAGTTACTCTTACCAACAGTTCACACACTACAGATAGACTCTTCAGATTATCCAAATAAATCTCAAGATATTTGTACTAAATTTAGAAATTTACTTTAATAAATTAAGCAATATTAGTAATAGGTACTTATTTAAAAATTTAAACAATACAACTACTTATCTGTTCGTAAGTACTAGTTCTCGGGATGCAGTCACCAATAGATGGTCTGGGGTAATGGAATACTTGAAAAAACCACCGCTCTTGGATAATTTACTATTTCTTAAGAACCATCGCAATTGTCTTCTATGTAGTCGGTAAGTGTGGCCAAAAGGAAACAAATACAGACTTTTGCCAACAAACGTATTTAATGTCGGAGATGTATGTAGTATCTATATTAAGGACGGCAAAGCTTCAAGAACAGAATAAGCCTTGCATAAAAACAAGAAACATAAAACTAGTTTAGTAGCTTGCATAAATTGAAGTATCTAGAACTTCAATAAGTTATTTGTATTCTTTAAATTCCGTATAAATTACTTAAATTCTTTAAAGTCTAGATAAAATTTGAAATTACTAATATGCTTTAAATGCTAGATAAACCTTGAAACTACTTTAATTCTTTAAACAAAGTTTGAAATTACTTATATTCCATAAATGCTGGAAAAAATTTTTTTATGGCGTGTACAAAATGGAAATAATTTAATTTATTAAACTCGGCGATCAAAACGAAAAATATAGAATATAGTTACCTGATTTTGGTGTAGATTACTCAAATCAAATAAAATAGCACCTTCAGAATAATGAAAATACAGAAGCTGCTTATAAATCATCTTTGAGAGAACGGGAACAGATGATAAAAAATTCATCCAAGAATTATCCAAGCTAAAAAAATGATATGATGCCTGAATGGGATACTGTGAAGCAGAAATATTAACGAAAAACGAAAATATATCATATATAACACAATGATAAAGAGCTGTTTAATTTACGGAGCTGGAACTTGGAGATTTACAGAGAGAAATAAAAAACGAGTAGAAGCTGTAGAAATGGATGTTTTAAGGAGGGAAGCAGGAATATCACGAACATAGAGAATAGGAAACGAGGAAACATTTCGACGGATGAGAATAGAATTATCTCTAAGCTTTTATTCTCAATTTTTTATAAAAACACCAAAAGCTAGATATTAAACCATCAAACATTTTCAAATGATTCAAGAATAGCATCCCAATACATGCTTCTTACCTGACTCTTTTCATTCTTCCCATTTAGCCAGTCATGATGATGATGTGGAGACAAGATCTGTCACTTCTCGAGACAAACACGGTATGTCAATCAACACGTATCATGTCTGAGATAGAGAATTTGTTTAATCGGTTGGGTTGGTCAATAGACGGGCTATCGAACTTGTTTTAAGTCTCGTTTTTTGTTTATTTTATTATGTTTGAAACCTACAATCGAAGCAACAAAGCAAATTAAGGTGATGTAATGATAATCAACGTGTCGGTATTATTTTAACATAATGATTTCCCTAGAGATTATTTGGAATTAAAATAGAAAATAGTAGGTTGACTGGTTTAGATCCTAATTAAAAACGTTTAGAGAAAAATGTATTATATATTTTTTTACATTTTCTGTAAAAATTTATTTTAATAATCTAAATCTAGCACTTTAAGGTTTTTTAGAATGGGAAATCTGATTACAATTTTAATGTACGGAAGAGTCGTCCGGTATCGGACACCTAATCTTTTTTTTCAAAAACAAAATTTTATTTACTTGAAATGGATTAAGAAAGTCATAAAACAATACTTCATATGTGATATCGGATACACGTACAAATTTTGAAATAATGATTTTTTATTGTAAAAATCACACATAAATAATAAAATAACGAATTTTCATTATTACAAAAGAAAAACAGTGTTTAAAAAATTTTTTATTATCTCTTTGTATATTAGTTGGTTGCATCTATCAGCCTGCAAACTTAGGTATACTTGTACACTTATAACAGTTGTAAAATAGAAGGTTCCCTCCTAAATTGGTACATTTCTCGTCGGCTTAGCTTTGATATCCAGAACACTACATCTTGTCTTCTTCAAAACTCTCTACACAAATAATGCATTTAATAGATTAGCCATTATTTGCTTGATTGCTGCAGCTGGGCTGATCAAATATAAAATTTTTTCACATTTTCTCTTCCATCAAACTTTCCTATTAACATTTCTTGATGAATTCACATTTTTTGACTTTTGTTCTAATTCCTTAATTTTCTACTTTCCTCTATTTAGATTTTCTCTTTTTTATTCACCTCCTTTTCTGTAATTTGATTCTTCTAAGGAGTGGATGCTAAGATTTCAGTTTTTTCACCAGGGCTTCTACGTGATTTAAACTTTACATTGGATGTGCTGGGCAATGGTGAAATTTCTAGCAACTTATTTTCACCAATAGATGCATGTTCTTGAGGAATGGACATTTCTTTTGTTGCAAGATATGACAACGAAGTCAGTTCATCAACACTTTCATTTTGCCCCTCACTGTTGCGATCTTGGTTTGTAGATGGCCCAGGAGATGTTTCTTTGTCACCATTTATAGACTGTTGAGTTGTAGTTGCATCACCGCCTATGTCTTCTTCTTTATTGATGAGTGAGGCAGAAAATTTAGATCTCTAAAAACATTTCGATCGAAAGGATGAATTCCTGTGCACTTAAAACCTGATTGTGCGAACTTCATCCCGCAGATTGTTGATAATGCCACGCTATAAAGGAAAAACAGTAGAATATGTAATATATAATTGAATATTTGTATGATTTTCTCTATAATTTTTTGTAAAAATTTTATTACTAAACAAATTAATAATTAATATGACTAAACAAATTGTTACTATCATATAAATTAATAAAACAACATCAATATTATAAATATTACTTGTGATACATAAGTTTCCTTGAAGCGCCAATGAATAATGCGCCTGAATTATGGCAACCCGCCGATAGCGGCCTGCACCAGCTATTTTTGATTAGATTCGGCTCAATTTTCGAAGATTCACAGATCGTATGAAAGTGTATTTCTTGGATCCAAAAAATTCACAGGTAAAGTACAAGTATTAAAACCCATCTTCTGCAAATTTGAATCTTTGATATTCATTTGCCACGCTATTATGAATTTTTGAAAAAGTAATTGTAATTTTTTTCGCGCAAAAATTGGTTTTTGCAAAATTTCTCAGCCCAGGATTGAAATTTTTTTGATAGATCTTCAAAATATAAAACAATACAAACAATTTCCATTAAAATTGAGCTTTCTATCTTAATTAAGAAATCGGAAAATTGAGGTCGAAATTTGAATTTTGACATCGAATTTCTCGGAAAATAAAAACTCACAGATTCCGGGTTTGACATACTTTTTTAGAATGATAATACCTATATTTATGTTAAATTTTAAATCGGTAATTTGTTAATAAATGTTTTTTTTTTTAAACAAAAACCGTAAATTTTGTCGAAAAAAAAATATATCTCGTTAACTAATGGCGCCACCTATAGCTTTTATCATACGAATCATAGGTTTTTTAATTCTCTACAACTTTTGTTTGAAACATTTTTCGATACCACTTTTGCTTTTCAACATAAACTCAAAAAACCGAAAATCGTGACCATTTTTGGTCCGCCATTTTTTTTGCACAGGTCTTTCAGAGTTACCATCGAGATATGTTTTATAGGATGCCGAAATGAACGAAAATCTATTTTCCATGGAGTATAATGTGAAGTGTTATTATTACTAAATATATGTAGTTACTTTTTAATTGCTTTAAATCATTATTTTATTCAGCTTTTGACCGAAACTGATCCATCCGGTACCATATTCTCGCATTTTTCGTCCATCGTGTCCCCTAAACATTCAAACAATACGACCTCTCAGTCGCTCAGTGGCAACCGGGACAATTTATGCCCTATTGTCTTTCATTTGAGCGCATATTTCTCCTGTAAGGTATTCTTCTCAGTGGCATAAGGTATTCGCCTTTCAGCCTTCTGTGTACCGTATCTCACGAGACCCCGTATTTATACGGACGTTCTTTTGCTATCTAACGTCTTATCAGCAATGTCCTGTCAGTGGCCTTTGTTGAAGTATAGTGTTGTACATCTGGGACAATTAGTTCGAAGAATCAGAGAAAATAGCATTAAAAAATTTAATTTTTTCATTATTCAAATTATAACAATAATTTTACGTTTGTTTGAAGGTTGTAGACAATGTTGAAGATTGATTAAAATGAGGTTGTCGGACTTGCATTGTCTTTATTTTTATTTATTTTTACGACGTTTCGATTAGGTAGTATCTCTAATCGTTATCAAGTATAAACTGAATGTTTTGTCTTAAGGCTAAGAGCTTATATAGGGATTGTATTCGTTGAAGTGCAAAGTTTCGCTTCACTGTACACACCCCAGTGATTTGATGTTACAAAGTAGTGGTTGCCAAAGATTAGGTAACACTCGGTTTACTGAAGATTCCATTATTTTTTTTAATGTAAGCTGTTTATACAAATTTTCTTTTTTTCATATTGGGTTCCATGTATATTGCCGCAGCCTCAGACCATTTTATATGGTGTTGTTTATCCCAGGGGTGTTCTGCAGTACCTGATTTCGACGTTTCCTCTTTTTGTGTATGAGTTTTATGTTCCTTAATTTTAATTTCTAGTGGTTGTTTGGTTTCTTCAATATACATTTCGCCACACTCATATGGAACTTTGTAAGCACATTCTTTCTTATCGGTAGTTTTTCGTTTGGTTTTTGTTAAATTAGCTCTAAGTGTATTTCCTGATACAGGGTGTCTCAAAAGAAAGTACACATTTGTTTTGCTTATTGCGTGAACGCAACTATTCCGAGCGGCGCGGGGGGTATGTCAATCGGTAGCCTGGCTCTTGGGAAGTTAATCGCTATGAACGTTTCTCGGGAGCGGATCGTGCTTTGTGCGTACGTGAGTTTTACAAAAACGGTAATTCGGCGACTGTAGCGCGTAGAAAATTCTGCAATTTTCGACATATTCGTCACTTAAATGATGCGCCAAGCGCTCTGCTTATTGGAAAATGGGTCCAGAAGTTTGAACACTAGATAAACCAAAATCCGGGCGTCTGAGGTCTTCGAGAACGGTCGAAAACGTAGAGAGTGTCACTCAGTCTGTTCGTGACGACCGAAACGTTTCGATTCGTAAGCGTGCTGTTGCTTTAAATGTGCATAGGCCATCATTATTCCACATTTTACACAAAGATTTAAAGCTGAACCCCTAATTCAGTTGGTGCAAGAATTGAAGCCTCAGGATGCTGGTCAGACGCTTGACTTCGTAAACCAGATGACTGAACGCTTTTCAACGTTTACCAACATCTTCTTTTCGGATGAAGCCCATTTTCATCTTAATGATCATGTAAACAAGCAAAATTGCCGCTATTGGAGTGCAAACAATCCAAAACACAAATATCAGAAACCTCTACATTCGCCGAAAGTGACTGTATGGGCTGCGATGTCGGCGCGAGGAATTATCGGCCCGTACTTTTTTGAACATGAAAGGGAACGCACAGTAACACTGACTTCAGAGCGGTATGTGGAGATGTTAGACGACTTCTTCGTGCCTGAACTGCAAAATTTTTCTGGCTATAATCAAAGAACATAGTTCCAGCAAGACGGAGCAACTTCACACACGTCCAACATGTCTCTGCCACGAGTGCGTGAAATTTTTCCTGGCAAATTGATCTCAAAGAAAGGTGACATAAGTTGGCCTCCACGCAGTCCTGATTTATCACCTATGGAGTTTTTCCTATGGGGTTATGTCAAATCAAAAGTTTACGCCAACAAACCGACTTCCCTGGCACAATTAAAAGAAAATATCCGCAACGAAATGGCAGACATCACGGAGAATACCTGCCGAGCCGTCATGGGCAATTTTAGTGCTCGATTAAATGAATGCCGTGAGCGCAACGGATTACATTTGGACGATATCATTTTTAAAAAATAAATCCCCAAACAATGTATTTTAATATGTAATAAACATTTTTTCAAAAAAGTCCTGACTTTTTTTTAAATCGATTTTTTAAATGTGAACTTTCTTTTGAGACACCCTGTATAAGGGCTGTTTTTATATTATAACTACTGGTAATTCGTCTTATTTTCTCCGAAGTTTCCTTAATGTACGGAATTGTGAAGAAGGAATATGTTTCTTGCTGTCGAGTGTTCGTTGTTCTAAAGTTGCTTCCTTTTTTTCCAATGAATCAGCATTATTGCATATAGATATAGAGCGATTATAGAGGTTGCGTATAATTCCCCGTTTTGTTACAACAGAATGATTAGAACTATGATTAAGGTATTGTCCAGTATATGTTGGCTTTCTGTATACTGAAGTTTTAATAGTCTCATTTGAACGGTTCATCATGTTATCTAGAAAGGGTAATTGATCATTTACCCCTTTTTCCATGATAAAATTAATTATAGGTCGAATGGTATTCTGATGTTTCAAGTGAAGAGCAAGTTCTACGCTCAGACGATGGGCTTCCGATGGGTTCTTTACTCTCTCCAGTCGTCGCCAATATATATATATATATATATATATATATATATATATATATATATATATATATATTATTTATAATATTGATTCATTGATAACAAAATTTTTACAAAAGATTGTAGAGAAAATCATACAAATATTCAATTATAGCTTACATATTCTACTGTTTTTCCTTTATAGCGTGGCATTTTCAACAATCAGGCTTTAAGTGCACAGGAATTCGTCCTTTCGGTCGAAATGTTTTTATAGATCTAGACTTTTCTGCCTCACTCATCAATGAAGAAGAAGACATAGGCGGTGATGCAACTACAGCTCAACCGTGTATAAATCGTGACAAAGAAACATCTCCTGGGCCATCTACAAACCAAGATCGCAACAGTGAGGGGCAAAATGAAAGTGTTGATGAACTGACTTCGTTGTCATATCTTGCAACAAAAGAAATGTTCATTCCTCAAGAATATGCATCTATTGGTGAAAATAAGTTGCTAGAAATTTCACCACTGCCCAGCACATCCAATGTAAAGTTTGAATCACGTGGAAGCCAAGGTGAAAAAACTGAAATCTTAACATCCACTCCTTATAAAAATCAAATTACAGAAAAGAAGGTGAATAAAAAAAGAAAATTTGAATAGAGGAAAGTAGAAAATTAAAGAATTAGAACAAAAGTCAAAAAATATGAATTCATCAAGAAATGATAAAGGAAAGTTTGATGGAAGAGAAAATGTGAAAAATTTTTTATATTTAATCAGCCCAGCTGCAGCAATCAAGCAAATAATGGCTAATCTATTAAATGCATTATTTGTAGAGAGTTTTGAAGAAGACAAGATCCAGTGTTCTGGATATCAAAGCTAGGCCCACGAGAAATGTGGCAATTTAGAAGGGAACCATCGATTTTACAACTGTTATATGTGTACAGGTATACCCCAGTTTGCAGGCTGATAGATGCAACCAACTAATATACAAAGAGATAATACAAATTTTTTTAAACACTGTTTTTTCTACGCTCAGGACAACGGGCTTCTTCTTCTTTACTCTCTCCAGTCGTCGCCAATATATATATATATATATATATATATATATATATATATATATATATATATATATATATATATATATATATATATATATGGAATGGTTCGAAACTCATGCTATAGAAACGGCAGCAGTAAAACCGAAAGTCTGGTGGAGATATGTCGATAATACCTTCATCGTATGGATGGGCAATGATCAAGAACTTAATGATTTCTTGAAACATCTAAATATCATTCGATCTACAATTAAGTTTATCATAGAAAAAAAGGTAAATGAGCATATATATAGCTCTTCCTAGATGTCATGGTGAACCGTTCAAATGAAACTATTAAAACTTCAGTATACAGAAATCCAACACATACTGGACAATATCTTAATCATAGTTCTAATCATTCTGTTGTAACAAAACGGGGAATTATACGCAACCTCTATAATCGCGCTATATCTATATACAATAATACCGATTCATTGGAAAAAGAAGTAGCAAATATTAAATCTGATTTTCAACACAATGGTTATCCTTTAAAATTAATTGACGATGTTATAAATAACTTTAGAACAACGACCTCTCAACAGCAAGAAACACAGTCCTTCTTCACAATTCCGTACATTAAGGGAACTTCGGAGAAAATAAGACAAATTGCCAGTAGTCATAATATAAAAACAGCCTTTAAATCAGGAAATACAGCTAAAGGTAATTTAACAAAAACAAATCCAAAAACTACGGATAAGAAAGAATGTGTTTACAAAGTTCCATGTGAATGTGGCGAAATATATATTGGATAAACCAAATGACAACTAGAAGTTAGAATTAAAGAACAAAAAAACTCATACACAAAAAGGGAAACGTTGAGATCAAGTATTACAGAATATGCTAAACAACACCATATAAAATGGACTTGAGACTGCGGCAATATATTATATATGGAACCCAATATGAAAAAAAGAAAATTTGTAGAAGCAGCTTACATTAAAAACAATAATGGAATCTTCAGTAAACCGAGTGTTGAGATACCTAATCTTTAGCAACCACTACTTTGTAACATCAAATCACTGAGGTGTGTACAGTAAAGCGAAAATTTGCGGTTCAATGGACACAGTCCCGATATAAGCTCGCAGTTTTAAAAAAAAAACATTCCGTTTATACTTGATAATGATTAGAGATACAACCTAATCTAAATGTCGTAAAAATAAATAAAAATAAAGATAATGCAAGTCCGACAAACTCATTTTAGTCAATAATTTTAAAAAGTATAAATCCTAAAATAAAAACTAGCATAGTCCTCCCACAAAATAAAGACAAAAAACTTGATAACAACGTAAAGATAACCCAAATAAAGGTATAAACGAAAGCGTGATGTTGATGGGCTCTAACGAGTGAGGGTTGACAAGTAATAAGAAGACTATCAGACAATGAGCGGGCGAGAGGTGCGTGGGGAAAAGAAGGGAAGACGGTTGAGTGACAGAGCTCATTGTGGTCTGTTTTGAGTGACTGACGGCTGAATCGTTTTGCCAAGACATCTCTGCTGTGTTGCCGGATCGAATCATCTGCAGATTTTTATATTGTTTTGTAGTAATGATTAAATTAGGAGTAGATATCACTTAAAATGATCGCTTATTTTATAAATCCACCACGAAGTGGCATTAATATACAATAGAGGTTCCCAATCTTTTTCTTCTTGCGAAATAGCAAAATTGGGCTATTAGAATTGATTTTCCATATTGAATAAACAGTTCATAATGAAAAATTAAAACATAATCGTAAAACATTTACAAATAAACATTATTAACACCAAAGATTATATTACAAAAAAAAATTAAAATGAGTAAAATAATTTTGAAAAATGCCCTCAATGGGATATTTGTGCTTGTTTGGTGGAACAAAGAATTCAAAATTTCGTTCGATGTCTGAAAGTTTGAGTTATTTTTCGCTGTTGTCCTTCATGATGTACACTGTAGTATGCATTCGTCATACCTAGGTTAGCACAAAATAAACAAAAAATTCTGACTCGTGTTATCGTTTGATGATCCACTTCATCTTCATTGTATTTATTTATGCTGGTCAGCATACATCTTTTTATTACTGTGGTTAATATATTTCCAGATTTGATGGGTAAAAATACCCAAAGTGATTAAAAAAAAAATTCCATCGACCTCTGAATAAAAATGTGGGGGAACGACTGTAAAATCTGAAGCAGTTAAAACAATAATATACTTCGGCAATAAAATCACTTACAAACACTCCGTATATTTAGATATAAAAGTGTCATTAAACTGAATATAAAATAAGTCTATAAAATATTTAATTTTAACAATTATGCCTATGAATTTTACATTTAATTATGAAACAAATTTGTTTATTCTTTAGCGACTGTACATTTATTTTTTATATTAGGGTTAAAAATAATTCACTTTTAACGTTAGTAAAATAAAATGAAACTTTTTACACTGGAATGACATATTAAAAAGCCTACTTTTAATTGTGTTTGTAGAAAAAAAAACACTTTTTTCCGGTCTTATGTGAAGTTAACGTTTTTTTTTCTTTCGAATAGTGTTTTTCCACAATTTTATTTTTAATCCCACAATGATCAAAATAATCTTAAATTTAATGCAAATTTAACGTCCATTCTACATTAAATTTAATGATTTTGTACTTTAAATCGCCAGTAATTTACATTTACTTTGAATTTAAAGCAACTTCATTGAAATGTCAATTCGTTATACATTAAATTTGATTAAATGGTATCTAAAATTTCAATAAAATAACTAAAAAGTTATTTCAACTTTTGTACATTAAAATTAATTCACATACACCTTAATACCAAGGGAATTTATATTATTATTCAATATACATTGCATGAGATTCCGGGAGATGGCGCAACTTGTATTGAATTTTTTATTTAGTATGATACAAGTTGCTTAAAGGACTCAATTTTCTTATGGTGAGGTATACATATCTGCTCCGTATTGACGGGAACTAATATGTTCGAAACTGATCTAGTTGGCGGACCAGGGGCGGATCCAGCCTCTCTCTTTGGGACTGAGGGGAGGGGGCGGCGCTGATATCACAAAAGTACAGTATGGCAAGAAAATAACGACTGGAATTGTTGGTACTCCCAAGTCACATTCGATCACAGGCAGACGAAAAACCTTGCTGGAAGAAGAGATGTAAACTGCAATAAACGGAGTTGTACATACATCTTATTATGAGGAGCAGATCCTAACCGTCGACAAAATTCTAACTAAAATCAATGAAGATCGGGATTTACCTGAAATTAAAAGAACAGAGCTCTGGAAATTGCTCAGAGAACTTAATTTTTGCTGGGAAAAACCAGATAGAAAATCTGTTCTTATAGATCGTCCGAAAATGTCCGTTGGCGAAGGAAATATCTTTCTCAACTAAAAGGTAGAGTTGCTAGAAATAACATAACTTACAAAATTAGTAATTTAACTGAACTTTTGAAAGATTTTTTGGAATAAGGTTACTGCAGAAAATTGGGAAAAATCCATATAATAAAAGAATAAAAGAAAATGTGGAAACTCGATCTCATGATCCGTGAGATAGAGGAACCAATTATAATTAATTTAAGCAAAGATAACTTCACTGACTTTGATTACGAATTAGATACGTAATGTGTACCAGCGTAAACACAATTTATTATTTAAATTTTCTATAAGATATAAAAATTAATTACATTTGAATCTCTTTTTAGTGTTTAATTGTAATTCTGCAGATGGTTTTAGAAATAAATAAACTGAAACGTCAAATGTTTTTAATTAATAATAAATGACCGATAGCCCCAAAAAATTTTTTACATTATATGGACGAATTTATTTTTTTATATATGTTTAACTTCTTGTATTTTTGACAATGGGTATTTTATAAGTATTTAAATTATTATGATTATAAAATTTCTAACCCATTCCTATGAAAAATATATATGCCTAACAGATTTTGCCAAAGACGCCGGACTAAAGAACACAGGTATTTTGCGAAGAAAAAAAAGGGTAAAAAATGATTTATTACTCTCTCTAGTTCTTGAATAAACTATAGTATAAGAGGGCGATCGCCCCCACCGCCCCCCTTCCCTTGGATCTGCGCCTGTGGCGGACACTACCTATGGGAAAAATGTCCACCTTTTTTTGCTAGTTTTAGAATTTCTTGCTCATATTAATATAGGTGCATTAAATATGTGATAACATATCTCACCTTAAAAAGTAATGATCAAATTTTAAATTTAAAGTATGATTACATTAAATTTAATAGAGTAAATTAATTTAGATTAATGTAAAAATTATTTAATTTAATGCATTACGTTAAATTCATTTAATAAACCTTTATGAAATTTGCTTCCATCACATTAACCTTAAATTTATTGCATTTCCTTTTTACAGTGCACTAGTATTACTTTTTTTTTATAACACAAGTGATGAAAACTTAAAATTAATATTTGATATAAACACATAGATTTGGCAACCGAGTATCTCCCGCAAAACTACATTGCGATGTTCTCGTCACCGTGATGAGCGAGCGGACAGGTGAAAAGATGAGTGTTTTCCAGTCGAGGGAAAAATTAGCGTCTGTTTCTTTGTTTTTTGCTTTATTATGCTGTCACTCGACAGAAAATAATAAAAACGACGGTCATGCAATACCAGGAAACATTATCTTGTGTGTTTTGTTGCTTGCAAAATTTTTTTTCGTTACTTCGTATGATTATTACAACGTCTATCATTCACTGTCTTTGTTAATGATAATAAACATTGTTGAAGTAATACGCAAGTGGAAAAGGAGAAATAAAGGTTACTTTAAAACACTGCCAAATTGGATCCGTTATATTTAGAAGATTAGATAAATTTTAATTTCAGCATTGTCAATAAAACTGCATCACATAATTGAGGCCCATAGAACCAGTCTGCAAAACACTTTTCTTACCTTTTTCCTAGGGATCTATTCTTACTACATTTTAAATGATATTCTCAGGTCGTGCCATCTTTTGTTTTAGAGACCAAAACTGCCCACCAAGAAAATGCGATGTTCAAATTTCTTCTTCTGGGTTCTTTCAGAAGTAAGAGTTATCGTAGGAAATTCAAAAACTCAAAAAAATTCAACACCAAATTCCTGAAAAATTGTATTACGAAATTTGATCGACGGAGTACATTTGACTGACATTCTATTTCATGTTTAATGTAAATAATTACTCCCTATACATCAATAAATATTTCTAATAAATTCATTAAAATAATGTGTGTTTTAATTTATCAAGAATTCAAATTCTTGTTGAAAGATTCACAGCTAATAAATGTTTGAAGATATTTCCCAAAATAATTAACTGAAAAATTGAAACATTTAAAACAAATATATCTTAATCAAATAATTGTAAACTATTTATAGAACCTAATTTAGATTATAAGAACACATAGAAAAATAAACTCCATATTTAGGATTTAGATCATATTTAAAAGGAGATCACTCATTCGTATGATATTCTATATATTATTCTTTCTATTGCCATAAGAAACGTTTATTTCTCATTGGTCAGATTTGTAATACTCATTAAAAAGGTTTAAAAAAAATCAAATAATGCAAATATTGAACCAGTGGCATTTTCTTGCCTAAAGCATTTTATTTTTGATTCAAGAATAGAATCTTCTTTTAAATTACACGGTTTGTCCCAAAAGTATCGAGCCTATCTTCATATCTGCGCATTGGTGTTATTATTTATCATCCGATGAGTGACATCCTTCAAAGTAGTCCCCATTTAATTGAATAACACGTTCCCAGTGGTGTTTCCACTTCCTGAAGCAGTCCTGGAAGTCAGTTTTCGGAACTACCTTTAGTGCATTCGTCGCATTAGTTTTAACCGTCTCTTGTGGTGTCCTTTGAGCGGCATTTTTAAGACGCAGGGAGCTACGTCGGAACTGTACGGAAGCTGACGAAGCAGTACGACTTGGTGCTTTGTTAAATATTGCTGCACAAGGTTCGATCAATGCGCTGGCGCATTGTCGTGGTAAAGCAGCCAATCACCGCTTGTCCAAAGCTGTGGCCGTTTTCTTCTGACTGCGTCACGCAATCTTTTCATACTTCAACGTAGTATTCTTTAGTGATCGTGTGACTTCTCGGAGCATATTCGTGGTGCACAACACCTTTATAATCAAAGAAAACAGTCAACATTGTCTTCACTTTGCTCCGAATTTAACGTGCTTTTTTTGGTCTTGGCGATTCAGAGTGCTTCCACTGTGAAGACTGTCGCTTTGTTTCTCATCATATTAATTGTTTCCGAGCAAGCTTTTCCAAAATTAAAGCAAAACTTAATGCAAATTCGTTGATCTAATTTATCCGTCATTTTTTACAATAACAAAATGCGACGAACGACAAAAAGACACTGTAAGCGAACGCACACCGTTCACGAACTAACACGTCCAGTCGGTAACTGCGCACACCAACGAGTTCGTGAAAACTTACTGGTGATGCCCATGCCCCACGGAGGTCGCTCGGAAATTTTGTCGCGGAGATACGAATGCAGGCTCGATACTTTTGGGACAAATCTCGTATTGCAAAGATTCGTCACTTCTTCAATATAATGTTTATTTTATATATTGATTTAAGTTTATGCATTTGAATTAAATAAAGCATAGAAATTGAAATATTCTGTCTATCCCTTTATATATTTGTAAAGTTTCCTGCAAGCTAAAAATTTATTATTTGAAAATTTCAAACATGCTCCTTTGCAATTTATTTTAGGCAACCAGTTTTACATTTTGTTGAATTTCTTGGATACTCGATGTAACATTTTTCAGAAGACATTAATTTTAATTTGTTTTGCTGCCTTTAAGTGTTGATATATTTATATTATTTTCAAATTTATTTTTTGCTACTTTTGGAGAAAAAAAATTAATAGGAGTTTATACTTAACTACGAGGTAATACCATAAGTACTCGATCTAATGTATAGATGGCGGTTATTGGTGGAAAAAAATTCTATGATCGAAAGTAGCAACATTATAAAGCTAAAATTTGACATTTGAATATTCAACATTCTTTAATTCTTAACAGCCATCAGTAGTGAATGCTCGCAGTGAATTTATAAACATGAAAAAAATTGGACATCGTTGTGTAATACAGTATTTTCAAAAATTTAAATTTCAATAAGAAATAAAGAAAAACTGCTGTTTTTAAATAATTGCTTATATGTATTTTCCTTTCTAGGAGATAAAGGAAAGAATATATACACACAGTTTATTTCCTGCAAATGCAACTCTGGTCCTTTCTCCATACGCGTTTCGACCACCTCGTGGTTTCATCAGTGGATCTGTATCGCGCAGATTTAGCCCCTTGGATTATTTTGTCTTTCCAAAATTGAAAAAGTGTCTCAGTGGTAAAAAATTTACAAACAATGATGAATTGTTTGAGGGCTATTTGAAGACTTCGTCGGTTCTTACTAGAAACAGAATATTGAAGCTATTTAACGTCATTGGAAAAGGTATAACGAGCTAAAAGGAGATTATTTTGGGAAATAAAGATATTTTTTTCCAAACTTTTGTATTTTCTTTGTTAGGTCGGGTATTCCTGGGACTACCCTCGTATTTTAATAATATGCTTTAGATTTAAATACATCTACAAAACTATCGAGTATTTATGAATTTGCATAATTTCTTAAAATAAAAATCATTTATACTATTGGTACTAAGAAGAACATTTTATTATACAAATTTGAGATAAACAATATTATGTTGGAAAAACATGGGGTTTCGCTAAATTTTAGGTTATTTTACAACACGAAATAATGCTTCTTCATAAAATTGATCTTAGCATCTCTAAGTACTTCTCTTTCTATTCACAGTCCACTTTGAATCGCTTGGATATGTCTTTTCCTCTTTAACAAATCATCTCATGAATTTGGGTCGTTTTGCGTAGTCGTCGTTATGATAAACATAAGAAGAATTTCGCTTCTGAGAAGCTACACTCACCAACAAGCACTGCCTACCCATCTTACATGCCTAAGACCCCAACCTACTCATCTGCGCTGTAAGACCACCGGTCAAATCTATTTGCATGCCCCTACATGTCTATAGGTCCTATCTTTCTATGTCTCTATCATAACGATGACTACACTAAATGACTCAATTTCATGACACGATTTCTTGGAGACGACAAAAGATATTTGAACGATTCAAAGTGAATTGCAAAGGGGAAAAGCAGTACTTACAGATGCTATGATTAATTTTATAGAGAAACATTACCTCGTGTTGTAAAATAATCTTTATAATTTATCAAAAACCCGTTTTTTTTTCACTTTTATGTTAATATATCTTAAAAACCTCACCTGATGGGCACGGATTCAAATTCAGTGTCATAAATTTCGTCGGAAGTTGGTATTTTTTTCAAAAAATTTGTTAAATTTTGCAGGGCTATTTAATTTTATCTTTGATAATAGAAATAGAAAACCCATATTTATATGCTCGTCACCATTTCCTATAATTTCACTTACGTCTCAATTTACTGCACTTATACAAACCCTCTTAATCCATTCCACGTACATAACAAATATAATTAGATAAGAATTAGATTTATTATTTCCTTCACCAATGACTCTGTATAATGGTGTATAGGTTTGTTTTTTTTTTTGCAATGTATTATAAAATAAATTAGCACCTGATAATTAATCTTAAGATAATGCAGTTTTAATTAATTATTATTTGTCGTGTCTACAATATGTAATTTTTCCCTCGGTTTTTCTTATTAGTATATTGAGTGCGCTGCTCAACCTAATATTATAGATAACTTTATAATTCTTGCAAGAAATTTTATTCGATTTTTTGAATTCTTTTAGGATTTTATGGATAGTTAAATTTGAGAGTAATGTTTCCAGACTTTTCACATTATCTGCTTGTGTAGACCTTCAATTTATTACGGGGAAAATTGATAATAAAGAAAATGTTGAATCCTTATATATATAACATTAGTTTATAAGGTTCTACGCCGTCTTCTGATTTCCAGTCTCCACTGATCTCGGTTTGTCCAAAGGTTTTCATCCATTCTTCTTGTTCTTATATCTTTACCCATTCCTTCTCGCCAACTTAGTTTGGGTTTACCTCTCTTTCTTCTTCCCCGTGGTGCCCAATTTAAAACTTTTTTTGGAAGTCTAGTATCGTCCATTCGTTGAACATGTCCGTACTATCTAAGTTGGTTGATTTTAATATCTTCTGTTCTTGTACTTAACGCCCATAATTTCTTGAATTCTTCCATTTCTGACTCTATCCATTTTGGATTTTCCAGCCGCTCTTCTCCACTAATCCATTTCTGTAGCTTCCAGTGTTCTTAGAGTTCTTTCTTTCAATGGCCATACTTCACTTCTATAGGTGACAATGCTTTTAACAATACTCTTAAAAATTTTGTGTTTGTTTTCTTTGGATATTGTTTTATCCCACAATATGCTGTTCAACTGTCTAATAGCTTGTCGTCCCTGGTTGTTTCTATGCTTGATTTCTTCGTCAAATTTGCCGTCATTGGTTATATGCATTCCGAGATACTTGTATTTCTCACAGTGATTTATTTCCTCCTGCTGTTGTTCCAGAATCAAGTTTTGTTGCTGTCCCCCAATACACATGTATTCCGTTTTTTTTTGATGTTAACTTCTAACCCCCACTTTTGATATTCTTCTATTTGCTTACGAGCCATGTATTCTAGATCTTCGTAGTCTTGTGCCAGAACTATTTGGTCATCATCCGAGGTTTTCAAAATGGAAGACATTTGTAATCGAAACGTTTACATTTTTTTTTGGTTTTTGATCAAAATTCACATTTTTCCGCAATTTTTTAAAGTCAATTTTCAAAAAAACACATTCAGGTACTGTGTCGTGTTTACATATTTTACTAGAAGTGCGGAATTTTAAGATAGAAACTGAAAAATGCGACTTATATGTATAAAAGTGATTTTTTTAAGGAAAATTACATACAACCGCCAAAAAAAAATGGATTCATGTTCTGCAACGTAAAAATGGGCAAAAATCAGCAAAAAATTACATATTTCCAGTATTCTAAATAATTACTTTATAATGGAACTACTTATATTTCTTCTTTTTGTAAATGAATTGCCTTTAGGCAAAGTATTTTTGTATGCCGATGACACCACAATTTATTTCATTTTTTCCAATCTTGATGTCATTAACTTGAAATAGAGGACTGCTGTAGTTTTGAAACAATTTTCTACTTCGTGTAGAGCTAATAGATTTATGATTGAGCTCAAAAGCGCAAAATAACATGCAATTTAACGTTTAATTTTCATCCTCACACTTTTCAGTTGACTGATTTGATAATTTTTTTGAGTTATCACTATTGATAGTCACTTGTATAAAATGTATTTTCGAAAATTAGTAAAAGCACTCTCTTAAATTCACTAAAAACAGCGTAGGACGAGATATTCTTCTAAATGTGTGTTATGAATCTTAAATATTCGCTGAATCGTTTATCGTTCAACATCAAGGGAGTAAACAATATATCCTTAAATGATACTGATTGATAAGTCCCAATCTTCAGCAAGACATCTTTAATCTGTTTCTGCCTTTTCGTACGTACGCGGTTGTCTTCACTGCTTATATAAAACATATGTTTAGACAGATTATTCTGTTTAAATGTCACACAGCTTTTCAGCATATTGTTTGGAGATTTTCAAAATTTGAACCCATACAGCATTATAAATTTAACACGGTCACATATGGTGTTTTTCTTCTCCTTTTCAAGCTATTAGAACGATTGTTCAATTGGCTCATGGTTATCAAAGTCATTTTCCTCGAGCTGCTAAAGTTTTGGGAAACGACATCTATGTAGCGGCAGATAATGTCGAATAGGCATTTATACTGCAAAAGGAATTGATTGAACTTTTTGCACTAGGAGGTTTTGAACTCAGAAAGTGGAAGAGTAATCACCCTCTTATCCTCTCTTCCCTAAATGATTCTTTTTTCCACCCAATTCTCTTGATCAACAGAAATCATATCAACCATCTCAGCTTGTGAAAAATTAATTATTTAAAATTTAAACTTTTTTTTTTATAAGACAGGTTAAAACAATAATGTGTATTAGTGACAAATAAATGATAAATATTATTTTGATATTTACTTCTTTCGAAATAATCCACGGTTTATATTTAAACTCGTTTTGTAAAATGTATTCTGAACACTGAATAAAAGGCCTAACAGAAGCATTTCTGCGCATATAACGGTTTTTAAAATCCTAATAGCGATTCTTGAACTTGTTTCACCCTGTTGACTACTAACGTATGGATATCTCTAGCAGGATTAAATATTAAATTGATTTAATTCTGCAACTTTTTCCAATTTAATTTAATGATACGTTGTTTATCGGTCCATACAATGTTACAAAACAGTAATGTCCCATTAGAATGCGAAAAAGATAGACCTTAATTGCATTCTCAGGCGCCGAACCATCGGGCCATCAGACATTACGTGCCGGTGTCTGCAGTCCTGCAATGGATGGATTGCTGCGACACGATTGACATACATGTGTGGGTGGTTGCCGACCCTGTTGCATATTAATTGTTTCGCTGGTTAATTTATTACTGCCGTTTCCACCTGCATAATTTGATGTCAATTGACTAATATTGCTTCAGCTAATAGGTAGAGGCTTGAAGAGTTTGTCTTATATTGTTTTTAATTTATCAAGAAATTATTCGCATATAGTTGTTAAATAGATTAATCTATGGATATTATATTTTGGTGAAGATAAATAAAGCATTATTAAGAATGCAGTGAAAACTCGATCATTCGGATTATTTGTTTTTGAAGGTCATTCGAATAACCAAAAATTGGTATAAACGAATTTGTAGAAAAAAAAAGGTACAAATAAACAATGTGCCTATTGGACATAAAACTTGACAAAATATTAAGAGGTGCTCTATTTGAAATTGATTTCTTACTGTAGTATAGTTATACCTCGTGTTAGTAGTTATATGTTTCATTTAGTAATAATTTGACGCCAACTTCAAAATTTCAATTTTGTATACAAATTTATATTGTTACTTTTCACTTTTTAGCGCTTTTTTAGAAGTTCGTTTAATTTTTTTATAAAAATTGTATTTTTCAATTTTTAGTTTTTAACCCTTTGTGATATCCATAAATTATTTCAACTAAGCACGATGTGTAGCGCACATCGCAATGTTTACAAGATCACAAAAAGTACCCATTTTATTACACTAAACTGAATAATAAAAATTATTTGACAAATATGTAGTTTGCCATTGTAAATCTGCTATTTTGAATTTCAAGAAATTAATTTTAAAATCGTATTATAGGCCTCCAAAAACCCACCAATGCTGATTTTGAAAGAATTTAAGACATGCAAGATTTTTAGTATAACATACTGAATTTGAAAAAAATAATTTAAGTATTATAATATACTCCCCAATAACTCCCAAATATCAGTAGTGGAAAAATGTAAAATTTTAAAACCTCATGTTTTATCTGTCACATTTACTTTAAAAAAAGTAACTTTAGATTCGTAACCTACAATCCCGAATAATAACGTAAAATTTTCAGTGCCCAATATGTCATCCGCAATATTAAGTTTCAAAAAAATTATTCTAAATTCTTAATCTATATCCTCGAAAACACTCCAGTATCAGTTTTGGGACATAATCGGGAAACGTAAAATTTTTAGTCCGCCCCATTACATGTGCATTACACGTTGAATTTTTCAAAATTAATTTTAAATTCGTAATTTACACGCCTAGAAATCTCGGACAATATTAACAGATATAAAATTTTTAAGCCTTATTGGATTCGCCATATGGAATTTTTAAAAATTAGTTTCAGATTCGTGATCCGACAATTCTCCCATACTAGTTTTGGAGAAAATCGGACAAAATTAATTTTTTAGTCCTTTGTATTAGAGCGCCATCTTGGATTTTCCTGAATCAATTTCAGTCATATTGATATAGGACTACGGTAGCAATTTTGTGAATATACACAGATTTCTCAAAGGCATTCGATCGTGTTAACCACAATCTACTGGTAAATAAATTACAACAGTATGGTATTTCTGGAAGTCTGTTAAGATGGTTCCAAAGTTATCTGTCAAATCAAAGACAAATAGTAAAGATTAAGGGTCACACTTCTGAGGAGGTTTTGGTCACATCAGGTGTGCCACAGGGTTCCCATCTAGCTCCACTCCTCTTTAATTTGTATATTAATGATATAGGTAATTTTGTTACTGATTCTAAGTTTTTATTATATGCTGATGATCTCAAAATTTATAGAGTGATTAATAAGTTAAGTGATTGCGAGGAATTGCAAGAGGATCTAAGGAGATTGAATGAATGGTATGGAGCTGAATACGGATAAGTGTAAAATAATGAAGTTCTACAGGAAGAAAAATTTTATACAATATGACTACATGATCGGTGACAGTCTTTTGGAGCATATGAATTTCATAAAGGATCTTGGAGTATTCTTTGATAAAGATTTGAATTTTAATTATCACGTTAATTACGTAACTAACAAAGCTTTGAAACTGTTAGGCTTCATTAAGAGATCACTGACTGATTTTTCTAATGTCGAGTGTTTTAGAATGTTGTATTGCGCATATATAAGATCAATTCTCGAATATGCTTGTCCCATTTGGTCCCCATATTACCAAACTTATATTGATCAAATCGAAAAAGTTCAGAGAAAATTTCTGAGGTTTGTAGGCTATAGGTTGGGTATTTTGAGTGAGGATATTGTTTATGACGAGATATTGCAACTCCTAAGACTTCTCTCTTTACAGAATAGAAGAAGCTTTATTGATGTTTGTACATTGTTTAAGATAATAAATTGCCATATTGATTGTTCCGAATTACTGATTGCAATCTCTTTGCATGTTCCGCAGAGAGTTCCGCGTGGGGGTGATCTATTTCATGTTCCGTTCCATAGAACAAATTACGGTGTTTCGTCTGCTGACACTAGATGTTGCATTAATGCTAACAAAGTGGCTAGGGAGACCGACATTGATTTCTTTTTTGATGGGTTATGGTCTTTTAAGGGAAATGTTAAAGAATATCTGTTTTAGCATTCTCATCGATATTTTAAAATTGTGTTAGGGCTTAAGTGGTTATATATAGTTTTACTTTTAATTTTTATTTTTATTATACTGATTAACGTTGGTGGTGTACACATTGATTTGTATTATTTTAAGTAATTTTACTGTTTTTCATGTAATTTTAATTATTTGTAAAATGGCTGGTCCGTTAATATACATTATTATTATTATTATTATTATAATATGAAGCAAAATATTTTATTCAAATCAATGTCGCTGTTCTGTAGTAATCGGCATACATACATAAATGAAAATGAAAAACATTTTTACCATCCATTTTTTTACAAGATGTTTATTGACGTTTCAAGAATACAAAATAGAATCTCAAAAAAAAAATTGAGAAGTTACAAGATAGTGAAGTCAGGGCTAAAAAAAAGGTGCATCCTGGTCGACATATTTTCAACCCTTGTAGTGTTCTGCAACAAAAAAATTCTTAATTAGTAAAGATGTCCCTATGACTCGGACCATGGAAAGAGAAAAAAATTTTCACAAAATGACGACGGTATGAAAAAAAAATTTTTGTCCCTGCATTTTGACATTTTCGAATTTTTTAAATATAGTAAAACAAAAAAAATCAAAGTCCATGCTTCCAGATATAGAAGGATATATAAAGAAGATTTTCACCAAATTTCAAGTAAATCGTTCCAGTAGAACTCGAGATATCATGTCGACTAGGTCGAAGCAAGTAGTTTCAAGAAAAAAGTATCTGATTTCTTCTTATTTTTCCACCTATTGCAACTTTGGCATAAAATTCATTTTACAACTGTATTGACCACTTTCTTACTATATTTACCAATAAGGGTTGTAACGCTAAAAAATGAGGTGAATTCTAGGTTGCAATGACCTACCGGGGAACTCGGTCCTCAGGTAGTCGGGCAACATCAGCCGTTTATTATTTGATTCGCTCCGGCCGCCCCGTTTAGTTGCCACGTCACAAAAGTCCCTGTAACTCCGAAAATACTTTGAATTTTGAAAAATCATTTTAAGAACATATTTCTAAAGGTCTATTCGTAAAAAATATAAAATAAGAAAAAAGTCGATTTTTCCAAATTTCTAGACCAGAATACCCTCTTCTAGATAAAATTTAGTACATTTATTTTTCGTTTCCCTTTTGTTTCAATATTAAACAACACATTTTTAGTTAAACGTTGTCAACTGCTTGTTAAATGATACAACATCTAGTATAAAAATTACATAGTACAGACGTATCTACGTTCATGTAAATCTGTTACAACCAGGCGTTTTTTCACGTCGGGGTAACTTTAATAGACAAGCTATTCTTTGATACATACAAAGACATCTTATATGGATCTGCACGTGAGCTATTGCTACCGCAACAAAAACCGCACAAAGATACTACTCGTGCTCGTTTTTCAATGATGGTATCAACAAATTGTTCATGTTAGGGGCCGGTTACACGAAGAACCGAAGTCAGAAGCAACCAGCGGCCATGAACAAGAATCGGGCGGACGATTCTATAAATTGGCGAAAGATCAAAATCGACGAAGAGTCTCTCTCTCGCACATTCATTAACAGCAATCTGATATTGGTCGCATTCGAGGTATTGAGTAACTCAGGAGGTTTTTTGTATTTTGTTAAAATTAATTGCTTGAAGAGATTCCTTAAAAGAAAACGATGGTGGTTAGAGGTGAGTTATGGCCACAAAAATAATTCGATTTTACTAAAATAATAGATAAAATATATATTTGGTTCGGGAGCATTCCATTTAAGGAGAAAGAAATCTGCCAGGCGTACAATTTATAAATTACTCTACTTTAAATATATACAATTAAAATTATAATAAGGTAATAAAAAATTTAACAGGAATAACAAATTCGATACTTAAATACTTCAACATATAAAATGTATTACACAATAAAACTCAAATATAAATAAATCATTGTATAAATACAAGCGCTATAAATATATAGTGACCAAAAAAAAATTGAAATAACGGTGAATGCTCTTGTAAAGTGATCCAATACCCAAACTGCAATTTACGGTTGCCATCAACTCATCTTATACTTATTTTAGCTTTTAAAGGGTTTTCCAATAAGAGGTGTTATTTTGATATTCAAAGAAAAATGCCATTTTTTAAGATAAATGATCGGATATTTATTACATTATAAAGAGGAAGGTATGCCGTTAATGATGGAAAATAACATCAGCCAAATGACCACCACGACCATGCCTACAGGACCATATCCTTTTCATGAAATTTTCCATAACCAAATCGCAAAGTGGCTGCCCTATGTCCTCGATAACCTCACGAATTCCATCTTTGAGGTCTTGAATCGACGCTGGGCTGTTGGCGTAGACCTCGTCTTTCACGTGGCCCCAAAGGAAGAAATCGCAAGGTGTTACATCACAAGATCTCGGTGGCCAATTGTGATCACCTCTTCGAGAGATAACACGGCCCGGAAACTTTTCCCGTAAAAGATCAATGGTTTCGTTGCTTGTGTGGCACGTAGCGCCGTCTTGTTGAAAGTAAACGTGGTCCAGATAAATACCATCCAATTCTGGCCATAAAAAATCATTAATCATCTCTCGATAGCGCAATCCATTCACCGTAACTGTTGCTCCAGCCTCATTTTCGAAAAAGTAAGATCCAATGACCCCGCCGGACCATAAACCGCACCAAACAGTCACACGTTCAGGATAGAGAGGCTTTTCAACAATAACTCTTGGGTTTTCCGAGCCCCAGATGCGACAATTTTGTTTGTTGACGAAGCCACCGAGGTGGAAATGGGCCTCATCACTGAAGATGATTTTTCGATGGAATTCCGGATCATTTTCATGCATTTCAAGAACCCAATCAGCAAAGGCACGACGTTGTTGATGATCGGCCGGCTTGAGTTCTTGCGTTAACTGAACTTTATAAGCCTTAAGACCCAAATCTTTATGCAAAATACGGTGTAATGACGTTTGTGGAATCCCTAATTCCAAAGAACGACGAGGAATGGACAAACCTGGGTTTTCTTCAACACTTTCGGCTACAGCAGCAATATTCTCGGCTGTTCTTGAGCGACGTGCACGGGTTTTCTTCTTCACATAACTAACTTGTCCCAACAGCTCGAATTTTTTCACCAATTTCTTTATTGCGCTCCGACAAGGTGCTTCATGACGACCAAAAAATGTTCGAGTTTTACGAACCGTCTCTGCCAAATTTTCACCATTTTTATAGTGAATTTTAATAATTTCAATGCGTTGTTGAAGCGTGTATCGTTCCATCTTTATTTATGGCGTAGTTTCTACTTGTCAAACGTCAAAAACTTACAGCTTCAAAAGTGACATCTACCGAAATAGCGGGCACCTCTTATTGGAAAACCCTTTACTTAAATTTATTTTCAGATGTAATATATTGTATTGTTAAAAGGTATTTTTACAATCGATATCAAAATTGTTGAGCATTTGGTAAAAACGTAAAAACTTCTGTTTTTGCGGATATTGAATGGAAAATGTGTCCCATAATTTTAAATAATCTTCGTTTGTATGGCATGATTATTATTAACTTTTAAATAGTGTAAGCTTCATACATTTCTTTAGCATTTGATTGTTTTTTAATGCCGTCATAGCTAACTAAGATTATAACTGCACTAAAAATCCGCAGCAAAATCGCCATAAAAAAAATATTAAATTGGCAATATTTTGAAAACAAAAAATTGTCGGTATAGACAACCTTATACAAACTTATACTTATTTTTAGTGTTATATAAGATAAAATCAGAAAATTTGGGGATTTTAACTTGAAAAAATTCACTTTTGACGATTTCTTCTATTTAATTTTTAATCTTATTTTGTGAACACCCAGTATTATTGGTTATCAAGATATTATAAAAATCTAATAATGTAGGCCCAAGGCCAATAAGGAATCTATGCCAAATTAAATAAAAAAGCTTCCTTATAGGAAAAATTGGTAATTATTTTAGAGCCATCCGACGTAATTTTTGACATATAAACTTAAATATGTCAAAAGTGCTTATAATTATGACACATAAAATGTACTTAGAATCTTGCACAGAATCCAAAAATGCAATAATATATAAATCTAAAATAAGCTAGCTACTTCTGGTATATATTTTAGCCCCTATATATAGTTTTATATATATATATATATATATATATATATATATATATATATATGTATATATATATATATATATATATATATATATATATATATATATATATATATATATATATGTATATATATATATATATATATATATATATATATATATATAGATATATATATATATATATATATATATATATATATATATATATATATGTATATATATATATATATATATATATATATATATATATATATATATATATATATATATATATATACCTCTACCACCATATCGAGAAGAAAGTTAAAATTTACCCGCCCTGCTAGTGATACGGCAGAGGTACATGTTTCGTCTCTCACTAGACTCATCAGGGTACCGACATGCACCTATTTGTTCAAAAAACAGATCGGAAAGCAGCATGCAGCACTAAACGCGGCTTCACGGAGGAATCCGTAAATATATATATATATATATATATATATATATATATGTATATATATATATATATATATATATATATATATATATATATATATATAGATATTCTCTATCACATCAGACACCCTCCCCGTACAAAATTCAACGCGAAAAGAAAATTCAGCGTAAAATCTCTACTTTTATTTCTTCCGTGACATTTTGTAAAAATTAAAAATGACACACCCAATATGGCGGCCGGTGTCAAGGGAGACAATAATAGCGTTTGTGATACAACAAGCCAATTTCATCATGTTTCTATTGCTCGCGAGCAGCGCGACCGAAGCTCGGAGTGATCCATTTTCTATCGGTTTTTAGTGCGAACTCAAAATAATTATTTTGTCTAGTTGGATGGCTTTCTGGTATTTTATTTCGAAAAAAATTACTTTGCCAGATTGACGACACGAGAAATATGATGAAATTGGCCCAGACGCTTTTATTGTCTCATTGGAAGTCAGCAAAATTTAATGAAAGATCGCAGCAGGCTTGTCACGGGCACGGCTTGTCATATTTTACGTATCTTTAGATGTCCAATTTTATTTATTAATTTACTAAAATTTAACATGGCGGATTCGATAGAGCCGTAAAATATCCTGCTTCACGCTAAGTGATGCTTAATCATCGACACAGATTAAATATAGTCATTCGAGGGATTTTGAGATATCTGGTTATGAATCTGATATTAACATTCTCGATGGCGGATTCAATATGGTGGACATATTCCCCACTTCTACAATATAAATTGCTTTATATTCACCAAAACACCTGTAAAGTCGTTACTTGGTATTTTTCGGGGTTGCTAATTAGGAACCCAGAGTTAGAATAGCAGAGTTCAAAATGGCGGGTCCAATATGGCTGTCACATAATCCACTTCTATGCTCTAGAGCACGTATAATCCATTGCAATAGCGTATATAAGCATTTACAGCTTACTGGTGACGAATCTAGAGCCATAATTACGAAAATGACAGATTGGATGTCTAGTCAACGACTCCAGTGGAGGTTAAGATAGCAGGATTGGGCGGCTGCCATAACAATTCAGTGTTTATCTTATCTACGTTTTATTATTATTTAAATTTATAATTCATCGGAACAGCTTAAAAATGGTGGTTTTTGGGGTCATTAATTACGAACGCGATGTTAATGTTGCGGAAATCAAAAAGTAGATCATGTTGCCTTCTATCAAATGCCTTTTCAAAATCAATGATGCAGACAAGGACGCAATTTTTCTGGAAAAGGACGCGCATAGAAACTAGCGTTTGTCTAGTCCCCAACCCCCTCTAAAACCAAAATGCTCATCGCTCACTCTACTTACATACAAAGGAACTCTTCAATTTTGACTGCTAAATCCGGAGTCCTTGCATTCCGTGACATTAGCAACCTGTCAAGTATCTTATTTTCAGTATATATCTGATGAAACAATATTTTTGTTTGAATGGTACTTTTCTCATCCAAAAGTTTGAGCAATTAAGCAGGAATTTGATTTGGCTCCGGGGCGTTGTTGCTTTTTGTTAGTCGCATTGCTTTTCTGACTGCTGATGTTGAACGCTATGGTCCCTGTTTATGCTTAACATATCATTATAAATCAGAAAGTAGTCACAAATGACACTTTTACATTTTTATAGTTTATTAGTTTTTTTTTGTTGAAATAAATAATCAGTATTCTACAATATATATATATATATATATATATATATATATATATATATATATATATATATATATATATATATATATATATATAATTAATAATCATATCGCCATTAATCACTGCAAAATTACGTTACTGTTACATTGATGTAAGCATGTGTAAACAAACACAGAGAAACGAGAAAATACAAAAAAGTTTTGCAGTAGCCAACAGCAGCGTGTGTATATAAACATATCTAGAACAAATCAGCTTTGCCCGATAAAAAACGCGGCGTGCAGGCCGGATTCCTGCTATCCGGCAGCAGCCGTGCCGCATCGAAAGGCGGAGTGAATCCTGCAACATCTGACCAATGACTCGACGAAGCAACTCAGCATGTAGATACAACTGCTTAACTATACTAATTACTTTGATTTATGTTCGTATTGTTCATTGTTGCATCGAGAACGCCCTCTTTTGGTACGAGCTGGAAGGAGAGATTTAGAGGAGGGATTAATGTAAAACAAGAATCTGATTTTGGAATGATTTCCAAATTTAGTGAGGCTTGATATTCAAAAAATATAGATAGGCTTGGCGAATTACCTAATGAAAGTTTTATCCAAATGGAGACTTTTTTGACCTGATTTATTGTAATGAATTGTGTTATACAGAGTACTCTAAATAGGGATCTAGCGTATAATAAATAGACTTAAAGGAAAGGAAACATTGTATTTAAATGTGACTCCAAAAATGTTTCGATTTGTAATATAAAGAAAAAGTTATCAAAAAATTAATTTTTATTATAATTAAAGATTTACTTTGATCTGATTTATATTCACAATTCACGTAACTTTTTAACGATCCCAAGAATGTAAAAAATATACAAAAGTTTGGAGGCGATTTCCTAGAGTTGTTGAGAGTATATCGATATATCAAAATATCGATATTTTTGACTGATATTTTTCAATCCAATGTCGATAATTAGATATGAAGATCAGAGTATAATTTGTATGGAGCGTATTTTACTACTATTTGTAATATAAATATTACTTTAAGTACTGATTACTTTTCTTCTAAGAATATCTTGCTATGTGAAAGAAAGGGTCTTTTTCTAAACTTAAAGATGTACAAGGTTGTAACTGTATCCTGACTAGTGTTGACCCGGACCCGCAAAAAAATCTGCTAGTTGATAAAATTTTATTAAATAGAATACAATTGTCTTCAAATAGTGAGAAATAATTATTTTCAGTTCGTCCAATTTAAGCTTCAGTTTGTATGCATCTTTATTATATGAAAGCAGTCGATCCACTTAAGCCAAAGAAGTCAAGGAATATTGTATTTAATCAACACTTTTTTTAAAAAATCTACAAAACGACTTTTTGAATATTAAAATTGCTTCATATACAATAAAGTCCAAATTGACAGTTCACGAGCTTGCCAAAGTGAGGGTACGCAGAAGAAGCACGACAGGAGTCATTCTGGGGGAACTCATTCTCGTCCAGTGAAACCTAAAAAGCACTTTCAAATCGGAGAGCGCTTGAAAAATTTGGAATATCTTGGTTTCCTTTTTTTATTTTGATTTGGAATGACTCGTCGAAAAGAATAACTTTTGGCATATTTTCAACTCCCTCGGACCATCCTCATCCCACAAAAATGCTTTTTTCTTTAATTATATTTGATCGTGTGATAATTAAACTACTACGACCTTCGAACATACCCCTGTAGAAGTAGCATAACGTCAGAACTAGGGCCCGGTTGTTTGAACGCTGAATAACGTAATAATATTTTTATTTATATTTGAAAAATTATTGATAAACAGTAGATATTTAATTTCTTGGTACAGACATACCGATTTTAAGCTATCCTTTTCTAACTGCATTATTTAAACGAGTATCATCGGTACGTCCTTCGAACATACCCCTGGGTACGTCAATTCTGAAAACAAAGTATGAATATATGGTTGCCTAAATTTTTATTATTGTTATTTTCAATATGTAAACAATATCTAATAATATTTACCGATAAAAATGCTTTTAAATCCTCTTTTTGTTAATATTAATTGTAAACTTCGCATTTATAGTAATTTCTGTCACTTAAAAACACCAAAAAAAGTCACGACAAGTAATTAAACTGAAAGACAAGATAAGTAAATATGTTTATGTCTGTCAAACATCAAAAAAGCGTCTCCCCCACCGACCATAAACAGCCTTCAGACAAATCTATTGTTGTTTATATCTAGGGTATGATCGAAGACTACGACTATATAAAAAAGTAGATTAAGAAATTAATTATTGTAAAAAATGCATTAAAATATATGGTAATACATTATATATAAAATTTTTATAAAAAAAATTGAACCGACTTCTAAAAGTGCCCTAAGAAGTGAAAAATAACTATAAATTTTTATATGAAATTGAACTTTTTGAAGTCGGCGCCAAACTAATACCTGGCAAAATGTGATTTGCATAAACAGATTAAAAATACTTTATTTGTAATTGCTTTCTTACCATAATTTGTATATATTCTTCTTCTTCTTCTTTCTCAGCCATTGACGTCCACTCCTGGACATAAGCGTCTCCGATGGTCCTCCACTGGGATCTGTCTCTCGCCTTCTGGAGCCAGTCTTTTCTTTTTTTGTATATATTAGTAGTTATTTATTTCATTTCAAGTAATTTGGCACCGACTTCAAAAAGTTCAATTCCATATAAAAATTTCATGAATCACATGAACGTCCTGTGCTCCTTTAGTTGAATTCCACTCTCGTCAGCATTAAAAATATTTTCAGTTAAATCGCATTTCTTCTTCAAGCGGTTTAAAAAATGCACCTACTTCTTCTCGGTTCATTTCCTGGGTTCTTGCAACAGATAAACCTTCTGCTTGACTAGTTTTTACTTTTTTGGGCGAAACCCAAAAAAGTAAAAACTAATTAATAACTACACGGTCAACAAATAGAAACAAAATTGAAAAACTTCTGCTTGACGTACTGAGACATCTTTGTTTCTTTCTAGAAAAGAAGAGAGCCAATGTTGACCTGTCTTCTCTGTTTCTTTAAAAAATGTATGCTTAATTCCAAGCTTTTCGGCAAATTGATAGGCAAGAGACCGAATAGTTGACCTATCAGGTGCAAAACCAAAGTTAGCTTAATATAAGAAGCCAATCGTTTTTCGTTCTCTGTTCCAAGTGATGCTGGAACAGTAGTTAATATAATTACTAACTGGATCATTACATATAAAAACAATAAGTTGTTACATTAATAACAAGAGTTTGATAAATACCTGAAGGACCTAGTCCAGACTTTTAAGTATCACCAGTCATGAGACACCTACTCAAGCTACGAATCGGAATTCCATAAAGTTTTTGAGTATCATTTTTCGATATTTCTCCTTTTTTTACTTTTTCAATAGCCAGAATTAAGTTCTCTTCACTCCACTGCCCCATGGCTACCGTATACTTCCTCACGTATTTTCTCGGCATTCTAAAAACAATAAAAATAATAAAGAAAATACCCATTCATTTAACCGGTTTTCATAACTAAAGCAGGTAATCCGTGATCGTGATTACTAACTACAAAATGTAATCGTAGTTAGTAATCAGTAGCTGGATTACATTTGGCCCAACGTTGTCATTATTATATTATTTAAAAAGTTGTAGAGCATCGTTATTTATTGTACGATAATTTTCTATTCACTTCATTCAGAAATTATCTGGTTTTAGGCGTAGTTGTAACAAAATTTTTTGCTTTGTTTAAGCTTTTTATTTTGAATTAAACGTTTTATTTTTAAGTAATACTATTGAACTAAGTAGGGTGCTGGTTTTTTCTTGTTGTAAATCCATATCTAACGATGAATAAAAGACAAATATTTGTCAAAATTCCACTATATTTAACTAAAAAACTTGACACATTTCGCTATCACTGTAGCTTCTTCAGAAGTTCTATTTTAAATGACGTTTTACAAATTCTATTGTAAATGACCTTTTATATTAGAACTTTTGGAAAAGACACAGTGATAGTGAAACGCCTCAAGTTTTTCAGTCAAATTTAGTGGAAATTTGACAAACATTTTATTCATCACTAGCGACCCGCCCCGGCTTCGCACGGGTGCAATGCTGATACTAAATACACTACAGAAAAACTGTGCCTATTTATTTTATTTTTACAACAATTATTACATCGGCCTCCGACGCGCTATTTATAGGCACGCTGCCGCCGCCCCGGTCGGCCAGTACCGCCGCAAGCGCTACTTCCCGCAATTTTAAATCTGTAATATCTTCGAAAATATTCATTTAAATCTTGTGCTGTAAAGGACCATATAGATCTATATTAAATCAACAATGTATTTAAGCTATTTAATTGGATAAGGATTAATGCTGTATTGGTTAAAATCGCTTCAAAATTTGCCATTATTTGTCGTAAAAAGTAAATGACAAAAAATGTTATTGTGGGATATCCATGAGAGATAGACATATACCATCGCGGAGTTTTCTGTAGACCTTTTCAATGTGTACAAATAATTAGTACATTATTTTGATAAATCTCGTAGGGTTCAGCCTGCGTTTGCAATGTAAGCGGAAAAAAATATGATAATTAACGACATCACATTAGAAACCTCAAAAATAACAGTATTTCTCCACTATTTAATGGATGTTATTATACATATAAACCTTCCTCTTGAATCACTCTATCTATTGAAAAAAACCGCATCAAAATCCGGTGCATAGTTTTAAAGATTTAAGCATACAAAGGGACATAGGGACAGAGAAAGCGACTTTGTTTTATACTATGTAGTGATTTAATACTACTGAGTTTTTGCAATTGATTAGTAGAAATACGGAAACACAATATTGAGACTTTGTCCACTAAAAAGTATATATAAGGACCATGTTGCGGTTTGTTGTCTTTAAAAACTTTATCTTATTATCAGTAACACAAGCTCTGATTTTAATAAGTTATTAACAGGTTGTACACCGAAGAAATCAAGAAATTGACGGATTTTGTATTTCAGTGTATATTTGAAATTATTACAATCGGCCAAGCGCTTTCGGTCTCTCTATCGGACCATCCTCAGGGCTCAGACCTTGTCAAAGGGCACACCTCAACCCTGCCAGTTTTAAGAAAAGTCGTGCGCGTAGCCTCCACACAGAACAAGATGTATACAATTAAAAAACCTCTAGAAACATTTAAAATCAAAACTAAAACTAGAACATTCAATACACTGTGCACATTGACACTAAAACAATTGTTTTATTGTTTTAGTGTCAATGTGCACAGTGTATTGAATGTTCTAGTTTTAGTTTTGATTTTAAATGTTTCTAGAGGTTTTTTAATTGTATACATCTTGTTCTGTGTGGAGGCTACGCGCACGACTTTTCTTAAAACTGGCAGGGTTGAGGTGTGCCCTTTGACAAGGTCTGAGCCCTGAGGATGGTCCGATAGAGAAACCGAAAGCGCTTGGCCGATTGTAATAATTTCAAATATACACTGAAATACAAAATCCATCAATTTCCTGATTCTAATAGTTCTGAAAGTTAATTTTGGTCTATTCTCTATTATGAAATTTCCAATGTTTGTGTTAAATTTTTCAACCCAATAAACCTAATTGTATGTAGCTAAAAAAGTTTATCTAAAATATCTAAATTAAATTTCTACGAAGACCGCCTTTTATCAAATTTATCTTCAACATTTATCTTTCATTTGTTGACATTTTAGGTGCCTTTATTTTAACTATATTATTCTTTTCCCCTGCTGTTTATACGGCGCGTTTGAGTGGGGATAAAGATAAAATATTTTGTGATACACTTGCATTAGAGGTTTTCTTTCATACCTGAAAATATTTCAGTTTAGTTTTAATCATTGTGATAACAGGTAGTGTATACGTTAACTAGTGTCGGAGTTTTTGCATAATTGGTGAGTTTCCTTATCACTTTATTTATTAAAACAATGTATTATTTTATACGGGATGTTGGAAAAATATTTGCTATCCTTTATAATGTTCTTATGAAATTTTGATGATAAATTTCTAAAAAGCCTTTATTTAAGATACATGGCCTCATGGTGCGCAAGAAGATGCCTGTATATATTTTATGACAAAACTATTGAAAGGTGATATTATTTAATAAAATTGGGTCCAGATAAACGTGTTGAGAAAACATAATTACATAAAAAGTTACAAGTAATCTAAATTATATTTTCAATTTACGCATTATTTTTCTTGATAAAATTCAACAAATAAGGGAATAAACCAACCAGAACTTCAGATATTTGAGTAAATGGTGACATATGGCCAGTATTTCCCCGCAATTTAATGATATTTTTAAACACAGTAGTCACAAGTAAATAGTTTTTTTTTCGTTATCAGTACAGGCTTTATGTATCCAGTTATCATAGAAAATATATATCATATTTACTCCTTGTTCTCGAACTCCCCTCATATTAAACATGTGTCAATCCCAGGAGCATCTTTATCTTCATCGTCATTATCTTCCTTATCTGAACTCATTTTCTTGTAAATTTTGAATTGCCCCTTTGGTAATTTCGGTCGAGTTTTTTTTTGGTCATCTTGAATGAAAATTTTTCATTTGTAGAAATTTGTTTAGCGGAGGTTTGTTACAATAATTTTTTCTTGTTTTTTTTTTCTAAAAGAACTCTATATGGCTTAAATATTAATATTTGAAAATGCTGTTTTATGGTTAACTTTCTGGTAACTTTAGAATACGAATTACCAGGTAGTATCAAGATTTTCTGGTTTGGGCGAATGTTTTTAACCATTCTTTTGCCTCTAAATTTTTCTGATAGGCTGACGTGCTGGAACTCTTTGTAGTCGTACTAATTCAAGCTCTATACGTAAAGATGTACCATTAATATACCCAAGGGACAGATTTCTGTAACTTTAAATCCCCTAATAGCCCTTTTCAGAGTAGCTACTCTCATAAAAGTATTATCATCTGTACTCCGTATTGAAGGTTGTTTTCAGGCACCTAATGATTGGATTCTGTGGAAAATGTGTGGATTTATGGTTAAAACTGTAATACCATTGGTTTTACAAAACCTATAAGTTTGCAAATTGAATGGTTGTCCAGTATAAACCAAATAGAATCCTCGAGACAATGACGAATTGTTGAAAATGTTGTTATATGTAAACATTGGAGATAGAAAAATTCTCGATGCGCTTCAAAAGCACACCAAACTCCATAGCTAAGCTGGAACCAGGCATTTTATTCTTTTCAACATAATTATACCCATATTTTTTAATTTCTTGCCTAGAGATTCTCTAAAAAACTTTTGAAATATGTATACATGATCGGGTTACATCTTAGAGAAAGATCAATATCATGATCTTGCTTTAATCGCCACTTCTAAAAATTTTAGGTGTTTTGGAGATTTATTTGATGTTCCTGCTATTTACGTTCAGAAAGGGCTAATGGTAACCAGCTCTAAATACTTTAGTTTGACTGGCCATCGTAACCCTACAAAAATCCTTGTTACGTTTATATTAATACACAAAGCCACTCACGATCAATTTTTACAACGTATACTAATTTAAAAAAAAACTTTCTCTTAAACCCGTTTTAGAAATATTTGATTTTTCAAATAATTTCTATACCACACAACTATTCTTTACCCGTTAGTTAGACTATGCATTAGTAGATGAGAGCAAATACCAAAATGTTGCTAAATTTCAAAGGGCTTTCATTATTCTGGAGGCCGCCATTCCTCCGGGCTCCCTTACATTTTTGAAGACACTTATTGTCGGTCCAAGGTGTGATCGTCTCATTATATGATCACCTCTGTTGTTTATAATTGACTCACATCGCCAAGGCATGTTGCTAACCAACTTCTCCACATAATCCATTGATGAATATTTCCATACTCTATGTATTTCTACACTTGGTTACTTTACAGTGCACATATGTTCTTTACGAAGTTGAACTTTCATTAAACTTCATACATACGGTGTTTCGGGTCATTGTCATCTTGAGTTTTCATGACATAAATTTTTCATAAATTCCCTAGAAACGCATTTTATAATCCAGTCAAAATAGACAAAAATAGTGGTAAAATTCATGTTTGGGTCATAAATACACTATTACAAATAAATTATCAAAATTTTTTACTGATCCTACGTCAGCTAAAAATTTTATTCAAAATCAAGGTCAAAAATATCGGTTTTTCGCATTTTTCTCATAAATGGTAAGTATTATAGTAAAAAAAAATTAAAAAAAAGTTGTAATTATCTACAAAAATTATTTTAATACTTTTTTTCCTACAAATTACCGCTTTTTCAGACATCGCGATTTCCAAATGGGAAAATTCGTTTTCTACATAATATGCACCCATTTATGTACATACCACTTGTGAGGTACTGTATCTGGCGCATTTTTTTTAACCATTAGGCATATGCCACGATCTATGGTGATTAAGTTTTATTAGAGAAAATTATTGATTGAAAAAATGACAATAGTTGAAGTGGAACGGAAAAATTTTACTCTGATCTTCAAATGCTACTTCAACAGTAATATCCTTATCTTCGCATTTTTCTCCCTCTTCTTACTGGGTATCTGTAGATTATTTTAAGAAGAAATATGCATCGTTGATACCCTAAGAATCCTCATCTGTTACATTTCAAATGTGCGCCGAACATTTCGCGCTTTTTTATTTTCAGTTCCTTAATTTGCTTCACCGCCTCAAAATAAGCAATATTTCTTAAAGCAAAAAACCGATTCACTTACTCGTGGTGGTGAACTAATCGTGGATGTACTTACTGGCTTGTTCTAGCTCGTGCTGTCTTTTAGGTGTTGCAGTACTACTCTTCCGATTGTTCATTTTACGATACTGCACATGAATTATCACAGACTGCTTGTCTTTCAGGTGCTCAAAAAACTCATCATTTCTTTCAACACTTGAATCAATTAAAGTCTTCAGTCCGCGATGAGCAACCACAATTTCGCTTTCAAAGATTTACTACAAATGAAGCAAAACTGCGACATTTTTTTTTAGATTTATTAACGGCACAAATTGAAATCAAAAATATTGGCAATAAGCATGTCTGTTCACTGCAAGGAAACGTTTAATATTAAAAGTAGTTATATCATTTACATCTTTCATAAAAAAAGGCGGGTAAACGACAGTCGCCCATCGAATAATTGGGTAGCAGACAAATGTTGTTCAAGGTTATACGGGCGAACGGAATTAGGGACTGAATGTATATTCATTCAGAATCATACAATTTGTACGTATTTCAGTGTGTGAATCACAAACCAATAGTTTCATATTTTAGTTAAATGTCTGATGACGTATATAGGCCATGCAAGCCCGCATATCAGTATTATCAATATTTGAAATTGCGATATCTCATGACTCATCAATGAGGAGACAACTGATGCATCATTCTTCTTAAAACAATCTACACAAATCCAACAAGAAGGGGAAGAAGAAAGCGAAAATAAGGACATTGCTGTTGAAGTAGAATTTGAAGATTATCAGTCAGATTAAAGTTTTCCAGTTCAACTTTAATTATTGTCATTTTTCTTTAATAAAACTTAATCACTTTGGATCGTGACATATGCATATGGAGAAACGCGGTTAAAAAATGCGCCAGGTATTGCCATAGTCTTTTGTCTAATCTGTTTACGTTAACACGTATCGTTTACGATAAAAGAAAACGATATATTTGACCTTCGACTTTGAATACAACTTTTGATATTTTATTTGTAATAGTATATTTAAAATCTATACCAATTTTCAGCTCTATGCGGATTTTTACTAAGTTAAATGTCTATTTTGACTGGATTACACTGCTTAGACGATTACACTGGATAAGACTATAATTTTCCAAAGGTTTTTGACGCGCTGAATATAAGATATCCTATCCTAAAAGTGTAAAAAATGCTGTTTTTGTTTCATATTAAAGGTTATGTTTCAGTGTAGCATGAAACTTTTCGACATGACACAACGGGACATCTAAAAGTTCTACTCATTGTCTTCAAAACCAATTTTGAATTGTCTCAAAATATTTTTTCTTTCTGAGATACCGCTTGTGTAAATTTATAGTTTTTCCGTCCATTTGCACCATATGGGTAAGTCAAAAAACTCGCAAAATACTTATCTTTTAAAAAATATGTAACTGAAAAAGTGGTCTGGAATGACCTACGGAAATCGGGGGTTTTTGGGGTTGCTTTTCACCAATCTGAAGTCAGAATTTGACAAATTTGGTATCCAAAATGACTGGTTTAATATGTAAAAATCGAAGAACCATAAAAAATCGATGATTCCGACCGCATCTTGTTACTTAAACCCTGAGTGAAAAGATTCGATCGGAATCATCGATTTTTTTATATTTTTTGCGATTTTCACATCCGCCATATTAAATTCGCGATCTTGGATATTGAAATTAACAAATTCTGTGCCTCAGATTTATGATAAGCGATCCTCAAAACCCCTCAATTTCCCCAAGGTCGTTCCAGAAAACTTTTTCTGTTACATATTTTTTGAAAAATGAACATTTTTTGCAGTATTTTAAGAGTTTTTTTTGCTTTATCCATATGGTGCAAATCGTCGGTAAAACCATAAATTTTCACAAGCGATATCTCAGAAAGGAAAAACGATTTTGCGATGATTTAAAATGGTTTTTGCAGGTAATGAGTGATACTTTTAGATGCTCCATCGTACCATGTCAGAAAGTTTCATGCTGCTCTGAACATAACCTCCAATATAAAAAAACAGCGTTTTTTGCACTTTTAGATTAGGATGTCTTGAAAACCAGAGCTCTGGGTCAAATTGAAAGTCAAATTTGGATTCAGGACGTCAAAAACCTTCAGAAAAGTATAGTCTCGTTTCTGGGTCTGAAATGTTGTCAAATATTTTGTAGCGTCAACTTGAGCCATTTTTGAGAATTTGTCGGGTCTATACAAAAAAATTGCTTCGAATCTTGTATGATATTTATACAGCGCGAAGTAATTTTGAGCCCTGAATGTTGGACGTACTAAGTAAATAGGTCCAAACAAGTATGATGTCAAAACACATAGCAGCGCGTTTTTATGGAACTAATTTTACATTTGATTTTATGATCAAAGATATATTGAAAGGTAATATTATTTAATTGTTGTTGATGAAACTGATGAAAGGTGTAAGTATGTCATCACTGCTACAGTATCCGATTAATATGAAATTTATCTGTCCATGTCATTTAAACAACAATTAATTTATGCCCATCTACATAATATACCACTTATTAAAACATAAAACGGATGATATTCCTTCAGTTCGCATCTTCCAGCTGTTATTTTGAATTTCTTAATTTTTTATACGTAAAATTAATTTTATGCGAATGGCATAAATTTTATTTACTTCCCATCAAAAACACGAGACAATATATTAAGAAAAGGTCGTTTTTAAATTTCTAAAATTTTAAAATGCTTTTCCTAAATTAAATTATAGCAGAATAAACTGACGTTTTCAAAATCAGACTGGAGCTGAAATTAATGACTGTTTAATAATTTTTTTTTTACCTTGTTTGGATTTGTTATGATTATTTATAGTCAGTTTTGAATGAAATTGAGCCTCTCAAACTGTGTCTCTTTTATTCTTTTTATATCATTCATGGACGAAATTATCGAATATTTATAAACTTTCATAATTTCGCTTTGAAAAAATACATTTTGACGAATTAAGTCATTTAACGGCTTTATAAGGTGTGCCTTAACAAGAATTTTAATTTTAAATAAATTAAAAATTAATTATTTTTATGAATCTCTTATAAATTTTTATTTATATGTACAGGGTGAGCAAATTGCAGCGTCTCCCTTTTTACAGGATACGGCAACGGATGCGTACGGCAGCTCAATATGTCGAAGGCTAGGTTCGTATCTTTTTTAGAGATAGTCGAGCTCTGCTTTGATTACCGAATAAGCGCCACCTGTTTTACATTATATGTGTTACTTACCTAGTGATTAAACAAGAAAACACATAGGTATCTGGAATGATTTTAATTTATTGACTGCTGGTGTATAGCTCCATAATGAAACGACTTAATTAAAACAAAATAACAATTCCATTTTATTCCAAAAAATTATTATGTACATAAATCAGAATGGTACCTACAATTTTTTTATATACCCTTTCTTGATAACGATTGGTGTTACATCGTATTTAAAAGTTATATAAAAATTTGGCCGCCAACGTTCTAGAACCTTTAATTATAATAATAACAACAACCTAAGGCCAAAATACAACGAGATCGCTAAATACAGAGATCTGGAGGTCCAAATCCGAAGACAATGGGCAATGAACAGCGTCCAAACGATTCCCATAATACTGTCAACAACTGGAGTGATACCGAAGAACCTCCTGCAGAACATCAAGGGACTGGGCCTTAGTGAGCATCTTTATAAGCCGATGCAGAAAGCAATTCTCCTAGCAACCGCGCGAACCGTCCGAAAATTCATGGGAAATGCAGCAGACAACCTCACCTAGGACCCGATAACATGGAAAGGGTTCCCACAGAGCTTCATACTTTTGGTGTCTTTGTATGCCTGGTATGAGTGAATAATCCCTGGAGGGAGTGCGAAGCCGTTTGGCTTGTAAATCATGGATAATAATAATATATATAAACAAATACAGTACATTCGTATAATAATAATAAGCTTTATTGTTGTAAAGAAATCAATCTTGTTAACAAAGCACTATGCAGAACAAAAAGTTAAAAATAAATATAAACAAAAACATATGCAACACAAGAAATTGTGACAACAAAAAACTAAAAAAAAAAACTTAGATCAATGATAACAATAAACACGTGATTAAAGTCAATAATCAAAATAAATAGTGTAAATAAATAAAAGTCCATAATTAACAAAACAGGTACCTAAAATAAAATAAAATATATATCTACTTAATTAATTTAAAAGTTTACAGTCAAATAAACTAAAGTAAAACAAGACAAAAATAGCCATAAAATTACACCATTACACCCATTTTGAAAGCACAAACACACCTTGTTAAAAATGATCAGCAAAATATTCTTCCAGTGAATAATACGATCGTGTCACAAGAAAGCCCTTAAGTTTTTTCCTAAGCAATTTATCGTCCATAATATTTCTATACTTTAGAGGAATTTTGTTATATATTTCAATTCCCTCAAAAATAAGAGACTGTTTAGTGAGAGTAGTCCTGAGAATGGGCAATGGCAGGCCATTATTACGTGTATTATATGGGTTTGGAGTTGAATAATTTTTATATTTTTTATGAATCAGTCCCACTATTTCTAAAATGAAAATGCCTATCACTGTTAATATTTTGCCCTGAATAAATAAAGGCCTACAATGCTCCTTCATTTTTACATTAAATAAATAACGCACTGCTCGCTTTTGTAAAACAAGAATCGAGTTTAATAACTGCCGACTACAGAATCCCCAAAATGCAATTCCGTATCTCAAATGAGATTCAGTCAACGAAAAATACACTGTTCTAGCCACATTTGAATCTTGAATCCTTGACACTGTTCGTACCGCATAACACCCGGCAACCAACTTCTTATTTAATGCCATTATGTGGTCAGTAAATTTTAACTTATCGTCAATAAGTATACCTAAAAATCTAGTCACTAGCTTTTTCCCTATAAAATGATTATTCAAAGTTAAACTATCACAGGTAAATTTGAAACTTAACATGTTGGTTTTAGTAAAATTAAAACTTAAACAATTTGCAGCACACCATTCATTCACTCTAATCAAGTCACACTTAATAATATGTTTCAAATCACTCTTTCCACGCCATAAAATTGTTGCGTCATCTGCAAATAATGTAAATGTTCCTCGGATATCAATTTTGGTCAGGTCATTTATATATAAAAGAAAGAGCAGGCGCCCAAGAACAGAACCTTGTGGAATGCCACAACTCAGAGAAGAGACACTGGAAAATTCTCCATCGTACTTAACCATTTGCTGCCTATTCGAAAGATAGGAAGCAAACCAATTTAATGCCACTCCTCTAATACCATACAATTCGAGCTTACTCAAAAGTACTTCGTGATTCACACAATCGAACGCCTTTGAGAAGTCACAAAAGACCGCAGCCGCGTCAAGAGTACAGAAAGTAATTATTATAACGAAAGTTATCAAGATGTTCTTACATTTTATATTATGTCAAATGTAAATATATTATGTTTTATTTGCATGTAAAAAAAATTGATGTCTAGTTCCAATTCCCTAAATTAAAGTTTTCTCCTACCTGGTCTATGCTTATGTGAACGATACCTCTCACTTCTGTTTATCTGATCCAGCGCTGTGGCTAGGATTCTTGTGGTTGTTCGTAGATGAATGGGATTTCACCAGGCCAATCCCAACTCACCAACCAAATGCAGGGTGAGCCCAATCGTGCAGGTCAAAATCGTCGTGGTAACACGGCTAGGAAACAAAGAACCAGAAGAATGAGAAAGCCTTAACAGCCGAGAAAATCAGAATGGAAAAACACAGTAAAAGGAATGAGACGAAGCCTAAGATGAAAAAGAACTTGCGTCAGATAGCCCTGAAATAAAATGTTATTTTTACCACGTTTGTAAAGATAAGGGGCAAAATCTTACCTCATTGATTAGTGGACTTTAACGAAAAAAAAACACTTTACCGTCTGCCCTTTCAAATCTAATGGCAGGATTGGTCTACTGCCTTCCACGGTTCAACAATAAAAGAAACGAAAATCAAAATCTCTCTTGCAGCCAGACGTGACAAATCTTAGGGATATTTGTTTGTAATTTTTGCCAGCCTTATTCTCAACCTGGAGCACTCTAACCTAGTTCCGAACTTACACTGATTACCTGGTAATACATCAAATATTGGCAAGCCATGGAAAATTATCAAAAAGAAAATTATGATTACACAGTCCAAAGTTACTAATCATGATTAAAACAAACTTCAAAACATTGCTACAAATTCCATACTGTATACTCAACCTTAAATGATCGGTCTCTACATGCCGTGCTCGTGTCAAACGAATCGAGTATACATCCACAACAAATGCTAACTGAACTATATTACTGACTATAACTTTATATTTTTCATACTGAAATAGAATGTAAATAAATGAGAATTTATTAAAAATAAAATATTTTATGACTTTTAAATTCAAACCAAATAATGTGATATATAAACTACAGCAATTTACAAACTCTGTTAAGAAGAAAGAGTGATAAGTTATAAGACCAAAAGAGTTGTGAACCAAAAAAAAAACAAATTCCATGTTTACAAATTTTAAATTACAGGATAAATAATTAAAATTAATCAGATAAAAATATACAAATTATGTCATATTACTAAAAACATGTAGCATTGATGCAAACTGGTAAATTTAAATGCAACAAAATTTCAATGTTTTTATATGCTAATTGAAAAACAGCAACCTGTACAAAAAATCTGACCCCCCACTCTTGAGCTCTTTTTTGAAGAAACATATGAATGCAAAAATAGATCATGGCTATCTTGATTCGTTTACGATCTATAGGGCGATTTTCAAATTTGACCAAATTTTAATATGGTGTATAGTTTGATTATTACTTCTTGTTTTTCTTCTATCTTCTATAATAGGTCCCTGACCTGTTCCTTCTTCGATTTTCCTCATTCTGGACTTAAATTATCGCTCCACCTTTTCCGCAGTCGACCTCTACTGCGTGTACCACTAGGCGATATATCTCGTGCGATCCTTACCAGTCTATCCTCTGTCATTCGGCTTATGTGTTTGTTCCATTGTGTCTTAAGTTGTAGGACCCACTCAATAATGCAGTCTGTGTTGCATGACTGCCTGATGTTATCGCTTCTTTCTCTGTCTAGTAGCGTTTTTCCTATTATTCGTCGAAGTATTCTCATCTCTGTATTCTCTAATAGTTGTTTCGTTTTTGTCGTCTCTGGCCGTGTTTCTGAGGTGTATGTCATACTAGGTCTAATTGTGGTTTTGTAGATCCGAACCTTTGTTTCTTGTAAGTGTTTGTTTCGCCAGATCACGTCGTTGACGCAACCCGCCACTTTGTTTGCTTTGGCCACCTGCCCTCTTATTTCATCTTCGATGTTGCCATAACTAGTTATGTCGATTCCTAGATATTTGAAACTCATTTCTTGTTGTATTATTCGACCGTCTAGTTCTAGTTTGCATCGGAGGGCTTCTTTTGAGGTTGTCATACATTTAGTTTTTTCGGCTGAGATAATCATATTATATTTTCTTCCCGTAAGATTAAAGATATTTAACAATCTCTGGAGGTAGTCTTCATTTTCGGCACATATCACAGCGTCATCAGCGTAACAGAGAATTTTTATTTCTGTATCTCTCATTTTATATCCTCTACCAAGTCGCACCTCCTTTATTATTTCGTCCATTATCATGTTAAACAATAAAGGACTAAGCGAGTCTCCCTGTCTAATACCGCTGTTGACTGGTATGGGTGTTGATAATTTACCGTTAGTGCGAATCTGAACTTTATTGTTTGCGTATATGTTTTCGATTTTTACTTAAGATATCAAAAAACATAAAAAAAAACTTTCTATGGGTACTTTTTTACGTAGAATACATTGGCGCTCTTTTGTTTTTTATTTCCGATTACCAGAAATGAGATACGACTTAAAGTTGTATTTTTTTTTTAATTCAACACCCTATATATTTTTAGCGTAATACTTTGCATTTATTTTTTCCTTTGAAATAATATATCATAGTTGATATTTTTTATTATCGTTAAGTCCTCAACCTTTACAAAATTTCGCTTTAAGTTTAATAAATTGAATAAAGAATTATTTTATCTTGGTAGGTGTATGTCATTTAAATCAAAACAGGTTCAAAGCAAATAAAATTTTTGATATTTACATGTATTTTAAATATAATAAATTAAAAAACCAGTATATTAATAATATCAATAAAATTCTAATTAAAGCAAATGTTCAAAACGTTATTTTGAATACATAAATTGCACCTTTTTATAACATTCCGAACTGCATTATAAATATGAATATTTAATATTGAATTCATACAGTCTAAAAACTTCCTCTAAGTTCATTGATATTTTTAGTGGTTTTCTTATATTCTTTGTCTTTAATATGTCCCCAAAGGAAAAAATGCAGTCACGTCAGATCTGGTGATCGTGGTGGCCACTTCACTGGTTCATTACTTCCTATCCAATTATTTCCTAAATTAATATTTAATAATTCTGAAACAGTCCTGATGTTATGATGGGGAGCGCCATTTTGCCGAAAGAAGAGAGTTCTTGCTTCATATAAAGGATTGTCCAAAAATTCTTCAATTAAATTTAACATTTCGTAGTACCGTCAACCATTGAGATTTTCTTGATAAATGTTATATATTAAAATACGATTTCCAAATAAAGCACACCAAACGCTAAAACCAAACCGTTCTTGGGATCAAACATTTACGGTACGGTGAGGGTTGATATGAGACCAGTAATATTCGTTATGCCTGTTGAAAATTCCAGAACTGCTAATGTAGGCTTCATCTGTCCAAATTACCCTCCTAAAGAATAATGGATCTTGCAAATCTTTTTGACGATACCATAAACAAAGTTGCATTTGGCTTTGATGATCAGTTGGTTGCAAATGTTGTATTTTTCTTATTGCATAAGATCGAAATTTATGTTTATTTAAAATATGTAGGGCACAGCGTCTTGAAACTCCATAATCAGCTTCAATTTTTCGGCTTGAAATTGAAGGGTTTACAACCGCCATTCCAATTACATTTATAGCCGGTTCTTCAGCATTTTGAATGTTGTAATTTTTTATTCTTGGTCTGGTATATGTCCTATAATTGCAGAGATTTTCTTTTATTTCAAAAAAATAAAAATAAAAAATTAATATAACGATAGTAACATTAAATTTTAGTACATAAAACATTAAAGTCTAGTTATCACTACATAGTATAAAACAAAGTCGCTTTCTCTGTCCCTATGTCCCTTTGTATGCTTAAATCTTTAAAACTACGCACCGGATTTTGATGCGGTTTTTTTCAATAGATAGAGTGATTCAAGAGGAAGGTTTATATGTATAATAACATCCATTAAATAGTGGAGAAATACTGTTATTTTTGAGGTTTCTAATGTGATGTCGTTAATTATCATATTTTTTTCCGCTTACATTGCAAACGCAGGCTGAACCCTACGAGATTTATCAAAATAATGTACTAATTATTTGTACACATTGAAAAGGTCTACAGAAAACTCCGCGATGGTATATGTCTATCTCTCATGGATATCCCACAATAACATTTTTTTGTCATTTACTTTTTACGACAAATAATGGCAAATTTTGAAGCGATTTTAACCAATACAGCATTAATCCTTATCCAATTAAATAGCTTAAATACATTGTTGATTTAATATAGATCTATATGGTCCTTTACAGCACAAGATTTAAATGAATATTTTCGAAGATATTACAGATTTAAAATTGCGGGAAGTAGCGCTTGCGGCGGTACTGGCCGACCGGGGCGGCGGCAGCGTGCCTATAAATAGCGCGTCGGAGGCCGATGTAATAATTGTTGTAAAAATAAAATAAATAGTCACAGTTTTTCTGTAGTGTATTTAGTATCAGCATTGCACCCGTGCGAAGCCGGGGCGGGTCGCTAGTTTATTATAAAATTGTTCACTTATAGATACACCTTAGAATAACTCGAAACAATTGTTTACAACTCATCTGTTCTTGAAGGTCATAGACAATGATGTTTCTTGCAAAGTAGTAGATATCTGTTGGACTTCCATTGTCTTTATTTTTGTTGAATATCACGACGTTTCGGCTAGTAGTTATCTCTAGCCGTTTTCAAGTGAAACTGTTTCACTTGAAAACGGTTAGAGATAACTACTAGCCGAAACGTCGTGATATTCAACAAAAATAAAGACAATGGAAGTGCAACAGATATCTACTACTTTGCATCATCTGTTCTTGCTGGTAAATTCCGTGAAGGTAAAGTAGTATAATTAATATACATGATTGAACTTTTATCATCCTCATAGAAATAGTGCTGATATACAGGATAACTTCTCTTGACTAGATTAAGATTTAACTTCAATAACGTGGGACTGTCACACAGAAGAATGCACTTACCAAATCGTTTTTTATGAAGATTGGGAAAACGATGTCTGGTGAAATTGAAGCAATACAGCCACGGACACAACAGATCCTGCATCTGCTCATATTTATTATCTTCTATTGTCTTTACAAAAAACTAAGAATAAATTATTATTAAGAAATATATGAAAACAAGCTTAAACTTATTGACAAAAATCACAAAATTTGGGATGTGGATATCTAGATAAAGAATTAGTAATATAGGTCATTTCTGTCAATACATCTTTAAACAAGAATTAAACTTACTTACCAATTTCTTCATTATGATTTTTACACACAATGCACATTGAGTTATATACTGAAAAAGGCAATAACTTCATCATCTAAGACTGAACTCGTATGGTGTGACAGGTGGTACCATCTTCTTGAAACCACATTTTATATCTATTCCTTTTAATCTACTCTTAAGGAAAAAAGTTTGTCAACATGACACTATAGTGGTCGCTATTGACAGTCACAGAAGCACCTTCATCATTTTCAAGAAAGTTGGGTTTATAAGTTTCGTCTCTGAACATTAATCGTCCAATATTGCCACTTGTCTATCATTTTTATTCTGTTCGCCCAAATGCAGATTTATGTAGAAATGAATTCTCCCGAACTTATTATTCTAAATATAACTCTTCTTCTTCTCTTCTTCTTCTTCTAGGTAGAACCAAGTTCTGTTATCTACACAATGCCTCATCGATCCTCGTTTGACGTCGAAATCCAGCTGTCTCTCCATCTTTTGGTGGGCCGTTCAGGCGGCCGTTTAGTGTTTGGTTTCTCTCTCATCGCGGTTTTTGCTAGTCTGTCATCGTCCATTCGTTCCACGTGATCTCTCCACTGCCTAAGACGGTTTCGAACCCACTTCACCACATCCCCCCCTCCGCTGTCCTAGCGTATTCTTGCGTTTCTTATTCTATCTCTTAAACTTGTTCCCGTGATCATTCTCAGCGTTTTCATTTCTGTGGTTCTCATAATTTGTTTAGTCTTTGTTGTTTCATTTTTTGTTTCTGCGCCGTAGGTCAGTGTCGGTCTTACACAACAACTATTCTAATGGTTGTCGCAGATCGAAAAGCAGATACGTGAAAGAAACGTCATTGGGTTGGAAGTCAAGTCCGCGATTTTGTTCTCAAATTTTAATATATCTCCTTATAAGCTGTTAAAAGGATATAGTGAAATTAATTGACTTCCTCAATTCATGATCTACAATGGTTTGCATTTTCTTCGATACTGTCATCGAAAAGAGAATCCAAAGTCCAACAATAAACAATGTAATCCACTTTGACACAACTTTTTTTGAAGAGTTTTAAATGGCCTACAACATATTTTACTCATACTTTCGAGACAATCCCATATATTTTAGCGAATATCCGCAAAAATCTCCATTATTTCGTCTTTTATTGTTAACTATTATTTTAGTTCAGAGAGATTCTTGCAGAAAACAAATACGTTTTATTTATCTCCCCTCATACCAGTGATCAGCAAAAAAATATATAATAAGCCATTAAAGGAAAATTAGTAATCAAAAAATCGAAATTATCAATTACTTTTATCAGTTAATAAATTCAGAACTAAAATTATCAGTTAATTGGAGTTAAAGTAATAGGTAATTTTATTTCTAAAATTATCAGTGAACAAAATAATTCATAATTTTGTTTTTGAACTTACTAATTGACGAAGTAGTTAATAATTTTAGAAGTATAATTTACCCATTATCAGAATAATTTAAAAATGTCATTTCTCAATTTACCCATTAGAAGAATAATTAAAAATTAAATTTTACAAATTATTGAATAATTAATTGGTAATTTTTCCTGAAATAAATTAAAATAAATTTAATGGCGTTTTCTCGCAAATAATAACATAACTATGATTATTTATCGTGCTTGTGCAATTATGATTATATTATCTAGCATTGTCAATAAATAACAGGATATGTATGAAAAGCATACTTATATTAAATCGCTCCGAGAACAAAATGAGTTTAGTTTGAACTCCGATGCGTTGGTATCAAGATATTTTATTGAAAAGGTGTGAAAAACATTAAATTATTGTAAAACGCGTAATTAGGCTGTGGTCAAAATTTTTCGTTATCCTTCTTTTCTGCGATTTTTCAGTAAAAATTTAATTTTTTTCCCTATCCTGTTGACGAGAGTAAAGCGTATCATTATAGACAGAAACAATGCTATTTTATTTTTAGTTATTTACTATTTGTTTTCCTTGATAAATAAAATCTTTCAGCGATGTAAAATACATTTTTGTTACTATATTTCCCGTGGAATTAAATGATGGATTTGACAATTTTTTCCTGCTCTTAATTTTCAGTTACTCTATCTAAAAAATATATAATATTTTGATAAAAACATTTAATTTAATTCTGGTAAATTACCAATTAGTAAAATAAATTATTAATTACTTTTGTAATGGGTAACCTGAAAAATAAAATTTTCAATTACTGTAGTAATGCATAATTTTATTTCTAAAATTATCAATGACATCGTGAAATTTTAATTTGAAAAATAACATTATCCATTACCTCGCTAATTGATAATTGTAGGAATAAAATTATCAAGTACCCACACAGCACTAGACGTCTTATGGATGTCATTTTTATATCCAGATTATGTCTGAACATCTTAAGACATAAGTAAGGCGTCTTATAGACGTTGTTTTAAAGACGTCCATAAGACGTCTATATACAACGTCTTTAAGATATCTTTTAAAAGTCTACATACTATATTTTATATGAAAATAAATACAGTTGTGAATAATTTAGTTGATAAAAACTAAAAAGCATTTCCTTCCCTATGGATTTTGTCTCAGTTGGGTAATAAGTTTGCAACGCCGCACAGAACTCATCTAAATACAAGTTGAGGTTAAAATTTTTGATTGAACGACAAATTTTTAGTAGCCCTACTACGACCTTGGTTAATAGAACTTTTGCATGATCTTTTTTATCAATACTTTGGTGTTTTTTGTCACAGACTGTTTGATGTACCGATAACAATGACACACATAAATATGATGCCAGCGAAACTATAACTTTAAAAAACCCGCCTTTTGTTTCTGTCAACTGTCATTTTTCAGTTTTGTATTTGTGTTTAGTCATGTCGTTGTTCATTTTTAATATTGTTGGGGTGCCGACTGTGAAAATCTAGCTTTTGAAAGAATTTTATTAAAATAGTTGATTTATCCATGTGCCTCTGAAAATCTTTTTTATTCGTGTTTATGTAATACTTAAGGTAAGATCGAGAATTATATGTACTTAGGAAAAACAGTAACGTTATTTATAGGTTGTGTTACAGGAAATTCCCGAATGCTTTACCGCTTATAACTCTATGTTATTAGAAGTATGAAACGAAATCTTCAAAAATATTATCTGTACGAAAAAGGCTTGCACAGCTCATCCAGACCCCGGTCCTAAATATTACAAGAAATATTACTAATGAAGTGGAAGGCGAAATGTTTGTTTATGGAGTGCTCCACTAATGAAACCTGTAAGATTTATTTTGTTTCTGATGATTGGTTTATATTAAAAAAACATAGAAAATAGAGTTTTGTTAATTACAAGAAGTAATTTTGTTTAAGGTTTTAGAAATTTTAAAACTGGGAGTAGGGAGCATTTATGACTTTGTAAAGCGAGCTTGTAAAAGTACCATGTACAGTTGATTAGTACGAAAAGGAAAGAGAAAGTTCTACGATTCCAACTTGGCGAGACTTATTATGAATAAGTTCTGTCTTTCATTATACATATTAACCTTGAAATAGCATAGTCACAATTCTATAGTAGAGGACAATTATAAAAACTCGCAAAAATATCAAAAAATTTCCTCCCACAAATGATAAACTTTATCCTATAAAATTAAAATCAGTTTGTTATTAGGATCTACAGAGACAACAGGACTGGCAAAAAGTCGGAAGAATGAGGAAATTTCAATCCAAACATGGCTGAAAAAGGCATCAGACCAGATTTGTTATTCGACTCAATAAAAATTCTTGTTTTTAAAACTATTTAAAGATTTGTGTACTCTTTATTTCAATAAACTTTTATTTTGTTGATAGTCTACCTTTTAGAGTTATTATATCGAAGGGATAAACTAAGGCTTAAATTTGATAAGTTCACTTTTAGTTCGAACAGTAGTAGTTCTGAAAATATTTGCTTTTCTACCTCACTTCTTAAATTTCAAATTAGAAAAAGTTTACATTATGCTTAAGTTATGTATTTTTTTGTATAAAGAGAGCAAATTATTCATGAGGAACTTGTAGTTATTTAAAATGGTAGGGTATATTTTGATCTTGATTTTTTCTTAATTAAAGTTATTTCTTGGACCTTTGAATAATCACGGTTTGACTTTGTAAACAAGACAAACAAAAAAATTAAAAGGTACCCTTTTTAATGTACATAATTTTAATGGTGGAATATGTTGTTTTAATGTTGGGAAGGGACGTCCATAAGACGTTATAAGCAAATGTCTTAAAGACGTTACCTTTTGTAACATAAGACGTCTATACAACGTCTTATGGACGTCATTCGACTTTAATGGACATCCATAAGACGTCCTGAATGTTGAGATCAAACGTTTTATGGACGTCTTTAAGACGTATTTGTGCTGTTTGGGTACTGTGTTAATTGATCAAATTATCAATACTATTTTGTGAATTAATCATTATTCATTAATTAAATTCTGATTTATCACATTACCCATTACTAAATTCATTGATAATATTACCTGATAATATAAGTAAAAAAGACATTATTGCCGATCTCTGCCTCATACTATTTGAAACACTTCTCACTTGCAGAAAGTGTCACGATAATTTACTACGTTGCGTATATTTATTCTTCTTTTAAACATTTAAAGAAAAAAATATATACCGAGAATTTACAAATACACTAATTACCTGGGCCTAATCAGAATAGAACACAAATAAAAAGCTATATAACAATATGATAATGATTTGAAAAAAGTACCGATCTACCTTTAAAATAATCTTTTCAATTACTACGCAAGTTAGAAAAAAAATTGTTTTGATAAAATTATCTGAACACACGATTGTTTAAAATAATGTATTTTCCTTTCTTCCGCAAAAGCTATCTAATGAGTTTGTCATTTTCAGTCAAACATTTGGCATACAAACTTCTTTAAATTAGTTTTGTTCGTATTTCTACAACCTTTTGATTTATTACAAAACTTTTAAACAACCCAATGACAAAACCACTCATAATAAACATCAATTTCCCCAAAACTGTCATTGCTCGAAACAATGTAAATTTACTTTGGTTTCTGTCTATCTCCTTTCTCATCAACTTTTCATTTTAAATGTCATTACAGAGGTTATATTAAAAATCATTAGCGTAGAATGTTTGCAGGAAGTAAAGAAAAAGCGACACCACTTGTAGCATTTAATCGAGGAAAATGGAAAAAATAATTCACAATTTTCTATTCTATTTTTTAATTTATCCTTTTCTGAAAATGCTACGCGGCAGTTTTTGTAAAGGGTGTTTTTTATAGAGGTATAAAACTTTAAGTTGGCAACACTTTTTTAACTGGCGGCCATTTTGTCAGCTGTCATGTGATTTATGTTTAGTTTGGTTTGGCATTTCAACGTGAATAGACTGACGCCTGAACAACGCTTCCAAATTGTGCAAATTTATTTTGAAAATCATGGTTCTGTTCGAAATACGTATCGCGCACTACGTCCATTTTACGGTCAACATAATCGTCCATCAGAGCAATTAATTCGATTAACTATGGACCGTTTTCGCATCACGTTTACTCTAAATGATAATATGCATCCACAGAGATGTCGTACAGTGCGCCCAGAAGAAGTCATTGCTACTGTAGAGCGTAGCATAGAGGAAGACCCGAATCAGTCTATCCGCCATCGTGCACAGGAATTGGATATGTGTCCATTCACTTTATGGAAGATTATGCGGAAAGATCTTGGTTTGCGTGCTTACAAAATCCAACTCGTGCAAGAATTGAAGCCACACGATCACCTAGCAAGGCGCAGATTCGGTGAATGGGCCCAAAACAAGATTGCCGTTGATCCCGATTTTCATAAGCGAATTTTATTTAGCGATGAAGCTCACTTTTGTTTGAATGGATACGTCAATAAACAAAACTGCCGTATTTGGAGTGATGATAATGTTGCGTTGAGACACCGTGACATCCAGAAAAACTGACTGTTTGGTGTGCTTTATGGGCTGGTGGAATCATTGGTCCGTACTTCTTTAAAAACGATGCTGGTCAGAACGTTACAGTCAATGGTGACCGCTATAGAGCCATGATTACTGACTTTTTCGTTCATCAATTGAACAACCATGATGTGCAGGAACTGTGGTTTCAACAAGACGGCGCAACATGTCACACAGCTCGTGCCACAATTGATTTATTAAAGGAAACGTTTGGTAACCGCATAGCTTCAGGTTTCGGACCCATGAATTGGCCTCCAACATCGTGCGACTTAACGCCTCTAGACTATTTTCTATGGGGATATATGAAGTCGCTAGTCTACGCCGATAAGCCCGAAACGATTGATCACTTGGAGGACAACATTGGCAGCGTTATTGCCGATATACGGCCACAAATGTTGGAAAAAGTCATCGAAAATTGGACCTCCAGATTAGACTACGTCCGAGCCAGCCGTGGCGGTCATATGCCAGAAGTCATATTTAAATTATAATGCCAGAAGGTTATCTTTCGAATAAAGTAAATTTCATGTCAATTTAAAAAATTCATCTTTGTTTTATTCCATTTAAAAGTTCTATACCTCTATAAAAGACACCCTTTATTATGCTCCAGAAACTAAGATTCATTTTCATAAAGTCTTCCTGTCCATATGCTGTCAACTAGTAATATGAAAAGAATTAAGTTTTATCGTAGAAAGTAGATTGCTGTTCCGAAATATAAATAATAAGACATGATACTAAAAATATTTATATTAAGCCCATCAACTCATGCTCTTTGGCACTCATTTGCATTCTGTTGACTGCTGCTCGAAACAGTCCAGTTTTTGTTCTTCAAAACCAAGTTCTCAAATATCTAGTCCTTTACGTGTATAACGTTCGTTATTCCGCATAATATATCTCAGTTAAGCTTTCTTATTTTCATGTTGTTGACAGACTTGGATAGTTTTTTTCATTCTGTGTAGTAACTTCCTACATGTGACATGATCTATCTTCGATACTGTTACGATACGTGATACCAGAACATTCTATCGGAGTAATCGGACTTTAAAATTTAAATTTAACGAATAATTTTTGCCAAGATTTTTTAATTCTACTCTTAATTTCTCTTAAATGGTCACACAGATCATTACCAATTTTTCTCTAAAAATATAGGACTCTGTCTGACATCTCATACGAGTGAGTAAGTTCTGCAGATGCTCTAAATTTTTCGCGAATATAACTCTTATCTTCAGCACATCGGCCGTTTTTCAGATGTTCCCCATTTACCCCAAATTCTCCTTTCTCTTCATGTACTGCCTCCATAAAAACTCCTTTTGGATAAGATTAAATAGTAATGGTGATGCGTCTGGGGTATTCTCTGTTTAATCTCATTATCAATCATTAGATCTAATGATTGACTATTATCTGAAGATCTTCATCACTTACACCTATATTTTGAAGGGTTCCTACTAGCCTGTCTTCTTTCACGCTATCGAATGCCTTACGATGATCTATAAAGCATGCATATATATCTGTATTCATGTCTTTACATCGTTAAAATAAGATTTTTACAGCAAAAAGTAGCTCTCTTATATCTTTATCATTTCGGAGGGCATCTTTTGTTCAACTCACATGACTTTCTGTCAGTTTGAAAATATTTCAATGTATAATTGTGAGATAAGGTAGTTTTTTTTTTTTAATTTTTACGTAAGGAAATGAAAGTTAATTTTAGTCATTTTTTGAGAATTTTTCTTACAATATAAATATTTTTAAAAGCAATTGACATCTTTTACTTGCTCATCATCAAATAATTTAAGAAGTTCTGCATAAACATTATTAGAATCTAGTGCTTTTCCATCTCTAACTGTACGTTTCTGCCCTTCAGTTAGAGGCAATATTGATTCAGTTGTTATTATTGGAGCTTTATTGCGTTTATTGGTTAATTGTTCATTTCCAAATATTTATTTATAAAGTTTTTCCGTGATCATCTGATTTACATACAGTTGTCTTGGATTGGTACAAACCTGCAGCTTTCTGAGACATTTGAAAGTATAACATATTCATTTTTACTGTGTTGTATTGTTCAAAGTCTTTTCTTTTTAATATTCTCCTTTCATTCATCATCACTTTTTGGAAGTTTTGTTTAGTTGTGAAATTGCAACTTTTGGAGCATAATCTATATTTAATCCGATTTTTCATTTCTTCGATTTAAACACCGTGGTTCATGTTAAATGATATTTTGAAATAGTGAAATTTATGACTTAAAAAATTACTGGAGTGAAATTCTGATTGGGTTTAAAAATAAAATGTATTTTCTTCTTTATGTAAAGGTTTAACATATAATGATTCAGCTAGGTTCTATAGCGAGTTGTAAAAGTTTTCACGAATACTTCAAGAATGGCAACATGTAATTTATTTATTTACAAAAAGGCTCAAATAAAAAGTGTATGATTTTATTTTTCCTTCTTCAGAGTTACCACAAAATGTAATGCGTTTTCTATCCTTTTCTATTAAAATAATTTTATTCATTTCTCTATCAACTGAAGGTACTCCCCCGCCAATGGAAATACATAAACCAAAGAAACCCAACAGAAATTTAAATAGTCTAGAACGAAGGAGACTTCTTTATCAAGTAATAAAGAAACTTTATAATGAACAGACTGAGACAACGCCGGGATGAAACAATGAATCAAATTTTCATTTGCTTGTCAATCAGCAGCCGAGTCGTTACGAAGAACAAACTGGGGCTAGATCGCGCTAATTGATAAGTGATAATTAAGAATGTTGTGAAAAGTTTGGTAATATTAAGTTATAGAAATAATTAAAAGATACACTGCAAGTTTTTAGTAACTTTACTTTGGCCATTGGGTGACTAGCAAAATTTTTTTATTCAATTTTGTTATTTCAAACTAAGCGAGAGGTTTATATAGATAAATACTAATGGACAAAAGGGGAGTGATAATATTTTTTTTGTTCTTCTTAAACCTTAAGCACATTTAAAAGTTACAATAGAATTCACAATATTATTTATTACTTGACGATAATGTCGTGGCATTGCGGCAAACAAATTTTGAATAATATTTTTGGGAAGACTTGTCCAAAATTTATTGACTCTACTTCAGATTTTCAATAGAATTAAGGTCTGGAGAGTGTGCCGGTCGCTGCAATCCTGAACGTTAATTTTTTTAAACCACTCCTAAACAACTCGTGCTATATATATATATATATATATATATATATATATATATATATATATATATATATATATATATATATATATATTCGTGTTCAAGAATAGTTTACAAAAACTTTTGCTCTTGACTTTGGCTCTTATTTATCTTTTATATTGATTTTTATATTTCAAAGTTGAATTCTTAAAAATATATTCCTTATTTCTCTAGCTATGGCCATGGTAGTGGGTTATTGGGAAGTGAGTAGTGGCATCTAGCGAAATGTCCAGATCGAAGGACCCTTTGAACTCTCTCGTTATGGCATATAGTGTTATTGAAAAATTTCTCAATCGACTTTCAAGAGAACTCTGGAATTGTTGGCATCTGAGGCTATGTGTTTTGGAGATATGTATCCAGGTTGGTATTGCATACAGGAATCCTGGATCACTTCGCTTTCGAGGAACAGCTTGCTGTGTCTACCGAAGACGTGGTACAGACAGCCTCTGTGCCTTTGCTTATGCAGTGTTCACTTAGTTCTCTCATACCAGCCTCTTATATATTGGTGCAAAGTATTCCATCTTGTAGGACCACTGGAGTTTGTGATCATATAGCGTTAAGCATTCCTGCGGTTGTTTTCTGGATCTAATAAAACGAATAACTTAAGTTTTTTCAGAGTTTGTTTTAAATTTCCAGTGTTCTCTCCATCCCTTGAAGCTGCAAAGATGCTTTTGCAGCCTCATTTGATGTTCCTGTGGTTCATGCTTGCGGGTGTATCATCAGCTTGTAGACTGAAGGTGGTATGGTCGGACTTCGGGATGTTCGCGATATAAATGGTAAATGAATGGGGCGAGATGGATGTTCCTTGGAGAACCCTTTCTGTCATGCCTCTCCGTCTGAATGCGGCATTATTTTCCCTGATAAACAGTATCTTATGCGAGAGAAAGGAGAAGATTTTGAAACATTATTCTGTTGCGAAATAAAATGTTACGGCATTTTCGATTCTGCATAAGGTGGTATTACATATCCTTAGTCGATTCAGAGTGTATTTTAAAAAGTTTATCGGACCCACGCTATTCCATGAGTCCATGAGAAACAATTTGACAGAAAAATACTTAACGGTGAGTCTAACATATTAGAATTGCAAATCTTTAAATGTTGACGTGAAAATGCAAGTTTCCCATAATGTTCGATAATCTTGATAGCTTTTTCCCTACAGCAATTTCATTTTGTTGCTTTCAACATCAAGGCACTTCCTTAAACTGTATGATTGGAAACAATAAGCAATAAATCAAAATCTCCATTAAACAACTACGACAACCTGTATAAAACTTCATAAAACATAAAGGCCAGTTTTTAAATATAAATATGACTGCCGACTGCTCATATAATAAACTGGACCACATTAATAAAGATTAATTTACAACAAAGTGCAGAAGTACTAAATCATTCAACTAGTGACATCTGCAGTTCGCCTTGAACTATCACGTTTTTCATCGTCGTCGCCATTGCTTTCGAGTACGTATACCAGGTGTTGCCGGTTCTCGGCAATAATTGATGGGTCAGCTTATTTATTGTTGTTTACGTTTCTTTGCCCAGAAGGCGTCTTATTAGGGTATGTAGATGTACACTTTTCTACATTATTGCAAAAAATATTTAAATATGTTTTCTAGAATAGTCATAAATTACATTTTACGTAAAGCAAAATTGAAACGCAAAATTGCGTTTTTTAAAACTGAAATTGAAATGTTTAGCGAAAGCAAATGTCAAATTTTCGTCTACTATAACGTAGTGCATAATTGATTTTTGAAGTTGCCAATTTTGTTTTTAACTAAAGGGTCTAGCCGATTAAGAGAGTCAAAACTGCCCCCTTGGCAATAAAAAAATACAAAACATCTGATTGTTCTACATCAAAAAGTACCCAAACAAAAAAATTTTTAGCCACTTTTATCGTCACATAACCTCAAAAAAGTATATGTTTATACGGCTTTGACGGATTCCTCCGTGTAAGATGCAATAGCAGTGGTTATATCCACATGATGCTGTTGTAGTGCTGAAATCACATTCAGCAAACGTACAACTACATGCAACTCCGTATGTAAATGAATTAAAATGCGAAACAGTAAATGCAAACTTCTCTTCCTCATATCCTTTCTGTGTTAGGAGTTGCACAGTTAGAATAAATTGTTATAAATCACAATTCATCCTATTCCACCACCATCGAGATGATGGCCTACCTGTACCACAAGACCGAGAAGAAAGTCAAGGCTTACTCTCCCCGTCAAAGTGCCTCTGCCATATGACTGTGTGCCAAAGCCATTTTCAACCATTTTGTATTACTTAATGATCGTTTTTCCCTTGAAGGGCAAGGACAAGACAATTTTAGGTTAATTTTCGAACACCCATAAAAATTTGAATTTCGCGCCAATTTTGTTGTAGGCAGTAAAAAAACCTACAAAATGAAAAAAAAAAGAAGTTTTTACGATGATTGGAATCGAAGATATCGTTAAAAAACGAAAAAAGACGTTTTAATTTTTTTTTGAGGTTATGTGACGATAAATGTGACTAAACTTTTTTGTGTGGGTATTTTTTGATGTAGAACAACCGGAGTTCTTTTATTTTTCGGCTAGACCCTTTGATAATTGCCGGTATCATCTATAACTTAAGAAAAACAATAATTTGAGAAAATATTCAAAATTTTGCAAAATTTTGGAGATTTTAACCAAACAAAAACTTAATTTCCTTAAATATATTTAATTTCACCTCGTACACAGAAATTTTCCAAATTTTTGTTATTACAATCTATTTGAACTTTTGGATTATTTAGTCAACTTCCAAACTTTCGTAATCCATCATTGAAAGGAGGTATCGAACACCCCGTCGAGACTGATCTGGCATCTGTTAGAACTCAACTCAGTAATATAGAGGAAAAAGATTCCGTTTTGGTGATGTGTAGTCAATTGGTTTTACTTATATACAATATAACCTCGTGAAAATCAAGTTTCAGTCAATTATTAGCCATAGACCTTTTTCTTTTATTGCTAGCTGCAATGGTATATGAGCAAGACTTTGCCACATCAATCCCACGGTTTCTTCAAATCATCGAGGGTCTTCCTCTTAATAATTTACCAAGATAAGGTCGATTTCTTTAACTGATACCCAGCATTTAGCGTTCCATAACTCTAAGTAATTTTTAGTTTGTTTTTTAAAAGTTCAGTTAGAGCCCATGATTGGACAGAAAACATGAAATGATTGAGTTCGACACCTGATTCTCTCTTCCGAGTGTTATTATATTACCTAGATCTTCTTCTTCAAGTGCCATATCAGGTCCCCCTGACGTTGGCAATTACATTGGCAAATCTTTCACGGTCCTGCGCCAGCTGGAACAGTTCCCCCGCGCTACGTATACCTGTCCATTCACCAATATTCCTCAACCAGGAAGCCTGTCTCCTTCCTACCTCTCTACGTCCCTCTACTTTACCCATCATGATTAGCTGAAGAATTCTATATCGCTCCTCTCTGAATATATGTCCAAGATATTCTTGGATTTCTACACTTCACAGTGTTTAATAGTAGACGAGTTGTGTCGGCCCTATTGAGTACCATTTCGTTGGTCTGCCTAGCTGTCCAAGGTATTCTCAGCATTCGCCGGTGTAACCACATTTCTAGAGCCTCCAACCGATTAATCGTGGCAGCCTTAATTGTCCAGATCTCTGCCCCATATAGTAACACCGGCCAGACGTATGATCTTATCATTCTCTGTCGTAGTTTTAGGTTGAGGTTATCATTGCAGAAAAGTGGTTTCATTTGTTGAAAAGTTGCTCTAGCAGTCTCTATTCTACACCTCATCTCTTTATCTAGGTTTTAGATTTTCGGTGATATAACATCCAAGATATTTAAAATGAGTCACCCTGTCTATACTTTTTCCTTCTATTTGTACTGAAGCATTAAGATGAGGTTGTCTACTAAAAACCATACATTTTGTCTTTTTGGTATTTATGTTGAGCCCCATTTCTTGACCCTCAGTGTTAACACAGTTTATTAGATGTTGCAGGTCTTGTAGTTTGTCGCTTAGGATAACAGTGTCGTCAGCATATCATATTGTATTTATATATTCTCCATTGATTTGTACTCCCATTCGTTGTCCTTGAGTAGCCCGTTTAAAGATTTTATCTGAATATATATTGAAAAGCAGTGGAGATAGTATGCAGCCCTGTCCGACACTTCGCAGAATTTTTGCTTTCTTCTGTGAGTTTTCTTACTGTTGCTTTTTGCCGCCAATATAGATTTTTAATAATTCTTACGTCTCTGTTGTCTACCCCTACGTTACTTAAAATGTCTATGAGTTTTCTGTGCTGTACTCTGTCGAAGGCCTTCTCGTAATCGACAAAACATACGAATACATCCTTGTGTTGGTCCCGGCATTTTTGCAGAAGTATATTTAGAGCGAATTAAGCCTCTCTAGTACCTAGGGCGTTTCTAAATCCGAATTGGGTTTCATCTAAATCTGCTTCGCATTTAGATCTTATCCTGCTGTGGATGATTCTGAGAAAGACTTTCAAAGTGGCTCATTAGACTTATTAGTCTGTACTCACTGCATCGCTTTGCTCGCTGTTTTTTTTGAGATTGGGACGAATACAGACCTCAGCCAATCTTCTGGTATATCTCCAGTCGCATAAACGGTATTAAACAGTTTGACCAAGATTCCTATATTTTCCTCATGGATCATTTGTAACAGCTCGGTTGGGACATTATCAGGCCCGGTGGCTTTCCTGATTTTTGCAGATCTTATGGCAGATGGAACTTCACTGTTTAGAATTTCCGGTCCCATGTCTATATTAGCGTCTATATTAGCGAGATCATCGGGATTATGTTCATTCGGTCTGTCATCATCAAATAATTCTTTCACATATTTAACCCATGTTTCAAAAATTTTTTTTTCGTCCAAGATAATTTTACCATCAGGGTCCACAAGGGTATTAGTGGTATTCTTATTATATAGACCTGCTATTTCTCTTGTTGTTGAATGTGTCATGTTTCCTTTTTAGATCTTCCATTTCGATACACTTGTCTCTCATCCAGTTCTCTTTGGCTATCAGAATTTTTTTTTCGGATAGATTTTATTAGGTTGATGTATTTGATGCTTCATCGTATCAAATGCCTTCTGTAAGTCGACAAAAATAAAATGCAAATTGAGATTGTATTCCATAGCCTTTTCTGTTAAGAGTCGTACGCAACTGGTCGCTTGTACTAAGGTAAGTTTTTCGAAATTCCGGTTGTTCTTTCGGTTAATAGTGGTCGAGTTTATTGACCAGTCTGTTTGTTAGGATTTTGGTAAATAGTAAATTGGTCGCGAGTTATTTAGATTTGCTTTATTTCCTTTTTTTTTATTAGTACGACTATTGCGTTATCCGAATTCTCGTCAGTTTCAAACATCTATTAAATAAATCACAGTTTTTCCAAACTTTCTTTCAAGATTTCTGCTATTATGCTATCTTCTCTAGGTGTCTTGTAGTTTTTCATAGCATGAAACGCATGTTTTATTTCTTCCTTTGGTATTCCCGGAATTTATTCGGATCCGACATCCATTATTCTCTTGTAGTTTGTTTGTTCGTCATTCGTCGCTACTATGAAAAAATAAAGTGATTCAGTACTAATACAGATACAAAAAAAACGTATATACGTATACATGTAAACCCAACGTTAGTAAATGTATACATGCAAATAAATAAGCGCGTTAAAAAGAGGACTACAATAAATTTCACGCTTTCTCATCTGTGTTTTATCAAAGATGGAAGCAGCCGTGTTTCATATTGAAATATGGAAGCTTACATCCTGCTTTTTAACGTGTACCGCGGGTTTTGTTACAAATTACCCGAGTCTCTGAATATTCCGAAGTAATTGCAGAAAATGTTTACTTGTAGATTATTAATTAATGAAAATATTTATTGGATATGAGCAGTAATTTTGTAAATAATTGTATTAATGGAAGTAATAAACATTTACAACTTTATATAGGAATGATTAACTTTAAGTTATTGGAGTCGTTTTATAGTTGAGTTTGATTACTTTGTAACAAGTCAACATAAGTAAAAAAAACATTTATAAAGCATTTCCTTATGTTGGTATTAATCTATTGAATCATAATAATGTGTTTTGTTTAATTGTATTTGTGTTGTGTTTAAGTTAGATGAATATTAAAACCACTTTTTTATTCTTTATTATTTTCAGCCGGCCGGTAGTCCTTGACCTAATGCTACATAAAAAAAGGATTTCTGTAAATATCTATTTTAAAACAACAAGATTCTTAAAGGGTCGGTAAACCATCACAAGCGTGGTATTTTTTTGGTAGTTTTTATCAAATATTACACAGGCCTACAACGATTTTGGTGCCGCTAAAACTAAAGCAGATTCTAAGTATATTCGATACCCTGACTCTAGCAATATACTCATTTTTTTAATGCTACGTGTAGTTTTCGAGAAATCGGAGGTGTAAAGTAAAACGAAAATAAACTTTTTTAAAATATTTTATTAAATAATTTTTCAGATTTGAATTATTTTATTAAATTATTCTACAGATTAGAAATATTTTATTTAATCACTACATAGTATAAAACAAAGTCGCTTTCTCTGTCCCTATGTCCCTTTGTATGCTTAAATCTTTAAAACTACGCACCGGATTTTGATGCGGTTTTTTTTTCAATAGATAGAGTGATTCAAGAGGAAGGTTTATATGTATAATAACATCCATTAAATAGTGGAGAAATACTGTTATTTTTGAGGTTTCTAATGTGATGTCGTTAATTATCATATTTTTTTCCGCTTACATTGCAAACGCAGGCTGAACCCTACGAGATTTATCAAAATAATGTACTAATTATTTGTACACATTGAAAAGGTCTACAGAAAACTCCGCGATGGTATATGTCTATCTCTCATGGATATCCCACAATAACATTTTTTTGTCATTTACTTTTTACGACAAATAATGGCAAATTTTGAAGCGATTTTAACCAATACAGCATTAATCCTTATCCAATTAAATAGCTTAAATACATTGTTGATTTAATATAGATCTATATGGTCCTTTACAGCACAAGATTTAAATGAATATTTTCGAAGATATTACAGATTTAAAATTGCGGGAAGTAGCGCTTGCGGCGGTACTGGCCGACCGGGGCGGCGGCAGCGTGCCTATAAATAGCGCGTCGGAGGCCGATGTAATAATTGTTGTAAAAATAAAATAAATAGTCACAGTTTTTCTGTAGTGTATTTAGTATCAGCATTGCACCCGTGCGAGGCCGGGGCGGGTCGCTAGTTATTCTATAAATTAGAAAAATTTTATTCAATTATTTTATAGGTTAGAAACCTATTATTAAATTAATTTACAGGTTACAAACTTTTTTTTTTATATTTTCTTCTATGAAGGTCTCTGGGGCACTCCCGTGTGATACTCCAACAGTAATCTGCCATCCTATGTTTATCCCAGCGACCTTGAAATCTATCTTCCATCACTTTTAAATCTTAATGGAAACGTTCTGCTGTTCTTCGCTATATGGCCCAAGATTTTCAGGAAACTTGTCCAAATGACTGTGCAAATAGTGTACCTTTATGCTCATATTACATCCAAGATTTTTTAAAGCTAATTAAAAAGTTTTGAACTAATTCCTCGTAATTTTCGGCCTTATGATTTCCTAAGAAATTTTTCACAATGGCAACAAAAGATCCCCAAGCGGTTGCTTCTATTTCATTCATTGCATGAATGAAATCGCTGTCCTTCATTAAAAGTCTTATTTGAGGGCCCTCAAAAATACCAGCTTTTAGTTTTTCTGAATTCAAACCTGGAAACTTTCTTGAAAGAAAGGCAAAACATGGACCAATTTTTTCTAATGCCTTCACATACTGCTTCATAAGCCCCAATTTGATTTGTAATGGAGGCAAAGTGATCTTATCTTTAGAAACCAAAGGCGGGTTTATAAGGTTTTGTTTCCCAACTGCCATTTGTTTTCTTAGAGACCAGTCTTTCTTGATCCAATGATCATGTTTTGCTCTGCTGTCCCATAAACAAATGAAACATGGAAATTTAGTGTAACCACTTTTTTGACCTAACAAGAAGTTAACCATCTTTAAATCCACGCATATAACCCATTGGTGATCCGAGTGCTTAAGTTTTTTCATAAGTAGGTCTACATTTTAATACTCCTCCTTTAATTTCGTAGAATGAGCAATGGGCACAGTTGCATGCTTATTTCCAATATCTAGTAAAACACACTTCAAATTTCGCTTTGAGCTGTCCATAAACAATCTCCATTCATCAGCTTTGTAGCCTGAGAGTACCATTTTCGTTAATAAATCACCAATATTATTACAAAAAACTACGTCATCTTCTGAGCTAAAAAACTGGAAGAAATTCTTCTTCGCGATCGCGATAAAATGAAATTTTTTTACCTCGAGATAAAAGATTTCATTCTTTGAGTCTAGATGCTAATAGCTCAGATCTCTCTTTCGAAAGGTCAAGATCTCTTATTAAACCACTTAAGGCATCTTGGGAAAAAGTGACGGCATCGTTAATACTTCAAAAATCACGGTCATGTTCATCCGAAAAAAATTCCACCATCTCTATGTCCGACAAATTTGATATATCTTGACTCATAGAAGATGGTACGTCGTCTGAGTAGAGTCGAAGCCTTTTAGCAGAACCCACGGCTTGTTTAGGACCTTCATCTCTATTTTAAAGTAATCAACATACGTCTTTCTCACAAAGTCTGTAATAGGTTTTCTAAATTTTTTCACTACATATTCACCACAAATGTAACAAAATGTATTCGGGTCATTTACACAACACCTCCTGGACGACGACATATCGGAATTACTAAGTAAGAAAAAAAATCAATTGAATATGATGACATTAAGTATGTCAAAATACATTTTTTTGGTAATTATCGATAGATACAAACCTGAACGTAGCTGCAATGTTTTGACGACTCTCTATGACCTCTCGAGGCCCAGTGAACCGAATTATAACCTAGAAATGTCGACACCAAACAAAAATTTTTTTTTCTGTAGACCTGTGTTATTAATAGAGATCTTTTTGATATGCTTTTTACTCACTTCTCTAAAGCGTTTGATTTGTCTGACAGCTTGGTGAAGCTCTTTTCGGAGTGTTTTGTCGCCTTTTTTTAACTACTTTCTTTGAAGGTGTTTATAAAAACTGTGACGTGTCTTTTAAAATACCTAATGTTTAGAGAAGGTAGCGTGTACCTTAAGCACAACTTGTTAACATTTAATTAGCAACCTATGAATCAGTTACTTCCTAGGTTAATTTGCTTCGCAAATATTTTGCCTTTTCTTGTAATATTATTGAATATAATTTAACCCTACTTTTGTCACAGTTGGCGATTTTTATAGTAAAAAAAATTAACGATAAAAACCTCGAAATAAAGTTTTGGAATCGATAAGTTGTCTCCCCAAGTTAGAGCAACTTAGTAAATTAAGGAATAAAGTTTTTGCCCAAGGTTACATCCAATCAATCAGAAACTTTTTATACAGATATGTAACTACTTAAGCGGACAATATATGTTTATATTGTAAATATATAGCAGCTTTTTCAATATTAAAGTAATATAGACAAAAACGAAAACTTTCAAATCCAGTTAAATTCGTTTCCTTTTTGTTTAGTAAGTTTTTAAAGCTTTTGTGATTCCAACCAGTTGAAACACGTTTATATCAATGCAGTCTTCTGCTGGATTGATCGGATGTGACTGAAATAGTGCAAAATTTATTTTATAGTAAATATTTCTATACTCAAAACGGTGTATATCTTTAAAAATTTAGTAATTGTAACGGTTTTTAGTTGCCATATATCAAAAAAAAATGTTCGTCGTAAATATAACTAGGGTCGTTCATTTCAATTTTCTGTCTTCCTCTCGGAGTAGAGAAAAATAAGTTATTTTTACAATTGAAACAACATTTATATTTATTTCATAATTTTTAACATGTTTTATTATCTAAAATTAAATAATTCTGCAAAATATCCCATTAATATTTTTATAAAAATATGAACGTTAACACGCTTACCTACTCCGTATCTACTCCAGACAGAATAGAAATTGGAAAATACTAAAGGAGATGATGATTTTTTTTTGTGCATAACATTTTTCTTTTTTAAGGATATTTAGTTTGTGAAACTTGCTTATAAACCATTCGACAAATTTCTTGTTAAATAACCGAAAAAGAAAATAGTAGAATGAGCCACTCCGATCCTGTTACAGTTCTCAAAAAAAAATATCACTAGTTTGATGCATTTGTCAAATTTTGACGTAAAGATATACAGCGTTTTAACTATGGTATAGTTTATGAACAAATGCAAATAACTAAATAACAGAAGTTTTGATGGATAAACGCTGTAATAATCTTGAACTTTTTTTTACCCAAGTCTGAAGTCGACGGCAGTTATCAGTAATCATAAGCAAAGAAATATTACTCGTATTATTTTATAGCAACTGAAAAGAAAATGCTTAAGCATAGGGAAATATCTGACATTTTTCAAATTAATATAAAAGTTTTACTGCAAGCAAATAGATGAGACCTATCATTCTAAACGCTGCCGTGTAACGGATATCCAGCTTACTTATACCTCAAGTTCTTATCCCTATTTAATTACAGATATATGTGTATTACTAAAAATTAAAATTCCGATGTAATAAAAATAATTTGTAAAAGTTTTATTTGTAGAAGAATTTTCATTAGCTTGTTTTGATCTGAAAATAATCGAATTTATTTTATCCACTCTTGTAGGATATTTAGCACACAATTAATAATTTATTAAGCTTGCTAATTTTTTCGAATTTGTGATGTTGTATTTACAATTAAGTCATTATAAATTCCATATTTCGAATTCCAATGTGAAGAATTTTAAGTTCCTTTTTAATAAATGCAATTTTTACAATATTTTGATGCCATCTTCAATTTTAACATTTCTCGATTGACCTCTATATTTATGGACATAATCATCAAATATTCATAAATTTGCATAAGTTCATTTTAAAGAAATAAATTTTGAAAAACTGAAACACTTAGTATGGGGACGAATAGTTCGGTTTACAAAGTTTAGGTAAACACCATGAAGTTTTTATGACAAGAAATGCGTGAAAACTATCAGTCGGATTCATTAACATGGTTTAAATTTAATATTGCCCTAAATTGACAGCAGAAGGCTTAAACTGACAGGAGTAAGCATATGTCAACCAAGTTTTAAACCCTAAAAAAAAGGAATAAAAAAAACATTTTTTTTACTACTGAAGCGGCCAAAATGGAGAACTCTATTTATTTTCGAGATACAACTAAAGGGTGTTTTTTATAGAGAAATAGAACTTTTAAATGGAATAAAACAAAGATGAATTTTTTAAATTGACATGAAATTTACTTTATTCGAAAGATAACCTTCTGGCATTATAATTTAAATATGACTTCTGGCATATGACCGCCACAGCTGGCTCGGACGTAGTCTAATCTGGAGGTCCAATTTTCGATGACTTTTTCCAACATTGTGGCCGTCTATCGGCAATAACGCGGCGAATGTTGTCCTCCAAGTGATCAATCGTTTCGGGCTTATCGGCGTAGACTAGCGACTTCACATATCCCCACAGAAAATAATCTAGCGGCGTTAAGTCGCATGATCTTGGAGGCCAATTCACGGATCCGAAACGTGAAACTATGCGGTTACCAAACGTTTCCTTCAATAAATCAATTGTGGCACGAGCTGTGTGACATGTTGCGCCGTCTTGTTGAAACCACAGCTCCTGCACATCATGGTTGTTCAATTGATGAACGAAAAAGTCAGTAATCATGGCTCTATAGCGGTCACCATTGACTGTAACGTTCTGACCAGCATCGTTTTTAAAGCACACCAAACAGTCAGTTTTTCTGGATGTAACGGTGTCTCAACATACACTTGAGGATTATCATCACTCCAAATACGGCAGTTTTGTTTATTGACGTATCCATTCAAACAAAAGTGAGCTTCATCGCTAAACAAAATCGCGTATGAAAATCGGGATCAACGGCAATCTTGTTTTGGGCCTATTCACCGAATCTACGCCTTGCTAGGTGATCGTGTGGCTTCAATTCTTGCACGAGTTGGATTTTGTAAGCACGCAAACCAAGATATTTCCGCAAAATCTTCCATAAAGTGAATGGACACATATCCAATTCCTGTGCACGATGGCGGATAGACTGATTCGGGTCTTCCTCTACGCTACGCTCTACAGCAACAATGTCTTCTTCTGTACGCACTGTACGACGTCTCTGTGGATGCGTATTATCATTTAGAGTAAACGTAGTGCGAAAACGTTCCATAGTTAATCGAATTAATTGCTCTGATGGACGATTATGTTGACCGTAAAATGGACGTAGTGCGCGATACGTATTTCGAACAGAACCATGATTTTCAAAATAAATTTGCACAATTTGGAAGCGTTGTTCAGGCGTCAGTCTATTTATGTTGAAATGCCAAACCAAACTAAACATAAATCACTTGACAGCTGACAAAATAGTCTCCAGTTAAAAAAGTGTTGCCAACTTAAAGTTTTATACCTCTATAAAAAACACCCTTTATAAAGAATACACTGCGGGTTCTAGTATACCGACTTGCGATTACTGTGAGTGAGAACACGTGTGCGTGACGCTTAGCCGCGAGAGAGAAAGACTATGTTCTTAAATATTTATGTCTTTCTTACATCAAGCACTAGTTATTACACTGCAATTCGCGGTCTATTCTTTATATGTCTATGGTGTAGCAATATATTGCTACTAGAACCCGCAGTGTATACTTCATATGTATATGTGCTCCATCTAGAGACAAAATAGCTCACTTTACTATTGCTTGAAAATAATTTTATATCGCACTACAAAATATATGTGCTGGTATTATTCATGTAGTAGGCGTATATAAGCACTTAATTTAAAAATATTGACGTTTAATTCATATTAATGTCATTTATTTTCTCTCGTGTAATTTACCATATTATATACACAACATTAAAAAGACCATGTTTTAATTTGGGTGAATGGTGAAGTTCTAAAAGTGTGTTCCTAGCTAGGTTAGGCAATTAGAATTTCGAGCCAAAATGTGAAAATAAATTTAACAATATAACCACAAAAATAGTCTTTCCCTACTAAGTAACTAGAAATCAAAAATATACATACATTATACCCCCTCCCGCTAACTTTATTAATAGAATTTCTTATGTATAACATTATTAAACAAAGATTAAATATAATACGTCAATATTAATGCAATTTTTAATAAATATAGTGAAAAAAAAGTATGTATATTTTTCTCCCTTTAATGACTATTTTCCCATGTTATAAAAAACATACAATTTTATTTCAAGCTGCTTTATAGATTAATTAGTTATTAAAATACCATGGGGATTTACTACCACTAAAACATTTTACGTCATGTTGCTTTTTGTACAAAGTAAACAATCAATTTTATTGCAGTATTTTTGCATTTTAATTGATCGCTCTTTGAGCATTTTAATATTGCATTACGTTTTAATTTAGTAATGAAAAATAATGAATTCCATAAAATTAATTACTGTTAAATCCAGAGTTAATTATCGGAGATCGTCATTGTGTTTATGTCGGTTACTTAGAAGCATATATAAGTTTGAATAGGTTTTCCTTAATATTATAGCAATGTTATTTTTAAAATTATTTCCTTGATAATAGAAATAAAACAATATTTTGTACGGTTGTCTAAAGAGGCAAAAAACAGCTAAACATAGTAACAATTTTTTTCTTTGTTTCAGGGGAAGGCGGAGAAGAAGGCTCGCCTGAAGAAGGGGATGATAAACTTGAAGGGGAGGAGGAAGCGGGATCTATGACACCGACGTCTACATCACCAGCCCCTCCCGAAGAAGAAGCCGAGTCGCCTTCACCAGGGGATGTTCCCTCACCTACTAGTCCAAGAAGTATTAATGAGGATTCTACATTATTAAGGTAAAAATTGAAACTTAGACGTAAACTATTTAAGCGCGTAGTAAATCAGAAAAACAATTTATTAACTATATATATATATATATATATATATATATATATATATATATATATGTATCACTATATCTAAACGGGTTTTCTCTTTGTTTCAGGGAATCAACTTCAAGGTGTAACTCTAGGGACTCCTCAGAATCTCAACCTTTTCTTCGTTGTCATTCAGGAGAAACGGAAAGAATGCTTGCCGAACGTGCAGCTTTATTACAAAGTGTCCCGCTGGGAGCAGCTTTAAGTCCTGTTGGAGTTGCCCTTCCTCCTTCCATCCCTGCAGGGTTACTTCCACCTCAAAGTGCTGCCATGGCTGCTTATCTTAATGCTGCAGCTGCTGCGGCAGTTCACTCGCACAGGTTCATGATGACGTCGCCATTACCCAGTAGTTTTTCGCGAACACCAGTGTCACCTATAAGAAGTTCGCCTACTAGTCCTCCTAGTGTGATGGGACATCAAATTACTGAATTCTCGCCCAACGCAGAAGGAATCCTAGATTTTAGCAGAAAAATTAAAGGAGAAGATAGTGACAGTGATGTAGTAAATTTGAGCAAGCCAGAAACACCGCCTAGTGGAGAATCTGGTAGCACTCCTTTGGATTTAACTGTGAGCAGTAGAAAAAGAACTTCAGATGAGCCCCTTCAACAACCTCCACAACGAAAACCTAAAATGGAATTTAAGTCTACGATACCTCAATGGCCGCCAGGTCTTGGTGCTCAACACCTACCTTACTTTGCCGCAGCTGTTGCTGCTGCAGGTTTATCTCCGAAAAATACTCCTGCAGAACTGTGGAACGGCAAACTAAAACATACTAGTTCGGTTCCTAATGAGGCTACCAAAGCTCTAGAAAAAATGAGCGAGCTCAGTAAACTCGGTGGTGAAGATCTCTTTAGAACGATGGCAAGTACTGTTCCAGGAAATTCTACAAGCAATAGACACAGCGCATGGCAAAGTCACTGGTTAAACAAAGGAGCAGAGCAAGCCAAAGATGTGTTGAAATGCGTTTGGTGCAAGCAAAGCTTTGCTAGTCTTGCAGCCTTGACAACTCATATGAAAGAAGCTAAACACTGTGGTGTAAATGTACCCGTCCCTCCAATGCAATCAAACAATTTACCTTGTCAATCTCAAATGACTTCGCCTTCCAATACAAACACTGGTACCTCTTCTTCGAACTCAAACAAGCCCAACCAATCAGATTTGAATATGCTAATTAAAGAAACTATGCCTTTGCCCAGAAAACTAGTCAGAGGTCAAGATGTATGGTTGGGAAAAGGAGCCGAGCAAACTAGACAAATTTTAAAATGTATGTGGTGCGGACAGAGCTTCAGATCATTGGCTGAGATGACGAGTCACATGCAACAAACTCAACATTACACTAATATTATTTCACAAGAACAAATAATTTCTTGGAGATCGTCTGATGATCCTAAAGGAGGTGGTGGAAGTAGTTCTAGCAACCAGACTCCTCCAGGTGGAACGAGCAGTCATGTAAGTGCAGTTTTAACGTGCAAAGTATGTGATCAGGCTTTTAGTTCTCTCAAAGAACTAAGCAACCACATGGTAAAAAATTCACATTATAAAGAGCACATTATGCGATCTATTACTGAGAGTGGTGGACGGAGAAGGCAGACCCGAGAAAAACGAAAGAAATCACTTCCAGTAAGGAAGCTTTTAGAATTAGAACGAGCGCAACATGACTTTAAAAATGGCGACACTCCAAGTATTTTGGATAAATTACGAGATCCTACTGGTGCGGGCAGAATTACTTGTGAAAAATGCGGTAACAAAATCGATACTTCCATGTTTGTAGACCACATTAGGCAATGTGTTGGTGGCATGACAACTAATCAAAGAAATTTTCTGAAAAGCGCCTTAATGTCTAATAATATTCTTCCACCCGAAAGTCCAGAAAGAAACAAAATGAAAACACCTTCTGACAAATCTCCATCTCCGACGCAGAGATCTCCTTCCGTGTCTGATCTTAGCAATAAAGAATCAAATCCTCCCTCTGAAACCAATAACGGATCTAGTCCATCTGTATTAAATGCAATTGAAAAACTCATTGAAAAAAGTTTTGATTCTAGATCGAGGCAGAGCCCTGGGTATCCGGGTCATGGACAGTCACAGACCCCCATTGGTTCAAGCATACTTAAACGGCTGGGCATTGATGAAAGCGTAGATTATACTAAACCTTTAGTAGATGCACAAACAATGAATTTTTTAAGAAGCTATCACCAGCAACAAAGTAACTATAACCGTCGAGAAAGAAGCGGTAGCGAATCTAGTTCAATGTCAGAACGTGGTAGCAGTCGTGTAGATTCTTTAACCCCTGAAAGAAAAATGGAACCTCCTGGAGCGCCTTTAAGCAGCACGCCCAGATCTACTCCAGATATTAAGCGTGAAAAAAGTCCATTTCCTGACAAATCTTGTGGAAACGAGAGCGAACGAACAGACTCACAAATCGTAGTAAAGAAGGAGGTTGAAGAAGATGATCAAAGAACGGTTAGAGAAAATCATTCAGCATCAGAGAAAATTAAAGTAAAGAAAGAAAAGGTGGATGAAACTGATGAAGATGAAAGGCAGAGTTTTCACAGCAACGGGGAAGTATCTAAAGAAGAAGAGGAAAAGCGAAGAAGTCATACAGCTTCGCCTCAGGTTAATACCACTGAACAACCTCAGCCGACAAGTCCGTGTCGGAACTCCACGAGCAGCCCTGCGAGCAGTGATAGGTCTGGTACTCCCCGAAGTACCACGAGTGACAGAAAAAGTGCTGGGGGAAGTTTAGGTGCATTAAGCTCGATGTTCGATAATTTATCTGGTGCCAATAGTTCTAGTGATAATGCAACAGGTACGGGGAATAAAAAAGGATCAAGCCACCCTCTAGCTGCTTTGCAAAAGTTGTGCGATAAGACTGAAACTCACACAAATAATAGGACTCATCCTGCTACTGTTACGTCAGCAAATATACCTAGCACCACTTCTAATCCTGCGGGTACTACTCCAGGAGCTATTTTAGCTTTTAGCTGGGCTTGCAATGATGCTGTTATGACTCCTGATTCTATCATGAAATGCGCATTCTGTGACACTCCGTTTATTTCGAAAGGAGCTTATAGACATCACTTATCGAAGATGCATTTTGTAAAAGATGGCGTTATTCCCGATCAGTTGACACTGAAGTCTCCGTCAGGCGCAGGAAGTAGTAGCAGTACGAATGTAGGAATCCCTCTAAAGGGAACCACGGTTCTTCCTGGTGCGAGCAGCTCGGCACCAGCACCAAAAAGTCCACCGAGTGCTGGAGGTTTCGAAGAAAGTCCGCACTCGAAATTTTTAAAGTATACTGAACTAGCCAAGCAATTGTCTAGTAAATATGTGTAAATAGATTTAAATACATTCCTATTTTGTAAAAAGGGTTATATATATAAATAGTTATATTCAGGGGTTTAAATAAGGATGCATTGTGAAAAGATAATATAGATAATCCGTTTATTAATTTATAAAATTTATAAAAGAGGATGAAGACATTATCTACAGTAATTGTTGCAAATAGACGTAAAAGATACTAACGCAAAACTTAATCGGACAAAATGCTTTAAATTTTGGCCAAATTTTATAACACTGCATCTTTTTTTTCTGACCTGTTTACTTAGTCTTGAAGGCATACGTCCGCTCCGAGCGGCCCTTTGTGATGTTATCATATCGTACAGAAAAAGAAACCAGTAGTAATACGATGTAGCATAGTCGTAAAGGTTGTAAATTCTTTGCAGAAGGCAAAAAATCTCAAGTGATTATAATTGTTATACGAATTTTAAGTCACTGTGTATATATTGTATAAGTCAGTATTTTTAAGGACATAATTATTACTTTTTCTCAATGAAAGTTGATCAGATCAAAGTCAAATCTGACGGCTCAAAATGATTTTAGAATATGTGTTAACTAAACATTTACGATCAAATTGAAAAAGCAATGAAATTTTTAAAAATATTTCTATCTACTCCTTTGTATGATACTGTAATGCATTTTGAAAATACTGTAAAAATAATCAAATTTAGGAATATATAACTACTTTTATGAAATACTTTACTCATTTAACAGATCTTAAACCGTTTTCTCGATTTTATTGAATATGTCGACAACAGAATAGAGTATCAGCAACTTTACGTCAATTCCTTCAGCAAAGTAAGGTGGGGAACTAGAAAGATAAATAGAAAACGTTGTTTCTTTAACAATATTTACTTTGTTTGCTTCAAAGTATTCAACATTCGACGCGATTCCAATATACCTTCGGTTTTTTCACCTTTTGAACGCTCTCGCATTCGTGCTTTGTTCTATCTATAGCCTTAAGTTCATGCAGACTTATTTTCTTCTTCGATCTTTTCAGCCTTCATTCGCTAATGAATATATGCTTCTTCCAAATTTCTCCAGGTCTCTTTGTTCAAGGCGAGTCAATACCACCTTTTTCCCGCGATCAGTTCAGCTACCTTTTTGGCAGTTTGGTAACATTTCTTTTTATAATTCTTAACCTCCATTTATTGGGATATTATCTAGCCATGTTACCTGTCCATCCTTTTTTTATTTGGGCTGTCTTTAAGACTCTTATACATGGCTGTTGTTCCTTACCTAATTTCCTTGTTGCCCACTCTTCATAGACTGAAGTTGATTCTGCGTATGACCTCAGCAGTTTAGTTTTCCTCTTCAAGCATGTTCTTGTATCCCAGATCTCTATCACGTACTTCTCAGTTCGTCTGAATTATATCTGCAAACCGCAAGTGAAAATAAACAGAAGAAGTGTGTTTTCTTGTTGTACGCCTTTTCCAACATGTGTCTTATTTGTTGTTATTTTTTGACAAATTTACCTGTAGAATTGCGTTGTTGTATATATACGTCAGCAGATTTATATATGTAGAATTAATTCTTGCATTTCGTAAACTTTTCAAAATTACGACTGAGTCAAAGGCTTTATAGTAATCAACAAAAGCTAGGAACTGGAACATTGTATTCAGAGGTCAATAAGGAAACTCAGGTTTGCATGCTGAGGCCTCTTGGAATCCTGCCTGCTCTACAGATTGATATAGTACAGTTTATTTGAAGGTTGATTTGTCCGAATTTTCGTAAATAATTCGTAAATAATTTGTAAGTATAACAGTACCTATTTTCAAGAAGGGTGATAAGAAAATCACGGAAAACTATAGAGGAATAACTTTATTAAATTCAATAATGAAATTATTCACCAAAATCCTTGAAGGTATAATAACTGACTATTGCAGAATATCAGAAGAACAGCAAGGTTTCCGCAAAAACAGATCTACAGTAGATGCCATATTCATCGTAAGACAGATAGCAGAGAAATCTATTGAATTTACTAAGCCGGCTTTTATGTGCTTTATAGATCTCACTAAAGCCTTTGATAGGGTGAAACTGGATGATATTCTGCAAATAATGCGAATTAAAGACATCCCTAACAATTTAATTAACATAGTTGAACAGCTAAACACCACAACACAAATCTCAGTAAGCGGCAACCTAACTAAGGATGTACCGATAGCGTCGGGCATACGACAGGGGGACTCTCTGAGTCCATTACTGTTTAACATAGTAATGGACCAAATAATTGAAAACGTCAAAAGAGCGGCACCAAGGTACAGAATGAATACCGGGGAAATAACAATAATATGTTACGCTGATGACGCCGTCATAGTCTCGGAAAATGAAGACGATCTCCAAAGACTTCTATTTGCATTCCACACCATAAGCAAGCAATTCAACATGAAAATTTCCATCGATAAAACTAAGTCAATTGTAATAAGCAAAGTGCCCTTAAGATGCAAACTACTAGTGAATGGCAAACCAATAGAACAACTCATGACCTTTAATTACTTAGGAGTTGAGATATCCGCGAACCAAGACAGAACAAGAGAAGTAAGAAACCAAGTAAACAAGGCAAATAGAATTTCAGGAAGCCTGGCGGATATAATATGGCACAACACATACATGAGCAAAGACGTAAAAACAAAAATCTACAAGATCTGTATTTGACCGATAATGACATACGCAATAGAGACGAGAGCTGACAACACAAAAATAAAATCAATTCTAAGAACTGCCGAAATGAAAGTACTAAGAAGAATATCGGGATGCACATTAAGAGATCATATACGCAATTCAACAATACGCGAGGAACATGGAATGCAGGATATAGTAAGATGGGGACGGAAGCGCAGAAGAGCCTGGAATGAGCACGTAGGAAGAATGGCGCAAAATAGGATAGCGAGAATCGCCGGAGATAGAACACCGGAAACCAGAAGACCAATAGGTAGACCACCTAAAAGATGGAGAGAGTCCTGGATTTCAACATCAAATGAAATGAATGATTGAGTTGGAAAAAACAGGCTGTAAGCCTATAACAAGAGGAAGAAGAAGAAGAAGATTTGTACATATGACACAATAGACTATAGCTGTCTGGGTTTTTGTCATCTTCTTTCTTTGATCTTCAGTGGTGTCACAAACAGTGTCCTGAGCTTTGAGAACAGAAAGAAGTCATATAGTGCCATATGGGAAAGTGTGAGTTGGTGCTTGGGCAAATTGTAGTCTTGCCCATTTTCTGACTGTTTTTGCATGTGACCACAAACAAAACCCTTATTAAATGTTTAATCTTTCGGAACAACTTCCTGGTGAAGACAACATCAATTTATCACTTGTTTTCACGTACTTTTTTTAGTTTTTTCTTGCTTCAGCTTTCATTCCAACGATTGTGGCGATATTTTCATTTTTAACTCCTATTTTCATCTTTTGTCGCCGGTAATCATGCGTTCCAAGAAGTTTAGGCCAACTTCGTTAGAAAACATCTAAGAGGCAACTGACATTCTATGTTGTTTCTGGAGAAAACTTAGTATTGTTAACACCAAGCAAGAGGTAAGGCGTATCATTCTTAATTGGAGTTTTTAAGAGTCACAAGCCACGGCTAGCCTTCGAGTTGATGTAAAGGATGTTGTTGATGCCTTCACTTATGTCACTTAGAATTCTTGTGATCGACGTATTCCTCTGGTTTCACTTTCAACGTTTGCATAAAGTCAATTTTCTTCAAAGAACAAAATTAAATGCAAATTGTTTACTCACCTGATTTTGGTATGGTTGAAAGTCACCACGAATTAAGAAAAAAAAATGTACCCAATCATTGAAATTATAGTATCTCAATATTTTTTCAAAACAATATAAAAAAAAATTTTTTCGTTTATGACTCACACCAAAAATGGTATCAAACCTGTTTATCGGTTATTCTATTTTATTGTCGACAAATCAAATCGAATTTTTGTTAAACTAGCTTAAGCCTTTTGTTAAACTAGCTTAAGACCTTAGGAATAAAAATAATTTGGATATTTATTTTACTTTTACATTAACGATTGGAAGAATTCAAATACAAATTTATTTGCTATCTATATTTTGAAAATTCATTTTTGGGCCCCTTTTTCGAATCTCACCCAATCCGTACTATATTTTTTACCACTCTCTCGAGGTTCAGGAAACTTTTGACTTTGACGATCAACTGTCTACTATGATGATAAGAAAAAAATAGTTGTTGGTTAAAATACCGAACGTTCTAAAGTATTACAAAAAGTCGTAGTGGTAAAACCTATTTTTTTTTTTTCTGTTTTAAGATGATATTTTTTATTTTTGAAGTGTGTTTTGAAAACAAAGTAAAAATGTGGATGTTTGAAGTTTCTTTATTACAAAATTAATGTGCATATATTGCAGTTTATTTAGATTTATTAGATACCTTATGAACTGTCAAAAAATATGTTCCTTAAACAACCTTAAAAATGGTTTTAAGTCACTTGCATTTGCAGAGTGTCCTAATATGTGTATGAATAATAAAATCAGTACAAAATCGACTTAATCAATCTAAAAGATCTAAAATTGGCTGTGGTTAATTTTTTAAACGACACAATGTTCTCGCATCATTTAAGTTTTTCAAAATATTAATTATTTTATTCACTAAACAACAGCCAGTGTTTTTAAAGGCGTATTTAAAGAAATATACAGGGTGTATAACTTTAATCTTTCCAGGCATTGATCTCCTAAACTAAGCGGAAAATAAAACAACGATTTAGACAAAAATTATTTGAATTGTGTTATGTGTTTTTCCGAACCCAGCGGTTGACAAAAATAAGTCATTTTGCTTGAAAAAAAAAACAGCATAATCTTCAAGGGTGATCCAAACTCATGATCACCATCGAATGTCCCTTTCCAATCTAAACAGCTTATGCTTGAATTTTTTTATTCCCCGTTTGGTTTACGAAATAATCGCCTAGGAAAATTAAAATTATACACCCTGTATATTACTAAAAAACTTTTTAAGATACAACAAGTTAGTATTTTTTTGTTAAATTGATTTTTGGGAAATTGGTGATAAAGAAACTTTAAAAATCTGGAACTTAGTATACGTATGTCGTAAATATCTCTTCTTCCATAAAAAAGTTTTAAGAAAAAGAAACGACTATTTATCAATAAAATATACTACACTGAATAATACAAAAAATGTATACGCATTAGCTAATAATCTCGGCGAAGCTCTTTTTATGTTATATTGAAAAATTTTAAACTTATTTAATTATTTTGTTGTATTTGATCGCAATGAAAGCTCAAATAAATATATGTTATAAAAATTTATTTGCTGATTTTTATTTATGTAACAACAGTCCCCAAAACTGAATGAGCCAAAATTAATAATAATAATATATATATATATATATATATATATATATATATATATATATATATGTATATATATATATATATATATATATATATATATATATATATATATATATATATATATATATATATATATATATTTATTTATTTAATTATTTTGTCTTTTCTAGGGGTTTAGATTCCTCATTTAACAAAAAATGCAAATAATTGACATTTCGCCCTTTATTTAAGGCATTTTCAAAATTTTTGGTTTATTTTCCGTCCTAAAAACATTCACACAAGAAACATATTTACAATTTTGACAAACAAACACTTTAAAACAATATTTAAATTTTTAAAAAAATGTTTAATTTTACCGGAACACACCTTGACATGTTACTCTATTAATAATGAAATTCAATCTTTACATTGTCTTTTGAGGATACATGGAATGCGAGTGTGTTTTATTTTTTATATTTTTACAATGCGCAAAAAAAACATATACACTTAATTTTCTGTTTAAGAGGATATCCAATTTTTGATTCCTATTAACAGGATCGAATACTTAATATTTTTGTTTAAATTAGGCTGGTGTAAATGTGGCTCAAATTTCCCATATCTTTTCTGTCGTTAACAGTGTTTTTATCTTTATTAATTTCGATCATTTTCTTTATCTGCAATTTTTGGTAATTCATATCTTTATTTTTTGTTATGGTACTGTTATAATCAAAAGTATGTATTTGGTCCTGTGTGTGTTTGTTTAACACTGTTGAGGCATTTTTCGTATATTTATTGCCATTCAATCTGTTCTTTAGCAATTGGCTCGTCGTGCCTATATATTTTTGGGACAATTTGTGCAAGGGATCGAATATAGTACATTTAATTTATTCATAAGAGGAGTTTTACTTTTGAAATTTGTGAACAGTGTATTTAATTTATTATGTGATATGAGGCATACGATAATATCATGCTTTTTTAAAATGTATTTTATTTTTTCTGACAGTTCACTAGTGTAAGGTAATGCCACATATTTTTGCTGTTTATGTTCTGTTTCTTGTTATTACGTTATTATAAAATTTATATGTTCGTTTATTAATTATTTTGGTGATAGTCTTATCATTGAAATTATTATTTAGTAGTGTATTTTTTACTTTTTGCAGTATTCTTGGTCGGAATTCTGGAGATGTTAGAGAGATAGCACGATCAGACAGATCGATTATAACACTATTTTTTTGAGTTTTTGAATAAAGCTCACATAATAAATTAAATACGCTGTTCACCAATTTAAAAAGTAAAACTCGTCTCATAAATAAATCAAATGTAGTATATTCGATCCCTTGCACAAATTATGCCAAAAAATATATAGGGATGACGAACCAATTGCTGAAGAACAGATTGAATGGCCATAAATATACGAAAAACGCCTCAACAGCTTTAAACAAACACACACAGGACGAAAAACATACTTTTGTTTATAACAGTACCATAATAAAAAACAAAGATATGAATTACCAAAAATTGTAGATAAAGGAAATGATTGAAATTAGAAAAGATAAAAACACTGTTAACGACAGAACAGATATGGGAAATTTGAGCCACATTTACACCAGCCTAATTTAAACAAAAATATTAAGTATTCGATCCTGTTAATAAGAATCAAAAATTGGATATCCTCTTAAACATAAAATTAAGTAAATAGGTTTTTTTGTTTTTTTTGTATGCATTGTAAAATATAAAAAATATATAAAAAAATTAAATATTTTATTAAAAATTTAAATTCTGTTTTAAAGTGTGTTGTTTGTTTTTTAAAATTGTAAATATGTTCCTTGTGTGAATTTTTTTATTATATAAAAATATTTTTAGGAAGGAAAATAAACCAAAAATTATGAAAATGTCTTAAATAAAGGGCGAAACGTCAATTATTTGCATTTTTTGTTAAATAGAGAACCTAAACCCAAAAAAAGACAACATAAAGAAAAGGAAGGATATAATCTATGGTTCAAGAGTCAAGAAAATATTATATATATATATATATATATATATATATATATATACATATATATATATATATATATATATATATATATATATATATATATATATATGTATATGAAATAAAATGCGAAACAGTGAATGCAAACTTCGCTCCACTATATCCTTTCTGTGTTAGAGGTTGCACAGTTAGAATAAATTGTAATAAAACACAATTTATCCTATTCCACCACTATCGAGATGGTGGCCCACCTGTACCACCACACCGAGAAGAAAGTCAAAGCTTACCCTCCCCACCACAGTGATACGGCAGAGATACATGTTTCGTCTCTCACTAGACTCATCAGGGTACCGACATGCACCTGGCTGTGCAAAGGACAGATCGGAAGGAAGCATGCAACACTGAACGCGGCTTCGCCGACCTCTCGTCGGATGGCTACAAACAGCATAATGTGGATATAACCACTGCTAATGCATCTCACACGGAGGAATCCGTAAAAGCCATATAAACATATATATATATATATATATATATATATATATATATATATATATATATATATATCTTCTTAAACCATTCAATAATATAATTTTTTAATTTCCCGGGTATAGGTTTTTACTTCTACTGTGACATCAAAGGCTGTTTAACGTTTCGTCTGTCGTGGCAGGCTTTTTCAAAAACATTTTTTTTATTAGTTGCTTTTTGATTAAGTATTATTTACAACTTACACAAAGAGACATACTCCAATTGACAATCATTTTAAAATATTAAAATTAATTAACAACAAAATACACTTTGTCCAAACAATTACAATCACAAAACAAACATCTTTATAAAAATCAAATGTACGGACATCGAGACTTCATGTTCGATCACTTACTGCCGTCGTATGGATTCTTTTGTATATAAAAATCTGAGAAGTTTGTAAAAATGTGTAGCGGGTGTGGAATAAGTCTTGGTTGTTATACAGAGGTAAACTATAAGTTTTGACTATTGTTTAAAAATATTTTCAGCCGATTAAATTGGTGATAAATTTGGCTTAAATTTCTTGTCTTGTTTATCATTTACGACATGTTGTTCTCTTTTTATATGAATCATTTCCTTCGCTAGAAGTTTATGATGGTTTTTATCTTCTATATACCAACCAAAAGTTATTGAGCATGACGAAGAAGAAACGGAAAATGTTGTTAACAGTTTTTCCAAGCACTGCTGTTGATTTAAACCACTTTTAAATTCATAAAAAAATCATAGCACGAAAATACAGCTCCATTTTTAAAGCCGAAAATGCACAAACACAACTAACACTTCTAATGATTACTCAGCACGTGGTAACGCTAAACGTTTGAAATTTGAACTGACATTTACTCTTGTTATTGGTGACGTACAAGTAAAGTGGCGTTGACAGTGTTGCCACATCCACAAATATTCGTCATCTGTCTCGTAAACTCTCTTTGAAGTCAATGAAATTCTGTCTTTATGAATATTTTGTAACCTGCTTAAAGCTTAAAGCATATTCCACTTGAGGCAGCAATGAGTGCTTCGCGCGCGGAAAGAGATGCTATATTTCTCGCTGTGAACATTACTTACTCAAACTGTAAAAGCGTGCACCGGCCAATTGGGTTCGGAGCGAAAGATGTAGCATGTAGTACTATTCGCTTTTACTTTTTTTCCGCTGTGTGACATGCGCGGACCTCTGGATACTGTTTTCATTAGTATATGCTCGAAAGGAAAAGGTATATAGTTCCAAGTTTCAAATAACAAATTAATCAAAGAAAATTGAGTATTGGACGTTCCATGATATTACTTTAATATATTATCTTCCATGCAGAGTAAAAAGGTGCTTTACATATATTGCTAACATGTATGTTTTTACCAGGAAAATGGTCGTAGAATGGTAAGTATTGTTAGATATGTTTATTTTCTGACTGATTAGAGGGTTAAAAACAATCCCATTTACTTTTCGTTAAAATTCAAACTTTCATTTCGTTTGCTCATATATAGTCTTCTCAGCAATAATGGTAATAACATATTAACGATGGCATAAAACAGAAGCAAAATATTTAAAGTAGATGTTCGAAATGTCGACCATTCATTTCCATATACTTACATAGTCTTTTTTCGAAACTATTGCTAACTCTGGACAACATTTGCGGGGTTATTTTCATATCTTGTGGTGTTGTCAGGGGCACATTGTAGACAATTCCTTTTATGCATCTCGATAAAAAGAAATCTGGTGGAGTTAAATCTGGAGATCTCGGGGGCCAATTTTGAAATCCATCTCTCCCAATCCACCTGTTTCGAAACTTAACATTTAAAAATTGCCGAACCTCGCGATGATAATGAGACGGAGCTCCATCCAATTGAAGCGACATAATTGTTCTGATATTTAAAAGGACATCTTCTAATAACACGGGAAGTTGGTGTAAAAGAAAATCGCAAAATACCAATCTATTTAAAGGTCCTTCAAAAAAGTAGGATCCAATTAAGTATGGACCCAGTTTCTGGTCTCTCATAACTCTATATTCATGCAGATTTAAATCAGAATAGTAATGGAAGTTGTGTCTATTCACAAAACCATTGCTATGAAAAGTACATTCATCACTAAACAACACATTATCAAAAAAGTGTTCATTTTCTGCCACTTTATCTAACACCCATCAGCAGAATTCAGTTCGGTTGTCAAAATCATTTCCATGAAGCTCTTGACAAAGCTGGATTTTATAAGGATGAAATCTGTATTTATTAAGAATCTTTGAAACACTTGCTTAGTTAATATTAGTATTTTCGGATATATGATTCTGACTAATATTGGGATTCTCGATCTCGAAGTACAGTAAAAACATTTTCTTCATCCTCAGTGACAGGTTTTCTTATAAAAAGTTTTTTATAACTGACACTTCCGCTTTCCTGGAACTGGTTTAATAGTCTCACAAAAAAGGCTGGTTTAGGATGATTTCTTTCAGGAAACCTTTGAGCATAGACTCGAGAAGCCAACAAACAATTCTGATGACATTCTCCAAGGATAAAAATCATATCAATACGCTCCTCCTTTGAATAAATCCTCATTTTGACAAAGCAGTAACCTAACAATATTCAAATATTCAATTCAATAAATGAGGTTTCACAGCTACAAAAAATAATACCGCTATTTTAACAACAGGCTTTGTAGACTAAACTGACAGATTAAATAAATTATCTGACATTTAGTAGCATATTGTCACATAGGGAAAAACATAAAAACATAATATTTCATAAATTGCCATTTTCCAATTTTACAAATCTTTTATTTTAAATTTAAACAATAACAATCGCGTTACCTCTTATAATTTAATAACCTTTTAATTATGAAATGTTATGTTTATTTACTGGCCGTCGATCGTGCAAATTCACCAAGTCAGCAAGGTCGCTTTCCGGGTCATGATGAACCGAGGTGGTAAGAAGGCGATTCGTTGACTTGATGAAAAAAACAAAACAGGATAAAAAGGACGGACATGCTTGGGACAGGGGACAATCGGTTCAATCGGTTGAAAGGGTTCAATCGGTTCAATCAGTTTAAGGGTCAGTTGATTTGATGCAGAGCAGCTAGTCTATCGCGAATTAGTTAATTGCCCCGAAGGTTAGTGAAGCGAAAATCCCAAGCATGTCCTAGTCCTGAGCAGGTCGACAAATAGAGAACTCTAGTGACAACTCCCGTGAAGAGTGCCAGGATGAAGATGACCTTAAGGTAAGTCAAAAATTTAATTTTAACAATGTACAGCCCAGGAGAGTTAGTCAATATTTTATAACTTATTTTGAATAAAACATTTCTTTTTTTGTAAAACTCCACACATTTTGACAATGTGGTGGATGCGCCTCCACCACATTGTCACGCCCTATTTTGAGGTGTGACTAGGGACGTAGCTTTTAGGAATTTGGTCTTCAGAGATTACACTCAAAATAAACTCTTTACTTCGGATTATATATAACAAAATAGTTTAAATAAAAATAAGCGTTTTTGGGAAACTCTATATAATATGAAAATAATTTTAAAAATTTTCTATATTAGACCGCCCATATATCCCAAAAGAAAAACTTTTTGAAAGTATTTTGGCCGCAATATTCCGTGCCGTATATGGTGAATAATTCTATATAGTGCCGCTTCAGCGTTTACAGTGACATATTATCGTCTTAAATATAGGAAGGACAAACATTAATCGCTACCACTCAGTACAAATAAGTGAAATTTTTAAATTATGTAATTTTTTATGATTAAAAGTCAACATTTCTTAAAAAAAGTAAATATATCCGCCTACTAATAAGTAACATCAGCATATATATCAGTTAACTATGCTAATTTAAAATTATTTCCAACCAATCTTTTTTCTCGTGAATATGTTTTTTATTAACTTTCAATAATTGTTACGAAAAGCCTTTGGGGTACTTTAGGTGTTAATATGACTTAAAGGTCATCGTAATTTTTTTTTACTTTTAAAATTATTTAAGTAAATATTATGGATACATAAATTATTCGAATAAGCCAAGGATCACATTAATAGTATATAATAACTAATATTTTGCTGTAATTAAGTTTAACAGCTTACCAAAGATCATTAGTAATTATTCCAAGGACTAGAAAAAACATTTTTCTTGATCAAATGTCAAAGAAAAATTATCTGCCTGTAATAAATAAAATCTGAAAACCATAAAAAAACCACACCTTTATGGTGTCACTATATTAATGTTTTATGATCGTTCCCACTTAAAATGTAATTATTAATAATAGTCGTATATTATTTTTATTGTTTATAGGTTTTGCTATGATAATTACATACCTAAAGCTTATAATTAATAGCTTTCAATAAATAGACATTCATTTTGTTGTTGAAATCTGTCGGTAATTATTTTTAAATGGTATAGGCTGATGCGGACTTGCAAATCTAATAAATTATGAAGAAAATGTATTATATCTAGATCTTTTCCTTATCTATATTTCTGTAAAAATGTGCATGTTAAAATTTTTATTAAACATCTTTTTAGTTCAGTGACAATATAATTTTAGTTCGAATTACAATTATATCCACAAAAAAGTGTTGACAAAAAGTGAAAAAGTCACGTTTTTAGAGACATTAATTTGTGATCTAAGACATGATCCTCTTGTAGACCGGAAATCCAGCGGGTTTTCGTAGCCGATGTACGTATGCAAAGCATAAACGTAGGTAAGTACCTACTTACCTGTTATCAAGCTACGGCAATGGCTGTGTTCAGCAGATAATTTATATAATACATTAAACGTAAACTATAATGATATCAATAATAACGACCAGGATTGGGTTGATTTTGATTTCTTCTAAATCAAAAACTATTGATATAATTGAACAAAAAAAACAATGTCATGTAAAATCTTTCACGATAGATAACGCAGTGACCATGGCTGGCAGGAGAAAAAGTATCGAAGAACGAACCAATTATTAAGTTATTACTTATGGTTGCTCGGCACATCTTTTGAATTAGGACTTAGATATAAACACATTAAAGAACACATTGTTTAATAACCAAATATTTTTGTAACGATCATCCAGCTCGAGTTAAATTTAGCCAAGCAAATGGCAGAACATTAGTTCTTCCAAGCGATGTGCGTTGAAATAGCGCTGCTGACTGTTTAGAAATGTAAGTCAATCGGTGGGACATAATATTAGAAATTTGTGAAGAAAATAAAAAAGAGATTGATTCCGACATATACTAAAAAGTATCCAATATTGGACTTAAATGCGTTGCAGAAGAATATCTAAATATTTTAAATCTATATTTTGCTAAGAAAAAATACACTATTGCAGATAGTGTAGTGCAATGTAAACATTTACAGTATAGCTTCGAAGAAGAGCTAGAGGCTAGAGCTTTCTCTACAAAACAACTATTGCATCGTAGATATGAACGAACATTAATACCGTATCATTTTATAGTTTACATATTTGATGAAATAAATTTGGCTTATACTCCATGGAAAATAGTTTTTCGTCAGTAACAAAAATGTGACATTAGTTTTTTGCTAGAATGTCGCTATCCTATAAAATATATCTCGATATCCTATAAAATATATCTCGATGGTAACTCTGAAATGTTTCAAACAAAAGTTGTAGAGAATTAAAAAACCTATCGATTCATGTAATACAAGTTATAGGCGGCGCCACTATTTATCGAAATAAATTTTTTTATCGACTAAATTTACGGTTTTTGTTTAAAAAAAAAGAGATTTATTAACAAATTACCAATTAAATATTTAACATAATATAATAATAATAATAATAATAATAATAACATAACACACATGACCCAGCTAAGTATAGGCCGATCACCTGCCTACCCACACTGTATAAGGTGATCACCTCCTGCTTGACCCAACGCATCTATGCTCATTGTGAGCAAAATAACATCATTGCAACTCAACAGAAAGGATGTACGAGGGGAGCAATGGGATGCAAGGAACAATTGATTATTGACTCTGTCATATGTAACCAAGCCTGTACCAACCGAAGAAACCTCTTTGCTGCCTACGTGGATTATAAGAAGGCCTTCGACTCGGTGCCACATGAGTGGCTCAAAACTATATTGAGAATGTACAAGGTCGATAATAATTTTGTTTCCTTTTTAGAACGCATCATGTCAACCTGGAGAACTAGGATCCAATTGCAAGTGCCATCCAGCGACACCATCGAAACTAACACCATTCCGATACGGAGAGGAATTTTTCAGGGCGATTCACTTAGCCCATTGTGGTTCTGCCTTGCAATGAACCCACTATCACGCCGTTTGAACTCCACCAGATACGGCTTTAGTGTTAGAAATAACAACGAAGAGGTAGTCAGAGTGAATCATCTTCTATACATGGATGATCTTAAAATGATGGCTGCTACCAGAAACCAGCTGGAACAAATGCTTAAAATTGTAGAGGAGTTCTCCGGGGATATCGGAATGCAATTTGGACTTGACAAGTGCCGTATTTTAAACATCGTTAAAGGGAAGATACAACCAGGGGCTTTTGAAATGCAGAACGGTGAAACTATAGCTGCAATGGAGGCAGACCAAACATACAAATATCTAGGTATGAAACAGGCTAAAAGAATTGACCATGGCACTATGAAAGCTGAATTGACAACCGAATTTGTCAGGAGGGTAAGGCGGGTATTAAGAACTAATTTAAATAGTAGAAATTTGTTTAAGGCGCTCAACACGTATGCTTGCTCAGCGCTGAGCTACTCCTTTGGAATTGTAAAATGGAGCAGGACGGACATCCAAAACCTGCAAAGAAAAATAAGGACACTCCTAACAAAAGCACAAAAACATCATCCTAGGAGTGCCATTGAACGTACAATGCTTCCAAGACACCAAGGAGGAAGAGGATTGGTGGATATTGGTAAACAGCTCGATCAACAAATAATAAACTTACGTTCATATTTCCACAGGTTAGCGGACTCTTCCACACTACATCGAGCAATATGCGAGGCAGACGACTCAACGCCGCTACAGTTGAGGGAACAAGATATTACTTCTCACCACCAAACAGACCAAGAGAAGTTACAAACCTGGCTGCGGAAGCCACTTCATGGACGGCATCCAAATGAGGTCAATCAGGACAATGTCGACAACTCAGCGTCGAACTACTGGTTGATTTCAGGACAGATGTTTCCAGAAACGGAGGGCTTCTTGTTGGCTATCCAAGACCAGGTTATTCCGACGAAGAACTATCGGAAGTTCATTATTAGAGATCCCTCAATAGAGAATGACCAGTGCAGATATGGCTGTCGAACATCGGAGACAATTCAGCACATAACTGGAGGATGCCAAGCGTTTGCCGCAACCGAGTATAAGGAAAGACACGACTCAGCCGCTAAGATACTCCACCAAGAGTTAGCAGAAAAGTTGAACCTATTACAGGTAGGAAAAGTGCCTTATTACAAATACAATCCAGAGCCTATTCTTGAAAACAACCAGTTCAAGTTATATTGGGATCGAACGGTTCTGACGGATCGAACAGTTGCTCATAATAGACCAGATATTATACTAATAGATAAAATTTCTAGGCGAACTACACTAATCGACATCGCTGTACCTAACAACAACAACCTAAGACCAAAGTACAACGAGAAGATCGCCAAATACAGAGATCTGGAGGTGCAAATCCGAAGACAGTGGGCAATGAACAGCGTCCAAACGATTCCCATAATACTCTCAACAACTGGAGTGATACCAAAGAACCTACTGCAGAACATCAAGGGACTGGGTCTTAGTGAGCATCTGTATAAACCGATGCAGAAAGCAACTCTTCTAGCAACCGCGCGAACCGTCCGAAAGTTCATGGGAAATACAGCAGACCACGTCACCTAGGACCCGATAACATGGAAAGGGTTCCCACAGAGCTTCATACTTCTGGTACCTTTGTGTGCCTGGTATGAGTGAATAATCCCTGGAGGGAGTGCGAAGCCGTCTGGCTTGTAAATTATATAATAATAATAATATTCGCTGAAACAGAAGCTCTCTGTTATTGCGGGACGGCTAAGGAGGTACAAGACCAGCAATAACCGAAAACGAGACAATGCGCTTTTCCAACGATCAGAAAAGACTTTCTACCGTAAGCTAAACTCTCCACCTAATATAGCAGATAATGGATATCCCAATAGAGAGCAGGTAGAAGAGTTTTGGGGAAACCAACTTTCCACACCAGCCGATTTTAACATCGCAGCTGGCTGGATCAATGAAGAACACCAAATCTGCCAAGATTACAGCCAGATGCAGTTTGAGCCATTTACCACCGAAGAAATTTCAAGAATAATCAAAGAATCCCATAACTGGAAAGCTCCAGGTCTCGATGGGATCCAGAACTACTGGCTTAAAAAGTTATGGTGTATGCACCATCAGCTGGCTAATCTTATTAATGATGTTTTTCTTAACCCAGCAAAAATGCCATTGTTCTTGACCGAAGGTATTACGTACCTCCTACCAAAGGACCAACATAACACACATGACCCAGCTAAGTATAGGCCGATCACCTGCCTACCCACACTGTATAAGGTGATCACCTCCTGCTTGACCCAACGCATCTATGCTCATTGTGAGCAAAATAACATCATTGCAACTCAACAGAAAGGATGCACGAGGGGAGCAATGGGATGCAAGGAACAATTGATTATTGACTCTGTCATATGTAACCAAGCCTGTACCAACCGAAGAAACCTCTTTGCTGCCTACGTGGATTATAAGAAGGCCTTCGACTCGGTGCCACATGAGTGGCTCAAAACTATATTGAGAATGTACAGGGTCGATAATGATTTTGTTTCCTTTTTAGAACGCATCATGTCAACCTGGAGAACTAGGATCCAATTGCAAGTGCCATCCAGCGACACCATCGAAACTAACATCATTCCGATACGGAGAGGAATTTTTCAGGGCGATTCACTTAGCCCATTGTGGTTCTGCCTTGCAATGAACCCACTATCACGCCGTTTGAACTCCACCAGATACGGCTTTAGTGTTAGAAATAACAACGAAGAGGTAGTCAGAGTGAATCATCTTCTATACATGGATGATCTTAAAATGATGGCTGCTACCAGAAACCAGCTGGAACAAATGCTTAAAATTGTAGAGGAGTTCTCCGGGGATATCGGAATGCAATTTGGACTTGACAAGTGCCGTATTTTAAACATCGTTAAAGGGAAGATACAACCAGGGGCTTTTGAAATGCAGAACGGTGAAACTATAGCTGCAATGGAGGCAGACCAAACATACAAATATCTAGGTATGAAACAGGCTAAAAGAATTGACCATGGCACTATGAAAGCTGAATTGACAACCGAATTTGTCAGGAGGGTAAGGCGGGTATTAAGAACTAATTTAAATAGTAGAAATTTGTTTAAGGCGCTCAACACGTATGCTTGCTCAGCGCTGAGCTACTCCTTTGGAATTGTAAAATGGAGCAGGACGGACATCCAAAACCTGCAAAGAAAAATAAGGACACTCCTAACAAAAGCACAAAAACATCATCCTAGGAGTGCCATTGAACGTACAATGCTTCCAAGACACCAAGGAGGAAGAGGATTGGTGGATATTGGTAAACAGCTCGATCAACAAATAATAAACTTACGTTCATATTTCCACAGGTTAGCGGACTCTTCCACACTACATCGAGCAATATGCGAGGCAGACGACTCAACGCCGCTACAGTTGAGGGAACAAGATATTACTTCTCACCACCAAACAGACCAAGAGAAGTTACAAACCTGGCTGCGGAAGCCACTTCATGGACGGCATCCAAATGAGGTCAATCAGGACAATGTCGACAACTCAGCGTCGAACTACTGGTTGATTTCAGGACAGATGTTTCCAGAAACGGAGGGCTTCTTGTTGGCTATCCAAGACCAGGTTATTCCGACGAAGAACTATCGGAAGTTCATTATTAGAGATCCCTCAATAGAGAATGACCAGTGCAGATATGGCTGTCGAACATCGGAGACAATTCAGCACATAACTGGAGGATGCCAAGCGTTTGCCGCAACCGAGTATAAGGAAAGACACGACTCAGCCGCTAAGATACTCCACCAAGAGTTAGCAGAAAAGTTGAACCTATTACAGGTAGGAAAAGTGCCTTATTACAAATACAATCCAGAGCCTATTCTTGAAAACAACCAGTTCAAGTTATATTGGGATCGAACGGTTCTGACGGATCGAACAGTTGCTCATAATAGACCAGATATTATACTAATAGATAAAATTTCTAGGCGAACTACACTAATCGACATCGCTGTACCTAACAACAACAACCTAAGACCAAAGTACAACGAGAAGATCGCCAAATACAGAGATCTGGAGGTGCAAATCCGAAGACAGTGGGCAATGAACAGCGTCCAAACGATTCCCATAATACTCTCAACAACTGGAGTGATACCAAAGAACCTACTGCAGAACATCAAGGGACTGGGTCTTAGTGAGCATCTGTATAAACCGATGCAGAAAGCAACTCTTCTAGCAACCGCGCGAACCGTCCGAAAGTTCATGGGAAATACAGCAGACCACGTCACCTAGGACCCGATAACATGGAAAGGGTTCCCACAGAGCTTCATACTTCTGGTACCTTTGTGTGCCTGGTATGAGTGAATAATCCCTGGAGGGAGTGCGAAGCCGTCTGGCTTGTAAATTATATAATAATAATAATATTCGCTGAAACAGAAGCTCTCTGTTATTGCGGGACGGCTAAGGAGGTACAAGACCAGCAATAACCGAAAACGAGACAATGCGCTTTTCCAACGATCAGAAAAGACTTTCTACCGTAAGCTAAACTCTCCACCTAATATAGCAGATAATGGATATCCCAATAGAGAGCAGGTAGAAGAGTTTTGGGGAAACCAACTTTCCACACCAGCCGATTTTAACATCGCAGCTGGCTGGATCAATGAAGAACACCAAATCTGCCAAGATTACAGCCAGATGCAGTTTGAGCCATTTACCACCGAAGAAATTTCAAGAATAATCAAAGAATCCCATAACTGGAAAGCTCCAGGTCTCGATGGGATCCAGAACTACTGGCTTAAAAAGTTATGGTGTATGCACCATCAGCTGGCTAATCTTATTAATGATGTTTTTCTTAACCCAGCAAAAATGCCATTGTTCTTGACCGAAGGTATTACGTACCTCCTACCAAAGGACCAACATAACACACATGACCCAGCTAAGTATAGGCCGATCACCTGCCTACCCACACTGTATAAGGTGATCACCTCCTGCTTGACCCAACGCATCTATGCTCATTGTGAGCAAAATAACATCATTGCAACTCAACAGAAAGGATGCACGAGGGGAGCAATGGGATGCAAGGAACAATTGATTATTGACTCTGTCATATGTAACCAAGCCTGTACCAACCGAAGAAACCTCTTTGCTGCCTACGTGGATTATAAGAAGGCCTTCGACTCGGTGCCACATGAGTGGCTCAAAACTATATTGAGAATGTACAGGGTCGATAATGATTTTGTTTCCTTTTTAGAACGCATCATGTCAACCTGGAGAACTAGGATCCAATTGCAAGTGCCATCCAGCGACACCATCGAAACTAACATCATTCCGATACGGAGAGGAATTTTTCAGGGCGATTCACTTAGCCCATTGTGGTTCTGCCTTGCAATGAACCCACTATCACGCCGTTTGAACTCCACCAGATACGGCTTTAGTGTTAGAAATAACAACGAAGAGGTAGTCAGAGTGAATCATCTTCTATACATGGATGATCTTAAAATGATGGCTGCTACCAGAAACCAGCTGGAACAAATGCTTAAAATTGTAGAGGAGTTCTCCGGGGATATCGGAATGCAATTTGGACTTGACAAGTGCCGTATTTTAAACATCGTTAAAGGGAAGATACAACCAGGGGCTTTTGAAATGCAGAACGGTGAAACTATAGCTGCAATGGAGGCAGACCAAACATACAAATATCTAGGTATGAAACAGGCTAAAAGAATTGACCATGGCACTATGAAAGCTGAATTGACAACCGAATTTGTCAGGAGGGTAAGGCGGGTATTAAGAACTAATTTAAATAGTAGAAATTTGTTTAAGGCGCTCAACACGTATGCTTGCTCAGCGCTGAGCTACTCCTTTGGAATTGTAAAATGGAGCAGGACGGACATCCAAAACCTGCAAAGAAAAATAAGGACACTCCTAACAAAAGCACAAAAACATCATCCTAGGAGTGCCATTGAACGTACAATGCTTCCAAGACACCAAGGAGGAAGAGGATTGGTGGATATTGGTAAACAGCTCGATCAACAAATAATAAACTTACGTTCATATTTCCACAGGTTAGCGGACTCTTCCACACTACATCGAGCAATATGCGAGGCAGACGACTCAACGCCGCTACAGTTGAGGGAACAAGATATTACTTCTCACCACCAAACAGACCAAGAGAAGTTACAAACCTGGCTGCGGAAGCCACTTCATGGACGGCATCCAAATGAGGTCAATCAGGACAATGTCGACAACTCAGCGTCGAACTACTGGTTGATTTCAGGACAGATGTTTCCAGAAACGGAGGGCTTCTTGTTGGCTATCCAAGACCAGGTTATTCCGACGAAGAACTATCGGAAGTTCATTATTAGAGATCCCTCAATAGAGAATGACCAGTGCAGATATGGCTGTCGAACATCGGAGACAATTCAGCACATAACTGGAGGATGCCAAGCGTTTGCCGCAACCGAGTATAAGGAAAGACACGACTCAGCCGCTAAGATACTCCACCAAGAGTTAGCAGAAAAGTTGAACCTATTACAGGTAGGAAAAGTGCCTTATTACAAATACAATCCAGAGCCTATTCTTGAAAACAACCAGTTCAAGTTATATTGGGATCGAACGGTTCTGACGGATCGAACAGTTGCTCATAATAGACCAGATATTATACTAATAGATAAAATTTCTAGGCGAACTACACTAATCGACATCGCTGTACCTAACAACAACAACCTAAGACCAAAGTACAACGAGAAGATCGCCAAATACAGAGATCTGGAGGTGCAAATCCGAAGACAGTGGGCAATGAACAGCGTCCAAACGATTCCCATAATACTCTCAACAACTGGAGTGATACCAAAGAACCTACTGCAGAACATCAAGGGACTGGGTCTTAGTGAGCATCTGTATAAACCGATGCAGAAAGCAACTCTTCTAGCAACCGCGCGAACCGTCCGAAAGTTCATGGGAAATACAGCAGACCACGTCACCTAGGACCCGATAACATGGAAAGGGTTCACACAGAGCTTCATACTTCTGGTACCTTTGTGTACCTGGTATGAGTGAATATTCCCTGGAGGGAGTGCGAAGCCGTCTGGCTTGTAAATCATGTATAATAATAATAATAACAATAACTCCCTCACTCACTCCCTCCAGGGATTATTCACTTATACCAGGTATGCAAAGACACCAAAAGTATGAAGCTCTGTGGGGACCCTTTCCATGTTATCGGGTCCTAGGTGGCGTGGTCTTCTGCACTTCCTACAAACTTTCGGATGGTTCGCGCGGTTGCAAGTGGAACCGCTTTCTGAATCGGATTATACAGATGTTCACTAAGGCCCAGTTCCTTGATGTTCTGCAGGAGGTTCTTTGGTATCACTCCAGTTGTTGACAGTATTATAGGAATCGTGTGGACGCTGTTTATTGCCCACTGTCTGCGGATTTGCACCTCCAGATCTCTGTATTTGGCGATCTTCTCGTTGTACTTTGACCTTAGGTTATATAATAATAATAATGATAATACCCTACGTGGATTATAAGAAGGCCTTCGACTCAGTACCACATGAGTGGCTCAAAACAATATTAAGAATGTACAGGGTCGACAATAATTTTGTTTCCTTTTTAGAACGCATCATGTTAACCTGGAGAACTAGGATCCAATTGCAAGTGCCATCCAGCGACACCATCGAAACTAACACCATTCCGATACGAAGAGGAATATTTCAAGGCGATTCACTTAGCCCATTGTGGTTCTGCCTTGCAATGAACTCACTATCACGCCGTTTGAACTCCACCAGACACGGCTTTAGTGTTAGAAACAACAACGAAGAGATAGTCAGAGTGAATCATCTTCTATACATGGATGATCTTAAACTGATGGCTGCTACCAGAAGCCAGCTGGAACAAATGCTTAAAATTGTAGAGGAGTTCTCCGGGGATATCGGAATGCAATTTGGACTTGACAAGTGCCGTATTTTGAACATCGTTAAAGGGAAGATACAACCGGGGGCTTTTGAAATGCAGAACGGTGAAACTATAGCTGCAATGGAAGCAGACCAAACATACAAATATCTAGGTATGAAACAGGCTAAAAGAATTGATCATGGCACTATGAAGGCCGAATTGACAGCCGAATTTGTCAGGAGGGTAAGGCGGGTATTAAGAACTAATTTAAATAGTAGAAATTTGTTTAAGGCGCTCAACACGTATGCTTGCTCTGCGTTGAGCTACACTTTTGGAATTGTAAAATGGAGCAGGACGGACATCCAAAACTTGCAAAGAAAAATAAGGACACTCCTAACAATAGCCTCGGAGTGCTATTGAACGTACAATGCTTCCAAGACACCAAGGAGGAAGAGGATTGGTGGATATTGGTAAGCAGCTCGACCAACAAATAATAAACTTACGTTCATATTTCCACAGGTTGGCGGACTCTTCCACATTACATCGAGCAATATGCGAGGCAGACGAGTCAACACCGCTACAGCTGAGGGAACAAGATATTACTTCTCACCACCAAACAGACCAAGAGAAGTTACAAACCTGGCTACGGAAGCCACTTCATGGACGGCATCCAAATGAGGTCAATCAGGACAATATCGACAACTCAGCGTCGAACTACTGGTTGATTTCAGGACAGATGTTTCCGGAAACGGAGGGCTTCTTGTTAGCTATCCAAGACCAGGTTATTCCGACGAAGAACTATCGGAAGTTCATCATTAGAGATCCCTCAATAGAAAATGACCAATGCAGATATGGCTGTCGAACATCGGAGACAATTCAGCACATAACTGGAGGATGCCAAGCGTTTGCCGCAACCGAGTATAAGGAAAGACACGACTCAGCCGCTAAGGTACTCCACCAAGAGTTAGCAGAAAAGTTAAACCTATTACAGGTAGGAAAAGTGCCTTATTACAAGTACAATCCGGAGTCTATTCTTGGAAACAACCAGTTCAAGTTATATTGGGACCGAACGGTTCTGACGGATCAAACAGTAGCTCATAATAGACCAGACATTATACTAATAGATAAAATTTCTAGGCGAACTACACTAATCGACATTGCGGTGCCTAACAACAACAACCTAAGGCCAAAATATAACGAGAAGATCGCCAAATACAGGGATCTGGAGGTCCAAATCCGAAGACAATGGGCAATGAACAGCTTCCAAACGATTCCCATAATACTGTCAACAACTGGAGTGATACCGAAGAACCTCCTGCAGAACATCAAGGGACTGGGCCTTAGTGAGCATCTTTATAAGCCGATGCAGAAAGCACTTCTCCTAGCAACCGCGCGAACCGTCCGAAAATTCATGGGAAATGCAGCAGACAACGTCACCTAGGACCCGATAACATGGAGGGGGTTCCCACAGAGCTTCATACTTTTGGCGTCTTTGTATGCCTGGTATGAGTGAATAATCCCTGGAGGGAGTGCGAAGCCGTTTGGCTTGTAAATCATGTATAATAATAATAATGTATATTAACGGACCAGCCATTTTAGGTATTATCATTCTAAAAAAGTATGTCAAACCCGGATTCTGTGAGTTTTTATTTTCCGAGAAATTCGATGTCAAAGTTGAAATTTCAACCTCAATTTTCCGCTTTCCTAATTAAAATAACATGCTCTATTTTAATGTAAATTGTTTGTATTGTTTTATATTTTGAGGATCTATTAAAAAGATTTTTTTTCAATCATGGGTCAAGATATTTTGCAAAAACCAATATTTGCAATATTTTTTTAATGCGTGCATTGGGGTTTAAATATATCATTACCGATCTCAAAAAAAAATGTTTAATTTTGGATGAAAAAAATTCATAATGGCGTAGCAAATGAATATTGAGGGCTCAAAGTTGCAAGAGATGCTTTTTAATACTTGTACTTTACCTGTAAATTTTTTGGATCCAAGAAATACACTTCCATATGATCTGTGAACCTTCGAAAATTGGGCCGAATCTAATCGAAAATAGCTGCTGCAGGCCGCTGTCATATTTATAATAATGATGTTGTTTTATTAATTTATATGATGGTAACAATTTGTTTAGTTATATCAATTATTAATTTGTTTATTAACAAAATTTTTACAAAAAATTATAGAGAAAATCATATAAATATTCAATTATATATTACATATTCTACTGTTTTTTCCTTTATATTATTATTACCTAACAGTTCATTAACAAAATTTTTACGAAAATTTCTATAAACAAATCATATAAAAATATAATAATAATATATAATACGTCATATAAATATTTACTAATACATTAAAATTACGTGCGAAAATAATTGTATTTGTATACAATATATCAATTATACATTCATCTTTCTTTTTTTTTCTTCTATGCAAGCGGCGTCTATTTCATCACCGCAATTATTACTCTCACTTACATCGCACATACCATTTACTACCCTGTTGCTTGTTATATGTACTCCCAGGTATTTAAACTTCCCAACCTGTTCGATATGTTTGTCATCAACCATTAGTTTGCATCTTACCGGTTCTTTTGCTATTACCATTGCTTTGGTTTTCTCCACAGATATCTTCATATTATACTGTTTGGCTGTTCGATTGAGATGGAAAAGCATTCTTTGTAAGTTGTCCTCGCTATCTACTGTCAAAGCAACATCGTCTGCAAAGCATATAATCTGAACGGTGTTGTGTCCCATTTGGTACCCAATATTTGTGCTTTTTACCTCATCAATGATTTCGTCCATGATTACATTGAAAAGTGTTGGACTTAGGCTATTACCCTGTCTTATTCCTATGGATAGTGGGATTTCCTCTATTAGAGTGTTATTTGTTTTAATTACCATGCTGTTTTTGGAATTCAGTTCGTATATTGTGCGTATGACTGCTTCGTCTACTTCTTTTCTTCGCAGTAGTTCTGTTATGTGTTCCAGTTTGACTCGGTCGAACACTTGTGTAAAGTCCACAAAACAAATGAACAGCGGTTTATCGTATTCGATAGATTTTTCAACCAGCTGTCTGATGATAACTATACCGTCAATAGTAGAGCGGTTATTCCGGAAACCCTGCTGTTCTTCGCACGCCCCTAACTTGTTTACGATCCGTTGTGGCAGTATTTTGGTTAACAATTTGGCTGAACTGTTCAATAGGCTGATTCCCCTGTAGTTTTCGGGTTGTTTCTCTGATCCTTTTTTGTGGATCGGAATTGTAATGCTTTTCCGCCATTCGTTGGGTACTGACGTTGTACGGAGTATTTTTTGAAATAGAACAGTGAGCTCTGTGACAAGGCTGGGGCCTCCGTACTTTAGCATTTCATTCGTAATTTGGTCGGTACTAGGTGATTTTCTGTTTTTTAATTTCTTAATTGTCAGGTGCATCTCTGCTTCACTGATGTTAACATCTGTTAGTTCTGTGATTTCTTGCTGGTTTTCGTCTACGTCGTTTTCTGTAGCTGGTGCCTGGAGTAAGTCCTTAAAATGGCTGACCCATTGTTGGCTCTCGATTGGACTTAGTTGAACGTATTCATTGATTGGTTTTTTTCTGTTCCTCAGTATGTTCCATATTTTCTTTTGTCCTCCATATAGGTCGTGTTCCATGTCTTTTGAATACTTTTCCCAGTATTCTTTTTTAGTTGAGCTATTTAACTGTTGATTCCGTTTCTCAACGTTTTGTACTCTTCGAAATGCTTTGTTGTTTTGTGCTGTCGGTATTTTGTAAATGCTTGTCATTTTTCTTTTGCTAGTATTTTCACCTCTTCTGTGAATCATGGTTTTGTACTGCTTCGCTTGTTCGTGCTAACTGTTCGTGTTCCGATCGCCTTTCCTCGCGCTCTCTTGTATATTTCTTTTCAGTTTTTCCCAGGCTTTCTCCACTCCGTCATTTTCTGGGATTGTATTAGCTTTTATTTTTTCCGAGAGTCTCTGCTGATACAATACTTTTATGCTATCGTTAGCGAATGATTCGGTATTGTATTTAATAAAGGTATGTTTCTGTTTGTGCGTTTTCTTTATACTTTGTTGGGACCGGTATTTACATAATACTAGTCGGTGGTCATTCTGTTTGCAGAATTTTAAGTCTCCCTAAAAAACAGCTTGTGAATACTACATTAATTTTTTGCTAATTGTGATAGTGAATGAAAAACCCTATAAAATATCGAATTTGGGATACCCTATACGGGTGAGTCAACGATTGGATGAAGTAGGTTTGTGCCTTTTCGGTGAAATTAACAAAGAAACTATATTTATTGTTTGATACAGTTTATTTTTACGCAGATTTTAAAAATATTTAGGACTCTACAGGGTGAGCCAAAAAACTAGGACAGCATAAAGTTGCATTTTTTTAAATAGAACACCCTATATACGAATCGTATTTTCGATTTAGCTTATAATTTTAAATCTTTTTTATTAAGGGTTTACTATAACAAAACTTTATAGTCTCTGAGATAACTAAGTTTAAAGAAAAAAAGTCACATTTTCAAGCATCAATTCAATCCTAAATAACGTTTTCAATTTTGTGACAAATATATTCAAATTTGGAATTTAGCAAGACCAAGGACAAGTTAACATAATTTTTACCTAATATTTGCAAAAAAAGCTACAAGGTGTTGAACACATCGGCTCAAATTTGAACAAGTTTAAATGAATAAATATCTTCTTTTTTTTTTTAAATGGTACACCCTGTATATTTTCATGTTATTTAATAGAGTAATAAAAACCCTAAAAGTTTTGTTCAATATATCCTATACCTATTTATAATAGCTTTTGAGATATTTCAGTTTTTCTTATTTTCCATACTTTTTTACAGAAATAGTCCTTATTATCATAGCCATGTAAAATAATAAAAAGAAACTACAGAAACAAACAGAATGTGGTTAAATATGATGAAATACATTATTCTTTATATTACAACGGCAATAGTTTAATTAAACATAATGTGAAAAAATTAACACAACAATAACGACAAGGCAAATACATATTTACTTTTATGCTAAATTGAAACAAAAAAAATACCTATTAAATACTGAGATTAATTATTTCTTTTTAATAAGTGTTCGAATAAGCGACCCTCTTGTGCAATGCACAAATTTATTCTTTTTTGCAGATTTTCTCGGACCCTGGACAAAATTAGTGGCGTTATTGTTCTACAGGTATTCCTAATCCTGTTTCGCATATCTTCCACTGTTGTTGGTGGATTAACATACACCTTATTTTTAATATAACCCCATAGGAAGAAATCTAATGGGGTGATGTCGCAAGACCTTGGTGGCCACTCAATGAAACCCCCACGTCCAATCCACTTTTGCGGATATCGTTGGTCCAAAAACGCACGAACTTCACGATGGTAATGCGGAGGCGCACCATCGTGCTGGAACCACATACTGTCGAGCTCATCCCTATCGAGACCTTGAAGCAGTTGGGGTAGTTCTTCTTGTAGAAAGTTCAGGTAACTATGGCCATTTAGTAGTTCATTAAAAAAGTGGGGTCCAATAATTCGATTATGATGAATACCACACCAAACATTTAATGACCAGTGATTTTGATGTTGCACCTCTCTAATCCAAAATGGGTTTTCTGTGGCATAATAATGCATGTTGCGTCTATTTACGGCACCGTTACTTCCAAAAGTAGCTTCATCACTAAACATTACCTTGCATAATAAATTTGGATTTAATTGAATCTCCGCATTTATTGAACGACAAAAGTTTACACGACTTTCAAAATCCAGTCCATGCAATTTTTGATGTAATTCCATGTGATATGGATGATACCTATATTTCTTGGTAGTACGATTAGCGGTGGATTGTGATGTTTCACATAATGCTGCTAACTGACGGCTACCAATATAAGGATTTTCCTGAACATTTAACAATACTTGTAGTTCTTTTTCTTCATTAGTTACTGGTTTGTTGACCACTTTACGTTTTGGATAATCAACAGTACCAGAAGAATCAAATCTTTGCATTAAGTTTTGAAAAGTATGAGTATTAGGCTGGCGTCGATCAGGATACTTCATTTTGTAAATTCTTTGAGTAAGAAGGCAATTTTTTTGAGCCTCTCCTATTGTATAAATCATATCTATTAACTCATTCTTTGGAAAATTCATTTTACAATATAAGATGAATGCAAAAAAAAACCAAACTACACTACATAAAAACCAAAAGAAGCGATTGCGGTTATAAATTTGACACACAGAAAAATGTTCTTTTACATTGTTTTTGCCATGGCCACTATGATAATGAAGACTATTTCTGTAAAAAAGTATGGAAAATAAGAAAAACTGAAATATCTCAAAAACTATTATAAATAGGTATAGGATATATTGAACAAAACTTTTAGGGTTTTTATTACTCTATTAAATAACATGAAAATATACAGGGTGTACCATTTAAAAAAAAAGATATTTATTCATTTAAACTTGTTCAAATTTGAGCCGATGTGTTCAACACCCTGTAGCTTTTATTGCAAATATTAGGTAAAAATTATGTTAACTTGTCCTTGGCCTTGCTGAATTCCAAATTTGAATATATTTGTCACAAAATTGAAAACGTTATTTAGGATTGAATTGATGCTTGAAAATGTGACTTTTTTTCTTTAAACTTAATTATCTCGGAAACTATAAAGTTTTGTTATAGTAAACCCTTAATAAAAAAGATTTAAAATTATAAGCTAAATCGAAAATACGATTCGTATATAGGGTGTTCTATTTAAAAAAATACAACTTTATGCTGTCCTAGTTTTTTGGCTCACCCTGTAGAGTCCTAAATATTTTTAAAATCTGCGTAAAAATAAACTGTATCAAACAATAAATATAGTTTCTTTGTTAATTTCACCGAAAAGGCACAAACCTACTTCATCCAATCGTTGACTCACCCTGTACAATAGATGGGCTTGGCTTTACCTTACAACATGAATAGGATGCAATTTCTCAACAATAATTCATAAAAACTTAAATTTGTTGTAAAATAAACTATTCTTTCTACTAAAAAGTATCTAAATGACTTTATTCTCCAAAAAAAAAAATTACGCATTGTATTCCTGGCAATGTTTCAAAAATTATTGATATTATTTCCCATCAGCCTTGCTTCGCTAATAAAAAAATATATCACATGAATAAAACACTCAGACAAATGACAAATAAACTAAATTTAAGGGTCTCCTTAACTCATTCATAAATAATTCAGACCTTGTGTATATTTGTTACGGTTGTGCGGGCGGAAGTAGGCATTTTACTACCTCACCGTCGCATTTGGATTTCACACACTTTTCTAACTGGCAGCGGTTTATATTGTGTGTAAATGGCTGTAAAATCGTCCGCAGGTAATTATGTCAGCTAAATAAATAAGCAGTTATCATTTGTCGGTGATATTGTGACGATTTTATTAGAACTAAACACAATAAAGTTGTTTTACTACAATGAAACCTCGTGGGAAAGTTATCTTTCGCGAAAAATATGTATGTACACGTACGGAAAAAATTTTGCTAAGATTACAAAAAAAATAATTCCGGGTAAAATTAGGTAGGGCTGGCTGTTAATTGACGTCGATGAATAAAAGACAAATATGTGTCAGATTTCTACTATATTTAACTAAAAAAAACTTGACGCTTTTCGCTCACACTGCAGCTTCTTCAGAAATTATATTTTAAATAACAAAATATTAGTTACTTTTCTTATATCTAGGTTTATAATAATGAACAAGTTCAATACCCTTAATTTACATTTTATTATATATTATTTAAATGACTGGGAAATCCACACTGGTTTTTGTTAAAAGACATTTGACAAGGGTGAAATGGGGATAGCTGTTTGACCGTTTGACAGAGAACCCCGTATTCTTAAATTGATTTGTTTCTAATGCTTCTAAGAAATTCAGTTTATCAACTTTCTTTTTGTTACAGTTTTGTTATTTTACAATAAACACTATAAATATTTATACTAATAATACCACCATAAATTAATCCCCTATTTTCATCAAGTAGTCTCTGTAATAAATATTACATTAAAACATATAAGTTTCACCTGTCACATCAAAAACGGGTATTGTAAAAAAAAATCAAGTATACCTAGAAATATATCAAACACTCCACTTTTAATATTTTCATCAAGGGTGTAGTTAATCTTTTGTTTTTTTTTCTTCTGTTTTTGGCGCTCGGGAGATTTCTAGAAGCATTAGTATAGAGAATCTAGGCCAAGCCTTGGTTGTAAAAACTGGCAGAAACCCAGATTTTTGACAGATTTTTTTGGTAATTTCCTAAGAATACAATACTACTTTTATTACTGTGTGTAACGAAAACCATAGTTTAGTGTAGTGATGGAAAGTTTAGTTAGTTTTAAGGACTTGCAACTACTCGTTACTTTCGTCTCTAGGACTCGTTACTTTGGAATCGTTACTTTAGTTACTTTTATTCGAATAAGTAATACTGCAAGTGATATACGATATATACTTCAGGTCTTTGATTAAATAATTTATATTCTATGTTAAATATGAAATTTAATACTGAACGTTTAGCATGTATTGGTTTCAATTATAAATATTAAAAGGTGTTTAAATTATAAGTATTAAAAGGTAATATATGGAAATATGGAAAAACATATACAAATTAAAGAATATACCATTCAAGAATAACCAGATTTATTTAAACAGATAAAAATAAAATAAATATTTTTTAGAAAAAAACTCTTAAATCCGTATTTAACAAAAACGAAAAAATATATATTCATTTTGAAATACGGATAAAAATGTTATAAATGTTTAGTCTGCTGTAAAAACAATAATTTTCGACGTGTTTTGCCTTTAAACGATTTCTTCGTTTGGTTATGACTTGATCAACTTTAAAAAAAACTCTTTCGCAATACTACAACTATACATAAATATATCTTTGCCAATTGAGATAGCAAGGGTATACTTTTTCTCTGCCTTGCCATCAAACTAGAGGGTCTTTTTTTCTCTACAAATTAGCCTTTTCTTCAAAATATATTATAGAATTATCAGAATCTTGCCAAATAATATCTATCTTCGCATATTGTCTTTTCTTCAGATATTTGTATTTGATTTCTCTGAATTGCAGCAATTTGTCTATGTTCCTTTTTGATTATATTAACTAATTCAACCTGAAGTTCGTCTTTTACTAGTTCCAATCTTTTTTAACAATACCCCTTGTTTTGAAATGAGGATCAAGATAAGTCACTTTACTCATGGTTACTTTTCTGGGTCTCCAAAACGAGCAGCAAGTGAATCTAAAAAAAAATTATCAAATCTTCTCTCATTTGACTTGTAAATTTAAGTTTAATTCCCTCCAACGTCGACATGAGCCTTTTAACTACGAGGATAACTTCTGAAAGAGTGATTTGTTTTTCAGCTCTCATTTCATGATATTGTTAGGAGTTTCGATTTAAAACGTTTCCTTATATTTGAAATATTGCCGTTTTTATAGGAATTTATAGATTTGAAAATATTACATTTTGCTTTGGCATTAAATAATAACATAAAATAAATTTAAAAAGAACTTCTCTTCTGCATTTCCATTTCTTTTCCTAAAAATGCTTTTGTTATATCTGCTCAATATATTTTATCATGCGTTGGCATTACTATTTTTAGTAAATTCAGAATATATGTATTATTTACTAACTACCTAGTTAGAAAAATGTCAAGATATTATTACCTACTTATATATGCCACACTTGAAATAACTAGCAAGTAAACAACAAACGTAAAGGGACAGACGTGAAACGTACTAAATTCAAGACTGAACTATCATATATGGCTAGACCGTTAACAAGGAATAAGATATATTCTTTCTATTAGAAATACTATTTCTTATCTTATTTCGGCGAAATTCTTTTAATCTGTCCAGTCCTACATCTAAGCATAAAAAACGCTTCTGTCCAGTGGGTTGCTGCTCGGAAAACAACGAAAACTTCGAAATCGCCGACACATCAAATGCCTAATAAACAGTTAAAATAATCCAGTGTCTAATCCTCTAGTTAGCGGTTTCGTGACTATAAAGAAGAGCGCCATGCCGGTTTGGTCTTGCGAGAATAAAATAGTAGTTATATTTATTTAGTTATTTCGGTTCTCGTCCCGGACTAATGGTGTTTCGGTATAGTAACGAATTGCCTAGGTACGAGTCTTTTCTAAATAGAGGACTCGTTACTTTTAGTGATTGGTTTGTAACGGTTATTTTGTAACGATTAGTATCGTTACTTTCCATCACTAGTTTAGTGTATTAGGACATCTCTTCCAGATATTGAGGATAAACAAAGTTATAATTGTATTCATTTTCGCTAAGTAAATTGTAGAAAAAGTGATCACACCTAAATCAACATACAATCTTTGTGGCTTTTAATACTTGGTGTATCCTTAAAAACTAACAGGTACATGCCAGAAACGGTTTTTATTATACCAGGACTTTGCCTTCGTGTCTAATATTGAATTTGTTTACCAGAGGCAGCATATAACACTACATTACTCCCATCGAGGTCATCGACTATCCAGCTTCCTGAAAGTGTTTGGACTCAATGACAAAACTGCCTTTCAGGTATTAGAACTACATAATAAACAGTGATATTACCGATTTTAAAGTATACTTTCATTTTTTCCCTGTGATTGGGAACTAGTAAAACTTTCTGCGAGCAATTACAACATACTTTTTAATTTCATTTAAAATATCTTGTAAACCGAAGGTATACGGGTAATAATTCGTAAAGAGTGAAAAGTAGGGAAATTATTGTTTTTTTTTTGAAAAAATTTCGATTCTTACCCCCTATCTCGAGGTCATAGAACATGATTCTGAACTTGATTTTTCGCTATGTTTCCTCACTTTCCCGGAAAATTCAAAATAAGAAGCGTCACTTCACAAAGCATTTTTATTTCAGTTAAAATACCAAATCTACGTATTTATTTTCAATGGAACTAGCTAAAATATATTGTATGTAATTTATTTCAATTATTTTTGCACAAATTTTGGCAAATCAAGCTAGAAAAACTTATAATTTCAACAAGAAATCAAAAATGCGTCTCGGGAAGGCCATCAATCGTCAGACCATCTAAACTAACCACCGGATCACGTAAAAAGGTGCAATGTTGTCAGATGTAATTTTTTTTCGTGATATTTGTCCTTCTCGGTCAACAACATAGTTTAATTTTTTAAATGTTTAAAACCGTTTTTGAGAAAAAATAATCTTGAACAATCAAAGTTTTTTGCTGGTTTTGGTTAGGGTAATAATTCGGATTAGAATCAATCTAGAGGTAGGTGCCATATTGGATTTGTTCCTTTTGATTTGTTTTTGACATAAAGTACAAGATTTATCGTGGTTAGTTCAGGTTTAGCTTGATTTGGTTAATTTGGAAAACAGAAACTAACCTAACCTAATCTAAATTGACCATACTTTCCTGGTATAAACTTTAAAATTTATTCAGTACAGTTAACAATATAGTTTAATGTTTGTAATGTATAAAAAAGGGTATATAACCTTGACAGTCCAAAAGTTTTGGTTAGTTCTATATATATATATATATATATATATATATATATATATATATATATATATATATATATATATATATATATATATGTTTATGCGGCTTTCACGGATTCCTCCGTGTGAGATGCAATAGCAGTGGATATATCCACATTATGTCGTTGTAGTGCTGAAATCACATTCAGCAAACGTACAACTATATGCAGCTCCGTATATGAATGAAGTAAAATGCGAACAGTGAATGCAAACTTCGTTCCAACCATATTTTTTCCGTGTTCGAGGCTGCACAGTTTGAACAAATTGCTAAGTAACACAATTTATACTGTTACACCATCATCGAGATGATGGCCTACCTGTACCACCATATCGAGAAGAATGTCAAAACTGACCCTCCCCGCCACAGTGATACGGCAGAGGTACATATTTCGTCTCTACTAGACTCTTTAGGGTACCGACATGCACCTGGCTGTGCAAAGGACAGATCGGAAGGAAGCATGCAAATACTGAAGGCGGCTTCGCCGACCTCCCGTTGGATGGCGTAAATATGTTTATGCGGCTTTCACGGATTCCTCCATGTGGGATGCAATAGCAGTGAATATATCCACATTATGCCGTTGTAGTGCTGAAATCACATTCAGCAAACGTACAACTATATGCAGCTGAAGTAAAGGCGAAGCCGCCGTCAGTATTTGCATAATTAAATAACTTTTCCAAATATATAAATTGTGAAATTGTTTATTTTCTCTCTCTCTCTCTCTCTCTCTCTATATATATATATATATATATATATATATATATATATATATATATATATATATATATATATATATATATATATATATATATATATATTTCTTTTTTAAACCATTCTATTAAAGTTTTATTTTATTTTCTTGGGTATAGGTTTTTGGTAGTCTTCGTTAAAAAATAGAATGAGCAGAGAATAAAATTTTTTTTAATGAAGACTACCAAAAACCTATACCGAAGAAAATAAATAATATATATATATATATATATATATATATATATATATATATATATATATATATTTCGAAATAACACTAATAAAAAAAGTCATTTCTGCAATCAATAATACAACATATTTATTTGTTAATCTCGACGAACTCGTTCTGTTGATAGACAATTTATTTGTTAGAGAGCAGCTCGCATTTGTACCCCGTTAAAATATGACAAATAGGCATGAAATTGTGAGCGTTGGCCAGTAGCTTTAGATACCCTGTGGCGTATTATCATAAACATCGAATATATTAGTATAGAAAAATTACTTGTCACTTGAAACTCCTATTATTTTTTGATGTATGATTTTTACAGGGACGAATTCGGAAAAAAATAATTAATTTTCAAGAAACGCCATTAAATATAATAAAGTTAAAGATTTCTAAAAGTTAATGAGCATTTTGTTAACATGGTTATTTCAATGATTTGGTTATGGAGACTTTTTAAAATATTTAATATTTTGAGGTAAATTTTTAAAAAAATGTTGAAGAAAACATAGGCAACTGGGTGAGTCTTAGCCGCATCCACTATCGTCCTCCATCTCCTACGGTCTTGTACTTCCATTTCCCTCTGCTGGACTCCAATCCTATATAAATCAGCTTCGACGGCATCCTTCCATCTTTTCCTGGGACGGCCTATTGATCTTCTACCATCTGGTCTATCAAAGAATACTCTTTTCAATAATCTGTGGTCCCCTGATCTTGCCACAAGGCCTGCCCATCTTATTCTATTGGATTTTATACAACGGACTATGTTTACACTGCCATACAGTGTCGCCAATTCAGCATTGTGGCGTCTTCTCCAATTTCCTGCTGTTTCATCTCTTTGGGGACCAAATATCATTCTAAGAACCTTTCGTTCAAATATGAGTACTTTATTTATTTCCCGTTGATTGAGGGTCCAAGTTTCACTGACATAAGTAACTACCGGGGGAATAATTGACCTGTACAGAGTTAGTTTGGATTGTCTTTTTAACAGTTTAGATCTCAATAATGTTGTGAGGGAGTATAACGCCATATTTGCTGCCGCTCTTCTCGCTAAGACGTCGTTTTCAACTCGATTGTCGTCTGTGATTACCGCTCCTAGGTACTTGAAATCCTTAACCACTTGGAAGTTGTGTTCATTGAGTGATATATTCTGCCCGATTCGAGGTGTTGGATTCTTGGTTACTACCATGTATTTAGTTTTTTCTTCATTTACTCGGAGACCCATATTACCTGCTTCTTCCTCGAGTTGTGAAAATACCTCTCGCACGTCTGTTGTTGAATGAGCCACTGTATCGATATTATCAACAAAGGCCAGCACCAGTTTTGAACCTTGGTTCGCAAAACCCTCTGTCAGCCTCGACGCAACCCTGCTCATTGCATGTTCCAAGACAAAATTGAAAAGCAACGGTGACAGAGGGTCACCTTGTCTGAGTCCTGATGTTACACTGAATGGTGCTGATGTTCTATATCGTGCCCTTACCTGTGCATATGAGTTTGTCACGCACATTTGAGTTAGATCGACTAATTTTCTTGGTACGCCCATTTCTAGCATTGCACAAAGATTTGGTGGACATCTCGGTTAAATTCCCAGTTTTTTTCCAATATTTGTCTGATCTTAAATATCTGGTCTATTGTTGACCTTCCAGCATGAAAACCGCATTGGTAGTCGCCGATAATATCTTCCGCATAAGGCGTCAGTCTGTTTAGAAAAGTAATTGGCAGGATTTTGTATGTTGTGTTGATAAGAGATACCTCTATAATTTCGAAATTGTTCCTTGTTTCCTTTCTTATGTATAGGTATTATGACACTTCCATTCCATTCCTCAGGAATTTTCTGTTGTTCCCATATTTTCAAAATGATTTCATAAATTTTTTGACCGTTTCCTCCCTTTTTTAGCAGCTCTCCATTTATACCATCGCTGCCTGGCGCTTTGTGATCTTTGAATCTTTGAGTGATGCTATAGCATTTTTAACTTCTTGAAGTGTTGATGATGGCACTCTTATATCTGCGGAATGAAATGTAATGTCCTCTTCCTATATATATATATATATATATATATATATATATATATATATATATATTAGAAAAAGAAATTTAAAGCTCTATTTTCATATATACAGTAATATACAGGGTGTTTCATTTAAAAAATATATATTTATTTTAAAAAATAAAATTTTTCATCAGCATTTGTTTTTTCTAGTAACATATTTTTGCGAACTTGTGTTTTTAAAATTTTTTCCTAACCCCTATAATAAAATCACTAGAGCTTATCAAAATATAAGGAATAACTTTGTACAAGCTGCTAACACGAATTACGACACATCAACGGACCAAAAGATTAGACTGGTATTAAAAGCAAGTTCTAACGCAAAAATCTATAGATGAAAGTATAATAGGTTAAACCTTATTCAGAAAATTCCTACTCCACCTCTGATTGTTACAATAAATCAAGATTTACTCACACGTAATGTTTACCTGACACGGGGTTAAATATGGCGGTCATTGTCATGGTAACGATGGCATCATCTTGAAGATGGCACTTCTTCAGATACAACTACAAATGACTCGTCCTATTCATAATGGTGTCGTATTGAAAAATGGTTGGACGCAACATGGTGTCAGAAATAAAGGAGTGATTTAGATGAGTTTATAATCTGATTCTGTGATGAAAAATAACTTTTTTTAGACTGGTATATAAATTTACAATAAAAAATTCCATATATGCGTCGTACAGTAAAAAAAGATTGATTTTTTTAGTTATTATTTATAATTAGACAATACAAATGAATAAATGAATTTAAACCAAAGTGTAATGCAATTTTGGTGTCTGGTACATGGGGCGTTTTACGTTTTCAAGTCTGATTTGCGGACTTTGGAATGTAAATTCGGTGTTTTGATTTGAAAATAATAGAAAATGTTTTATATCTGAAAAAAGGCATTTTTAATACTCTTTTTCAAAATCGAAATCGAAATCTGAGGTTTTTTGCTACGTAAATGCGGCCCATTCTTCCCCTGCTACTAATATGAGTTACTGCTGCGATGCTTTTTGATCTTGACTTTCCGTGGAATTTTTATCTTATTAATGCGGCAACTTACCATATTTACATAATATCTCGTATACACAGTTTCATTCATTTTTTCATTAGCTAGTTAGGTTCTGGTAAAGTTGATTTTTAAACAATTTTTTGATGATAATATTCCTAAAATGTGTTTTTTTAAGGTGTTAATCTAATTCTGCATTTTTCCATAGTTTCATCTGTCAAATTTTTGGAGTATCTATTAGTTACCAGGCCCCTCTTTACAGGATTTATTTTTACGATATTTTAATGAACACTATATGAACTATATCGAACTCACCGCTTATTTATGTTTTCTCAAATTAATTCCTATTAGCGGCTAGGAAGTCTTGTATTATATAGATAGACATTTATTACTATTCTCTTCAGTGTACTGAATCTATAACGGCTGCTTGTCATAAGGCTTATTCTACTAAAAATAATTCAATAATACCAAACACGTATAATATCAGGTGCCTAAAGAATTAAACTGAATTACTGGAATAATTTTAACTATTTTACGCCCCATAAACCCTAAACTGAGATGTAAAAATTACAACTTCTTTAGTTGTTTCAAAAAGGAAAGTAAAAGTCAAGGCAAAACGGCCTCGGCTTTATAAAAAAGGTCCCTGCCTGCGCACAACGCTGCTTTCATTGAGTATGTCGAAAACTTAAAACAGATGGCAGACCAAGTAAAGGATAGATTTCCTGCAAATACTGGGTTACAAGGTAAAGCAAACAAAAATAATTTCTCTCTCAAAAATTATCGATATTCTAAAAGTTTGGGGACTTCGAGGACAAGACGTGGCCTCGAACTGACGACGATAAGGCAAGTTACGGTACAGATAGGTGGTGTATTGATGGAAAGTTTATAACGTCCATAAACACAAAAAGGTGAAAATTAAACTGAATATTGTGAAAATTAATTAAAATATGACGATTACTACATAATGGATTCAAAGATTAAGATCCAAATAGCTTAAAATGAGATAAGAGAAAAAGCAGTATCCTCAAAAACACCTTATCAATGCAAATTTTACAGTGACAGAAAACCGAACCTAAGAGAACAACATTATAATTAAAGCAAAAACTAGGAACTGATCAAAGAATTGCAAAAAAACTGCCATACGAAAGAATGAAATGAAGAATTTTATTCGAATGGTAGGAAAGAAAACCGAGATTTATTTGGAAAAAGTTCAATAACACTAGAAATAAATGCAACCATTCATAGTGTAGTGAAAGCCAAGTAAAACCACATAAATGGGGATCAAATAGTTATAATCAAATATAACATGAAACCGACTTTGTAATGTAAGAATTTAGCCAAAATTCAGGAAGATAAAATAAACGAGCTGGGAAAAAAATTGACAAAAAAGTAGAACTTCGGGGTTTGGTGATAAAACCAAAAATGCAACCAATCAACGAATGGTTTGCTTTTGTTCCAGGAATTTATGAGATGTACTTACAGAAAAGGAAAGAAAATTGAATTTGACAGTAAGATAGGTATTTGCAAAATAAGGTAAAATTAATTGAATTCGCTTTAGCAAATATCGAATATTTGAAATATAGATTTATTTATACATTCTCCCACAAACTAATCATTACCTATGTGTCCAATTTGCCAAATGGTTTTTCAAATCAATTTGTGAGTCCTGAAGGAAAAATTTGTCAAAAATTTTTATTTGCTAAAGATTTGAAAATATATATGATGGGAGAATCGATATTTAATATTATGAATATTTTTTTTTTCAACTGAAATAAATAATTATTCATAATATTTCGTCGGTGGTTACTGATGGTACTCTAGCAATGAAAGGCGTCACAAGAGATTCATGGCGCATTTGAGAGAAACAATAATACCTGTACTCGCTGTTCATTGTATTATTGATCATCAGCATTTAGTTCTTGAACTGGTAGAACTCACAACTAACGAAGAACTTAGAAAGGGGTACGGGTTCAAAAATCAATACCACAATACCTTAGATTGTGGGAGACAGTTCAAAAATTTTTATTTGCATTCCTCTTATCATATTTGCTTGAGTTCAGTGCTATCGCAAATTTATTTTTCCAAAAAAGAAAATTGGAACCCGAAATTGTCAAATTGTTAAAACTCCAGTAGACTCAATTATTTCATCATTTTGTTTATTACTTATTGATACTTCAATTTTTGAGTTCGAAATAAACCATTTTTTAATACATTTGATGGAACTTTAATTTTTAATATGATATTTTAATATTGAATAAAACTACTATAGGAGGGACACAAATATATAATTCTAACCTGTGAGAATTTTTCTTTCAGAAATTTTAAAAAATAATTTTTGTTATATAACTCTTACGACTTTGTAGATAAAAGTAGCTTCAGTTTTTAAAAATATTTCATTAGTATAATTTACCGTCTTTCTTTAATCTTACACTCTACATAATAATAAATTTACCATCTCTAAACTCCATCAGTATAAATTTAAAACTTCTTTTCGCCCTCGTCAGGTCGTCCATCTTAGAATTGTCGAGCCCAACATTTACCGATGATAAGACCGACTAAATTTATTTGCTTCTTCAGAATTAGAAACTGTTAGGGCAAATATTTATTTCCAGTTCATGCTAATAGCTCCAAAAGGGGCTTGGTATTCGAGATTAGAACAAGTAATCGTCCATTTAGATTGTTTTCTTTTCTGAGATGAGACAAAGAAGTGACGAGAGGGAACATAATGGGAGATATACGCCATAGCTTGAATTGAAATTGCCTAAATAGGACTTTTGTATGAATAAAAAAATACTTGTTTTGAATTAGAAGGTTACAACACAGCACAAGGAGTTTCAGTTTCATTCAGTGACGTAGCAAATATATATATATATATATATATATATATATATATATATATATATATATATATATATATATCGTATAGGTAGACACCTTTTCTCAGGTGTGATAATTTTTTGATTAAGAAAATGTCCAACAAAAATGGACATAATTAATTAATTAATGCATTTATGTGCTAATTGCAGATGGTAGAATGACACTAGTTAGTAGTACGTAAGCATTTATATTTAAATCATATTTTTAAAGGACATAAAGTGCCAATAATTGTGTAATAACATAATAAGATTTATAAAAATTAGTGTGAAAGTTTGGACATTAATGCTTATAAAATAAGAATTATAAACATATTTGACTCTGAAAGACATGAATCTTCTAAACCAATAAATAAGTGATATTTTGAATAAGGTGTAAAGTGTTATTGTCCAGAGATAGTGACTGAAAAAGTAATTTTAAAACAATATAGTGAAATCCACAAAAATGAGAATCTTAATGGTCCATTTTATAAATAGTGCGGGTAAAGATTATATTATTGAAAATAAGCGTCAAATAATAACTATTTAGTGAAATATAGACACTATTCATCAATAATTATTTATCACCTATTAGTTTCTGCTTATTACAACAACAGTATTTATTAAAACTTTGTTAAAAATATTGTAAATGTGTAAGAATAGTATAAGAAAATCTAGATTATAAGTTAATTTTAATAAGAAACTAGGATAATATACTACCTAATTGTAGGTAAAACGGTGTTAAATATGATTATAATATTAATAAAACATGAATTATCAATTTCAGCAAATTATAATTAAAATTTAAAAAATGTATATGTAAAATTTTGTTAGATGTAATCAAATTTTATTTATTAATTTCATGTGGTAAATAATAACCAAAAGTAAAGTGTAGATATATTAAAATGTCAGGAAAAGTCTAAAATTTACATTAATCATAATTTGTTGTCATCATATAGAATATTTATTTCATAATATCAATAAAAAATCAAAATTTTATCATAAATTGACAATTAGGAATCCATTTTGATTTTGTGTTTTAAAGCTTAAAATTTCATTTAGTGGCCAGTTCACGTCAGATGACCTATCAATCAGAACAAAAATTTATACAGCGTCACCAATTACTATAAAAGCCAAAATTTATTTTTTTTAAAGAGTATAGATCTATTATTTGTACAATAAACATCTTTAGTCTGGTTCGTAAAAAATAACACAACCTCAATATTTTCAGTTGATATTTTGAAAAGTAAAAGAAGGAGAGATTATTAATCGATTATTGTGTAAAAATCGCTATTTTTTTTTATTAAGGGGACCATAACCTAAAAGTTTTTGATTTGTTCTTTTATAAATAAATTTAAAAGGAGACAATGCAGATTAATCTGTGATAAAGAAAACATTGCTGGTCTCATTCATTAAAATTTAAAAAAAAAGAAAGTAACAGAAAGAAACGTGGAGCTTGGATACAAAAATATCTGGAGATTGAAAGTCAATTTTAAAGGAAGGAAAAGAAGTTTAATATATTAGTAAATAAATTATGTCAATAAGCAAGCAGCTGTGAAAAATATTTAAATAATTGGCAAAGGAGAAAGTATTTGTAAATTTTTTCTTTATTATAAAAAAAAGGAAGGAGTAAATATAAAACGTGGATAATAAAAATTTTTCTGGAGATTTAAAAGGTATTTATTTATTGTGAAAGACATGCAAATTTTTGACTTGCCTGATAATAATTTGATAAAATAGATTTATACTAACCTTATTATGAAGAGTTATAGTTAATAATAAAATAAATTGTTTAATTTACACTGTATCAAGATCACTTTTAATAATAACGGCACACAATAAATTATTTTTAGATTGTTTAAAATAAAATCACATATTTTAAGACGCTACTCATTTGTAACCGTTTAGACATTTATGCAATATTGCCAGATTTAATAATTCTAAATCCTATGAAAGAATACAGTGCATATTGAATAATATTTATAATTTAATTAGATTTAGATATGCTGACTTATAAATAAAAAAAAAAAACTACACCCACTCACATGATTGTATTTTTCTAAATAAAGTTTGTATTTGTGTTTTTCAATCATTGGTTTGACTTTTTCTGTTAAAAATTATATTTTCATCTGAACTCATCTCAGAGAGAGAAAATTGACATCGATGTTTTAAGTTTCAAATAACTAAAAACGGGGTATTTTCAGAAATACAGCATATGTGTAATTGAGTAATATTTATTGAAAATAAAAAATTTTTGGTACAAATCAATTATCCTTAGGTTTAGTTATTTGTGCCTGATGCCCAATTATTTAATAAGTATCATATATATATATATATATATATATATATATATATATATATATATATATATATATATATATATATATATATATATATATATATATATATAGGGTGATTCAAAAATCGATCACGAAACTTAAGGGGGTGATTCTACTTGACAAAATAAGGGTAGAGCTTCATATAATTTTTTTTCAAAATGTCATTCGTTTTCGAGTTACAAGCCGTCCAAGTTCAAGTTTTTATTTTTTGTTTTTTGAATTACTCGCTTACAGGAAAACCGATTTGACTAATATTTGAAAGATAGGCTAAGTCTTCTGCGCTTCATCATTTTAGTAACAATTCACATTGATTGTTTGCCGCTAGAGGGCACTTTACCTACATTGAAAATTGTTTTTTTGTCATAATTTTTTAGTGTTGACAGCTACAGTAGTTTTTGGCATAATTTCTGAAAGACTGATGCCAGGCCTTTAAAAAAGGTGCTCTTTATTTACATCGCTAAACCCAACGGTTTAGACGTAAATCACCCTTAAAAATTAAGTGGTAAATTTACTTTTCTCATTTCATTACCACCAGCTACCAGGTAAATAGCTATCAAAGTATACTAGAGCTGTCAGTTTAACATCAAATAAATTCGCTTTTTAAACTATTTAATTTATAATCTTAAAATAACTAATAATGGCTAATCAGTAAATATTCATATTATGGATTATTGCGATATACATTTAATTGATAAAAATTAATGAAACAGTACTAAACAAACTAAAAAAGATTCTCAAAATGTCCCCCATTTTCTTCAATACATTTCCTAACACTCTTCAAAAAATGTCGCCTAACTCGATGAAAAATTTCTGGTGTTTCTTTAATAATTTGGCACTTTTCGATTATCCTGAAGCGAAGATCCTCGACGTTGATTACTGGAATATCGTACACCAATTGTTTCAAATGACCCCAAAAGAAAAAATCAATAGGATTAAGGTCTGGTGACCTCGCTGCCCATGCCAATGGTCCACTTCGTCCTATCCATCGCTCAGGATACGTTGCATTCAAATACTGTCGGACACGTATACTAAAGTGGGGCGGAGCTCCGTCTTGGAGGATCCACATGTTGGCCCTTACTTCCAATGGCACATCTTCCAGATACAATGGGAGACGATTTTGGATAAAATCTAAGTATACGTCACCAGTTAATGGGCCATCAAAGAAATGAGGACCAATAAGGTAATCTCCTATTATCCCTGCCCACACATTTAGTGAAAATCTACGCTGATGTTTCGTTTCTACCACATTGTTTGGGTTCTCGTAAGCATATGTGTGGATGTTGTGTAGATTTGTTATGCCATCACGAGTGAAACCAGCTTCGTCAGTGAATAATATGACGCCAATTAATCGATTATCGTGTTCATACTTAGCTAGGATCTGATTGCACATTTCCAACCGTCTCGGCCGATCATCGTCATAAAGAGCCTGCACCTTTTTTGAATGAAACGGGTAGAGTTGTTCTTCTCTTAGTATCCTCCATGAACTAGCCTGACAGAGCCGCACTTCATTCCCAATTTTTCTAGTACTAATACCTGGATTATCTTCAATAATTTCAAGCACTCTTTCTTCTTGTTGCACGTTTCTAGCAGTTCTAGGTCTTCCCCTATTTCCATTATAACTTTTAAAGGAACCACATTCCGCAAGCCTCCTGTGCACACTGGAAAATGTTTGAGCATGAGGGATATTTCTTTCCGGATAACTCTCCATATAATATCTTCTTGCCAACTCTGCATTACCATTTGCTTTTCCATAACAAAAATGGATATCACAATATTCGATATTTGAATATTGGTGATTAGCCATTATTAGTTATTTTAAGATTATAAATTAAATAGTTTAAAAAGCGAATTTATTTGATGTTAAACAGACAGCTCTAGTATACTTTGATAGCTATTTACCTGGTAGCTGGTGGTAATGAAATGAGAAAAGTAAATTTACCACTTAATTTTTAAGGGTGATTTACGTCTAAACCGTTGGGTTTAGCGATGTAAATAAAGAGCACCTTTTTTAAAGGCCTGGCATCAGTCTTTCAGAAATTATGCCAAAAACTACTGTAGCTGTCAACACTAAAAAATTATGACAAAAAAACAATTTTCAATGTAGGTAAAGTGCCCTCTAGCGGCAAACAATCAATGTGAATTGTTACTAAAATGATGAAGCGCAGAAGACTTAGCCTATCTTTCAAATATTAGTCGAATCCGTTTTCCTGTAAGCGAGTAATTCAAAAAACAAAAAATAAAAACTTGAACTTGGACGGCTTGTAACTCGAAAATGAATGACATTTTGAAAAAAAATTATATGAAGCTCTACCCTTATTTTGTCAAGTACAATCACCCCCTTAAGTTTCGTGATCGATTTTTGAATCACCCTGTATATATATATATATATATATATATATATATATATATATATATATATATATATATATATATATATATATATATATATATATGCTGTTAATAATTATTATTTCTCCAACTACAAACAATATAGTTGAATGAATATTTTTTACGGTCACGTTGCTCAGTCTAATATCATCGCAATATATAAATGAAGCTAGCATAATTCACGAGCGAAAGAAGTAATATCTTGCAGAAATGATCACACAAAAAAAGGCCTAAAATCAAACAAAATCCTTACAAGTTTCCCTGATTTATTCTCCACCACAATAATTAGAGATCCCGTAATTTGTTTTCAGTTATATCCTTGGAGCAAGTACGCTCTCCGCCACTACGTATACACATATTTAGCCTCTCTAATACTTATTTTTGGAAGTAAATTTGTGTGTGTCAAATATCAAAAACACTGCTTCTTCACCGATCATAAACAAAAACCAAATAAATTAATGGTTTTTTAAGTCTACTGGTCTACTGGCAAGATAGAAATTTCACAAAATAGAAGTAATATTTTATTTAATTATTTATTAAATTCTGTGAAATTAATTTCCCATAAAATGTTAGAGATTTATTTAATTTTTAAATTTTTTAATCAAGAAGGGAAAAGATCAAATTTGAAATTACCTAATTTATTTACCAATAAGTGGCTGAAGCTGATAGTACTAAAATTGAAAGTGTCTCACTTCCCCCTTTGACACTTTATTATCACTGGAAATTACATTTAACAAAAATGAGTTGTTGATTTCAATTTAATCAATAAAAGCAGTTTTTCAAAATAATAATTTGTAAACAAAATTTTGAAATACAAGTCACCGTACCATCGTTTCCGTTTTTCTTCTTAAAACCCCTTATTTATAGCTTTATATTTATAACTTCTTCACAAATGTTACAGTTACAGATGCTTCAAAGCTTCAGAGTTTTGATGTCTCTGTCGTAAAAGTTGATTGTCTTATATTGAAGTTTTCTTATTAGCCTTTGTTGACGACGTCGTATCTCACTTCCGAAAAATTGATACGGCTTATGTCTCCTACAAAACACCATTAGTGCCGAAAGTTTTGTCGCTTTCAACGGAATGTTGTTCCTATAATGAAAAAGAAAGTTTTATTTATTGGTGACAGTTGATGTCTTAATGAAGGGATTTTAATAAAACAACGAAATTAGGTGGCATTTTAGAGATAAGATAGATAAATTAAATTATATATATATATATATATATATATATATATATATATATATATATATATATATATATATATATATATATATCATTCTTTTCTTGGATTTAGGTTCTATATTCAATAAAAAATGCAAACAACAGACGTTTCGTCTTTATTTAAGGCATTTTCAAATTTTTTTTCCCCAAAAATATTTTTATATAATTAAAACACCCACATAAAAAACATATCTACAATTTCAAAAAACAAACAAAAATACTTTAAAAATAGTATTAAAATTTTTAAAAATATTTAATTTTACCGGTACACACCTTGACATTTTGTTACTCTATTACTAAATAAAATTCAAACTTTACATCGTCTACTGAGGATACATGTAATGCGAATGTATTTTATTTTTTTATATTTTTTATATTTTACAATGCATAAAAAAATAAATAAGGTATACGTTTAGTTTTATGTTTAAGAGGATATTCAATTTTTGATTCTTATTTGACAGGATCGAATACTTAATATTTTTGTTTAAATTAGGCTTGTGTAAATGTGGCTCAAATTTCCCATATCCGTTCTGTCGTTAACAGTGTTTTTATTTTTTTTTAATTTCAATCATTTCCTTTATCTGTAATTTTTGGTAATTCATATCTTTGTTTTTTATTATGGTACTGTTATAATCAAAAGTATGTTTTTCGTCCTGTGTGTGTTTGTTTAACGCTGTTGAGGCGTTTTTCGTATATTTATGGCCATTTAATCTGTTCTTCAGCAATTGGCTCGTCATGCCTATATATTTCTTGGGACAATTTGTGCAAGGGATCGAATATATTACATTTGATTTATTCATGAGAGGAGTTTTACTTTTTAAATTTGTGAACAGTGTATTTAATTTATTATGTGACTTGTGGCATACGATAGTATCATGCTTTTTTAAAATGTATAAAAGGAACTACTATGTTTTATACCACTAAATTTATTAAGAAAACAGTGACTGCAGTTTCAACTCACAGAGTCATTTTCAAACTGAATTACAAAGGTAGACTAAGTATTCAATACAGAAACATGAGAAAATTTAACAATAAATAAAACTACCTGAGAAATTACATTATTACAAAGGGGAGGCACTAAATTTTGGGAACTAATTATTATTTGGCGACAACAAATAATGGGAAAAACCAGACAGAACTTGGAAAAATTAATTAAAGATTGGTATTTATTGCATATATATAGATGGTTATATTCTTGTTGTTGTTGAGCGCCAGGTAAAAACAATAATAAAATTATTATTATGCTTTACCAATTTGAAATATTTTCAAATATTCAAATTTTCTCTATATTAATATAGATGCGTTCCTACTTGTAAATTGACTCCTTCTCAGTGGAGTTCAGAGTTAAAATATCAGAAAAACAATCAAAACACAGAGAGTAAAACACAAAATATAAAAATTTTACTTAACAATAAATATGGCACAATATTATTTTTTATTTCCAGATGGAATTTAATGGTCAATACTTATTTCCTTCATGCAAGACTATTGCTGATCAATATTACTTTTTAGTTAATTTGATCTACCATGCATACATTTTTAACTACCTGGATCACAAATCGGCAACCTTTAATTTCGTAATTGTCTATTAGATGGCTATAGTGTTATTTTACAAGGAAAGCGTCGTGTATTTTTAGAGAAATAATTACTAATTTAAACAAATTATTGTGTGCTGTGTTGTGATACAAGATGTTAATATTGTTTTAAACCTAATATTTATTATGATTAATATTATTACATTCTATCAGGTTAGTACACAAAACTATAATTTATTAATTTTATAATTTTTTTATTTTAGAAAAAGTTAGATTAATTTTTAAAAAAGTTGTCGTTTCCTGTGAAGTAAGGAATTGACAGAAATATATTCCAAAATCTCGTTTGGCCAAGGTTTTCTTAGTTCGATTCGAATAATTCTCTTCTATATTCTTCGACTCAAAATAATATCTTATTTGTTGTTGTTTGAGAGTTGCACAATTATTTAATGAACAAAAAACTTATAAACCTTTACTAATTGCTTTAAAAATTATTAATTTATTTATACTTGACAACAAAAGTCACACATAACCTCAATAAAAACCAAATATTTAACTTTTGTTTACTTGTGACGTAGGAAGAATTATTGTTTTTTTTTTAATAATGAAAAATTGAGGTTGTGTCAAGTTTCGGGAGCAAGAAAAACGCAGTGCTTCCAGCAAACTGATTATTTCAACTCTTTTGAAAATTCCTACGCCTTGGCTTTTTACAGTCAGCCAAAACATAACAAATTTCTGTTTTCTGATTGGTCTTATTTTTGACACTAGGCAACTTGATAATTTTTAATATCTTGAAAAATTGAATTTTATGATGGCCTTTTTATTTTACCAATTTTTAACTGGAACTTTAATGTTTTTCTTTTAATATATTGACGAAAATTTGACTTTTGAGCTTAATTGAACTTGCAATAATTAACTTTAGAGTTTTCTCGACGTTTTGATATATATATATATATATATATATATATATATATATATATATATATATATAAAGTACTTTGGAACACCATTTATGTATTAAAATTGATAGAAATAAACACTCTGCACTTTAAAATTAATGACAATTTTTATAAAATTTTGTTCATAAAGACTCTGAAACGTTTATTACTGCTTTAATGTTATTACAATTTTATTCAGCAAAATTTTCTTAATATGTTTGTGCTTAAGCTTAAATTTACCTTACAAACTAATTAAAACTATTTTACATTCTATACTTTTATATAAAAATGATTTAAAATTGCCCATAATTTATTCAATAACAATTAAAACTAAAATATTTTTCTAATATTTTATACATTAGTGTTTATTTATCACTATTCACGGTAATCTTCTCTGAATTTTGTACTAGATTTTCCACTTCACGCACTTTTGTGTCTTGCGAGTGATTTTTTTAACGGGACAACGAAGATGTATTACATTTCATTATTAGTTTATTAAAAAGTATCCACACTCTTTTTATTCATTTTAACGTATATATTGCTTTATACCTTATTCTAACTAATACAATACCTTTTATATAGTTTTTTTTTATTAACTTTAGTTTTATGAGAAAAATTATGTAATTTAAAAAAAAAAAATATAAAATTCTCAATTCTTTTTTTTATCCAAGAATTTTGGATTTTATTGTCTTTTTTTTTAAGACTTTAAATGGTTATTTACTCTAATATTTTTAACAATACATCTTATGCTATACCTAAACCTAATTTTACCCTATTCTAAACTAAATCTACTGGCATATTAACCATTACACTGCATCTTTTACATTTTCTGTGTCTAATTTTTTCTCTTTTTGTCTCAACCAAAACTGAGTCTGAGCACTTATTTGCACAATATATATATATATATATATATATATATATATATATATATATATATATATATATATATAAATAAGGTGAAGCAGTGCAACTTGCTCATTTGAATTTTGATAGCATAGTATATATATACTAATATTGAAACTTTATGTAAATCTGGGGTTAAAGCTCTTCTATAAAGTCATAGATGATGTTTAATTAATATAAGATCACTGTGGGAAAAGATGTTTAAATGAAAAAGTTTCGTTTTTTTCTAATAAATAAATGTTAATATAACGTTGTTGTTGTTTTTAAATTTTTCCACCTCATCTCCATATACATAAAGTTACTATTTACTTATAATAAAACCAGCATATCGGATAATCTAAGCAAATAAGAACAACCCTTGACATGAGTCGACAGGTTCTAATGACAATTGACAAATGTGCTCGTGAAGTGTAAACCGAGCCTAACTTGCAATGACAACGTCGCTACCAATTAGTGTCTAAGAACTAACAACGTTGAAAGAGGTTTTATTTTGTGTAACATATTTTCAGTAATAAATATATTAAGAATACATACAGTGACATAAGGTATTTTGTTTATAGAAAAAAGAAAAAATATTGACATTTAAAACGCATTATATATGTATATATATATATATATATATATATATATATATATATATATATATATATATATATATATATATATATATATATGGATAAAGAGAGGATTTAAAAAGTGATTTTCATCGCTAAGTATTGTTAAATATTATTTACATATTAAAATATAGAAAATTAGGTAACTAGAAATTCATACTTTAACTTTATTGTCCGGTTACTTTATTCATCAGTTGATGTATATGTTATACTAGTCTAAATAATGCAAAGAGAAAAGGATGGTATATACTCAGTGGATGTACCAAGAAATAAAATAATTCACATCGTTTAGTGACATTTTTCTATAATTAAAAATATTTTCTCGTTATTTATCGACCACACAACGGGGGCTAAATTCTGACAATATTGTAACGAACGACTAGAAGAAACTTACTGAAACGCTCTCATATACAAACATTACAGTATGATGAGTTATCTTTATTATAATGTACCGAAAGGAATATTAAATTGATGAGACATATTTCTAGATAGTTCTCAACTTTTATGTTCTAGATTTATATTGGAGAGTCCATAGATATATAAATAGGGATATGATAAGCCTAGTATAGTTAGTTGTATATTTTGAATAGTGAAGATATTAAGAAGTAGTAATAAGATTGTGTTGTGTTTTAGCTGTGTTAAGAAGTAGTTAATATAAGTATTGGAAGTACTAGTAAAAGATGTGTTTTATTCTGTGAACCCAGTGAACAATTTATGAAGACAAAATCGTAACAATATGTAACGGGAGATTTCTTTGATTATAACATCATTCTCCATTCTCGCCTTGTAACATCACTGATAATATTATAGAGTCGTTAATTAAGTTTCTACTTTTTAGTGCTATTTTTCTCACTCGGTTTAGTTATATATAAACAATATTTGATTATAATCCAAATCTAACACCCTTATAATTGTGTCGCTTTCTCCAGCTCCCGTCCTCTCTTCTATCATTCACTTGGGCAATATTTGCAGTATAACTGTCCCGATGATGACTGGCAAACACAGACCGATCGGCCGCGGTAATTTATGATTTACCGATGTTGAAACATTATAACGCTGAGAAAATTGTTTCGGTCATTCTGTGACAGACGTGATGTTTGCATAGAGACCGCGGGGTTCGGTAAATAGAGTGACAGTTTAAATTTGTATGATTTGCTTTCGGGATTTCTATTTGGTGGTTGAGGCATTTATGTCACCTTTTTCAAGTCTTTAGGAGTGAAAAATTGATATGAACTCTTCTGATTTGTTTATATAAGATACGACCGTCTTCATATGTAGGTGCATAAAGCTGGCAAGATATTTTTGAATTTGAACTGAAGTAGAAATTTAGAAATTGTCTCCCATCAATGTATGAATCCTCTAGCTCTATGTATTTACACAAAACATTAATATTTTACTTTTAAGGTAGTTCACTCGTGAAACGGCTTTGCTTAGGAATATGATCGAATTTGCATATATAGCTACAAAAGGGTCTTTTATTTAATTAAAAAAAAACGAAATTTTTTAATCGTCTGTGAGACGAAATATTAAGAATTAAAATATGCATAATTAACATGCTGGAGGTCACTACATATAACAAAATGCCAATACATTTTGAAATATCTCAAAAACGGTTTTACCATATTTTTTAAAAACTAATGCAACGTAGATCCAAAAATTATAAATTTTTTACAAGAAAAAAACGGAATTTCTTGACCGTTTTGTTTACAAAATACTGATTTTTTAAATAAAAATAATTTGAAAAAATCTGACGGGTAGTGGGGTACAGTGATCACAACTTGGCAACGCGCGATAATTCAAACCTGAGTTAGTTAGGTTAGTTTTTCAGAATGTGACAGTTTTTTAAATATATTTCTGGATATTTTTATTTATTTTCTCAATGTGTGGGGATATCAACATAACAAACTGTAGGTATGAGACTCACACTATATAAACGTTAATATATACACGTTTAGTCTATTGACCAGTCAATATAGATATTTGCGGCGCTGCCAGATTTATTATATTTAATGTTATTACTGTCTAAGAATGTGTCTGTATATTAAAAGTTAACGTGTGTTAGGTACAGTCTTATACAAAAACAAAATTTTTTAGATCTGAGAATCTTTAACTTTTGGTCCTTACTTAAAGGCTATACTTTTGTCTATGACTGTCGCGAGTGAACTACGTTAAAAATCGTTTGAAAAATATGTTTTTAAACAAAACAACAAAAACTACTTCAATTTTGATTTTAAGGAAAAAAGTGTTATCTTATATCCAAAATTAAGATACTAAGATCATATTGACATAAATTAAATTTTAAAATTTTATTTTCGTCAAAATACAGGGTGTCCAGAAATGATGACAAATCTTAAAGTGTAATTCTAAATAAAAACGTTTTATTTAATTTATCAGAGTCTACTTACAATTCAAAAATTAATTTTAACTATAAGTCAATGTTATTAGAGGTCATTTATCAACCGATTATCAGGAAATAAACGGGTAGATAGTCATTAAGGGACATATTTTTTGCCGGGTGTACTTTTGCTTTCTTTTTAAATAAATTATGGTTTTTCAATATAAAAGAGGCCCAAGGTAGAATATATATATATATATATATATATATATATATATATATATATATATATATAAAGAGTGTTTTTTATAGAGGTATAAAACTTTAAGTTGGCAACACTTTTTTAACGCGGTCATTTTGTCAGCTGTCAAGTGATTTATGTTTAGTTTGGTTTGGCATTTCAACATGAATAGACTGACGCCTGAACAATGCTTCCAAATTGTGCAAATTTATTTTAAAAATCATAGTTCTGTTCGAAATACATATAGCGCCCTACGTCCATTTTACGGTCAACATAATCGTCCATCAGAGCAATTAATTCGATTAACTATGAAACGTTTTCGCACCACGTTTACTCTAAATGATAATACGCATCCACAGAGACGTCGTACAGTGCGTACAGAAGAAGTCATTGCTGCTGTAGAGCGTAGCGTAGAAGAAGACCACGATCACCTAGCAAGGCGTAGATTCGGTGAATGGGACCAAAACAAGATTGCCGTTGATCCCGATTTTCATAAGCGAATTTTGTTTAGCGATGAAGCTCACTTTTGTTTGAATGGATACGTCAATAAACAAAACTGCCGTATTTGGAGTGATGATAATCCTCAAGTGTATGTTGAGACACCGTTACATCCAGAAAAACTGACTGTTTGGTGTGCTTTATGGGCTGGTGGAATCATTGGTCCGTACTTCTTTAAAAACGATGCTGGTCAGAACGTTACAGTCAATGGTGACCGCTATAGAGCCATGATTACTGACTTTTTCGTTCATCAATTGAACAACCATGATGTGCAGTGGCTGTGATTTCAACAAGACGGCACAACATGTCACACAGCTCGTGCCACAATTTATTTATTGAAGGAAACGTTTGGTAACCGCATAGTTTCACGTTTCGGACCCGTGAATTGGCCTCCAAGATCGTGCGACTTAACGCCGCTAGACTATTTTCTGTGGGGATATGTGAAGTCGCTAGTCTTCGCCGATAAGCCCGAAACGATTGATCACTTGGAGGACAACATTCGCCGCGTTATTGCCGATATACGGCCACAAATGTTGGAAAAAGTCATCGAAAATTGGACCTCCAGATTAGACTACGTCCGAGCCAGCCGTGGCGGTCATATGCCAGAAGTCATATTTAAATTATAATGCCAGAAGGTTATCTTTCGAATAAAGTCATGTCAATTTAAAAAATTCATCTTTGTTTTATTCCATTTAAAATTTCAATACCTCTATAAAAAAAAAACACCCTTTATGTGGAACCCAAGCTTTGTGTCGATGAGCCTCCGAAAAACGAAAATACTTGCGGTAACGTTCAAAATACGATCTGTAAAATTTCGCCTTTGTTTTTTGAAAGTCATTTCACCACGAATATAACCAAAAGAGTTAGGTACGTTAATACACTTTTTCGACATATTCGCACAAGCACAATGGTTGATTAAAACCAACATAACTTGAATAAAAATGAAAAGAAAATTGGTGGTGATTGAAACAATTAAAATATGATTCCTTATCAGCGTTTATGTGGCATAATCACTGTTGATCAGTGTAATTAACACTTTTCTTCTTCTTCTTCTTCTTCTTCTTCTGCCTTCTATAGTAGGTCCCTGACCTGTTTCTTCTTCGATTTTCCTCATCCTGGACTTAAATTATCGCTCCACCTTTTCCGTGGTCGACCTCTACCGCGTGTACCACTAGGCGATTTATCTCGTGCGATCCTTACCAGTCTATCCTCTGTCATTCGGCTTATGTGTCTGTTCCATTGTGTCTTACGCTGTAGGACCCACTCATTAATGCAGTCTGTGTTGCATGATTGCCTGATGTTGTCGCTTCTTTCTCTGTCTAGTAGCGTTTTTCCTGTTATTCGTCGAAGTATTCTCATTTCTGTAGTCTCCAATAGTTGTTTCGTTTTTGTCGTCTCTGGCCGTGTTTCTGAGGTGTATGTCATAATGGGTCTAATTGTAGTTTTGTAGATCCGAACCTTTGTTTCTTGTTGTAAGTGTTTTTTTCGCCAGATCACGTCGTTGAGGCAACCCGCCACTTTGTTTGCTTTGGCCACCTGCCCTCTTACTTCATCTTCGATGTTGAAATAACTAGTTATGTCGATTCCTAGATATTTGAAACTCATTTCTTGTTGTATTATTTGACCGTCTAGTTTTAGTTTGCACCGGAGGGGTTCTTTTGAGGTTGTCATACATTTAGTTTTTTCGGCTGAGATAATCATATTATATTTTCTTCCCGTAAGATTAAAGGTATTTAACAATCTCTGGAGGTCGTCTTCATTTTCGGCACATATCACAGCGTCATCAGCGTAACAGAGAATTTTTATTTCTGTATCACCCATTTTATATCCTCTACCAAGTCGCACCTCCTTTATTATTTCGTCCATTATCATGTTAAACAACAAAGGACTGTTGACTGGTATGGGTGTTGATAATTTACCGTTAGTGCGAATCTGAACTTTATTGTTTGCGTATATGTTTTCGATGGTCTGAATTATATTGATAGGAATATTTCTCTTATATAACAGGTGGATTACGTCATCTAGCTTTATGCGATCGAATGTTAGATCTATAAAGCATAAAAATGTTGGTTTATTGTATTCTATAGATTTTTCGACTATCTGTCGTAGAATAAATACTGCATCCACGCAAGACCTTCCTGATCTAAATCCCTGCTGTTCGTCTTCCAGTGTTGTAACCGAATTAATTTTATTTTTGATTACTTTCGTAACGAGTTTCAGAATTCTGTCCAGTAGATTAATTCCCCTGTAGTTCCCTGGTTCTTGTTTTTCACCTTTCTTAAACATAAACATCATTGTGCTGGTTCTCCATCTATCTGGTACTTTGCATTGTGTCAAGATTTTTCGAATGAAGCTTGTGAGTTCCTGTGTTAGTCGCTGTCCTCCGTATTTCAACAATTCGTTATGAATTCCGTCTTGTCCGGGAGACTTTCTATTTTTTAAGGATTTTATAGCTTTCTCTACTTCTTGAATGGCGACTTCCACATTATTCGTTATTGCTGGTATGTTGTTTTTTCCAATGTTAGCATCTCCCTCAAATAATTTTGTTAGGTAGTCTATCCATTTCTCCTCTGATATTTTGTTTGTTTCGGAGAGTTCAGATACTTCTTTGCGCTGTTGTCTTATCAGTCGCCACATTTGTTTTACACTATAGAAGTCTCCTTCCATTCTTTTAGAGAACTGCTCCCAATGTGCACTTTTTAGTTGCCTGACTAGTAGATTAGTTTTGTTACGAATTAGTTTGTACCTATTGTATACTTCTGGCGTTTTTGATGCTAAATATGCTTTTCTTTTTTCGTTACACTTATCTTTAACTTCTTTACGGAACCATGGTGTTTTATTAGGATTTTTGTTGTTGGTTGTAATTGTATGTGTGCCCAATGACTCATTTGAAGCATCTTCTATTTTTCCCTTAATTTTTTCCCAGCTATGATTTATATCTTCCTCTTCATTTATTGGTTTTCTTTCAATTTTTCCATCAATCTTTTTTGATATAATTCTTTCGTTGACGTATGCCACAGAGAGTCTATGTTCTTTTTTTGTATCCTAACCTTTTCCAGCTGCTTTTTCTTTTGTATAATCTTTATTCGAATTTTTGATAGAACCAATTTATGATCGTTTCCTGCATTAACAGAGTTCAATGTTCTAATATCCAATATCTGGGTGGGATGTATAACTCGGTTACTAAGTATAAAGTCAATCATAGATTTGTGTCCTCTTGTATTTTCAAAAGTGTATTTATATTTATCTTTAATTTTTTTAATTTAATTAACACTTTTGAATGTTGTAAAATAAGCGCAAATCCATATTATTCTTATTTTATAGGGAGGTACCACTTAGAAACAAAAACTATCGTTATTAAATTGAAGAAACTTACGACCCTTTTCATATATTTTTCGAAAAATCTCTCTTACACGATAATATTTTATTCCGAGCATCTAAACTTTACTTAAAAACAGAAGACATATAACCACTCATTACTTAATCCCGCACATTCGTGGTGAATGTGACATACTATTTATGACTGTCATAAGTAAAGAGACATGTGGACAAGAACGCTGACCCTGCTGCATCTCTTGAGGGCCGTTCCCATCCTGCCGTAATATTCCTGCAACAAAGAAGTGTGACAGCGGATGTGTCCGAGACAAATTATCCTAAAATATGCTGCGACTTAACGGCGATAAGTTGGGGTTGCTCCAGCCATATTTTAAGTGGAAATGTGAGATTAAATCTACAGGTGCAAATGATGCAAATAAAAGTTAGATTTTTACATGAAACTTTTTTATTTAAATTTACATTTTATAGTAAAAATGTTATTCTTTATTCAGTGTGTGACAATTTTAATGTGTTGCAAGGTGATATCGGGAAAACGAATTGAAATATTTTAATCAAAGACTGGTGGAGTAATAAGGCAGCAGAGAGATATATTAAGATGTTTTTGACATATATCCCCTCTCCACATATTACATAATGGGTGGTATTAAAAGAAAAGTTATTTAATTATTTCGTAATTTTGACTTTCTGTCTAAAGGTTACGTATGTACGAGGAAATTTTTTGCAGTTGCTCTTCTGATATATACCGGGTGTCAACGAATCTATTAGACAAGTCATAATTTCTAGAGTATTATGTGTATCAAAATGAGAATTGGTACAGGTAAATGTTATGTGAAGAGGAGAGTTTTCGCATATTTTCCACTTTCTGGTCACTTCCGGTTTCACCGGAAATAGCCCCGGTTTTGAATTCTTAAATAGAACACCCTGTATATTTTAACATCTTTGGATTTCTGAGACAATTCTAGATCAGAATGTGACATTTTAAAAACTTTTTACGTCTACTTCATTTTTTTAGAGCCACTTTTAAAACTGCATCTAGGTGGCCATGATCGGACGCAAACTAATCTAAGGGCCTTAGGTGATGTCAAAAAAATACAATCGCAAAGTTTTAGTAACTAGTATGAAAGACAGGAATTGGATTAAAAATTTAACAAAAAACTAACAAAATAAACTAATAACTTAGACGACGCACTTAAAATATTTGAAAGTACAGTAGTTGAATTTGTTAAAAAGTTTAGTGTAGTAAATGTTCAAAGTGCATTCCTTCTTTTTCACGACACATTTCAGCTCGTTCAATTGTTTCTCTCAACACGTTTTGTAGCATTTGGGGCGTTATACTTCTAAATGCCCGTAAAATTCTTTCTTCTAATATTTCAAGAGTAGCTGGGGCTGCTCCATAGTAAACCCTTTCTTTAACATATCCCCAGACAAAGAAATCGAGCACAGTAAGATCCGGTGAGTGGGCTGGCCACCGTACCGGACCATTGGTTGCAATAATTCGATTATTAAAATGCTCTATTAAATAATTAAGAACTTCTCTAGTATTGTGAGGCGGTGCTCCATCTTGTTGAAAGTTAATTCGCCGTAAAACTGCTAAAGGTATATCATTGAGATGATTTTCGATTTCATTTTGAAGAAAACCTAAGTATCTAACCCCTGTTAACTGACCTTGAAACAATATTGGCCCAATTATTCTGTTTCCAATACTAGCCCAGACATTGACGCCAAATCTTTCTTGAAAATTGCCCTCTCTCATTTCATGTTGATTTTGTTGGGCCCAATACCGAGTATTTTGCTTATTGAACATACCATTATTTGTAAATCGGGATTCGTCGGAAAATAGAATAAAATCGATAAAATTTGGGTTAACTGTATGATTTTGAAGCAGCTAATCACAAAACACTACCCGTCTATCGCCATCCTCAGTATACAAATGTTAATGTAACTGATATTTAAATGCTCGATATCCATGCTTTTTCAGTATTTTTCTTGCTGATTCATAACTTATCTGCCGTTCTTGACTAATTTTTCTTAACGAAACTGTTTTATCAACCTCAACCATATCAAGTACGTTAATCTCAGTCTCTTCATTTATGATAAACCTCTGTTCCGCCTCTTGATTTCCTATTTGCCTAAAACGAGTCTCGACATACGGAAAATACTGATGGGCTGGATGTTGCCGATTCGGATATCTATGAGCATACAACTCGGCAGCATTCCTTGAATTTCTATGATACTCTCCAAATATTAATAACATATCCACTTTTTCACTTTGAGTATACATTATTTTAACGAAAATTAAGAAACTTTTACGTCTGTTCTTAGAGCGTATGTCACTGGCATTATCTACTTAAGTAAGTGCTTTGTTTTCCAAAGAAGATTTGATAAAAACAGTTACATATTATTATGCATCATGGCTGTCCATGGCGCACTTGTCATAAGTAAATAAATTATCCAGTATTTTGCTTAATAATATTTAATTTCTGTTCTTATGTCTAATCCAATCGCAAATAAGGTAGTACCGTTAGATTCGTCAAAGAATGCTTTTTTCGAAAAGTAGTTGTCAAAAAGGGGTCGCCATTTGAAAATTAATAGTTAGAAATGAAAACGTAATTTTGTCAACTTGTCTTATTCCTGTCTTTCATACTAGTAACTAAAACTTTGCGATTGTATTTTTTTGACATCACCTAAGGCCCTTAGATTAGTTTGCGTCCGATCATGACCACCTAGATGCAATTTTGAAAGTGGCTCTAAAAAAATGAAGGAGACGTAAAAAGTTTTTAAAATGTCACATTCTGATCTAGAATTGTCTCAGAAATCCAAAAATGTTAAAATATACAGGGTGTTCTATTTAAAAATTCAAAACCGGGGCCATTTCCGGTGAAACCGGAAGTGACCGGAAAGTGGAAAATATGCGAAAACTCTCCCCTTCACATACCATTTACCTGTACCAATTCTCATTTTGATACACATAATATTCTAGAAATTATGACTTGTCTAATAGATTCGTTGACACCCGGTATGCATATTTTTGGATGGAAGATTGTAAATCTGTAATAAATTATAAAACAATAATTTAAAGCTCAAAACGCAATTTACATAAATCTTTGAGGGACTGTCGATAAAATAATGTTTTGATTAACGTCAAAAGAAAGTTTGTATTCATACAAGCAAATGTTAGATTTTTTGCGACGTTTGGCTTAGATTAGAAGAATTATATTTTGTTTTCTGCCTTCTTATTACTTATATATAAATTAAGATGAACATGCCTCAAAAATGTCAACGGCCAACTTAGATAATAATAATAATAATAAAACTAATTAAAGTTTCACAGAACGTGAGATTAGAGGCACTGACAATAACAACAATCCGATTGCTGAACCTAAGCAACAACCGGAAACTGAGGTCCAAGAACAACAGGAACAGCTTAATGACGATACCCAGCAGGACAACACCGAATTTTTTTATCAGAAACTGTCAACAGAAATGCTGCGGTGTTGATGTACGATAGAAGCAACCCATTAAGAAGACCGGCACTGTCAAAAATTAATTCATCCAAAAAACTGGATGTTATGTTGGAGATCATGAACAATCGGATTTTATCAGCTTATGTTTCAGATGCCTACAATCTGGAGTTCTTGCATATGACTATCTACTGTGCCGCGACTGCGATAGCTGAAGCTTTAGAAATTAAAGTTACAACAGAGCGCTGAGAAGCAAGAACAGAAGCCAACACACCACCATGGGAAAGACGTCTAAAGAAGAAAATATATAGGACAGCTGACGGAATACATCACGGACACAAGAACGAGTAAACTGCAAAAACGATTTGAAGAAATCATGAATCGTGTCCGATACCATTCGCAACAAAATGCAACGTATGCTACTGCTCAGTAATGCCATGACACGCTGAAATAGAAGCTCTGTATTATTGCTGAACGGCTGAAGAAATACAAGACCAGCAATAACTGAAAACGTGACAATGCGCTGTTCCAATGATCAGAAAAGACTTTTTACCGTGAGCTAAATTCTCCGCCTAATATGGCAGATAATATATATCCCAATAGAAAGCAGGTAGGAGAGTTCTGGGGAAACCAACTTTCTTCACATGCTAATTGTAACATCGCAGCCAGCTGGATCAATCGAGAACACCAAATCTGCCAAGAATACAGCCAAATGCAGTTTGAGCCATTTACCACCAAGAAAATTTCAGGAGTCATCAAGGAATCTCATAAGTGGAAAGCTCCAAGTCTCGACGGAATTTAGAACTACTGGCTCGAGAAGTTCTGATGTATACACCATCAACTGGCGAATCTTATTAATGATGTTTTTCTTAACACAGGAAAAATGTCATTGTTCTTGACAGAAGGTATTACGTATCTCTTACCGAAGGACCAACAAAATACACATGACCCAGCTAAGTATAGGCCAATAACCTGCCTTCCTATTGTATAAGGTGATCACCTCTTGCTTGACCCAACGCATCTATGCACATTGTGAACAAAATAACATCATTGTAACTGAACAGAAAGGATGCACGAGAGGAGCAGTGGAATGCAAGAAACAATTGATTGTTGACTCTGTCATATGTAACCAAGCCTATATCAACCGAAGAAATCTCTTTGTGGATTATAAGAAATCCTTCAACTCAGTGTCACATGAGTGGCTCACAACTATATTGAGAATGTCTAGGGTCGATAATCACTTTGTTTCTTTTTTAGAACGCGTCATGTCTACCTGGAGAACTAGGATCCAAATGTAAGTGCCATCCAGCGACACTATCGAAACTAACACAATTCTCAGACGAAGGGGAACATTTCAGGGTGATTGACTTAGTTCATTGTTGTTCTGCCTTGCAATGAACCCACTATCACGCCGTTTGAACTCTACCAGATACGGCTTTAGTATTAGAAATAACAACGAAGAGGCAGTTAGAGTGGATTATGTTCTGATGGCTGCTACCAGAAACCAGCTGAAACAAATCTTTTAAATTGTAGAGGATTTCTCCGGGGATATCATAATGCAATTTGGACTTGACAAGTGCCGTATTTTGAATATCGTTAAAGATAAGACGCAATCAGGAGCATTTGAAATGCAGAACGGTGAAACTATAGCTGCAATGGAAGCAGAACAAACATACAAACACCTAAGTATGAAACAAGCTAAAAGAATTGACCATCGCACTATGAAAGTTGAATTGACAACTTAATTTATCAGAAGGGTAAGGCGGTTATTACGAACTAATCTAAATAGTAAAAATTTAATTAAGGCACTTAACACGTACACCTGTTTTGCACTTAGCTACTGTTTTGGAATTGTAAAATGGAGCAGGATGAACATAAAAAACCTGCAAAGAAAAATAAGAATACTCCTAACAAAAGAACAAAAACGTCACCCTCGAAGTGCTATTGAATGTACAATGCTTCCAAGACATCAAGGAAGAAGAGGATTGGTGGATATTGGTAAGCAGCTCGACCAACAAATAATAAACTTACGTTCATATTTCCACAGGTTAGCGGACTCTTCCACACTACATCGAGCAATATGCGAAGCAGACGATTCAACGCTGCTACAGTTGAGAGAGTAGGATATTGCTTCTCACCATCAAACAGACCAAGAGAAATTACAGACTTGGCTACAGAAACTACTTCGTGGACGGTATCGAAATGAGGTCAATCAGGACAATGTCGACAACTCAGCGTCGAACTACTGGTTGATTTCAGAACAGATGTTTCCGGAAACGAAGGGTTTCTTGTTAGTTATCCAAGACCAGGTTATTCCGATGAAGAACTATCGAAAGTTCATCATCAGAGATCCCTCAATAGAAAATGACCAATGTAGATATGGCTGTCGAACACCAGAGACATTCCAGGACATAACTGGAGGATGTAAAGCGTTTGCCGCAACCGAGTGTAAGGAAAGACACGACTCAGCCGCTAAGATATTCCACCAAGAGTTAGCAGATAAGTTAAACCTATTGCAGGTAGGAAAAGTGCCTTACTACAAATACAATCCGGAGCCTATTCTTGAGAACAACCAGTTCCCATAATAGACCAGACATTATACTAAAATTTCCAGGCGAACTACACTAATCGACATTGCTGTATCTAAAAACAACATTCTAAGGTCAAAATACAACGAGCAGATCGCCAAATACAGAGATCTGGAGGTGCAAATCCGAAGACAATGGGTAATGAACAGCGTTCAAATAATTCCCATAATTTTATTAACAACTGAAGTGATACCAAAGAACCTCCTGCAAAACATCAAGGGACTGGGTCTTAGTGAGCATCTGTATAAGCCGATTCAGAAAGCCGTTCTCCTTGCAACCACGCGAACCGTCCGAAAGTTCGTAGGAATTACGGCAGACCACGTCACCAAGGGCCCGAGAATATGGAAAGGTTCCCACAGAGCTTCATACTTTTGGTATCTTTGTATACCTGGTATGAGTCAATATTTCCTGAAGGGAGTGCGAAGTCGTTTGGCCTGAAATCATATAATAAACTAATTAAAAATATCACTTAGGGAATTTTAAAGAATACTTAATGCAACATTAAAAAATTGATTAAATTATGTTTTTTTCTAAAATTAATTAACTTTGTTTTGAGCCAATAAAATAAAAAATTTTTGCTTCTACTTTTTCGTCGTATATTGGCAAGGTTTTTTGCTTCTTAAATATAAGAAGGAATTTGCTAAGTTTTCTTGTTTCGTGATTTTTTGCTTGGAATGTGTTTTCTGTTAAAGCTATTTTACTTTGTTTTTATAAAAGCTTTTAACTTTGGTTGGAATGAAACCAAGGCCACAGAGACCAACTATTCGGTATTAAATTTTTTTAAAGCTCAAATTAGAAGTTTTATTACCTCAAGTATATGTCTCATAAGAAATATTTTCAAGAATAAAAAACAAATAGAAATTTATTAAATTAGTAGTACACTTCTAAACCAAGATATTTATTAGCTGCATAATAAATTCAAATATGTATTCTTTGCCGACTACAATTTTATTAAATGCCGGTGTACACATTTCGACATTTTTATTTGCCCGTTAAACGTGTATGTAAACAGTGCGGCACTACTTGTATTGTCCAATATGTGTAAAACAATGTCGGAATATTTTATAATTCCTAAAAAAACATAATGTGTTTTTAATTTAATGTTAATAACTTGTTAAAAGTAAACTTTAATAATCAACAAAATAAAATTATTATATTGTTAGCGTTACCTTTGCAATATATTTACTATGGGTTAATAATTAGATAAGTTTACCAATACATTTAACAACAATAAATTTGTTTATATTGTTCCGGACGGCCGGTCTTCAAACAAACTACACACACTGTATTATTTTAATCACTTTTAATTGTCAACCTTATTTTTGACACTTGTCAAATTAATTCAACTTGCGTCGACAAACTCTCAGAATATACTGACTAAGAAAGTCGATCTGGACCCTTTATATACTCTTTTGGTTGATACCGGAAGATTCCCTAATTCTCTAGAAGGTTTTCCATACTACATGGGGTCATCAAAATAAGAAAAAGGAGAAATCCGGCGATTTCTAGACCTTCTATCATAGGCGTTCCATGTTAAAAATAAGGAAATAGAATTATCTAAAAACGTCCAGACCTTCTTTCATAGTCGTTTCCTAAGGAAATTAACAAAGGTAAAATTACTTAAATAAATTATAAACTCATAGAAAATATACCTAAAACACTATGAACTGCAAACTCAAACTAATACTGTGAAATATAAAATGCTACAAAGTTCGTTACATTAGGAAATATACCTAAATCCCTACAAACTACGAACACAAATTAATACTAGGAAATGTACAACGCTATAAAGTTCGTAACAATATGTATTATCCTTTCAAGCAGAGAAGAGGAACGAATATATAAAAACAGTTGGTTTCTTGTAAATACAACTCTGGTACTCTCTCCATACGCGTATCGATCACCATGTGGCCTCGTCAGTGGAGCTGTATCAAACCAAGAGCAACATTCGCAGGAGACAACTGCTATATAAAATATAAATTCCAAAGTATGTTGGTAGGATATTAAAAAACCTGCCGACTTCGATGCTAGATTGAAAAATATCGTCAGTCAAATGACATGTGTACAATCACCGGAGTTGGACGTAGTAAAATTCTTGCGTTTCTTGACAGCAGACAGATGAAATGAAGTTTTTGTTTCAAAAATACATGGTTAAATTCTTTAAAAGATAATTATGCTAATAATTCGACTATTTTCACTTTTAAAGCAATACTGCATATAAACATTTTTATTCTCTAGATGATTTGTAAACAAGCGGTAAAAAATATACAGGATGTTCCATTTATAAATGTAGTTTCATCATTTATTCGGAAACTATGTTCAATTTTCACCATCTAAATCAGCAGGGAAAAATGTTATTACTTTTCTAATTTTTATATATAATAATAAAAGAGATATCAATTTATATATATATATATATATATATATATATATATATATATATATATATATATATATATATGCACAGCCAGGTGTATTTCGGTACCCTGATGACTCTAGTAGAGACGAAACATGTACCTCTGCCGTATCACTGTGGCGGGGAGGGTAAGTTTTGACTTTCTTCTCGGTATGGTGGTACAAGTAGGCCATCATCTCGATGGTGGTGGAATAGGATAAATTGTGTTCCTTAGCAATTTGTTTCCAACTGTGCAACCTCTAACACGGAAGGGATATGATGGAGAGAAGTTTGCATTTACTGTTCGCATTTTACTCCATTCATATACGGAGCTGCATATAGTTGTACATTTGCTGAATGTGATTTCAGCACCACAATGGCATAATGTGGATATATCCACTGTTATTGCATCTCACACGGAGGAATCCGTGAAAACCGCATAAATATATATAATCCAGTTTCATATTACATAGTAATTTTAGGAGTTTTTAAAGACTTCGGAAACTATGCACTTTTGAAAATATGAAAAGATTTTTCTGTGTATTTTTTAACAGACTTCTAAAAGAAGGAGGTTCTCAATTCGTTGACTATGTATTTTTTTATGTATATACACCGATTACTCAGGAACGGCGACACGATTTGAATGAAATTTTTTACTTTATGTTCAGGAAGTTGCTGCAGTGGTCCTATATTTTTTTGGACGAAATTGGTGCAGTAAAATCCAAGATGGCGCTGACAATATGGCGGCCAAAAAAATTATTTTGTCCAAATTTTTCCAAAATTAGTATTTGAGAATTTTTGGGGTTGTACACAACGAATATGAAATTAGTTTTAAAAAATTGATTAAGGCGGAGCAAAAAAATTTCATTTTGTCCTATTTTCTCCAAAATTAGTGCGGAGGAGTTTACGGGGTCGCACATAACGAGTCCAAAATATTTTTAAAAGATTCAATATGGCGGATCCAATATGCACGTCAAAAAAAAATCAGTTTTGTCCGATTTTCGCCAAAATTGGTACAGGAAAGTTTTCTGTGTTGCAAATAACGAATCAAAAATTATTTTTAAAAAAATCGATATAGCAGATCTAATATGGCGGACGAAAAAATCAATTTTGTCCGATTTTCTCCAAAATTGGTAGGGGGGTTGCGCATAACGAATTTGAATTTATTTTTAGAAAATTCAATATGGAGTATCCAATATGGCGGATAAAAAATTAATTTTTGTCCGATTTTTTTTTTTATTGATATGGGGAAGTTTTCGGGATCACAACATACGAATATAAAATTATTTAAAACAAATTAAATACGCCGTATCCAATATAGCGGATAAAAAATCCAAGAGGGCGGATTAAAGATTCTATAACTCTCGATTTTGTCTAAAATCAGTATTGGGGGATTTTTGTTATTATTAATTACAAATTTATTTTTTTTTTTGAAAAACTGAATCTGGCGGATTCAATAAGTCGTCCTAAAAATTTTACTTTTTTCGATTTTCTTCAAAATGGATTCAGAGGGTTCTTGAGGGTGTAAATTATCAATTTTTATAAGTATTTTTTCATGATTCAATATGACAAATCCAATGTAGCGTACTAAAACTTTGACATTTTTCGATTTTGTTCAAAGGTGGGATTAAATCGTTTTTGAGGATATAAATAGCGAATATAAAACTATTTTAAGAAAATCTAATATGTCAGATGCAATATGACGGACTAGAAATTTAAAATTTCCGGATTTTATTCAAAACTGGTACTAGGGGGCTTTGAAGGGTTTAAATTTAGATTAGATTAAGACGTTAAAATTATTTTTTTTAATTCAATATGGCGGATCCAATATGGTGAATTGAAAATTTTACCTTATTCGCATTTTAAAACATTTGGTATTAGGGGGTTTTCGGGGTCGTGTATTACGAATATGAAGTTAATTTTTTACAACTATTAGGTTGATAAGATACAATATGAAGGACTGAAAATTTGACATTCTCCGATTTTGTCTAAAATTCATATTGCGGGATTCCTGGGGCGTACACAAACTCAAAATGCAGTGTGAAATATATCGGGCTAAGAAATTTAGGTCTCAAGTTGTTTAGATATCGTTATTGGAAGGTTTTGGGGCCTATATTATAAATCTAAAATTAATTTGAAATTTAAGTTAGTGGATTTACTATGACAGACTAAATATGTGTTTGACACAAGTTCATTGGTATTTGGAGAACTCTAAGAATCAAAGAATTTTTAGTGGTTCATTTTAGGGTGATTTAGACCTTTGGATAAAATGGGTACTTTTTGCCACTTTGGAGTCATTGCGAGGTACACTAATCTCGATTGGTACTTAGTTCAAATAATTTATATAATTTTATAAAAAAATTGAACCGACTTCTAAAGGTGTGCTAAAATGTAAAAAATAATTATAATTTTATATGAAATTGAAATTTTTGAAGTCAGCGCCAAATTATTTTTAAATGAAATAAATAACTACTAATATATAAAAACTATGGTAAGAAAGCAATTGCAAATAAAGTATTTTTAATCTGTTTACGCAAATCACATTTTGTCAGGTATTAGTCTGGCGCCGACTTCAAAAATTTCAATCTCATATAAAAATTTCTAGCTATTTTTCACGTTTTAGCGCACTTTTACAAGTCGGTTCAAATTTTTTTATAAATTAATCTATCTAGTTGGTCGATTTCTTTATGTGTGATACAAAAAGAAAAGTTTAGAACTAGTTCAACATAACATGAGGCCTCAATATTACCACTTTCCGAACACCTGAAGAAAAACATTCACAATTAAAACAAAGTAAACTAAAAAAATTCTGTAATATTTGCTCCCACATCAAAAACTAACCGTACACCAAAGTTACCCAATTGTTGAATAACTATATCTTTATTTGCTTTCCTATATCTCATAAGTGATATTTGTTTAGGCCTTTCGTCACTCTAAAAGGTCCCTTTGTAAAAAGCGCCATTTTAACAGTTGATGATGCCGCAGGTTGACAGCAGGTGTTACAACAGAAAATGTGTGCTTAACCGTGATTAAATTATGTCGCCTATAATTTTTTATTGAGGATGTAATGCGGGTCTTAATTGTAAATTTAGGCTAAGTGAGGGGCATTGTGAACGAGGTATGGGGCTTTTACACCTGTTTTGTTCTTTTTGTTAGAATAATTTCTGTTCAAATTTGCTGTCTTTGTCATTTATTTAGTTGTTATTGAATGAAAAAGAGTTTTTTTTTAAGGATGATCCGCATTGACTGTATCGGTCGTTTAAAAATTGATAAAAAAATTTATAGCAAATTTGAAAAGCTTTTTTTTTTGGAAAAAAATTAGGGTATACAAGATAAAGAGGGCAAGTATGGGGATTTTAGTCACAGAAAGAGACAGAGATTTGATTAAATAGAGAAAAAAGTTAGGTAAATGAAAAACCAACAATTTTCATGCCATAAAAGTTACATAGGTCAAACAGGCAGTACCTTTCATATTAGAATTAAAGAGCATAAAGAGATTACTTACACAAAAAACATAATTCACTCTATATTTCTATATATATTTTCCTGGAAACTGCCGAGGCTACATATGGGCTTTTATGATCTATCTTAACTTGGGATATTTTTGAGAAAATTTTATTTTTATGTTTTGCGGGCATTGTTACGTCCTACAGTGGCCTTCTTCAAAATTTGTAAATATTTTCCAGCATTTTTTAGAGCCTGTTTTTAAAGCCTACTCAATTATCCCTAAAAAGAGATCAATATCCCCTGAAGGGGTCTGTATATGACAATGATAATATATTTTTGGTATTTTATAACACGATCACCAACTGCAATCTCTAAGTTAAAACGATCCCACAGTTGAGAAATATCGGGTGGATCCTGCATATTAACCATTTTCTTCCGAAAAGAGCTGCACCTTCATGCTCACCTTCATCTCCGCAGAAATCTGAGATCAAAGAAAATCCGAGAATCATGGTTACATCCAACACAACCAATATCCAGTAACACACAGCACACACACACACACACACACACATATATATATATATATATATATATATATATATATATATATATATATATATATATATATATATATATATATAAATACAGACGCCGTGAACTTTGAAAATGGTGAGTGAGATTTCACCGAAACATCAGCTGCCCTGAAATTAACAAAGAAACTATATTTATTGTTTGATACAGTTTATTTTTACGCAGATTTTAAAAATATTTAGGACTCTACAGGGTGAGCCAAAAAACTAGGACAGCATAAAGTTGTATTTTTTTTAAATAGAACACCCTATATACGAATCGTATTTTCGATTTAGCTTATAATTTTAAATCTTTTTTATTATGGGTTTACTATAACAAAACTTTATAGTTTCTGAGATAATTAAGTTTAAAGAAAAAAAGTCACATTTTTAAGCATCAATTCAATCCTAAATAACGTTTTCAATTTTGTGACAAATATATTCAAATTTGGAATTTAGCAAGGTCAAGGATAAGTTAACATCATTTTTACCTAATATTTGCAATAAAAGCTACAGGGTGTTGAACACATCGGCTCAAATTTGAACAAGTTTAAATGAATAAATATCTTTTTTTTAAATGGTACACCCTGTATATTTTCATGTTATTTAATAGAGTAATAAAAACCCTAAAAGTTTTGTTCAATATATCCTATACCTATTTATAATAGTTTTTGAGATATTTCAGTTTTTCTTATTTTCCATACTTTTTTACAGAAATAGTCTTCATTATCATAGTAACCATGTAAAATAATAAAAAGAAACTACAGAAACAAACAGAATGTGGTTAAATATGACGAAATACATTATTTGTTATATTACAACGGCAATAGTTTAATTAAACATAATGTGAAAAAATTAACACAACAATAACGACAAGGCAAATACATATTTACTTTTATACTAAATTGAAACAAAAAAATTACCTATTAAATACTGAGATTAATTATTTCTTTTTAATAAGTGTTCGAATAAACGACCCTCTTATGCAATGCACAAATTTAGTATTTTTTGCAGATTTTCTCGGACCCTGGACAAAATTAGTGGCGTTATTGTTCTACAGGTATCCCTAATCCTGTTTCGCATATCTTCCACTGTTGTTGGTGGATTAACATACACCTTATTTTTAATATAACTCCATAGGAAGAAATCTAATGGGGTGATGTCGCAAGATCTTGGTGGCCACTCAATGAAACCCCCACGTCCAATCCATTTTTGCGGATATCATTGGTCCAAAAACGCATGAACTTCACGATGGTAATGCGGAGGCGCACCATCGTGCTGGAACCACATACTGTCGAGCTCATCCCTATCGAGACCTTGAAGTAGTTGGGGTAGTTCTTCTTGTAGAAAGTTCAGTTAACTATGGCCATTTAGTGGTTCATTAAAAAAGTGGGGTCCAATAATTCGATTATGATGAATACCACACCAAACATTTAATCACCAGTGGTTTTGATGTTGCACCTCTCTAATCCACAATGGATTTTCTGTGGCATAATAATGCATGTTGCGTCTATTTACGGCACCGTTACTTCTAAAAGTAGCTTCATCACTAAACATTACCTTGCATAATAAATTTGAATTTAATTGAATCTCCGCATTTATTGTACGACAAAAGTTTACACGACTTTCAAAATCCTGTCCATGCAATTCTTGGTGTAATTCCATGTGATATGGATGATACCTATATTTCTTGGTAGTACGATTAGCGGTGGATTGTGATGTTTCACATAATGCTGCTAACTGACGGCTACCAATATAAGGATTTTCCTGAACATTTAACGATACTTGTATTTCTTTTTCTTCATTAGTTACTGGTTTGTTGACCACTTTACGTTTTGGATAATCAACAGTACCAGAAGAATCAAATCTTTGCATTAAGTTTTGAAAAGTATGGGTATTAGGCTGGCGTCGATCAGGATACTTCATTTTGTAAATTCTTTGAGCAAGAAGGCAATTTTTTTGAGCCTCTCCTATTGTATAAATCATATCTATTATCTCATTCTTTGGAAAATTCATTTTACAATATAAGATGAATGCAAAAAAAAACCAAACTACACCACATAAAAACCAAAAGAAGCGATTGCGGTTATAAATTTGATACACAGAAAAATGTTCTTTTACATTGTTTTTGCCATGGCTACTATGATAATGAAGACTATTTCTGTAAAAAAGTATGGAAAATAAGAAAAACTGAAATATCTCAAAAACTATTATAAATAGGTATAGGATATATTGAACAAAACTTTTAGGGTTTTTATTACTCTATTAAATAACATGAAAATATACAGGGTGTACCATTTAAAAAAAAAGATATTTATTCATTTAAACTTGTTCAAATTTGAGCCGATGTGTTCAACACCCTGTAGCTTTTATTGCAAATATTAGGTAAAAATTATGTTAACTTGTCCTTGGCCTTGCTAAATTCCAAATTTGAATATATTTGTCACAAAATTGAAAACGTTATTTAGGATTGAATTGATGCTTGAAAATGTGACTTTTTTTCTTTAAACTTAATTATCTCAGAAACTATAAAGTTTTGTTATAGTAAACCCTTAATAAAAAAGATTTAAAATTATAAGTTAAATCGAAAATACGATTCGTATATAGGGTGTTCTATTTAAAAAAATACAACTTTATGCTGTCCTAGTTTTTTGGCTCACCCTGTAGAGTCCTAACTATTTTTAAAATCTGCGTAAAAATAAACTGTATCAAACAATAAATATAGTTTCTTTGTTAATTTCACCGAAAAGGCACAAACCTACTTCATCCAATCGTTGACTCACCCTGTACATAATCATAATTAGAGGATCAATACTATGTAACTATAACACTGAAAAACCTAATGGTAGAAAATTTAAAACCGAAGCCTTCATTAAAACAAATTATCAAAAAAATGAATCATGAAAACGCGTTTTATCCATTCTCTCTTCAACTGCTTTAATCATTTTGATAAGAAGTATATGTTCGGAGCTTATAAATGTCTTCGACTTACCGAATTCTCATCCTTTGGCATCTAAAAGGAACATTAGAGTGATTTGCAACCGAGGCTATCGGCGACCGGTCCATACGGGCCATAGCAATAAATACATTGTCGATTAGCCATTGGCTGCTATTGTGAGAGCATTCGCAGAAGTATGAATCCTTTTAGGTTTTCCGAGAATATGAAATGTCTTCTTTATCGTTAGATAGGAAGCAGGAATAAGGCATTGAAATATTAAATTCTTCAATAGGCATTTTTAATTTAGTTTTTCTGCTTGTCGCTATGCTAGTTGGTATATTAATAACTTTTTACTTACGAATCTGAAATAACCCCTATTCGTGCAATACACGCTATTTAGCAGTCCTGTACTGACCATATGTTAAGTCCACTGGGGAATGCGTTATTTTATCTGAATTATTCTAGATTTTTAACCGACTTCTAAAAGGAGGTTCTCAATTCGTCGAGTATGTATGTTTTTTTATGTATGTACACCGATTACTTCAGAACGGCGGCACCGATTTGAATGAAATTCTTTACGTTACATTAAGGAAGTTGCTGCGGAGGTCCCATATTTTTTTGGTCGAAATTGGTGCAGTAATATCCAAGATGGCGCTGACATGGCGGCCAAAAAAAATAATTTTATCTGATTTTCTCCAAAGTTGGTGTGGGGGAGTTTTCGGGGTCGCACAAAATGGATCCAAATTATTTTTAAAAAATTCAATATGGCGGATTCAATATGGCGGACAAAAAAAATTAGTTTTGTCCGATTTTCTTCAAAATTGGTACGGGGGAGTTATCGGGGTCGCACATAACGAATCTGAAATTATTTAAAAAAATTCAATTTGGCGGATCTAAGATGGCGGATTAAAGATTCTACATCTCTCGATTTTGTCTAAAATCAGTGTTGGAGTATTTTTGTTAGTGTTAATTTTGAATTTAAAATATTTTTTGAAAAACTCAATCTGGCAGATTCAATATGGTGTCCTAAAAATTTTTCCTTATTCGATTTTCTCCCAAACTGATATAGGGGGTTCTTGAGGGTGTAAATTATGAATTTAAAAGTATTTTTTCAGGATTCAATATGGCAGATCCAAGATAGCGGACTAAAAATTTTACATTTTTCGATTTTGTTCAAAGGTGGGACTGAATAGTTTTTAAGGATGTAAATAGCGAATATAAGTCTAGAAATTTTAAATTTTCGGATTTGAAGTGTTTAGATTTAGATTAGATTAAGACTTAAAATACTTTTTTGAAATTTAATATAGCGGATACAATATGGTGGGTTGACATTCTTACCTTATTCGCATTTTTTTCAAATTTGGCATTGGGGTCGTGTATTACGAATATGAAGTTAAGTTTTTACAACTATTAGGTTGATAAGATATAATATGAGGGACAGAAAATTTTACATACTCCGATTTTGTCTAAAATTGATATTTTGGGGTTCTTGAGGCGTATACAAACTCCGTATGCAGTATAAAATATATAACATACCAAATATTTGTTTGGATAAAATGAGTACTTCTTTGTTAATTTGGAGTCATTGTGAGGTATAGTAATCTCGATTAGTGCTTAGTTCAAATAATTTATGGATATCATAATGAATGTAAAACTAAAGATCGAAAAATAAAATTTTTATAAAAAAATTGAACCGACTTCTAAAAATGCGCTAAAAAGTGAAAAATAACTATAACTTTTTACATAATTTTTATATGAAATTGAACTTTTTAAAGTCGGCGCCAAATTATTTCTAAATGAAATAAATAACTACTAATATATAAAAATTATGGTAAGAAAGCAATTACAAATAAAGTCTTTTTAATCTGTTTACGCAAATCATATTTTGTCAGGTATTAGTTTGGCGCGGACTTCAAAAATTTCAATTTCATATAAAAATTTCTAGTTATTTTTCACGTTTTAGCGCACTTTTACAAGTCGGTTCAATTTTTTTTATAAAAATTTTATTTAGCAATAATATAATGTTAATTCTCAAAAAGTTTTTTGGTTGATTTATTTGAAATTCCTATGTACAGGGTGAGTCAACGATTGGATGAAATAGGTTTGTGTCTTTTCGGTGAAATTTACTAAGAAACTATATTTACTGTTTGATACAGTTTATTTTACACAGATTTTAAAAATATTTAGGACTCTACAGGGTGAGCCAAAAAACTAGGACAGCATAAAGTTGTATTTTTTAAATAGAACACCCTATATACGAATCGTATTTTCGATTTAGCTTATAATTTTAAATCTTTTTTATTAAGGGTTTACTATAACAAAACTTTATAGTTTCTGAGATAATTAATTTTAAAGAAAAAAAGTCACATTTTCAAGCATCAATCCTAAATAACGTTTTCAATTTTGTGACAAATATATTCAAATTTGGAATTTAGCAAGGCTAAGGACAAGTTAACATAATTTTTACCTAATATTTGCAATAAAAGCTACAGGGTGTTGAACACATCGGCTCAAATTTGAACAAGTTTAAATGAATAAATATCTTTTTTTTAAATGGTACACCCTGTATATTTTCATGTTATTTAATAGAGTAATAAAAACCCTAAAAGTTTTCTTCAATATATCCTATACCTATTTATAATAGTTTTTGAGATATTTCAGTTTCTCTTATTTTCCATACTTTTTTACAGAAATAGTCTTCATTATCATAGTAGCCATGGCAAAAACAATGTAAAAGAACATTTTTCTGTGTGTCAAATTTATAACCGCAATCGCTTCTTTTGGTGTTTATGTAGTGTAGTTTGGTTTTTTTTGCATTCATCTTATATTGTAAAATGAATTTTCCAAAGAATGAGTTAATAGATATGATTTATACAATAGGAGAGGCTCAAAAAAATTGCTTTCTTGCTCAACGAATTTACAAAATGAAGTATTCTGATCGACGCCAGCCTAATACATACCCATACTTTTCAAAACTTAATGCAAAGATTTGATTCTTCTGGTACTGTGGCAAGGTAATGTTTAGTGATGAAGCTACTTTTAGAAGTAACGGTGCAGTAAATAGACGCAACATGCATTATTATGCCACAGAAAACCCATTTTGGATTAGAGAGGTGCAACATCAAAACCACTGGTCATTAAATGTTTGGTGTGGTATTCATCATAATCGAATTATTGGACCCCACTTTTTTAATGAACCACTAAATGGCCATAGTTACCTGAACTTTCTACAAGAAGAACTACCGCAACTGCTTCAAGGTCTCGATGGAGATGAGCTCGACAGTATGTGGTTCCAGCACGATGGTGCGCCTCCGCATTACCATCGTGAAGTTCGTGCGTTTTTGGACCAACGATATCCGCAAAAATGGATTGGACGTGGGGGTTTCGTTGAGTGGCCACCAAGGTCTTGCGACATCACCCCATTAGATTTCTTCCTATGGGGTTATATTAAAAATAAGGTATATGTTAATCCACCAACAACAGTGGAAGATATGCGAAACAGGATTAGGGATGCCTGTAGAACAATAACGCCACTAATTTTGTCCAGGGTCCGAGAAAATCTGCAAAAAAGAATAAATTTGTGCATTGCACAAGAGGGTCGCTTATTCGAACACTTATTAAAAAGAAATAATTAATCTCAGCATTTAATAGGTAATTTTTTTGTTTCAATTTAGTATAAAAGTAAATATGTATTTGCCTTGTCGTTATTGTTGTGTTAATTTTTTCACATTATGTTTAATTAAACTATTGCCGTTGTAATATAACGAATAATGTATTTCATCATATTTAACCACATTCTGTTTGTTTCTGTAGTTTCTTTTTATTATTTTACATGGCTACTATGATAATGAAGACTATTTCTGTAAAAAAGTATGGAAAATACGAAAAACTGAAATATCTCAAAAACTATTATAAATAGGTATAGGATATATTGAACAAAACTTTTAGGGTTTTTATTACTCTATTAAATAACATGAAAATATACAGGGTGTACCATTTAAAAAAAAGATATTTATTCATTTAAACTTGTTCAAATTTGAGCCGATGTGTTCAACACCCTGTAGCTTTTATTGCAAATATTAGGTAACAATTATGTTAACTTGACCTTGTCCTTGCTAAATTCCAAATTTGAATATATTTGTCACAAAATTGAAAACGTTATTTAGGATTGAATTGATGCTTGAAAATGTGACTTTTTTTCTTTAAACTTAATTATCTCAGAAACTATAAAGTTTTGTTATAGTAAACCCTTAATAAAAAAGATTTAAAATTATAAGCTAAATCGAAAATACGATTCGTATATAGGGTGTTCTATTTAAAAAAATACAACTTTATGCTGTCCTAGTTTTTTGGCTCGCCCTGTAGAGTCCTAAATATTTTTAAAATCTGCGTAAAAATAAACTGTATCAAACAGTAAATATAGTTTCTTTGTTAATTTCACCGAAAAGGCACAAACCTACTTCATCCAATCGTTGACTCACCCTGTACTAATAAATTAACTTAAATAGTGTTTTGAGTAGCTTTAATATTGTTAAAATGTTTATACTTTATCATGTAATTATTACAAATTTCTTACATTCCTCCAATATGAAATTTACATGATTAAAATAGTAAGTTCAGAGTAATTCATCCAATTATCTCGAAATATTTTGAGTAAGTTTGCTGTTTTGCGGACGGCGGCAACCTGAGATATAACCGTGCAAGCTCTCGACCGGTAATTAAGCAATCTATCAGGCGAGTCAGACAATCAATAGTACGATGAAGTTGTAATATTAGAATCATAACTCAAAGTAGTCGGTGCATGGGAAAAGAAAATTGAAATTGAAGATTATTGCATTTTTTTCCTAAATAAATCTTATAGTCAGTATCATTATAAAGGCAAGTGGATTTTGGAAAAAACTGCATATTTTCAATAATAATTTAAGAATATAAAATTAATGAAATTTTTTACTACGAACACACACACACACACACACACACACACATATATATATATATATATATATATATATATATATATATATATATATATATATATATATATATATATATAATAAAATAGAATAAAATATTGGCGAAGCGGACGTGAAAATTTGTCAATCTACATGATTCTCGTGTTAAAAAGTACGGAGCACTCCAAAATATGGAAAAACTCCGGGTCCGACAGATGGCGACAGCGCTGTTTCGTCCTAATATGGGACTCGTCAGGCCACCGCATTCGGTACAAACCATCATCTCGCCTTTGCATCGTATAAAGCACGAGAATCATGAAGATTGACAAATTTTCACGTCCGCTTCGCCAATATTTTATTCTATTTTATTTTAAATTACACGGACAAAAACTTATCTACTTATTTATTTACTTGTTTGGCTTTGAAACACGCTAAACGATGCTTTCATGGTGGGATCGTTTGGTGCGGCACGAGGCTTTGGCTGCTAAAATGAGCGGTAGGCTTGCTTGCCAGTACCGAAAAATGCGACCCCTATCCTTTGGGCAGCGCGTTTCGTGTACTCGATTTAACATATTTCTGTTTTAATTCACCGTCGCGCCATCATGTGACGGCTCTTTTACAAACTTTGTTAATCTGTGTGGTTCTTGTATTATCAAGTGGACCATCGACATGTCGTCTTTGTCGTCTTGTTTGCTGTTTTTTGATTTTAAATTCAGCTTTATACGATGCAAAGGCGAGATGATGGTTTGTACCGAATGCGGTGGCCTGACGAGTCTCATATTAGGACGAAACAGCGTTGTCGCCATCTGTCGGACCCAGAGTTTTTCCATATTTTGGAGTGCTCCGCACTTTTTAACACGAGAATCATGTAGATTGACAAATTTTCACGTCCGCTTCGCCAATATTTTATTCTATTTTATTTTAAATTACACGGACAAAAACTCATCTACTTATTTATTTACTTGTTTGGCTTTGAAACACGCTAAACGATGCTTTCATGGTGGTATCGTTTGGTGCGGCACGAGGCTTTGGCTGCTAAAATGAGCGGTAGGCTTGCTTGCCAGTACCGAAAAATGCGACCCCTATCCTTTGGGCAGCGCGTTTCGTGTACTCGATTTAACATATTTCTGTTTTAATTCACCGTCGCGCCACCATGTGACGGCTCTTTTACAAACTTTGTTAATCTGTGTGGTTCTTGTATTATCAAGTGGACCATCGACATGTCGTCTTTGTCGTCTTGTTTGCTGTTTTTTGATTTTAAATTCAGCTTTATACGATGCAAAGGCGAGATGATGGTTTGTACCGAATGCGGTGGCCTGACGAGTCTCATATTAGGACGAAACAGCGTTGTCGCCATCTGTCGGACCCAGAGTTTTTCCATATTTTGGAGTGCTCCGCACTTTTTAACACGAGAATCATGTAGATTGACAAATTTTCACGTCCGCTTCGCCAATATTTTATTCTATTTTATTTTAAATTACACGGACAAAAACGTATCTACTTATTTATATATATATATATATATATATATATATATATTTATATATATATATATATATATATATATATATATATATATATATATATATATATATATATAGGAAAACTCAAATTCTTGGGATAGCGGTCCTAGGGCTGAATGAAACTCTGTTTTTTACAAACGCCAAGCTTTCGGAAGTAAATTATTTCCTTCTTCACGGCTACAATATAGAACAGTTCTGTTGATCATAATTTTAAACTTAACAATTTATGATATTTAATAATAAAAAGAAAATGATTCTAAATTCAAAGACTTACGTGCAAATTGAGTCCATTTATGGCTCGTGGAAAATGACACGGAAAACTCATGTAGAAACCGTTGATTGTTGCATAATTATCACATTTTACTGTTACATGGTTTTATTTAATTATTTAAACACTAATATTTAAATCTACTTTATGGGTTATTTTGGTTGTACTGAGAGTAAGTTAATCTGATAAGAAAATCCTTGAAACACACTTTTTTTGGTGGAAGGGATGTGTCAGAAATGTCTAATTTTATTTTAGCGGCAATTTTGAATGTGGAATCATTATGTTATACAGGAACTGTTATTTTGATTTTAATTTTTCAAGTTGTGTGTTTAATAAAATTATTATTTTATATGTATACTATTGATGAGATTTATGATTATTAATGAGTATTTGTGATTATTTTTTATAAAGTGTTATTACATTTAAAAATTAATATAATTGTAGGAAAGTATTAGGAAATGATTAATGAACATTATTATGTAGAACAAAGAAGGTTAGAAAACAGTCTCCCAACCTTTCGCCTTCTAAACATTCAAAATTGTAAAATAACTATTAGCGAAATAGTTGCTATAAATTAGTGACAAATATGCACTTACGTAATTTGTGGAGGATTATGGAGAAACTGTGAAGTCAAGAGGCTGGGAGGCTCGTTGTCTAGTATTGTTATTTTATATATATACTATTGATGAGATTTATGATTATTAATGGGTAATTATGATTATTTTTTATAAAGTATTATTACATTTAAAAATTGATATAATTGTAGGAAAGTATTAAGAAATGACTAATGAACATTATTATGTAGAACAAAGAAGGTTAGAAAACAGTCTCCCAACCTTTCGCCTTCTAAACATTCAAAATTGTAAAATAACTATTGGTGAAATAGTTGCTATAAATTAGTGACAAATATGCACTTACGTAATTTGTGGAGGATTATGGAGAAACTGTGAGGTCAAGAGGCTGGGAGGCTCGTTGTCTAGTATTACTATTATTTAAGGTGGACAAGAGATGAGAGTAGATTACACTAAGATTTTCAATATCTTTTCTTTTATTGATGCAGTTATCATCCAAATAAATTTCTACCATTTCAAGAAAATGCCTTTTATTATTACTTTGTTCTTTGTTGATCACCTCAACACTGACAAAATCAAACCTGTGATCCTCATCGATTACATGTTCCGATAAGGTGCATGTCCTCTTTTGCAATCTACAATCACTCCTGTGTCTGGTGATTCTATCCTTTAAAACAGTTGATGTTTGACCTATGTAATGTTTATTAAAGTCTATACATTTTAAACGGTATACCACCCCTGATTTGTCAGGGTTGCTATCCGTGTCCTTCAGTCTGGAGAAGGTTTGGCCAACTGTTAATATATGTTTACCACATATTTTTATATTATTATGCTTAGAAAGGATTTTCCAGACTGAAAGACACGGATAGCAACCCTGACAAATCAGGGGTGGTATACCGTTTAAAATGTATAGACTGTAATAAACATTACATAGGTCAAACATCAACTGTTTTAAAGGATAGAATCACCAGACACAGGAGTGATTGTAGATTGCAAAAGAGGACATGCACCTTATCGGAACATGTAATCGATGAGGATCACAGGTTTGATTTTGTCAGTGTTGAGGTGATCAACAAAGAACAAAGTAATAATAAAAGGCATTTTCTTGAAATGGTAGAAATTTATTTGGATGATAACTGCATCACTAAAAGAAAAGATATTGAAAATCTTAGTGTAATCTACTCTCATCTCTTGTCCACCTTAAATAATAGTAATACTAGACAACGAGCCTCCCAGCCTCTTGACTTCACAGTTTCTCCATAATCTTCCGCAAATTACGTAAGTGCATATTTGTCACTAATCTATAACAACTATTTCGCCAATAGTTATTTTACAATTTTGAATGTTTAGAAGACGAAAGGTCGGGAGACGGTTTTCTAACCTTCTTTGTTCTACATAATAATGTTCATTAGTCATTTCTTAATACTTTCCTACAATTATAACAATTTTTAAATGTAATAATACTTTATAAAAAAATAATCATAATTACCCATTAATAATCATAAATCTCATCAATAGTATATATATAAAATAACAATACTAGACAACGAGCCTCCCAGCCTCTTGACCTCACAGTTTCTCCATAATCCTCCACAAATTACGTAAGTGCATATTTGTCACTAATTTATAGCAACTATTTCGCTAATAGTTATTTTACAATTTTGAATGTTTAGAAGGCAAAAGGTTGGGAGACTGTTTTCTAACCTTCTTTGTTCTACATAATAATGTTCATTAATCATTTCCTAATACTTTCCTACAATTATATTAATTTTTAAATGTAATAACACTTTATAAAAAATAATCACAAATACTCATTAATAATCATAAATCTCATCAATAGTATACATATAAAATAATAATTTTATTAAACACACAACTTGAAAAATTAAAATCAAAATAACAGTTCCTGTAAAACATAATGATTCCACATTCAAAATTGCCGCTAAAATAAAATTAGACATTTCTGACGCATCCCTTCCACCAAAAAAGTGTGTTTCAAGGATTTTCTTATCAGATTAACTTACTCTCAGTACAACCAAAATAACCCATAAAGTAGATTTAAATATTAGTGTTTAAAAAATTAAATAAAACCATGTAACAGTAAAATGTGATAATTATGCAACAATCAACGGTTTCTGCATGCGTTTTCCGTGTCATTTTTCACGAGCCATAAATGGACTCAATTTGCACGTAAGTCTTTGAATTTAGAATCGTTTTCTTTTTATTATTAAATATCATAAATTGTTAAGTTTAAAATTATGATCAACAGAACTGTTCTATATTGTAGCCCTGAAGAAGGAAATATACTTCCGAAAGCTTGGCGTTTGTAAAAAACAGAGTTTCATTCAGCCCTAAGACCGCTATCCCAAGAATTTGAGTTTTCCTATATATATATATATATATATATATATATATATATATATATATATATATATATATTTCAAATGGTTAAAATTAATACAGAAGCTGATCGTTTATGTTTTAATTTTTCACTTTTGTGTTCTTCCTTATCATAGCGTTTTACATCTTGGGACACACATCTCTTCGAATATTTTTGTGGCAATTTGCATCCAGTTTAACTACGCTGATCATTTGGTACGATCAACCTATCTCACCCTTATTAAACATATTCTATCTCTAAGTACCTACCTGTACTTGGAAATACTATCAAATAATCTTTAAAAACCATATTTATCCTAACACTGTGACATTTAGTTTTCCAATTTCAATGTTAGAGCCGTTTTACACACACAAGAATTATAGCCAAAATTTATCTGATAATTATGTTGAAAATTTTCATAAAACTAATTTGCTGTTTTACACATCAAAAAATTATTGTTAAAATTTTAATGAAAATTTTCGGCATTAAAATATAGAACGTGTTCTATATTTTTATGACTAAAATGCAGAAAGTGCGCGAAAATCGACGCAGAATAAAATTTATGAATTGGCAATCAGCCAACAATATTTACTCATTGTTTCTTGCACAAAATATCCCTTATTTTGTGGTTTCTTGATTATATATGTTCGGAAACTTTCATATTTATGACATTTAAAGTTATCCACAGAGCAAGTTAACTTTTTAACTGCTGGAACGTCACATGTGATGAAAATGCGCATGAGCATCGACAAAATTATCACCAAAATTATATTCAAATTTCTTGTACGTATCACACAGAGTAGTATTTTATTTCAAAAATTATCTCAATAGAATTTTCGGCAAAAATTTCCTGAAAATTTTTGTTATAATTTTCGGAATAATTCTTGTGTGTGTAAAACGGCTCTTAGGTATACTTCTGACGAAGCTACGAGGATGGTTCGATAAGTTCTTGGCCTGATAAAGAAAACAAAAAATTTTTGAAAATGTTTTTATTTATTTTTCAACATAGTCTCCTTGTACGTCAATCCATTTAGACCAACGATGTTTTAACATTTTAATACCCGTAGTATAATGCAATTTGTCCAACTCTGCAGAATAAGCCGTTGTCGCTGCTCTGACCTCGTTATTTCAAGGGAATTTTCGTCCGGCGAGCCATTTTTTCAAGTTTGGGAAGAAAAAGTAATCGCTGGGAGCTAGATCCGGAGAATATGGCGCATGTGGAAGCACTTCAAAACGTAGGTCATGGAGTTTTGTAGCAAAAACCATAGATATGTATGCAGGCTCTTTATTCTGATGAAAGAGCACTTTTTTTTGGCAAGATGTGGACGTTTAGCCTTAATCACATGCTGCAAACGGTCCAGTATTGAAGAGTAATTCTACCCGGTGATGGTCTTGCCTTGTTATAAATAGTCTATAAGCACCACATCATGTGAATCCCAAAAAACTGTTGCCAAGACTTTTGCTGCAGATGGAACAGTTTTTGCTTTTTCTGGCGCACTTTCACCTCCCCCCCACCCACTGTTTAGACTGCTGGCGTGTAATGGTGAATCCATGTTTCACCTAGAGTTATAAAACGTCGAAGAAACTCAGTAGGATTGCGTATGAATAAATCTAAACACTCTTGCCAAGTGTTCATTCGAAGGCGTTTTGGTGGACTGTCAACAAACGCGGCACCCATTGCGCAGAAAGCTTTTTCATGCCAAGAACATCATGTAAAATGTGGTGGACACGATCTATCGAGATGTTTGCTATACCAGCAAGCTCTCGTACTTTCAGTCGGCGGTCATGAATTATGACTTTGTGAATTCTTGTGACAATTTCGTCAGTTGTAGCGGTTTTTGAGCGTCCCGAGCACTCATCATCTTAAATTGATGTACGACCATAATTAAATTCAGCAGCCCATTTTTTTACTGTCGAAAACGAAGAAAACGTATCCTTTAAAGTAGAATCTAACTCATTTTTAATGTCCGTAGGAGTTAAACCGTTTAAAATAAAGTACTTTATGACCTCTCGAACTTCAGTTTTATCTATCTTTCACAAAATATCGAACCTTATGTGTTTACTTGATCACCACAAACAAGCAATTGCACGCAAACATCTGAAACTTTGCAGGGCGTTATCTCGAGGTTATTGCTTATAAAATATTATAGTTATTTGATCCTACTAGCGCTGTCTCTGTTTCAGGCCGAGAACTTATCGAATCACCCTCGTATACAGGGTGATTCTCCGAGACTTTAATCGATCGATTGTGAGATCTATAATTAGGAAGAATCCGAAAATTTGACAGTGTACTAACATGCATGGGGGACATACGACTAAAATATTTTCAAGATGGCGGCACTTCCGATTATACCGGAAGTAGACGTCAACTTGCATATTTTAAATAGAACATCCTATATATTATTGCTTTTTGATTTCTACGTAAAATTCTAGACATGTTTCATATATAAGGTTCTATACTTAAGTCTCACCGTTTTGGACATATTTAAATTTTTATGTCAAAAAAGACCTTTGCGGACCACAACTTACCAATAAATTTTTCCTATAAAAAAGGTTTTATTATTTAATTTGGGTTAGTTTTCCTGTAGAAGAAGATTTTTACGATATTTTGAAAATTATTATCACAGTGTGATCAAAAAAGAAAAATAAAAATTATATTTAAAAAATCGTCAATAGTCAATCTTTTCAAATAGAAAGCACCTATTTTTATAATTTTATCATATTAAACATTAAAAATAAGGGTAACTTTGTATAAAGCTGTCTGTTCCAAAAATTTGTATTTTTCAAAATATTGGCAATTCAACATTTTTCTATTGTAAAAATACTATACGGCTTTTAAGTTTTATTATTAGTTGGCCATGGCGAAAATAAAACAATCGAACCCTACAAAATTGTCACTATTTCTTGCCATTTGACATTCATTAATAATAATCATGCCGGGGTGATTAAATTACAGAATGTGATTTATTTCAAGAACATGCGATACATTCGCGATCCGATATCCGCAGAAACCAAAACTAACACCACCATTTGTTAAAAGGATTATAGAAAACTTCAAGAACTTTGGATCCATAAAAACAAAAAGAAATGGAAATAAACCAGTTGTTGATAATGAAAATATTGAAACTACAATTTTAGGATTTTTTCTCCGCATATCCGACAATATCTACAAGGCAAGCAGCATTAGAGCCTGGATTATCTTAAACATCATTTTAAAGGATTTTATCGTCGTTCACAATCGACTGTATATTATATGATGACAATCAAGTTGTCTTCTTGTCTCAGCCTAATTCTATTCAGTAATTCTTTGCACTGTCTCTTCTTTCGGCTGTTTGCTCGCATTCTTGAAGCTCCTAAGTGGGCTGAAAACTTACAAGCTTGATGGTTTATTATCATAGTAATTTATTTCAAAAATAGAAGATCTATTTCCCTGTCCAGAAAAATTACATTAATACCAAAATCTTCTCTTGCTTCACAGTTTTTTTTAAATATATATTATTATTAATTAATAAATCCTCACTTGGCAGACCACTTTGCTCATATAATTAGCGTTTCTTATGATCTTAATGTAATCAATCATCGCACAGCGGAAGATAGGGTGGGCAGAAATTTAAGCCCCGGCTAACTTATCACACTTTTCAGCTCTTTTAGAGCGGGTTGATTGGTCTTTTCTATTGGAACTTCCAAGCGCGGATGTTGCCTGGTCGGAGTTTTCATCTACTGTGGGCCATTACTTGGATTTGAGTTGTCCGTTGGGAGTGAGACGAAGTTACAAAAAATCGATGACAAAAACTAATGCGTTGTATGGTCTTTTTTTGGCAAGACAAAGAAAGGAACTGGATAATCTTTATTTCTTACAAAGATATATAGCCAGTGCCGAACATAGGATGCTTTATCGCAACAAAAAAAATATTATAGGCGGAGTATACAAAACGCAAAAAAAATTATTATAGAGACAAAATAAATAATGCAACCAACAAAACGAAAAAAATATGGAATTGTATTAACCAAAATCTTAATAGACAGAAAAGGGTAACAAACCATAACATCGTTTTGCGCTTTACCAATGGTAAAAGCGATGACCCTCAAGAGGTTTCTAACCACTTCGCTGAATATTTAAGCTCTGTTATCAAGTTGAAGTTGTTTGGGGCCTACGGTCGAAACATGTCCTTACCAGCAATAACTATAGAATCAATTCCTCAAACAATAGTAGTTTTTGCGGTGGTTCAGGAAAGAATAGTATCGACTATTAATTCGTTAAAGAACAAACGCTCCTCAGGTTCCGATAGTATAACTCCTCAAATTTTAAAATTAATTTCAGAATCTGTCGCACTTCCCTTGACATATTTAATAAACATATCATTTTCAGAGGGCATTTTCTCTCAAAAAACAGGCGACAGTTACGCCAATATATAAAAAGGATGATCCTCACAACCCGGCCAATTACAGGCAAATATCCATACTGAGTGTATTTTCTAAAGTTTTTGAAAAAATAATATATGAAAATTTGATAAATTTTTTTAACCAGAATTCAATTATTACTCCTTGCCAACATGGTTTCAGACAGAACAAATCCATCGAGACAGCATGCTGTGATTTACTTAATTTTGTATATGCAGAGCTCGACAGGGGCAAGTATGTGATGTGTCTAATGTTTGACTTAACATGTGCGTTTGATACTGTGAGTAAAGAGTTCTTATTGAGAAAGCTCTTTGCGTCGGGTATAAGAGGAAATATCCTAAAACTCATCGACTCGTATATGTCTGATAGGAGTATATTTGTTCGATACCAAAAAAGTAAATCAGATTGCAAAAAAGTCGCCTTGGGTGTGCCGCAGGGGTCCGTTTTGGGGCCGCTCTTGTTTATAATTTATGTTAACGACCTACCTAGATTCATCAGTAGGGGAAAGTTGGTTATGTTTGCTGATGATACCACGATAGCTATATCTACAGATGCCCCAGAGGAGCTGTTGCGTACAGCGGGAGGGGTATGTGAGGAGTTGGAGATTTGGTGTTTGGCGTGACTTTACCCAACAAAGACTGTATATATATATATATATATATATATATATATATATATATATATATATATATATATATATATATATATATATAAATTTCAATATTAAAAAACCATTGCTGGTAGAGGATAAAGAAACATATAATATTGAAACCTCAGCTTATACTAAATTTTTAGGCACGTGGCTTGATGAGTCGCTGTATTTCTTTTCCCATATCGAACATGTTTGTAAAAAATTAAATTCTGCCTTCTTTGCTATTTTGCAGATGAGGTCATCTCTAGACCGGGCTGGATTGCTGACTGTGTATTATTCTTTGGCATACAGTCATCTGTTAAGCAATGTCATGTCTTGGGGAAGAGAGTGTGAGGTGAATAGAGTGTTTCTGGCTCAGAAAAGAATATCGAGGTTGATATTTGGTCTTAAGCCGACGGATTCATGTAGACCCATTTTTAAGGAAAACAGCATTTTGACTTTTTACTCTATTTATATTCTAACATGCGTTTTATATGTAAAACAAAATTACTCAGAGTTTAAAACTCTTGGCCAGGGTCACAGATATGATACACGAAATAGTGACATTCTTAGCATACCTAAACATGGAACGGCATTCTTTGAGAAATCCCCAATTTATAATTTCATTATTCTGTTTAACAAATTGCCTGCAAAAGTAAAAAACATATCAAACAGTAATAAATTCAACACAGAAATAAAAAAAATTTCTTGTTCAGGGGTCATTTTATTCTTTTAACGAATACGTAAGCCTGTAGGATGTACTGACTCTTTTACTGTGTACTGAGTGATTATTTCGTTACGCCCTTCGCTGACCAGTGCGACGGTTTTTGTTCTTATCGTTGTATTTTTTTCTTTCCCGTTAGTTGTTTTAGGATTTTAATTTGTGGTTTTTATTATTAAATATTAGATTAAGTTATTTTACATTTTTTATATTATAACAAGTATCTTATGATACTAACTAATATAACTGTTTCTTATTTTTTTTTTAGCTTTAAGGTATGTTATGTATATATTTTTTATTTAATTGTATACTGTTGACGAAACCAATGCTTAAGTATCAGTCTTATGGCTAATAAATTATTTCATTTCATTTCATTTCATTTCATATGAGGCTTCCCTGGTAGCTAAAGACCTTGAACCCAAGTATTTTTGTATCTTAGATATAAACCAAAATCATTAACATGATAAAAAAAAATAAAATTGACCAACAATGCTGTAATTTTAAATTTTACCCTGTATTTACAGCAAATTCAAGAGAACAATAAAAGGGGGACGGGGGCAAGACGGGCGTCCGTTGGCGAGGCTACAGATCTGCTCGAGGGGTGTTTTCTAAATGTTTGTCGTTAATTCATCATAATGATTCATATGCGTTTGAGACTGGGACCCGTTTTTACACCCCGAATGTTAAGGGTGTAAATTACAACTTTAAGACAGATAGTCAATAATATTTGCGCTGCTATATATACTACAGACGAGGAACAGTGGATCATTTTGAATTTGAATTTAGTTTTCTTACATTTATGGGAGTTTTTATATTTATGATTGTACGTTTATTGTTTCGATTTACGAATAAAATACTACAATACGGGCATGAGTAATAATGTTCTGAATTCTTGCTTAAAGATTGCAAATTTCTTAACTGACAATGGAACGTTCTCGAGGGGCCACCTCCGATTTGACTTATTTTGCTATCTGTTGAAGTACTGGGTTATTTGAAAACTTTCTAGACTACACATAAAACAGCATTAGTAAATAAATGAAAATACGTTTATTCTTGAGTATAATATCCTAGAGTTCAATATACTTTTCCAATTCACGTATTCCATCCCTGAAGTTATTTTTCTACCTTTAAATTATCCCTCTTCAGTTGCAATGACTTCTTCATTCGATGAAAAACACTTTCCGAGCAGAAATATTTTGAGATATGAGAACCGGTAGAAGTCCAAAGAAACTAAATTTAAAAAAAGGGTGTATGTTCAAGCAAGCTGACTTGTAATTCAGTGATTTTCGCCATAGTCAAAATGTATTTGTGACTAGGTACCGGGTGAATCAACGATTGGATGAAGTAAGTTTGTGCCTTTTCGGTGAAATTTACAAAGAAACTATATTTATTGTTTGATACAGTTTATTTTTACTCTACAGGGTGAGCCAAAAAACTAGGACAGCATAAAGTTGTATTTTTTTAAATAGAACACCCTAGCTTAGCTTATAATTTTAAATCTTTTTTATTAAGGGTTTACTGTAACAAAACTTTATAGTTTCTGAGATAATTAAGTTTAAAGAAAAAAAGTCACATTTTCAAGCATCAATTCAATCCTAAATAACGTTTTCAATTTTGTGACAAAAATATATTCAAATTTGGAATTTAGCAAGACCAAGGACAAGTTAACATAATTTTTACCTAATATTTGCAATAAAAGCTACAGGGTATTGAACACATCAGCCCAAATTTGAACAATATCTCTTTTTTTTTAAATGGTACACCCTGTATATTTTCATGTTATTTAACAGAGTAATAAAAACCCTAAAAGTTTTGTTCAATGTATCCTATACCTATTTATAATAGTTTTTGAGATATTTCAGTTTTTCTTATTTTCCATACTTTTTTACAGAAATAATCTTTATTATCATAGTAGCCATGGCAAAAACAATGTAAAAGAACATTTTTCTATGTGTCAAATTTATAACCCCAATCGCTTCTTTTGGTTTTTATGTAGTGTAGTTTGTTTTTTTTTGCATTCATCTTATATTGTAAAATGAATTTTCCAAAGAATGAGTTAATATGATTTATACAATAGGAGAGACTCAAAAAAATTGCCTTCTTGCTCAAAGAATTTAGAAAATGAAGTATCCTGATCAACGCCAGCCTAATACCCATACTTTTCAAAACTTAATGCAAAGATTTGATTCTTCTGGTACTGTTGATTATCCAAAACGTAAAGTGGTCAACAAACCAGTAACTAATGACGAAAAAGAATTACAAGTATTGTTAAATGTTCAGGAAAATCCTTATATTGGTAGCCGTCAGTTAGCAGCATTATGTGAAACATCACAATCCACCGCTAATCGTACTACCAAGAAATATAGGTATCATCCATATCACATGGAATTACACCAAGAATTGCATGGACAGGATTTTGAAAGTCGTGTAAACTTTTGTCGTACAATAAATGCGGAGATTCAATTAAATCCAAATTTATTATGCAAGGTAATGTTTAGTGATGAGGCTACTTTTAGAAGTAACGGTGCCGTAAATAGACGCAGCATGCATTATTATGCCACAGAAAACCCATTTTGGATTTGAGAGGTGCAACATCAAAACCACTGGTCATTAAATGTTTGGTGTGGTATTCATCATAATCGAATTATTGGACCCCACTTTTTTAATGAACCACTAAATGGCCATAGTTACCTGAACTTTCTACAAGAAGAACTACCCCAACTGCTTCAAGGTCTCGATAGGGATGAGCTCGACAGTATGTGGTTCCAGCACGATGGTGCGCCTCCGCATTACCATCGTGAAGTTCGTGCGTTTTTGGACCAACGATATCCGCAAAAATGGATTGGACGTGGGGGTTTCATTGAGTGGCCACCAAGGTCTTGCGACATTACCTCATTAGATTTCTTCCTATGGGGTCATATTAAAAATAAGGTGTATGTTAATCCACCAACAACAGTAGAAGATATGCGAAACAGGATTAGGGATACCTGTAGAACAAGAACGCCACTAATTTTGTCCAGGGTCCGAGAAAATCTGCAAAAAAGACTAAATTTGTGCATTGCACAAGAGGGTCGTTTATTCGAACACTTATTAAAAAGAAATAATTAATCTCAGTATTTAATAGGTAATTTTTTTGTTTCAATTTAGTATAAAAGTAAATATGTATTTGCCTTGTCGTTATTGTTGTGTTAATTTTTTCACATTATGTTTAATTAAACTATTGCCGTTGTAATATAATGAATAATGTATTTCATCATATTTAACCACACTCTGTTTGTTTCTGTAGTTTCTTTTTATTATTTTACATGGCTACTATGATAATGAAGACTATTTCTGTAAAAAAGTATGGAAAATAAGAAAAACTGAAATATCTCAAAAACTATCATAAATAGGTATAGGATATATTGAACAAAACGTTTGATGTTTCACATAATGCTGCCTGACGGCTACCAATATAAGGATTTTCCTGAACATTTAACAATACTTGTAGTTCTTTTTCTTCATTATTTACTGGTTTGTTGACCACTTTACGTTTTGGATAATCAACAGTACCAGAAGAATCAAATCTTTGCATTGAGTTTTGAAAAGTATGGGTATTAGGCTGGCGTCGATCAGGATACTTCATTTTGTAAATTCTTTGAGCAAGAAGACAATTTTTTTGAGCCTCTCCTATTATATAAATCATATCTATTAACTCATTCTTTGGAAAATTCATTTTACAATATAAGATGAATGCAAAAAAAAACAAACTACACTACATAAAAACCAAAAGAAGCGATTGCGGTTATAAATTTGACACACAGAAAAATGTTCTTTTACATTGTTTTTGCCATGGCTACTATGATAATGAAGACTATTTCTGTAAAAAAGTATGGAAAATAAGAAAAACTGAAATATCTCAAAAACTATTATAAATAGGTATAGGATATATTGAACAAAACTTTTAGGGTTTTTATTACTCTATTAAATAACATGAAAATATACAGGGTGTACCATTTAAAAAAAAAAGATATTTATTCATTTAAACTTGTTCAAATTTGAGCCGATGTGTTCAACACCCTGTATCTTTTATTGCAAATATTAGGTAAAAATTATGTTAACTTGTCCTTGGCCTTGCTAAATTCCAAATTTAAATATATTTGTCACAAAATTGAAAACGTTATTTAGGATTGAATTGATGCTTGAAAATGTGACTTTTTTTCTTTAAACCTAATTATCTCAGAAACTATAAAGTTTTGTTATAGTAAACCCTTAATAAAAAAGATTTAAAATTATAAGCTAAATCGAAAATATGATTCGTATATAGGGTGTTCTATTTAAAAAAATACAACTTTTTGCTGTCCTAGTTTTTTGGTTCACCCTGTAGAGTCCTAAATATTTTTAAAATCTGCGTAAAAATAAACTGTATCAAACAGTAAATATAGTTTCTTTGTTAATTTCACTGAAAAGGCACAAACCTATTTCATCCAATCGTTGACTCACCCTGTACATGGTCCTGATGAAAGATGACTTTTTCTTCTGTAAACTTTTCTCCATAATTTTTACATGCAGCTGATCTACAAGGTTGCCATAATATTCTCTTGTTATTGTTTTACCGATTTACTGCTAACACTGAACAACAGACAAAATGTATCTAAAATAAAATCAATTAAATTTTACCATTTTTGGTGAGCTAAAATCGAAATTTATCTTTTTAATATTAGCTCAAGTAACAATGCACATGGTATATTTGTATTATTATAACAATAGAGGGGTCCGACATTGCACTTGCAAATGCCACTGCCACTATCACTGCCACTCGTACCTCAGGGCTCAGTCCTGGCTCCGACCTTGTGGAACATCTACTATGATGGCATATTAAGGATCCCAGTTCCACGTACGGTGAAACTTATTGGATATGCGGATGATATCGGAATAACGGTGGTTGAGAAGGATGCGTGCAGATTACAGGAATCAGCAAATAGAGACTTGGAAAGAGTAACGGAATGGCTCAGGCAAAAACAACTTAGTCTAGCCCCACAAAAAACCGAGGTAGTTATTCTGGCGGGTGGGCACACTGTAAAGGAAGTTAATGTAAAGGTAGAAAATAATATAATTAAAAGCAAAGAATATATAAAATACCTAGGTGTCCTCTTAGATAGAAATATGACCATGGGACAGCATGTCAAAAGTGTGCTAAAAAAGCAACAAACGCCATAGGGAATATAAGTAGAATTCTCCCTAACATCGGAGGAGCCAGAGAGAGAAACAGGAGAATACTCCTTACTATTGCAGAGTCCATTATCTTGTATGGAGCAGAAATATGGGGAAGAGCCATGAAGCGGACAACTTATAGAAATATCCTGCTGAGTGTCCAAAGGAAAGCGGCAATAAGAATCGCGAGCGCCCATAGAACTGTATCAACCAAAGCCATTCTGGTTATCGCTAGAACTCCGCCGATCTATCTACTGGCGGAGGAGAGAAGTTCTATACAAGAAGGGACTGACAGAAAAATATCTAGAGAAAGAACTCTCGGAAAGTGGCAGAAAGAATGGCAGGAAAATACAAATAAAGGAACATGGACACAAAGGCTGATACCAGACCTGGAGCCATGGGTTAAAAGAAAACATGGAGATGTGACGTATCCTCACACCCAGCTAATATCTGGTTACGGATGCTTTCCGTCATACAGGCATCGCTTTAAGGTGGCGGAGAGTGACCAATGTATATATTGTGGAGAAGTACACACTGTTGAACATACATTTTTTAAGTGCAGTAGGTGGGAAACGGATAGAATGATGGCCAAAAGTAGTATAGGGGAGATAACCGCACAAAATATAGTGGAAAAGATGCTGCAGGACGAGGATGGTTGGAAAACAAGAAATCAACTTGCTAGAGGTATCATAGAAAGAAAGGAGAAGGATATTAGACTGGCAGAAAGATAGTAAAAAGATTGGAACATCATGACTAAGACACCTTCTTTGAAGTAATATCCGAGGGCAGTTCCGAAGAGGAAAACAGTAGCGTCCTAAGGGGTGTGGTTTTAGTGGGTACGGTGCTCTCTAGATTGGAGACGCGAGTCCCACACAGAGTGCGTAAAAAGCATTTCCACACCTCTACAAAAAAAAACTATCACTGCCACTGCACTGCAACTGCAACTGCCACTGCCACTGCCACTGCCACTGCCACTGCCACTGCCTCTATCACTGCCACTATCACTGTCACTATCACTGCCACTATCACTGCCACTATCACTGCCACTATCACTGCTACTGCCACTGCATCTACCATTGCAACTGCCACTGTAACAATTACTCTAACAGCCACTGCAACTTCCGTTGTAACCGAAGCCAATCCACCCTCAATAATCATAATCCGAAGGTCAAAATACATATAAAAATCCTTTGGCCGAGCCGTGTCTTTTCATCGGCTACGAAAATCCACCGGGCTCCTGGACTAGAATAGAAATTATATGGAAACTTTTAATTAAACTACATTTTTGCATGTTTTGGGTGTCAATACACCAGTTAAATGAATTATTGTGATCTACATCAAATAAACAAAGTTAAATAAGAGCTTGTAAAAAACAAGTAAATTCTGCTTTTCCTCAAAGTTATCGATGACATAACATTTAATCTGTTTAACCCGGGCGAAACTCGAAAAGTGTTTAGAATCATCTGAAAATAAACACGAACCGAAAACGCATCACCATTTATTTTTTTGATAAAAAACAACAGCATCAAACGACATTCAAATTTAAATGTAAGGGCTCCCGGTAATATATTTATATTAGATATAGCAGTCAAATAACTTGAAAATTATGACTGTTGTTCGGAAAGCGGCAGCGAAGGGTAGAGATGGCTGCCAAATTTACACCCCAAAAATATATAAATTATCGGGGCAGAAAAGATATCAGCAAAATTTAGTGCTTCTTAGTGCTTAGTTTTTTCGGAAGAGCATAAATTTCGGTGAATGGACGGGTTAATGGCTTCCAATATTCGCTTGTTAAAAGGAATCTAGTTTATGATGAAATTGATGAAAATAATGTAAATAACAAAGTCAATATACCTAATATATTTTGAAAGAAGGTCGTATGAATTTTCTTGGGATTTAAAGTTCAGCGAATTGTCTTCAAATCTGAATATGTTTTTAACCGATTTTTAAGAAATCGAGGTTATTAATTCGATATATCTAATGTCAGCAAAATTATTTTAAGTAACCTGATACTGTTCATAATAAATATACAAATTCTATGTTTGGAAAAAATTTTGATTAGAATAATTGTCGATATTCTTTTTTAAAATAATATTAATAGTAATAGAACTAGTTTAGAGAGTAGAAATTTGTTTAAGGTGCTCACCACGTGCGCATGCTCTGCGCTTAGCTACTATTTTGGAATTGTAGAATGGAGCATAACGGACATCCAAATCCTGCAAAGAAAAATAAAAACACTCCTAACAAAAGCACACAAACACCACTCTCGGAGTGCTATTGAACGTGCAATGCTTCCAAGACATTAAGGAGGAAAAGGACTGGTGGATATTGGAAAAAGATTGGTAGATAGCGAATAGAATATTGCTTCTCATCACCAAGCACATCCAAATGAGATCAATCAGAATAATATCGACAACTCAGAGCCGAACTACTAGTTGATTCCAAGACAGATGTTTTTGGAAATGCAGGGCTTGTTGTTAGCTATCCAAGACCAGGTTATTCCGACGAAAAACTATCGGAAGTTTATTATCAGAGATTAATGGAAAACGACAATGAACAGCATCCCAAGGATTCCCATTATTTTATTAACAAAGAACCTCCTGTAGAACATCAAGGGACTGGGTCTTAGTGAGCATTTGTATAAACCAATTCATCAATCAGTTCTCTTTGCAACCGCTCGGACTGTCCGAAAGTTTGTGAAAAATACAGCAGACTACGTCATTTAGAACTCGATAACATGGGAAGGGTTCCCATAGAGCTCCATACTTTTGGTATCCTTGAATACCTGGTTGAGTCAATATTTCCTGAAGGAAACGCGAAGCCGTTCGGCTTGAAAATAGGAATATTATTAATGTTTTGTACTCAGTTACCCTTGTGGAATTATGAAATGAAACAGGACGGGTAGAGAAAGTCTGCAGACAAATATCAGAATACTCCTGACAAAGGCACACAAACTACTACTGAACGAGCAATACTACCAATATACCACGGAGAAAAATGATATGTGTATATTGATAAGTAACTGGATCAACAACTTACAGACTTACGCTCATATTTTCACAGGTTAGCAGAGTATTCTCTGTTACTTCGCGCAATATGCGAGACGGTCGAGGGACCATGAACTAAATTCTCGTCATCAACCAGACCAAGAAAAGCTTTTGGCCTGGCTACAGAAGGCTTTTCATGGACGACACTCAAATGAGGTCAACCAATAAAGTGTCGACAACGTAGTGTCGAACCTTTGATTGACGTGAGGGTAAATATTTCCTGAATTTGAAGACTTCGCACTAGCTATTCAAAATCAAGTAATCTCAATGAGAAACTATATGATTTATAATCAGATACCTTGCGATCCAGAATGATCAATATGAATATTGAATACCAGAAACAATCCAACACACAACAGAAAGATTGACACAAGATTCAGTTGAGAATATTATCCATCAAGAGTTGGTAGAAAAATTTAGACGTTGTAGGTAGAGAAAGTGCCATATTATGAATTCAACCCGGAAGCTATACTGGAGAACAAGTTCATATCCTGCCGACATACCTGGAAACTTATATTTCATATATCAGTTATTTCCTGCTAATGTTGTTCTCGGCCCGATACAGCTCCACTGACGAAATCATGAGGTGATCGAAACGCGTATGGAGAAAGGACCAGAGCGATATTTGCAGGAAATAAATTGTTTGTATATATATTTTTCATAATCTCTATCTGAAAGAAGAATTACATATATAACAAGTTCAAGCTTTACTGGGATTAAATTGTGCTTACGAATCATAAAATTGTACAGGGCGTCCAGTTTTCGATGGTGTTACAGATTATCTCCATTATTAGTAAAAATAGCAGGATTAGGTTTTTGTAGCAGTATTCTCGTTGATCTTCTTTACCCGCACCACAAGACCAGAAATTGTTCCGGTCATTGATTTTTTACCATCAATGCACTCAGATTAATTTATTATTTATTTCAAAATAGTTTTTTTTTTTAAAATAGTGATATCGAAAATTGCTTCACCTGTCGTATAGGTTTTCAGTGGTCTTGCGAAATATATATGTTCTTGAATGGAATTCGTAAAAATATATCTAACATGGACAAGCAATGATTTTGTTTGAAGGTCATAGACAACGATATTTCCTGCGAATACCACGACGTTTCGGCTAGTAGTTATCTCTAGCCGTTTTCAAGTGAAACTAAATAAATTTTCAAGTTGCTCAATTATTTATACTAAAAGTAAATGCAGTGGAGTATGACTAAGATGGGTGTAGTCATGTGTACTACGCCAAAGTCTCATTTATGCTGCATTTAATTTTAATTTACAATTATTAAGAAGTGGTTTCCACACTAATCTTATATCTAAAGATAGTTTACTAAAGCAACGCGGGTTCTGATGTATAACCACGGCCTTTTTATTATCAGGAATGGAAACGACGAACAACTTCAAAACTTCCTTTCTCATCTCAAGAATATCAGACTGACTATTAAACTAACCATGGAGAAAGAAGTACAAAATAAATTACTCTTTTTAGATGGAAAAAGTCTTGGTTCGCCGAAGTAGAAGTTGTCGGCTCGTTCGAGAATGTACTCGCATCGTCAGCGACGTAGTGACTCGTCGGGTTACAGATTATTGTCTGTTGCGATTTTTATTTTAAAATTCCGAATTTTTGGAATGCTGGTCTAGTGGAGTATCAATAATATTCTAATCTAAGGTTTTCGTATCATATCATTACATTAAATCCATTTATCATCACAGCTAAGTTTCCAGAATTAATATAGTTTAGTTGCGTAGCAGAAATTTTTGTGTTTTATTGAAGCCTCCATCATATGACTATTCGGAAAGTTTTTCTCAGTTTTCGACTCTTGTTAAACTGAGTGGTGCTCTCTATTAAGAAAAACAAAAACAACGTTTAAATTATTTTTAATAGACCTCACGATCTTTTTTAGCCCTTACAAATATGAGATGCCCTATGCACTAAGCAGGGGTGGATCCAGCTTCTCTCTTTGGGGGGGGGGGCGGTGATATCAGAAAAGTACAGTACGGCAAGCGAAAGCAAGTTGTCGACGGAGGGGGGGGGACACCAGCAACATTTCTAGTGTAAAAAGCAGGGTCGGGTCTATTTTTCTGAATTTGAAGCTCTTGAAGAGGGGGGGGGGGCGATCACAAGAAAAAAAAGTTGCCGATAGGGGAAGGATGCGAGTAGCATACACATTCCTAGTATAAGAGGCAGAATCGGGTCTATATTCCCGAACTCAAAGTTCTTGGAAAGGGGAGGGGCGATCGCAAAAAAAACGAGTTGTCAACAGGGAGGGAGTGCCAGCAGCATACATATTCCTAATATAAAAGGCAAAATCGGTTCTACTTTCCTAAACTTGGGAAGAGGAGGAACGATCGCAAGCATACACATTCCTATACTCTATTCAAGAACTAGAGAGAGTAACAAAACTGTTACCAAAACCTCCAACGTACCTGCTCCAGTGCAGCAGGTAACTGAGGACTACCGTAAACCTAATTATATTTAATTATATTTAAATATTATAAGCTTTTATAAATTTACTGCAACAATAAAATTTCTGATAGTTCAATTTAATTTCTGCCAGTGAGCAAAGTACACCTTACAGTGTGTCCGTAATATTTATATATTATTTGAGATTAGTGAGATAGCCTAAAGATATGGCTTCCATCTCTATATGTATTCCAAAATCATTAAACCAGGAAATTTTTCCTCAACGAAAAACTTATTACAATGAATGTTTATGATGCCTTAAGACATCAATATCCCGATAATAATGTTAAAAGCTCGGTTGAAATGTGTTCCAACATGACAGGAGTTGGAAATTCTACTATGTACCGAATACGGAAGGAGAAAAAAACCATTGAAATTGTTAGTACTCTCAAGCCACATTCAATCATATGCAGACAAAAAACCTCGTTGAAAGAAGAGATGTAAACTGCAATAAAAGGAGTTATACATACATTTTATTATGAGAAGCAGATCTCAACCCTCGACAAAATTCTAACCAAAATCAATGAAGATCGGGATTTACCTGAAATTAAAAGAACTGAGCTCTGAAAATTGCTCACAGAACTTAATTTTTGCTGGGAAACCCAGATAGGAAATCTGTTCTTATTGATCGTTCGGAAAATGTCCGTTGGAGAAGGAAATATCTCTCTCAAGTGAAAGGTAGAGTTGCTAGAAATAACACAACTTACAATATTAGTAATTTAACTGAACTTTTGAAAGATTTTTTGAATAAAGTTACTGCAGAAAATTGGGAAAAATCCATATAATAAAAGAATAAAAGGAAATGTGGAAACTCGATCTCATGATCGGTGACATAGTAGAACCAATTATAATTAATTTGAGCGAAGATAGCTTCACTGGCTTTGATTGTTGTGATTGTTAAATTGTCATTCTGCAGATGGTTTGCAAAATAAATAAACTGAAACTTCAAATGCCCTAAAGATGTTTTTAATTAATAATAAAATGACCGATAGCCCAAATTTTAATATTATATGGAAGAATTTATTTTTTTATATATGTTTAACTTCTTGTATTTTTGACAATGGGTATTTTGTAAGTAATTAATAATAAATTATAACTTAGAATTTTTGAGAGAAAAAGGCTACGTTTTAGTTTGAATGTGCCTAAAACGGCTTCTATGTCAAAATTAAAAATAATAAAAATATAGTTGTGATTTGTGTTAAATATGTCAAAATTATCTATATGTATGTGAATTATTAAGAAACCATAAGAAATAAAATAATATTATAAAAGCTTTTATTTTAAGTTGATTACCGAAATAATATTCTATGCCATAAATACTTAGTGATAAAAGAAACCTTCTTTCGACGCCTATGACAAGGATTTGTAGCATTTAAATTTACCAGTTAGCATCAATGCTACATGTTTTTAGTAATATGATAACATTTGTATATTTTTACCTGATTAAATTTAATTATTTATCCCGTAATTTAAAATAGTAAACATGGAATTTGTTTTTTTTTTGGTTCACAACTCTTTTGGTCTTATAACTTATCACTCTTTTTTTTTAACACAGTTTGTAAATTGCTGTAGTTTATATATCACATTATTTGGTTTGAATTTAAAAGTCGTAAAATATTTTATTTTTAATAAACTCTCATTTATTTACATTCCATTTCAGTATTAAAAGTATAAGGTTATAGTCGGTAATGTGAGGATGATTCCCGATTCGTTGACACGAGCACGGCATGTCGAGACCGATCATTTAAGGTTGAGTATGCAGTATGGAATTTGTGGCAATTTTTTTGAACTTTGTTTTAATCATGATTAGTAACTTTGGACTGTTTGATCATAATTTTCTCCTTGATAATTTTCCATGGCTTGCCAATATTTGATGTATTACCTGGTGGTCAGTGTAAGTTCGGAACTAGGTTAGAGTGCTGCAGGTTGAAAATAAGGTTGGCAAAAGTAAATACAAATATCCCTAAGATTTGTCACGTCTGGTTGGAAGAGAGATCTTTATTTTCATTCTCTTTACTGTTGAACCGTCGAAGGCAGCAGACCAATCCTGCCACTAGCTTTGAAAGGGTGGACGGTCAAGTGTTTTTTTAAAAGTCCACTAATCAATGAGGTAACATTTTGCCCCTTATCTTTATGAACATGTGGTAAAAACAACATTATATTTCAGGGCTATCTGAAGCCAGTTCTTTTTTATCTTTGGGCTTCATCTCACTCTTTTCATTTTGATATTGCTGTCAAGGCTTTCTGATGGTTCCGGCCCTAGTTTTCCTGTCCGTGTGACCACGACTATTTTAACCTTACCCTGCGTTTGGTTGGTGAGTTGAAAGTGGCCCTGTCAAGCCTCCATTCATCCACAACACAACAGGAATCCTAGCAACAGCGCTAAAAGTGAGAGGTACCATAGCATAGACCAGGTAGGAGAAAACTTTAATTTAAAGAATTGGAGCTATAAATCAATTTTTTTTTAAATACAAACAAAACAACATAAATATATTTTAATGTGATATAATAACATGTAAGAACTTTTTGATAACTCTATAAAACTTACGTTATTGGCAATTAAAGGTTCTAGAACATTTGCGGCCAAATTTTATATAACCTTTTAAAAACGAGGTAACAACCACAGTTATCAAGAGAGTACAAAAACATTGTAGTCACCATTCTTATTTATGTACATAATAATTTTCTTGGGAATAAAATGGAATTGTTATTTTGTTTTAATTAAGTCGTTTCATTGTGGAGCTATACACCAACCGTCAATAATTTAAAATCATTCCTCATACCTAAGTGTTTTCCTGTTTAATCACGAGGTAAGTAACACAGATGATGTAAAACAGGTGGCGCCTATTGGGTAATCAAAGCAGAGCACAACTATCTCTAAAAGAGATACGAACCTAGCCTCCGACATATTGAGTTGCCGTACGCATCCGTTGCCGTACCTTGTAAAAAGGGAGACGCCGCAGATTAAAATCCTTTTTTAACAATTCACATCTCCAAATATGTATGCCTAACAGATTTTGCCAAAGACATCGGACTAAAGAACACAGGAAGTTTGCGAAGAAAAAAAAGGGTAAAAAATGATTTATTACTCTCTCTAGTTCTGGAATAAACTATAGCATAAGAGGCAAACTCGGGTCTACTTTCCTGAACTTGAAGCTCTTGGGGGGGGGGGGCGATCCCCCCGCCTCCCCCTCTTGACAACCTTTTCGTAAAAATTTAATATTGTTCACTTAAAATTTATAAAAAACCATAGGTTTTAGTATAAACTGTTTTAAAGACTTAATTAATTAAAAGTTGTTTTTTTCAAAAAGAAATAGAAATTTTTAAAAAAGAGATAATTTTATTTTTATGAACATAGTTCAAATTAGTAAGATTTTGATTCCAGAAATCCCAACTACATAATCCCCATCAAACAAACGAACATCTGTACCATAAATCTCGAAAGACATTAGCAAACATTAAACCAAAATTTGTTTTCCCCCCATAAATCGTCGCTCTAAAAGTCCTTAATTACAAAAAAGGAACTTATTTCTCCTATTTCTCTAAGCAAACTACAAACCTCCGGCTCTAAATCAAAGTGTTTTGCCTTTATACGTCGTATGTCTCCACATCCATCACGTCGTTGGCTCCACCTCTTCATCTCGAGCTCGCGATACTTGGCATAAGTAAAACAGAGATGGGAAGTAGAGCTGTGTATGGATTGGAAAACGATGAGAAGTCGAGACAACTTTACAAGTATTTATGTTTGAGCGATATTTCTAGTTTTCTTTATCGAGGCATAAGTTGATCGGTTAGGTACGACGATTCTATAGGGTGTGGAAAATTAGGTATATACTGTGTCCGGTAAGTATAGTATTTCACATAATTTCTTTCGCTAAGGTACTGTCGTATTAACGGATGATGAGTGTTGTTTTTTTTTTCTTTAATTTAATTTAATTTTGAATTTACCGAATTTTAGTTAATTTTTTTTTTATTATAAATTATTTGTATAAAACCTAAGTTTTAACACAAACCAGGGGTTGTTGGTGAAGTCCCGCCAAACCTCACGACTAGAATAAAAACTCTAGCCGCCTCACCTTTCTTCTCGCTCACCGGGATAGAAGGGGAATGAGTGAAGCTCAAGAGTTCACGAAGATTAATTAAATTTTATTTTATGAAGGGAACACTTCCAAGGAATGAGCCAATTAGAAAGAGGTTATCAAGTAACACTCGTTCTTGACTCTTAGTTAACTTTTTGTTCACTGTTTTTTTTTTAAATTCAGTACTGTTTTCCGCAAGTCAAGTTCGGGATTATTTTCTCTCCACTGTCACGTTCGGGATTTGTCAAGATCGGTATTCATAACTTTATAGCCAACACAAAGTTGACTATTAGTCGCAGTGTCAATATCAGGTTTCCTCAGGTTCTGGTAATAATGTTTAAAAGTCAGGACGCGTCGGTTCAGTAACTCGTACGCGCCACTGACCTCGTCTTTTTATCGACGGTGTCAATATCAAGAATTAAGATACGTGCACGATCTGTATTGTCTGTAGAATATTATGTTGTCAAAGACAACCCACTTTAAGAACCACGAGCTGCCTAAAAAATAGAACAGTCAACGTGGTCCCCGAGAGCTAAGCTCGATCAGAAAAAAGGACAAATTGACTCTAAGAGAGCAACTCGTAATGTCCTTAATTACGCCGCTGCCTTCTCGCTTTTATAGTAGTGGTGACGTCACATTCTGAATTCGGGGAAGCACCGAATCAAACCGCCGCCGTGCCGTTTATTCTCTGGGTTTCCCCGTGTCGCCAGAATTGTAGTTTTAGCACTGTATGCCGTATTATTTAAATTACTTTGTTTAGGGAGTTTTGGGGCAATATTAAATCTGAAATTTAATATTTTTTCGTAAAATAAGGGTGTATTCACAACAGTACCCATAACGGAAATATTGGGCCCCAAAAAGGGTATCCAGTAATTTACCTTTTAGGCTATTGCTTTTGAAATTTTGGCATGTTATATAACTGATGAAGATTCACGAATCCAGGTTTTGACAGTGCCAGGTTTCAGAGCTAAAACTCAGTTTTTTAGATATTTTATATTATTTAAAAAAAATATTCTACATTTATTTCGAAAAATTAACTATTTTCAAGAAAAACCGATTTGTTTGCGTTTAAGAAGAACAAGAAATTCTGAGACTAAACTCATAATAGACCAGGGCTTATCTGGAAAATATCTGTCTGAATCCAAAATATCACGTTAAGGTATTTAAATTTATTTTTGACATATAGTAGGGAACTCAAGTTTTTCAACGTTTTTTTCATAATCAAAATCGGATGATTTGGATGCCCTCAAGAATTGTTTAAAACATTTTTGATATTTTTGCTTATAAACAAATAGATTATCTCGGTGGATTTTCATTGGATTTTTTGTTGCAATACATGGTTTGAAAGTACTTGGAAAGGCGCTTTTTTTCGTGAAAAAAATTTCAAATCCGTCAATTGGTTTCCGAAATACAAACTATCAAATTTATAAACAATACAGACCTGATTCTTGAACCAAAACCTTCGTCTTGCCAAGTTCTTTTTGATACAAATATTTAAATATGTTATCGGAAACTTTGATAAAAAATGAAAAGAATATCGCCCCCGCGCGTAAAAAATGAAAGTAAGAGGGGTGGGGAGCACTAATTTTAAAATTAAATTCGAAGATTCAAAATACACATCTGAAAAAAATTTTCATTTTCTCGGCTTCTGATGGAGCGATTTTGATCATTTTTTTTAAACCGATGTATCGCGAATAATGGAGCTCAAATATCATAATTCCATGTGTATTTTGTTATAAAGAAATAACGTTCTTTATGCATCATATTTACAGCGTACTGCACCCCATAATATTGGACTTTCCAAACGAATTTTTGTTTATTAATATAATTAAGCATACTATAACGATATATATTTACTTTAATTATCAAAATTGTTTAAACAATTATTGTTTAAACAAATTGAAAAAAATTTTGGTTTTAAATTATTTTATTCGTAAAATGCAGATAAAATAAAATAGTTATTCTCTATAAATTATGTTCAAAAAGTTCAATAAAGCACTCTTAACACAAAAATTAAATTACAAACTTTACAGAGTGCAGATGTTTTTTACTCCCGCCCTACTACTTTCATGTTAGCGGTTACATTTTAAAGCATCATGCTCTCATCTCCGAAAATATTATATCTCCAAATATTTGTAGAAATATTGTATAACTTATAACTTAAAAACTATTAAGTTTTCATACATGATTTATATAAAATAATAATTTTATTTTTATCTGTATTTTATGAATAAAATAATTTAAAAACAAAATTTTTTTCAATTTGTTTAAAGAATTTTGATAATTAAAGTAAATATATATATCGTTACATTATGCTTAATTATATTAATAAACAAAGATTCGCTTGGAAAGTCTAATACTATAGGGTGCAGTATGCTGTAAGTATGATGCATAAATAACGTCATTTGTTTATAACAAAATGAATGCATGATGGGCAAATGGCATTATGATATTTGAGCTCCATTATTTGCTGTACATCGGTTTAAAAAATGATCTAAATCGCTCCATTAGAAGCCAAAATAATGACATTTTTTTTCAGATATGTATTTTAAATTTTCGAATTCTATTTTATAATGAGAGCTTCCCAGGCCTTTTTTTTTCATTTTTCACGCACGTGGGCGATATTCTTTTCACTTTTTATTAAAGTTTCCAATAACATGAACATTGAAACATTTGTATCAAAAAAGAACTCGGTGAGACAAAGTCTTTGGTTTAAGAATCAGGTTTGTATTGTTTATAGATTCAACGTAACAGGCTGTCAACTTTGACAGTTTGTATCTCGGAAACCAATTGACGAATTTGAAATTTTTTTTCACGAAAAGAAGCGTCTTTTCAAGTACTTTCAAACCATGTATTGCAACAAAAATCCAATGAAAATCCGCCGAGATAATCTATATCTATGTTTATAAGCAAAAATATCAATAATGTCTTTAAGCAATTGCTGAGGGCGTTCAAATCATCCGATTTTGATTCTGAAAGAAACGTTGGAAAACTTGATTTCCTTGCCATATGTCGAAAATAAATTTAAATACGTTAACGTGATATTTTGGACTCTTATGGCAAATTTTTTTCGTTAATTTGATGTTTTTATTAATAAAAATAATGTTGCCCAACTTTTTGAAATGACGCATATCAAATTTATCGTTATTCAGGTTATTCTGAAGGCTCTCATGCAAAAATCTCCATGTTTCATTTCACATTCACCTAAAAACAGATAAGCCTTGGTCTATAAGTCCAAAATTGTGATGGTGGTTGATTTTCAAAGCTAGAACTAGATTTTTTAGACATTATAAACAATAACACAGGCCTACATTGGTTTCAGTGCCGATAAAACTAAAGCTGCATTATTTGAGATCCATGGCTTGACAAGGTTTCCAATTTTAATCTTAAAGTAAGCAAAATACGCATTTTTCATAAATTCAGGTATAGGTTTTGATCCCATTTAGGTGTCGCCCATGAAGGGGCTTCTGTAGCCTCTTGGTCTGATTGATAATAAGAAGTCAATTCATGGTCCCTCAACTGCGGCAATGTTGAATCATCTGCCTCACTTACTGCCCAGTGCAGCACAGAAGATTCTGTCAGCCTGTGAAAATCTGAGCGTAGATTGGTTAGTTGTTAATCCAATTGCTTACCAATATTCACCAATCCGCTTTCTTCGTGAAATCTTGGTAGCATTGTCCGTTTAGTTCAATTACTATTTCAATTATTATATATCTAAACTCTCAAAGGCAAATGTGTTTCATTCGTTGCTTTTTTTTTTAATTCTTCTTATCCCCTGTTCAATATTTATTACATATTATATCACCCATTTTCATGCATGCTATATGTAAAATAATGAATTAATAGAAATAATGTATTTAGAAATAATACAGGGGTATGATAAATGCAACATTTTCACGAGATTAATTTTAATTCCATATTTGTATCGAATTATGATAATTTCTCCGTCAGAGTCACCCTGTAAAGACACCTCGTCACGAGGTCATTTTAATAATTTGGTCGTCTGTATTCTACGAGCTAAACCTATCCGATAGAAGGCTGTCACAAGCGAACAGGCATCAAACAAACAAACTGTCCGTCTTAATTTCGCCAGCGCTTTCGTTCAGTCTAAATATGCATGAGGAGCTTTCTGAACGAATTTGTGTCTCGGATTAGTTTATCAGCTTTTGATCGTTTTAATGCGAATATCGAGTTAAATTCGTATTATGTTATCGCAATAAGTTAAGTAGAAAAAGTCGAATTTTTGAGGGTTAAAGTTTCATAAGCGGATATTTTCGGATAAGATAAGATGAGGATGTTGAGACGAACGCAATGATTACGCTAATTCGGGGACATGTCTTGAAAATTTTATGAATGCGGGGTGTACCAAATGTAAGTTTCTCTCTTTTTTTCATTCGGAGAATTATTATTATTTTACTAAATTACGTTGCTTTAAATGCAATTATTATTTTCTAGGCCTATAAATCAAGCATCTTATTGATGGCAGTTATCGAATATCTGACCTATATACAAGGTGTCTCTAAAATACAAGGTGTCTCTAAAAGGTCTATATAAAAGGCTAGCGCAAATTCAATAGGAATCTAGGCCAATTTACCTCCACTGGGGGCACCACCAGCAGTAGTTCGCTAACATCTAAAGCTTCATAACTTTCTTGTGCCTTGTGATAATAAATTTCTAATTAAAAACTATTATTCCTTGACATTTTCTATCCAAAAAAGTATTACCTAGTAGGTGTCACTTCGAAAATTATTAGTAATAAATATTGTGGAAGAGTGGAACGAAACTTCCAAAAATTTGGTGTAAAATTCCATATCTAGAGCAAAGAAGGAGGTTTTACCAGGATTTAAACGTCACTTCCAAAGACAATGGAACATTAATATGTTGATAGATTATTGCTATATGATGAAAACGGAAATAAAAATATCAGGAAAAGAAGTCGCAGAAACACTTTACACCAATCATTTGATGAGATGCGTGTGCATAAACGATGCCCATTTAATACCTATATTTTGTAGTAGTTTCAAAAACTTATCCAGGCTAGGTTATATTTTTTATTTGACTATGTGAAAATCAGAATAAAAAACTATATGTGATGACCATAGATTACATCATTTTCTTCATATTTTGTCTTTTCTTGGGATTAGGTTCTTTATTTAACAAAATATCAAAAACAATTTGACGTTTCGCCCTTTATTTAAGGCATCTTCAAAAATTTTTTTTTGCTCTTTTAATTATTGATCTTCTTCAAAATATTTTTTATATAATTAAAAACATTCATACATAAACATATTTACAATTTCTAAAAACAAACAACATATTAAAAAACTAGTCAAACATAAAAAATTATTTAATTTTACAAGTACATACCCTGACATTTTGCTTATTTAGTAATAATGAAATGAAATTTTTAATGTCGTCTATTTGGGTACTTAGGATACATGGAATGCGAGTGTGTTCTATTTTTTTTTATTTTAACAATGGACAAAAAAAGAAACGAAAGAAAGCATACATTTAATTTTATGTTTAAGAGGATATTCAATTTTTAATTTATTAAGAGGATCGAATACTTAATATTTTTCTTTATATTAGGCTGATGTAAATGTGCCTCAAATTTCCTATATCAATTCTGTCGTTAACAGTGGTTTATCTTTTTTAATTGCTGTCATTTCTTTTATCTGCAATTTTTGATAATTAATATATTTGTTCTTAATTATGGTATTTTTATAATCGAAAGTATGTTTTTCATCTCGTGTGTGTTTGTTTAACGCTGTTGAGGCATTTTCTGTTTATTTATTACCATTTAATCTGTTCTTTAACAATTGACTTGTCATGCCTATATATTTTATGGGACAAACAAACGCCAACCAACCCTATATATATATATATATATATATATATATATATATATATATATATATATATATATATATATATGATTCAGTATTAATTCGGGAATACATCCGTTCGTTCGTATGGTTTCCTGTGGAAGTTTGCAGACGTTTCGCCTAACTCCCCTTTTGGCACCTCCTGTGCTTGGTGGCTGTAGATCAACTGAAAGAAATTCAACGTGCAATGCTCGGTCGCAGATAGTAAAGGTTGGTTGGCGTTGGCTCCCTCTCGAGCGCCACTTTTGGTGTTAGTTTAAGCGTGGCATGCGTGTCGGTACAATGATTCCTCTTAAAGAGAGTTTTCCAAGTAGAAGAAAGATTGAGTGCATCGTCTCTCCTATTCAGAGTGCCATTGTTTTCAATTTAGATGGATTCATGAATCAATCTTGTTTGTAGTGTTCAATATTAGCGATTTGCTGGCCGGTGTCAAAATCAATTTTGTGTCCTGTCTCGTGCTGGTGTTGAAAAAGCGCCAATGTTGTCAGTGTGTTTCTTATACCGAGTTTATGTTCTTCTAGTCTGGCTGATATTCTTCTGTTGGTCTAGCGTATGTATGTTTTATTGCAGGTGCTACATGTGATTTTATATACGCCTTGATTTTCTAGATTGATTTTGCCTTTTGGATTTCTTAAAGAAGAACCTATTGTTTTATATGGTTTATAGACTGTAGATATGTTGTGTTTCTGGAGTAATCTGCCGATTATGTCTGTTGTGCCTTTTATGTAAGGAAGTATGATGATTTGTCTATCCTCGGCAGGTGGCCTTGTTCCTTGCGTTGGTTTTTGTTGCAATTTTATTGCCTTATTCCCGGATTAATACTGAATCACATGTTCCCATCCGTGATATATATATATATATATATATATATATATATATATATATATATATCATATGTTACGTTTTTTCATGTATTTGGGATCTTTATTGCATCATCTTTCTTGTTTGTTAAGGTTTTTAGTGTTTTCCATTTCGATAGCGTCTCTGATGATGCGCGTTCTGTAGTGGTTTTTGGATGCGATCTGTTTGGTTTCCTGGAAATTTATATTGTGTCCTATCTCCTGATGACGTTGGAATAAAGCTAATGTGTTTTTTATGCTATTTTTATGTTTTTGGACTCTGGTAGAGATTCTTCTGTCTCTATATGGGATGCTGTACACTCCCTGGTTTTCCAATGGTATTTTGTCTTTGGGATTGCCCAGTAATTTATGTATTGTTGTTTGTGGCTTGTAAATTATGCATATGTCATGCTTTCTCAGAATTCTTCCAATTACGTCTGTTACCCTTTTATGCATGGCAGTGTGGTTTTTGGTTTGGATTTGTCATCTCCTTTTTTCTCTGCTAATGTATTTGTGTTCTTTGTAGTTTTTTGTGGTTGTTTTGTTTTAGAGCTATTGTGATGTTGATGGGTTCTTCTTGGTAATTCATGGGTTTGGTTAGTCGCAAGAATCTGGAGATCACTGTGATGGATGGTGGTGAGATTCGGCGTTCAAGTATCTGTTTGTGTGTGTCGGTTTTCTGTAGACCGTATAATCGATGCGTAGGTCGTCTTTTCTGATGATTAGAAGGTCAAAGAAAGGTAGCTGTATGTTGACTTCGACCTCCAATGTAAACTGTATGCGGTGATGAATGTTGTTTAGTTCCTTTAAAAATATGTCTAGTTTGGATCTTCCATGTGGTCATATGATAAAGATGTCATCCACATAACGTTTCCAGAAGGAAGGTTTCGTTTGGGTTTTTCTTAGGGCTTCTGTTTCGAAATATTTCTGCGATGACTGGTGATAGCGAAGATTCCATAGGAGCATCATCTGTCTGACGGTAGAAGTTATTTTCATAGGAAAAATATTTATTTTTGAGACTATGTTCGGAAAGGTCGATGAAGTGATGTGGGAACTTCTCGTTAATAGCAATCTAGTTTAGAACTTCGTCAATTGGTATGTTTAGGGAGAGGGACTTGATGTAAAGGCTAGCAAGAATATCATCTTTTTGCAGTTTTAGTCCTTGAAGTATGCTGAACAGGTAGGTGGAATAAAAGAGTAATCACATGGAGGCCTTATATTGGCAAGAAAGGCAGAAGGAGACCACAAACGCGATTTTATGATAACTTGAAGAAAGTCACGGGTATGCATTGGATGAGGGAAGCCCACAGCAGAGTTTACTGACTAACCAAGGAAGGAGGCCAATATCTAATTCTGGATGGGAGAAGACAAAAAAGAATTAATACTTAATTAAAAAATCATCACAATTTTATTTTTTTATTGATCAAGTCATTTTAAAAAATTCAAGAAATGTTTGTGAAAAAAGAAGAATGGGAATCACTAATTTAATAGGTAAAGATAAGTGAAATCTTTTTCCTTAATTAAAAATATCGAAATTAAAAACTTTTTCAACGTTGAAACAAATATAAAATTTATTAGGAACAAGTAGCGACAAAGCCGAAATAAATTATGTACAATTCATTATTTCAATAAAATTTATTACAAAAACGCCACAAGAGAATAATATTTTTCACTCGATGGACAAAAAATTAAAAGCCCGCTATGTATGATTAATCCGTTCATTTTGGTAATGTAAAATAATTTTAATATTCCATAAATTATTAAAAACTTTCAGTCCTAAATCATTTCACACATAGGAAAGTCAACCAGATATCAAAAACGTTTGAAATATCACTTTATTTATATTAGCCACTCTCTATACCGTTATTTATTTTAATAATCAAAATGCACTGCGTAATAAAACTAAGTGAATTATTTTGTATTTTGTTTTAAATTCAAGAGTACAAAAACATTATTGGGGATTGTTAGTTATTGTGGCTACTTTGTTAAAATATACTTCAAAAGTGTATAATTTTAGTAATTGAGGACTTTAATATGCCACGAAAAACAATAATTATTAGAAAATATTTAGGTTTTGGTTTAAGAATGGAAAAAGGTTGGAGCTAATACAACCCATCTCTTAGTCCATTATACTTTATTTTGATTATATTGTAAAATTTACAATATAAGTAAGTATTATACAAGGTAATAATTAGATTTAGTTTAAATGTGTTAATTCAGCGAAATCGTGAGGTAAATTACGATGTATTTACCTGCTTTAATGATTTTGAAAAAGCTTTCGACAGAGTAAATCATCAAAAACTAATATAAACACTACAAGAGCATCAACTGGATGCATTCTGCAATCTCCTGCTCATTATCAAGAACTACTGAACTTTGAAATATATTCCCAGAGTTCTCTAAACTTAATAAGGATCTTAAGCACTTTCTTAAGGAATCTACCGTACCGGAAGGAGCTATACCCCTAATCTGAACTTCACACTCTAGTTCATCTTTGGTTAAACGGTCAACATTTAATCTATACATCTTATTAATATTTTATATTTACAAAAATATGTCAATAAAAATAATCAAATCAAAAATAAAATATGCTCAATCAAAGATCAATTGTCAATAAATCAATCAAATACAAGATCAATATATCAAATATTATCACTGTACCATAAAAAAAAAAGTCAAATCCAGTAAACTTACAACAGCAAAATTTACCAAAATCAGCTTTATACAGGGTGATTCAAAAATCGATCACGAAACTTAAGGGGGTGATTCTACTTGACAAAATAAGGGTAGAGCTTCATATAATTTTTTTTCAAAATGTCATTCGTTTTCGAGTTACAAGCCGTCCAAGTTCAAGTTTTTATTTTTTGTTTTTTGAATTACTCGCTTACAGGAAAACCGATTTGACTAATATTTGAAAGATAGGCTAAGTCTTCTGCGCTTCATCATTTTAGTAACAATTCACATTGATTGTTTGCCGCTAGAGGGCACTTTACCCACATTGAAAATTGTTTTTTTGTCATAATTTTTTAGTGTTGACAGCTACAGTAGTTTTTGGCATAATTTCTGAAAGACTGATGCCAGGCCTTTAAAAAAGGTGCTCTTTATTTACATCGCTAAACCCAACGGTTTAGACGTAAATCACCCTTAAAAATTAAGTGGTAAATTTACTTTTCTCATTTCATTACCACCAGCTACCAGGTAAATAGCTATCAAAGTATACTAGAGCTGTCAGTTTAACATCAAATAAATTCGCTTTTTAAACTATTTAATTTATAATCTTAAAATAATTAATAATGGCTAATCACCAATATTCAAATATCGAATATTGTGATATCCATTTTTGTTATGGAAAAGCAAATGGTAATGGTTCCTTTAAAAGTTATAATGGAAATAGGGGAAGACCTAGAACTGCTAGAAACGTGCAACAAGAAGAAAGAGTGCTTGAAATTATTGAAGATAATCCAGGTATTAGTACTAGAAAAATTGGGAATGAAGTGCGGCTCTGTCAGGCTAGTTCATGGAGGATACTAAGAGAAGAACAATTCTACCCGTTTCATTCAAAAAAGGTGCAGGCTCTTTATGACGATGATCGGCCGAGACGGTTGGAAATGTGCAATCAGATCCTAGCTAAGTATGAACACGATAATCGATTAATTGGCGTCATATTATTCACTGACGAAGCTGGTTTCACTCGTGATGGCATAACAAATCTACACAACATCCACACATATGCTTACGAGAACCCAAACAATGTGGTAGAAACGAAACATCAGCGTAGATTTTCACTAAATGTGTGGGCAGGGATAATAGGAGATTACCTTATTGGTCCTCATTTCTTTGATGGCCCATTAACTGGTGACGTATACTTAGATTTTATCCAAAATCGTCTCCCATTGTATCTGGAAGATGTGCCATTGGAAGTAAGGGCCAACATGTGGATCCTCCAAGACGGAGCTCCGCCCCACTTTAGTATACGTGTCCGACAGTATTTGAATGCAACGTATCCTGAGCGATGGATAGGACGAAGTGGACCATTGGCATGGGCAGCGAGGTCACCAGACCTTAATCCTATGGATTTTTTCTTTTGGGGTCATTTGAAACAATTGGTGTACGATATTCCAGTAATCAACGTCGAGGATCTTCGCTTCAGGATAATCGAAAAGTGCCAAATTATTAAAGAAACACCAGAAATTTTTCATCGAGTTAGGCGACATTTTTTGAAGAGTGTTAGGAAATGTATTGAAGAAAATGGGGGACATTTTGAGAATCTTTTTTAGTTTATTTAGTACTGTTTCATTAATTTTTATCAATTAAATGTATATCGCAATAATCCATAATATGAATATTTACTGATTAGCCATTATTAGTTATTTTAAGATTATAAATTAAATAGTTTAAAAAGCGAATTTATTTGATGTTAAACTGACAGCTCTAGTATACTTTGATAGCTATTTACCTGGTAGCTGGTGGTAATGAAATGAGAAAAGTAAATTTACCACTTAATTTTTAAGGGTGATTTACGTCTAAACCGTTGGGTTTAGCGATGTAAATAAAGAGCACCTTTTTTAAAGGCTTGGCATCAGTCTTTCAGAAATTATGCCAAAAACTACTGTAGCTGTCAACACTAAAAAATTATGACAAAAAAACAATTTTCAATGTTGGTAAAGTGCCCTCTAGCGGCAAACAATCAATGTGAATTGTTACTAAAATGATGAAGCGCAGAAGACTTAGCCTATCTTTCAAATATTAGTCAAATCGGTTTTCCTGTAAGCGAGTAATTCAAAAAACAAAAAATAAAAACTTGAACTTGGACGGCTTGTAACTCGAAAACGAATGACATTTTGAAAAAAAATTATATGAAGCTCTACCCTTATTTTGTCAAGTAGAATCACCCCCTTAAGTTTCGTGATCGATTTTTGAATCACCCTGTATAAAAAAAAATCAAAAATCACAATCTATTTAAAGAAATAATGGAAAAAGAAATCCGTGGGCGCCATGGAAAAATAGAATTTTTGCTCTCCGACGAAATTAGGGAGACTAAAGAGATATGTTTTTTTTGTTGGGGTTGGTTTTTTCTCTTATTTGAGTTTTAATTAAATATATTTCCTTACCTTGATCGGCTTACCCTGTTATATGGTCAGTTCCTTATCTTATAATTACCTTACCTTTTTGGATTTCATTATCTTTAACTTTACTTAATAATAAATCATCACGTAGGTTCGTTTTATTAAGTGTTACCTACTTAATTCATCATCCTCGGTTAATTTCTTTGAGAAATTACCCTCCTTCTAAAGGACAGGGGGAGTTGTCACGGTTAAAAATTTATTTTAAATTTACTATGGTTAAATTTGTTAATTTTACCCTCTTTTGGCTATCTGACGCAAGAGCGAAAAGTGGTTTAGTTTTACTACTTTCCCAGGTAAAGGGATTTGGTCATAAATGGCCGATCAAAGTAACAAAACCAAGTCGGGGTGCAATCAATTTTTGGTGATTTTGGACGTTTCACCCTACAGCCAGTTTGGCGATTATTCTTCTTCAGCCAGCCGAGAAACAACGGCTTAACATATTATCAGATGCCACCATTTTCTTGAGTTCGAGGGTCTTTGGGAAAACTATAGTATGTCTTTGGAATAATTACAATACGTCTTTGGGATAAGTACAATACGTCTTTAGGATAACTTCAGTGTCTTTGGATTTCTTCAATCTTTCTTTTTTTGGATGAATTTTTATAATATACAGCGTTTGGGAAAAAATATGCAGTTAAGGTTATCGTGCTGCACTTCTGGGATTGTGAGCATCTGAATGGGACAATCTTTGCATTGAGCCAGGTCAACGTCCTTTCTGGTGAAGCCGTCTACGCCACAGGCCTTGTTAATCCACATGATTGAAAGTGATATAGCTAAGTGTCTAGTTTTTTTTTCGCAGCAATTCTAAAGTTTTCGCTGGCGCCCAACGTGGGAAGACCAGTGGATGATAAAGATTTACGAAGTATCTCCAACCTTTATTAGAAACAAGAATCATTTGTTCAAGTGGAGGAAAAGGAATCACAAAAATTCCAAATTCGCCAGGGTGTTCGGTAGGATTGTGTGTTATCTCCATAACTTTTTAACATCTATTCAGAAAAACTATTTCGGGATGCTATTGAAGAGGTAAAAGACGGTATCTCTCTAAAAGGGGATTTGATCAGTAATCTGAGATATGCAGATGATACTGCCTTTCTTGCAGACACATCTGAGTGACTTCAAAGACTGATAAAATGGGTAGAAGAGATCTGTGAAAAATTCAACATGCCATTGAATATAAGCACAACAAAGGTTATGATAATAAGCAAAAACGTACCCCAAAATGTACAATTTCGCGTCACAGATTCCCTTATTGAAACAGTATCATCCATCAAATATCTGGGCGCACAACTACGTGATAAGTGGGAGCAAATAAAATACGTATCTATTGTGAAACCGGTCCCCAAAGTCAATTGCCCCGAGTCTCTATTTGGTCTATGTCCAATTAGTGTTTTATGTATTCTTTCCAAAATTTTCGAGAGGATGGTCCACAGCTAAATGGCAACTGTTGCGGAAAGATGGGGTATTGTACCGTTGTTCGGATTTAGGGGGGTTTTGGCACCTCTGTCGTACTGTCTGAGGTTGTGGATTCTATCGTCACGGACTTTAACAGAGGTTGAGTCTCGATTCAGGTTTTGCTGGATTATTCAATATCAACAATAATTGATTGCGGTGCTCGAAACTACCATATTATGGCCAATTTTTCGTTGTGAACTGTTATTCATAATGGAAAATAAATTTTAATAATTTAAGAAGGAAAAGGTTGATTACCGCTACTTTAGTACATTCGTGTCATATTATTATTATTAGGGCAACCCAAATTCATTATTATTTAAAAAATGATGTAAACCGACCCCAATTTGGTATTGTAGTTAATTTAATAATTAATTGTTGATTTATTAATTTATTCAATACTTTTTTGACCTGTGTATTATGAGAACTACTTTTTTAACTGTTGGCGAAAATAATAGCAGTAGTTGAGAGGAACTATACGATAATAAAAATCATGGTTCGTGGGTTTAGACCGAGTCAAATTGGCGTTTCGCCTACAATTGCGCATCTTCAGGCGAAACGCCGGTAAAAAATTCCAATTTGACACAGTCTAAATGCAAGAACCATGATTTTTAACTTGATCAAAGCCGCGAGAGCTTTTGTTTTTTTATTAACTATACGATACGGCTGAGAAATGAAGGGTTTTTTTTTTCTTTAAGGAGATATTCTGGACTAGAAATTTGGAAAAATTGATTTTTTTTTTGTATTTCATATTTTTTAAAGTTTAGGCCTTTAGGAATATGATCTTAAAAGAATTTTTCAAAATTCGAACTATTTTCGGAATTACAGCGACTTTTGTGACGTGGCAACTAAACCGGCCGGCCGGAGCGAATCAAACAATAAACGGCGACTCAGGGACGGATCCAGCCTGGGAGGGGCGATGATATCTCAAAAGTACCGGCAAGCAAAAGCAAGTTGTCGACGGGGGGGGGGAGACACCAGAACATTCCCATTTCTAGTATAAGAGGCTGAATCGGGTCTATTTTCCTAAACTCAAAATTCTTGGGGGGGGGGGGCTATTGCAAGAAAAACAAGTTGTCAACGGGGGGAGTGCCAGCAGCATACACATTTCTAATATAAAAGGCAGAATCGGTTCTATTTTCCTGAACTCAAAACTCTTGGGAAGGGGAGGGGCGATCGCAAGCAAACACATTCCTGTACTCTATTCAAGAACTAGAGAGAGTAATAAAACTGTAATCGAAACCGCCAACGTACCTGCTTCAGTGCCGCAGGTAACTGTGGACTGTCGTGAATCGAATTATATTTAATTGTATTTAAATATTATAAGCTTTTATAAATTTACTGCAACAATAAAATTTCTAATACTTCAATTTAATTTCTAGCAGTGAGCAAAGTACACCTTACAGTGTGTCCTTAGTGATTTATCTTGTATGTGCTTGTTTTTATATATTATTTGAGATTAGTGAGATACCCAAAGTATATGGCTTCCACATCTATATTTATTCTAAAATCGTTAAACCAGGGCATTTTTTCCGCAACGAAAAATTTATTACGATGAATGTTTATGATGCCTTAACATATCAATATCTAGATAATAATGTTAAAAGATCTGTTGAGATCTGTTCCAACATGACAGAAGTTGGAAAATCTACTATGTACCAAATACTGAAGGAGAAAAAAACGACTGGAATTGTTAGTACTCCCAAGCCACATTCGATCACACGCCCTCTTTAGTTCTTGAATAAACTATAGTATAAGAGGAAAAATCGTTTTTTTTTTCTGAACTCAAAGCTATTTGGGGGGGGGGGGCGATCGCCCCCACCGTCCCCCCTTGGATCCGCACCTGTGCCCGAGTACCTGAGGACCGAGTTCCTCGAAGGTCATTGCAACCTAGGATTCACCTTACTTTTTGGCGTTACAACCCTTATTGGTAAATATAGTAAGAAAGTGGTCGATACAGTTGTAAAATCAAGTTTTTACCAAAGTTGCAATAAGTGGAAAATAAGAAGAAATCAGGTATTCAGGGCTACAGGACACGGACACTTGAAATTGATAGTTCTTTAGCTGTTACCATTTTTAATGAAAGTTTTTTACCTATTTTAAAAATTATAGAACTCATGGGCATCACTATTCATACATTTGCTGTCAGACGCAACGAAATTCGAATTGATCGCTCTGAACTGCGACCTTCTGTTGCTTCTAAAGAAGATAGAACAACTAATTTAGCTAAAAGAACTTCAGAAAATATTAATTTTGAAGTAGAAGAAGGCCCGATGTATGGATCAGGGATCACCGATTAAACAAATGTGAATATTAAGTATCCGAGTTACGCTGTTGAAACTTTGTCTTAAACTGTAAACGTGTTTTTCCTGAAACTACTTTTTTTCAACCTACTCGACATGATATCTTGAGTTCTATTGGAACGATTTACTTGAAAGGTCGTGAAAATCTTCTTTATATATTCTTCTATATCTGGGAGCATGAATTTTGAAATTTTTTTTTGTTACAATATTTAAAAAATTCGGAATGGTCAAAATGCAGGGACAAAAGTTTTTTTTCTCATATCGTTGTCATTTTGTGAAAAAAAAAACTTCACGGTTTGAAACGTGTCGACCAGGACGCACCTTTTTCTTAGCCCTCACTTTACTATCTTGTACCTCCCTAAGCTTTTTATTTTTTATTTTTTGGTGATTCTGTTTTGATTTCTTGAAACGTCAATAAACATCTTGTAAAAAAATGTATGATAAAAATGTTTTTCATTTCATTTTTATTCTACCCAGAAAAACGCCTATAATTTACGCCTCTAGACCAGAATACCCCCTGAGTTAATTAACCTTATATTATTTACGCTCTGCAAGTGCACAATTTTGTAATTTATTATAATAAACATAATTTAATATACTTTTATAGTTAGATAAGCTCGTTCCCATAAATGGAAAAAGAAAACAGAAAAAGAGGTTCCTACGCCTTTATAATATCCGCAACATTGACTGATTGTTGGGCAGGCCCAATCACGATAATGCTTTTTGTGATTTATAATATTATAAGTCCGCATTGAATTGTACAAGTCAAAGCAGGTAACTCCCCAACCATAAATAACTTATTTCCCTGCAAAACAGATCGCGATAAGGAATAAACATAGCCAGGTTAAATCTGCATTCTAATTAATGATTATGATGTACATTTATTTCGCTTGTCATTATAAATTTTATATTGTCCGTTCTGGCTCTGTGATCAATTTAATAAATAATAGTAATTGCGAGGCTTTTTGTTTTGATGAAATGATACCGTAAGAGGCTCTAAAGAAAGAGCGAAGGGAAAAATTCATAAAAAACGTATATTTTTCAGAAATAATTCGTAGATATTCTGTATGTTTGCACAACTCAAATATATTATTTGAGTATATGATATTTTTTAAATATTTACCGATTTTTAACGCATAAACTATAATTTTGAAACAATCAAAATTTCAGTAAGAAATAAAGAAATCTTTCTGCCGTATTTAAATAGTTTGTTATATATGTAATTCTCCTTTCAGGCAGGGAATATGAAAAATATATGTACAAACAGTTTATTTCCTGCAAATATCGCTCTGGTCCTCTCTCCATACGCGTTTGGATCACCTCATGATCTCGTCAGTGGAGCTGTGTCGGACCGAGAGCAACATTAGCAGGAAAAAACTGATATATGAACCATAAATTTCAAGGTATATCGGCAGGATATTACACCTGCTGTCTACCAACTTCGATGTCAGACTGAAAAATATCGCCAGTCGAACGACATCTATGAATCAACGGAGTAAAGTGACGACACTGACGAGATCATGAGGTGATCAAAACGCGTATGGAGAGAGGACCAGAGGGATATTTGCAGGAAATAAACTGTTTATACATATATTTTTCATATTCTCTGCCTGAAAGGAGAATTACATATATATATATATATATATATATATATATATATATATATATATATATATATATATATATATATATTTATATAACAAACTAGCATAAATTATAAGTTGGACGGAAAAATCACAAGAGACAATTTTTGGTTAATAAAAACTATCTGGTAATTTTTTGGGTATCCACCGTCGATATACATTCCCCTGCACGTTTTTGCCATACCTACATGAAAATCTGAAAACACAAAAAGTTTTATATCTTCAAAAGACTTGGTCGCAGCGTAAAAATTCCAACGATATCTTAAAATTTAGGTATCAGTCTTCAAAAAATCATTACATTTATTTCCAAAACCCATAAACATAGGTATTAAATGATATCATAAAAAGTAAAAAACTGAAAATTTTTTTATGATATTTGTACTGTTATAATTTCAAGTGCAAATATTGCAGAATAAAAAAACTAAGACAGTTTGAAAGAGTATTGCTTCACCTTTAAAATGAGCGGTAGATCGTCCAATTTGGTCCCTTTGGACCAAAGTTAGACACATTTTTTTAAGAAAATATGTTTTTTTCTCGAAACATTTATGTTTAAAAAACTATACAAGATAGAAAAAAAGTGTAAATAGAAAAAAGACCTGTTTTTGTGTAAAGATTTCAGTTATATACTTTTTAAAAAATTAGAGAAAAAAAAATTTTCCTATTTTTTATGTCACAAAAAATTTCAAAATAAAAGAAAAACAAATTTCTCTCTTCCCTGAATCTCCTGCTGACAGAAATTTTAATGAACAATTTCGAAGAAAACTTTTCTAAAACAAAATTTTGGAAAACGTATTTTTCTGGTATAGATCTGTTGACGACATCCTTGCTTGTTTTACAGGTAATGAAACCGAATTAGAAGATATAAACAAAAAGATGGCCTAGTGATTGGCTCTCCCCTGAATCTCCTGCTGACAGAAATTTTTATGACCAATTACGAAGAAAACCTTTCTAGAACAAACTTTTAAGAAAACGTTTTTTTCTGGTATAGATCTGTTAATGATATCTTTGCTTGTTTTACAGGTAATGAAACCGAATAATAAGATATAAACAAAAAGACGGCCTAGTGATTGGCTCTCCCCTGAATCTCCTGCTGACAGAAATTTTTATGACCAATTTCGAAGCAAACTTTTCTAGAACAAACTTTTTGAAAAACGTTTTTTTCTGTTATAGATCTGTTAATGATATCTTTGCTTGTTTTACAGGTAATGAAACCGAATAAGAAGATATAAACAAAAAGATGGCCTAGTGATTAGCTCTCCCCTGAATCTCCTGCTGACAGAAATTTTTATGACCAATTTCGAAGCAAACTTATCTAGAACAAACTTTTTGGAAAACGTTTTTTTCTGTTATAGATCTGTTAACGACATCTTTGCTTGTTTTACAGGTAATGAAACCGAATGAGAAGATATAAACAAAAAGACGGCCTAGTGATTGGCTCTCCCCTGAATCTCCTGCTAACAAAAATTTTTATGACCAATTTCGAAGCAAACTTTTCCAAAACAAACTTTTTGGAAAACGTTTTTTTCTGGTATAGATCTGTTGACGATCTCCTTGCTTGTTTTACAGGTAATGAAACTGAATTAGAAGATATAAACAAAAAGACGGCCTAGTGATTGTCTCTCCCCTGAATCTCCTGCTGACAGAAATTTTTATGACCAATTTCGAAGCAAACTTTTCTAGAACAAACTTTTTGGAAAACGTTTTTTTCTGTTATAGATCTGTTAACGACATCTTTGCTTGTTTTACAGGTAATGAAGCCGAATGAGAAGATATAAACAAAAAGACGGCCTAGTGATTGGCTCTCCCCTGAATCTCCTGCTGACAGAAATTTTTATGACCAATTTCGAAGCAAACTTATCTAGAACAAACTTTTTGGAAAACGTTTTTTTCTGGTATAGATCTGTTGACGATCTCCTTGCTTGTTTTACAGGTAATGAAACCTAATTAGAAGATATAAACAAAAAGACGGCCTAGTGATTGGCTCTCCCCTGAATCTCCTGCTGACAGAAATTTTTATGACCAATTTCGAAGCAAACTTATCTAGAACAAACTTTTTGGAAAAGGTTTTTTTCTGTTATAGGTCTGTAAACGACATCTTTGCTTATTTTACAGGTAATGAAACCGAATGAGAAGATATAAACAAAAAAAAGGCCTAGTGATTGGCTCTCCCCTGAATCTGTTGCTGACAGAAATTTATATGACCAATTTCGAAGCAAACTTTTCTAGAACAAACTTTTTGGAAAACGTTTTTTTCTGGTATAGATCTGTTAACGATCTCCTTGCTTGTTTTACAGGTAATGAAACCGAATTAGAAGATATAAACAAAAAGACGGCCTAGTGATCGGCTCTCCCCTGAATCTCCTGCTGACAGAAATTTTTATGACCAATTTCGAAGCAAACTTATCTAGAACAAACTTTTTGGAAAACGTTTTTTTCTATTATAGATCTGTTAACGACATCTTTACTTGTTTTACAGGTAATGAAACCGAATGAGAAGATATAAACAAAAAGACGGTCTAGTGATTGGCTCTCCCCTGAATCTCCTGCTGACAGAAATTTTTATGACCAATTTCGAAGCAAACTTATCTAGAACAAACTTTTTGGAAAACGTTTTTTTCTGTTATAGATCTGTTAACGACATCTTTGCTTGTTTTACAGGTAATGAAACCGAATGAGAAGATATAAACAAAAAGACGGCCTAGTGATTGGCTCTCCCCTGAATCTCCTGCTAACAAAAATTTTTATGACCAATTTCGAAGCAAACTTTTCCAAAACAAACTTTTTGGAAAACGTTTTTTTCTGGTATAGATCTGTTGACGATCTCCTTGCTTGTTTTACAGGAAATGAAACCGAATTAGAAGATATAAACAAAAAGACGGCCTAGTGATTGTCTCTCCCCTGAATCTCCTGCTGACAGAAATTTTTATGACCAATTTCGAAGCAAACTTATCTAGAACAAACTTTTTGGAAAACGTTTTTTCCTGGTATAGATCTGTTAACGATATCTTTGCTTGTTTTACAGGTAATGAAACCGAATGTGAAGATATGAACAAAAAGACGGCCTAGTGATTGGCTCTCCCCTGAATCTCCAGCTGACAGAAATTTTTATGACCAATTTCCAAGCAAACTTATCTAGAACAAACTTTTTGGAAAAAGTTTTTTCCTGGTATAGATCTGTTGACGATCTCCTTGCTTGTTTTACAGGTAATGAAACCGAATTAGAAGATATAAACAAAAAGACGGCCTAGTGATCGGCTCTCCCCTGGATCTCCTGCTGACAGAAATTTTTATGACCAATTTCGAAGCAAACTTATCTAGAACGAACTTTTTGGAAAAGGTTTTTTTCTGTTATAGATCTGTTAACGACATCTTTGCTTGTTTTACAGGTAATGAAACCGAATGAGAAGATATAAACAAAAAGACGGCCTAGTGATCGGCTCTCCCCTGGATCTCCTGCTGACAGAAATTTTTATGACCAATTTCCAAGCAAACTTATCTAGAACAAACTTTTTGGAAAACGTTTTTTTCTGTTATAGATCTGTTAACGACATCTTTGCTTGTTTTACAGGTAATGAAACCGAATGAGAAGATATAAACAAAAAGGCGGCCTAGTGATTGGCTCTCCCCTGAATCTCCAGCTGACAGAAATTTTTATGACCAATTTCGAAGCAAACTTATCTAGAACAAACTTTTTGGAAAACGTTTTTTCCTGGTATAGATCTGTTGACGATCTCCTTGCTTGTTTTACAGGTAATGAAACCGAATTAGAAGATATAAACAAAAAGACGGCCTAGTGATCGGCTCTCCCCTGGATCTCCTGCTGACAGAAATTTTTATGACAAATTTCGAAGCAAACTTATCTAGAACAAACTTTTTGGAAAACGTTTTTTTCTGTTATAGATCTGTTAACGACATCTTTGCTTGTTTTACAGGTAATGAAACCGAATGAGAAGATATAAACAAAAAGGCGGCCTAGTGATTGGCTCTCCCCTGAATCTCCAGCTGACAGAAATTTTTATGACCAATTTCGAAGCAAACTTATCTAGAACAAACTTTTTGGAAAACGTTTTTTCCTGGTATAGATCTGTTGACGATCTCCTTGCTTGTTTTACAGGTAATGAAACCGAATTAGAAGATATAAACAAAAAGACGGCCTAGTGATCGGCTCTCCCCTGGATCTCCTGCTGACAGAAATTTTTATGACCAATTTCGAAGCAAACTTATCTAGAACAAACTTTTTGGAAAAGGTTTTTTTTCTGTTATAGATCTGTTAACGACATCTTAGCTTGTTTTACAGGTAGTGAAACCGAATGAGAAAACATAAACAAAAAGGCGGCCTAGTGATTGGCTCTCCCCTGAATCTCCAGCTGACAGAAATTTTTATGACCAATTTCGAAGCAAACTTATCTAGAACAAACTTTTTGGAAAACGTTTTTTCCTGGTATAGATTTGTTGACGATCTCCTTGCTTGTTTTACAGGTAATGAAACCGAATTAGAAGATATAAACAAAAAGACGGCCTAGTGATCGGCTCTCCCCTGGATCTCCTGCTGACAGAAATTTTTATGACCAATTTCGGAGCAAACTTATCTAGAACAAACTTTTTGGAAAACGTTTTTTTCTGTTATAGATCTGTTAACGACATCTTTACTTGTTTTACAGGTAATCAAACCGAATGTGAAGATATAAACAAAAAGACGGCCTAGTGATCGGCTCTCCCCTGGATCTCCTGCTGACAGAAATTTTTATGACCAATTTCGAAGCAAACTTATCTAGAACAAACTTTTTGGAAAACGTTTTTTTCTGTTATAGATCTGTTAACGACATCTTTGCTTGTTTTACAGGTAATGAAACCGAATGAGAAGATATAAACAAAAAGGCGGCCTAGTGATTGGCTCTCCCCTGAATCTCCTGCTGACAGAAATTTTTATGACCAATTTCGAAGCAAACTTTTCTAGAACAAACTTTTTGGAAAACGTTTTTTTCTGTTATAGATCTGTTAACGACATCTTTGCTTGTTTTACAGGTAATGAAACCGAATGTGAAGATATAAACAAAGAGACGGCCTAGTGATCGGCTCTCCCCTGGATCTCCTGCTGACAGAAATTTTTATGACCAATTTCGAAGCAAACTTATCTAGAAAAAACTTTTTGGAAAACGTTTTTTTCTGTTATAGATCTGTTAACGACATCTTTGCTTGTTTTACAGGTAATGAAACCGAATGAGAAGATATAAACAAAAAGGCGGCCTAGTGATCGGCTCTCCCCTGAATCTCCAGCTGACAGAAATTTTTATGACCAATTTCGAAGCAAACTTATCTAGAACAAACTTTTTGGAAAACGTTTTTTCCTGGTATAGATCTGTTGACGATCTCCTTGCTTGTTTTACAGGTAATGAAACCGAATTAGAAGATATAAACAAAAAGACGGCCTAGTGATCGACTCTCCCCTGGATCTCCTGCTGACAGAAATTTTTATGACCAATTTCGAAGCAAACTTATCTAGAACAAACTTTTTGGAAAACGTTTTTCCTGGTATAGATCTGTTGACGATCTCCTTGCTTGTTTTACAGGTAATGAAGCCGAATTAGAAGATATAAACAAAAAGACGGCCTAGTGATCGGCTCTCCCCTGGATCTCCTGCTGACAGAAATTTTTATGACCAATTTCGAAGCAAACTTATCTAGAACAAACTTTTTGGAAAAAGTTTTTTTCTGTTATAGATCTGTTAACGACATCTTTGCTTGTTTTACAGGTAATGAAACCGAATGAGAAGATATAAACAAAAAGGCGGCCTAGTGATTGGCTCTCCCCTGAATCTCCAGCTGACAGAAATTTTTATGACCAATTTCGAAGCAAACTTATCTAGAACAAACTTTTTGGAAAACGTTTTTTCCTGGTATAGATCTGTTGACGATCTCCTTGCTTGTTTTACAGGTAATGAAACCGAATTAGAAGATATAAACAAAAAGACGGCCTAGTGATCGGCTCTCCCCTGGATCTCCTGCTGACAGAAATTTTTATGACCAATTTCGAAGCAAACTTATCTAGAACAAACTTTTTGGAAAAGGTTTTTTTTCTGTTATAGATCTGTTAACGACATCTTAGCTTGTTTTACAGGTAGTGAAACCGAATATGAAGATATGAACAAAAAGACGGCCTAGTGATCGGCTCTCCCCTGGATCTCCTGCTGACAGAAATTTTTATGACCAATTTCGAAGCAAACTTATCTAGAACAAACTTTTTGGAAAACGTTTTTTTCTGTTATAGATCTGTTAACGACATCTTTACTTGTTTTACAGGTAATGAAACCGAATGTGAAGATATAAACAAAAAGACGGCCTAGTGATCGGCTCTCCCCTGGATCTCCTGCTGACAGAAATTTTTATGACCAATTTCGAAGCAAACTTATCTAGAACAAACTTTTTGGAAAAGGTTTTTTTCTGTTATAGATCTGTTAACGACATCTTTGCTTGTTCTACAGGTAATGAAACCGAATGAGAAGATATAAACAAAAAGGCGGCCTAGTGATTGGCTCTCCCCTGAATCTCCAGCTGACAGAAATTTTTATGACCAATTTCGAAGCAAACTTATCTAGAACAAACTTTTTGGAAAACGTTTTTTCCTGGTATAGATCTGTTGACGATCTCCTTGCTTGTTTTACAGGTAATGAAACCGAATTAGAAGATATAAACAAAAAGACGGCCTAGGGATCGGCTCTCCCCTGGATCTCCTGCTGACAGAAATTTTTATGACCAATTTCGAAGCAAACTTATCTAGAACAAACTTTTTGGAAAACGTTTTTTTCTGTTATAGATCTGTTAACGACATCTTTGCTTGTTTTACAGGTAATGAAACCGAATGAGAAGATATAAACAAAAAGGCGGCCTAGTGATTGGCTCTCCCCTGAATCTCCAGCTGACAGAAATTTTTATGACCAATTTCGAAGCAAACTTATCTAGAACAAACTTTTTGGAAAACGTTTTTTCCTGGTATAGATCTGTTGACGATCTCCTTGCTTGTTTTACAGGTAATGAAACCGAATTAGAAGATATAAACAAAAAGACGGCCTAGTGATCGGCTCTCCCCTGGATCTCCTGCTGACAGAAATTTTTATGACCAATTTCGAAGCAAACTTATCTAGAACAAACTTTTTGGAAAAGGTTTTTTTTCTGTTATAGATCTGTTAACGACATCTTAGCTTGTTTTACAGGTAGTGAAACCGAATGAGAAAACATAAACAAAAAGGCGGCCTAGTGATTGGCTCTCCCCTGAATCTCCAGCTGACAGAAATTTTTATGACCAATTTCGAAGCAAACTTATCTAGAACAAACTTTTTGGAAAACGTTTTTTCCTGGTATAGATTTGTTGACGATCTCGTTGCTTGTTTTACAGGTAATGAAACCGAATTAGAAGATATAAACAAAAAGACGGCCTAGTGATCGGCTCTCCCCTGGATCTCCTGCTGACAGAAATTTTTATGACCAATTTCGGAGCAAACTTATCTAGAACAAACTTTTTGGAAAACGTTTTTTTCTGTTATAGATCTGTTAACGACATCTTTACTTGTTTTACAGGTAATCAAACCGAATGTGAAGATATAAACAAAAAGACGGCCTAGTGATCGGCTCTCCCCTGGATCTCCTGCTGACAGAAATTTTTATGACCAATTTCGAAGCAAACTTATCTAGAACAAACTTTTTGGAAAACGTTTTTTTCTGTTATAGATCTGTTAACGACATCTTTGCTTGTTTTACAGGTAATGAAACCGAATGAGAAGATATAAACAAAAAGGCGGCCTAGTGATTGGCTCTCCCCTGAATCTCCAGCTGACAGAAATTTTTATGACCAATTTCGAAGCAAACTTTTCTAGAACAAACTTTTTGGAAAACGTTTTTTTCTGTTATAGATCTGTTAACGACATCTTTGCTTGTTTTACAGGTAATGAAACCGAATGTGAAGATATAAACAAAGAGACGGCCTAGTGATCGGCTCTCCCCTGGATCTCCTGCTGACAGAAATTTTTATGACCAATTTCGAAGCAAACTTATCTAGAAAAAACTTTTTGGAAAACGTTTTTTTCTGTTATAGATCTGTTAACGACATCTTTGCTTGTTTTACAGGTAATGAAACCGAATGAGAAGATATAAACAAAAAGGCGGCCTAGTGATCGGCTCTCCCCTGAATCTCCAGCTGACAGAAATTTTTATGACCAATTTCGAAGCAAACTTATCTAGAACAAACTTTTTGGAAAACGTTTTTTCCTGGTATAGATCTGTTGACGATCTCCTTGCTTGTTTTACAGGTAATGAAACCGAATTAGAAGATATAAACAAAAAGACGGCCTAGTGATCGGCTCACCCCTGGATCTCCAGCTGACAGAAATTTTTATGACCAATTTCGAAGCAAACTTATCTAGAACAAACTTTTTGGAAAACGTTTTTCCTGGTATAGATCTGTTGACGATCTCCTTGCTTGTTTTACAGGTAATGAAGCCGAATTAGAAGATATAAACAAAAAGACGGCCTAGTGATCGGCTCTCCCCTGGATCTCCTGCTGACAGAAATTTTTATGACCAATTTCGAAGCAAACTTATCTAGAACAAACTTTTTGGAAAAAGTTTTTTTCTGTTATAGATCTGTTAACGACATCTTTGCTTGTTTTACAGGTAATGAAACCGAATGAGAAGATATAAACAAAAAGGCGGCCTAGTGATTGGCTCTCCCCTGAATCTCCAGCTGACAGAAATTTTTATGACCAATTTCGAAGCAAACTTATCTAGAACAAACTTTTTGGAAAACGTTTTTTCCTGGTATAGATCTGTTGACGATCTCCTTGCTTGTTTTACAGGTAATGAAACCGAATTAGAAGATATAAACAAAAAGACGGCCTAGTGATCGGCTCTCCCCTGGATCTCCTGCTGACAGAAATTTTTATGACCAATTTCGAAGCAAACTTATCTAGAACAAACTTTTTGGAAAAGGTTTTTTTTCTGTTATAGATCTGTTAACGACATCTTAGCTTGTTTTACAGGTAGTGAAACCGAATATGAAGATATGAACAAAAAGACGGCCTAGTGATCGGCTCTCCCCTGGATCTCCTGCTGACAGAAATTTTTATGACCAATTTCGAAGCAAACTTATCTAGAACAAACTTTTTGGAAAACGTTTTTTTCTGTTATAGATCTGTTAACGACATCTTTACTTGTTTTACAGGTAATGAAACCGAATGTGAAGATATAAACAAAAAGACGGCCTAGTGATCGGCTCTCCCCTGGATCTCCTGCTGACAGAAATTTTTATGACCAATTTCGAAGCAAACTTATCTAGAACAAACTTTTTGGAAAACGTTTTTTTCTGTTATAGATCTGTTAACGACATCTTTGCTTGTTTTACAGGTAATGAAACCGAATGAGAAGATATAAACAAAAAGGCGGCCTAGTGATTGGCTCTCCCCTGAATCTCCAGCTGACAGAAATTTTTATGACCAATTTCGAAGCAAACTTTTCTAGAACAAAATTTTTAGAAAACGTTTTTTTCTATTATAGATCTGTTAACGACATCTTTGCTTGTTTTACAGGTAATGAAACCGAATGAGAAGATATAAACAAAAAGGCGGCCTAGTGATTGGCTCTCCCCTGGATCTCCTGCTGACAGAAATTTTTATGACCAATTTCGAAGCAAACTTATCTAGAACAAACTTTTTGGAAAACGTTTTTTTCTGTTATAGATCTGTTAACGACATCTTTGCTTGTTTTACAGGTAATGAAACCGAATGAGAAGATATAAACAAAAAGGCGGCCTAGTGATTTGCTCTCCCCTGAATCTCCAGCTGACAGAAATTTTTATGACCAATTTCGAAGCAAACTTATCTAGAACAAACTTTTTGGAAAACGTTTTTTTCTGTTATAGATCTGTTAACGACATCTTTGCTTGTTTTACAGGTAATGAAACCGAATGAGAAGATATAAACAAAAAGGCGGCCTAGTGATCGGCTCTGCCCTGGATCTCCTGCTGACAGAAATTTTTATGACCAATTTCGAAGCAAACTTATCTAGAACAAACTTTTTGGAAAACGTTTTTTTCTATTATAGATCTGTTAACGACATCTTTGCTTGTTTTACCGGTAATGAAACCGAATGAGAAGATATAAACAAAAAGATGGCCTAGTGATTGGCTCTCCCCTGAATCTCCTGCTGACAGAAATTCTTATGATCAATTTCGAAGCAAACTTATCTAGAACAAACTTTTGGAAAACGTTTTTTCCTGGTTTAGATCTGTTGACGATCTCCTTGCTTGTTTTACAGGTAATGAAACCGAATGTGAAGATATGAACAAAAAGACGGCCTAGTGATTGGCTCTCCCCTGAATCTCCAGCTGACAGAAATTTTTATGACCAATTTCGAAGCAAACTTTTCTAGAACAAACTTTTTAGAAAACGTTTTTTTCTATTATAGATCTGTTAACGATATCTTTACTTGTTTTACAGGTAATGAAACCGAATTAGAAGATATAAACAAAAAGACGGCCTAGAGATCGGCTCTCCCCTGAATCTCCTGCTGACAGAAATTTTTATGACCATTTTCGAAGCAAACTTATCTAGAACAAACTTTTTGGAAAACGTTTTTTTCTGGTATAGATCTGTTGACGATCTCCTTGCTTGTTTTACAGGTAATGAAACCGAATTAGAAGATATAAACAAAAAGACGGCCTAGTGATCGGCTCTCCCCTGGATCTCCTGCTGACAGAAATTTTTATGACCAATTTCGAAGCAAACTTATCTAGAACAAACTTTTTGGAAAACGTTTTTTTCTGTTATAGATCTGTTAACGACATCTTTGCTTGTTTTACAGGTAATGAAACCGAATGAGAAAATTTAAAAAAAAGGCGGCCTAGTGATTGGCTCTCCCCTGAATCTCCAGCTGACAGAAATTTTTATGACCAATTTCGAAGCAAACTTATCCAGAACAAACTTTTTGGAAAAAGTTTTTTCCTGGTATAGATCTGTTGACGATCTCCTTGCTTGTTTTACAGGTAATGAAACCGAATTAGAAGATATAAACAAAAATACGGCCTAGTGATCGGCTCTCCCCTGGATCTCCTGCTGACAGAAATTTTTATGACCAATTTCGAAGCAAACTTATCTAGAACAAACTTTTTGGAAAACGTTTTTTTCTGTTATAGATCTGTTAACGACATCTTTACTTGTTTTACAGGTAACGAAACCGAATGTGAAGATATAAACAAAAAGACGGCCTAGTGATCGGCTCTCCCCTGGATCTCCTGCTGACAGAAATTTTTATGACCAATTTCGAAGCAAACTTTTCTAGAACAAACTTTTTAGAAAACGTTTTTTTCTATTATAGATCTGTTAACGATATCTTTACTTGTTTTACAGGTAATGAAACCGAATGTGAAGATATGAACAAAAAGACGGCCTAGTGATCGGCTCTCCCCTGGATCTCCTGCTGACAGAAATTTTTATGACCAATTTCGAAGCAAACTTTTCTAGAACAAACTTTTTAGAAAACGTTTTTTTCTATTATAGATCTGTTAACGATATCTTTACTTGTTTTACAGGTAATGAAACCGAATGTGAAGATATGAACAAAAAGACGGCCTAGTGATCGGCTCTCCTCTGGATCTCCTGCTGACAGAAATTTTTATGACCAATTTCGAAGCAAACTTTTCTAGAACAAACTTTTTAGAAAGCGTTTTTTTCTGTTATAGATCTGTTAACGACATCTTTGCTTGTTTTACAGGTAATGAAACCGAATGTGAAGATATGAACAAAAAGACGGCCTAGTGATCGGCTCTTCTTTGGATCTCCTGCTGACAGAAATTTTTATGACCAATTTCGAAGCAAACTTATCTAGAACAAACTTTTTGGAAAAGGTTTTTTTCTATTATAGATCTGTTAACGATATCTTTACTTGTTTTACAGGTAATGAAACCGAATGTGAAGATATGAACAAAAAGACGGCCTAGTGATCGGCTCTCCCCTGGATCTCCTGCTGACAGAAATTTTTATGACCAATTTCGAAGCAAACTTTTCTAGAACAAACTTTTTAGAAAGCGTTTTTTTCTATTATAAATCTGTTAACGATATCTTTACTTGTTTTACAGGTAATGAAACCGAATGTGAAGATATGAACAAAAAGACGGCCTAGTGATCGGTTCTCCCCTGGATCTCCTGCTGACAGAAATTTTTATGACCAATTTCCAAGCAAACTTATCTAGAACAAACTTTTTGGAAAACGTTTTTTTCTATTATAGATCTGTTAACGATATCTTTACTTGTTTTACAGGTAATGAAACCGAATGTGAAGATATGAACAAAAAGACGGCCTAGTGATCGGCTCTCCCCTGGATCTCCTGCTGACAGAAATTTTTATGACCAATTTCGAAGCAAACTTTTCTAGAACAAACTTTTTAGAAAGCGTTTTTTTCTGTTATAGATCTGTTAACGACATCTTTGCTTGTTTTACAGGTAATGAAACCGAATGTGAAGATATGAACAAAAAGACGGCCTAGTGATCGGCTCTCCCCTGGATCTCCTGCTGACAGAAATTTTTATGACCAATTTCGAAGCAAACTTATCTAGAACAAACTTTTTGGAAAACGTTTTTTTCTATTATAGATCTGTTAACGATATCTTTACTTGTTTTACCGGTAATGAAACCGAATGTGAAGATATGAACAAAAAGACGGCCTAGTGATCGGCTCTCCCCTGGATCTCCTGCTGACAGAAATTTTTATGACCAATTTCGAAGCAAACTTATCTAGAACAAACTTTTTGGAAAACGATTTTTTCTCTTATAGATCTATTAACGACATCTTTGCTTGTTTTACAGGTAATGAAACCGAATGTGAAGATATGAACAAAAAGACGGCCTAGTGATTGGCTCTCCCCTGAATCTCCTGCTGACAGAAATTCTTATGACCAATTTCGAAGCAAACTTATCTAGAACAAACTTTTTGGAAAACGTTTTTTCCTGGTTTAGATCTGTTGACGATCTCCTTGCTTGTTTTACAGGTAATGAAACCGAATTAGAAGATATAAACGAAAAGACGGCCTAGTGATCGGCTCTCTCCTGGATCTCCTGCTGACAGAAATTTTTATGACCAATTTCGAAGCAAACTTTTCTAGAACAAACTTTTTGGAAAACGTTTCTTTCTGTTATAGATCTGTTAACGACATCTTTGCTTGTTTTACAGGTAATGAAACCGAATGAGAAGATATAAACAAAAAGGCGGCCTAGTGATTGGCTCTCCCCTGAATCTCCTGCTGACAGAAATTCTTATGACCAATTTCGAAGCAAACTTATCTAGAACAAACTTTTTGGAAAACGTTTTTTCCTGATATAGGTCTGTTGACGATCTCCTTGCTTGTTTTACCGGTAATGAAACCGAATTAGAAGATATAAACAAAAAGACGGCCTAGTGATTGGCTCTCCCCTGAATCTCCAGCTGACAGAAATTTTTATGACCAATTTCGAAGCAAACTTTTCTAGAACAAACTTTTTGGAAAACGTTTTTTTCTATTATAGATCTGCTAACGATATCTTTACTTGTTTTACCGGTAATGAAACCGAATGAGAAGGTATAAACAAGAAGGCGGCTTAGTGATTGGCTCTCCCCTGAATGTCCTGCTGACAGAAATTCTTATGACCAATTTCGAAGCAAACTTATCTAGAACAAACTTTTTGGAAAACGTTTTTTCCTGGTTTAGATCTGTTGACGATCTCCTTGCTTGTTTTACAGGTAATGAAACCGAATTAGAAGATATAAACAAAAAGACGGCCTAGTGATCGGCTCTCCCCTGGATCTCCTGCTGACAGAAATTTTTATGACCAATTTCGAAGCAAACTTTTCTAGAACAAACTTTTTAGAAAACGTTTTTTTCTATTATAGATCTGTTAACGATATCTTTACTTGTTTTACAGGTAATGAAACCGAATGTGAAGATATGAACAAAAAGACGGCCTAGTGATCGGCTCTCCCCTGGATCTCCTGCTGACAGAAATTTTTATGACCAATTTCGAAGCAAACTTATCTAGAACAAACTTTTTGGAAAACGTTTTTTCCTGGTATAGATCTGTTGACGATCTCCTTGCTTGTTTTACAGGTAATGAAACCAAATTAGAAGATATAAACAAAAAGACGGCCTAGTGATCGGCTCTCCCCTGGATCTCCTGCTGACAGAAATTTTTATGACCAATTTCGAAGCAAACTTATCTAGAACAAACTTTTTGGAAAACGTTTTTTTCTTTTATAGATCTGTTAACGACATCTTTACTTGTTTTACAGGTAATGAAACCGAATGTGAAGATATAAACAAAAAGACGGCCTAGTGATCGGCTCTCCCCTGGATCTCCTGCTGACAGAAATTTTTATGACCAATTTCGAAGCATACTTATCTAGAACAAACTTTTTGGAAAACGTTTTTTTCTGTTATAGATCTGTTAACGACATCTTTGCTTGTTTTACAGGTAATGAAACCGAATGAGAAGATATAAACAAAAAGGCGGCCTAGTGATTGGCTCTCCCCTGAATCTCCAGCTGACAGAAATTTTTATGACCAATTTCGAAGCAAACTTTTCCAGAACAAACTTTTTGGAAAAAGTTTTTTTCTGTTATAGATCTGTTAACGACATCTTTGCTTGTTTTACAGGTAATGAAACCGAATGTGAAGATATAAACAAAAAGACGGCCTAGTGATCGGCTCTCCCCTGGATCTCCTGCTGACAGAAATTTTTATGACCAATTTCGAAGCAAACTTATCTAGAACAAACTTTTTGGAAAACGTTTTTTTCTGTTATAGATCTGTTAACGACATCTTTGCTTGTTTTACAGGTAATGAAACCGAATGAGAAGATATAAACAAAAAGACGGCCTAGTGATCGGCTCTCCCCTGGATCTCCTGCTGACAGAAATTTTTATGACCAATTTCGAAGCAAACTTTTCTAGAACAAACTTTTTAGAAAACGTTTTTTTCTATTATAGATCTGTTAACGATATCTTTACTTGTTTTACAGGTAATGAAACCGAATTAGAAGATATAAACAAAAAGACGGCCTAGAGATCGGCTCTCCCCTGAATCTCCTGCTGACAAAAATTTTTATGACCAATTTCGAAGCAAACTTATCTAGAACAAACTTTTTGGAAAAAGTTTTTTCCTGGTTTAGATCTGTTGACGATCTCCTTGCTTGTTTTACAGGTAATGAAACCGAATGAGAAGATATAAACAAAAAGACGGCCTAGTGATTGGCTCTCCCCTGAATCTCCAGCTGACAGAAATTTTTATGACCAATTTCGAAGCAAACTTTTCTAGAACAAACTTTTTAGAAAACGTTTTTTTCTATTATAGATCTGTTAACGATATCTTTACTTGTTTTACAGGTAATGAAACCGAATGTGAAGTTATGAACAAAAAGACGGCCTAGTGATCGGCTCTCCCCTGGATCTCCTGCTGACAGAAATTTTTATGACCAATTTCGAAGCAAACTTTTCTAGAACAAACTTTTTAGAAAACGTTTTTTTCTATTATAGATCTATTAACGATCTCCTTGCTTGTTTTACAGGTAATGAAACCGAATGAGAAGATATAAACAAAAAGGCGGCCTAGTGATCGGCTCTCCCCTGAATCTCCAGCTGACAGAAATTTTTATGACCAATTTCGAAGCAAACTTTTCTAGAACAAACTTTTTAGAAAACGTTTTTTTCTATTATAGATCTGTTAACGATATCTTTACTTGTTTTACAGGTAATGAAACCGAATTAGAAGATATAAACAAAAAGACGGCCTAGAGATCGGCTCTCCCCTGAATCTCCTGCTGACAAAAATTTTTATGACCAATTTCGAAGCAAACTTATCTAGAACAAACTTTTTGGAAAAAGTTTTTTCCTGGTTTAGATCTGTTGACGATCTCCTTGCTTGTTTTACAGGTAATGAAACCGAATGAGAAGATATAGACAAAAAGACGGCCTAGTGATCGGCTCTCCCCTGGATCTCCTGCTGACAGAAATTTTTATGACCAATTTCGAAGCAAACTTTTCTAGAACAAACTTTTTAGAAAACGTTTTTTTCTATTATAGATCTGTTAACGATATCTTTACTTGTTTTACAGGTAATGAAACCGAATGTGAAGATATGAACAAAAAGACGGCCTAGTGATCGGCTCTCCCCTGGATCTCCTGCTGACAGAAATTTTTATGACCAATTTCGAAGCAAACTTATCTAGAACAAACTTTTTGGAAAAGGTTTTTTCCTGGTATAGATCTGTTGACGTTCTCCTTGCTTGTTTTACAGGTAATGAAACCGAATGTGAAGATATGAACAAAAAGACGGCCTAGTGATCGGCTCTCCCCTGGATCTCCTGCTGACAGAAATTTTTATGACCAATTTCGAAGCAAACTTATCTAGAACAAACTTTTTGGAAAACGTTTTTTTCTGTTATAGATCTGTTAACGACATCTTTGCTTGTTTTACAGGTAATGAAACCGAATGAGAAGATATAAACAAAAAGACGGCCTAGTGATCGGCTCTCCCCTGGATCTCCTGCTGACAGAAATTTTTATGACCAATTTCGAAGCAAACTTATCTAGAACAAACTTTTTGGAAAAGGTTTTTTTCTGTTATAAATCTGTTAACGACATCTTTGCTTGTTTTACAGGTAATGAAACCGAATGAGAAGATATAAACAAAAAGGCGGCCTAGTGATTGGCTCTCCCCTGAATCTCCAGCTGACAGAAATTTTTATGACCAATTTCGAAGCAAACTTATCTAGAACAAAGTTTTTGGAAAACGTTTTTTCCTGGTATAGATCTGTTGACGATCTCCTTGCTTGTTTTACAGGTAATGAAACCGAATTAGAAGATATAAACAAAAAGACGGCCTAGTGATCGGCTCTCCCCTGGATCTCCTGCTGACAGAAATTTTTATGACCAATTTCGAAGCAAACTTATCTAGAACAAACTTTTTGGAAAACGTTTTTTTCTGTTATAGATCTGTTAACGACATCTTTACTTGTTTTACAGGTAATGAAACCGAATGTGAAGATATAAACAAAAAGACGGCCTAGTGATCGGCTCTCCCCTGGATCTCCTGCTGACAGAAATTTTTATGAACAATTTCGAAGCAAACTTTTCTAGAACAAACTTTTTAGAAAACGTTTTTTTCTATTATAGATCTGTTAACGATATCTTTACTTGTTTTACAGGTAATGAAACCGAATGTGAAGATATGAACAAAAAGACGGCCTAGTGATCGGTTCTCCCCTGGATCTCCTGCTGACAGAAATTTTTATGACCAATTTCGAAGCAAACTTTTCTAGAACAAACTTTTTAGAAAACGTTTTTTTCTATTATAGATCTGTTAACGATATCTTTACTTGTTTTACAGGTAATGAAACCGAATGTGAAGATATGAACAAAAAGACGGCCTAGTGATCGGCTCTCCCCTGGATCTCCTGCTGACAGAAATTTTTATGACCAATTTCGAAGCAAACTTTTCTAGAACAAACTTTTTGGAAAAGGTTTTTTTCTGTTATAGATCTGTTAACGACATCTTTGCTTGTTTTACAGGTAATGAAACCGAATGAGAAGATATAAACAAAAAGGCGGCCTAGTGATTGGCTCTCCCCTGAATCTCCAGCTGACAGAAATTTTTATGACCAATTTCGAAGCAAACTTATCTAGAACAAACTTTTTGGAAAACGTTTTTTCCTGGTATAGATCTGTTGACGATCTCCTTGCTTGTTTTACAGGTAATGAAACCGAATTAGAAGATATAAACAAAAAGACGGCCTAGTGATCGGCTCTCCCCTGGATCTCCTGCTGACAGAAATTTTTATGACCAATTTCGAAGCAAACTTATCTAGAACAAACTTTTTGGAAAACGTTTTTTTCTGTTATAGATCTGTTAACGACATCTTTACTTGTTTTACAGGTAATGAAACCGAATGTGAAGATATAAACAAAAAGACGGCCTAGTGATCGGCTCTCCCCTGGATCTCCTGCTGACAGAAATTTTTATGAACAATTTCGAAGCAAACTTTTCTAGAACAAACTTTTTAGAAAACGTTTTTTTCTATTATAGATCTGTTAACGATATCTTTACTTGTTTTACAGGTAATGAAACCGAATGTGAAGATATGAACAAAAAGACGGCCTAGTGATCGGCTCTCCCCTGGATCTCCTGCTGACAGAAATTTTTATGACCAATTTCGAAGCAAACTTTTCTAGAACAAACTTTTTAGAAAACGTTTTTTTCTATTATAGATCTGTTAACGATATCTTTACTTGTTTTACAGGTAATGAAACCGAATGTGAAGATATGAACAAAAAGACGGCCTAGTGATCGGCTCTCCCCTGGATCTCCTGCTGACAGAAATTTTTATGACCAATTTCGAAGCAAACTTTTCTAGAACAAACTTTTTAGAAAGCGTTTTTTTCTGTTATAGATCTGTTAACGACATCTTTGCTTGTTTTACAGGTAATGAAACCGAATGTGAAGATATGAACAAAAAGACGGCCTAGTGATCGGCTCTCCTTTGGATCTCCTGCTGACAGAAATTTTTATGACCAATTTCGAAGCAAACTTATCTAGAACAAACTTTTTGGAAAACGTTTTTTTCTATTATAGATCTGTTAACGATATCTTTACTTGTTTTACAGGTAATGAAACCGAATGTGAAGATATGAACAAAAAGACGGCCTAGTGATCGGCTCTCCCCTGGATCTCCTGCTGACAGAAATTTTTATGACCAATTTCGAAGCAAACTTATCTACAACAAACTTTTTGGAAAACGTTTTTTTCTATTATAGATCTGTTAACGATATCTTTACTTGTTTTACAGGTAATGAAGCCGAATGTGAAGATATGAACAAAAAGACGGCCTAGTGATCGGCTCTCCCCTGGATCTCCTGCTGACAGAAATTTTTATGACCAATTTCGAAGCAAACTTTTCTAGAACAAACTTTTTAGAAAGCGTTTTTTTTCTATTATAGATCTGTTAACGATATCTTTACTTGTTTTACAGGTAATGAAACCGAATGTGAAGATATGAACAAAAAGACGGCCTAGTGATCGGCTCTCCCCTGGATCTCCTGCTGACAGAAATTTTTATGACCAATTTCGAAGCAAAATAATCTAGAACAAACTTTTTGGAAAACGTTTTTTTCTATTATAGATCTGTTAACGATATCTTTACTTGTTTTACAGGTAATGAAACCGAATGTGAAGATATGAACAAAAAGACGGCCTAGTGATCGGCTTTCCCCTGGATCTCCTGCTGACAGAAATTTTTATGACCAATTTCGAAGCAAACTTTTCTAGAACAAACTTTTTAGAAAGCGTTTTTTTCTGTTATAGATCTGTTAACGACATCTTTGCTTGTTTTACAGGTAATGAAACCGAATGTGAAGATATGAACAAAAAGACGGCCTAGTGATCGGCTCTCCCCTGGATCTCCTGCTGACAGAAATTTTTATGACCAATTTCGAAGCAAACTTTTCTAGAACAAACTTTTTGGAAAACGTTTTTTTCTGTTATAGATCTGTTAACGACATCTTTGCTTGTTTTAGAGGTAATGAAACCGAATGAGAAGATATAAACAAAAAGGCGGCCTAATGATTGGCTCTCCCCTGAATCTCCAGCTGACAGAAATTTTTATGACCAATTTCGAAGCAAACTTTTCTAGAACAAACTTTTTAGAAAACGTTTTTTTCTATTATAGATCTGTTAACGATATCTTTACTTGTTTTACAGGTAATGAAACAGAATGTGAAGATATGAACAAAAAGACGGCCTAGTGATCGGCTCTCCCCTGGATCTCCTGCTGACAGAAATTTTTATGACCAATTTCGAAGCAAACTTATCTAGAACAAACTTTTTGGAAAACGTTTTTTCCTGTTATAGATCTGTTAACGACATCTTTGCTTGTTTTACAGGTAATGAAACCGAATTAGAAGATATAAACAAAAAGACGGCCTAGTGATCGGCTCTCCCCTGGATCTCCTGCTGACAGAAATTTTTATGACCATTTTCGAAGCAAACTTATCTAGAATAAACTTTTTGGAAAACGTTTTTTTCTGTTATAGATCTGTTAACGACATCTTTGCTTGTTTTACAGGTAATGAAACCGAATGAGAAGATATAAACAAAAAGGCGGCCTAGTGATCGGCTCTGCCCTGGATCTCCTGCTGACAGAAATTTTTATGACCAATTTCGAAGCAAACTTATCTAGAACAAACTTTTTGGAAAACGTTTTTTTCTATTATAGATCTGTTAACGACATCTTTGCTTGTTTTACCGGTAATGAAACCGAATGAGAAGATATAAACAAAAAGGCGGCCTAGTGATTTGCTCTCCCCTGAATCTCCAGCTGACAGAAATTTTTATGACCAATTTCGAAGCAAACTTATCTAGAACAAACTTTTTGGAAAACGTTTTTTTCTGTTATAGATCTGTTAACGACATCTTTGCTTGTTTTACAGGTAATGAAACCGAATGAGAAGATATAAACAAAAAGGCGGCCTAGTGATCGGCTCTGCCCTGGATCTCCTGCTGACAGAAATTTTTATGACCAATTTCGAAGCAAACTTATCTAGAACAAACTTTTTGGAAAACGTTTTTTTCTATTATAGATCTGTTAACGACATCTTTGCTTGTTTTACCGGTAATGAAACCGAATGAGAAGATATAAACAAAAAGATGGCCTAGTGATTGGCTCTCCCCTGAATCTCCTGCTGACAGAAATTCTTATGACCAATTTCGAAGCAAACTTATCTAGAACAAACTTTTTGGAAAACGTTTTTTTCTATTATAGATCTGTTAACGACATCTTTGCTTGTTTTACCGGTAATGAAACCGAATGTGAAGATATGAACAAAAAGACGGCCTAGTGATTGGCTCTCCCCTGAATCTCCAGCTGACAGAAATTTTTATGACCAATTTCGAAGCAAACTTATCTAGAACAAACTTTTTGGAAAACGTTTTTTCCTGGTATAGATCTGTTGACGATCTCCTTGCTTGTTTTACAGGTAATGAAACCGAATTAGAAGATATAATCAAAAAGACGGCCTAGTGATCGGCTCTCCCCTGGATCTCCTGCTGACAGAAATTTTTATGACCAATTTCGAAGCAAACTTATCTAGAACAAACTTTTTGGAAAACGTTTTTTTCTGTTATAGATCTGTTAACGACATCTTTACTTGTTTTACAGGTAATGAAACCGAATGTGAAGATATGAACAAAAAGACGGCCTAGTGATCGGCTCTTCTTTGGATCTCCTGCTGACAGAAATTTTTATGACCAATTTCGAAGCAAACTTATCTAGAACAAACTTTTTGGAAAAGGTTTTTTTCTATTATAGATCTGTTAACGATATCTTTACTTGTTTTACAGGTAATGAAACCGAATGTGAAGATATGAACAAAAAGACGGCCTAGTGATCGGCTCTCCCCTGGATCTCCTGCTGACAGAAATTTTTATGACCAATTTCGAAGCAAACTTTTCTAGAACAAACTTTTTAGAAAGCGTTTTTTTCTATTATAAATCTGTTAACGATATCTTTACTTGTTTTACAGGTAATGAAACCGAATGTGAAGATATGAACAAAAAGACGGCCTAGTGATCGGTTCTCCCCTGGATCTCCTGCTGACAGAAATTTTTATGACCAATTTCCAAGCAAACTTATCTAGAACAAACTTTTTGGAAAACGTTTTTTTCTATTATAGATCTGTTAACGATATCTTTACTTGTTTTACAGGTAATGAAACCGAATGTGAAGATATGAACAAAAAGACGGCCTAGTGATCGGCTCTCCCCTGGATCTCCTGCTGACAGAAATTTTTATGACCAATTTCGAAGCAAACTTTTCTAGAACAAACTTTTTAGAAAGCGTTTTTTTCTGTTATAGATCTGTTAACGACATCTTTGCTTGTTTTACAGGTAATGAAACCGAATGTGAAGATATGAACAAAAAGACGGCCTAGTGATCGGCTCTCCCCTGGATCTCCTGCTGACAGAAATTTTTATGACCAATTTCGAAGCAAACTTATCTAGAACAAACTTTTTGGAAAACGTTTTTTTCTATTATAGATCTGTTAACGATATCTTTACTTGTTTTACCGGTAATGAAACCGAATGTGAAGATATGAACAAAAAGACGGCCTAGTGATCGGCTCTCCCCTGGATCTCCTGCTGACAGAAATTTTTATGACCAATTTCGAAGCAAACTTATCTAGAACAAACTTTTTGGAAAACGATTTTTTCTCTTATAGATCTATTAACGACATCTTTGCTTGTTTTACAGGTAATGAAACCGAATGTGAAGATATGAACAAAAAGACGGCCTAGTGATTGGCTCTCCCCTGAATCTCCTGCTGACAGAAATTCTTATGACCAATTTCGAAGCAAACTTATCTAGAACAAACTTTTTGGAAAACGTTTTTTCCTGGTTTAGATCTGTTGACGATCTCCTTGCTTGTTTTACAGGTAATGAAACCGAATTAGAAGATATAAACGAAAAGACGGCCTAGTGATCGGCTCTCTCCTGGATCTCCTGCTGACAGAAATTTTTATGACCAATTTCGAAGCAAACTTTTCTAGAACAAACTTTTTGGAAAACGTTTCTTTCTGTTATAGATCTGTTAACGACATCTTTGCTTGTTTTACAGGTAATGAAACCGAATGAGAAGATATAAACAAAAAGGCGGCCTAGTGATTGGCTCTCCCCTGAATCTCCTGCTGACAGAAATTCTTATGACCAATTTCGAAGCAAACTTATCTAGAACAAACTTTTTGGAAAACGTTTTTTCCTGATATAGGTCTGTTGACGATCTCCTTGCTTGTTTTACCGGTAATGAAACCGAATTAGAAGATATAAACAAAAAGACGGCCTAGTGATTGGCTCTCCCCTGAATCTCCAGCTGACAGAAATTTTTATGACCAATTTCGAAGCAAACTTTTCTAGAACAAACTTTTTGGAAAACGTTTTTTTCTATTATAGATCTGCTAACGATATCTTTACTTGTTTTACCGGTAATGAAACCGAATGAGAAGGTATAAACAAGAAGGCGGCTTAGTGATTGGCTCTCCCCTGAATGTCCTGCTGACAGAAATTCTTATGACCAATTTCGAAGCAAACTTATCTAGAACAAACTTTTTGGAAAACGTTTTTTCCTGGTTTAGATCTGTTGACGATCTCCTTGCTTGTTTTACAGGTAATGAAACCGAATTAGAAGATATAAACAAAAAGACGGCCTAGTGATCGGCTCTCCCCTGGATCTCCTGCTGACAGAAATTTTTATGACCAATTTCGAAGCAAACTTTTCTAGAACAAACTTTTTAGAAAACGTTTTTTTCTATTATAGATCTGTTAACGATATCTTTACTTGTTTTACAGGTAATGAAACCGAATGTGAAGATATGAACAAAAAGACGGCCTAGTGATCGGCTCTCCCCTGGATCTCCTGCTGACAGAAATTTTTATGACCAATTTCGAAGCAAACTTATCTAGAACAAACTTTTTGGAAAACGTTTTTTCCTGGTATAGATCTGTTGACGATCTCCTTGCTTGTTTTACAGGTAATGAAACCAAATTAGAAGATATAAACAAAAAGACGGCCTAGTGATCGGCTCTCCCCTGGATCTCCTGCTGACAGAAATTTTTATGACCAATTTCGAAGCAAACTTATCTAGAACAAACTTTTTGGAAAACGTTTTTTTCTTTTATAGATCTGTTAACGACATCTTTACTTGTTTTACAGGTAATGAAACCGAATGTGAAGATATAAACAAAAAGACGGCCTAGTGATCGGCTCTCCCCTGGATCTCCTGCTGACAGAAATTTTTATGACCAATTTCGAAGCATACTTATCTAGAACAAACTTTTTGGAAAACGTTTTTTTCTGTTATAGATCTGTTAACGACATCTTTGCTTGTTTTACAGGTAATGAAGCCGAATGAGAAGATATAAACAAAAAGGCGGCCTAGTGATTGGCTCTCCCCTGAATCTCCAGCTGACAGAAATTTTTATGACCAATTTCGAAGCAAACTTTTCCAGAACAAACTTTTTGGAAAAAGTTTTTTTCTGTTATAGATCTGTTAACGACATCTTTGCTTGTTTTACAGGTAATGAAACCGAATGTGAAGATATAAACAAAAAGACGGCCTAGTGATCGGCTCTCCCCTGGATCTCCTGCTGACAGAAATTTTTATGACCAATTTCGAAGCAAACTTATCTAGAACAAACTTTTTGGAAAACGTTTTTTTCTGTTATAGATCTGTTAACGACATCTTTGCTTGTTTTACAGGTAATGAAACCGAATGAGAAGATATAAACAAAAAGACGGCCTAGTGATCGGCTCTCCCCTGGATCTCCTGCTGACAGAAATTTTTATGACCAATTTCGAAGCAAACTTTTCTAGAACAAACTTTTTAGAAAACGTTTTTTTCTATTATAGATCTGTTAACGATATCTTTACTTGTTTTACAGGTAATGAAACCGAATTAGAAGATATAAACAAAAAGACGGCCTAGAGATCGGCTCTCCCCTGAATCTCCTGCTGACAAAAATTTTTATGACCAATTTCGAAGCAAACTTATCTAGAACAAACTTTTTGGAAAAAGTTTTTTCCTGGTTTAGATCTGTTGACGATCTCCTTGCTTGTTTTACAGGTAATGAAACCGAATGAGAAGATATAAACAAAAAGACGGCCTAGTGATTGGCTCTCCCCTGAATCTCCAGCTGACAGAAATTTTTATGACCAATTTCGAAGCAAACTTTTCTAGAACAAACTTTTTAGAAAACGTTTTTTTCTATTATAGATCTGTTAACGATATCTTTACTTGTTTTACAGGTAATGAAACCGAATGTGAAGTTATGAACAAAAAGACGGCCTAGTGATCGGCTCTCCCCTGGATCTCCTGCTGACAGAAATTTTTATGACCAATTTCGAAGCAAACTTTTCTAGAACAAACTTTTTAGAAAACGTTTTTTTCTATTATAGATCTATTAACGATCTCCTTGCTTGTTTTACAGGTAATGAAACCGAATGAGAAGATATAAACAAAAAGGCGGCCTAGTGATCGGCTCTCCCCTGAATCTCCAGCTGACAGAAATTTTTATGACCAATTTCGAAGCAAACTTTTCTAGAACAAACTTTTTAGAAAACGTTTTTTTCTATTATAGATCTGTTAACGATATCTTTACTTGTTTTACAGGTAATGAAACCGAATTAGAAGATATAAACAAAAAGACGGCCTAGAGATCGGCTCTCCCCTGAATCTCCTGCTGACAAAAATTTTTATGACCAATTTCGAAGCAAACTTATCTAGAACAAACTTTTTGGAAAAAGTTTTTTCCTGGTTTAGATCTGTTGACGATCTCCTTGCTTGTTTTACAGGTAATGAAACCGAATGAGAAGATATAGACAAAAAGACGGCCTAGTGATCGGCTCTCCCCTGGATCTCCTGCTGACAGAAATTTTTATGACCAATTTCGAAGCAAACTTTTCTAGAACAAACTTTTTAGAAAACGTTTTTTTCTATTATAGATCTGTTAACGATATCTTTACTTGTTTTACAGGTAATGAAACCGAATGTGAAGATATGAACAAAAAGACGGCCTAGTGATCGGCTCTCCCCTGGATCTCCTGCTGACAGAAATTTTTATGACCAATTTCGAAGCAAACTTATCTAGAACAAACTTTTTGGAAAAGGTTTTTTCCTGGTATAGATCTGTTGACGTTCTCCTTGCTTGTTTTACAGGTAATGAAACCGAATGTGAAGATATGAACAAAAAGACGGCCTAGTGATCGGCTCTCCCCTGGATCTCCTGCTGACAGAAATTTTTATGACCAATTTCGAAGCAAACTTATCTAGAACAAACTTTTTGGAAAACGTTTTTTTCTGTTATAGATCTGTTAACGACATCTTTGCTTGTTTTACAGGTAATGAAACCGAATGAGAAGATATAAACAAAAAGACGGCCTAGTGATCGGCTCTCCCCTGGATCTCCTGCTGACAGAAATTTTTATGACCAATTTCGAAGCAAACTTATCTAGAACAAACTTTTTGGAAAAGGTTTTTTTCTGTTATAAATCTGTTAACGACATCTTTGCTTGTTTTACAGGTAATGAAACCGAATGAGAAGATATAAACAAAAAGGCGGCCTAGTGATTGGCTCTCCCCTGAATCTCCAGCTGACAGAAATTTTTATGACCAATTTCGAAGCAAACTTATCTAGAACAAAGTTTTTGGAAAACGTTTTTTCCTGGTATAGATCTGTTGACGATCTCCTTGCTTGTTTTACAGGTAATGAAACCGAATTAGAAGATATAAACAAAAAGACGGCCTAGTGATCGGCTCTCCCCTGGATCTCCTGCTGACAGAAATTTTTATGACCAATTTCGAAGCAAACTTATCTAGAACAAACTTTTTGGAAAACGTTTTTTTCTGTTATAGATCTGTTAACGACATCTTTACTTGTTTTACAGGTAATGAAACCGAATGTGAAGATATAAACAAAAAGACGGCCTAGTGATCGGCTCTCCCCTGGATCTCCTGCTGACAGAAATTTTTATGAACAATTTCGAAGCAAACTTTTCTAGAACAAACTTTTTAGAAAACGTTTTTTTCTATTATAGATCTGTTAACGATATCTTTACTTGTTTTACAGGTAATGAAACCGAATGTGAAGATATGAACAAAAAGACGGCCTAGTGATCGGTTCTCCCCTGGATCTCCTGCTGACAGAAATTTTTATGACCAATTTCGAAGCAAACTTTTCTAGAACAAACTTTTTAGAAAACGTTTTTTTCTATTATAGATCTGTTAACGATATCTTTACTTGTTTTACAGGTAATGAAACCGAATGTGAAGATATGAACAAAAAGACGGCCTAGTGATCGGCTCTCCCCTGGATCTCCTGCTGACAGAAATTTTTATGACCAATTTCGAAGCAAACTTTTCTAGAACAAACTTTTTGGAAAAGGTTTTTTTCTGTTATAGATCTGTTAACGACATCTTTGCTTGTTTTACAGGTAATGAAACCGAATGAGAAGATATAAACAAAAAGGCGGCCTAGTGATTGGCTCTCCCCTGAATCTCCAGCTGACAGAAATTTTTATGACCAATTTCGAAGCAAACTTATCTAGAACAAACTTTTTGGAAAACGTTTTTTCCTGGTATAGATCTGTTGACGATCTCCTTGCTTGTTTTACAGGTAATGAAACCGAATTAGAAGATATAAACAAAAAGACGGCCTAGTGATCGGCTCTCCCCTGGATCTCCTGCTGACAGAAATTTTTATGACCAATTTCGAAGCAAACTTATCTAGAACAAACTTTTTGGAAAACGTTTTTTTCTGTTATAGATCTGTTAACGACATCTTTACTTGTTTTACAGGTAATGAAACCGAATGTGAAGATATAAACAAAAAGACGGCCTAGTGATCGGCTCTCCCCTGGATCTCCTGCTGACAGAAATTTTTATGAACAATTTCGAAGCAAACTTTTCTAGAACAAACTTTTTAGAAAACGTTTTTTTCTATTATAGATCTGTTAACGATATCTTTACTTGTTTTACAGGTAATGAAACCGAATGTGAAGATATGAACAAAAAGACGGCCTAGTGATCGGCTCTCCCCTGGATCTCCTGCTGACAGAAATTTTTATGACCAATTTCGAAGCAAACTTTTCTAGAACAAACTTTTTAGAAAACGTTTTTTTCTATTATAGATCTGTTAACGATATCTTTACTTGTTTTACAGGTAATGAAACCGAATGTGAAGATATGAACAAAAAGACGGCCTAGTGATCGGCTCTCCCCTGGATCTCCTGCTGACAGAAATTTTTATGACCAATTTCGAAGCAAACTTTTCTAGAACAAACTTTTTAGAAAGCGTTTTTTTCTGTTATAGATCTGTTAACGACATCTTTGCTTGTTTTACAGGTAATGAAACCGAATGTGAAGATATGAACAAAAAGACGGCCTAGTGATCGGCTCTCCTTTGGATCTCCTGCTGACAGAAATTTTTATGACCAATTTCGAAGCAAACTTATCTAGAACAAACTTTTTGGAAAACGTTTTTTTCTATTATAGATCTGTTAACGATATCTTTACTTGTTTTACAGGTAATGAAACCGAATGTGAAGATATGAACAAAAAGACGGCCTAGTGATCGGCTCTCCCCTGGATCTCCTGCTGACAGAAATTTTTATGACCAATTTCGAAGCAAACTTATCTACAACAAACTTTTTGGAAAACGTTTTTTTCTATTATAGATCTGTTAACGATATCTTTACTTGTTTTACAGGTAATGAAGCCGAATGTGAAGATATGAACAAAAAGACGGCCTAGTGATCGGCTCTCCCCTGGATCTCCTGCTGACAGAAATTTTTATGACCAATTTCGAAGCAAACTTTTCTAGAACAAACTTTTTAGAAAGCGTTTTTTTTCTATTATAGATCTGTTAACGATATCTTTACTTGTTTTACAGGTAATGAAACCGAATGTGAAGATATGAACAAAAAGACGGCCTAGTGATCGGCTCTCCCCTGGATCTCCTGCTGACAGAAATTTTTATGACCAATTTCGAAGCAAAATAATCTAGAACAAACTTTTTGGAAAACGTTTTTTTCTATTATAGATCTGTTAACGATATCTTTACTTGTTTTACAGGTAATGAAACCGAATGTGAAGATATGAACAAAAAGACGGCCTAGTGATCGGCTTTCCCCTGGATCTCCTGCTGACAGAAATTTTTATGACCAATTTCGAAGCAAACTTTTCTAGAACAAACTTTTTAGAAAGCGTTTTTTTCTGTTATAGATCTGTTAACGACATCTTTGCTTGTTTTACAGGTAATGAAACCGAATGTGAAGATATGAACAAAAAGACGGCCTAGTGATCGGCTCTCCCCTGGATCTCCTGCTGACAGAAATTTTTATGACCAATTTCGAAGCAAACTTTTCTAGAACAAACTTTTTGGAAAACGTTTTTTTCTGTTATAGATCTGTTAACGACATCTTTGCTTGTTTTAGAGGTAATGAAACCGAATGAGAAGATATAAACAAAAAGGCGGCCTAATGATTGGCTCTCCCCTGAATCTCCAGCTGACAGAAATTTTTATGACCAATTTCGAAGCAAACTTTTCTAGAACAAACTTTTTAGAAAACGTTTTTTTCTATTATAGATCTGTTAACGATATCTTTACTTGTTTTACAGGTAATGAAACAGAATGTGAAGATATGAACAAAAAGACGGCCTAGTGATCGGCTCTCCCCTGGATCTCCTGCTGACAGAAATTTTTATGACCAATTTCGAAGCAAACTTATCTAGAACAAACTTTTTGGAAAACGTTTTTTCCTGTTATAGATCTGTTAACGACATCTTTGCTTGTTTTACAGGTAATGAAACCGAATTAGAAGATATAAACAAAAAGACGGCCTAGTGATCGGCTCTCCCCTGGATCTCCTGCTGACAGAAATTTTTATGACCATTTTCGAAGCAAACTTATCTAGAATAAACTTTTTGGAAAACGTTTTTTTCTGTTATAGATCTGTTAACGACATCTTTGCTTGTTTTACAGGTAATGAAACCGAATGAGAAGATATAAACAAAAAGGCGGCCTAGTGATCGGCTCTGCCCTGGATCTCCTGCTGACAGAAATTTTTATGACCAATTTCGAAGCAAACTTATCTAGAACAAACTTTTTGGAAAACGTTTTTTTCTATTATAGATCTGTTAACGACATCTTTGCTTGTTTTACCGGTAATGAAACCGAATGAGAAGATATAAACAAAAAGGCGGCCTAGTGATTTGCTCTCCCCTGAATCTCCAGCTGACAGAAATTTTTATGACCAATTTCGAAGCAAACTTATCTAGAACAAACTTTTTGGAAAACGTTTTTTTCTGTTATAGATCTGTTAACGACATCTTTGCTTGTTTTACAGGTAATGAAACCGAATGAGAAGATATAAACAAAAAGGCGGCCTAGTGATCGGCTCTGCCCTGGATCTCCTGCTGACAGAAATTTTTATGACCAATTTCGAAGCAAACTTATCTAGAACAAACTTTTTGGAAAACGTTTTTTTCTATTATAGATCTGTTAACGACATCTTTGCTTGTTTTACCGGTAATGAAACCGAATGAGAAGATATAAACAAAAAGATGGCCTAGTGATTGGCTCTCCCCTGAATCTCCTGCTGACAGAAATTCTTATGACCAATTTCGAAGCAAACTTATCTAGAACAAACTTTTTGGAAAACGTTTTTTTCTATTATAGATCTGTTAACGACATCTTTGCTTGTTTTACCGGTAATGAAACCGAATGTGAAGATATGAACAAAAAGACGGCCTAGTGATTGGCTCTCCCCTGAATCTCCAGCTGACAGAAATTTTTATGACCAATTTCGAAGCAAACTTATCTAGAACAAACTTTTTGGAAAACGTTTTTTCCTGGTATAGATCTGTTGACGATCTCCTTGCTTGTTTTACAGGTAATGAAACCGAATTAGAAGATATAATCAAAAAGACGGCCTAGTGATCGGCTCTCCCCTGGATCTCCTGCTGACAGAAATTTTTATGACCAATTTCGAAGCAAACTTATCTAGAACAAACTTTTTGGAAAACGTTTTTTTCTGTTATAGATCTGTTAACGACATCTTTACTTGTTTTACAGGTAATGAAACCGAATGTGAAGATATAAACAAAAAGACGGCCTAGTGATCGGCTCTCCCCTGGATCTCCTGCTGACAGAAATTTTTATGAACAATTTCGAAGCAAACTTTTCTAGAACAAACTTTTTAGAAAACGTTTTTTTCTATTATAGATCTGTTAACGATATCTTTACTTGTTTTACAGGTAATGAAACCGAATGTGAAGATATGAACAAAAAGACGGCCTAGTGATCGGTTCTCCCCTGGATCTCCTGCTGACAGAAATTTTTATGACCAATTTCGAAGCAAACTTTTCTAGAACAAACTTTTTAGAAAACGTTTTTTTCTATTATAGATCTGTTAACGATATCTTTACTTGTTTTACAGGTAATGAAACCGAATGTGAAGATATGAACAAAAAGACGGCCTAGTGATCGGCTCTCCCCTGGATCTCCTGCTGACAGAAATTTTTATGACCAATTTCGAAGCAAACTTTTCTAGAACAAACTTTTTGGAAAAGGTTTTTTTCTGTTATAGATCTGTTAACGACATCTTTGCTTGTTTTACAGGTAATGAAACCGAATGAGAAGATATAAACAAAAAGGCGGCCTAGTGATTGGCTCTCCCCTGAATCTCCAGCTGACAGAAATTTTTATGACCAATTTCGAAGCAAACTTATCTAGAACAAACTTTTTGGAAAACGTTTTTTCCTGGTATAGATCTGTTGACGATCTCCTTGCTTGTTTTACAGGTAATGAAACCGAATTAGAAGATATAAACAAAAAGACGGCCTAGTGATCGGCTCTCCCCTGGATCTCCTGCTGACAGAAATTTTTATGACCAATTTCGAAGCAAACTTATCTAGAACAAACTTTTTGGAAAACGTTTTTTTCTGTTATAGATCTGTTAACGACATCTTTACTTGTTTTACAGGTAATGAAACCGAATGTGAAGATATAAACAAAAAGACGGCCTAGTGATCGGCTCTCCCCTGGATCTCCTGCTGACAGAAATTTTTATGAACATTTTCGAAGCAAACTTTTCTAGAACAAACTTTTTAGAAAACGTTTTTTTCTATTATAGATCTGTTAACGATATCTTTACTTGTTTTACAGGTAATGAAACCGAATGTGAAGATATGAACAAAAAGACGGCCTAGTGATCGGCTCTCCCCTGGATCTCCTGCTGACAGAAATTTTTATGACCAATTTCGAAGCAAACTTTTCTAGAACAAACTTTTTAGAAAACGTTTTTTTCTATTATAGATCTGTTAACGATATCTTTACTTGTTTTACAGGTAATGAAACCGAATGTGAAGATATGAACAAAAAGACGGCCTAGTGATCGGCTCTCCCCTGGATCTCCTGCTGACAGAAATTTTTATGACCAATTTCGAAGCAAACTTTTCTAGAACAAACTTTTTAGAAAGCGTTTTTTTCTGTTATAGATCTGTTAACGACATCTTTGCTTGTTTTACAGGTAATGAAACCGAATGTGAAGATATGAACAAAAAGACGGCCTAGTGATCGGCTCTCCTTTGGATCTCCTGCTGACAGAAATTTTTATGACCAATTTCGAAGCAAACTTATCTAGAACAAACTTTTTGGAAAACGTTTTTTTCTATTATAGATCTGTTAACGATATCTTTACTTGTTTTACAGGTAATGAAACCGAATGTGAAGATATGAACAAAAAGACGGCCTAGTGATCGGCTCTCCCCTGGATCTCCTGCTGACAGAAATTTTTATGACCAATTTCGAAGCAAACTTATCTACAACAAACTTTTTGGAAAACGTTTTTTTCTATTATAGATCTGTTAACGATATCTTTACTTGTTTTACAGGTAATGAAGCCGAATGTGAAGATATGAACAAAAAGACGGCCTAGTGATCGGCTCTCCCCTGGATCTCCTGCTGACAGAAATTTTTATGACCAATTTCGAAGCAAACTTTTCTAGAACAAACTTTTTAGAAAGCGTTTTTTTTCTATTATAGATCTGTTAACGATATCTTTACTTGTTTTACAGGTAATGAAACCGAATGTGAAGATATGAACAAAAAGACGGCCTAGTGATCGGCTCTCCCCTGGATCTCCTGCTGACAGAAATTTTTATGACCAATTTCGAAGCAAAATAATCTAGAACAAACTTTTTGGAAAACGTTTTTTTCTATTATAGATCTGTTAACGATATCTTTACTTGTTTTACAGGTAATGAAACCGAATGTGAAGATATGAACAAAAAGACGGCCTAGTGATCGGCTTTCCCCTGGATCTCCTGCTGACAGAAATTTTTATGACCAATTTCGAAGCAAACTTTTCTAGAACAAACTTTTTAGAAAGCGTTTTTTTCTGTTATAGATCTGTTAACGACATCTTTGCTTGTTTTACAGGTAATGAAACCGAATGTGAAGATATGAACAAAAAGACGGCCTAGTGATCGGCTCTCCCCTGGATCTCCTGCTGACAGAAATTTTTATGACCAATTTCGAAGCAAACTTTTCTAGAACAAACTTTTTGGAAAACGTTTTTTTCTGTTATAGATCTGTTAACGACATCTTTGCTTGTTTTACAGGTAATGAAACCGAATGAGAAGATATAAACAAAAAGGCGGCCTAATGATTGGCTCTCCCCTGAATCTCCAGCTGACAGAAATTTTTATGACCAATTTCGAAGCAATTTTTTCTAGAACAAACTTTTTAGAAAACGTTTTTTTCTATTATAGATCTGTTAACGATATCTTTACTTGTTTTACAGGTAATGAAACAGAATGTGAAGATATGAACAAAAAGACGGCCTAGTGATCGGCTCTCCCCTGGATCTCCTGCTGACAGAAATTTTTATGACCAATTTCGAAGCAAACTTATCTAGAACAAACTTTTTGGAAAACGTTTTTTCCTGTTATAGATCTGTTAACGACATCTTTGCTTGTTTTACAGGTAATGAAACCGAATTAGAAGATATAAACAAAAAGACGGCCTAGTGATCGGCTCTCCCCTGGATCTCCTGCTGACAGAAATTTTTATGACCATTTTCGAAGCAAACTTATCTAGAATAAACTTTTTGGAAAACGTTTTTTTCTGTTATAGATCTGTTAACGACATCTTTGCTTGTTTTACAGGTAATGAAACCGAATGAGAAGATATAAACAAAAAGGCGGCCTAGTGATCGGCTCTGCCCTGGATCTCCTGCTGACAGAAATTTTTATGACCAATTTCGAAGCAAACTTATCTAGAACAAACTTTTTGGAAAACGTTTTTTTCTATTATAGATCTGTTAACGACATCTTTGCTTGTTTTACCGGTAATGAAACCGAATGAGAAGATATAAACAAAAAGGCGGCCTAGTGATTTGCTCTCCCCTGAATCTCCAGCTGACAGAAATTTTTATGACCAATTTCGAAGCAAACTTATCTAGAACAAACTTTTTGGAAAACGTTTTTTTCTGTTATAGATCTGTTAACGACATCTTTGCTTGTTTTACAGGTAATGAAACCGAATGAGAAGATATAAACAAAAAGGCGGCCTAGTGATCGGCTCTGCCCTGGATCTCCTGCTGACAGAAATTTTTATGACCAATTTCGAAGCAAACTTATCTAGAACAAACTTTTTGGAAAACGTTTTTTTCTATTATAGATCTGTTAACGACATCTTTGCTTGTTTTACCGGTAATGAAACCGAATGAGAAGATATAAACAAAAAGATGGCCTAGTGATTGGCTCTCCCCTGAATCTCCTGCTGACAGAAATTCTTATGACCAATTTCGAAGCAAACTTATCTAGAACAAACTTTTTGGAAAACGTTTTTTTCTATTATAGATCTGTTAACGACATCTTTGCTTGTTTTACCGGTAATGAAACCGAATGTGAAGATATGAACAAAAAGACGGCCTAGTGATTGGCTCTCCCCTGAATCTCCAGCTGACAGAAATTTTTATGACCAATTTCGAAGCAAACTTTTCTAGAACAAACTTTTTAGAAAACGTTTTTTTCTATTATAGATCTGTTAACGATATCTTTACTTGTTTTACAGGTAATGAAACCGAATTAGAAGATATAAACAAAAAGACGGCCTAGAGATCGGCTCTCCCCTGAATCTCCTGCTGACAGAAATTTTTATGACCATTTTCGAAGCAAACTTATCTAGAACAAACTTTTTGGAAAACGTTTTTTTCTGGTATAGATCTGTTGACGATCTCCTTGCTTGTTTTACAGGTAATGAAACCGAATTAGAAGATATAAACAAAAAGACGGCTTAGTGATCGGCTCTCCCCTGGATCTCCTGCTGACAGAAATTTTTATGACCAATTTCGAAGCAAACTTATCTAGAACAAACTTTTTGGAAAACGTTTTTTTCTGTTATAGATCTGTTAACGACATCTTTGCTTGTTTTACAGGTAATGAAACCGAATGAGAAAATTTAAAAAAAAGGCGGCCTAGTGATTGGCTCTCCCCTGAATCTCCAGCTGACAGAAATTTTTATGACCAATTTCGAAGCAAACTTATCCAGAACAAACTTTTTGGAAAAAGTTTTTTCCTGGTATAGATCTGTTGACGATCTCCTTGCTTGTTTTACAGGTAATGAAACCGAATTAGAAGATATAAACAAAAATACGGCCTAGTGATCGGCTCTCCCCTGGATCTCCTGCTGACAGAAATTTTTATGACCAATTTCGAAGCAAACTTATCTAGAACAAACTTTTTGGAAAACGTTTTTTTCTGTTATAGATCTGTTAACGACATCTTTACTTGTTTTACAGGTAATGAAACCGAATGTGAAGATATAAACAAAAAGACGGCCTAGTGATCGGCTCTCCCCTGGATCTCCTGCTGACAGAAATTTTTATGACCAATTTCGAAGCAAACTTTTCTAGAACAAACTTTTTAGAAAACGTTTTTTTCTATTATAGATCTGTTAACGATATCTTTACTTGTTTTACAGGTAATGAAACCGAATGTGAAGATATGAACAAAAAGACGGCCTAGTGATCGGCTCTCCCCTGGATCTCCTGCTGACAAATTTTTATGACCAATTTCGAAGCAAACTTTTCTAGAACAAATTTTTTAGAAAACGTTTTTTTCTATTATAGATCTGTTAACGATATCTTTACTTGTTTTACAGGTAATGAAACCGAATGTGAAGATATGAACAAAAAGACGGCCTAGTGATCGGCTCTCCTCTGGATCTCCTGCTGACAGAAATTTTTATGACCAATTTCGAAGCAAACTTTTCTAGAACAAACTTTTTAGAAAGCGTTTTTTTCTGTTATAGATCTGTTAACGACATCTTTGCTTGTTTTACAGGTAATGAAACCGAATGTGAAGATATGAACAAAAAGACGGCCTAGTGATCGGCTCTTCTTTGGATCTCCTGCTGACAGAAATTTTTATGACCAATTTCGAAGCAAACTTATCTAGAACAAACTTTTTGGAAAAGGTTTTTTTCTATTATAGATCTGTTAACGATATCTTTACTTGTTTTACAGGTAATGAAACCGAATGTGAAGATATGAACAAAAAGACGGCCTAGTGATCGGCTCTCCCCTGGATCTCCTGCTGACAGAAATTTTTATGACCAATACCGAAGCAAACTTTTCTAGAACAAACTTTTTAGAAAGCGTTTTTTTCTATTATAAATCTGTTAACGATATCTTTACTTGTTTTACAGGTAATGAAACCGAATGTGAAGATATGAACAAAAAGACGGCCTAGTGATCGGCTCTCCCCTGGATCTCCTGCTGACAGAAATTTTTATGACCAATTTCCAAGCAAACTTATCTAGAACAAACTTTTTGGAAAACGTTTTTTTCTATTATAGATCTGTTAACGATATCTTTACTTGTTTTACAGGTAATGAAACCGAATGTGAAGATATGAACAAAAAGACGGCCTAGTGATCGGCTCTCCCCTGGATCTCCTGCTGACAGAAATTTTTATGACCAATTTCGAAGCAAACTTTTCTAGAACAAACTTTTTAGAAAGCGTTTTTTTCTGTTATAGATCTGTTAACGACATCTTTGCTTGTTTTACAGGTAATGAAACCGAATGTGAAGATATGAACAAAAAGACGGCCTAGTGATCGGCTCTCCCCTGGATCTCCTGCTGACAGAAATTTTTATGACCAATTTCGAAGCAAACTTATCTAGAACAAACTTTTTGGAAAACGTTTTTTTCTATTATAGATCTGTTAACGATATCTTTACTTGTTTTACCGGTAATGAAACCGAATGTGAAGATATGAACAAAAAGACGGCCTAGTGATCGGCTCTCCCCTGGATCTCCTGCTGACAGAAATTTTTATGACCAATTTCGAAGCAAACTTATCTAGAACAAACTTTTTGGAAAACGATTTTTTCTCTTATAGATCTATTAACGACATCTTTGCTTGTTTTACAGGTAATGAAACCGAATGTGAAGATATGAACAAAAAGACGGCCTAGTGATTGGCTCTCCCCTGAATCTCCTGCTGACAGAAATTCTTATGACCAATTTCGAAGCAAACTTATCTAGAACAAACTTTTTGGAAAACGTTTTTTCCTGGTTTAGATCTGTTGACGATCTCCTTGCTTGTTTTACAGGTAATGAAACCGAATTAGAAGATATAAACGAAAAGACGGCCTAGTGATCGGCTCTCTCCTGGATCTCCTGCTGACAGAAATTTTTATGACCAATTTCGAAGCAAACTTATCTAGAACAAACTTTTTAGAAAACGTTTTTTTCTATTATAGATCTGTTAACGATATCTTTACTTGTTTTACAGGTAATGAAACCGAATGTGAAGATATGAACAAAAAGACGGCCTAGTGATCGGCTCTCCCCTGGATCTCCTGCTGACAGAAATTTTTATGACCAATTTCGAAGCAAACTTTTCTAGAACAAACTTTTTGGAAAACGTTTCTTTCTGTTATAGATCTGTTAACGACATCTTTGCTTATTTTACAGGTAATGAAACCGAATGAGAAGTTATAAACAAAAAGGCGGCCTAGTGATTGGCTCTCCCCTGAATCTCCTGCTGACAGAAATTCTTATGACCAATTTCGAAGCAAACTTATCTAGAACAAACTTTTTGGAAAACGTTTTTTCCTGATATAGGTCTGTTGACGATCTCCTTGCTTGTTTTACCGGTAATGAAACCGAATTAGAAGATATAAACAAAAAGACGGCCTAGTGATTGGCTCTCCCCTGAATCTCCAGCTGACAGAAATTTTTATGACCAATTTCGAAGCAAACTTTTCTAGAACAAACTTTTTGGAAAACGTTTTTTTCTATTATAGATCTGCTAACGATATCTTTACTTGTTTTACCGGTAATGAAACCGAATGAGAAGGTATAAACAAGAAGGCGGCTTAGTGATTGGCTCTCCCCTGAATGTCCTGCTGACAGAAATTCTTATGACCAATTTCGAAGCAAACTTATCTAGAACAAACTTTTTGGAAAACGTTTTTTCCTGGTTTAGATCTGTTGACGATCTCCTTGCTTGTTTTACAGGTAATGAAACCGAATTAGAAGATATAAACAAAAAGACGGCCTAGTGATCGGCTCTCCCCTGGATCTCCTGCTGACAGAAATTTTTATGACCAATTTCGAAGCAAACTTATCTAGAACAAACTTTTTGGAAAACGTTTTTTTCTGTTATAGATCTGTTAACGACATCTTTGCTTGTTTTACAGGTAATGAAACCGAATGAGAAGATATAAACAAAAAGGCGGCCTAGTGATTGGCTCTCCCCTGAATCTCCAGCTGACAGAAATTTTTATGACCAATTTCGAAGCAAACTTTTCTAGAACAAACTTTTTAGAAAACGTTTTTTTCTATTATAGATCTGTTAACGATATCTTTACTTGTTTTACAGGTAATGAAACCGAATGTGAAGATATGAACAAAAAGACGGCCTAGTGATCGGCTCTCCCCTGGATCTCCTGCTGACAGAAATTTTTATGACCAATTTTGAAGCAAACTTATCTAGAACAAACTTTTTGGAAAACGTTTTTTCCTGGTATAGATCTGTTGACGATCTCCTTGCTTGTTTTACAGGTAATGAAACCAAATTAGAAGATATAAACAAAAAGACGGCCTAGTGATCGGCTCTCCCCTGGATCTCCTGCTGACAGAAATTTTTATGACCAATTTCGAAGCAAACTTATCTAGAACAAACTTTTTGGAAAACGTTTTTTTCTGTTATAGATCTGTTAACGACATCTTTACTTGTTTTACAGGTAATGAAACCGAATGTGAAGATATAAACAAAAAGACGGCCTAGTGATCGGCTCTCCCCTGGATCTCCTGCTGACAGAAATTTTTATGACCAATTTCGAAGCATACTTATCTAGAACAAACTTTTTGGAAAACGTTTTTTTCTGTTATAGATCTGTTAACGACATCTTTGCTTGTTTTACAGGTAATGAAACCGAATGAGAAGATATAAACAAAAAGGCGGCCTAGTGATTGGCTCTCCCCTGAATCTCCAGCTGACAGAAATTTTTATGACCAATTTCGAAGCAAACTTTTCCAGAACAAACTTTTTGGAAAAAGTTTTTTTCTGTTATAGATCTGTTAACGACATCTTTGCTTGTTTTACAGGTAATGAAACCGAATGTGAAGATATAAACAAAAAGACGGCCTAGTGATCGGCTCTCCCCTGGATCTCCTGCTGACAGAAATTTTTATGACCAATTTCGAAGCAAACTTATCTAGAACAAACTTTTTGGAAAACGTTTTTTTCTGTTATAGATCTGTTAACGACATCTTTGCTTGTTTTACAGGTAATGAAACCGAATGAGAAGATATAAACAAAAAGACGGCCTAGTGATCGGCTCTCCCCTGGATCTCCTGCTGACAGAAATTTTTATGACCAATTTCGAAGCAAACTTTTCTAGAACAAACTTTTTAGAAAACGTTTTTTTCTATTATAGATCTGTTAACGATATCTTTACTTGTTTTACAGGTAATGAAACCGAATTAGAAGATATAAACAAAAAGACGGCCTAGAGATCGGCTCTCCCCTGAATCTCCTGCTGACAAAAATTTTTATGACCAATTTCGAAGCAAACTTATCTAGAACAAACTTTTTGGAAAAAGTTTTTTCCTGGTTTAGATCTGTTGACGATCTCCTTGCTTGTTTTACAGGTAATGAAACCGAATGAGAAGATATAAACAAAAAGACGGCCTAGTGATTGGCTCTCCCCTGAATCTCCAGCTGACAGAAATTTTTATGACCAATTTCGAAGCAAACTTTTCTAGAACAAACTTTTTAGAAAACGTTTTTTTCTATTATAGATGTGTTAACGATATCTTTACTTGTTTTACAGGTAATGAAACCGAATGTGAAGATATGAACAAAAAGACGGCCTAGTGATCGGCTCTCCCCTGGATCTCCTGCAGACAGAAATTTTTATGACCAATTTCGAAGCAAACTTTTCTAGAACAAACTTTTTAGAAAACGTTTTTTTCTATTATAGATCTATTAACGATCTCCTTGCTTGTTTTACAGGTAATGAAACCGAATGAGAAGATATAAACAAAAAGGCGGCCTAGTGATCGGCTCTCCCCTGAATCTCCAGCTGACAGAAATTTTTATGACCAATTTCGAAGCAAACTTTTCTAGAACAAACTTTTTAGAAAACGTTTTTTTCTATTATAGATCTGTTAACGATATCTTTACTTGTTTTACAGGTAATGAAACCGAATTAGAAGATATAAACAAAAAGACGGCCTAGAGATCGGCTCTCCCCTGAATCTCCTGCTGACAAAAATTTTTATGACCAATTTCGAAGCAAACTTATCTAGAACAAACTTTTTGGAAAAAGTTTTTTCCTGGTTTAGATCTGTTGACGATCTCCTTGCTTGTTTTACAGGTAATGAAACCGAATGAGAAGATATAGACAAAAAGACGGCCTAGTGATCGGCTCTCCCCTGGATCTCCTGCTGACAGAAATTTTTATGACCAATTTCGAAGCAAACTTTTCTAGAACAAACTTTTTAGAAAACGTTTTTTTCTATTATAGATCTGTTAACGATATCTTTACTTGTTTTACAGGTAATGAAACCGAATGTGAAGATATGAACAAAAAGACGGCCTAGTGATCGGCTCTCCCCTGGATCTCCTGCTGACAGAAATTTTTATGACCAATTTCGAAGCAAACTTATCTAGAACAAACTTTTTGGAAAAGGTTTTTTCCTGGTATAGATCTGTTGACGATCTCCTTGCTTGTTTTACAGGTAATGAAACCGAATGTGAAGATATGAACAAAAAGACGGCCTAGTGATCGGCTCTCCCCTGGATCTCCTGCTGACAGAAATTTTTATGACCAATTTCGAAGCAAACTTATCTAGAACAAACTTTTTGGAAAACGTTTTTTTCTGTTATAGATCTGTTAACGACATCTTTGCTTGTTTTACAGGTAATGAAACCGAATGAGAAGATATAAACAAAAAGACGGCCTAGTGATCGGCTCTCCCCTGGATCTCCTGCTGACAGAAATTTTTATGACCAATTTCGAAGCAAACTTATCTAGAACAAACTTTTTGGAAAAGGTTTTTTTCTGTTATAGATCTGTTAACGACATCTTTGCTTGTTTTACAGGTAATGAAACCGAATGAGAAGATATAAACAAAAAGGCGGCCTAGTGATTGGCTCTCCCCTGAATCTCCAGCTGACAGAAATTTTTATGACCAATTTCGAAGCAAACTTATCTAGAACAAACTTTTTGGAAAACGTTTTTTCCTGGTATAGATCTGTTGACGATCTCCTTGCTTGTTTTACAGGTAATGAAACCGAATTAGAAGATATAAACAAAAAGACGTCCTAGTGATCGGCTCTCCCCTGGATCTCCTGCTGACAGAAATTTTTATGACCAATTTCGAAGCAAACTTATCTAGAACAAACTTTTTGGAAAACGTTTTTTTCTGTTATAGATCTGTTAACGACATCTTTACTTGTTTTACAGGTAATGAAACCGAATGTGAAGATATAAACAAAAAGACGGCCTAGTGATCGGCTCTCCCCTGGATCTCCTGCTGACAGAAATTTTTATGAACAATTTCGAAGCAAACTTTTCTAGAACAAACTTTTTAGAAAACGTTTTTTTCTATTATAGATCTGTTAACGATATCTATACTTGTTTTACAGGTAATGAAACCGAATGTGAAGATATGAACAAAAAGACGGCCTAGTGATCGGCTCTCCCCTGGATCTCCTGCTGACAGAAATTTTTATGACCAATTTCGAAGCAAACTTTTCTAGAACAAACTTTTTAGAAAACGTTTTTTTCTATTATAGATCTGTTAACGATATCTTTACTTGTTTTACAGGTAATGAAACCGAATGTGAAGATATGAACAAAAAGACGGCCTAGTGATCGGCTCTCCCCTGGATCTCCTGCTGACAGAAATTTTTATGACCAATTTCGAAGCAAACTTTTCTAGAACAAACTTTTTGGAAAAGGTTTTTTTCTGTTATAGATCTGTTAACGACATCTTTGCTTGTTTTACAGGTAATGAAACCGAATGAGAAGATATAAACAAAAAGGCGGCCTAGTGATTGGCTCTCCCCTGAATCTCCAGCTGACAGAAATTTTTATGACCAATTTCGAAGCAAACTTATCTAGAACAAACTTTTTGGAAAACGTTTTTTCCTGGTATAGATCTGTTGACGATCTCCTTGCTTGTTTTACAGGTAATGAAACCGAATTAGAAGATATAAACAAAAAGACGGCCTAGTGATCGGCTCTCCCCTGGATCTCCTGCTGACAGAAATTTTTATGACCAATTTCGAAGCAAACTTATCTAGAACAAACTTTTTGGAAAACGTTTTTTTCTGTTATAGATCTGTTAACGACATCTTTACTTGTTTTACAGGTAATGAAACCGAATGTGAAGATATAAACAAAAAGACGGCCTAGTGATCGGCTCTCCCCTGGATCTCCTGCTGACAGAAATTTTTATGAACAATTTCGAAGCAAACTTTTCTAGAACAAACTTTTTAGAAAACGTTTTTTTCTATTATAGATCTGTTAACGATATCTTTACTTGTTTTACAGGTAATGAAACCGAATGTGAAGATATGAACAAAAAGACGGCCTAGTGATCGGCTCTCCCCTGGATCTCCTGCTGACAGAAATTTTTATGACCAATTTCGAAGCAAACTTTTCTAGAACAAACTTTTTAGAAAACGTTTTTTTCTATTATAGATCTGTTAACGATATCTTTACTTGTTTTACAGGTAATGAAACCGAATGTGAAGATATGAACAAAAAGACGGCCTAGTGATCGGCTCTCCCCTGGATCTCCTGCTGACAGAAATTTTTATGACCAATTTCGAAGCAAACTTTTCTAGAACAAACTTTTTAGAAAGCGTTTTTTTCTGTTATAGATCTGTTAACGACATCTTTGCTTGTTTTACAGGTAATGAAACCGAATGTGAAGATATGAACAAAAAGACGGCCTAGTGATCGGCTCTCCTTTGGATCTCCTGCTGACAGAAATTTTTATGACCAATTTCGAAGCAAACTTATCTAGAACAAACTTTTTGGAAAACGTTTTTTTCTATTATAGATCTGTTAACGATATCTTTACTTGTTTTACAGGTAATGAAACCGAATGTGAAGATATGAACAAAAAGACGGCCTAGTGATCGGCTCTCCCCTGGATCTCCTGCTGACAGAAATTTTTATGACCAATTTCGAAGCAAACTTATCTAGAACAAACTTTTTGGAAAACGTTTTTTTCTATTATAGATCTGTTAACGATATCTTTACTTGTTTTACAGGTAATGAAGCCGAATGTGAAGATATGAACAAAAAGACGGCCTAGTGATCGGCTCTCCCCTGGATCTCCTGCTGACAGAAATTTTTATGACCAATTTCGAAGCAAACTTTTCTAGAACAAACTTTTTAGAAAGCGTTTTTTTTCTATTATAGATCTGTTAACGATATCTTTACTTGTTTTACAGGTAATGAAACCGAATGTGAAGATATGAACAAAAAGACGGCCTAGTGATCGGCTCTCCCCTGGATCTCCTGCTGACAGAAATTTTTATGACCAATTTCGAAGCAAAATAATCTAGAACAAACTTTTTGGAAAACGTTTTTTTCTATTATAGATCTGTTAACGATATCTTTACTTGTTTTACAGGTAATGAAACCGAATGTGAAGATATGAACAAAAAGACGGCCTAGTGATCGGCTTTCCCCTGGATCTCCTGCTGACAGAAATTTTTATGACCAATTTCGAAGCAAACTTTTCTAGAACAAACTTTTTAGAAAGCGTTTTTTTCTGTTATAGATCTGTTAACGACATCTTTGCTTGTTTTACAGGTAATGAAACCGAATGTGAAGATATGAACAAAAAGACGGCCTAGTGATCGGCTCTCCCCTGGATCTCCTGCTGACAGAAATTTTTATGACCAATTTCGAAGCAAACTTTTCTAGAACAAACTTTTTGGAAAACGTTTTTTTCTGTTATAGATCTGTTAACGACATCTTTGCTTGTTTTACAGGTAATGAAACCGAATTAGAAGATATAAACAAAAAGACGGCCTAGTGATCGGCTCTCCCCTGGATCTCCTGCTGACAGAAATTTTTATGACCAATTTCGAAGCAAACTTTTCTAGAACAAACTTTTTGGAAAACGTTTTTTTCTGTTATAGATCTGTTAACGATATCTTTACTTGTTTTACCGGTAATGAAACCGAATGAGAAGATATAAACAAAAAGACGGCCTAGTGATCGGCTCTCCCCTGGATCTCCTGCTGACAGAAATTTTTATGACCAATTTCGAAGCAAACTTTTCTAGAACAAACTTTTTGGAAAACGTTTTTTTCTGTTATAGATCTGTTAACGATATCTTTACTTGTTTTACCGGTAATGAAACCGAATGAGGAGATATAAACAAAAAGACGGCCTAGTGATTGGCTCTCCCCTGAATCTCCTACTGACAGAAATTTTTATGACCAATTTCGGAGCAAACTTATCTAGAACAAACTTTTTGGAAAATGTTTATTCCTGGTATAGATCTGTTGACGATCTCCTTGCTTGTTTTACAGGTAATGAAACCGAATTAGAAGATATAAACAAAAAGACGGCCTAGTGATCGGCTCTCCCCTGGATCTCCTGCTGACAGAAATTTTTATGACCAATTTCGAAACAAATTTATCTAGAACAAACTTTTTGGAAAACGTTTTTTTCTGTTATAGATCTGTTAACGACATCTTTGCTTGTTTTACAGGTAATGAAACCGAATGAGAAGATATAAACAAAAAGGCGGCCTAGTGTTTGGTTCTACCCTGAATCTCCAGCTGACAGAAATTTTTATGACCAATTTCGAAGCAAACTTTTCTAGAACAAACTTTTTAGAAAACGTTTTTTTCTATTATAGATCTGTTAACGATATCTTTACTTGTTTTACAGGTAACGAAACCGAATTAGAAGATATAAACAAAAAGGCGGCCTAGTGATTGGCTCTCCCCTGAATCTCCAGCTGACAGAAATTTTTATGACCAATTTCGAAGCAAACTTATCTAGAACAAACTTTTTGGAAAAGGTTTTTCCTGGTATAGATCTGTTGACGATCTCCTTGCTTGTTTTACAGGTAATGAAACCGAATTAGAAGATATAAACAAAAAGACGGCCTAGTGATCGGCTCTCCCCTGGATCTCCTGCTGACAGAAATTTTTATGACCAATTTCGAAGCAAACTTATCTAGAACAAACTTTTTGGAAAACGTTTTTTTCTGTTATAGATCTGTTAACGATATCTTTACTTGTTTTACCGGTAATGAAACCGAATGAGAAGATATAAACAAAAAGACGGCCTAGTGATTGGCTCTCCCCTGAATCTCTAGCTGACAGAAATTCTTATGACCAATTTCGAAGCAATCTTTTCTAGAACAAACTTTTTGGAAAACGTTTTTTCCTGGTATAGATCTGTTGACGATCTCCTTGCTTGTTTTACAGGTAATGAAACCGAATTAGAAGATATAAACAAAAAGACGGCCTAGCGATCGGCTCTCCCCTGGATCTCCTGCTGACAGAAATTTTTATGACCAATTTCGGAGCAAACTTATCTAGAACAAACTTTTTGGAAAACGTTTTTTTCTGTTATAGATCTGTTAACGACATCTTAGCTTGTTTTACAGTTAATGAAACCGAATGAGAAGATATAAACAAAAAGGCGGCCTAGTGATTGGCTCTCCCCTGAATCTCCAGCTGACAGAAATTTTTATGACCAATTTCGGAGCAAACTTATCTAGAACAAACTTTTTGGAAAACGTTTTTTCCTGGTATAGATCTCTTGACGATCTCCTTGCTTGTTTTACAGGTAATGAAACCGAATTAGAAGATATAAACAAAAAGACGGCCTAGTGATCGGCTCTCCCCTGGATCTCCTGCTGATAGAAATTTTTATGACCAATTTCGAAGCAATCTTTTCTAGAACAAACTTTTTGGAAAACGTTTTTTTCTGTTATAGATCTGTTAACGACATCTTTGCTTGTTTTACAGGTAATGAAACCGAATGAGAAGATATAAACAAAAAGGCGGCCTAGTGATTGGCTCTCCCCTGAATCTCCTGCTGACAGAAATTCTTATGACCAATTTCGAAGCAATCTTTTCTTGAACAAACTTTTTGGAAAACGTTTTTTTCTGTTATAGATCTGTTAACGACATCTTTGCTTGTTTTACAGGTAATGAAACCGAACGTGAAGATATGAACAAAAAGACGGCCTAGTGATTGGCTCTCCCCTGAATCTCCAGCTGACAGAAATTTTTATGACCAATTTCGAAGCAAACATATCTAGAACAAACTTTTTGGAAAACGTTTTTTCCTGGTATAGATCTGTTGACGATCTCCTTGCTTGTTTTACAGGTAATGAAACCGAACTAGAAGATATAAACAAAAAGACGGCCTAGTGATCGGCTCTCCCCTGGATCTAATGCTGACAGAAATTTTTATGACCAATTTCGAAGCAAACTTATCTAGAACAAACTTTTTGGAAAACGTTTTTTTCTGCTATAGATCTGTTAACGACATCTTTGCTTGTTTACAGGTAATGAAACCGAATGAGAAGATATAAACAAAAAGGCGGCCTAGTGATTGGCTCTCCCCTGAATCTCCAGCTGACAGAAATTTTTATGACCAATTTCGAAGAAAACTTATCTAGAACAAACTTTCTGGAAAACGTTTTTTCCTGGTATATATCTGTTGACGATCTCCTTGCTTGTTTTACAGGTAATGAAACCGAATTAGAAGATATAAACAAAAAGACGGCCTAGTGATCGGCTCTCCCCTGAATCTCCTGCTGACAGAAATTTTCATGACCAATTTCGAAGCAAACTTTTCTAGAACAAACTTTTTAGAAAACGTTTTTTTCTATTATAGATCTGTTAACGATATCTTTACTTGTTTTACCGGTAATGAAACCGAATGAGAAGATATAAACAAAAAGACGGCCTAGTGATCGGCTCTCCACTGGATCTCCTGCTGACAGAAATTTTTATGACCAATTTCGAAGCAAACTTATCTAGAACAAACTTTTTGGAAAACGTTTTTTTCTGTTATAGATCTGTTAACGATATCTTTACTTGTTTTACCGGTAATGAAACCGAATGAGAAGATATAAACAAAAAGACGGCCTAGTGATTGGCTCTCCCCTGAATCTCCTGCTGACAGAAATTCTTATGACCAATTTCGAAGCAATCTTTTCTAGAACAAACTTTTTGGAAAACGTTTTTTCCTGGTATAGATCTGTTGACGATCTCCTTGCTTGTTTTACAGCTAATGAAACCGAATTAGAAGATATAAACAAAAAGACGGCCTAGCGATCGGCTCTCCCCTGGATCTCCTGCTGACAGAAATTTTTATGACCAATTTCGGAGCAAACTTATCTAGAACAAACTTTTGGAAAACGTTTTTTTCTGTTATAGATCTGTTAACGACATCTTTGCTTGTTTTACAATTAATGAAACCGAATGAGAAGATATAAACAAAAAGGCGGCCTAGTGATTGGCTCTCCCCTGTATCTCCAGCTGACAGAAATTTTTATGACCAATTTCGAAGCAATCTTTTCTAGAACAAACTTTTTGGAAAAAGTTTTTTTCTATTATAGATCTGTTAACGATATCTTTACTTGTTTTACCGGTAATGAAACCGAATGAGAAGATATAAACAAAAAGACGGCCTAGTGATCGGCTCTCCACTGGATCTCCTGCTGACAGAAATTTTTATGACAAATTTCGAAGCAAACTTATCTAGAACAAACTTTTTGGAAAACGTTTTTTCCTGGTATAGATCTGTTGACGATCTCCTTGCTTGTTTTACAGGTAATGAAACCGAATTAGAAGATATAAACAAAAAGACGGCCTAGTGATCGGCTCTCCCCTGAATCTCCTGCTGACAGAAATTTTCATGACCAATTTCGAAGCAAACTTTTCTAGAACAAACTTTTTAGAAAACGTTTTTTTCTATTATAGATCTGTTAACGATATCTTTGCTTGTTTTACAGGTAATGAAACCGAATATGAAGATATGAATAAAAAGACGGCCTAGTGATTGGCTCTCCCCTGAATCTCCAGCTGACAGAAATTTTTATGACCAATTTCGAAGCAAACATATCTAGAACAAACTTTTTGGAAAAAGTTTTTTCCTGGTATAGATCTGTTGACGATCTCCTTGCTTGTTTTACAGGTAATGAAACCGAATTAGAAGATATAAACAAAAAGACGGCCTAGTGATCGGCTCTCACCTTAATCTCCTGCTGACAGAAATTTTCATGACCAATTTCGAAGCAAACTTTTCTAGAACAAACTTTTTAGAAAACGTTTTTTTCTATTATAGATCTGTTAACGATATCTTTACTTGTTTTACAGGTAATGAAACCGAATTAGAAGATATAAACAAAAAGACGGCCTAGAGATCGGCCCTCCCCTGAATCTCCTGCTGACAGAAATTTTTATGACCAATTTCGAAGCAAACTTATCTAGAACAAACTTTTTGGAAAACGTTTTTTCCTGGTATAGATCTGTTGACGATCTCCTTGCTTGTTTTACAGGTAATGAAACCGAATTAGAAGATATAAACAAAAAGACGGCCTAGTGATCGGCTCTCCCCTGGATCTCCTGCTGACAGAAATTTTTATGACCAATTTCGAAGCAAACTTATCTAGAACAAACTTTTTGGAAAAGGTTTTTTTCTGTTATAGATCTGTTAACGACATCTTTGCTTGTTTTACAGGTAATGAAACCGAATGTGAAGATATGAACAAAAAGACGGCCTAGTGATTGGCTCTCCCCTGAATCTCCAGCTGACAGAAATTTTTATGACCAATTTCGAAGCAAACTTTTCTAGAACAAACTTTTTAGAAAACGTTTTTTTCTATTATAGATCTGTTAACGATATCTTTACTTGTTTTACAGGTAATGAAACCGAATTAGAAGATATAAACAAAAAGACGGCCTAGAGATCGGCTCTCCCCTGAATCTCCTGCTGACAGAAATTTTTATGACCAATTTCGAAGCAAACTTATCTAGAACAAACTTTTTGGAAAAAGTTTTTTCCTGGTATAGATCTGTTGACGATCTCCTTGCTTGTTTTACAGGTAATTAAACCGAATTAGAAGATATAAACAAAAAGACGGCCTAGTGATCGGCTCTCCAATGGATCTCCTGCTGACAGAAATTTTTATGACCAATTTCGAAGCAAACTTATCTAGAACAAACTTTTTGGAAAACGTTTTTTTCTGTTATAGATCTGTTAACGACATCTTTGCTTGTTTTACAGGTAATGAAACCGAATGAGAAGATATAAACAAAAAGACGGCCTAGAGATCGGCTCTCCCCTGAATCTCCTGCTGACAGAAATTTTTATGACCAATTTCGAAGCAAACTTATCTAGAACAAACTTTTTGGAAAAAGTTTTTTCCTGGTATAGATCTGTTGACGATCTCCTTGCTTGTTTTACAGGTAATTAAACCGAATTAGAAGATATAAACAAAAAGACGGCCTAGTGATCGGCTCTCCAATGGATCTCCTGCTGACAGAAATTTTTATGACCAATTTCGAAGCAAACTTATCTAGAACAAACTTTTTGGAAAACGTTTTTTTCTGTTATAGATCTGTTAACGACATCTTTGCTTGTTTTACAGGTAATGAAACCGAATTAGAAGATATAAACAAAAAGACGGCCTAGAGATCGGCTCTCCCCTGGATCTCCTGCTGACAGAACTTTTTATGACCAATTTCGAAGCAAACTTATCTAGAACAAACTTTTTGGAAAAGGTTTTTTTCTGTTATAGATCTGTTAACGACATCTTTGCTTGTTTTACAGGTAATGAAACCGAATGAGAAGATATAAACAAAAAGGCGGCCTAGTGATTGGCTCTCCCCTGAATCTCCTGCTGACAGAAATTCTTATGACCAATTTCGAAGCAATCTTTTCTAGAACAAACTTTTTGGAAAACGTTTTTTTCTGTTATAGATCTGTTAACGACATCTTTGCTTGTTTTACAGGTAATGAAACCGAATGTGAAGATATGAACAAAAAGACGGCCTAGTGATTGGCTCTCCCCTGAATCTCCAGCTGACAGAAATTTTTATGACCAATTTCGAAGCAAACTTTTCTAGAACAAACTTTTTGGAAAACGTTTTTTTCTGTTATAGATCTGTTAACGATATCTTTACTTGTTTTACCGGTAATGAAACCGAATTAGAAGATATAAACAAAAAGACGGCCTAGTGATCGGCTCTCCACTGGATCTCCTGCTGACAGAAATTTTTATGACCAATTTCGAAGCAAACTTATCTAGAACAAACTTTTTGGAAAAGGTTTTTTTCTGTTATAGATCTGTTAACGACATCTTTGCTTGTTTTACAGGTAATGAAACCGAATGAGAAGATATAAACAAAAAGGCGGCCTAGTGATTGGCTCTCCCCTGAATCTCCAGCTGACAGAAATTTTTATGACCAATTTCGAAGCAAACTTATCTAGAACAAACTTTTTGGAAAACGTTTTTTCCTGGTATAGATCTGTTGACGATCTCCTTGCTTGTTTTACAGGTAATGAAACCGAATTAGAAGATATAAACAAAAAGACGGCCTAGTGATCGGCTCTCCCCTGGATCTCCTGCTGACAGAAATTTTTATGACCAATTTCGAAGCAAACTTATCTAGAACAAACTTTTTGGAAAACGTTTTTTTCTGTTATAGATCTGTTAACGACATCTTTGCTTGTTTTACAGGTAATGAAACCGAATGAGAAGATATAAACAAAAAGGCGGCCTAGTGATTGGCTCTCCCCTGAATCTCCAGCTGACAGAAATTTTTATGACCAATTTCGAAGCAAACTTTTCTAGAACAAACTTTTTGGAAAAGGTTTTTTCTGTTATAGATCTGTTAACGACATCTTTGCTTGTTTTACAGGTAATGAAACCGAATGTGAAGATATGAACAAAAAGACGGCCTAGTGATTGGCTCTCCCCTGAATCTCCAGCTGACAGAAATTTTTATGACCAATTTCGAAGCAAACTTTTCTAGAACAAACTTTTTAGAAAACGTTTTTTTCTATTATAGATCTGTTAACGACATCTTTACTTGTTTTACAGGTAATTAAACCGAATTAGAAGATATAAACAAAAAGACGGCCTAGAGATCGGCTCTCCCCTGAATCTCCTGCTGACAGAAATTTTTATGACCAATTTCGAAGCAAACTTATCTAGAACAAACTTTTTGGAAAAGGTTTTTTCCTGGTATAGATCTGTTGACGATCTCCTTGCTTGTTTTACAGGTAATGAAACCGAATTAGAAGATATAAACAAAAAGACGGCCTAGTGATCGGCTCTCCCCTGAATCTCTTGCTGACACAAATTTTTATGACCAATTTCGAAGCAAACTTATCTAGAACAAACTTTTTGGAAAACGTTTTTTTCTGTTATAGATCTGTTAACGACATCTTTGCTTGTTTTACAGGTAATGAAACCGAATGAGAAGATATAAACAAAAAGGCGGACTAGTGATTGGCTCTCCCCTGAATCTCCAGCTGACAGAAATTTTTATGACCATTTTCGAAGCAAACTTATCTAGAACAAACTTTTTGGAAAATGTTTTTTCCTGGTATAGATCTGTTGACGATCTCCTTGCTTGTTTTACAGGTAATGAAACCGAATTAGAAGATATAAACAAAAAGACGGCCTAGTGATCGGCTCTCCCCTGGATCTCCTGCTGACAGAAATTTTTATGACCAATTTCGAAGCAAACTTATCTAGAACAAACTTTTTGAAAACGTTTTTTTCTGGTATAGATCTGTTGACGATCTCCTTGCTTGTTTTACAGGTAATGAAACCGAATTAGAAGATATAAACAAAAAGACGGCCTAGTGATCGGCTCTCCCCTGGATCTCCTGCTGACAGAAATTTTTATGACCAATTTCGAAGCAAACTTTTCTAGAACAAACTTTTTGGAAAACGTTTTTTCTATTATAGATCTGTTAACGATATCTTTACTTATTTTACCGGTAATGAAACCGAATGAGAAGATATAAACAAAAAGACGGCCTAGTGATTGGCTCTCCCCTGAATATCCTGCTGACAGAAATTCTTATGACCAATTTCGAAGCAAACTTATCTAGAACAAACTTTTTGGAAAACGTTTTTTCCTGGTTTAGATCTGTTGACGATCTCCTTGCTTGTTTTACAGGTAATGAAACCGAATTAGAAGATATAAACAAAAAGACGGCCTAGTGATCGGCTCTCCCCTGGATCTCCTGCTGACAGAAATTTTTATGAACAATTTCGAAGCAAACTTATCTAGAACAAACTTTTTGGAAAACGTTTTTTTCTGTTATAGATCTGTTAACGACATCTTTGCTTGTTTTACAGGTAATGAAACCGAATGAGAAGATATAAACAAAAAGGCGGCCTAGTGATTGGCTCTCCCCTGAATCTCCAGCTGACAGAAATTTTTATGACCAATTTCGAAGCAAACTTTTCTAGAACAAACTTTTTAGAAAACGTTTTTTTCTATTATAGATCTGTTAACGATATCTTTACTTGTTTTACAGGTAATGCAACCGAATGTGAAGATATAAACAAAAAGACGGCCTAGTGATCGGCTCTCCCCTGAATCTCCTGCTGACAGAAATTTTTATGACCAAGTTCGAAGCAAACTTATCTAGAACAAACTTTTTGGAAAACGTTTTTTCCTGGTATAGATCTGTTGACGATCTCCTTGCTTGTTTTACAGGTAATGAAACCGAATTAGAAGATATAAACAAAAAGACGGCCTAGTGATCGGCTCTCCCCTGGATCTCCTGCTGACAGAAATTTTTATGACCAATTTCTAAGCAAACTTATCTAGAACAAACTTTTTGGAAAACGTTTTTTTCTATTATAGATCTGTTAACGATATCTTTGCTTGTTTTACAGGTAATGAAACCGAATGAGAAGATATAAACAAAAAGGCGGCCTAGTGATTGGCTCTCCCCTGAATCTCCAGCTGACAGAAATTTTTATGACCAATTTCGAAGCAAACTTATCTAGAACAAACTTTTTGGAAAACGTTTTTTCCTGGTATAGATCTGTTGACGATCTCCTTGCTTGTTTTACAGGTAATGAAACCGAATTAGAAGATATAAACAAAAAGACGGCCTAGTGATCGGCTCTCCCCTGGATCTCCTGCTGACAGAAATTTTTATGACCAATTTCGAAGCAAACTTATCTAGAACAAACTTTTTGGAAAACGTTTTTTTCTGTTATAGATCTGTTAACGACATCTTTGCTTGTTTTACAGGTAATGAAACCGAATGAGAAGATATAAACAAAAAGGCGGCCTAGTGATTGGCTCTCCCCTGAATCTCCAGCTGACAGAAATTTTTATGACCAATTTCGAAGCAAACTTTTCTAGAACAAACTTTTTGGAAAACGTTTTTCCCTGGTATAGATCTGTTAACGATATCTTTACTTGTTTTACCGGTAATGAAACCGAATGAGAAGATATAAACAAAAAGACGGCCTAGTGATTGGCTCTCCCCTGAATCTCCTGCTGACAGAAATTCTTATGACCAATTTCGAAGCAATCTTTTCTAGAACAAACTTTTTGGAAAACGTTTTTTTCTGTTATAGATCTGTTAACGACATCTTTGCTTGTTTTACAGGTAATGAAACCGAATATGAAGATATGAACAAAAAGACGGCCTAGTGATTGGCTCTCCCCTGAATCTCCAGCTGACAGAAATTTTTATGACCAATTTCGAAGCAAACTTTTCTAGAACAAACTTTTTAGAAAACGTTTTTTTCTATTATAGATCTGTTAACGATATCTTTACTTGTTTTACAGGTAATGAAACCGAATTAGAAGATATAAACAAAAAGACGGCCTAGAGATCGGCTCTCCCCTGAATCTCCTGCTGACAGAAATTTTTATGACCAATTTCGAAGCAAACTTATCTAGAACAAACTTTTTGGAAAACGTTTTTTCCTGGTATAGATCTGTTGACGATCTCCTTGCTTGTTTTACAGGTAATGAAACCGAATTAGAAGATATAAACAAAAAGACGGCCTAGTGATCGGCTCTCCCCTGGATCTCCTGCTGACAGAAATTTTTATGACCATTTTCGAAGCAAACTTATCTAGAACAAACTTTTTGGAAAACGTTTTTTCCTGTTATAGATCTGTTAACGACATCTTTGCTTGTTTTGCAGGTAATGAAACCGAATGAGAAGATATAAACAAAAAGGCGGCCTAGTGATTGGCTCTCCCCTGAATCTCCAGCTGACAGAAATTTTTATGACCATTTTCGAAGCAAACTTATCTAGAACAAACTTTTTGGAAAACGTTTTTTCCTGGTATAGATCTGTTGACGATCTCCTTGCTTGTTTTACAGGTAATGAAACCGAATTAGAAGATATAAACAAAAAGACGGCCTAGTGATCGGCTCTCCCCTGGATCTCCTGCTGACAGAAATTTTTATGACCAATTTCGAAGCAAACTTATCTAGAACAAACTTTTTGGAAAACGTTTTTTCCTCTTATAGATCTGTTAACGACATCTTTGCTTGTTTTACAGGTAATGAAACCGAATGAGAAGATATAAACAAAAAGGCGGCCTAATGATTGGCTCTCCCCTGAATCTCCAGCTGACAGAAATTTTTATGACCAATTTCGAAGCAAACTTTTCTAGAACAAACTTTTGGAAAACGTTTTTTTCTATTATAGATCTGTTAACGATATCTTTACTTGTTTTACCGGTAATGAAACCGAATGAGGAGATATAAACAAAAAGACGGCCTAGTGATTGGCTCTCCCCTGAATATCCTGCTGACAGAAATTCTTATGACCAATTTCGAAGCAAACTTATCTAGAACAAACTTTTTGGAAAACGTTTTTTCCTGGTTTAGATCTGTTGACGATCTCCTTGCTTGTTTTACAGGTAATGAAACCGAATTAGAAGATATAAACAAAAAGACGGCCTAGTGATCGGCTCTCCCCTGGATCTCCTGCTGACAGAAATTTTTATGACTAATTTCGAAGCAAACTTATCTAGAACAAACTTTTTGGAAAACGTTTTTTTCTGTTATAGATCTGTTAACGACATCTTTGCTTGTTTTACAGGTAATGAAACCGAATGAGAAGATATAAACAAAAAGGCGGCCTAGTGATTGGCTCTCCCCTGAATCTCCTGCTGACAGAAATTTTTATGACCAATTTCGAAGCAAACTTATCTAGAACAAACTTTTTGGAAAACGTTTTTTCCTGGTATAGATCTGTTGACGATCTCCTTGCTTGTTTTACAGGTAATGAAACCGAATTAGAAGATATAAACAAAAAGACGGCCTAGTGATCGGCTCTCCCCTGGATCTCCTGCTGACAGAAATTTTTATGACCAATTTCGAAGCAAACTTTTCTAGAACAAACTTTTTGGAAAACGTTTTTTTCTATTATATATCTGTTAACGATATCTTTACTTATTTTACCGGTAATGAAACCGAATGAGAAGATATAAACAAAAAGACGGCCTAGTGATTGGCTCTCCCCTGAATATCCTGCTGACAGAAATTCTTATGACCAATTTCGAAGCAAACTTATCTAGAACAAACTTTTTGGAAAACGTTTTTTCCTGGTTTAGATCTGTTGACGATCTCCTAGCTTGTTTTACAGGTAATGAAACCGAATTAGAAGATATAAACAAAAAGACGGCCTAGTGATCGGCTCTCCCCTGGATCTCCTGCTGACAGAAATTTTTATGAACAATTTCGAAGCAAACTTATCTAGAACAAACTTTTTGGGAAACGTTTTTTTCTGTTATAGATCTGTTAACGACATCTTTGCTTGTTTTACAGGTAATGAAACCGAATGAGAAGATATAAACAAAAAGGCGGCCTAGTGATTGGCTCTCCCCTGAATCTCCAGCTGACAGAAATTTTTATAACCAATTTCGAAGCAAACTTTTCTAGAACAAACTTTTTAGAAAACGTTTTTTTCTATTATAGATCTGTTAACGATATCTTTACTTGTTTTACAGGTAATGAAACCGAATGTGAAGATATAAACAAAAAGACGGCCTAGTGATCGGCTCTCCCCTGAATCTCCTGCTGACAGAAATTTTTATGACCAAGTTCGAAGCAAACTTATGTAGAACAAACTTTTTGGAAAACGTTTTTTCCTGGTATAGATCTGTTGACGATCTCCTTGCTTGTTTTACAGGTAATGAAACCGAATTAGAAGATATAAACAAAAAGACGGCCTAGTGATCGGCTCTCCCCTGGATCTCCTGCTGACAGAAATTTTTATGACCAATTTCGAAGCAAACTTATCTAGAACAAACTTTTTGGAAAACGTTTTTTCCTGGTATAGATCTGTTGACGATCTCCTTGCTTGTTTTACAGGTAATGAAACCGAATGAGAAGATATAAACAAAAAGGCGGCCTAGTGATTGGCTCTCCCCTGAATCTCCAGCTGACAGAAATTTTTATGACCAATTTCGAAGCAAACTTTTCTAGAACAAACTTTTTGGAAAACGTTTTTTCCTGGTATAGATCTGTTAACGATATCTTTACTTGTTTTACCGGTAATGAAACCGAATGAGAAGATATAAACAAAAAGACGGCCTAGTGATTGGCTCTCCCCTGAATCTCCTGCTGACAGAAATTCTTATGACCAATTTCGAAGCAATCTTTTCTAGAACAAACTTTTTGGAAAACGTTTTTTTCTGTTATAGATCTGTTAACGACATCTTTGCTTGTTTTACAGGTAATGAAACCGAATGTGAAGATATGAACAAAAAGACGGCCTAGTGATTGGCTCTCCCCTGAATCTCCAGCTGACAGAAATTTTTATGACCAATTTCGAAGCAAACTTTTCTAGAACAAACTTTTTAGAAAACGTTTTTTTCTATTATAGATCTGTTAATGATATCTTTACTTGTTTTACAGGTAATGAAACCGAATTAGAAGATATAAACAAAAAGACGGCCTAGAGATCGGCTCTCCCCTGAATCTCCTGCTGACAGAAATTTTTATGACCAATTTCGAAGCAAACTTATCTAGAACAAACTTTTTGGAAAACGTTTTTTCCTGGTATAGATCTGTTGACGATCTCCTTGCTTGTTTTACAGGTAATGAAACCGAATTAGAAGATATAAACAAAAAGACGGCCTAGTGATCGGCTCTCCCCTGGATCTCCTGCTGACAGAAATTTTTATGACCAATTTCGAAGCAAACTTATCTAGAACAAACTTTTTGGAAAACGTTTTTTCCTGTTATAGATCTGTTAACGACATCTTTGCTTGTTTTGCAGGTAATGAAACCGAATGAGAAGATATAAACAAAAAGGCGGCCTAGTGATTGGCTCTCCCCTGAATCTCCAGCTGACAGAAATTTTTATGACCATTTTCGAAGCAAACTTATCTAGAACAAACTTTTTGGAAAACGTTTTTTCCTGGTATAGATCTGTTGACGATCTCCTTGCTTGTTTTACAGGTAATGAAACCGAATTAGAAGATATAAACAAAAAGACGGCCTAGTGATCGGCTCTCCCCTGGATCTCCTGCTGACAGAAATTTTTATGACCAATTTCGAAGCAAACTTATCTAGAACAAACTTTTTGGAAAACGTTTTTTCCTGTTATAGATCTGTTAACGACATCTTTGCTTGTTTTACAGGTAATGAAACCGAATGAGAAGATATAAACAAAAAGGCGGCCTAATGATTGGCTCTCCCCTGAATCTCCAGCTGACAGAAATTTTTATGACCAGTTTCGAAGCAAACTTTTCTAGAACAAACTTTTGGAAAACGTTTTTTTCTATTATAGATCTGTTAACGATATCTTTACTTGTTTTACCGGTAATGAAACCGAATGAGGAGATATAAACAAAAAGACGGCCTAGTGATTGGCTCTCCCCTGAATATCCTGCTGACAGAAATTCTTATGACCAATTTCGAAGCAAACTTATCTAGAACAAACTTTTTGGAAAACGTTTTTTCCTGGTTTAGATCTGTTGACGATCTCCTTGCTTGTTTTCCAGGTAATGAAACCGAATTAGAAGATATAAACAAAAAGACGGCCTAGTGATCGGCTCTCCCCTGGATCTCCTGCTGACAGAAATTTTTATGACTAATTTCGATGCAAACTTATCTAGAACAAACTTTTTGGAAAACGTTTTTTTCTGTTATAGATCTGTTAACGACATCTTTGCTTGTTTTACAGGTAATGAAACCGAATGAGAAGATATAAACAAAAAGGCGGCCTAGTGATTGGCTCTCCCCTGAATCTCCTGCTGACAGAAATTTTTATGACCAATTTCGAAGCAAACTTATCTAGAACAAACTTTTTGGAAAACGTTTTTTCCTGGTATAGATCTGTTGACGATCTCCTTGCTTGTTTTACAGGTAATGAAACCGAATTAGAAGATATAAACAAAAAGACGGCCTAGTGATCGGCTCTCCCCTGGATCTCCGGCTGACAGAAATTTTTATGACCAATTTCGAAGCAAACTTATCTAGAACAAACTTTTTGGAAAACTTTTTTTCTATTATAGATCTGTTAACGATATCTTTGTTTGTTTTACAGGTAATGAAACCGAATGAGAAGATATAAACAAAAAGACGGCCTAGTGATTGGCTCTCCCCCGAATCTCCAGCTGACAGAAATTCTTATGACCAATTTCGAAGCAAACTTTTCTAGAACAAACTTTTTGGAAAAAGGTTTTTTTCTATTATAGATCTGTTAACGATATCTTTACTTGTTTTACCGGTAATGAAACCGAATGAGAAGATATAAACAAAAAGACGGCCTAGTGATTCGCTCTCCCCTGAATCTCCTGCTGACAGAAATTTTTATGACCAATTTCGAAGCAAACTTATCTAGAACAAACTTTTTGGAAAACGTTTTTTTCTGGTATAGATCTGTTGACGATCTCCTTGCTTGTTTTACAGGTAATGAAACCGAATTAGAAGATATAAACAAAAAGACGGCCTTGTGATTTTCTCTCCCCTGAATCTCCTGCTGACAGAAATTTTTATGACCAATTTCGAAGCAAACTTTTCTAGAACAAACTTTTTGGAAAACGTTTTTTTCTGTTATAGATCTGTAAACGACATCTTTGCTTGTTTTACAAGTAATGAAACCGAATGAGAAGATATAAACAAAAAGACGGCCTAGTGATTGGCTCTCCCTTGAATCTCCTGCTGACAGAAATTCTTATGACCAATTTCGAAGCAAACTTTTCTAGAACAAACTTTTTGGAAAACGTTTTTTTCTGGAATAGATCTGTTGACGATCTCCTTGCTTGTTTTACAGGTAATGAAACCGAATTAGAAGATATAAACAAAAAGACGGCCTAGTGATCGGCTCTCCCATGAATCTCCTGCTGACAGAAATTTTTATGACCAATTTCGAAGCAAACTTATCTAGAACAAACTTTTTAGAAAACGTTTTTTTCTATTATAGATCTGTTAACGATATCTTTCCTTGTTTTACCGGTAATGAAACCGAATAAGAAGATATAAACAAAAAGACGGCCTAGTGATTGGCTCTCCCCTGAATCTCCTGCTGACAGAAATTCTTATGACCAATTTCGAAGCAAACTTATCTAGAACAAACTTTTTGGAAAACGTTTTTTCCTGGTATAGATCTGTTGACGATCTCCTTGCTTGTTTTACTGGTAATGAAACCGAATTAGAAGGTATAAACAAAAAGACGGCCTAGTGATCGGCTCTCCCCTGGATCTCCTGCGGACAGAAATTTTTATGACCAATTTCGAAGCAATCTTTTCTAGAACAAACTTTTTGGAAAACATTTTTTTCTGTTATAGATCTGTTAACGACATCTTTGCTTGTTTTACAGGTAATGAAACCGAATGTGAAGATATGAACAAAAAGACGGCCTAGTGATTGGCTCTCCCCTGAATCTCCAGCTGACAGAAATTTTTATGACCATTTTCGAAGCAAACTTATCTAGAACAAACTTTTTGGAAAACGTTTTTTCCTGGTATAGATCTGTTGACGATCTCCTTGCTTGTTTTACAGGTAATGAAACCGAATTAGAAGATATAAACAAAAAGACGGCCTAGTGATCGGCTCTCCCTTGGATCTCCTGCTGACAGAAATTTTTATGACCAATTTCGAAGCAAACTTATCTAGAACAAACTTTTTGGAAAACGTTTTTTTCTGTTAAAGATCTGTTAACGACATCTTTGCTTGTTTTACAGGTAATGAAACCGAATGAGAAGATATGAACAAAAAGACGGCCTAGTGATTGGCTCTCCCCTGAATCTCCAGCTGACAGAAATTTTTATGACCAATTTCGAAACAAACTTTTCTAGAACAAACTTTTTGGAAAACGTTTTTTTCTGTTATAGATCTGTTAACGATATCTTTACTTGTTTTACCGGTAATGAAACCGAATGAGAAGATATAAACAGAAAGACGGCCTAGTGATTGGCTCTCCCCTGAATGTCCTGCTGACAGAAATTCTTATGACCAATTTCGAAACAAACTTTTCTAGAACAAACTTTTTGGAAAACGTTTTTTTCTGTTATAGATCTGTTAACGATATCTTTACTTGTTTTACCGGTAATGAAACCGAATGAGAAGATATAAACAAAAAGACGGCCTAGTGATTGGCTCTCCCCTGAATTACCTGCTGACAGAAATTCTTATGACCAATTTCGAAGCAATCTTTTCTAGAACAAACTTTTTGGAAAACGTTTTTTTCTGTTATAGATCTGTTAACGACATCTTTGCTTGTTTTACAGGTAATGAAACCGAATGTGAAGATATGAACAAAAAGACGGCCTAGTGATTGGCTCTCCCCTGAATCTCCAGCTGACAGAAATTTTTATGACCAATTTCGAAGCAAACTTTTCTAGAACAAACTTTTTAGAAAACGTTTTTTTCTATTATAGATCTGTTAACGATATCTTTACTTGTTTTACAGGTAATGAAACCGAATGAGAAGATATAAACAAAAAGACGGCCTAGTGATTGGCTCTCCCCTGAATTACCTGCTGACAGAAATTCTTATGACCAATTTCGAAGCAAACTTTTCTAGAACAAACTTTTTAGAAAAAGTTTTTTTCTATTATAGATCTGTTAACGATATCTTTACTTGTTTTACAGGTAATGAAACCGAATGAGAAGATATAAACAAAAAGACGGCCTAGTGATTGACTCTCCCCTGAATTACCTGCTGACAGAAATTCTTATGACCAATTTCGAAGCAAACTTTTCTAGAACAAACTTTTTGGAAAACGTTTTTTTCTATTATAGATCTTTTAACGATATCTTTACTTGTTTTACCGGTAATGAAACCGAATGAGAAGATATAAACAAAAAGACGGCCTAGTGATTGGCTCTCCCCTGAATATCCTGCTGACAGAAATTCTTATGACTAATTTCGAAGCAAACTTATCTAGAACAAACTTTTTGGAAAACGTTTTTTCTGTTATAGATCTGTTAACGACATCATTGCTTGTTTTACAGGTAATGAAACCGAATGAGAAGATATAAACAAAAAGGCGGCCTAGTGATTGGCTCTCCCCTGAATCTCCAGCTGACAGAAATTTTTATGACCAATTTCGAAGCAAACTTTTCTAGAACAAACTTTTTAGAAAACGTTTTTTTCTATTATAGATCTGTTAACGACATCTTTACTTGTTTTACAGGTAATTAAACCGAATTAGAAGATATAAACAAAAAGACGGCCTAGAGATCGGCTCTCCCCTGAATCTCCTGCTGACAGAAATTTTTATGACCAATTTCGAAGCAAACTTATCTATAACAAACTTTTTGGAAAACGTTTTTTCCTAGTATAGATCTGTTGACGATCTCCTTGCTTGTTTTACAGGTAATGAAACCGAATTAGAAGATATAAACAAAAAGACGGCCTAGTGATCGGCTCTCCCCTGGATCTCCTGCTGACAGAAATTTTTATGACCAATTTCGAAGCAAACTTATCTAGAACAATCATTTTGGAAAACGTTTTTTTCTATTATAGATCTGTTAACGATATCTTTGCTTGTTTTACAGGTAATAAAACCGAATGAGAAGATATAAACAAAAAGACGGCCTAGTGATTGGCTCTCCCCTGAATCTCCAGCTGACAGAAATTCTTATGACCAATTTCGAAGCAAACTTTTCTAGAACAAACTTTTTGGAAAACGTTTTTTTCTATTATAGATCTGTTAACGATATCTTTACTTGTTTTACCGGTAATGAAACCGAATGAGAAGATATAAACAAAAAGACGGCCTAGTGATTCGCTCTCCCCTGAATCTCCTGCTGACAGAAATTCTTATGACCAATTTCGAAGCAAACTTATCTAGAACAAACTTTTTGGAAAACGTTTTTTCCTGGTATAGATCTGTTGACGATCTCCTTGCTTGTTTTACAGGTAATGAAACCGAATTAGAAGATATAAACAAAAAGACGGCCTAGTGATTTTCTCTCCCCTGAATCTCCTGCTGACAGAAATTTTTATGACCAATTTCGAAGCAAACTTTTCTAGAACAAACTTTTTGGAAAACGTTTTTTTCTGTTATAGATCTGTAAACTACATCTTTGCTTGTTTTACAGGTAATGAAACCGAATGAGAAGATATAAACAAAAAGACGGCCTAGTGATTGGCTCTCCCCTGAATCTCCTGCTGACAGTAATTTTTATGACCAATTTCGAAGCAAACTTTTGTAGAACAACCTTTTTGGAAAACGTTTTTTTCTGGTATAGATCTGTTGACGATCTCCTTGCTTGTTTTACAGGTAATGAAACCGAATTAGAAGATATAAACAAAAAGACGGCCTAGTGATCGGCTCTCCCATGAATCTCCTGCTGACAGAAATTTTTATGACCAATTTCGAAGCAAACTTATCTAGAACAAACTTTTTAGAAAACGTTTTTTTCTATTATAGATCTGTTAACGATATCTTTCCTTGTTTTACCGGTAATGAAACCGAATGAGAAGATATAAACAAAAAGACGGCCTAGTGATTGGCTCTCCCCTGAATCTCCTGCTGACAGAAATTCTTATGACCAATTTCGAAGCAAACTTATCTAGAACAAACTTTTTGGAAAACGTTTTTTTCTGGTATAGATCTGTTGACGATCTCCTTGCTTGTTTTACTGGTAATGAAACCGAATTAGAAGGTATAAACAAAAAGACGGCCTAGTGATCGGCTCTCCCCTGGATCTCCTGCGGACAGAAATTTTTATGACCAATTTCGAAGCAATCTTTTCTAGAACAAACTTTTTGGAAACCGTTTTTTTCTGTTATAGATCTGTTAACGACATCTTTGCTTGTTTTACAGGTAATGAAACCGAATGTGAAGATATGAACAAAAAGACGGCCTAGTGATTGGCTCTCCCCTGAATCTCCAGCTGACAGAAATTTTTATGACCAATTTCGAAGCAAACTTTTCTAGAACAAACTTTTTAGAAAACGTTTTTTTCTATTATAGATCTGTTAACGATATCTTTACTTGTTTTACAGGTAATGAAACCGAATTAGAAGATATAAACAAAAAGACGGCCTAGAGATCGGCTCTTCCCTGAATCTCCTGCTGACAGAAATTTTTATGACCAATTTCGAAGCAAACTTATCTAGAACAAACTTTTTGGAAAACGTTTTTTCCTGGTATAGATCTGTTGACGATCTCCTTGCTTGTTTTACAGGTAATGAAACCGAATTAGAAGATATAAACAAAAAGACGGCCTAGTGATCGGCTCTCCCCTGGATCTCCTGCTGACAGAAATTTTTATGACCAATTTCGAAGCAAACTTATCTAGAACACACTTTTTGGACAACGTTTTTTTCTGTTATAGGTCTGTTAACGACATCTTTGCTTGTTTTACAGGTAATGAAACCGAATGAGAAGATATAAACAAAAAGGCGGCCTAGTGATTGGCTCTCCCCTGAATCTCCAGCTGACAGAAATTTTTATGACCAATTTCGAAGCAAACTTATCTAGAACAAACTTTTTAGAAAACGTTTTTTTCTATTATAGAGCTGTAAACGATATCTTTACTTGTTTTACCGGTAATGAAACCGAATGAGAAGATATAAACAAAAAGACGGCCTAGTGATTGGCTCTCCCCTGATTCTCCTGCTGACAGAAATTCTTATGACCAATTTCGAAGCAAACTTATCTAGAACAAACTTTTTGGAAAACGTTTTTTTCTGGTATAGATCTGTTGACGATCTCCTTGCTTGTTTTACAGGTAATGAAACCGAATTAGAAGATATAAACAAAAAGACGGCCTAGTGATTTTCTCTCCCCTGAATCTCCTGCTGACAGAAATTTTTATGACCAATTTCGAAGCAAACTTTTCTAGAACAAACTTTTTGGAAAACGTTTTTTTCTGTTATAGTTCTGTAAACGACATCTTTGCTTGTTTTACAGGTAATGAAACCGAATGAGAAGATATAAACAAAAAGACGGCCTAGTGATTGGCTCTCCCCTGAATCTCCTGCTGACAGAAATTTTTATGACCAATTTCGAAGCAAACTTATCCAGAACAAACTTTTTAGAAAACGTTTTTTTCTATTATAGATCTGTTAATGATATCTTTACTTGTTTTACCGGTAATGAAACCGAATGAGAAGATATAAACAAAAAGACGGCCTAGTGATTGGCTCTCCCCTGAATCTCCTGCTGACAGAAATTCTTATGACCAATTTCGAAGCAAACTTATCTAGAACAAACTTTTTGGAAAACGTTTTTTTCTGGTATAGATCTGTTGACGATCTCCTGGCTTGTTTTACTGGTAAAGAAACCGAATTAGAAGGTATGAACAAAAAGACGGCCTAGTGATCGGCTCTCCCCTGGATCTCCTGCGGACAGAAATTTTTATGACCAATTTCGAAGCAATCTTTTCTAGAACAAACTTTTTGGAAAACGTTTTTTTCTGTTATAGATCTGTTAACGACATCTTTGCTTGTTTTACAGGTAATGAAACCGAATGTGAAGATATGAACAAAAAGACGGCCTAGTGATTGGCTCTCCCCTGAATCTCCAGCTGACAGAAATTTTTATGACCAATTTCGAAGCAAACTTTTTGGAAAACGTTTTTTTCTGGTATAGATCTGTTGACGATCTCCTTGCTTGTTTTACAGGTAATGAAACCGAATTAGAAGATATAAACAAAAAGACGGCCTAGTGATCGGCTCTCCCCCGAATCTCCTGCTGACAGAAATTTTTATGACCAATTTCGAAGCAAACTTATCTAGAACAAACTTTTTTTTCTGGTATAGATCTGTTGACGATCTCCTTGCTTGTTTTACAGGTAATGAAACCGAATTAGAAGATATAAACAAAAAGACGGCCTAGTGATCGGCTCTCCCCTGAATCTCCTGCTGACACAAATTTTTATGACCAATTTCGAAGCAAACTTTTTTAGAACAACCTTTTTGGAAAACGTTTTTTTCTGTTATAGATCTGTTAACGACATGTTTGCTTGTTTTACAGGTAATGAAACCGAATGAGAAGATATAAACAAAAAGACGGCCTAGTGATTGGCTCTCCCCTGAATCTCCAGCTGACAGAAATTTTTATGACCAATTTCGAAGCAAACTTTTCTAGAACAAACTTTTTGGAAAACGTTTTTTTCTGGTATAGATCTGTTGACGATCTCCTTGCTTGTTTTACAGGTAATGAAACCGAATTAGAAGATATAAACAAAAAGACGGCCTAGAGATCGGCTTTCCCCTGAATCTCCTGCTGACAGAAATTTTTATGACCAATTTTGAAGCAAACTTATCTAGAACAAACTTTTTGGAAAACGTTTTTTTCTTTTTTAGATCTTTTGACGATCTCCTTGCTTGTTTTACAGGAAATGAAACCGAATTAGAAGATATAAACAAAAAGACGGCCTAGTGATCGGCTCTCCCCTGGATCTCCTGCTGACAGAAATTTTTATGACCAATTTCGAAGCAAACTTATCTAGAACAAACTTTTTGGAAAACGTTTTTTTCTGTTATAGATCTGTTAACGACATCTTTGCCTGTTTTACAGGTAATGAAACCGAATGAGAAGATATAAACAAAAAGACGGCCTAGTGATTGGCTCTCCCCTGAATCTCCAGCTGACAGAAATTTTTATGACCAATTTCGAAGCAAACTTTTCTAGAACAAACTTTTTGGAAAACGTTTTTTTCTGGTATAGATCTGTTGACGATCTCCTTGCTTGTTTTACAGGTAATGAAACCGAATTAGAAGATATAAACAAAAAGACGGCCTAGAGATCGGCTCTCCCCTGAATCTCCTGCTGACAGAAATTTTTATGACCAATTTCGAAGCAAACTTATCTAGAACAAACTTTTTGGAAAACGTTTTTTCCTGGTATAGATCTGTTGACGATCTCCTTGCTTGTTTTACAGGTAATGAAACCGAATTAGAAGATATAAACAAAAAGACGGCCTAGTGATCGGCTCTCCCCTGGATCTCCTGCTGACAGAAATTTTTATGACCAATTTCGAAGCAAACTTATCTAGAACAAACTTTTTTGAAAACGTTTTTTTCTGTTATAGATCTGTTAACGACATCTTTGCTTGTTTTACAGGTAATGAAACCGAATTAGAAGATATAAACAAAAAAACGGCCTAGTGATCGGCTCTCCCCTGAATCTCCTGCTAACAAAAATTTTTATGACCAATTTCGATGCAAACTTTTCCACAACAAACTTTTTGGAAAACGTTTTTTTCTGGTATAGATCTGTTGACGATATCCTTGCTTGTTTTACAGGTAATGAAACCGAATTAGAAGATATAAACAAAAAGATGGCCTAGTGATTGGCTCTCCCCTGTATCTCCTGCCAACAGAAATTTTTATGACCAATTTCGAAGCAAACTTTTCTAGAACAAACTTTTTGGAAAACGTTTTTTTCTGGTATAGATCTGTTGACGATCTCCTTGCTTGTTTTACAGGTAATGAAACCGAATTAGAAGATATTAACAAAAAGACGGCCTAGTGATCGGCTCTGCCCTGAATTTCCTACTAACAAAAATTTTTATGACCAATTTCGAAGCAAACTTTTCCACAACAAACTTTTTGGAAAACGTTTTTTTCTGGTATAGATCTGTTAACGATATCCTTGTTTATTTTACAGGTAATGAAACCGAATTAGAAAATATAAACAAAAAGAGGGTCTAGTGATTGCCTCTCCCCTGAATCTCCTGCTGAGAGAAATTTTTATGACCAATTTCGAAGAAAACTTTTCTAGAACAAACTTTTTGGAAACCGTTTTTTTCTGGTATAGATCTGTTGACGTTATCCTTGCTTGTTTTACAGGTAATGAAACCGAATTAGAAGATATAAACAAAAAGATGGCCTAGTGATTGGCTTTCCCCTGAATCTCCTGCTGATAGAAATTTTTATGACCAATTTCGAAGAAAACTTTTCTAGAACAAACTTTTTGGAAACCGTTTTTTTCTGGTATAGATCTGTTGACGTTATCCTTGCTTGTTTTACAGGTAATGAAACCGAATGAGAAGATATAAACAAAAAGATGGCCTAGTGATTGGCTTTCCCCTGAATCTCCTGCTGATAGAAACTTTTATGACCAATTTCGAAGCAAACTTTTCTAGAACAAACTTTTTGGAAAACGTTTTTTTCTGGTATAGATCTGTTAACGATATCCTTGTTTATTTTACAGGTAATGAAACCGAATTAGAAGATATAAACAAAAAGAGGGTCTTGTGTTTGGCTCTCCCCTGAATCTCCTGCTGAGAGAAATTTTTATGACCAATTTCGAAGAAAACTTTTCTAGAACAAACTTTTTGGAAACCGTTTTTTTCTGGTATAGATCTGTTGACGTTATCCTTGCTTGTTTTACAGGTAATGAAACCGAATTAGAAGATATAAACAAAAAGATGGTCTAGTGATTGGCTCTCCCCTGAATCTCCTGCTGACACAAATTTTTATGACCAATTTCGAAGAAAACTTTTCTAGATCAAACTTTTTGTAAAACGTTTTTTTCAGGTATAGATCTGTTAACGATATCCTTGCTTGTTTTACAGGTAATGTAACCGAATGAGAAGATATAAACAAAAAGATGGCCTAGTGATTGGCTCTCCCCTGAATCTCCTGCTGACACAAATTTTTATGACCAATTTCGAAGAAAACTTTTCTAGATCAAACTTTTTGTAAAACGTTTTTTTCAGGTATAGATCTGTTAACGATATCCTTGCTTGTTTTACAGGTAATGTAACCGAATGAGAAGATATAAACAAAAAGATGGCCTAGTGATTGGCTCTCCCCTGAATCTCCTGCTGATAGAAATTTTTATGACCAATTTCGAAGCAAACTTTTCTAGAACAAACTTTTTGGAAAACGTTTTTTTCTGGTATAGATCTGTTAACGATATCCTTGTTTATTTTACAGGTAATGAAACCGAATTAGAATATATAAACAAAAAGAGGGTCTAGTGATTGGCTCTCCCCTGAATCTCCTGCTGAGAGAAATTTTTATGACCAATTTCGAAGAAAACTTTTCTAGAACAAACTTTTTGGAAACCATTTTTTTCTTGTATAGATCTGTTGACGTTATCCTTGCTTGTTTTACAGGTAATGAAACCGAATTAGAAGATATAAACAAAAAGATGGTCTAGTGATTGGCTCTCCCCTGAATCTCCTGCTGACACAAATTTTTATGACCAATTTCGAAGAAATCTTTTCTAGATCAAACTTTTTGTAAAACGTTTTTTTCAGGTATAGATCTCTTAACGATATCCTTGCTTGTTTTACAGGTAATGAAACCGAATGAGAAGATATAAACAAAAAGATGGCCTAGTGATTGGCTCTCCCCTGAATCTCCTGCTGACAGAAATTTTTATGACCAATTTCGAAGCAAACTTTTCTATAGCAAACTTTTTGGAAAACGTTTTTTTCTGGTATAGATCTGTTGACGATCTCCTTGCTTGTTTTACAGGTAATGAAACCGAATTAGAAGATATAAACAAACAGACGGCCTAGTGATTGTCTCTCCCCTGAATCTCCTGCTGACAAAAATTTTTATGACCAATTTCGAAGCAAACTTTTCTAGAACAAACTTTTTGGAAAACGTTTTTTCCTATTATAGATCTGTTAACGATATCTTTCCTTGTTTTACAGGTAATGAAGCCGAATGAGAAGATATAAACAAAAAGATGGCCTAGTGATTGGCTCTCCCCTGAATCTCCTGCAGACAGAAATTTTTATGACCAATTTTGAAGCAAACTTTTCTAGAAAAAACTTTTTGTAAAACGTTTTTTTCTTTTATAGATCTGTTGACGATTTCCTTGCTTGTTTTACAGGTAATGAAACCGAATTAGAAGATATAAACAAAAAGACGGCCTAGTGATTGGCTCTCCCCTGAATCTCCTGCTGACAGAAATTTTTATGACCAATTTCGAAGCAAACTTTTCTAGAACAAACTTTTTGGAAAACATTTTTTTCTGGTATAGATCTGTTGATGATCTCCTGGCTTGTTTTACAGGTAATGAAACCGAATTAGAAGATATAAACAAAAAGATGGCCTAGTGATTGGCTCTCCCCTGAATCTCCTGCTGACAGAAATTTTTATGACCAATTTCGAAGAAAACTTTTCTAGAACAAACTTTTTGGAAAACGTTTTTTTCTGGTATAGATCTGTTGAAGATATCCTTGCTTGTTTTACAGGTAATGAAACCGAATTAGAAGATATAAACAAGAAGATGGTCTAGTGTAGTAGATGTATTGTTGATTACAACATTAGTAAATATATTAAGGGAACTGGCTCTATTAATAGTAGACGTAATAGAAAATATCTGAAGAAAACAACTCTTAAAGAAGACAGATATATTGTTCGCACTGCTTTACATAATAGATATTTCAGTGTTTCTGATATAACTGTGTAAATTAATAAAAATTTGAAAATTATAATAATATATCATAATTTGAAAGTATAAGTACGTCGGAGACTTCATGAAAATGGAATTTTTGGACGACTTGCCACTAAAAAACCGTTGCTAAGACTAAGTAAATGTAAAAGAAAAGATTAAAATGAACAATACAATAAAGAAATTGAAGCACTGATCAGTAGAAAAAGGTGCTTTTAGCGACAAATCGAAGTTTGCAGTTTTGAATCAAAAAGAAAAGAGTATGTGCTTAGAAAAGCAAATGAAAAGTTTTTGAAAGATTGTTTGGTTCCTAGTGTCACAAATGGTGGTCTCTCAGTAATGGCTTGGGATTGCTTAGCTGGATTCCGTGAAGTAGAATGAATCTTGAAAAAGGGCTATAAAGTTTTCTACACAAGAAATTATTGCCATCTGGTACTTGTCTAGTAGATACTCCTTTTACTTTCCAACATGATAACAACCCCAAACACACTAGAATTTGACAAATACACACATATATTAATTTTATTTTCAACAGAAAAGTATTTGTATTACTAATAACTCAATACGAGATTGGAACTCGGTTTAAAGACAGCCACGGAAAATTTTAGAATATGAGAAGACCCATTGTCGCTTTCAATCTGTAACAAAAACAAAATAAATCAAAATTAAAGAGAATTTAGTATATTTAGTTGTAAACGATCATAAAGTGTTCATCGGAATCTTAAATTTGATACTCGTCTCTAACAAGGCAAAGTACTGAGTAATCTAGCAAGATGTTACATCTGCTTGTTATAAAAGAAATAATGAAAATACAGCTGAATACGGTATTGTTTTTGTTTTGTCTAGTAGGTACTCCTTTTACTTTCCAACATGATAACAACCCCAAACACACTGTAAATATCTGCAAAAGTCACTTGTAAAGTTTTGAAAAAAAAGGAGAAATTGAAATTTTGGAGTGGCCACTACAAAGCCCAGTTTTAAACCCAATAGAATTATTATAGAATAAATTAAACAGCTGTTCAAAAGCAAAGTCCGACATCGGTTTCTTACTTATGGGAAATCTTACAAGACGAGTGGAAAAAAATCAAGGCACAATACACTCAACAAATTAACTTGGGAATGATAAAAATGTGCCAGGCTGTAATTAAAAGCAAAGGCTACCACTTTGATGAGAAAAATGTTAAGACGTAACTATTATACTATCTAACAAATTGATATTTACTTTTTTTGTTATAATTGTTTGTTAAAATTCTTTATTTGTATTATTTATTGGTTTAAATTTTTAATTCTATGCATATTGATATTTAAAAACTGACTGCTAATTAGTTAGTAATGACTGATATTTATTTTTGTTTTCATTTAAAGGCTTAGTACCTTAGTTACTTACTTACTTAGTTACTCCATGGCGTTACAACCCCGTGTGGGTTTTAGCCGACTTGACAATATGCCTCCATTCGTTTCTGTCCTTTGCTAGCTCCATCCAGTTCTCTACATCCATCGCTTTAAGGTCTCCTGCTATATTATCCCGCCACCGGAGCCGGGGTCGTCCAAGTAGTCTTTTTCCAGTTGGGGTTTCTTCCCACACCAGTCTCACTATTCTTTCGTTAGAGTGTCTTATGAGGTGGCTCGTCCACTGGAGTCTTCTAGACTTTATTTCTTTTTCTATGTTGGCGTCTGCGTATAACTCTTCTAACTCTTTGTTTGTTCTTATTCTATATTGTCCCGTTGCCCCATCCAGTAACGGGCCAAAGATTTTCCTTAGGATTTTTCTCTCCCAAACTCGCAGTCGCTCTTCGTTTGCCTTTGTTATTGTCCAAGTTTCGCTGCCGTACATCACTACTGGTCTTATAACTGTTTTATATAGATTTATCTTTGTTCGTCTTGTTAGTTGTTTCGATTTTATCAGGTCTCGAAGGGCGTAGCTACATCTGTTCCCAGCTTGGATCCTATTGTTTATTTCTTGTGATCCGTTATTATCTTCAGTTATTGTTCCAAGATACTTAAATTCTCTGACGCGCTCAAAGTTGTAGTCGTCGATGGTGATGTTCTGTCCAATTCTGTCTCTGTTTCGAATATTGCGGCACGTGTACATATATTTAGTTTTGTTTTCATTTATTTGTAGCCCCATCTTCTCTGCTTCCTTCTCGAACCTGATAAAAGTTTCCTTCATTTTTATTTTTGTGTTTTCTATTAGATCTACATCGTCTGCAAATACCAGCAGTAAGTTTGGTCCTTCTCGATGGAATATGGAAGTAGTACCTAGCAAAAGTAAATATGAATTAAGATTGTCCCTTTGCTAAATAAAAGTGTTTTTCTTTAACTTCAACAAAATATCGTGTAATTTTTTTTATTAATTTTACAATTTTATAATTTTTTGTCATAAAAATATTAAATTGTATTCTTTGCACAAAAACTCGTTTTCTTTTTCTATTTACACTTTTTTTTTATATTTTGTTTAGATTTTTAAACACAGGCCTTTTAAAAATAAAAAACATATTTTCTTACTTTCTAACTTTGGTCCAAATAAACCAAATTGGATGATCTATCGCTCATTTTAAATGTGAAGCAATACTCTTTCAAACTGTCTTGGTTTTCTTATTATGCAATATTTACACTTGAAATTATAACAGTACAAATATCAACAAAATTTTTAAAATTTTTTTTTACTTTTTTATGATATTGTTTAATACTTATGTTTATGGGTTTTGGGAGATAAATTTAACGGGTTTTTGTAGATTTATACTTAAATTTTAGGATGTCGTTGGAATTTTTACATTGCGAGCATTTCCTTTGAAGTTATAAAACTTTTTGTCTTTTCAGGTTTTCATTTAGATATGGCAAAAACATGTGCAGGGAATTGTACAGGGTGAGTCAACGATTGGATGAAGTAGGTTTTGCCTTTTCGGTGAAATTAACAAAGAAACTATATTTATTGTTTGATACAGTTTATTTTTACGCAGATTTTAAAAATATTTAGGACTCTACAGGGTGAGCCAAAAAACTAGGACAGCATAAAGTTGTATTTTTTTAAATAGAACACCCTATATACGAATCGTATTTTCGATTTAGATTATAATTTTAAATCTTTTTTTACTATAACAAAACTTTATAGTTTCTGAGATAATTAAGTTTAAAGAAAAAAAGTCACATTTTCAAGCATCAATTCAATCCTAAATAACGTTTTCAATTTTGTGACAAATATATTCAAATTTGGAATTTAGCAAGGCCAAGGACAAGTTAACATAATTTTTACCTAATATTTGCAATAAAAGCTACAGGGTGTTGAACACATCGGCTCAAATTTGAACAAGTTTAAATGAATAAATATCTTTTTTTTTAAATGGTACACCCTGTATATTTTCATGTTATTTAATAGAGTAATAAAAACCCTAAAAGTTTTGTTCAATATATCCTATACCTATTTATAATAGTTTTTGAGATATTTCAGTTTTTCTTATTTTCCATACTTTTTTACAGAAATAGTCTTCATTATCATAGTAGCCATGGCAAAAACAATGTAAAAGAACATTTTTCTGTGTGTCAAATTTATAACCGCAATCGCTTCTTTTGGTTTTTATGTAGTGTAGTTTGGTTTTTTTGCATTCATCTTATATTGTAAAATGAATTTTCCAAAGAATGACTTAATAGATATGATTTATACAATAGAAGAGGCTCAAAAAAATTGCCTTCTTGCTCAAAGAATTTACAAAATGAAGTATCCTGATCGACGCCAGCCTAATACCCATACTTTTCAAAACTTAATGCAAAGATTTGATTCTTCTGGTATTGTTGATTATCCAAAACGTAAAGTAGTCAACAAACCAGTAACTAATGAAGAAAAAGAACTACAAGTATTGTTAAATGTTCAGGAAAATCCTTATACTGGTAGTCGTCAGTTAGCAGCATTATGTGAAACATCACAATCCACCGCTAATCGTACTACCAAGAAATATAGGTATCATCCATATCACATGGAATTACAGCAAGAATTGCATGGACAGGATTTTGAAAGTCGTGTAAACTTTTGTCGTACAATAAATGCGGAGATTCAATTAAATCCAAATTTATTATGCAAGGTAATGTTTAGTGATGAAGCTACTTTTAGAAGTAACGGTGCCGTAAATAGACGAAACATGCATTATTATGCCATAGAAAACCCATTTTGGATTAGAGAGGTGCAACATCAAAACCACTGGTCATTAAATGTTTGGTGTGGTATTCATCATAATCGAATTATTGGACCCCACTTTTTTAATGAACCACTAAATGGCCATAGTTACCTGAACTTTCTACAAGAAGAACTACCCCAACTGCTTCAAGGTCTCGATAGGGATGAGCTCGACAGTATGTGGTTCCAGCACGATGGTGCGCCTCCGCATTACCATCGTGAAGTTCGTGCGTTTTTGGACCAACGATATCCGCAAAAAAGGATTGGACGTGGGGGTTTCATTGAGTGGCCACCAAGGTCTTGCGACATCACCCCATTAGATTTCTTCCTATGGGGTTATATTAAAAATAAGGTGTATATTAATCCACCAACAACAGTGGAAGATATGCGAAACAGGATTAGGGATACCTGTAGAACAATAACGCCACTAATTTTGTCCAGGGTCCAAGGAAATCTGCAAAAAAGACTAAATTTGTGCATTGCACAAGAGGGTCGTTTATTCGAACAGTTATTAAAAAGAAATAATTAATCTCAGTATTTAATAGGTAATTTTTTTGTTTCAATTTAGTGCCTTGTCGTTATTGTTGTGTTAATTTTTTCACATTATGTTTAATTAAACTATTGCCGTTGTAATATAACGAATAATATATTTCATCATATTTAACCACATTCTGTTTGTTTCTGTAGTTTCTTTTTATTATTTTACATGGCTACTATGATAATGAAGACTATTTCTGTAAAAAAGTATGGAAAATAAGAAAAACTGAAATATCTCAAAAACTATTATAAATAGGTATAGGATATATTGAACAAAACTTTTAGGGTTTTTATTACTCTATTAAATAACATGAAAATATACAGGGTGTACCATTTAAAAAAAAAGATATTTATTCATTTAAACTTGTTCAAATTTGAGCCGATGTGTTCAACACCCTGTAGCTTTTATTGCAAATATTAGGTAAAAATTATGTTAACTTGTCCTTGGCCTTGCTAAATTCCAAATTTGAATATATTTGTCACAAAATTGAAAACGTTATTTAGGATTGAATTGATGCTTGAAAATGTGACTTTTTTTCTTTAAACTTAATTATCTCAGAAACTATAAAGTTTTGTTATAGTAAACCCTTAATAAAAAAGATTTAAAATTATAAGTTAAATCTAAAATACGATTCGTATATAGGGTGTTCTATTTAAAAAAATACAACTTTATGCTGTCCTAGTTTTTTGCCTCACCCTGTAGAGTCCTAAATATTTTTAAAATCTGCGTAAAAATAAACTGTATCAAACAATAAATATAGTTTCTTTGTTAATTTCACCGAAAAGGCACAAACCTACTTCATCCAATCATTGACTCACCCTGTACGTACTTAGGGGGTCAAAATACATATAAAAATCTTTGGTGGAGCCATATTTGTTCATCATCTACGAAAAACCAATTGGGCTTCGGGACCAGTGCATCCTCAACTTGTAGTTTTTCCAAGATCCAGTGGATAAAGTTTCTGAGCTGTCCATGGTCAGGTCAAATTTTTAGCTGATCTTTTAGGGCGATGACGAGTAAGTTTTCTCTCTTTTAATGAAAATATCAGATCCAATTTCTTGATTAGATTTTTAACTGTCTGCCGTAACGTCAGTTATGAACACCAAAATGATTAATAGACCTTTTATCAAACCATTACTTGGCCATTTCGTTAATATTTATGTTTCAACTAAAACACTACTAAATATAATTGACTCAACAATTTACAGAGGAAAATAACGCGCAGTATGCGCAAAAAATTCTAATTTTTTTTTTGCTTTAAATTTGTACTCAATCTTGTACTGACTGTAAGGCATAAATAACATTAAATTATTTTTGAAATTCATATTTATAATCACCCTAAATTCAAAAATAATGTTCATCTGCCTTATCACATCTTCTAAAGGTCAACTTTTGTACAATATTAAAACGATAAATTGTGAATGCTTATGAAAATATAGTGATAAGAAATTGGTACATTATTTGAATTTTTACTCATTTTTTATTTATTATTACGTAATGGGACAACGACGATTAATTTATTTATTAGAAAAAAATCCTCAGTAAACGACAAAAATATTTCTAAATTGAAGATCTGAAATGCTCTTAATAAATTTTTGAAGCAAATTGAGAATACTTATTAATTATTTATATATATATATATATATATATATATATATATATATATATATATATATATATATATATATATCAATCATGTGATATAGGGAATTCTAAATTTATCTAAATCAGTAAATCATTGTTGTGTGCCGTACTAGCCCAATAATTTTGTGTGAAAATAAATAAAGAAAAGTAGATTTTCTTATATTTTAATCATTTAAACTATCTATTGATTGCTTTTAAGTGGAATAATTTTATATACAATGGCGAAGTACGGTCCTGATTTTGTATCAACGTGATCACAACTGATAATAATTGAGTGCTATTGAACGTACAATAATTCCAAGACACCAAGGAGGAAGAGGATTGGTGGATATTGGTAAGCTGCTCGACCAACAAATAATAAATTAACGTTCATATTTCCACAGGTTAGCGGACTCTTCCACACTACATCAAGCAATATACGAGGCAGACGATTCAACGCCGCTACAACTGAGGGAACAAGATATTACTTCTCACCACCAAACAGACCAAGAGTAGTTCCAAACCTGGCTACGGAAGGCACTTCATGGACGGCATCCAAATGAGGTCAATCAGGACAATGTCGACAACTCAGCGTCGAACTACTGGTTGATTTCAGGACAGATGTTTCCGGAAACGGAGAGCTTCTTGTTAGCTATCCAAGACCAGGTTATTCCGATAAAGAACTATCGGAAGTTCATCTTTAGAGATCCCTCAATAGAAAATGACCAATGCAAATATGGCTGTCGAACATTGGAGACAATTCAGCATATGACTGTAGGATGTAAAGCGTTTGCCGCAACCAAGTATAAGGAAAGATACGACTCAGCCGCTAAGATACTCCACCAAGAGTTAGCAGAAAAGTTAAACCTATTACAGGTAGGAAAAGTGCCTTATTACAAGTACAATCCGGAGCCTATTCTTGATAACAACCAATTCAAGTTATATTGGGACCGAACGGTTCTGACGGATCAGACAGTAGCTCATAATAGACCAGACATACTAATAGATAAAATTTCTAGGCGAACTACACTAATCGACATTGCTGTACCTAACAACAACAACCTAAGGCCAAAATACAACGAGAAGATCGCCAAATTCAGAGATCTGGAGGTCCAAATCCGAAGACAATGAGCAATGAACAGCATCCAAACGATTCCCATAATACTGTCAACAACTGGAGTGAAACCAAAGAACTTCCTGCAGAACATCAAGGAACTGGGCCTTAATTAGCATCTATATAAGCCGATGTAGAAAGCAATTCTTCTAGCAACCGCGCGAACCGTCCGAAAGTTCGTAGGAAATACAGCAGACAACGTCACCTAGGACGCGATAACATGGAAAAGGTTCCCACAGAGCTTCATACTTTTGGTGTCTTTGTATGCCTGGTATGAGTGAATAATCCCTGGAGGGAGTGCGAAGCCGTTTGGCTTGTAAATCAACATATTAATCAGAAAAACTAGGACCTGCCACTAATATTATATGTTATTTTATTCACGGTCTATTCAGTACTTCGACTATACTACACTATATTACTTTATTACAATATCAGCTGTTTAATTATTGGATTATTTATAATGTTAATAGTATCCTTTCAATGATCTTTAATTAAGCTTATTTGACATTCTTTAATGCCTTCTTGAATAATATCTACCTGTTTTTACATTTTGTCATATCGCATGTTTCATTTTTCCCAAATTACACTATACAACAAATGTTGGTATATTTGTTGTATCTTATATGAAAAGTGCACTTTTTTTACAATTTTTGGGGCACTGAACATAAAAATTACAGTGAAATCAAAAACTTAGATGCAATTTTCAAGAACAAGTTTTTTTTTAATTTAATTTTTAACAAAATAATAAAAAATATACACTTTTACACTTGAAGAGACATTAAATATTTTCTCTTTTTGCTTTTCTGCAAGAATCCAACAGTAGTGGGCAAGCATGGAAACATTCCACTTTCCTTGGTACCTTTTTTCCATTGTTGATATATTCTAATGGACACGTTTGCCGTACTCATCACTTGCAGCACCGCAGTTGTCAGGAAAAAAATTCAGATGTGAGTGTAGAAAATGGATCTTTATAGACATATTGCAACCCATTTTGTTGTGGTCCTGTGTTATTAAGCAAATTATATACAATGTAAGGAAAAAAGACTAAAAGGGCCAGAGAAGAAGAAACATATGGTCCGTGTAAGTAATCTCGCGATCAAATTAATATAGAAAGTACTGGGATTATCCCTATACTTTCCGTATATTAACTGATTCCAACCTCTTGGAACAAGAAATTTTATGTAATTTTGTATTGTAGTTATGCAGAATACTGATAACTGCTCCGTTATTAAGATCAAAATAGTGTCCTTGAAGAAAATCGTGACCGAAAATCTTTCGAGAATATTCTACATTTATAGACCTCTTGAAATCTTTGAATTTTTGCTCTAATGAAATAATAAAATTTTACGGTACCATATAATATATTATTACCAACTATTAACGCCTTACCAAATTCTGGCTACACCCTGTAAGGTACTTCAGTTCAGACTTACCTAATGTTTATCCTTATGCTGACTGGAGTCTACCTATACGCTAGCTCATCTCAGGGTAGATTCGTTATTTTTATAATTTTTCACTATTTTTAATATATTGCCTATGTAAGTTTTATAAATGTCTAATTGAGGAAAAAGGCGCCACCAAATTATACTTGCCCTAATGATTATACTACGAGCAATTGTAGTAGAGAAAACTTGGAAAAAAACAAATATTTAATATATCATATCTGGATAAATAAATCAATGAGTTTTACTGCTTAATAGTATAATATAATAGAGGCCAATACATTTATTCCCCAAGGTATACACCTTCCCAGAAAATAAGTACAACCCCTAGAAAAAGTTATCATCAGTGTGAATTATTGCAAGCTCCTCTAATGGGGCTATCTGATAGAAATGCGATTACAATTGGTAAATTGCAAATAAAATAAAAAACTTTGTTAACGACTTAGTCGAAAGTTACTGACTTTCTATGACGTAGAAAAAGTGAAAATTAAAACAAAAGAGTAAGTTAAACTTGACAATGTCCTGCACAGTGAACGGCAAACCGATCCAAAAGGTAAACAAAGCAACTACTACACCTGGAAGGTTTACGTCGACATAGCCTAGTCATAGAAGATAAAAACACTTTCTGTTTTAAACTAGACCATGAAGTCCAACAATGCAGGAGACTATCAACTTTACAGTAATAAAAAATAAGCAATATCAAAAAAACTACAAAAATGTCTGCAAAGAGAAAGAATTAAAAAATTGATGTGAGAGATAATGAGTATTTAAGTGAAGTTAACAGAATATAAACAATAGGTAATTACACAATAAAGTGTAAGATGATTACAAGAATTAGATCATAGAAATCAACTTATAACTGTCGCTCAAGTGGTTAAAATCTTAATAAAATTTTGCTGAAAAGTATGTTACAATTTTGTACAACATAACTAATTTCAAAAATATTGAATTGTTAAGCAATTAAAATTTTCAATAAATTTATCATTATAATATTCATTACTTTAAACAAGTATTAAATGGTTAATTGGCCACTCTGGGACTCTAAAAGGGAACCATAATAAAAAAAAAACCTCAATTACAGTAGGATATTGCAAAATAAAACATTTAAATTTGAGGTTGTAACGCCACGGAGTCGACTTCACTTCACTTTACAAAATTTACTGGTTCGCTGCAAAGATTAAGTGATATGGTAAATTTAACAAAAGATAAATATCATAAAAAAAATATTAAAGTCAAAATATTTAGAGTCTTTTAATTAAAAAGTTCAAAATCATGTACAGATGAATCCCTCACCTGTTAGCCCTCTAGGTAATCAAAAAGGAAACTTTGCTCAGATAACTAAGCGATTAAAAATACAGGTTTAATACCCATCAGGCTTAGCAATCAGAAACTCTTGTGTACATGTCTTTGGCTTAAACTAGGCACTTAGCTGAATCACTTTCAAACATGAGGATAAACGAGATCTGTGACGTAGACGGCTTCACCAGAAAGGACGTTGACCTGGCTCAATATGGAGATTGTCCCATTCAGAGGCTCACAATCCCAGAAGTGCAGCACGATAACCCAAACTGCAGATTGCCTCCCACAATGTACATTATAAAATTTCATCCAAAAAAAAAAACAAAAATAATGAAAAAATCCAAAGACGTACTGAAGTTATTCTAAGACATATTATAGTTATTCCAAAGTCCCTAAAATAAAGAAATAAAAATTCCTACTCAACCAGTGATACAAAAGGCCTACGCAAAGCCTAGCTAAATGTTGCTTAAACACAAAAACTGATTATTCCAAAAGAAATAGGTATGTACATACCTCGAACTCAAGAAAATGGTGGCATCTGATAACTGTTAGGCCGTTGTTTCTGGCTGGTTGAAGATAATAATCGCCTGTAGGGTGTGGTTTCGTTAATTTAATCGGCCATTTATGACCAAATCCCTTAACTTGGGAAAGTAGTAAAACTAAACCACTTCTTCTTGCTCTTGCGTCAGATAGCCAAAAGAGAACGATTTTTCTCCAATCATTAGCACGTTCCTTCCAACGGAAGTTACCAAAAAAACTTAATAAAAAAAGTCCATGAAAAATCCATCCAAAAAAAAATAACCTTAATCTCGAGGCAATAATCTCGAACCCTTGAATTTTATCATACAATTTGAACTACTTCCGGGAAATATGTACAAAAATTCTCAATTTTAAAACTGACCAGTACTCAAATCAGACAGAGACAACCAATATCGTAATAATCTAAACTGCCTTGTCTTACAAAATGAATTTCCTATAAACAAAGCACTTTACGGATTCGAAATATTCAAAAATGAAATCCAATTAGTTCGAATTAGTTCGAGGGTCTAATTTCAAATATTATAATTAACAAAAATTCTAACTAGTAAGGTAGAGGGAAATAATGTACTGATAAACTAAAAATAACATAATGAAAAAGTCGATACTATCTTATTTCGAATTTAACATTTCGATATATTTAACAGAGATGCCATCATATAGGCAACCATAAAAACTTTCCATGTAATCCAGTGTACCTGACTATTTATTTGAAACAGTTGATATGTGAAAATAAATAAACATTTTCTGAAAAAGGAAAATTAACAAGAAAACAAATAAACTCATATTTATCCAAATATCATAAAAACACTTTACCCAATCTATGACAATTGTCTTGAGGTACCTAACGAAATTTACAAGTTACGGAAATAGGTTAAATTACGGTATCAATCAAAATTTCACAATGTAAACAAAAGGAATGATCTGAATATAGATGAAGCCAATATTAATGAATGAAAAAGAAAAGATAATCATTAGTTTTATAGTAGGAAACATAGTTTATGATCAATTTAAATTTCAAATTATGCATGTCACTGACAACCTTTAAAGAAAAACGTACAAAACAAAAATCTATTTATGTCTTTAGTAATCTGAACCTGTAATTTAATTCTGAAAAATGTAAACAAAAATATTTATTATTTAAAATCAATTTTTACCGTAACACTCTTTAGAGCAACAGTGTCAAAAATTCAGGTTCCTGTAATAATTGCCAGCCTTTGAAAGGAGATGGCACCCTAGAAGAACAGTTAGGAGAAGAGATGAAGAGATGATACCTTTGTTATTAATGCAAACTACTGCTACTTAGATTTATTTCCGTGGTTAATGTACGTTTTAAAGATGGAATAAATTTTAAACTACAATAACTTTGATTTAGTCCCCACTTTTATTATTTTAACTTTTTTCTTTACAGATTATTCTATTTTTCCAAAATTTTAGATTATAATATCTTCTTCCTACATAATTTCAAAATAAATCAATAATTGCGTTATTTAAAACTCGACAATAGCCGTAGATTACCACCTAAATAGTTTTATTTACGGGTACATAGCGTAGCAGGAACGAGAGAAAAGCGGGAGCCCGACTCCTGCTTCTCCTGCGAGATATACGTCGTTAGTTATAGTCGGGGCATGATTTAAGAGGGCCTTTAATGGTCCAATAAATAGTGGCATTTCAATACACGACAGCGATCATGGCCGTTTTGCTATACATTAACGGTTAGGTGGTCCGCCATTTAAGTCAGTCTTTAGGTTTTGCAGGAATCGGTGGTATGCAGGATGGGCCGATACTATGTGACATTGGGTGCTGCGATTACTACGAATGACAGCTGTTGAGATACTGCTCAGCTAAACATAAATTAAATGAAAATTTATTGCGGTAGTGGCAGGCAGTATTGCACAGGACGATTTATTGGTCCAGAAATCGAATACATTTAATATAAAATAACAGAAAAAATTAACTGTGTACAAAAATATAAGAAATTTATATCCTACTGTATTTTATAGATGATTATAATTCTAAAATTCCCTGCATTATTTTGCAGAAATTTCTGATATGCAATCTTCTTCTTCTTCTTCATCCAGCCCTTTGCGTCCACTGCTGGACATAGGCCTCGCTCATTCTTGTCCATTGTGCTCTATCTTGAGCGATTTGCATCCAATTTGTTGCAATTCTCTTGAGATCGTCAGTCCAACGACTAGGGGGTCTTCCCCTACTTCTTTTATCTAATTTCGGCCTTCACTCGAGTAATCTCTTCGTCACTGATTCGGACGACATGTCTGGCCCAGTTCCATTTGAGTGTGGCAATTCGGAAAATTACTTCGGTAACTCCTGTCTTTCGTCTCAGGTCTTCATTTCTAACGGTCACGCAGCGATATACCTAGCATTAACCTTTCCATCTTTCTCTGAGCTATTTGCAGCGTTTTAGAAGTTGCTGTTGTCAATGTCAAAGTTTCGGCACCGTAGATCATAACCGGTAACACACATTGGTCAAATGCTTTACGTTTTAAAGAAATTTGTATATCGCTTTTAAAGATGTCTTTAAGTTTTCCATAGGCTGCCCATGCGAGGTTTACTCTTCTCCGTAGCTCGCGTGTTTGATTATCTCTTGTGATCTTTATTTCGTGTCCAAGATATATGTATTTTTCCACAAGCTCCACTTGGTTGTCTCCAATATTAATATTTCCACTAGGTACCAGAGTGGTAATAAATTTTGTTTTTGATATATTTATTTTAAGACCCACATTGGCGCACACTAGCTGAACTTCATGTAACATTGTACATATCTCCTTGAGATTATCGAAAAACAAAACTATGTCGTCCGCGAACCTCAAATTTGTTAATCTTTGGCCGTCTACATTCAGGCCTCTTTTTTTCCAGTTAAGTTTTTTACAGGCGTATTCTAGTACTGCAGTAAACAGTTTAGGCGATAAGGTATTACCCTGTCGGACTCCTCTGCCAACTGGGATTTGATCCATGTCTCTATGTAGTTTCACCGACATAGTTGCATTCCTGTATATATTGTAAATTAACTTTGTATATCGATAATCAATGCAGCATGCTTGTAATGCTTCCATAATTTTGTCAAACTCTACCGTATCAAAGGCCTTATGAAAATCCACAAAAGCCAGAACGAATGGTCGATTGTATTCTATAGTTTTTTCTATTACTGTTTTGATGCTCTGTAGGTAATCGTTTCTTCCAAACACAGTACGAAACCCCGCTTGCTCCATTTGTTGGTAGAAATCAAGTATTTTCTCAAGTCGATTCGTTACTATTCTTGTTAGGAGTTTATATAGGTGACTAAGAAGGCTTATTGGTCCATAGTTTTCCAAATCATGGGGATCTCCTTTTTTGTAAATCAAAATTACCTCAGCATTGTGCTACTTATCGGGTATTATACTGTCCAAAAGGCACATATTAAAAAGGTCTTTTATTTTTTTAAGTAGACAAACACCTCTAATTTTCATTGCATCAGTAACTACACCATCTTCGCCTGGAGATTTGTTATTCTTAGTTTTTCTTAGGGCTAGTTTTATTTCGTCTATTGTGATTTCCGGCATTTGTCCTGATACTTGGTTGACAATGCCCTTTTTCCTTGTCAATATTTCTGGTACTTGATATGCAATACAAAAGATTTAATTCAATTTATATACACCATCATATTCATGACATTCAGTAACACTTTTCAATAGTCCCTCGTATCTTCCGTTTCCCGCATCTAGAAAACCGTGGATATCAATATTGAAAGCCCTTTAAAACTTTTCAATCAACGTCAACCAATCAATCTGCCGTTTGATGTTCCGTATTTCTGAAAGACGGCGCATCGGGCTGATGCCTGAACAGGTCTGACAAAATGTGATGGATTGGAATAGATTAGATACCTATTTATTAAACCTACAGATTTGGTAAAATATATTCAGGTTGACAAAAATTTATAAAAAAAGAATAAAATTACCTTAAATTTAAGATTTAGCTGCTACTTTTCTTCTGGAGATTAATAGCACTACGCAACAAATTTTAGTTTATTTTTTGTATCTTGTGAGAAAAGTGCATTTTTTTGTTAATTTTAGGGCGTTGAACACAAACATGACAATGAAATTAAAAATTTAATTGCAGTACATACTTTTACACTTGCAGAGACACTAAATATCCTGTCTTTTTTTGCTTTTATTTTGTAAATTATTTCTGAAGCATTTCTAACAAGAGTCCAACAGTAGTCGGCAAGCATGGAAACATTCTCCTTTCCCTGATACCTTTCCTCCCTTTTTTAGTACGATGACAGCATATTTTAAACAAGAGTAATGTAATTGTCAGTTTTTTTATTTCCGAAAAAATTAGTGACTAGGAGGCGAAAGTCATTCCAAGCATTTTTTTCAATATCCAATATTCCAAAATTTTTGTTTTTTAGAATATTTCGAATCTATGGCCCAACAAAAATACCTTCTTTAATTTTTGCTTCACTTGGCCTTGGGAATTTCTGACGCAGGTAGTGCAAAGCTGGCCTATCTGTATTCAGTGTTTTAATAAAATTTTTCAATAGATTGGGTTATTTTGTGTGGTTGGCGCTATAATGTGTTGGGTGTGAAATCAGCATCTCTTGATGCTGATGACATATACTCTTCTTGAGAAATCGTTTTATCGTTATTATCCGATTGGTAAGCAAATGTTTCTGCGGGTTCTGGAATAGGAAGTTCGAAGATGTTATATTTGGATAGTTGATAACCAACTTTTTCTTTTTGGATATATCTGTGTCTTGCCCAACACGAGATATGATGGGAGCATTGGGACAGCAAACCTCATAGATCGTTCTTTACTATTTAACAACTTTCTCAAACTTGAAGCACATGCATTACAGCAGATATGTGGCGCCCACTGTTTATCTTGATCCACAATATTGCAACCGAAAAAAGCTGATAAGTCTTTTTTATCAATGAGGTAATAGACCGCATCTGAGACGCAAAAGTCACCTTACAAAAAACATAACAGAAGTGATCAGAATTGTTTACACACGTTCGAGACATCTTGCAATCTCAACTATTCGATTTGACTCACTAACTTCGACGGACTAACTCTTCCGCTTTGTAGCTCCTTATATGCCAAATACGGTTTCTATATTTTAAGAGAGTATTCGAGAATTTTCTATTCAATTCTATAGTATTTGCAATAGTGGCGTTTGTCGTTTGTTTGTATACAGGTGTTGTTCAGTACAAAGCAAACACAAAAGTCGATTTAGATGGGTTTAAATGTCCCTCTTCCTTATTTTAGGCCCGGAGAGGTTGGGATTTCGTATATGGCCGGTCATCCCTGGAGATCCTACATGCGCTATTGCCAAATTGTGCAAAATTTCCTTAACTCTGGGAAAGCGTATATTTTGCAACGTCGCACCCTTCTATTATTATAACAATACAAATATATTATATGCATTCTCGCAGATATATTGTTAATATATAGGGAGATATGGTATTACGTATCTCTAAAACTTGAGCTAATATTAAAAAGATAAGTTTAGTTTGGGTTTTAGCATACCAAAAATGGTGAGATTTAGTCGATTTTATTTTAGATACATTTTGGCTGTTGTCCAGTATAATTGATCTTGGCAACTACTAATTTAGAAAATATCTTCTAATGAATAAAAAATTAAGAGCTGATAAAAATACGAAATTTTATTCTTCCTTGTACCTCAAAAATAGGGGAATAAAGGCGGTTTATCAATTTTCCTTCCACATCTCATGCTTTCCTTGTATCAGAAATAATCGAATAAATTTCAAAATATGCACAAAATTTGTGTTCTAAATTTAGAAATATTATGAAAAGTCTTCTCAATTACAATTACAATTAATGCAGGAAAATTCAACTTTTTTCAGGCTATTTAGACTGGAGACGCACCACATTGTGCAGAGTTTTATGGAATGATTTTAGTACGAACTCAAGAAGATCCGGCATTTTTATGCCAAATTATATGGACAGATGAGTCAAAACTTACAAGTGAAGGTATTTTCGATAAACATAATTTCCACTTCCGAAGCATTGAAAATCGTCATGTCATTCGAAAGAGAAATTTCTAAAACAGATTTAATGTAAATGTATTTGCTCTAATTATGCATGATCAAGTACGTTACCATATTTATGAAGGAGTATTGAATCCCGAAAGCAACCTGGCCATTTTACAAACAATTGTGATTGATTTGGTTGATAATCTGCCGTTGGATAAAAGAGATTGTTGATATCATCTGGACGGTGCCCCGCCACATTTTGGAAATGTGATAAACCAGCAGTTGTATGATATGTTTGAGGATAGATGGATTAGACATCTAGGACCGTGTAACTGACCACCAAAATTCCCCGACCTAACCCTATTAGATTTCTATTTTTGGGGAACAAAAAAGCAAAGGATTTCCTCCATTCCTGTTGAATCAGAGTAGCAAAAGCTACTACTGAAGCTGGTATGTAGATTAACATTATTTTCTTTGATTATTTTAATTTATTACTTGCTGTCTCTTTTTATTACTTACTGTTTATCATTACTTACTGTCCATCGCTGCAATTTTTTATAAAATGTTTTCATAATTGCGATGATTTTTCATAATAATTCTAAAATTTTTTCTGTTCACCAACGTAGCATCGTATTTGGAAAATTTGGGTTTTTTTCAATTTAATTTTTTGATAAAGCTTAAAATTTGTTACTTTTCTACTTCCTTGTATCTAAAATATCATTTTCAGACAATTCATTATTATTCCTCTTTTATTTTTGAAATGATATTCTTAGGTGATATTTTGGTAGAGGTCAAAATTTGGAAAAAATAATTTTTTCCTCAAAAATGACTAGAGTAGGGCAAAAAAACTTTGAGAAAAAGTTATCGGAAATAAAGAAAGGAATACAGAAAAAATATTGCAAAGTGATCTAGAGGACGTCACTGAAAACCCACTGATACTAATTTGCAGGATTCAATGGCATTCTATTTGAAATATTCTTCTAATGGACGGTCATACTAAATTACGCTTACGAAAATTTACTGCGAAGAAAAAAAATTTTGCAGCAATTTTGTTTCATCATTTGCCGAAAAAAACCTTCCATTTTTCGTTCCCTTGATTTTTTCAGGAGCTATGCAATCAAATATTTATTTTAAAGTATAATTGCAAGAAATTTTTTTTGTATTTTTTGAAAATTTTTTAATCCATTTGTATGTCCACGCAAGAGTGAATACAAAATTTTAACATCCAATAAGGTTTATAAAAGAGGGTTTATTTACATGGTTGATTTAACGCTAAATTTACTTTAAATACAGTTATATATATATATATATATATATATATATATATATATATATATATATACACATAAAATTTATTTTTGTATTTTAAACCTTTTGTTAGTATTTTTCTGTAATTCTTTCTTGGATATAGGTTTTTCCATTTCAAATCCATTCCAAATCAAATGACAACAATTTTTCTGTCGTTTCGCTTTAACATAATGAGCTTCTTCAAAGTTATGGTATATTCATATCGAATCTTGAAAGTAGCATTTGTGCGAACGTTTGGAGAAAAATTGTTGTCTTTTGATTTTTAAATGGAAAAACCTATACCCAAGAAAGAATTACAGAAATATATATATATATATATATATATATATATATATATATATATATATATATATATATATATATATATATATTTATATATATATACATATATATATATATATATATATATATATATATATATATATATATATATATATATATATATATATATATATTTATATATATATACATATATATATATATATATATATATATATATATATATATATATATATATATATATACGAGTTAATAATTTCCTTAATTAATTTCATCTTTTGTTAATTTCCACATGAGATGGCTATGAAAGAAGGTCTGGAATTTTTTAAAAAATTATATTTCCTTATTTTCGACTAGGAACGCCTATGACAGAAGATGTAGAAACTGCCAGATTATTCCTTTTTTTTGTTTTTATTACACCATGTAGTCAGGGGTGTAGCGAAGTCTCCGCAGGGCCCACGGCCCGGGGAGGCCCCGCAGACAAAAAATCATCAACATTAAAACTCAATTAGATTGCTAAATTAAAAAGGGGGCCCCATTGAGATTTTCACTTGGGCCCCCGAGCCTTCAGCTACGCCACTGCATGTAGTATGAAAATCCCACTAGAAGATTCGGAAATCTTCTGGTATCGACAAAAAGATTATATGTGTCCAGGTCGGCTCTCGTGGACAGTTAGTGTTGAGAAGTTGTGAATGTAACTTGAATTGTTTGACGAGTCGTCAGAATTTTGAAAATAAAAGGTCAATAAAGTGTGTATAAAGACCGGCTGTCCGGAACAATATATATATATATATATATATATATATATATATATATATATATATATATATATATATATATATGAAATCAATCTTTTAACATAAAAATACAAGCAATTTTCTCTAATTTTCCAGAAATTTTTAAATTTATTTCTATTTCCATTGAATAGTAAATACAAAATTTTGACATATCTTTTGACAAATGATGTTTTCTTTAATGCTAGACTTTATTTAAGTGAAGTTTTTGTTAGCTTGTGAAACTTTTAAATAGTGAAAATTTTTTTATATGATTGATTCATAAAGATTACGTAAACGCAGCAAGCCTACTAAGAAAATTTATTATAATTGTTATACCTATAATAGGAACAACCAAAATGTGTTAAAACATATTTACCATAAAATTCTTATTTGATCATTCAAGATGATTAATTTATCATATCTTTCTTGTTATAATTAAAAAAACGTTTATTACAAACAATCATAAATCTTCAAACTTAATTTTAATCGTCTTATATCTTCTTCTAACCGTCGCCTTTCTAATGTTGATGTGTTTCATCCCCCAAAAATCATAAAATATATGCACCACAAAATAAAAGTTATTATTAAAATCGTAATTTACTGCTTTTAATTTCTACATATTATTATTTATGGCGCGAGAACTCTCCCCCTTAATCCTGGTTTCTCATGCGGGTCAGACTCAAAGCTCATCGCAGCGTTGCCACCTAATTTCAATTATGTTTTTTCAAGCAATTACGAGTTAAAATGATTTTCTTTTCGGCTATATTTATATTTCCAGTGGTAAATTAAGATGTTTTAAATGGTTCACTCGATGATAGGTTCTTTGGAATATTCAAGTTGATCTTTTAAGTGTAAGCCAGGTGATACAGAGCTGTAAAAAAGTCTACCCCTTATGGAAAACTTTTTCTTCATTTCATCATTCATCACACCATATTTGAGGACTGATTCAATTAAAGCCTAGCAAGTCATTCTCATTAGTTTCAAAGAGAGGAATTCTCTTAGTTGGTGGAATTTATATATAGTTTTTTGAAATTTTTTAGTGATATAGTTTACGTGAGCATCATATCTGATATTCCTTTCAATAAACACCCCCAAGTATTTAACCTTGTGCGTCACTGCCACACACTCAATACATGCGCACTGTTTCTCACCCATAACACATTCATAATTATGTACTAAAAGATTAGGATATAGAGTATTAACTCTATTACTTATAGAAAAGGTTATGTGGACAGTTTTTTTGACATTTATAGTCAGAAGATTCTGATATATCCACAATCGTACCCTCCAAAAGTAATCCTCTGCTTTCTGAAATGTCTCCTGCCAAGATTTGCCTTTAATTAAAATAACTGTATCGTCGGCATAACAAATACATTACTTATTTTCACTAGGAAGAACAATAAAGAGATCATTTATATATATATATATATATATATATATATATATATATATATATATATATATATATATATATATATATAGAGAGAGAGAGAGAGAGAGAGAACAGGACAGAATCCAATACTGTACCTGAAACTCCACACTATCTGCTTTACTTAGTGTTTGATTTATTCTTACTTTCTGTGTTCTATTAGTTATTTATGACTCAGACAGGTCATACTCGACACCTCGAATCTCAATACTTTCAAGTTAATCCAGTAATTTTTGGTGTAGCTCTATTCACCTCTTTCGCATAAACCAAAGAAGCTATGACTTTTGATTTTAGTTAAATGGAATTTATTACCTCGCAATGGTAAATTTACTTTATGAAATATTTGATAGAGGTTTTTCAAATAAGCGTTGGCATTTTGGAATCTAATTAAGTTGAAGAGTATTTCTTCGTCTCCGTTTTCAAGGAAATCTAGTACTGAGTCAAACAGACTATAAAAACGACTGAAACAAATAATTGTAGAGATCCAACGAACTTCTGTTTGAAGCATCACGCCATTGAAATCTGCATCATTTTAACTACATAGTAAGCTACATAAAGTGTCACTTAAAAACTGTTTCTAATCTTATTGACTGATTGAATAATGTAAAAAAGTGACGTATGTAGGCGTTCATTTAGATTTTCCGCATCTAAATTCTGTTGATGAATAACACAATGTACAGCAGGTAGATTTGTAACTGTTTTTTTTTTAAATGCGGTATAAAATCCTTCTGATACATTATCATAGCTGAAGCACCACCATTAATCGCAAATAATATATGAATAGAAATTTCTTTTTCTTGGAAAAAAGTATTCATAGTATTATATTTTCATTCTCCTAATCGAATTATAACGCTAAACTTGTGCGATAAGAATTAGATGGAAAATTTCAAAGAATGTTTTTTAGTTTCTTTAATACGTAGTCACCCACCTAAACTCCACTCAGTTGCTTCTGGATCTACTGTTGCCACATTGAGATATTTTACCATTACGTATTGTAGAATTAAGTATCACAAAAAGATTATCAGTAACTTTTGCTTCCTTGACCAGATCTTCGTACGAAATTTTAAAATCTCATGATATTTTTTACCAACATTGTAGATTCGACCTCTAATGATACATCGTGTGATACATTTTTGTCTATATCCTCCATCTTGAGACCTGTGTTTATTAACGTACCATTTCATGTAGAATTACGCATTCAACAAGGGTAATAAGTAACTGTTATTAACCTTTCGCATCTCTCGCTGGATCGTCGTACAAAATTTTCAATCTCTCCTGAAACATCGTGAGATATCTTTTGGTTTATATTCCTTGTTATATAGAGCTATAATTCATGCAGCTTCAGCTTCATTACAATGTCTAAATGGCACGTCTTATTCAAATTCAAATTCTTTATCTGAATAAAATAAAATTCCAGCTTTCGTAGGGAAATATCAAGTGGCATGCTGTCAAAAGCCTTTTGCAAGTCTCAAAAATAGACTCAACCACCTCCCCACATTTTTATCCCTTAATAATTTCATTTACAATGCACATAATGCATCTGTTGCCGACTTTTAGGATCAACCAAATTGATTGTTGTATTCAAAGTGGAACATTGTTAATTTAGTACGTTCTCATCGATTTTTGATATTACTGGAAGCAAGAAAAATAAGTTTTAAGTTATTAAGGTCATCTAGACCTTATTTTTTAATGAGGTCGGCAATTCCAGTAATCTTCAAACACTCCGGAAAGACTGACTCTTCTAAGCATTTATTGATTAGTCTAGGTAGAGGTAAGATAATAAGATCCTTGACAAAACTCCTTGTGTTTTAATTGGTTTACTATGCCTCCCATTTCTATACTAGAGATTTTTTTGAATTAAGACTAGGATTATTAAAGTATTTTTTTAAGTCAAACCTAGAGTTATATCAGGTAAGGATATATTTTTTATTTGCTTTTAACTTGGAGACATTTCTTTAATACCTACGATACTCATTTCCTACTTATAACAATTCAGAATGGCTCACAAGATGATTTAATTTGAAGATAAAGTATAAGTTATATATCATTACCCTCAGATTATCTGAGAATCATTGAATAATTTTTTTGCAGGCTTTTATGGAAAGAACTGTTCTGTAGAGCAGGATAAAATGTCCATAATATTGTAACGAAGGACTAAGGGAATTCGACTGCATCCTTACAGAAATATTTTATTACAAAAAAGAACTGTCTGAGTTCAGATGTGTTCTTGTAGAAATATTATATCTATGAGTCATCATTATGTGTCATGTTTCTAGTAGAATTCTGGACTTGTATTCTCCTATATTTTATAGGTATATAAATGAGAGAATATGAGTAGTTAGTTTTAGTTTGTATTTCAATGTGTTGACATTTAGTAGTAAAAATGTTGTTTTCAATCAACCCAGTGAGGATATAGGAAGAGACAATCGTAAAAATAAAACTGAATTTTCTTGAAATACACATAGGTACATCATTTCAGAACTGTCAATTTTCAATTTCTATTATTTAATAATATTTAATTTGTTGTTTCAGAGAAAGAAAATAAATAAATAAATAAAAGATTTGGATTAAAGTCGCATCCGTAACTGTGACCATTTAGAGATTTAACCTAGAGTTTAAAATGAGTTCCGAACTACTGTCATTTGGTCTTCCCAAGCGGCCACCCATCCAAGAACTAACTCAGCCCGGAGGGGATTCATTTCGGAACAGGCGTGGAATAGCCTGATCACTGAAGTGAACCGTCGCTTTTTTAAATAAAAAAGAAGCGGTATTACCAACTTGTTTGATCACACATAACGTAACTAATTTTTAAATTATGCAAAAAATTTTTATGATAAAAGACAGTAAACGTCAACATGTTTAAAATAAGCGAATGTATCCGCCTACTAGATAAATACCATCAGCACATGTAAGTTCACGGCAGTAGACATAACTTATTTTCAAGAGATAGTAATAACAACAAATATTGGATAATTTTGTCCATGATTGTGTCTTATCATGTTGAGAAAAAAATAAAATATGAGAAGAATCTTACATTAACATTTTTCCACCGCATGACAAAAATCTCAAAAAAAAATATGTTCGTTGCGTTCGGCATAAGCACGTCTCTTTACGCGTATTTTTTTTTTGTATTTCAGAATTAAATTACTATACAGTACGAAATGAAAAGAAACTGTATAAAAACAGTGACAACACCGCGGTAAAACGAAAACGCCACATAGTCCGGACTTCGTCAGCATCGTTTCACCCCGACTCGAGAAGTGACAGCCAACCACAAAGATCGGCCACGATTTATGTCACTGGTTCCTTTTGTATTTTACCTAACGCACCGTACATTAGTCCCCATAAATCAATTTTATGGTTTTGTAAATCAAACTGCCTTAATGGGCTCACACGTTTCTCCGCATCTCTCTCAGCAAAAGCGGGATCCATTATGCATAGAAATCGCCAAGAGCGTCGTTGAGTGATAAAGGTGAAAGCCAAAAATGCTCAGATTTTAGATTTATATGCGACATTTTTGACGTTTATAACGGAAAGGCGATTATATTCTATCACTTAGTGGTAGGCAACAAAACGACGACTTTAAGAATATTTGTTTTATAGTTCATATTTATGCCAACAACGCAAATATTTCCAATTATTAGTAAATTCTTCTGTTGGAATTTGAGTTGTCTGGTATAGTGTATCCCAACGAATTAGCAAATATTCAGAGACGTATTTAGCCAGAACGAAGATTTGCAAAAACATTTAAGCACGTTTTACAGCAATTTAATCATATGCAAGTTTTTTAAAACTTTATAATTATAACAATGACCTATACCAGGGGTCGGCAACCTGCTGCTCGCGAGCCACACTTTGGATGTGAAGCTGCGGCTCTTTAGTTCCATACGCAAATATTATTTATTTTATCAAAAAAAAAACATTTAAAAATCGTTCTGAATCGATTAACGAGGATTAGGCACCGATTCTATCTCTCAGCCACTTGTACTAGATTTTCACCGCACCCCTCCTTTATTACAGCTTCACCGCAAGCATGGCATCTACAAAAAAAAAAAGAAGAACTGAAGAAGAGCATCGAGAATTCAATCGGGATTGGACGGAGTCGTTCGCTTTCATATGCAACTCAGATGGCCTTCAGACTTGTCTCATTTGCCACGAAAAACTCGCACACAATAAGAAATCAAATTTAGAGAGACACCTCACTAAAAAACATACTCAGTTTGCTAGTAAATATCCAGCCGGCGAAGAACGAAAAAAAGCTGTCGACGAGCTCCAAAAACAAAAACAGCAATCAAGTTCCATGTTAACTAACTGGACGCAATCTACAAGTAATGTTAATCTGGAAAGCTTCGCGATATCACTAGAAATTGCAAAAAAAGGCAAACCATTCACAGATGGTGAGTATGTCAAAGATTGCTTCATAAGTGCATCTGAAGAACTGTTTCGTGATTTCAAAAACAAACCAGAAATCTTGAAAAAAAGATTTGCCACTATCCGCTAAAACAGTACAAGAAAGAATAGCTAAAATGTCTTCAAATGTAACATATTTGCAGGTGGAAGATATTCAACTTTCTTCTGCTTTATCACTTGCTATAGATGAGTCTTGCGACGTAAAAGACACGGCAACAAGTTATAAGCCAAATTTATCCAAACTTTCTAAAACCATGCAAAGCTAGCGCTCCCATTGAATTTGCTTGCTCAATTGTTTGTTATTGAAGTACAAGTTAGTGTTGTAAGTAAATGTTTAATTGTTTTAATTTTTTACTTAAATAATAAGTAATTATCTAATAATGCCATATATATATATATATATATATATATATATATATATATTATCTAATTTGTTGTGAAAAACACTACTTACATATGAATAAATAGATATTTTTTGTCATGAATAAATAGATTAGTTTTTTTTTATCAAAAAACTTTATTTATGCGAGTACTATTTATTGTTGGCAAGAAAAAATTTTGTGGCTCATTAAAAACTTTGAAATTTTGTAAATTGTAATTTTTGACTTTTCCGACTCAAAAGGTTGCCGACTCCTGACCTATACCAACATAGGTCTAAAACACTGAACAATATCGTACTTTAATTTTTTAATACAACCACGAAAAATCACTGGCTAAAATTCATATGAAGCGTAAAGTTATGTTTTTACGAGTAGATACAGGCGCGGATCCAAGGGAGGGGGGCGGTGGAGCGATCGCCCCCCCCCCCCCAAGAGCTTAGATTTCAGGAAAATAGACCCGATTCTGACTCTTATACTAAGAATGTGTATGCTGTTGGCTTCCATCCCGTCCGTCTTGTCTTTTCTTGCGATCGCCCCCTCCAGGACCTCTGAGTGTAGGAAAACAAACCCGATTCCGGCTCTTATACTAGGAATGTGTATGCTACTGGCTTCCAGCCTCTCGTCGATAACTTGTTTTTTCTTGCGATCGTCCCCCCTTCCCAAGACTTTTGAGTTTAGGATAATAGTCCCGATTCTGGCTTTTATGTTTTTTAGTATTTTTTATTTTACTTAATATACATTATTTGGATGTTTCGGTCCATAACCCTTCATCAGAAATGTTTTTGCCAAATTTTTTTTTCACTTTAAAATTGAAATTTGTTTTATGCTGTCTATATCTTGAAATATATATATATATATATATATATATATATATATATATATATATATATATATATATATATATATATATATATATTTAAAGACAATAGAGTAGAGCAGCTGGAAATTGAAGTAGAAGATAACGAGACATTAACGATACTGAAAGATGAAATAAAAGCAGCAATAAGAAACAACAAAAATGGAAAAGCATTAGATCCAGATCAAATCCCAGTAAAAATCTTAAAATATATGAATGATGATACCATGGATATATTGTTAGATCTGTTCAACACAGTATATAAAACGGGGAATATACCCAGAGAATGGTTACTCTCCACCTTTTGCGCTATTCCAAAAAACAAAAATGCAAAAGACTGCAGCGAATATAGAACAATATCTTTGATAAGCCATGTACTCAAGGTGTTTTTAAAAGTAATACACGGACGCATTTATAAAGAACTTGAAAAGGTGATAGATGATAGGCAGTTTGGATTCAGAAATGGCATTGGCACCAGAGACGCGTTGTTTGCACTTAATGTGCGTTCACAGAGGTGTATGGATATGAACACCGATATACACATTTGTTATGTTGACTTCGAGAAAGCTTTTGATAAAATTAGACATGAAAAACTAGTCGAGATTCTAAGAAGACAAAACATAGACAACAAAGATTTAAGAATAATAACTAACCTATATTGGAATTAACGCGCACAAATAATAGTAGATAACGAAAAAAGTCCGGAAATTGAAATAGGAAGAGGAGTGAGATAAGGATGCATTTTGTCACCCCTACTATTAAATGTGTACAGTGAATCAATTTTCGAAGAAGCACTGTTAACGAAAAGTAAGGGAATAATAATAAACGGAAGAGCTGTAAACAACATAAGATTTGCAGACGACACTGCTATCATAGCTAGCTCCTCTGAAGAACTCCAAGAACTAGTGAACGAAACAAATAACGTTTGCGAGCATCACGGATTAAAAAGGAACACCAAAAAGACTAAATATATGGTAATAACTAAAAAACAAAACATGCAAACAAGCATAAAGTTGCGAGGTGTGAATTTAGAAAAAGTGCAAAAATACAAATACTTGGGCACATGGATAACAGCAAATAATGAACAAACAACAGAAATAAGAACGAGAATAGAAATGGCAAGAAGTGCGTTTATAAAACTGAAAACCAGTCTGTGCAGCAGAGAGATCACTCTAGAACTAAGAATGAGAATTTTAAGATGTTATGTATTTTCAGTGCTGCAGTATGGGTTGGAAGGGTGGACACTAAAACAAGAACACATAAATAAACTGCAAGCGTTTGAAATGTGGTGTTACAGAAGGATGTTGAGAATATCTTGGACGGAGAGAAAAACAAACGTAGAAGTATTGCTAGCGATGGACAAAAATTATGAAATAATTAACAACATAAAAATAATGAAATATCTTGGACATATAATGAGAGACCAGCGATACGAGTTGCTTAGATTGATCATGCAGGGTAAAATAAAAGGAAGAAGAAATATCAGAAGAAGAAGAATTTCATGGTTGAGAAATTTGAGAGAGTGGTTCAATTGTAGCTCAGTAGAACTTTTTCGAGTAGCGGCAAATAGAGTGAGAGTGGCAATGATGATATCCAACCTCCGATAGGAGATGGCACCTGAAGAAGAAGAAAGGAGTTCAAGAAATTAGCTTTAAGTTAGTTGTTTTGAATAGAAAAATTATTATTTTGAGGAAATTCAAGTTAAATATATTGTCTTACGAGAACACTTACTTTTCCTGGTCTTTTTTATTAAAAGTCTGAATAAACTTGTTACCTAAAACAAGGAAAAGCGACTTGTTGTTTTAGATATAGTGCAGAAAGGGACTCTTATTGTCTAAACCTATTATTTATAATAATAAAATTGACATTCATATACAACACATTCATATTAATATAAGAAGAAACTAGCAGGAAAATTATTGCTGCCATATAAGTATTGGCACGCAATGGTTACAAGCAAGGAGGGGGGGGGGGTTAAAAATTATTTACAGCAGTCCAACTTTAAATGTCAAGTTCCTGGTATGTTTAATGCCACCGCTGAAAAAGCTTGATGAGATTGTTGTAAATACTCGGTTAAGAAAACAAAATAAGATTTATATTCGACTTTAATTTCTGATTTGAGGTTACATTCAATGTTGCCGGATCTTTTGTTAATCCCACTATACAGATTGAAATAAATGTGTAAAGTTTTATTCCCTTAGGTACGCTTGGTTTATTTATTATCTATTAAGAGAATCTTTCAATCAATAAAATTACGTTTATCCATCGATGCCGTTCCGAAAACATGTCAAAATTCTGTGAATAATTTCCGCAAATTAATTACCTTTCAGGGTAAATGATACCTTTGCAATAAATAACAAATTTCATGACATTTATTATCAGGTACAGAGCAATGCATTTTGAATTTTGATGATTTACAAAAAAGAAGGGCAATATTTTACTTGACGTTCTTGCATGAATCAAAATGATACTAACATAAATTATAAAGGCAAGATAAGAAACTGATTTAGCGGTGATACTGGGGTTTGGAAGGTTTGCACAAGGGGAAATCAAGAACTATAATGTAAAAGAAACTAGTCTGCGTGCAGAAAAATTTATTTTGTAGGATCATAAGGAAATTGTCCCAGTAACTTCATTATATTTATAGTTAAGAAATCTTATATATGGAGTAAATTACTATCTGGGAAATAATATACAACAAAATTTTTTCTCTTGTTTTCGGAAATCGAAAAATCCAACACAGGAAACTGTTGCATATGTCAAAAAAAATTGAGTCCTCTAAGCAACATCCATCATGGTAAATAAAAAGTTCAATACAAGTTGCGCCATCTCTTGGAATCTCATGCCATGATCATTAATGTAAATATTTTTAATGTTAAAATATCTTTTCAGTTACTTTATTGGTATTTAAGAAACCATTTAATCATATTTAATGTACAACCACGAACATGACATATAAAACTGGACTGCTCATGAAAATAATATTTGACCCCCCCCCCCCTTATTGGTCGCCATTAGGTGCAATGATTTGTATGGCAACATTGAATTCCCTGCTAGTTTGTTACATTGGCGTGAATGTGTCGTGTATGAGTGTCAATTCTATTATTCTAACTAACAGGTTTAGACAATAAGTATCTCTTTCTATACTATATCTAAAACAATAAATCGCTCTTCCTTGTTTTACTTGACAGGTTAATCGAGTATATTCAATAAAAAAGACCAGAGCTCCGATTCTGTGAGCATATTTTTTGACATTCTCTTTCCTTATCTCTTTTAGGACAGTGATATACTTATATGTTAATACAGACTAAACGAACATAGAAGATCCTTATTATGACATTCTCTTTCCCTTTACTCTTATAGAATCGCAGCCCAGGATAATTGTTTCTGTAAAACAATATTTAACTTGAATTTCTATCTTTAGTTTCCTCAAAATTATAATTTTTCTGTTTAAAGCAACTCCAAGAAAGCAAATTTTTTTAACTTCTTTGGAACAGCGTAAATATGTAACAATTTTATTATTTTTAGATAACAAGCATGATATGTCAGTTCTTATAAATAAATGAAAATGCTATTTCGATGACTGTTTACATATTTTATTTTTTTTACAATAAAACTGTTATTTAGCAAAATAGCTAAAATGTGAAATATGCACCAAAAACAAATCGAGACTAATTTTTTTTTGAAATATCTGTTTTAGAAACCTCCTTATTCTGACGTAGAGTATAAGAAGTTAACGGAAAAAAGTATTAAGGCATTGATTTTTATATCATGAATTAATATAGTATATTGCTTAATGTAAGGTATCGAAATGTCCACATAATCTATTGCAAAGTAAGATAGTTTAAAAATAACTTCGATTAGGTCTTTGTTAAAATCATTTTCTCCTCGATGCTTTTAGGGAACTGATATGTTAGGTATTTATATAGGGTTAACAAAACGGAGCTTTAATTTAAAGGAAGTAAAGGAACATTATGTACTAAACTATTTTTATATAAAAAAAATAAACTCTAAAGGGGATAGTGTTAAAGCAGTTTATATTTAATTGTAAACAAAACAATATTTATTAAGATACTTTAAATATAAAAAAGCTTGTAAATACCAGAAAATTCTTACATTAATACAACCATTTTTAATATAAATATATACGTAAAGATTTACTAGCAACTCTTAATTTTTACTCTAGGTCAAACTTTCCATTTACTTAACTGTTTAAGGATCTGGAATTGACCTTTCCTAGAGTTGAATTTTTGAAATGGTAATCAAACGCTGCATCTCACTACTTTGACAAAGGATTTTCATGACACAAATTTCCTATCTGAGCTAAAATCAAGAATTTTTGTTTTATTAATTAATAACATATTCAAACAAAAGGTTATTGTTTTATTTTTAGACAAAAAAATACATAATATAAAATTTATGTTATTTGCAAACATGCTTCATAATATTGAAAAATTTCATATTATATGCAATCATTTATTTCTCTTTTAATATGATATATTGGTTTTTACACGTATAATCATTTTAAATTTTAACACCATACCAGGTTCGATGTTCAGCTTTATATGTCAGTGGAACATTAACTTTATGGTAAAACGATATTGTTGTTGGTTAATGCACACCTATTTCAGGACTTTTTTTTGTAGAGCCAGTGTATGTTATTAAGTCCAAGATGTTTACATCAAATAGTGCTTCGTAGTTTGGTGTATAAAAGAATTATGATCATGACCAATTTGCTTCAGCTCTTGAATTTGAAGATTCTTTTCTCTTAGAAAACTAAAATATTGATAGCATTTAAAAATTATCTTATATCATATCCATAAGATTAAATTTTTTACCCTTAGATTTACAATTTAATTCTAAGGTAAAATTTTTTATAATTATTATTGAATGCTTTATAACTTACCAATTAAATAAATTCCTATTTACCAAATGAGGTATTTGCACGTCTTACGATGAAGAATCACATTTTTTAAAATACAAAAAAACCTTAAAGTTAACGTTCCTGTTTGAAATTTTCAGTAAAACGTTACATAAAATGTAATAAAATCCATAAAACAGCAAAATCAAAAATAAATTGTTGTCAAAATGAAAAGTATTCAGTCAATGTCAAAAATACACTTTCACCAATATCATAAAAACTTAGGGAATTCATTGTTGCCAAAGCAATTATTTGCACGTAATGGCACGGAGCATGGTGGTGTCATTTTTATTATAAGGGAGGTATTATGCATGATCAGTCCAGTTTTATATGTCAAGTTCGTGTGTACAAAATCATTAAATTTAATGTAGAATGTATATTTTTGCATTAGATTTAAGATTATTTTTAACAGTGCAGTTTTGGCTATCCTCTTAAACTTAATGTCAGTTTTTGGACTTATTCAGGCGTTTGTTCGGAAGTTCCAAAAATAAGGTATGATGTAACTCTATTTTCTTCCAGAAGACATAAAATATCGAATGCATAACGCCTCGTGTTGCAGTTTATCTTGTCCCTTGATATTAAAACGGTCCGTCACTGGCTCGGTCTCTCAGTGAAGCCGAATATCTGGGTAAGTGGTAATTAAAACCCCGATTAAGAAACATATTCCCAGGAACGCCTCGTCACAAATCAAGACACCGGCGGTATAAATCACAACGGCGATCGAAAACGTCCCCATCAACCGCTATCATCTGGTGTCGACTCAAGGTAATGAATTTTTTGCAATATTTTTTAATTACTAGATAAATTTTCCAACCTTTAATTACTATATTTTTTGTTTCGTCAGGGTAATGCAAAAGATTTCTTGTAAAACTGCATAATTCACTCAAGTCAATTTCATATCCAATTTTTTGTTGCTAGTATCTTGAAAACTATCAAAGTGAAATTTATTAGGCTTTTGTAACAAAATATTGTTTTAAATTGGTGAATTTATAATTTAAACTAAAGCCAAACAAAATGTTTTATATACAAGGGGACTAGAAAAATTCTTCCCCTAACAATAAAATAAAATATATTTTGGATAGTTTTATTTTTCAAGATATTCTTCCTTGATATTGAAACACTTACATTACCTGTTCTGCGATACCTTTATTAAAAAAAAATTGTTTCCTGTTGACACGCAAATTGGAAAATTAAATATTAATTCTTTGAAGTTTATTACTTCTTCGATGTATATACAGTCCCTTCATTTCAAAACGAACCATCCTTAATAACTTTGTTAAATAGAAAAATTTAAAAAAAAGAAAAAACACGTCAATTTAGATATACAGGGGGAAGTTTAATTTTGCATTTGTTAAAAGTCTGTCAATCACCTCCTCACCTCCAGCTAACCTCACTTTGATATGTCAAATGAGAACCCCCACCTTGTGACACATCATTGTAAGCAGCATAAAATTGTCTATCCAACCGTATAAAAAAAATTAAATCGGTTGACGTACAAGCGAACAGTGTGCAAAAATGTCTTGTAATAATGCATAATATATCGGCCTCGAACTTTAGTATGTCAAATGATTACCCTATAGTGTGATACATCATTTTAATCTCCTATTTAGCCAATAAAAAAAAAACAAAATCTGTTGATGTACAAGCGCATAGTAAGAAAAGATGTGTGGTAATAATAGACACCTTATCACATTAAACTTTATTATGTCAAATGGCTACTTCATAGAGTAAAATATTATTTTAAATTTAAAATAAATATTTTTTTAAAATAATAAACAGTTAAAATATTTGCGAGAAAAAAACTAAGCCTGTTTTAAAATTCATCGCAAAATTCATTGCAGTCTAATCAATCTAGTGTATTTATTTCAATGATATTTTTTGCGGTACCTGATAGGTACAAAAAATCACTGCAATAAATAAAATTTTTAAGATCTTTAAACACCAGTTGTTTATTATTGTTAAAATTGTCATTATGACGCCTAGTTGAAACGTGAATATAAATGGTGTATACGCTAGCCGAAAGAATAGAAATAATTTTTCTCTATGGAGCTGAAGATCGGTGCGCTCGTAGAACCGCCAGAGCATTTAACGAGAGGCATCAAGACAAAAACGTGGGCCATAAATATGTACTCGAATTGGTACGAAAGTTTGAAGAAACGGGATCCGTTTGTAATAAAAAATATATTGAGAAAAGGGTTGTAGATGAAGCATGCCAAATCGAGGTACTAGGACAGTTTGCAATAGATCCAACTTTATCCATCTCAAAGGTCGCAGATTTAACCAACATTTCTGCTGGCTCTGTGCATAAAGTTTTAAAACAAAATAAGTTTTTTCCCTACAAAATTCAAATTCTTCAAGAACTCGGAGAAGACGATTTTGATAGGAGAATTCAATTTTGCGAATTAATGTGCCAACGAATTGACGAGGACCCCCATTTACCTAAGAATATCTGCTTTAGTGATGAATCAACTTTTTTTCTAAATGGACTGGTTAACAGACATAACTGCAGATACTGGGATAATGAAAATCCGCACCTTTTCCGAGAAGGGCATACTCAATATCCCGAAAAAATTAACGTGTGAGCAGGAATTTATGGCAATGAAATCATCGGGCCATTTTTTTTGGAAGATAATTTAACTGGGCAAATTTATTTAAACCTTTTAGAAAACACAATATACCCTGCCATTGTGCAATCTTTAGAAAATCAAGTCGATGAAAATGCTGTTATGGTACTAAATGAAAATAATTTGCATTTCCAGCAAGATGGAGCTCCCCCGCACTACGCTTTGGCAGTTCGAGAGTGGCTTGATGAACATTTTCCAGGGACGTGGATTGGCAGACGTGGTGCAATTGAATGGCCAGCACGGTCTCCAGACCTAACCCCTCTAGACTTTTTTCTTTGGGGGTATTTAAAAAGCAAGGTTTATAAAACCCCACCTGAAAATATTGACGATTTAAAAGATCGAATTGTTCGGGAATGTAGAGGAATTAGCAGAGAAACCCTTGCCAATGTTCGTGGGGAATTTCAAAATAGGCTTTTTTATTGTCTCGCTAATAACGGCGCACATTTTGAACATTTAATAAAATAATTTTCTTCAACTGAATAAAACTGAATAAACTGCTTATATTTAACACACATTTTTGCATCCTAATTGCCTATAACGTCTATTAACTTAATTTTTTTTGACATCGTTGGATAGCAGATCGTACGTCCTTTAAAATGATGTATCACACTATAGGGTAATCATTTGACATACCAAAGTTCGAGGCCGATATATTATGCATTATTACAAGACATTTTTGCACACTATTCGCTTGTACGTCAACCGATTTAATTTTTTTTATACGGTTGGATAGACAATTTTATGCTGCTTACAATGATGTGTCACAAGGTGGGGGTTCCCATTTGACATATCAAAGTGAGGTTAGCTGGAGGTGAGGAGGTGATTGACAGACTTTTAACAAATGCAAAATTAAACTTCCCCCTGTATATCTAAATTGACGTGTTTTTTCTTTTTTTTAAATTTTTCTATTTAACAAAGTTATTAAGGATGGTTCGTTTTGAAATGAAGGCACTGTATATATATATATATATATATATATATATATATATATATATATATATATATATTAGATTCTTGAACCATAGATTATATCCTTTTTTATTTTGTTTTCTTGGTTTTAGGTTCTTTATTTAAAAAAATCCATCAATTAACGTTTCGCCTTTTATTTACGGCATTTTCAAAATTATTTGTTTTTTTTTATTTATTTACCTTCCAAAAAATATCTTTTATGTAATTATAAACATTCATATAAGAACATATCTACATTTTTAAGTAACAAAAAGCCCTTTAACACACTATTTAAATTTTTAAAAAAGTATTTACTGACATTTTTTATTAATAAATAAAGAAATGCAAGTTTTACGTCGTCTAATTGGGTACTGAGGGTCCATGGAATGCGAATGTGTTTTATTTTTTATATTTTACAATGCACCAACAAAACTGAAACAACGCATATTGTTTAGTAATTGAAAATATATTCTTAAAATGAGGAATAATTCCATTGTTGTCAATTATTGATCGTGCTACTTGGGTGGTTGCGCCGGTGGTGCGTTAGGACTAAGAGACGCAGGGGCAGTTGTTCACAGGCACTAGAAGAGAATATTATGTTAAATTTTGTACTACACACACATTTGTATCGATGTATTTGATATGCAGTTATTTTTTTATTTTCATTAAACAAGTAAAGTTAATAGTGTGTTTTATTAAAAAATAAAGAGAATCAGCGTAATAATTAAAAATCGAGTAGTTAGTCAAAGAAATATCACATATATCATAAGATTCCACACATATATTTAATTTTATGTTTAAGAGGATATTCAATTTTTAATGTTTATTAACAGGATCGATTACTTAATATTTTTGTTTAAATTAGGCTGGTGTAAATGTGACTCAAATTTCCTATATCCACTCTGTTGTTAACAGTGTTTTTATCTTTTTAACCCACTTCTAAAAGGAGGAGGTTCTCAATTCGTCATGTAAGTATGTTTTTTTTTATGTATGTACACCGATTACTCCGGAACGGCGGCACCGATTTGAATAAAAATTTTTGCGTTATGTTCAGGAAGTTGCTGCGGTGGTGTCATATTTTTTTAGACTAAATTGGTGCAGTAATATCCAAGATGGCGCTGACAATATGGCGACCAAAAAAATTTATTCTGTTTGATTTTCTTCAAATGGCATGGGGGAATTTTTGAGGTCGTACACAACGAATCTGAAATAATTTTTAAAAAATTCAATATGGCGGATCCAATATGATGGACGAACAAATCAATCTTGTCCGATTTTCTTCAAAATTGGCACGGGGGAGTTTTCGGGGTCGCACATAACGAATCTGAAATTATTTTTAAAAATTCAATATGGCGGATCCAAGAGGGCGGATTAAAGATACTACATCTCTCGATTTTGTCTAAAATCAGTATCGGGGTAGTTTTGTTAGTGTTAATTATGAATTTAAAATATTTTTTGAAAAACAATCTGGCAAATTCAATATGGTATCCTAAAAATTTTACATTTTCAGACTTTCTCCCAAACTGATATAGGGGGTTCTTGAGGGTGTAAATTACAAATTTAGAAGTATTTTTTCAGAATTCAATATGGCAAATCCTAGATAGCGGACTCAAAATTTTACATTTTTCGATTTTGTTCAAAGATAGGAAATAATTTTTTTGAAATTCAATACGGCGGAAGCAATATGATGGGTTGAAAATTTTACCTAATTCGCATTTTTTCAGATTTGGTATTAGAGGGTTTTCTGGGTCGTGTATTACGAATATGAAGTTAATTTTTTTCAACTATTAGGTTGATAAGATACAGTATGAGGGACAGAAAATTTTACATATTCCGATTTTGTCTAAAATTAATATTGTGGGGTTCTTGAGGCGTATACAAACTCAATATGCAGTATAAAATATATCGAGCTAAGAAATTTGCATCTCAGGTTCTTTAAATATTGAAAATTGATATTGTGGATTTCTTTAGGCGTTTACAACTCAATATGCAGTTTAAAATACATAGAGATAAGATATTTACATTAAATATCGATATTGGAAGGTTTTGGGGCCTATATTACCAATCTAAAATTAATTTGAAATTTAAGATAGTGGATTTACTATGACAAACTAAATATTTGTTTGACACAATTTTATTAGTATTTGGAAAACTCTAAGAACCAAAAAATCTTTAGTGGTTCATTTTAGGGTGATTTACAACTTTGGATAAAATGGGTACTTTTTTGTCACCTTGGAGTCATTGCGAGGTACACTAATCTCGATTAGTACTTAGCTCAAATAATTTATGGATATCATAATGAATTCTAAAATAAAAATAGAAAAATAAAATTTTTATAAAAAAATTGAACCGACTTCTAAAAGTGCTCTAAAAAGTGAAAAATAACTGTACATTTTTATATGAAATTGAACTTTTTGAAGCCGGCGCCAAATTATTTGTAAATGAAATAAATAACTACTAATATATACAAATTTAAGTAAGAAAGCAATTACAAATAAAGTATTTTTAATCTGTGTATGCAAATCACATTTTGTCAGGTATTAGTTTGGCGCCGACTTCAAAAAGTTCAATTTCATATAAAAATGTAATTTTTCACTTTTTAGCGCACTTTTAGAAGCCGGTTCATTTTTTTTTATAAAAATTTTATTTAATTTCTATCATTTCCTTTATCTGTAATTTTTGGTAATTCATATCTTTGTTTTTAATTACGGTACTGTTATAATCAAAGGTTAATTTTTCATCCTGTGTGTGTTTGTTTGACGCTGTTGAAGCATTTTTCGTATATTTATCTGTATATTCGATCTGTTCTTTAGTAATTGGCTCGTCATGCCTATATATTTTTTGGGACAATATGTGCAAGGGATCAAATATACTACATTTGATTTATTCATGAGAGAAGTTTTACTTTTCCACTCCAAAACTTTTTTTTTAGCAAAACATTTCCCAAAATACAAAACAATGAACAAATTGAAACTTAATTGGACACACAAGTAGAAGAAGATTGTTACTATTGATTGGTATAGGGAAGCGTTATTTCTAACATGTCCAAATAGATATTTTTCTCTAGTATCTCTTGTACCGAAGTGACCATGCTCTTGCTATAAAAAATATCCCAGATTCACAGGAAAAGGTTCATTCACGCAGACAATATCACAAGAATCAACTTCGATAAACCACAAACCAAATCGTAAAAGACTACTCTGATAAATAGTTTATTAATTAAAGTAAACAGCTTTTTGGTTTCCAAAGGTATAAAAATAATAAGAAATTACCCAATAAGGACCGTACATTATGGTATCCACCATCTCACATTGACTTAATAATGCAATTATCTCGGTAAGATAAGAGCTGTAAAACATAAGAGGATAAGTCCCATATTCACGGGCTTTTAGCTAACGTCGGTCATAAATAAAGAAGTTCATCATACTCTTAATGGAAGGTTAAACTTGTCAGTGGATTAGGCTTAAAACAACACTTATTTTCAAAAGAATACAATACAAAAGAAGTTAAACGAAGACATTATTTTGGATGTGTGAGGCAATAATTTAAAGAAATATTATTTTTACGCATTTAAAACTGGTAAATTTAATCTACAAATACAGTCCGGAAAAAATTTTTAAGTATTTTTGTTATTACTATTGCTTCAAAATAATTGTAAAATTAGCTCGGTTGTTATTCGTCTACTAGGTTGATTATTGTTTCCAGTGCATTTTATCCTTAAAAATAACTGAGTGATAGGGGTTTGCGTTGGTCTTTTTCTGTCTGAATTAACTTTATGTCAGTAATTAGAGGCTGCAATGAAGATAAAGAGACGCAAATAGGATATAAACAAAAATATATTGCACGAGACGCCAATCAATAGTGTGAAATATTTTAAACAAGTATCAACAGACTATAAACTCCACTATAGCAGTCTCTAGTATAGGGTCTTACAATTCAAAAGATGAGAAAAGAGGAGGGGGAGGAGTAACAACTTCAAAAAGAACTAGGTTCATCTGGCCCGGATGATAGTATCCAGTAAGGGCCTCTGCTTAGGGAACAGGCGAAGATGCTGCATTTAGGCGTCATTAAAGACTAAAGAAAAAACCTGTACAAAAAAACCCCTGATCCTCCAGGTTGGGGATAAGAGTGTTAGGTTAGCTACCTAACACCTGAAAAAATCTGCTCTTTTTGTTCCGTGGAATAAACTACCATTGTAACAAAAAAATTTGGCACGAAACAAGGAAATACCAACACTCGATACTTACACTTCGACGGCCTGAATGAAAGCAAATAACTTGGAATCCTCTTATTGTGCTAGAGCGTGGTGTATGCTGCCGCCCACTTTCACTGCGCTAGCATTGTATTACCCCTCACCCTGGGACCAAACTGGTAATTTACACGTATGTCGATGCTTACGACTGTCTCATTCTGATAAGAAATGTCTAGGTTCCGGTTTGGATTTTCCAGACCTGTATATATATATATATATATATATATATATATATATATATATATATATATATATATATATATATATTTGCACATAATTTTGAATATCCCAAAGATTTTGTAAGCAACTTTTTCAAAAATTGAGTAGTAAACTATTTTTATGATACCCTGTACTCGCAACATAAACCAGTAAAGACTCCTAAGCATTTGTACCAATCCGCAAGTTCATCACAAGAACACGGACGAACAATAGAATGGGCAATCGGTACCGCATGCCTTAATTCCCTTGAACGCGATGCAATATGAAGATAAGCAGATACGGTTTCCTTTCAAGCGACCCATAGATCTGTCAACGAGAAGTCATTTATGTCGTGCCGGGTCGATAAACAAATCGGTATCTGCGCATGCGGACTGGCCCGTAGTCACGACCTGATATTTGAATACAATGGGTCCGGTAAAGAGCGATTTAAGAAGAATAAAATCGCACGGCGTTGTGTACGCACTTATAGTATGGTGAAGAAGAAATTGTTAATAAAAGGTTATAGTCTGGAAGGTTTCTTTTCAGTTTTGTAGAAAATTGTGCTTGAAATAAATATTCTATATTCATAGCTTAATAAATATATTGTATCGTTGATATGTGGAAGTACCAGTTATCAGAGGTCTTGGAGATCTACATTAGTTTTCTTCTTATGATCAATGAACCACTGACATGATTCACCTTAAATATCACTATCGCTAAATGTTACTATTTCTACAGACACAAACAAGACATAAGATTGCGTACCAGTTCTACGGGTACCTGCGTGCCATAATCCTTCTATATCGCGCGACAATTTGATATAGATCAGCGCTAGTTACCGTACACGAGTCCTGATTAAGATTAGTCCTGTAGCACAGTCGTTCATCTCCACCAGGTTTTATCTCTTGGTTAATATTTTGGTGAAGCCTAGGAGGCGGTAATTCTGGATTAGCTGGCCCTAGGTTGAATTGAACGCTGCTCTCATCGTCGAAAGGCGGAAATTGTCTGAATTCCGATTCGAACGAACCTTGACGCAAGAGATTTATTTGGGATGAAGTGAACAATGGATGTTCTGGATGTTGAAAGGGGCATCACGCAGGTGGTGCCGGAGAGGACTCACCATAACTGCCCGACCCAGCGAGAAGCCAAGCAGCCTCACCTATCTTTCTCATTATTTGTGGCACTTGTGAAGAATGAGCCATGCTCTTAAATTTTGGAAAAAGAAAATATTTTTCTTGCCAAAATTTAAAAAAGGGGTTATGGATATGCGTCTGAGAGAAGAGCTGAAGTGCTCTAGACGACTTTAAAAAAATTTTAAAACTTTAATTTTTGAAAGAGTTCGGGGTTTACTAATTATTTATTGAAAAAATAATTAGTAGGGGCAGAGTTAAGTATATTTTTCATTGTGACCAATTATTTTTTGATCCGCAAAGAACAACCAAACTTTTTGAAAAAGCGTTCACTTTTATATTCCCAAAATTTTTTTATCTTTAATGACTCTGTCTTACCAAAAGACATATTTTTGACTGTTTTCGTAATAACTGGAAATATCTCCGCAGTAGAATTTATTGAGCGCAGTCGCAAAAAAGTATGGGTAATTCGAAAAAATGTGTGGGTAAGAAGATTGCGTCGGTAAAACAAGTGCAAAAATTAGATATTCCAGAAAAACAAGTTAAGTGGTTGCAGTCAAATGTTATAATTTTATCGAGAGTAATGTCTCTGCAGGGTTGAAGTTTTTCTATATAATTTTTTTATGTTCTGATGAAAAATAAGAATGTCGTTTGTCGTTTATTTTCCGCGAAAAATTACTGTTTTTTTTTTTTAAAGTTATTTGGTTGGTTGAGTATGGAAAAACTCAAGTTATGGTCTAAAGTTTCGTGATCTTTAGTTGCCAGATCCCGTTCCACCGCAACTTCCTTCAGGTATACGGAGTATACGCGATCTTTCGACGAACACAAATGAATCTGGGGACGCTTTTAATCCCGAAACTTTACCTAGGAGTTCGTAAGCAGGTACTCCTTACGTCCGCACTTTTTTTTAAAAAAGGTGAAAACCCAGAGACACTATTTAAACCGATCTATTTTTTTAATGTTTTATACAGTCTCAGAGAAAAATTAAGCTCAACCACCTAAAATTTTAGTTCAGGTTTCACTTGATTTTGATTAATTTGTAAAACTGAAACTAATCTGAAATTTATCCATCAAAAATTGCATTTAACGTTTCAGTTTATTTATTTATTAAACCATCTGCAGAATTACAATTAAATTAATTTAATTTTTATATATTATAGTTAAAATTACACTTACTTATTTTTACTTCTATTGCACTTAATTTAATTTACTTTATTATATGGAAATCCGATAGTCCCAAAAAAATAAAATAAACGTGTTAATTTTACATACTTTAGAAAAAGACACAAATACAATAATAAAATAATTAAAAAAATTACGGCTAATTGGACTTAAATATAATAAAATTCAAGAGTGAGACACACTAAAATAAAAATATTTAAAAAAATATATAAACAACATTAAACAATAAAATACAACAAAGTCAAAGGAGCTATCTCCGCTCAAATTATTTATAATTGGTTCCGCTATTTCACCGATCATGTGATCCAGATTCCACATTTTGTTTTATTCTTTTATTATATGGTCCGCACGTTTTTTCCAATTTTTCGCAGTAACTTTATTCAAAAAAATCTTTCCAAAGTTCAGTTAAATCACCAATTTTGTAACTTATGTTGTTTCTAGCAACTCTACCTTTTACTCGAGCCCATATCGCAATGTTGTTTAATTGTTCGGAGATATTTCATTTTCCAATGGACAGTTTCCATACCATCTATAAGAACAGTTTTTCTATTTGGTATTTTCCAGCAAAAAATAAGTTCTCTAAGCAATTTTCAGAGCTCAGTTCTATTAATTTCAGGTAAATCCCGATCTTCGTTGATTTTAGGTAAAATTTTGTCGACGGTTGAGATCTCCTTCTCATAATAAAATGTATGTCCAACTCTTCTTATTGCAATTTTCATCTCTGCTTTCAATGGGGTTATTCGTCTTCCTGTGACCAAATGTGGCTGGGAGCACTAGTAATTCCAGTCATTTTTGTCTCCTTCAGTATTCGGTAAACACTAGATTTTTCAACTCCTGCCAATTTGGGACACATCTAACAGAGCTTTCAAAATTATTTTCTGGATATTGCTGTCTTAAGGCATCATAAACATTCATCGTAATAAGTTTTTTTATTGAGGAAGAAATGCCTTGGTTTAACGAATTTGGAATGACTATAGAGGTAGAAGCCATATCTTTTGGATATCTTACTAATCTCAAATAAGATATAAAAATAAGCGCAAACAAGATAAATCACTAAGGACACATTGTAAGGTGTACTTTGCTCACTAACAGAAATTAAACTGAACTATGAGAAATTTTATTGTTGCAGTAAATTTATAAAAGCTTACAATCCTCAGTAACCTGCGGCACTGGAGCAGGTACGTTGAAGGTTTCGGTGACAGTTTTATAACTCTCTCTAGTTCTTGAATAGAGTATAGGCGTTTGGAGCACGATTCAAGCTTGAATACTGCCAAAAAAGAAAAATTAGTTGAGAATACTAAATAGGTTGTTCTAATAATTATGGAATAATTTTTATTAATTTAATATATAAATAAGTTAATTAGTTGTAACTAGTTTGTATGAAACTTTCTAAAGCTTCAAAATATGCCATATTTGAGAAAAATTTAGAACGAATGAAATATTTTATTGATTTTTTGACTTACTCTCTTTTTGCAATCGAGGAAAAACTATCCTTGTATCTTTTTAAAAAATAATATTCTTCTCAATAGCTGTCATATAAACTAATTCTTAGCACTGCCTACAGAACAATGTAAGTAATTTTCCACATTTCTTAGGCTTAATCCATAAAAAGAGCCAGGCCACGTCGTATTTTTCAAGCCCTCCCTCGTATAATTTCGATATCGGTCATCCATGGAGCTCTGTAACTACCATCCAAAAAGATTTAATTTGATCAGTGCGGACGTCAAGATTCATAGCGCCATTACTGGAATGATTTAAGGGCCTTTTAGACGCGAATCCAAGACATTCATGCCAGATGAAGGCCGCTGGCTTGCAGATAGAGGGGGTCATCATTTACACCGCAGCCATAAAACTGTTGTTCAATGAATAAGGAGTCAATGTGTACAGGAAAATTTATGGGGACATTGGAGATATATTGTCTCGATATATTTGAGTAACTCTTGGCTAACGGTATTTATGAAGGCGCATTGTGGTTGCAAAGAGAAAGACGATGTTGGAGGAGAGAATAATTATAACGTTCATTTGTTGAAAAAAAAATATTATTGATGGTTAATAAGTATTAATTATTAGTGTTTTAAATCATATTTTATAAAAATAGACAATTATAAATATTTCTATGAAAAATTTGAACCCAAATTCCTGCAACTGCCGGGCTGCGGACCGCTCTCTTTTGTTTTGGTTCACGGTTTCGTCGTTTTGCAGCTCATCGGCACTGTAGCCTTGGTTTTCGAGAAACCTTTCGTTTTCAAGCTTTCTTTACAAGCTTGGGTATGTAAATAATTCTGGAATGGTGAACAGAGAGCTTTCCGAACTTGAGTCCAGATACCGAGTGTACGGAATGTCAAATTCTAATTTCTGTCCCGGAAACGCCGCAGATTGGAATCTTTTATCCAAAGGTCCTAACCCAGGGATAAAAGGGCGCGAAATGTTACGTTGCAGGGTTGAGGGAATTGTTGACGAAACGTCTAAACGTGGTGCGATTTCGGTTTCGAAAGCTGAATCGACAGTTCTGCGGGGTGGAACGTCATGTGTCCCAGCGATTTCGAAAGAGAAGCGAAAAGGTTTTGCTAAATTGTATTCAACAAATCTTGTTCTGTCGAAGTTTGAAAGGAAAGGCATCGCGCAGGCAGTTCCGGAGAGGGCTCACCATAACCTCCAGACCCAGCTGAAGGCCAAGCCGCCTCACCTTTCTTGCTGTAATAATGGGGCACCTATTGTTTAATCATGCTCTTAAATTTGGAAAAATTGAAAATTGTTTTTTGTTTGCCAAAATATAAAAAAGGGAAAAAGTTAAACAAAAGACGCGTATAGAAGTTGAGCTAGGAGAGCTCTACGTGTCTTTGTGCAAAAAGAAATCGAAGATTGCTAATTTGTTTTGTGTTATTTTTCGGAAAAGTCAATCAAAAATAAGTATTTTTGTTAGTCTTTTTTGTTGGAAAAGATTGCGCAAATTTAGCAAAAGTTTCCGAAAAATTGTTTGTCTTTTACGGTTCACGTAATTTTTTGTTTGAACTATAGATTGATAGAAATGTTTTTGGGTTTTATAATCGCGGTTTGGAAGAACCAGAAAATGATGTTTTCTTCTTAATTTGAAAGAAAAAACGGACGTGACCGGTCCTAAAAAAAGTGTTTTTTAGTAGGACAAAAGGTCGGTTTTTTCTTGGTTTTTTCAGGACTTTGGCAAGCCCCTGGTTTGAGAACTTGGGAGTAAGGGAAACTCCCAATGTTATTGAAACGAATACGCGAGTTTTATGCCGGTGATCCAATATCGCAACCTCAGTTCAAGTATGCGATTCCGAATATCGCTCGGCTTTCGAACTTAGTATCTGAGGGCCTGGTAGCTCGGAAACTTATCTCAGAAGTAAGCAGGTACTTCTGTCCTTGAACATTCTAGTTTAAACCTAGGGAATCCTCAGATATAGTATTTGATCCGAGAGTTTGCGTTTCGCTTTATGGCTACTTGAATCTTTGGTTATACGAATTGCTTCTACCCTAGTCAGTTAAAAGTAACTGATTATATCCCGCTCTTATAATTTTCATATTGGCGGCAATGAAATTCAGTGTTACCGTTAAGTACACTGTACCTACAATGGCGGATACCACAATGTAGACATTTTCAGTTTATGACTTGTCAGTCCATATTATTTTAAAATCTGCATGGAAAAATCTAGTGTACCGATTCAACTACCTTAAAATTCCTTTAAAATATAGGGTTTGTTTGAAGGTCATAGACAACGGTGTTTCTTGCGAAATAGAAGATATCTGTTGGACTTCCATTGTCTTTTTTTTTGTTGAATATCACGACGTTTCGGCTAGTAGTTATTTCTAGCCGTTTTCAAGTGAAACTAAATAAATCCCTTAGCTACATGACTATTTATACTAAAAGTAATGCAGTGGAGTGTAACTGAGATGGGTGCAGTCATGCCTGCTATGGCAAAATCCCATTTTTTATGCTGCATTTAGTTTTAGTTTACAATTATTAAGAAGTGGTTTCCACACTTCTCTTATATCTAAAGATGGTTTACTAAAACAACTCGGGTTCTGATGTATAACCGCGGCTTCTTTGAATTTCCGTTTTCTCCAATGTTGTTCTCGGTGTAGTATTTTAGCTTCAGACCATTTTATGTGGTGTTCATGAGTCCAGGCATGGTTGGCGGCACTAGATTTTTCTGTTTCTCCTCGAGATGTGCATTTTTGGTGTTCTTTGATCCTTACGTTAAGAGGTCTCTTTGTTTTGCCGATGTAGGAATTGCCACATTCACAGGGTATTCTGAGACCATTACAAGGAAATAAATCATCCTGAGTTATCGAGAAAGAAGTAAAAAATAAATTACCATTCTTAGATGTCTTGGTTGAAAGAAATAGCAGACAAATTCTAACTTCGGTTTACAGAAAAGCCACGCACACAGGACAATACCTTAATTATTCATCTAATCACTCCAATAACGCCAAACAACGAATTATAAGAAATCTCGTAGATAGAGCCTTAACTCTCTGCAACTCCAACGAGCACTTCATGAAAGAGATAGATTACATTAAAAATGATCTGACAGCCAATGGATACTCAGTATATCTAGTGGATAAATTTCTAGAACAACGCAGAAATAGGACAATATCGACAACGAATGAAGAACGAAAACCGATTTTGAACATCCCCTATGTTAAAGGTATTTCAGAAAAAGTTAGAAGGATAGGAACACGATATAAAATCAACATTGTTTTCAATTCAAATAACTCTCTGAGAAGTCGGCCCACTAGGGTCGAACCAACAACTGAAAGAGACATGAAGAACTGTAAATATCAGATACATGTGAATGTGGCAATTCCTACGTTGGCGATATAAAGAGACCCCTTGACGTAAGGATCAAAAAACACCAAAAATGCACATCTCGAGGAGAAACAGAAAAATCTGGTGCCGCCAACCATGCCTAGAGTCATGGACACCACATAAAATGGTCTGAAGTTAAAATACTACACCGAGAACAAAATTGGAGAAAACGGAAATTCTAAGAAGCCGCGGTTATACATTAGAACCCGAGTTGTTTTAGTAAACCATCTTTAGATATAAGAGAAGTGTGGAAACCACTTCTTAATAATTGTAAACTAAAACTAAATGCAGCATAAAAAAATGGGATCTTGCCATAGCAGGCATGACTGAACCCATCTCAGTCACACTCCACTGCATTTACTTTTAGTATAAATAGTCAGGTAGCTAAAGGATTTATTTAGTTTCACTTGAAACGGCTAGAGATAACTACTAGTCGTGATATTCAATAAAAAAAAAATTATAAACACAATGAAAGTCCAACAGATATCTACTATTTCGCAAAAATATAGAGTTGGTCCACACTTTCTGATTATAAAACTGGATCTAAAACAAAGGGAACATTATAATAAAAAATAAGCATAAAATAAATACGACTATTGCAAATTTAGATATACTTCGATCAATATATGCTTTTACACTCAAAATACTTTATATCGATTTTCATTTACGAGAAAACTTCCGAAACTCATTATTTCCTAAATGGATCTAGGTTATAAAAAGTAAATTAAAAAAAGCGTTCTCCTGCGCTTGTAAAAACTTAACACTTACATAATTCTTCGGATATTATCTTATATTTAGACGCGCTTCCGTTACAATAGAGATTTATAAGACGGCGTTAATGAAAGTTAGGTATTAAAAAGACGCCTCGTGTCAGCGCAACGCCGGGCGGTTAAATATTAAACGCCGGGTAATGGGAGCGGTAAAAGACTGATAAGTGCGGTTTTACAGCCCCTGTGTTAGCTTTTCAGGTAGATATATATTACAGGTGTCGGGAAAAATCGAGGATTTTGTATAGAGGGCGAAAACTATAAACACAATTTTTTCGTTCTTCCTTTTAAGTAAACATTATACACTTCTGGACAAAATCATCGAATAATTGTAAATTTTAATAAATTATTTTTGAAAAATTTAATTGGAATAAGGAGGTCCAATTATACCGTGTAAATCCTCAATTCAAAAATTTAAAAAATTTGTACAGAGACCTTGGTAGTTTCCTTTTAATTTTATTACCATTTGTTGATCAGAAAATATCATATATATATATATATATATATATATATATATATATATATATATTGTCTTTTCATGGGATTAGGTTCTTTATTTAATAAAAAATCAAAAACAATTTGACGTTTCACCCTTTATTTAAGGCATCTTCAAAAATGTCTTGTTTTTTTTTATTATCCATTGATCCTTCTAAAAATATTTTTTATATATTTAAAAACATTTATACACAAACATATTTACAATTTAAAAAAACAAACACTGTAAGAAAACTAGTCAAATTTCTAAAAAGGTACACACAAACACTTTTAGACTGGTTTTTTAAAGTGTTTGTTTTTTAAAATTGTAAATAAGTTTGTGAATAAATGTTTTTAAATATATAAAAAATATTTTTAGAAGGATCGATGGATAATAAAAAACAAGAAATTTTTGAAGATGCTTTAAATAAAGGGCGAAACGTCAAATTGTTTTTGATTTTTTATTAAATAAAGAACCTTAACCCAAGGAAGAACAAAATAAAAAGAAAATGATATAAGCTATGGTTCAAGAATCTAGAAAATGTAATATATATATTTCACCGGGTTTTGAATTTTTAAATGGAACACCCTGCATATTTTAACATTTTTGGATTTCTGAGACAATTCTAGATCAGAATGTGACATTTTAAAAACTTTTTACGTCTAGTTCATTTTTTTAGAGCCACTTTTAAAATTGCATCTAGGTGGCCATGATCGGACGCAAACTAATCTAAGGGCCTTAGGTGATGTCAAAAAAATATAATCGCAAAGTTTTAGTTACTAGTATGAAAGACAGGAATAAGACAAGTTGACAAAATAACGTTTTCATTTCTAACTATTAATTTTCAAATGGCGACCCCATTTTGACAACTACTTTTCGAAAAAAGCATTCTTTGACGAATCTAACGGTACTAATTTATTTGCGATTGGATTAGACATAAGAACAGAAATTAAATATTATTAAGGAAAATACTGGATAATTTATTTACTTATGACAAGTGTGCCATGGACAGCCATGATGCATAATAATTTGCACCTGTTTTTATCAAGTCTTCTTTGGAAAACAAAGCACTCACTTAAGTAGATAATGACAATGACATACGCTCTAAGAATAGACAAATCAAATATTAATAACATATCCACTTTTTCACTTTGAGTATACATTATTTTAACGAAAATTTAAACTAAACTTAACGAAAATTAAGACACTTCTATGTCTGTTCTTAGAGCGTATGTCACTGTCATTATCTACTTAAGTGAGTGCTTTGTTTTCCAAAGAAGACTTGATAAAAACAGTTGCAAATTATTATGCATCATGGCTGTCCATGGCGCACTTACCATAAGTAAATAAATTATCCAGTATTTTGCTTAATAATATTTAATTTCTGTTCTTATGTCTAATCCAATCGCAAATAAATTAGTACCGTTAGATTCGTCAAAGAATGCTTTTTTCGAAAAGTAGTTGTCAAAAAGGGGTCGCCATTTGAAAATTAATAGTTAGAAATGAAAACGTAATTTTGTCAACTTGTCTTATTCCTGTCTTTCATACTAGTAACTAAAACTTTGAGATTGTATTTTTTTGACATCACCTAAGGCCCTTAGATTAGTTTGCTTCCGATCATGGCCACCTAGATGCAATTTTAAAAGTGGCTCTAAAAAAATGAAGTAGACGTAAAAAGTTTTTAAAATGTCACATTCTGATCTAGAATTGTCTCAGAAATCCAAAAACGGTGAAACCGGAAGTGGCCGGAAAGTGGAAAATATGCGAAAACTCTCCCCTTCACATACCATTTACCTGTACCAATTCTCATTTTGATACACATAACACTCTAGAAATTATGACTTGTCTAATAGATTCGTTGACACCCGGTGTATATATATATATATATATATATATATATATATATATATATATATATATATATACGGCACGGAATATTGCGGCCAAAATACTACTTTCAAAAAGTTTTACTATTGGGATATATGGGGGTCTAATATAATAACTTTATAAAATTATTTTCATATTATACAGGGTGTCCCAAAAGCTCTGAAAGTATCAAAGTTGTTTTTTTTTAAATGGAACCCCCTGTATATTATTGCATTTTTGGATTCTTATATATATATATATATATATATATATATATATATATATATATATATATATATATATATATATATGTATAAAAGTGTATTTTGACAGTAGATATAACATGATTTTGAGAAAATAACCTCGTGATTTAAATAATTAATTTAGAACATGCTGGGAGCTTAAAAAAAGTGTGATTAAATACTATTCTAAATTTCTTTTAGACTAGATTACCATTATGTAAGAGTACGAATCAAATTTTAAATTAGTCTATGACGTAAAATGAGATTTATAGAGTGGTTCAAAAATAACTATTTTGAACAATTTTAAAACAAATAAAACGCTTGAAAGTGGATCAAAAATCATTTAGGTCTTCACATGCCCTCTATTTTACAAATAAATGTTTTTCTTGAAAACGCTGAAACAGAGTTTCTAATGATACGGACAATAATTTATTGGTTAAAGCGCCTTATAGTTTATTGTAGGTAATCAATAATACGAAAGTTCTGTGCTTCTTTTTTCAATCAGCACCAGAAGAAAAAGGCTAAAGGTCTAATATCCGGTATCCTTGGTAGTCAGGGTGTTTCCGAACATCATGCTATCCATCTTTGTGGAAAAGTAACAGGGAGCTCCACATATCAAATTGTGTAAAATAAAGTTAATTCTTGACCAACCTGTAATTCTCATTCTTCTTTCTAGACTAACTTATAACTTGATTCGTGTTTTTACAGAAGTATAATGTAGTTTAAATGAAATATAGAATAGTCTTGTATAGGAATAATTCACACCATGTTTGTTTCGCCAAAATCTCAAGCGCAGAAGATGCCTAATAAAGTTTTGTGGAAAGTGTCTAAAAAAAAAAAATTAAACGTATGTATATATCCCGGATCTATCTTAAACTATATATATATATATATATATATATATATATATATATATATATACATATATATATATATATATATATATATATATATATATATATATATATATATATATATATATATATATATATAGGAGATACAACACTAGTTGGAAAAATATCTTTCAGTTGAAGTTAGAAATAATCAATAAGGAATACTCAGATTATGATCATTACATATATGACAGAACCAGAAAGCAACCTTGAATAAAAAAAAGTTGTTACGTTTCTTTAACCTGAATTTTAAAATGAAATATCAACCACCACTCAAAATGATCATTGTCTCGTCCGCTTTCCATCACATCCGCCCTCAGGGATTAGCCCAACTCGGAAGAGATTGATATGCGCCGCTCCGAAACTTGATAGTCGGCGTATAATCTAAACCATAATGTTGTAGAATGTATTCATTACTTCGCATTAAGTCGCAAAAGTTATTTGTTACTCCCGATTTTCATCCCTCTGTGTCGACGGGATATTCATCCGTGAGTTGTCTTTGGTTTGTTTTGTTGGGGTTCGCTAGATTAATTTGTTAATTTTTGGGTAATTTGGGGTGTACTTTAAATGACAGAGGTCATTATTTACTTTCCCGAACTAATACAATATTTAATTAGGATAAATAAATAAAAAGGAAGCGGTGCTTTGTAACGTGATCGAGGAATTTATAAAAAAAACTATAACATCATTCTTTATTAGAGGTAATAGGTAACACAGAACACTTTTCAGATCTATCTCTTTCTAAAACGAACCTGTAGAAATCGATATAAAATTTAACTACGTTAAATTCTCTCTCTCTCTCTCTCTCTCTCTCTATATATATATATATATATATATATATATATATATATATATATATATATATATATATATATATATATATCATACTAATTTTGGAGAAAATCGGACAAAATTAATTTTTTCGTTCACCACATTGAACTCGCCATATTGAATTTTTTAAAAATAATTTTAGATTCGTTATGTGCCACCCCGAAAACTCCTCCGTACCAGTTTTGGGGAAAATCAATAAAATTGATTTTTTTATTCGCCATATTACACCCGCCATATTGAATTTTTTAAAAATATTTTGAAATCGTTATGTGCGACTCCGAGAACTCCCCCACATCAATTTTGGAGAAAATCGGATAAAGTAATTTTTGCTTTTTACTGCACCAATTTTGTCCAAAAGAATATGGGACCACCGCAGCAACTTCCTGAACATAACCTAAAAAATTTCATTCAAATCGATGCCGCCGTTCCGAAGTAATCGGTGTACATACATAAAAAAAAATACATAGTCAGTTAAAAAAGAACTTTTAGGTATGTTAGGTTCAAGGTTACTTGTTAAAAATGTGACACATATGAGAATTTATGACATAGGACAAACAATGTTAGTGGCCTTATTTTTGTTCGCCGAGTGAATTTTTGCTATTTTTCCATAAATTATGGATCCTTAAACATTTTTACGTAAAAAAGGTCTTCTCGATATAAGGTTATATATTCGACGTTCCTAATAAATTGAATAAAAACCATTCTTACGACATCATCTTCAAGGACCTGTTGCTCCCGGCCCAAATGAACATTTTTCAAATCTTTTTATGTAGAGTCATATCTTAATGTTAAATCTTTAATATAACAATAACACGCAAATATGAAATGATCAAAAAAACAAATTTTTTCGCGTCATTAGTGGAGTAAGTACCGATGAACCTAAAAAAATTGGCTCGAAATTGATATTTCAGAATCAACTTGTTAAATAACTAAATCACTGGGCAGTTAAGCTTTTATTTCAAATTTATCGTTTTATAATATTAAAATTTTTAGTTTGTGGTAATATGGGACTCCCCGAAGTTGCTAAGTCAAACAGAAGAACCTACCAAAGATTTAAAATCGAAAACTTATCATCCTATAACAATCATTACTCTAATAAAACCAGTAGCAAACACACTATAAGTACCCGTGCGGTAAGTACCCGACCTCGAGCAATCCTTTAAATCTCGGTACCACCGCAGCGTATGTTTGTACGTTGTAACCGCCGCTGTCAGCAAGGTATATGGAAGCAAGTAGCGCCTTATTCGGTACTGAAAAAGTGCCCGAGTCGTGACTGGGTCGGCGAGTACCAAGAGAAAGGTTCAATTTGAAATTCATCTTGGGTGTGTGTGATTTGGTATGATCGGTACAGATTTTATTCAAATAATTCTCCTTGGTTGTTTTGTGTATAAAAGCAGGAAAATGAAATGGAACGACTTTTGGGAAAATTTATTTCATTCTTTTGAATAAATTAAGCTCTTATTACAATTTCCAAATTGAGCAATACCTTTTGGGGAGCTATGATCTACAGATTGCAGTCCACACACTAAAATGGTGGATGTTCAACTAAATCTTACCTGAAGTGTTGCATCATCCTGCTTTATTGCTCTCATGCATATTGACCCATGAAAAGAAATTTACTAAACAAATAATTAATAATGTATACTATAAATTTCTATAAGTTTCTCCAGTGTTTAAAAAAGGAGACAAACAAAATATAGAAAACTACAGACTAGTCTGTGTCTAAATCTAATAGACGTATTAGAATAATCGCAAGTACAGGGTGAGTCAACGATTGAATGAAGTAGGTTTGTGCCTTTTCGGTGAAATTTACAAAGAAACTATATTTATTGTGTGATACAGTTTATTTTTACGCAGATTTTAAAAATATTTAGGACTCTACAGGGTGAGCCAAAAAACTAGGACAGCATAAAGTTGTATTTTTTTAAATAGAACACCCTATATACGAATCGTATTTTCGATTTAGCTTATAATTTTAAATCTTTTTTATTAAGGGTTTACTATAACAAAACTTTATAGTTTCTGAGATAATTAAGTTTAAAGAAAAAAAGTCACATTTTCAAGCATCAATTCAATCCTAAATAACGTTTTCAATTTTGTGACAAATATATTCAAATTTGGAATTTAGCAAGGCCAAGGACAAGTTAACATAATTTTTACCTAATATTTGCAATAAAAGCTACAGGGTGTTGAACACATCGGCTCAAATTTGAACAAGTATAAATGAATAAATATCTTTTTTTTTTTAAATGGTACACCCTGTATATTTTCATGTTATTTAATAGAGTAATAAAAACCCTAAAAGTTTTGTTCAATATATCCTATACCTATTTATAATAGTTTTTGAGATATTTCAGTTTTTCTTATTTTCCATACTTTTTTACAGAAATAGTCTTCATTATCATAGTAGCCATGTAAAATAATAAAAAGAAACTACAGAAACAAACAGAATGTGGTTAAATATGATGAAATATATTATTCGTTATATTACAACGGCAATAGTTTAATTAAACATAATGTGAAAAAATTAACACAACAATAACGACAAGGCAAATACATATTTACTTTTATACTAAATTGAAACAAAAAAATTACCTATTAAATACTGAGATTAATTATTTCTTTTTAATAAGTGTTCGAATAAACGACCCTCTTGTGCAATGCACAAATTTAGTCTTTTTTGCAGATTTTCTCGGACCCTGGATAAAATTAGTGGCGTTATTGTTCTACAGGTATCCCTAATCCTGTTTCGCATATCCTCCACTGTTGTTGATGGATTAACATACACCTTATTTTTAATATAACCCCATAGGAAGAAATCTAATGGGGTGATGTCGCAAGACCTTGGTGGCCACTCAATGAAACCCCCACGTCCAATCCATTTTTGCGGATATCGTTGGCCCAAAAACGCACGAACTTCACGATGGTAATGCGGAGGCGCACCATCGTGCAGGAACCACATACTGTCGAGCTCATCCCTATTGAGACTTTGAAGCAGTTGGGGTAGTTCTTCTTGTAGAAAGTTCAGGTAACTATGGCCATTTAGTGGTTCATTAAAAAAGTGGGGTCCAATAATTCGATTATGATGAATACCACACCAAACATTTAATGACCAGTGGTTTTGATGTTGCACCTCTCTAATCCAAAATGGGTTTTCTGTGGCATAATAATGCATGTTGCTTCTATTTACGGCATCGTTACTTCTAAAAGTAGCTTCATCACTAAACATTACCTTGCATAATAAATTTGGATTTAATTGAATCTCCGCATTTATTATACAACAAAAGTTTACACGACTTTCAAAATCCTGTCCAAGCAATTCTTGGTGTAATTCCATGTGATATGGATGATACCTATATTTCTTGGTAGTACGATTAGCAGTGGATTGTGATGTTTCACATAATGCTGCTAACTGACGGCTACCAATATAAGGATTTTCCTGAACATTTAACAATACTTGTAGTTCTTTTTCTTCATTAGTTACTGGTTTGTTGACCACTTTACGTTTTGGATAATCAACAGTACCAGAAGAATCAAATCTTTGCATTAAGTTTTGAAAAGTATGGGTATTAGGCTGGCGTCGATCAGGATACTTCATTTTGTAAATTCTTTGAGCAAGAAGGCAATTTTTTTGAGCCTCTCCTATTGTATAAATCATATCTATTAACTCATTCTTTGGGAAATTCATTTTACAATATAAGATGAATGCAAAAAAAACCAAACTACACTAAATAAAAACCAAAAGAAGCGATTGCGGTTATAAATTTGACACACAGAAAAATGTTCTTTTATATTGTTTTTGCCATGGCTACTATGATAATGATGACTATTTTTGTAAAAAAGTATGGAAAATAAGAAAAACTGAAATATCTCAAAAACTATTATAAATAGGTATAGGATATATTGAACAAAACTTTTAGGGTTTTTGTTACTCTATTAAATAACATGAAAATATACAGGGTGTACGATTTAAAAAAAAAGATATTTATTCATTTAAACTTGTTCAAATTTGAGCCGATGTGTTCAACACCCTGTAGCTTTTATTGCAAATATTAGGTAAAAATTATGTTAACTTGTCCTTGGCCTTGCTAAATTCCAAATTTGAATATATTTGTCACAAAATTGAAAACCTTATTTAGGATTGAATTGATGCTTGAAAATGTGACTTTTTTTCTTTAAACTTAATTATCTCAGAAACTATAAAGTTTTGTTATAGTAAACCCTTAATAAAAAAGATTTAAAATTATAAGCTAAATCGAAAATACGATTCGTATATAGGGTGTTCTATTTAAAAAAATACAACTTTATGCTGTCCTAGTTTTTTGGCTCACCCTGTAGAGTCCTAAATATTTTTAAAATCTGCGTAAAAATAAACTGTATCAAACAATAAATATAGTTTCTTTGTAAATTTCACCGAAAAGGCACAAACTTACTTCATCCAATCGTTGACTCACCCTGTATAATTAATAATTTTTCTAAATGTTTTGAACTACCTATTTAGTGTTTCCCAACATGGTTTTATAAAGGATAGGTCCGCAGCATCCAATCTTTTCTGTTTTACTCAGTTTGTGGCTGATGTGGAGGTCAAGTCAACACAACATATACAGAGTTTTCAAAGGCATTTGATATGCTTGATCATGGCATTTTTCTTGATAAACTGAATTGTTTTGGACTTTCGCAAAAATTAATTCTATTTTTTTAATCATATCTCTGTGATAGGCAGCAAATAGTAGAATGCTGTGGTCAGTCCTCGGAACCACTGTGTGTGACTTAGGGAATTCCTCAAGGATCAATACTCGGTTTACAGTTATTTTTCATTTTTAGCGTACTTTCAGAAGTCGGTTCAATTTTTTTTATAAAAATTTTATTTTAAGATTAAATTTGTATCTATGAGATTGAAACAATTTTGGTTTTTTACAAAAACTTTGGTAAATTTAACAAACATCAATTGATTAGGCAATTACCTTCCATTTTTAGAAGTAACTAAAAGAACGTTTTTACTATAAACTTATAGGTCAATCAAAAATTTTTCGTCTCGTGATTTTTATTTAAGGTTAAAATTTCATCTTTCAGGTCATAATTTTAAAACAAAATATTTAACACAAGTTTTAATAACTGAACCAACTTGAAAAGATTTATAGCATATGAGTTAATAAGAAAAACGGTACCTCAAGACAACACAGATCAATTCTTTTCGTAAAATTTATCGATCCTCTCCGATACGTAATAACGGGGAGGAGCAGGTGGGTATTTCAAGCATCTCACTTTGACAATGACTTATTCCGTTTCGGTGTGAATATTAGTTTATTCGTTTGATTTATTTAGGAGTTCTAGCATATTATTCTTTAATTATTTTATTGTGTAAGTATTATACGGGTTGTTAGTGATTTCAAATTTGATGAAATAAATAAATATAAGTGGTTGTCTTTGATCTTTAATTTTAAGCCTTGTTGGATATTTTATATCCCATCTTGATCACAAATCAGTCGATATTGATCGCATTTGCGAGTCCCTTTACCTGAAACCCCAAAAAACATGACCAACAAATTCATTTTTCTCTAGACAACATCTGCATATTGCGTCATCTATGATGCCAGTCTTATAGGGGAAAATGGAGTAATTGGGATCAGCTAATTTAAAAGACCTAAAAATAAACAAACAGCAGCACAAATGTAACCAACTTTCATTGAAATATAAACTTTGGTAATCTACTTATTAAATCAATTAAAAGGCTCTCCAAACAAAACTTTATATAAAAATTTAACAATTAACAAAATCATCACTGTTCCTATTTTCTCAACATCCTCTGGGCAAATGAAATCAGGTTAAGGGGGAAATAGGAACGATGTGGGGTCGTTAGGAACTAGAGAATTTAAATAGTAATTATTTATTTGTAGCTGCTTAATTGCCTACTTAGTATGATGTACGTCACTAATATATCATTTACCGGATTCCCTGTCTATATATTTTTCATGTGCCCAGTTGTGACATAAAATGTACATAATCCAGCCTGCACTGCTTTTTCAATCTTTACTTTCCTTTTTTCCGCTTTTATATCAGTTTTTTCTTCTTTTTCCGTTTTTTTTCTCCAATCGTAATTTTACTGGAGTACTAGGTAAGATATAAGAGTGACTTTTATTTGATCGCTTAGAACATACAGTTTTTGCAGAAATGGCAGGAAAATTGACAATATCAGTGAAAGGAGTGTTATAGGAATAATGGACGAATTAGAAATATCTTGAATGGTATTACTTGGAATAGATAAATTAGCATTTTAAACATTGTTAATAATTTCCAAGGATGCACCAACAGATGCGGACAAATCGTGATCATTTACATGTTCAGTACATTGTTTCACATTGTTCTCGTCCAATGGTATGTTTCCATAGCAGTTCCTAAATTTGTCTTGATTAAGCCGGCAAATTCCCACTACACTGAACCCGCTCACACGTTTACTTATGTTAGCTGATTTATTATAGGACTAATGTCGTATTGACTCTTCATCAATACAACTCACATTCTCGATTATATTCCTACTTCAGTAAGCTAAAAAATATCAGATCAAGTGGCTCCATTTTGTGTGATACACGCGATGTCAAAGATAAAACATAGACACTGTGTTTCTGATAAAGCGTGAATGCGTTGAAGCTTATATGGCTTTCATGATTGTCCATAATCACCAATACAGGCCCATTTTTACAAGGTTTTACGAAAATCACGAAATGACGTTAGTAATCAACGAATACAGCTTCATTAATCCAACCAGAATCGGATATAGTGGCTACCATATTGCTGTCACAATCTTTTGGTAGCAACTTACTCATTCTCTTTCTATTAAATACAAAAAATGAGGGAACATATCTACCATTAGCACTAACAGCACAGACAACACTCGTTGTAACGCCATGTCCACTACTGGGTTGCTTCGCAACTTGTGAGGTAAAATCTTCAAATTTTTTTGAATTATGCCGATGCCAATTTTATCACTATTGGAAATACATTGGGCTGAAAATTCGAATTTTTTTTTGCAAGTTTTCAAGTTGGTCAAAAAATTGTTTAATTTCTTCGGTGTTAAAGACCCTTATTCTGTTCAGCGATGTAGCTTATGGTATTCTGAACTTGACTAAAGGGTGTTCGAACATGTAAGCAATTTTTTGAAGTGTTGATGGTGCTATGTCATAAAAGCTCTCAGCAGTTTAAATGTCAAAAGTTATAACAAAAAGGAAATAATATTTTAGATGTACTTACTGTCACAAAGCGTGCACAACTTTGAACCTCCAGCACCACGGTTGCACTAAGCGACCTTCGTGTCATTTGTTAGGGGTATGCAGTATGAAGTGGCGCAGTGGCAATACGAAATGTTACACTGTTCCAAATTATCCGTCGTTCTCAATAACCTCACTCTTTCCTAAAGGTATTCCCGCTAGTGATGTACAAATGTGTTATTAGTAATTTTACCATGGTTCATAGAAATACTATTGACATTTTTATTCACTGATGGAAGCTTGGCACACCTTGTTCCTGGGGTTGATCCCTGGTATTCAGTAAACTCATTTTCAAGAAATAGTGTTAGTTGTCTCTTTCGTTACTTGGAACATTCTAATCAATATTGCTTTTGTTGACTTCTATAAGGCCTTTGACTCAGTCAAAACTTGGTCAATTTAAAAATGTTTGAGAAATGCACGAATTTACTATAGATACATGTATAACCATACCACAACGTAACTCTACAGGTAAAAATTGACGAAAACACAATTTTTCCAAAATTGTTTACTTTAGTGTTAGAAGACATATTACGCGCATTAAACTGGGACAGACAGTTTACACTTGAATCACTTGTTGTTTGCGGATGATGTTCTAATAAGTGACAGTACAGAAGAACTGGGAAGTATGTTGACAGAGTTATAAAAATCATCGGAATTTTTATGGTGCCTACTTCAATAAAGATTGTGAATGTTATGCTAGTGGTCCTGGGCGTATAAGAACCACTCCAGAACGTGTCGAGCGCTGTCGTAGACAGTTAGTTCTAACAGATCGTTTTGGTAGTTTGATATCCATAACAAATCAGTGGTTTAAGGAACACGAATAGGATTTTTCGGTCTATATATGTATATGTATATATGTATATATATATATATATATATATATATATATATATATATATCTTCCCAATTTAATGTTATTTCTTACACCTGCTAAGATATAATATAATAAAACTGAAATGATGAATGCAGTATTATTGCTTTGAGTGACAATTCTCGAATTTATTTAGGAAAGTATGATAGACAGAAGCACGAATCAGAAGGAGTCGTATAGAAACACGCAATAAACAGTTTTGTGTTGAAAGGCACGTGAACCATGTTATAAAAATTATGGTTTGGGGCGTTATAGGGTATGATATTGTACTCCCTCTAGTTTTCACTAGCATTTAACCAAATGCTTGAAAACACTGTTTTTCAACAAGATAATGCCCTTATGTATATCGCTAGAGTAACTATGGACGTCCTTAACAATGCCCAAGTTAACTTTCTTCCTTGGCCACCTTCACAAACGCTATCAGCCTATCAAAACGAGGTACAGTTAGCTCGGAATGAGCTTCCCAAGCAAACCATAAATCACTCTATCAGAACTATACAGATCGTTCAATTAATGCATGCATTAAGGAGTTTCATATCATTTTTTTAGCATTAAGTATGTGTTATAGGTAGCTCAACAAGCTGCTTCATCAGTTTTCAAGTTTGCCTCATTGTTTAGCAGAGTATCGACTATAAAATCACAAAAGACAGTCCTAAGGAGTCTTTTATATCATCAATATAAATAAAATAATATTATTTCATGTAAGATGTGATTTTTGGCGATAAATCTTAAATTTTCACATTTTATCACTTTTTCTCCTCTGAACCTTTAATTGTGGTATATAATATTCGTATTAAAAATATTTTCGTAATGCTCGAACACTTGCACTTTGAGTGTAAGTGATCAAAATTTTCTTCCGACAAAATGAAATTGCATTGTTTACACTAACATAATAAATATTCACTAAAAGTGCATTTTAATAATACCCTTTTATGCCTGTTGCAACTATCCAAAAAAATGTCAGCGAACAATTTTTCTGAAATTTTTTTTTTCGAACTTCTGCACAAAAAATATCAAAAAATTACCAATTCATGAAAATGAACATATCTTCTCATCTGATCGAAAAATCGAGGGCCATGAACAGTTACTAATACTCCCCACTTGCTAATTTGCTTAACGCATTGCCGGCGAAAATTCACTATTCGTGCTTTTTTAGACGTGAAAATTTATTGGTCGCTAATTACAGCTTTCTGTGAAATAAACTTCTTGGCAGTCCGCCTAGCTGTCAATTTGATATGGGTTTTGTGCGGTGCGTGCCATTTTTCAATATCGATTCGATTCTCTGGTTGGTTGCCCAAGGATCTAAAGAACATACATATATTTATCAATTCGGACTCTGGGGAAAAAATAAATTTAGTAAAGATTCAAAGTGACGAACAACAAAAAATTCTGCGTTTTGAACTTTTTAATGTAACTGTTAATGCATCAAAATTATTTACATTAAAAATGTATTAAGATACAACTATAGACGATAGAGAAATTTTTAAAATATGGGTTAAATATATAAAAGTATTATTTGATGATGACAGACCGAATGAACACAACTCCGATGATCTCGCTAATATGGACGCTAATATAGACATGGGACTGGAAATTCTAAACAGTGAGGTTCTATCTGCCATATGATCTGCAAAAACCAGGAAAGCCACCGGGCCTGATAATGTCCCAACCGAGCTATTACAAATAATCCATGAGGAAAATATAGGAATCTTGGTCAAACTGTTTAATACCGTTTACGCCACTGGAGATATACCGGAAGATTGGCTGAAGTCTGTATTCGTCCCAATCCTAAAAAAACAGCGAGCAAAGCCATGCAGTGAGTACAGACTAATAAGTCTAATGAGCCACACTTTGATGGTCTTTCTCAGAATCATCCACAGCAGGATAAGATCTAAATGCAAAGCAGATTTAGATGAAACCCAATTCGGATTTAGAAACGCCCAAGGTACTAGAAAGGCTTTATTCGCTCTAAATATACTTCTGCAAAAATTCCGGGACCAACACAAGGATGTATTCGTATGTTTTGTCGATTACAAGAAGGCCTTCGACAGAGTACAGCACAGAAAACTTATAGACATTTTAAATAACGTTGAGGTAGACAGCAGAGACGTAAGAATTATTAAAAATCTATATTGGCGGCAGAAAGCAACAGTAAGGCTAAATGGAAAACTCACAGAAGAAAGTAAAATTTTACGAGGCGTCAGACAGGGCTGCATACTATCTCCACTGCTTTTTAATATATATTCAGATAAAATCTTTAAACGGGCTACTCAAGGACAACGAATGGGAGTACAAGTCAATGGAAAATATATAAATACAATACGATATGCTGACGACACTGTTATCCTAAGCAACAAACTACAAGACCTGCAACATCTATTAAATTGTGTTAACACTGAGGGTCAAGAAATGGGGCTCAACATAAATATCAAAAAGACAAAATTTCTAGTTTTTAGTAGACAACCTCATCTTAACGCTTCATTACAAATAGAAGGAAAAAGTATAGACAGGGTGACTCATTTTAAATATCTTGGATGTTATATCACCGAAAATCTAAACCTAGATAAAGAGATAAGATATAGAATAGAGACTGCTAGAGCAACTTTTCAAAAAATGAAACCATTTTTCTGCAATGATAACCTCAACCTAAAACTACGACAGAGAATGATAAGATCATACGTCTGGCCAGTGTTACTGTATGAGGCAGAGATCTGGACAATTAAGGCTGCCACGATTAATCGGTTGGAGGCTTTCGAAATGTGGTTACACCGGCGAATGCTGAGAATACCTTGGACAGCTAGGCAGACCAACGAAATGATACTCAATAGGGCCGACACAACTCGTCTATTGTAAAACACTGTGAAGTGTAGAAAAATCTCATATTTTGGACATATATTCAGAGGGAAGCGATATAGAATCCTTCAATTAATCATGATGGGTAAGGTAGAGGGACGTAGAGGGGTAGGAAGGAGACAGGCTTCCTGGTTGAGGAATATTCGTGAATGGACAGGTATACGTAGCGCGGGGGAACTGTTCCAGCTAGCGCAGGACCGTGAAAGACTTGCCAATGTAATTGCTAACGTCAGGGGGACCTGACATGGCACTTGAAGAATAGACGATCTCAGTTTGTTCTTTAGTTTATTGTCGCATTTTTTCGAATAAATTTGTAAGAATATGGAAGAGTCATCAAACACAGAAAAGGTAATGGATATTGAAATGGAAAGAACTATCTCAGAACAAGCAGAAGAGTTTACATATTTCAGTCAAAGAAAAACATTAATCAAGGACAACCAAGATATCGAAATTAAGAGATGAGTCACATTCAGTAAACTAAGGTACCTACTCAAAAGTATAAATATTTCTCAATATCTTAGAATGCATTTGAAAAATGTGTATCACCTCTATTAACTACGATGCCCAAACCTGGATTACGAAGAAAAAAAACATGATCGGACAATAAAGACAAAGAGCTAGGAATCGTCAAATACTACACATATAACTAGAAGTAAGAAAAAACCTATTGATAAGGGAAAATAGGATTGACACAGATAAGAGAAAGAATCACACGTTTAGAATGGCAATTCTCTAACCATAACTCTCGACAGATAGGTAACAAGTTGAATGCGGGAATCGTGGAGTGGTACTCCTGGTTAAAAAAAAAGAGCTACCTAAGTGGGTAAATGATATTACATGAAAAAAGAAAGCCTATAGCTATCAATGGGTTACATACGTAGAAAATATGAACCTCAACATTTTTAAAACAAGAGAATATCTCCGCTTACTAGATCCATAACATCAGCACACGTATAAATTTACAGCGTTATTTTAAAATTATCTAGCGACAATGATAACAAAAAATTTTGTCCTAGGGTGTATTCCAAACAAAGATTTAGATGAATCTTACTTTATTCTTTGGAACATTCTGCATAACAACCCTTTTTTTCTTACCAATCATCTGTTCTTTCTTCTATTTCTCCTTCTTTCCCTACAATTTTTAAATATAGTTCAATTTTTAACTGACTTTACAACTATATTAATTTGGTTGAAATTTAATTTTTGTGTTTATCATTACTTTCGTTGCTGTCTTTTTAGCTTTTTGTTAATCATTTTAGCTTAAAGTTGTTCATCGCTTTCTTCACTTCACCTTCTAGTTTATTTTGTCCGCCAAGGTATGATATTTCTTGCTAATTAATTTGTTACTTTCCTTTCTAATCCTATTTATTTTAAATCTTATTTTTAAGTTTTTAAACTAGAAACTAGAACTGCAATTTAGTTCGAGGTATTTACTCGATCTGTCTTGTATCTATCGGCAGATCGGCAGAAATGATTAATTTCATTTTGTTTCTTTAGGACTTAATCTTCTCACATAGATGTTCTTTTTGTTCACACACACACACACATATATATATATATATATATATATATATATATATATATATATATATATATATATATATATATGTATATAATGTTGGCGAAGCGGATGTGAGAATTTGTCAATCTACATGATTCTCGTGTTAAAAAGTGCGGAGCACTCCAAAATATGGAAAATTCCGGATCCGACAGATGGCGAAAGCGCTGTTTCGTCCTAATATGGGACTCGTATTCAAAAATGGCTAACTTACCATTCAGATTATCTTGGTAGAATTCTAGGGCGACGACGCCGTCATTTTTTATAGCACAATACACGTTAAACTGCTAAGACTCTTGAAAATTTAATTTTCTAAATGGATGTCCATTTGATTCGTCCCAATAGTAGGAATTGCGTCAATTAAACAATCCTTTTTTGTGAATTTGGCTTCGTCCGACCAAATAATATTATCCAAAAAAAAAAACAGTATTTTCTTGTCACCGAACTAAAATAAATTTACAGAACTCTACTCTTCGTGGAATATCAGTGCCTTTTAAATGTTGTACTATGGAATATACATAGGGATGAAAATTGTGTTTCCATAAAATCCTGAAAACTGATGTTTGAGATAATCGAGACTCTAATGCCACTGGCCTGGTTTATTTTATAAGTACTTTTATTTTCCAAATATGGATAAAACCTGAGGTTTATCTTCCATAAAGATTATAGCTGCATTGTAGGATACAATGAAGGACTTAGTTACTGCTACAACTGTAAAAATATGGGTTGAAAACTTCAAACCTGATAGTAAGGGCACCTAAGATGATGAACGTTTTGAAAGATCAAAATCTGGTATAACATAACAAGTGTGAAACTGACGAAGATAGCTACGATAACGTTATCTATTTAGGAAGATAATTTCGGCTAGTTACATCCTAAAGTTATATTTACAACATAATATGAAATTAATAGAACGATTTTCACAAGAAACTTTGTTTCCCACGTAACATTAAAAATCATCACCTTAAATCGAATAATTCCAGTATTTCTGTGTCAAGTCCTAAAAATCCCAAAATACACTCCGTAAAACAATTTCAGGAAACCAGAGCACCTGATCCTAAAAGCCAAGCATCTCTTCCGTCACTCAGCCTTCATTTTATCATAATTAATGACCCATTATCGCTAAAAAAGACAAGGGATGGGTCCATCGCGCCGTAAGAGCTTCTGTTTATAGTGGCGTTAATACAGTTACGTCAAATTACGTCAAACAATTAACGGTAAGTATGTGTTGTTCGCCTGCGGCAAGAAGTAAGCAAATGACGGCCGTCAAGTTCAGTTAAACCGCGTCGTTCGAGCGTCAATAATTAAACAGGAGAATTGTGGGCTTCACACGGGATATACTTGGGATATTTGTATGGAGTCGATTGGTTGCGCCAGTGGTTTGATGATAACAAAGGTTTCTTTAAGTCATCTTCGAAGCTTCTGTTAAAGATGCCGTTGCAAAAATCTAAAATTATGTACGAATAACTAGGAATACTAAACAAAGTTTAAAAGTACGCAAATGAAGAAAAAATTTTGCTATCGACTTATCATCAACAAATTATCACTACTTTTTGGAAACTCGTGTATTTGTAAGGTAAGAAATAAATTTATTTTTACGAAATTCAAAGAAACTTGTTTTATAGCCACCAAGATTTACTGATTTGTGAAAATGTAGTCAAAATTCAGGAAGATAAAATAACCGAGCTGGAAAAAAATTGACAAGGAAGAGAGATTACGGAAATTTTCAATAAAGTTAAAAAATGTAACTAGCCAGCAAATGAATTATACCACAAGTTATTCAAAGAATTTATGAAAGTTACTTAAAAAAGAGATATTGTTTCTCACATAATTGTGGCTTTTAGTATCATGGATTTCATTGCCACCTTTCAAGGCTTCAGAGGGGTTACTTTTATCTTTCTGACTTGTTCCTTCAGGGTAATCAACGAATTTTTAGAGGTTTTTTATGTTTACTACTTAATATTTCTAATGATGCTTTTATCCTGATTTTTTTTGCTGTTTCCTGGTATTGTTCTATATGTCGCAATAAGACATGTGAACATAATTTCATCTAGCATTTGGTTGAAAGGTAATCTGGAGTACAGAAAGGTAAGAATTTTTGCAGGGATACAGGTTCAGATTAGAAGAAATTAAGAAAATATACATAATTTCGTCATCATATTAAATCTGTCATCTTGAAAATATTTATTTTTATTACAATGAAGGAATCACAATAAATCCAAAAATCTTTAAAAAATAGGAATATAGTATTAAAATATACGGATTTATCTTTTTTTACACTAAAGCCGCCATTTTGGAATGGAAGTATCGATACCTTTCATACTTCAATAATTTTGTTTACTTTAGGTTGAGCAGAATTTTTTATTTTCGAACATTTTCAATATCAAAAAAAAATCAAATCAATCGTCAAGTTTGACAATGTGCGATTTTTTAAAACTTTTTTCTTTAAAATTCACCCTGTTTAATTTTTCAGCAGGAAAATTGTAATATAAATTTTAAATTTTGAAAGAGCACACTCAAAAATATTCGGAAACATTACTGACATATATTTATTGAATACAAAAGTGAGGATTAAAAGTTGTGTATAAAATTATTAAAACAGCGATATTACTGATTTAAAAAAATTCAATGGTTAAAGTGTCATTCATTACTTACAGTTCTCATTCTCATTATGGGCAATACTGAAACTTTTACACCAATTGGTAAAATATTGATATATCTTTAATAACCACTGGTGCTTCACTATTCCAACCTAACCTTTTATTGTTTCGTGACGCTTATGCAAGTTGATGTGGCTCACTTTGCGGGGCAGCGCGCTTTCTGCGCCATGTCGCACACTTAACGTCCTAAACACCCGATCTCAGGTGTGCACGTCAGGTTATTAGCGCCATCTACGGTCACCAATCGTTATTTTAATAATAAATATTTTGAGTTTTTTGTAGATGGAGCTTAAGTATTTTTTTACGTCTATAATTTTAAAATTGAGAGGCTAATACATTACACTGTAATAATAGTTATGGCATTATTATTTAGGATAAAACATTGGAAGCATTTTCAACAATAGTAAGACTAAAGCAGAGAAGAGGATTCAACCCAATATTGTTCACAATTTTTATTGACGAAGGAAAAAATTAGATGTAGGCTGTAGACCCTTACAAATAGTTGATATTTCAAAGGGGGTATTCGTTGATAAAGCTGTAGTTATAGCAGAAAGGTTTTGAAGCAAATTTGGAATACTATATTGGAAAAATACGATATGGAACTAAACAAAAATAAACCATAGTAATGGCGATATGAGTTAAAAGAGAAATATAAGAATTGACGGAGGAAAAGTGGACCAAATCTTTAAGATAGAAATCAACCACACTGAAAAGCAGGAAAAGGATATGAACAGCAAAATAGAAAAAAAAAACAACTCTATAAAAATAAAAATGAATTTATTTAAGGCAATTTTAGACAGACGACATTTGGTTTTGAATCTTCGGTATAGACGACATAGCAGAAAAGTAAAATAAGAACGGAAGACAGACAATAAAAGAATTTTAGATTGGCATCAGAAACTTACAGTGTCTGGTAAGTATCTAAATTGTTTTTCGTGTCATCCGAAAAATTAAAAATACAATATTGTGATAGCTATGAAAAATAGGGTTACACATATAAGAGACCAAAAATTCCTAGATAACAATCTGAGGATGCTTTATGATATGTTTGTTAACAATGGTTATTCCAAAAATATTCTAAAAAACTTTTTTTATAATTCTAACATCTATGATGGTTGCCTATATATTCTCTTTTCAAGCAGACAAAGGAAATATATACAAGCAGTTTGTTTCCGGCAAGTACAACCCTGGTCCTCTCTCCATACACTTTTTGAACACTTCATAGTCTCGTCAGTGGAGCTGTAGTGAACCGAGAGCAACATTCGCAGGAAACAATTGCTATATAAAATAAAAATCCCGAAGCATGTAGGTAGGATTGCCGACTTCGATGTCAGACATTCTTTAACTTACATGCTTTTATATAGACTGGTGTAAGCCTCATTATAATATTTATTATAGTGTAGCTTTACTTACGTCATATTTAAAAAATTAATTTATAATAAATTTGATTAAGGTTTTTGACATCTTATTTGTCATTTACGCCATTTTTTTAAATCTCTTTTTATATGTATCATTTCTTTGGTGATCAATTGAGGTGTATTAAAATCAAATTCATGCTTAGTTGTCGGTTCATGTTTATGTAAAGATGTCGATGCGTTTTTAGTATATTTGTGTCCATTAATTCTATTTTTAATATATTGTATTGTCATGCCAATATATTTTTAGGACAGTTTAGGCATGGAATTGAATATATTACATTAGATCTTTTTTTGGTTGGAACTTTATTTTTTAATTTAGTATAAAATGATCCCAGTAAATCCCGTTTCACTTTTTGCAGTATTCTTGGTAGGAATTCTGGAGATGTTAGAGAGATAGCAAGATCAAACAGACCGATTATAACACTAATTTTTTTTGAGTTTTCGAGTGATTAGAGAAACAGTTTAGATATCTATCTGACTGGTGTCCCATTTAGTTAAAATTTTGTTTTTTCTGAGTATAAGTGTCATATCTAGAAAATTTATTTTATTATTATTTTCTGTTTCGTGAATTGTAATTTTATCATTGAAACTGTTAAACTTTTGGAGAATTATATTGATTTTATCCTGTGGCATGGCTGCTATGCAATCATCGACAAACCGTTTGAAAAATATTATATTAAAATTTAGTTTTTCTAAAACTTTTTCCTTTAAATATTCCATTACTAAATGAGCAATGGTAGATGAAAAATTGGTGATCCCATAGCACATCCATCTAGTTGTTTGTAAAATTTGTATTTAGAACGAAATTAACAGCATCAATAAATATGTTTCTTTAAAATTTATCATTTTTCGGCTAAAATAGTGTGAACAAGTTGATTTGGTATATTTATATACAAATATATAATATCTAGCTCAATAAGCCTGTAATTTTCGGGTAGGTTTACTGTATTAATGAATTTTTTAAAGGCGAATAAATCTTTAATAAAAAAATCGTTTTTTCCTGTAATATTTGAAATGCAATCCGATAATAATATAAATTCGCATTCCATGTATCCTCAGTAGAGGACGTAAAAGTCACACTTCATTATTACATTAATAAACAAAATGTTCAGGGGCGTACTGGTAAAATTAAATATATTTTAAAAACTTCAATAGTGTTTTAAAGTGTTTTTTAAATTGTAAAAATGCTCTTATATAATTTTTTTAAATGATATAAAAAATATTTTTTAGGATGGTAAATGAATAAAAAGACAAAAAATTTTTGAAAATGCCTTAGAGGGCGAAACGTTAAATTGTTTAGATTTTTTGTTGGATAAAGAACCTAAACCCAAGAAAAGACAAAATAAAAAAAAATATATGATCTATGGTTCAAGAATCTGGAAAATATAATATATATATATATATATATATATATATATATATATACATATATATATATATATATATATATATATATATATATATATATATATACAGGGTGACCAAGATAAGGATCCTAAGCATGGGAATCTCGGCAACAGTTGGAGATACGAGGTCGGTTAAATTAGAGAAAAGTTGCGCAATTTAGTGCTAAATTAAACGCAGTTAAAAAAAATTAAAAATTTCAAACACTTCCGGAGATTTCCGGAAAAAAACGAAATTTGGCAAAATCGTTTTTAATTTTTGCAGGCTTTATTTAAAGAGATATCCGAAAATAAAAGGTAGATTCTCATTGCCACTTTTTATTTTTTATAATTTGGTCTAAACAAAATTTAAATCCGACGTTTCGTTTCTGAGATACCATCATGAACTTTCATTTTTTATATGGAACAAAAAAAAGTATCCCATGTATTTGATAGCATTTTTTATTACAAATTCAACGGTGTATCACACTTGCATATCAAGTGTGTAGTTCATTGGCTTTTATAAAACTGATATACCTTTCTCTCTCGCTCTCATGGAGCTCTTATGGAAAGTACTTGAACTAAGTATTCGATATGCAAGGGTGATACATCGTTGAATTTGTAATAAAAAATGCTATCAAATACATGGGATACTTTTTTTTGTTCCATATAAAAAATGAAAGTTCATGATGGTATCTCAGAAACGAAACGTCGGATTTAAATTTTGTTTAGACCAAATTATAAAAAATAGAAAGTGGCAATGAGAATCTACCTTTTATTTTCTGATATCTCTTTAAATAAAGCCTGCAAAACTTAAAAACGATTTTGCCAAATTTCGTTTTTTTCCGGAAATCTCCGGAACTGTTTGAAATTTTTAAATTTTTTTAACTGCGTTTAATTTAGCACTAAATTGCGCAACTTTTCTCTAATTTAACCTACCTCGTATCTCCAACTGTTTCCGAGATCCCCATGCTTAGGATCCTTATCTTGGACACCCTGTATATATATATATATATATATATATATATATATATATATATATATAAATTTTTTCTTGGATATAGGTCATTAATAAAAATTCTTTAAATTATATTTGAGTCATATAATTAAAATATTCTCAAAAGACTAAGTGACGTTTCGGTCTTGGTTTTCAGCTCTTATCAAACTAAAAAAATGGATATACAATATACAGAAACACAAGAATCAAAAACCAAAAACATACCTTGCAATATTGTGGTAACTTCATTATTTTTTTTGCATGCAAATATTACACAAAAGTTAAAATTAAAACATTAAAAAACAACTAATTACAACACCCACCGCACATCCAAATTTCTTTACCATTAAAAACTTCGAACATACCCCTGTAGAAGTAGCATAACGTCAGAACTAGGGCCCGGTTGTTTGAACGCTGAATAACGTAATAATATTTTTATTTATATTTCAAAAAGGGTTGATAAACAGTAGATATTGAATTTCTTGGTTCAGACATGCCGATTTTATGCTATCCTTTTCTAATTGCATTATTTAAACGAGTATCATCGGTACGTCCTTCGAACATACCCCTGGGTACGTCAATTCTGAAAACAAAGTATGAATATATGGTTGCCTAAATTTTTATTATTGTTATTTTTAATATGTAAACAATCTAACAATATTTACCGATAAAAATAAGTTTTTAAATCCTCTTTTTGTTAATATTAATTGTAAACTTCGCATTTATAGTAATTTATAACACCTAAAAACACCGAAAAAAGTCACGACAAGCAATTAAACTGAAAGACAAGATATGTAAATATGTTTATGTCTGTCAAACATCAAAAAAGCGTCTCCCCCACCGACCATAAATAGCCTTCAGACAAATCTATTGTTGTTTATATCTAGAGTATGATCGAAGATTAAAAACATTTTGATTTGTCCAGTCGTCCGAGTTTATCGACGTCAAACAACTGATATTGCATTAAAGTAGAGGAATGTATAATCTATTTAAATTATTTATATCTTTTTTGTCGTTTACTGCAAATTTCGATTTTTGAATTTCTACCATTTTGTAAAATTCTCTTTTTTTTTTTTAAGTTATTCTCTGTTTTTAAGATTTTGGTGTTATCGAAATTAAACCGATGGTTTTTTGTTTTTTCATGATTGGTCAATGCGGTAGTGTTCTTTTTGTTATACTTGTGACTTTTTAATCTATCCAATATTGGCTCGTTTGCCCGATGTATGAAGCGTTGCAATCTCCACATGGAATTTCGGACACGACATTGTTTTTTTTTAATTTTGGGGTTTTTGGTTTTAGTCTAGAAAAATTTTTTGACAAAAGGTTGTGAGTTTTATGCCCAACTTGTACGTCATATTTTCTAAAAAAGTGTTGGAGTTGTTGCGACAGCCTATTTACAAAGGGATATATATATATATATATATATATATATATATATATATATATATATATATGTTTTATTGTTGTTTTTTGGTTTTTTGTTTCTATTTCTATTTTCAGTGTAAAAGATGTTGATTCTGATTTTGAAAATTTTATTTATTAGATAGTCTTGATACTTATTTAGTATTAAGGCTTTTTTTGCTTTCTCATTAGATTTTTTTCTAAACTCTGGATCAGATAGTTGATCGGCTAGGCTTATCACTACCGATTTTTTTTTGGTTGATAGGATGACATGAATTGAAATGTATATATCTTAATGTCCATGTATCTTTTGTATACAATTCTGTTTTTATGTTATTATCACTATGATGTAGGGTAGTATCTAGGAAATTAATTTTTTTGATTTCTTCTATGTCTATAGGGAATTGAAGTTTTTTATGGAAGTTGTTAAATTGTTTTATGATATCGTTATTTTTATCTTTTGGGATTGCAGTACTACAATCATCAACATATCGATAAAAGAAGGGAATTTCATATTCGAGTTTTTTTAAAGTTGGTCTTCGAGTTCTTCTATTACTATTTGTGCTATGAGACTTGAAATTGATGACCTCATAGCACATCCTTCAATTTGTTTGTATAATTGAGTTTCATATGAAAAATAGGTAGAATTTAGTGTAAGTTCTACTGCATTAAGGAATTCATCTTGAGGAATGTCAGTAAATTTTTTTATTTCGTTCCATTTTTTTTAATGACTTTTTGGCATATTTTTTTATGGAGCTTTGTTAATCCGTATACTTTAGGTGGTAAGGCATATCTGATTTTAAGATTTTTAACTGTACATATACATATATATATATATATATATATATATATATATATATATATATATATATATATGAAAGTAAAATGCGAACAGTAAATGCAAACTTCGTTCCATCATATCCTTTCCGTGTTAGAGGTTGCACAGTTTGAATAGATTGCTACAGAACACAATCCATCCACCGACCTCCCGCCGGATGGCGTTTATATGTTTATGCGATATGTGATAGAACGAAGTTTGCATTTACTGTTCGCATTTTACTTCACTTATACACGGAGTTCCATATTGTTATACGTTTGCTGAATGTGATTTCAGCACTACAACGGCATAATGTGGATATATCCACTGCTATTGCAACGCAAAGAAATCCGTGAAAGCCGCATATATATATATATATATATATATATATATATATATATATATATATATATTGTTTTTCTTTTTTGTTATCGACCGTACCTTAATTATTTTGGAAGGAGTTTATCGGGTTGCGGTCTGTAGGTTAAGAATAATTAACTCATTTTTCTTTTAATACTCAATATTTCGACATTTATTTTATGCCTTCTTCAGGAGTAAAAACTAAAAATCAAACTCACAAGAGGTAGTTCACAAACAGTTAAACAAAACTAATATGTAATTAAAATACTTACAAATTAGAGTTTCCTTCTAGGAAATCAACTCTAAACACACTCAACATCGTACGAAGTGTAAAACATCAATAAAACATTTAGGTTTGTATATTTATACAGTGATACATCATTATTATTAACGAGACGAAAAAGGGTTCTTTCTGATAACAAAAAATTTTTTCTTTTAAGGTAGTATATACAGTTTAGATTAAATTTAAAATATTACAGTAGATGTTGCTAAGTTGGTTAGTATCAGATTTATAGTTTATGGTGTTTTTTGTTTTTTTAATATGATACATTTCCAGGAATAGACGACTTTTATAATTGTTTTGATGTTCTAAAATTTTTTTTATATTGTTATAATCAAAGTGATGACCTGAAAAAACACGTGTGCTGTAGTTGGACACTATTTGAATACAGGTCATCACTTTGATTATAACAATATAAAAATTTTAGAACATCAAAACAATTATAAAAGTCATCTATTCCTGGAAATGTATCATATTAAAAAAACAAAAAACACCATAAACTATAAATCTGATACTAACCAACTTAGCAACATCTACTGTAATATTTTAAATTTAATCTAAACTGTATATACCACCTTAAAAGAAAAAAATTTTTGTTATCAGAAAGAACCCTTTTTCGTCTCGTTAATAATAATGATGTATCACTGTATAAATATACAAACCTAAATGTTTTATTGATGTTTTACACTTCGTACGATGTTGAGTGTGTTTAGGGTTGATTTCTTAGAAGGAAACTCTAATTTGTAAGTATTTTAATTACATATTAGTTTTGTTTAACTGTTTGTGAACTACCTGTTGTGTGTTTGATTTTTAGTTTTTACTCCTGAAGAAGGCATAAAATAAATGTCGAAATATTGAGTATTAAAAGAAAAATAAGTTAATTATTCTTAACCTACAGACCGCAACCCGATAAACTCCTTCCAAAATTATATATATATATATATATATATATATATATATATATATATATATATATATATATATATATATATATATATACAGATAACATAAAATATTCGATGATTTTTTCCGGGAGACTATATTAACTCATTTTTGTTTTATATTGCATGGTAAGCCGTATTCTTTTGAGTTTTAGCTAACATTGTTGCCTATCGGAATAATAAATTATCATAATACCGTTGCTATAAGTTTAACAAATTATAAAAATAATGATGCCTCTTTGAAATAACTGCAGTTCCGGTTATCGACTGAGCACAAAGCTGCCTTCAAACAGTCCTGAGAACTGTCAATCTCAGGTTGTATTTTTAATCGATTCTCTCATTCCCCGGGGTCCTTAATTAGAAATTCTTTAATGGCGCACGACGTCAAAGCCTTCTTTGATTCGCGATCGCCCTAGATGAACCTGTCAATCAGATGGCCGCTCGTGCATCATTTTTCGTGACTAATATTCCGATATCTAACTAGAATCGTTCGCCGATTTAATTTTTAAAAAATATTCGCTATTAATTAGTAAACTTTCAAGGAAACTAAAATTGTAATTTGCTTGTTTCAAAAGGGCACGTTTTAAATTTATTATACATTTTTAGAAAATATAGTTATCCCAATCAATACAGATTTTTTCATGAAAAAAATTTTATAGCAAACTCTTCTTCTTCTTTAGGTGCCGTCTTCGTTCCGAAGGTTGGCGATCATCAGAGCTATACGTATTTTCGAGACTGCTGACCTAAACAGCTGGTTATTGCTGCAATTATACCATTCTCTTAGATTTTTTAACCAAGAGTTTCGTCTTCTTCCTACAAATCTCTTTCCCATAATTTTTCCCTGCATAATAGTTCTCAGTAGTTGATATATTTCTCCTCTCGTAACGTGTCCCAGGTATTGTAATTTTCGTTTTTTAATTGTAAGTATGACCTCCCTGTCCTTATTCATTATCCTCAGTACTTCAGCGTTTGTGATTTTCTCCATCCATGATATTCTTAACATTCTGCGGTACATCCACAATTCAAAGGCTTCCAACTTGTTAATATCGATCTTTTTAAGCGTCCATGCCTCCATTCCATAAAACAAAACTGACAGTACGTAACATCTTGCCAGACGAACCTTTAATTCAAGACTCAGGTCTCTGCCACAGAACACTCTCTTCATTTTCGTGAATACGGCTCTTGCTTTCTCTATCCGGATTTTGATTTCTTCAGAGCTATCGTTGTTTTCATTGATGACGGTGCCTAAATAGTTGTATTTTCTGATGTGTTCTATATTTTGACCCTGTATGCGTATATCTGGGACATTTTGGGTTGATTTGGATATTAACATGCATTTTGTTTTTCTTATGTTTAGTGACAGTCCATATTCTTCACTGACTGTTGCTACTCTATTGACTAAGGTCTGGAGATCTTCTAGTGTTTCTGCGATAAGTACCGTATTAACCTAATAGGTGCGACTTGAATTTACCAAACGGATTCTGAAAGTCAGAATAATGCACTTCAATTCGTATATCCCAAATTTTGAAATAAATTGGTTTAAATATGTTTAAAATGCGTCCAAAACCGAGCAAAGCAGAGGTAGTGGGACGTTACAAGCAGCGGAGGAGAGGAAAGCCACAAGCTGCACATAACAGGAATCACAAGAGGAAATTGCGCTAATAACCATTGATATAGAAGAAGCATTTGATCACACCTCCTTCATTTCCACAAAAATGTTTGCCAGAAGACACGGAATAGAAGAAGCAGCTCCAAGGTAGACTAACAAAATAACATCTGTTGAGAAAAGTCTTCTCCTGTTCTACTAATTGTGGAGAATCAATGCACAACACTATTGCAACCTATACAGGGAGTTCTAAATATAGTGGAGAAGTGGTGTCAAGAACACCTTTGGGTAAATTCTGTAAAAACCATACCTAAGAACTTTATTATAAGAAGAAAAATTGGTAAGTTAAAACTACCAACTGAATGTCTTTTTTTATTCTCACATCCACACATTAACGAAAAATACACCATTTTTTACATAATTGTGGAATTATGGTTGACTATTGTAAAGAACCCCTCTCAGAGTTTATGGAAATCAAGTTTCCATTAAAATGACTGATATTGTAATATTTTATATCTTTTGGCTCCCCGATTAAAAGTCGCAAAGGGCACCCGTGGGGTTGCTGATTCCGAATCCGAGGTCGGTTAACCTCCATCACGTCAGAATCAAGGTCATTTGATGGTCAAATTGAGAGGAACAGTTGAAAAAATTCGAAAAAAATTTCATAAAAGTTTTTTTAAGTTGCTGAATTTGAATATGTCATTTGCTTGATCCTATAAGGACACCTGAAAGTAATTTCAAGGTCATTTTAACCTTGATAACCTCCAAGTCCTTGTTACACCAAAATGGCATCAAAATCATATTTAAGCCTTTAAGAAGAATGTAAGCCCCACCTTGTCCTGTTCGGGGTACCTAAAGATCAGGCCGTTTTAGAATCAATTCAAGGTCAAACCTAAAAAACTCTCTGAAAAATCTGAAAAAAATTCATGTATAAGTTTCTGAGGTACCTGATTCAGAATCCGGGTCCCCTTGTTTGTATAAAGTTAGGGTCAAGGTCTTTTCAGGGCCAAATTAAAACTCAGCGACCCCGGAAAACTATACATGAAATTAATCAGTTTTTTTTTGAGATTTTTTAAGTTTGACCTTGAAAAGACCCTGAAATTGTCTTGAAAATACTTCAAGGTAACCTTGTAGGATCAAGAAAATGACATCATCGGATTCAGCGATTCAAAAAACATTCATGTAATTTTTTTTAAGATTTTTTTCAAATTTTTTTCCTTCAAATGACCTTGATCCTGATGTGATGGACGTTAACCGAGGGGAGCGTATGTCTTTAAGTTAAGATAACAATGAGCGGATATTCGAAAAACGTGGAGTTTTCAAGCGTCGTGCCCATTGAGACTTTTAATTAGGGGACCGTAATACACAAGATCTTGCAATACCAATCATCTTAATAGAAACGAATTTCCATAAGCTTTGAGCGGGGTGTCCTTTAACGTATCTAAAATTTATAGTTTTTTAGGTATCATGGCCATTTTTCATTTTTCAATACTACCTAGCATTTTCCCTTATTTTTCTTGTCTTTATATTTTTACAATACATTTATGTACGTTAGACAATGTTGTGCCAAATGCCAAGTCACTTTATGAGAATATATTTTATCGTATAAACTAATTCGAGCTGGATGGCATTCTCAAAGATGACTGTCACGTCATGTTAGTGCAGTTTCTGAAGCTTTACGTGTCTGTACAGCCGCTGCCGCTGTTATATGAAATGTAATAGCGACACTTTTAAGAGCCATTGCCGTAGAAAATAGAAATTTCCCTGATGCGCTGTATGAAATTTTAAATGGGAAATAAAGAAGAATACGTAAATAAGACTGGAACAAAGAATTTTAATGTGTTTGTTTCTTCTTCTTTTCTTATGCATTACTTTTTATTGGTTCTGTATTTATGTCATTGATTATTTCAACTTACAACCCTAATGTGGCACCACCTGATTACCATTTATTTTGAAGTTTGCCAAACTCTTTGAATGGTAAAACTTTCACAAATTATGATGACCTTAAATAGCACTTGGTTAAATTTTGTATTTATTTAAATTCGTACGAGAGCGGGATCATGAAGTTGCAAGAGAGTTGGCAATATTCCATTGAACAAAATGGAAAATATATAATTGATAAAAGTCTATTCTTTGTACAAAAAAAGGAAATTTATTTCACACCACAAAATCGAAATTACTTTATTAAGAACCTGATAAGAGTCTGCAGTTTTTTATTTTGCCTTTATAACATAAATTATACACGGTTTAAATTTGAGTTTAAATTTACTATGACTAATTCCATATTCCAATGCAGAGAACAACCATGACAAAGCTGAGTGGAATACAAAGGGTCGCTTGTTTGTTTATTACTGGGGCCATGAAATCAACTCCCACTTCGGCAATGGAGTGTATTCTGGATCTGCCTCCGCTACACATAGTGATTCAGGCAGAGGCAAGAATGGGACTCCACCGACTAAATCACTCAACAGCAAAATCGCAAAGGACGTTGTCAGGACACAAAAATATATGTAAAAAAATCTGGAAATGGACACAGACCATATGAACTCGAGCTACCGTTATAATATACCGTTTGAAGTCACAATAGAGGATCGAATGGCAAGTAAAAGAGAAAGACCGGAAACATTCTCGGGTGCAAGTATCTGGTACACTGATGGTTCAAAAACTAGTGAGGATACTTGAGCTGGGATATATGGGCTACAACTGGGGAAGGAATTAACCCTTCCCCTTGGGAAATATCCAACAGTATTCCAGGCAGAAATATACGCAATCTTACGGTGCGCAGACGAGATAAACAGGAGAGCTTACAAAGGAAAGCAAATCCTCATTTACTCTGACAGCCAGGCAGCCCTAAAAGCCCTCAAGGGCCAAAAGGTATCATCGAGGCTGGTTTGGTGATGTCAGAGTGAGCTGGAAATTCTGGCAAAAGACAACAGAGTTATGTTAAAGTGGGTACCAGGACATGAAGGCATACATGGAAATGAAAAAGCTGACGAGCTGGCTAGAGCAGGGTCGGCATCTCAATACGTGGGGCCAGAACCGGCCTTTGGGGTGCAGCGGTGCGCGGCCCGGGAAGCAGTCATAAAATGGATCAAAAGAGAACATAAAAACCACTGGATGACCAGACAGGGTTTAAACCACAGCAAGCTATTTATTGAGAGTCCTGACCCGAAACTGGCAAGGAAATTACTGCAAATGAGTAGAAATCAATTAAGGACTATTACGGGTATAATGACGGGACACATGGCCGTCAAAGTACATCTGAATAGAATGAATCTATATAACGAAAACCTCGGCTGCAGACTATGTGGACAAGCCGAGGAAACGCTGAAGCATATCATATGCGACTGTGAGTCACTGGTGAGTAAGTTTGAAACCGGGAGAAATACTCACTCACTTCTTAGCAGGACTGTACAGATTGAGCCAGGGGGCTAGGTTGACAGAGTGGCTGTAATGTCTACGGTGAGCACAATAGGCCTACTCTGGTCGCAGTGCATCCGGCTTTGGGACGGACCCGGGAATATAATAGAAAAATGACTAATTCCATTAATTTTACCTTTTTGTTGCAAATACTTTCGCTTTGGGTAAACACAATATCTTGTTTTTAAGCACCTCTCAAACATTCCTTGAGTAAAAACATACCATTTGTCGGTTAAATTGCATTTTTTTTTGTTGGTTATACTACGTATTTCTTTACTAGTTTCTTCTCCAGCGTGGTTATTTTTATCTTTTTAAATTTTATGTATATTCTTATCCTAAAAAGTACGGTTTTAAGTTACCTTTAATTATCAGTATAACTATTATTATTGATGTTTTACTACACTGTGTGTGGTTGTTTTTATTGATGCGGAATTTACTGTAATCTTTTTTTCAGATAGATCTCGGTTTTCCTGCCTACTACTATTCGATTAAAATTTTTCCTTTTATTTTTTTTACGGTTTTCTTGAAATGATTTTAATTAATTCCGTAGATTTTGTTTATATTATTCTTACGTTAAGGTCGTGTCACTATCGAATTTGTATTAACAGATGATTTTCCACCACTTACTCATTTAAATTTTTTTTCTTGAATTCAATAAATTTATGTGGCTTGTCTTAGCGAAATTCTGAATCTGCGTGATTCCTAAACTATCAAAAATTTTATATCTTTACTTGAAATGTGTTTCTTTAGTTTAAAAATAATTGATGGTTTATCTATTTAATATTGAGCTGAAAATGTATTGATTAATGAATTGACTTATTTAACAAAATTATTTTAGCAGACTGTTCTTGACCAGGGTCATTTTTGAGCTATCATTTCCTTTAATTGAACGCGCCTAAAAAAGATAGCGTTGTACGCAAGGATGGATGGATCCTACATATAAAAAGGAGAACATTTTTGCATGTACTTTAACTATTTTCTGGTTGAAACGACGAAAGAAGCTGTAGTTTTACATCTGAATTTATATTGTCCATCCTTTGAAATTTTGGATTGCAAAACGCGTTAAAATATCCTGGTACATGAGTTAAATTGATTATTTACCTTATTTTGCCTATTCGACATTTTGAATTATTTTTACCACGATAAACTTGGAGACAGGAATTTTGGCGGTTTTTCATGCTTCAACGAAAGAGTTCTGTTAAACCCCAATAACAACATCAGGGTCCTTCCTACTGGTATTTTTCTTATCGGTGTTTTCTACTATTTTTTTAATATTGTTATCTTCTTACTCTTTTTGTTTATGGTTTATTTTTTGACATTTTACTAGTACCGGCATAGTTGAGAAGAGATGAAATCGGGGTTGTTCGAGATCGTACAGTTAACAGTCTCAACTTCTAACAGCCAAACTTACTATTATTGTGTGTTACATTTTAATGATTACCTATAAAATTTGTAAATTAAGTGTACTGTATTGTTTTTGTAAGGCATTACGCAATTTTCCGAATGATTATGGTATATACAGAGTTTGCGTTATGTTTTGGCGTCAGTAGGTTATAATGTGCGTTATGTGTAAAATTTTTTTAATTTTTTTTTTAAAGTTTCGTAATTATTTGAACTTGATTTTCATTATAATATATCTAACTTTACTTTTTAGCCACATCTTCATTTTTCAATTAAAAATTTTTATTATTACTATTTATTTACGAGTTTTATTTAACCCACATGCTCACTTGCATGTATTTATTCTGTACTTGCTTATCTATAGAAGTAAAGTTGAAAGGTAGTTCCTAACGACATCGTGGAAGGTTTCCGCATTCAACCCAGCTACAGATTCAGTGGCGCCCTGAATAACACACACGTACTCTCCAGCATTGGGATTAGCTTGGCATTTTTGCTCTGGTGATTTTTCTTCAGTTTTTATTCATTAATTATTGAATTTCTTCTCACTTAATTGTGAGGTTTCGGCATAAAATACTAGCGTAGCAAGTCCAGAGGTATGCTACTTTTCTGTTTTATTTATATTAAATATATTTAATTTTGTAGTTTCTTCATACATTGTGTTCTTTTATACCATTTCGTTGTTCATTTAAAGTGGTTTTACAATGGATTTATAGTTATGTGGTGGAGTTTGAAAGAAGATTGATGCTGCAAAATCAGAGGGATAGAACATGATTCATTTACATATTTACATCTACCAACGAACAGGTCAGTAAAAGCACCTTTGCTGCAAATAATGAAATAAATCGTGGAATAATTATTTATTTCAGCAACAATAGATGAACTCTGTGTCCTATTTTAACATTGGTTCTTTCTTTCGTTTGTTCAGTGGGATATTAAAGTTAGTGGTTCTGGTGAAGCTGTGCTACCAAAAATTAAAATTAATCTGAACTATTTATTTTAAATATATTTGTTATCTAAACTAATAATTTCTCGATAAATTCTCAGCTACTTCACTGACTAGATACCATGTCACTTTAATCTATCAGAGCATCTCATGATGGCTTGTCAGGCTCTTGTCTCGTCGCCGCGCGACACAGTTTTGCCATGAAGAGGCGTATTGTGTCACTTTACAATTATTGTTCTAATTATTCGCAAAGGTGAAGCGACAGCGACACTCGCTGTTAAAATTGTGTCGCGACGTCGGAACAAAATTCAGTTATGCTTGTGGTATTAGTTCTTTAATTTAGTGATGAAAGTTTGCCTTTTCCCATTTCTTTATGGTAATTATACTTTAAGGGAATTTATAAGGTTTTAGGTACAAACTTGGAATTTTCCCAAAACCATATAAAACTTACAGCGTGTCTCTAAAAATTTTGTATAAAATGCCAGTAAAAATTTCTGAAGATAAAATATGAGAATATAAAGTAAAACAGAAAATATCGGCTGTATGAACATAGATTGTTGGTATACATTATTCTATAAATGAAAAAGTGCGGAGAATTCTCAGACAATGGAAGTACTCCAGATCCGGAAAATGACAACTGAGCTGTTTCGTCCTCATTTGGAATTCATCACCCCATTGAATCCATACTATTTCTAACATAAATAAACAACAGACAAGACACGATTAGTGACATCTCTACGTGTCTTGTCTGCTGTATTTTCATTTTAAAAATAGTAGATAAGGCACTGCGAGGTGATGGCACAGCTGAGAATTTTCCATTATATACATATATATATATATATATATATATATATATATATATATATATATATATATATATATATATCCTTTAAAATGACTTAATTTCTGTACTATTACCTTTGTATATAAACCCATAAGAACCCGATATATTAAGGCGTGATTCTTTTTGCATCAAGATGGAATGCCGCCTCACTACCCTGCCCCTGTCCGTATTTATTTGGATGAGTAAATAGGCACAATTGAGTCGCCAGCCAAATTACCAGATTTTATCCACTTTGATTACTTCTTGTGGGAAATGCTTAAAAATTAATGTATAATTGACTCATCCCGACGATTTAGAAATACTCAAAGTTCGAATACGTCAAGAAATATGTAACATAAGAGCAGATGTCATCGATAATGTTTAAAAAGAATTTATTCATCGACTTGGCTATTGTCAAATTATTAATGGGACCCAGATTAAAAGGAGAAGAAGACTTTAAAAATGCTTCATGCCTGAGGACCTATAACAACTCATAAGAGATACCAGATTATACAGTCATATAAATTTGAAAAATGGAATCTAGACACTTTTTATATTTTCAACAAGCCGCAGATTCCTTAATATCTACTATTCATCTTTCAATATCAACGTTGTCACAGATACGAGTTACGAAAGAGAACCAAGGAAATCGCACTGTGTTACCAAACCTTGGCAAAAGGTAAAAAGAAACATATATCTGAAGACCAAATAAAAAAGGTGCAGATAGTTTGACAGGAATCGACTCCAAAGCTTAATGTGGCTAAAAAGCAAAATTTTTGTTCTATGATTCCATATCTTCGTTTATCAGACAACTTGTAGATACTTACCCACCATGAAAATGCTAGTGGTACTTAGCTCTTTTCTATTTTTGATTTTTGAGTATTTTTCTTACTATGTAAATGTTTTAAGTTTGCAAATATACAGTTCTGTTAAATTACATCGATTTTTATTCATAAATGGGTCACGTAATCGGTATTTTGACTCTCCTGAAAATTTTGCTTTTTGGCATTTAACCCCTTATTCAAGTATATATATATATATATATATATATATATATATATATATATATATATATACATATATACTCATATATATATATATACAAGGTGCGCCATCTTTTATGTCGGTATGTAAACATTGAATAACTTTGACATTTACCAACCGATTGATTTAGTTATACGTGTTTTTGAAACGCCAATTCAGTACAATTTTAACCATGAATGGCTTTATACCGAAACAACGCGCCAAAATAGTGAAAATGTACATTGAAAATAGTTATTCAGTTGTGTTAACTCAACGTGCATATCGTCGTGGTCAACAGGCACCGTTTGACAACACTATCCGTCATTTGGTTTCAAATTTTGTTGAGTACGGGACAGTGGGAGATTTTCAACATACTGTTCATCAACGACCAAGACGTTCTAATGAACTGGTTGGAGTGCCCAGAACCCAAAAGTGTCGTATCGTCACCGCGCTCAGCATTTTGGCGTCAGTGGAACCCCTTTGCGGCGCATTTTGAAGGATGATTTGCATTTGTTTCCGTATAAAGTACAGTTAACATAAAAAATATCGTCCACGTTGCTTGAAATACGACCAAACAGTCGCTTGAATGGTTGATACTAAATCTGATTTTTGGAAGCAAATTTTGATGACTGACGAAGCCCTTTTTACACTCTCTGTCGGCGTTAATAAGCAAAATTGCCGCATTTTGAGGACGGAGAATCCACACGAGAACGCCATTGCATGACCGAAAAGTTACTGCCACTTTTTTGTAAAGAAAACGGAACAATCGATGGAAATCAATATCGGTGGATGTTGGCCCATTATGTCTGCCCACAAATACGTGAAAAAGGTCTTGATGGTTACTGGTTTCAACAAGACGATGCACCATGCCACACTGCAAATCAAACAATCCAGTTTCTGCAACGGAAATTCCCTGGACGTCTGATGTCAAAAAGAGGCGACATTGATTGGCCACCCAGATCTCCAGATTTGACCGCTCTGGACTTCTTTTTATGGGGTTATTTAAAAAGCAAAGTGTACGCCAGCAAGCCTCAGACCACTGAAGAGCTGAAGGCAAACATTCATGCCGAAATCACCGCTATACCACCCGAGATGCTCGAAAAGGTAATGGAAATGAAGCAAAAAGGTCACATTTTGCTTTAGCCAATAAAGGTGGTTACTTGATCGATGTAGTATTCAAAACTAGTCTCAATAAATTGTAACGGATCGAATTTAATAAAAATACCTCATATATAAAAATCTTTTTCATAGTTATTCAATGTTTACATACCGACATAAAAGATGGTGCACCCTATATATATATATATATATATATATATATATATATATATATATATATATATATATATATATATATACTTTTTTTTGATTTTGTCCTTTGAGTTTAGGTTCTTTATTTAACAAAAAATCTAAACAATTTTTTAAAATACAATGAAGTTTCGCCCTCTATTTAAGGTATTTTCAAAAATTTTTAGTTTTTTATTCATTTTCCATCCTAAAAAATATTTTTCCCATAATTAAATAATTCATATACAAATATGTCTACAATTTAAAAAACAAACAACACTTTAAAACACTATTCAGATTTTTAAAATATACTTAATTTTATCAGAACGCACTCTGAATATTTTGTTTAATAATTAATATTTTTTTACGTTATCTATTCAGGTACTAAGGATATATGGAATGCAAACTTATCTTATTTTATTATATTTTACAATGCACCAAGAAAACCGAAGAATCGCATACATTTAATTTTATATTTAAGAGGATATTCAATTTTTGGTGTTTATTAACAGGATCGAATACTTAATATTTTTGTTTAAATTAGCCTGGTGTACATGTGGCTCAAATTTCCTATATCCGCTCTGTCGATAACAGTGTTTTTATCTTTTTTAATTTCAATCATTTCTTTTATCTGTAATTTTTGGTAATTCATATCTTTGTTCTTAATTATGGTACTGTTGTAATCAAAGGTATGTTTTTCGCCCTGTGTGTATTTGTTAAACAAAACTAAATGTTTAAACTGGGTCCCATTAACATCTGACAATAGGAAAGTTGATAAATAAATTCTTTTTGAGCATTATCGATATCTTTATAACATCTGCGCTTATGTTGCGTACTTCTTGGAGTATTCGAATTTTTAAAATAATATTTCGACTTCGCGCAGATGATAATGAAATTTTGGCGAAACATTTTACCAGTTTTCACAGTGTCACAGATTCCCATCCTTGAAACACTAGGTTATATATATATATATATATATATATATATATATATATATATATATATATATATATATATATATATATAAATATGTAGATAAGTTTTTGTCCGTGTAATTTAAAATAAAATAGAATAAAATATTGGCGAAGCGGACGTGAAAATTTGTCAATCTACATGATTCTCGTATTAAAAAGTGCGGAGCACTCCAAAATATGGAAAAACTCCGGGTCCGACAGATGGCGACAGCGCTGTTTCGTCCTAATATGGGACTCGTCAGGCCACCGCAGTCGGTACAAACCATCATCTCGCCTTTGCATCGTATAAGCCATACTTATAATCAAAATACGGCAAATAAGACGACAAAGGCGACATCTCGATGGTCCACTTGATAATACAAGAACCATACAGATTAACAAAGTTTGTAAGAGAACCGTCATATGGTGGCGCGACGGTGAATTAAAACAGAAATATGTAAAATCGAGTACACGAAACGCGCTGCCCAAAAGATAGGGCTCGCATTTTTCGGTACTGGCAAGCAAGCATACCGCTATTTAAGCAGCCAAAGCCACGTGCCGCACCAAACGATCCCACCATGAGAGCATCGTTTAGCGTGTTTCAAAGCCAAACAAGTAAATAAATATGTAGATAAGTTTTTGTCCGTGTAATTTAAAATAAAATAGAATAAAATATTGGCGAAGCGGACGTGAAAATTTGTCAATCTACATGATTCTCGTATTAAAAAGTCCCATATTAGGACGAAACAGCGCTGTCGCCATCTGTCGGACCCGGAGTTTTTCCATATTTTGGAGTGCTCCGCACTTTTTAATACGAGAATCATGTAGATTGACAAATTTTCACGTCCGCTTCGCCAATATTTTATTCTATTATATATATATATATATATATATATATATATATATATATATATATATATATATATATATATATATATATTGGATTGAAAACTCTTGCCTTTTAAGTTTGATGTTATACTTTTGGTATCTACCGTACTGTTCATATCTCAAAGCTATTATTATTTAATTATTTATGTATGTATTTATAATTTCTTTTTTCCCTTAATTACGTCATAGTATATATATGAATAGTAAAATACTAGTTACGTATGCCTTTTTTCCTACTTTTTTAGGTTCAACTTGGTAATTCTTTATACACTCTACTATATTTCTGTTATTTGCTGAATGGAAAACCAATCTTTGCATTTAACAATTTTCAGATAACTACTTTTATTTAGAAATTTCTAGAAGGATTTATTTTCTTGCCTTATGAATAGAAGTTATTATTATTATACTTCCAATTAGATTGACAGTGAAAATAGAAGAGAAATTTTAAAAAAATGCTGCTTCATCTAGATATCAAGTTAACTGCAGAAATACATACAAAAGTTTTTTACGTCAAAATTATATTTAAATTTTTTATCAACTCAAAAGAAATCCTAAAACACAAATCGTATATATGTATGTATTTCTGTATACAAAGCACAATACGAAATACAACCTATTTTTCAATTTCCAGTCCTCAATAAAAGCAAGGAGGCATCATATTATTGCCCAACATACACCTGGCGTTGACTAAATTCAATAACACGGTGACTTTTTCGCCATCCTCAAAGCCAATATAGAGTCCTCCAGGATTCCAATCTGCACTTAAGGCTTGTAAAGACCGAAATAAGGACCCGTCGTGGACAGGTAGGTATTTCTGGAGTTTTTGTCACTTTCGGGACGTAAGCAATTTTCTGTTTGATTAGTTTCCAAAAAATGATTTGTGAATTTTCTGTATGAGAAATACAAATTGAACTTATAATATTTATAAATTATCAAAATTTTTAATATTCTTAAAAAACAGTTATTAATGATACCTTCTTTTAAACACCTTGTATCAAAGAATAAATATAGTTTAATTTACTAATTTGAAGTGAAAATTTTTTAAATGTTTTTAGAAAATAATCCTAAGATACATTAATTCTGAATGGTTTGAAAGTTGATGATATCTACTTTGAACTTAGATGTTTTAATGATGGCAAATAATAGTATTTTGATAGCAGAGTTCGAATTTATCCTGTAGGAATTGAGTTTCTTTTATATTACTTCAGCTACAAGAAATAAACTCATGCTTCGACCAGATTTTTGTGAGAAGGAAATTAAAACTAAACATGTTCTTTAATTCTTTTTGATTTAACACATATATAGTAAGGAATCTTCCAGGGTCAGATCCAACCTCTCTTTTAGGGGAGGGAATGATATGAAAAAAGTACAGTATGGGAAGCAAAACGAAGTTGTCGACGTGGGGGGGGATACCAGTGACATTCGCGTTTCTAATGCAGCAGACAGGTCTATTTTTCTCAATTTGAAGCTCTTTGGGGGGGGGGGAGTAGCCACAAACACAAGCGACTTGTCGACGGGGGCGGGAGAGATATCAACATCATTCACATTCCTGGTGTAAGAGGTAGGCTCGGGTCTATTTTTCTATATGTATATATCTATACAGATGAATTTGCGTATATGGGGATGTTTTTGTAGTGCACATACAAATGTTCTTGCATATATATATATATATATATATATATATATATATATATATATGCATTTTAGTTTCTTTCTAGAAAATATGTACTCTGTTAGTGATGAACAGGGCTTTCATCAGGAAATTGTAGAGTTTGAGAAGCGTTGTCAGGGTAGATGGGAACTAGCTATGCCTATAGACTTCTGTTGGTGAGTGGAAAGCAAATTATTTACGAAAATGAACCTTTCCAACGAAACTATTAAAACTGCAGTATACAGAAGCCAACACATACTGGACAATATCTTAATCATAATTTTAATCATTCTGTTGTAACAAAACGGGGAATTATTCGCAATCTCTATAATCGCGCAATATCTATATGCAATAATGTCGATTCGTTGGAAAAAAGAGGTCCGATTTATAATAGAATGGTTATCCTTAGTCCATAGAAATTAAACTTTGAATATAATTTTTTTTCTCGGAAAATTCCATTTTTTTAATTTATAATTAAATGATATTTATTAGTTAACTAGCTCTTCAAAATTCTAGCAAATGATAGATATTTTTAACCCAAAAAAGTGTGTTTAATCCGAAATTTGTGAGTTGAATAGTTTCTGAGAAAATCGAGCTCAAAGTTGAAAATTCAATGTCGATTATTATCCTTCCTAATAAAGATACAGCAACCAGGTTGACAGAAATTTGTTTCAAATGACGTATATTTTAAAGATATATTTTCAAAATTTTTTTTTTTTACTTTTCCATCGAGAAAATTGCGAGAAACAGTTTTTGCACTCGAAAAATTGCAATAATTTTTTTATCAGTGTACATACGATTATTTTAATACGTCTATTAAATTTAGATATATCATTTCCCATCGCTGGAAAAAAAAATTGTTTTACGATAAATCATTACGAGACAGTGTATATTTCTATACAAAGGTAAGAAAAATTGTAAAATATTATCTTATAAAATTATTACATAGAACTTGTTAATAAGCTTTTTTTAAATTGTTCATTCAATTAAATTTATTATAAAATTATTGTAGAATTGTATACAGATATGTATAATATATTAATGTATTTATTGATTTCTTTATTTATATATATATATATATATATATATATATATATATATATATATATATATATATATATATATATATACGCTCTAAAAACAGACGTAAAAGTTTCTTAATTTTCGTTAAGTTTAGTTTAAATTTTCGTTAAAATAATGTATACTCAAAGTGAAAAAAACTTTTACGTCTGTTCTCAGAGCGTATGTCACTGTCATTATCTACTTAAGTGAGTGCTTTGTTTTCCAAAGAAGACTTGATAAAAACAGTTGCAAATTATTAAGCATCATGGCTGTCCATGGCGCACTTGTCATAAGTAAATAAATTATCCACTATTTTGCTTAATAATATTTAATTTCTGTTCTTATGTCTAATCCAATCGCAAATAAATTAGTACCGTTGGATTCGTCAAAGAATGCTTTTCGAAAAGTAGTTGTCAAAAAGGGGTCGCCATTTGCAAATTAATAGTTAGAAATGAAAACGTAATTTTGTCAACTTGTCTTATTCCTGTCTTTCATACTAGTAACTAAAACTTTGCGATTGTATTTTTTTGACATCACCTAAGGCCCTTAGATTAGTTTGCGTCCGATCATGGCCACCTAGATGCAATTTTAAAAGTGGCTCTAAAAAAATGAAGTAGACGTAAAAAGTTTTTAAAATGTCACATTCTGATCTAGAATTGTCTCAGAAATCCAAAAAAATTAAAATATATAGGGTGTTCTATTTAAAAATTCAAAACCGGGGCCATTTCCGGTGAAACCGGAAGTGGCCAGAAAGTGGAAAATATGCGAAAACTCCCCCCTTCACATACCATTTACCAGTACCAATTATCATTTTGATACACATAATACTCTAGAAATTATGACTTGTCTAATAGATTCGTTGACACCCGGTATATGTACATTTTTTGTTCAAACTTTTTTTGTAATAAAATGATGTATTGCTAATAAAATAAGATATAACTTTTGTATTATTATATTATATTATGTATACTTTTTATTCAAACTGTATTTTGTTAATAAAATGATGGATTGCTAATAAAATCAGAAATAACTTTTGATTAATAATATAATCTAAATATTACAATTTTACCACATACTCTACTCCAAAATGTTACAAGTCGCACAAAGTGATATGTGCGTGTAGTCCGTAGCTGAGCGGCACGCCTGCAGCATAGCAACCCGCTGACTAGCTGTATCCGCGCGATTTGACTACCGTCGGATAGATTCTGTGGGTAGTTTTCGGAGGTCCATAGATCTTACAGGGATGTTTTTCGTGAAACCGAAAAATTTCTCGATACACTACAAGTATTCAATAATGTCTTCTGTAAATTTCAGCCCTTAATATTTATAAACCGCGATGTTGCGATTTTTTTTTTTAAAAAGAAGGTAAATTTTATCGTAAAACAGTTTTTTTTTCCAGAGATCGGAAATGATATATCTAAATCTAATAGACGTATTAAAATAATCGTAAGCATCGAGTGCAAAAAACTGTTTTTTGCAATTTCTGGACAAAAAACAAAAAAAAAAAAATTCCTGAAAACATCTTGAAAATATACGTCATTTGAAACAAATTTCTGTCAATCTGGTTGCTGTATCTTTATTAGGAAGGATAATAATCGACATCGAATTTTCAACTTTGAGCTCGATTTCCTCGGAAACTATTCAACTCACAAATTTCGGATTAAACACACTTTTTTGGATCAAAAATATCTATCATTTCCTGGAATTCTGAAGCTATAGTTAATTAATAAATATCATTTAATTATAAATAAAAAAATGGAATTTTCCGCGAAAAAAAATTATATTTCAATAACTCGTGACGCCATCTATAACTTTAATCATAACAATAGATAGGTTCTGCAATTATCTATAACTTTTGTTTGAAACATTTTTTCATATAACCCTTATTTTTCAAGATAAACTGGAAAAACTGAAAAAAGTGACCATTTTTTGGCCGCCATTTAGTAAGTCATGGATCATATGAATCGTCTAATTTCCATGGATCAACCTAATCGAAACGTCGTAGAATTAAATAAAAATAAAGACAATACAAATCCGACAACCACATTTTAGTCAATCTTCAACATTATCTACACCCTTCAAATAAACGAAAAGTTAGTTCTTAATTTGTTACGTATTATAACGAAAAGGGTTTCCTTTATATTAAATCTCTTTGCCTGAATTTTAACATTTTCGTTCCAATACTATTTCAAAATTTTCACATACACACTGTTAAATTTTGATTAGCTCACCTCACGACCGATTCGGATAAATTCACGGGATTAATTAAGGCGGCATCACACTATCTGAGCGCAAATCTGTGCCGCCGTCTCGTAATAACTTTATAATTTAATGCATTTCGAGTCGAACCCTTTCTTCGACCAACGCGGCTCCGTGCATAATAGATTGCTTACATTTTAGTCTGGATTCACCTTAAGGTGTTATCTTGCGTACGTAGATAAGGCTGAAGATCACGGAGGTTAAGTAACATTAACTGTTTATTGCAATTTATGGGAGAAGTTCTGGAAACGTTTCGACATTTGATATTCGTATCGGTGTAGTCACGAAGTTATGCATTTAGATGATGTAAGTGTTCTAGTTTCAAAATTAATTAATACAGATATGATATTCTCAAAATTTAATATCTTTGCTGTATTCCTGGTATATCATTTTTGTTCTAGAAATAGAACAAGTATTTATTTCGTACTAAGTTTGGGTGCAATAGTGCAACCTAGCCAGTTTTATTTAGTTATTTGTTTACACTGCCGTACAGGACTATTGCTGGGCAGAACAAAAACAATGTTACCTAAATCCTAAATTTTACATACATAATGCAGACAGTACAGCAAGTCTAACATAGTCTATAAATCTTCTTCTTCTTTCTTTATTTTAGGCATAAATTCTTGTTTTTTCTTCGTCCCTTCCGCCTATTCGGACCTTAAATTGTCGCTGCATCTTTTTCGACGTCGCCATACACTTCTGCTACCTAAGGGTGATTTATCACGTGCTATCCTAACTATTCTTGAGTCGTCCATGTGACTAATGTGGTTGTCCCATTCCATCTTTTCCTTCAATATCCAGTCGTTTACATTATCTACTTCAAACAGTTCTCTAATGTACTCGCTTCGCTCTCTGTTCATTAGCGTTTTTTAAGTGATCTTCTGTAGTACCTTCATTTCCGATTTTTTCATCATCTGTTGAATTTTTGTTATATCAGGTCGTGTTTCTGCAGTGTATGTTATTATTGGCCCAATCGTGATCTTATAGATTCTGGCCTTCGTTTCCACTCTGATATGTTTATCTTGCCAAGTGGCTTATTTAGGCATGCTGCTATCCCACCTGCTTTGTTAGTTTGTTCTCGAACCTCTGCTTCGACATCTTCATAGTTGGATATTTCTTGTATCAGATGATTAAATTTAATCTCCTGTTGAATGATTTTCCCGTCGATCACAACCTTTGTCGGTAACTTTGAAGTGGCCATGCATTTCTGTATCCTCTCAATTTGCATACTCTCATTATTATTAGATCCATGAATTGGTTCCGCTAGGCCAGACAATAAATAAGAATTATTACGTGAACGGATTCAAGCGTTTGAAAGAAAATGTTCGTTGCAAGAGGCCAGAATTTTGGATAACCAACTTATGGTTTGTTCACCATGACAACGCACCAGCTCACACATCTCATCTTGTAAGCGACTATTTGACAAAAAACAATGCGTATTCATCCGACATGGCTTCTTTTGACTTTTTCCTATTCCCACGACTCAAGTTACCACTTCACGGAAAGCATTTTGAGACGATTGAGACGATAAAGGAGAATTCGCAGAAGGAGCTGAAGTCAATCCAAAATCGACCTATCAAAACTGTTTTCAAGATTGGAAGAAGCCTTGGAATATGTGTATTGCTTGCAATAGAGATTATTTTGAAGGAGTAAGATGAATAGCGAAGAATAATTGAAACGTTTTGGTTTTACTGAAAAATTCCGGGTACTTTTTGATCAGCAGGTGTCAATCTCCAGGAAGTTGTCTGAGTTTAAAGTAGTACTGATTATGGCTGCCGAGAAACTTTTAATTTAGTGCAGGGTTCACTTCGTCCTCTTCTAATATCTAGCAAAGCCTTCTATGATCACAGCCAAAAACTAAATAATCGGAATATAGGCCATCTAATTAGACTTGGGAAAGAAAACAAAGAGGCGGAAATAAATTGAAGAATTAGAATGTCAAGGGCAGTCGTTGGAAGTTTGGGATAGGATCTTAAAAACTGCGATATTCCCATTAATTTGAAAAGAAGAGTATTTGACTAGTGCGTTCTTTTAGTAATGACCTATGGAATGGAGACAACCACACTAACAGTTAAAGCAGGCAATAAACTGCGTACTACACAGCGAGCAATAGAAAGAATCCTGCTGGGAATTTCACAATGTGACCGAATTAGAAACGAAGAAGTAAGAAGACGCAGGAAGGTGGACGATGCATTGCTACTTTTAAATGGACCTGAATAGGACACGTCGCTAGGCAAGACTATACAAGATTAACATATATTGCAATGGAGGCCTAGGTCGTCAAAAAGAAGTATCGGGAGACCCCAAAAAGATGGATAGACGACATAAAAAAAGAAAGCAGGTGGAAACTGTCACCGGATTGCAGAAAATAGGTTGGATTGGGAGAAACTAGGGGAGGCCTATGTCCAGGAGGGGACCAAATTGGGCTGCTAGAGAGAGAGAGAGAGAGAGAGAGAGACTTTTGTATTTTACCGTTATATCTAACTAGTAAAAAGTAAAGACAAAGAAGAGATGGGTTCGGTCGACTTTTGCCTTTCGTTTTAAAAGGAAGTTAAAGTTGACGTTCGACAGGCATACCAAGCTTAAAAGGTTATTTGTTATTTTTCTTCTGAATTTAAAAAAAAATAATACAAAACCCTAGGCGGTTAGGGCACGATTCCAGCTTGAACAATTAACCGTCCTTGACTGAATCAATGAAGCAATACTGCTAAAAGAGAAAATTACTTGAGAATATTAAATAGGTTGTTACTATAACTATGAAATAACCTTTATTAAATTGTTTTGAGTTCGTGATCGACGTTAAAAGATTCTTACGTAATATTCGTGAAAATAAATCCAAAACTACGTTTAAAATGAAAAGTATAAAACATTGTTTCCTTGGATAAAGATATAAAAAGCTCTGCAAAATCACAGTACATGAGGATAGTTCGATAAGTTCTTGTCCTAATAAAGAAAACAAAAGATTTTTGAATATATTTTTATTTATTTTTCAATATAGTCCACTTGTATTTCAATACATTTAGATGAACGATGTTTAAACATTTTAATACCCGTAGTATAATGCGATTTGTCCAACTCTGCAAAATAAGCTGTTGTCGCTGCTCTGATCTCGTTATTTGGAGGGCATTTTCGTCCAGCGAGCCATTTTTTCAAGTTTGGGAAGAGAAAGTAAAAGCTGGGAGCCAGATCCGGTAAATATGTCGCATGTGGAAGCACTTCGAAATGTAAGTCATGGAGTTTTGCAACAACAACCCTTGATTTGTGTGCAGGCGCGTTATCCTGATAAAAGAGCACTTTTTTTGGTAAGATGGGGACGTTTAACCTTAATCACATGCTGCAAACGGTCCAATAGTGAAGCGTAATACTCCCCGGTGATGGTCTTGCCTTGTTCTAAATAGTCTATAAGCACCACGCCATGTGAATCCCAAAAAACTGTTGCCATGACTTTTCCTGCAGGCGAGACCGTTTTTGCTTTTTTTTTGGCGCACTTTCACCTGCCCCCACTCACTGTTTAGACTACTGCTTTATCTCTGGCGTGTAATGGAGAATCCATGTTTCGTCTACAGATATAAAACGTCGAAAAAACTCAGCAGGATTGCGTCTAAATAAGTCTAAACACTCTTGCGAAGTGTTCATTTGAAGGCGTTTTTGGTCGACTGTTAACAAATGCGGCACCCATCACGCTGAAAGCTTTTTCAAGCAAAGAATATCATGTAAAATGTAATAGACACGATCTATCGAAATGTTTGCTATACCAGAAAACTCTCGTACTTTCAGTCGGCGGTCATGAAGTGTGACATTGTGAATTTCTGTGACATTTTCGTCAGTTGTAACGGTTTTTGGGCGTCCCGAGCGCTCATCATCTTAAATTGATGTACGACCACGATTAAATTCAGCAGCCTATTTTTTTACTGTCGAAAACGAAGGAGAAGAATCCTTGTAAGTAGAATCTAGCTCATTTTTAATGTCCATAGGAGTTAAATCCTTTAAAACAAAGTACTTTATAACCGCTCGAACTTCAATTTTATCCATCGTTCACAAAATATCGAACCTTATGTGTTCACTCGATCGCCACAAACAAGCAACTGAACCTAAACATCTGAAACTTTGCAGGGCATCATCTCAAGGTTAATGCTTACAAATATTATAGTTATTTGATCCTACTAGCGCCCTCTCTGTTTTAGGCCGAGAACTAATCGAACGATCCTAGTAAAATAGAATTTATTATGGAACACTAATGAACAGAAACAGAAAAGAAAATATCCTTCGTGTATATCGCTTTTTTAGTTTTAATTAGTTCTGTCGAACTGCATTTTTATGACACATAAATATATTTTTTGATATAATTACTATTCTATCTTTACTGTACAGAAGTTACATTCCTTTATTTACCACTAATAAAACCCTAATAGCATAATTGAAAATCTAAGATTGCTCCATCGCGCAATTTAGATATTTTTCTTCAAATACCAGTCACGAAAGCCCATTGTCCTTTCCAACACATGTACTTACATTATCCTAGAAGCAAGAAGCGAGCCGTTGTTATGTAATTTCCCGTAAATCCCGACTATCTGGACTATCCTTTGTCGAAGAACCACGGGAATGTTCGAAGTGGCAATTATTTATCGGAAAACAATGGCCGGTGAATATTTCATTACCGTGGAAGGTGCCCGGTGTAAATATACGCCCGCGCGTCGTATTTCTGTCCTCGGGTGTCAAGAGGGCCGTGCATGGGATGCCTTGGACTTAGAATATACGATAGTTTTGCATACGCTACGATATACCACAAAATAGTTTGAATAAAATATATTTTTGCGTCATTGTAGGCATATTCTTTGCTATGAAATATATTTTCTTGTGTGTGTTATTTATCATATTTATACTCTATTTTTATTATTGGTTAGAAACATTTTTTGGGGGTAGTAGATCAAGGCTTATCTGTTTTTAGGTGGATGTCGAATAGAACATGGAGATTTTTGCATGAGAGCCTTCAGAATAACCTGAATAACGATAAATTTGATATGCGTTAGTTCAAAAAGTTGGGTAATATTGCTCTCATTAATAAAAATATAAAATTAACGAAAAAAGAATCGTATTTTTTTTAAACTTTCTCTCGTATAACTTTGAACATATTCATTTTAGAGGAAAGTTGAAAAGGAAAAAAAGTTTCGTAATTAAATTTTCTATAAGATAGAGTTGGTCGAAAATCTCAATATATATTTACCTTATTGCAAAATAGCAATAATTACAAAAAAGAGTTTAAAAAAGCATTTTTTTAATCAATTTTTTTCGACCATTTAAATTTCTCTAAGTACCTTCATATTAGAGCAAAGAAAACTTTATGCCATGATAAAATAACGCGCTAAAATTCGTTAGGATCGAATAGATACTTTTTGCTAAATAATTCTGTAATCCGATCTCGTTTACAAAAATTGCCGATTTTTCAAATTTGTCCAAGTCCAAAATATCACGTTAACGTATTTAAATTTATTTTCGACATATAGTAGGGAACTCAAGTTTGCCAACGCTTTTGTCAGAATCGAAATCGGATGATTTGGACGTCCTCAGTAATTGTTTAAAGACATTGTTGATATTTTTGCTTATAAACAAATAGATTATCTCGTATTTTCATTGGATTTTTTTTTGCAATACATGGTTTGAAAGTACTGAGAGAGACGCCTATTTCGTGAAAAAAATTTCAAAACCATCAATTGGTTTCCGAGATACAAACTGTTGTTGACAGCCTGTTACGATGAATCTATAAACAATACAGACCTGATTCTTGAACCAAAAACTTTGACTTGCCGAGTTCTTTTTTGGTACAAATATTTAAATGTTTATTTTATCGGAAACTTTAGTAAAAAATGAAGAAAAGAATCCTTAGAACAAAAACATGACATTTTTAACTTGCATAAGAAAAACAAGGCCCTAACCAGAGGAAACAACTCACGCAGCAATAATTCAGTACTGGAAAAACACAACAATCTGCTGTACGAGAATGAAAAAATACTTGAAAGATGGGAGGAATATATGGGAAAATTATTCGATGAAGAACAGCAGACAGAAACAGATGTCCTTGGATTTTCCGGACCAGAAATAACACTCAGCGAAGTAACATATGCAATAAAACGACCAAAAACAATAAGTCCCTGGGCCGGATAATATACAATCAGAAATACTAAAACTATTTGAAGATGACCAACTTAAACTCCTAACAAGTTTACTTAATAAAATTTACGAAACTGGCGAATTGCCTGGAGATTGGCTAGTTTCCACCTTCATTCCTCTTCCTAAGAAAACAAATGCTACTAGATGCTCTGATTACAGAATTATAAGCTTAATGAGCCATGCGCTGAAAATCCTTCTCAGTATCATTCACTCTCGAATATATAGAAAACTTAAAGAAAACGTTAGCAATGTTCAGTTTGGCTTTAGAAATGGACTTGGAACACAAGAAGCTCTATTTTCTATTCAAATTTTGATACAAAGAGCTCGGGACGTAAACTGCAATGTCTATGCATGTTTTATCGATTTCGAGAAAGCATTCGACAAAGTGCAACATCACAAACTGCTTCAAATATTAAATGAATCTGGTATCGATGACAAGGATTTACGCCTTATTAGAAACCTTTACTCACAGCAAAGGGCGACTGTACGTGTAGGCAACGAAACATCACAAGAATTTACAATAAAACGGGGAGTTCGTCAGGGCTGTATTTTATCGCCGACGTTATTCAATACGCACTCGGAAATGCTGTTCAGGGAAGCTATCAGTGGAATGAGAGAGGGCATAAAAATTAATGGTGAAAGCATTAACAACTTAAGATATGCAGACGACACAGTTCTGTTGGCCGATAATGCAGAGGATCTGCAAACACTAATAGACCACGTAGTGGAAGCCTGTGAAAGATACGGCATGAAATTAAACTGTAAAAAGACAAAAATCCTTATAGTAAGCAAAAATGACGAAATACACCACCAATTTAGAGCAAATAATGAAACTTTGGAAACTGTTGACAAAGTTACGTATCTAGGATGCAGTCTGAACAGAGAATGGGACCACTCACAGGAGATTAGATGCCGCATAGAGAAGGCGCCTCAGAAAGATCCTGTGCAATATGCACCTGAACATTGATATAAGAACACGAGTCTTGAGATGTTAAGTATTTTCAACTCTTCTATATGAAGTGAAAGCCTGGACTTTGACAGAAACAACATATAAATGACTGGAAGCCTTCGAAATGTGGTGTTACCGCCGCATGCTCAGAATTTCATACATCCATCATGTCACAAATAACACCGTGATTCAACGTATGAAAAAAGACACAGAAATTATGCGCAATGTGAAAATCAGAAAGATATCATACTTAGGGCATGTAATGCGCAATGAGAAATACCAACTAATTCAGTTAATTTTGCAAGGTAAGATAGAGGGAAGAAGAACTCAGGGTCGCCGACGAACATCATGGCTGAGGAATATCAGACAATGGACAGGGATGACGACGGTACATTTATTTAGAACAGCTGTCAATAAGGTCATATGGGCCAATGTGATTGCCAACATCCACAGAGGATAGGCACCAACAGAAGAAGAAGAAGAAGAAAATACATATTTGAAAAAAATTTCATTTCCTCGGCTTCTAATGGAGCGATTTTGATCATTTTTTTTTAACCGATGTACCGCGAATAAAGGAACTCAAATATCATAGTGCCATGTGCCCATCATGCATTCATTTTGTTATAAACAAATGACGTTATTTATGCATCATACTTACAGCATACTCCACCCTATAGTATTGGACTTTCCAAGCGAATTTTCATTTATTAATATCAGTAAGCATACCGTGACGATATATATTTACTCTAATTATCAAAATTGTTTATACCGTCATTGTTTAAACAAATTGTAAAAAATTTTGGTTTTAAATTATTTTAGTTGTAAAATAGAGATAAAAATAAAATAGTTATTCTATAAATTAAAATTAGACCTACTTATTTTATTTCTATCTATTTCACTGACATCTTAATTTAATTTACTTTATTATATGGAAATCCGATAGCCCCAAAAAAAAATAAACGTGTTAATTCTACACGCTTAAGAAAAAGACACAAATACAATAATAAAATAATAAAAAATTACGGTTAATTGGCATATAATATATATGAAATTAAAGAGTGGGACACACTAAAATAAAAATACATAAAAAAATAAAAATATATATAAACAACATTAAACAATCAAATACAACAAAAACAAAAATTTAAATAATAAATTGTGTTTATACTGGTAAACATTACGTATCTAATTCGTAATCAAAGTTAGTGAAGCTGTCTTCGCTCAAATTAATTATAATTCGTTTCTCTATCTCATTGATCAGGAGATTGAGTTTCCACATTTTGTTTTATTCTTTTATTATATGGATTTTTCCCAATTTTTCACAATAACTTTATTCAAAAAAATCTTTCAAAAGTTCAGTTAAATACTAATTTTGTAAGTTGTGTTATTTCTAGCAACTCTACCTTTACTGAAGAGAGATATTTCCTTCTCCAACGGACAGTTTCCGGACGATCTATAAGAACAGATTTTATATCTGGTTTTTCCCAGCAAAAATTAAGTTTTCTGAGCAATTTCCAAAGCTCAGTTCTTTTAGTTTCAGGTAAATCTCGATCTTCATTGATTTTAGTTAGAATTTTGTCGACGGTTGGGATCTGCTTCTCATAATAAAATGTATATGCAACTCCTTATATTGTAGTTTTTATCTCTTCTTCCAACGAGGTTTTTCGTCTGCCTGTGATCGAATGTACCTTGGGAGTGCCAACAATTCCGGTCGTTTTTTTCTCCTTCAATATTCGGTACATAGTAGATTTTTCAACTACTGTCATGTTGTAACACTTCTCAACAGAGCTTTTAACATTATTATCTAGATATTGATATCTTAAGTCATCATAAACATTCATCGTAATATGTTTTTCATTGAGGAAAAAATTACTTGGTTTAACGATTTTGGAATAAATAGAGGTGGAACAAACAAAATAAATCACTAAGGACACATTGTAAGGTGTACTTTGCTCACTGACAGAAATTAAATTGAACTATCAGAAATTTTATTGTTATAGTAAATTTATTAAAGGTTATAGTATTTAAATATAATTAAATATAATTAGATTTACTGCAGTCCTCAGTTACCTACGGCACTGGAATAGGTACGTTGGAGGTTTCGGCAACAGTTTTATTACTCTCTCTAGTTCTTGAATAGAGTATAGGAATGTGTATGCTTGCGATCGTACCCCCCCCCCCCCCCCCAAGATCTTAGAGTTCAGAAAAATAGAACCGATTCTGCCTTTTATATTACGAATGTGTATGCTGCTGGCACTCCCCCCCCCCCCCCGTTGGCAACTTTTTTTTTTTTTGCGATAGCCGCCCCCCAAAAGCTTTGAGTTCAGGAAAATAGAACCGCCCCCCCCCCCCACTCCAGGGGCTTGAAATTCAGAAATATAGACCGGACCTTACCTTTTAAACTAGAAATGGGAATGTTTCCTACTCCCCCCCCCCCTCCCGTCGACTACTTGCATTCGCTTGTCATACTGTACTTTTGTGATATCACCGCCCCCCCCCCCAAGAGAGAGGATCCGCCCCTGCATGTGAGTGTGGTGAAATGTATATTGAAGAAACCAAACGACCACTAGAAGTTACAATTAAGGAACTTAAAACTCATACACAAAAAGGGGAATCGTCGAGATCAGGCATTGCAGCACACTCCTGGGATAAACAACACCATATAAAACGGTCTGAGGCTGCGGCAATATATATGGAACCCAACATGAAAAAAAGAAAATTTATAGAAGCAGGTTGCATTAAAAAAAAATGGAATCTGCAATAAACCGAGTGTTGAGATACCTAGTCTTTAGTAACCACTACTTTGAAACAACAAATCATTGAGGTGTGTACAGTGAAGCGAAACTTTGCGCTTCAATGGACACAGTCCCTATATAAGCTCGTAGTCTTAAGACAAAACATTCAGTTTATACCTGATAACGATTAGAAATACAACTTAATCGAAACGTCGTAAAAATAAATAAAAATAAAGAGAATGCAAGTTCGACAACCACATTTTAGTCAAAAGTAATATATGTTACACTAAATATATTTCAAAGAAAATATATAATCTCCTAAGCCAAGTTGAATGTGCAACTCCGTAATTAAACGAACAAAATCAAAGTAAGGAAAAAGACTGAATTTCTCAGCGTTGCCTCCCATCACTCGGATCGCGGACGCATAAATCGCACAACCGTCAAAAGAAGAATCCGCCCAATCCCAGCGAACATAACTCACTCGCAAAGCTATTTATAAATCTCGACAACTCCTACTATTTATACCGATGGCCATCCTCCATGGCTACGAACTATATCGGATGAATTATATCACTTTGAAAATAGGTAAATAAGATTGCATCTAAGGAAAGGGTATACGTCCACGAAAATTACAACAATAAGAATTGCGAAATTTATTATTCTTTATTTATTCATAATTCAGTGTGTAATAATCAAATGTAGCTTTTGGACAGAGATCTATGCGAATTTGGTACCAGCGTGAATTTAATCGTAGTTTCGTAGAAGATGTTATATCTTTCTTATCGACATCTCGATGGGAAATAAGATTCAGCGTTTGGGCATCCCTTATGAGAGAAGTGGGATGACGTTTTTAGTTTGGGAACATCTTAGTAGTAGTGCTGGTGTGCCATGAAGTAGAACCTTAATTTACCTACTTGTTATCTGAAACGTTCTGTTATTTTGTTTAAATCTGACGATTGATTCTGATAATTTGTAAAATTTTTGGTTTTTGTGTATCTTAAATGATTAAATTATTGGCTTTTTCAGTGTATAACTTAGTGTATATTGTTCTTAAAAATCATAGTGAAGAAATTGATAAGTAAATTTAATTGCTGATTAAGGTTATATTGACTGAAAAGACATATATTAATAATTCTTTCTCTAGATATCAGCATTCCTATTTTACGTTCTTTTTCTAAAAGTTTAAGCTTGCTTTTCTATATTTTTAAATTACAATATATTTATAGTTTTGCTGTGAAGATATGAGCAGATACAGGAACTGTTGTGTTTGTAATTGTATTTATTCAACTTCTACCAGATATCATTTTCTCAACTCTAAAAATCCTAAAAAACGATTTGATGAGCATATTCTTCTCTGTGATAATTCCAAGTTATTGACGCTAAATCTAAATCTAGTCAATAATCGTGTACAACTGCAGTAGTTCAGTGATGATGATAAAAGTTCAATCATGTGTATTCCTAATACCAATTTATTTTCACGAAATTTATCAATTAGAACCTGCGAATTGTAAACATTTCTTCTAATTTTACCATAGTTTTAATACTAGTAATCATTTATTATCACATGAATTAAATTTCGATAGGCAGAAGAAAAGTGTGAACATAACTTTTACCTTTCAATATGATGTGATTCTCAAGTTAGGTCAATCTTTTCAAGATGAAATTTGTTATATAGATTCCTCTTTGCAAACAGAGGATATATATATATATATATATATATATATATATATATATATATATATATATATATTGTGTCTTAAATATTTTGTTAATATTTTTCTTTAATATTTTCTTGGGTATAGATTTTCTTATTTGAAGATTAAAAGACGACAATTTTTCTGCTGTGTACGTTTTCCAAGTTATGGTATGATCTGTATCCTTCATTTACAAAATTACAATTTTTTTATAAACATATATCACAATATATAAATAGATTTTATAATAGTCTTAAAATTAAAATAAAACAACACAAAAGTTAAAACACAGTGAAAACTATAAAATAGTACATACCCTGAAAGTAGCTTTGTACGCATGTTAAAAAAATAAATTCAATTATTACAACTTGGTATGCCATTGATATGGGTAGATTACTTTTTATAAAAGCAAAAAATAGGAAAAAATATTATATTTTTAAAAACGTTCTTTGATTTACATAAGTTTATACGAAATCGTGCCAAGCATCATTACATTATTTCTAATATTTATTATAGTGTCGCTTCAAGTATGTCATATTAAAAAAATCAAATTATAGTAAATTTGACTTAGATTTTTAACATCTTCTTTGTTATTTACAACATTTTTACCTCTTTTGATAAACATAAAATGAGATAAAAATCTGTAAATGTACATATGAAAAGACATAAAAATGCTGTAAATGGCAAACAAGATGTCAAAAACCTAACCAAATTTACTATAATTTGAATAGACATAACTTCCATTACTATTTTGATTCAGAGCTACACGAATACAGCATAAGAAACCAGAATAGGTGGTTGGTTAATGTGTGGGGAGGAATACTGGGTCCATACTTAATTGAACCTAATTTTTTTGAAGGATTTTTAAATGATTTGATATTTCGCGATTTTCTTTTACACCAATTTTCAGTTTTATTAGAAGATGTCCTTTTAAATATTAGAACAAATATGTGGTTTTTATTTTTTTCATCGCGAAGTTCGGCAATTTTGAAATATCAATTTTCGAAACAGATGAATTAGGAGAGACGGATTTCAAAATTGACCCCCGAGATCTCCCGTCTTAACTCCACCAGATTTCTTTTTATGGGGATACATAAAAGATATTGTTTACAATGCACCCCCGACAACACCACAACATATAAAAATTCGCATAAGAGATGCTTTTCAAGCTGTAATTCCGCAAATTAACAGAATTAACAGTGGTTTCGAAAAAAAGAATATGTAAGTGTTTGAAAATGGTTGATCGACACTTCGAAAATCTACTATAAATATTTTGCTTCTGTTTTGTAATATTGTTAACACATTATTACCATTATTGCTGTTATAGCCTATTGGACGACTATAAATCGCGTTCCGAGTTTCAGAACATTTGTAAACATATTCCTGATTACTATTCTTATAGTTGTAAATTACCTGTCATTTCCAAATGCCATAGGCAACCGTATACATTAGAACATCTATTCAAAAAACACAAAATAGTGAAAGAAAACGATTATTTGGCATATTCTGTGAAAACATCCTAATATCATTCGATAGGTATTTAAAAGGTATATTTTCTGGTCGGTTAAAAATATAGCATTCTTTTTAAGTTAATCAAGTTATTGCCACTTAAAGTTCTTATTCGATTAGTTTTAATTTTTGGACATCCTGTATAATATAGCAAATTTATTATAATTGGGATATAAAATATGATTTATTGTTACACTATACTGTAAATTTGGAATACATAACTAAAATATTTCTTAAGTATTTGAGACAAAAATTTGTTTAGATTTTGTCGAAATTCAAATTTTTTAAAAACCCTTAAGGCTTAGGTACTATAAACCTTATAAAAATAGGTCCTTATTTTGACCAGAGAATCTAAAAATGCAATAATATACAGGGAATTCCATTTAAAAAACACAACTTTGGTACTTTCAGAGTTTATGGGACACCCTGTGTAAAATGAAAATAATTTGTATAGGGTGAATAACCCTGTATATTATGTATATACATATTGTAAACTAAATACTTTTATAATTGGTGTTTTTGCTTCCTATGTAATTTAGTAAATATCAATATTCTACAGAAAATCTATGAAAAGAATGAAAAAAAAAAACGGTCAACCAACATAGGTTACATTATTTTTGTGACTAAGTTGTTATATAAGAACTTTTTGTTTATGCGTACAAAATAAAGTAACATTTGAAACTCGATAAAAAAGTTTAACCGTCGTGTGTATTTTGTAATTTGAAATATCAATTTAAGATTTTTACTCCCTAAATCACATAGATTAACTTTAAAACCGGTCTAGATTGACAGTAGAGAATTTAAATTGACAAGGGTAACAACACGTCAAGCAAGTTTTGAATCTTTCAAAATATAGTTAAAACAATATCATAAGAAAAACAAAACGGGTCATCTAGAAAATCTAATTTCCGAGGCAACTAGATCGGGTCTAAGTCTGAAATCTTCTTAGTGAATCTGGCTATTTAGATGTTTAACCACTTCTTTGAGTGTTCCTTCCAGCCCAAGTAGAGCCTTCTTGTTTTTTTTTTTAAGAAAGTAGCATTTTAAGTTGTGGTAATCTTTATACTTTTATTAAAAACATCTTCAAATAATACCTTAATTCACTTTACATAAATTATATTTTTTTAAATGTTTTTATAAATACATCCAAAACATCACAACATCTTCAAATATAAAGAAAATCTTATATCGAAAACATTATTCAATCAGCTTATTCACGTGGTCATAATCCCTAGTAGTTTATTTGAGCATTAAAAATTTAAAAAAGCTTATTGAAAAGGCAAGTAACGATTTCCTATTAAAACGTCTAGAAAAGAGACTGATTCAATTCAAAACAAACTCGAAAAAATCCGGTAAAAAATGGCAGTGTGGCAAGCGCTAATTTGTCGAACACATATCAGTGTCAGGGCGGCTTTTTTTCGTTTTTTCCCTTTTTAATGGTGATGCATTCGGCAGCATCCCGTCGACATCAACAGGTCGCAGAGCCGATTTGCCAGCCGAAACCGCCGGATGCACTGTTTGCAGATTCATCCATCAACTCGAGTAGGCTAGAGGTGTTTTAGAGGACGAAGACAAACTGCAAGCATTAATAGTTTAATGTAAATATCAATTATTCAATGCTAATACATATATAAATATATATATATATATATATATATATATATATATATATATATATATATATATATATATATATATATATATATATATATATATATATATATATATATATATATATATATACATATATATATATATATATATATATATATATATATATATATATATATATATATATATATATATATATTTCTTAATTCTTTAACCATAGATCAAAATTTTTTATTTAGTAACAGAACAGCAAAATGTCAAGGAAAAAATTTTGAAAATGCCTTGAATAAAGGGCGAAACGTCAATCGTTTTGTGTTTTTATTAAATATAGAACCTAAACCCAAGAAAAGACAAAACACGTGTCTGTGCTGGATCCCATAAAGAATACCCTATAGAGCGATTTCTCAAATGAGCACGTGTCTAAATATGTTAGGGACGAGTCCATCCACGTAAGCGCTAATATCGAGATATTGATGTTACTTAGTAAACAATAGTACCCGTATTTCTGAACAGAATCTGATCTATGCTTTTGTCAAACTGCACAAAGCATAACCTCAGTAGACATATTTGATTTTATTTGTGTGTTTAGCTGGAGTGTTTAGATTGGCGAAATTAAGTTTCCTTGCTTCTTTTGTTCATATTTGTTTGCCTGGGAAGAAATGTTATGTGCCTGAATGCACTAATGACGATTCTTTTAAGAACATCGTTTTCCTAGATCGGATCCAGCACAGTGGATTAAAAAAAAACAGCCGTTATCAATAGAACCTTCCACAATTTATAACTGTTACAGAGTGTGACAAATATTTTACTCTAGATTGTTTTGTAAAAGGAACAAAAAGGGGCTTAAAATGAATTGCTATTGCAACATTATATTTGCCTGGTAAGTAACCTAACTTGTAATATTTTTTTTACCTTATTTGTAGATAATAAAACTAATAGTTAATGAAAAATTTGGAAGTTTTGTTAAACTAATTTAATACATAATAAATATAGATAGGTTTGTCTATTAAGCTTTATAACTTTTATAAGTATAAAAATATTTAAAACCATGTTTTAGATGTTAAATTTCACGAAGTATTTCATTCTGGGGAAACCATAGATGATTTGTCCCAGCCGTCAACATCTAGTACTATCATAGAGGAAACCGAATATCTTAAAAGTATCACAACATATACATCAACCTTGGAGGAAAGCCCCGTTAAAAAAAACCTAGAGAAAGAAGAGTCCGACCTTCAGGTACAAAAAAATTCTAATATTTTTTGAGTACCTAAAAATTTATTATGTAAACACATCTAATTTGAATTTATTTGTTTATTCTATTTACATAAATAAAAAAATTCTTTGAAGTTACCATAAGAGTTTAACGCTGATATCCAACCTGTTGATTGGTAAAAGCTTGCAATTTTTATTGGTTAAGAAATATAAGTATACTTTCGTATTTGTTTAATATACTATTTCTTTGTTATTTCAGGTTTACGGGCCTTCAAAGCAGTTTTGGCACAAGTAGGAGTTACCAGGCAAACCAAATTTACACCAAAAGCCAAACATATGTACTGAAGTAATTACATGGTCTTCGAAAGTTTCTAACCTGCAGAAATGGGTTACATCATAACAGCAAAGGCTTCTTCTGGCTGAAAGAATGCCAACTGCAAATAACCTTCAAAAAATAATGGAAAAGATCAATGAATCTATAATATAACTTTATTTTGTGCCAGATTAGAAACTAAACCCAGTCATCAAAGGCAGAAGATACATATTAGATGAAAAAATTTTAGCTTTAACTTGTTTTATATTGCCACACAACAATTGTAAAACTCACCATTATATATTGTATTTATTTCCAGTGTAGAAAAATGAATTTAGTTACCTCGGGAAAAGATAGTAAACTTGAAAAATCGTAAGATGATGGATTCTATAAAACTAATGGCATTAAAAACATTTTAAAACAATCGGAAATGGTACAGACATTTAACAAGTTTGAATGCAATATTTTATTCAAATACTGTAGTCCACAGAAAGTGAATTAATTTAAGTAAAAGGGTTAATATTCCAATTATATCTACTAATTAGTCTATTAATAGTTTTATGATATATTATCTTGTAAAACAAAATATGAGATGATGACATTGGTCCGAATGAAGATCAAAATATATCATACTTAGATTTAACATTTCTTGCCAGTAAAAGGGAGTACTAAGGTATTTGTTTTACATTTAACACTAACAATTTTATTAAATGTCCATATTGCCTTTACATTTTTAACATTTTCTGTTGCTAAACATATATATATATATATATATATATATATATATATATATATATATATATATATAGTCATTATACAGTCTAAAAAATAGAATATGTGCAAATGTGAGTAAATATTAAAGTTATAATCAGAATAAATGAATGCAAAACGAATAATATTAAAGTAGTTTGTAGATTTAAGAGTATTTGTGTACTTGAAAGTGTAAAATAAAAGTAATTAATATATAATTTATAAAGTTTCTTTGTAGAAATATAAATACATAGGCAAATTATGTTTTTTTTTCTTCCTCTGTAAGAATATTGTACATTTTTAATTTGATGGTATAAAAATCTGTTGTATATACATTTCTAATAACTTTATTTTATATTCCTATATAAAAGAGGTTATTTAATGTATATATAACAGATCTTTAAACTTGCAAATTAAAAATGTATTTTTCTATTTCAAATTTATGGATTACCCAAGGTTTAAATACCCCGCGTCTAATATTTAGTTGCGAGTACATCCACGGCGACGCTAATAATGCAAACAATTATTCAAGCAATGTATTGTCTGGTAGCACTCTATAGGGTAGGATTTGTCCTTCTCAGAACTGTGCCTTTCGGTGAAATCTCATTCACAATTTTCAAAGCTATCGGTCCCTTGTGTGCATGGGGAGCGTTCGTTGGCTAGATGGTTCCGGCCAATCAGATTGCGAGTCCTTTTGCGTGTCATCGGCCCTGTTGCCAGTGTTTGGGGTCGTGTTACCCAGTTATGGTCCGTTTTTTTACTACCTACTACTGGTTGATGTTTCATAAGCAAGTTTTTGAACTCTAAAGATCTTAAAGTCATCCGAAAATAATAGACACTCGAAGTCTAAAATTAGGTAGATCATTTATAAATATTGAGAAAAATAATGATGAAATTATTCCCATATGGAACTACAGAAGTAGCCAAATATCTCTCATTAATTTAAAAGAACGTTGAAAAAAGCCAGACTTGACAAGTTTCGGTACTAAAAGATTATGGTTCACTGTATCAAAAGCTTCCTTTGCATTCAATGAAAATAACAGCTATTTGCATCCCTCTGCCAATAGCTAGTGCAATAGAATTTGTGAAAACGCAAAAGTTCGTTACGTAGATCGACTTTCCACGAAGCTATACTGCTGTTCGACAATGTTTAAATCAGTGGCGGATCCATCTTCTCTCTTGGGGGGGGGGGGGTTGATGTCACAAAAATACAGTATGGCAAATGAAAACAAGTTATCAACATGAGGGGGGGGGTGACGCTAGCAGTTCTAAATTTGAAGCTCCAGGCGGAGGGGGCGATTGCAAGCGAAAACGAGTGGTCTAGAGGGGGAGGGGAAATGCCAGTAACATTCACATTCCTAGATAAGAGGCAGAGTCGGGTCTATTTTTCTGAATTCAACGCTCTTCAAGAGGGGCGAACGCGAGTTGCCGATGGGGAGGGGGGGGGGAGATGCCAGCAGCTTTGATATTCCTAATGTAATAGGCAAAGTCGGGTCTATTTTCCTGAATTCGAAGCTCTTTGGGGGAAGCGATCGCCTCCAGTGTCCCCTTCGATCCACCACTGGTCTAAATATATATTAGTTGGAAATATATTTTCGACAATGAATTCAAAATACATGGTTTTAGAATAAAAATTTGACTTCACCATTCTAAATAGATCCATCCCATCATAATAAAATTTTGAGTAGTCCAGTTTTGCGCGAAAAAAAGTTTGAGGACCACTAACCAACAGCAAAATTCTAAGAAAGAAAACCGACATTTAAAATCCATCAATGCAAATTGTCCATAACCCGAACTTAAGAGTGAGCCGTGTGCCACCAGCCTCGACCGCGGATATGAATTTACTACGTATTTGAGTGTTTGTATTGTCGGATCAGTCACTCGTGTCACTCCTCCATTTATCAGATCTCGCTCGTATTTTCCCTAACGCGAAAGGGTTGAACTTGAACTCCATCACTTTGTCAACTGACAGAAACGTTCATTTGTTTTCCATGGCACACACGACTTTTTGCTTTTACGATTGACTTTTTACGTGGCTGCATTTTTACTGTTGTTCGTTAATCGGCAAATAAATGTCTTGTCTAAAAAGTAAGAAAAAAGGCAAGATGCATTTTTATACTGATTTTAAACATGCTTATATTTCGAAAACGATTTAAGTGATCTGGACGAGATTTTCAGATTCTAAAAACTAATATTTTCTGTAATAAAGTTAGAGAGGACAGGGGAGAAATTGCTGCTTAGACCAAGTTCCTTCAGAGTACAAACAGTTTATATATATATATATATATATATATATATATATATATATATATATATATATATATATATATATATATATATATATATATATTGGAGGTTCCCCTATTGGGTATAGGTTTGCAATTTAAAACAACTTGTTTATGTTGATGTTTCGCCCATGATTATGAGCTTTTTCAAAACGTTTATTATTCAGGTACAAGTAGACGAAATTTATTCACAAGATTTGATATATTGTGGGTTTGTTTATTTGTTGTTGGACTCTTTATGTATTTATTTATACATGTCTGATATGAATATTGGTTTATTTTTTATGTTATATACTGAGGGTTTAAAATTTATTGACTTTAATTATTAACTTAACAAATTAGATTGTAATATATCTGACTAAGATTTTTTATATCTTGTTTATCATTGACAGCATGTTGTTCCTTCTTTATATATATCATTTCTTTAACAAGTAATTTGTGATAGTTTTGGTCTTGGGTTAAAATTTTGGTGTTTTTATAATCAAATTCATGTTTAAAATTTGATTCGTGTTTGTGTAGAGCAGTAGATGCATTTTTCGTGTATTTATGTCCATTAAGTCTGTTTTCTAAATACTGAGTTGTTATGTCAATATATTTTTTAGGACAATTGAGGCATGGTATAGAATACAGAAGGTTAGATTTTTTTTTCACAGGAACTTTACTTTTAAGAGGAGTAAATAGTGAAGATAACAAATTTTGGACTTTATGGCATACACTGACGTCATGTTTTCAAGGATATATGAAATTTTTTCAGATAAAGTTTGTACATATGGCATTGCAATGTACTTCATTGTGTTTTTCGTTTTTAGGTTTTTATTTTGTTGTAGTTTATTATAAAATTTGAAAATTCGTTGTTTGATGATTTTATTTACTTCACATATCCTTAGAAAACATGACATCATTGTATGCCATAAAGCCCAGAATTTGATATCTTCACTATTTACTCCTCTTAAAAGTACAGTTCCTGTGAAAAAAAAATCGAACCTTGTGTATTCCATACCCTGCCTAAATTGTCCTAAAAAATATGTTGGCATGACAACTCGGTATTTAGGAAACAGACTTAATGGACATAAATACACGAAAAATGCATACACTGCTCTACACAAACACGAATCAAATTTAAAACATGAATTTGATTAAGCTTATAAAAACACCAAAATTTTAACTCAAAACCAAAGAATATAATGTGCATGTAAAATGCGAACAGTAAATGCAAACTTCGTTACAACCATATCCTTTCTGTGTTAGAGGTTGCATAGTTTTGAACAACTTGCTAAGGAACACAATTTATCCTATTCCACCACCATCGAGATGATGGCTTACCTGTACCACCATACCGAGAAGAAAGTCAAAACCTACCCTCCCCGCCACAGTGATACGGCAGAGGTACATGTTTCGTCTCTACTAGACTCATCAGGGTACCGACATGCACCTGTCTGTGCAAAGGACAGATCGGAAGGAGGCATGCAAATACTGAACGCGGCTTCGCCGATCTCCCGCCAGATGGCGTATATATATATATATATATATATATATATATATATATATATATATATATATATATATATATATATATATATATATATATATATGTTTATGCGGCTTTCACGGATTCCTCCGTGTGAGATGAAATAGCAGTGGAGATATCCACATTATGTCGTTGTAGTGCTGAAATCACATTCAGGTGCATGTTGGTACCCTGATGGGTCTAGTAGAGACGAAACATGTACCTCTGCCGTATCACTGTGGCGGGTAGGGTAGGTTTTGACTTTCTTCTCGGTATGTTGGTACAGGTAGGCCATCATCTCAATGGTGGTGTAATAGGATGAATTGTGTTCTGTAGCAATTCATTCAAACTGTGCAACCTCTAACACGGAAAAAATATGATGGAACGAAGTTTGCAATTACTGTTCGAATTTTACTTCATCTATTCACCGAGTTGCATATAGTTGTACGTTTGCTGAATGTGATTTCAGCACTACAATGGCATAATGTGGATATTTCCACTGCTATTGCATCTCACACGGAGGAATCGGTGAAAGCCACATATATATATATATATATATATATATATATATATATATATATATATATATATATATATATATATATATATATAATAAAATAGAATAAAATATTGGCGAAGCGGACGTGAAAATTTGTCAATCTACATGATTCTCGTATTAAAAAGTGCGGAGCACTCCAAAGTATGGAATAACTCCGGGTCCGACAGATGGCGACAGCGCTGTTTCGTCCTAATATGGGACTCGTCAGGCCACCGCAGTCGGTACAAACCATCATCTCGCCTTTGCATCGTATAAGCCATACTTATAATCAAAATACGGCAAATAAGACGACAAAGGCGACATCTCGATGGTCCACTTGATAATACAAGAACCATACAGATTAACAAAGTTTGTAAGAGAACCGTCATATGGTGGCGCGACGGTGAATTAAAACAGAAATATGTAAAATCGAGTACACGAAACGCGCTGCCCAAAAGATAGGGGTCGCATTTTTCGGTACTGGCAAGCAAGCATACCGCTATTTAAGCAGCCAAAGCCACGTGCCGCACCAAACGATCCCACCATGAGAGCATCGCTTAGCGTGTTTCAAAGCCAAACAAGTAAATAAATATGTAGATAAGTTTTTGTCCGTGTAATTTAAAATAAAATAGAATAAAATATTGGCGAAGCGGACGTGAAAATTTGTCAATCTACATGATTCTCGTATTAAAAAGTGCGGAGCACTCCAAAATATGGAATAACTCCGGGTCCGACAGATGGCGACAGCGCTGTTTCGTCCTAATATGGGACTCGTCAGGCCACCGCAGTCGGTACAAACCATCATCTCGCCTTTGCATCGTATAAGCCATACTTATAATCAAAATACGGCAAATAAGACGACAAAGGCGACATCTCGATGGTCCACTTGATAATACAAGAACCATACAGATTAACAAAGTTTGTAAGAGAACCGTCATATGGTGGCGCGACGGTGAATTAAAACAGAAATATGTATATGGGATCGTTTGGTGCGGCACGTGGCTTTGGCTGCTTAAATAGCGGTATGCTTGCTTGCCAGTACCGAAAAATGCGACCCCTATCTTTTGGGCAGCGCGTTTCGTGTACTCGATTTTACATATTTCTGTTTTAATTCACCGTCGCGCCACCATATGGCGGTTATTTTACAAACTTTGTTATCTGCGTGGTTCTTGTATTATCAAGTGGACCATCGAGATGTCGCCTTTGTCGTCTTATTTGCCGTATTTTGATTATAAGTATGGCTTATACGATGCAAAGGCGAGATGATGGTTTGTACCGACTGCGGTGGCCTGACGAGTCCCATATTAGGACGAAACAGCGCTGTCGCCATCTGTCGGACCCGGAGTTATTCCATACTTTGGAGTGCTCCGCACTTTTTAATACGAGAATCATGTAGATTGACAAATTTTCACGTCCGCTTCGCCAATATTTTATTCTATTTTATTTTAAATTACACGGACAAAAACTTATCTACATATTTATATATATATATATATATATATATATATATATATATATATATATATATATATATATATATATATATACCTACTGAAAAAACCTTAAAAAGGATAAACATATTTGGTTTTAACAGAGTCGTAAACAAAGCTTTCCCTCAGGTTCAAAAAAGTCAGGAAATTGTGAAAACTGTTTTACAGCAGTACACCGCCATCTGCAGATCAGTTTCAAGCATTTGATTCTCATCTATATAGGCTAGGCAAGCACACTTAACTCAAATAAAAACAGCGCAATCTCTTAAAATTCGACATAAGCTGAATAAAAGCTTTTGACTGTTAGAATGGCTGCTGATATAGTATAAGACTTTTTCAGTTGGTTGATAACTAGAGTTTCCATAATTTCTAAAAGAGATAGATTACATTTGTGGTTTAAAATTTTGAGAGATTAAAATGTAAAGTTTTTGTTATATATAAATATAACCACACTGACCGCGTGTCATATTCCTCAAATTGTAAGACATCATTATATATAGAGACCCACCCAATTTTTAAGCAAGACAACAGAGTTTGAACTAGTGCCAAATAGATTGAGAGCAGTTAACAATTCTATAAATTTGTTTGAGAATAAACATTCCTTAGGCCAAGTATTGTGCCTTGTGAGATACAAATTCTAATTATTTTAGTATTACTAGGTTTATTTTGTTTTTATTATTTATTTATATATCTAGAAAAATTGCCAACAGTGATACATACATATTTTGAAATTCCAACTCACATTTGTCTTCTTAAAGCCTATGCGACCCAAATTGCGGCAAGAAGAAACTTTAATTGTGACGTCTGCTCCGGCAGCTTAAAATTGACAATATTGCCAGAATCTCCGGTTGGCAGGCTCGTATTAAGTAGATATCTGGCTAATTTATGTTATACGGGGCCCTTGATTCCCGCTCCGACCGGTAATATATTCCAACATTAGTCTCACTAATGTCTGCCAGAACGACGATGCTGGATTCAAAAGCTAAGCCAACTTGGGACATAAATACGACCCTCTGGATCCGCCGAGGGGTTGACGAAGTAAAGGTGACAGTTTTATTGCTTCATAATAACCCGAACTAGTTTAATTGGGATTATAATTTTGGGCTGAGCTCCGGCTATGCCTACGCTTACATTGTCTACGTACCCTAGTTTCTTCATCTAAGAAAATTAGTTTTTGAAAGTATGATACTAAAATGAAAGGTTGGATGTTTATCAAAAGGATAAGTTCCTTTTACGAATTATCTACGCAGGGTTCAGATAACATGCTTTTGATTTTATATTGTTTGTATCATATTCGTTTATTTCAATAAAAAAAAAAAGATAGTTGGTTGTCAATTCCAAGAATAAATGCATTACAATAAAAATGTTAAAATATCTTATTAATTGAAGATTGTTAGAATTTAGTAATAAAATTAAATAACTCCAAAATTTTGTTAGATGATACCACTTCAACTTAAAGCTAACAAATTAGTTAAATCTCTGTATGACAAGGACGCCATTGATGAGGATGGTTAATCTAAATTAACAACTTATGATACAGTCTGTCCTAGATTTTACACCTTACCTAAAATTCATAAACCAACCTTATAAATGCGGCCCATTGTCTCATCAATTAATTGTCCAAATGGTTCTATAGCTAAATATCTTACTAACATCCTAACTGCAGCTTATAATTTTGATAATGAATTTTATGTAAGGGACTCCTCATTTAGCACCTTCAATTTTCAATTACCTAATAACTATATAATTGTTAGTTTTGATATAGTCTCCCTATTTACCAATTTATTTTTAGAGGCCTTCGCGAGAAATGGGATGGCATATCACAGTACGGTGGAATCGATTATGACTTCTTTGAGCGACTCATGGAATTTGGCTTTGATTCCAACGTATTAGTGTTCAATGATCACTATTACAAACCGATTTTTGAACACCAATGGGCTGCAAAATCTCTCCCATTTAGTAAACATTCAATTAGTAAACCGATATGTAGATGACATATTGCTTGCTGTACCATGCGGGTAGAATTGAGATAGCTCTTAAACTCTTTAACTCTTTTAATCCTCATATTCAATTCACAGTTGAGGAAGAAACTAACAATAGTATTCCGTTAGTTATACGTAAAAATGAAAACACTCTAAAAACTAAATGGTATAGAAACTCATACTGTTCTAATAGATTCATCAATTACCATCAATCTCATCTTAAGAATGAAAAATAGAGCTGTCAAACTGACACACCTGAATTTTAGAGCAGAGGCATTACGCCAACTTAGTGATATACTATTGGAGAATTTTTATCCTGATAACATTATTAAAAAATTTCTTTATAATACTAAATACAATATTCCGGAAACATCTTTGAAATACCTTCTAAACCGTTTCTGGAACATACTCAATCTTTAAGCCTATTTAACACTCTCAAATGTAACAGTACAAATTCAGTTTTTCCACACATTACCACATATAGAAAATCTTACTGACAAATTGATTAATGTTTTTAAAAATACAGATATTAAAATAGGTAGAAAACAATTACTTACTGTCTCTAAAATTTATTCTAGAACCAAAACGCCAAACGCTAAATGTGTCCGGCATAGTTTATAAGGTTTCCTATTGCAACTGTCAATTAGTTTATATAGGCCAGACTTCCAGAAGCCTCAAAAAGCACTGACCATACGTAGCATTTCATAAACCTCACCCTCAAGTCAATAACGAATTCTGAGCAGGTAAGCACTTTTTTAAGCTTTAGGAAAGCCTGTCGGGCTTACTCAATACGGCTTTTTATTTCTCTGTCCGATGTCCAATCCTCACAAAGCCATGTTCCCAGGTATTTGAACTTGTCCACTCTTTCAATGGGCGCAGCATCAAATGTTATTCCGGAGTTTGTAAATGCATCCAAGTTTCTGGAGATGATTATAAACTTTGTTTTCCTAGTATTGGTGGTCAGACCGATAGATACACTGTGTTGTCCTACCATATTTACTATTTGTTATAGTTCATCTATATTTTCGGCTATCAGGACCGTGTCATCGGCATAAAGAGGTTGTTGATCCATACACCATTCACTCTAATGCCCTTTTTTACATCTTCTAAGGCCTCTCGGAAAATTGTCTTTGAATGTAGATTAAATAGAACTCCCCTCTCAATTTGTACAGTATTGGACATACCATTTTCAATTTTTACCTGTGCGTTCTGGTTCCAATACAAATTTTGGATGCATCGGATATCTTTTTGATGGATGTCGAGCCTCTCGAGGAGTTGTATTAACTTTTGATGTTGAGCACGGTCGAAAGCCTTCTCATAATCTATGAAACATAGACACACATCTTTTCTTTGGTCATAGCAATTTTGTACCAGTACCTATGTTGCGACTATCGCCTCCCTATTATTTTTAAGAAAAGCTTTAATGTATGACACATTAGACTGATAAGTCTGTGATCTTCGCATCTTTTTGCATTGGGTTTCTTTGGTAACGGGATAAAAGTAGAACATAGCCATTGTTTGGGGTAAAGACCCGTATTGTAGATGATGTTAAAAACTTTATGCAATGCCGCAACACCTCTTTCATCTAGGAGTTTGAGTATTTCTGACGGGATTTTGTCTGGTCCAGCTGTTTTGTTGTACTTTAAGTTATGGATAGCTTTTTCAATCTCTTCTTTTGTAATTGATGGGCCAGTCAAACTATCACTTAAATCAGTCTCTCTTGGTGGTCTATTGTCTTGAAAAAGTTCTCCGATGTATTCCTCCCAGATGTCAATTTTTTTCTTTGCTTTCGAGGGCTATCTTGTTGTTCTGGTCTACTATTAAACTTGATTTCCATCCTCTATATAATCCAGCAGTTTCTTTCAGCTTTTTGTGCAAATTTTAATGATCGTGTCTATTTTGCAGTTGTTCTATTTCAGTGCATTCATGTCTAAGCCAGTCATTCTTCGCTGTTCTTATTTTCGTTTTTACTAATTTATGGATGTTTCTATAGATGTTTGGGTCTGCGTCGTTCTTGTGTCTCCGTCGTTCGTCCATTAATAGCAGAATTTCATCGGTTATCCATTTCTGCTTTTTTGTTTCTTGATTTTCGGTTATGAATGTTTCAATCTTTTGATTTGAAACATTCATAACCGTTCCTCCCGGAGATCCGAGTGAGGAACTATTTAAACCTCCGGATAATTTTGTAGTGAATGCATTCATCATGTGATTGTCTTGGGAAAAGTAATAAAGGTGATATCCCGTTGCCTTCCTTCATACTGTGACGCGTTTTTACGTAAGCGGGGAGCGGGGAGCAAGGTCGTGCTCTGCGGCTCTTCTTCGTTCACGGCAGCGGAACATCGGTCAGTGGATATTTCTCGTGCAGACAGTCATCGGTCAAATGCTCAGCGCAGGGGTATCAGGTCAGCGGCTGCTACGTAAATTCGGGATATCCCTGCTCTCTCAACTGATCAACGGTCTGACTGCCTGAAGGTCAAAACATCCACTCGGGGGTCGGTTCTCGGGCGCCACCCTCGGGATTTAATGTGGTCGAGGGCCCACTTTTTGCACCGGGCAGCTTGTTACAGTGGAGAAACGGCAAGCCAGGGGTCAATTGCGTGTATTAGTGCTGGCTGCCGGCTGCCAATTGTTACATGTAATGGTAAAAATGGGACTAGGTAATAAAACAAACGGTTATAAAACATCCTGTATCCTGTATTCCATTCTTTCATACAAAAGACATGGCCTAAAACTAACTTACAATCTAAAATGTACAATAAGATAAACAAACAACCGGTCTGGAGGGCAAGAGTATGTTTTAGAGCAGTTCTCGGTAGCTCATTCTGTTCGGTTGCGCTGAAAACGGTAACCCGGTGGTATCATTCGCGACGCCATTCACATATCTCGTACTATTCGGTCGCGACGCTACTCACGACGCTACTCACGACGGCTTGTACGCAAATTATCGCGCCTCGTATCTAAAATCCGCGTTCCCGGTTCACGGCGCTTCGTATTAAAACTCGACCGACGGCGGTATACGCGGTATGGAACAACAACACGGCGTCGATCGGCGATAGGCGGCGTCTCTACATGGCGACGGTCTTTATACGCGGCGGCGGCGATAGGCGTCGGGGCGGCAGTTGTTTAGCGCCCTTGTCAACGGACGTCGGCGGGCACCTGGCGGCGAACACATTCCCGGTCATTAGAGGGGCAGGACGTAAGGAAGGCAGTGTGTGGTAAAGACCATACACACAGGCCTAGCCTCACCTACATCACCAGACCAGGAAGGCGCGGCCCAGCAGGCGACCCAGTCCAGTCCGTTTGGACTGTTGACCCGGGTGGAGACCGTTTGGTTCTCAGCGAAATAATGGTCTGCTGGGACTTAAATAGACGGCCCGAGCTCCCACTACGCTGACGTGTGACGGTGTGCGGTGATCGCGCATACGATACTGCTGTATGCGGCGCGCAATTACTATGGTCGGACGCTCTGAAAATCTCGGAAAATTATATTTCCCGGCATAGCGCGGCGAATCTAATTATATTCCGGTAATCTTGAAATCTTTAACATTGTTTTCCCGCAAGAATCAGATTTTTCGGATGTTAAATAAAGAAATAAAACCCCGGCGAACATACACTTGCCCAAAAAATTAGTAACTTCGTTACAATACCAAGTTTAGCTTTATAGTTCGGCCGTTCATTCTGAGTCAGACGCCGTTTGCAACCGTCCAATCTGGGTACCAACGTTGCCGTTATGGTGATTTTGGTCCGCCCCGAGTATTCCCTCGGTACCACCCATTTCTGGGAGGCATTCCCCTATCCGCCCCTGGGAAGGCGAACGGATTGAAAACCGGAAAAACACCAGTACACATTCCACCATTCGTGAAAACCTACGATACAACATATATATATATATATATATATATATATATATATATATATATATATATATATATATATATATATATATATATATATAGACAAATTCCTTTCAGTTCACACCAAAAATCGACAGAAAATTTATCACTGCAAGACTCCGTTGCTCTGCTCGGGAACCATTGAAATATGATAAATTTTGCTTGGTAAAAGTTGATCCCACGCGCGTAACTGGCTCGTCACGAGCGCATCGCGCCCTGTTTATACGCACCTTAAATAAATTTTCATAGCTTTAAGTTTTGCGACTGTTTATAATCCTGTCGAATATTTCCTAACCGAAAACAATCGCTATTATTTCACGCCATTATTCAGAAACCAAAATATTTTTCACCCACCTCGCTACAATAAAACTTCATCCAAAAACTGACACACAATCGTAACTCTCAAAAGCAAAGGTATAGCTCGTGCCTTTCATTCTCATCAACAACGTCTCTGAAATCCCTTAAATCTGGTCCTAAACTTCAAACGCATCAACAGATACAAATCACAGGGTAAGTACGGAGAGATGAAGACTTATTTCGGGGAGTCGGAACTGGGATTACGAACTGGGATTTCGGGAGAGAGGTGAATTGTGATTGAAGCCTGACCGAGAGGTTTAAACATGTCAAACTTCGACTGTAAAGGATGGAGGAGAACGGAGACACTAGGTAATTTTTTATTCATTAAATGGGGATATGTGTTTCCGGGGGTAATAATATATGATTGAAAGGCGAATACTTAAGTATCTGAGACGTTTTAAATTAATTTAATTTAATATAATTAATTTTAAATAGCTCGATGTAACTGATATTTTTTTGTTTTTAAGAGTCTATTATTAATGAATGGTTAGTTTATAAGATTCTTTACAAATAGTGATGCAAAATCACATTATTTCGCTCTTTTCTCTTTATAGACGTTTGTTTGTATTATGCATTATTGTTGTTCGTTATTACTACAGTTGTGGACCAAATAACCTAATATTTACAAATAGTAATGCTCCTTTTTGAATTTTGATTTTTTTATTTCAATCTGGAAAAGTTGCTTTTAAGTATGTTGTGTTTCAAAAGTGTCACAAGACTTGCATATACTAGGAAAATTCAATAAAAACTAGTAAAAAAGTAACCCATAAAACTAACAGATTATTTAAAAATTCGTAAGAATAGAAAGTGAACAGAGTGTTAAAAGGAAAAACTCTTCCAAAAGAAGCAGATGTTACAACAGTTCAGGTGTTTTGAGAATATCAATTTTCTCTTGATTTCTGAAGATTTGAACTTGTTTAAAGATATTGACAATCTGGATGATTGCAGTTTGCTTCAGAATGATCTAGATCGGTTTATAGTGTGGTGTAATAGGAATGGGATGCAGCTAAATATTCATTCATGAGCTTTCCCTGTCAATGTCAAAAAGTCATATGTGACTGACAAATCGTCCATGATATTGTGTCGACTACTACTTTCATCAATAATCTCGGTGTTTTCATGTACTAAGGATATCGCAAATTTTACCAACCATGGACTCAAGATGTTGGACGTTTTGAGGAAACTCAAGAGATTTTTTCCATATGCACTCCGTGAGATTTCTCTGTTGCTTATTGGGAAGGTCCTCTCTTGCGTTTGTATCGTCTGTAGAACCCATGTTTAACAACTCACAAACACAAAATGGAAGGTGTCAAAAGAAAGTTTATGCATTACATTTACTATAAATTTTATAATGATAATGAATTTCATTATGATTTAATGTTTAATTTGATAAACCTTTCATAATTAGTTGTCAAAATAGCTCATCGTGATCTACGCCTTTTCGCAAGGTGATCAACTCCCTTGTTGACTCTTGCTCTACTTACCAGTATAGGTTTGCGAGCCCTGGTCAGTTTAACTCGTAATGGCCAAATTTTTGACATTCGACAGCATCGCATCAATTATGATATGAAATTTTTTGTCTGGTGCGCATCTTCTCTGGTTTAATTATTCTGTTCTCTGTAAAATACATTATTGTAATTTTTAGTTACAGCTAAACATTTAGTTCCTTTGCATCTGTATTTTAATTTAGTGAGGCAGTTTGATACGGAAAAATTTCGGACTTCTTTGGTACTTTTATTGTTGGGAGATTGTATAAGTCATACATTTACCGACAATAAATATAATTTCTCATCAAAGCTATTAATTCTTTTTCTTAACACAGCAATCTATCTAAACTCTGAAATCATCACTTGCTTGGTCGTCTATAAGTGGAAAAACAAAAACGCAACAGCTTGGTTTTTTCTGAGATATGTCACTTCTTAGTCGGTCAAATTGAATTCGGACCTGTCTTTGGCCTCTTAATTAACACTAAATTTATTCTTTTAAAATTTGGTAAGCAAGAAATTCCTTATATTTATATTTTCAGGATTGGAAGCGTCAAACTTTCCTCCACCTTCTGCATCAGATGACAGATCATTATCGTCGGAATCATTTAATTTCAGCGAATCATTCTGACTGAAATCGGAAATGGACTGCGATTATAAACGTAATAGACTCTTTTCTCGTTAGATTTTCAACTTCTTCGCGTTGTACTTCATCAGTTGTCGTTCTCTTTCTTTTTGTTCTTGTAACATTTGTAATCTATCTTTTTCTGGCATTTCAGTATAAAAAGAAAATCAATTTCTTTTTCTCTTTCCTTTCTAGATGCTTATTGATTAACAACTTTTTTTGGATATGGTCTTGCTGGTTTTGGTGACAATATAGTCATATAAAGCTGGAAGATGGAGCAACGTTCAGAGATGCAACAGTGTTCGACCGGTTGCCTAGAGGGTCGGCTTCATCAGTTGATGTCTCGTTACTTTCATATTTATCAACTACCTCGTCATTTTCAGTTGTATCTAGCTCCATGAAATCAACTTCCTCTCTATTTCCAGTTTGTTTTCGTCACCTTTATGTTGAGAACTCATGTTAAAAATTTCTACTGGCGCAAAATTATCGACCATAAAGGCAAGTTTGTTGAATGGCCAAATTCCGGGCTTTGAAAAGCCACTTGTGATGTTCATTGGTGTAAAAGATTCCAGGAAGGCCGATTTTGTTAGTTCTGCTATATTATATATGAATAAGGTTTTTCCAACGCTTCGAATGAGGCAATCGTTAAAACCTATTTTCAATTTACTTTTAAAGGGGCCAAAAACGCTGACATCCAATAGCTGTAACTTGTGAGATGTGTGTAGTGTTGTAAACGAGACCGCCTTCCATGTCGAAGCAATCGGTTCGTCACAATCTAATTTTTTAGACCCTTTAGGGGTGTTTCGTCCTAGTTACCGACGGTGGACTCATCAGTGGGTCTGTCGGAGCTTTCCCCAGACACCTTTGGTACACTTATTACATCTACATACTCGTATTTAAACCTTTCTGCGTCGGAACCTATAAACTAGATTCTGAGTGTGCCGCCATCTGTGACAGTAGCGATAGAGACATGTAGATAATTCCATTATCACAACAGTATATGACTTTTTTGATTGGTGCATGAAGTGTAACGTCGAATATGTTTAAGAACTTGAATTTTGAAATTCTGCCGTCATCCAACTGCTCCTGTTTGCTAAACTAAGACTTCGTTCTGGAACACTATTTAAAAAATATTCTTTGAAATGAACACGGGGGAAAACGTAAAGAGAAGAAAGAGCAACGCCTGTTGCAGTCACTACTCCGCAAAACGTACCTAGTTCTCCTCTTTCAGCTGATACAATTTGTCCTACTTCCGTGTGTTTTTTTTCAGCCAAAGCTTTAGGCGTAGCTAAAACAGTGTTAACTCCTGTTTCATCAAGATTTATTATACTTTTAGGTATAAAATCATAGCGCAACATTACACGCGCACGATTGTCAAAAAACGCAGTAACTACGGTTTTATTACAAGCAAAACCTCTAGCGGAGCTTGTATTTTCAAGTTTTCTGAAGTTTAGTTCCTGGTTTCTTTTTCTAACTCCTGCTACACAGTCTTTCGCAGAACACATATTTTTTCGATGATTCTGGATATTTGCATCTGTGAATTCTGTGGATTTACAAGCCAAGGTCAAGACTTGCTGCAAAGACAGCTTATAGTGCATTTTGCTGCAGTTTAATACATATTTTGTAAATATTTTCTTTTGTTGTGTTAAGAATACCCATGAAACAGTGTACTTTAACCCTTGTTCTGCTTGATTATCTGCAAAGTTGCAGGTTTGATGTTATACTTGTTAGCTACTCTTCGTATTTTTTCTATATAATGTCGGGTATGGCGGTTTATACGTTCTCATTTTTGTTGCTTCTTTTAGTCTTTGATTTGTAGGTTTGTGCCATTTTCTGGAAACTAGATTAGTCAGAATAATTAAAACAAATAAATTTTTATATTGAGGCATAATTATACTTTAACGGGGCACTTTAATACAATACTGGGGCACATTGATACGTACCGGGTGTTACTGTATCAATATACCCCAACAGACATCTTGAAAAAAATTAAAGTTATAAAAGAAATTACCTAATTTATTTGTAAAAATACATGAAAACCCTATTACTGAATATACTAACTTAACTTTTCTCGTATTTTTTTAGTTGGTCGTATTCGAAAGAAAAACACATGTATAGACTCGAGTAAGTTATGGGCTTCTACACCATGGGAAAATGTCGGCATCCTTTGATGTGTGGGTGGCCTTCATGAGTGGTCTCTTAGTTGGTTAGTTGGGTAGGTAGGTTGGTAGGGTAGATTGACAACCTACTTACCCAACTAACCTACCTACCAATCAACTATGCAACCATCGATGAAGACTACTCACACATCAAAGGATGGCGCCAACATATCAAAGGATGCCTACATTTTCCCGTGACCTTCAGTTTTTTCCCACGGTGTAGGGACCCATAACCTACTGACTCGTTTTAGTGATGTTGCGACCTGCACACATTTAATCGATTCAGAAATATCCTTGTTCTATCATTGCGACCCTTGTATTATTATGCTCCGCCTTCCTCTATTTATAATTAGTATTTGTAACTTTATAAATGGACTTAGACCGCGAATAAATAAATAAATAAATTCTCTGTACCGTTTATACAGAATGTATGTCAACTATAAGCTAGCTTTAAACATAAAAACAATCTATTCCCCGCTAAATCTTTGAACAGCATGTCTTCGCATAAATCTGAAATCCGCCACATACATCTTGTCCCTACTAAAACGTTGTTAATATTAAGAATCTAATTTCTTAGTTTCTACACATTTTCACTCTGGAAATCGCTTCTCTATTCCGTTTGTGTAGGCAGCTTTAGTTAATTCCGTCTGTCTTGCATCCAATGCCGTTTATTTTTAATTCTGTCTGGGAAAAAATGGTGTTATTCGTGAAGAAAATTATGCAACAATTATATTGCTCAGTTGTTAAAAGATAATTTAGTTTTCGATAGAATAGAAAAATTTTATGAAAACAGCTTGCTTTAAATGCGAAAATATCTAAACTTTGGACAATTTAAGTCACAATTATTCTTTACTCTTTGTTTTTTTATTAAATTCACTATCAGTTGCTCCACTGAGATGTAATTTAAGAAGAACAAGTGTTGCTTAAACAACATTTTCAAAAAGTAATTGTTCTTGAAATTATATTTTCCTAAAGAAGGTTTAGTCAGTGATATCTAAGTCGAAAACTCATGTCTTGGCTTCAAAAACAATATATTTTTTAATACATGGATTTTAAGAAGCTTTGTTAGTGGTTTATTTTTGAAAGTAGTAAATAAAATTTTAAACCGATGAGTTTTGAGATAAGAAAAACGGGGAAAATTTAGCCTCTAGTTTACTAAATTAAACAAGGTTCTTTGAATGGTATATTATCAATACCATAGCAATATTGGTCTTGTCTTGTTTCAGGCTTGACTTGGTTTCCTTAGTTTTAATTAATAATTCAATTTTTGTTTCGTAAGCGACCATATTCATATGCATGCATAAATGAATACATATGTTGAGCAGTATTTATGCTAGTGAAAAGTGATGAGAATTGTATATCAAATAGTTATTTTAATATCTTAGAGATAGTATAGCAGTGATGGTGCCTTTGGGGTCTGAAGGGTCCAATTTTCCTGACCTTGCTTGCCTCACGACCCGCAATATTACACTGGAAAAAGGCGTAAAATTAGCAAAAATACCGGCATTACAACTCATAGTAGTTACTAAAATAAGAATATTACAATATAATACTAATAAAAAGTAAAAAAGGTTTAAATAGGCGTTAACATTTTTATATACCCCATATTTTATTATTTATTCTAAAGAAACAAATTTTATTACTGCAAATCTAGGAAAAATGACGTCAAAAATTTATTTATAATTAGGATTGAAAGAAAGTTTTGTTGATCATTTTTGAGTTGTTCTAGTAAATTTAATTTTTTCTTTTACTTTCGGATCTTCTCTATCTGTTATTTAAATCTATGGAATGGGTGTTATTTATACAGTGTGATGACATTCTTGAATTTTTATATTTAAAATTGCGAATCAGTTTTCTTTAAGTTTAGTTTTTATACTTCTTCCAATTTGACCTATGTATACAGAGGCACATTTTGCACAGTTAATTTTATATACTCCTCCTGATCTTTTTAATATATCTATCCTATCTTTATTGTTAACGAATAACCTATTCAATTTATTTATACATATAGTTTTACAATCTAAATTATTTAATCTGCTATAAATTGTAGGGTTAAATTATGGTATATAGTTTACGAATTTGAACTTGACTTATTTTGGTTTATTAATGCTATAAAATTATTTTTTTAATAGTTTTTGTGTTTTTCTGTCGATTAGGTTTTCTTTTTAAACGTTGTTTCTTGCGATTTATTTATTAGTACAAAGTGCTTTATCAAAATTTTCTTTACTCAGTGAAAAAGTGGTCAGTGCTATGGATTAAACTATGAAAGGGAGATAATTTGATCTGTCACGACTGGTTTGATGATTAATGTATAACTGTCTCCGTGATTGTGGGTTTTCTCTAAATATCGAATCTTGAGTGATTATTTATCAAGGGTGTTTTTTATAGAGGTATAGAACTTTTAAATGGAATAAAACAAAGATGGATTTTTTAAATTGACATGAAATTTACTTTATTCGAAAGATAACCTTCTGGTATTATAATTTAAATATGACTTCTGGCATATGACCGCCACGGCTGGCTCGGACGTAGTCTAATCTGGAGGTCCAATTTTCGATGACTTTTTCCAACATTTGTGGCCGTATATCGGCAATACCGCGGCGAATGTTGTCCTCCAAGTGATCAATCGTTTCAGGCTTATTGGTGTAGACTAGCGACTTCACATATCCCCACAGAAAATAGTCTAGCGGCGTTAAGTCGCACGATCTTGGAGGCCAATTCACGGGTCCGAAACGTGAAACTATGCGGTTACCAAAAGTTTCCTTCAATAAATCAATTGTGGCACGAGCTGTGTGACATGTTGCGCCGTCTTGTTGAAACCACAGCTACTGCACAACATGGTTGTTCAATTGATGAACGAAAAAGTCAGTAATTATGGCTCTATAACGGTCACCATTGACTGTAACGTTCTGACCAGCATCGTTTTTAAAGAAGTACGGACCAATGATTCCACAAGCCCATAAAGCACACCAAACGGTCAATTTTTATTGGATGTAACGGTGTCTCAACATACACTTGAGGATTATCATCACTCCAAATACGGCAGTTTTGTTTATTGACGTATCCATTCAAACAAAAGTGAGCTTCATCGCTAAACAAAATTCGCTTATGAAAATCGGGATCAACGGCAATCTTGTTTTTGGCCCATTCACCGAATCTACGCCTTGCTAGGTGATCATGTGGTTTCAATTCTTGCACGAGTTGGATTTTGTAAGCACGCAAACCAAGATCTTTCCGCAAAATCTTCCATAAAGTGAATGGACACATATCCAATTCCTGTGCACGATGGCGGATAGACTGATTCGGGTCTTCCTCTACTCTACGCTTTACAGCAGCAATGACTTCTTCTGTACGCACTGTACGACGTCTCTGTGGATGCGTATTATCATTTAGAGTAAACGTGGTGCGAAAACGTTCCATAGTTAATCGAATTAATTGCTCTGATGGACGATTATGTTGACCGTAAAATGGACGTAGTACGCGATACGTATTTCGAACAGAACCATGATTTTCAAAATAAATTTGCACAATTTGGAACCGTTGTTCAGGCATCAGTCTATTCATGTTGAAATGCCAAACGAAACTAAACATAAATCACTTGACAGCTGACAAAATGGCCGCCAGTTAAAAAAGTGTTGCCAACTTAAAGTTCTATACCTCTATAAAAAACACCCTTTATATATGTACATGCTATGCATCAACTACTAACTCAGTTCGACTCTACTCTGCCTTATATATGACTGCGGCGTTTTTATGTCGGCAGACGTTACTCTTATTCTTTCGTACGCAGTTGAGAAAAGTCTTGCTTCGCCGAAGTAGAAGTTGCCGGCTCGTTCGAGAATGTACATATTGTTGTCTGTTGCGATGTTTAATTTAAAATTCCCCCATTACAATACTTTTTCTCAAGCCTCTTTATAAAGATAGCTAACCTTTGGAAAACGCTGGTCTAGAGAGTGACAAAAATAGAAAAAATGAAGTTATGTAGTGATATTTTGTTACAGATAATTGTAGTAAATGTTTGAAGTGTTTACTAATTGTTTCTAAAAATATATTCTATAGAGTCATACGGAAAAATAATTAGTTTGTTTTACTAGAATAAAATCATCTTTTTCTCTTTCAATTTAAAGAAATATAGCACCTTTTGCAGGAAAAAAGAAGATTAACATCTATTTTTTCTAATTTTTACAATTTTTCCCAGTGTAGTAGGATCCCTGCCGAGGCATGCAAGGTCACAAAAATTGGACCCTTCAACTTCAAAGGCATCGCCAAAACTATCGCATCTCTAAGGTGAGAAAATCTGTGCCTTGACTGGCTGCAATTCTGAACATTAATTAAAACAAAATTCACATACCAAACCTTTCCCGAGACATAAAATAGAACATCCACCGTTATTTTCAAGATAAACAACGTTGATATAAATAATCATGCACCACATTCCTTTATATTTATTTGATAAATGTTTGGAATTATATAAACTACTTCACCTCACCTCTTTCTTTAAACAAACATATAGAATTTCTTCAAGCCAAATTTCAATTTGTTTTCGTGACTGTATAATGCCAACAATAGACTCGTGAGCTCAAATGCATATTGGCAGAACCGCTTAAAATTCATTGAATTTTCTCGTGTGATGCCGACCGACCGCGACGCTCGGCATCGCGTCTACCCCCCAAAAAATAGAGACGGCTGTCTTTCCAGGAACAAATACAACCATTTGTTGCCAGTTTTGCTTTAAATATTATACTTCTACGAATATTAGGTATATTACCGGTATTACTTATTTCTTTTTAATTTAATAGTTATATTTATTACTTACAATTTTTAATCGACTTCTAAAAGAAGGAGGTTCTCAATTCGTCGTGTATGTATGTTTTTTTTTTAATATATGTACACCGATTACTCCGGAACGGCGGCACCGATTTGAATGAAATTTTTTACGTTATATTCAGGAAGTTGCTGCGGTGGTCCCATATTTTTTTAGATGAAATTGGTGCATTCAATCCAAGATGGCGCTTACAATATGGCGGCCAAAAAAATTGATTTTGTCCGATTTCTTCAAAATTAGTATGGAGAAATTCTCGGGGTTGTACCTAACGAGTCTGAAATTATTTATAAAAAATTCAAAATGGCGGATCCAACATGGCGGACAAAAAACTTTAATTTTGTCCGATTTTCTCCAAAATTGGAATGGGGGAGTTTTCGAGGTCGTACATAACGAATTCGAAATATTTTTAGAAAATTCGATATGGCAGATCCGATATGGCGGACAAAAATCAATTTTGTCCAACTTTCTCCAAAATTAGGACGGGGGAGTTTTCGGGGTCGGACATTACGAACCAAAAATTATTTTTTTAAAATTCAATATGGCGGATCCAATATGGCTGAGGAAATATCAATTTTGTCCGATTTTTTCCAAAATTGATATGGGGGAGTTTTCTGGGTCTCACATAATGAATCCGATTATTTTAAAAAAATTCAATATGGCGGATTCAAGATGGCGGGCAAAAAAATTTAATTTTGTCCGATTTTCTCTAAAATTGGTATGGGGAGTTTTCGAAGTCGCACATAACGAATTCGAAATATTTTTAAAAAATTCGATATGGCGGATCCAGTATGGCGGACAAAAAATTAATTTTGTCCGATTTTTCTCAAAATTGATATGGGGGAGTTTTTGGGATAGCACATTACGAATCTGATATTATTTAAAAAAAAAATAAATATGGCGGATCCAATGTGGCGAATTAAAGATTTTTACATGGCTAGATTTTGTCTAATATCAGTATTAAGGGATTTTTGTTAGTCTTTATTACGAATTTAAAATATTTTTTGAGGAACACATTCTGGCGGATTCAACATGGCATCTTGAAAATTTTACATTTTTCGATTTTCTCCTAAACTGATATAAAGGATTCTTGAGGGTTTAAGTTAGGAATTTAAAAGTATTTTTTTCGGGATTCAGTATGGCGGACTAAAAATTTTACATTTTTTGTTCAAATCTGGGACTGAATCGTTTTTGAGGATATGAACAGCGAATATAAAATTATTTTAAGAAAATCTAATATGGCAGAGGCAATATGACGGCCTAGAAATTTTGAATTTCATCAAAAATTGGTACTAGGGGGTTTTGAAGAGCTTAGATTTAGATTACATTAAGACATTAAAATTATTTTTTTGAAATTCAATATAATGGATACAGTATAGTGAGTTGAAAGTTTTACCTTATTCGCATTTTATCAAATTTGGTATTAGGGTGTTTTCGGGGTGGTATATTACGAATATGTAGTTAATTTTTTACAGTCTTAGGTTGACAAGATACAAAATAGGGAGTGAAAATTTTACGTTTTCCGAGTTTGCCTAAAATTGATATTGCGTGGTTCTTGGAGCCTATACAAACTCAATATGCAGTATAAAATATATCGAGCTAAGAAATTTACGCCTCAAGTTCATTAAATAGCGATATTTGAAGGTTTTGAGGCCTATATTACCAATATAAAATTAATTTTAAATTTTGAAATAGTGGATTTACTATGACGCACTAAATATTTGTTTGATTCAATTTCATTCGTATTTGTAGAACTCTAAGAATTTTTAGTGGTTCATTTTAGGGTAATTACAACTTTTGATAAAATGGGTACTTTTTTGCCACCTTGAAGTCATTGCGGATACACTAATCTCAATTAGTACTTAGTTCAAATAATTTATGGCTATAATAATGAATTCAAAACTAAAAATCGAAAAATAAAATTTTTATAAAAAAAAATGGACCGACTTCTAAAAGTGCACTAAAAAGTGCAATATAACTAGGAATTTCTATAGGAAATTGAAATTTTTGAAGTTGGCGTCAAGTTATTTCTAAATGAAACAAATAACTACTAATATATACAAATTATGATAAGAAAGCAATTACAAATAAAGTATTGTTAATCTGTTTATGTGAATCACATTTTGTCAGGTATTAGTTTGGCGCCGACTTCAAAAATTTCAATTTCATATAGAAATTTCTAGTTATTTTTCACTTTTTAACGGACTTTTAGAAGTCGATTCAATTTTTTTTTCATAAAAATTTTACTATTAAGTAATATTTTATTTATAGTAATGTTGTAAGGACGAGAAGTAAAATACTTCTCGTTTCAGCCGTCTAAGACTTTGCATACTGAAACTAACAATATCAGATTGTATGATCAGTTATCAAAAATGCTTAAAGCATTAAGCAAAAGTAAAAAAAAACACCAAAAACTTTCAACTATATCCCTATTTCTTGTTATTTGGCGCTTATATATTTCAATTTTAATTTACCTATCAAAAAAGCAGAGTTAATTTCCCAGCCATTAAGTCCATCTTTCCTTCAATCCCAGCGGATCACCGTCCGACGGTTTCCGATGAGGTCCATCGGCGTACGGATGACTCCTGGGGGAATCCCCCGTCTTGGCCAAAATAACGCAGATTAATTACAGCTGTCATCCCCCGTAACTTCAGCCAGCGATAAGCGATATTTAACAATTAATTGTGACACATTGCTGGCCGTTCTAATAACCGCTCTTTCACATAGGATTAGCTAGTCGAGGAATGGACAGAGCGGTGTCTAGGGAAAGCTACCGGGTTCCCTAGTAAGAAATAATTTAAGACGGATTTAACTACTTGGAAAATGAGAATTTTCTAAACTTGTTATACACTTAGATGAGTTGGGTTTATACTAAAATATTTTTATGTGATTTTAGGAGGAAGGTGAGATCGGATGACATACACACACTTATATATATATATATATATATATATATATATATATATATATGTATAGGGCGATTCTCCGGAAAATTTATCGATCGATTGTGGGAAAACTATTTGACAGTGCACTAATGTGCATGGGAAAGAACCGACTAAAATAGTTGCAAGATGGCGGCAGTTCCGGTTATACTGGAAGTAGATGTCAACTTCTTTATTTTAAATACCCTATATTTTATTACATTTTTGATTTCTACGTAAAATTCTAGATATATTTCATGTATAATTTTCTATACTTGTCTCACTTTATATAAAGTTGTCTTTTCCAAAAATTTATAGTTTTCAAAATATTGGCAATTTAAATTTTTTCTATTAAAAAAATGCTATATATATATATATATATATATATATATATATATATATATATATATATATATATATATATATATATATATATATATATATATATATAACCTTCAATTTTGGACAAAATCGAAATAATATAAAATTTTTTCAATCGTATTATATCTGTTTTATTAAACTAAAAAAAATTTTAAATTCATAACCTGCGACCACGAAAACTCCTAATACCAAATTTGAAGAAATATGAATAAAGTAAAATGTTAAAATCACCATATTGGACCCTCCATGTTGAATTTCAAAAAAAAAAATTTTAACATCATAATCTAATCTAGATCTACATCCACAAAAACTCCCTAGTACGAATTTTGAACAAAATTCGAAAATGTAATATTTTTGACCATCATACTAAATCTGACACATTAGATTTTCTTAAAATAATTTTAAATCCGTCATTTATACCCTAAAAAACGGCCTAGTTTGAATTTTGATTAAAATAAAAAAAATTGGAAATTTTTGTTCCTTTATATTGAATTCACCATATTGAATCATTTAAAAATAATTTTAAATTCGTAATTTACACCCTCAAGAACGACTCTATACCAATTTTAGAGAAAATCGAAAAATGTAAAATTCTTAGGGTGCCATATTGAATCTGCCATATTGAATTTTTTAAAAATATTTTCAGAACCTCGAAAACTACCACTTACAAATTTTGGAAGAAATCGGAAAGAATTAAATTTTTTGTCCGCCATATTGGATCAGCCATATTGAATTTTTCATACCAATTTTGGATAAAATCGGAATATTAATTTTTTTTGTCCGCCATATTAAATTTTTTAAAAATATTTTCAGATTCGATATGTGGAACCCCGAAAACTTTCCTATGGCAATTTTGGAGAAAATCGAAAAAATAATTTTGTTTTCTCCGCCATATTGGATTCGCCGTACTGATTTTTTAAAAAAAATAATTTCAGATTCGTTATGTGCGACCCGGAAAACTTCCCAATAACAATTTTGAGGAAAATCGGACAAAATTAATTTTTTTGTCCGCCATATTAGATCTGCCATATTGAATTTTTTAAAAATAATTTCAGATGCGTTATATATCACCCCGAAAACTTCCCCATACCAATATTGGAGAAAATTGGACAAAATTAATTTTGTAGCCGGCATATTATCAGCGCCATCTTGGATTTTACTGCATCAATGTCATCCAAAATAATATTGGACCACTGCAGCAACTTTCTGTATATAACATAAAAAATTCATTTAACTCGGTGCCGCCGTTCCAGAGTAATCGATAAACATACATAAAAAAAAATACATAGCGGTGGAATTGAGAACCGCCTTCTTTTCAGGTACGGATCCAAGGGGGGCGGGGGGGGGGCGGTGAAGGCAATCGACTCTATCCAAGAGCTTTGAGTTCAGGTAAATAGACCCCAATCTGCCATTTATACGAGAAAAGTGTATGCTGTGGGCGTCTCCTTCCTATCAACATCTTGTTTTTTCTTGCGATCGCCCCCCTCTCCCCAAGAGCTTCGAATTCAGAAAAATAGACCTGGCCCTGCTTTTTATACTAGGAATGGGAATATTGCTGGCGTCTCTCCCCTAATTTTGCTTTCACTTGCCATACCGTACTTTTGTGATATCACCGCCCCTCCCCCCTCCAGAAAGACAGGCTGGATCCGCCCCTGCTTCTTTTAGGAGTCAGTTAAAAAGAGTTTTTCCAATACCACAATCGGTACAGTTTATTATTCAGTCTTGAAATGAAAAGAGCAAGTTCAAGGTGTGTACCTGCATATTTTTGTAAAAATTGAATAATTTTAAAATTATTTCAATATTAAAGTAGTTGTAAAAGAGGTTTTTTTGAATTTTTTTTTTAATTAGCCTTTCACTCCTCCTCTGTTAGCATGTAAGATTTTAACCATATTTTATGTGATTTAAACTTTTAAGTTGTTTGATAAAGTAAAATGTTATTATTATTAAATTAAGGAGAATTACATAAAAAGAAGGTTTTTTGAAAATGCCTTGAAGAAAAAGCAAAATATCAAAACATCGACATACGAACCTAACCCTAAGAATACAAAGAAATATTAATATTAATTAAAATTAATTATTATTTATAAACTAGTGCAAAAAAGCAGTTTTTCGCCATTTTCTCGATAAACAGTTTATCGATTTTGACGTCTAAGACATGAAATTAAAGGTCTTTTTATTACCTACAATTTTCATTAATACAACTTTTCTCTAAAATATTATCAGAAAATTCCGACTTTGGCCGTTGTTTATAAGAAAACAGAACCGATCTGACAGTATTTCTTTAAGTATTTATCTTATACTGGGCCAGGGGCGGATCCAGCCTCTCTCTTTGGGGGGGGGGGGCGGCAGTATGGCAAGTGAAAGCAAGTTGTCGACGGAGGGGGGGGGGCAGCAACATTCCCATTTCTAGTGTAAAAGGCAGGGTCGAGTCTATTTTTCTGAATCTGAAGCTCTTGGAGAGGTGGGGGACGATCACAAGAAAAAAATAAGTAGCCCAAAGGGGGGTAGAATGCGAGCAGCATACACATTCCTGGTATAAAAGGTAGAATCGGGTCTATTTTCCTGAACTCAAAGCTCTCGGAAAGGGGAGGGGAGATCGCAAGCATACACGTTCCTATACTCATTTCAAGAACTAGAGAGAGTAAAAAACCGTTACCGAAACTTCTAACGTACCTGCTCCAATGCCGCAGATAACTGAGGATTGCCGTAAATCTAATTATATTTAATTATATTTAAATATTATAAGCTTTTATAAATTTACTGCAGCAATAAAATTTCTGATAGTTCAATTTAATTTCTGTCAGTGGACAAAATACACCTTACAGTATGTCCTTAGTGATTTATCTTGTTTGTGCTTGTTTTTATATATTATTTGAGATTAGTGAGATACCCAAAAGATATGGCTTTCACATCTATATTTATTCCAAAATCGTTAAACCAGGGCATTTTTTCCTCAACGAAAAACTTATTACGATGAATGTTTATGGTGCTTTAAGATATCAATATCTAGATAATAATGTTAAAAGCTCTGCTGAGATGTTTTCCTATATGACAGGAATTGGAAAATCTACTATTTACCGAATATTCAGGGAGAAAAAAACGACTGGAATTGTTAGTACCTACTCCCAAGCCACATTCGATCACAGGCAGGCGAAAAACTTGGTTGGAAAAAGAGATGTAAACTGCAATAAAAGGAGTTGTTCATACATTTCATTATGAGAAGCAGATCCCAACCGTCGAAAAAATTCTAACTAAAATCAATGAAGCTCGCGATTTACCTGAAATTAAAAGACCTGAACTCTGGAAATTGCTCAGAGAACTTAATTTTTGCTGGGAAAAGCCAGATAGGAAATCTGTTCTAATAGATCGTCTGGAAAATGTCCGTTGGAGAAGGAAATATTTCTTTCAAGTAAGAGGTAAAGTTGCTGGAAAAAACAGAACTTAACAACAAAATTAGTAATTTAATTGAACTTTTGAAAGATTTTTTTGAATAAAGTTACTGCAGAAAATTGGGAAAAATCCATATTATAAAAGAATAAAAGAATTGTGGAAACTCGATCTCATGATCAGTGAGATAAAGGAACCAATTATAATTAATTTGAGCGATGATAGCTTCACTGACTTTGATTACGAATTAGATACATAATGTTTACCAGCGCAAACACAATTTATTATTTAAATTTTCTGTAACATATAAATATTAGTTATATTTGAATACCTTTTTATTGTTTAATGGTAATTCTGCAGATGGTTTAAGAAATAAATAAACTGAAACGTCAAATGTCCTAAAAATGTGTTTAATTAAAAATAAAATGACCGATAGCCCAAAAAAAAAATGTTTAGCTTCTTGTATTTCTGACAATGGGTATTTTGTATGTATTTAAATTATAACTTAAATTTTTTTAGAGAAAAAGGCTACGTTTTAGTCTGAATGAGCCTAAAATAGTTTCTGTGCCAAAATTAAAAATGATAAAAATACAGTTGTGTTTTGTGATAAATATGTGAAAATTATCTATATTTTCTAATGTATGTGAATTATTAAGAAATCATAAGAAATAAGATAATATAAAAACTTTTTATTTTAAGTTTATTACCGAAATAATATTCTATGCCATAAATATTTGGTAATAAAATAAACCTCCTTCCGACGCCTATGACAATGATTAAAATACTTTTTAACACTTCACACATCCAAATAGCTATTGTTATCCAACCCAAAGACACCGGACTAAAGAACACAGGTAGTTTGCGAAGAAAAAAAAATTATTACTCTCTCTAGTTCTTGAATAAACTATAGTATAAGAGGCAAAATTAGGTCTTTTTCCTGAACTCGAAGCTCTTGGGGGGAGGCGATCGCCCCCAACGCCCCCCCCCCCTTGGATCCGCGCCTGTACTGGGCCCTCTCTATGATTTAAAATCCTTCACATATATGTTCGGTAAAATCGATCTTTTTCATTATACAGACTGAATTATGATATTTTTGTAAGATTTTACACCTTAAATTAACGGATTCAGTGTATTGTAATGTATTGTATGCCTTAAAATAAAAACTTCTTTTTCATTTGCGGCTAAACTTAAATAAATTTATAAAAAAACTTATTTAAAGAAAGTTTTTTTTTATCAAAAGTTCCTTAAACTATAAAACACAAAGTAAATTATCCGACCGTATCTCAATTAAGACATACTGAGCCGTGGCGATGTCGGTCGGGTCCTCTCCTAAAGACAACCAATTTGTCGGCATCACTCCATCCGGCGTTTCTCTTTCATTCCAGTCACTGTCCCGGGACTTCGCCCGTCAATCACGTCTCGACTCTGTCACATCTCTATTACTTATCCCAAGAAAATATCTGTATTTTGTGCCCTCGGGGAAATATTACCGTTATTAATTACTTTAGTCTCTTTTAATCCATTTTGGTGACATTTGAATGATTGCGGACATTTGTTTTAAATGCAGATGAATTATTTTCGAATTTCCCAGGAATTTTATATTTTATTGTTTAATGGTTTATTAAGTTAAATATATATTTTTGGCTAATGTTAACCATGTTAAGTAATGTAAGCTGATTCTCATCTATATGTACAGGGTGTCTAATTTTCGCTGGTTTTACAGATTATCACTGCTATTAGTAAAAGTAGAACGATAAGGTTTTCATGGCGCTGTGCTACTTTGTAAAAAACAACTATGTCACTAGCAGAATTTTCAATATCCTCTTCATTTTGGAGATACGAAGCGATTTTGAAAATTATGCATTTTGAGGCACCCCTCGTATCTCGGTTACTTGCAACTTTTCGCAAAGTTGAAAAACAGAGATATTGAAGTTTTTCATGCGGGGTTCAGTGACGTAGTCCGTTTTTTGTAGGTTCAACTATTTCAGAGAAATAAATCAAATTTGCCTTTTTTAAATGGGACACCCTATATATATTTAAATAATGTGATGTAGTTTGCTACAAGCTTTTCAAAAAATATTCGTCATATCTTTGCACTGAAATTTTCGTTTAATTACTTTCTTCTTAATATGTATATATATATATATATATATATATATATATATATATATATATATATATATATATATATATATATATATATATATAACAGCGCTCTCAACCGATGTTACTGTTGTATCCTCAAATGTTAATGTAAATTGATTATTTAATCTGTTGCCAAACATAATGCAGTGTGTCTTGGAAACATTTAGCGACAGGTTGTTGGACCTAAAGTACCCATCGAGAATGTCCATCACAGATTGAACCTTCATCGATAGCAACTCCGTCGTGCTTTCATTGAATATAAGCAATGTATCATCAGCATATAGTACAGTCTGCTCTCCAGAGATTTCGGGTAAATCGTTTGTAAAAAGGATATACAAAAGAGATCCAAGTATTGAACCCTGAGGGACGTCCCTCTTCATTTTAACCCTCTGAGACACTATAGCCCTACCATGGAGATCAGACTACCACACACTGAGTCCTGTCCGTCAAATACGATCTTATTAATTCCAGAGCATTACCCCTTATACATACATCAAAGGTTTTAGACAGATCCAGGCACATGGCTAATGTTTTCTTTTTTTTTTTTTATTTAGTGATTCTAGAATTTGTGTAAGCGCTTGGTACAAAGTTCTTACTATGGATTTCCTTTTTTTCTATAGCCATTTTGTTTAACTGATATTACAGAAAACTTGTCCAGAAATGTTACAATTCTTTGATAAAAAACTTTTATAAAAACCTTGTATAATAGGCAATAGCGAGATTGTTCTATAATTCTTTTCTTCAGATTTCTCCCCTTTCTTATAGATTGCTCTAATATAGGCATTTTGAGCTTACTTGGAAAAATACCTGTAGTAAAACACAAATTTACAATTAAAGATAGAAATAAAGTTACCTACATCTTTTAATATATATATATATATATATATATATATATATATATATATATATATATATATATATATATATATATATATATGCAAAGGTGTCAATCCGTTCGTGAGTAGAAAAATTTTCACGACATTTTGCCAACATCTTAGCTGGCATTTTCAAGTGATGCTTCCTCAATGGCTGCAAGTTGAGCAGGAAATAAACTGCTTGTATATATATTCTTTCTTTTTCTCTGCCTGAAAGGAGAATACAGCATGGTTTCAGACAGAACAAATCCATCGAGATAGCATGCTGTGATTTATTTAATTTTGTATATACAGAGCTCGACAGGGGCAAGTATGTGATGTGTCTAATATTTGACTTAACAAGTGCGTTTGATACTGTGAGTAGAGAGTTCTTATTGAGAAGGCTTTTTGCTTCGAGTATAAGAGGAAATATCCTAAAACTCATCGACTCGTATATGTATGATATGAGTATGTTTGTTCGATACCAAAAAAGTAAATCAGATTACAAAAAAGTCGCCTTGGGTGTACCGCAGGGGTCGGTTTTGGGGCCTCTCTTGTTTATGGTTTATGTTAACGACCTACCGAGATTCATCAGTAGAGGAAAGTTGGTTATGTTTGCTGATGATACCACAATAGCTAAATCTGCGGATGCCCCAGAGGAGCTGTTGCATACAGCGGGAGGGGTATGTGAGGGGTTGGAGATTTAATTTCAGCGTAATCAGTTAATACTTAACCCGACAAAGACTGTATATATAAATTTCAATATTAAAAAGCCATTGCTTGTAGAAGATAAAGTAACATATAATATTGAAACCTCAGCTTATGCTAAATTTTTAGGCATGTGGCTTGATGAATCGCTGCATTTATTTTCCCATATTGAACATATTTGTAAAAAATTTAATTCTGCCTTCTTTGCTATTTTGTAGATGAGGTGATCTCTAGACCGGGCTGGATTGCTGACTGTATATTATTCTCTGACATACAGTCATTTGCCAAGCAATGTCATGACTTGAAGAAGAGGATATGAGGTGAATAGAGTGTTTCTGACTCAGAAAAGAATACTGAAGTTGATATTTGGTTTTAAGCCGACGGATTCGTGTAGACCCATTTTTAAGGAGAACAGCATTTTGACTATTTATTCTATTTATATTCTAAAATGTGTTTTATATGTAAAACAAAACTACTAAGAGTTTAAAACTCTTGGCCAGGGTCACAGATATGATACACGAAATAGTGATATTCTTAGTATACCTAAACATAAAACGGCATTCTTGGAGAGATCCCCAATTTATAATTTCATTTTTCTGTTTAAAAAATTACCTGCAAAATTAAAAAACATATCAAACAGTAATAATTTCAAAACAGAAATAAAAAAGTTTCTTGTTCAGGGATCATTTTATTATTTTAATGAATACTTAAGCCTGTAGGATATACTGACTCTTTTACTGTGTACTGAGTGATTATCTCGTTGCGTCCTTCGCTGACCAGTGCGACGGATTGTGTTCTTATCGTTTTATTTCTTTCTTTCCTGTTAGTTGTTTTAGGATTTTAATCTGTGGTTTTTGTTATTAAATATTAGATTAAGTTATTTTACATTTTCCATATTATAACAAGTCTCTTATGATATTAACTAATATAACTGTTTCTTGTTTTTTCTAGCTTTTAGGTATGTTATGTATATATTCTTTTTATTTAATTGAATACTGTTGACGAAACCAATGCTGAAGTATCAGTCTTATGGCTAATAAATTATTTTATTTCATTTCATATATAACTGCTATTTAAATGCGGCAGATAGATTTCGTTATGTCTTACTGAAATTTTGATCTTTTAAAAAATTTCTCACTGCTCCGGTGATTCATAGATGTCGTTCGATTGACGATATTTTTTAGTCTGACATCGAGGTCGGTAGGTGGCAGGTTTGCAATATCTTACCGACAAACCTTGAAATTTATATTCCATATATCAGTTATTTCCTGCGAATGTTGCTCTCGGTCCGATAAAGCTCCACTGATGAGACCCTGAGGTGGTCGAAGATTTGCAGGAAATAAACTGTTTGTTTAAATTCTTTCTCTTTCTCTGCCTGAAAGGAGAATACAAATATAACAACTATTTAAATACGGCAGATAGATTTCTTTATTTCTTACTGCAATTTTGATTTTTTCTGAACATTGATGTTATTGAATTTTTCTAAAACTAATTTTCAGATGTACTGTCGAAATATCAGTATTCCCCTAACAAATTAAGATAATGAAAGTTCGAAACGGCATCTATAACTAATACTTGATAAATTTAAAAAAAAAAAGGTATATTTAAATACAACGGAAAGCCCAATAAAAATCAGTACAGGAACGAGAGAAAAATTGTTGTGCTTTCGTGTGTCAGACGGGGTGCAGAGGCCACGAAAAACTCCCGAGCCACGTTACTAAGTGAGCTGTCACGAAACCGCTCCGACTCCGCCGACGTCGGCCTGGATCAACAGTTTATTCAATCTGAACAGCTTTTACACCAGATTATGGGGTGAGTTTACAACAAGCAACAGGCCAAATAAAGTGTGTTTGGATAATAAAACAGGATGTAGTATTTATTCAGACATTAAGAAGCAAAAAAGAAAAATGACGACGATGTAAAAAGATTTTTCTGGGACTTTTCTAACGATAAAATGTCGGGAAATTTTTTAAATGATCTGCTTATCTGGTAGACATTTTTATGAGTTGAAAATCGTGAAAAAAACAATGCTAAATGTGAAAATGAAAACTAAGGATATTTACTTTAAACTTATATAAATTATATTTGAATGGCAAACACTGGTTTATCTTTGTATTAAAATTTTGCTATAGTGAGTATTCGCTCTTTGAGTTCCAAATTACGGCGTGCAGATTTCTATCATGTATTTTTGGAAAAATGTATTCCATTTATATTACATTGCAAGCTGTTGTAGATGGTCCTGGATTTGTTTATTATATACCGCGTTTTCGCTGATTTCACGTTGCTTAATTGGATTTCAGTCTGGCTACATGGTTGCCAATATAGTTTTTGAATCTGATCAGCATATAGGTAATAGTTAACTTATATGAATCATTCGAATCCAATATAGTCAATATGGGGAAAACATCATCTCGCAGGATGTTTTCGACATAAAATTTACCAGGAATTCGTCCAGTTACTTCCGGAAAATCAAATCGTCCTTATAATTCTTCCTCAAGCATTATGCCGCCCCCTCCAAAACTAACGCTCTATATCAGGTTGTAGTTGACGCACGTACTGTTGTTTTAAAGTGATAAAAATCTAAGGATTGAGTTGAATTCTTACGTTCCATAGACACATCAATTTCAGGGTGAGATAGAACTAAACTCTATTTCCTAGATATCTTGGTTGATACCCCGGTACATGTACTAATGTCATTGGACTGCTTCATCACTTAGTGCAAATTCTACTGAAAATGTAAAAGTTTAATGAAGGTTCAACTCAAAAATGCATAGGCACTTTAAAGCAACTAAGTGTAAAAGTGGATAGAATAGGGAAAATTGTGTCACTGAATTATGGAAAAAATTAGTAGCATTCTTCGGCGATGTAACTCAACTATAAATAACAATGGCAACTGGACTTTAAATTGAGGTGATCTCGTCTAAGATGAAAACTAGTATCTCCAAACATAAGATTTTTTCACTTGAACTTTTTAAGTCAGCACGATTTTGTAGAACTAATTGTCTATTGGATAACCCAAGGATCCACTAGAAGTTAGAACTCGGGAACATAGAACTAATACCAGTGCCGTAACTAGGGTAATTAGCGCCCAGGGCGAATTTCCGATACTGCGCCGGTTTAGGGTCGAATATACTTATTAAAATATTTATTATTCTGCTTTTTTCGAAAGTGATTTACTAAAAATGAGAAGATCTTTATTCCTATTATCACTATTTAAATTTAATGTAAGATAGTGTGTGAACTTTGCTCTTAAAATTTTGGAAAAAATATAACTATACTGAAAATTATTGAGAGGGATTTGATCAAGGGTCTGTTATTCCTGTGCTACAATAAAAAAAACTAACTCTGGCCTTATATATCCTACGTTTCACCTGTATGCCAATATTTAGCTTAATGCCAATAATCATCACTTGTTAAATCAAATTCTCCTTCTTCTTCGGGTGTCATGTACTATGCCACACATCGGCGATCATGAGTCCATCTCATGGTCACATTATTACTAGAGTGCCCTCTTCAGCCTGTCTACATAAGGTTACGGCGTCTAATATACCAAACCAGATTTTTATATTGCGGAGCCAAGAGTGTTGTTTACGATCTGGCACCCGTCAGCCTCCAATTTTTCCCTGTAGTGTTAGTATATGTCCTAGATATGACACTTTTCGTTGTTTTACAGTGTTCATTAGTTGTCTTTCTACGCTAGCTCCTCGTAGAACGCCACTTAACTCACTGGATGCTAAGAGTAAAAACTACCAGAGCATTGAAAGCTGAGAGATAAGAGTGTTCGGAAAGTGCTGAATAAAAACAGAGTGACTAGAGAGGGAGATTCGGGTGCGTGCAACCCTTACATAGAGTTCGAGTGACTTCGCCCCTAAATCAGGTGATGTCTATATCCACACTTTTTCCCGCGTAAGTTCTGTAGGCGTTTCAAATAAAACGTTAAACAGTAGCAGATCACTTACAATTATCAACTTTTGTTATTATGTTAGTAAAGTAAATTGGTATATTTACAATACTGCTTTCACATTACAATAGTTTACAAAATTTAACTTTTTGTCTGTTGCCGTGAATTTTATGGTTAATAATATTCGCTTATGACCTGTTTTTGTCAAATCTAACCTCAAAAATTTTCGTGCAGCTCGAGTTATTTTTTTTTTGATTTTTCTCATTTATGCGTATTTATTTATCGATAACGTGCGTATTTTACTGTGTTAAGATTAGTATCTGAAGTTTTTGCGCCATGAGTAGTTCAAGGAGACGTTGTTTAAACAATCCAAATAATTTTTGCTATATATGCGGAGAATATGTGTTTAACAATTGTAGAAAAGTTAGATCAGAGTTGGTAAAAAATACCTAATTTGAGTATTTTGAGATGCTCTTAGATAAAAATGAAAAGTCTTGGGCTCCTAATTGTGTTTGTAAATCGTGTGTGAAATATTTAAGATTATGGAAAAGTGGTAAAAGAAATGCCTTTAAATTTGGAACACCAGCTATTTGGCGAGAACCACAAAATCATCTCAAAGACTGTTACTTTTGTAACGTGAACGTAAACGGTCTAAACACTAAAAGGCAGTACCCAAGTACTAGGTGTGTTCAGCGTCCTGTGCACCATTCACCTGAATTTTCAGTGCCTAAAAATATATCTGAACCTTTAAAACAAGACAAGAAAGGACCAAGGTCATCACAAAATGATGCTGATTTTGAAGGTATATCAAATGAGCCAAAATGTTTTTCTCAAAATGAGTTAGATGATCTTGTAAGAGATTTAAATCTTTCTAAACAAGCTTCAGAATTGTTGGCATCAAGACTAAAAGAAAAAAACTTAATTTCCTCAAATACTAAAATAACTTTTTAACGTGAAAGAGATAAAGAATTACGGCGTTATTTTTCCGAAGAAAATGTTATTACCTTTTATTCAGACATTATAAACTTGTTGATAAAAATGGGCTCGAAACAATACGAACCAAATGACTGGCGTTTATTCATTGACAGCTCAAAACATAGCCTAAAATATATACTATTACATAATGGAAATAAATACACTCTGGTACCTATTACTCACAGTATAAAGTTAAAGGAAGAATATTGTAACATCTCGCTAGTCTTAAATAAAATACAGTACAATGACCATATGTGGCAAATTTGTATTGATTTAAAAATGGTGAACATTCTTCTCGGTCAAAAAAGTGGTTACATTAAGTTTCCCTTTTTTATATGTCTTTGGGACAGTAGAGCTAAACAAGAGCATTGGGTGAGAAAAAACTGGCCCTTGAGAAAAAATATGAAGCCTGGAAAGCAAAATATAGTCCAGAATTTACTAGTAGCTCGTGACAAAATTATCCTTCCACCATTACATATAAAGCTGGGCATCATGAAATCATTAGATAAAGACGGGGACTGCTTTTCTTACATTTGCCAAAAATTTCCTCAGCTCACTATGAAAACGATTAAAACCGGTATTTTTGATGGCCCCCAAATTAGACAATTTACGAAAGATACTCAATTTAGAAATTCTATGACTGAGTTAGAACTAAGAGCTTGGACAGCTTTCGTCTCTGTGATGCAGAATTTTCCCGGAAACAGAAGACCCTCTGTTATAATTAAAAAATTTGGGGTGCAATATGAGCATAAAACTTCACTTCCTCCATTGTCACCTAGACAGGTTTCCGGAAAATTTAGGAGATATGAGCGAAGAGCAGGGAGAGCGTATGCATCCGGACTTACGCGTCATGGAAGAGAGCTATCAGGGTTTCTGGGATACGAATATGATGCCTGACTATTGTTGATCTCTGATACGTCATTTTCCTAAGTCTACACATTAGAGAAGAGCTTTAAAATGTGTTTTTTTATAACTCAATCATTAACTTGATTTTTATTAGTTTTTTTCTTAGTAAATCGACATGTTTTTTTTTCTGTTTTATACCTACATAGCTGAAACTCAGAAACTAGAGCTGATAAAAAAATTCTACTCATATATTTGAAATTAGCATATCATATGTAGTCAACAATAGCTAAAATTTCTTCGGCAACAGATGTAATGTAAACTAGTGTTATCTTTCATGGTGTGTGACTCCTCTTAGAATTTATCTGGCAAGATATCAGGAGCCATATTTAGGGGTAGTTTTCTAAAACACCTATTTTAAATTGTTAAGAGATACATGCCCATGTTTTCCTAACTTTCTTCTTTTATTTAAGAATAAAAACCCAACATTCTGCATCTTTTTTAACGCATTTTAACCGACCGAACCGAAAAATATGTTATAAGTTAAAAATTTATATTTTCATAATAAAATCTGGGAATACACTCTATTATGTTCAATAACATAGTAATAAATGTAACAATAAATTTTTACTAGGTAGTTTGATGTTTGGTATGGTGTTATTGCTACACCAACGTGGAAGAAATAATCATAATTCAGGCATTATTTGATGGTAGTTAGATCTTCATAACATTGTCGACAGCACAATTACTAGCATGGAAATTTGTTTGTATATGCTTTCACACATTAGAATATGTTTGTCACCTAAATTTAAGGTAAACAAACACATTTGGAAATAATATTTGTACTTATGATGCTCTTATCATATTATAAAAAAATGTGAAATTAAACACCCTATTTTTAAGATAGGGATATAAACTTAGTGCGGTCGGAGCCTTTAGTCTAATATACGGGACCAAACTGAGTTATTAAATCTGGTGTCCTTCTGTTTCCCCTATGTCCTTCGCAATTTACTTTGTGACAAACGTTTAAACTACAGAAATGGTAATGTTTTGTTTTACGATAGCAACCGGTTATATAGCGTGTCTGCACCACTGACCTCTATTATGGACCCCTACTCTTGTTGGCTTCTAAAGCCAAAAAATGGCAAACCATGGGCGAAAAAATGCGTTTCTGCACATCAGGCGCCAGTCATATTTTTGGACGTTGATCAGATAAGGGCATGCGCATAGGCGACTTCCTATTATCGATCGGTTGTCTCGTAGCGCCATCCGTAAACAGCACAGTATCGGCTCAACGCCATTTTTGTGTTTATTTTTGCTTTGTGGGTTGCGTGCGATTTAAACGGATTTATAGCGTTTTAAGTGACTTATTTTATTTGTTTTTGTGTTTTTATTTAATATAATGGAATGTGTACATATTTTATTTGTTTTATTTTCCTTTTTCTCTATAGGGTAAAAAACAGTGTTGCTTTACAATAGTGTTTTCGTATAACATTAAATTTCCAAAACATGTAGTATGATATATTTTTAGCACTTTCCAAATGATTACCAAAAGATAAACTGAACTTTTAAGCAATCATTTCTTAAAAAAAAAATCTGAAATTTCGCACCAAACCATAGAATAGTTTATTCTATCATATGAAAAAAGTACATTCATCAATATGTCAAGAAATGGTACAATTTCTCTATCTATTACATTACTTACATAAATAAAAACATACATCCTCAAAATGAAGTTGGAATATTTTAAAACATACATATATAACTTACAATAATTATAATGCATTATTATTTTGTTATATACATAAAATATTTCAGTACAAGATTTATATTTTAGCCAGAATCGGCTATTGGCTCTATAATTTCTAAGCCCTGTTTGAATTATTGTCAACGACTTTTTTCCAGTTGCTAATTTGCACAATGTCCATATTCTTGCATAACTTCATCCACCTTATATTTAACCGATGTTTCCACCCAGCTCAAATGTTTTTTTTTTGTTCTGCAGCCATTCCATGATTTATTATTTTGTATGTCTGAAGATTGAGGACATGACGTTAAAAAGCGTTGTTCATTATTAATACTGGTTTTGGAAGTAAATTCATTTTATGAAATTGTCATGATTCATGTGGTTATGGCACTTCCCACTTTGAAATCGTCAAATTAAAAATTCATTAATATATTAGCAAAAGCAAAATATTACGAAATAAGTTAGACAAATGTGAATTTTTTTGTTGGTATATTTTTTTTATTTACCCCCAGCAATAACCTTGTTCACTTATTTTATTTGAAATAACATTTTCATCATTTTGTCGAAAAAATTAATACGATAAGAAAATATATGCTCCGTTCACCATTACGGCAGAGAAATATTATTATATAAAATTATTTTTAAATCCTGCATATGCGTTGACAAACCCATTTCGTATCAATATTTTCTTAAAAAATGGAAAAAAAAGATAAGGAAAAGAAGGTCATTATTTTTTAATAATTAGAGAATAAATTGCCGGACCTTAAAAATGTAAATTATTCACTCTCACCCTACAACAAGAAAGTGAACGCACACAGACGGAAACAATAGATTAGAGAAATAGTAAGATACATTTTCTTCACAATTTTACTTTCACAGTATAAGAAATGACTAAACTAACTCTCATTAATAGACACAGACCGGATTATTCCCTTCTGCATCAGATATTATTTGTGCCCATATGTTGTGGCTCCCAGAACAAGAAAGTTACATGACACCGACTTTTTTACTAAAAATTGCAACCACGGTTGCAACTTTGATAATTTGCTTGATTTAGACACCATTTATGACTAATTGAACTAACTAAATAGATTTTCAAAGTTCGGTCCTGTCGATGGTCACCTGATCATTTTGTAGTGCGCATGCCGACATCTGATCTACGATGTTTACATTTTATTGTCGCAAATTTGCCGTTTTTGGGATTAAACTTTGCGGATTTATAAATATTTTATCTATGGTCTGCACAGACGCTCGCACAATTGTCATCGAGATGTTCTAATATTTATCGCTCTTTATTTATAGGGTTAAAAAAAAATAAAAACATTACATTTCGCATTTCGATTACTCTACTACTTGAGAGTAAAAAGACAGTGGACGAAGTGAAAAGGAATCAGTATAGAATAAGCATAATGCTCTATTGTTCGGAGATATGGCAAAAAAACAAGCTGTCTGTAACTGAAATGGACTTCTGAAGGCGATCGGCTAGAATATCACAGTTAGATCCAATAAAAAACGAGATAGTGAGAGATAAAATGAAAGCACAAAAGAATACTATAGAGGAAATCCAAGAAAGACAACTGTCCCGGTATGGCCACGTACAACGAATGGCAGAGAATAGAATATCGAAGCAAGTCATGAACTGGATCTCTACAGACAATTAAAAACGCGACCGATGGAAATGTACCTGTAACCAAGGAATCGAAAAAACCATTTCTGAGAGGAATCTATAGCAAGGTAACTGGAATGACAGAAGCGAATGGCAACTGGGAATCGGAGGAAGCTGTAACACCAGACAACAGGGTGAGTCAACGATTGGATGAAGTAGGTTTGTGCCTTTTCGGTGAAATTAACAAAGAAACTATATTTATTGTTTGATACAGTTTATTTTTACGCAGATTTTAAAAATATTTAGGACTCTATAGGATGAGCCAAAAAACTAGGACAGCATAAAGTTGTATTTTTTTAAATAGAACATCCTGTATACGAATCGTATTTTCGATTTAACTTATAATTTTAAATCTTTTTTATTAAGGGTTTACTATAACAAAACTTTATAGTTTCTAAGATAATTAAGTTTAAAGAAAAAAAGTCACATTTTCCAGCATCAATTCAATCCTAAATAACGTTTTCAATTTTGTGACAAATATATTCAAATTTGGAATTTAGCAAGGCCAAGGATAAGTTAACATAATTTTTACCTAATATTTGCAATAAAAGCTACAGGGTGTTGAACACATCGGCTCAAATTTGAACAAGTTTAAATGAATAAATATCTTTTTTTTTAAATGGTACACCCTGTATATTTTCATGTTATTCAATAGAGTAATAAAAATCCTAAAAGTTTTGTTCAATATATCCTATACCTATTTAAAATAGTTTTTGAGATATTTCAGTTTTTCTTATTTTCCATACTTTTTTACAGAAATAGTCTTCATTATCATAGTAGCCATGGCAAAAACAATGTAAAAGAACATTTTTCTGTGTGTCAAATTTATAACCGCAATCGCTTCTTTTGGTTTTTATGTAGTGTAGTTTGGTTTTTTTTGCATTCATCTTATATTGTAAAATGAATTTTCCAAAGAATGAGTTAATAGATATGATTTATACAATAGGAGAGGCTCAAAAAAATTGCCTTCTTGCTCAAAGAATTTACAAAATGAAGTATCCTGATCGACGCCAGCCTAATACCCATACTTTTCAAAACTTAATGCAAAGATTTGATTCTTCTGGTACTGTTGATTATCCAAAACGTAAAGTGGTCAACAAACCAGTAACTAATGAAGAAAAAGAACTACAAGTATTGTTAAATGTTCAGGAAAATCCTTATATTGGTAGCCGTCAGTTAGCAGCATTATGTGAAACATCACAATCCACCGCTAATCGTACTACCAAGAAATATAGGTATCATCCATATCACATGGAATTACACCAAGAATTGCATGGACAGGATTTTGAAAGTCGTGTAAACTTTTGTCGTACAATAAATGCGGAGATTCAATTAAATCCAAATTTATTATGCAAGGTAATGTTTAGTGATGAAGCTACTTTTAGAAGTAACGGTGCCGTAAATAGACGCAACATGCATTATTATGCCACAGAAAACCCATTTTGGATTAGAGAGGTGCAACATCAAAACCACTGGTCATTAAATGTTTGGTGTGGTATTCGAACACTTATTAAAAAGAAATAATTAATCTCAGTATTTAATAGGTAATTTTTTTGTTTCAATTTAGTATAAAAGTAAATATGTATTTGCCTTGTCGTTATTGTTGTGTTAATTTTTTCACATTATGTTTAATTAAACTATTGCCGTTGTAATATAACGAATAATGTATTTCATCATATTTAACCACATTCTGTTTGTTTCTGTAGTTTCTTTTTATTATTTTACATGGCTACTATGATAATGAAGACTATTGCTGTAAAAAAGTATGGAAAATAAGAGAAACTCAAATATCTCAAAAACTATTATAAATAGGTATAGGATATATTGAACAAAACTTTTAGGGTTTTTATTACTCTATTAAATAACATGAAAATATACAGGATGTACCATTTAAAAAAAAAGATATTTATTCATTTAAACTTGTTCAAATTTGAGCCGATGTGTTCAACACCCTGTAGCTTTTATTGCAAATATTAGGTAAAAATTATGTTAACTTGTCCTTGGCCTTGCTAAATTCCAAATTAGAATATATTTGTCACAAAATTGAAAACGTTATTTAGGATTGAATTGATGCTTCAAAAAGTGACTTTTTTTCTTTAAACTTAATTTTCTCAGAAACTACAAAGTTTTGTTATAATAAACTCTTAATAAAAAAGATTTAAAATTATAAGCTAAATCGAAAATACGATTCGTATATAGGGTGTTCTATTTAAAAAAATACAACTTTATGCTGTTCTAGTTTTTTGGCTCATCCTGTAGAGTCCTAAATATTTTTAAAATCTGCGTAAAAATAAACTGTATCAAACAATAAATATAGTTTTTTTGTTAATTTCACCGAAAAGGCACAAACCTACTTCATCCAATCGTTGACTCACCCTGTACAACGAATGGCAGAGAATAGAATACCGAAGCAACTCATGAACTGGATCTCCACGGGAATCGAAAAAACCATGTCTGAGAGGAATCTACAGCAAGGTAACTGGAATGACAGAAGCGAATGGCAACAGGGAATCGGAGGACGCCGGAGGACGCTATAACACCAGACATACATACCTACAGACACTTTTGGCTTAGAATCGATCGAGAAACACAAAAATAATTTATATTTTTTTAATCATTAACAATTTTTTTCGTTTCTAACGAATTACCCGACTATTTTTCGGGAATCCACCGTCGATATTCATAATCAAAGCGATCTTTTTTCATCAACTAAGAAAATCCACTTAGATCCCGGCTTATTCGTATTCATAAAATAATTGCAAGGATTGTCTAAACGATCTACGATTGATATTTACTCTGTATTTCATAATAATTTTTTTGTCACTGGTAGCTCTAACTTTTATGATCTTTTATCGTTGTATTTTATCATAAATAAATCACCTGACTTAAGCTCTATATGTATTTAAATTATTAACCTCTTTTATAGCCGAGTTTATTAGTGCTTTGGTGGCAGGTCTGTCATCAAACTTACCGAATAACATAACCGTAAAATTTATGCCCCTCTTATATAAACCCTTCAATTTTACTGCTATTTTATGGTGTTTTTAGTTCGGCTCGACATGAATCTTAGGAAATTTGTATAAGCCGTTATTGACAAATTAAAAGTTTGGTTTTGGAAGATACGATATAGTTTGACTTTGTAGTTAATCAGTAGATGCGTATGAAGTAAGATTGACTAGCTATAATCATTTGTTGACAACCTATTTTCGGTTGTATATAAATCGCATTCTTGTTAAAACAACCCTAGGGGGATTGGGAAAATGTTTGTTTTAATTGAAAGTGAACCTAATAAGTTAATCTTCTGTTTTTGATCCGCAATCCTGAATTGCGTTCAGCTACACAAAAGAGGATTACATTGTCTTTATTGTTGTTTGTTTGAACTATGTTTCGATTACGCCACCACATATAAACCAAACGTTTTGTCCTGAGGCTGTATAGAATGTATGATAATTACATATCAAATTCTCAGTAGTGCGCAAGAGACGTTAAAATAATTAGTGTTTTATATAATTTTTTTCAAATGTGCTCCTCCCAAACAGCGATATGGGTCGTTTCGAAAATTTTAATTTTCTTTTTTTTTAAGTTCGTTTTCATATGTGTATATATATATATATATATATATATATATATATATATATATATATATATATATATATATATATATATATATATATATATATATACAGGGTGATTCAAAAATCGATCACGAAACTTAAGGGGGTGATTCTACTTGACAAAATAAGGGTAGAGCTTCATATAATTTTTTTTCAAAATGTCATTCGTTTTCGAGTTACAAGCCGTCCAAGTTCAAGTTTTTATTTTTTGTTTTTTGAATTACTCGCTTACAGGAAAATCGATTTGACTAATATTTGAAAGATAGGCTAAGTCTTCTGCGCTTCATCATTTTAGTAACAATTCACATTGATTGTTTGCCGCTAGAGGGCACTTTACCTACATTGAAAATTGTTTTTTTGTCATAATTTTTTAGTGTTGACAGCTACAGTAGTTTTTGGCATAATTTCTGAAAGACTGATGCCAGGCCTTTAAAAAAGGTGCTCTTTATTTACATCGCTAAACCCAACGGTTTAGACGTAAATCACCCTTAAAAATTAAGTGGTAAATTTACTTTTCTCATTTCATTACCACCAGCTACCAGGTAAATAGCTATCAAAGTATACTAGAGCTGTCAGTTTAACATCAAATAAATTCGCTTTTTAAACTATTTAATTTATAATCTTAAAATAACTAATAATGGCTAATCAGTAAATATTCATATTATGGATTATTGCGATATACATTTAATTGATAAAAATTAATGAAACAGTACTAAACAAACTAAAAAAGATTCTCAAAATGTCCCCCATTTTCTTCCATACATTTCCTAACACTCTTCAAAAAATGTCGCCTAACTCGATGAAAAATTTCTGGTGTTTCTTTAATAATTTGGCACTTTTCGATTATCCTGAAGCGAAGATCCTCGACGTTGATTACTGGAATATCGTACACCAATTGTTTCAAATGACCCCAAAAGAAAAAATCCATAGGATTAAGGTCTGGTGACCTCGCTGCCCATGCCAATGGTCCACTTCGTCCTATCCATCGCTCAGGATACGTTGCATTCAAATACTGTCGGACACGTATACTAAAGTGGGGCGGAGCTCCGTCTTGGAGGATCCACATGTTGGCCCTTACTTCCAATGGCACATCTTCCAGATACAATGGGAGACGATTTTGGATAAAATCTAAGTATTCGTCACCAGTTAATGGGCCATCAAAGAAATGAGGACCAATAAGGTAATCTCCTATTATCCCTGCCCACACATTTAGTGAAAATCTACGCTGATGTTTCGTTTCTACCACATTGTTTGGGTTCTCGTAAGCATATGTGTGGATGTTGTGTAGATTTGTTATGCCATCACGAGTGAAACCAGCTTCGTCAGTGAATAATATGACGCCAATTAATCGATTATCGTGTTCATACTTAGCTAGGATCTGATTGCACATTTCCAACCGTCTCGGCCGATCATCGTCATAAAGAGCCTGCACCTTTTTTGAATGAAACGGGTAGAGTTGTTCTTCTCTTAGTATCCTCCATGAACTAGCCTGACAGAGCCGCACTTCATTCCCAATTTTTCTAGTACTAATACCTGGATTATCTTCAATAATTTCAAGCACTCTTTCTTCTTGTTGCACGTTTCTAGCAGTTCTAGGTCTTCCACTATGTCCATTATAACTTTTAAAGGAACCACATTCCGCAAGCCTCCTGTGCACACTGGAAAATGTTTGAGCATGAGGGATATTTCTTTCCGGATAACTCTCCATATAATATCTTCTTGCCAACTCTGCATTACCATTTGCTTTTCCATAACAAAAATGGATATCACAATATTCGATATTTGAATATTGGTGATTAGCCATTATTAGTTATTTTAAGATTATAAATTAAATAGTTTAAAAAGCGAATTTATTTGATGTTAAACTGACAGCTCTAGCATACTTTGATAGCTATTTACCTGGTAGCTGGTGGTAATGAAATGAGAAAAGTAAATTTATCACTTAATTTTTAAGGGTGATTTACGTCTAAACCGTTGGGTTTAGCGATGTAAATAAAGAGCACCTTTTTTAAAGGCCTGGCATCAGTCTTTCAGAAATTATGCCAAAAACTACTGTAGCTGTCAACACTAAAAAATTATGACAAAAAAACAATTTTCAATGTAGATAAAGTGCCCTCTAGCGGCAAACAATCAATGTGAATTGTTACTAAAATGATGAAGCGCAGAAGACTTAGCCTATCTTTCAAATATTAGTCAAATCGGTTTTCCTGTAAGCGAGTAATTCAAAAAACAAAAAATAAAAACTTGAACTTGGACGGCTTGTGACTCGAAAACGAATGACATTTTGAAAAAAAAATTATATGAAGCTCTACCCTTATTTTGTCAAGTAGAATCACCCCCTTAAGTTTCGTGATCGATTTTTGAATCACCCTGTATATATATATAATCTAAAATAAAAACAAAATACAACTAACATGGTCACAAACACACACTCACAAGACTTAGAATTAACACTCAAATGGTATAATATTAATTAAAAATATCAATTGATAAAATAATGTGACATTAAAAATTAAAAATTAATCCCAGATACGCACCTCAATTTACCTTGGCCATGTTTCTCAGTGAAGTATTTGACGATTCCTTCAGTTACTATCAACTTAATATTTTTTTTTATTTCGAAACCTTTTTATTCAGTTTTTTCTGATTTATAAATAAATTTTATCGATATTGACTATACAGTGTGTTGCAAACAATAAGGGCTACAATAGGTGGTTTAGTTTATTAGGTTAAAATATATTTGGCTCAGCTTTTTGATATCTTGTTTGTCATTGATTGCTTGTTTTTCTTTTTTTATATGTAGCATTTCCTTTATTTGAAGTTTATGGTAGTTTCTTTCCTGGGTTAGAATCTTTGTGTTTGAGAAATCAAATTCATGTTTAAAATTTGTCTCGTGTTTGTGTAATGCTGTCGTTGCGTTTTTTGTGTATTTATGTCCGTTCAATCTGCTGTCTAGATATTGTGTTGTCATTCCAATATATTTTTGTGGACAATTTAGACATGGTACGGAATAGATAATGTTAGATTTCTTTTTATGGGTCACCTTACTTTTTAGCTTTGTAAATAGTGGTGACAAGTGATTGTATGTTTTGTGGCAAACTATAATATCGTGCTGTTTGAGGATGTGTGTAACTTTTTCTGACAATGAATTTATGTATGGTATTGCAATATATGTTTTTGGGTTGTTATTATTATTATTTTGTGTAACGGCGTTCTTATTATACAGTTTGTAGGTTCGTTGTTTTATTATTCTGTTTGTGAGTTTTTCGGGGAAATTATTATCACGCAGGATTTGTCTGACTTTCTTTAAAGCTTCTTGACGATATTTCGGCGAAGTTAGGGTTAAAGCTCTATCAGTCAAACCTATTATTACGCTGTTCTTTTGGGGTTTCGGATGATGTGATAGATAGTTAAGGTAGCGTCCCGACCATGTATCTTTTGTGTACCACATCGTCTCAATCTTTTTACTTTCATAATTTCGAACTAGTGTGAGGTCAAGGAAATTTATTTTTCCATTTTGTTCGACTTCTGATGTAAATTGCATCTTTTGGTGGAAATTGTTGAATGCATTTAGTATGGTGTCTATTTCAGTTTCGGGGACAGCTGCTAGATAGTCGTCAACGTACCTCTTGAACATATGTTGCAATACCATACATAAATTCATTGTCAGAAAAAGTTACACACATCCTCAAACAGCACGATATTATAGTTTGTCACAAAACATACAACCACTTGTCACCACTATTTACAAAGCTAAAAAGTAAGGTGACCCATAAAAAGAAATCTAACATTATCTATTCCGTACCATGTCTAAATTGTCCACAAAAATATATTGGAATGACAACACAATATCTAGACAGCAAATTGAACGGACATAAATACACAAAAAACGCAACGACAGCATTACACAAACACGAGACAAATTTTAAACATGAATTTGATTTTTCAAACACAAAGATTCTAACCCAGGAAAGAAACTACCATAAACTTCAAATAAAGGAAATGCTACATATAAAAAAAGAAAAACAAGCAATCAATGACAAACAAGATATCAAAAAGCTGAGCCAAATATATTTTAACCTAATAAACTAAACCACCTATTGTAACCCTTATTGTTTACAACACACTGTATAGTCAATATCGATAAAATTTATTTATAAATCAGAAAAAACTGAGTAAAAAGGTTTCGAAATAAAAAAAAAAAATATTAAGTTGGTAGTAACTGAAGGAATCGTCAAATACTTCACTGAGAAACATGGCCAAGGTAAATTGAGGTGCGTATCTGGGATTAATTTGTAATTTTTAATTTTAATTTTTGATTTTAATGTCACATCATTTTATCAATTGATATTTTTAATTAATATTGTACCATTTGAGTGTTAATTCTAAGTCTTGTGAGTGTGCGTTTGTGACCATGTTAGTTGTATTTTGTTTTTATTTTAGATTATACTTTTGAAAAAGCCCACTATGTTGGGCGAAACGTCAAGCACAGAATAGTAGTATTAATTTTTGAAACCTAATCCAAAGAAGTTACCATACATTTATATAGAAAGATGGTTTAAGAAAAAATTTAGAAAATTAAATGTTTATATATATATATATATATATATATATATATATATATATATATATATATATATTGCAGCGGTTTTAAATCATTTTATATGGTATTGTAGACTCCAGACGTTTCTTTTCTTTGGTATGAGTCAGCGCTATAGCTAGTGCCTAGTAACAAGGGAACGCGCCAGGGACGCAAACTGCGCGGTGAGGGGGTGCAATCAACCAAGAACACAAATTTTGAGTAAATTATCAAAGTGAAAAAAGTGTAACTGATAACTTCATGTTCTTTTGAATATGCATTTACTTGTCATTAGGTCGAAGTGATCATGATTACTTCAAATGATAGAACTTAAAGTGATCATTACTCAAAAGAATATACCTTTTAATAGATTGCCAATTTAAATTTGCCGCTCCTGTTGGAGAGACGCTTATGTGGGTACTTTTCATCCGCATGGTGATGCGAGGGAGCAACATAGAGCAGCAGAGATTTTATAATATAGTCTAAGTGGAACAAGGGCTGTTTATTTCGCTCTTCCTTAACGAGGAACGGAATTTTACATGACGGCTTTATCAAAACTCGAACGTTACAACAACTTGGTTTATGTTTGTTTTATAACTAACTCGGAGAATATACACATAATTGCAATACAATTTAGGAAAGTTCAGTAAATATCAAAAAAATTCCACCATCAAAAAAACCATCTGGTATTAAATTCCGAAAAAGCAGAGTGAAACGTAAAGATAAACAGTAGTATAAGCAAATAGATAAATCTTACAAATCCTTGTAATAATTCAGATAATGTGCCAGAAACCGAAATGGCCTCACCCAAGACAATTGCTCAGACTATTGATAATGACGAAATGTTGATTTCAATAAATATTATTGAACAAGATGAGGGAGGCAGAGCAAATACTTCATCTGCCAAAGAAAATTTGGGTAACTACTCGTATTTGTCTTTTCTGATCATTTGTATTGATTTTTTTTTATGAAAAAGATGTAACTTCAACACGACCAGCTTCTAAATTTGTAATCAAATGATTTTTTTTTCTTATAGATGTTGTTTCTTCATGAAATCTCGATGAAAAACAAAAAATAAAGTTCGTTCGTCCATTTATCCTAATGTAATCTGTAGTGATAAAGATAAGATAATTTATTAGTAATAATATATAAATAGTACTTTTACAAGTCAAATAAATAAAATATTAGAATTTTGTCAATTAAATATTATCATTAATACAAATAAAACATTATACAATATTGATTCTTCCTTAAGAAGAAAGTTTTGGTAAAAAAAACACCAAGAGAAGCTGACAACAGACAAAGACAATACTACAGATTAAAATTAGATTCGAAATACTCCTCAAACGAAAAAAAAAGCGTTCAGCACAAGGTAGCGCTTGATTTGTTTTTTGTACTGATTGAAGTTAAGAGCTTTAATTCTAGCTGGCACGCAGTTGTAGGACTTTATTGCTAAATATCTTGCACCATTTCTGGATCTCTTAAGCCGGCCAAAGTCTGGTACAAGATTGTTGTTGTTTCTCGTTGGATAGTTGTGAATATCTTCGTGTGATCTGTATAGATCAAGATTTTGTTTAACGTACAACAAACACTGCATAATGTACACACAAGGTAAGGTTAAAATTTTTAAATTCTTAAACGAATTTCGACAGTCTTCTCTATAACCAAGCCCAGAGATAATACGAATGCATTTTCTTTGTTGTCCAAATGCCTTATCAGTACGATAAGAATGACCCCAGTAAAGGATAGCATAAGCCAAAAGAGAATGAAAGTTACTCTGATATGCTGTCAGAAGAGTTTCTTTGGAAGTTACCCGTACAAGACTCCTGAACAGGAACAGTTGTCGGTATAGTTTTTTTGAGAGATTAACAAGGTGATGTTCCCAGGTTAATCCTGCATCTAGGTATACTCCTAGAAATTGCACATTAAGGCAGAAAGGACTGCACAATTTCACTGTTATTCCTTAGAGTAAAATTAATACTTTGTGATTTGTTCAAGGATAGGCGATTGGCTCGAAACCATTGAAATAGTATTTTTTTTCTGAAGTTTGGTAATCAAGATTGTCAATCTTGGAAGGGTGATAACTTATATAAAACGTTGTGTCGTCAGCAAACAAAACAGTGTTGACTCCCTCACTCTTACAGTATGCCAGGTCATTTATATAAATGAGGAATAAAATGGGACCTAACACCGACCCTTGAGGTACACCATACCTTAGAGATTGTTTTTTAGAATTACACTGCCCAAAATGAACATACTGATCAGGATCCGACAAATATGAATTAAGTAGCTGAATGGCATCAGTCTAAAAATTGTAGAATGGTAGTTTTTTTAGAAGAATGCTATGTGTGATACAATCGAATGCCTTTGTGAGGTCTAACAAGGATGCAAGAGTGTCAAGATACTTTTCAAAGCCTTGTAAAACATTACTAGTGAAGTGATCAATAGCTAAAGTTGTGGTCCTATTCTTTCGAAATTCAAACTGGTTCAAGGCAAATAATTTGTTTGACTCAAAGTAATCATTAGCCTGATTTTTCAAAATTCGTTCATAAACTTTTGACAAGATTAGTAATAAAGATATGGGGCGATAATTGTTGCAGTCATCAATGGAGCCCTTATTCTTGAAGAGGGGTACCACCTTTGCAGTTTTGAAAACTTTAGGAAATGTACTGCAATCTATAGATTGATTTATCGATATTGTTAGGGGCTGAACTATTATATCCTTAATTTTTTTAATAATTTTTGTGTTCATTCCATTAACATCTTTGCTATTACTATATTTTATTTCTGAAATGGCCTTATCGGCATCACTAAAACTAACGGATTGAAATTTAAAGGACGGGATGTTATTCACTGGCATAGATCTTAGGTAATGTTCAAAAGGCTGTTGAGAACTTTCAAGTTTATCCATCACACATTCAACAGTTGAACAAAAGTGTTATTAAAATCATTTGCATTTAGTTTTGAATAAGAGTCAGAGGTATTATTTTTGCTTTTATTATCAATAAGTTTCCACATAGCTTGTTGAGGGTTACTGGATTTTTTTTTATAAATTCGTCATTGGCTTTAATAATAAATCAGAGGAGCATAAATTATAATGATTTAAGGGCCATTAGTTTAAATGTTACCTTATTGAAAAGAGACTAGACAAAGGAAAAAACTGCGATTATTATTGTCTGAAGATGATAGAACTTTTTCAGTAGATTGGGTTCAAAAAGCGGTATTAAACAACGAAAAAACTAAACGAACGTAACTCAACTATATTGGAACCAACAAATTCCTTTTTTTGTTTTCCTTGTTTATTATTTACTACAAAAGGACCAAATTGTTTGCTTCAAAACATTTATAGCAAGGTCTTCAACAATTTTTAAATCATTTTCGTGAAACGCGTGAGGCGAGAGTCAATATATTTGAGAGCAAAACGATAAGCTTTTTCGATAAGGCGAGGGACGTGCAATACGTCGAGTACTATACTATACTACGTTTACTGTCCTACTACACGACCATGGTACTACTACTCTGTCCCTTTTTACATTTGTCCAAATGCGCGAGGGCCAGTAAAATGGGTCACGTGTAAACGCGAGTAAAATTGAACTAAAAAGTAATGAAACCCAAACAGTATTTACATGCTATAATAAATCGTATTAAGTAATAATAAGCATTTTAATAAGTAAATTCGACCGTAAACGGGTGCAATATCAGAAATACGCCCTGGGCGCCAATGAAGCACTGATATTAGTTCTATGTTCCCGGGTTCTACTTGGGTTATCCAATAAACAATTGGTTCCGTAAAAGCGTGATGAGTTACAAAGTTCAAGTGAAAAAATCTTGTTTTTGGAGAAACTAGTTTTCATTTAAGATATCATCTCAATTTAAAGTCCACTCGTCATTGTTATTTATAGTTAACTTACATCGCCGAAGAAGAGCATGCTAACCTGAACTGAGTGTACAGGGTGAGTCAACGATTGGATGAAGTAAGTTTGTGCCTTTTCGGTGAAATTTACAAAGAAACTATATTTATTGTTTGATACAGTTTATTTTTACGCAGATTTTAAAAATATTTAGGACTCTACAGGGTGAGCCAAAAGACTAGGACAGCATAAAGTTGTATTTTTTTAAATAGAACACCCTATATACGAATTGTATTTTCGATTTAGCTTATAATTTTAAATCTTTTTTATTAAAGGTTTACTATAACAAAACTTTATAGTTTCTGAGATAATTAAGTTTAAAGAAAAAAAAGTCACATTTTCATGCATCAATTCAATCCTAAATAACGTTTTCAATTTTGTGACAAATATATTCAAATTTGGAATTTAGCAAGGCCAAGGACAAGTTAACATAATTTTTACCTAATATTTGCAATAAAAGCTACAGGGTGTTGAACACATCGGCTCAAATTTGAACAAGTTTAAATGAATAAGTATCTTTTTTTTTTAAATGGTACACCCTGTATATTTTTATGTCATTTAATAGAGTAATAAAAACCCTAAAAGTTTTGTTCAATATATTCTATACCTATTAATAATATTTTTTGAGATATTTCAGTTTTTCTTATTTTCCATACTTTTTTACAGAAATAGTCTTCATTATCATAGTAGCCATGGCAAAAACAATGTAAAAGAACATTTTTCTGTGTATCAAATTTATAACCGCAATCGCTTCTTTTGGTTTTTATGTAGTGTAGTTTGGTTTTTTTTTTTTGCATTCATCTTATATTGTAAAATGAATTTTCCAAAGAATGAGTTAATAGATATGATTTATACAATAGGAAAGGCTCAAAAAAATTGCCTTCTTGCTCAAAGAATATATTAAAAATAAGGTGTATGTTAATCCACCAACAACAGAGGAAGATATGCGAAACAGGATTAGGGATACCTGTAGAACAATAACGCCACTAATTTTGTCCAGGGTCCGAGAAAATCTGCAAAAAAGACTAAATTTGTGCATTGCACAAGAGGGTCGTTAATTCGAACACTTATTAAAAAGAAATAATTAATCTCAGTATTTAATAGGTAATTTTTTTGTTTCAATTTAGTATAAAAGTAAATATGTATTTGCCTTGTCGTTATTGTTGTGTTAATTTTTTCACATTATGTTTAATTAAACTATTGCCGTTGTAATATAACGAATAATGTATTTCATCATATTTAACCACATTCTGTTTGTTTTTGTAGTTTCTTTTTATTATTTTACATGGCTACTATGATAATGAAGACTATTTCTGTAAAAAAGTATGGAAAATAAGAAAAACTGAAATATCTCAAAAACTATTATAAATAGGTATAGGATATATTGAACAAAACTTTTAGGGTTTTTATTACTCTATTAAATAACATGAAAATATACAGGGTGTACCATTTAAAAAAAAAGATATTTATTCATTTAAACTTGTTCAAATTTGAGCCGATGTGTTCAACACCCTGTAGCTTTTATTGCAAATATTAGATAAAAATTATGTTAACTTGTCCTTGGCCTTGCTAAATTCCAAATTTGAATATATTTGTCACAAAATTGAAAACGTTATTTAGGATTGAATTGATGCTTGAAAATTTGACTTTTTTTCTTTAAACTTAATTATCGCAGAAACTATAAAGTTTTGTTATAGTAAACCCTTAATAAAAAAGATTTAAAATTATAAGCTAAATCGAAAATACGATTCGTATATATATGTTAAATAAATGATTACAACAAAAATGTTAAAAAAAAATATTTAAGTTGTATATTTCTAACGTGTTTTTATATAAAATAGGAAATATACAAAAACCTATTCCGTCCATTCGTATACCCTTGTTTTTCAAATCAAATCAGATCGATTTTCTTTCGTAAGACTAAGGCCCGATTAGCATACGAATCCGAAAATTATGTCTGCTCCATATCAATCCGAGCCGGGCGTATTAAGACGAACAAAAAATGTAAATTATAGAATCCGTCATCATAAATAAGTAGATTTTATTGAAGTGTTTAAATGAAATATATTTTATGGTATTTATAAAAGGCAGGGATTTATTTAGAAAGTTGGAAATCCGTAATAAATCGCCGCTTCTATCGACTTATTTATGGGCTCGACGATCGAAAATGTTGCATGGTTTTTGAAACAGGGAAGGAGAATAAACAGTTCCCTAGGAAAATGGGACAATAAATATATGGAAAAAATCTATCGAGGCTCATATTTTTCATTCTAATGAATTGCTAAGTTGCGAACTATTCAAAAATTAAAACTCTCAGTTTTTTACAAATTACTTATTTTCTAACAGCTGCTAAAGATTCGAGTGTATATTATTACAGTTTTGTTATTTTACGAATAAAACTATAAATAATTTTACCAAAATACCAACAATCAAGCGAATACTTACCATAAATTAATGCCTTATTTCCATCAAGTGGTCTCTTTAATACATATAAAATAAAAGCTAAAAGTTTTTATCACTGTCACATCAAAAACCGGTTTTGTAAAAAATGAAGTGTGCCTAGAAATGCATCAAACACTCCACTTTTGCCACTTTCATCAAGGGTGTAGTTAGTTAATCTTTTGTTTTCTTTTTTGGCACTCTTGAGATTTCTAAAAGCGTCAGTAGAGAGATTCTAGGCCAAGCCTTGGTTGTGAAAACTGACATAAGCCCAGAAAGCAATATTTTGGCTGATTTTTCTAATTATACAGAACCACGTTTATCCCAGTAAACAGCTAAAACCATATTTAGTGTTTTAGGGCAATATTTGACAGATTTTGGGGGATAAAGAAAGTTAAAAGTGTATTCGTTTACCCTGACGTAAAGTGTAGTGAAAGTTATCACCTTTAAGAGGTCAACACATCATGACTTTTAATACTTGTTACACCCGTAAAGACAAACGGGTACATGCGACAAACAGATTTTATTAAACTGGGATCTTCCTGTTCTATTTAACAACTGGAATTCCATGCTGGAGCCTGGCATAAAATACTCCATTGCTCCCAAAGAAGTTACAGGTTAGTTCAGTCGATTTTATGGCCGGTTTCTAGCTCGACTTTGAAAACGTCAAACAAATAGCAAACGAAACAAACTTCAGAACCAGAACAACGCGAGAAGCAATAGAAATAGAGAAGCAAGGCAGTTTAAACAAGAGAGATGATGCCCAAAACCTACCATCTACTTGGAAAAATCTCATCCGCCGAGATATAACCACTTCAACGGCACAGCCACAACTAAAACCAGCGTCACAAACAAGACAGGGGGCGGAGCCAAAAACAAACACTTCGACCAATAGATACAGCCTACGAACAAGACAAAACCACGCACGCAACAGACAATCTCTCAGTTCATCGTCAACTAGGGACACGAGCACTTGAAGATGCCAAATGAGACTTTGGCGAAACGTCTGCAAATTCCAACTATGGAAATAGCTAACGAACGGATGTATTCCCGGATAAACACAAACTCATATTTCTCCATCCGTGAAACACTAAAAACTAACATAGTACACCTCTACGGGGAGGAGACCTTCAAAAACACCAAGTTATACGAGAAACTGAGAGTGAAGAAATGCACACTACTATGTGACCTTATTTTCTTAACACACTGCAGAAACAACAACTTACAACCCAACTTCACCAAATTGTCATACCACACGAAAACTAGAAAAACCCAAGCCATTCTAAACAGAGCAAGTAACGCCCTCCTAAGAAATCAAATACAAACCACCAGACAAAACCTCAGTAAAACAGAAAGCGAATTCCTAGCACTTCACCTTAAACTAAGCAACACAATACACCAGCATCTTTGGAACCGCCTTGAAACTCTTGTATTCTGGCGAACCGAAACTAACAAAATTATAAAAACAGAGACACATCAAAATAAAATCAAAACCCTCTCTAAACAAACCAATGAACCCAAACCAAATCTAGACATCAACAAAATTATCCACAACATATCGTCCCACACACTATCAGAAACTGAAAAAACAGTACTCAGCAAAGGCTTCAATTTCGCAATAACACCAAACAACATCCCGAAGGAAGAAATCATTTCCAAGGTCGAATCATGTCTAACCACAGTAGACCAAACAACAGCTGAAGAGATAAGACAGGACGTAAGCAGAATACTAAGAACGGCAAAATTACCAAAATCAAACCTATCTAAAGCCGAAACCCGAGCACTAAAAGATCTCAACGCGAATAAGAACATCATTATCTTACCAGCTGACAAAGGTAATGCCACCGTCGTCATGAACATGGAAGACTATATAAACAAAATGAACAACATCCTCGAAGATCCAGCATACAAATTGTCAAAAAACGACCCAACTACATATCTAGAAAAAACAACAAGGGCCAAAATCAATCAATCACCCTTAGATCCCGAGACCAAAACAAAACTCATTCCCAGAGAGAAATCAAGCAGGTGCCCCAAACTATATGGCCTCCCAAAAATTCATAAAGCGCAGTATCCTCTAAGACCAATTGTAAGCGCATTCAATTCGCCTCTACAAAAGCTTGAAAAATACCTCGCTTCGTTCATGCAGCCACACGTGGAAAAAGCCCCATCATACGTAAAAAATTCAGAACACCTCATTCACCTCCTACAAGAAATAAAAATCGAAGAAAACGACATTCCGGCCAGCTTCGACGTGAAATCATTATACCCAAGCATTCCAATAGAAGAAGCTCTAGAACAAATAGCCCACAACGAAGATTTCCCAGACTATGTCACAGACCTTGCTGATCACTGCATGAAAAACGCTTATTTCCGTTTCAACAACCGTGTATACAGACAAACAAATGGTGCAGCCATGGGTTCTTCCTTATCACCGGTCATAGCAAACCTTTTCAGGTCATATTTTGAAAAAAAGGCCATCGAAGAGGCACAGCTAAAACCAAAACTATGGATTCGTTATGTCGACGACATACTGATAATTTGGTCGCACGGTAAAGACAAACTTTCAAATTTCCTTGAATACATGAACAACATACACCCTCGAATTCAATTTACCAGCGAAATCGAAGAAAATAATCAGTTACCATTCCTTGATGTACTTATAACCAAAACAACAACAGGAAACCTACGACACACAGTTTACCGCAAACACACACACACACCGACCGATATCTTCACGCAGAATCACACCACCACCCCACACAACTGCAGGGACTTGCCAACACTCTGATAACACGATCCATTCGATTGACTGACAACGATGCAAGACAGGAAGAGTTGAATAAAATCTCGAGATCGCTACGACAAAATGGCCACAAAAATCACACAATTAAATCAGCAATAAACAAACAACAACTACCGAAAATACCAAAAACACAACAAAAAGATTTCAGATCGATAGCCACACTACCATATATAAAAGGAACAACAGACAGAATCGGAAGAATTCTCAGAAAACACAATATCACGGCTACATATAAACCACACAAAACAATAGGAGCAAGTCTAAGAAACCCAAAAGACAAAATTCCTTTAGAAAATCAAGGAGTTTATAGCATTCCATGTGGCACTTGTGAAAAAACATACATTGGACAAACCAACCGAAGAATATCTGCCAGAATAGAAGAACATAAACTCAGCATCAAAAACAAACAAACAACATCTGCACTTTTTCAACATAAGCTAGAAACCGGCCATAAAATCGACTTTGAAAACGTCAAACAAATAGCAAACGAAACAAACTTCAGAACCAGAACAACGCGAGAAGCAATAGAAATAGAGAAGCAAGGCAGTTTAAACAAGAGAGATGATGCCCAAAACCTACCATCTACTTGGAAAAATCTCATCCGCCGAGATATAACCACTTCAACGGCACAGTCACAACTAAGACCAGCGTCACAAACAAGACAGGGGGCGGAGCCAAAAACAAACACTTCGACCAATAGATACAGCCTACGAACAAGACAAAACCACGCACGCAACAGACAATCTCTCAGTTCATCGTCAACTATGGACACGAGCACTTGAAGATGCCAAATGAGACTTTGGCGAAACGTCTGCAAATTCCAACTATGGAAATAGCTAACGAACGGATGTATTCCCGGATAAACACAAACTCATATATATATATATATATATATATATATATATATATATATATATATAAATACCTTATAAACCGAAGGTATACGTATACATTAGGTAATTTAAAACATTATTTCACCCATTAGAAGTCCCACACCAGTATTATTAATTGTTCCTTTCCTTGTTCTTTTGTAGTTATTATTTAGTAAATAGTCACATATTTCTTTAGATTAAGTTAAGATTCACATAGATTGTAAATCAGAATCTTTTTTTTTATTGTTATATATAGATTTTAACTGTTTTTGGAATCGCGGTGTTTTATTTTTGGATCTGGTTGTTTCCTGTTTTCGATAACATCATCGCTTCTTCTTACCAACGGGCCTAAACAGGTGGCGCTTTGAGTTTATATAACCCCCTAATCTCGAGCATGCTAGCCTAGGCACTGCCCTAAAAGAAGGAGCGATCAACACCAAAAAAATAACCACCTGTACAGAAGCATTCATTTTCATTTTAATTCTCTTTGTCTCGTGGCGTAGCAATATATATTTAGCAGCCACAGATTTTTCTGGAACTAATTGTTCAATCTGATCATGGATATAATAATGAAGATATTACCTAATGACTACGGTTATAGATTAGCAAATACATCATATGTTGATGCGAAGAATGCAAAACAACTTCTTCTTCTTCGTATCACAAGATCAGTTACAATGTAAACCTGAAATAAAGAACACTATTATAGAACAAGTAATAGAAACCTAGAAAAATAAATGCGAGCAAAAATAATGTAAATGGTTGAGATGAATGAGAATGAGACAACATGGAGTAATAAATACATGACTACAAATAGTAAGGCAAGAATATATAAAATATTTCCAATCCAATCAACAAAAATACTACATAAATAATAAGAAAAACGGAAATGAAAACAATAAGAATGATGACAGAATGACAGTAATATGCTAGACGTGTTATCATTTGTGAAAAAAAAAAGAGGAGTAAAGTAGACTGATAAAGAAAGCTAAAAGAAATAAACCAATCGGAAAAAATTTCCATGACGAACATCAAAGAGAGTTGGAGAGAGTGCTGGACATTCACTTCTAAATTGATATAAGAATGCACCAAAAGAGGTATAATTCTATTGGAGTGAAAGAAGAAGAAGATTTTTTTATTGCTCGTCAAAATCACTCTACATAGACAAAACGGCTAGTTTAATGGAGACCAATACATAAAAAAGAAACCAATAGCGTTGGCTGGACCATATAAAGAAAAAGGTATGCAGAAAGTGGCACTTGAGCGAAACAAAATATAATGTGGTTGTCAGACTTTCACTGTCTTTATTTTTGTTTGTTTGTATGACGTTTCGATTAGGTTGTATCTCTAATTGTTACCAAGTACATTCATGTCCAACAACTAAATTTTAGTCAATATTCATTGTCTACAACCTTCCAATAAAAAAAAGGGTAATGAGAGACAGCAGAGAAAGCCTATGTCCATGAGTATACTGCGAACGACTGTTAGGAGAGAGAAGAAGAAGATTTATAGGAATGGATAAATTAAATCAGAGATTTGGATAAAAGATTTCCAGCCACCCCTAGAATTTTATTTCTTCTTTATTAATATTAGTGTATGAAAAATCTGTTCTGTATTGTTTTTTGTTCATGTTTATAAAGTTGTGCTGTTTACCCAGTATGGAAAAAACTGAGCTGCGAGTCATGATAAAATATATCCTTTTATTACAAGGTTATCTCCAACCAAGATTCCGGCACAGTTTGACGTTATATTGGGGGGGGGGGTCTCTTCTTCATTCATAACTGTAAAAATCAGGGTTACAAAGATACTCAGAAAAAGGAAAATTTTCGATTTTATTTTTCCTTTTTGAATGAGATATAAAAATATATTCTGCATATATATTCTCAAGCTTTATCAAAAGTAGGATTTACTATTTGGACATTGACATTGACATTTATCATCTTGTCATATTTTTAAACACAAAATTATCGTTTTGATTAATTTTTTATAATTCAAATACCTATATAAAAAAATATTCAAGAGAAGAATTGGCATTGCAAAAACAATTTTCTTTAAATATAATATCTGTCTTTGCAGAACTACACACCCGAATACCTGTAGTTTGTTACATATAGCTTTTTATTTGAAACTTTGGATTTGTGCCACTCTGCCAGCTGTTGCATATTCCTTGGACTGTTCACATAACAAATGATGAACAGCAGATGTAGACAAACAGCACATTGTAAAATAACGAAAATGTCATATCTAGGGAATATACTAAGATGATGATGGCTTCGCGGTATAACAAACTGATGTGATCTGCAAAGGCTGAGTGTTATAGTGTAACCATAAAATAGACAAATGATTTCTGACGTGTGGTATAGCACATAACATTCCATAATCATCTACATACCATAGACAGTTAAGAAATTTACTGTAACTTAACGATGCAGTCCATAACAAAATCATCTGTGGCGACAAAGTTCATTTTCACCTTTATGGCTTCGTCAACAAGCAGAATTCTTAGATTTGGTGAGCAGGAAGGTCCCATACTTTGCGGGAACTTCTGGTGCATCTTTAAAAAGTGTTAGTTTGGTGTATCATGTGAACATCGAGCCATACTGCTTTGAAAATGATGAAGGTACTATCAATGGCGATCGTTACTGCGACACGCAATTTTTGGCAAGAATTTGATGGAATGGTTATATCTGAGATATAATTTCAGCTGAATGTAATCATAAAAAAATAAGTTAACATGTAATAGATAGGAATACAAGACGAGAGCAAGGCCATAATATTAATTTCGTTACGCCACTGTTAAAACGGATCCCAAACAAATGGTTTCCCGAAGATTATTTGTAAAAAGACGTGGTTGTCTATCATCCGATCCTGATGACTGATTCATTGTATCAATATTTATACATTATCTGTTCTCGGGATGACACATTGATGTATACAGCGAGACGATGTACACACGCATCATGGGAGGCTGCGACTGATTTATTCCTTTCGAAAAGTTGAAAATTGATTAATTGGAAAAATAAGTGCAAGGGTATGAGATCCGGTTGAAGTTTTATAAAATAAATATTGTTTGGTTTTTATCTGAAGTATTTCAGCTGTTTGGCATTGAATATGATTGACACTGTTGACAGGTAAATCATGAATTAAACGTCAATTTTTAATCGTTTCGAGTTGACCACTGTTAAATACTATCGTATTTTTGTAAGCAAATGCCGATTAAGTATTTACTATATATATATATATATATATATATATATATATATATATATATATATATATATACGAAAAAGTTAATTTATTCTCCTTACGACCGTTAAGAAAGGGAACAGACAGTATATTCTCTGCGAATTCCACTCTGGTCCTCTCACCATACTAGTTTCAACCACTTATTGGCCTCATCAGTGGAGCTGTAACGAACCGAGAGCAAAATGCACAGAAAACAACTATCTACTTAAAATCCCGATATCGTAAAATATCGGCAGGATATTATCCGCAGAACTTAAACAATACAAACGATCATTTGAATATACCCAGGAGTATATCGAGATGATGGTCGAATAGAATAAATTGTGTTTTGTAGCAATTTATTCAAACTGTGCAACCTCTAACACGAAAAGGACGTGATGGAGCGAAGTTTGCATATAGTGGATATAACCACTGCTATTGCATTTCACACGGAGGAATCCGTGAAAGCCCCATAATCATGTATATATATATATATATATATATATATATATATATATATATATATATATATATATATATATATGTATATATGTAAATTGGTGGCATGCAAAATCCTTGTCTTAGGGTATTGTTTGTTTTTAAATACTTTTGACAGAGCTTGTGTGTCTTTTATTGCATTTATAATGGTATTACCAATAATAAAATACCTCAAAATATTGTCATAGGCCTTTGTGAGATCAATAAATATAAGGTAGGTTTCTTAGGATTTAACAAGCCTTTTTTCAATTACTGGTGTTGTAATAAAACCGGATTGTTTTCCGGTGTGGTTCATTTGATATTCAATAGCGATGCATGTCACGGTAACTGAGAGTCTCTTGTAATTTCGACCTTAATCTTTGTTACCCTTCTTATGTATGGGTGTAATCCAGCTTCCGTTCCATTCTGCTGTTATGTTGTTGCTGTTGATATACTTACCAAACATTGATTGTAATTATTATGTGAAATTAATTTCATCTATATTTTATCAATTTGGGTGTCCTTAGTAGTTTTATCTTTTTTATTATCATGTCAGCCTGTATTTTTATGACGATCCCATGTCTTTGTATTTTATCATTTGTTTTGTTTTGAAATTCTTATCAATGTTTCCGCCAAATACGTATTCCACTAAGATTTTGGTGTAATTTTCATGTCATAAGTTTCTTCAAAAGATAAGTGATATCCATCATAATGCAATTTTTGGTTGTCATTCTTAATAGATACGTCTGATACTGTCTGTAAACAAACCACCTCAGTTAAATTTTGGATTAATAAAGCTGGTAGCGTTAATGGTTTTGGTATTTCGTAGTTTTTTATGTTTAATGGAGGGATTATAATTTCCAGGGCCTCGACGAGCTCTAACATTAAATGTTTTCATTATGGTCTATTGTTTGGTTATAAAATAGCCATGGATTTTTTGTTGCTTGCGACTTCTCTCCACGTATATTTATGGATATTTTTGTTTTTAAAATACCCGTTCATTATTTTGAGTCCCTGCTGTTCACATAAATTGAATAATTGCTAGCCATTGTCGCTCACGGTGTCCTTTCCAAATCTTCCCACTAGAGGATCTTTTATTCTTCTACTCGTTCTTGCATTCATATCGTCTATTAGTATAAATTCTCCATTGTTTCCTGCCTTGCTAATAGTAAGTATGTACTAGGAAACATTAGTCAATATAATAAAACTGAATCAACATTATACAAATTTTTCATTCGATCTATTTTAAAAATCTAATTTTGATTAAGGTTATATCATGAATAAAATTTAATATAATTTATATTATTTACTAATAGTACTAATTAAACCCATTGAACGCAAGGCCTCTATGACACTATGTATTAGGATCTATACTCACGAAGTGCAGGAAGCAACTTCAATTCAAAATAAAATGTCGACAAAATCAGTCTCAACAGAGACGTGGGTAATAATTTGTAGTGCTCAAGACTTTCTTGTTTAAAATCGTAGCTGATCGTTTACCCGAGATATATATGTTTGAAGTTTTCTTCCTTTAAAAAACGGGGAAAATTTTTCATAGTAAATGAAATACAAACGATTCTGCGTATTTTTAAAACGCGTAATTCCTTTTTTTAAACGTCTAAAGAACCATATTTGACAATCATTTAAAGTTGAAATAAACGCAATTACCATTTAGATTTTTTATACTTTATTTGTTTACAAGATCGCGAGTACTAGAGCTTTTCGGACGTTTAAAATATAGAAAGAAGCATTTTCAAGAGATACGCAATTCTTTTTAACGTTTAAAAAGCTCTAAAAGTCACTATTCTAAAGGCGATTGTAGTTAGAGTAGTTGCTCACCCTTGCATTACAATGCTTTTTAAATGGATAAAGCAGTAGAATGCAAAAGAACTAAAATATTTGATATAAGTCTACTCATAGAAGAGTTTGCAAATAAGGGCCAAAAGTTTAGAACGATTTCGTAATAACACATAAAACTCCATATTTTATGATGTATTTGATGCTTGTTTTGATGTGTATGAATAAAATTACTTTCATTCAAATCAATTTAGAATTCTTTTTATTATTTTTTTTTAAATATATGCCCTTAGAAAGTTGACCTATTACCTTTATTAAAACATAAGTTGTCAAGAACACACCCCAGCTGTCTGCTATGTATTCTATATCGATCTAGCTGCGTGTAGGGTATGTGGTTTGGGCTTCCAATCTGGTTTCGCTCGCCTGTCTGCTATGTAACGATTATCGATCTCGCAACGAGTAGAGTATGTGGGTTTGGGGGCTCGAGATTTGGCTTTAAATCTTGCTTTGTTCGCCTGTCTGGTATGTAATGATTATCGATCTCGCTGCTTGAAGATTTGGGAGCTTGGGTTTTGACTATACACTTTTAAAAACTCTCTCCGCTTGCCTGTCTGCTGTGTAACGAACGTCGATCTCACCACGCGTGAGGTATGTGAGATTGGAAGCTTGACATCTAAACGTAGATATTATGATTAATGAATGCCAAAAACAACCATATTATAGTTTATTTAGCGTTTGAACTAAATTATATTGCGAAATTAAAAAGGGGGCTCATTGAAATTTCGCGAGAGGGGGGGGGGGGCGAGCATTCAGCTACGTCACTGCCTATATACACATACATTTGCTAGTGATTTATTCAGAATGATCCCGTTTGTACTGATTTTTTAAAAATTAGAAGAAAAATGCTAAAGCAATTAATTGATTGAAAAAAATATTTTCCTTTTTTAATATTTTCACATTCAATATTTTCTTGTATTGTACGTGTCCTGCAATTCCAATTAAGAACTCGCCATAATAACTTAATATTTCATGTTAAGTTTCAAGATGCTCTTTCTTCCTCAATAAAAAAATTTAAATATCAAGGAGCAATTAAATAAAATATCAATAAACTGGCCTGATAAATGACTTTTCATAAATATCTCGGCGACGATAAATATTAATTTATATTAATATCGAGTCAATGTGACTTGCTTAATTGTTCAAGTTTTTAATATGGCATATTTGCATCCTACAGAGACATTGAATACAGGTTAGTTTTTGCATATACTCCGTAAGTCGAACATGCGGGTTTTTTTTTTAATTCCATATTGACAATGGTTTAGTTATTTTATATAAGTAGAGATGCCAAATCAAGATTATTTGATTGATTGAATAATGTAGCTAGTGTCTCATTAGGTGTTCTGTTTATATCTGTTTTATATTTCAACAGATTGATTGCCCTGGTTAGGTTTAGGAGCATGTTTACTAATTTGTTCTCTAGGTATAAACCACCAAGATTGATCGATGATTAGGATAAAGCTTCGTGTACGAAGATGATATGTAAGACATTCATTTCCTCTTGTAATTTGCATGTTGGCTCTACATTACACATGCCCATTGTGTCTAAATGTTTCCTCAAGCTACATTCGTCAGGTATTCCGCAATAGTATTTATAGCCCATAATGTGGTTCCATTATTGATGGTTTATCCATAAAGATATCCACCCGCCAATAACATCCTTACTGATACCAAATACTGGTTCCGGTCCATTATATGTGGTAGCAGAATTCTGTTTTGTAAGTTAATCCGCCTTTTTATCACCTAGGATACTCTTGTCTCGGTAGCCACATAAGAGTAACCTTGTTGTTTTTTGCAACAGGAATATTTCTGTAACGATGGTTGTAAAATAAATTTAAGTAATTATTTTCAATAAGTTATTTGCCGGATATTCAATGATATGTTGAAGTAAATGAAAAAATATCCAACATGATTTTTTTTTATATTCTGAATTACATAGAGAGTAAAAACTACCCAAAGTTTCGTAATAAGGTTTATTTTTCAATTAAAATTGAAAAGGCAGATTTACTCATGTAAAATTACTTATTACGTTTACGAAAATTATTTTATATACACTGTAAAAAAATACTGATAGAAGTCCTTCAAAACAATTACAGAGCCCTCTATGAGTATTAACCAAAAATACTTTCTTGCCGACCCAATATAATAAAGCCCAATATTAACCAGTAACAGTCATATCACCACGTGAATTGCATTTTAACATTTTTTTTTAGGTATTTGATGTAAAATTATCAACAAATTTTACTACTAATATATTAAATATGTTATACTCAAATCAGACGCGGATCCAAGGAGGGGGGGGGGGGCGGGGGGGGGGGGGCGATAGCCCCCCTAAGAGCTTTGAGTTCAGGAAAATAGACTCGATCTTGCCCCTTATACTATAGTTTATTCAAGAACTAGAGAGAGTAATAAATCATTTTTGACCCTTGTTATTTAGTCCAATGTCTTTGGAAAAATCTATTAGACACATATATTTTTCATAGGAATGGGTTAGAGATTTTATAATCAAAAATACCGGACTATAATAATAGACTATTTAGGTTGGATAACAATAGATATTTGGAAGTGTGAAGTGTTAAAAAGGATTTTAATCCTTCAACTAAGTATTTATGGCATAGAATATTATTTTGGTAATAAACTTAAGACAAAAAGTTTTTATAATATTATTTTATTTCTTATGATTTCTTAATAATTCACATACATTACAAAATATAGATAATTTTGACATATTTAACACAAATCACAACTGTATTTTCATTATTTTAAATTTTTGCATAAAAACGTTTTTAGGCACATTCAGACTGAAACGTAGCCTTATTTTCTCAAAACTTTCTAAGTTATAATTTAAATACTTACAAAATACCAATTGTCAAAAATACAAAAAGTTAAATACATATAAAAAAATTAATTCGTCCATATAATATTAAAATTTTTTTGGGCCTATCGGTAATTTTATTATTAATTAAAAACATTTTTAGGACATTTGACGTTTCAGCTTATTTATTTCTTAAACCACCTGCAGAATTACAATTAAACACTAAAAAGGGGTTCAAATGTAATTAATTTTTATACGTTACAGTTAAAATTAGACCTACTTATTTTTATTTCTATTGCACTGACATCTTAATTTAATTTACTTTATTATATGGAAATCCGATAGCCCCAAAAAAATAAAATAAACAGGTTAATTCTACAGGCTTACGAAAAAGACACAAATACGATAATAAAATAATAAAAAAATTAATTGGTTAATTGGAATTAAATATATACAAAATTAAAGAGTGGAACACACTAAAATAAAAATATATAAAAAAATATATAAAAAACATTAAACAATAAAATACAACAAAAACAAAAATTTAAATAATAAATTGTATTTACACTGGTAAATATTACGTATCTAATTCGTAATCAAAGTCGGTGAAGCTATCTTCGCTCAAATTAATTATAATTGGTTCTTCTATCTCACTGATCATGAGATTGAGTTTCCACATTTTGTTTTATTCTTTTATTATATGGATTTTTCACAATTTTCCGCAATAACTTCATTCAAAAAAATTTTTCAAAAGTTCAGTTAAATTACTAATTTTGTAAGTTGTGTTATTTCTAGCAAGTCTACCTTTTACTTGAGAGATATATTTCCTTCTCCAACGGACAGTTTCCGGACGATCTATTAGAACAGATTTCCTCTCTGGTTATTCCTAGCAAAAATTAAGTTCTCTGAGCAATTTCCAAAGCTCAATTGTTTTAATTTCGAATTTTGTTGACGGTTGGTATCTGCTTCTCATAATAAAATGTATATACAACTCCTTTTATTGCAGTTTTATCTCTTCTTCCAACGAGGTTTTTCGTCTGCCTGTAGTCGAATGTAGCTTGGGAGTACTAACAATTCCAGTCGTTTTTTTCTCCTTCAGTATTCAGTACATAGTAGATTTTCCAACTCTTGTCATGTTGGAACATATCTCAACAGAGCTTTTAACATTATTATCTAGATATTGATATCTTAAGGCATCATAAACATTCATCGTAATAAGTTTTCCGTTGAGGAAAAAACGCCTTGGTTTAACGATTTTAGAATAAATATAGAGGTGGAAGCCAGATCTTTTGGGTATCTTGCTAATTTCAAATAATGTATAAAAACAAGCGCAAACAAGATAAATCAGTAAGGACACACTTTAAGGTGTACTTCGCTCACTGACAGAAATTTTATTGTTGCAGTAAATTTATAAAAGCTTATGATACTTAAATATTTTTAAATATAATTAGATTTACGGCGTTATTCAGTTACCTGCGGCACTGGAGCAGGTACTTTGTAGGTTTCGGTAACAGTTTTATTACCCTCTCTAGTTCTTGAATAGAGTATAGGAATGTGTATACTTACGATCGCGTTCCTCCCTCCCAACAGCTCAAAGTTCAGGAAAATAGAATCGATTCGGCCTTTTATATTAGGAATGTGTACGTTGCTGACACTTCCCCCACCCCCCTTCCGTTGTCAACTTGTTTTTCTTGCGATAGCCTCCTCCCAAGAGTTTTGAGTGCAGGAAAATAGCCCCGATTCTGCCTCTTATACTAGGAATGTGTATGTTGCTGGCATCCCCCCCTCTCCAAGAGCTTCAAATTCAGAAAAATAGACCCGACCCTGCCTTTTACACTATAAATGGGAATGTCTCCGGTGTCTCCCCCCTCGATGACAACTTGCTTTCGCTTGTCATACTGTACTTTTGTGATATCCCCCCCCCTTCTCCAAGAGAGAAGCTGGATCCGCCCCTGAATGTGACTGATATCAAATGTCAAAAAGGAAACACCATAACACTGTCGAAAGCCCTTTTAAACCATTACAGCGCCCTCTATGTGTGACAACCAAAAATACTTTCTTGCCGACCCAATATAATAAACTCCAATACTAACCAGTAACAGTCATATCACCACGCGAATTGCATTTTGACATTTTTTTAGAGGTTTTTGGGGTAAAATTATCAAGAAATTTTACTACTAATATATTAAATATGTTATACTCAAATATAAAACATTAGTTTTTAAAAGAAAAATTGTTATATTATCACTAAAAAAATTCTCATTATTTGGACAAAAAATATTTGCCGGTGACAATCTGAAACTAATAACAAACCAGAAGTAAAAATGGTGCCAGACAATCGTTGCGGTTCCAGCACCAATAGACAACAATGCTGTATTGCCACATCTGTAGGGCTGTAGTTCTACTTTATTTTCAGTTTGAATTCGATACAAGACACAAAACTAAACACCATAGAGCGTTGATTAATATAATGGTGCGGTGCGTCAAATTCGTTATGTTACTAATTTAAAACGGAAAAAATTAATGTATTAAACATTACCGTAATGTTGTGCAAAAATGTTCAAAAGTAATTATAGGAATGTTGCGAAAAGCAACATTAATTGTGTTTATTGTTATGTGTATTTAAGTTAAATGTGATAAGTGGGTATAATTTAATTTTAAAGCCATGCTGGTATTGGCATTTCTTAATGCGGTATGACACAAATTAAACATAAGTACGTCCTGCGGTTAAGTGACTTCTTTCGTTTGCTTTAGAATAAGATTTTATTTTTATAGATAAATGCTTGATCAAATTAAACACCTTTATATCAATTTGAAGTTATCAGCGGAAAGTTTAGAAGAGAAAAATAAAACTTTCATGAGTAGGTAAAATTCTAAGTAGTTAAAAAATCACTGAAATGATGCCGCAGCATGCAGTACATTAGGCCACACATACCATTCAACTACACATATACAGGTCTGGAAAATCCACACCAGAAACTGGACGTTTCTTAAGTAAAATAAAGAAAATACTATATTATTCATCAAATCGGAATGAGACAGAAGAACAACATCGTAAGCATCGACATACGTGTAAATTACCAGTTTGGCCCTCGGATGAGCGGTAATCCAATGCTGGCGCGGTGAGAGCGGGCGGCAGCAGCAGTTATTTGCTTTCATTCGGCCGTGGAAGCGTAAGTACCGTGTTTCGCGCCAAATTTTTTGTTACAATGGTAGTTTATTCCACGGAACAAAAAGAGCACATTATTAAGTTGTACACTATTCTCGTAAATAATCAGCAGATTTATATTTATGTGCGAAAATCATCCTGTTCCTTGAAAATTTAGAATTTTGGAAATTATTAAAAAATTTGATACAACCGGTCTTTTCTTTCTAAAGTTTCGTCTCAGGTCAAAGGCAGCAGTGTAGTGGTTGCGTCGCGCCCAGTTATATTTGTGCGCCACTCTTCTATTTGACATTGAATTGTCGAGAAACAAATATCAATGATTACAAATTGGGCTAAACAGAAAGGCAGTAATATATTTCGCCGTACTCTGGTGTGTAAAATACAAAAAAAAAAACATGTTATTCACATGACGAGTATCTAACTTTTACTAAATCAAAAGCCGAGGTTAAATTCCAAGGCTTACTGGATCATACAGTGGATCGAATTATATTGCTTAAAATTAGACGCCCTTAAACAAATCGATAAATTAGATTTGTAGATATGAGTTTCATTTGCAAATGGGACTTCGATAGAACGTCAGGTCAGAGCCAGTACAAAATGAAATTCACTGATCCGAATATTTCTGATACAAACTTATTCCTAACCTCTCTTATTCCACTTCAACTAGCAGGTATTAACACGCAAACTCAACAAGAACAGATTGTGTTGTACAAATCCAAACCCTCGTCTACTATGAATTGCGGGCCTCTGAAATTTGAATTTATTAAGAAAACCGAACAAAAGTTTTTAGCGAAAATAGAAAATTATGAACTCGAACCAGACAACTTGCACCATATAATAGAGTTTTCTTTGCCACCCAGTACAGTACAACTTATCTATGACGATGACAGATGGCTAGGTGAATGCTTTGGCTGGAGCGAAATCGGTCCAACGTTGTTACCTCTGTCAAACAATATATCAGTTCAACAACATTGATACTGTGTCCCAGTAAATACAGAGTATTTCAAACTACAGCCATTATAACAAGAGTAAAGCCAAAACTGATCCTCCGGTTTCTCATCATTTTGCAAACTATTGGAAGCGGACATTAAACTGCAATAGAAAAGTTTTGGGAATACAAACTTCAAACAGCAAGATTATTCTTCAATGGATATTCTTGGTACAACATTCCAACAGGAATCCACAAATGACTTACTTCATTGACCAGACATCACAGCATTTGCAATATTACCGATAGGTAAGCTATCGAAAGATGCACAAAAATCAATGGACAAGTTGATAAGAAACTATCGTCTAGACTTTGCCCGAAAATCTTCTGGAGAAAAAATATGGAGGATGTGTTCCAAAACTTTTGGCGTCGATGAATCCTTACACTGTTTTTGACATAGTAAGGATTCAGATAACAATTCATACGTATTGGAGAATGAGAAAAGAGCTGTTAACACAGAACGCAGTGATTAAAAAGTTCTTTTTATTATTTTTATTACAGTCGTATTATTTATTCATTTATATGAATCAATAAATATTATATTACTTACAAATTATTTGCATTGGTATTTATTAAGAAGTCTTAAGCATAGAGGAAAAAGTACTTTCGCCTTTTAAACCATTATCGATATCCATGTATTTATTATTATAGTATTATATTTAAAATGTACCTTGAAGTCAAACGCAATATTCATGGAAATACAATTATTATTTTTATTTTATTTTTAAAGCGTTGAACCACATTAGACGTTTTTCGAATTTATTTTCATGATTTTAAAGTTCCACTCTGCGATTTTTATATTTAATATGAAATTCGTGCTTTCGACCCACTGTATTTTGACGACCCGAAACCAGCGAAAAGTCCTTGCCCGACGCCATTTTTGCTAGAAATCAGGAAGCAAGCTACGATACAACAGTATGCTTTATTTCACTTATTCATCATGGCTAAACGGGTTGTCCGTCTCTTTTTGTTACGTTCCCTTTTTTTAAGAGTTCTGTTCTCGACTTTCCACACCTGTATAGTCTCAAAAACATATTCACGTATAGGACATTATACATAAAATATATCTATGTGTTTCATTTAAAGTACGCAAGAAGGCATCAACTTTCGGCATAACCAAAAGTGCCACTATCTTGAAAATATATTAGCAGAATTGTTTTCCTCGACTTTAGTAAACTGCCAAATTTAAAAATTTTTCCATAGTCTATTTTTTGAGAAATCGATCATAGCAATTCGTAGTGGGACACACTGTATATTTAAAAGTAAGCAGACAAATGTATTGATTTGAAGCTTCTGGGTAATGATGTCAGAAATCAGCGCTGTGTCCTTGTATTAGAGAAGTTATTGATTAAAGTCATACTTCTAAAACCAGAATCTCCAAGAAATAGTACTTTCTGCTCTTCAAAAAATTTGACATTTTGAATCTCAGTTTATTTCTTAAGTACTTACATTATTTATAATTCAAAACATAACTACAATGAGGTTTTAACTTCACCAGCAAGAAACTCTGATAATTCAATCAGAAATAAATTATCGAGATATCCAGTTAGAAATTGCAAAACGTCCCGTTATAAAACATCTAAAATTTGATGTTGCAAAAAGGTTTGAATGGTATTGCATGCACAAATGCAGATATTCGAGTTTCTGGCTCGTTTTGATTTACATGTACTTTGCAAATTACAAAACTTCTGAAGTTTTTTGCTTTCTCGCCTTTTGCTGATGTTCATCATGAAAATGAAAATTGATTTAATATATTTTTTTTATTACAAGAAGAAAAAGCACGCAATTCAAATCACTATCACTACATAGTATAAAACAAAGTCGCTTTCTCTGTCCCTATGTCCCTTTGTATGCTTAAATCTTTAAAACTACGCACCGGATTTTGATGCGGTTTTTTTCAATAGATAGAGTGATTCAAGAGGAAGGTTTATATGTATAATAACATCCATTAAATAGTGGAGAAATACTGTTATTTTTGAGGTTTCTAATGTGATGTCGTTAATTATCATATTTTTTTCCGCTTACATTGCAAACGCAGGCTGAACCCTACGAGATTTATCAAAATAATGTACTAATTATTTGTACACATTGAAAAGGTCTACAGAAAACTCCGCGATGGTTTATATCTATCTCTCATGGATATCCCACAATAACATTTTTTTGTCATTTACTTTTTACGACAAATAATGGCAAATTTTGAAGCGATTTTAACCAATACAGCATTAATCCTTATCCAATTAAATAGCTTAAATACATTGTTGATTTAATATAGATCTATATGGTCCTTTACAGCACAAGATTTAAATGAATATTTTCGAAGATATTACAGATTTAAAATTGCGGGAAGTAGCGCTTGCGGCGGTACTGGCCGACCGGGGCGGCGGCAGCGTGCCTATAAATAGCGCGTCGGAGGCCGATGTAATAATTGTTGTAAAAATAAAATAAATAGTCACAGTTTTTCTGTAGTGTATTTAGTATCAGCATTGCACCCGTGCGAAGCCGGGGCGGGTCGCTAGTTATTAATAAATAGAAAAAAAACATGCGGAAGCTCTTTCAAAATTTTTTTAAACTATCCAGGCTTTATTCGCTATTTTAATATTATTCTGACAAATAATTTAATCGAAACGCGTTGCTGAAGAAATATTTAAAACACTTTAATCAAAAAAAGGCCTGATATTAAATCTGACAACATCAGAAGTAGCATTAAATTACCATTACTAGAGGGTATCTAAACAAAACTCTGAAATTTCAATAGATTAGAAAATACATTATTCATTGAATTTCTTAGATATTTTTATTGAGATTAACGCCCAGTTTCACAATGTGTGGTCACCGAAAGGTTAAGGAAAAACCGATGGTTATTTAAAAAAATTGTTTCACCGGAAGTTAACTACGAGTTAAGTTTACCAGTAGACAATCCTGTGGTTACTTACTTAACCAAAAGAACATAACTTCATTACTTTGCTTACGCTTTTTATTTGTTGAAGGTTCGGACAGAATAAAAATCATTTATCGTTTTTGTTGAATAATCCAATATAAGAAAGATGGATAATTACGATATCAATGTTTATAGTAGTGATGAAGAAGTTAGAAGACCTCGAATATTTAGACCACGAGTTGATTATTTTCAAGAATATGATTTTTTTTTGCAAATTTAGATTAATGCCGAGAACCGTCGAAAATTTGTTAGAGGAAATTCAAGATGAGATCCTTTTTTAACAAAAACTTAAATGATATTTATGTTGCTGTAAAATACCGAAATGGGGTAAGCAAAATTAATTTAGAAAAAAGTAACTAGACCTTAATGGACTAGATAAGATTTACTAAATATATTTCGGGTTAGTTTAGATTATTTTTTCCTAAATTAATTTTGGACATTTACCAGGGAAACTTAACAACTGCAAATTCTGGACTTTCACAGTGACATCTTCATTTATTATTATAAATTTTAAAATAAAACATAATAATTCTGAAAAAATACTAGACACTATTAACTTTCAGTCAAAAAAGAACAAAAATTTTTATAACTAAACTTTTTAGTAACAATATAAAACAGCAAAGTTCTAGAAATTTTTTTTTATAGTTTCTTCCTTAAAATCTGCATTTTTAATTCGTGTTCTTCTAAGAACTTTTCTATTTGAAGTCTTAAGAACTCTAATTTTTCTTCTATTAGAATTGCATTCAGACTTTTGTAACCCTTCATATATTTATTTCTTCCAATTCTTGAAGACTCAAAAAAACCTACAACATTATATGTTATGTCATTTACAAAATATATTCGACTATAACACTAAACAATTATTATAAAGAAATTTATAATTTATTACATTTTATAGGAAACCAGGAAAAAAAACTTTTCAAGTAATAATTAGAAAATAAATTTTTAATGGAATATGACTCATAAACATTATCTTACAGTTACAAATATTTATAAGTTACTTATCCCAACCTTCACTTATCCTCAAATTCTTGGAAACCGGTATTCTAAGATTGTTTGCTGCATAACTAGTCCAATTGTTTGACTGTTCTTGTTCGGTTTGTTCGAAAACAGTGTGATGGTTTTCAAGCAGTGATTCTAAATAAATAAAATACTAAATACTGAATACAAAAAAGAATTGTTAAGATTCCATACCTGCTACAATAAGATTTTCTTTTGATGAGATATTTAATTGTTTTACATGATCATTTTCATTGCTTTCGTCAACATTTTCTTCAATAATGATCATTGGCAAATCTTTCGGAGCATCGCAGTCACAGTTATTGTGGAAGCCTGAAATTTGTTCTTCCCCAAGTATATTTTTGAGGGCTTCATCCATTTCGGTTATTATAGGGGCTGTATAGGTTCCTCCTCCCGTTTTGTTAATTTCTATTTTAATTCTTGAAAACTTTTCTTTGGTTTTTCTTTTTAAATTCCTATATTTTTCTTTCAAAACCTTGACATTTCTTGTGCCATTTACAGTATAACTGGCGTTGAACTCATTTTGTAAAATTTTCCAACAATTTTCTTCATCACTCCAAGTGTGAGAATCACTCTTTTTAGTTTCAGTAATATTCTTATATTTGTCTACCAGAGATATAAGAAGGATTTCTTCTTCTTTACAGAAATTTACAGCTCTGTTTTCTCTCTTCTCCATGGTTATAAAATTTTCACAAATATTAGCTTTATAATAATAAAATTATTTTCGAGGATTTTTTTTGAAATATCGTCGTAAAAATCGGGGTTAGTTGTCAAACCAACATTGACAAATAAAATTTGACCAATGGTTTCGTAACCAGCCCTCAATTCTTGTTTGTGAAACACCTACCTTGGAAAACTCTAGGTTAACTTGCAAGTGTTGGTTATTTAACCACTTCATGTTACCATCGATTGTAAAACTGGGTGTAAGAGAGTAATCATTTACATTAAACATGCTAGTGGGATATACAGTGTGTAAGTACTTTAGGAAATTGTCCTGGGGGACTCCGCATAAAGCACATTCTAAGTCTAACATTCAGTTCAAGTAGTAGGGTAATAATTTTTTAATCGCCAAGCAGTAAAATAAATACTGCATTTTTTAACCGACTTCTAAAAGAGGAAGGTTTTCAATTCGTCCACTTTGTATTTCTTTTATATATGTACACCGATTATTACTCCGGAACGGCATCACCGATTTGAATGAAATTTTTTACGTTATGTTCAGGAAGTTGTTGCGGTGGTTACATATTTTTTTGGATGAAATTGGTGCAGTAGGAACTAAGATGGCGCTGACAATATGGCTGGCAAAAAATTATTTTTCTTCGATTTTCTCCAAAATTGGTATGGAGGAATTTTCGGGGTCATACACAACGATTTTGAAGTTATTCTTAAAAAATTCAATATGGCGGATCCAATATAGCGGACAAAAAGAATTAATTTTGTGTGATTTTCTCCAAAATTGGTGTGGGGGAGTTTTCGGGGTTGCACATAACGAATCCAAAATATTTTTAAAAAATTTACTATGGCGGAAGAAAAAAATCAATTTTGTCTGATTTTCTCCAAAATTAGTATGGGGGAGTTTTCGGGGTCGCACATAATGAATCTGAAATTATTTTTAAAAAATTCAATATGGCGTATTTAATATAGCGAATTAAAATTTGTTTTTTTTTTCAAAATTGATATAAGGGAGTTTTTGGGATCGCACATTACGAATCTGAAATTATTTTTAAAAAAAGTAAATATGGCGGACCCAAGATAGCGGATTAAAGATTTACATCTCTCAATTTTGTTTAAAATCAAATTTTTTAAATAACTCAATCTCGCGGATTCGATATGGCGTCCTAAAAATTCTACATTTTTCTATTTTCTCCCAAACTGGAATAGGGAATTCTCGAAGGTGTAAATTATGAATTTAAAAGTATTTTCTCAGGATTCAATGTGGCGAATCCAATATAGCTGACTAAAAATTTGACATATTTCGATTTTGATTGAAGGTGAGAATGAATCGTTTTTGAGGATGTAAATAGCGAATATAAAATTATTTTAAGAAAATCTAATATGTGATATGCAATATGATGATCTAAAAATTTGAAACTTCCGTATTTCATCTAATATTGGTACTACGAGGCTTTGAAGGGTTTAGATTTAGATTAGATTAAATTTGACCTTATTCGCATTTTTTTCAGATTTAGTATTAGGTGGTTTTTCGGGGTCGTGTATTATAAATATGAAGTTAATTTTTTACAACTATTAGGTTAATAGGTTACAATATGAGGGACCGAAAATTTTACATTTTCCGATTTTGATTTTGCGTGGTTCTTGGGACGTATACAAACTCAATATGCAATATAAAATATATCGGTCTTAAGTTCTTTAAATATGAATACTGGAAGGTGTTGGGGTCTATATTACCAATCTAAAATTAATTTGAAATTTAAGATAGTTGATTTACTACGACAGACTAAATATTTATTTGATACAATTACAGTAGTGAGAACACTAAGAATTCATGAATTTTTAGTGGTTCATTTTAGAGTTAAAGTTAAAGATTTGGGGCTTAAAGTCGCATGGGGAGCAGAGACCATTTAGCGACTGGACCTACATTTTAACGTGGGTTCCGAACCAAGGTCGACACTCAACTAACCCCGAGTTTTTACACTGTTTGTCAGTCAAGTGTCTACCTCTAATGATCTAACAACTTAAATAATCAAGTTGCCGTGCACGGGGCTTGAACCCGCGCCTGGGTTCTTTCAAAACTAGAAATCGAAAAATAAAATTTTTATAAAAAAAATAGAACCGACTTCTGAAACTGCGCTAAAAAGTGAAAAATAACTATAAATTTTTATATGAAATTGAAATTTTTGAAGTCGGCGCCAAATTATTTCTAAATGAAATAAATAACTACTAATATATACAGATTATGATAAGAAAACAATTACAAATAAAGTATTTTTAATCTGTTTATGCGAATCAAATTTTGTCAGGTATTAGTTTGGCGCCGACTTCAAAAATTTCAATTTCATATAAAAATTTATGGTTATTTTTCACTTTTTAGTGCAGTTTCAGAAGTGGGTTCTATTTTTTTATAAAAATTTTATTAAGTAATAGTTTCATGTTCTCATAAGTGTCTTTCATATTTGAAGCGTATGCTAAAGAAACAGAAGGAAGTACATTATCATTATGGAGTTAAACTGCTTTTAAACTCGCTTTGGATGAGCCAGTAAACACGCTCCACTGAGAAGGATTAAAATTTATTTTCAAAATGTCCATAACTGAATGCGCATCATTTCAATGCACTAAGTTCCTATCTTGAGAAAAGAAAAAACTTTTAAGATTTCGAAATAGGATATTTTGGTTATTCGATGTAGCAAATTCAACCTTTCAAACGAGATCCTAACGGTTCTACCTGCTTTTTGACAAATTAAAATCCCGAACCCGATCATATAGGTCTCCTTGAGTTGTCAGATGTGGTTTGACTTGAATTTTTTCAAACTCAGAAACAGAATGATTATCGTCATTAACACTAAATTCGCTTGAACTGGAAGTTTGTGAATCGTCAATCTGATATGACGTAGATCGAAAGGTTTAGGTAAATTGTCATTATGAGGAACTGGTGTTATTACTGAAGATAAATTAGGATATTTAATTCTGCGTTTCATCTTTGAATTTATGCCTTTTCTTGGAGTAAGACAAAAATAGCAATCCGAAATATGATCTCGAGGCTCAGTCCAAATCATAGAAATAACAAACAGTATATGACGTGACCCTTCCCTCCGATTCATTAAATTTTTCACCCATATACCGCAGAAATATGTAGGGCACAAACTTTGTCTTGATAAGTGACAGAAAAACTAAAATATTCGAAATAACACTTCAAAATAAGATCAGTAGAATTTCGCTTTTCTTTTTTGAAAGTTATTTCACCACAAATATTATAAAAAGAGTAAGGATCGTTAATATACCTTCTCGATACATTCGTACATGTACTTGGCGCTATCAGAAAAAAACTGAGAGTGTTTAAAACGAAATAAGTGCCCTTTCGTAATTCGGGTAGGTAGTCAAAATATCATAATTTACCAGAGTTTGTGTAGCATAATCAGTGTTAATCAGTGTAATTCACTAGAAATGAATATTGTTAGTTATTTTTAAACCTGTGGTCGCAAAAGACATTGGTAGTAATAAATTATATCGAAATTAAAAAAACTGACAAACCGTCGATGTATTACAATAATAATACTGCCAGTTATTATTTCATTGCAGTTACTAAAATATATTAAAACTGTTGATTTCTAACTATATAGTGAAGTATTCGAGAACTTTTTTAATCAGGAAGATATAACTTTGGCGTGGCTTTTGTAAAGTCATCGTAACAAATCGTTTCAGTAATTCAAAATCAGCCCTATTAAAAAAGGAAATTCCTGCAGTAATATTTCTCGGCAATAAGTTCTTTAGTTTCATTATTGCCTTAATTAAAAATGGTAATTACTTCCATTCCATTTCTTCGTGAATGTAAGTCTGATTTGCTGTAAACAGCAGTGATAAAATTAAATGTATTAACGTCCAATTTTATTAAATATTTCCCTATAATATTAATTAAAGTTGCGAATATCTACACGAGTCCAGGCTAATAAACCTATCAGGCAATGGTGGCATTGCACATGTTGGGCCCCATATTTATGACGGACGAACCGTGTTTCTCTCCGAGATAAAAACTCATTTCTCAATCATATTTTAGTGATTTTATTGTTTAGTCGGGATGTAAAGTGGCATAGTTGATTGTGCGCAGAATATAAAGTTACTTATTTATCGACTTGTAATTTATAAGACGCATTTATTATGGCATTGCGTGGTTGAAGCGATCCTCCACTCTTATGGGGCTCTTTAATCGACTGATCAACTTCGAGTTACAAATAAACCGTATATTTACAGATTAGGGTGATATGGCCAGTACGGGCATTTTTGATGTTATTCGAAACAATTGACTGTATATAGCAAACAGCCACGATTAAATCAATCTCCAAATTGGACCAATTACCACCAATATCAGGAGCAGCGAAACAAAATTATTTTAGGGCATATTATCGACTCCAAACATGGCTTGGAAATGAAATTATCGCTACAGATTAGGGCTGGAAAAAATCAATGGAAGGAATCATGCGGCCGAATATTACTGAAGATCAGTTGATACCTGATAGTCTCCTTAAAACAGTGTGTTGCAGTTACGAAAAGGGTTATTCTTCTGCAAGATATAAATGTAGAAAACATGGTCTAAAATGTACCAACTTATGTTCAAGTTGTTACAATTTAGAAAATTGTACAAATGTAGCCGTTTAAAGAATTTCAATTGACGATAGTAGGGCCCATTTATGTTGACGTAGTTAATGAAATTTCCGAATTTCTTGAAGAACCTGTTAGTTGTGTGGAATCAGATGAAGAAGAACCACCACGTTCTGCAAAGAGAGCGACACTTGATGATGATATACTTGACGATAATGACATATTAAAAAAACCTTTTGCATAGTGTGTGACAATTGTATGTTTATTAAATATGAATAATTAGTGCTATATTAAAATTATTAATAGTTTTCTTAGTGCATGGAAAAGACTGGCAATAATAACCAAGTTTATTGCGACATGCAATTATGATCTTGTCATTCTGCACCCCTCTGTTCAATTCTAAATTCGCTTAAATACTTCCTTCCCATCTCTAACTATTTTTACATTAACAATTTGAATTTTATAGTGAACATTATTCGATATTAAACAATTTAAATTGAGTAAATTAACATAAGATAAGATAACATAAAAGAAAATTGTTTTATTTTTGCTCAAATATTTTTTCTAAATAAACAATTTAAAATTTATTAGCGATTAAAATTAAAAGTAAATATATTAAAATTTATCAAATAAAAAAAAATGGGGTTATTTATACGCCTCACTTATATTGCTATGGTAGAAGGCATATAGGCTAAAAACATATTTTTCTGTTTATTTAATAATTTAAACGTAATCGAGAGACGTAATTAATTTATAATTTCGACAATATATATATATATATATATATATATATATATATATATATATATATATATATATATATATATATGTTTATACGGATTTCACGGATTCCTCCGTGTGAGATGCAATAGCAGTGGATATATCCACCTTATGCCATTGTAGTGCTGAAATCACATTCAGCAAACGTACAACTATATGCAGCTCCGTGTATGAATGAAAGTAAAATGCGAACAGTGGATATATCCACTGCTATTGCATCTCACACGGAGGAATCCGTGAAATCCGTATAAACATATATACGCCATCCGACGGGAGGTCGGAGAAGCCGTGTTCAGTATTTGCATGCTTCCTTCCGATCTGTCCTTTGCACAGCCAGGTGCATGTCGGTACCCTGATGAGTCTAGTAGAGACGAAACATGTACCTCTGCCGTATCACTGTGGCGGGGAGGGTAAGTTTTGACTTTCTTCTCGGTATGGTGGTACAGGTAGGCCATCATCTCGATGGTGGTAGAATAGGATAAATTGCGTTTTATAACAATTTGTTCTAACTGTGCAACCTATAACACAGAAAGGATATGATGGAGGGAAGTTTGCATTTACTGTTCGCATTTTACTTTCATATATATATATATATATATATATATATATATATATATATATATATATATATATATATATATATAATAAAATAGAAAATAAAATGGAATATGGTGGGATCGTTTGGTGCGGCACGTGGCTTTGGCTGCTTAAATAGCGGTATGCTTGCTTGCCAGTACCGAAAAATGCGACCCCTATCTTTTGGGCAGCGCGTTTCGTGTACTCGATTTTACATATTTCTGTTTTAATTCACCGTCGCGCCACCATATGACGGTTCTCTTACAAACTTTGTTAATCTGTATGGTTCTTGTATTATCAAGTGGACCATCGAGATGTCGCCTTTGTCGTCTTATTTGCCGTATTTTGATTATAAGTATGGCTTATACGATGCAAAGGCGAGATGATGGTTTGTACCGCCTGCGGTGGCCTGACGAGTCCCATATTAGGACGAAACAGCGCTGTCGCCATCTGTCGGACCCGGAGTTATTCCATACTTTGGAGTGCTCCGCACTTTTTAATACGAAAATCATGTAGATTGACAAATTTTCACGTCCGCTTCGCCAATATTTTATTCTATTTTATTTTAAATTACACGGACAAAAACTTATCTACATATTTATATATATATATATATATATATATATATATATATATATATATATATATATATATATATATATATATTGTCGATGATTGCATAGCAGCCGTACCAAAAAATAAAATAAATGAAATTCTCCAAGAATTTAACAGTTTTAACGAAAAATTACAGTTCACATCCGAAACAGAGAATAGTAATAAAATAAATTTTCTAGATATGACACTTATACGCAGAAAAAACAAAATTTTAACTGAATGGTACACCAAACTAACTTGGTCAGGTAGATATCTAAACTGTTTCTCTAATCATTCAAAAACTCAAAAAAATAGTGTTATAATCGGTCTGTCTGATCGTGCTATCTCCCTAACGTCTCCAGAATTCCAACCAAAAATACTGCAAAGAGTGAAAAAGACACTAATAAATAATAATTTCAACGAAATAATTGATAAACGAACGTATAAGTTTTATAATAACGTAAAAACAAAAAACATAGAACATAAACAGCAAAAATATGTAGCATTACCTTACACTAGTGAGCTGTCAGAAAAAATAAAATACATTTTAAAAAAGCATGATATTATCGTATGCCACAGGTCACATAATAAATTAAATACATTTTCACAAATTTAAAAAGTAAAACTCCTCTCATGAATAAATCAAATAAAATATATTCGATCCCTTGCACAAATTGTCCCAAAAAATATATAGACATGACGAGCCAATTACTGAAGAACAGATTAAATGGCCATAAATATACGAAAAACACCTCTACAGCGTTAAATAAACACACACAGGACGAAAAACATATTTTAATTATAACAGTACCATAATAAAAAACAAAGATATGAATTACCAAAAATTACAGATAAAGGAAATGATTGAAATTAAAAAAGATGAAAACACTGTTAACGACAGAACAGATATGGGAAATTTGAGCCACATTTACACAAGCCTAATTTAAACAAAAATATTAAGTATTCGATCCTGTCAAATAAGAATCAAAAAATTGAATATCCTCTTAAACATAAAACTAAACATATTCCTTATTTGTTTTTTTATGCATTGTAAAATATAAAAAATATAAAACACATTCGCATTCTATATATCCTCAGTAGACGATGTAAAGTTTGAATTTTATTTAGTAATAGAGTAGCAAAATGTCAAGGTGTGTACCGGTAAAATTAAATATTTTTAAAAAATTTTGAAAATTTAAATGCTGTTTTTAAGTGTCTTGTTTGTTTTTGAAATTGTAGATATGTTTTTTATGTGGTGTATTTTAATTATATAAAAATCTTTTTAGGAGGAAAAAATTTTGAAAATGTCTTGAATAAATGGCGAAACGTCAATTCTTTTGCGGTTTTTGTTACATATAGAACCTAAACCCAAGAAAAGACAAAATAAAGAAAAATGATATAATCTATGGTTCAAGAATCAAGAATATATATATATATATATATATATATATATATATATATATATATATATATATATATATATATATATATATATATATATATTGAAAGTAGAAGTAAAAAAGAAAAATAGTAAGTCTAGTTCGAATTCTGGCGAACAATTATTTTTAAGAGGAAATGCGATCGAAATTTTTACTTTTTTTTTGAAAGTTAAATAAAATCGTAACGGTTGAATCTTTTTGCACAAAAAAATACACTTTAGTTGGAGCATCAAAAGGTTCACTCACTCCAAATTTGAGCTTAATCGAGTCAATTTTGTGGGAGAAAAAATATGAAACGGAAAAAATGTTTTTTTTGCGGAAAATTTTGAGATTAGGGTATAAATAGCTTTTACAAAACATTAAAATGAGCTCAGTCCGAACTCTGTTGAACAATTTTTTTAAGAGAAAATGCGATTGAAAATTGCACATTTTTAAAAAAAAAAGTTAAATAAAACCGCAACGGTTAAATATTTTGCATAAAAAAATAGTTTATTTGAAGCATCAAAAGGTACACCTTCTTTTGCTAAATAGAGTCATTTCTGTGGAAGAAAAATAAAATGAAAAACCGAAAAAACAGTTTTTACGTATTTCTCGGAAAATTTTGAGGTTAGGGTATAAATAGCTTTTACAAAAGTTGTAGATCTTTTTGTTACCGTTAATTTTATTTTGTATTTAACTTTTTTCAACAGGATACATAGTCCAGCCGGAAATCGCAAAAACTATTTTTCACCCCCTAAAAATTACCCCAATTTTACCCAGTGGGTCGCCAGTGGTTCGGATTATTTTTTCATCATTAGCTAAACTATTACCTACAATATTCCACTATCAGTTTGTTGTAACGAAATATTTTTTTCTAAGCCTTATTTTGGCTGGCGTATGTACTCATACAGAAGAAAACTACCAGAAAATAACATTTTTATAAAAAAAAATTGAACCCAGTTCTAAAAGTATGACAAAAAGTGAAAAATAACTACAAATTTTTATATGTCATTGAAATTTTTGAAGTCGGCGTATATATTAGTAGTTATTTATTTCATTTAGAAATAATTTTTCGCCTACTTCAAAAATTTCAATTTCATATAAAAATTTATAGATTTTTCACCTTTTAGCGCACTTTTAGAAGTCGGTTCAATTTTTTTTATAAAAGTTTATTTTTCTATTTTTAGTTTTGAATTCATTATGATATCCATAAATTATTTGAACTAAATACTAATCGAGATTAGTGTATGTCGCAATGACTCCAAGGTGGCAAAAAGTACCCACTTCGTCCAAAGTTGTATATCACCCTAAAATGAACCACTAAAAATTCTTTGATTCTTAGAGTTCTCCAAATACCAGTGAAATTGTGTCAAACAAATATTTAGTCTGTCATAATAAATCCGCTATCTTAAATTTCAAATTAATTTTGGATATATATATATATATATATATATATATATATATATATATATATATATATATATATATATATATATATATATATATTTAAAGAACTTGAAATGTAAATTTCTTAACCCGATATATTTTATACTGCATATGGAGTTTGTATGCGCCCCAAGAACCCCGCAATATCAATTTTAGACAAAATCGAAAAATGTAAAATTTCCAGTCCCTCATGTTGTATCTTATCAACGTAATAGTTGTAAAAAATTAACTTAGTATTCGTAATACACGACTCCGAAAACCCCCTAATACCAAATATGAAAAAATGCGAAGAAGATAAAATTTTCAACCCACTATATTGGATCCGCCATATTGAATTTTTAACAAGATATTTTGGATTCGTTATGTACGACCTTGAAAACTTCCCTACATCAATTCTGGAGAAAATCGGACAAAATTAAGTTTTTTTGTTCACCATATTGAATTTTTTAAAAATAATTTCAGATTCGTTATATACGAGCCCGAAGATTCCACCATACCAATTTTGGAGAAAATCGGACAAAATGAATTTTTTTGGCCGCCATATTGACAGCGCCATCTTGAATTTTACTGCATCAATTTCGTCCAAAAAAATATGGGACCGCCGCAGCAACTTCCTGAATATGACGTAAAAAATTTCATTAAAATCGGTGCCTCCGTTCCGGAGTAATCGGTGTACATTCATAAAAAAATATATAGTCGACGAATTGAGAACCTCCTTCTTTTAGAAGTTGGTTAAAAAGCAACAAGATGCGCGCGACAAATATTAATTTAAAATTTCGTTGGAAGGCCATAGCTCGCATTTCGAACCACAAATAAACCGTATATTTAAAGATTGATGCATAATTTATCAGCCATAAAACGTGGTATTTATGTGTTTTTTGTCATTTTAATAGAGTCGAGCTATTTTGCCATATCGGTTTTCGAGAGTGCCTTTGCTGATAAATGTTCGAGTTGTATATCAGATTTTTTTTAATCAAAGATATTGCACATAAAGTGACAGTCATTTAAAATATTTTCGTATTTTTTCAATTAATAATACTAACAAGCATGCCCACATTTTGCATGGAATGTGGTAATAAAATTGCTTTTTAAGATATTTTCTTAATAGCAAGGATAATTAACTAAAATAAATATATTCATTTATTAAAATTATTTAAAGCTTTAAAAGTTCTAATAACCTGTGACCAACCGATAATTAATTAATTAACTTAATATTCGATACTGTACTTCTCGCGAACACATTAGAAGACCTACAAGAACTATTAGACTGCATGGCAGACAAGAGTGGAGAGAATGGGGCTTAAGTTGAACATCAAGAAGACAAAAATGGCTGGTGGTAAGCAAAGAAACAGATGTGTTCGGTCGTTTAGAATATGACGAAAAACCAATAGAACGTGTTCAACAATACAAGTGTTTGGGAGGCACACTCAATGAAAACGGGGACAACACATAAAAGATAAGGTCCCAAATAGAACAGGCTCGAAACGCCTTTATCATAATGAAGACCGTACTATGCAGCCATGATATTATTCTACACTTAATGACACCTATTCTTAGATGCTGTCCTCAGTATACTCTTGTATGGAGCTGCAGCATGAACACTCATGGATGCCATGTGTAGGAGACTGGATGCCTTCGAAATATGAACTTACTGACGTATGATGCGAATTTTGTGGATGTACATAATCCAGAATACAGAAGTACTAAACAGAATGAACAAACAAACAGAAATCATACACACCATCAAAAAAAAAGAAAATTAGGATATCTCGGACGTATTTTACGTAATGCAAAATACCAAGTGCTTCAACTTATTGTGCAAGGTAAAATTGATGGCAAAAGAGGTCCAGGTCGTCGCAGAACATCTTGGCTGAAGAACTTACGGTAATGGTATGGAGCCAATACAAGGGCGCTTTCTAGAAGAGTGTTGGACAGAGTTCAGATAGCGCTGATGATTGCCAACGTTCGATAGAACAAGGTACGTTAAGAAGGAAAACTTAATATCTCAGGAAATTTGATTTGAGCAAATTTAATTGACCATCTAACCCATCAAATTTGATTCAAAATTGATAAATTTTTAGCTTGTCTCGGTAAAAAATTTGGTTTAATTTTTTTTATGAAAAAAAGACCCAAAACATAATCGGAAGTTACGTGTACATTAAAAATAACTATAATTTTGAAATGACTGCGCTGACTCATGATAAAAAATAATAGTTTGATTTATGAATATTGATAGTTTTAGTCTCGGAGCCGATGAAGAAACGTGTTTTTTATATGTCAAACCCTCCGATTACGAATATTTGTTATAAACAAAAAAATTGTTTATAATTGAAGGGTACCGGATTAAAACAAGGAATATCCAGTTTACTAAAGAAATGAGGTTATACCTTCAATGTGTAGTATTTTTGTTTATTTTCTTGTGGTCGCACAGGTATAAAACCACACTATTCAGGGTGATTCTTCTGGAAATGTATCGATCGATTGGGGGAAAACTATAATTAGGAAGATTCTGAAAATTTGACAGTATACGAATGTGCATGGGAGACAGCTGGTTAAAATATTTTCAAGATGGCAGCGCTTCCCGTTATACCGGAAGTAGATGTCAACTTGCTTATTTTAATTGGAATACCCTATATATTATTGCATTTTTAATTTCTACGTAAAATTCTAGACATATTTTATATATAATATTCTATACTTAAGTCTCACTGTTCTGGACATATTTAAATTTTTATGTTTGCGGACCAAAACTTAACTATAAATTTTTCCTATAAAAGTCTTTATTATTTAATTTGGGTTAATTTTCTTGTAGACGAAGATCGACTTTAGTAGTCTTTTTATGACATTTTCAAAATTAGTAGTACAGAGTGGTCAAAAAAGAAGAATAAAAATTGTATTTAAAAATAGTCAGATGTAAATTTTTTCAAATAGAAAGCATCTATTTTTATAATTTTATCTTATTAAGCATGTTGGCGAGGCATGGCGAAAATAAAACAATCGAATCCTATAGAATTGTCACTATTTTTCGCCATTTGACATTCATTAATAATAATCATGCTGGGGCGATTAAATTACACGCACGAAGATTATTTAAACTTATTTATTATTTATGGAGAGTGTGAATTATTTCAAGAACATACGATACCTTCGCGATCCGATATCCATAGAAACAGAAACCAACACCACGAACTGTTAAAAGGAATATAGAAAACTTCAAGAATTTTGGATCAATCAAAGCAAAAGCATTTCGCTGCATATCCGACAATATCTACAAGGCAAGTAGCATTAGAGTCTGGATTATCTCAAACATGAGTTTTAAGGATTTTATGGAAACACAAATTTCATCCCTATGTATATTCCATATTACAATATTTAAAAGACACTGATTTTCCACGAAGAGTAGAGTTCTGTCAATTTATTTTACTTCGGTCACAAGAAAATGCTGTTTTTTTGGATAATATAATTTGGTGGGATAAAGTCAAATTCACAAAAAATGGATTGTTTAATCGACGCAATTCCCACTACTGGAGCGACTCAAACGTACATCCGTTTAGAGAATTAAATTTTTAAGGGTCTTGGCAGCTTAATGTGCATTGTGTATAAGAAATGGCGTCGTCGTCACCCTAGAATTCTACCAAGATAATCTGAATGGTAAGTTAGCCATTTTTGAAGACTTCTAGATACAAAATACATTTTTTAACTTATAGGTAAGCGCTACTTCGACATCTTGAGAAATCTGAAAGAGAACTATTTAGATAAGTTGCCGCTGACTGATCGTAGAAATCTATTCTATCAACATGATTAAGCACCTCCACATAATTGTCATTTAGTTAACAATCATCTGCCAAACTTGTTTTATGATCAATGGATAGCCAAAAATGGGCCACATCTTTGGCCACCTCACTCGCCGGATCTAACAGTACTTTTTTTTTATTTGAGGGACAATCAAAAATAAAGTATAGAATACCGCATTAACCACTATGGAAGATTGCATACAGCGCGTCAGAATAGCATTTGAAGAACTTAAGGGGGGCAATACATGTAACTACTCAAAAAAAAAACAATTTCTTTTATTACGTTAAAATGTCCTAAATGCTCTGCAGAATACGCCAAAAAAAGGTTTAAACCGATATTCGTATTAATTCTCGAGTTATAGTTAGTTATAGGCAGCGCTACTTTCTCTTCGGCGCTATGGGTGGTTCTCCAATTGTGTATCCCTCCCAAATTCTTATAAATCACACTAATTAAATGCACGAGGAGGTTAAAGGGCTGCTGTATGGAGCTGGAATTGCTGACTAACGCGTAAGTTACAATAACAACTAATAATCAATGATTTTTTTCTACCACGAACTTTAAACGCGTTTTTCTCAAGGTAGTACTTTTTCAACTCTTGTGCAAAATATCTCAAAAAATATTCCATCGATTTAGCTCAAATTTATACCACATCTACAAAATAGTATTATCTTCTAGTTGAACCTACATGTTTTTGTAATTTCGGAAAAATAATTTGTTTATTAATGTTTAAAACGAGATTTTTTTAAAAAATAATCGAATTTTTTGTTTAAACTAAAATTAATGCAAAAATTTCATTTTTTTTTTCTAAACTTTACTGGTTAACCTATGAACTATACATCTCATTAACATATTTTTTTTTTCTGAATGTTGCAGGTTCACCCGAAAAAACGTTAAGTTGCACAAGGCGTTTTTCGGGTGTTTTTGTCATTCGCTCTCATCGTCGCCATTTTGTATTGAAAAATTATAAAAAAAATATTTCCAAGTACTTTTAACTATGTACTTTAAAGATTTCATATTCAAAATTTGTTTAATAAATAATATATATTTTTTAAATCAAAATGAAATTAACATTTTTTATATTTACTCAAATAATTTTTGTAACTTTATTTTATTAACAACTGGTTTATTTCTATTTTTTTTTTAGCTTTATAGATTTAAAGTTCTTGAAGTTTTTATAATCTTTTTAACAGTTCGTAGTGTTGGTCTCTGTTTCTTCGGATATCGGATCGTAAATATATCGCATGTTCTTAAAATAACTCTATCACATTCCCCATAAATAAAAAATAGGTTTAAATAATCTTCGTGGGTATAATTTAATCGTCTCGACATGATTATTATTAATGAATATCAAATGACAAGAAATAGTGACAATTTTATATGGTTCGATTGTTTTATTTTCCCCACGCCTCGCCTTCATGGCCAACTAATAACAAAACTTAAAAACCGTATAGCATTTTTACAATGGAAAAATGTTGAATTGCCAATATTTTAAAAACTACAAATTTTTAGAATACACAACCTTGTACAAAGTTACCCTTATTTTAAATGCTTAATATGATAAAATTATAAAAATAGGTGATTTCTATTTGAAAAAATTGACTTTTCATGATTTTTTATAAATACAATTTATATTCTAATAATTTTCAAAATATCATAACTAAAGTCGAGCTTCATCTATAACAAAACTAACCCAAATTAAATAATAATGACTTTCTTAAAGGAAAAATTTATAGTTAAGTTTTGGTCCGCAAATGTCATTTTTGACATAAAAATTTAAATATGTTCAAAACGGTGAAACTAAGCATAGAACATTATACATAAAATGTGTCTAGAATTTGACGTAGAAACCAAAAATGCAACAATATGTAGTATATATATATATATATATATATATATATATATATATATATATATATATATATATATATATAACATTCTATAACGTTCTACGCCGTCTTCTGATTTCCAGTCGCCATTGACCGGTTTTTCCATAGGTTTTCATCCATTCCTCTTGTTCTTATATCTTTATCCACTCCTTCTCTCCAACTTAGTCTGGGTCTACCTCTCTTTCTTCTTCCCTGTGGTGCCCAATTTAAAACTTTTTTTGGAACTCTAGTATCGTCCATTCGTTGAACATGTCCATACCATCTAAGCTGGTTGATTTTAATATCTTCTGCTATCTTGTGCTTAACGCCCATAATTTCTTGGATTCTTTCATTTTTGACTCTATCCATTTTGGATTTTACAGCCTCTCTTCTCCAATAATCCATTTCTGTAGCTTCCAATGTTCTTAGAGTTCTTTCTTTCAATGGCCATACTTCACTTCCATAGGTGACAATGCTTTTAACAATACTATTAAAGATTTTGTGTTTGTTTTCTTTGGATATTGTGTTATCCCACAATATGCTGTTCAACTGTCTAATAGCTTGTCGTCCCTGGTTGTTTCTATGCTTGATTTCTTCATCAAGTTTGTCGTCGTTGGTTATATGCATTTCGAGATACTTGTATTTCTCACAATGATTTATTTCCTGCTGCTGTTGTTCCAGAATCAAGTTTTGTTGCTGTCCTCCCATACACATGTATTCCGTTTTTTTGATGTTAACTTCTAGCCCCTACTTTTGATATTCTTTTATTAGCTTACGAGCCATGTATTCTAGATCTTCGTAGTCTTGTGCCAGAACTATTTGGTCGTCTGCGAAACACAATCGAATCGTTTAGTGGAATGCCCATATTTTCGCACTTTCTTTTCCATGCTTTTAACGCTTGTTCCAAGTAGATTTTAAACAAGGTTGGAGACAAACAACATCCCTGCATGAGCCCTTTGCTAACCGTGAATTCTTTTGAAATATTATGCCCTTTCTTTATTTTGCTTGTATTATTTGAATAGAGCTCTTGAACAGCCTTGATAAGTATTATATTTATATTTGTTTTTTCTAGGGCTTCCCAGAGTTCTTGTTGTGGTACGCTGTCATAGGCTTTTTTGAGATTCACGTAGAGCAGATGTATTTCTTGGTTCCGTGCTGATTTTTTCTCAATGAGTTGGGTTATTGTAAATAGATGGTCAACAGTGGATCTACCTGCTCTAAATCCAGCGAGATTGTGCAGAGAACCGTAATTCCTCGATAGTTATCACAGACGTCTTTACTTCCTTTTTTGCGTATAGTGGTAATATAAGATGTTTTCCACTCTTCTGGTATCTTTTCTCCGTTTATACATTTTTGGTCGAGGTTTGTCAATTGTCTGTATAACTTCTCTGTGCCGTATTTAAGTAGCTCAGGTGGGATATTTCCGGGACCTGGTGATTTTCGGTTTTTTAATGTTTGGCATATTTGCTTGACTTCTTTGCAATATATCCTTAGTGGAGATGCTATGGTGCGTACGTGCACGCCGGAATCAGCTTGTACTGTTTGGTACTGGTATTCTGCTCTTTCTTCTGCTAGCAATTTTGAAAAGTATTCATTCCATTGAGATAAACCAATCGGTGAAATGATATCTTTAGATTTTTCTTGTCGAAGAGATCTTAGTATTTTCCAGCTTTCGATACTTCTGCTACCCCCCAAATGTGCGTTTATTCTGGTACAGGTTCTTTCCCAGATTTTGTTTTTCTTTTGGGTTATTGCATTTCGCACTGCTCTTTGGGCCGTTTTGTATTCACTTCTACTTTCATCCGTCTTTAAGCTTAAATATTTACTGTATCTTTCTCGTTTAGTATTTATCATATCTTCGATTTCTTCATCCCACCAGTATGGCCTTCTTTTGTTGGGCTTTTCGTACTTTCCCAAGGCTTCTTCTGCTGCACTTCTTAGGCACTCTTTAACGTAAGCGTATTGTTGCTCTACACTATCAAAGTTCTCCCGTACCAATTTATCATCAAGTCGCTTTTTGTATAGTTTTTTTAACGCTTTCGTGATTGAAGCTATCTAAGTTGTACTTGATTTCAGGAGTTTTTTTGTTTCTATTCTTCAGTGCCTTTTTTACTTAGTTAGTTAGTTAATAGTAGAATGTTCTATTTAAAATAAGCAAGTTGACATCTACTTCCGGTATAACTGGAAGTACCGCCATCTTGAAAATATTTTAGCCGGCTGTCCCCCATGCAGGTTATTACACTGTCAAATTATCAGGTGTTTTCTTATTATAGTTTTCCCACAATCGGTAGATAAAGGTCTCGGAGAATCACCTTGTATATTTAAATGAATGAATATTATAATTAGAAAGTTAGTTTTAATTTAAGATCTAATTTTTTTGCCCAGTAGTAACAACTCCATTTTCAATTCCAATAACAACATCGTACAATATAAAACGGTATTCATAAACTTTGTTTTTTTACCTTAGTTTTCCCGATTAACAAGTCCACGACTATAACAATAAATAGGGATTTCGGGATCGCCGGGAAAGACGAACATAAAGAGAATAAGGATTACCGACGAGAGACGGGATCGAGGTGAGGGGAGAAAGACCAACCCGCTCCCTATCGCAAACAAATTAATCATAAATTACGGCTATTGCCTACACTTACGTCACCCTTATAATTATAAATTTACTTTTATGGCTCGGCCGTATCAGAAATTTGTAGATATTGCCGCGGCTTTATGCAAATCTACGCTCGTTCTGGCCTGTGTTTTATATTCGAGTTCATTTGCTTGACGCGCTGTGAACGATTCGCGCTTATTTATTACTGAATTTTAATATACAAAATGTCGGTTAATATACTTCTGTGTCAATAAATTCTCCTGAAATTCCGGGTATCTGTCGTATTATTTTAAAATAAATGGCACAACTTTGTTCTTTACCAAATTTAATATTTTTTGGATTTCACCTCTTCCTTTCGAGTTACTTTTTCTTTTTAATAACGACTTTTCGAAAAGAAGAGGAAAATATATTTTTATTTCTGTTAACAAAAAACTTTTTTGGTTGCTCACTTTAAAAATTTAAAACACGCAGCAATATTTTGAGTATTTTAAATATGGATGGAAATAAAATTATAATGGAATATATATATATATATATATATATATATATATATATATATATATATATATATATATATATATATATATTTTTCTAATATTTTCTTGGTATAGGTTTTTCATTAGAGAAACAAAGGACAATAATTTTCTTTCTGACGTTTCGCTCTACATAACGAGCTTCTTCAAAAGAGCTTGGTATATTTATTTTACATCTACAAAAATTACAGAATTTTTTATATAATAAACATATATCACAGTAATTACATTTTTATATTTTTAATTTAATTAAAATTAATAAAAACAAAACAGATTTTAAAATAGTCTTAAAGTTTAAAATTTAAAATTTAAAACAATACAAACAGGTTAAAATAGTGAAGTCATTTTATACGAAGTTAAAAAGCAAAGTTCCCACCAAAAAAAGATCTAACGTAATATATGCAATTCCATGCCTAAATTGTCCTAAGAAATACATTGGCATGACGACACAATATATTGAAAATAGAGTGAATGGACACAAGTATACTAAAAACGCATCGACATCTTTACATAAGCATGAACAAACATCTAAGCATGAATTTGATTTTAAAAACACCCATATTTTAGATACTGACAGAAATTATCATAAATTAGTCATCAAAGAAATGATACACATAAAAAAAGATAAAAATGTTGTAAATGACAAGCAAGATGTCAAAAATTTAAGTCAAATATACTATAATTTGATTTTTGAATAAAACATGCTTGAAGCGACTCTATAATAAATATGAGAAATAATGTAATGATGCTTGGAACGATTTCATATACACTCATACAGGTGAAAGAACGTCATTAAAAAATAAATAATAATCTTTTTTCCTATTTTTTGCTTTTTATAAAAATAAATATATCTATACAAATTGCATACCAAAGATCATAATTGAATTTATTTTTAAACATACACACAAAACTACTTTCAAGGTATGTACTATTTTATAATCTTCACTATTTTAACCCGTTAGTATTGTTTTAAATTTTAAATTTTAAACTTTAAGACTATTTTAAAATCTGTTTTGTTTTTATTAATTTTAATTAAATTAAAAATATAAAAATGTAATTACTGTGATATATGTTTATTATATAAAAAATTCTGTAATTTTTGTAGATGTAAAATAAATATACCAAGCTCTTTTGAAGAAGCTCGCTATGTAGAGCGAAACGTCAGAAAGAAAATTATTGTCCTTTGTTTCTCTAATGAAAAACCTATACCCAAGAAAATATTAGAAAAAAATATTTAACAAAAGGTTTAAGATACAAAAATAAATTATATATATATATATATATATATATATATATATATATATATATATACATATACAGGTGTGGAAAATCCAAACCAGAACCTCTAAAAAAAAGGGAACGTAACAGAAAGAGACGGACAAACCGTTTAGCCATGTTGAAGAAGTAAAATAAAGCATACTGTTATATCGTAGCTAGATTTCTGGTTTCCAGCAAAGATGGTTGGCGGAGTCGTCAAAACACAGTGAGTTGAGAGCACGGATTTCATATTAAAAATAAAAATCGCATCCAATATAGCAGACTGAATCTTTAAAATCATGAAAATAAATTCGAAAAACGTCTAATGTGGTTCAATAGCTGTTAAATGTGCAATTTGCAAAATGCATATTTTAAAAATAATACTATAATAATAAATACGTGGATATCGGTAATAGTTAAAAAGGCAAAAGTACTTTTCCTCTATGCTTACGACTTTTTAATCATTGCCTTCTTTGTTAACAGCTCTTTTCTCATTCTCCAGTACCTACGAATTTTTGTCCGAACCCTTACGATGTCAAAAAACAGTGAAGGGATCCATCGACGCCAAAAGTTTTGGAACACATCCTCCATATTTTTCTCGAGAAGATTTTCGGGCAAAGTCTAAGCGATAGTTTCTTATTAATTTGTCCGTTGATTTTTGTGCATCTTTCGATAGTTTACCTATCGGTAATACTGCAAATGCTATGATGTCTGGTCAATGGAGTAAGTAATTTGTGGATTCCTATTAGCATGTTGTGCCAAGAATGTCCTTTGAAGAATATTCTTTCTGTTTGAAGTTTGTTTTCCCAAATCTTCTCTATTTCAGTTTAATGCCCGCTTCCAATAGTTTGCAAAATGACGGGAAACCGGAGGATCAGTTTTCGCTTTACTCTTGTTATAATGGCTGACTCATCACTGTACTCGAAGAAACGTCAAACTATGTTGCCATCATCGTTAGTGCTTCCTAAACCTTTCTTTGACATGTCAACAATAAGTTCTAATCTCTCTCCTTAAAGGCCTGTTGGATGGTAGGCTTTGTCTGTGCTTTCACCTCTTTATCTTTCTGCTTACGGGCTTGTCACTGCTGTGTGTCACGTTGTTACGACAAATACAAGCAGCATTCGAAGAATCGAATACATGCATGTAGAGTTAACAGTCGTAGCTTGAAATACTCTGTATTTACTGAAACACAGTATAAATGTTGTTGAAATGAGATGTTGTTTGGCAGAGGTAACAACGTTGGACCGATTTCATTCCAGCCAAAGCATTCACCTAGCCGTCTATCATCGCCATAGATAAGTTGTTCTGTACTGAAGCTCGGGTGGCAAAGAGAACTCTTTTATATGGTACAAGTTGTCTGGTTCGAGTTCATAATTTTCTATTTTCGTTAAAGACTTTTGTTCGGTTTTCTTAATAAATTTAAATTTCAGAGGCCTGCAATTCATAGTAGACGAGGATTTGAAATTGTACAACACAATCTGTTCTTGATGAGTTTGCGAGTTAATACCTGCTAGTTGAAGTGGAATAAGAGAGGTTAGGAATAAGTTTGTTTCAGAAATATTCGGATCAGTGAATTTCATTTTGTACTTGCTCTGACCCGACGTTCCATCGAAGCCCTATTTGCAAATGAAACTCATATCTACAAATCTAATTTATCAATTTGTTCAAGGGCGTCTAATTGAAGCAATATAATTCGATCCACTGTATAATCCAGTAAGCCTTGGAATTTAACCTCGGCTTTTGATTTAGTAAAAGTTAGATACTCGTCATGTGGATAACATGCTTTTTTTATATTTTACACACCAGAGTAAGGCGAGAATATATTACTGCCTTTCTATTTAGCCCAATTTTGTAATCGACAATCCAATGTTAAATAGAAGAGCGGCGCACAAATGTAACTGGGCGCTACGCAACCACAACGCTGTTGCCTGAGACGAAACGAATAGATAAATTAGCATCTTAAACCTGGCTAATATTTTCCATGGATGCACCATCAAATGTGAACAAATTATGACCAATTACATTGTAAATATATTGGCTAACATTGGCAATAAGCTAAGAAATGTCAGATCAAGTGGCAGCATTTTGTGTGATACATAAGGTGGCCAAGATAAAACATATAGACTGTGTTCCTGATAAAGCGTGTACGCGGTCAGGCTTTTATGTCTTTCATGATTGTCCATTATCGTCAATACTGGCTCACCTTTAGAAGGTTTCACAAAAGTAATGAAATTGCTTAGGTAATAAACGAATATAGCTTCATTAATTCAACTGGAATTACAACACAGTGATTACAACCTTTTAGCAGCAATGCAGTCATTCGTTTTCTTGTAAATATATAAAAATGGAGGAACATACATCCAATTAGTACTGAGATCACAGACGACACTCGTTACATCCACCACTGCTTGCTTTTATAACTTATTGTATACCACTTGGTGCCAAAATCTTTGAATTTTTTTGAACTGTGTTGATGCCAGTTTCAACAATAATAAAAATACAGTGAGCTGGAAATTTGAACTTTTATTGCAAGTTTTCAAGTTGGTCAAAAAACAGATCAACTTCTTCAGCGTTAAAGGCCGTCGTTCTGTTCAGCGATGAAGCTTCTGGTGTTTTAAGGCTGACTTGGTACTTTAAGTGCTTCTAATTTCACTTGCTTAAATACATTGTACTTTTGACATAAAATATTTATTTGCGAGATTAATCTGCTTAGTTTTCACATTTCTGAGGGCTAGTCAGAGATTTTCTTCATGTACTGTGGAACGGCTTTTCTAGTGTAATTTTGAAGCATCTGAAACGAGTTTTTAACAATAAATAAAATTGTCTGCAAAATGATTTCGATTAATTGAGAATGTTTGAATGAATTGACAACGTTCCCAATTTTCTGCTTGTAACGGTTCCTAATTACCCGAACAGTGCAATTCAAAACAAAACAAATGGTATTTGAAATAAGATGTGCCTACAACCAAATGTAGTAATACAATATTAATTCATCATTAAACACAACAATATGAAAATAAAATATATTTTGTTTAAACTCACAAAAATATAATGTTTTTACTCAAAATTTTGAATGTCTAAAATTACAACAAAAGGGCAATAATTTTTTAGATGCACTTACTGCCACAAGGCGCGCACAATTTTCAACCTCCACCGCCACGGCTGCACTCAGCGACTTTTGTATGCGGGATGAAGTGAGGTGGCCGGTAGCATGAAAGGATACAGTGTCCAATTACCTGTCGTTCTCAATTGCCCCCATTGTCCACTATGTTGCGGATATTAAATTAGTTTGTTCAAATTCAATATATAGGAAAAAATATGTCTGACTAAAAAATTTTTACTCTAAGTTCTTTAAATTGTGGGATTTGAGGGGGTTTTGGAGACCTTAATTACGAATCTAATTTCTTAAAATTTAAAATAACGAATTTACTGTGGTTACTTTTTATATATTTACATTGTGCACGCATCGACTTGTATGCCTTCGTTTCTTTGCGATGTCTGCGCTCTCGATATGTAAATATGCCACTGCAAGCTCCCATATTCTTACCTTAACTAGATTACATATAGTAATAGAATGTTAGAAACTTGCAAATACTTATCATGGATAAATCTAAAATGAATTGTAATGCTGCTGTCGCCCACCTTCACCACCTGAATGCCAGGTATCCCTGGACTTACTGTCACCCTCTTGAAATGCTTCAACGCCCACGAGGGGAAGGGTTATGCCAAGAAGGATAAATAATCGTTAATGGTTAAAAAATTAAATTAAAAACTATTCGATATCAGTTTAATAATCTTTTGAACACGGAGCTGTGAAAGTTACATAACCCAACTTTAAATCGCCACAGCTCGTTTTCCTTTAAAAATTCAATGATAAAAAAAATGTAGGAAAAGCCTTGAATAAACAAAAACTACCCCCGGTCGTAACATCCCCCCGGGCCTCGTCCGATAAGCCGTTACGGCCCCGTCCGCCGGCACAAAGGCCTAATTAGCCATAAACCGGCTGATTTATAACGGCACAGAAAATGCAAATATGAAATATGAAAATGAAGATGGCCGTAATAAAAGTGATATACGGGGCTCCGCAGAGCCATTTGTGAAGGCGCCATGACTCACTCGTCAGTTTTATGCGCGGACGTCCATCATCCCCGTGACGGGTGCTGCTGGGAGGAGTACAGGACAGGACTTCATTTGAAACTGTTTCGATAAGGTATTTAGGGAAGGAATCCGACCTCTACAAATGTGTAATGTATGTAATGTGGGCTTCGGCTGATAATGATAATCATGTTAATCACTACAACAGAACAAAATATCGTAATACAGGGTGTATTTTTGAAGTAAATGTTGAGTTTATATTTTTTTAAAAAATTTTCTAAATTATCGATAAATCTGATATGCAACTTTGAAAACTCACATTTGTGAAAAATTTTGGGTCTACGATTTTAGTGGGGAGATCATTCTTGATTTTCTTGATATTGTCAAAGCTTGTTGAATAGCTACAGCCCTACTTTTAGACACTATATCTTCATTATGAGAAACCTTACGAAATTTTTTTTAGGTACTAAGATTATTTTTATGTCTTTTATACAATATGTTTGCAAATAAGTGCAAAAAATTTTAAAGAGCTATTCTTGAGCTTATTTTAAGCACAAAAGTTCATATGAACATATGTCTGATAAGGCTTAGTTTTTAAGATACAAGGTGTTAATAATTATTATTAGTTTTAGTAGTCAACATATGAGAGAACAAATGCGGAGGAGGAGGATAAAGAGTATATCCTGCATCCTTATCCTCCTTATTTATTCTCTCATAATATTATTTTTCGAATTACCTCGTACACCTGTCCCACTCGTTTGCTTATACTTTACCTTTAGTTTAATATTTATTTATTTATTCATTTGTATTTGATGGCTACACCGATTGCACAAGGAACATTAAAGCCGCAGAACAACGTCGTCGAGCTATAACAACATCTTCATTTTCAGACATTTTATTTGATCAATTTATGACCGTTTCCACTACTCAACAAAAGTTTTTGGCAAATACCCACAACAAGTCACGGTTCATTTCACTGCTAAAAGAAAGATTGACCAGTGAAGGTATTACTTGTCAAACAAGCTGTTAATGATGTTGATGTCCTCATCATTGAAACAGCATTAGAATGGTTCAGTTTGACAAACACAACTATTGTTGTTAGTGAGGACGTTGATTTACTGGTTTTATTGACTCCTCGAACTTCAACTAACCAAACCATTTATTTTTTAAAACCTGGGAAAGCTCAACATCAGTCTGAAATATATATTCAACACAAAGTTTATCTGCTTTTGCTTTTGCAAAGTGCCAAAATCATATTTTGTTTTTACATGCAATAAGTGGCAGCGATATGACATCAACATTTTACAGAAGTGGTAAAACATCTGTTTTTAAAATGTTTAAAAACAAGATTTAGTCGGTTGTGTTGAAGTTTTTAAAAATAGTAACTCTGCTCCACAAGAAATTATCACCAATGGAATTCGCTTTCTTCTTGCCATGTAGAGAGATCCAAAAAAAAATTACCTGCATCGATAAGTTCCGCTACGCATCTTTTGTTAAAAATACTCGAAACAAAAAGCGAGTGCAATTAGCTTGTTTTCCTTCAACCTCTGCTTCTGCCCAAAAACATCTATTTCGGGTATATTATCAAGTTCAACTGGGCCAACTAGATCCAAAAGATTGTAGTTGGAAGTTGATTGACAATACATTGGAACCAATTCACAGACTTTACTCCCACCTGCACCAGAAAAACTCAGCACAATTTTTTGCAATTTTAAAAAGGGATGTAATGCTAAATGCGGCTGCAAAAAAGTTTTTTGTTCATCGCTTTTGGAGGGATTTATTTGCACTCAGCAGGAAGAAGAAGAAGAAGAACAAGAAGAAGAAGAAAAAGAAGAAGAAGAAAAACGAGAAGACGAAGAACAAGAAGAAGCAGAAGTATTTAACGATAATGAATCTGAGGAATAATTGACCTAAATTCAATAGAATCCAGACAACTTCGATTATTTTTAACTATTTCTTCTTTTTTTTATTCATTACATAGTACAGTATGGTTCGTGGAATAGTACACTACCTCACAGGTGAATTCACACATCGTGAACTTTGATAGTTTAAGGTAATATACCGATAGAAAAATATTTCAACTCGTATTGCAGCTCCAGTGATGTCTGTACGTGGCATACTTATGCATATTATGGAAAACCCAGCTTTCTCTACTTTTTGAGCGATGATATCTCGAAAACGGTGACTCTTATGAAAAAAAGTATAAGAACAATTTTTATAGGTAATTTTATGATCTACAATTTTGGTCTAAACTATTTTGATGATAAAACTTACCTTTTGGCTGAAAAACACGAAAAACCCATTTTCCCCCACTTTGACCTTGAATAAATTTTTTTCCAGGCATGGGATCGTTGGGGACAACTTATTTGTAATGGTGTTCCGAACATTTATACAAATTTTCACTCTATGCGAATTTTGGTAACCTTGAATATCTACTTTGACCGGATAACTAGAGTTTTTAACAAAGAATTGGGTTTTTCTGTAAAGGAATATAAAAGTTTGGCCAGATATTTACCTATTTTGTACGTTGGTGAATCTACTGCGCCCACGATTGGACGTAAAAGTACGTTCTCAGCATAATTTGACACAGTCTAAACCCAAGAACCATGATTTTCAATCAGAAATGATATAAATTTAAAAATATAAAATTAATAATAAAATTTAACACCCTGTATCTTAAAAACTAATTATTATCGGACATACGTTTATATGAAATTTTATGTTTAAAATTGGCTTAAGAATAACTTTTATCGCACTTATTTGGAAACGCCCAGTATACTTCAGAAAGTTTAATTTATATTACTGGACATCTTGTATATGTTCGGCTAGTGTTTCGCTTTTAATTTTCTTCTTCTAAAGCAAATCATAACTTACAATATTAGTGTTAACTACAGCGAGAATTTACTAAAAGAAAAAATACATAATTTTCATTTTTAAACCTTCATAATACTGAAACCGGAGCTCTGGCCTCAATTTTATTAAAAACATAAATCTCTAGCACACAAAGAGTTTTCAGAGTTGCGATAAGTCAACTCTACTGCTAGATGGAGGCGGCAATGGCGTCTCCACGTCCCCTTTTTGCGGTCACTGATTTAGTGCTGACGTGAAACGTCACTGAGAGTTTTTGCAGATGCCGGACAGGAGTTGTTTGGAATAGAACATATATCAGAGGACGATTATTTACTTCATTTTTAACAAAAACACCCACAGACAAAATTAGCAAATATTTATAAGTTTTTATAATATCTTTTTGAAAAAAAAAACAAATTTTAGTAAATTAGGTCATTTAAAAATTTTGTACTAGAAAGGATAGTGTATTTTACAAATTGAAATAAAACTATATATATATATATATATATATATATATATATATATATATATATATATATATATATATATATATATATATATATATATATATATATATATACAGGGGCGAATCCAGCCTCTCTCTTTGGGAGGGGGGGGGGGGTGATATAACAAAAGTACAATATGGCAAGCAAAAGCAAGTTGTCGACGGGGGGTGGGGGGTGGGGAGACACCAGCAACATTCCCATTTCTAGTGGAAAAGGCACGTTAGGGTCTATTTTTCTGAATTTAAAGCTCTTGGGGAGGGGGGCAATCGCAAGCTAACGCGAGTTGTCGACGGGGTAGAAGATGCCAACAGCATTCATATTCCTAGTGTAAGAGGCAGAATCGGGTATTTTTTCCTGAATTCAAAGCTCTTGAGGGGGTCTATCGGAAGAAAAACAAGTTGTCAACGGGATGGGAGTGCTAGCAACATACACATTCCTAATATCAAAGGCAGAATAGGTTCTATTTTCCCGAACTCAAAGCTGTTGGGAAGGGGAGGGGCGATCGGAAGCATACACATTCCTATACTCTATTCAAGAACTAGAGAGAGTAATAAAACTGTTACTGAAACCTCTAACGTACCTGCTCTAGTGCCGCAGGTAACTGAGGACTGCCGTAAAACTAATTATTTTTAATTATATTTAAATATTATAAGCTTTTATAAATTTACTGCAACAATAAAATTTCTGATAGTTCAACTTAATTTCTGTCACTGAGCAAAGTACACCTTACAGTTTGTCCTTAGTCATTTTTCTTGTTTGTGCTTGTTTTTATATATTATTTGAGATTAGTGAGATACCGAAAAGATATGGCTTCCACATCTATATTTATTACAAAATCGTTAAACCAGGGCATTTTTTCCTCAACAAAAAACTTATTACGATGAATGTTTATGATGCCTTAAAATATTAGAATCTAGATAATAATGTTAAAAGCTCTGTTGAGATGTGTTTCAACATGATAGGAGTTGGAAAATCTACTATGTACCGAATAATAAAGGAGAAAGAAAGCCACATTCGATCACAGGCAGACGAAAAACCTCGTTGGAAAAAGAGATGAAAACTGCAATAAAAGGAGTTGTACATACATTTTATTATGAGAAGCAGATCCCAACCGTCGACAAAATTCTAACTAAAATCAATGAAGATCGGATTTACCTGAAATTAAAAGAACTGAGCTCTGGAAATTGCTCAGAGAACTTAATTTTTGCTGAGAAAAACCATATAGGAAATCTGTTCATATAGATCGTCCAGAAAATGTCCGTTAAAGGACATATCTCTCTCAAGTAAACGGTAGAGTTGCTAGCAATAACACAACTTACAAAATTAGTTTTTCAACTGAACTTTTGAAAGATTTATTTGAATAAAGTTGGTGCAGAATATTGGGAAAAATCCATATAATAAAATAATAAAAGAAAATGTGGAAACTCGATCTCATGATTGGTGAGATAGAGAAACCAATTATAATTAATTTGAGGAAAGATGGCTTCACTGACTTTGATTTCGAATTAGATACGTAAGTTTACCAGCGTAAACACAATTTATTACTTAAGTTTTTTGTAACATATAAAAATTAATTACATTTCAATCCCTTTTTAGTATTTAATTGTAATTCTGCGGATGATTTAAGAAATAAATAAACTGAAACGTCAAATGTCCTAAAAATGTTTTTAATTAATAATAAAATGACCGATAGCTCCAAAAAAATTTTAATATTATATGGACGAATTTATTATTTTGTATATGTTTAATTTCTTGTATGGGAATTTTGTAAGTATTTAAATTATAACTTAGAATTTTTTGACAGAAAAAGACTTCGTTTTAGTTTGAATGTACCTAAAACGATTTCTATGTCAAAATTAAAAATAATAAAAATACAGTTGTGATTTGTGTTAAATATGTCAAAATTATCTATATTTTCTAATGTATGTGAATTATTAAGAAATCATAAGAAATAAAATAATATTATAAAAGCTTTTTATTTTGAGTTTATTACCGAAATAATATTCTATGCCATAAATACTTAGTGATAAAATAAACCTCCTTCTGACGCCTACGACGAGGATTAAAATCCTTTTTAACACTTCACACATCCAAATATCTATTGTTATCCATACTAAATATTCCATTATTATAGACCGGTATTTTTGATTATAAAATTTCTAACCCATTCCTATGAAAAATATATGTGTCTAACAAATTTTGCCAAAGACACCGGGCTAAAAAACACAGGTAGTTTGCGAAGAAAAAAAAGGGTAAAAAATGATTTATTACTCTCTCTAGTTCTTGAATATACCATAGTATAAGAGGCAAAATCGGGTCTATTTTTCTGAACTCAAGGCTCTTGGGGGGAGGGTGATCACCCCCACCGCCCCCCCTATATGTATATATATATATATATATATATATATATATATATATATATATATATATATATATATATATATATTGTGTAGATAATGGATAAAACCCAATATTTGTTTGAGATTGCAAGATAAAAATAATACACAGAAAGATTAAGATCACACATTTATAGATAATAAATTAGTAACCAGTAGATTAGAGTATCAATTAGAATTAAATATAGTTTAAGGTGTTTTGTTTAAAATATAAAATAGATAATTAGGAATAATTTTAAGAATATGTCAATATCTACGAAAATGCTGGACTAAGCATATAATTTTAGAACTGTTTTTTTAGCAAAGTTTTGACTTATTTTCCTCTTTGACAAAAGTTCAATAAAAATCTGTGTTAAATATATTGAACAAGAAAGAGGAAATATTATTGTAAATTAATATATATTTTTATTTGAACTATAAGTGAGTGAATGCGTTAAAAAAAAAACTAAGAATCAAGTGTTACTCATCTATTTTGGTCCCGATATAAACAATCACACATTGATACAAAAAGTGCGTGAGGTGTACTGTTAGTGCGGATTTTGAGCAAAAAAACAGTGTGATAAGTGAAAAACATTCATTGATGTTCAATATCAAACAAGAATGTGATAGTTTTAAGGTTTATTGAACAAAATATGTGAAAATTAAAACCATGTTTGGTACATATCTGAAAAAGATGATACAGATTTATCTAGTTTATAAGATAAATTTAAGTTTTTTGTTAGCAAATTTAGGATTAGAGTATCAAGAAAATGTTGTTTAATACGTAGATAATAATATCCGAAGCAAGAATAAACATTTTAGAGTTTTTTCGAACAAAATTAGAGTCAAATAGTCATAAATTTCTATGTGCAAGCCGTTAATTTTCATCAATTTTAATATATAAATAGTATGCCAAAGTGGTTTTAATGCATATCAAAGTGTCGAGAAAGCTCTAAAATTTATTTTGGGCAAGTTCAATAATGCTCAATGATAAAATTTTGGTCCATATATTCATCAAAACATAAAAAATTCCAGTAAAAATTGGTCAAATTAAATAGCATTCATAAATCGCAATTTTTCAAGGTGGTAACATTTATCAAGTTGCCTGGTGTCATAAATCTGACCAATCAGGTGGATGACGTTTCAGATGTTTCGGTTTCTTTTAAATAACCGAAGCGTAAGAATTTCGTCAGAGTTATAGTTATCCTGTTGATAAAAGCATCGCGTCGATCTTGCTCCCGAAATTTACCATAACCTCAAATTTTCATTTGTTTACCTACGTCATCTGATAACAAAAGTGAAATATATTGTTTTATTTTTAACAGAGGTTATGTGTTTTTTTTGTTAAGTAAAACAAGTTTAGAATTTAATAAAATTAATTAAAAGTATCGAAGTTTTGTCCTATGAATAAAATTACCAACTCTCAAATAACAACAAATACGGAAAATAGTGATTTGAAGAATATAAGAAAATTTAATTGATATATTCTTAAGGAAGAAAATAATTGTACGAGATTTTGGAATAAATATTTGTAATATACTTACTTGACAGGAAACTACTACAAAATATTTTGGATATTTAAAAATTTTAAAGAAGAAAACGAATAAAATAATATACTGGAATTGTGTTTATGATATTGTGACCAAGGTACAGAAAACAAAACCAAGGTATTTATAATAGTCTAAGCAGTTGAATGCTTTTATTGGTATGTAGACATTAAAAAACTAGCATCAATAATAGTCTAACTTTTCACAAGATTAAAAAAAATAAACTAATAAATGATAGCTTGTTATACTAACCTGATAATACATAAATAATATTCATCATTAATAGTCGGTGTCACTATATTAATTAATTACTTGAATTGCCTCACGGCAAACAACAATTTTTAAAAAATAAACCAAATTTCGTGAAATTAATCACGTTTTACAAATTAAATTGCAGTAGCGCCATCTAGTGGACGGTTGCTAAATTAAAATAATAAAACGTTGCTAAGGAGTGATACAGCTTGTTAAAAAGGGACGATGCATGGTAAATTGAAATAAATAAATGACAATATTGATAAGAAATCTAGTTGCATGAAATATTATAGCATTGTTCATATAATTTCATCCAGAATTGTTGAAAATTGTGCCATTTATTAATTGTTGAATAAAATATTTATATTGTGTTTTAATTTATTTGTATATTGATTATCTGAGCGTGATCTTTAGAAAATCTGAACTCACCTAAGAAGAGAGTCAAATTAACAGGTAGGAACACACACACACTCACATATATATATATATATATATATATATATATATATATATATATATATATATATATATATATATATATTATATATATATATATATATATATATATATATATATATATATATATATATATATATATATATAGTAGAGGGGTAGGAAGGAAACAGGCTTCCTGGTTGAGGAATATTCGTGAATGGACAGGTATACGTAGCGCGGAGGAACTGTTCCAGCTGGCGCAGGACCGTGAAAGACTTGCCAATGTAACTGTCAACATCAGGGGTACCTGATATGGCACTTTAAGAAGAAGAAGAAGGATGGAGTCCATGCTGTTGTTTTGTAATATATCCAATATTATGTAAACTGAATCATCTATAGGAACATTTATGTACTTGAGTTCTACATCAAAACTGTCCAATATATCTCCGTACTCTAATTGGATGATTTTTAATCTTTGGACAAAGTATCCAGACCTTTTAATAAAGGATTCGGTTTTTTCTGTAAACGGATGTAAAAGTTTGCCTACATATTTACCTATGTTGTAAGTTGGTAAGTTTATTGCTCTAATCTCGTAGAGAGAAGATCCTTAAAAATTATTCCTGCAATCTTAGGCGAAACGTCGGATAATAATTCCAATTTGACACGGTCTAAACCCAAGAACTATGATTTTCAACTTGACCAAAGCAGTGAAAGCTTTGGTTCTTTATTAAGAAGATCTAAAATTAAAAATAATTAATGTTCTGTTTTTTTATTTTTCAGAAAGTATGCATAGAAAACCCCGTTTTTATGATTTTTTTTTAATTTAGGTTTTATCCTTATAATTATACTACCGTTATATTTACGTACATACTAATGTAAGATCTGCGAAGAGAGAAGTTTGGGAATTAATGTAAACACAGTGTCACCACTCATCTGTATTAGCTTGTCAAATTGTATTTAATACTACCTCAGGTTACGTAACCCCGTGAACTTTTCAAAAAAAAAATAGATAGGAAAATACATTTGTCAGTGTCACATCCATTTAAACAACACTGCCCGGAACACAGAATCAGTGACATTATTAAGAGATTTAAAGAAACCGAAAAGAAGTATGAAACTGATATTCCGTAACCTTTAGAAAATTATATTTATTAGAAATAACAATCAATTCAATTAAATCCTGTTTGTTTTCATGGAACGATTTTCTTGAGCGAGTTAATTCGGTTAAAATAATGAAAGCATCACCTTCGTTTGATTAAAAGACATTTCTTGGACTTGCATTGTCGTAATTTGTTTTCAATATAATACGATTTATTTTTGGTCTAACTGAGAAAATACAAATATTATTATATAAATTTATTTTATTGTCTTACGTAATATTCTTTACAGGCATATGAAGTGTATTAAAATTAATGGAAAAAATTCGTAAAGAGTGAAATGATAGGAAAATGATGTTTTTTTGAAAAAATTTTGATACATACCCCCTATTTCGAGGTCGTAGAAAACAATTCTGACCTCGGTTTTCCATAATTTATCCTCAATTTTGCGGAAAACAGGGAAAATAACCTTTGAATTTAGGTTCAATTTTTTTCACTAAATCGTTAAACTTTTGTTATAACAACGAACTTCACAGTGATAGAAGCTTCTGCATTATACAAAAATTCAAAAATATGCACTTTTTTATCGAAAAAATCCGAAAAATTACCACGACAAAAATCGCAACAAAATCAAAAGAAAACGGCCGGCACTCACAAATAATAGTTTGCATAGCTCGCTAAAGATGGCGTACTGTTGAAGTCGGCGATGTTGCCAGATTGCAAAAACGATTTCTTAAAATATTCTTCTCTTTCTGTTTGAATTGAAAAGAAAAGGTTCCAAAAAGAATATTTTCCTTTCCTTTGATTATTGAAGTATTATTAATTACTCTTATGTCTATGCCTTCGATGTGCGATTTTGACTCTAAATAATAAAGGTTTTAAGGATTATAATTGCTTTTGTTTGTCTCCCTCCAAGTACCAGTACTTTGATGTGCGATTTTGACCCTAAATATTAAAGGTTTTAAGGATTATAGTTGCTTTTGTTTGTTTTTCTCCAAATACCAGTAGTTTTAAACGGATAATATGAATTGATCATATTGCTTATGTCGATTAGCAGAAAGTGTCGAGTGACAGAGCTTGTCCCGCCTCCACGTGGTTTCTGCTGGACAATGACATTTTTTAATTAATAAATATAGGTCAATTTAGGTTAGTTCAGGTTAGTTCAATTTAGGGTTAAGATTATTTTTACTTAGAAACTGTTCTGAATATTAAAAAAAAATTAAACTATGTTTGTTGACTGAGATGAACAAATCTTATGGTTTATATTATGAAGAAATTTTACATCTGGCAACGTTGCACCTTTTTACGTCATTCGGCGGCCAGTTTAGATAGTCTGACCGTCGATGACGTTTCCGAGACGTGTTTTTGATTTTTCGCTGAAAATATAAGTTTTTCTAAATTGGTTTGCTAAATTTTGTGCAAAAATAATTGAAATATATTACGTCCAATATTTTTTAACTAGTTCCATTGAAAATAAATACGTAAATTCGGTTTTTAACTGAAAAGAAAGTGCTTTGTGAAGTGACGCTTTTCTTTTTTTGAGTTTTCCGGGAAGTGAGGAAAAATAGTGAAAAATCAAGGCCAGAATTGTGTTCTAGGACCTCGAAATAGGGGGTGAGTATCATAATTTCCATGCTTTTCACGTTTTGCAAAATTTTTACCAAATTAATAATTTTAAATTAATTTTCTCCTTTTGTAGGTCTGATCATGGTCACAGAGGAGTACGCAAGAACAGACGTAGAATGCAAAATAGTGAATGTTACTGATTTTTGTAATAAGATGAATGCTGAGTTCTTTGCTATGAAGGTCCCACATCTGAAATTGGCAATTTTTACAGTATGTAGATCATGTCTGGGTAACAATAAGGAATTTTTAGATGCTTCTGAGGTAGTGTAAAATAAATCATCTCAATCATATAAAAAGATCATTATCATGGACGATTTTAATATTGACTTTAGAACAGTCCACCATTCTGTCAAAGCTAACTTGTATTATTAATTCCTTTGGTATTTTTCCCATAATATGTATCTATATTAGGGTGGCTAGTAATTCTTCAACTTGTATTGGCAACATTTTGACTAATATTTCTGACGAGCTCTACAGTTCTGGACTGTTGGATCTATACTTTTCTGATCACTATGGTCAGTTCATTGAGCTCAATGTGGGAATGAGGATCAGTGTTTCCGAACTTGTTAGAATGAGGCCTATAACAACAAAGGGAATTGATTCTATTGTGGCTGATCTGAGTGTGATTGACTGTCAGAATATCAACTCTGACTGGTTCTCCTTACATTTGGTTTCGGTTTGTCAGCGACTGATCTGCAAGCATCTCTCTATGAGAGATGACTTCACCGATAGGGCTCCTGTTCGATAGTTTAGTGATACATTAGGGAAGATAAGGGATAATCTTTCTGTGGTGAAGCTTTTGAACAATGAGAGCACGGAATTCGGGGATTAGTATAAATATCTGAATACAAAAATACAGAGAGAAGGTTGCTTCTACAAAGAAAGATGCATATGGTAATTTCCCAAAACAAAGCTAGAGATGTCTAGAGAGTTATTAAATATGAGAGAAATCGATCAGTACATAAGATTTTTAGTGCATTGCTCAGTGCTGGGAACTGTGGTGAGTTCTGTATTAAAATAGTATCCGTCGCCATAAAAGATCTAGAGATTGATATAGAAATACAGGATGCTATGGTTTTGGCAATCCTAAATTCATTGCGTTCTTTTTCTAGTTACGAAGTGTGACGTTTGAAGTGCTGTACATGATCTCAAGAGATCGAACTATGTTAACATATATGATATAAGTAGCGCTATTCTGAAAGAGATTAGTGTCTGTTTAGTGAAATTTTTGCCACATTTATTTAATTGTCGGTAATTTTCTGAATTGTTCTTTTATTTAAAAAAGGGAATGTCGATTCCATGGAGAACTATAGACATATATCTAAAATTCCATTATTGGGGAATGTATTTGAAGTAATACTAAAAAACAGCTTAAGTCGTTATTTTAAACATCACATTTTTTTTTCACATGACAAATATCGTTAATATGTGTTAGTATATTAATACGATTTATTTCCATAACTTCTTTAGCTGCCATTTCGAATACTTCTTGTGACGTGGATCCTCTTGTACTCTTCTTTTTGTAGTTCCTCACTTTGTTAAAAAAATACTATAAATACACACAATAATTGTTAATAACTGCCCCATTTATTAACAAGTTAATATTTACCCCGCTCTGTTTGTTACTTTTAGCCCCAAGGTCACTTTCTTTACTTGAATAATTTTTTTGGATTTTTTTAATTATTACTAGTTTGCCACATGGGTAATAAATTTTGAAATTTATAACCAACCTTATCTTGTGGGAAATTGATTATAAATTTTTTTTCTCTCTTCAGTTTTTCTCTAAAGGTAATACGTTCAAAGTTATAAGGAAGAAAAGGAAACGAAACACGTTTTTAAATTTTTTTTTTAACTTTTTGTTAAATAAATAAATGTAGCCATATTTTATGAGAGGAAGCATATCTCAATTATTGTTATGAGTATTATTCTGAAGGATTTAGAGTAAAAATTAGCCTAATCCATCTCAACAGCTAAATCATGATGAATTTTTATAGTTAAAAATGATAAGAAAATATTTACCACGTTCCTGGTATGGAGAAACAATTTCAAAACACCAAAGTGTTTACAAATGACTAAACCAGCAGAATTATTTTCTTAAACATTTTTTTAACTTTTTCAGATATTTGACAAGGGCTCTTTTTTTAGACATTTCAATTTATTGAAGGGAAAAAAATTCCCTCCACAGCCAATGAATTTAAATTTTATATAGAAATATTATTACGAGACCATTTATTGCCCCTTGAACTTTTCAGGAAAACAAGAAAATATGTTCGTCAGTGTCATATCCATTTATTTAAATGTCCCGAACATAAAATCGGTGATTATTAAAACATTTAAAAAAATCTGAAAGATCCAATTATATAACTGACGCAGTGTAACCTTTAAAAATTACGGATATAAAAATACTAGTGGAGTACAGTCAGTCGCTTAATTAGTCTTTAATTTGGTCCCGTTTCGATTTATCGAAGCTTGAACATTTTCGTTTCGATTCTAATGAAACTTATGGTCAACTTAAGAAAAGAGGAATGTTCTGAATTCGACGTGAATATATATAAATATATATATATATATATATATATATATATATATATATATATATATATATATATATATATATATATACCGGGTGTCAACGAATCTATTAGACAAGTCATAATTTCTAGAGTATTATGTGTATCAAAATGAGAATTGGTACAGGTAAATGTTATGTGAAGAGGAGAGTCTTCGCATATTTTCCACTTTCCGGTCACTTCCGGTTTCACCGGAAATGGCTCCGATTTTGAATTCTTAAATAGAACACCCTGTATATTTTAACATCTTTGGATTTCTGAGACAATTCTAGATCAGAATGTGACATTTTAAAAACTTTTTACGTCTACCTCATTTTTTTAGAGCCACTTTTAAAATTACATCTAGGTGGTGTCGTATATGCACGTCCGTCGTTTTTGGAAAATTAATAGTGGAGATCGGATTTTCCGCGAGAACGCCACGAGGTACGTTTCGATCGAACGCGAACGACGTATACGAGCTGTGAATGACTTGCGTATCAGGATTTTTGTCATTTGTGGTATGCGTTTGTCCCTGCATTAAGTGGTCCCCACCTTGAAGTGAAGCTTGGACGTCATTTAAAAATTGTTCCATTGGAGAAATTAAAGTGTTGAGATATAATTCAGCATTTTGATTTATTTGGGTCATGTCAGATTCATTACGAGTATGGAATCTTGTTAGGTCTGGCGCGACCCCACGAGGGGCCGCGGAGGTCCCACCAAAACCACCCGGACAGCCTGAAATGCCACCCGCCTCATCAGACCGGAAGGAACTGTGAGAGAAGGGATTGGACATTTTTTAAATAAACTTGTTTTTCCTCTTAATTAGAATGTTTTGTATAAAAAATACAAAAATCACGGAGGGCTGGGCTTTAGTATACTTAATATATGGAAAAATTAAGTATATGGAATTTGGGTTGAATGAGAACTTGGCCAATATTTACTTTATTTTTTATTAGACGTGAGCTCTTATAGGACTTTTTGCAGTAGAAAAATTTTTTGACTGGGGCTCTTAAGTTTTGTGTCGAAATTAAATGTAGTATTGGGACTCTTAATAAATTTTCGAAAATTCAATTTTCTCAAAAATTTTTGTTTTAGTTTTAAGCGCAAACTAAGGCATGTTTAGTGTTCTTAGATTCGTTAACGATGTCACTATTAGGTTATCACTAATTTTCTCTTAATAGAAAATGATTTAAGTCGCAATCGGGAATGTCTAAATTGGGTATGTCGCTATCAGGTTTCCTTTACGCAATTTTATTTCCGCAAATTATTATAGTCGTAAAAGTAGGCGCGTGAATACTCTATATATTAATTTAAAATAGTTTCCGCAAGAATAAAAAAAAATCGACGTGGAAAGGTTTTTTTTTTTTTTTTTAGAAAAGCTTATTTTTTTCCGACGGCGCTGAAATTTTACTAAAATTTGATTGTCACGGTTTTTATTTAACTGAAGCCAGAGTAAAGGCTTCAAAAGACTTAGATACTCGTGCGCGTGTATAAAAAAAATTTTGAGAGATCTGCGCTCTTTAAAAGACAATCAGATTCTGCTAACGAATCGCGGCATCGGGTGCTATTTATAACTTCTCGGCACTCCGCCGGGTCTTCCGAAAGGAACCGATTAGCGTTTAGCGCGGTCCGCCAAAGCTCTGTCTGCGTCGCCGTCTGTGTCGGTGTCTATGCGCCGTTACCGCCGACAACGTGCAGTTTATTTCTAGGAATTTCAACCGTCTTTAGATGTTTATTTTATTTTTATGATTTTTTTTAAGGTGCGTATAAATATGGCGAGTCGAGCTCGAGTCGAGCTTCCAACGAACTGATCTTTGTCGGTTCGAACCCTTTTTCGCCGCCCGGCGGCAAAAGAGATTTATTGCATCTGGACGTTGTAAACCAATAAAGGGTAAAGAAAACAAATATTTAAGTTTTGATTATTTTCTTTATATTCCGAAATGAAATGTAGTTAATTTTTTCTTATTTTCCAAATATTTAATAATGAATCCCGAAATCAGCTTATGTAGGGTTCAACATAACTGTGGTGCCGGGACATTAGAAATAAATCTAATTTTTTAAGTGATTTTATTTACATATTATCTCCTATATTTATAAATAAAAAAGATACCTTTTTGTTGTACTTTTACAAGATCTATTAATAAATCTTGGAAATCAGCCTTTACATGAGTGTGTGTTTTCCCGCTCACTGGCCATTATTACAATACCTCATGCTGTCAAATTGGCTGAAATTTTTTTATTATCATATTTTCCCTATATCATTATATTCCGAAATAAATAAGAGGTAGTTTTTCCTATTATCGAAATATTACTTAATTAATCTCGAAATTAGCTTATACGTAGGTCGTCAGTAATCTGTTCACGGTTCAATATGGCGGTTTCAGGTTGCTAAAAAAGAACCTACTTTTTTCAGGAGTGTTATTTTCTAATTGTCTTTAATATTTTAAAGTAAAAAACGAAATTTAACCGGTTTATTTACTAGTTTGTTTGGCGATGATTGTCGCGGCGAGTGTGGCTGCATCGATGCGAACTTCAATTAAGTTTTTCTTTAATAATATAGTTAATGCCGTTTCACCAGTCCTCGCTGATAATTTTTTTTAATGTATTTAAGAAATTAACGTATTCCTTATAGTTTACATTTTGGGTTATCCCGAGTTACGAATTAGTTGTGCCCTTATAAGTTTAATGGATTTTAATTAATGTGTTCGAAGCACAACATTTCCAAGTTCTTCAGCCCATTCGTCTATCACATGTTTCTTAAATTGTGTTTCTTTCTAATTTGCAATTTTTACAAGTTCCTTCTTTAGTAAACCGTTCATAAAGGAAATATATTTTTTTAATAACCAATTTGTAATATCGCTTTTTCAACTATGTTATTGGCAACTTTTCCACCAGTCTAAAATGATAACCGGCGTTATCCAAATCTACAACTGACCTCTCCTGAATCAATTGTATCATTTGATAAAAATATCTTTGAAAGATATCCGGCGTCATTTATTCACGTTAATCTTTGGTAGATTTCGATTCAAACTGCTGCAAAACTCCCATAAATTTCCTCCAATATGAGTTGTAATGAGTTGGTGGCCCTGAGCGGTTTTAAATCTGTCGATAACCTTTCTAAGAATGCTTCTCGAAAAATTGCTGTATTCTTATCTTCATACATTTCTTGTACTATGTGTCCTGTACTGAGACAAATTACATCCACATGCCTTCCCTGTGGTATTTTCTAATTTCCCGCAAATACCGTTTTCTCTAAAAGTATTTCCTCTGTATCACCTCTATTTTCACTTTCCCTACGAGAAATTCATTTTGTTAGCACTTTTTACAGATTGGTTTTTCACATTCTACTCTTGTTTCATAACTTTCAAAACTTTATCGAGACTTGCTTTTTATTTTCTAACTAAAAACTTTCTAATTCGTTAACGTGTCTTCTTAGTATGTTTTTGAAGCATTCTTATAATTTTTTCTTCTAGGGTACAGTTCAGGCTAGCACACAGTCCACTTTTCCTTTCCTTACTTCACCTATAAGTTGTAGATTCGCTAAGTTTTGGAGTAAAAGTAGAAATTTTCAATAGCTAGCATTGAAAGTTGTAAGATAATAACATAGCAAGGCCTTACATTTATACACATCTGAAGTATACTTAAAAATGTCATTACTGTTAATTGCCCAATTGAGATGTATACTTCTAAATCTAATTATCTTTTAAGTATACAACTCTTTCCTCAAATACATACTTCAGACACATACAATATCTACCCCTTGCGTTATCCAGTCATTTCCAAAAGAAAAATATATTATCAGCGGCCCATTTCCATATGGCCGACGCACTCGAAATTTTCTTCTCGCTGGTCTCTGCGAATTTTCTGACGCAATTTCATTTCACACATTTACTTCTTTTCTTCTCTAAAATTTTTGTCCGTAACTCACAAATTTTGGAATTGTTTTCAGGTCCATCTATTTTCTTGAGATCACTCCATGTTCACTTATGAACACCTTTTAATCAATGCCAAGTGCTAAATAAATTTCATTTCATTAACAAAAAAATAAGAAAATCTTGTGTCTTCAGTCTCACTGCAAAGTAAATTTTTTCGAAAAAGCGTGTCATAAACCCGTCTCACTAGATTAAAAAAAACCCTTTGAGTTCGCACCAAAAAACCGACAGAAAATGGATCGCTGCGAGTCTCGGTCGAGCTACTCGAAAACAATAGAACTATAAAAATATTGACTTCTTGTGACCCAACTGCATTTATTACCTCATTTCAAATTTGCCGACGATGGCCCTCGATAACAATAGAAATCGGCAAAATTTCAAGAGAGTCTCCTTCAAAGCTCGAGGCATACTCGACTCGAGCTCGACTCGCCATATTTATACGCACCTTTAGGATCTTGTAGATAGAATTCTACAACAGTGGCCATGATCGGACGCAAACTAATCTAACGGCCTTAGGTGATGTCAAAAAAATACAATCGCAAAGTTTTGGTGACTAGAATGAAAGACAGGAATTGGATTAAAAATTTAACAAAATTAACAAAAAACTAACAAAATAAACTAATAACTTAGACGACGCACTTAAAATATTTGAAAGTACTGTAGCTGAATTTGTTAAAAAGTTTAGTGTAGTAAATGTTCAAAGTGCATTCCTTCTTTTTCACGACACATTTCAGCTCGTTCAATTGTTTCTTTCAACACGTTTTGTAGCATTTGGGGCGTTATACTTCTAAATGCCCGTAAAATTCTTTCTTCTAATATTTCAAGAGTAGCTGGGGCTGCTCCATAGTAAACCCTTTCTTTAACACATCCCCAGACAAAGAAATCGAGCACAGTAAGATCTGGTGAGCGGGCTGGCCACCGTACCGAACCATTGGTTGCAATAATTCGATTATTAAAATGCTCTATTAAATAATTAAGAACTTCTCTAGTATTGTGAGGCGGTGTTCCATCTTGTTGAAAGTAAATTCGCCGTAAAACTGCTAAAGGTATATCATTGAGATGATTTTCGATTTCATTTTGAAGAAAACCTAAGTATCTAACCCCTGTTAACTGACCTTGAAACAATATTGGCCCAATTACTCTGTTTTCAACGATATCAGCCCAGACATTGACGCCAAATCTTTCTTGAAAATTGCCCTCTCTCATTTCATGTTGATTTTGTTGGGCCCAGTACCGAGTATTTTTCTTATTGAACATACCATTATTTGTAAATCGGGATTCGTCGGAAAATAGAATAAAATCGATAAAATTTGGGTTAACTCTATGATTTTGAAGTAACCAATCACAAAACAGTACCCGTCTATCGCCATTCTAAGTATACAAATGTTGATGTAACTGATATCTAAATGCTCAATATCCATGCTTTTTCAGTATTTTTCTTGCTGATTCATAACTTATCTGCAGTTCTTGACGAATTTTTCTTAACGAAACTATTTTATCAACCTCAACCATAGCAAGTATGTTAATCTCACTATCTTCATTTATGATAAACTTCTGTTCTGCCTCTTGATTTCCTATTTGCCTAAAACGTGTCTCGACATACGGAAAATACTGATGGGCTGGATGTTGCCGATTCGGATATCTATGAGCATACAACTCGGCAGCATTCCTTGAATTTCTATGACACTCTCCAAATATTAATAACATATCCACTTTTTCACTTTGAGTACACATTATTATATTTTGCTTAATAATATTTAATTTCTGTTCTTATGTCTAATCCAATTGCAAATAAATTAGTAACGTTAGATTCGTCAAAGAATGCTTTTTTCGAATAGTAGTTGTTAAAAAGGGGTCGCCATTTGAAAATAAATAGTTAGGAATGAAAACGTAATTTTGTCAACTTGTCTTATTCCTGTCTTTCATATTAGTAACTAAAACTTTGCGATTGTATTTTTTTGACATCACCTAAAGCCCTTAGATTAGTTTGCGTCCGATCATGGCCACCTAGATGCAAGTTTAAAAGTGGCTCTAAAAAAATGAAGTAAACATAAAAAGTTTTTAAAATATCACATTCTGATCTAGAATTGTCTCAGAAATCCAAAAATTTTAAAATATATAGGATATTCCATTTAAAAATTCAAAACTAGGGCCATTTCCGGTGAAACCGGAAGTGGCAGGAAAGAGGAAAATATGCGAAAACTCGCCCCTTCACATACCATTTACCTGTACCAATTTTCATTTTGATACACATAATACTCTAGAAATTATGACTTGTCTAATAGATTCGTTGACACCCGGTATATATATATATATATATATATATATATATATATATATATATATATATATATATATATATATATATATATATAAATATATATATATATATATATATATATATATATATATATATATATATATATAAATATATATATATATATATATATATATATATATATATATATGTATATAGGAATTAATTTTTCTTGAACCATTAAATATGTTTTTAGTTGGTTATTTTCTTGGGGATATGGTTCATTTTTATATTTGAAACTACTTATATAAAGTAGTCATACTTATTGTATATATAGTTTATATTTCAGAACGTTTCGATTCTTTCGAATCTTTTTCAACTGAAGGTTTCGGCGGGTTCTACAAAAATCTACATTTTTAATATTATTATATACGGAATAACGAGTTAAAAACGTACCATTAAGAACAGAGATTTTTGTTTTAAATAAAAATTAATTACATCACAAACCAATTATAATCACACACTCTCTTGTATATTAACTTTTCAATAGTATTTTTAAAAGTCCAGCTACAAAATTGAACACTATATTTTTAACCCTATAACTGCCTTGACTTGGCTGGATGTGGAACCCAGATGGTGGTATGTTTTAGGTACTTTAAGTGGCGTAAAAAGTTTGTGTTTTTTAATTGAAGTGATATATTTCTGAAAAAATATCGTGATTCAATTTAGAAGAATTGAAAACGGAGAATTATTTTGATTTATTGTTTTATTTATTTTAGAAATTTCCATATATTGGTTTATTTTAATATGTTGAAATAAATTTGATTTCGATTATTAATGTCTATTTTTTCGTTTAGAGCATTTGGATTTTTTTTATTGCGATCATTTCGTAAAATTCTCGTTTTTCTTTGTTGGTTTCAGTTTTCAAGATTTTTGTATTTTCATAATCAAAGGTGTGCTTGTGTTTCATTTCGTGTTTTTTTAGGGCTGTAATATTTTTTTGTCATATTTATGTCTATTTATACGATTTTGCAGATACTGACTAATTTGGTCGATATAATTCGATGGACAATTCTTGCAGGGTATTTGGTAGACAACATTTGATTTTTTGTGTTTTGGAATATCCCTTTTTAATTTGCTGAAATTGCTTTTAAATAAATTATGGCCCTTATGACGTGGTTATATTATGTTTGTTAAAAAAAGTTTGAAAGTTTTCGGAAAGTTTTGGTATTTATGGTAAGGAAAGATATTGTTTTTTGGTTTTATTGTCTTCTAAATTTTCTGTTTTAGTGTTTCCATTTTTGTATTTTTCTAGCCTTTCTATAAAAATTTTATTAATTAGTTTATTTGGGTAAGAGTTTGACATAAGGACCTCTTTTGCTTTTTTGATACAGTTGTTTCTAAATTCGGGACAACTAAGGATGATGGCTCTATCAGCTATTCCAATTATTACTAATTTTTTTTGGGCCATGTGGTGTTGGGAATTGTAGTTGAGGTAGCGACCAGACCATGTAGATTTTGTGTACCACTCAGTTAGTATTGTATTATTTTTGTGATGCAACGTCATATCTAGGAAGTTTATGTGGTTATTATTTTCTAATTCTATGATAAATTGTATTTTTTCTAGATAGCTGTTAAATTTGTTTAAAATATATGAATCTTGATTTTTTGGTATAGCTGTTATGCAATCATCTATGTATCTGTAAAAGAATGGTAGTTTGAATTGTAAACTATTGATAACCTCAGTTTCTAGGTCTTTTAACACTAATTGAGCAATAACACTCGATATGGATGCACCCATCGCGCAACGCTCAATTTGCTTAAAGAATAAATTTTTGTATTTGAAGTATGTAGAAGTTAGGCAGATTTCTACAGCTTCATCTAATGGTATATCAGTGTATTTCTTTATTTCTGACCATTTTTTCTGATTATATTTAAGGACACATTTATGGGTATATTTATGTAGAGAGATACAACGTCTAATGATATCAACACGTGGTTTTCTGGAATTTTAACGTTTTGTATTTTTTCTTTAAAACTCCATGAGTCTTTAATTTAAAAATTATTTTGGCCAGTGACATTTGCTAAGATATTTTTGAGGTATTTTGTATTTTTGTATTTTTACAGGTACGTAGATGATTGCATAACAGCTATACCACAGGTAGGTCATTGATGTAAATTAAGAAAACAACAACAACCGAACCCTGCGGGACTCCAATATTAACTGCTAGCTTATTTGATGTTGTGATGTGCTACTTGTAGTCTTTTGTAGGATATGGTTTAATTAGGGATATACTGCTAGGTGAAAAACTGTAATATGGTAATTTATCCAGAAGAATGTATTAAAACGATTGTTAAAATTACACTGTTATATTAAAATTCTCGTCTTCCACCTCCTTGGCAATTCTTTACCAGGTCGAAGTGGTAAACTTTGGAAATAAAACTTCTTTTAAAGAGTCTCATATTACGGCACAAGTAACCTGAATAATTTCAGAAACACTGTTTACCGACTCGGAATTCGCACTGTTGCTTTCACATGCTGATTTCATCAGCTAAATATCACAAGGTTATTTCCAACCTAGTAATAAGGGTCTAGCTGTACACTTTTCAATATTGTGTTTCCTAATTATTTTCCCAACAACAGCGAAAAACTCTTCAAATTCACCAGTAGTAACCGGAAAATATTTTTTAAAAATCAGGATCATTTTTTCACATTTCTTGAATTTAATTGTTAATATGTCCAAGCCTTTCTTCAATGTTTTCCTCAAATACAGACCGGACCCAGTAGCAACGACTTTCCTGTTTTTTTAATAAAAAAAATATCAATATTCTCTTACATTTACAACTTTTTTCTCTAAATTAAAATATTGCCACAATTAATGTTTTATTTTGCTTCGTTTTAATTTTTAGATAAAATATAAACAAAAATCCCGATAAAAGTAAGGTTAAGACAAAAAAAAAACACGCCCCTGTTACGACCGCGTAACGAAATGTCTCGTGTGAACGATACATTTTTAACACAAAAGCGCATAATACGCCTACGCTCAAATTTTTCTTATCGTATGGACCCACTCTGAGAAATACAGTGTTTCAAGAGCGTATTATCGGAGTTATAATAAAATCAAAGAAAATCCAGGAGAACCGATATTATACACACTACAAGTTTTTTACTTACTCATCTTTTTTTTTTAATATGTTTTTCCTTTTATTTACCGTAATTAACTATTACAGCTGGCAAAATAAGAAAAAATCCTAAACATTTTAACTGATTTAAAGGTTAATCCTATCGATCACTGTTTATCTCGGCCTGGCATCGAACCGTACCAGTTTGTTTTATGGTAATTTAGTGCATCTTAGGCCGGGAGTTACGCCCGTTCGCGAATGCCTTGACAGCGCGGCCGAAGGACCATATATCGCCGGCCGCTGGTATCAACATCTATTGAAGGGAACAGATGGTTTGCATGGTGATTATTGGTTAATAGAAATGTTAAAATACAGCATAAGTATATTTAAAAAATATAACATTTTATTTGGAACCATTCCCAGCCAGAGTAAAAGGTGTTTTTTATAGAGTTATAGAATTTTAAGTTGGCAACACTTTGTTAACTGGCGGCCTTTTTGTCAGCTGTCAAGTGATTTATGTTTAGTTCGGTTTGGCATTTCAACATGAATAGACTGACGCCTGAACAACGCTTCCAAATTGTGCAAATTTATTTTCAAAATCAAGGTTCTGTTCGAAATACGTATCGCGCACTACGTCCATTTAACGGTCAAAATAATCGTCCATCAGAGCAATTAATTCGATTAATTATGGAACGTTTTCGCACCACGTTTACTCTAACTGATAATACGCATCCACAGAGACGTCGTACAGTGCCTACAAAAGAAATCATTACTGCTGTAGAGCGTAGTGTAGAGGAAGACCCGAATCAGTCTATCCGCCATCGTGCACAGAAATTGGATATGTGTCCATTCACTTTATGGAAGATTTTGCGGAAAGATCTTGGTTTGCGTGCTTACAAAATCCAACTCGTGCAAGAATTGAAGCCACACGATCACCTAGCAAGGCGTAGATTCGGTGAATGGGCCCAAAACAAGATTGCCGTTGATCCCGATTTTCATAAGCGAATTTTGTTTAGCGATGAAGCTCACTTTTGTTTGAATGGATACGTCAATAAACAAAACTGCCGTATTTGGAGTGATGATAATCCTCAAGTGTATGTTGAGACACCGTTACATCCAGAAAAACTGACTGTTTGGTGTGCTTTATGGGCTGGTGGAATCATTGGTCCGTACTTCTTTAAAAACAATGTTGGTCAGAACGTTACAGTCAATGGTGACCGCTATAGAGCCATGATTACTGACTTTTTCGTTCATCAATTGAACAACCTTGATGTGCAAGAGCTGTGGTTTCAACAAGACGGTGAAACATGTCACACAGCTCGTGCCATAATTGATTTATTGAAGGAAACGTTGGGTAACCGCATAGTTTCACGTTTCGGACTCGTGAATTGGCCTCCAAGATCGTGCGACTTAACGCCGCTAGACTATTTTCTTTGGAGATATGTGAAGTCGCTAGTCTATGCCGATAAGCCCGAAACGATTGATCACTTGGAGGACAACATTCGCCGCGTTATTGCTGATATACGGCCACAAATGTTGGAAAAAGTCATCGAAAATTGGACCTCCAGATTAGACTACGTCCGAGCCAGCCGTGGCGGTCATATGCCAGAAGTCATATTTAAATTTTAATGCCAGAAGGTTATCTTTCGAATAAAGTAAATTTCATGTCAATTTAAAAAATTCATCTTTGTTTTATTCCATTTAAAAGTTCTATACCTCTATAAAAAACATCCTTTATAAGAACAACAAAGTCAAAAATATTGTGAAAATAAATTAAGAAAAATCCTCAGAACAACAAAACAAGAAAGAAGTCATTAAAATACGCGGGAGGTTTAATAAGTTTGTAACTTCTTCAGTTACAAATTTGTATCATGTGAAGTTTTAAGTCAAGCTGTTGCATAGAAAATTCGTGTTTTTTTTTTAATTCGGCGTGGAAGTGTATTTTCAAGATCATGGAAAAACATAAATTCTGTGCGCCTATTCGGCACTAGTTTTTGCGAGAAGAAACTTTCAAAAAAATGAAAATAAAGCTTTATTGATAATGTGCTTGATCAAATGGAATGGTTCACAAGTGGTGGAAAGTAAATAGACTTCGTATTTAAAACTTGTTTATTTCATTCAAAAGTCACTAACCGCCTCAAATCGAGTATTATGAGAGATGCTCTATTAGAGTTAATCAGCAGATTGTTAAACAAAAATGGATGTTAGATGAGATTCTGGTTCTAATGGAAGCAAGAAGACATCACAAAGGCAATGATCAGGGCAGTTATAAAGAAGTTCAAAAAGAGATGAAACGAAACATCATTTATGCCAAAGAAACATGGAAAGAAAGTGTGAGAAAATTGAAGAATTGGGAAGAAATCATGACCTATTTAGTTAATATAAAGATGCTAAAAGTGGTGGAAAAGGGATACTAGTTAATAATTGCCTTGAAAACAAGAAATGTTTTAATAGATCTGAATGAAAATATTAAGAAATGATTAGAATACATACAAAAACTATTGTTTAGAGAAAAAGTCACGGAACAAGCACTATCAATCATCGAGAAAAAATTAAGGTATGTCATGAAAAGCTTAAAAGAAAAAAATAACAGGTTGGGATAAAATAAATAACAGCTGAGGTTTCTAAGTTGACTGAAAAAGAAAATATTATTATAACTATATAATGTGATCAATAACACAAGTATCATAAAGACAGATTGGTTGAAATCTACTTTAGTTGTCTTTTCAAAGAAGTTGGATATTCCTATAATTCACAATTATCAGTTTTACGAAATTTGAGCTGAAGATGTTCTGGAAGATTCATGGTCGAATATACAAAAAAGTAGATTCGCAGTTTGGCTTTTACAGAAATTTATGTACAAAGGAGGCTTTATTTACTGCAAGCAAAATACCAAAAACAAAATTAAATATAAACATTTGTGTGTGTCAAACATCAAAAATCCCCTCACGCCTCGACCATAAAAAACGTTAAAACAACTTATTGTTGTTTAAATCTACTGGTATGGTGTTTCTTTTTTCCTATTTTACTGGTATTCCTCTTATATTTGAAATGGCATGTTGTTTTTCTTTCGTAATTATCGTAAATTTGGTCTTCTTAATGTTTGGCATTAGTCCACCTTGTTCATTATTTTATCTGCGGCCTAATCGACGAGTTCTTGCAAATCTTCTATCAATACGCCCACTTCATTTAATTTTTAATGAAACTCTTCGGTAGGGTATTTTTCCTCAATTTTGGAAAACGAGTTTTGTGGTTTCTATTCACAAGGCCGGCAGCAGGGCTGACATTTGGAACTATAGACCTATCAGCATAATTAATACTATTTCTAAAATCTTCGAAAAGCTGGTTAATGCCTTTCTCATCTCTATTTTTAAGTCTGCCATCATTGAGGAGCAGTCTGGTTTTTGTGCTGGCAGGAAAACTGTGGTGAATCTGGTTTCTTATGTGGGCGGTTTGTCTGAGGTCTTGGAGAGCGGATTCTAGGTCCACTCGGTTTATACTGACTTCTCGAAGGCCTTTGATTGGGTTCTTTATGGGATTTTCCTGGATAAACTTCGGGGGCTGGGTGTCTCTGGTACACGATTTGGTCGGATTGAGATCTATTTGAGTAATCGTCGTCAGTTAGTGTGGGTAATTGATTTCTTATCTCCTGAAATATCAGTATCTTCAGGTATTCCTCAGGGATCCAACATCGGTCCATTATTGTTGAACTTATTTATTAATGTATATTCATCTGTTTTAAGTCAAGCAAGTTCTTTGCGAATGACATGATAGTGTATAAAGTTATCGATAGTTACAATGACTCCTTGGAGCTTCAGGGGACCTTGATAGATTTGTTTCCTGGTGCGGAGTGAATAGGATGAGTTTGAATATTCCTAAGTTTAAATTCATTATTTTTTCTAGATTGCGTTATCCACTGCACTTTCGCTATCACTTGGATATAGACCGCTGACCTCCGTTGATTTTGTGCAGAACCTGGAAGTCCTTTTGGATTCCGCCCTTTCATTCGTTCCTCACATTGTTGACATTGTTAGTAAGTCCCTCAGGATATTAGGTTTTATTAAACGCCATGCTAAGGAACTCTCCACTGTAAAGTCCCTTAAAATACTCCATTGTTCGTTGGTTCGAACACACCTTGAGTACGCTTCTTATCTTTGGACCCCTCACTATAAATATAAGAGAAGATTTCTCAGATATATTAACTCGAAATTCAATGGGGGTGCTGATTTTGGTTATGCTGTTTTGTGCTCCTAGTTGAGTTTGCTGGTCCTTAGTAATGCGAGAAAGGTATCACCGATTGCCCGCGCCTGCTGTCGAGTGTTGATTTGTGGGTCCCTCCCAGGAGTACTTGTAATTCTCATATGTTTCACCAGTCTTTTTCCAGAACAAATTATGCAAGCCATTCTTTTATAGCAAGGGTAGCTGGATATGCTAATGGGCTGGGTGACTTAAATTTCTTTGATACGTCCTTGAATAATTTTTTAACGAAAACTGTTGGAATTGATTGATGTTCTGTGTTTTTGCTGTTTCTGATTGACAGGTGTACACTTTTTTTTTTCTTTTGTATACATTATTTTGTTATACTACTATTGATTTTACATTAGTATGTTTCACTCTAGCTCTGTAATTAATTATTGTAAAATGGAGAGTGTTGTCCATCGATAAATAAATAAATACTGCGATTAATATAGTGGCTTCTTCATATCTATTGTGGCTAGAAGGCGTTTCATTTACCTTATTTACTTTTATTCCAATTTTTGTTTTCTCTAGTACTTTCCTACGTATTTTTCCTAATTAGACAATAATTGTGTACCCAACCTTGTTTTACTCCTCATTGTTTCTTCATACCCTCAGAGACTTCCTTTTCCACCTTAACGTTGGAGGTCTGGTTAAAATACAGAAGAGTTCTAAATATTTTTTACATGTTTAAATATTGTAAATAATCTCAACTTTTTTAAAGCTTTTGTTACTGTAGATATTATTTCATGCACATGTAGATTTGTATTCTTTAGTGCATTTTGTCCATTTCCCTAGTGTCACCATCCATCGGGAAGACATGGACAACTCGGGAGCCGCAGAAGCGGCGGCATCGGCTCGCGGGGCGCATTGCATTGTTTCGTTGATTTACGATACGGAGGGACACACAATGCAGTGATGGGGCACACGAGGATCAAAATGGAGCATGGTATGTGAAAAGAAGTTGGCACAAAACTATAATGTCTATTCTAGGAAATGGCGTTTTCAAAATAAATAATTATTATTTGATCTACATTAATTTTATTAGATTAGCAATGATCATTATATCAGTTGAAAATATTAGAAAAACTATACACATTTTTGTAATCAGTAATTTAAGTTAATTTATGATAATTCTACATCCTGACATGATGTAATCAATTCGTCATGATTTTGGATAACACCCCGGCTCATTGTCTACTAGTTCGAATTGAATCTCTTCTTTCAGCTCTGCAGTTGCATTTGATTGGGCTCTGTAGACTCTACTCTGTAGATACCTTCAAAACAAAAAAGAAATGTAACAGGGTAATATCGCGAAATATTGAAGGCCAATTGATGTCACTATTTCTTAAGATCACCGACCTGTGCAATAACGTTGTGGTTTATTTCAACTATTGATTCTTGGTTTGTGATATACGAACAACAAATTATTTGTCACTTATTAGTTTATACGACTCATTAGTTTATACAAAAATTTAATAAAGTATCTATACACGAAAACTGATGTTTTCATTCGATCAAGAAGAGGAGAGATATATTTGTGTATTTCAGCGTACATTTTTGAATTATCGGCAAAGCGTTTTCGGTCTTACTTAGGCCATCCTTAGGGCTCAGATCCTAAAAACAAGAGAATATTGTCAGTAAATAAACTTTCTCAGTACTTACCAACCACATTCACTCGTCAAAGAGTACACCTTAACCTTGCCATTTGCCAGCGCAACATATATATATATATATATATATATATATATATATATATATATATATATATATATATATATATATATGTATGTGTGTGTTAATCGAAGGTTTTCGAGCATCCCGTGTATGTGCTGAGTCCCTCTCAGAACTGTAAGGCAGCTGACGTTTCGGTGAAATCTCAATCATCATTTTCAAAGCTCACTGTATGGCGTCTACGAACGAACTGACGCCTGCAACTCCGGTGCTGTCGGTCCCGTGTGCGCGTCGGACGCGTTCGTTTTCCGATTGGTTCCGGCCCATCAGGTTGCGAGACCTGCTGCGCGTCATCGGCCCTGTTGCCAGTGTTTGGGGTTGCGTTGCCGAGTTGTAATCTGTTTCGTTACCAAGTGGTACTGGTTGATGTTTTGTAAGCAGATTTTTCCAAGTATTAGGCACACGTTGGCTATCATCTCTGCTATTTAAGTTGTTGGGCCTCTTTGCAATTTCAATGGCTTCCCTTATAACTCTTGTGGACAGGTTTTCACTTCTCGATAGCATTTTTGTTCCCGAGAAATTTATCTTAGAGCTGCCTTACAGTCCTGAGAGGGACTCAGCACATACACGGGATGCCCGGAAACCTTCGATTACACATCACACACGTGAGAATATCCGACATAACATATATATATATATATATATATATATATATATATATATATATATATATATATATATGTATATATTATAAACTGCTGGTAAAGTTTTTTAAAACAATATTAGTGTTAATATTGCCAAAAAATGTGTTTTCCGATGAAATGTCAATTTTCCGGTATTTCCCGATTTCCTATAATAATGAAAATAAGTCAGTTCGCAATATTTCGTCGAGTTAACCCAGTTTCAAAAAAAAATGAAGGCTCTAGGTTATCTGGAACCCGAGATATCGTACAATTTTGTTGCACTCTCCAATTTGAAGTTTGAATTTCAGAAGCACACCGTGAGAAAGTCGAGCTTCCCCCACCACTCGCTACAACGCACTGGCAAAAGTACCTTCACTTCGAAGGGTTGTAACTTTACTAACGATATATGAATTTCATACTTATCACTTGCATCATAAAATATAGGTCTTCGTTTAAAATCTGTGAAAATTTCGACTCTTAATGTTTATAAACAAAAGTAATATGATTTTTTTTAAAATGCTATCTTAGCTCCTATTGGTCGTAGAAGACTTTTTTTTTTAATTCGTGTTTAACCAGCTTTCAAGTCCACTTATTAACAAATTTGTATCATTAAAATTAGCAAAGTTATTCCAATTGTTTATACGTAAAAAAAGTACCCCTTCTTTAAACGGTTCTTTTAACAACAATTTTTTTCAAAATCCATCGTTTTTTCATCTTTGCTTGTAGTTTGAATTTCAGAGAATCCATTCCGCTTTTGCAAATATCCGTAGAATCATCTTCAGGGCAAGGACAATTGTTTGAACATTCAGTGTCTGGGATAAACAATTAAAATTATTCATAAACTACTAAACCGATTTGGTCCAGCTTTCGCATAGTTATAAAGGCACATAATGGCCTTATCATCAAGGGGTTATACATCACTTTCAGTCTTTTTTGCAAAAGTTATTAACATCTATAAAATAGTGCAAAAAAGGTGGTTTTTCGCCATTATCTCGATAATTTATTTATCGATTTTGGCATATAAAAAATGAAGTTAAAGGTCTTTTCAATACCCACAACTTTCAATTGGACAAATTTTCTCTAAAATGTAACCGGAAAATTCTACGGACAAGAAATCGAATTTTCTGACTATGGATGTTGTTCATAAAAAAAACAGGGCTGATCTAGCTGTACAGGGTGAGTCAACGATTGGATGAAGTAGGTTTGTGCCTTTTCGGTGAAATTAACAAAGAAACTATATTTATTGTTTGATACAGTTTATTTTTACGCAGATTTTAAAAATATTTAGGACTCTACAGGGTGAGCCAAAAAACTAGGACAACATAAAGTTGAATTTTTTTAAATAGAACACCCTATATACGAATCGTATTTTCGATTTAGCTTATAATTTTAAATCTTTTTTATTAAGGGTTTACTATAACAAAACTTTATAGTTTCTGAGATAATTAAGTTTATAGAAAAAAAGTCACATTTTCAAGCATCAATTCAATCCTAAATAACGTTTTCAATTTTGTGACAAATATATTCAAATTTGGAATTTGGCAAGGCCAAGGACAAGTTAACATAATTTTTACCTAATATTTACAATAAAAGCTACAGTGTGTTCCAGGGGCGGATCCAGCCTCTCTCTTTGGGGGGGGCGGTGACATCACAAAAGTACATTATGGCAAGCGAAAGCAAGTTGTCGACGGGAGGGGGGGGTAGAGACACCGGAGGCACTCCAATTTCTAGTGTAAATGGCAGGGTCGTGCCTATTTTTCTGAATTTGTAGCTCTTGGAGAGGAGGGGATGCCAGCAACATACACATTCCTAGTATAAGGGGCAGTATCGGGTCTATTTTCCTGAACTCAAAGCTATTGGAGGGCGGTTATCGCGAGAAAAACAAGTTGTCAACGGGGAGGGAGTGTCAGCAGCATACACATTCCTAATATAAAAGGCAGAATCGGTTCTATTTTCCTGAACTCAGAGCTCTTGGGAGGGGGGGGGGGCGATCAAAAGCATACACATTCCTATACTCTATTCAAGAACTAGAGAGAGTAATAAACCTATTATCGAAATCCCCAACGTACTTGCTCCAGTACCGCAGGTAACGGAGGACTACCGTAAATCTAATTATATTTAAATATTATAAGCTTTTATAAATTTACTGCAATAATAAAATTTCTGATAGTTCATTTTTATTTCTGTCAGTGAGAAAAGTACACCTTACAGTGTGTCCTTAGTGATTTATCTTGTTTGTGCTTGTTTTTATATATTATTTGAGATTAGTAAGATACCGAAAAAATATGGCCTCCACTTCTATATTTATTCCAAAATCGTTAAACCAAGGCATTTTTCCTCAATGAGAAACTTATTACGATGAATGCTTATGATGCCCTAAGAAATCAATATCTAGATAATAATGTTAAAAACTCTGTTGAGATGTGTTCCAACATGACAGGAAAATCTACTATGTGCCGAATACTGAAGAAGAAAAAACGACTGGAATGTTTCGTACTCCCCCATTCGATCACAGGCAGATGAAAAACCTCGTTGGAAGAAGAAATGAAAACTGCAATAAAAGGAGTTGTACATACATTTTATTATGAGAAGCAGATCCCATCCGTCAACAAAATTCTTACTAAAATCAATGAAGATCGGGATTTACCTGAAATTAAAAGAACTGAGCTCAGGAAATTACTCATAGAACTTAATTTTTGATGGATAGGAAATCTGTTCTTATAGATCGTCCGGAAACTGTCCGTTGGAGAAGGAAATATCTCTCTCAAGTAAAAGGCAAAAATAATACTTCTCCTTCTTCTTCTACTTGTATGAGATCTGTTGATCTGTTAATTCCGGTCGTGCCTCCCTATCATTTCCTGTGATGTGGACTGCCAGCTATCTCTCCATCTTTTCGGTGGTCTTCCTGGTGGTCGGTTTCCTGCTGGTTTTCCCTCTAGTACTATGCGGGGTAGTCTGTGTTCGGACATCCTTTTTACGTGGTGATACCATTCCGTCTTCTTTGTCTTCCCCATCTTACTATATCCTGTATCCCGCATTGTTCTCTGACGTCTATATTTCTTACACGATCTCTTCTGGTTTTACCGACTATCATCCTCATTACCCTCATTTCAGCCACCCGTAGTATACTTTTCGTTTTACTAGTGTCTTCTCTCGTCTCTATTCCATATGTCATTATGGGTCTTATGCATGTTTTATAGATCTTAATTTTGAATAATACATTGTACAAAATTAGTAATTTAACTGAACTTTTGAAAGATTTTTTTGAACAAAGTTACTGCGGAAAATTGGGAAAAATCCATATAATAAAGGAATAAAACAAAATGTGGAAACTCAATTAATTGAGCGATAATAGCTTCACTGAATTTGATTACGAATTAGATACGTAATGTTTACCAGTGTAAACATAATTTATTTTTGTTGTATTTTATTGTTTAATGTTGTTTATATATTTTTTTTTATTTTTTTTATATATTTTTATTTTAGTGTGTCCCATTCTTTAATTTTATATATGTTTAATTCCAGAATTAACACGTTTATTTTATTTTTTTAAGCCTATCGGATATTTCATATAATAAAGGAAATTAAATTAAGATGCCAGTGCAATAGAAATAAAAATAAATAGGTCTAATTTTAACTGAAACATATAAAAATTAATTACATTTGAATCCCTTTTTAGTGTTTAATTTAAGAAATAAATAAACTGAAAAGTCAAATTTCCTAAAAATGTTTATAATTAATAATAAAATGACCGATAGCCCCCAAAAAAAATTTTAATATTATATGGACGAATTTATTTTTTTATATATGTTTAACTTCTTTTCTTTTTGACAATGAGTATTTTGTAAGTATTTAAATTGTAACTTCGAATTTTTTGAAAGAATAAGGCTACGTTTTAGTTCGAATGTGCCTAAAACGGTTTTTATGTCAAAATTAAAAATAATAAAAATACAGTTGTGATTTGTGTTAAATATGTCAAAATTATCTGTATTTTGTACTGTATGTGAATTATTAAGAAATCATAAGAAATAAAATAATAATATAAAAACTTTTTATTTTAAATTTATTACCGAAATAATATTCTATGCCATAAATATTTAGTAATAAAATAAACCTCTTTCCGACGCCTATGACAAGGATTAAAATCCTTTTTAACACTTCCAAATGTCTATTGTTATCCAACCCAAATAGTCCATTATTATAGACCGGTATTTTTGATTATATATAGGAAATATATATATATATATATATATATATATATATATATATATATATATATATATATATATATCTAACAGATTTTGCCAGACACCGAACTAAAGAACACAGGTAGTTTGTGAAGAAAAAAGGGTAAAAAATGATTTATTACTCTCTCTAGTCTTCGAATTAACTATAGTATAAGAGGTAAAATCGGGTATATTTTCCTGAACTCAAAGCTCTTGGGGGGGGCGATCGCCCCCACCACCCCCCCCCCTTGGATCCGCGCCTGGTGTGTTCAACACATCGGCTCAAATTTGAACAAGTTTAAATGAATAAATATCTTTTTTTTTTAAATGGTACACCCTGTATATTTTCGTGTTATTTAATAGAGTAATAAAAACCCTAAAAGTTTTGTTCAATATATCCTATACCTATTTATAATAGTTTTTGAGATATTTCAGTTTTTCTTATTTTCCATACTTTTTTACAGAAATAGTCTTCATTATCATAGTAGCCATGTAAAATAATAAAAAGAAACTACAGAAACAAACAGAATGTGGTTAAATATGATGAAATACATTATTCGTTATATTACAACGGCAATAGTTTAATTAAACATAATGTGAAAAAATTAACACAACAATAACGACAAGGCAAATACATATTTACTTTTATATTAAATTGAAACAAAAAAATTACTTATTAAATACTGGGATTAATTATTTCTTTTTAATAAGTGTTCGAATAAACGACCCTCTTGTGCAATGCACAAATTTAGTCTTTTTTGCAGATTTTCTCGGACCCTGGACAAAATTAGTGGCGTTATTGTTCTAGAGGTATCCCTAATCCTGTTTCGCATATCTTCCACTGTTGTTGGTGGATTTACATACACCTTATTTTTAATATAACGCCATAGGAAGAAATCTAATGGGGTGATGTCGCAAGACCTTGGTGGCCACTCAATGAAACCCCTACGTACAATCCATTTTTGCGGTTATCATTGGTTCAAAAACGCACGAACTTCACGATGGTAATGCGGAGGCGCACCATCGTGCTGGAACCACATACTGTCGAGCTCATCCCTATCGAGACCTTGAAGCAGTTGGGGTAGTTCTTCTTGTAGAAAGTTCAGGTAACTATGGCCATTTAGTGGTTCATTAAAAAAGTGGGCTCCAATAATTCGATTATGATGAATACCACACCAAACATTTAATGACCAGTGGTTTTGATGTTGCACCTCTCTAATCCAAAATGGGTTTTCTGTGGCATAATAATGCATGTTGCGTCTATTTACGGCACCGTTATTTCTAAAAGTAGCTTCATCACCAAACATTACCTTGCATAATAAATTTGGATTTAATTGAATCTCCGCATTTATTGTACGACAAAAGTTTACACGACTTTCAAAATCCTGTCCATGCAATTCTTGGTGTAATTCCACGTGATATGGATGATACCTATATTTCTTGGTAGTACGATTAGCGGTAGATTGTGATGTTTCACATAATGCTGCTAACTGACGGCTACTAGTATAAGGATTTTCCTGAACATTTAACAATACTTGTAGTTCTTTTTCTTCATTAGTTACTGGTTTGTTGACTACTTTACGTTTTGCATAATTAACAGTACCAGAAGAATCAAATCTTTGCATTAAGTTTTGAAAAGTATGGGTATTAGGCTGGCGTCGATCAGGATACTTCATTTTGTAAATTCTTTGAGCAAGAAGGCAATTTTTTTGAGCCTCTCCTATTGTATAAATCAAATCTATTAACTCATTCTTTGGAAAATTCATTTTACAATATAAGATGAATGCAAAAAAAAACAAACTACACTACATAAAAACCAAAAGAAGCGATTGCGGTTATAAATTTGACACACAGAAAAATGTTCTTTTACATTGTTTTTGCCATGGCTACTATGATAATGAAGACTATTTCTGTAAAAAAGTATGGAAAATAAGAAAAACTGAAATATCTCAAAAACTATTATAAATAGGTATAGGATATATTGAACAAAACTTTTAGGGTTTTTATTACTCTATTAAATAACATGAAAATATCAAGGGTGTACCATTTAAAAAAAAAGATATTTATTCAATTAAACTTGTTCAAATTTGAGCCGATGTGTTCAACACCCTGTAGCTTTTATTGCAAATATTAAGTAAAAATTATGTTAACTTGTCCTTGGCCTTGCTAAATTCCTAATTTGAATATATTTGTCACAAAATTGAAAATGTTATTTAGGATTGAATTGATGCTTCAAAATGTGACTTTTTTTCTTTAAACTTAATTATCTCAGAAACTATAAAGTTTTGTTATAGTAAACTCTTAATAAAAAAGATTTAAAATTATAACGTAAATCGAAAATACGATTCGTATATAGGGTGTTCTATTTAAAAAAATACAACTTTATGCTGTCCTAGTTTTTTGGCTCACCCTGTAGAGTCCTAAATATTTTTAAAATCTGCGTAAAAATAAACTGTATCAAACAATAAAAATAGTTTCTTTGTAAATTTCACCGAAAAGGCACAAACTTACTTCATCCAATCGTTGACTCACCCTGTACCGTACTAAATTACTAAATAGATAAAATAGTACGGGTCTATTCAATAAAGTTAACACGAACGGCCAATAAAATACGACGGTTAAATAAGTAAATAATGTTGATATCCAGTGCAAAACCCAGTACGCACATCAACATTAAACAGCTTGGCATAATTATATAGAAATGAACGTGGCCATTTACTGTCCACCGGCCGTACTTTACACAAATTAGATTTAACGCGTATTTATTAGACTGAGGTGCAGTTCGGGCTAATGCGCGAATATTTCCCGGCTGCCGTTGCCGCTGGATATTTGCATTTTCAGCCGGTATAAACAACACGTGCACGATGAACTACTCACTAACTGATTACAACTGATTAGTTGCAACTCAGTTTTGTTAGAAACTCTCTTACATTTGAAAATTTCTATCGATGAATTTTTTTTTTTATTTTAAATATATTATGATAAAAATACAGTAATACGTTTATTATTTCATCTTATTACTCCATGGAAAGCTGTTTTGTTTACAAAAATATAACATTGGTTATTTGCCGGAATGTGTTCATTTTAGCATCCTATAAAACATATCTCGATGGTAACTTTGAAAGACCTTTGCAAAAAAATTGGCGGACCAAAAATGGTCACGATTTTCGGTTCTTTGAGATTGTCTCGAAAACTAAAAGTTATATCGAAAAATGTTTCAAACAAAAGTTGTAGCGAAAAAACCTATCGATTCATATAGTATAAGTTATAAAGGTATAGAAATTTTAAAGGGAATAAAACAAAGATGAATTTTTTAAATTGACATGAAATTTACTTTATTCGAAAGATAACCTTCTGGCATTATAATTTAATTATGACTTCCGGCATATGACCGCCACGGCTGGCTCGGACGTAGTCTAATCTGGAGGTCCAATTTTCGATGAATTTTTTCAACATTTGTGGCCGTATATCGGCAATAACGCGGCGAATGTTGTCCTCCAAGTGATTAATCGTTTCGGGCTTATCGGCGTAGACTGACGACTTCACATATCCCCACAAAAAATAATCTAGCGGCGTTAAGTCGCACGATCTTGGAGGCCAATTCACGGGTCCGAAACGTGAAACTATGCGGTTACCAAACGTTTCCTTCAATAAATCAATTGTGGCACGAGCTGTGTGACATGGTGCGCCGTCTTGTTGAAACCACATCTCCTGCACATCATGGTTGTTCAATTGATGAACGAAAAAGTCAGTATTCATGGTTCTATAGCGGTCACCATTGACTGTAACGTTCTGACCAGCATCGTTTTTAAAGAAGTACGGACCAATGATTCCACCAGCCCATAAAGCACACCAAACAGTCAGTTTTTCTGGATGTAACGGTGTCTCAACATACACTTGAGGATTATCATCACTCCAAATACAGCAGTTTTGTTTATTGACGTATCCATTCAAACAAAAGTGAGCTTCATCGCTAAACAAAATTCGCATATGAAAATCGGGATCAACGGCAATCTTGTTTTGGGCCCATTCACCGAATCTACGCCTTGCTAGGTGATCGTGTGGCTTCAATTCTTGCACCAATTGGATTTTCTAAGCACGCAAACCAAGATCTTTCCGCAAAATCTTTCATAAAGTGAATGGACACATATCCAATTCCTGTGCACGATGGCGGATAGACTGATTCGGATCTTCCTCTACGCTACGCTCTACAGCAGCAATGACTTCTTCTGTACGCACTGTACGACGTCTCTGTGGATACGTATTATCTTTTAAAGTAAACGTAGTGCGCAAACGTTCCATAGTTAATCGAATTATTTGCTCTGATGGACGATTATGTTGACTGTAAAATGGACGTAGTGCGCGATACGTATTTCGAACAGAACCATGATTTTCAAAATAAATTTGCACAATTTGGAAGCGTTGTTCAGGCGTCAGTTTATTCATGTTGAAATGCCAAACCAAACTAAACATAAATCATTTGACAGCTGACAAAATGGCCACCAGTTAAAAAAGTGTTGCCAACTTAAAGTTTTATACCTCTATAAAAAACACCCTTTATAATGTAGCGCCACTAGTTATCGAGATATATATTTTTTTCGACAAAATTTACGGTTTTTGTTTAAAAACCGTAAATGTCTGTCGCACACCAGAATTTTTCAGATCTTCTAACAGTAAAATAATCTGATTGACGAATTTGTTATATTCAGTGGGGTTCATTATGGTTGGAATATTATGCATATCCAGCATATATATTTCTAAAGATTTGGCATAAAGAAAATGACCACTGGCATTTAAATATGGCAACATTTTACGCGAACTTTTTAAATGCACTTCCCAGTTACCATTCCTTTCGGCAAAAATGATTTGTTTCATAATATACATCTATACGAAAAAATTAAGCAAAATATTTGATTAATAAGTAAATATAATAGTGAAAACGACGTTAATTCAAATTGAAAAACTTATTTCCAAATTGAATTTATTTGCATGTTAATTATACATACCATGTCGTGTACATGTATAAAATACAATTTTTGGTAACACTGTAACCAGTATTTTTCCACAAACTGGGACACATAATACCTACAGACTAACTCTCTTTAATGCCTATTCTATACCTTTAGAAAGTCAGTTTGAGCAGATGTTTCTTGTTCCCGCCCCACTACTTTCATGTTAACGGTTACATTTTAAATCATCATGCTTTATTTCCGAAAATATTATATCTCCAAATAGTTGTAGAAATATTGTATTACTTTTAACTTAAAAACTATTAAGTTTTCATATATGATTTATGTAAAATAATTATTTTATTATTATTTGTATTTTACAAATAAAATAATTTAAAAACAATTTATTTTTCAATTTGTTTAAACAATTTTGATAATTAAAGTAAATATATATCGTTATAGTATGCTTAATTATATTAATAAACAAAGATTCGCTTGGAAAGCCTATAGGGTTCAGTATGCTGTAAGTATGATGCATAAATAACGTCATTTGTTTATAACAAAATGAATGCATGATGGGCACATGGCATTATGATATTTGAGTTTCATTATTCGCAGTACATCGGCTTAAAAAAAATTATCAAAATCGCTCCTTTAGAAGCCGAGAAAATGTAATTTTTTTTCAGATATGTATTTTGAATCTTCCAATTCAATTTTAAAATAAGAGCTCCCCACCCCTCTTTTTTTCATTTTTATTAAAGTTTCCGATAACATAAACATTTAAATATTTGTGTCAAAAAGAGCTCGGCAAGAGAAAGTTTTGGTTCAAGAATCAGGTCGGTATTATTTATAGATTCACCGTAACAGGCTGTCAAATTTGACAGTTTGTATCTCGGAAACCAATTGACGGATTTGAATTTTTTTTTCACGAAAAAAAGCGTCTTTCCAAGTACTTTCAAATCATGTATTTCTGTTTCTTCTGATTTGTTATCTTGTTTAGTATTGTCGTTATTTTGTTGTTGTTGTTGAAGTGCTTAAATTTTTAGTAACTATGAATTCTAACTGTTCTTTTTGTTTTACCATTAAGACTTGGCAAAGTCTATATCCTATTCTATTTTTTTTAAGTCAAGCATTGTATAGCACACATAAATGATAAGTTGACTGACATTTTCTGGTCTCATATCATAAAAAATATTTGGAAGATACTACTAAGTTCTCAAGTGTACCTTTTGTGGATTAACACACTGATTAGTTAATTAATTCAAGATCTGAAATTTTTTTTAAACCTTTTAGATTCTTACTTGGTAGTTCCAAAAATATTAGATGAAGGGCTTGCCATAAATGAAACTATGACAATTATATTTCTCTAATAATTCAATCCAATAAACTCCATTCTCCGTTAGTAACTTAAAAATGCTGACAATTTTCGTTTCCACTTCTAAAAATTAATTAAATTTTTAACCCAATCAATCGCGGCAATTTAAGATCACAGGACACGTTTATCGCCGGACTTTTATATCTTTAATGGCTCAAAACTGAGGACAACGCCAATACTTTTATGTGTCTTTCTGGGATTTCTCGATTTATCTTTTCAATATAATACGAAACGAGATACTCGGTGAAATATTATTCTTTAGCATTAGTTTTCGATTGTTTTATTGTTTTAAAAATTTATTTGTCTCTTTCAGTAACTCACACATATCTTGTAAATTAATATGAGGATTGGGGAAAAATCGGATTAATTTCTATGCGGCGAACATATCTAAAAATACCTGTTGCTGATTTAAATTATCTATTTTGTGTACCTAAATTATATATATATATATATATATATATATATATATATATATATATATATATATATATATACACCGGGTGTCAACGAATCTGGTTTCACCGGAAATGGCCCCGGTTTTGAATTTTTAAATGGAACACCCTGTATATTTTAACATTTTTGGATTTCTGAGACAATTCTAGATTCTAGATTGCATCTAGGTGGCCATGATCGGACGCAAACTAATCTAAGGGCCTTAGGTGATGTCAAAAAAATACAATCGCAAAGTTTTAGTTACTAGTATGAAAGACAGGAATAAGACAAGTTGACAAAATTACGTTTTCATTTCTAACTATTAATTTTCAAATGGCGACCCGTTTTTGACAACTACTTTTCGAAAAAAGCATTCTTTGACGAATCTAACGGTATTAATTTATTTGCGATTGGATTAGACATAAGAACAGAAATTAAATATTATTAAGCAAAATACTGGATAATTTATTTACTTATGACAAGTGCGCCATGGACAGCCATGATGCATAATAATTTGCAACTGTTTTTATCAAGTGTTTTTTGGAAAACAAAGCACTCACTTAAGTAGATAATGACAGTGACATACGCTCTCAGAACAGACGTAAAAGTTTCTTAATTTTCGTTAAGTTTAGTTTAAATTTTTGTTAAAATAATGTATACTCAAAGTGAAAAAGTGGATATGTTATTAATATTTGGGCAGTGTCATAGAAATTCAAGGAATGTTGCCGAGTTGTATGCTCATAGATATCCGAATCGGCAACATCCAGCCCATCAGTATTTTCCGTATGTCGAGACTCGTTTTAGCCAAATAGGAAATCAAGAGGCGGAACAGAGGTTTATCATAAATGAGGAGACTGAGATTAACGTACTTGCTATTGTTGAGGTTGATAAAACAGTTTTGTTAAGAAAAATTAGTCAAGAACTGCAGATAAGTTATGAATCAGCAAGAAAAATACTGAAAAAGCATGGATATCGAGCATTTAAATATCAGTTACATCAACATTTGTATACTGAGGATGGCGATAGACGGGTAGTGTTTTGTGATTGGCTGCTTCAAAATCATAGAGTTAACTCAAATTTTATCGATTTTATTCTATTTTCCGACGAATCCCGATTTACAAATAATGGTATGTTCAATAAGCAACATACTCGGTACTGGGCCCAACAAAATCAACATGAAATGAGAGAGGGCAATTTTCAAGGAAGATTTGGCGTCAATGTCTGGGCTGGTATCGTTGGAAACAGAATAATTGGGCCAATATTGTTTCAAGGTCAGTTAACAGGGGTTAGATACTTAGGTTTTCTTCAAAATGAAATCGAAAATCATCTCAATGATATACCTTTAGCAGTTTTACGGCGAATTTACTTTCAACAAGATGGAGCACCGCCGCACAATACTAGAGAAGTTCTTAATTATTTAATAGAGCATTTTAATAATCAAATTATTGCAACCAATGATCCGGTACGGTGGCCAGCCCGCACACCGGATCTTACTGTGCTCGATTTCTTTGTCTGGGGATATGTTAAAGAAAGGGTTTACTATGGAGCAGCCCCAGCTACTCTTGAAATATTAGAAGAAAGAATTTTACGGGCATTTAGAAGTATAACGCCCCAAATGCTACAAAACGTGTTGAGAGAAACAATTGAACGAGCTGAAATGTGTCGTGAAAAAGAAGGAATGCACTTTGAACATTTACTACACTAGACTTTTTAACAAATTCAGCTACTGTACTTTCAAATATTTTAAGTGCGTCGTCTAAGTTATTAGTTTATTTTGTTAGGTTTTTGTTAATTTTGTTAAATTTTTAATCCAATTCCTGTTTTTCATACTAGTCACTAAAACTTCGCGATTGTATTTTTTTGACATCACCTAAAGCCGCTAGATTAGTTTGCGTCCGATTATGGCCACCTAGATGCAATTTTATAAGTGGCTCTAAAAAAATGAAGTAGACGTAAAAAGTTTTTAAAATGTCACATTCTGATCTAGAATTGTCTCAGAAATCCAAAGATGTTAAAATATACAGGGTGTTCTATTTAAGAATTCAAAACCGGGGCCATTTCCGGTGAAACCGGAAGTAACCGGAAAATGGAAAATATGCGAAAACTCTCCCCTTCACATAACATTTACCTGTACCAATTCTCATTTTGATATACGTAATACTCTAGAAATTATGACTTGTCTAATAGATTCGTTGACACCCGGTATATTTATATATATATATATATATATATATATATATATATATATATATATATATATATATATATATATATATATATACAATAAGGGGAAGGGCAGTTGTCGACCGACTAGTTAGAAAGGAAAATTCTAATTCTTGGGATAGCGGTCCTAGGGCTGAATAAAACTCTGTTTTTCACAAACGCCAAGCTTTCGGAAGTTTATTATTTTCTTCTTCAGGGCTACAATACAGAACAGTTCTGTTAATTATTATTTTAAGTTTTACTATGTATGATGTTTAATAAAAAAAAAATGATTCTAAATTCAAAGACTTACGTGCAAAATGAGTCCATTAATGACTTTTAGAAAATAAAACGGAAAATTTATGTAGCGACCATTGATTTTTGCATAATTATTTATTACATTTAATTATTGAAATGGTTTTTTTAAAACACTGATATATAATTTTATTTTGTGGTTCATTTTAGTTGTACTGAATGTAGGTTTATCTGATAAGAAAATCCTTGAAACACTCTTTTTTTGGTAGATAGGATATGTCAGAAATGTCTAATTTTATTTTAGCGGTAATTTTGAATGTGGAATCATTATTTTTTACAACAAAAGTTAATTTTAATTTTAATTTATAAATTAAGTATGTAATAATATTAGTTTTTCTTTGTATTTATATTGATAAGATTTGTTTTTTTTTAATGAGTCTTGTTGCATTTAAAAACTGTAATAATTGTAAGAAGGTAATAAGGAAATGATTAATGAAAATTATTTATATAGAACAAAGAACGTTAGAAAACAGTTTTCCAACCTCTCGACCTCTCAATATTCAAAACTGCAAAAATAGTGATTGTTATAGGGAAGTGACAAAAATGCATTCACGCAATTTGTAGAAAACTATGAAGAAACTGTGAAGTCAAGAGGATTGGAAACCCGCTGTCCTGTATTTTTATTATTTAAGGTGGACAAGAGATGAGAGTAGATTACACTGAGATTTTCAATATATTTTCTTTTGTTGATACAGTTATCATCTAAATAAATTTCTACCATCTCCAGAAAATGCTTTTAATTGTTATTTTGCTCTTTGTTGATCACTTCAACACATGACAAAATCAAACCTGTGATCCTCATCGATTACATGGTCCGATAAGATGCATGTCCTCTTTTGCAATCTACAATCACTCCTGTGTCTGGTGATTCTATCTTTCAGAACAGTTGATGTTTGACCTATGTAATATTTGTCACAGTCTATACATTTTAAACGGTATACTACCCCTGATTTATTGGGGCTGTTGTCCGTGTCAACAAAAGAAAAGATATTGAAAATCTTAGTGTAATCTACTCTCATCTCTTGTCCACCTTAAATAATAAAAATACAAGACAGCAGGTTTCCCAGCCTCTTGACAGTTTCTTCATAGTTTTCTAAAAATTGCGTAAGTGCAGTTTTGTCGCTTCCCTACAACAACCACATTGCTAGTAGATACTTTTGCAATTTTGAATATTGAAAGGTCGAGAGGTTGGAAGACTATTGTCTAACCTTCTTTGTTCTATATAAATAGTTTTCATTAATCATTTCCTTATTACCTTCTTACAATTATTACAATTTTTAAACGCAACACGACTCCTAAGAACTTAATTACTCATTAAAAAAACATAAATCTTATCAATGTAAATACAAAGAAAAATTAATATTATTACATACCTAACTTATAAATTAAAATAAAATTAACATTTGTTGTAAAACATAATGATTCCACATTCAAAATTACCGCTAAAATAAAATTAGACATTTCTGAGGTATCCCATCTACCAAAAAAAGAGTGTTTCAAGGATTTTCTTATCAGATAAACCTACATTCAGTACAACTAAAATGACCCACAAGATAAATTTATATATTAGTGTTTTTAAAAAACCATTTCAATAATAAAATGTAATAAATAATTATGCAAAAATCAATGATGTCTACATAAATTTTTCGTTTTATTAATGGAATCATTTTGCACGTAAGTCTTTGAATTTAGAATCATTTTTTTTTTAAATTAAACATCATATATTGTAAAATTTAAAATAATAATTAACAGAGCTGTTCTGTATTGTAGCCCTGAAGAAGGAAATAATAAACTTCCGAAAGCTTGGCGTTTGTAAAACACAGAGTTTCATTCAGCCCTAGGACCGCTATCCCAAGAGTTAGACTTTTCCTTTCTAACTAGTCGGTCAAGAACTGCTCTTCCCCTTATTTTATATATATATATATATATATATATATATATATATATATATATATATATATATATATATATACAGGGTGATTCAAAAATCGATCACGAAACTTAAGGGAGTGATTCTACTTGACAAAATAAGGGTAGAGCTTCATATAATTTTTTTTCAAAATGTCATTCGTTTTCGAGTTACAAGCCGTCCAAGTTCAAGTTTTTATTTTTTGTTTTTTGAATTACTCGCTTACAGGAAAACCGATTTGACTAATATTTGAAAGATAGGCTAAGTCTTCTGCGCTTCATCATTTTAGTAACAATTCACATTGATTGTTTGCCGCTAGAGGGCACTTTACCTACATTGAAAATTGTTTTTTTGTCATAATTTTTTAGTGTTGACAGCTACAGTAGTTTTTGGCATAATTTCTGAAAGACTGATGCCAGGCCTTTAAAAAAGGTGCTCTTTATTTACATCGCTAAACCCAACGGCTAAGACGTAAATCACCCTTAAAAATTAAGTGGTAAATTTACTTTTCTCATTTCATTACCACCAGCTACCAGGTAAATAGCTATCAAAGTATACTAGAGCTGTCAGTTTAACATCAAATAAATTCGCTTTTTAAACTATTTAATTTATAATCTTAAAATAACTAATAATGGCTAATCACCAATATTCAAATATCGAATATTGTGATATCCATTTTTGTTATGGAAAAGCAAATGGTAATGCAGAGTTGGCAAGAAGATATTATATGGAGAGTTATCCGGAAAGAAATATCCCTCATGCTCAAACATTTTCCAGTGTGCACAGGAGGCTTGCGGAATGTGGTTCCTTTAAAAGTTATAATGGAAATAGGGGAAGACCTAGAACTGCTAGAAACGTGCAACAAGAAGAAAGAGTGCTTGAAATTATTGAAGATAATCCAGGTATTAGTACTAGAAAAATTGGGAATGAAGTGCGGCTCTGTCAGGCTAGTTCATGGAGGATACTAAGAGAAGAACAACTCTACCCGTTTCATTCAAAAAAGGTGCAGGCTCTTTATGACGATGATCGGCCGAGACGGTTGGAAATGTGCAATCAGATCCTAGCTAAGTATGAACACGATAATCGATTAATTGGCGTCATATTATTCACTGACGAAGCTGGTTTCACTCGTGATGGCATAACAAATCTACAGAACATCCACACATATGCTTACGAGAACCCAAACAATGTGGTAGAAACGAAACATCAGCGTAGATTTTCACTAAATGTGTGGGCAGGGATAATAGGAGATTACCTTATTGGTCCTCATTTCTTTGATGGCCCATTAACTGGTGACGTATACTTAGATTTTATCCAAAATCGTCTCCCATTGTATCTGGAAGATGTGCCATTGGAAGTAAGGGCCAACATGTGGATCCTCCAAGACGGAGCTCCGCCCCACTTTAGTATACGTGTCCGACAGTATTTGAATGCAACGTATCCTGAGCGATGGATAGGACGAAGTGGACCATTGGCATGGGCAGCGAGGTCACCAGACCTTAATCCTATGGATTTTTTCTTTTGGGGTCATTTGAAACAATTGGTGTACGATATTCCAGTAATCAACGTCGAGGATCTTCGCTTCAGGATAATCGAAAATTATTAAAGAAACACCAGAAATTTTTCATCGAGTTAGGCGACATTTTTTGAAGAGTGTTAGGAAATGTATGGAAGAAAATGGGGGACATTTTGAGAATCTTTTTTAGTTTGTTTAGTACTGTTTCATTAATTTTTATCAATTAAATGTATATCGCAATAATCCATAATATGAATATTTACTGATTAGCCATTATTAGTTATTTTAAGATTATAAATTAAATAGTTTAAAAAGCGAATTTATTTGATGTTAAACTGACAGCTCTAGTATACTTTGATAGCTATTTACCTGGTGGCTGGTGGTAATTAAATGAAAAAAGTAAATTTACCACTTAATTTTTAAGGGTGATTTACGTCTAAACCGTTGGGTTTAGCGATGTAAATAAAGAGCACCTTTTTTAAAGGCCTGGCATCAGTCTTTCAGAAATTATGCCAAAAACTACTGTAGCTGTCAACACTAAAAAATTATGACAAAAAAACAATTTTCAATGTAGGTAAAGTGCCCTCTAGCGGCAAACAATCAATGTGAATTGTTACTAAAATGATGAAGCGCAGAAGACTTAGCCTATCTTTCAAATATTAGTCAAATCGGTTTTCCTGTAAGCGAGTAATTCAAAAAACAAAAAATAAAAACTTGAACTTGGACGGCTTGTAACTCGAAAACGAATGACATTTTGAAAAAAAATTATATGAAGCTCTACCCTTATTTTGTCAAGTAGAATCACCCCCTTAAGTTTCGTGATCGATTTTTGAATCACCCTGTATATTTATATATATATATATATATATATATATATATATATATATATATATATATATATATATATATATATTTATATATATATATATATATATATATATATATATATATATGTATATAAGGCTACTTGTCATTGTGCTATTTAAAAATCCTGAGCTGATAGAATGCTTATCTGAGGGAATTTGGCAAACAAACATTCCATGAAGCACATTGGGGCCAAAACCCAGCAAAAAGGATATTGAAGTTCCTACCTACTTCGCCAGGAGGATGGCAGGTGAATCTTAATTTTGAATCTTTAGCTTATTTGAAAATTATCTGTAGAACTTTGACTCCACCTGCCAGTCTGCTCCAAGTTCAAGAAGCTCAACTATCTTTCATATCTCACCCTGTCTTTACAGTATAAGTAGATGTGCATTTGTCAATTTTATCAACTCTTTTAAATATGTCTTTTTTCAAGAATCTTTTTCTATGCATCTACCGATGCAAAAGAATTAAAGAAGAAAAAAATAATAAACAGAATACTTTGTTGTTTTCCTAATAAGGTTTTAACTATCTGGGGATGATGTTACTGTGATGTTTAGCGATCTAACAATATATTTTGATCAGTCACAGGATACTGAAATTTATGGTAATAACTTGCAGTCATTTGAGTCTTATCAGCCAGATAGGAACTAGAGTGGCTTTTAGGAATACTTCATCTGAAACGAGAACAATATGGCGTCCTGAATATTATAATTCTGATTAATCGCTTATTACTTACAAACGATGCAAGTGTTCTGTAGAATATTAAAGATGTCAATATGCAAAATATATAAGATCATGATACAACCAATTCTAACTTATGCCACGGAAACAAGAGCAGATACTAAGAAGACAAAGCAGAAAATGAGAACCACCGAAATGAAAGTACTGAGATCAATGCTGAACGTATCAATCAGAGATAGGTTGACAAATACCTTAATCAGAGAAAAATGTAATGTGCAGGACGTGGTCAAATGGACAAAAGAAAGAAAAAGAGGATGGAAAGAACACGTTGAGAGAATGAGTGAAGAGAGACTAGCCAAAGTTTATATGTATGGACGACCAAGAGGAAGAAGATTACCAGGATGACCACCAAAGAGATGGGCCCAGAGCTGGTTCTCTTCATCAGCAGAATAAGGCGGGTGTAGATAGAATGACAAACAGGGATATCCCTAGTCAACGTAGAAAAAGAAGAAGAATATGCCTGGAGAGATGATTAGTTACAACCTGCATCAAATTAAAGACAATCATTTTTTTTCTCTTTCTTAATTTGAAGAACATGGCACTTTTTACCCATTGTAATAGCAGGATGTGAGGCAAGCAAGGTCCCGAAAATTAAACCCTTCAACTTCGAAGGCATCGTCAAATTTGTCGCCTTAATATAATGATCAAATCTGTGAGACTTCTAGAAACCTTAGTTTTAAGGTTTTAAAAATATTATAACAGGAAAAGCGATATCCGAAAAACATTTAAATACCTCGGCAGTATCTTGCCTTCGCCAAAAATTAGTCCAAAAGTGACAATGTACTACTACTAACTCGATAAGTTAATATGTTTGTGGCTATTGAGTTTCATTATTACCTTAATCATTGTGTGTAGATATTGTATTACTTTTAATGCGTGTCTATTAACTGGATATGCGTGAGCGTGATACAGTAAGCAAACTATACATCACTGTCTAAAGATACTTGGTATAACCCAATAAATTGTAGATTTATTTGACTGTTTAGAGAGAGAAAAAATATAACCTCTTCCCAAATGATGCGCGAACGACAGATACACGAAATAAAAACAGCCATCGGCATAAATTCCCCTGTAAAATTTCACAAATTAAACAGTCTGTCAAAACAAAGTAAAATATCGTGTTTTCTAATTTTAAACAAAGCATTTTGTTTGGAATGATTGACCCATAAAATTTCCTGTTTGACGTTGAATGGGCGAAATTTACGATTCCCTAAAATAATAAGCTTATAATAAATTTATATATTTTCTATTTATTAATAATTCATTTAATGATAATTTATAATTATTGTTATTTAAGACCTGCTCTCATATTGTGCATATAATATCGATAAATTTATTTGGCAGGAACGATTTTGTATATATTAAATGTTGAGTGATTTACTTTAAATTTTCTGTAAATATACTATTTATAGAGTTATACACAATATTCTAATGAGATAAACATAAACATAATTATTTTGTGCTGTCTGTATTGAGTTCAAGGGGCACCTGAAATTGCTTGTACTAAGATAAAAATGAAATTTTGAAAACGAGTCTGCCACTAATATTTAAAAACATTTTTCTTTTTTATATCTCTGTGTTTTAAATAAAATTACATTTCCAATATGAGAGCATTTATTTTTAAAATAGGTAAAAAGATTTTAGATTAAATTAGGGACCATCATGCCTATTACAAACTAAACAATTGTTGACAGTTAAAAATGTTATAAACACGTGACGAAAAAACTGTACTAAAATTGCCCCAGAAATTATCAAAAATTAAATATTTAACACTTGTTAGAAATCGAAAATGAGTTTGAGTCTTGAGTCTAGCTGATTACAAGTCTGGCTCTCAGCAGCGCACACAGTGCTTGCTTGCTGACGACTCGACTCTACTTGACATCTCCTTTATGTAATGTAAGTGTAATAGACTTCTTAGCTTATCTAACGAGTTGTTGTTATCACTAAGTACCAAAAATGGTAAGATTTAGTCGATTTTATTTTAGATGTATTCTGGCTGTTGTCCAGGTAATCGGTAATACTTTCAGCAACTGTTTTCTTAAAATGAAAGAAGGTGATTAAACTTTCCTGCAAAGCGTTCTTCCTGGTACAAAGCTCGATATTTTCGATCTATAAAGAGCTATATTTTTTGCATAATGACTGAACTGATAACAAACTGGGTTTTAACGGTGTATGTTTACCGTAGGTATTAGTGACGCAATTTCTTAGTAAAATCGACATTATTAACCAAAACACCTATTACATCAATATTGTTTCGATTTCTTCCAGATTGGGTATCGAATCCTGGCAAAATGTTTTAATTTTCGAAAAGGTCATTCACTAGTTTCACTAGTACTGTTAGTCCTTTTCTACGCTTATTTTCAGTGGTTTTGTTCCGTATTTTTATTATTAGAACCAATTTTAATGATCAACGTAATATCATAGTGGTTTGAATCCATAGGTTTTCACCTAAAAAAATCTATTTCGTTTTTAAATAACATACTATAGATTCAATTACTAAACAATATGATTTGAATGTCACATCGTCGGCAGTTCGACTAAACGAAATGTGAAGATTAATATAAACAGCAGTGGTTAGTATTTATTTTTTTATGACTGAAACGCTCCTGGTGTCGAAACACCTCATGGCCTCCGGTGTAAATCTTAAAGTTGCTATATTATTCAATCAAAATATTGAAGCCTTATTGTCAAAATATATTCCCATATAAAAATTAAAATGAAGATATGAATATTTTCTTCATCTTGCTTTTCCTTATTCATTAAATAATCTTTGTTTTAAAATTTTCATTCTTTATGTGTTTTGCTCGATGGATGTTAACTTAAACGTCTGGACAATCGTTATTGAGATCTCTTTGTTGCCTAAAAACAGATACAAAAAATACATAAGTACCTTTATTTTTTATTTATTCATGAACTGAACAATATTGTAACAAAAATATATTTTGCCTATATTACAATTAACAATTCTATTAATTACATAACTCGCATACACCTAAATATACAAATAATAAATAATAATATGTGTTTGATTAGAAATATTACAAAATAACACTATCTACGCTAATTTTACATTTGCCGATGACGAAGCGTTGTGTAGCCAAGTTAAAAAAAGACGAAGAAAAAAAGATTTATAAATTTAAGAAAAAAAATAAAATTTAACAGTGACGTCAGATTTCTCCACACGCAGTTGACAGTAAACTGAATAAAAAATTAAAATATTACGTACTAAAAAGTAAACCCACAATATAATATAAAAAATATAAAATTACACTAATCAACAAATAAAAAAAATTTTGACAAAGCAATAACACAACAATATTCAAATAATTCAATTCCATAAATGAAGTTTCACAGTTGCAGAAAATAATATCGCTATTATAGCAACACGCTTTGCAGACTAAATTGACAGATTAAATGAATTATCTGACGTATCAAAATGTCATAGGCAACTAGATACATTAGAACATCTATTCAAGAAACACAAAATGGTGCAGAAAACGATTATTTGGCGTGTTCTGTGAAAACGCGAAGACTTAGCTATAGAACACCCTTACACCATTCGATAGGTATTTAAAAGGTACATTTTCTGGTATGATAAAAAGTATAGCATTCTATTTAAATTAATCATGTTATAGCCACTTAAAGTTCTTATTTGATTAGTTTTAATTTTTGAACACCCTGTATAATATAGCAAGTTTATTATAATTGGAATTTAAAACTTCTTAAGTATTTCAAACATGAAAATTAGGTTAAATTTTGTCAAATTTAAAAATTATTTAAAAACCCTTAAGGCTTAGGTAGTATGAACCTTATTTAAATAGGCACTTATTTTGATCGGAGAATCTAAAAATGCAATAATATATAGGAGTCAGGGGCGGATCCAACCTTTCTCTTTAGGGGGGGAGGCGGTAATCTCACAAAAGTACAGTATGGCAAGCCAAAGCAAGTTGTCGAAAGGGGGGGGGGAGACACCAGCAACATTCCCATTTCTAGTGTAAAAGGCAGGGTCGGGTCTATTTTTCTTGCTCTTGGTGATGTGGGGGGGGGGCGATCATAAGAAAAAACATGCTGCCGACAGGGGGGGAGGATGCGAGCAGCATACACATTCCTAGTGTAAGAGGCAGAACCGGATCTGCCAAACAATTTGTCAACGGGGGGGGGGGGGGGGTATGCCAGCAGCATACACATTCCTAACGTAAAAAGCAGAATCGGTTCTATTTTTCTGAACTCAAAGCTCTTGGGAAGGGGAGGGGCGATCGCAAGCATATACATTCCTATACTCCATTCAAAAACTAGAGAGAGTAATAGAATTGATACCGAAACCTTTAACGTACCTCCAGTGCCGCAGATAACTGAGGATTGCCGTAAATCTAATTATATTTAAATATTATAATTATTAATTATATAAATTTACTGCAACAATAAAATTTCTGATAGTTCAGTTTAATTTCTATCAGGGGGCAAAGTACACCTTACAGTGTGTCCTTAGTGATTTATATTGTTTGTGCTAGTTTTTATATATTATTTGAGATTAGTGAGATACCAAAAAGATATGGCTTCCATATCTATATTTATTCCGAAATCGTTAACTAGGGCATTTTTTCCTCAACGAAAAACTTATTACGATGAATGTTTATGATACCTTAAAATATTAGATAATAATGTTAAAAGCGCTGTTGAGATGTTTTTCAACATGACAGGAGTTGGAAAATCTACTTTGTACCGAATAGTGAAGGAGAAAAAACGACTAGAATTGTTAGTACTCAAAATCTCGTTAGAAGAACAAATGTAAACTGCAATAAAAGGAGTTGTATATACATTTTATTATGAGACGCAGATCCCAACGGTCGACAAAATTCTAACTAAAATCAATGAAGATCGGGATTTACCTGAAATTAAAAGAACTGAGCTTTGGAAGTTGCTCGGAAAACTTAATTTTTGCTGGAAAAAACCCGATAAGAAATCTGTTCTTATAGATCGTCCGGAAATTGTCCGTTGGAGAAGGAAATATCTCTCTCAAGTAAAAGGTAGAGTTGCTAGAAATAACACAATATACAAAATTAGTAATTTAACTGATCTTTCGAAAGATTTTTTTGAATAAAGTTACTGCGGAAAATTGGGAGAAATCCATATAATAAAAGAATAAAAGAAAATGTGGAAACTCGATTTCATGATCGGTGAGATAAAGAAACCAATTATAATTAATTTGAGTGAAGATAGCTTCACTGACTTTGATTACGAATTAGATACGTAATGTTTACAAGCGTAAACACAATTTATTATTTAAATTTTCTGTAACATATAAAAATTAATTACATTTGAATCAATTTTTAGTGTTTAATTGTAATTCTGCAAATGATTTAAGAAATAAATAAACTGAAGCGTCAAATGTTCTAAAAATGTTTTTAATTAATAATGAAATCAAAAAAAAAATTAATATTATATGGACGAATTTATTTTTTTATATATGTTTAACTTCTTGCATTTTTGGCAATGGGTATTTTGTAAATATTTAAATCATAACTTAGAATTTTTTGAGAGAAAAAAAGACTACATTTTAGTCTGAATGTGCATAAAACAGTTTCTATGCCAAAATTAAAAATAATAAAAATTCTGTTGTAATTTTTGTTAAATATGTCAAAATTATCTATATTTTTTAGTGATGTGAATTATTAAGAAATCATAAGAAATAAAATAATATTATAAAAACTTTTTATTTCACGTTTATTACCGAAATGATATGGTATGCCATAAATACTTAGTGATAAAATAAACCTCCTTCTGACGCCTATGACAAGGATTAAAATCCTTTTTTACACTTCACACATCCTAATATCTATTGTTATCCAACTCAAATAGTCCATTATTATACACCGGTATTTTTGATTATAAAATTTCTAACCTATTCCCATGAAAAATATATGTGTCTAACAGATTTTGCCAAAGACACCGGACTAAAGAACACAGGTAGTTTGCGAACACAAAAAAAGGTAAAAATGGTTTATTACTCTCTCTAGTTCTTGAATAAGCTATAGTATAAGAGGCAAAATCGGGTCTATTTTCCTGAATTCCACCCAACGCCCCCTCCCCCTTTGGATCAGCGCCTGGCCTGATAAAAGTTCCATTTAAAAAAACACAACTTTGATACTTTCAAAGCTTGGTGTCAGCGTAATCAGTTAATACTTAACCCAACAAAGACTGTATATATAAATTTCAATATTAAAAGTCCATTGCTGGTAGAGGATAAAGTAACATATAATATTAAAACCTCAGCTTACGCTAAATTTTTAGGCACATGGCTTGACAATCGCTGCATTTCTTTTCCCGTATTGAACATGTTTGTAAAAAATTAAATTTCTTTGCTATTTTGCAGATGAGGTCATCTCTAGACCGGGCTGGATTGCTGACTGCGTCTTATTCTCTAGCATACAGTTATCTGTGAAGCAATGTCATGTCTTGGGGAAAAGGGTGTGAGGTGAATAGAGTGTTTCTGGTGCAAAAGAATACTGAGGTTGATATTTGGTCTTAAACCGACGGATTCGTGTAGACCCATTTTTAAGGAAAACAGCATTTTGAATTTTTACTCTATTTATATTCTAAAATGCGTTTTATATGTAAAACAAAATTGCTCAGAGTTTAAAACTCTTGGCCAGGGTCACAGATATGATACACGAAATAGTGACATTCTTAGTATACCTAAACATAGAACGGCATTCTTGGAGAAATCCCCAATTCATAATTTCATTATTCTGTTTAACAAATTGCCTACAAAATTAAAAAACATACCAAACAGTAATAAATTCAAAACAGAAATAAAAAAATTTCTTGTTCAGGGATCATTTTATTCTTTTAACGAATATTTAAGCCTGTAGGACTCATTTACTGTGTACTTAGTGATTATTTCGTTGCGTCCTTCGCTGACCAGTGCGAAGGTTTGTGTTTTTATCGTTTTATTTTTTTCTTTCCTATTAGTTGTTTTTAGGATTTTAATCTGTGGTTTTTATTATTAAATATTAGATTAAGTTATTTTCATTTTTTATATTATAACAAGTATCTTATGATACTAACTAATATAACTGTTTCTTGTTTTTTCTAGCATTAAGGTATGCTATGTATATATTTTTTATTTAATGGTATACTATTGACGAAACCAATGCTGAAGTATCAGTCTTATGGCTAATAAATTATTTCATTTCATTTGTAACACTATGTATAATATGAAAATAATTTTAGAAAGTAACTGTATTAGACTCCCATATATCCCAAAAGTCAAACTTTTTGAAAGTCACGTATTTTTGCCGCAATATTCCGTGCCGCAAAGGGTGAATAACCCTGTATACTTTTATAGTTTGATAAATTAATGAAATAATTTTACCAACTCCCATGTATATTTATGTTCCACTTTCTGTGAAATAATCTAATTTAGGTAGCAGACTTTCTTTCTCCAGGCGACCTTTTGCCTGTCATTTTCCTGCTTCGACGTGTGTAGCTCAAAAGAAACGACTGATCGCAGGGGAAATATGCTACCGCGACGAAAGGTGTTAGAGCTGAAGAAATGAAACACGTTAACATCTCGTTACTACGGTCTTAGATCAGTGGTGGGGAATTTTTTTTCCTTGAAAACGTCAATTTACGAAGTGAAATTAAAACTAAAGAAATGAATCTAAATAAGAATTACCTAATCCTTACTTGACAAATTTTTGTACGTTACAAGGTCCTTAAATTCTTTTCAATCTCTTCCAAATATAAAATGCAGATTTAAGTATTTAGCATTAGCATTTAATTATTTAGAGTCGATCTTAAGTATATTGTTTTCATTGATATTTTTTCACGCCTCTCAAGCTTATTAGAATTTTAAACTATATATAAATCATCGTCATCATAATTAATCGTTTATCCATCGTTGGATGTAGTCCTTCCCCAGTATTTCCCATTGCTGTCTGTTTTGAGCCCGATTTATCCAAACAGCGCTCACTAGAGATTTTAAATCATCGGTCCAGTGAGTTTATGGTCTTCCAACAAGTCGTTTTGTGGTTTCGCAATCCATATTCAACAAGCCTTCTGATCCAGTGACCATCTATCATTCAATCTTAACCAGCATACTCGTTCGATTACAACTATCACTTTAGATCTTCCTATCTCTTCATTTTGTGCTCGGTTGTTCACCTTCCTACCCAACGTTCGCCTTTATGGCCCTTTGTGTAATCTCCAACCTTTCTTTTATGCTGTTATTAATGACTTACGTTTCTATGCCAGATATCAGAACTGACATTACTTGATGATGTTAGGTAGATTTGACTTAAAAACGTATTCCCAAACTGGACCATGCCAGCCAAATTCTTCTTTTTAAATCTGGTTTTAAATTATTTTTACTAACTTCAATTTGCTTTCCTAAATATATATGATGTGACTTTTTCTATTGTTTGTTGTTCGATTGTCAAGATCGGGTTTACTTTGTGATATCCTGTATAGTTGGATATATATTTAGTTTTTGCAATATTCATCTTCATGTCAATTTGTTTGGATTTTCATTTACTTTGCTCAGCATTTGTTGCAGTTCTTCGATGGTTTCTAATCAATGGGATATCGTCTGCAGAACGTAGATGGTTTAGTTGCTCTTTATCTATATTCCTATTGTCCCAATTCAGTTGTTGAAACCATTTTCTTTAAGGTTAACGTAGAGAGCTCAGTGTTTCTCCTTTCTTTTTAATTTCGTTGTTTTTTTTTCTTCCAATAATACTTCTTATAGATCTTATTAATTAATTGTGTGATCGGTAATCCATACGAAAAACTGCCCATATTTCAATTGAGTTGAAAGCCTTCTCATAGTCTATGATTATTATAAATTGCATGATCGACTTTCTCGATAAGCGTTCTTATAACTTATAAGTGCTCTAGTACGTTCAAGCCCCCATGGAATCCTTTTTGCTTCCTTAGCTGATTGCTATTTAATTTTTTTAAAAGCCTTGATTTACTTCAGGTAAATATTTTGTACAGGGTTAAAAGCCTGGAGTATTCTAACTTTTTTTAATTGCCTTTTTTAAATAGCACTATCATTCCTCGGGTATTCATCTTTCGGTAACACAGTAGTGTAATTACTTCTGATATATGTATTATTCTTAAGCTGCAGCATTTGATTATCTGTGTACCTACACCATCTTCCCCTCGATCACTCCATTACTAATCCTCTTGATTACTTGAATAATTCTTTTCGCTCATATTTCTGGTATATCCTCTGATCTGATGTTCATAACTTTATTTCTGTCCTCTATTCTTTTATCTATTGGAGGATCTACCTTACTTTGATTTAGTTTTCCATAATATTAATGTACTGTTTCTTCAAATTTTTCTTCAAAAGATCAGTAAATAGATGGTGGATAAGAAAAAGCCCTGATAAAAGAACAAAGAACAAAATCGATTATATAATAACCGAGAACAACAATATACTAGATACATTCGTAATATATGCAATAAGTAAAAAGAAATAGTGACCACAGAATGCTTCAAGCTAAAGTCTACAAAAACACAAGACAAGAACGAAGAAAATGGATAAAAACCAAAAACACCAAAATTAACACAGAACAACTCAAACCTAAATAGCATAACTACCAAGCAAAACTAAAAAAAAATTGTGCATGAAAAGCTCGATGCACACACGTAGAAAGTCATCAATATATTGCTAGAAACATAAGAAGAATTAGCAACAGATACACTGAGGAAAAAACAAAAGAAAAGTAAAGAAACTATAAATCTAATGGTGCAAGGAAAATGCAGCAACACCCCTCAAGATATAGAAGAAATAGTTGGAAATAGCAAAGAAATAAATCAGAAAATTAGCCGCAACAAAAGCAGCTATAAAATTGACAAAATTCAATAGTTTTTAGAATACGAAAAAGCTTAGAAAATGTATTAGGAACATTGTCAAAAGGTAAGCGTCATTTGACAAAAATTAGAAATTATAATAACGAACTTATAAAGGATCAAGAATAACAATGTCGAAATAAATATATATTATTTAGGTGTCTTCTAAGGATGTGCAAACATTCAATATTTCGAGTTTTCGAACCAACAATTTTGTTATGTCGAGATGCTCAGACAAAAAGAGAAAGATGTTTAACTTATAATAATTATTGAATCTTGCTTTATTTATTGTTGCTGTCTTGTAATCCTCACAAATACAAGGCGTAGCCAATACCCTAATATCAAGATCCCTTCGCCTAACTGATGGAAAAGAAAAGGAACTGTCACACATAAAAAGGGCCCTCCAACAAAACAGCTACAAGACACAACAATAAATAAAGCAATAAAATTAAAACAAAAACCAACGCAAGAAACAAAGTCATCTACCGAGGATAGACAAATCACCGTACTTCCTTACATAAAATGCACATCAGACAGAATCGGCAGATTACTCCGGAAACACAACATATCTACAGCCTACAAACTATATAAAACCATAGGCTCTTCTTTAAGAAATCCAAAAGACAAAATCAATCTAGAAAATCCAGGCGAATATAAAATCGCATGTGGCACCTGCAATAAAACATACATAGGCCAGACCAACAGAAGAATATCAGTTAGACTAGAAGAACACAAACTCAGTATAAGAAACAAACAGATAACATCGGCGCTTTTTCAACACCAGCACAAGACAGGACACAAAATTGATGTTGACACCGGCCAGCAAATCGCTAATATAGGACACTGCAAGGCAAAGTTTGATCCGTGAATCCACCGAAATTGAAGAGAACGGCACTTCTTCTACTTGGAAAATTCTCTTTAAGCGGGACCATTGTACCGACACGCATGCCACGCTTAACCTGACACCAACGGCGGCGCTCGAGAAGGAGGCGGAGCCAACGCCAACCAACCGTTACTATCTGCGACCGCGTATAAAGAAAGCAGGCTGCACGTTGAATTTCTTTCAGTTGATCTACTACCATCAAGCACAGAAGATGCCAAATGAGATTTTGGCGAAACGACTGCAAACTTCATAGGAAACCAAACGAATGAACGGATGTATTCCCGGATTAATACTGAATACAAGGCGTAGCCAATATATATATATATATATATATATATATATATATATATATATATATATATATATATATATATATATATATTGTAAGTTTTCGCTGATGGTGGATTAAATGGTTCAGTTATTTCGGATTTCAATCCGTTCGTTCAAAAAATCGTTTTCACGACGTTTCGCCAAAATCTCATTTAACATTTTTACATTGCACTTATGCATTATGATTGAAAATTAAATTTACGCCCAAACCTATAATGTATTTGGTTGCGTTCGAATATATACGCCACTGAATGGCTCAAGAGAATTAAACATGTTAAAAGGCATCTGTAAAATATTTACTGACATCTACTTTTTTTCGTACCTATATTACCTCGTGTCCTATGGATCCTTTTTGCCGACTTTCAATTTATTTTTGATAGATTTCATTACTTGATACTATGATATTTACTTTGGATAACCTCCTAAGTTCAGCTGGCCTATATAGTTGGATCATAAAATTTAACTACACAAATGGATGTTCGACACAGTGATCGGCAAAAAAACATATAATTAATTATTAATCAATTACTGGAAAATTATTATTCAAAAAAATCGTAATTATTAATTGGTCTATCAAATTTATAATTTCGAAATTTTCAGTTAATTAAGAAAAAAATAATTGGAGATTTCATTCCTAAAATTATCTCTTACTCACGTAATTGGTCATTTTATTCTTACAATTATCATTTATGTTTTTCATAATTTCATTTTTGAAATTATTAATTGACGAAGTAATTGATCATTTTAGGGATAAAATTACCATTACCAGAGTAACTGAAAATACCATTTTTTAAATTACCTATTACAAGAGTAGTTAAAAATTGAATGTTCCAAATTGTAATTTTTTTCTGAATTAAATTAAAACTAATTTAATGACGTTTTTTTTTCAAATAATACCGCATCATATCTATAATTATGAATCCTGCTTGTGCAGTTTCAATAAAAAACAGAATATGTATCAAAATTATACTTATATACTTATGAGCTTAGCTTGAACTCTGATGGGTGAATCTCAAAATATTCTAATTTAAAAGGTGTAAAAAAGCATCAAATTATTGTAAAAATTTTTCTGGAATTTTTGAAATAAACCAATAGATTTAAATTTTTTCAAGTATTTTGAATCCTATTGACAAGATTAAAGCGTATCATCTTGGACAGAAGCAGGGTAATTTTATTTCTTAATTATTTATTATTTGTTTTAGCCTGAACAAAATTATACGTTACAATCTTTCTCGTAGAATTAAATGACGCATGTGACAAATTTCTCCTCCATTTTCGATGACTATGTCTAAATAGATGAAGTACTAATATTACTCTTCCAATGAGTTATTTGAAAAATGAAGTTTTCAGTTACTCTGATAATGAATAATTTTATTTCTAAAATTAAATTGACATTATTATTTACTGCGTTAATTGATAAGAAAAATAACTAGGAATAAAAATACCAGTTACTTTATTAACTGGTAATTTCAGGAATCAAATTACTAATTTCTTCATTAAATGATAATATTATTTTCAAAATTATCAGTTGATGAAATAATTGATAATTCTATTTTGTCCATTAACAATTGATTATTCACTAATTGATATTCGGAATTTTAATTTCATAATTTTCCATTATGAAATTCATGACAATATTATCCGATAACATTACTAAAAAAATATTATTGACGTTCTCTAGACCAATTTAGATCGACAAGGCACGAGTTCTATTTTCGAAACTTTCAAATACTGCATTCAGGACAGGAGGGTATCCTTATCCCTCTTATCAGGAATTTTCCATTGCAAGGACAAGAATACTTACTGAAGTTATATAAATTCATACTAATTGACAACTTTTTTTCTGATTCTTGGCCTCACTCTATATTGATACCTATACATAAACAAAATAAGCCTCTATCTCTTTGGGAGAGCTGTCGCCCTCTTTCTCTGACTAAGCATCTTAGGAAGATAATGGAAAGAATGTTAAACTTCCGTCTGATGTGGTATCTGAAAAAGAACAACCTTCTGGATCCCAACCATATGGGCTCTAAAAAGAATTTGCCAACATGTACACTTTATTTCTAAAAATCATTTAATTGCTGCTTTTCTAGATCTTTCCCAAGCATTTGATACCACTTGAAGCTATGGCATATTAAGGACATTGTATGAATGGGGCTTGAGGGGCCATTTGCCAATACATTCCACGTTAGAATTGATAACACTCTATCAGACATCAAGATTCTGGAGAATAGAGTCCCTCAAGGATCTGTCCTCAGCTTCACTTTGTTTATTATAGCTCTGGATAGCATAAGACGGTATACGACCGCACAAATTCAGTATCGTCTCTATGCGAGTGACATTGTCTACTACTATCAATCCATCATCCCTAGATTGGGGAAAAAAAAAAGCTGCAAATATGTCTAAATTACCTTTACAAGGGAATATGGCTTCACCCTCTCCTCCAATAAGTCATCTATAATACATTTCTGTCGTAAGAGAAATTACCTCGGGAGTAGCACTCCTGTTAATACTCCCATTCTTACTCATTCTAGTCACAAATTCCTAGGAATAATCTTTGACGATAAGCTTAATTGGAAAGAGCACATAGTCTCTATCAAAAATAAATGCCTAAAAGGCTTCAACATCATAAAGTATCTCTCTAGTACATCATGGGGTTGAAATTACCTATCTCTTCTAAACATATATAAGGTAGTTTTGTATATGGCTCTTCCTGTAAATCCCACTTAAAAACTTTGGGTATAATACAAAACTCTAGCTTACGTATGGTCCTTGGGGCTTTTCGCACCAAGCCCATCTCAAGTATTCAATGTTTGTCCGACATCGAATCATTGCAACATAGAAGACTACATCTACTATTAAATACTCTTTAAATCTTTGGTCCAAACCACATCTTCTCTTATATGATTAATTCTTCAATCCAAAATTCCCTCCTAATCAATACACAAACCATAATCACACCATTCCTCCTAATATAACTTTTATTCTCAGAGGAAAATAATTTCACTTTCCCATCTATAAAACAACCTCATCTATACCCTTTCCCACCCTGGATGGAACAGTTAGAAATTAACCTTGACATGAGAAATATAAGAACAAGCCACTCATCCAAAAAATCCGTCAAAACCATTTCGAGAATATAACAAGCTCTGTTTTTCCCTGTCATAAAATAATATATACAGACAGATCAAAAAGTAAACAGCACACCGGATCACTAAACGATTCAGTGTTCTAATCTCGTGGAATAAAGATCATTGAAGATGCCTCGAGCAACCGTAGGCGGAACGTCGGATAATAATTCCATTTTGACACGGTCTAAACCCAAGAACCATGATTTTAAACTGAAAAATATTGTTTACAATTATATTTTTTTCAATATTTTGTTATGATGCGTTTCTTTCAAAATAAAATTGTTTAATCATTCAGAAGACAAATTTACTCTCAAATCCATCCAGGAAACAAAATAAATACATAATTTCAATGGAAGAGTTAGTTAAATCCAAAATCTGCGGGAAAAGGTAATTTTTCAACTGTCACCGAGAAAATATTCCGTTGATCTGTTCGCGTTCCTCGGAGACTTGTCGACAATAAAAACATCTACTTTATTACTGAAACAACGGATCACGCGAAATCCAATAACGAGCGTACTTCTTCACTACGAAAGAGTGATTTTGTTCTGCTTTACATACGAATCACAATAAAATATTGAGAATGAATTGACTGACTACGTTTGTGACAGAAATATATACTGGATTTATCTGTTTAAAAATTAAAAATATATATTATATAAATATTATTTTAGCAGTAAACATGCACAAAACGAAATACATGATCATCTAAAAAAAACTATTGATATGTGCATCGGAAATACGGGCTAGCATTATAAAATAAGTTTCAATATTCAAATATTTAGGACGGCACATAACTAGTGATGAAAACCTAAGCGAAGAGGTGCGGTCATAAGCAACCAAAGCTTGCAAATATTAGGGTACCTAAATGATTTAATATGGAAAAACCAATACCGAAATACAGATAGATAAATAAGAAATTATGGAACAGCAGCGAGGCCAGTAATAACGTATGCTGCAGAAATCAGGGCAGATACAAGCAGGTCGATTCAACATGTTAGCCAAATTGAAAGGAAAACCCTAAGAATGATCCATGGAAAAACAAGTCTATATAAAATAACAGACGACGAAGTATTAGAACATTAGAACCTCGAGAAATACGTCAAAAGTAGGAGAAAATACTTGAGTAGACACATTGAAAAAATGGGCAAAAATATTTATATACATATATATATATATATATATATATATATATATATATATATATATATATGTATATATATATATATATATATATATATATATATATATATATATATGTATTGATTTTCTTGAACCGTTAATATTTATTTTTAACCGACTTCTAAAAGAAGGAGGTTCTCAATTCGTCGACTATGTATTTTTTTTTTTTATGTATGTACACCGATTACTCCGGAACGGCTGCACCGATTTGAATGAAATTTTTTACGTTATGTAAAGAAAGTTGCTGCGGTGGTCCCATATTTTTTTAGATGAAATTGGTGCAGTAAAATCCAAGATGGCACTTACAATATGGCGGCCAAAAAAATTAATTTTGTCGTATTTTTTCTAAAATTCGTATGGACGAATTTTCGGGCTTGTACCCAACGAATCTGAAATTATTTTTAAAAAATTCAAAATGGCGGATCCAATATGGCGGACAAAAAAATTTAATTTGGTCCGATTTTCTCCGAAATTGGCAAGGGGGAGTTTACGGGGTCGCATATGACGAATCCAAAATAATTTTTAAAAAATTGAATATGGCGGACGAAAAAATCAATCTTGTGAACTGAATATACAATATTGGAAGTTTTCATAGTTGGTGTTTTGTTTTACAATTTTGTAAAGATTGGGTTTAGTTGGTTGTAACTCTTGTGGCATGCTACAATATTGTGTTTTTTTTTAAATGTATTTTAATTTTTCTGAAAGGTCTGTTGTATAAGGTAATGCTATGTATTGTTTTTGTATTTCCTGTTGTGAATCATCCTTGTTTTTGGTTCTTAGGTTGTTGTAGTGTTTGTATGGTCTTTTTTTTTAATAATTTCGTCAATATCACTAATATTAAAATTGTTCTATATAAGTGTGTTTTTAACTTTTCTTAGAATCGAGGGTCTGAATGTAGGGGACGTTAATAAAATTGCTCTGTCAACCAAGTTCACGATTACACTCCTTTTTTTGGTTTTTTCAATGGTTTGATGAGTTGTTCAAATACAAAACCAACCTGGTCCGGAAGATATTATATCCTTTCCGTATTAGAGTTCGCACAGTTTGAATAAATTGCAACAAAACACAATTTATCCTATTCCTCCACCATCGAGATGATGGCCTACTTGTACCACCATACCGAGAAGAAAGTCAAAACTTACCCTCCCTTCTACAGTGATACCGCAGAGGTACATGTTTCGTCTCTTACTAAACTCATCAGGGTATCGACATGCATCTTTCTGTGCAAAGGACAGATCGGAAGGAAGTATGCATTACTGAACGCGGCTTCGCCGACCTATTACTAATTTATTTAATTTAACCTTATTTTGCAAATACTGTCGTTATGGGTAACACAGTATCATTTTCCTTAAGTATTTCCCAGGGATTCTTTGAAGAAAAGCATTTCATTAAGTACAGTTTCGATTAATTTTATTTGCCATTATTTTCTCCTACTTTGGTATTTCACTACACTGTGCATAGGTATTTTCTTATAGATATCAAATATACTGCTACCTTTTTTTTGTATTGAGATAGATCTTGTCTTTTTCGACGGGATTGTATGTATATTGGGTTGCAGAAATCAGAAAATTTCTATTGATGTATTAATATATATTTCTGAATTTAAAATAATTACTGTTAAAACGATCCTGCATAGCTTTTTTATTTATTAAAAGATTTCAGCTCAAAATTGATTTTTAACTAATTAAATTAAGGCATGATTTAAAACCAATCATTATATTATTCTAAGGTTCATTTAGATCCACAATTAACCACTTTTTCTTGGTTTAATTCGGCCGAAGCAGCTACAGACTTCCATCTCAATTTTCAGTTGCCAAATTTTGGGATTCTGAGATGGAAAGTCGAAAATTGTCCCGGTAAATTAACCACTTTTCCACTTTTTCTTGGTTTGATTCGGCCGAAGGAGCTGCAGACTTCCATCTCAATTTTCAGTTGTCAAATCTTTGGGATTCTGAGATGGAAAGTCGAAAATTATCCCGGTAATTTTGTTGAGTTTTGGTGTACCGTATCCTTAGTCAGCTATGGTTTTTTTTTACCGGAACAAACCTGGAGACAGGGATTTTGGGCATTTTGCAAGGGTCAACGAAGGAATCAGTCTGATCGAGAAGATCGGGGTCCCCACTCCGGATAGAGAACAACCCAGATCCACCCTCTGGGTAGAGTACAACCCAGATCCACCGTTAGGGATACAAACACCGATCCACCCTCTGGATACAGAAAAGCCCAGTAGAACTTTCCGGGTATTGGATTTTTCAAGAAGTATATGGATTCATCAAGAAAGAATCCATCAATGACCACCTTTTTTATGAATAAAGAGGATTAGTATTAAACCTTTATGAGTTTTATTTGACCCGTAAGCTTCTTGTCATTTTCAGTGTGTTAGCTATCTGGTATTGATATTTTGTGTAGTAATTTTTTTTTGAGAGCCGAGTTGAATGCTAGGCCCAAGCAACAACGTGGGGGGTTTCTGTGTTTACTCGGCCGAAATTCAGTGATGCCCTTTTCAAATACCCACCCCTACTCTACGGTATAGGGGCTATCTTGGCACTTTGCTCGCTGGTGCCGCCTCTAGTCTTCGACTGCAGCAGTCGTTCATAATCTTAATAAAATAATGTATATCAAACTGTTATATTTTGAATATTTTCATTTGTGTATAATTTTAAAAATGTGACGACTTTTGTGAGGGACTTTTAATGATTTGTGTTTTTATGTTTTTAAAAACTGATATTGTTAGAAAACACTGGTAAAGACCAAGAAATAAGGTCAAACCGTTAGTAATCAAAAAAAAAAAAACAATACTCCATCTATGAGGAAATAAATTAATTTTTATTCCACTGCCGAACCGAATGCCCAAGAAAAAAGATGAAGTTTATTGCAATTCGACTGATGCAATCAATAATATTTTCAATGTTAAAAGGTGCAACTTTTACGCCATAAAGTCATATCTTACGTTTCAACTATTCCTCGTAAACTCAAACGAACTACAATTTGTTTTTACCAATTTTCTTCCCATAAATCCTGCCCTAAACTGCACCAAAAACGCATTACGCCATAAACTTTTCCGCACTCATGACCCGCTGGCGGCCATCTTTCAAAACCGTTTTCTGTGAAGCAGTAAAGCTGTTCATATGCGGATGACGAACGACTCCCACTGTCCCATCTAGTGATCTATAGAACGACACGTTATTTGTGCCAAGTAAAGAATTCTTTTAATAAAATTTCTTTCTCTGAATTGTCGCAAATTTTTCGTTACGATGGCGTAAATAAACTAATAATTTATTCTTGTTTATTTACAACTATACACCAAGTGTGTCAATACGATCTTACATAATAAAAAAACTTCGAACTATTTAGAAATCATTTGAATTAATCTTAATTTATTAAAACCACATTTGAATCTTTAAAAGGCAGTTGACCATATCTTGTAAGAAACCTGTGACAATTGTTTCTATAAAGTGTAACAAAATAAATAAAAAAAAAATCATCCAATTATATAAGGTGAAAAAGCGGTAAACTTCGGAATGAAAGATAATCATCTATAAACTTGTATAAATATTTCTTTGGATATTTTATAAGTTCACCCAAAAGTCTCAAAGAATTTCATGTATGTGAGTCAAGATATTCAAGGTCAAAGGTTGCAAAAACCGTTTTTTTGTAAATATCTAGTTCCTTTTGCTCCAAGTGACATTTTCTATAAATTTGGTTCTGCACAATATTTGTTACAATTAACCATTCTTGAGATAGAGCGTAAAGAATCGGAAGCGCTTAGTCGTATGTATGATAACGCTAAGTAAACTGTGAAATTAAATGCATAATATGGTTAATAAAGTTATTAATTTACTAAAAATTGATATCGAACTGAGTGAATATAATATAACGTGTACTATCGATGGTGAATTTCTTTTGCATTGCGTCATATAGAGCAAAGCTGATACTTTTTTCATCGTATTTAATAAATACGATGGTTACTCAGAAAAAACAATAAAGTAATGGAACAGCCAAAGGAAAGTTTTTATCGAACCGAAGTAATGAAAAAACTTTATGGAAATGCTTATTGGGAAATTAAAAACTGTTAACATCACTACAAAACAAGTCAGAGATGAAGCTAATGTTCTTATCATCAAAACAACCATTGGATAATCGGGATATCAAAAGACTGCCTTCATCATAGGCGAAGATATTGATCTACTGGTTCCTTTAATCCTACGTACTCAATCATTTTCAATCATCCATTTTATTTAAAAAAAAAAATAGTCTAAAAGCTAATAGTCGTACTTTATTTTTTCACAGATTCAGTAGATGAAACATAACATCTGCGCTTATTAGAAAAGGAAAACTGTCAAATATTAAAATATTCGAGAAAGATTCGAATTTGGACCAATCAGCTTAAGCATTTCAGCATGAAAATCGTCCTACAGGAACATTATTTAAAAATAGAGTACGTGTCTTTTTAACAATGTATAGTGTTTTAAAGTCGGCACATAGCAGTGACAATTTTCGATATATGAAATTTATCAAATCAATAAGACTAAATAAACTGGCGTAGTTATCATCTCTTGCACCTGCAAGTGCAGCAACTCGACAGCATATCAATCGTGTCTACTTCTAGGTCCAAGCTTAGTTCCGGAATGACTTATAACCCCAGAATAGGGTATTGCAAAATGAAACAACAGAACCCACAACAACATTATTACATCACCACAAGGACTGCTCCATACGATATACATATATATATATATATATATATATATATATATATATATATATATATATATATATATATATATATAATCGAAGGTTTTCGAGTTATATATATATATATATATATATATATATATATATATATATATATATATATATATATATATATATATATATATATAATCGAAGGTTTTCGAGTTATAACCCCAGAATAGGGTATTGCAAAATGAAACAACAGAACCCACAACAACATTATTACATCACCACAAGGACTGCTCAATACGATATATATATATATATATATATATATATATATATATATATATATATATATATATATATATATATATCGAAGGTTTTCGAGCATCACTGTATGACGTCTACGAGTCAGTTCGCTAATTTAAAAAGTAAAACTTCTCTCATGAATAAGTCAAATGTAGTATATTCGATCCCTTGCCCAAATTGTCCCAAAAAATATATAGGCATGACAAGCCTATTGCTAAAGAACAGATTGAATGGTCGTAAATATACGAAAAGCGCCTCAACAGCGTTAAACAAACATACACAGGACGAAAAACATACTTTCGATTATAACAGTACCATAATTAAAAACAAAGATATGAAATACCAAAAATTATAGATAAAGGAAATGAGAGAAATTAAAAAAGATAAAAACACTGTTAACGACAGAACGAATAAAGGAAATTTGAGCCACATTTACCGCAGCCTAATTTAAACAAAAATATTAAGTATTCGATCCTGTTAATAAACATCAAAAATTGAATATCCTCTTAAACATAAAATTAAATGTATGCGATCTTTCAGTTTTTTTGATGCATTGTAAAATATAAAATATAAAACATACTCGCATTTCATGTATCCTCAGTACCTAATTTATTATTATTACTTTGAAAAAAATTTATATAATTAAAAACACTTATATATGAACATATAATAATTCAAAAAACAAACAGCACTTTAAAACAATACCATAATTTTAAAGTTAATCTAATTTTGCCATTACTTGACATTTTGTTTATTAATAATAAAGTGTAACTTCAATTCAGGTACTGAGAATTCATGGAATGCGACTTTATCTTATTTTTTATATCTTACAATACACCAAAAAGAAACCGAAAAAACGCACACATTAAATTTTTTGTTCACCTCCAAATGTTATTAAACCTACTAAAGTTATTTATATCGTTGGATGCGAAATTTTTTCTCCTTTTAATTTTTGCAATAAAAATAAATGTTTCTATAAGAAATATATCACTAATGCGAAAAAAAAATTTTTTTATCAAATCCATTGGATCCGATTTTGAATTTCCAAAATAGCCAGATGGTTTTTGAAAGGGTAAATATTCAAAACTGTGATATAAGCTTCAATTGACCAAAATTGGATCAAAACTGCTCTGGGCAGAGGGAATAGGATTCACTGAAACAGCTGAAAATATCCTTATGGTATAAGGTAAATGTACAGGGTGAGTCAACGATTGGATGAAGTAAGTTTGTGCCTTTTCGATGAAATTTACAAAGAAACTATATTTATTGTTTGATACAGTTTATTTTTACGCAGATTTTAAAAATATTTAGGACTCTACAGGGTGAGCCAAAAAACTAGGACAGCATAAAGTTGTATTTTTTTAAACAGAACACCCTATATACGAATCGTATTTTCGATTTAGCTTATAATTTTTAATCTTTTTTATTAAGGGTTTACTATAACAAAACTTTATAGTTTCTAAGATAATTAAGTTTAAAATCCTAAATAACGTTTTCAATTTTGTGACAAATATATTCAAATTTGGAATTTAGCAAGGCCAAGGACAAGTTAACATAATTTTTACCTAATATTTGCAATAAAAGCTACAGGGTGTTGAACACATCGGCTCAAATTTGAACAAGTTTAAATGAATAAATATCTTTTTTTTTAAATGGTACACCCTGTATATTTTCATGTTATTTAATAGAGTAATAAAAACCCTAAAAGTTTTGTTCAATATATCCTATACCTATTTATAATAGTTTTTGAGATATTTCAGTTTTTCTTATTTTCCATAATTTTTTACAGAAATAGTCTTCATTATCATAGTAGCCATGGCAAAAACAATGTAAAAGAACATTTTTCTGTGTGTCAAATTTATAACCGCAATCGCTTCTTTTGGTTTTTATGTAGTGTAGTTTGGTTTTTTTTGCATTCATCTTATATTATAAAATGAATTTTCCAAAGAATGAGTTAATAGATATGATTTATACAATAGGAGAGGCTCAAAAAAATTGCCTTCTTGCTCAAAGAATTTACAAAATGAAGTATCCTGATCGAGGCCAGCCTAATACCCATACTTTTCAAAACTTAATGCAAAGATTTGATTCTTCTGGTACTGTTGATTATCCAAAACGTAAAGTGGTCAACAAACCAGTAACTAATGAAGAAAAAGAACTACAAGTATTGTTAAATGTTCAGGAAAATCCTTATATTGTTAGCCGTCAGTTAGCGGCATTATGTGAAACATCACAATCCACCGCTAATCGTACTACCAAGAAATATAGGTATCATCCATATCACATGGAATTACACCAAGAATTGCATGGACAGGATTTTGAAAGTCGTGTAAACTTTTGTCGTACAATAAATGCGGAGATTCAATTAAATCCAAATTTATTATGCAAGGTAATGTTTAGTGATGAAGCTACTTTTAGAAGTAACGGTGCCGTAAATAGACGCAACATGCATTATTATGCCACAGAAAGCCCATTTTGGATTAGAGAGGTGCAACATCAAAACCACTGGTCATTAAATGTTTGGTGTGGTATTCATCATAATCGAATTATTGGACCCCACTTTTAAATGAACCACTAAATGGCCATAGTTACCTGAACTTTCTACAAGAACAACTACCCCAACTGCTTCAAGGTCTCGATAGGGATGAGCTCGACAGTATGTGGTTCTAGCACGATGGTGCGCCTCTGCATTACCATCGTGAAGTTCGTGCGTTTTTGGACCAACGATATCCGCAAAAATGAATTGGACGTGGGGGTTTCATTGAGTGGCCACCAAGGTCTTGCGACATCACCCCATTAGATTTCTTCCTATGGGGTTATATTAAAAATAAGGTGTATGTTAATTCACCAACAACAGTGGAAGATATGCGAAACAGGATTAGGGATACCTGTAGAACAATAACGCCACTAATTTTATCCAGGGTCCGAGAAAATCTGCAAAAAAGACTAAATTTGTGCATTGCACAAGAGGGTCGTTAATTCGAACACTTATTAAAAAGAAATAATTAATCTCAGTATTTAATAGGTAATTTTTTTGTTTCAATTTAGTATAAAAGTAAATATGTATTTGCCTTGTCGTTATTGTTGTGTTAATTTTTTCACATTATGTTTAATTAAACTATTGCCGTTGTAATATAACGAATAATGTATTTCATCATATTTAACCACATTCTGTTTGTTTCCGTAGTTTCTTTTTATTATTTTACATGGCTACTATGATAATGAAGACTATTTCTGTAAAAAAGTATGGAAAATAAGAAAAACTGAAATATCTCAAAAACTATTATAAATAGGTATAGGATATATTGAACAAAACTTTTAGGGTTTTTATTACTCTATTAAATAACATGAAAATATACAGGGTATACCATTAAAAAAAAAGATATTTATTCATTTATACTTGTTCAAAGTTGAGCCGATGTGTTCAACACCCTGTAGCTTTTATTGCAAATATTAGGTAAAAATTATGTTAACTTGTCCTAGGCCTTGCTAAATTCCAAATTTGAATATATTTGTCACAAAATTGAAAACGTTATTTAGGATTGAATTGATGCTTGAAAATGTGACTTTTTTTCTTTAAACTTAATTATTTCAGAAACTATAAAGTTTTGTTATAGTAAACCCTTAATAAAAAAGATTTAAAATTATAAGCTAAATCGAAAATACGATTCGTATATAGGGTGTTCTATTTAAAAAAATACAACTTTATGCTGTCCTAGTTTTTTGGCTCACCCTGTAGAGTCCTAAATATTTTTAAAATCTGCGTAAAAATAAACTGTATCAAACAATAAATATAGTTTCTTTGTTAATTTCACCGAAAAGGCACAAACCTACTTCATCCAATCGTTGACTCACCCTGTATTCTGGTCTAACACAGTTAGAAAGTACTAACTCAGATTGTAATATTACAAATTGACGCGGTCGAGGAACTTTCTGCTATACCATGTAGAGATTAAAAACCATTCTTACATGTCTGATCTGGCGAATGTTTTTTTTTATAAAATAAACTAATAAAAAGCAGAAAATCATCGATACGTACCTGAAAAAGGCTCTAAATCTGTCTCTATCCATCAAATCCATATTTCATTCATCGCAAATTTCATAGTTCACGAAAAAATCGACGATGTTTCGAACGTACATCAGATGGCGACCTATGACGGACGAAATTGCCGCAATGACGAATTGATTCGGTCGGCGAAAGATCTATGACGCTGCAGCATCAACTCCGAACCACTATTTCAATCAGTTGACGGCGCGATTGCTTATTTTCGTACCGGAGATTCGAAGTGAGCAAGTGTAAACAGACACATGTAAACGATTTTAAAGTGCCTATTTTCAAGTGTTGTTTTTATTTGGGAATGGGAAGCGTTCTCTATTATCATCTCGATGTTTTCTATATTATTAATATATGTTTCTATTGAATATAATGATTTTATTAAAACAAACGGGGAAATAATTCGTGACAAATTACTAAATTTCGATTATTTATTAAAAAGTAATCAACATTTAAATATTAATTGTTTCCTGTGTGATTATTAATAATGCGTACAATTTTTTTTTTTTATAAAATTCCCTTTTCTTGCTTATATGCACCATAGATCAGGGGCGGATCCAGCCTCTCTCTTTGGGGGGGGGAGGGCGGTGATATCACAAAAGTACAGTATGGCAAGAAAACGAAGTTGTCAACGGGGGGGGGGGGGGGGTGCAAGCAGCATACTCAGCTCAGGGGAGCGATCGCAAGCATACAGACTCCTATACTCTATTCAAGAACTAGAGAGAGTAATAAAACTGTTACCGAATCCTCTAACGTACCTGCTCCAGTGCCGCAGGTAACTGAGAAATGCCGTAAATCTAATTATATTTCATTATATTTAAATATATTTTAAAAATTTACTGCAACATAGAATATCTGATAGTTTAATGTAATTTCTGTCAGTGAGCAAATTACAACTTACAGTTTTTTCTTAGTGATTTATCTTGTTTGCGCTTGTTTTTATATATTATTTGAGATTACTGAGATACCCAAAAGAGATGGCTTTCACTTCTATATTTATTCCAAAATCATTAAACCAGGGTATTTTTTCCTCAACGAAAAACTTATTACGATGAATGTTTATGATGCCTTAAGATATAAATATCTAGATAATAATGTTAAAAGCTCTATTGAGATGTGTTCCGGCATGACAGGAGTTGGAAAATCTACTATGTACCGAATACTGAAGGAGAAAAAACGACTGGAATTGTTAGTACTCCCAAGCCATATTCGATCACAGGCAAACGAAAAACCTCGTTGGGAGAAGAGATGAAAACTGCAATTAAAGGGGTTGTATATACATTTTATTATGAGAAGCAGATCCCAACCATTTACAAAATTCTAACTAAAATCATTGAAGATCGCGATTTACCTGAAATTAAAAGAACTGATCTCTGAAAATTGCTAAGAGAACTTAATTTTTGCTGGGAAAAACCAGATAGAAAATCTGTTCTTATAAATCGTCCGGAAACTGTCCGTTGGAGACGTAAATATCTCTCTCAAGTAAAAAGTAGAGATGCTTGAAATAACACAATTAATAAAATTAGTAATTTAACTAAACTTTTGAAAATTTTTTTTTGAATAAAGTTACTACGGAAAATTGGGAAAAATCCATATAATAAAAGAATAAAACAAAATGTGAGAATTCGATCTCATAATCGGTGAGATAGAGGAACCAATTATAATTAATTTTAGCGAAGATAGTTTCACTGACATTGATTAGGAATTAGATACATAATGTTTACTAGTATAAACACAATTTATTATTTAAATTTTTGTTTTTGTTGTATTTTATTGTTTAATGTTGTTTACGTGTTTTTTATTTTTTTATATATTTTTATTTTAGCGTGTCCCACTCTTTAATTTTATATATATTTAATTCTAATTTGCCGTAAGTTTTTTATTATTTTATTATTGTGTTTGTGTCTTTTTCTTAAGCGTGTAGAATTAACATGTTTATCTTATTTTTTGGGGCTATCGTATTTCCATATATAAAAGTAAATTAAATTAAGATATCAGTACAATAGAAATAAAAAAATTTTTAATTACAACATAAAAAAAGTAATTACATTTGAATCCCTTTTTAGTGTTTAATTGTAATTCTGCAGATGGTTTAAGAAATAAATAAACTGAAACGTCAAATACCCTAAAAATGTTTTTAATTAATAATAAAATGATCGATAGCCCCAAAAATATTTTATTATTATATGGACGAATTTATTTTTTATATATGTTTAACTTTTTGTATTTTTGACAATGGATATTTTGTAAGTATTTAAATTATAACTTAGAATTTTTTGAGAGAATAATCCTACGTTTTAGTCTATTATTATAGACCGGTATTTTTGATTATAAAATTTCTAACCCATTTCTATGAAAAATATATGGGTCTAACAAATTTTGCTACAAACACCGGACTACAGAACACAGGTAGTTTGCGTAGAGAAAAAAGGTAAAAAATGATTTATTACTCTCTCTAGTTCTTGAATAAACTATAGTATAACAGGAAAAATCGGGTCCATTTTCCTAAACTCAAAGCTCTTGGGGGGGGGGGCGATCGCCCCCACCGCCCCCCCCTTGGATCCGCGCCTACCATAGATAAAATATTTATAGATCCGCATAGTTTAATCCCAAAAACGGCAAATTTACAATAAAATGTAAACATCGTAGATCAGATGTCGGCATGCGCACTACAAAATGATCAGGTGACCATCGACAGGACCGAACTTCGAAAATCTATTTAGTTAGTTCAATTAGTCATAAATGGTGTCTAAATCAAGCAAGTTATCAAAGTTGAGTCACATCATATTGGCACAAATAATATCTGAAGCAGAAGGGAATAATCCGGTCTGTGTCTACCGATGGGAGTTAGTTTAGTCATTTCTTATACTGTGAAAGTAAAATTGTGAAGAAAATGTATCTTACTATTTCTCTAATCTATTGTTTCCGTCTGTGTGCGTTAACTTTCTTGTTGTAGGGTGGGAGTGAATAATTAACATTTTTAGGGTCCTGCAATTTATTCTCTAATTATTAAAAAATAATGACCTGCTTTACCTTATCTTTTTTTTTTCATTTTTTAAGAAAATATTGATACGAAATGGGTTTGTCAACGGATATGCAGGATTTAAAAATAATTTTATGTAATAATATTTTTTTGCCGTAATGGTGAACGGAGCATATATTTTCTTATCGTATTAATTTTTTCGACAAAATGATGAACATGTTATTTCAAATAAAATAAGTGAACAACGTCATTGCTGGGAGTGAATAAAAAAAATATACCAACAAAAGAAATTCACATTTGTCTAACTTATTTCGTAATATTTTGCTTTTGTTAACATGTTAATGAATTTTTAATTTGACGATTTCAAAGTGTGGATTTCCATGACCACATGAATCATGACAATTTCATAAAATGAGTACGGACATAACTAATCTGAATTTACTTCCAAAACCAGTATTAATAATGAACAACGCTTTTTAACGTCATGTCATCAATCTTCAGACATACAAAATAATAAATCATAGATTGGCTGCAGAACAAAAAAAAAACATTTGAGCTGGGTAGAAACATCGGTTAAATATAAGGTGGATGAAGTTATGCAAGAATATGGACATTGTGCAAATTAGCAACGGGAAAAAGTTGTTGACAATTTGAAAAAAATAATTCAAACAGAGCTTAGGCATTATAGAGCCAATATTCGATTCTGGCTAAAAAATAAACCTTGTACTGAAATATTTTATATATATAAGAAAATAATAATTTATTATAATTATTGTAAGTTTTATATGTATGTTTTAAAATATTCCAACTTCATTTTGAGGATGTATGTTTTTATTTATGTAAGTAATGTAATAGATGGAGAAATTGTACCATTTCTTGACATATTGATGAATGTACTTTTTTCATATGATAGAATAAACTATTCTATGGTTTGGTGCAAATTTTCAGATTTTTATTAAAAATTGATTGCTTAAAAGTTCAGTTTATCTTTTGGTAATCATTTGGAAAGTGCTAAAAATATATAATATTACATGTTTTGGAAATTTAATGTTATACGAAAACACTATAAATCTAAAAACGTTGTAAAGCAACACTATTTTTTACCTTATAGAGAAAAAGGAAAATAAAACAAATAAAATATGTACACATTCCATTATATTACATAAAAACGCAAAAACAAATAAAAATAAATCACTTAAAACGCTATAAATCCGTTTAAATCGCACGCAACTCACAAAGCAAAAATAAACACAAAAATGGCGTTGAGCCGATACTGTGCTGTTTACAGATGGCGCTACGAAACAACTGATCGATAATAGGAAGTCGCTTATGCGCATGCCCTTATCTGATCAACGTCCAAAAATATGACTGGCGCCCGATGTGCAGAAACGCATTTTTTCGCACATGGTTTGCCATTTTTTGGCTTTAGCAGCCAACAAGAGTAGAGATCCATAGTAGAGGTCAGTGCAGTGCACTTGTAGCTAAATATACAGGGTGTCCGATAAGTACCTCCTAATTTCTCAGGAAAATTCAGGTAAAGTCAAAATAACTCTACTTTGTCATAGAAAAAAAATTCCTAAAGTGCCTTAACGGAGATACAGAGCCCTAAAGGGGTACCCAGCGATTATACCTGATCGGCTTTCAGTTTTGAAGCGACTTGTATAATTTAATACAATTTTAATATTTTATAGAGGCCATAAAGACTCATTACACCATACTATACTAGATGTTTTAGATTATAGGAGAAGTCAGGAACAGAGTTGCAGCCACACTCGTTGCTCCTAATTTTTGACAGGTGTCATTCAGGTGCGGATCCAAGAGGGAGCGGTAGGGGCGATCGCCCCCCCCCCCCCCCCCAAGGAGCTTTGAGTTCAGGAAAATAGACCCGATTTTGCTTCTTATACTATAGTTTATTCAAGAACTAGAGAGAGTAATAAATTATTTTTAACCCTTTTTTTCTTCGCAAACTACCTGTGTTCTTTAGTCCGATGTCTTTGGCAAAATCTGTTAGACACATATATTTTTCATAGAAATGGGTTAGAAATTTTATGATTAAAAATCCCGGTCTATAATAATGGACTATCTGGTTAAATAACAACAGATATTTGGAAGCGTCAAGCGTTAAGTAGGTTTTTAATTCTTGTCACAAGCGTTGGAAGGGGGTTTATTTTATCACTAAGTATTTATGGCATAGAATATTATTTCGGTAATAAACGTAAAATAAAAAGTTTTTATAATATTATATTATTTCTTATGATTTCTTATTAATTCATTTACATTACAAAATACAGATAATTTTGACGTATTTAACACAAATCATAACTGTATTTTTATTATTTTTAATTTTAGCATAGAAACCGTTTTAGGTACATTTAGACCAAAAAGGTAATCTTATTCTCTCGAAAAATTCAAAGTTATAATTTAAATACTTACAAAATACCAATTCTCAAAAATACAAGGAATTAAATATATATAAAAAATAAATTCGTCCATATAATATTCAAATTTTTAGTTAGTTAGTTTATTATTAATTAAAAACATTTTTAGGACATTTGACGTTTCAGTTTATTTATTTTTTGAACCATCTGCAGAATTACAATTAAACACTAAAAAGTGATTCAAATGTAATCAATTTTTATTTGTTACAGTTAAAATTAGACCTACTTATTTTTATTTGTATTGCATTTACATCTTAATTTAATTGACTTTATTATATGGAAATCCGATAGCCCCAAAAAAATGAAATAAACGTGTTAATTCTACATGCTTAAGAAACAAACATAAATACAATAATAAAATACTAAAAAAATTACGGCTAATTGGAATTAAATATATATAAAATTGAAGAGTGGGACACACTAAAATAAATATATATAAAAAAATATATAAACAACATTAAACAATAAAATACAACAAAAACAAAAATTTAAATAATAAATTGTGCTTACACTGGTAAACATTACGTATCTAATTCGTAATCAAAGTCAGTGAAACTATCTTCGCTCAAATTAATTATAATTGGTTCCTCTATCTCACCAATCATGAAATCGAGTTTCCACATTTTGCTTTATTCTTTTATTATATGGATTTTTCCCAATTTTCTGCAATAACTTTATTCGAAATCATGTTTCAAAAATTCAGTTAAATTGCTAATTTTGTTAGTTGTGTTATTTCTAGCAAGTCTACCTTTTACTTGAGAGAAATATTTCCTTCTATGGACATTTTCCGGACGATTATAAAAACAGATTTCCTATCTGGTTTTTCCCTGCAAAAATTAAGTTCCCTGGGCAATCTCTAGAGTTCAGTTCTTATAATTTCAGATAAATCCCGATTTCCATTGATTTAAGTTAGAATTTTGTCGATGGTTGGGATCTGCTTCTCGTAATAAAATGTATGTGCAACTCCTTTTATTGCACTTTTTATCTCTTCTTCCAACGAGGTTTTTCGTTTGCCTGTGATCGAATGTGGCTTGGTAGTACTAACAATTCCATTCGTTTTTTTCTCCTTCAGTATTTGGTACATAGTAGATTTTCCAATTCCTGTCATGTTGGAACATATCTCAACAGAACTTTTAACATTATTATCTAGATATTGATATCTTAAGGCATCATAAACATTCATTGTAATAAGTTTTTCGTTGAGGAAAAAATGCCTTGGTGTAACGATTTTGGAATAAATATAAAGGTGGAAGGATAAATCTTTTTGATATCTCACTAATCTCAAATAATATATAAAAACAAGCGCAAACAAGATAAATCACTTAGGACACACTGTAAGGTGTACTTTGCTCACTGACAGAAATTAAATTGAACTATCAGAAATTTTATTGTTGCAGTAAATTTATAAAAGCTTGTAATATTTAAATATAATTAGATTTACGGTAGTCCTTAGATACCTGCGGCACTGGAGCAGGTACGTTGGAGGTTTCGGTTACAGTTTTATTACTCTCTCTAGCTCTTGAATAGAGTATAGGAATGTGTATGCTTGCGATCGCCCCCCCCCCCCTCCCAAGAGCTTTGAGTTCAGGAAAATAGAACCAATTCTGCCTTTTATATTATTATGAGTATGCTGCTGGCACTCCCCCCGTTGACAACTTGTTTTTTTTGCCTCTTATACAAGGAACTTCAAATTCAGAAAAATAGACCCGACCTTGCCTTTTACACTAAAAATTTTTTAAATACTTTGGTCACTCTTTTTCAAAAAAGGTACTCTTAATTTATTTCGATAAAACTGGCGGTTTTCGAGATATATCATTTTTTATGCGAAAAACTCAAAAGTTACTAATGCTAGACATGTATTACTATTAACGGAACTTGTCAAAACTACCTTCATATAAAAATATTAAAAAAAGGGAAGATTATTCTTACGCGGAGTATGCTGATATGCATTTAATTTCTGGTGAAGCGCTGTCAAATTCTTCGAAGGCAATAAAAATTTATGCTCAAGTCAAGTCAAGGTAGTTATAGGGTTAAAAATGTAGTGTCCATTCTTCTAACTGGACTTTTAAAAATACTTTTGAAAAGTGAATATAGTGAGTGATTACAATTGGTTTGTGATGTAATTAATTTTTGTTTAAAACAAAAATTTCTGTTCTTAATGCATCCGCCGAAACCCTCAGTTGAAAAAGATTCGAAAGAATCGAAACGTCCTGAATAATAAATATATATATATATATATATATATATATATATATATATATATATATATATATATATATATATATATATATACAATAAGTATGACTACTTTATATATGTAGTTTCAATATAAAAATGAACCATATTCCCAAGAAAATAACAAACTAAAAATATATTTAATGGTTCAAGAAAAATTAATTCCTATATTATATATGTATATATATATATATATATATATATATATATATATATATATATATATATATATATATATCGAATCTTCCAGACAACTCGTTCAACCATTTTTAAAATCTAAGGAAAGGAGTTTCTTAAGAATTTCAAAATTTTGTATAACTATGTCGGGTACGCTCTTTCGATTGATGGCACTTACAATTTTCGGTTCCTACCGGAAGTGGGTTTTTCAGACTGAAAGTTCATTTTTCAAACGGAAACTACATATTTTTATAGCGGAATCGGATTCTACACCACAAAATATGAAACATTTGTTTAAAAATATTTTTTCAAAAACGTCTTTCTTGACCTCTAAATGATCTTTAAATTTAAGTTCGAGTTCTGTTTACACAAAATCTCTTATATACCGAATTTTCGAAAGACAACTGGGATATTTATTAGTACGGCGTTATCTCAAAAGACAATGTCATTTTGACGAGTCATTATTATATTTTGTCTGCAAACAATAACTTCTTTAAAAATAGCAATAGTAGATAATCACGTTGTTACAGTTAACAAGATTTATTAGCACAAAGTAGTCATTTTTATAACAACAACATAAACTAATAAACAAAATTGACAAGCACATAATGTTCATTTTATAATAACAAAACAAAATAATAATCACCCTTTTTCTTCAAACAAAACTTTTTAAAAACACAAAAGGTGATTTCATAATAACAAAAGTAATTTATCACATCTTTGCAAACAAAATTTTTTAACAACATAATTATTCTCATCATTGTAACAAAAATGAATAATTACATTTTTACTATTAGCAAGATTTTTTAGAACATAATAATATGATTATGACTCCTCGAGATGACGTTATCTTTTGAGACAACGCAGAACTGTCTTTCAGAAAGTTCGAATAGCAAAGTACATAAGAGGTTTGATGTAAACATAAAGCGAACTTAAATTTAAAGGTCATTTAGAGGCCAAAAAAGACGTTTTTGAAAATAATTTTTTATACAAACTTTTCATATTTTGTGGCGTGAAATCCGATTGCGTAATAAAAATGTGTATGTTTCATTTAAAAAGACGAACTTACGGTCTGAAAACCCCACATCCGATAGGAACCGGAAATTGTGAGTGCCGCTAATCGAAAGAGCGTACCCAACATACTTATACAAAATCTTACAGTTCTCAAAAAGGGGGTGGATGGGAGGTCTGGAACACCCGGTATATATAAATTTTGACTTTGAGTGCATACAATCAAAAAAACAGAAATTCATTAAAAAAAATTATACGCATTATTAATAATCACACCGAAAACAATATTTTTAAATTAATTACTTTGTAATAAATAATCGAAATTTAGCAATTTGTCACGAATTATTTTCATCGTTGGTTTTAATAAAACCATTATATTTAATAGAAACATATGTAATAACATACAAAACATCCTGCATATATATATATATATATATATATATATATATATATATATATATATATATATATATATATATATATATATATATATACTTCACTGTTCGACCTATATTCAAAATTGTATATTTTTACTTCCTAGGTGTAGGTACTGCTAGGACCCCTAACAAACTTAGGAAGAAGTTTTCTGTATAAGAATCTTTGTAGTTTGGTAATTAATTTACGTATAGTATTTCATAAACGTTTATTTTACTATAATCATAACCAAAACATTTCCGTTCGATTGTTTTATTGTAACATTAAACGAAATTATTTTTAATAGACGCAACTCAGATAATAACCAACAAAACAAACAAACGTTTATCAAAACATAGTTTTGATGCGGCAACATCAGGGCGCAGCAATATCAATTTATTGCGATATCGTAATATACGATTCGGGCATGGAAATAAAATCTGGATGGCGAATAATTTGATTCATATTGGTATTAGCATGGAGCACATTAAAATGAAATCTTTCTGAATTACGAGAATCCACAGCGATAATTTCGGAATCCGGTAATAAAAAGCGAGATATAGGGCTGGTGGCGGCAGGTAGATGACGGCTCAGTGCCGTGGTAATACTGTTTAATCATTAGGAAAAAAAGCTTCATGTCCCCTGGAACATAATACAGTTTCATCAAAATCGGAGCAGGACACTTCAAGTACCTTCCTTGTTAGACTAATCTGAACTAACCTAATTTCAATTTATTTTATACTAGTATATAAATCTGTATTAGGCGGAGACAAATAAAAAATCTTTATTTATTCAAAATTGAAACACTTATTACACAATTTGAAAAAAAGAAACATTCGCCATTTGTCAAGAAACCGAAAATCTTATCAAGATTTTTTCCGAAAAATTTAAAATTTATAAAATAGACTTATTAATCCATGGAAATTGAACTTTTGTCGCAAAAAAATATAACCTGTAATTCTAGTATTCTTCTTCTTTTTCAAGTGCCATATCAGGCCCCTCCGACGTTGGCAATTACATTGGCAAGTCTTTCACGGTCCTGCGCTAGCTGGAACAGTTCCCCTGCGCTACGTATACCTGTCCATTCACGAATATTCCTCAACCAGGAAGCCTGTCTCCTTCCTACCGCTCTACATCCCTCTACTTTACCCATCATGATTACATATGAGATTTTTCTACACTTCACAGTGTTTAATAGTAGACGAGTTGTGTCGGCCCTATTGAGTACCATTTCGTTGGTCTGCCTAGCTGTCCAAGGTATTCTCAGCATTCGCCGGTGTAACCACATTTCGAGAGCCTCCAACCGATTAATCGTGGCAGCCTTAATTGTCCAGATCTCTGCCCCATATAGTAACACTGGCCAAACGTATGATCTTATCATTCTCTGTCGTAGTTTTAGGTTGAGGTTATCATTGCAGAAAAGTAGTTTCATTTTTTGAAAAGTTGCTCTAGCAGTCTCTATTCTACACCTTATCTCTTTATCTGGGTTTAGATTTTCGGTGATATAACATTCAAGATATTTAAAATGATTCACCCTGTCTATACTTTTTCCTTCTATTTGTATTGAAGCATTAAGATGAGGTTGTCTACTAAAGACCATAAATTTTGTCTTTTTGATATTTATGTTGAGCCCCATTTCTTGACCCTCAGTGTTAAGACAGTTTAATAGATGTTGCAGGTCTTGTAGTTTGTCGCTTAGGATAACAGTGTCGTCAGCATATCGTATTGTATTTATATATTCTCCATTGATTTGTACTCCAATTCGTTGTCCTTGAGTAGCCCGTTTAAAGATTTTATCTGAATATATATTAAAAACCAGTGGAGATAGTATGCAGCCCTGTCTGACGCCTCGCAGAATTTTACTTTCTTTTGTGAGTTTTCCATTTAGCCTTACTGTTGCTTTCCGCCGCCAATATGGATTTTTAATAATTCTTACGTCTCTCCCTACGTTACTTAAAATGTCTATGAGTTTTCTGTGCTGTACTCTGTCGAAGACCTTCTCGTAATCGACAAAACATACGAATACATCCTTGTGTTGGTCCTGGCATTTTTGCAGAAGTATATTTAAAGCGAATAAAGCCTCTCTAGTACCTAGGGCGTTTCTAAATCCGAATTGGGTTTCATCTAAATCTGCTTCGCATTTAGATCTTATCCTGCTGTGGATCTCCAGTCGCGTAAACGGTATTAAACAGTTTGACCAAGATTCCTATATTTTCCTCATGGATCATTTGTAACAGCTCGGTTGGGACATTATCAGGCCCGGTGGCTTTCCTGGTTTTTGCAGATCTTATGGCAGATAGAACTTCACTGTTTAGAATTTCCGGTCCCATGTCTATATTAGCGTCTATATTATATTCTAGTATTAGAAATTGTATATTTCGGCATCCTAAATAACACATCTTGATGTTCATATTGACCACCCTGTGCTAACAAAGTGGTGGACCCAAAATGGTCACTTTTTTCGGTTTTTTTGGTTTACCTCGAAAACTAAAGGTTTTATGAAAAAAAAAATTCATAGGTGGCGCCACTAGTTCCCCAGATATAATTTTTTTTTTTTGCAAAAAATGACATTTTTCTTTGTTTAAAATAAAACCATATTTATTAACAAGCTATTGTCTCGAAATTTAAAGAATATATAGATATTTTATATCTAAAAAAGTATAATAAATTCAGAAACTGCGAAATTAAAAGTTTCGGAGAAAATTGACTTCACAGTTGAAAGTTTGACCTTGATTTTCTGCTCTTCTAATTAAGATACAGCAACCAATTTTACAACAGATGGTTAAAAATGTTGTATATTTTCAAGATCTATTTAAAAAAACAATTTTCAATTCTGGACCGAGAAATTTTGAAAAAAAACAATTTTTTGGATCATCAAAATTGCAATAGTAAAATTTTTTTAATGCCCTTATTAGATTTAAACGCATCTTTTCCGATAGGAATTAGGCAGATTCCGAGTTTAAAATACTTTTTAAAAAACTAGTATCTGTATATACTGAAAATTTTGAGAAAATAGTTTGTAAGTAAATATGGTTTTATTTTAAACAAAGAAAAATGTCGTTTTTTCAAAAAAAAAATTATGTCTCATAACTAGTAGCACCACCTATAATTTTATGAACAAAAGTCGATAAATAATTCAATTATCTACAATTTTTGTTTGAAACTTTTTTTCATAAATCCTTTAATTTTCCAGATAAACTGGAAAAACCGAAAACAGTGACAATTTTTAGTTCGCAATTTTGTTAGCATGGAGTTGCCAATGTTAATATCGAGATATGTTTTTTAGAATGCCAAAATATACACTTTCCAATAATAAAATCGCAGGTTATATTTTGTTCAAAAAAGGTATTTTTTTGTCTAATTTCCACGGATTATATCCTTTCCAGTACAAAGTGTTTTAATGACTTAATATATGAAAATTTATTTTTGGTCCGGCGTTTATATTGTTATCTCTTTCCTCATATAGACTTGGAAAGTTTAATTTGAACTCATTCTTTTTTCTCTCATCTAAGGTTATTTATACTACTTAAAATAGGAGTTTCTGCTGCCTGTTCTTTTTGCTTTATGTAAAATATAATAGGTGTTTTAACTATCATAACAAATAAAATATCCGATAAAAACGTAAAGCATTATATCACACTGACAATATCTTACATTATGCAAAAAGTCACAGACTGTCTCATTATTTCACGTAGGGAAAATTCTCAAATGACCTGTCTCTCCAATATAATTTGATAATTTAGCAATCAATGCATAAATAAAATCGATAATCTATATTTATTATTTATTATTTTGAATTAACTTCACTCATACTTATTTTCATTTGCAAAATGTAAATGGATTTGCAGAACATTTCGATATGACGTCTCAGCCCAACAAAGGGAAAGAACTCTTCGATAATACTGTAACAAGACAAGACGATTATAATATTTAATTCACAACCTCAAAAGAATTACTTGATGAAAGTTAACATCTACTTGAAAAAAGTTCTAGGTTTTTATTTGATTATAGGCTAGATCTTGAAGCAACTTCCTAAAAAAGATGCAGTAAAACTGTTCAATCTTAATAAGGCTTTATTCAGATGTGAAAAGTGGTAGAAATCATGATGATTTCTAAACCAGGAAAATTACTCTATAAATTTTCAGGTCCCATTTCTACCGGTCATATTGAAACTTTACGAAAAACTGCTTAAGAGGCTAAAACCAATAATGCAAGAAAAGAAACTTATTCCTAATCACCAATTTGGATTTAGGAAAAGTCACTCCCCAATTTATTAAGTACATAGAGTAACTATATAATTGAAAAATCGCTAAAAGAAAAGGAAGTTTGCTTCGTCATTTCCCTCGATGTCGCTCAAGTTTGCGAGAAAGTAAGGTTTATTTTATAAATTCTCGACATTTGAAGTTTTATTTATTAGAAAGGTATTTCAAAATGAAGCAGAAAGAGACTTACTCTTACAAGGTTACATACTAAGTCCAATACTTTACGTATATGCTAGTGACATCCCTGAACTAAAACGGAATACAATTGCAATATTTGCCAATGACACAGCAATTATTACCACTGAAAAAAATCATGAAGAAGCTGCTATAGAACTACAAAATCAATTGATAAAATTAACACTTGGACATATATTGGTATTACAAACTAGAAGCAAAAAAATCTATACTCACAGTTTTCACCAACGAGAAAAGACAACACATACCCATTTAAATAAATAATACTCAGATCTCACCTGTTGACTCTGCAAAATACTTGGACATAAACTTTAACGCAAGGCTTTGCTTGAAATTGTATGTAAAAAAGAAAGAGCTATCTGCGATTAAAATATAAAAAATATTATGGTTGCTTGGAAGCAACTCCAAGCTATTTACATTTACATTTACAAATCCCGAAATTTATCTGAACAAATGACATTTAGCTCTGGGACTGTGCCAATAAAAGCAACCCTAGTTTATGCCAGTATTTGAAAGAAAAGTGCTAAGGAACATTATTTATGCACCTTGGTACTGCCGCAACAGTTACGTTCATAGATACCATAGAATAGAGAGAGTGAATCAGACTTCTTCAAATTTGTCAGAAACTACGAACAACAGCTTCTACATCATATGAACTTTGAGGCGATCAAGCTGCTTAACAACACCAATATTACGACGGTAGTATTATTTACTTTTTTTTATTTTTCAACATAGTCTCCTTGGCCCTCTGTACACTTATTCCAGCGGTATTCCAACTTCTTTATGCCTTCTGAAAAGTAGGAAGTATCCAAATCTTCAAAATAGTCTTCTAATAACCGCTTCATCTGATAAAAATTTCTGTCCATCAAGCTACATTTTTAGATTAGGAAAGAGGAAAAAGTTACTGGGCACCAAATCTGGTGAATAAGGAGGATGGGGTACTAATTCATTTACTTTCGACATTGCAACTGCACAAGTGTGAAATCGCGCATTGTCTTGATGAAAAAGAATTTTCTTGCGTTGTAGTCTTCCGAATAGCCAAGAAGTGTTTCATTGCAATCCCCTATAATTGTTTGACTTTTTTTAACGAGTTAAAAAATATTATATCTTAGGAATCGCAAAAAACCGTGGCCATAACCTTTCCGGCCGACAAAACAACTTTCCCCTTTTTTGGTACATTCTCATCGGACGCCTTCCACTATTTTGACAACGCTTCGAGTTAGGAGTGTAATGATGAATCCAGGTCTCGTCTACAGTCACGTATCTAATCCAAAAATCAGCTGGGTTACATATAATCATCGATAACCACTGCTCAGAAATGATCTTTTGGGTGATTTTGTTTTCAGCTATTAATAATCGCGGCGCCTATCTGGCATACAGTTTTTTCATATAAAAATGTTAGTGCAAAATATTTTCTACAGTAGCAATTGATATGTCATAATTGTCAACAATACGATATGTTTTTTTCAGTCATTTCTGGTGTAGTTTTCTCAACTGGGCGTCACGAACGTGCTTCAATTTTACTTAACTTTTGACCACATTTACATTCGTTTATCCAGAAATAAATAATTTTTAAAGTCGGTGCAGAACTTCTGTGAACAGCATCCAACTCAGTTTTAATCTGAACAACTGTTCATTGTTTCATGTAGTAATGCTCAATCACTGCTCGAAATTCATCTTATCCATTATTTAAAGCAATAATGTGATGATCTGTTTGAAATGACTGCCACATATAAACTAAGCAACGGATCATACTGAAACTTTGTACAAGTTCCTCCGAAGAGTGCAGCTACATAATCGTATGCATTTAAGAATTATAGTGGCGCCATCTATGACTCATTTTCTTTACTTATTGAACCACCCTCGTATAAGAAGACTCAAAAGGACCAAACTATTCGAGCTAGTTCAGTGAAATACCAGTGTTAGCCAAAGGATAATGCGAAAGTTACATGTTAAAATATTAATGTCTTTAGCACACTAGTAAGTTAAATCTCAGTTAAGGGCCTTGGAATAATTAACTAAAATTAGAATAAATTTATTTTCTGATCAGATCATAATATTAATAAATATTAAATAAAGAATAATTTATTCTTATAGTCGAATATTCTTTTCATATAGGTAATATTTAAATATTTCGATAGGGAGAAACAGGAAAACAAATGGGCCATAACAATAGAATTTTATTTTAATTATAAAAAAATTGAAGTCTTAAAACAGATATTTCTCGCATTTGATAGAATTATCAAACTTTCAGTTTTATCTGTCGAATAAAAATTAACTGTATTTCCACCATTTTGTCAGTAAATAGTGATCAAACAACCAATCTAAAGAAATTGTGTTGAAAAATGTAGTGGCAAAAAGAAATGAAAAAAGAAAATTTTATCTGGATATTTTTTCGACGCCGCTGATCAGTAACGCAACCCCCGGTGAAAATTATGCCCCTGCAGCGGTGGAGTATTTCGAGCCGGAGCGATTGCCGTCCATCAGGGCGCAGATTGGCACGGATGCACCGCGATTTGCGAGCATGAGGTTTTTGCGGCATAAACATGTTGTTTACGAGAGATGCAGCGCGCCACCGTGCTCCGGAAGTACATAAAGTTCAATTTCGGGGTATCATTTGGTCATGCATCAATTCTTTTTGGCCAAGTTCAAGCGGTAATAATATATTTTGATTCTATATGGAAATTTTATTGAAGAATACATCTAGAACGTTGAAATGCTCTCCAATCGGAAAAAAATAATAGTGACTTTCGAAGTTCAGTTGATTTTGATAAAAAAAAAAACAAAAACGCATCTTTTTATTTTTATTTTTTTTTTGTTTTGAAATCCTAGGGAGCAAGTATAGATTTAAACATATGTATAAAATTAATTTTATTTTCCAATAGAAAATACCCACTAAATAATTCACTCAATATTATTTTAATATTTTTATATTTATTATTTATATATTTATATCTATGTTACTAAATTTATATTTTACACATGGGTTCATGCGTATATTTTCTGTATATTTTTATTCTTACTAAAAAAAATAGAAAATAAATTTTTATTTTTTTACTGATATTCTTCAATAAAAATTTATTATTATCAATAACAACCAATGTCCAATAGGTATAAAATATTTCTGTAATTAAATACCTAAACCACTTTTCACTTATTTATTATTTAGCATAAATAACTGTATTGTAAACGGCATAGGTTTTCTATTCCATTTTACTTTTTCATCCGCCAGATAAAAAATCAAGTCATATTTTCCCTTTTTTTTGCTTTGGCAGAACTTCTCTTTCGAGGTTTAGCGGCACTTACTGCCAAAAATTCTTGTTAGGACTCCCTTATTTGCTTGTCTATAAATTGCTAAGTGGTAATAATTCGTGGTAATTTTGTTACATTATGGTTGCATTCTGGTTCAATGGTGTGGTGTAGTTTCTATTCAGATAATTATTTTCGTTAAACTAAGTTTGTGGAAAGAATTCTACATATGACCATTTTATAGTAAGAAAATAGAGCCCAATAAATTTTGTTGAAGAGCAATTTGTTGAAGCTACAAAAAACTTAAGGATTAGTTAAAAGAATTATAGCACGTTACGAGTTTTGTACCAAGACGTCTGAGCAGGAAAGTGAAATTTATGCAGGTAAGTAGGGTAAGTATTTAGCTAAGTAATTAAGATGTTTTCCAAATCAACACACGACTTTAAAATTATCCCGTTATTTTCGTTGTATTGTTTTTTTTCCAAAATCTACTATGTAATAATTTTTGACACAGTGCTAGCTTATTTCTTGATATTGAATTTTTGATTTTAGATACGCAACAGAGTACTTCTCAATGGACTGAAGAGAAGGCAAATTGAGCTTCAACTTCACCTTTGTCAACTTCAAGCTTTATATCACGCATCAAAAAATCTCCACCATATATCTCCAAGCTAATCCAAAAGAAAAAAATTTGTTTCACTATAAGAAATCTTGTAACTCGTACATCAACAGATGACGAACATAATATTGATAAGGAAATAGTAAAAACAACTTTTACTAACTCGAGGTTTAGGTGTATTGGACACTGGCAAGTATGAAAGGCGATTGACACCTGTTATAAACCCCCGTCCAGGACATCTGTAGCAACTACTCTTTTGGATGAAATTTCTGAAGAAGAAAAAGAAACATATTTTTCTTCTCTCGCGGAAGAATGCGTAAATATATCAATTAACGGGAGGTCAAATGTCCACAACAAGCCTATAATATGTTCAACTATAACAACAAAAGATGGACGACGATTTCTCTATGAAACTATTGATACCTCTAGAAAGTCTCATACTTGTGAATAATTAACGGAACTTTGTTGTGATCTAATTTTTTCTTGTAAATTAAAATATTAATGTTATGTAAAATCTTTTGTAAAAGCGAACGCGGCAAACAGCTGGTATGAGAAAAAGTATTGAAGGAAAAACCAGTTCTAAAGTTATAACCTACGATTACTCGACACATCTTGTGAAGTTGATATGCAAAGACTAATAGTATAGGGGCCAGGGGGTCCCGCAGTAGCCCCTTTAATTTGTATATAGCCACCCAATTCTTTTATGTATTCTGAGTCCCTGAAAAATAATTTTTAGGGTGGAAGTTCGTCTGAGTGGCGATAAGATTGTCATAAACAAATAATTGTTTAAACCTTTAAAAATACAATTTTCGTAAAACAAACTGTTGGGTCGTATTCTCTGAGTAATTTTAAGCAAAAAAGGTTCTAACTAACTTTTACACACGACGCTTAGTCTCCTAGATAATTGATGTTAAATAATTAAAAAATGTTATTTTTTTGCGATTTTTTCTTTCTCTGCAAGTAGCGCGCCTTTTTCTTAACATTGAAACTGGCGCTCACATTGCTAGTATATTATTGCTGCTAGCTAATTTGTAATCTATTTTATTGAGAAGTTACTGGAGGTAATGTTTTTAGAGTAACATTTGAAGGTTTCTATTTTACGAGTAAGATTAACAGAGTTCGGTGTTGATGCCAGTTCTTTGTCTAGATGATCTTTCTATTGGTCTGTAAAATCGGGAACAAGTAAATCAACTGTTCATCCAGATATTAGAACGTTAACATAGGGTTATCACAAGCTACAAGTGACAAGGGTGTAATATATTTTAATAGATTAACAAGCTCACGTCAGTTATGAATCGAAGTCCTAAGTAGAAGATGAAGGTTCATATTGGAAATATGCCGTTTTCAAAGTCTCTTAACATATTGAATTGACAAAGAAGCATAAAATATCCCTAATCAATTACATTTCGAGTTGTATTAAGAGCACATATAACGTTTTAAAACCTTATATTATACAATTACCAATAATATATTATTCAAACATATTGAACAGCGCACAGATTTTGTTTGCGAACTTCTGTCAAATTTTTAATCTCTCTACTTGACATGCGTCAACGCGTTGTTTATCAATGATACTCACTTTATCTGTGTTGAATTTAATCAAACCTTACGTTGACAGTCTAATGGAAAGACAAATTTTAAAAAGGAATGTTGGAGAAATGACTTTAAAGAGTTGCCCAATTTCTTAATTCTTTTTTTCTAAAGATAGTATCAAAACTAAAAGTTTAATCGAAAATGCGCTATAAAGTAAGAAAAAAAATCAAATAATTCTTAAACACCCGTTCTATCCTACTATTACGTTTTTTTCTATTTCTGAACATGAAGTATATTAATAATCACTTTATAACTTTTTGTAAGAGAAACATTATTTAGAGCTAATTTTAAAATATTTTTTATAGCAAAATCCTCCAATAAAAAGTATTCAAAAAAATTCAAGGGTGTGTTTTACATACTAAACAATTATATTTCATCGGTTTTCAGACAAAAATGTATAACAATTGAATATCCTTAATTTCGTGTTGTACCTGCGTTGATAAGTAAAGAAAATATTGCCAACAAATTTTCCAGAAGCGTGGCATTTTTCAAAAATGTCAGCTGAAATTACTTGATTTCATTATAAATAATGAAGTCACATGCGAATCAATACTGTAAAATTTTCTCCATCACTGTCACGAATTTTCACCATTAATAAACATTATTCCAAACTGTAAAGCGCATTGTTTTAATTAAGAAACTACGAAATAAAATAGTCTCAAATATTGACGCACGAAAATAGTGCTCGCAGCTAGAAACTTCATTTGTTGTTATTAAGACATCCTTTACATTTTTCTTGTTTCTGTCCGATCATACCCAACCTTCTCCTATTCTTATTTTGAACCAACATTATACAACTGTTGTCTTATTTTGGTGACCCCTGCACTTCGGAACAATTATTAAGTATACCAGTAAAGTAATAAACCGGAACCAAGTGATTTTTTACCCTATTTTCGTCAAAATGTTTTCTAATAATTCCCTTTTGTGTTTTCCTTATTTCCATCTGCGGTTAATCAGGACCTGTCGGCTTATCTTGAGTCCTTCATCATTACCGGTTTTTGTTCATTACCGAAACATCAACTGGCGTTCAGATGGTGCAGCTTGATGAAAAATCTCTCCGAATTGACGGGTCTTTTATTTGCAGATTTTCTCCGTTCGTATCTCATTTTCGCGGCTTGGCCTTAGACAATGAGCGGATAGACAGGTGTCGCAAATAACTAAGTCATAGGCTATATATATATATATATATATATATATATATATATATATATATATATATATATTTATTTAGAAACAGAACAGCAAAATGTCAAGGAATAAATTTTGAAAATGCCTTGAATAAAGGGTGAAATGTCAATCGTTTTGTGTTTTATTAATTATAGAACCTAAACCCAAGAAAATACAAAATTAAGAAAAATGATATAATCTATGGTTCAAGAATCAAGAAAATATATATATATATATATATATATATATATATATATATATATAGTCGTAATCTGCTAAGGTCCCTGTACCCAGCGAGAATTATGAACCACCTGTAAAGTAAAATTTGGGGTGTTTCGTCCCGGTGCCAGCCTTAGGACTCCTCAGTGGGTTTCGACTGACACCTTCCCAGACACCCGTTGTCGCACTATATCATTTCTGATTTTCAAATTTGAACTTAAACTGTGACGGGAATTATCGGTGAGATGTAGTTTACACAATACCCCCGCCTCTAGACAATCAACCTTCCTTGACAATTGGAGATTTGTACTCCAGATTCCGATTACAAGGAAGGCTTGATTGGTATTGGGGCCTGAGAACTGCGGGGACTAACACCCCGTCGCAGATTCGGTGCGGCTAAGCACCCGTGCCACTTGACGCCACAAGTGCACGTTCCCATGTCCAGGGATGCCATGTCGTAATCTGCTAAGGTCCCTGTACCCAGCGAGAATTACGAACCAACTGTAAAGTAAAATTTGGGGTGTTTCGTCCCGGTGCCAGCTTTAGGACTCCTCAGTGGGTTTCGACTGACACCTTCCCAGACACCCATTGTCGCACTATATAATTTTTGATTTTCAAATTTGAACTTAAACTGTGGCGGGAATTATCGGTGAGATGTAGTTTACCATATATATATATATATATATATATATGGTACCCATACCATATATATATATATATACATATATATATATATATATATATATATATATATATATATATATATATGTATATATATATATATATATATATATATATATATATATATATGTATATATATATATATATATATATATATATATATATGTATATATATATATATATATATATATATATATATATATATATATATATAAATGGTGGTGTTATTCCGGATTTCAATCGTTTTCACGTTTCGCTAAAATCTCATTTTGAATTTTCAAGTATGGCTCGTCTCGTTATTCGTTTAGGACTGATCGTGATTGTCGGTTTTGGCACCGCCCTTGGTCGGTCCTTCGGGTGTGGGTGAAATTTGCGAATGTGGTGGATGAAGAAGTCTCGACGGAAGAACGGTCCAAACTCGAATCTAAATAAGTTACAGAATTGTTGGTGAAACATAGATTTGGTCCTGTATGCGCAAGTGGACTGTTTCCGTGACCCAAAGATCGTGTACTAGGGACTGGCGTGTAAGGGTGTGGTTGACTATTTTGTTGTGAACTCGTTGGGTTAATGTAGTTTTGTGAAACATGTTCTGTTTCTTCGGATACAATTTCAAAGCTTCTGAGGAACGTATCATCATGTGTGTTGGAAAGGTTGAACTGCTGAAGGTTGAATTGCATTTGTTGTAACAATAATTTTTCGGGTTGTTGAAAAGGGCACTCTGCCGGAGAGGATCCACCGTAACCACTCGACCTGATGGAGAACCAGGCCGCCTCACCTTTCTTGCTATTATTTTGTGGCACTTCTTTTGAACCATGCTCTTAAATTTAGAAAGTTAAATGATTTTGTTTTACCAAAAATAAGAAGGGACTTGCTTTCAAAGTACGCGTCTGGAAGTTGAGCAGAAGTTCATTAATTTCAATGGAAAGAAATTATTATTCGTTTGTTGCAACTAGAAGTTGTATGTGTTGATGTATTTGCGAAGCTTTTTCCGCGAAAGTCAAGACAAAGAAAAGTGTTTTTCATTTGTCAGTTCTGTGATAGAAAAGAGTACGCAATTTTTTTTAGTTTCGACTGATGTCTCCGAAATTCTTTTCCGACTTCGGTGATAATCACGATTTGTGCATATGTCAAAATTTTTGTGTGTTGAAAATTTAGAAAAAATTCCAGCGTGACCCTTCCTTAGAAAAATACAGTTTCAAAGGAATTAGGTCGTCCAGACCTTTGGGCGTTTAGTAACTATCACTTGCACCCCGATAGCGAAAAACCAAAGGTTCAAGAAACCATAAACCGAAAGCAACTTTCCAGCTTAAATGCTGTGTCTGAAGATTCTCTAGGTATAAACTAGAGTGAAACAGGACAGGTAGTATCTGCTTACGAACACCTGAGGTAAGTTTTCGAACTACCAGGCCCTCAGACACTACAGTTCGAAAGTCGGGTGCTATTCGAGACTGCATACGCGAACTGGTGTTGCAGTAGCAGATCACCGACATAAAGATCGCGAAATCGCTTCTATAAATTTTGGAGTTTCCCTTACTCCCAAGTCTTAAACCAGGGGCTTGACAGAAGCCCTGAAAAAACCAAGAAAAACCGATCAAAGCCTATTAAAAAATCCTTTTTCTAGGACGGATCACGCCCGTTTATTCTTCCAAATTACCCAAGAAAATATCATTTTTTTGCTCTTTCAAACCGTGATATAAAACAAAAACAATCCCCTCAAAAACATTTCCCGAAACCCTTCTCACCAAACAAAAAATCCGTGAAACGGAAAAGACAACAAATCTTCCGTAACTTTTCACATACATTTTTACAAATTTGCGTATTCTTTTCCGATACAAAATCCCTGTCAAAATTACGATTTTTGATTGACTTTTTCGGATAACTTGACTTACAAAAAACCAAATCAAACTTTTCCTAGTTGCAACGAAAAAAGCTAATTTTTTCCAAAAACAATTAGCAAACCCTGTTATCTTTTTACACAAAGACACGTAGAGCTATTCTCGCTCACTTTCCATACGCGTCCTTTGTATTAAATTATCCTTTTTTATTTTTTGGCCAACAAAAAAAAAACAATTTTCATACTTTTCAAAATTTAAGAGCATGGCTTAAACACAAGTGTCCATTCCAAAAAACATCAAGAAAGGTGAGGCGGCTCGGCCTTCAGCTGGGTCCGGAGGTTATGGTGGGTCCTCTCCGGCACCCCCTGCTGGGTGCCTTTTTTTCACAACGACGCAAAACACAAACAATTTGTTGAATAACTTTCAGCAAAATCTTTTATCTTTCAACGACCCTGTTACACATGACGTTCGTCCCATATGACTTCGAAAACGAAATCGCGAATCCATACGACGTTTCGCCAACGATTTCTACCCTGCTTTCTTCTTCTCTTCACAACAAATCACCCTCTTTTATCTCTGGGTTACGGCTTTTAGATAAGAGAAGCCAATACGCAGCGCTCACAGGACTTAAACTGCAAGATGACGATCCGTACGCACAGTACTTGGATTCGAGTTCGGATAGCTCTCAACCTTCAATACCAGCAGAATTTCAGTACAAAAGTTTTGACACAGCAGGTCATTTTGACGCTGAGCGGTACGTTAGAAGCTACGGCTACCATGCAGATGTGCTGAAAAGTGACGAAACTGTAAACGCCAAAGTAAGAGGGCCGTCCCTAGCCCGATATTACAATAAAATAAACTACAAAATTACATGAGCCTCTACTCTTACTAAAAATTTCATATAACGTTAGCGTAACGTATTTTAACTATGCGATCACCATCTATAATGCCGATTGGTTGTGCTGCCGAGTTGACAGGTCGGTAATACGCTCTGGCCATCGTCTGTCATTTGGCTAATGAGATCTTAAGTTCTAATCTCTGCGAAATAAAGGAAATGTTCCGTATAGACACGAAGACAAGGCGCGGGAGTATATTAACTTCTGACATTACTCATTTAAGGAAAATAAAGCGACTTAATCATTAAAAAAAAAGTTGTTTTTACAGCCAGATTCACTAAAGAGATTTAAGTGTTAAATCAACAAGTAAATGCCAAGAAAGTTAAATCCTTTAATTGGTTAGTTGTGTTTTGCTTAATATATTATTAAAATTTTTAGATGCATTCGGTGAACGAAAAATTCTTTGTTGTTATCTACTTTGTAAACTTCTTGCTTCTCCGGTGTATTTATAGATATCGCTTGACTGTCAATATTTCTCAATTTGGCATAAAAAGTGTCTGCCAGCCGAACATAAATATTTTGTCTTACATACAAACATGGACGTCTGGACATGGAATGTTTACAAAAACAAAACGCCACGAATGGGTCACAATCAGTAGTAATTTGCCAACTGTTTTGGAAAAAAATAAGGGAAAACAATATAATTTGTTAATACCCAATTTTTATGAAAAAAAATATTATTATGATAATATATTTTATATAATATTTATAAACAATTTATTGCTACAATAGTAAACTAATATCTTTAAAATAGTATGCTTTATATTGCGTCAGTTTAACTCCCAGAAAATTCAAGATTTCTAAGTAGTGTGATAAACTATGAAATCTGGCAACCTCGCAAATTTCTTTTACGCTATCGTACGATCAAGGTTGAATCCGGTCCATTCATAAAAATTTTGGCATATGACATTTTTGTGGTTGACGTTGTGTGTCTTGATCGTTTTTTAATATTTTGTGATTCCAAAAGTGTTTTTGTAAGTGACTAATTATTCATTAGTGACAAAATGGTCAATCATTGCCAAGTTTGCCGAAAATTGGATTATTTATTTCCAAATTTAACTTTTCACAGGTAGGTTAGGTTAAGTTTGGTATCATAGGCGGGTAACTTGGGATTTTAGATTTTGTTATCAGTGATTTTTTATAGGTTTCCCAGTGATTCTAACCGCCGAGACCTTTGGATTAATATATTAGGACTACAAGATAAAATCTTGCTCAAGTCACTTCGTATCTGTAGTGAACATTTTGGCCCAAGCGATTTCTATTATCGATTTGATGGTATTCGTGTTTTAAAGTGAGACCAACATAATAGAAGCTCACCATTTTCTATTATTTTTCGTTAACATTTCCCTTGTAATATTACACCAAATAGTAACGCTTTTCCTATTATTTTACAATTTTCTCCTTAATTTTTATTTTCCCTATTACTTGTAAAAGTGTAAAATTTTCATTTAACCAAGATATTACAAAATCTGCAAAAAAAAAACTCACAAACGTTATAAATAAATATATGACTTGCATAATAACTGTCATGTGTGAAAAGTCCAGAAATGAAACTTCAATTTCTGCAATTTTTATTTATTTTTATTCGATGTCCGATAGTTACATAATCTCAGATTTGCTTTACACAAATTAGATAGTCAGTAAGTAAGAAAAAAAGTATATTTTATTGTACGTTATTCTATTATATATATATATATATATATATATATATATATATATATATATATATATATATATATATATAATTTGACCAACAAGTAATATATTTAATAATAGCATATACTTATTTTTATCCCACACATTTCCTTATCGGTATATTTTGTCATAAATATTTTAGGATACTAGAAACAGTGAAAATCAAGAAATACACTAATCATATTAAAATAAATAATTTCCGTTAGAAACACATGACAGATTGTCGATTCGAGATATTAAAAATTTTCAACAATAGTACTGCCAAAACTTATTGGGCAAACAAATTTAATAGTTATTTTTATTAATTTGTTTTATTGTATTTCTTTTGATTGGAGTTTGGGGACTGTTCAGTAAAACAGGTTTAACTGTAACAAGTCTTTCAGATTAATACCTAAATTGAAACAGTCTATCATATATATTCCAAATCATAATTGAAATTATATACAAATATTAACAGGTTATTTCTTGAAAATAAAGTTGTAAATACTCTATTTTCTCCTGAACACATACCCCGTCGAATATATATTTTTTAAATATTTCCATTTTTAATTTGCTTCATTTATTAACTTACAAAAAATATCTCCATTTTCTCTTTAGGAATTTTGTACAAGTGTTATTATTTTTACAAATAATTGGTATATTAACCAAACGTCAAAGTAGTTATTTGCATACCGCGACGTCGTTACATTTATTCAGTATTGCACTTCAATATTTGAGACATTAGAACTTTGGTAAGACTACTTTTTTACGATGTTCATGGCTGACGTTAAATTTCATATGCGAGTGTCTGTACGGCATAGACACGTTGTTAGGAATAATAAAAATAGACAGCGAGTCCATACAATTTAGAAAAAAAATTTCAATCACAGTAATGTTCAAGAAACAAAGTTTTTGCCGGTTTTAGAATTGTGGGCATTAATTAGCCACTTAACTAAATTCCGGCAAAATATTACGCAATTTTTTACTTTGGACTTGGATAATTCTTACATGGCACTCTGTTTTAAATAATAACTAGTGCCTTGGATAAAAAAAAGGTTATTTCAAGTCATTAATGTCGTAAAAGATAAATGATATGAATATTACGATTATTTGTATATTGAATACTGACGTATGTTCAAGTACAACAACTTCCGTATCACGACATATTGATAGAGTAATTAACTATTTCTTATGAACAAATATTTATTTCAATTCTGCAAATAAAAGCATCATAGAATATTAATTGATATTTTTATTCGTTTTAAAATTGTTACGCCGCTGGCGTATGATAGATTGTGAGCTATGACACTCCTCTAACCCCTGGCCTACAAACATGTTGGCGCTTATAAATTTCATATTCATGAATGACTAGCCTGGTCCATTCTCTACTATGTCTATGCATACAAATATTGAAAATACCCATAGAGCGACGGAAACCTCAAAATCGGCAGTTGTTTGACTCACAGATCACCACCCTGTTCTTTGCAACAAATATAGGTCCCGCGCCACCCGCAGACACCCCAGTAATCGCGACCATGTAATGTTATGGGCTTAAAGAGCTGATAATAAGCTGCTTTCAGAATCGATAAAGAGACTGTATCTTCTATACATTTTATAAGAAGAGCACAAGAACTAAGGTTTAGCAACATGCTTTCAATATGGTTACTCCAAGTTAGCTTATGACCAATATAGAGCCTCAAAAACTTTGTGGTATCTACATTTTTTTTATAGTGATACGCAATAATTAATATGTGTATTTGTAGCAACAATTTCCATAGCCCTTGTTTTATTATAATTCAATCTCTTTGCAATTAGCGACGTGACAACAACATAAGTCAGAAATATTGCCAAGATCAGCTCGATTATCTCTAACTATTAACGCGTTAGTGCAGGAGCGGATCCAGCCATTCTCTTTGGGGCGGGCGAGTATGGCAAGCGAAAGCAAGTTGTCGACGGAGCGGGTTTTAGGTAAAAGGCAGGGTCGGGTCTATTTTTCTGAACTTGAAGCTCTTGGATAGGGGGGGGGGCAATCACAAGAAAAAACGTGTTGCCGACAGGGGGGGAGGATACGAGGGGCGATCGCAAGCATACACATTCATATACTCTATTCAAGAACTAGAGAGAGTAATGAAACTTCCAACGTACCTGCTCCAGTGCCGCAGGTAACTGACGAGCACCGTAAATCTAATTATATTTAATTATATTTCAATATTATAAGCTTTTATAAATTAACTGCAACAATAAAATTTCAGATAGTTCAATTTAATTTCTGTTAATAAGCAAAGTACACCTTACAGTGTGTCCTTGGTGATTTATCTTGTTTCTGCTTGCTCTTATATATTATTTGAAATTAGTGAGATACTCATAAGATATGGCTTCCAGATCTATATTTATTCCAAAATCGTTAAACCAGGGCATTTTTTCCTCAACGAAAAACTTATTACGATTAATGTTTATGATGCCTTAAGATATCAATATCTAGATAAAAATGTTAAACGCCCTGTTTAGATATGTTCCAACCTGACAGAAGTTGGACATACTATATACCGAATACTGAAAGAGAAAAAACTACTGGAATTGTTAATACTCCCAGGCCACATTCGATCATAGGCAGACGAGAAACCTCGTTGGAAGAAGAGATGAAAACTGCAATAAAAGGAGTTGTACATACATTTTATTATGAGAAGCAGATCCCAACCGTCGACAAAATTCTAACTAAAGTCAATGAAGATCGAGATTTACCTGAAATTAAAAGAACTGAGCTCTGGAACTTAATTTTTGTTGGGAAAAACCAGAGAAGAAATCTGTTCTAATAGATCGTCCGGAAAATGTCCAGTGGAGAAGGAAATATCTCTCTCAAGTAAAAGGTAGAGTTGCTTGAAATAACACAACTTACAAAATTAGTAATTTAACTGAATTTTTGAAAGATTTTTTTGAATAAAGTTACTGCAGAAAATTGGGAAAAATCCGTATAATAAAAGAATAAAGGAAAATGTGGAAACTCGATCTCATGATCGGTGAGATAGAGGAACCAATTGTAATTAATTTGAGCAAAAATAACTTCACTGACTTTGATAAAGAATTAGATACGTATTGTTTACCAGCATAAACACAATTTATTATTTAAACTTTCTGTAACATATAAAAATTAATTACATTTGAATCCCTTTTTAGTGTTTAATTGTAATTTTGCAGATGGTTAAAAAAATAAATAAACTGAAACGTCGAATGTCCTAAAAATGTTTTTAATTACCGATATTTTAATAATATTACACGGACGAATTTATTTTTTTATATATGTTTAACTTCTTGTATTTTTAACAATGCGTAATTTGTAAATAACTTAGAATTTTTTGAGAGAAAAGGCTACGTTTCAGTCTGAATGGGCCTAAAACGGTTTCTATACCAAAATTAAAAATAATAAAAATACAGTTGTGATTTGTGTTAAATATGTCAAAATTATTTATCTAATGTATGTGAATTATTAAGAAATCATAAGAAATAATAGAATATTATAAAAACTTTTTATTTTAATTAATAAATATTTAGTGATAAAATAAACCTCCTTCCGACGCCTATGACAAGGATTAAAAATTAAAATAGTCCATTATTATAGACTGGTATTATTGATTATAAAATTTCTAACCCATTCCTATGAAAAATATATGAATTTAACAGATTTTGCGAAAGAGAGCGGACTAAAGAACACAGATAGTTTGCGAAGAAAAAAATGGTAAAAATAATTTAGCAATCTCCCTAGTTTTTGAATAAACTATAGTATAAGAGGCAAAATCGGATCTATTTTCCTGAACTCAAAGCTCTTGGGGCGGGGGGAGCGATCTCTTCCACCGCCCCCCCCCTGTATCCGCGCCTGCGTTGATGCCATCCGCATAAATTGCTAAATTAACATCTCGCATTTTTTCAGTGAGAAGGGCATCGATCCAATAATTAAATAAGTTAAAGAAATGTACGAGCCTTGTGACTTGCGTTTCCTGATTTCCTGATGCTTAACACCGTCAATCAACACTTGTGCTTGCCTTCCTTCAAGCTAGGTTTTTATCCGCGTTTTTCCACGTCCTCTCACGCCCAACTTGCCTAATTTATACAATAGTAGAATATGATCGACTCTATCAAACGCTCGGTAGAGAGAGAATCAGTGGTCCTAAGAAGAATGTGCACCATTTTTTAGAATAATCAAAACCCGTTAAGAAGTCTCTTGTCTTAAACGGAATCTATTGTCAATTTAAATTGTATTAATTTAAACAAAAACTACAACCGTCTATTACCATTATAATTTACAAACCCATTTAAACCCAATAGTATTTTACGACGTCAATAAAATGATGGCATTATCCGACCCACTCCGCTTTAATAATGAAAATACACCGTCATAATATTGTTATCTTTTGACATCGTAACTCGCAATCACTAATCTATACTAGTGTTCAAAACTAATCCACTTTAAAATCCGTATAATGCGACAACTACAAATAATCTGGCAAATAGTATCGACAACAAGGTAATTTATTTCATAAATTTTATGATAAGAGATCTGGATCGACATCAAAAATAAATTATTTTTGAATTGTCAGATGATTTCTAAATACATGTTTATAAATTTTTAATGGATTTATTATATACCGGGTGTTCGGAAACATCTGACGACACAGAAAAAGATGATTCTGTAAATATTGCCATGCCTTGTTTTAAGGGTTTGACTAGAAACCGAATTAGACTTTTGAGTCTTTGGTCTGCTATGGTTATACTTGAAAATATGTCTTCTTCTTCAAGTGCCTTCTCCATTGCGGAGGTTGGCAATCATAATAGCTATTTTAATTTTTGAGGCAGTTGCTCTAAATAGTTGTTTTGAACTGCATCCAAACCATTCCCTTAGGTTTTTTAGCCATGAAATTCGTCGTCGTCCCACGCCTCTTCTGCCACTTATTTTGCCCTGGATTATGAGCCGTAAGATGCTGTACTTTTCTCCTCGCATAATGTGTCCGAAATATTGAAGTTTTCTCTGTTTTACTGTTATCTCGACTTCCTTTTCTTTCCCCATTCTTCTCAACACTTCGGCGTTCGTAACTCGATCCACCCACGAAATCCTCTGAATTCTTCTATAGGTCCACATCTCAAAAGAGTTAAGTCTTCTCATTGCCTCTCGATTCAGTGTCCATGCTTCCATTCCATAATATAGAACACTATATACGTAACATTTAATCAGTCGTATTTTCAGGGCTGATGTTAGATCTTTCCTGCAGATAACCTTTTTCATTCTAATAAAGTTGGCACGTGCTTTCTCGATTCTGGTTTTTATTTCGACGGTATAGTCATTATTTTCTGTTATTAGGGTTCCCAAGTAAGTGTACTTCTTAACTCTTTCTATGTGCTGGCCTCCTACTATTAGGGTTTCATTATTATTGATGTTGTTTTTACTAATTATCATGAACTTGGTCTTTTTCATGTTAAGAGAATGTCCATATTCTCCACTGACTTTCAATATTTTATTCATTATCTTTTCTAGGTCTTTCAAACTATCAGCTATTATTACGGTGTCATCTGCATACCTAATATTATTGATCAAAAATTCGTTTACTTTTATCCCTGCTGTTTCAGATTCAAGACTTTCCAATATGACCTCTTCAGAATAAGCGTTAAATAGTAAAGGTGACAATATACAACCTTGTCTGACTCCACTTTGTATCTCTACATCTCCGGATATTTCCTGTCCAAATCTTACTGCCGCTCGCTGGTTGTAATACAGATTTGATATCAACCTTAAATCCCTTTCATCCAAATTTTTGCTTCTGAGAATCTCTATTAGTTTGTCATGCTTGACTCTATCAAAAGCTTTGTTGTAATCTATGAAGCAGACATAGAGGTCCTGATTGATATCTAAGCATCTTTGAGTAAGCACATTAAAAGCAAATAATGCTTCTCTTGTACCCACCCCGTTCCGGAAGCCAAACTGTGTGTCACTAATATAAAGCTCCAACTTGGAATGTATTCTAGCGTGTACAATTTTTAAAAGGGTTTTCAAAGTATGTGACATGAGACTGATTGTTCGATAGTCACAGCATTTTTTTGAATTTGCTTTCTTTGGTAAACATATGAATGTTGATGTTAACATTTCTCGGGGGATGGTTCCTGTCGTGTAAATTGTATTAAATAATCTCACCAATAAATCTAAATTTTTGTCATTGATCAGCTTCAACAACTCACCTGGCATTTCATCTGGACCAACAGCTTTATTAGTTTTTATCGACCTTAATGCATAAATGACCTCTGCTTTAGTAATTTCAGGCCCTATGTCACCGCCCAGACTGTTTATAGAAGAATTTTCGTAAGCAAGGAGATGGTCAACAGATCTATACCAGAAAAAACCTTTTCCAAAAAGTTTGTTCTAGAAAAGTTTGCTTCGAAATTGGTCATAAAAATTTCTGTCTGCAGGAGATTCAGGGGAGAGCCGATCACTAGGCCGACTTTTTATTTATATCTTCTCATTCGGTTTCATTACCTGTAAAACAAGCAAGGAGATCGTCAACAGATCTATACCAGAAAAAAACATTTTCCAAAAAGTTTGTTCTAGAAAAGTTTGCTTCGAAATTGGTCATAAAAATTTCTGTCAGCAGGAGATTCAGGGGAGAGCCAATCACAAGGCCGTCTTTTTGTTTATATCTTCTCATTCGGTTTCATAACCTGTAAAACAAGCAAAGATGTCGTTAACAGATCTATAACAGAAAAAAACTTTTTCCAAAAAGATTGTTCTAGATAAGTTTGCTTCGAAATTGGTCATAAAAATTTCTGTCAGCAGGACATTCAGGGGAGAGCCGATCACTAGGCCGTCTTTTTGTTTATAACTTCTAATTCGGTTTCATTACCTGTAAAACAAGCAAGGAGATCGTCAACAGATCTATACCAGAAAAAAACGTTTTCCAAAAAGTTTGTTCTAGAAAAGTTTGCTTCGAAATTGGTCATAAAGATTTCTGTCAGCAGGAGATTCAGGGGAGAGCCAATCACTAGGCCGTCTTTTTGTTTATATCTTCTCATTCGGTTTCATTACCTGTAAAACAAGCAAAGATGCCGTTAACAGATCTATAACATAAAAAAACCTTTTCCAAAAAGTTTGTTCTAGAAAAGTTTGCTTCGAAATTGGTCATAAAAATTACTGTCAGCAGGAGATTCAGGGGAGAGACAACCACTAGGCCATCTTTTTGTTTATATCTTCTCATTCTGTTTCATTACCTGTAAAACAAGCAAGGAGATCGTCAACAGATCTATACCAGAAAAAAACTTTTTCCAAAAAGTTTGTTCTAGAAAAGTTTGCTTCGAAATTGGTCATAAAAATTTCTATCAGCAGGAGATTCAGGCGAGAGCCAATCACTAGGCCGTCTTTTTGTTTATATCTTCTCATTCGGTTTCATTACCTGTAAAACAAGCAAAGATGTCGTTAACAGATCTATAACATAAAAAAACCTTTTCCAAAAAGTTTGTTCTAGAAAAGTTTGCTTCGAAATTGGTCATAAAAATTACTGTCAGCAGGAGATTCAGGGGAGAGACAACCACTAGGCCATCTTTTTGTTTATATCTTCTCATTCGGTTTCATTACCTGTAAAACAAGCAAAGATGCCGTTAACAGATCTATAACAGAAAAAAACATTTTCCAAAAAGTTTGTTCTAGAAAAGTTTGCTTCGAAATTGGTCATAAAAATTTCTGTCAGCTGGAGATTTAGGGGAGAGACAATCACTAGGCAGTCTTTTTGTTCATATCTTCTAATTCGGTTTCATTACCTGTAAAACAAGCAAGAAGATCGTCAACAGATCTATACCAGAAAAAAACTTTTTCCAAAAAGTTTGTTCTAGAAAAGTTTGCTTCGAAATTGGTCATAAAAATTTCTATCAGCAGGAGATTCAGGCGAGAGCCAATCACTAGGCCGTCTTTTTGTTTATATCTTCTCATTCGGTTTCATTACCTGTAAAACAAGCAAAGATGTCGTTAACAGATCTATAACATAAAAAAACCTTTTCCAAAAAGTTTGTTCTAGAAAAGTTTGCTTCGAAATTGGTCATAAAAATTACTGTCAGCAGGAGATTCAGGGGAGAGACAACCACTAGGCCATCTTTTTGTTTATATCTTCTCATTCTGTTTCATTACCTGTAAAACAAGCAAGGAGATCGTCAACAGATCTATACCAGAAAAAAACTTTTTCCAAAAAGTTTGTTCTAGAAAAGTTTGCTTCGAAATTGGTCATAAAAATTTCTATCAGCAGGAGATTCAGGCGAGAGCCAATCACTAGGCCGTCTTTTTGTTTATATCTTCTCATTCGGTTTCATTACCTGTAAAACAAGCAAAGATGTCGTTAACAGATCTATAACATAAAAAAACCTTTTCCAAAAAGTTTGTTCTAGAAAAGTTTGCTTCGAAATTGGTCATAAAAATTACTGTCAGCAGGAGATTCAGGGGAGAGACAACCACTAGGCCATCTTTTTGTTTATATCTTCTCATTCGGTTTCATTACCTGTAAAACAAGCAAAGATGCCGTTAACAGATCTATAACAGAAAAAAACATTTTCCAAAAAGTTTGTTCTAGAAAAGTTTGCTTCGAAATTGGTCATAAAAATTTCTGTCAGCTGGAGATTTAGGGGAGAGACAATCACTAGGCAGTCTTTTTGTTCATATCTTCTAATTCGGTTTCATTACCTGTAAAACAAGCAAGAAGATCGTCAACAGATCTATACCAGAAAAAAACTTTTTCCAAAAAGTTTGTTCTAGAAAAGTTTGCTTCGAAATTGGTCATAAAAATTTCTATCAGCAGGAGATTCAGGCGAGAGCCAATCACTAGGCCGTCTTTTTGTTTATATCTTCTCATTCGGTTTCATTACCTGTAAAACAAGCAAAGATGTCGTTAACAGATCTATAACATAAAAAAACCTTTTCCAAAAAGTTTGTTCTAGAAAAGTTTGCTTCGAAATTGGTCATAAAAATTACTGTCAGCAGGAGATTCAGGGGAGAGACAACCACTAGGCCATCTTTTTGTTTATATCTTCTCATTCTGTTTCATTACCTGTAAAACAAGCAAGGAGATCGTCAACAGATCTATACCAGAAAAAAACTTTTTCCAAAAAGTTTGTTCTAGAAAAGTTTGCTTCGAAATTGGTCATAAAAATTTCTATCAGCAGGAGATTCAGGCGAGAGCCAATCACTAGGCCGTCTTTTTGTTTATATCTTCTCATTCGGCTTCATTACCTGTAAAACAAGCAAAGATGTCGTTAACAGATCTATAACATAAAAAAACCTTTTCCAAAAAGTTTGTTCTAGAAAAGTTTGCTTCGAAATTGGTCATAAAAATTACTGTCAGCAGGAGATTCAGGGGAGAGACAACCACTAGGCCATCTTTTTGTTTATATCTTCTCATTCTGTTTCATTACCTGTAAAACAAGCAAGGAGATCGTCAACAGATCTATACCAGAAAAAAACTTTTTCCAAAAAGTTTGTTCTAGAAAAGTTTGCTTCGAAATTGGTCATAAAAATTTCTATCAGCAGGAGATTCAGGCGAGAGCCAATCACTAGGCCGTCTTTTTCTTTATATCTTCTCATTCGGCTTCATTACCTGTAAAACAAGCAAGGATATCGTTAACAGATATATACCTGAAAAAAACATTTTTCAAAAAGTTTAATCTAGAAAAGTTTTCTACGAAATTGATCATAAAAATTTCTAACAGCAGGAGATTCAGGGGAGAGCCAATCACTAGACCATCTTTTTGTTTATATCTTCTAATTCGGTTTCATTACCTGTAAAACAAGCAAGGATAACGTCAACAGATCTATACCAGAAAAAAACGTATTCCAAAAAGTTTGTTCTAGAAAAGTTTGCTTCGAAATTGGCCATAAAAATTTCTGTTGGCAGGAGATTCAGGGGAGAGCCAATCACTAGACCGTCTTTTTGTTTATATCTTCTCATTCGGTTTCATTACCTGTAAAACAAGCAAAGATGTCGTTAACAGATCTATAACAGAAAAAAACGTTTTTCAAAAAGTTTGTTCTAGAAAAGTTTGTTTCGAAATTGGCCATAAAAATTTCTGTTGGCAGGAGATTCAGGGGAGAGCCAATCATTAGGCCATCTTTTTGTTTATATCTTCTAATTCGGTTTCATTACCTGTAAAACAAGCAAGGATATCGGCAACGGATCTATACCAGAAGAAAAGTTTTCCAAAAAGTTTGTTCTGGAAAAGTTTGCTTCGAAATTGGTCATAAAAATTTTTGTTAGCAGGAGATTCAGGGGAGAGCCAATCATTAGGCCATCTTTTTGTTTATATCTTCTCATTCGGTTTCATTACCTGTAAAACAAGCAAAGATGTCGTTAACAGATCTATAACAGAAAAAAACGTTTTCCAAAAAGTTTGTTCTAGAAAAGTTTGCTTCGAAATTGGTCATAAAAATTTCTGTCAGCAGGAGATTCAGGGGAGAGACAATCACTAGGCCGTCTTTTTGTTTATATCTTCTAATTCGGTTTCATTACCTGTAAAACAAGCAAGGAAATCGTCAACCAATCTATACCAGAAAAAAATGTTTTCCAAAAAGTTTGTTCTAGAAAAGTTTACTTCGAAATTGGTCATAAAAATTTCTGTCAGCAGGAGATTCAGGCGAGAGCCAATCACTAGGCCGTCTTTTTGTTTATATCTTCTCATTCGGTTTCATTACCTGTAAAACAAGCAAAGATATCGCTATCAGATCTATAACAGAAAAAAATATTTTCCAAAAAGTTTGTTCTAGAAAAGTTTGCTTCGAAATTGGTCATAAAAATTTCTGTCAGCAGGAGATTCAGGGGAGAGCCAATCACTAGGCCATTTTTTTGTTTATATTTTCTCATTCGGTTTCATTACGTGTAAAACAAGCAAGGATATCATTAACAGATCTATACCTGAAAAAAACGTTTTTCAAAAAGTTTGATCTAGAAAAGTTTTCTTCGAAATTGGTCATAAAAATTTCTAACAGCAGGAGATTCAGGGGAGAGCCAATCACTAGGCCGTCTTTTTGTTTATATCTTCTCATTCGGTTTCATTACCTGTAAAACAAGCAAAGATGTCGTTAACAGATCTATAACAGAAAAAAAACGTTTTCCAAAAAGTTTGTTCTAGAAAAGTTTGCTTCGAAATTGGTTATAAAAATTTCTGTTGGCAGGAGATTCAGGGGAGAGCCAATCACTAGGTCATCTTTTTGTTTATATCTTCTAATTCGGTTTCATTACCTGTAAAACAAGCAAGGATATCGGCAACGGATCTATACCAGAAGAAAACGTTTTCCAAAAAGTTTGTTCTGGAAAATTTGCTTCGAAATTGGTCATAAAAATTTTTGTTAGCAGGAGATTCAGGGGAGAGCCAATCGCTAGGCCATCTTTTTGTTTATATCTTCTAATTCGGTTTCATTAACTGTAATACAAGCAAGGAGATGGTCAACAGATCTATACCAGAAAAAACCTTTTCCAAAAAGTTTGTGCTAGAAAAGTTTGCTTCGAAATTGGTCATAAAAATTTCTGTCTGCAGGAGATTCAGGAGAGAGCCGATCACTAGGCCGACTTTTTGTTTATATCTTCTCATTCGGTTTCATTACCTGTAAAACAAGCAAGGAGATCGTCAACAGATCTATACCAGAAAAAAACTTTTTCCAAAAAGTTTGTTCTGGATAAGTTTGCTTCGAAATTGGTCATAAAAATTTCTGTCAGCAGGAGATTCAGGGGAGAGCCGATCACTAGGCCGTCTTTTTGTTTATATCTTCTCATTCGGTTTCATTACCTGTAAAACAAGCAAAGATGTCGTTAACAGATCTATAACAGAAAAAAAACTTTTTCCAAAAAGTTTGTTCTAGATAAGTTTGCTCCGAAATTGGTCATAAAATTTTCTGTCAGCAGGACATTCAGGGGAGAGCCGATCACTAGGCCGCCTTTTTGTTTATATCTTCTAATTCGGTTTCATTACCTGTAAAACAAGCAAGGAGATCGTCAACAGATCTATACCAGAAAAAACCTTTTTCCAAAAAGTTTCTTCTAGAAAAGTTTGCTTCGAAATTGGTCATAAAAATTTCTGTCAGCAGGAGATTCAGGGGAGAGCCAATCACTAGGCCGTCTTTTTGTTTATATCTTCTCATTAGGTTTCATTACCTGTAAAACAAGCAAGGAGATCGTCAACAGATCTATACCAGAAAAAAACGTTTTCCAAAAAGTTTGTTCTGGAAAAGTTTTCTTCGAAATTGGTCATAAAAATTTCTGTCAGCAGGAGATTCAGGGGAGAGACAATCACTAGGCCGTCTTTTTGTTTATATCTTCTAATTCGGTTTCATTACCTGTAAAACAAGCAAGGAGATCGTCAACAGATCTATACCAGAAAAAAACGTTTTCCAAAAAGTTTGTTCTAGAAAAGTTTGCTTTTTGTTTATATCTTCTCATTCGGTTTCATTTCCTGTAAAAACAAGCAAAGATGTCGTTAACAGATCTATAATAGAAAAAAACCTTTTCCAAAAAGTTTTTTCTAGATAAGTTTGCTTCGAAATTGGTCATAAAAATTTCTGTCTGCAGGAGATTCAGGGGAGAGCCAATCACAAGGCCGACTTTTTGTTTATATCTTCTAATTCGGTTTCATTAACTGTAAAACAAGCAAGGAGATGGTCAACAGATCTATACCAGAAAAAAACTTTCCAAAAATTTTGTTCTAGAAAAGTTTGCTTCGAAAATGGTCATAAAAATTTCTGTCTGCAGGAGATTCAGGAGAGAGCCAATCACAAGGCCGACTTTTTGTTTATATCTTCTCATTCGGTTTCATTACCTGTAAAACAAGCAAGGAGATCGTCAACAGATCTATATCAGAAAAAAACGTTTTCCAAAAAGTTTGTTCTAGATAAGTTTGCTTCGAAATTGGTCATAAAAATTTCTGTCAGCAGGAGATTCAGGGGAGAGCCGATCACTAGGCCGTCTTTTTGTTTATATCTTCTAATTCGGTTTCATTACCTGTAAAACAAGCAAGGAGATCGTCAACAGATCTATACCAGAAAAAAACGTTTTCCAAAAAGTTTGTTCAAGAAAAGTTTGCTTCGAAATTGGTCATAAAAATCTCTGTCTGCAGGAGATTCAGGGGAGAGCCGATCACTAGGCCGTCTTTTTGTTTATATCTTCTAATTCGGTTCATTACCTGTAAAACAAGCAAGGAGATCGTCAATAGATCTATACCAGAAAAAAACGTTTTTCAAAAAGTTTGTTCTAGAAAAGTTTGCTTCGAAATTGGTCATAAAAATTTCTGTCAGCAGGAGATTCAGGGGAGAGCCGATCACTAGGCCGTCTTTTTGTTTATATCTTCTAATTCGGTTTCATTACCTGTAAAACAAGCAAGGAGATCGTCAACAGATCTATACCAGAAAAAAACGTTTTCCAAAAAGTTTGTTCTAGAAAAGTTTGCTTCGAAATTGGTCATAAAAATCTCTGTCTGCAGGAGATTCAGGGGAGAGCCGATCACTAGGCCGTCTTTTTGTTTATATCTTCTAATTCGGTTCATTACCTGTAAAACAAGCAAGGAGATCGTCAATAGATCTATACCAGAAAAAAACATTTTTCAAAAAGTTTGTTCTAGAAAAGTTTGCTTCGAAATTGGTCATAAAAATTTCTGTTTGCAGGAGATTCAGGGGAGAGCCAATCACAAGGCCGACTTTTTGTTTATATCTTCTCATTCGGTTTCATTACCTGTAAAACAAGCAAGGAGATCGTCAACAGATCTATATCAGAAAAAAACGTTTTCCAAAAAGTTTGTTCTAGATAAGTTTGCTTCGAAATTGGTCATAAAAATTTCTGTCGGCAGGAGATTCAGGGGAGAGCCGATCACTAGGCCGTCTTTTTGTTTATATCTTCTCATTCGGTTTCATTACCTGTAAAACAAGCAAATATATCGTTGAAAGATCTATAACAGAAAAAAACGTTTTCCAAAAAGTTTATTCTAGATAAATTTGCTTCGAAATTGGTCATAAAAATTTCTGTCAGCAGGAGATTCAGGGGAGAGCCAATCACTAGGCCATGTTTTTGTTTATATCTTCTAATTCGGTTTCATTAACTGTAAAACAAGCAAGAAGATGGTCAACAGATCTATACCAGAAAAAAACTTTCCAAAAATTTTGTTCTAGAAAAGTTTGCTTCGAAATTGGTCATAAAAATTTCTGTTGGCAGGAGATTCAGGGGAGAGCCGATCACTAGGCCGTCTTTTTGTTTATATCTTCTAATTCGATTTCATTACCTGTAAAACAAGCAAGGAGATCGTCAACAGATCTACACCAGAAAAAAACGTTTTCCAAAAAGTTTGTTCTAGAAAAGTTTGCTTCGAAATTGGTCATAAAAATTTCAGTCAGCAGGAGATTCAGGGGAGAGCCAATCACTAGGCCGTCTTTTTGTTTATATCTTCTAATTCGATTTCATTACCTGTAAAACAAGCAAGGAGATCGTCAACAGATCTACACCAGAAAAAAACGTTTTCCAAAAAGTTTGTTCTAGAAAAGTTTGCTTCGAAATTGGTCATAAAAATTTCTGTCAGCAGGAGATTCAGGGGAGAGCCGATCACTAGGCCGTCTTTTTGTTTATATCTTCTAATTCGGTTTCATTACCTGTAAACCAAGCAAGGAGATCGTCAACAGATCTATACCAGGAAAAAACGTTTTCCAAAAAGTTTGCTCTAGATAAGTTTGCTTCGAAATTGGTCATAAAAATTTCTGTCAGCAGGAGATTCAGGGGAGAGCCAATCACTATTCCGTCTTTTTGTTTATATCTTCTCATTCGGTTTCATTACCTGTAAAACAAGTAAAGATGTCGTTAACAGATCTATAATAGGAAAAAACGTTTTCCCAAAAGTTTGTTCTTGATAAGTTTGCTTCGAAATTGGTCATAAAAATTTCTGTCTGCAGGAGATTCAGGGGAGAGCCAATCACAAGGCCGACTTTTTGTTTATATCTTCTCATTCGGTTTCATTACCTGTAAAACAAGCAAGGAGATCGTCAACAGATCTATATCAGAAAAAAACGTTTTCCAAAAAGTTTGTTCTAGATAAGTTTGCTTCGAAATTGGTCATAAAAATTTCTGTCAGCAGGAGATTCAGGGGAGAGCCAATCACAAGGCCGACTTTTTGTTTATATCTTCTCATTCGGTTTCATTACCTGTAAAACAAGCAAGGAGATCGTCAACAGATCTATATCAGAAAAAAACGTTTTCCAAAAAGTTTGTTCTAGATAAGTTTGCTTCGAAATTGGTCATAAAAATTTCTGTCAGCAGGAGATTCAGGGGAGAGCCGATCACTAGGACGTCTTTTTGTTTATATCTTCTAATTCGGTTTCATTACCTGTAAAACAAGCAAGGAGATCGTCAACAGATCTATACCAGAAAAAAACGTTTTCCAAAAAGTTTGTTCTAGAAAAGTTTGCTTCGAAATTGGTCATAAAAATCTCTGTCTGCAGGAGATTCAGGGGAGAGCCGATCACTAGGCCGTCTTTTTGTTTATATCTTCTAATTCGGTTCATTACCTGTAAAACAAGCAAGGAGATCGTCAATAGATCTATACCAGAAAAAAACGTTTTTCAAAAAGTTTTTTCTAGAAAAGTTTGCTTCGAAATTGGTCATAAAAATTTCTGTTTGCAGGAGATTCAGGGGAGAGCCAATCACAAGGCCGACTTTTTGTTTATATCTTCTCATTCGGTTTCATTACGTGTAAAACAAGCAAGGATATCATTAACAGATCTATACCTGAAAAAAACGCTTTTCAAAAAGTTTGATCTAGAAAAGTTTTCTTCGAAATTGGTCATAAAAATTTCTAACAGCAGGAGATTCAGGGGAGAGCCAATCACTAGGCCGTCTTTTTGTTTATATCTTCTCATTCGGTTTCATTACCTGTAAAACAAGCAAAGATGTCGTTAACAGATCTATAACAGAAAAAAAACGTTTTCCAAAAAGTTTGTTCTAGAAAAGTTTGCTTCGAAATTGGTCATAAAAATTTCTGTTGGCAGGAGATTCAGGGGAGAGCCAATCGCTAGGCCATCTTTTTGTTTATATCTTCTAATTCGGTTTCATTAACTGTAATACAAGCAAGGAGATGGTCAACAGATCTATACCAGAAAAAACCTTTTCCAAAAAGTTTGTGCTAGAAAAGTTTGCTTCGAAATTGGTCATAAAAATTTCTGTCTGCAGGAGATTCAGGAGAGAGCCGATCACTAGGCCGACTTTTTGTTTATATCTTCTCATTCGGTTTCATTACCTGTAAAACAAGCAAGGAGATCGTCAACAGATCTATACCAGAAAAAAACTTTTTCCAAAAAGTTTGTTCTAGATAAGTTTGCTTCGAAATTGGTCATAAAAATTTCTGTCAGCAGGAGATTCAGGGGAGAGCCGATCACTAGGCCGTCTTTTTGTTTATATCTTCTCATTCGGTTTCATTACCTGTAAAACAAGCAAATATGTCGTTAACAGATCTATAACAGAAAAAAAACTTTTTCCAAAAAGTTTGTTCTAGATAAGTTTGCTCCGAAATTGGTCATAAAATTTTCTGTCAGCAGGACATTCAGGGGAGAGCCGATCACTAGGCCGCCTTTTTGTTTATATCTTCTAATTCGGTTTCATTACCTGTAAAACAAGCAAGGAGATCGTCAACAGATCTATACCAGAAAAAACCTTTTTCCAAAAAGTTTCTTCTAGAAAAGTTTGCTTCGAAATTGGTCATAAAAATTTCTGTCAGCAGGAGATTCAGGGGAGAGCCAATCGCTAGGCCGTCTTTTTGTTTATATCTTCTCATTCGGTTTCATTACCTGTAAAACAAGCAAGGAGATCGTCAACAGATCTATACCAGAAAAAAACGTTTTCCAAAAAGTTTGTTCTAGAAAAGTTTGCTTCGAAATTGGTCATAAAAATTTCTGTCAGCAGGAGATTCAGGGGAGAGACAATCACTAGGCCGTCTTTTTGTTTATATCTTCTAATTCGGTTTCATTACCTGTAAAACAAGCAAGGATAACGTCAACAGATCTATACCAGAAAAAAACGTATTCCAAAAAGTTTGTTCTAGAAAAGTTTGCTTCAAAATTGGCCATAAAAATTTCTGTTGGCAGGAGATTCAGGGGAGAGCCAATCTCTAGACCGTCTTTTTGTTTATATCTTCTCATTCGGTTTCATTACCTGTAAAACAAGCAAAGATGTCGTTAACAGATCTATAACAGAAAAAAAACGTTTTTCAAAAAGTTTGTTCTAGAAAAGTTTGTTTCGAAATTGGCCATAAAAATTTCTGTTGGCAGGAGATTCAGGGGAGAGCCAATCATTAGGCCATCTTTTTGTTTATATCTTCTAATTCGGTTTCATTACCTGTAAAACAAGCAAGGATATCGGCAACGGATCTATACCAGAAGAAAAGTTTTCCAAAAAGTTAGTTCTGGAAAAGTTTGCTTCGAAATTGGTCATAAAAATTTTTGTTAGCAGGAGATTCAGGGGAGAGCCAATCGCTAGGCCATCTTTTTGTTTATATCTTCTCATTCGGTTTCATTACCTGTAAAACAAGCAAAGATGTCGTTAACAGATCTATAACAGAAAAAAACGTTTTCCAAAAAGTTTGTTCTAGAAAAGTTTGCTTCGAAATTGGTCATAAAAATTTCTGTCAGCAGGAGATTCAGGGGAGAGACAATCACTAGGCCGTCTTTTTGTTTATATCTTCTAATTCGGTTTCATTACCTGTAAAACAAGCAAGGAGATCGTCAACCAATCTATACCAGAAAAAAACGTTTTCCAAAAAGTTTGTTCTAGAAAAGTTTACTTCGAAATTGGTCATAAAAATTTCTGTCAGCAGGAGATTCAGGCGAGAGCCAATCACTAGGCCGTCTTTTTGTTTATATCTTCTCATTCGGTTTCATTACCTGTAAAACAAGCAAAGATATCGTTAACAGATCTATAACAGAAAAAAATATTTTCCAAAAAGTTTGTTCTAGAAAAGTTTGCTTCGAAATTGGTCATAAAAATTTCTGTCAGCAGGAGATTCAGGGGAGAGCCAATCACTAGGCCATTTTTTTGTTTATATCTTCTCATTCGGTTTCATTACGTGTAAAACAAGCAAGGATATCATTAACAGATCTATACCTGAAAAAAACGTTTTTCAAAAAGTTTGATCTAGAAAAGTTTTCTTCGAAATTGGTCATAAAAATTTCTAACAGCAGGAGATTCAGGGGAGAGCCAATCACTAGGCCGTCTTTTTGTTTATATCTTCTCATTCGGTTTCATTACCTGTAAAACAAGCAAAGATGTCGTTAACAGATCTATAACAGAAAAAAAACGTTTTCCAAAAAGTTTGTTCTAGAAAAGTTTGCTTCGAAATTGGTCATAAAAATTTCTGTTGGCAGGAGATTCAGGGGAGAGCCAATCACTAGGTCATCTTTTTGTTTATATCTTCTAATTCGGTTTCATTACCTGTAAAACAAGCAAGGATATCGGCAACGGATCTATACCAGAAGAAAACGTTTTCCAAAAAGTTTGTTCTGGAAAATTTGCTTCGAAATTGGTCATAAAAATTTTTGTTAGCAGGAGATTCAGGGGAGAGCCGATCACTAGGCCGACTTTTTGTTTATATCTTCTCATTCGGTTTCATTACCTGTAAAACAAGCAAGGAGATGGTCAACAGATCTATACCAGAAAAAACCTTTTCCAAAAAGTTTGTGCTAGAAAAGTTTGCTTCGAAATTGGTCATAAAACTTTCTGTCTGCAGGAGATTCAGGAGAGAGCCGATCACTAGGCCGACTTTTTGTTTATATCTTCTCATTCGGTTTCATTACCTGTAAAACAAGCAAGGAGATCGTCAACAAATCTATACCAGAAAAAAACTTTTTCCAAAAAGTTTGTTCTAGATAAGTTTGCTTCGAAATTGGTCATAAAAATTTCTGTCAGCAGGAGATTCAGGGGAGAGCCGATCACTAGGCCGTCTTTTTGTTTATATCTTCTCATTCGGTTTCATTACCTGTAAAACAAGCAAAGATGTCGTTAACAGATCTATAACAGAAAAAAAACTTTTTCCAAAAAGTTTGTTCTAGATAAGTTTGCTCCGAAATTGGTCATAAAATTTTCTGTCAGCAGGACATTCAGGGGAGAGCCGATCACTAGGCCGCCTTTTTGTTTATATCTTCTAATTCGGTTTCATTACCTGTAAAACAAGCAAGGAGATCGTCAACAGATCTATACCAGAAAAAACCTTTTTCCAAAAAGTTTCTTCTAGAAAAGTTTGCTTCGAAATTGGTCATAAAAATTTCTGTCAGCAGGAGATTCAGGGGAGAGCCAATCACTAGGCCGTCTTTTTGTTTATATCTTCTCATTCGGTTTCATTACCTGTAAAACAAGCAAGGAGATCGTCAACAGATCTATACCAGAAAAAAGCGTTTTCCAAAAAGTTTGTTCTAGAAAAGTTTGCTTCGAAATTGGTCATAAAAATTTCTGTCAGCAGGAGATTCAAGGGAGAGACAATCACTAGGCCGTCTTTTTGTTTATATCTTCTAATTCGGTTTCATTACCTGTAAAACAAGCAAGGAGATCGTCAACAGATCTATACCAGAAAAAAACGTTTTCCAAAAAGTTTGTTCTAGAAAAGTTTGCTTCAAAATTGGTCATAAAAATTTCTGTCAGCAGGAGATTCAGGCGAGAGCCAATCACTAGGCCGTCTTTTTGTTTATATCTTCTCATTCGGTTTCATTACCTGTAAAACAAGCAAATATGTCGTTAACAGATCTATAACAGAAAAAAACTTTCCAAAAAGTGTGTTCTAGAAAAGTTTGCTTCGAAATTGGTCATAAAAATTTCTGTTAGCAGGAGATTCAGGGGAGAGCCAATCACTAGGCCATCTTTTTGTTTATATCTTCTAATTCGGTTTCATTACCTGTAAAACAAGCAAGGATATCGGCAACGGATCTATACCAGAAAAAAACTTTTTCCAAAAAGTTTGTTCAGGAAAAGTTTGCTTCGAAATTGGTCATAAAAATTTTTGTTAGCAGGAGATTCAGGGGAGAGTTAATCGCTAGGCCATCTTTTTGTTTATATCTTCTAATTCGGTTTCATTAACTGTAAAACAAGCAAGGAGATGGTCAACAGATCTATACCAGAAAAAACCTTTTCCAAAAAGTTTGTTCTAGAAAAGTTTGCTACGAAATTGGTCATAAAAATTTCTGTCTGCAGGAGATTCAGGGAAGAGCCGATCCCTAGGCCGACTTTTTGTTTATATCTTCTCATTCGGTTTCATTACCTGTAAAACAGGCAAGGAGATCGTCAATAGATCTATACCAGAAAAAAACGTTTTTCAAAAAGTTTGTTCTAGAAAAGTTTGCTTCGAAATTGGTCATAAAAATTTCAGTCAGCAGGAGATTCAGGGGAGAGCCGATCACTAGGCCGTCTTTTTGTTTATATCTTCTAATTCGGTTTCATTACCTGTAAAACAAGCAAGGAGATCGTCAACAGATCTATACCAGAAAAAAACGTTTTCCAAAAAGTTTGTTCTAGAAAATTTTGCTTCGAAATTGGTCATAAAAATTTCTGTCAGCAGGAGATTCAGGGGAGAGCCGATCACTAGGCCGTCTTTTTGTTTATATCTTCTAATTCGGTTTCATTATCTGTAAAACAAGCAAGGAGTTCGTCAACAGATCTATACCAGAAAAAAACGTTTTCCAAAAAGTTTGTTCTAGAAAAGTTTGCTTCGAAATTGTTCATAAAAATTTCTGTCAGAAGGAGATTCAGGGGAGAGCCAATCACTAGGCCGTCTTTTTGTTTATATCTTCTCATTCGGTTTCATTACCTGTAAAACAAGCAAAGATGTCGTTAAAAGATCTATAACAGAAAAAAACGTTTTCCAAAAAGTTTGTTCTAGATAAGTTTGCTTCGAAATTGGTCATAAAAATTTCTGTCAGCAGGAGATTCAGGGGAGAGCCGATCACTAGGCCATCTTTTTGTTTATATCTTCTAATTCGGTTTCACTACCTGTAAAACAAGCAAGGAGATCGTCAACAGATCTATACCAGAAAAAAACGTTTTCCAAAAAGTTTGTTTTAGAAAAGTTTGCTTCGAAATTGGTCATAAAAATTTCTGTCAGCAGGAGATTCAGGGGAGAGCCAATCACTAGGCCGTCTTTTTGTTTATATCTTCTCATTCGGTTTCATTTCCTGTAAAACAAGCAAAGATGTCGTTAACAGATCTATAATAGAAAAAAACCTTTTCCAAAAAGTTTTTTCTAGATAAGTTTGCTTCGAAATTGGTCATAAAAATTTCTGTCAGCAGGAGATTCAGGGGAGAGCCGATCACTAGGCCGTCTTTTTGTTTATATCTTCTAATTCGGTTTCATTACCTGTAAAACAAGCAAGGAGATCGTCAACAGATCTATACCAGAAAAAAACTTTCCAAAAATTTTGTTCTAGAAAAGTCTGCTTCGAAATTGGTCATAAAAATTTCTGTCTGCAGGAGATTCAGGGGAGAGCCAATCACAAGGCCGACTTTTTGCTTATATCTTCTAATTCGGTTTCATTAACTGTAAAACAAGCAAGGAGATGGTCAACAGATCTATACCAGAAAAAAACTTTCCAAAAATTTTGTTCTAGAAAAGTTTGCTTCGGAATTGGTCATAAAAATTTCTGTCTGCAGGAGATTCAGGAGAGAGCCAATCACAAGGCCGACTTTTTGTTTATATCTTCTCATTCGGTTTCATTACCTGTAAAACAAGCAAGGAGATCGTCAACAGATCTATATCAGAAAAAAACGTTTTCCAAAAAGTTTGTTCTAGATAAGTTTGCTTCGAAATTGGTCATAAAAATTTCTGTCAGCAGGAGATTCAGGGGAGAGCCGATCACTAGGCCGTCTTTTTGTTTATATCTTCTAATTCGGTTTCATTACCTGTAAAACAAGCAAGGAGATCGTCAACAGATCTATACCAGAAAAAAACGTTTTCCAAAAAGTTTGTTCTAGAAAAGTTTGCTTCGAAATTGGTCATAAAAATCTCTGTCTGCAGGAGATTCAGGGGGGAGCCGATCACTAGGCCGTCTTTTTGTTTATATCTTCTAATTCGGTTCATTACTTGTAAAACAAGCAAGGAGATCGTCAATAGATCTATACCAGAAAAAAACGTTTTTCAAAAAGTTTGTTCTAGAAAAGTTTGCTTCGAAATTGGTCATAAAAATTTCTGTTTGCAGGAGATTCAGGAGAGAGCCAATCACAAGGCCGACTTTTTGTTTATATCTTCTCATTCGGTTTCATTACCTGTAAAACAAGCAAGGAGATCGTCAACAGATCTATATCAGAAAAAAACGTTTTCCAAAAAGTTTGTTCTAGATAAGTTTGCTTCGAAATTGGTCATAAAAATTTCTGTCGGCAGGAGATTCAGGGGAGAGCCGATCACTAGGCCGTCTTTTTGTTTATATCTTCTCATTCGGTTTCATTACCTGTAAAACAAGCAAATATATCGTTAAAAGATCTATAACAGAAAAAAACGTTTTCCAAAAAGTTTATTCTAGATAAATTTGCTTCGAAATTGGTCATAAAAATTTCTGTCAGCAGGAGATTCAGGGGAGAGCCAATCACTAGGCCATGTTTTTGTTTATATCTTCTAATTCGGTTTCATTAACTGTAAAACAAGCAAGGAGATGGTCAACAGATCTATACCAGAAAAAAACTTTCCAAAAATTTTGTTCTAGAAAAGTTTGCTTCGAAATTGGTCATAAAAATTTCTGTTGGCAGGAGATTCAGGGGAGAGCCGATCACTAGGCCGTCTTTTTGTTTATATCTTCTAATTCGATTTCATTACCTGTAAAACAAGCAAGGAGATCGTCAACAGATCTACACCAGAAAAAAACGTTTTCCAAAAAGTTTGTTCTAGAAAAGTTTGCTCCGAAATTGGTCATAAAAATTTCTGTCAGCAGGAGATTCAGGGGAGAGCCGATCTATAGGCCGTCTTTTTGTTTATATCTTCTAATTCGGTTTCATTACCTGTAAAACAAGCAAGGAGATCGTCAACAGATCTATACCAGAAAAAAACGTTTTCCAAAAAGTTTGTTCTGAATAAGTTTGCTTCGAAATTGGTCATAAAAATTTCTGTCAGCAGGAGATTCAGGGGAGAGCCGATCACTAGGCCGTCTTTTTGTTTATATCTTCTAATTCGGTTTCATTACCTGTAAACCAAGCAAGGAGATCGTCAACAGATCTATACCAGGAAAAAACGTTTTCCAAAAAGTTTGTTCTAGATAAGTTTGCTTCGAAATTGGTCATAAAAATTTCTTTCAGCAGGAGATTCAGGGGAGAGCCAATCACTATTCCGTCTTTTTGTTTATATCTTCTCATTCGGTTTCATTACGTGTAAAACAAGTAAAGATGTCGTTAACAGATCTATAATAGGAAAAAACGTTTTCCAAAAAGTTTGTTCTTGATAAGTTTGCTTCGAAATTGGTCATAAAAATTTCTGTCTGCAGGAGATTCAGGGGAGAGCCAATCACAAGGCCGACTTTTTGTTTATATCTTCTCATTCGGTTTCATTACCTGTAAAACAAGCAAGGAGATCGTCAACAGATCTATATCAGAAAAAAACGTTTTCCAAAAAGTTTGTTCTAGATAAGTTTGCTTCGAAATTGGTCATAAAAATTTCTGTCAGCAGGAGATTCAGGGGAGAGCCGATCACTAGGCCGTCTTTTTGTTTATATCTTCTAATTCGGTTTCATTACCTGTAAAACAAGCAAGGAGATCGTCAACAGATCTATACCAGAAAAAAACGTTTTCCAAAAAGTTTGTTCTAGAAAAGTTTGCTTCGAAATTGGTCATAAAAATCTCTGTCTGCAGGAGATTCAGGGGAGAGCCGATCACTAGGCCGTCTTTTTGTTTATATCTTCTAATTCGGTTCATTACCTGTAAAACAAGCAAGGAGATCGTCAATAGATCTATACCAGAAAAAAACGTTTTTCAAAAAGTTTGTTCTAGAAAAGTTTGCTTCGAAATTGGTCATAAAAATTTCTGTTTGCAGGAGATTCAGGGGAGAGCCAATCACAAGGCCGACTTTTTGTTTATATCTTCTCATTCGGTTTCATTACGTGTAAAACAAGCAAGGATATCATTAACAGATCTATACCTGAAAAAAACGTTTTTCAAAAAGTTTGATCTAGAAAAGTTTTCTTCGAAATTGGTCATAAAAATTTCTAACAGCAGGAGATTCAGGGGAGAGCCAATCACTAGGCCGTCTTTTTGTTTATATCTTCTCATTCGGTTTCATTACCTGTAAAACAAGCAAAGATGTCGTTAACAGATCTATAACAGAAAAAAAACGTTTTCCAAAAAGTTTGTTCTAGAAAAGTTTGCTTCGAAATTGGTCATAAAAATTTCTGTTGGCAGGAGATTCAGGGGAGAGCCAATCGCTAGGCCATCTTTTTGTTTATATCTTCTAATTCGGTTTCATTAACTGTAATACAAGCAAGGAGATGGTCAACAGATCTATACCAGAAAAAACCTTTTCCAAAAAGTTTGTGCTAGAAAAGTTTGCTTCGAAATTGGTCATAAAAATTTCTGTCTGCAGGAGATTCAGGAGAGAGCCGATCACTAGGCCGACTTTTTGTTTATATCTTCTCATTCGGTTTCATTACCTGTAAAACAAGCAAGGAGATCGTCAACAGATCTATACCAGAAAAAAACTTTTTCCAAAAAGTTTGTTCTAGATAAGTTTGCTTCGAAATTGTTCATAAAAATTTCTGTCAGCAGGAGATTCAGGGGAGAGCCGATCACTAGGCCGTCTTTTTGTTTATATCTTCTCATTCGGTTTCATTACCTGTAAAACAAGCAAATATGTCGTTAACAGATCTATAACAGAAAAAAAACTTTTTCCAAAAAGTTTGTTCTAGATAAGTTTGCTCCGAAATTGGTCATAAAATTTTCTGTCAGCAGGACATTCAGGGGAGAGCCGATCACTAGGCCGCCTTTTTGTTTATATCTTCTAATTCGGTTTCATTACCTGTAAAATAAGCAAGGAGATCGTCAACAGATCTATACCAGAAAAAACCTTTTTCCAAAAAGTTTCTTCTAGAAAAGTTTGCTTCGAAATTGGTCATAAAAATTTCTGTCAGCAGGAGATTCAGGGGAGAACCAATCGCTAGGCCGTCTTTTTGTTTATATCTTCTCATTCGGTTTCATTACCTGTAAAACAAGCAAGGAGATCGTCAACAGATCTATACCAGAAAAAAACGTTTTCCAAAAAGTTTGTTCTAGAAAAGTTTGCTTCGAAATTGGTCATAAAAATTTCTGTCAGCAGGAGATTCAGGGGAGAGACAATCACTAGGCCGTCTTTTTGTTTATATCTTCTAATTCGGTTTCATTACCTGTAAAACAAGCAAGGAGATCGTCAACAGATCTATACCAGAAAAAAACTTTCCAAAAATTTTGTTCTAGAAAAGTCTGCTTCGAAATTGGTCATAAAAATTTCTGTCAGCAGGAGATTCAGGGGAGAGCCAATCACAAGGCCGACTTTTTGTTTATATCTTCTAATTCGGTTTCATTAACTGTAAAACAAGCAAGGAGATGGTCAACAGATCTATACCAGAAAAAAACTTTCCAAAAATTTTGTTCTAGAAAAGTTTGCTTCGAAATTGGTCATAAAAATTTCTGTCTGCAGGAGATTCAGGGGAGAGCCAATCACAAGGCCGACTTTTTGTTTATATCTTCTCATTCGGTTTCATTACCTGTAAAACAAGCAAATATATCGTTAAAAGATCTATAACAGAAAAAAACGTTTTCCAAAAAGTTTATTCTAGATAAATTTGCTTCGAAATTGGTCATAAAAATTTCTGTGAGCAGGAGATTCAGGGGAGAGCCAATCACTAGGCCATGTTTTTGTTTATATCTTCTAATTCGGTTTCATTAACTGTAAAACAAGCAAGGAGATGGTCAACAGATCTATACCAGAAAAAAACTTTCCAAAAATTTTGTTCTAGAAAAGTTTGCTTCGAAATTGGTCATAAAAATTTCTGTTGGCAGGAGATTCAGGGGAGAGCCGATCACTAGGCCGTCTTTTTGTTTATATCTTCTAATTCGATTTCATTACCTGTAAAACAAGCAAGGAGATCGTCAACAGATCTACACCAGAAAAAAACGTTTTCCAAAAAGTTTGTTCTAGAAAAGTTTGCTTCGAAATTGGTAATAAAAATTTCTGTCAGCAGGAGATTCAGGGGAGAGCCGATCTATAGGCCGTCTTTTTGTTTATATCTTCTAATTCGGTTTCATTACCTGTAAAACAAGCAAGGAGATCGTCAACAGATCTATACCAGAAAAAAACGTTTTCCAAAAAGTTTGTTCTGGATAAGTTTGCTTCGAAATTGGTCATAAAAATTTCTGTCAGCAGGAGATTCAGGGGAGAGCCGATCACTAGGCCGTCTTTTTGTTTATATCTTCTAATTCGGTTTCATTACCTGTAAAACAAGCAAGGAGATCGTCAACAGATCTATACCAGAAAAAAACGTTTTCCAAAAAGTTTGTTCTAGAAAAGTTTGCTTCGAAATTGGTCATAAAAATCTCTGTCTGCAGGAGATTCAGGGGGGAGCCGATCACTAGGCCGTCTTTTTGTTTATATCTTCTAATTCGGTTCATTACCTGTAAAACAAGCAAGGAGATCGTCAATAGATCTATACCAGAAAAAAACGTTTTTCAAAAAGTTTGTTCTAGAAAAGTTTGCTTCGAAATTGGTCATAAAAATTTCTGTTTGCAGGAGATTCAGGAGAGAGCCAATCACAAGGCCGACTTTTTGTTTATATCTTCTCATTCGGTTTCATTACCTGTAAAACAAGCAAGGAGATCGTCAACAGATCTATATCAGAAAAAAACGTTTTCCAAAAAGTTTGTTCTAGATAAGTTTGCTTCGAAATTGGTCATAAAAATTTCTGTCGGCAGGAGATTCAGGGGAGAGCCGATCACTAGGCCGTCTTTTTGTTTATATCTTCTCATTCGGTTTCATTACCTGTAAAACAAGCAAATATATCGTTAAAAGATCTATAACAGAAAAAAACGTTTTCCAAAAAGTTTATTCTAGATAAATTTGCTTCGAAATTGGTCATAAAAATTTCTGTCAGCAGGAGATTCAGGGGAGAGCCAATCACTAGGCCATGTTTTTGTTTATATCTTCTAATTCGGTTTCATTAACTGTAAAACAAGCAAGGAGATGGTCAACAGATCTATACCAGAAAAAAACTTTCCAAAAATTTTGTTCTAGAAAAGTTTGCTTCGAAATTGGTCATAAAAATTTCTGTTGGCAGGAGATTCAGGGGAGAGCCGATCACTAGGCCGTCTTTTTGTTTATATCTTCTAATTCGATTTCATTACCTGTAAAACAAGCAAGGAGATCGTCAACAGATCTACACCAGAAAAAAACGTTTTCCAAAAAGTTTGTTCTAGAAAAGTTTGCTCCGAAATTGGTCATAAAAATTTCTGTCAGCAGGAGATTCAGGGGAGAGCCGATCTATAGGCCGTCTTTTTGTTTATATCTTCTAATTCGGTTTCATTACCTGTAAAACAAGCAAGGAGATCGTCAACAGATCTATACCAGAAAAAAACGTTTTCCAAAAAGTTTGTTCTGAATAAGTTTGCTTCGAAATTGGTCATAAAAATTTCTGTCAGCAGGAGATTCAGGGGAGAGCCGATCACTAGGCCGTCTTTTTGTTTATATCTTCTAATTCGGTTTCATTACCTGTAAACCAAGCAAGGAGATCGTCAACAGATCTATACCAGGAAAAAACGTTTTCCAAAAAGTTTGTTCTAGATAAGTTTGCTTCGAAATTGGTCATAAAAATTTCTTTCAGCAGGAGATTCAGGGGAGAGCCAATCACTATTCCGTCTTTTTGTTTATATCTTCTCATTCGGTTTCATTACCTGTAAAACAAGTAAAGATGTCGTTAACAGATCTATAATAGGAAAAAACGTTTTCCAAAAAGTTTGTTCTTGATAAGTTTGCTTCGAAATTGGTCATAAAAATTTCTGTCTGCAGGAGATTCAGGGGAGAGCCAATCACAAGGCAGACTTTTTGTTTATATCTTCTCATTCGGTTTCATTACCTGTAAAACAAGCAAGGAGATCGTCAACAGATCTATATCAGAAAAAAACGTTTTCCAAAAAGTTTGTTCTAGATAAGTTTGCTTCGAAATTGGTCATAAAAATTTCTGTCAGCAGGAGATTCAGGGGAGAGCCAATCACAAGGCCGACTTTTTGTTTATATCTTCTCATTCGGTTTCATTACCTGTAAAACAAGCAAGGAGATCGTCAACAGATCTATATCAGAAAAAAACGTTTTCCAAAAAGTTTGTTCTAGATAAGTTTGCTTCGAAATTGGTCATAAAAATTTCTGTCAGCAGGAGATTCAGGGGAGAGCCGATCACTAGGCCGTCTTTTTGTTTATATCTTCTAATTCGGTTTCATTACCTGTAAAACAAGCAAGGAGATCGTCAACAGATCTATACCAGAAAAAAACGTTTTCCAAAAAGTTTGTTCTAGAAAAGTTTGCTTCGAAATTGGTCATAAAAATCTCTGTCTGCAGGAGATTCAGGGGAGAGCCGATCACTAGGCCGTCTTTTTGTTTATATCTTCTAATTCGGTTCATTACCTGTAAAACAAGCAAGGAGATCGTCAATAGATCTATACCAGAAAAAAACGTTTTTCAAAAAGTTTGTTCTAGAAAAGTTTGCTTCGAAATTGGTCATAAAAATTTCTGTTTGCAGGAGATTCAGGGGAGAGCCAATCACAAGGCCGACTTTTTGTTTATATCTTCTCATTCGGTTTCATTACGTGTAAAACAAGCAAGGATATCATTAACAGATCTATACCTGAAAAAAACGTTTTTCAAAAAGTTTGATCTAGAAAAGTTTTCTTCGAAATTGGTCATAAAAATTTCTAACAGCAGGAGATTCAGGGGAGAGCCAATCACTAGGCCGTCTTTTTGTTTATATCTTCTCATTCGGTTTCATTACCTGTAAAACAAGCAAAGATGTCGTTAACAGATCTATAACAGAAAAAAAACGTTTTCCAAAAAGTTTGTTCTAGAAAAGTTTGCTTCGAAATTGGTCATAAAAATTTCTGTTGGCAGGAGATTCAGGGGAGAGCCAATCGCTAGGCCATCTTTTTGTTTATATCTTCTAATTCGGTTTCATTAACTGTAATACAAGCAAGGAGATGGTCAACAGATCTATACCAGAAAAAACCTTTTCCAAAAAGTTTGTGCTAGAAAAGTTTGCTTCGAAATTGGTCATAAAAATTTCTGTCTGCAGGAGATTCAGGAGGGAGCCGATCACTAGGCCGACTTTTTGTTTATATCTTCTCATTCGGTTTCATTACCTGTAAAACAAGCAAGGAGATCGTCAACAGATCTATACCAGAAAAAAACTTTTTCCAAAAAGTTTGTTCTAGATAAGTTTGCTTCGAAATTGTTCATAAAAATTTCTGTCAGCAGGAGATTCAGGGGAGAGCCGATCACTAGGCCGTCTTTTTGTTTATATCTTCTCATTCGGTTTCATTACCTGTAAAACAAGCAAATATGTCGTTAACAGATCTATAACAGAAAAAAAACTTTTTCCAAAAAGTTTGTTCTAGATAAGTTTGCTCCGAAATTGGTCATAAAATTTTCTGTCAGCAGGACATTCAGGGGAGAGCCGATCACTAGGCCGCCTTTTTGTTTATATCTTCTAATTCGGTTTCATTACCTGTAAAATAAGCAAGGAGATCGTCAACAGATCTATACCAGAAAAAACCTTTTTCCAAAAAGTTTCTTCTAGAAAAGTTTACTTCGAAATTGGTCATAAAAATTTCTGTCAGCAGGAGATTCAGGGGAGAACCAATCGCTAGGCCGTCTTTTTGTTTATATCTTCTCATTCGGTTTCATTACCTGTAAAACAAGCAAGGAGATCGTCAACAGATCTATACCAGAAAAAAACGTTTTCCAAAAAGTTTGTTCTAGAAAAGTTTGCTTCGAAATTGGTCATAAAAATTTCTGTCAGCAGGAGATTCAGGGGAGAGACAATCACTAGGCCGTCTTTTTGTTTATATCTTCTAATTCGGTTTCATTACCTGTAAAACAAGCAAGGAGATCGTCAACAGATCTATACCAGAAAAAAACGTTTTCCAAAAAGTTTGTTCTAGAAAAGTTTGCTTCAAAATTGGTCATAAAAATTTCTGTCAGCAGGAGATTCAGGCGAGAGCCAATCACTAGGCCGTCTTTTTGTTTATATCTTCTCATTCGGTTTCATTACCTGTAAAACAAGCAAATATGTCGTTAACAGATCTATAACAGAAAAAAACTTTCCAAAAAGTGTGTTCTAGAAAAGTTTGCTTCGAAATTGGTCATAAAAATTTCTGTTAGCAAGAGATTCAGGGGAGAGCCGATCACTAGGCCGTCTTTTTGTTTATATCTTCTAATTCGGTTTCATTACCTGTAAAACAAGCAAGGAGATCGTCAACAGATCTATACCAGAAAAAAACTTTCCAAAAATTTTGTTCTAGAAAAGTCTGCTTCGAAATTGGTCATAAAAATTTCTGTCAGCAGGAGATTCAGGGGAGAGCCAATCACAAGGCCGACTTTTTGTTTATATCTTCTAATTCGGTTTCATTAACTGTAAAACAAGCAAGGAGATGGTCAACAGATCTATACCAGAAAAAAACTTTCCAAAAATTTTGTTCTAGAAAAGTTTGCTTCGAAATTGGTCATAAAAATTTCTGTCTGCAGGAGATTCAGGGGAGAGCCAATCACAAGGCCGACTTTTTGTTTATATCTTCTCATTCGGTTTCATTACCTGTAAAACAAGCAAATATATCGTTAAAAGATCTATAACAGAAAAAAACGTTTTCCAAAAAGTTTATTCTAGATAAATTTGCTTCGAAATTGGTCATAAAAATTTCTGTGAGCAGGAGATTCAGGGGAGAGCCAATCACTAGGCCATGTTTTTGTTTATATCTTCTAATTCGGTTTCATTAACTGTAAAACAAGCAAGGAGATGGTCAACAGATCTATACCAGAAAAAAACTTTCCAAAAATTTTGTTCTAGAAAAGTTTGCTTCGAAATTGGTCATAAAAATTTCTGTTGGCAGGAGATTCAGGGGAGAGCCGATCACTAGGCCGTCTTTTTGTTTATATCTTCTAATTCGATTTCATTACCTGTAAAACAAGCAAGGAGATCGTCAACAGATCTACACCAGAAAAAAACGTTTTCCAAAAAGTTTGTTCTAGAAAAGTTTGCTTCGAAATTGGTAATAAAAATTTCTGTCAGCAGGAGATTCAGGGGAGAGCCGATCTATAGGCCGTCTTTTTGTTTATATCTTCTAATTCGGTTTCATTACCTGTAAAACAAGCAAGGAGATCGTCAACAGATCTATACCAGAAAAAAACGTTTTCCAAAAAGTTTGTTCTGGATAAGTTTGCTTCGAAATTGGTCATAAAAATTTCTGTCAGCAGGAGATTCAGGGGAGAGCCGATCACTAGGCCGTCTTTTTGTTTATATCTTCTAATTCGGTTTCATTACCTGTAAACCAAGCAAGGAGATCGTCAACAGATCTATACCAGGAAAAAACGTTTTCCAAAAAGTTTGTTCTAGATAAGTTTGCTTCGAAATTGGTCATAAAAATTTCTGTCAGCAGGAGATTCAGGGGAGAGCCAATCACTATTCCGTCTTTTTGTTTATATCTTGTCATTCGGTTTCATTACCTGTAAAACAAGTAAAGATGTCGTTAACAGATCTATAATAGGAAAAAACGTTTTCCAAAAAGATTGTTCTTGATAAGTTTGCTTCGAAATTGGTCATAAAAATTTCTGTCAGCAGGAGATTCAAGGGAGAGCCAATCACTGGGCCGTCTTTTTGTTTATATCTTCTAATTCGGTTTCATTACCTGTAAAACAAGCAAGGAGATCGTCAACAGATCTATACCAGAAAAAAACGTTTTCCAAAAAGTTTGTTCTAGAAAAGTTTGCTTCGAAATTGGTCATAAAAATTTCTGTCAGCAGGAGATTCAGGGGAGAGCCGATCACTAGGCCGTCTTTTTGTTTATATCTTCTAATTCGGTTTAATTACCTGTAAAACAAGCAAGGAGATCGTCAACAGATCTATATCAGAAAAAAACGTTTTCCAAAAAGTTTGTTCTAGAAAAGTTTGCTTCGAAATTGGTCATAAAAATTTCTGTCAGCAGGAGATTCTGGCGAGAGCCAATCACTAGGCCGTCTTTTTGTTTATATCTTCTCATTCCTTTTCATTATCTGTAAAATAAGCAAAGATGTCGTTAACAGATCTATAAGAGAAAAAAACGTTTTCCAAAAAGTTTGTTCTAGATAAGTTTGCTTCGAAATTGGTCATAAAAATCTCTGTCTGCAGGAGATTCAGGGAAGAGCCGATCACTAGGCCGTCTTTTTGTTTATATCTTCTAATTCGGTTCATTACCTGTAAAACAAGCAAGGAGATCGTCAATAGATCTATACCAGAAAAAAACGTTTTTCAAAAAGTTTGTTCTAGAAAAGTTTGCTTCGAAATTGGTCATAAAAATTTCTGTTCGCAGGAGATTCAGGGGAAAGCCGATCACTAGGCCGTCTTTTTGTTTATATCTTCTAATTCGGTTTCATTACCTGTAAAACAAGCAAGGAGATCGTCAAAAGATCTATACCAGAAAAAAACGTTTTCCAAAAAGTTTGTTCTAGAAAAGTTTGCTTCGAAATTGGTCATAAAAATTTCTGTCAGCAGGAGATTCAGGGGAGAGCCGATCACTAGGCCGTCTTTTTGTTTATATCTTCTAATTCGGTTCATTACCTGTAAAACAAGCAAGGAGATCGTCAATAGATCTATACCAGAAAAAAGCGTTTTTCAAAAAGTTTGTTCTAGAAAAGTTTGCTTCGAAATTGGTCATAAAAATTTCTGTCAGCAGGAGATTCAGGGGAGAGCCATTCACTAGGCCGTCTTTTTGTTTATATCTTCTCATTCGGTTTCATTACCTGTAAAACAAGCAAATATATCGTTAAAAGATCAAAAACAGAAAAAAACGTTTTCCAAAAAGTTTATTCTAGATAAATTTGCTTCGAAATTGGTCATAAAAATTTCTGTCAGCAGGAGATTCAGGGGAGAGCCAATCACAAGGCCGACTTTTGGTTTATATCTTCTCATTCGGTTTCATTACCTGTAAAACAAGCAAGGAGATCGTCAACAGATCTATATCAGAAAAAAACGTTTTCCAAAAAGTTTGTTCTAGATAAGTTTGCTTCGAAATTGGTCATAAAAATTTCTGTCAGCAGGAGATTCAGGGGAGAGCCGATCACTAGGCCGTCTTTTTGTTTATATCTTCTAATTCGGTTTCATTACCTGTAAAACAAGCAAGGAGATCGTCAACAGATCTATACCAGAAAAAAACCTTTTCCAAAAAGTTTGTTCTAGAAAAGTTTGCTTCGAAATTGGTCATAAAAATCTCTGTCTGCAGGAGATTCAGGGGAGAGCCGATCACTAGGCCGTCTTTTTGTTTATATCTTCTAATTCGGTTCATTACCTGTAAAACAAGCAAGGAGATCGTCAATAGATCTATACCAGAAAAAAACGTTTTTCAAAAAGTTTGTTCTAGAAAAGTTTGCTTCGAAATTGGTCATAAAAATTTCTGTTCGCAGGAGATTCAGGGGAAAGCCGATCACTAGGCCGTCTTTTTGTTTATATCTTCTAATTCGGTTTCATTACCTGTAAAACAAGCAAGGAGATCGTCAAAAGATCTATACCAGAAAAAAACGTTTTCCAAAAAGTTTGTTCTGAATAAGTTTGCTTCGAAATTGGTCATAAAAATTTCTGTCAGCAGGAGATTCAGGGGAGAGCCGATCACTAGGCCGTCTTTTTGTTTATATCTTCTAATTCGGTTCATTACCTGTAAAACAAGCAAGGAGATCGTCAATAGATCTATACCAGAAAAAAGCGTTTTTCAAAAAGTTTGTTCTAGAAAAGTTTGCTTCGAAATTGGTCATAAAAATTTCTGTCAGCAGGAGATTCAGGGGAGAGCCATTCACTAGGCCGTCTTTTTGTTTATATCTTCTCATTCGGTTTCATTACCTGTAAAACAAGCAAATATATCGTTAAAAGATCAATAACAGAAAAAAACGTTTTCCAAAAAGTTTATTCTAGATAAATTTGCTTCGAAATTGGTCATAAAAATTTCTGTCAGCAGGAGATTCAGGGGAGAGCCAATCACTAGGCCATGTTTTTGTTTATATCTTCTAATTCGGTTTCATTAACTGTAAAACAAGCAAGGAGATGGTCAACAGATCTATACCAGAAAAAAACGTTTTCCAAAAAGTTTGTTCTAGAAAAGTTTGCTTCGAAATTGGTCATAAAAATTTCTGTCAGCAGGAGATTCAGGGGAGAGCCGATCTATAGGCCGTCTTTTTGTTTATAACTTCTAATTCGGTTTCATTACCTGTAAAACAAGCAAGGAGATCGTCAACAGATCTATACCAGAAAAAAACGTTTTCCAAAAAGTTTGTTCTGGATAAGTTTGCTTCGAAATTGGTCATAAAAATTTCTGTCAGCAGGAGATTCAGGGGAGAGCCGATCACTAGGCCGTCTTTTTGTTTATATCTTCTAATTCGGTTTCATTACCTGTAAACCAAGCAAGGAGATCGTCAACAGATCTATACCAGAAAAAAACGTTTTCCAAAAAGTTTGTTCTAGATAAGTTTGCTTCGAAATTGGTCATAAAAATTTCTGTCAGCAGGAGATTCAGGGGAGAGCCAATCACTATTCCGTCTTTTTGTTTATATCTTCTCATTCGGTTTCATTACCTGTAAAACAAGTAAAGATGTCGTTAACAGATCTATAATAGGAAAAAACGTTTTCCAAAAAGTTCGCTCTTGATAAGTTTGCTTAGAAATTGGTCATAAAAATTTCTGTCAGCAGGAGATTCAAGGGAGAGCCAATCACTAGGCCGTCTTTTTGTTTATATCTTCTAATTCGGTTTCATTACCTGTAAAACAAGCAAGGAGATCGTCAACAGATCTATACCAGAAAAAAACGTTTTCCAAAAAGTTTGTTCTAGAAAAGTTTGCTTCGAAATTGGTCATAAAAATTTCTGACGGCAGGAGATTCAGGGGAGAGCCGATCACTAGGCCGTCTTTTTGTTTATATCTTCTAATTCGGTTTCATTACCTGTAAATCAAGCAAGGAGATCGTCAACAGATCTATACCAGAAAAAAACGTTTTCCAAAAAGTTTGTTCTAGAAAAGTTTGCTTCGAAATTGGTCATAAAAATTTCTGTCAGCAGGAGATTCAGGGGAGAGCCGATCACTAGGCCGTTTTTTTGTTTATATCTTCTAATTCGGTTTCATTACCTGTAAATCAAGCAAGGAGATCGTCAACAGATCTATACCAGAAAAAAAAGTTTTCCAAAAAGTTTGTTCTAGAAAAGTTTGCTTCGAAATTGGTCATAAAAATTTCTGTCAGCAGGAGATTCAGGGGAGAGCCGATCACTAGGCCGTCTTTTTGTTTATATCTTCTAATTCGGTTTCATTACCTGTAAAACAAGCAAGGAGATCGTCAACAGATCTATACCAGAAAAAACTTTTTCCATAAAGTTTGTTCTAGATAAGTTTGCTTCGAAATTGGTTTTAAAAATTTCTGTCAGCAAGAGATTCAGGGGAGAGCCGATCACAAGGCCGTCTTTTTGTTTATATCTTCTAATTCGGTTTTATTATCTGTAAAACAAGCAAGGAGATCGTCAACAGTTCTATACCAGAAAAAAACATTTTCAAAAAAGTTTGTTCTAGAAAAGTTTGCTTCGAAATTGGTCATAAAAATTTCTGTCAGCAGGAGATTCAGGGGAGAGCCAATCACTAATCCGTCTTTTTGTTTATATCTTCTCTATCGGTTTCATTACCTGTAAAACAAGCAAAGATGTCGTTAACAGATCTATAACAGAAAAAAACATTTTCCAAAAAGTTTGTTCTAGAAAAGTTTGCTTCGAAATTGGTCATAAAAATTTCTGTCAGCAGGAGATTCAGGGGAGAGCCGATCACTAGGCCGTCTTTTTGTTTATATCTTCTAATTCGGTTTCATTACCTGTAAAACAAGCAAGGAGGTCGTCAACAAATCTATACCAGAAAAAAAACGTTTTCCAAAAAGTTTGTTCTAGAAAAGTTTGCTTCGAAATTGGTCATAAAAATTTCTGTTAGCAGGAGATTCAGGGGAGAGCCGATCACTAGGCCGTCTTTTTTTTATATCTTCTAATTCGGTTTCATTACCTGTAAAACAAGCAAGGAGATCGTCAACAGATCTTTACCAGAAAAAAACGTTTTCCAAAAAGTTTGTTCTAGAAAAGTTTGCTTCGAAATTGGTCATAAAAATTTCTGTCAGCAGGAGATTCAGGCGAGAGCCAATCACTAGGCCGTCTTTTTGTTTATATCTTCTCATTCGGTTTCATTACCTGTAAAACAAGCAAGGAGGTCGTCAACAGATCTATACCAGAAAAAAACGTTTTCCAAAAAGTTTGTTCTAGAAAAGTTTGCTTCGAAATTGGTCATAAAAATTTCTGTCAGCAGGAGATTCAGGGGAGAGCCGATCACTAGGCCGTCTTTTTGTTTATATCTTCTAATTCGGTTTCATTACCTGTAAAACAAGCAAGGAGATCGTCAACAGATCTATACCAGAAAAAAACGTTTTCCAAAAAGTTTGTTCTAGAAAAGTTTGCTTCGAAATTGGTCATAAAAATTTCTGTCAGCAGGAGATTCAGGGGAGAGCCGATCTATAGGCCGTCTTTTTGTTTATATCTTCTAATTCGGTTTCATTACCTGTAAAACAAGCAAGGAGATCGTCAACACATCTATACCAGAAAAAAACTTTTTCCATAAAGTTTGTTCTAGATAAGTTTGCTTCGAAATTGGTTTTAAAAATTTCTGTCAGCAAGAGATTCAGGGGAGAGCCGATCACAAGGCCGTCTTTTTGTTTATATCTTCTAATTCGGTTTTATTATCTGTAAAACAAGCAAGGAGATCGTCAACAGTTCTATACCAGAAAAAAACATTTTCAAAAAAGTTTGTTCTAGAAAAGTTTGCTTCGAAATTGGTCATAAAAATTTCTGTCAGCAGGAGATTCAGGGGAGAGCCAATCACTAATCCGTCTTTTTGTTTATATCTTCTCTATCGGTTTCATTACCTGTAAAACAAGCAAAGATGTCGTTAACAGATCTATAACAGAAAAAAACATTTTCCAAAAAGTTTGTTCTAGAAAAGTTTGCTTCGAAATTGGTCATAAAAATTTCTGTCAGCAGGAGATTCAGGGGAGAGCCGATCACTAGGCCGTCTTTTTGTTTATATCTTCTAATTCGGTTTCATTACCTGTAAAACAAGCAAGGAGGTCGTCAACAGATCTATACCAGAAAAAAAACGTTTTCCAAAAAGTTTGTTCTAGAAAAGTTTGCTTCGAAATTGGTCATAAAAATTTCTGTTAGCAGGAGATTCAGGGGAGAGCCGATCACTAGGCCGTCTTTTTTTTATATCTTCTAATTCGGTTTCATTACCTGTAAAACAAGCAAGGAGATCGTCAACAGATCTATACCAGAAAAAAACGTTTTCCAAAAAGTTTGTTCTAGAAAAGTTTGCTTCGAAATTGGTCATAAAAATTTCTGTCAGCAGGAGATTCAGGCGAGAGCCAATCACTAGGCCGTCTTTTTGTTTATATCTTCTCATTCGGTTTCATTACCTGTAAAACAAGCAAGGAGGTCGTCAACAGATCTATACCAGAAAAAAACGTTTTCCAAAAAGTTTGTTCTAGAAAAGTTTGCTTCGAAATTGGTCATAAAAATTTCTGTCAGCAGGAGATTCAGGGGAGAGCCGATCACTAGGCCGTCTTTTTGTTTATATCTTCTAATTCGGTTTCATTACCTGTAAAACAAGCAAGGAGATCGTCAACAGATCTATACCAGAAAAAAACGTTTTCCAAAAAGTTTGTTCTAGAAAAGTTTGCTTCGAAATTGGTCATAAAAATTTCTGTCAGCAGGAGATTCAGGCGAGAGCCAATCACTAGGCCGTCTTTTTGTTTATATCTTCTCATTCGGTTTCATTACCTGTAAAACAAGCAAAGATGTCATTAACAGATCTATAACAGAAAAAAACTTTTTACAAAAAGTTTGTCCAAGAAAATTTTGCTTCGAAATTGGTCATAAAAATTTTTGTTAGCAGGAGATTCAGGGGAGAGCCAATCACTAGGCCATCTTTTTGTTTATATCTTCTAATTCGGTTTCATTAACTGTAAAACAAGCAAGGAGATGGTCAACAGATCTATACCAGAAAAAAACTTTCCAAAAATTTTGTTCTAGAAAAGTTTGCTTCGAAATTGGTCATAAAAATTTCTGTCTGCAGGAGATTCAGGGGAGAGCCAATCACAAGGCCGACTTTTTGTTTACATCTTCTCATTCGGTTTCATTACCTGTAAAACAAGCAAGGAGATCGTCAACAGATCTATATCAGAAAAAAACGTTTTCCAAAAAGTTTGTTCTAGATAAGTTTGCTTCGAAATTGGTCATAAAAATTTCTCTCAGCAGGAGATTCAGGGGAGAGCCGATCACTAGGCCGTCTTTTTGTTTATATCTTCTAATTCGGTTCATTACCTGTAAAACAAGCAAGGAGATCGTCAATAGATCTATACCAGAAAAAAACGTTTTCCAAAAAGTTTGATCTAGAAAAGTTTTCTTCGAAATTGGTCATAAAAATTTCTGTCAGCAGGAGATTCAGGGGAGAGCCATTCACTAGGCCGTCTTTTTGTTTATATCTTCTCATTCGGTTTCATTACCTGTAAAACAAGCAAGGATATCGTTAACAGATCTATACCTGAAAAAAACATTTTTCAAAAAGTTTGATCTAGAAAAGTTTTCTTCGAAATTGGTTATAAAAATTTCTGTCAGCAGGAGATTCAGGGGAGAGCCATTCACTAGGCCGTCTTTTTGTTTATATCTTCTCATTCGGTTTCATTACCTGTAAAACAAGCAAATATATCGTTAAAAGATCTATAACAGAAAAAAACGTTTTCCAAAAAGTTTGTTCTAGAAAAGTTTGCTTCGAAATTGGTCATAAAAATTTCTGTCAGCAGGAGATTCTGGCGAGAGCCAATCACTAGGCCGTCTTTTTGTTTATATCTTCTCATTCCTTTTCATTATCTGTAAAATAAGCAAAGATGTCGTTAACAGATCTATAAGAGAAAAAAACGTTTTCCAAAAAGTTTGTTCTAGATAAGTTTGCTTCGAAATTGGTCATAAAAATCTCTGTCTGCAGGAGATTCAGGGGAGAGCCGATCACTAGGCCGTCTTTTTGTTTATATCTTCTAATTCGGTTCATTACCTGTAAAACAAGCAAGGAGATCGTCAATAGATCTATACCAGAAAAAAACGTTTTTCAAAAAGTTTGTTCTAGAAAAGTTTGCTTCGAAATTGGTCATAAAAATTTCTGTTCGCAGGAGATTCAGGGGAAAGCCGATCACTAGGCCGTCTTTTTGTTTATATCTTCTAATTCGGTTTCATTACCTGTAAAACAAGCAAGGAGATCGTCAAAAGATCTATACCAGAAAAAAACGTTTTCCAAAAAGTTTGTTCTAGAAAAGTTTGCTTCGAAATTGGTCATAAAAATTTCTGTCAGCAGGAGATTCAGGGGAGAGCCGATCACTAGGCCGTCTTTTTGTTTATATCTTCTAATTCGGTTCATTACCTGTAAAACAAGCAAGGAGATCGTCAATAGATCTATACCAGAAAAAAGCGTTTTTCAAAAAGTTTGTTCTAGAAAAGTTTGCTTCGAAATTGGTCATAAAAATTTCTGTCAGCAGGAGATTCAGGGGAGAGCCATTCACTAGGCCGTCTTTTTGTTTATATCTTCTCATTCGGTTTCATTACCTGTAAAACAAACAAATATATCGTTAAAAGATCAAAAACAGAAAAAAACGTTTTCCAAAAAGTTTATTCTAGATAAATTTGCTTCGAAATTGGTCATAAAAATTTCTGTCAGCAGGAGATTCAGGGGAGAGCCAATCACAAGGCCGACTTTTGGTTTATATCTTCTCATTCGGTTTCATTACCTGTAAAACAAGCAAGGAGATCGTCAACAGATCTATATCAGAAAAAAACGTTTTCCAAAAAGTTTGTTCTAGATAAGTTTGCTTCGAAATTGGTCATAAAAATTTCTGTCAGCAGGAGATTCAGGGGAGAGCCGATCACTAGGCCGTCTTTTTGTTTATATCTTCTAATTCGGTTTCATTACCTGTAAAACAAGCAAGGAGATCGTCAACAGATCTATACCAGAAAAAAACCTTTTCCAAAAAGTTTGTTCTAGAAAAGTTTGCTTCGAAATTGGTCATAAAAATCTCTGTCTGCAGGAGATTCAGGGGAGAGCCGATCACTAGGCCGTCTTTTTGTTTATATCTTCTAATTCGGTTCATTACCTGTAAAACAAGCAGGGAGATCGTCAATAGATCTATACCAGAAAAAAACGTTTTTCAAAAAGTTTGTTCTAGAAAAGTTTGCTTCGAAATTGGTCATAAAAATTTCTGTTCGCAGGAGATTCAGGGGAAAGCCGATCACTAGGCCGTCTTTTTGTTTATATCTTCTAATTCGGTTTCATTACCTGTAAAACAAGCAAGGAGATCGTCAAAAGATCTATACCAGAAAAAAACGTTTTCCAAAAAGTTTGTTCTAGAAAAGTTTGCTTCGAAATTGGTCATAAAAATTTCTGTCAGCAGGAGATTCAGGGGAGAGCCGATCACTAGGCCGTCTTTTTGTTTATATCTTCTAATTCGGTTCATTACCTGTAAAACAAGCAAGGAGATCGTCAATAGATCTATACCAGAAAAAAGCGTTTTTCAAAAAGTTTGTTCTAGAAAAGTTTGCTTCGAAATTGGTCATAAAAATTTCTGTCAGCAGGAGATTCAGGGGAGAGCCATTCACTAGGCCGTCTTTTTGTTTATATCTTCTCATTCGGTTTCATTACCTGTAAAACAAGCAAATATATCGTTAAAAGATCAATAACAGAAAAAAACGTTTTCCAAAAAGTTTATCCTAGATAAATTTGCTTCGAAATTGGTCATAAAAATTTCTGTCAGCAGGAGATTCAGGGGAGAGCCAATCACTAGGCCATGTTTTTGTTTATATCTTCTAATTCGGTTTCATTAACTGTAAAACAAGCAAGGAGATGGTCAACAGATCTATACCAGAAAAAAACGTTTTCCAAAAAGTTTGTTCTAGAAAAGTTTGCTTCGAAATTGGTCATAAAAATTTCTGTCAGCAGGAGATTCAGGGGAGAGCCGATCTATAGGCCGTCTTTTTGTTTATAACTTCTAATTCGGTTTCATTACCTGTAAAACAAGCAAGGAGATCGTCAACAGATCTATACCAGAAAAAAACGTTTTCCAAAAAGTTTGTTCTGGATAAGTTTGCTTCGAAATTGGTCATAAAAATTTCTGTCAGCAGGAGATTCAGGGGAGAGCCGATCACTAGGCCGTCTTTTTGTTTATATCTTCTAATTCGGTTTCATTACCTGTAAACCAAGCAAGGAGATCGTCAACAGATCTATACCAGAAAAAAACGTTTTCCAAAAAGTTTGTTCTAGATAAGTTTGCTTCGAAATTGGTCATAAAAATTTCTGTCAGCAGGAGATTCAGGGGAGAGCCAATCACTATTCCGTCTTTTTGTTTATATCTTCTCATTCGGTTTCATTACCTGTAAAACAAGTAAAGATGTCGTTAACAGATCTATAATAGGAAAAAACGTTTTCCAAAAAGTTCGTTCTTGATAAGTTTGCTTCGAAATTGGTCATAAAAATTTCTGTCAGCAGGAGATTCAAGGGAGAGCCAATCACTAGGCCGTCTTTTTGTTTATATCTTCTAATTCGGTTTCATTACCTGTAAAACAAGCAAGGAGATCGTCAACAGATCTATACCAGAAAAAAACGTTTTCCAAAAAGTTTGTTCTAGAAAAGTTTGCTTCAAAATTGGTCATAAAAATTTCTGTCAGCAGGAGATTCAGGCGAGAGCCAATCACTAGGCCGTCTTTTTGTTTATATCTTCTCATTCGGTTTCATTACCTGTAAAACAAGCAAATATGTCGTTAACAGATCTATAACAGAAAAAAACTTTCCAAAAAGTGTGTTCTAGAAAAGTTTGCTTCGAAATTGGTCATAAAAATTTCTGTTAGCAAGAGATTCAGGGGAGAGCCGATCACTAGGCCGTCTTTTTGTTTATATCTTCTAATTCGGTTTCATTACCTGTAAAACAAGCAAGGAGATCGTCAACAGATCTATACCAGAAAAAAACTTTCCAAAAATTTTGTTCTAGAAAAGTCTGCTTCGAAATTGGTCATAAAAATTTCTGTCAGCAGGAGATTCAGGGGAGAGCCAATCACAAGGCCGACTTTTTGTTTATATCTTCTAATTCGGTTTCATTAACTGTAAAACAAGCAAGGAGATGGTCAACAGATCTATACCAGAAAAAAACTTTCCAAAAATTTTGTTCTAGAAAAGTTTGCTTCGAAATTGGTCATAAAAATTTCTGTCTGCAGGAGATTCAGGGGAGAGCCAATCACAAGGCCGACTTTTTGTTTATATCTTCTCATTCGGTTTCATTACCTGTAAAACAAGCAAATATATCGTTAAAAGATCTATAACAGAAAAAAACGTTTTCCAAAAAGTTTATTCTAGATAAATTTGCTTCGAAATTGGTCATAAAAATTTCTGTGAGCAGGAGATTCAGGGGAGAGCCAATCACTAGGCCATGTTTTTGTTTATATCTTCTAATTCGGTTTCATTAACTGTAAAACAAGCAAGGAGATGGTCAACAGATCTATACCAGAAAAAAACTTTCCAAAAATTTTGTTCTAGAAAAGTTTGCTTCGAAATTGGTCATAAAAATTTCTGTTGGCAGGAGATTCAGGGGAGAGCCGGTCACTAGGCCGTCTTTTTGTTTATATCTTCTAATTCGATTTCATTACCTGTAAAACAGGCAAGGAGATCGTCAACAGATCTACACCAGAAAAAAACGTTTTCCAAAAAGTTTGTTCTAGAAAAGTTTGCTTCGAAATTGGTAATAAAAATTTCTGTCAGCAGGAGATTCAGGGGAGAGCCGATCTATAGGCCGTCTTTTTGTTTATATCTTCTAATTCGGTTTCATTACCTGTAAAACAAGCAAGGAGATCGTCAACAGATCTATACCAGAAAAAAACGTTTTCCAAAAAGTTTGTTCTGGATAAGTTTGCTTCGAAATTGGTCATAAAAATTTCTGTCAGCAGGAGATTCAGGGGAGAGCCGATCACTAGGCCGTCTTTTTGTTTATATCTTCTAATTCGGTTTCATTACCTGTAAACCAAGCAAGGAGATCGTCAACAGATCTATACCAGGAAAAAACGTTTTCCAAAAAGTTTGTTCTAGATAAGTTTGCTTCGAAATTGGTCATAAAAATTTCTGTCAGCAGGAGATTCAGGGGAGAGCCAATCACTATTCCGTCTTTTTGTTTATATCTTGTCATTCGGTTTCATTACCTGTAAAACAAGTAAAGATGTCGTTAACAGATCTATAATAGGAAAAAACGTTTTCCAAAAAGATTGTTCTTGATAAGTTTGCTTCGAAATTGGTCATAAAAATTTCTGTCAGCAGGAGATTCAAGGGAGAGCCAATCACTAGGCCGTCTTTTTGTTTATATCTTCTAATTCGGTTTCATTACCTGTAAAACAAGCAAGGAGATCGTCAACAGATCTATACCAGAAAAAAACGTTTTCCAAAAAGTTTGTTCTAGAAAAGTTTGCTTCGAAATTGGTCATAAAAATTTCTGTCAACAGGAGATTCAGGGGAGAGCCGATCACTAGGCCGTCTTTTTGTTTATATCTTCTAATTCGGTTTAATTACCTGTAAAACAAGCAAGGAGATCGTCAACAGATCTATATCAGAAAAAAACGTTTTCCAAAAAGTTTGTTCTAGAAAAGTTTGCTTCGAAATTGGTCATAAAAATTTCTGTCAGCAGGAGATTCTGGCGAGAGCCAATCACTAGGCCGTCTTTTTGTTTATATCTTCTCATTCCTTTTCATTATCTGTAAAATAAGCAAAGATGTCGTTAACAGATCTATAAGAGAAAAAAACGTTTTCCAAAAAGTTTGTTCTAGATAAGTTTGCTTCGAAATTGGTCATAAAAATTTCTGTCAGCAGGAGATTCAGGGGAGAGCCATTCACTAGGCCGTCTTTTTGTTTATATCTTCTCATTCGTTTTCATTACCTGTAAAACAAGCAAATATATCGTTAAAAGATCTATAACAGAAAAAAACGTTTTCCAAAAAGTTTGTTCTAGATAAATTTGCTTCGAAATTGGTCATAAAAATTTCTGTCAGCAGGAGATTCAGGGGAGAGCCATTCACTAGGCCGTCTTTTTGTTTATATCTTCTCATTCGTTTTCATTACCTGTAAAACAAGCAAATATATCGTTAAAAGATCTATAACAGAAAAAAACGTTTTCCAAAAAGTTTGTTCTAGATAAATTTGCTTCGAAATTGGTCATAAAAATTTCTGTCAGCAGGAGATTCAGGGGAGAGCCGATCACTAGGCCGTCTTTTTGGTTATATCTTCTAATTCGGTTTCATTACCTGTAAAACCAGCAAGGATATCGTCAACAGATCTATACCAGAAAAAAACGTTTTCCAAAAAGTTTTTTGTGGAAAAGTTTGCTTCGAAATTGGTCATAAAAATTTCTGTCTGCAGGAGATTCAGGGGAGAGCCGATCACTAGGCCGTCTTTTTGATTATATCTTCTAATTCGGTTCATTACCTGTAAAACAAGCAAGGAGATCGTCAATAGATCTATACCAGAAAAAAACGTTTTTCAAAAAGTTTGTTCTAGAAAAGTTTGCTTCGAAATTGGTCATAAAAATTTCTGTCAGCAGGAGATTCAGGGGAGAGCCATTCACTAGGCCGTCTTTTTGTTTATATCTTCTCATTCGGTTTCATTACCTGTAAAACAAGCAAATATATCGTTAAAAGATCTATAACAGAAAAAAACGTTTTCCAAAAAGTTTGTTCTAGATAAATTTGCTTCGAAATTGGTCATAAAAATTTCTGTCAGCAGGAGATTCAGGGGAGAGCCATTCACTAGGCCGTCTTTTTGTTTATATCTTCTCATTCGTTTTCATTACCTGTAAAACAAGCAAATATATCGTTAAAAGATCTATAACAGAAAAAAACGTTTTCCAAAAAGTTTGTTCTAGATAAATTTGCTTCGAAATTGGTCATAAAAATTTCTGTCAGCAGGAGATTCAGGGGAGAGCCGATCACTAGGCCGTCTTTTTGGTTATATCTTCTAATTCGGTTTCATTACCTGTAAAACCAGCAAGGATATCGTCAACAGATCTATACCAGAAAAAAACGTTTTCCAAAAAGTTTTTTGTGGAAAAGTTTGCTTCGAAATTGGTCATAAAAATTTCTGTCTGCAGGAGATTCAGGGGAGAGCCGATCACTAGGCCGACTTTTTGTTTATATCTTCTCATTCAGTTTCATTACCTGTAAAACAAGCAAGGAGATCGTCAACAGATCTATACCAGAAAAAAACGTTTTCCAAAAAGTTTGTTCTAGATAAGTTTGCTTCGAAATTGGTTTTAAAAATTTCTGTCAGCAAGAGATTCAGGGGAGAGCCGATCACAAGGCCGTCTTTTTGTTTATATCTTCTAATTCGGTTTTATTACCTGTAAAACAAGCAAGGAGATCGTCAACAGTTCTATACCAGAAAAAAACATTTTCAAAAAAGTTTGTTCTAGAAAAGTTTGCTTCGAAATTGGTCATAAAAATTTCTGTCAGCAGGAGATTCAGGGGAGAGCCAATCACTAATCCGTCTTTTTGTTTATATCTTCTCTTTCGGTTTCATTACCTGTAAAACAAGCAAAGATGTCGTTAACAGATCTATAACAGAAAAAAACATTTTCCAAAAAGTTTGTTCTAGAAAAGTTTGCTTCGAAATTGGTCATAAAAATTTCTGTCAGCAGGAGATTCAGGGGAGAGCAAATCACTAAGCCGTCTTTTTGTTTATATCTTCTAATTCGGTTTCATTACCTGTAAAACAAGCAAGGAGGTCGTCAACAGATCTATACCAGAAAAAAACGTTTTCCAAAAAGTTTGTTCTAGAAAAGTTTGCTTCGAAATTGGTCATAAAAATTTCTGTCAGCAGGAGATTCAGGGGAGAGCCGATCACTAGGCCGTCTTTTTGTTTATATCTTCTAATTCGGTTTCATTACCTGTAAAACAAGCAAGGAGATCGTCAACAGATCTATACCAGAAAAAAACGTTTTCCAAAAAGTTTGTTCTAGAAAAGTTTGCTTCGAAATTGGTCATAAAAATTTCTGTCAGCAGGAGATTCAGGCGAGAGCCAATCACTAGGCCATCTTTTTGTTTATATCTTCTCATTCGGTTTCGTTACCTGTAAAACAAGCAAAGATGTCATTAACAGATCTATGACAGAAAAAAACTTTTTACAAAAAGTTTGTCCAAGAAAATTTTGCTTCGAAATTGGTCATAAAAATTTTTGTTAGCAGGAATTTCAGGGGAGAGCCAATCACTAGGCCATCTTTTTGTTTATATCTTCTAATTCGGTTTCATTAACTGTAAAACAAGCAAGGAGATAGTCAACAGATCTATACCAGAAAAAAACTTTCCAAAAATTTTGTTCTAGAAAAGTTTGCTTCGAAATTGGTCATAAAAATTTCTGTCTGCAGGAGATTCAGGGGAGAGCCAATCACAAGGCCGACTTTTTGTTTATATCTTCTCATTCGGTTTCATTACCTGTAAAACAAGCAAGGAGATCGTCAACAGATCTATATCAGAAAAAAACGTTTTCCAAAAAGTTTGTTCTAGATAAGCTTGCTTCGAAATTGGTCATAAAAATTTCTGTCAGCAGGAGATTCAGGGGAGAGCCGATCACTAAGCCGTCTTTTTGTTTATATCTTCTAATTCGGTTTCATTACCTGTAAAACAAGCAAGGAGATCGTCAACAGATCTATACCAGAAAAAAACGTTTTCCAAAAAGTTTGTTCTAGAAAAGTTTGCTTCGAAATTGGTCATAAAAATTTCTGTCAGCAGGAGATTCAGGGGAGAGCCATTCACTAGGCCGTCTTTTTGTTTATATCTTCTCATTCGGTTTCATTACCTGTAAAACAAGCAAATATATCCTTAAAAGATCTATAACAGAAAAAAGCGTTTTCCAAAAAGTTTGTTCTAGATAAATTTGCTTCGAAATTGGTCATAAAAATTTCTGTCAGCAGGAGATTCAGGGGAGAGCCATTCACTAGGCCGTCTTTTTGTTTATATCTTCTCATTCGTTTTCATTACCTGTAAAACAAGCAAATATATCGTTAAAAGATCTATAACAGAAAAAAACGTTTTCCAAAAAGTTTGTTCTAGATAAATTTGCTTCGAAATTGGTCATAAAAATTTCTGTCAGCAGGAGATTCAGGGGAGAGCCAATAGCTAGGCCATCTTTTTGTTTATATCTTCTAATTCGGTTTCATTACCTGTAAAACAAGCAAGGAGATCGTCAACAGATCTATACCAGGAAAAAACGTTTTCCAAAAAGTTTGTTCTAGAAAAGTTTGCTTCGAAATTGGTCATAAAAATTTCTGTCTGCAGGAGATTCAGGGGAGAGCCAATCACAAGGCCGACTTTTTGTTTATATCTTCTCATTCGGTTTCATTACCTGTAAAACAAGCAAGGGTATCGTCAACAGATCTATACCAGAAAAAAACGTTTTCCAAAAAGTTTTTTGTGGAAAAGTTTGCTTCGAAATTGGTCATAAAAATTTTTGTTAGCAGGAGATTCAGGGGAGAGCCAATAGCTAGGCCATCTTTTTGTTTATATCTTCTAATTCGGTTTCATTAACTGTAATACAAGCAAGGAGATGATCAACAGATCTATACCAGAAAAAACCTTTTCCAAAAAGTTTGTTCTAGAAAAGTTTGCTTCGAAATTGGTCATAAAAATTTCTGTCTGCAGGAGATTCAGGGGAGAGCCGATCACTAGGCCGACTTTTTGTTTATATCTTCTCATTCAGTTTCATTACCTGTAAAACAAGCAAGGAAATCGTCAACAGATCTATACCAGAAAAAAACGTTTTCCAAAAAGTTTGTTCTAGATAAGTTTGCTTCGAAATTGGTTTTAAAAATTTCTGTCAGCAAGAGATTCAGGGGAGAGCCGATCACAAGGCCGTCTTTTTGTTTATATCTTCTAATTCGGTTTTATTACCTGTAAAACAAGCAAGGAGATCGTCAACAGATCTATACCAGAAAAAAACATTTTCAAAAAACTTTGTTCTAGAAAAGTTTGCTTCGAAATTGGTCATAAAAATTTCTGTCAGCAGGAGATTCAGGGGAGAGCCAATCACTAATCCGTCTTTTTGTTTATATCTTCTCTTTCGGTTTCATTACCTGTAAAACAAGCAAAGATGTCGTTAACAGATCTATAACAGAAAAAAACATTTTCCAAAAAGTTTGTTCTAGAAAAGTTTGCTTCGAAATTGGTCATAAAAATTTCTGTCAGCAGGAGATTCAGGGGAGAGCCAATCACTAGGCCATCTTTTTGTTTATATCTTCTCATTCGGTTTCATTATCTGTAAAACAATCAAGGATATCGTTAACAGATCTATACCAGAAAAAAACTTTTTCCAAAAAGTTTGTTGTGGAAAAGTTTGCTTCGAAATTGGTCATAAAAATTTCTGTCTGCAGGAGATTCAGGGGAGAGCCGATCACTAGGCCGACTTTTTATTTATATCTTCTCATTCGGTTTCATTACCTGTAAAATAAGCAAAGATGTCGTTAACAGATCTGTAATAGAAAAAAACGTTTTCCAAAAAGTTTGTTCTAGATAAGTTTGCTTCGAAATTGGTCATAAAAATTTCTGTCAGCAGGACATTCAGGGGAGAGCCGATCACTAGGCCGTCTCTTTGTTTATATCTTCTAATTCGGTTTCATTACCTGTAAAACAAGCAAGGAGATCGTCAACAGATCTATACCAAAAAAAAACTTTTTCCAAAAAGTTTGTTCTAGAAAAGTTTGCTTCGAAATTGGTCATAAAAATTTCTGTCAGCAGGAGATTCAGGGGAGAGCCGATCTATAGGCCGTTTTTTCGTTTATATCTTCTAATTCGGTTTCATTACCTGTAAAACAAGCAAGGAGATCGTCAACAGATCTATACCAGAAAAAAACTTTTTCCATAAAGTTTGTTCTAAATAAGTTTGCTTCGAAATTGGTTTTAAAAATTTCTGTCAGCAAGAGATTCAGGGGAGAGCCGATCACAAGGCCGTCTTTTTGTTTATATCTTCTAATTCGGTTTTATTACCTGTAAAACAAGCAAGGAGATCGTCAACAGATCTATACCAGAAAAAAACATTTTCAAAAAAGTTTGTTCTAGAAAAGTTTTCTTCGAAATTGGTCATAAAAATTTCTGTCAGCAGGAGATTCAGGGGAGAGCCAATCACTAATCCGTCTTTTTGTTTATATCTTCTCTTTCGGTTTCATTACCTGTAAAACAAGCAAAGATGACGTTAACAGATCTATAACAGAAAAAAACATTTTCCAAAAAGTTTGTTCTAGAAAAGTTTGCTTCGAAATTGGTCATAAAAATTTCTGTCAGCAGGAGATTCAGGGGAGAGCCAATCACTAGGCCATCTTTTTGTTTATATCTTCTCATTCGGTTTCATTATCTGTAAAACAATCAAGGATATCGTTAACAGATCTATACCAGAAAAAAACGTTTTCCAAAAAGTTTGTTGTGGAAAAGTTTGCTTCGAAATTGGTCATAAAAATTTCTGTCTGCAGGAGATTCAGGGGAGAGCCGATCACTAGGCCGACTTTTTATTTATATCTTCTCATTCGGTTTCATTACCTGTAAAACAAGCAAGGAGATCGTCAACAGATCTATACCAGAAAAAAACATTTTCCAAAAAGTTTGTTCTTGATAAGTGTGCTTCGAAATTGGTCATAAAAATTTCTGTCAGCAGGAGATTCAGGGGAGAGCCGATCACTAGTCTGTCTTTTTGTTTATATCTTCTAATTCGGTTTTATTACCCGTAAAACAAGCAAGGAGATCGTCAACAGATCTATACCAGAAAAAAACGTTTTCCAAAAAGTTTGTTCTAGAAAAGTTTGTTTCGAAATTGGTCATAAAAATTTCTGTCAGCAGGAGATTCATGAGAGAGCCAATCACAAAGCCGTCTTTTTCTTTATATCTTCTCATTCGGTTTCATTACCTGTAAAACAAGCAAAGATGTCGTTAACAGATCTATAATAGAAAAAAACTTTTTCCAAAAAGATTGTTCTAGATAAGTTTGCTTCGAAATTGGTCATAAATTTTCTGTCAGCAGGACATTCAGGGGAGAGCCGATCACTAGGCCGTCTTTTTGTTTATATCTTCTAATTCGGTTTCATTACCTGTAAAACAAGCAAGGAGATCGTCAACAGATCTATACCAGAAAAAAACGTTTTCCAAAAAGTTTGTTCTAGAAAAGTTTGCTTCGAAATTGGTCATAAAAATTTCTGTCAGCAGGAGATTCAGGGGAGAGCCGATCTATAGGCCGTCTTTTTGTTTATATCTTCTAATTCGGTTTCATTACCTGTAAAACAAGCAAGGAGATCTTCAACAGATCTATACCAGAAAAAAACGTTTTCCAAAAAGTTTGTTCTAGAAAAGTTTGCTTCGAAATTGGTCATAAAAATTTCTGTCAGCAGGAGATTCTGGCGAGAGCCAATCACTAGGCCGTCTTTTTGTTTATATCTTCTCATTCCTTTTCATTACCTGTAAAATAAGCAAAGATGTCGTTAACAGATCTATAACAGAAAAAAAACCTTTTCCAAAAAGTTTGTTCTAGAAAAGTTTGCTTCGAAATTGGTCATAAAAATTTCTGTCAGCAGGACATTCAGGGGAGAGCCGATCACTAGGCCGTCTCTTTGTTTATATCTTCTAATTCGGTTTCATTACCTGTAAAACAAGCAAGGAGATCGTCAACAGATCTATACCAGAAAAAAACGTTTTCCAAAAAGTTTGTTCTAGAAAAGTTTGCTTCGAAATTGGTCATAAAAATTTCTGTTGGCAAGAGATTCAGGGGAGAGCCGATCACTAGGCCGTCTTTTTGTTTATATCTTCTAATTCGATTTCATTACCTGTAAAACAAGCAAGGAGATCGTCAACAGATCTATACCAGAAAAAAACTTTTTCCAAAAAGTTTGTTCTAGAAATTTTGCTTCGAAATTGGTCATAAAAATTTCTGTCAGCAGGAGATTCAGGGGAGAGCCGATCTATAGGCCGTCTTTTTGTTTATATCTTCTAATTCGGTTTCATTACCTGTAAAACAAGCAAGGAGATCGTCAAAAGATCTATACCAGAAAAAAACTTTTTCCATAAAGTTTGTTCTAGATAAGTTTGCTTCGAAATTGGTCATAAAAATTTCTGTCAGCAGGAGATTCAGGGGAGAGCCAATCACTAGGCCGTCTTTTTGTTTATATCTTCTCATTCGGTTTCATTACCTGTAAAACAAGTAAAGATGTCGTTAACAGATCTATAATAGGAAAAAACGTTTTCCAAAAAGTTTGTTCTAGAAAAGTTTGCTTCGAAATTGGTCATAAAAATTTCTGTCAGCAGGAGATTCAGGGGAGAGCCGATCACTAGGCCGTCTTTTTGTTTATATCTTCTAATTCGGTTTCATTACCTGTAAAACAAGCAAGGAGATCGTCAACAGATCTATACCAGAAAAAAACTTTTTCCATAAAGTTTGTTCTAGATAAGTTTGCTTCGAAATTGGTCATAAAAATTTCTGTCAGCAGGAGATTCAGGGGAGAGCCAATCACTAGGCCGTCTTTTTGTTTATATCTTCTCATTCGGTTTCATTACCTGTAAAACAAGTAAAGATGTCGTTAACAGATCTATAATAGGAAAAAACCTTTTCCAAAAAGTTTGTTCTAGATAAGTTTGCTTCGAAATTGTTCATAAAAATTTCTGTCAGCAGGAGATTCAGGGGAGAGCCAATCACTAAGCCGTCTTTTTGTTTATATCTTCTAATTCGGTTTCATTACCTGTAAAACAAGCAAGGAGGTCGTCAACAGATCTATACCAGAAAAAAACGTTTTCCAAAAAGTTTGTTCTAGAAAAGTTTGCTTCGAAATTGGTCATAAAAATTTCTGTCAGCAGGAGATTCAGGGGAGAGCCAATCACTAATCCGTCTTTTTGTTTATATCTTCTAATTCGGTTTCATTACCTGTAAAACAAGCAAGGAGGTGGTCAACAGATCTATACCAGAAAAAAACGTTTTCCAAAAAGTTTGTTCTAGATAAGTTTGCTTCGAAATTGTTCATAAAAATTTCTGTCAGCAGGAGATTCAGGGGAGAGCCGATCTATAGGCCGTCTTTTTGTTTATATCTTCTAATTCGGTTTCATTACCTGTAAAACAAGCAAGGAGATCGTCAACAGATCTATACCAGAAAAAAACTTTTTCCATAAAGTTTGTTCTAGATAAGTTTGCTTCGAAATTGGTTATAAAAATTTCTGTCAGCAGGAGATTCAGGGGAGAGCCAATCACTAGGCCGTCTTTTTGTTTATATCTTCTCATTCGGTTTCATTACCTGTAAAACAAGTAAAGATGTCGTTAACAGATCTATAATAGGAAAAAACCTTTTCCAAAAAGTTTGTTCTAGATAAGTTTGCTTCGAAATTGTTCATAAAAATTTCTGTCAGCAGGAGATTCAGGGGAGAGCCGATCTATAGGCCGTCTTTTTGTTTATATCTTCTAATTCGGTTTCATTACCTGTAAAACAAGCAAGGAGATCGTCAACAGATCTATACCAGAAAAAAACTTTTTCCATAAAGTTTGTTCTAGATAATTTTGCTTCGAAATTGGTCATAAAAATTTCTGTCAGCAGGAGATTCAGGGGAGAGCCAATCACTATGCCGTCTTTTTGTTTATATCTTCTCATTCGGTTTCATTACCTGTAAAACAAGTAAAGATGTCGTTAACAGATCTATAATAGGAAAAAACGTTTTCCAAAAAGTTTGTTCTAGATAAGTTTGCTTCGAAATTGTTCATAAAAATTTCTGTCAGCAGGAGATTCAGGGGAGAGCCAATCACTAAGCCGTCTTTTTGTTTATATCTTCTAATTCGGTTTCATTACCTGTAAAACAAGCAAGGAGCTCGTCAACAGATCTATACCAGAAAAAAACGTTTTCCAAAAAGTTTGTTCTAGAAAAGTTTGCTTCGAAATTGGTCATAAAAATTTCTGTCAGCAGGAGATTCAGGGGAGAGCCGATCACTAGGCCGTCTTTTTGTTTATATCTTCTAATTCGGTTTCATTACCTGTAAAACAAGCAAGGAGATCGTCAACAGATCTATACCAGAAAAAAACGTTTTCCAAAAAGTTTGTTCTAGAAAAGTTTGCTTCGAAATTGGTCATAAAAATTTCTGTCAGCAGGAGATTCAGGCGAGAGCCAATCACTAGGCCGTCTTTTTGTTTATATCTTCTCATTCGGTTTCATTACCTGTAAAACAAGCAAAGATGTCATTAACAGATCTATAACAGAAAAAAACTTTTTACAAAAAGTTTGTCCAAGAAAATTTTGCTTCGAAATTGGTCATAAAAATTTTTGTTAGCAGGAGATTCAGGGGAGAGCCAATCACTAGGCCATCTTTTTGTTTATATCTTCTAATTCGGTTTCATTAACTGTAAAACAAGCAAGGAGATGGTCAACAGATCTATACCAGAAAAAAAACTTTCCAAAAATTTTGTTCTAGAAAAGTTTGCTTCGAAATTGTTCATAAAAATTTCTGTCTGCAGGAGATTCAGGGGAGAGCCAATCACAAGGCCGACTTTTTGTTTATATCTTCTCATTCGGTTTCATTACCTGTAAAACAAGCAAGGAGATCGTCAACAGATCTATATCAGAAAAAAACGTTTTCCAAAAAGTTTGTTCTAGATAAGTTTGCTTCGAAATTGGTCATAAAAATTTCTGTCAGCAGGAGATTCAGGGGAGAGCCGATCACTAGGCCGTCTTTTTGTTTATATCTTCTAATTCGGTTTCATTACCCGTAAAACAAGCAAAGAGATCGTCAACAGATCTATACCAGAAAAAAACGTTCTCCAAAAAGTTTGTTCTAGAAAAGTTTGCTTCGAAATTGGTCATAAAAATTTCTGTCAGCAGGAGATTCAGGGGAGAGCCGATCACTAGGCCGTCTTTTTGTTTATATCTTCTAATTCGGTTCATTACCTGTAAAACAAGCAAGGAGATCGTCAATAGATCTATACCAGAAAAAAACGTTTTTCAAAAAGTTTGTTCTAGAAAAGTTTGCTTCGAAATTGGTCATAAAAATTTCTGTCAGCAGGAGATTCAGGGGAGAGCCATTCACTAGGCCGTCTTTTTGTTTATATCTTCTAATTCGGTTCATTACCTGTAAAACAAGCAAGGAGATCGTCAACAGATCTATACCAGAAAAAAGCGTTTTCCAAAAAGTTTGTTCTAAAAAAGTTTGCTTCGAAATTGGTCATAAAAATTTCTGTCAGCAGGACATTCAGGGGAGAGCCGATCACTAGGCCGTCTTTTTGTTTATATCTTCTAATTCGGTTCATTACCTGTAAAACAAGCAAGGAGATCGTCAATAGATCTATACCAGAAAAAAACGTTTTTCAAAAAGTTTGTTCTAGAAAAGTTTGCTTCGAAATTGGTCATAAAAATTTCTGTCAGCAGGAGATTCAGGGGAGAGCCATTCACTAGGCCGTCTTTTTGTTTATATCTTCTCATTCGGTTTCATTACCTGTAAAACAAGCAAATATATCGTTAAAAGATCTATAACAGAAAAAAACGTTTTCCAAAAAGTTTGTTCTAGATAAATTTGCTTCGAAATTGGTCATAAAAATTTCTGTCAGCAGGAGATTCAGGGGAGAGCCGATCACTAGGCCGTCTTTTTGGTTATATCTTCTAATTCGGTTTCATTACCTGTAAAACAAGCAAGGATATCGTTAACAGATCTATACCTGAAAAAAACGTTTTTCAGAAAGTTTGATCTAGAAAAGTTTTCTTCGAAATTGGTCATAAAAATTTCTAACAGCAGGAGATTCAGGGGAGAGCCATTCACTAGGCCGTCTTTTTGTTTATATCTTCTAATTCGGTTCATTACCTGTAAAATAAGCAAGGAGATCGTCAACAGATCTATACCAGAAAAAAACGTTTTCCAAAAAGTTTGTTCTAAAAAAGTTTGCTTCGAAATTGGTCATAAAAATTTCTGTCAGCAGGACATTCAGGGGAGAGCCGATCACTAGGCCGTCTTTTTGTTTATATCTTCTAATTCGGTTCATTACCTGTAAAACAAGCAAGGAGATCGTCAATAGATCTATACCAGAAAAAAACGTTTTTCAAAAAGTTTGTTCTAGAAAAGTTTGCTTCGAAATTGGTCATAAAAATTTCTGTCAGCAGAAGATTCAGGGGAGAGCCATTCACTAGGCCGTCTTTTTGTTTATATCTTCTAATTCGGTTCATTACCTGTAAAACAAGCAAGGAGATCTTCAACAGATCTATACCAGAAAAAAACGTTTTCCAAAAAGTTTGTTCTAGAAAAGTTTGCTTCGAAATTGGTCATAAAAATTTCTGTCAGCAGGAGATTCTGGCGAGAGCCAATCACTAGGCCGTCTTTTTGTTTATATCTTCTCATTCCTTTTCATTACCTGTAAAATAAGCAAAGATGTCGTTAACAGATCTATAACAGAAAAAAACCTTTTCCAAAAAGTTTGTTCTAGAAAAGTTTGCTTCGAAATTGGTCATAAAAATTTCTGTCAGCAGGACATTCAGGGGAGAGCCGATCACTAGGCCGTCTCTTTGTTTATATCTTCTAATTCGGTTTCATTACCTGTAAAACAAGCAAGGAGATCGTCAACAGATCTATACCAGAAAAAAACGTTTTCCAAAAAGTTTGTTCTAGAAAAGTTTGCTTCGAAATTGGTCATAAAAATTTCTGTTGGCAAGAGATTCAGGGGAGAGCCGATCACTAGGCCGTCTTTTTGTTTATATCTTCTAATTCGATTTCATTACCTGTAAAACAAGCAAGGAGATCGTCAACAGATCTATACCAGAAAAAAACTTTTTCCAAAAAGTTTGTTCTAGAAATTTTGCTTCGAAATTGGTCATAAAAATTTCTGTCAGCAGGAGATTCAGGGGAGAGCCGATCTATAGGCCGTCTTTTTGTTTATATCTTCTAATTCGGTTTCATTACCTGTAAAACAAGCAAGGAGATCGTCAAAAGATCTATACCAGAAAAAAACTTTTTCCATAAAGTTTGTTCTAGATAAGTTTGCTTCGAAATTGGTCATAAAAATTTCTGTCAGCAGGAGATTCAGGGGAGAGCCAATCACTAGGCCGTCTTTTTGTTTATATCTTCTCATTCGGTTTCATTACCTGTAAAACAAGTAAAGATGTCGTTAACAGATCTATAATAGGAAAAAACGTTTTCCAAAAAGTTTGTTCTAGAAAAGTTTGCTTCGAAATTGGTCATAAAAATTTCTGTCAGCAGGAGATTCAGGGGAGAGCCGATCACTAGGCCGTCTTTTTGTTTATATCTTCTAATTCGGTTTCATTACCTGTAAAACAAGCAAGGAGATCGTCAACAGATCTATACCAGAAAAAAACTTTTTCCATAAAGTTTGTTCTAGATAAGTTTGCTTCGAAATTGGTCATAAAAATTTCTGTCAGCAGGAGATTCAGGGGAGAGCCAATCACTAGGCCGTCTTTTTGTTTATATCTTCTCATTCGGTTTCATTACCTGTAAAACAAGTAAAGATGTCGTTAACAGATCTATAATAGGAAAAAACCTTTTCCAAAAAGTTTGTTCTAGATAAGTTTGCTTCGAAATTGTTCATAAAAATTTCTGTCAGCAGGAGATTCAGGGGAGAGCCAATCACTAAGCCGTCTTTTTGTTTATATCTTCTAATTCGGTTTCATTACCTGTAAAACAAGCAAGGAGGTCGTCAACAGATCTATACCAGAAAAAAACGTTTTCCAAAAAGTTTGTTCTAGAAAAGTTTGCTTCGAAATTGGTCATAAAAATTTCTGTCAGCAGGAGATTCAGGGGAGAGCCAATCACTAATCCGTCTTTTTGTTTATATCTTCTAATTCGGTTTCATTACCTGTAAAACAAGCAAGGAGGTGGTCAACAGATCTATACCAGAAAAAAACGTTTTCCAAAAAGTTTGTTCTAGATAAGTTTGCTTCGAAATTGTTCATAAAAATTTCTGTCAGCAGGAGATTCAGGGGAGAGCCGATCTATAGGCCGTCTTTTTGTTTATATCTTCTAATTCGGTTTCATTACCTGTAAAACAAGCAAGGAGATCGTCAACAGATCTATACCAGAAAAAAACTTTTTCCATAAAGTTTGTTCTAGATAAGTTTGCTTCGAAATTGGTTATAAAAATTTCTGTCAGCAGGAGATTCAGGGGAGAGCCAATCACTAGGCCGTCTTTTTGTTTATATCTTCTCATTCGGTTTCATTACCTGTAAAACAAGTAAAGATGTCGTTAACAGATCTATAATAGGAAAAAACCTTTTCCAAAAAGTTTGTTCTAGATAAGTTTGCTTCGAAATTGTTCATAAAAATTTCTGTCAGCAGGAGATTCAGGGGAGAGCCGATCTATAGGCCGTCTTTTTGTTTATATCTTCTAATTCGGTTTCATTACCTGTAAAACAAGCAAGGAGATCGTCAACAGATCTATACCAGAAAAAAACTTTTTCCATAAAGTTTGTTCTAGATAATTTTGCTTCGAAATTGGTCATAAAAATTTCTGTCAGCAGGAGATTCAGGGGAGAGCCAATCACTATGCCGTCTTTTTGTTTATATCTTCTCATTCGGTTTCATTACCTGTAAAACAAGTAAAGATGTCGTTAACAGATCTATAATAGGAAAAAACGTTTTCCAAAAAGTTTGTTCTAGATAAGTTTGCTTCGAAATTGGTCATAAAAATTTCTGTCAGCAGGAGATTCAGGGGAGAGCCAATCACTAAGCCGTCTTTTTGTTTATATCTTCTAATTCGGTTTCATTACCTGTAAAACAAGCAAGGAGCTCGTCAACAGATCTATACCAGAAAAAAACGTTTTCCAAAAAGTTTGTTCTAGAAAAGTTTGCTTCGAAATTGGTCATAAAAATTTCTGTCAGCAGGAGATTCAGGGGAGAGCCGATCACTAGGCCGTCTTTTTGTTTATATCTTCTAATTCGGTTTCATTACCTGTAAAACAAGCAAGGAGATCGTCAACAGATCTATACCAGAAAAAAACGTTTTCCAAAAAGTTTGTTCTAGAAAAGTTTGCTTCGAAATTGGTCATAAAAATTTCTGTCAGCAGGAGATTCAGGCGAGAGCCAATCACTAGGCCGTCTTTTTGTTTATATCTTCTCATTCGGTTTCATTACCTGTAAAACAAGCAAAGATGTCATTAACAGATCTATAACAGAAAAAAACTTTTTACAAAAAGTTTGTCAAAGAAAATTTTGCTTCGAAATTGGTCATAAAAATTTTTGTTAGCAGGAGATTCAGGGGAGAGCCAATCACTAGGCCATCTTTTTGTTTATATCTTCTAATTCGGTTTCATTAACTGTAAAACAAGCAAGGAGATGGTCAACAGATCTATACCAGAAAAAAAACTTTCCAAAAATTTTGTTCTAGAAAAGTTTGCTTCGAAATTGTTCATAAAAATTTCTGTCTGCAGGAGATTCAGGGGAGAGCCAATCACAAGGCCGACTTTTTGTTTATATCTTCTCATTCGGTTTCATTACCTGTAAAACAAGCAAGGAGATCGTCAACAGATCTATATCAGAAAAAAACGTTTTCCAAAAAGTTTGTTCTAGATAAGTTTGCTTCGAAATTGGTCATAAAAATTTCTGTCAGCAGGAGATTCAGGGGAGAGCCGATCACTAGGCCGTCTTTTTGTTTATATCTTCTAATTCGGTTTCATTACCCGTAAAACAAGCAAAGAGATCGTCAACAGATCTATACCAGAAAAAAACGTTCTCCAAAAAGTTTGTTCTAGAAAAGTTTGCTTCGAAATTGGTCATAAAAATTTCTGTCAGCAGGAGATTCAGGGGAGAGCCGATCACTAGGCCGTCTTTTTGTTTATATCTTCTAATTCGGTTCATTACCTGTAAAACAAGCAAGGAGATCGTCAATAGATCTATACCAGAAAAAAACGTTTTTCAAAAAGTTTGTTCTAGAAAAGTTTGCTTCGAAATTGGTCATAAAAATTTCTGTCAGCAGGAGATTCAGGGGAGAGCCATTCACTAGGCCGTCTTTTTGTTTATATCTTCTAATTCGGTTCATTACCTGTAAAACAAGCAAGGAGATCGTCAACAGATCTATACCAGAAAAAAGCGTTTTCCAAAAAGTTTGTTCTAAAAAAGTTTGCTTCGAAATTGGTCATAAAAATTTCTGTCAGCAGGACATTCAGGGGAGAGCCGATCACTAGGCCGTCTTTTTGTTTATATCTTCTAATTCGGTTCATTACCTGTAAAACAAGCAAGGAGATCGTCAATAGATCTATACCAGAAAAAAACGTTTTTCAAAAAGTTTGTTCTAGAAAAGTTTGCTTCGAAATTGGTCATAAAAATTTCTGTCAGCAGGAGATTCAGGGGAGAGCCATTCACTAGGCCGTCTTTTTGTTTATATCTTCTCATTCGGTTTCATTACCTGTAAAACAAGCAAATATATCGTTAAAAGATCTATAACAGAAAAAAACGTTTTCCAAAAAGTTTGTTCTAGATAAATTTGCTTCGAAATTGGTCATAAAAATTTCTGTCAGCAGGAGATTCAGGGGAGAGCCGATCACTAGGCCGTCTTTTTGGTTATATCTTCTAATTCGGTTTCATTACCTGTAAAACAAGCAAGGATATCGTTAACAGATCTATACCTGAAAAAAACGTTTTTCAGAAAGTTTGATCTAGAAAAGTTTTCTTCGAAATTGGTCATAAAAATTTCTAACAGCAGGAGATTCAGGGGAGAGCCATTCACTAGGCCGTCTTTTTGTTTATATCTTCTAATTCGGTTCATTACCTGTAAAATAAGCAAGGAGATCGTCAACAGATCTATACCAGAAAAAAACGTTTTCCAAAAAGTTTGTTCTAAAAAAGTTTGCTTCGAAATTGGTCATAAAAATTTCTGTCAGCAGGACATTCAGGGGAGAGCCGATCACTAGGCCGTCTTTTTGTTTATATCTTCTAATTCGGTTCATTACCTGTAAAACAAGCAAGGAGATCGTCAATAGATCTATACCAGAAAAAAACGTTTTTCAAAAAGTTTGTTCTAGAAAAGTTTGCTTCGAAATTGGTCATAAAAATTTCTGTCAGCAGAAGATTCAGGGGAGAGCCATTCACTAGGCCGTCTTTTTGTTTATATCTTCTCATTCGGTTTCATTACCTGTAAAACAAGCAAATATATCGTTAAAAGATCTATAACAGAAAAAAACGTTTTCCAAAAAGTTTGTTCTAGATAAATTTGCTTCGAAATTGGTCATAAAAATTTCTGTCAGCAGGAGATTCAGGGGAGAGCCGATCACTAGGCCGTCTTTTTGGTTATATCTTCTAATTCGGTTTCATTACCTGTAAAACAAGCAAGGATATCGTTAATAGATCTATACCTGAAAAAAAACGTTTTTCAGAAAGTTTGATCTAGAAAAGTTTTCTTCGAAATTGGTCATAAAAATTTCTAACAGCAGGAGATTCAGGGGAGAGTCAATCACTAGACCATCTTTTTGTTTATATCTTCTAATTCGGTTTCATTACCTGTAAAACAAGCAAGGATATCGTCAACAGATCTATACCAGAAAAAAACGTTTTCCAAAAAGTTTTTTGTGGAAAAGTTTGCTTCGAAATTGGTCATAAAAATTTTTGTTAGCAGGAGATTCAGGGGAGAGCCAATCGCTAGGCCATCTTTTTGTTTATATCTTCTAATTCGGTTTCATTAACTTTGATCTTCAAATAGTTTTTCTATGTATTCTTTCCACTTGCCTAATTCTTGTTGTGTTTCCATAATAATGTTTCCCTCTTTGTCTAGCAATATGTTTGATATTTTTCTTTTTTCTATTCCAGCTAGTTCTTTGACTTTTTTATGCAAGTTGAAGTTGTCGTACTTATTTTGCAACTCCTCTATTTCCTTGCATTTTTCAGAAAGGTACTCTTTTTTTGCTGCTCTTATTTTTCTTCTTATTTGAATTTGCAGCTGTTGATATCGGGTCTTATATGTCTTACTTTAGTTTATTATTACATTACGAAATTAGTTATAATGGGCTATAATATCACCAGCACTTTGCCTTATACTCTGATCACTAATTTCTGATTGACTGACCCTTCGACTAAGAGCTGACCCGAAAATCACTTGGGATTAACCCTAATCAAAGCTTATTAATCTTATTACTATCTATTGTTTTTCATATGTTTACAAGTCAACAGTTCATACCCTCTGGAGAACCTTGACTTATTTTTATCCGGAATGCCACCTGGCTGATCTGGTGAAGTCACAGGATCCATGACCAATATAATTTATTGATAATAAGAAAGATCAATTTGTCAAATATTATATTTATATTTTTCAATTTGCCCTGCTTACGAACCATGAATTGAAAAAATATGGAAGTGAAGCTGAAGGCTGTAGCCGAAAGCTTTCTCGTTGTTTTTAGATATATAGGCAGGGATAGAGCTGTCGACTGCGTCGATCTGGAAGAAACACAGACCTATAGGCGTCAGTGATTTAGATTCAGGTGGACCACAATTTTGTTTCGGGTTTGTATGCTTCTTGTTCTACCTAAATATCTTATTTTTCGAACACTCCTGTATTTTTATAAATATTAAATAGATTTAGTGTCTAATTTAATATCGCTTTTAATTTTTGCCATCGCATTTAGGTACTCTTTTGGAATTGTAAAGTGGAGCAGAACAGACATCCAAAACCTGCAAAGAAAAATAACAACAGTCTTAAGAAACACACACAAACATCACCCTCGGAGTGCTATTGAACGTACAATCCTTCAAAGATATAGATTGGTGGTGGATATTGATAAGCAGCTCGATCAACAAATAATAAACTTACTTTCTTATCTCCACAGGTTAGCAAACTCTTCCACACTACATCAAGCAATATGCGAGGCAGACGATTCAACGCCGCTACAGCTGAGGAAACAGGATATTTCTTCTTACCACCAAACAGACCAAGAGAAGTCACAAGTCTGGCTACGAAAACCACTTCATGGACGGCATCCAAATGAGGTCAATCAGGATAATGTCGACAACTCAGCGTCAAACTACTGGTTGATTTCAGAACAGATGCCTCCGGAAATGGAGGCCTTTTTGTTAGTTATCTAAGACCAGGTTATTTCGACGAAAAACTATTGGAAGTTCATCATCAGAGACCTCTCAATGAGAAACGACCGATGTAGATACAGCTGTCAAACATCAGAAATAATCCAACACATAACTGGAGCATGCCAAGCGTTTGCCGCAATGAAGTACAAGGAGAGACATGATTCAGCTGCTAAGATACTCCACGAAGAGTGAGCAGATAAGTTAAATCTATTACAGGTAGGAAAAGTGTCTTACTATAAGTACAATCCGGAGCTTATTCTTGAAAACAGCGATTTTAAGTTATATTAGGACCGAACGGTTCTAACGGGTCAGACAGTTGCTCATAATAGACCAGACATATTATAAATATAATGAAGAATTAAAATAAATAGAAGAATTAAAATGTTATGGGCAGTTGTTGGAAGATTGGGATAGGCTCTTAAAAACCCCGATATTAAGATTAATTTGAAAAAAAAGAGTATTTGACTCGTGCGTTCTCTTAGTAATGACCTATGTAATGGAGCCAACCACATTAGCAATTAAAACAGCCAATAAATTACATACTACACAGCAAGCAATAAAAAGAATCATACTGGGAATATCACTACGTGACCGAATAAAAAACGAAGAAGTAAGAAGACGCACGAAAGTTGAGGATGTGATAAAACGCATTGCTATTTTGAAATGGACCTGGATGGGACTCGTCGCTAGGCAAGACTAGGCAAGGTGAACAAAACATATATTGCAACGGAGACCTAGATCGTCAAAAAAAGTATTGGAAGACCCCCAAAAAGATGGATAGATGACATAAAAAGGAAAACAGGTAGAAACTGGCACCGAATTGCAGAAAATAGGTTGAATTGGAAGATACTAGAGGAGGCCTATGTTCAGGAGTGAACCAAATTGGGGTACTAGAAAGAAACAGGGAGACTATATTATGGAACAGTTTTATTTGGTGAATAATTTTGTATTAACATTATTCGTTATCCTGCGTAATTATTACAGTAAAAATATTTTTAATCTCGAATCATTCCATATTAAAATGCCAATAAAAAAATATCTATTGTTATTCATTGGTGCTAATGATACATAAGATAAAGCCTATGATTTTCACTCGGGTTGAATGAAAATATGTATATCATCTAACTATTTGTTATGATAAGAATCAGATCAACGTTAAGCCCATAATATATATTTTTAAAATAAAATAATGAAACCTGCTTTTGTATTTTTGAAAAAATAATGGATTAAAATAGATTTAGAGTAAGATCAATAAAAATGTTTACCATATTATGCCCTTATATTGAAAAAATTTTTGGCTAGTATACCGAGGCACAAAAAATTTATGAATCTTTAGATGTGAGACGACGTGAAGTTGATGGAGCGCTATCCAATAAATATGGAAGCTGTAATCAGTTCTTAATTTTTCATTCGAAAAAACGCTATAATACCAATGTGTGCTATTTTTATTTACGAAAAGTTTAATATAATTAAGTATCGTCATTCAGTCTGACAAACCTTTATCGTTTGATTTTTAAATGTATCATTTAATTCTCAAATTTTTCGCTATGACCGAACAAAGTAAAGGGTGTTTTTTATAGAGGTATAAAATTTTAAGTTGGCAACACTTTTTTAACTGGCGGCCATTTTGTCAGGTGTCAAGTGATTTATGTTTAGTTTGGTTTGGTATTTTGACATGAATAGACTGACGCCTGAACAACGCTTCCAAATTGTGCAAATTTATTTTGAAAATCATGGTTTTGTTCGAAATACGTATCACGCACTACGTCCATTTTACGGTCAACATAATCGTCCATCAGAGCAATTAATTCGATTAACTATGGAACAGAGACGTCGTACAGTGCGTACAGAAGAAGTCATTGCTGCTGTAGAGCGTAGCGTAGAGGAAGACCCGAATCAGTCTATCCGCCATCGTGCACAGGAATTGGATATGTGTCCATTCACTTTATGGAAGATTTTGCGGAAAGATTTTGGTTTACGTGCTTACAGAATCCAACTCGTGCAAGAATTGAAGCCACACGACCACCTAGTAAGGCGTAGATTCGGTGAATGGGCCCAAAACAAGATTGCCGTTGATCCCGATTTTCAAAAGCGAATTTTGTTTAGCGATGAAGCTCACTTTTGTTTGAATGGATACGTAAATAAACAAAACTGCCGTATTTGGAGTGATGATAATCCTCAAGTGTATGTTGAGACACCGTTACATCTAGAAAAACTGACTGTTTGGTGTGCTTTATGGGCAGGTGGAATCATTGGTCCGTACTTCTTTAAAAACGATGCTGGTCAGAATGTTACAGTCAATGGTGACCGCTATAGAGCCATGATTACTGACTTTTTCGTTCATCAATTGAACAACCATGATGTGCAGGAGCTGTGGTTTCAACAAGACGGCGCAATATGTCACACAGCTCGTGCCACAATTTATTTATTGACAGAAACATTTGGTAACCGCATAGTTTCACGTTTCGGACCTGTGAATTAGCCTTAAAGATCGTGCGACTTAACGCCGCTAGACTATTTTCTGTGGGGATATGTGAAGTCGCTAGTCTACGCCGATAAGATCAAAACGATTGATCACTTGGAGGACAACATTCGCCGCGTTATTGCCGATATACGACCACAAATGTTGGAAAAAGTCATCGAAAATTGGACTTCCAGATTAGACTATGTCCGAGCCAGCCGTGGCGGTCATATGCCAGAAGTCATATTTAAATTATAATGCCAGAAGGTTATCTTTCGAATAAAGTAAATTTCATGTCAATTTAAAAAATTCATCTTTGTTTTATTCCATTTAAAAGTTCTATACCTCTATAAAAAACACCCTTTACTAATGCAGAACTGAAAATGCTTTCGATGTCCTTTAATAATAAAAGAAAATTATTCCAGGAAAGAACAGCTCATGGGCTTGCTACCTCTAAAACGGAAATATGTTAAACAGTTTTCTTCCAAAATATAACTCTGCAATGCTTGTGTCGTATTTAAAATTGGAAAATTTATATTAAAATCATTATTTCCTATAATAACAACCTACAATTAACTGAAATTTATCCTTGTATTTATATAAAAACTGGCAATGAAAATTGACAAACAGCCCACAAATTAAACTAAACGACGGCAAATTTTCCAGACTACAAAAGGCTCAATCATTTTTGGCAGCGGTGCGGTCGCATTAACGCATTAGTTCAAAATTATGAGTCTAATTACGCGGTGAGTTATGCCATTCATTACTGTGCTCCGTATAAATAATAACCACATTACGCCCTCTGACGGCGGCATTCTTCATTAACAAAAACTATATATTTCTATTACGACTGACTGATTTCGTGCTGTCGAACGATTTGGTCAAAATGGCCATTTTAATATAGAATGATGCGATATATAAATGGCGATTGACGAGAATGTAAAATATTTTAGATTTAGTACTTATGGCGGATGATATGTAATGTTAGCTGATGAAATTCATAATAACATACAATGGAAAGAAATAAATGTACCTATAGTATAATTTTATTTAATCTAGTATTGCATTACAAGTACAGTTAACAGAATATATGATACCTTACTGAAAAACGAATAGAAATACCATATAGCGACAGGGAAGCTGACGAGCGGGCTGGATTCAGGACAGGAAGGTCAACGATTGATCACTTTTTTGCTTACAAACCTTATTAAAAAATCGAAATATGCGTTTTTCAGAAGCAAGCTGGTTGATTGTAGAGGTGACATTAAGAGGACCTTGGAGGTAATTAGACAAGCTACCAATGAGAATAGTGGGTCTGGGGGATATTTGATTAAGGATGAGGGTGAGCTTGTTTGTGTGCCTGCGAATTGCTAATATTTTTTTGGATAATTTTGGAGGTATGGGCAGGAACTTGGAGGGCAAAATCAAAACAAACAATTACAACTTCTTTAATAAACGTATTTCGAATTCCATGTTTTTGAATCGCATAACTGAAAGTGAGCTTCTTCTTCTTCTTTCATGGTCTTACAATTCTGGGTGAGTCTTAGCCGCATCCACTATCGCCCTCCATCTCCTACGGTCTTGTGCTTCCATTTCCCACTGCTGGACTCCAATCTTATACAAATTAGCTTCCTTCCATCTTTTCCTGGGACGGCCTATTGATCTTCTACCATCTGGTCTCTCAAAGAATACTGTTTTCAATAATCTGTGGTCCTCTGATCCTACCACATGGCCTGCCCATCTTATTCTATTGGCTTTTATTCAACGGACTATGTTTTCACTGCCATACAGTGTCGCCAATTCAGCATTGTGTTGTTTTCTCCAATTTCCTGTTGTTTCATCTCTTTGGGAACCAAATATCATTCTAAGAACCTTTCGTTCAAATATGAGTAATTTATTTATTTCCCGTTAATTGAGGGTCCAAGTTTCACTGCCATAAGTAACTATCGGGCGAATAACTGACCTGTACAGAGTTAGTCTGGATTGTCTTTTTAACAGTTTAACTCTCAATAATGTTGTGAGGGAGTATAACGCCCTATTTGCTGCAGCTATTCTCGCTGAGACGTCTTTTTCAACTCGATTGTCGTCTGTGATTACCGCTCCTAGGTACTTGAATTCCTTAACCACTTCGAAGTTGTGTTCATTCAGTGATATATTCTGCCCGATTCGAGGTCTTGGATTCTTGGTTATTACCATGTATTTAGTTTTTTCTTCATTTACTCGGAGACCCATATTACCTGCTTCTTCCTCGAGTTGTGAAAATACCTCTCGCAAGTCTCTGGTTGAATGAGCCACTGTATCGATATCATCAGCAAAGGCCAGCACCAGTTTTGAACCTTGGTTCGGAAAACCCTCTGTCAGCCCCGACGTAACCCTGCTCATTGCATGTTTCAAGGCAAAATTGAAAGGCAACGGTGATAGAGGGTCACCTTGTCTGAGTCCTGATGTCACACTGAATGGTGCTGATGTTCTATTTCCTACCCTTACCTGTGCATATGAGTTTCTCACGCACATTTGTGTTAGATTGAGTAATTTTCTTGGTACGCCCATTTCTAGCATTGGTAGCCATAGTCCGCTTCTTTTCACGGAGTCATAGACTTGCTGGAAATCCATAAAGATTTGGTGGACATCTCGGTCAAATTCACAGTTTTTTTTCCAATATTTGTCTGATCGTAAATATCTGGTCTATTGTTGACCTTCCAGCACGAAAACCGCATTGGTAGTCGCCGATAATATATTCCGCATAAGGTGTCAGTCTGTCTAGTAGAGTAATTGGCAGGATTTTGTATGTTGTGTTAATAAGAGATATACCTCTATAATTTTGAAATTGTTCCTTGTTTCCTTTCTTATCTATAGGTAATATGACACTTCCATTCCATTCCTCAGGCATTTTCTGTTGTTCCCATATTTTCCAAATGATTTCATATATTTTTTAATGTAGACCGTTTCCTCTCTTTTTTAGCTGCTCTCCATTTACACCATCGCTGCCTAGCGCTTTGTGATCTTTGAGTGATGCTATAGCATTTTTAACTTCTTGAAATGTTGGTGATGATACTCTTATATCTGCGGAATGGAATGTAATGTCCTCTTCCTCTGTCCCATTTTCAATACTTAGTAACTGCTGAAAATATCCTTTCCATAGCTCGACAATTTCTGTTTCCGTCATTATTAACTCTCCTGTTTCTTTTCTCATGACTTTCGTTTCTCCAACATTTCCACCCCGTCTCACAGTCTCTACCTCCCTAAAGAATTTCCTTACTTGGTTCATGTTCTTATTTCTGTCTATTTCCTGCATCTGATGCTCCAGATACCTCTTCTTTTTGATTCTAAGTAGTCTTCTTGTCTGTGCTCTTATTCTGTGAAATTCTTCTATGTTTTCCTCAGTGGGGTTTTTTAGCATTATCAGTCTTTTTCGAGAAAGTGAGCTAATTAACATAATAAATTCTTTAAACACTAAAGCAGCGGCTCGTAATGACAAAATCTCTCCTAAAATATTGAAAGATAATCATATTTGCCTTATAAAGCCTCTTTTACATTTAATAAATTTGATATTTGAAAAATGAACATATCCTGCCATTTTAAATAAGGCTGTTATCGTTCCAATTTATAAATCGGGGGATAAATTAAATAAGGAAAACTATCAACCTATTACGATGACTAGTTCGATCAGCCGACTTTTTCAGAAGTGTATTAAACCCAGATTGGATGATTTTTTGAACGAAAATATTATTTTGTCTCTTTTTCAGTTTGGATTTGGGTCGGGAGTAGACACGGAGGATACAATAGTGCCTGTAACGGATTATATAATTCGTGGGTTTAATACCAAATTCAAGACACTTGGGATATTTGTTGATCTGGCTCGTGCATTTGACACTGTGGCGCACCAAAAATTACCGAATAAGCTTGAAAGTATTGGGATTCAAGGTGTCGTGTATGACCTGTTTGAATCATATATAACTAATTAAACACAGAAAGTAAAAATAAATCAAACACTAAGTAAAACAAGTAATGTGGAGTTTGGGGTAGCGCAGGGCACAGTACTGGGTCCTGTCCTGTTCTCTCTATATATAAATGACCTCTTTACTGTTCTTCCAAGTGAAAATAGTGAATGTATTTGTTATGCTTATGATACAGTTATTTTAATTAAAGGTAAATCTGGGCAGGAAACATTTCAGAGAGCATAGGATTACTTTTCGAGGATACGATTGTGGATGGATCAGAATCTTCTGATTATTAATGTCAAAAAAACTGTCCACATAGCCTTTTCTATGAATAATAGAGTTAATGATCTATATCCTAATCTTTTAGTACATGATTATGAATGTGTTACGGGTGAGAAACAGTGCGGATGTATTAAGTCTGTGGCAGCGACAGACGACACATTTTGGGCAGCGAACCCCTTACTACATTTTCCCTACATCAGGGATCCCATATTGTAAACGTAGTCCCTCTGCTATGAACCACAATTTTAATGATTGCGTGATTTACCGAACCAGGACACGGACAGCACGGCTCATACAATCGACCACTAAAAGTTTGGTGTTTCGTCCTTGGTTTTACGTCTTTTCTATTATTTGGAACTTGTATTTGAATCTATCGGTAAGCTGCAATTTGTACTTACCTTTTAGAGACATCCTGTATATGACATAGAGTATAATTTCTTCGCGAGAATAATTCCGCTGTGAATTTCGATGCTAAAGTAACTGAAAAAAAATTAATAATAACAAAAAAAAAATATTATACAATTTGAACGTTCGTCAAACAAATACCTGAATAACGATCACCTTTGTTGTTATTTCGCTAAGCGATCCCTAATTTCTAGCGTTCCGTATATCTATCCTCCTCGAGGCGAAACTTTTCCCAAAAGCTAATTAGGCAAACACAAAGTTAAAATTTACGGTTGCAACTTAGACGTTCGTTTTGTAATTGATAAAATGACGACGTTGATATAAATTAAGGGTCCGTGACTGGAATGAGGCCATATCTTAAATCAGCTCGTATATCATTGTTTTAATGTGAGTTTTGAACGTAGATTTTGAGGCCGAACGGCTCTCTGTTTGTCTATAAATTCTCGAAATGTACGCACACCCCTTTCCTAACGAGCTTTGCAACCCACGATCCGTGCCACCCCCAGAATGAGCCGCTCTTCTCCCGCTTTGCTTTTGAGTCGGTTTTCGTCGATGCGGGAAGATTAAACAGACTCGGAGCAGGTTAGAAATCATTTATCGATTTGTTGCCTTTTAATTTTTTTAATTATTATTCCATTTTATAGCTCCTTTTTTGTTAATTTGTTAAAAAAAAAGGATGATATTCTCTACTTGCGCAAGAAATATCCAGAATTGGAAAAATATTTCGGAATTGAATAATCGAAATCAGTTGTGCTCCTGTCAAATAAGCGAAAAAAAGACCTAGTTGGGGACACTCTCCAGGGAGAGATCCGGATTTTCGGGTAATATAGGCCTATACAAATAAAACTTAAATGTTCTTTGCACGAGATTTTGTGTCATAAACTTGTTGTAAACAATTAAAGGTCGAAAAATGCATTTTTCGCACTTTTTTGCTTACCAGCAAAAACTAAAGAAATTTCTGGACAAAATGAAATAGCCATCTTGTAGAAAATTGAAAAAACTACGAATTGGCTTTTTACAGATCTCGATATTTTTATTTGTTGCTGAGAAAAAGGCAAAACAAGATCAAAATTGTTATAATATTCAATTAAAAATAACTATTGCTAAATGCTACCTACGACTTTGTTGTTACGTAAAATGTTGGGTCTTTTAGTGCTTAATATGTGGTAAAAATTTCAGATCGATTCATCAAATAGTTTGTGCAAAATTTAATTTATTTATCACAGGCGAACGAATTTTGCAATAACATTCTAGCTCCATCAATGAAGGTATACCGATTCTGACCACATCTTATGAAAGAGGAACTCTTCTTCTATAAGAAGACTTACATGGAATTGAGGAAAATTAATTTTAAATTTGTTTAAACAGAAAATCACTATCATTTTTACCTTGTAGACAAATTAAATAACTTTTTTGTCTTTGCCGATAAAAAAATTCTGTTTTCATATTTGGGAAGCTGGCATTTTTAAAATAATTTACTTTCAAAACCTTTTCAATGTATACTATATTGCTATAACATGTATATATTACGGTAGCAAACAATACTTACGTATATAAAATTTTCTTACACGCAATATAATGAATATTAATGTTTCATAACAATAATTTAATTATTCAATTTTCCCAACTTTTAATCATGTTTGCCAATAAAAATAGCATAAACATTATTGATTTTTAATGAAAAAATTGTGTTGAAAAAATGTTTAAACAAATTAAATGTTTAATTTATAAACAAATAAGTATATAGTGTGTATATTTGTAATGCACTAGGAAAGATACCATAAATTAAAACAAGAATCATCAAAATCCGTCAACAACTTTCGGAGATATAGCGAACGGTAGCAGTTTGATGTTGCTGTTTCGTTTTTTTGAACGCGCGGACTTGTTAGCAACTCATCTTTCGGCCGAGTCGTCTTTTAAACAATTAACATTTTTTAAACTTCACTGAAATTTTTGTTTTTGTGTTATCATTTTCCGGACAACTCACGCCTAAACCTAAACTCTTAAACTTTCGAATGGCGCTAGTTTCGTTTCTTAATGCTGGTAAGCAAGAAAAGTGCAAAAAAATGCATTTTTTGACCTTTAATTGTTTACAAAAAGTTTATGACATAAAATCTCGTGCAGAGAACATATAAATGCCTCCATTCGATTGATATCGGGCGAGCTCGGCACCCAAAGTATTTGCCCACTTCGTCCTATTTATATGTCATGGAATGTTTCGTTGCGGTACCACGTCAAGATTAAAATGAAGTGAAGCATCATCTTGAAGTAGTCAAATAATTAGTTTTGTTTCAATGGGAACATTTTCCAACAGTTGTGGATGATGTTTCCGCCGAAGATAAATAAGGTCCTACAAATTGGTCTCCATTAATTCTGCCCCACATATTTAAAGAGAATTGGTGTTAATGTTACCGTCCCATAATAGCAAGACGGTTTCCAAAAGAGTATTGATAGGTGTCATAAAAATTGGTAATACTATCTCACATGTAAATGTAGCATCATCGGTGAATAATAGGGCTTTAATGAAATGATGATTTTGTTTAAATTTTCGAAAATTTTATTACCCATGTTTAGTTACAACTATTCATCACCAGTTCAAGATGGATTATGGATGTATAGTCAATTCTTCAGCCCCTGCCTCCTATATCAGGAAATTAAGTCCTATCCATAATAAGGCATACGCCTTTCCATAGGTGCTTTTCACACCAGTCCAATCAATAGCCTATATTGTGAATCGGAAATCCCATCATTAGAACATAGAAGGTTGCAACTTACTTTTAATTATGTGAGCTCTCTCCACTTCCGTCCTTACATCCCGCATTTTAAATCCTTTTTCAACCCCCCCCCCCCAATAACAGCACTTTTTTGAATAAGTATCCTCCTTTTATTCATACTAGCTTCGCTGAAACCAGGGAAAGTCTATCAATAACTATGCCCTCAGTAAATCAAATAAACACCTACCTATTCCCACCCTGGAATCATTTCCTCATCAGTTGTAACTTCGAACTTACACTACTAGATAAAAAAGAAGTTAACCCGAGAATAATCCAATCAAGGTATCATCAAATAATTAAATTGAAATACAGCAATCACGAACTCATATTTACTGATAGCTCCAAAAAACTAATACAGTCGGAGCAACATACTATACAAAGAATGCAGAAAAAGTGTTCTCCCTTCATGAATCCACTTCAATCCTTACTGCTGAGCTATTCGCGATTCTCAAAGCCTTACCGTATTGCATAAATACCTATGAATCAAACTGGCTGGTAATTTCAGACTCTCAAAACTCACTCAAACTAATCGAATCATACAATCCTAGTTATTTAACAGCTCATGAGATCAAAACCCTAATAAAATACTCCCATATCAGGAAGAAATCCTTCACCTTCCTCTGGGTACCAAGTCATACTGGAATCCCAGGAGATACTAAAGCCGATACCCTCGCTTCCAATCATCAAAACTCTCCTAATAAAGTAAACAAAATATTCCACCCTCAAGACCTTAAAAACTCTTTACATCATATGTCTCGAAACCTCATTCAACTAGAATGGGACCTTCAAGATTCAATCAACAACTTCAATTAGTTAAAAAGACTTTCTTTACTGGCACCCACACTCCCTAATCTACCAAGACAAGAACTAACCATAATGACTAGGCTCCGAATTGGCCACACGAAGCTAACCCATGAATATCTCCTAAACAAATCCCCTGCTCCTTACTGCGAAACCTGTCATACCTCCCTATCAATCAAACATATCATCACTGAATGCAAAAAATATGAGCATCACCCATTCCGTCAATTACAGGAAAACAAGATTGATATTCTCCTCTCCTATCAAAATTCTAACAATGTTATCAAATTTATCAAAGACATTGGATTATACAATCTAATGTAGAACAAGCAATATATGTTTCAAGGAAACCAAAAAATAGACACTAAAAGACCTAGTAGTCGATGCGTCACTAATCCATATTTCTCTCTCTCTCTCTCTCTCATCACCATAGTAGAAAACCAGCGGATTTTTCATATGTCCAGGCCACCCTGAGAATCCATTTGTAGCATCACATATCAAATAAATGCAGTTGTTTTGTGTGTTCTTTTGTAAGTATCCAACTTTCCAGTTCATATTGCACTGCAAATACATACCACCTTGGTACTATCACTCTTGGTTCTAGTATTAGATTTCAATGACTGAGACTTATTTTTAGCTTTTTAAACACGTTTTTTTCTATTTTCGTTCTTATTTTTGTTGTGATCATTTTCTAAATACCAAGATATTTGTATTTTTGAACTCTTTCTCGTTGTACACTCATAAATTTATATTTCAATGTATCTATGGGAGATTTCTTTTTTTCTGCGAAGCGGTAACACCCGGTCTTTGAAGTCCTTTATTATTAATTTTTCTATCAAAATAAAGGATCCCATCCAACTCAACTGCCTTTGGTAAAAGGGAATTAAAATTGCTTGTTGCATATGACTGGACCTAGCGCAAGGCTTACTAGAGAGCTTCTCTTCTTAGGAAGGAAAGAACTACGAATTGTGGTGGGATTGTTAAGACATTATCACCTGAGTTGCCATGTACTTAAGGTCAATGCCCAAAAACCCTTAAATTCTCCCTTATGGCATTTTACATTGAATGCATATATTCATTGTAGCAAGAATCTAATCAGTCTCTACATAGTTTCTTCACGATTTACCTCTCTTATAGTTTAAAATTTATTTTTTCAATAAGAAATGATGAGAATTTATGAATATTCCATAATTTTGTTCATGACTGTATTCTAATATTACTTTAAATTTGATTAAATTAATTGCAGAAATAATTTTTAAATAACATTTGTTCTTCGTCGAGATCGCAGTGATAGAGCTACGCCCTCTCATCGTAAACGTTATCGTCTAACCGGTAAAAACTTGAGCTCATGTCAGAAATATTCTCTAAAATATGCAGAAAGTGTGTCGTTTCATAGCGAAACAGTGTTAGTTCTTTGTGTTAATATTTACGCTTCATTATGAGCAAAATTCTCCCATATCGAGCAAGTCTTGTTAAAGTTCGGTAGTTTTCCTGGTTATGTTCTAGCGACAGGTAGTTTTTATGTAAGAATGGTTGCTAGCGTTTGGAGTTAATATTGCAAACCTAATTTATTTATAAGTTTTAGTTAACTAGAAGCTATTTTCCGTTTGGTGCTCTCCAGACTCAAATTAATTGTAAGATGTATCTAAAAAATCACTAGGATAATAAATTTAACAATTCTTAAAATTTTGGCAGTGTTGGTAATACTGAGATTGCAATATTTCACATTCACAAATTAGCTTTCTTCCACCGTTAGCATCCAGATTTGGATTTTTGTATTTTTTATTCGTTTTTGTAAAATTCTAACCGCCACTGACCTCTGTCTTCCCAACGATATTCTTTCAATTCTCTCATACGAACGTCCTTATTTATCCTCTTCATCCAGCTTTTTCAATGTCTTTCTCTCTTCTTGTTTCTTTTAGATGTCCAGAGTATTACTTGTTTTGATGATCCATCTTTGCCCATGCATTTGCATGGGCCATACCATTTTAGTTAATTTATCTTTATACCTTCTTCAATACTGTGTTTAACTCTCATTATCTCCCAGATTCTATAATGTGACCCCCCCTCCCCCCAAGAGCTTTGTGTTCAGGAAAGTAGACCCGATTTTGCCCCTTATACTATAGTTTATTTAAGAACTAGATAGAGTAATAAATAATCTTTTACCCTTTTTTTCTTCGCAAACTACCTGTCTTCTTTAGTCTGGTGCCTTTGGGAAAATCTGTTAGACACATATATTTTTCATAGGAATGAGTAAGAAAATTTATAATCAAAAATACCGGTCTATAATAATGGACTATTTGGGTTGGATAACAATAGATATTTGGAAGTGTGAAGTGTTTAAAAGGATTTTAATCCTTGTCATAGGCGTCGGAAGGAGATTTATTTTATCACTAAGTATTTATGGTATAGAATATTATTTCGGTAATAAAATTAAAATAAAAAGTTTAGATAAAATTATTTTATTTCTTATAATTTCTTAATAATTCACATACATTGCAAAATGTAAATAATTTTGACATATTTAACACAAATCACAACTGTATTTTTATTATTTTTAATTTTGTCATAGGCACATTCAGACTAAAACGTAGCCTTATTCTTCCAAAAAATTCTAAGTTATAATTCAAATATTTACAAAAATATCCTTTGTTCAAAATACAAAAAGTTAAACATATATAAAAAAATAAATTCGTCCATATAATATTAAAATATATTTGGGGCTATCGGTCATTTTATTAAAATTAAAAACATTTTTAGGACATTTGACATTTCAGTTTATTTATTTCTTAAACCATCTGCAGAATAGCTATTAAACACTAAAAAGGGATTCAAATGTAATTAGTTTTTATATGTTATAGTTAAAATTAGACCTACTTATTCTTATTTCTATTGTATTGATATCTTAATTCAATTTACTTTATTATATGGAACCCGATAGCCCCAAAAAAATAAAATAAACATGCTAATTCTACATGCTTAAGAAAAAAACACAAATACGATAATAAAATAATAAAAAACTTACGGCAAACTGGAATTAAATATACATAAAATTAAAGAGTGGGACTAAAATAAAAATATATAAAAAAGTAAAAGAATATATAAACAACATTAAACAATAAAATACAACAGAAACACAAATTTAAATAATAAATTATATTTACAGTGGTAAACATTACGTATCTAATTCCTAATCAAAGTCAGTGAAGCTATCTTCGCTCAAATTAATTATAATTGGTTCCTCTATCTCACCGATCATGAGATGGAGTTTCCACATTTTGTTTCATTCTTTTATTATATGGATTTTTCCCAATCTTCCGCAGTAACTTTATTCAAAAAAATCTTTCAAAAGTTCAGTTAAATTACTAATTTTGTAAGTTGTGTTATTTCTAGCAACTCTACCTTTCACTTGTGAGAGATATTTCCTTCTCCAACGGACAGTTTCCGGACGATTTATAAGAACAGATTTTCTATCTGGTTTTTTCCAGCAAAAATTAAGTTCTCTGAGCAATTTCCAGAGTTATTATCTTTTAATTTCAGGTAAATCGCGATCTTCATGGATTTTAGTTGGAATTTTGTCGACGGTTGAGATCTGCTTCTCAAAATGAAATTTATGTATAATTCCTTTTTAATGTAGTTTTCATTTCTTCTTCCAACGAGGTTTTTCGTCTGCCTGTGATCGAATGTGGCTTGGGAGTACTAACAATTCCAGTCGTTTTTTTCTCGTTCAATATTCGATATAAAGTAGATTTTTTAACTCCTGTCATGTTGGAACATATCTCAACAGAGCTTTTAACATTATTATTTAGATATTGATATTTTAAGGCATCATAAACATTCATCGTAATAAGTTTTTTGTTGAGGAAAGCGCAAACAAGATAAATTACTAAGGACACACTGTAAGGTGTACTTTGCTCACCAACAGAAATTGAACTGAACTATCAGAAATTTTGTTATTATAGTAAATTTATAAAAATTTATAATATTTAATTATAATTAGATTTACAGCAGTGCTCATTTACCTACGGCACTGTATGTTGGAGGTTTCGGTAATAGTTTTATTACTCTCTCTAGTTCTTGAATAGAGTATAGAAATGTGTATGCTTGCGATCGCCCCCCAAGAGCTTCGAGTTCAGAAAAATAGAACCGATTCTACCTTTTATATTAGGAATGTGTATGCTGCTAGCATTCCCCCCGTTGACAACTTGTTTTTCTTGCGACAGTCCCCCCCCCCAAAAAAGCTTTTAGTTCAGGAAAATAGACCCGATTCTACCTCTTATACTAGGAATGTTTATGCTGCTGGCATCCCCCCTGTCGGCTACTTGTTTTTTCTTGTTATCGCCCCCCCCCCTCTCTAAGAGCTTCAAATTAGGAAAAATAGACCCGACCCTGCTTTTTACACTAAAAATGGGAATATTGCTGGTCTCCCCCCCCCCCCCCCGTTGACAACTTGTTTTCACTTGCCCTACTGTACTTTTGTGATATCATCGCCCCTCCCAAAAAGAGAGGGGCTGATGTGATGTAATGTTTTCCGACTGATCTTATTCAAAATCATGCAAAAATAACATATCACAGTTAATCGTTAAAAATTCCTGACTTTGTTTCGAGAAAGGGCCGCCATTTTGTTAATTTTGAAAACTTTTCGGTTTACAAATTTTTTTCCTGAAGTTTATAACTCGTGTCACCTGAATCAAAAGAGAAAATTAAATTATGTCTATTAGTCATAAAAATATAAAATTTCGAATAAAACAACGGCTATATTTTTCCTCACTGCAAAAACACTAATCTCAACTTTAAAATGTAGATAACTTTGTTGAAAATTATTTTTTCGCAAAACGGAAAAATACGTTTATATTTTTTTGGTTTCTAAATGATATATTTCACTGAGTTGAAATGGAATCGGTCATTAAAAAAAATTCTTGTGTCCGTCCCTGCATTTTAGCACCAATGAAAACAATTTTAATTAAAAAAGCATATAACAAGGAATAGTCGAAAAAAAAATCATCTAGAAAAAATGTAGTTTTTGAGAAAATGTCATTTGTATTTTTTTCGAAATAATTTTGAAAATTTTTTAATTTTCAAATTTTTTTCTGAAAGTTAATGAACCACATTACATTAGTCATAAAAATACACAATTGTGAATAAAAACTTACTAACATTTTTTTTGCAAAACGGCAAAATAACTGTACACTTTTTTGGGTTTTAGAAAGATAAGTTTCACGGAGAAAGCATTTTCACTGTATGATTTTTAATGGAATCGATTTTCCATAGTTTGCATCGAGGAAAATTGTCGAAGATCTTTTTAAGACACATATACAACAAGTGAAGTTTTTGATTTCAGAACGTTTTCCTATCTATAATTTAGGAAATACAGAAGAGATGGTTCCCCGTTATTAGTACCGTGGTATAATCCGTGTTTTCATGTAAACTGTGGCCTATCTTCTGCAAGAAGTTTGCTACAGTAAGTGTCCTAGTTATTAAGAGTTATCGGCGTTGTGATTTCTTTTTTTACGGATTTGCCTCAACGATGTCTTTATTATAGAGCAAATAATTTCCAGCTTTCGCTCTTTTTTGACTTATTATTCGTTAGATTCAAACTTGAGTTTCTTTAAAATATAATTAGTCTTCTTTTGTTTTCGATGAGAGATACTTGTGATATTTCCTTTTCTGTGCTGTATATGTCTCAATTTCTAGGAGTGGAGACATTTTCTATACTTTTCGTCCAGTCTTTATTAGTACAATTGTCCGTTTCCTGTTGTAAACTAATCACAGCGTATTTTTTCTCCACGATTCCCTTTCCACTGCTTCATTTTGAACCTCCTCTTTATCTGTTTTCCTACGGAGTAGTATTATTGATTTGAGAAGATGGTGGTCACTTGCACATGTTGGTCCCCTGTAAACTTCTAGGTCTTGAATATTTAAGTTGATTTTTTGGTTGATTCTAATGTGTTCTATAACAGATTTTAAGTCTCTAGTCTTTTGTATATATATATATATATATATATATATATATATATATATATATATATATATATATATATATATATATATATATTATGGAAAACTCGATGAAAACGTAAGTGACACGCAGTTTGGCTTCAAACAGGGACTTGGCACTAGAGAGGCCTTCTTTTCCATGCAGGTTCTGATTCAAAGAGCACGTGACATCAATGCCGACGTCTTTGCATTTAATATAAAGAGAGGAGTACGCCAGGGCTGTATACTGTCGCCACTTCTATTCAACGTATACTCAGAACATCTCTTTAAAGAAGCACTGGGCAACATAGAAGATGGAATTATTGTAAATGGAGAAGTAATAAACAACCTAAGATACGCGGATGAAACCATTCTTATAGCCGATACTGCAGAGTGACTTCAAAGAATTATCGACCGAATAGTGACAGCTTGAAACAGATATGGTATGAAGATAAACTGCAAGAAGACGCAAATGATTATTGTCAGTAAAAACGACGTCGGCAATATACAGTTTACTGCCAACAACGTAACTCTCACAATGGCCGAGACGATCACATATCTAGGCTGCACGTTGAATAAGGACTGGGACCACTCTCGAGAAATAAGAAGCCGAATCGAGAAAGCAAGAGGTACTTTTAATAAGCTGCGCAACATACTCTGCAACCTATCTCTCAATATACATACGCGGATAAGGATTTTGAAATGCTATGTACTCTCAACTCTCTTATATGGAGCAGAAGCCTGGACCCTTACCGATGCTTCATGTAAACGTATAGATGTATTTGAGATGTGGTGCTACTGCCGCATGCTTAGGGTTCCTTGGATACACCACGTATCAAACGAAAACATTTTACAACGTATCGGTGGAGAACTGGAATACCTTACAAATGTCAAACATGGACTGGAATGACATCAACAGGTCTGTTCAGAGCAGCAGTGAATAAAGTAATATGGACCAATGTGATAGCCAATATCCAAAGAGGATATGCACTTTAAGAAGAAGTCTTTTGTCCAAGTGTATTTATTGACCCATTGAGGTTGAAAAAAACAACTTATCATATGCATTTAGTTTTGTTCCGATACAATTATAAGCCGATGTTTGTGTTATTAGACTTAACTGGTATTTTATACACTTTTTATTATTTTATAAACTCCATGTTTTATTTTTAATGCCGCTTTAATCTAAAATAATTTTCAAGTAAGTGCGATAATAAATAATATTCAATAATTGGATTGAAGGGTATATAATTTTTCCAAATGAAAAAAATTAAAATATTTTAACCTTTCAAAACTAGAAACTTTTATTCTCTGTGGAATATAACAAATCTTGTGTCCCAGACTTAGATTATAAAATATCTTTCCAGTAATTCTGTAGGGCGCATATGAGCAAAAATACTGGTTTATGCCTTGAAGCGGTTTAAGTAATGCCAATTTCTGTAGGAGTGCAGAATCTATATCGGTTTCAACGTAAACGGGATTCCAAGAAATACTAACTACATGAAATTGGAAATCCAAGAATTAACGCTATAAATACGAGACTTATTATATATAGAGGTGTTATAATTACATGGGTTATCAAGAACATGCAATATTATATTACTATTGTAAACTAAAAATAGAATTTATTTGAGAGAAAGAAAAGAAAGCAGGAACATTTCCTCTTTTTTGAGTTTGTCTATTCTTGCGCAAAGGTCTTCTGATGCGAAAACAATGTATTTATTTAGAAGAAAATGGGAAAAATAGAAAATGTTGGGAGTAAAAATACACTTTTTATGACAAATAATTTTACTCTTAAAAAAATAGTACAAACTACAAAAAAACACCTATCCTAATATATCAAAATTGGTTTATTTTCTGCAGAAAAATTCTATATAAGCATTATTCTACTACTATAGGAATAGTATTCAACAAAAAACATACCATGAATGTCATAAGTGAACAAGTTTGAAAAAAAAATATTCTTTGAAAATAAAATTTAACAAAAATTAGATCCAGGGTTTTAAAGAAATTTTTATAACTTTAACTTAAATACATTACAGTTTTTTGCATCCTTTTATGATTCATAATTTTGTTACATTCAGAAATAGACTTATTACGGATTTTTTTTAAATGTTAATGCAAGGAAGGAAGCTGGCTTATAGGTTTAATCCTGAGCTATGAAACGCAACATATATAGACATACACATGCACACAAAGACCCATATTTTGAGGCCTACAATATATTATTTAACAATATACCAAATACATTATATTTTTTACAAGTTTTTTTTGAAATAAATATGTATTTTTATTATTTATTTGCATAGTTTCTTTAATGATTCTGCTTTAGCAACATTGTTGAATGTTGTTGTCCATGACTGTAGCTATAAAAAATGTATGAAATCATTTGGGAAAGTAAATTAGGGAATACTTTCAGTCAATTAGTTATTTTAACGGAGCAAGTGTAGGTTAGCTAAAGGTATTTTAAATTAATTTTATGAAGTCCTATAGTTGGACAGATTGAAATCCAAAAAGATTTAATTTGAAATTTACGACTGCTGAAACAAATGCATATCATACCCTTAATAATTGAAATGAGCTTGAATTCGCAAGTTCTGTAACTTTTCTTTTTGACACGATATGTATTATGCAAGTTTGTGTACTTTGTAAAATGTCTTTTCCATTTGTTTTTTGTTTGGTTTTATTTGTGAATTTACTGGCATATTTTTAAAAAATGATAACCTCTTTATCCTATTTCGAACAGCTTCCAAAAATATACTTTAGTTTATCACAAAGCGTAATAATGTACGCGTCATTATTTTTAATGCAGATAACATATGTTAGTGTGTCATTTATTAAAATATTTTTAACTTTTTTGAGTATTCCATCCAAGAAACCAAGTAGTAAGAGCATTCGGTCGTTTTCGGTAATGTTTGCTAGTGTTTTTCACGTATTTCACATACTTTTTGATGCAAGATATATATCTATATATATATATATATATATATATATATATATATATATATATATATATATATAATTGTATGGTAACAACTTTGGGTTAGGTTTTAGATTAATACCACCATTCTGTGCTTGACGTTTCGCCCAAAGCAGTAGGCTTTTTCAAAAGTATAATCACAATTTACTTGTGTCGTGTTTCTTAATGAAATTTTGTTTGAGTTTAAACTTTGAAATATAAATATTACACTAAGAAACACGAAACAAGTAAATTGAGATTATATTTTTGAAAAAGTCCACTATGTTAGGCGGAACGTCAACCATGAAATAGCAGTATTAAACTAAAACCTAACCCAAACAAGTTACCATACATTTCAATAGAAAAATGGTGTCTCATGTGGCATTTTCTAGAATTGATCTACAATCACCAAGCACAGAAGATGCCAAATGAGATTTTGGCGAAACGTCTGCAAACTCTACAGAAAACCAAACGAACGAACGGATGTATTCCCGGATTAATACTGAAATATATGTGATTCAGTATTAATCCGGCAATACATCCGTTGGTTCGTTTGGTTTTCTGTAGAAGTTTGCAGACGTTTCACCAAAATCTCATGTGGCATGTTCTAGAGTTGATCTACAATCGCCAAGCACAGAAGATGCCAAAAGAGTTTGGCAAAACGTCTGTAAACTTCTACGAACGAACGTGAAACACTACGCAATAACATATATATATATATATATATATATATATATATATATATATATATATATATATATATATATATATATATATATATATATATATATATATTGCTGTGGAATGTTTATGCGGCTTTCACGAATTCCTCCGCGTGAGATGCAATAGCAGTGGATATATCCACATTATACCGTTGTAGTGCTGAAATCACATTCAGCAAACGTACAACTATATACAGCTCTGTACATGAATGAAGTCCAAAGCGAACAGCAAATGCAAAATTCCCTCCATCATATCCTTTCTGTGTTAGAGGTTGCACAGTTAGAATAAATTGTTACAAAACGCAATTTATCCTATTCCATCACCATCGAGATGATGGCCTATCTGTACCACCATAACGAGAAGAACGTCAAAACTTATCCTCCCCGCCACAGTGATACGGCAGAGGTATATGTTTCATCTCTATTAGACTCATCAGGGTACCGACATGCACTTGGCTGTGCAAAGGACAGATCGGAAGCAAACATGCAAATACTGAACTCGGCTTCGCCTACCTCCCGCCGGATGGCATATATGCGGCTTTCACGGATTCCTCCGTATGAGATGCAATAGCAGTGGATATATCCACATTATGCCGTTGTAGTGCTGAAATCACATTCAGCAAACGTACAACTATATGCAGCTCCGTACATGAATGAAGTCAAAAGCGAACAGTAAATGTAAAATTCTCTCCATCATATCCTTTCTGTGTACCACCATACGGAGAAGAAAGTCAAAACTTACCCTCCCCGCCACAGTGTACATGTTTCGTCTCTATTAGACTCAATATATATATATATATATATATATATATATATATATATATATATATATATATATATATATATATATATATATGTTTCTGCATATTTCCGTAGTATTTTCTTGGGTATAGGTTTTCGTCTTTCAAAATAAAAAGACGAAAATTTTTCTGACGTTTCGTTCTACATAGTGAGCTTCTTTAAAGTTATAGTGTATTTATCTTTCATCCTGAAAGTAGCTTTGTGCGCACGAAGTTGTATAAAAAACCTGTTATAAGGAAACCTGTCATTGAGGATGAAGAAAATGTTTTTACAGTACTTGGTTCAGTGATCGAAAATCCCAGTATTAGTCAGAATCATACATCTGAAAATACTAATATTAGCCAAACAAGTGTTTCAAGGATTCTTATAAAATACAGATTTTATTTTTATAAAATTCAGCTTTGTCAAGAGCTTCACGGAAATGGTTTTGACAACCGAACTGAATTCTGCTTGTGGGTGTTAGATAAAGTGGCAGAAAATGAACACTTTTTTGAGAATGTCTTGGTTAGTGATGAATGTACTTTTCATAACAATAGTTTCGTGAAAAAAGACAATTTCCATTACTATTCTGATTCAAATCCGCATAGATATAGAGTTATGAGAAACCAGAATAGGTGGCCGGTTAATGTGTTTAGAGGAATACTGGGTCCATACTTAATGTTTCGCGATTTTCTTTTACACCAACTTCCAGTGTTATTAGAAGATGTCCTTTTAAATACTAGAACAACTATGTGGCTTCAACCGGATGGAGCTCCGCCTCATATCGTCAGGTTGGGTAATTTTTAAATGTCAACTTTCGAAACAGGTGGATTGGGATAAACGGATTTCATAATTGACCCCAGAGATCTCCAGAATTAGCTCTACCAGAGTTCTTTTTATGGGGATCCATAAAAGGAATTGTCTACAATGTGCCCTAACAGCACTACAAGGTACGAAAATATGTATAAGACGCGCTTTTCAATCTGTAACTCCGCAAATATTGTCTAGAGTTAGCAGTGGTTTTGAAAAAAGAATATGTAAGTGTTTGTAAATGGATTGTGGATATTTCGAACATCTACTATAAATATTTTGCTTCGGTTTTGTGCTATCGTCAATATATTATTTCCGTTATTACTGTTATAGCCTGCTGGACTACTATAAATCGCATTCCGAGTTTCTGAACATTTGTAAAGATATTCCTGATTATTATTCTTATGGTTGCAAATTACCCCTCATTTCCAAATGCCATAGGCAACTAGATACATTAAAACATCAATTCAAAAAATACAAAATGGTGCAGAAAACGATTATTTGGTGTATTCTGTGAAAACACGAAGACTTAGCTATAGAATACCCTTATACCATTCAATAGGTATTTAAAAGTTACTTTTTCTGGTAAGTTAAAAGGTATACCGTTCTATTTAAAGTAATCAAATTATAGCCACTTAAAGTTCTTATTTGATTAGATTGGAGAATCCAAAAATGCAATAATATATAAGGAGTTCTATTTAAAAAACACAACTTTGATACTTTCAGAGCTTTTGGAACACCCTGTATAATATGAAAATAGTTTTAAAAAGTAACTATATTAAACCCCCATATATTCCAAAAGTAAAAATTTTTGAAAGTCACTTATTTCGGCCGCAATATTGGATGAATAACCTTGTATATTATATATTAAAGAAAAAAAAGTTAAGAAAATTCTTAAAATAATTAGGTACCGCATTAATAAAGAGTCATGAAACTAATGCGTCCTAACATTGACAGATCTTGGCCTCCATTTATTTATATTTTGCACCAAAATTGACAATGTGAATGCAAAAACACTAAATCTAGGCGATATAATATTGTTAACAGACAGTTTCTTTTCGTATTATATTCTTAAGATATTCGAGATTTAGTATTATTGAGAAAAATGTGTTTTAAGAATTCCTTCACTTGTAGTAGAAATTTCCTCCATAGGCGCGACCAAAATAATAAGCCGAATATATTTTCCAGAAAATTGCAATCGTTCATTATCATCAGCTTAGATAAACAACGCTTACGTTGAAAATTAAACAAAGACAAAAGGTTAAAATTAAACACAGGTAGGCCGGCGACAATGGCAAACAATAAAGAAAGACAATTTAGAGGCCTGGCGTCCCAGGACTCGCATAAAGAGCATCTGCCTGCGAAAAAGCAGATAGACCTCTCCGGAATTATATTGCATATTGTAATGATTTATAGGCGGGATAAGCACACATCTAGCGGCCATTCTTGTAGGTCCGGGCGTGCTAATGACCACGACGACCCGGATCGCGGTCTCCCGTCCCCTTACGTTCCCATTCTCCCGGTCTGTAATCGGCCCTCGCCTCTGATATTAACAATAACACTTAGTATTTAAATTATGACTTTGAATTGCTCCATAAATAATCAGGCATTAGGAGATTTGCATCGTCCGCGCTGCTTTGCTACGAGGAGAGAGACTAATCATGTTTAAATATTATTGCGCGATGGGCAGGGTTCTCTCTGAATGTTCTGTTGTTCGTATCCCCGCCTTTTATTGTCCGTTCTTCTCTACATTGCGGATTTTCGTTTGAGCTCTTTTCGTCTAAGGGACGGCTGGATAATGTAAACATTTTATGTTGGATACGAAATAATTATAATTAACAAAGTAAATGATAATTCTTGGACTTCTGCTAACTTACAATATTTAGCTTAAGCAAAATATATGTAGGAAAAGATTACTTACGGAAAAATTTTGCATATTTAATGTTTTTTTTTATTATTATTTAATACACCTAAATAATAAAGTGTAGCATGTTCATATTTCTGCATATCAATGCGAGAATATTTAGTTAAATGGAAACATTTTACAAGTAGTAAATTGTTATTTTCTACGTCATGTAGTAAATGACACTGGTTGGTCATCCTTCATTCAATCAGTTCCGCCCCATCAATACCCGAATACGAACAGGTTCGAAATAGATAGGCGAAGTTTGAAAGAATGCAACTAACAAGAAAAAAATTTCAAGCATTGTTATTTGTTAAATTTAAAAAAAGACAAAGACCGAAGATTTCCCGCCTAAATCCGCCTTTTCGAAGGTCATTACGCAACATAATGCATAACTTTTCAGCGGACTGCTTTAAATATAGTGGAAACTGTTGATTTTTAATATTTTGAATGAACATAACCCATGTTTTTTTTTCAGAAGTTTGTTACTACATTTATATTTTTTTTTATTTTGCGAGTTTTACGATAATGGATATTTATGAACTATATTAAATTGTTTTAATTTATTAAAAATGCTTGTTACCGAAGATCATTACTGCTTGGTCCACAATTCTTGTTCATTCTTTTAGCAATTTTATAGTAATTGCAATAATACAGTTGTTCGTTATTTAAATTAAAGCTTAAGAAAAAAAGGGGGTTATATAATACAATTTCTATTCAACGACAATCTCTGATATCGAGACGCTAATCCACAGACATGTCCTTAGCTATGTTTACCAGATCAAATAATGAGATTTCCTGACAATATCCCTGATTTTTCAATAAATATCCGGACATTTTATCTGAATGTTGTATGTGGTATGTTAAGGCAGTGAAATTTTCAAAATATTTGCAATCGAAGCACCAAATGCGAATATCGAGTGAGTGTTCTCATTAATGGGAGCGTAGTGCACTAAGAAGAGAAATAGGCTGTCTGTATTGTTATAAGCTTTGCTTTTCGCTGCCACCAATGTTATAACTTTGCTGGTTCGGTTTTTGGTTTATCACTGGTTTCGATGAATTCAAATAAATCTTCTAATATCACTTTTAATATTTTATTAAAATATTCACTACATCATGATGTAACAAAAGTTTTTCTTCTTACTTACTAATTTAATGTCACTATTGTAGTTTTTTAATTTTAGTTCCCCTTGTCTCTATGTTCATGTCCTAGTTATATCCTATTTCTGTATCTAAATTATTATTTTACAGTCATAGGGGCAGTAACAAATATAACTTATAACTATTTATTTACATGATTACTAAAATGAAAAAGGGTGTATTTATGGGACGATAAGACAATATGAACAAAGCTAATGGTATCTGTAAAAAGTAAAGGCATTTTCAAGTGATGCTTCCTCGACGGCTGCTCGACTTAGAATGGGCGTGCTGGTCCTCTGACGGCCTTTTTATATTTCGGCGGTTGCGCAGGTTATACCTTGGTTCTGCCTGGTTGGTTTCTTCGCTTCTCTGGGTTTGTGCCTCTTCTCGGTCCGCTATCCTGCTTCTCTGGTGTGTTGTTTTTAGTTTGGTTGTGAGTAGAGTTTCCCATGTATTTGAAATATTTTGCGCATCATCTTTCTTGTTAAAGTTTTTAGTGCTCAGAATTTTGAAGAAATATGACATGTGCACAATTTACAAGCCGCAAACAACAATACACAAATTATTGGGCAATCCTAAAGACAAAATACCATTGGAAAACCAGGGAGTGTACAGCATCCCATGTAGTGACTGTGAAAAAGAATACATTGACCAAACAAACAGAAGAATCTCTACAAGAGTCCAAGAATATAAAAATAACATAAAGAATAAGCAAACGACATCAGCGTTATTCTATCATCATCAGGAGACAGGACACACTATAAATTTCCAGGAAACCAAACATATTGCACCCATAAAACACTATAGAACGCGCATCATAAGAGAAGCTCTCGAAATAGAAAGCACTAAAAACTTCAACAGGAGAGATGATGCGCAAAATATTTCAAATTGGTGCAGTAAAATCCAAGATGGCGCTTACAATATGGCGGCCAAAAAATTTTATTTTGTCCGATTTTCTCCAAAATTGGTATGGAGGAATTTTCGGGGTTGTATCCAACGAATCTGAAATTATTTTTAAAAAATGCAATATGGCGGATCCAATATGTCTGACAAAAAAACAATTTGGTCCGATTGTCACCAAAATGGGTACGGGAGAGTTTTCGAGGTAACAGATGACGACTCTAAAATAATTTAAAAAAAATTCAATATGACGTATCCAATATGGTGGAAAAAAATTAATTTTATCCGATTTTTTTGAAAATTGATATAATAGTACATTACTCAATATGCAGTATTAAATATATAGCGCTAAGAAAATTACGTCTTAAGTTCTTTAAATATCGATATTGGAAGGTTTTGGGGCCTATATCACTAATCTAAAATTAATTTGAAATTTAAGATGGCGGATTTACAATGACAGACTAAATATTTGTTTGACACAATTTCGCTGGTATTTGGAGAACTTCAAAGTCAAATAATTTTTAGTGGTTCATTTTAGGGTGATTTACAATTTTGGAAAAAATGGGTAGTTTTTTGCCATCTTGGAGTTATTGCGAGGTACACTAATCTCGATTAATACTTGGTTCAAATAATTTATGGATATCATAATGAATTCAAAACTAAAAATCGAAAAATAAAAATTTTTGTAAAAAAATTGAACCGAGTTCTAAAAATGCGCTAAAAAGTGAAAAATAACTATAAATTTCTATATGAAATTGAAACTTTTGAAGTCGGCGACAAATTATTTTTAAATGAAATAAATAATTACTAATATATACAAATTATGATAAGAAAGCATTTACAAATAAAATATTTTTAATCTGTTCATGCGAATCACAAATTGTCAGGTATTAATTTGGCGCCGACTTCAAAAATTTCAATGTCTTATACAAATTTATAGTTATATTTCACTTTTTAGCGCACTTTTAGACGTCGGTTCAATTTTTTTCAAAAAAATTTTATAATTGTTTTTTTCTTTGTGTGGGCAAATAGGTTTAACAGTTGCTTTTCGACAAAAAACTATTAAACATTATTTTTACACTTTTAGCAAGAATTATTTCCAAATATATTTATAGAAATCCAATTTAGTTCCGCTTTTCACACGAAAGTCTTCGAACTTTGATTTTCAAACAATTTTCTCACTAACATGGCATTATTTTACAAACCTTGCTAAACTCTTAGAAGTTTGATACTGTAAGAGCATTACGAATGCCCTCTCACTCCCACACGTACACGGGGTTACATAGTATAATAATCGCAAAACTTCTGCGATGTCACGTACAATCGCCGGTATATCGCGACGAGAAAACTGCGACGTCTCAGCCATAATTTGGAGAAACAGGCAGTCAAAACGAACAGGTTGTAAATAAGATGGAATCTGGAAAACTCGTATGGATTTGAAATTATTTTTAGAAAAATTGTGAAGAAAAGTTAAGTTAAGGTAACTATGACTGAAAACGAGATGGTGTATCTCACCATTATATATTATAAATTAAATCATACTCCTATTTAATGTTTAGTCTTAAATAAAGAATGATGTTTTTTATTTGACCATTATATGAAATAAAATGAAATTAAATAAATTTAATCCTTAAAAATACAGATATGTAAGTATAGTTAGTTAGTTAATTTAATAGTTAAACGCGCGTCAGTATCTTAGACCATTTAGCGTCTTCTATAGAAATTGTTGGATTCATTAAATTTTACTGTAAAGACCAGTGTGTCTAAAGAAACAAAGTAAGCGTTTGGCCTTTGTCAGATCAAAAGACATAACTGTCGCAAAATTATTAGAGGTAAGATACCCCTCTCTATCATTTCTGTATGAGGGACAGTCAGATATTATGTGTTTTATAGATAGAGGGGAACGACAGGACAGACATTGAGGGGGATCCTCGTTTTTAAAAAGGAAGGAATGAGTTATTCTGCAGTGTCCAATAGCGATTCTCTTCCACACGACATTTTCCCTTCTGGACAGTTGGGGAAAGTGATATGTCTCTGAGAAATTTCTTTTAATGTGAAAGAGTTTATTGAGGTTTTCTAGAGATTCCCAGCGAACCTGCACAATGTTGCGAATGATGTTATCGATGTGTCTATTGAATTCTTTGGGGTTGAGTAAAGAGAGGAAAGGAGTGCCTTCAAGGATTGCAGATTTAGCTTGAGTGTCGGCCAATTCATTCCCATCTATGCCGATGTGGCTCAGAGCCCACATGAAAGCTATTTACAGATTACGTTGGGATCCCATTTTAAGAAAGTCGAGAATTTGATTCATGAGAGGGTGGGATGTGTTAATGGCTTGGATCGATCTGAGGCAGCCGAGGGAATCAGAAATGATTAGATGATTGGAAGTTTCTTTAATGTACGGAATTGTGAAGAAGGAATGTGTTTGTTGCTGTTAAGTGGTTGTTATTCTAGAGTTATTTATAACATCGTGAATTAGTTTTAAAAGATAACCATTCTGTTGTAAATCGGATTTAATGTTTGCTACCACTTTTTCCGATGAATCGGCATTATTGCATATAGATATAGCGCGGTTATAGAGGTTGCGTATAATTACCTGTTATGTTACAGTAGACTGATTAGAACTATGGTTAAGATATTGTCCAGTATGTGTTGGCTTTCTGTATACTAAAGTTTTAATAGTGTCGTTTGAATGATTCACCATGGCATCTACGAAGGGCAATTGATCATTTACTTCCTTTTCCAAGATAAACTTAATTGTAGGTCCATTGTTGTTTAGATGTTTCAAGAAATCACTAAGGTCATGATCAATAAGTATATATATATATATATATATATATATATATATATATATATATATATATATATATATATTGAAGCTCTCACTCTGCCTGATCGATTATCCGACTGACTATTCTAACCGACCTTGCGTTGATGAACAGCGGATATTAGCTGCTGTTGAAGTACAAATGATGACTAACTACTCTAAATATACTAATCCTGGAATGTTATTTTAAGTACAATGAGAAAAATCTTCAAGATTAGAAAGTTTATTGAAGAACATTTTAAACATTCGCTTAATTAAACCCAAAAAAATGTTTGTTTTACGCAATTTTGGAAAAATTTAGGAATTTTCAAGATTTTATTAAAAAAAATATTTTTATTATTCGTTAAAATTTTAGTTAAGCTTCATCTACTTGTGTTTCTCTTAAGACATGATCAATCCTTTCAAATATTTTTCAATCAAGTAAATTTTAATTTGGAAATTTCTGGACATAATTTCTTCTTGCTTGGTGGAAAACTCCAGTATAGTTGTTTGGCATAATATATGTATATATGATATATATTCTAATATTTTTGTACTCGGCCACAAATTATTTCATCTTCCAAGAGCGAAAAAAGGCGTTTCCCCTAAAGTAAAATCTTGTGGCCTTACTTGCTGTTTATTCTCTCTTGTGTACCTATTTAAGCGTTTATTTTTCCTTTTTTTTTATTGAAGAACTATGTCTTGTAGTATTTATTTCTAATTTTAATCATTACTTTGATGATAATGACTGTATTCTTTTTAATTTTTACGATATTTCGTATTTTAACAGGAGATCGGCAGGCAGGAAAAAATTAAGTATTGCAAGGTAACAGATATAAAAAAAAAACAGAAACTTACAAATTTCAAAATTTGAGAACTACATATTTATCCTTCATTGACACGTGCAAACTGTCCAAAATCCCTGTCTCCAGGTTTACCTCGGTGAAAAACCATAACTGCCAACATGGCAAGTAGATACGGTACACCAAAACTCAACAAAAATTATCAGGATAATTTTCGACTTTCCATCTCAGAATCCCAAAAATTTGGCAATTAAAAATTGGGACGGAAATCTGTAGCTGCTACGGCCGATTCAAAACAGGAATAAGTGAAAAATCAAGGTAAAATGGCCTCCATTTATAACCATGGCCCAACTCGCGCACTAATCGACTTCCGTTAGGCGTGTTCAGTTACCACGTGTGAAAGAAATGACAGCTCATAAAGAATTACACTGGGCAACAACAATAGGCTGAAATGTATTTGTTAGTTAAGCCAATTCGTTAATCATTGGCATTTTCCACTCAAAACAAAAATTATAAATCTAATAAGTATCCCAGTAGTTATTTTTAAATTCAGGATATATATATATATATATATATATATATATATATATATATATATATATATATATATATATATGAAGTAAAATGCGAACAGTAAATGCAAACTTCTCTCCATCATATCCTTTCTGTGTTAGAGGTTGCACAGTTAGAATAAATTGTTATAGAACGCAATTTATCCTATTCCACCATCATCGAGATGATGGCCTACCAGTACCACCATACCGAGAAGAAAGTCAAAACTTACCCTCCCCGCCACAGTGATACGGCAGAGGTACATGTTTCGTCTCTACTAGACTCATCAGGGTACCGACATGCACCTGGCTGTGCAAAGGACAGATCGGAAGGAAGCATGCAAATACTGAACGCGGCTTCGCCGACCTCCAACCGGGTGGCGTATATATGTTTATGCGGCTCACACAGAGGAATCCGTGAAAGCCGCATAAACATATATATATATATATATATATATATATATATATATATATATATATATATATATATATTATTATTATTATTATTATTACATCAATAGAAATTTCCTGATTTCTGCAACCCAATATACATACAATCCTTTCAAATGTAAATATAAATGGCAGAGAAAAAAAAAACAGTATCTGTCTGAATACAAAAAAAGTTGCAGTAAGTTTGATATTGATAAGAAAATACCTCAGCACAGTGTAGTGAAATACCAAAGTAGGACAAAATAATGGTAAATAAAATTAATAGAAACTGTTTTATATGAAATGCTTTTCTTCAAAGAATCGCTGGGAAATACTTAAGAAAAATGATGCTGTCTTCCCCATGACGACAGTTCTTGCCAAATAAGGTTAAATTAAATGAATTAGCCATAGTGAACTTAAGCGCAAAATTAAATCGAGACAATTTTTGGGAAGAATTGGTTGGGTGACTCGCATCAAATCCATAGAAGTGATTCCACGAATAACTGTTGAATTGTATATTAAAAATATCCTGTCAAACCATGTATTACTGTACAGGGTGAGTCAACGATTGGATGAAGTAGGTTTGTGCCTTTTCGGTGAAATTAACAAAGAAACTATATTTATTGTTTGATACAGTTTATTTTTACGCAGATTTTTAAAATATTTAGGACTCTACAGGGTGAGCCAAAAAACTAGGACAGCATAAAGTTGTATTTTTTTAAATAGAACACCCTATATACGAATCATATTTTCGATTTAGCTTATAATTTTAAATCTTTTTTATTAAGGATTTACTATAACAAAACTTTATAGTTTCTGAAATAATTAAGTTTAAAGAAAAAAAGTCACATTTTCAAGCATCAATTCAACCCTAAATAACGTTTTCAATTTTGTGACAAATATATTCAAATTTGGAATTTAGCAAGGCCAAGGACAAGTTAACATAATTTTTACCTAATATTTGCAATACAAGCTACAGGGTGTTGAACGCATCGGCTCAAATTTGAACAAGTTTAAATGAATAAATTTCTTTTTTTTAAATTGTACACCCTGTATATTTTCATGTTATTTAATAGAGTAATAAAAACCCTAAAAGTTTTGTTCAATATATCCTATACCTATTTATAATAGTTTTTGAGATATTTCAGTTTTTCTTATTTTCCATACTTTTTTACAGAAATAGTCTTCATTATCATAGTAGCCATGGCAAAAACAATGTAAAAGAACGTTTTTCTGTGTGTCAAATTTATAACCGCAATCGCTTCTTTTGGTTTTTATGTAGTGTAGTTTGTTTTTTTTTTGCATTTATCTTATATTGTAAAATGAATTTTCCAAAGGATGAGTTAATAGATATGATTTATACAATAGGAGAGGCTCAAAAAAATTGCCCTCTTGCTCAAAGAATTTACAAAATGAAGTATCCTGATCGACGCCAGCCTAATACCCATACTTTTCAAAACTTAATGCAAAGATTTGATTCTTCTGGTACTTTTGATTATCCAAAACGTAAAGTGGTCAACAAACCAGTAACTAATGAAGAAAAAGAACTACAAGTATTGTTAAATGTTCAGGAAAATCCTTATATTGGTAGCCGTCAGTTAGCAGCATTATGTGAAACATCACAATCCACCGCTAATCGTACTACCAAGAAATATAGGTATCATCCATATCACATGGAATTACACCAAGAATTGCATGGACAGGATTTTGAAAGTCGTGTAAATTTTTGTCGTACAATAAATGCGGAGATTCAATTAAATCCAAATTTATTATGCAAGGTAATGTTTAGTGATGAAGCTACTTTTAGAAGTAACGGTGCCGTAAATAGACGCAACATGCATTATTATGCCACAGAAAACCCATTTTGGATTAGAGATGTGCAACATCAAAACCACTGGTCATTAAATGTTTGGTGTGGTATTCATCATAATCGAATTATTGGACCCAACTTTTTTAATGAACCACTAAATGGCCATAGTTACCTGAACTTTCTACAAGAAGAACTACCCTAACTGCTTCAAGGTCTCTATAGGGATGAGCTCGACAGTATGTGGTTCCAGCACGATGGTGCGCCTCCGCATTACCATAATGAAGTTCGTGCGTTTTTGGACCAACGATATCCGCAAAAATGGATTGGACGTGGGGGTTTCATTGAGTGGCCACCAAGGTCTTGCGACATCACCCCATTAGATTTCTTCCTATGGGGTTATATTAAAAATAAGGTGTATGTTAATCCACCAACAACAGTGGAAGATATGCAAAACAGGATTAGGGATACCTGTAGAACAATAACGCCACTAATTTTGTCCAGGGTCCGAGAAAATCTGCAAAAAAGACTAAATTTGTGCATTGCACAAGAGGGTCGTTTATTCGAACACTTATTAAAAAGAAATAATTAATCTCAGTATTTAATAGGTAATTTTTTTGTTTCAATTTAGTATAAATGTAAATATGTATTTGCCTTGTCGTTATTGTTGTGTTAATTTTTTCACATTATGTTTAATTAAACTATTGTCGTTGTAATATAACGAATAATGTATTTCATCATATTTAACCACATTCTGTTTGTTTTTGTAGTTTCTTTTTATTATTTTACATGGCTACTATGATAATGAAGACTATTTCTGTAAAAAAGTATGGAAAATAAGAAAAACTGAAATATCTCAAAAACTATTATAAATAGGTATAGGATATATTGAACAAAACTTTTAGGGTTTTTATTACTCTATTAAATAACATGAAAATATACAGGGTGTACCATTTAAAAAAAAAGATATTTATTCATTTAAACTTGTTCAAATTTGAGCCGATGTGTTCAACACCCTGTAGCTTTTATTGCAAATATTAGGTAAAAATTATGTTAACTTTTCCTTGGCCTTGCTAAATTCCAAATTTGAATATATTTGTCACAAAATTGAAAACGTTATTTAGGATTGAATTGATGCTTGAAAATGTGACTTTTTTTCTTTAAACTTAATTATCTCAGAAACTATAAAGTTTTGTTATAGTAAACCCTTAATAAAAAAGATTTAAAATTATAAGCTAAATCGAAAATACGATTCGTATATAAGGTGTTCTATTTAAAAAAATACAACTTTATGCTGTCCTAGTTTTTTGGCTCACCCTGTAGAGTCCGAAAAGGCACAAACCTACTTTATCCAATCGTTGACTCACCCTGTACAGTAAAGTTTTATCATTAAAAAAATTAATTATCTTCAACAGACTAAAAGATTAATTAAAATAGTAATATTAAGATAGTTCATATTTTACTAAACTAATTGTCGTGTTTAAACATAAAAGCCAGGTAAGGTACAATCTCTAAATATGTTCGCGAAAATATCAAAAAGTTTTTAATTAAAGCTGAGAGCAAACATCAAACAGCGCAACAAACTTCAATAATTCGTTTATGGTATTGCAAGCAAAACAATTAGCCGACTTATTCGATTGTCTTCGCCCAAAGAGCGGTTTCGAGAACGCTGACACGCCGCACCGCTTCGGTCAAAATTTCAATTTTAATTTAAACAGCAACCGTGCACACAAGTAAACCCATCAAACTTGTTAATTACCTGTTTGGTAAAATTCCCTTGAGTATTTTCACTAATGTAATTTCCACGATTGTCGGTATCAGGCTTCGTCTAAGCTGTGCTATCTCTAATTTCCTTTTGCCAGAGGCAAAACGCGCCACATACAATGAAACTCACTGCTTTCGTTTCTCTCGATGTTGCTCGGCTTGTCTCTGTACTTTTAATTTAAGGCAATTTTACTCAAAAACGGCCAATTTTAACTAATTATCTTGTTCGACTGTTTTGTTGGAAAAACAATGGTTTTTGTTTGAATTTTATCTAATCAAACATATGATAGTACTGGAATACAAATAACTGTAAATTATGTCAGGAAATGAATTGAAATAAAAGTTGAAAAATACCGCATATACAAGATAACCAACATATTTTTTCCATTTCGGTCTTAATGACACAGGTCGGCTATCTCTCTCAAGTCAGGTTCAAGGTCATCTTAAGGCCAAATGCAGTAAAATACATTAATCTGAAGAAGAAGCTACGGACGTTTCTGAGGTCGCTGAATCCGACTTCGTGGTTTGTTTAATCCCCCAAGATCGACTAGAGGTCATTTTAAGATCATTTCAAGGTCAAATTGAGAAAAATCCACTAAATAAATCTGAGAGAAAATGTTGATTTTTGGGGTCGTTGAATCTGAACTCATGGTTTGTTTAATCCCCAAAGTCAACCAAAGCTCATTTCAGGATCATTTCAAGGTGAAATTGAGAAAATGTACTAAATAAATCTGAAAAAGAAGCTATGGAGGTTTCTTGGGTCGCTGAATCCAAATTTGTACTTTGTTTAATCCCCTAGGGTTAGCCAGAGGTCATTTCAGCGTCATTTCAAGGTCAAATTGAGAAATATCTACTAAATTAATCTGAAAAAGAAGTTATGGAGGTTTTTTGGGTAGCTGAATCCAAATTTGTATTTTATTTAATCCCCTAGGGTTAGCCAGAGGTCATTTTAGCGTCATTTCAAGGTCAAATTGAAAAAAATCCACTAAATTAATCTGTATAAGGAAATATGTAGACTTTTGAAAGCGCAGAGTCTGAATCTGTAGTTTGCTTAATACCTCAAGGTTAACTAGAGGTCATTTCAAGGTCAAATTGAAAAAAATCCACTGAATAAATCTGTAAAAAAAGAGAGCCCACTCGCAGCTAGATCAGTATCGGTTACATAACAAACAGGCCAGCGGTTCAAGTTTTGAAGCCGGAAATCAAGCTTCCAGAACCTCGTACCCCACGTACAGCTAGATTGATGGCCGTTACATAGTAGATATGCAAGCAGAGTTAGTTATTATAAAATAACAATCCAAAACCCAAGCTCCTAAACTCACGCCAGGGGTAGATCCAGCCTCTCTCTTTGGGGGGGGGGGGTGATATCACAAAAGTAAAGTATAGCAAGTGAAAACAAGTTGGCGACGGGGGGAGGGGACGTAGACATCAGCAACGTTCCTATTTTTAGTGTAATAAGCAGGGTCGGGTCTATTTTTCCGAATTTGAAGCTCTCGGAAAGGGGGGGGGGCGATTACAAGAAAAAACAAGTTGCCGACATGGGGGGACGCCTGCAGCATACAGATTTCTAGTATAAGAGGCAGAAACGGATCTATTTTCCTGAACTCAAGGCTCTTGTGAGGGGGAGGGGGAACGATCGCAAGCATCCACATTCCTATACTCTATTCAAGAACTAGTGAGAGTAATAAAACTATCACCGAAACCTCCAACGTACCTGCGCCAGTGCCGCAGGTTACTGAAGACTGCCATAAATCTAATTATATTTTATTTGGATGAATGTTTATGATGCAATAAGATATCAATATCTAGATAATAATGTGAAAATCTCTGTTGAGATGTGTTCCAACATGACAGGAGTTGGAATATCTACTATGTACCGAATACTGATGGAGAAAAAAAATGACGGTCATTGTTAATACTCCCAAGCACATTCAATCACAAGCAGACGAAAAACCTAGTTGGAAGAAGAAATGAAAACTGCAATTACATTTTATGAGGAGCAGATCCCAAACGTCGACAAAATTCTAACTAAAATCAATGAAGATTGCGATTTACCTGAAAATAAAAGAACTGCACCCTGAAAATTGCTTAGAGAACTTAATTTTTGCTGGGAAAAAGCAGATAGAAAATCTGTTCTTGTAGATTATCCGGAAACTGTCCGTTGGAGAAGGAAATATCTCTCTCAAATAAAAGGTAGAGGTACTAGAAATAACACAACTTACAAAATTAGTAATTTAACTAAACTTTTAAAAGATTTTTTTGAATAAAGTTACTGCGGGAATATGGGAAAAATCCATTTAATAAAGGAATAAAACAAAATATGAAAACTTGATCTCATGATCGATGAGATAGTTTGCGAAGATAAAAAGGGTAAAAAATGATTTATATCTCTCTATAGTTCTTGAATAAAATCTAGTATAAGAGGCAAAATCGGGTCTATTTTCCTGAACTCAAAGCTCTTGGGGGGAAGTGATCCCCCCCTTGGATCCCCGTCTGACTCACGCACAGCTAGATTGACATTCATTTCACAGCAGACAGGAGAGCGAATGGCGTTTTTAAGGCAAAAGCCAAACTGCCAAAAATACACACTCTATCTGCAGCTAGATTGATGACCACTACACAGCAGATAGGCGACTGGACCAAGTTTTTATGAATATGCCAAAATATGAGTACCCAGAATCACTTATTCAATGCGCAACGAGATCAATCCCCGTTCTTTGATGTCAGTAAACCCTTTGACAAGGTGTGGTATAATGGGATTAAAATCAAGCTTATAAGACTGGGAATCCTAAATTACTTCGTAAGGCTAGTCCAAAGTTTTCTTGAGGGCAGATCATTTCTAGTGTCATCAAACGATGATGTGTCTTCTGCAAAGGAAATTAGAGCAGGAGTTCCATAGATTTCCATTGAGTTCTCTGTTCCCCCACTCTATTTAACCTTTATCTTCTGACATTCCGAAAGATAGTCACAGTAAACTATACCTTTTCGCTGACAACACGGCATTCGCGACGTCCTCAGGTTGATTCCGCTGTATTATTTTGACACTACAAAGACATGTCAACAAGTTGGAGAAATAAATGACCGACTGGAAAATCAAATTAAATCCTAAGAAAACTCAGGCTAATAAGTTTGCGATTTTTGATGGTTGGCTGTCTATTTGTAAAACTAGATTTCCTTGGAGGGATAATGCCAGATACTTATTGCTAGTCTTCGACAAAAAGCTCAACTGATTACTTAACACTAGCTACTTGCTAACCAAAACTAGAATGTCTTGAGTATTTCTTTACTCACTGCTGAATTTTAGGGTAAAAATTAATGATTTACAAGATCTTCCTGTCCTTTGGTGCTCTCACATGGACCACCACAGGCAGGTGTAGATTCAGCAGGCTAGAGAGTTTTCAGAATAGAGTCCTCCGCATGATCTGTGGAGCCTCGTGCTCCGTTAGGAATACTATCATCTACAAATATCTCGGATGCGAAACATTTACAAATGTTATCCATAATTCCATCACAAAATATCTCAGAGGACACAACGCTCCACCAATAATTTAGTCCAAACTTAACGCAACTTAACCGCCACGCAACCTCAGCGCCATCGATACGTCAGAAATTAACTAAAAGACTATTAATTAGGGTCAAATTTATCAAAATTTTGACTTGTAATTCCAAACTACAATTTTTGTCATTTTCAATTTTGTAACGCGCAACTCGAAACAAATCTAGAGGCCCATCATGACTTCAAAGAATATCTTTTATATATGGCGTTAGGAAGAGAAATCACTTTTCTCTTGTTCTTCTTGAATTGAAATAGCTTAATATGTTTAAAAGATGCATACATTTTTCTTGTCTTGGTTTTAAAATTGTTATGCAATAAAAACACCACTCCACCTATATAAAAAAAACTTTTTTTACAACAGACGTGCATAAAGAGAAAATCTTTAAAAGATCATTCTCTGGTAATATAGCGACTCTCATCAAACCTTTACAAAACGTTGATTTTCGCCTTTTTAACATAACCTTTCAAAAATTAATAAACGAAGCATTTGGTTGCCTTACATTAATTTCCTTTCCACTTTCGCTTTTGAACGACTCAGTCTTCGTCTCTTACTGTATCACTCAATCATCACATTTCAAATTTATTATGGCTAATACTACCCTTTTCCCTCCTTTTACCACATACCCCTTCTTCTTTCATACATAAGTGTTGCATTTTTAGTTCACCTTTTTTTTTTCAGTAAAAATTAACTTATGGCATGTAATAATGATCTAGTTCATTCCTGGCTGGAAAAATAAAAAAACATCAATACATTAATTTCTTAAAACTGATCGTAACAAGTATGCATTTACAATTATATGACGCAAAAATTCTTCAATAACTTTTTTATCATATAACTTTTTTATCGAAATTTTTTAAAATTTAAATCTTTTTTTAATATATTTTTTCTTACTTCTTACTGTTGTATATTTATTATGAGCTAAATAACTTTTCATTCTCTAATTTTAAATTTCCTATTGATCAGGAAAAAATAAGAATTAATATTCATTAATCTCCATACAATAATACATAAAACAATTTTAAATCCGCATCTCAATCTCTCCATTTTCATGTCTTCTACCTCCTAGCATCCTGCCACTCCGTCTTGAAACATCAAACAAAAAAAACTTAAGAAACAAATACACAAAGAAACAAATGTTTTCCAATTTCTTCTTATTAATCGATATGTCCATCCAGAATGACGTCAGCACTTATTCCAAGACCTCAGTCGGACGGCTTCAAGATGACAGCATGTCAGCTGTCTGTCTTGGCACTCGTCAAACGCCAGAAACTGTGGGTGGAGTAACAGGAGCACAGCAGGAAAGGTGGATATAGAGAGATTCGAGAGAAGCGGAGTTTGTTCGTTTGAGGCACGATGCGGTGCAAACGAGGGTTTGAGAGTAAATGAGCGCGACGCAACTCGAGATGGAATATGTCAAAGATAGTTGAGCAGGAACGTAAGGGAATTAGTTGTTATTGGCCTGCGCTGCGATATATTTAGAGCACTAAATACATTGTGTATGTTAAAAGAAAAGTTTAAAAAAATATATTAACGATTTTTTAATATAGTACACTATTATTTTTTTATTATTATTATATAACTCTTAGCAGCTGTAACAAATGTTATTTAGATTAAAAACTAAATCAAAAAAATAACATTTTAACCAAAACAGATCTTAACGTTGAAAATAATAAAATTTTTATAAAAAAATTGAACCGACTTCTAAAAGTACACTATAAAGTGTAAAATAGCAATATGGATTTCAATATAAAATTGAAATTCTTGAAGTCGGAGCCAAGTTAATACCTGACAGAATGTGATTCACATGAAAAATTGAAAAATACTTTATTTGTAAGTGTATTCTTATTGTAGCTTGTATGGATCTCCTATTTCTTCAAAGATTTCAATTATATATGCAAATTTATATTTTTATTTTTCATATTTAGCGCATTTTTAGGCATCGGCTCAATATTTTTTATAAAAATTTCCGTTTTTAATTTTTATGTTTGAACTCTCCATGATGTCCACAAATTATTTGAACTAAATACTAGGGAAAATATGTAGATTTTATTTAAAGTTATCAACCACACTTTATTGAAAAACAAAAAAATTCATTGATTTTGAGAAGTCTCTAAATACCAGTTGTGAATGAAATTGTACCAGACATATATTTAGCCTTTCTTAGTAAATCCAATCTTGAATTTAAAGAAATTAATTTTGGATTCGTGATTTAGGCCTCCAAAACCTCCCAGTGTTTTGACATTGTACAGTTTATTAACTGGTAAATTTAGTTTGTAGTAGTACTACAGATTTTAATGAAATTATATTTATATTAAGTCTGATTTTTCTGTTTATTCGGGGATCAGTACTAAACCTGGGGTTTGCTCCCATAACAACGGACAAATCTCATTTATTCTCTGCCTGATGATGCAACATATGTTGTTGAGAAACTGGTAACTTGTTTTTATTAATAAAGAACTTAAGAAGAATTTTTTACTTACATTCGTCGTAAACATTTGTATTAGGAAAAATTTTAAGGAAGTGATAATAAGTTTTATTGGGGGGAAATCGTGAAAAAGATTAATGCAACTGTTGTTAAAAGAGGGGATATTCAAATTAATCTTAAGGATTTTCAATAGTTATAAATTTTTCTCTACAAACATACGAAATTTTAAAATATAATTATTTAGCATGTAAAAAACAAGCTTGAATTTTTTCAGTCAATTTCATTGGGGGGTTTTGCGAAAAAATAACTTTAAAAGTAGCCCCAAATAACATTGTTCTTATCGAAAATCCAAACATCAATTGCTTAACAGTTGATTTTTTAATATACCGCATGTCCAGAAATAGCAAACAGGTAATGGTATGATAGATTCGGTTTGTAAAAACGATTTGATAGTTTTTTTTACCTGATCATAAATTTTGACAAGAAACATTTCCTTGAACTTTTAGTTTTGATACTTTTTTAAAACTTTGCTACGACGGAAAGTTATATTGAGCAACACCGACGTTCCCACCAAAGTCAAATTTCTCCGTGCATAACGTCCAAAGGGGATCCTCCATCCATTTTCAGCCGAACTTGGACTGCACAGATTCAATCCAATATTGAATCTAACTTTATTGGTTTTACTCCGTCGCACTAACGAGCATTTGCCCTCAAAAACCGGACAAGATTAATAACGTCATTGTTTTTGACTCTAGACATGTCAAAATCAGTATCCTGGGATTTTTGAGGGTGCTAAGTTGATTTCTGATATTATTTTACTAATCGGGTGAAGGGAGGCTGACTTAGGGAGTGAAGGGGGAGGGGAGTAATATTAAAAAACGTAATGGTTATCGTTTTATATGTTTTTAAGTGCTCCAATTTCATTTCTGGCATTATTTTACCAATCGGGTGAAGGGGCGCTAACTTAGGGTGGGGAGAGGAGGGGAGTAATATTAAAAAAACATAATGGGTATCGTTTTATATGCTGACTTATGGTAATTGTACGTTTTCCCATAAAAAAATCTATCTCAAGATAAAAACAAAATTTCTTTACTGTGTGATAAAGTAGGTCTTGAAGCACAACTTCAACACTCGTCTCCGTAACTGGGATTGACTCTGGTTTTGGATAGCAGAGTTTCTTTGCTTCTCTAATTAGAGTATACCAAGGAAATATACCCTTATTGGAATCGTATAACAACTCCCACTGCCCCTTGTAAAGTCACCTTCAACAAAGATTTGCTAAGCTTGTTCAGGTGTGTAATTTTTTACTTTCGGTTGAGTAGTATTTATTACCTTCCTGTAAAGTTTGGCTCTTTTTGGTGTTGAAGTTGCATCTATTATAAGTTTAGAGGCCGCGGCATTTCCAGACATTCGTTTACGTACGCTGGCTGCATAGGTAAGCTCCTCAACAGGTACCTGTTCGCGGAGTTCTTTTGTATTTCGTCGTTTACTACGATCATGTAATTCTTGGAAATGCTTCCTTGGGCGTCCCGTAGAATTCGTGGCCCAGTTATGTACTGGTATTGGTGTATTAAGCCATTTCTCGTTTTTTTTTTCAAAAATCTTTCTTCAATATAGTTAGATGATATCCATCTTTTCCTCAAATCACTATTAAAATTTTTTAAATCGTGACTAAAGGTATGGTACTCGTTTTGGAGACATTTCATCATTTCGCAAAGCTTACGGTCCATAAATGATACCTTATCTTCAAGTGTGTTGGATGTGTTTTGTTTAAAAAGCATGTATATCGTTTTACGATATACCTCAACAACATTTGATGTAAGATTTGTACCTATAGGAAAAAAAATATGTATGTAAGTAAAAAATAACCAAAATTATTGCAAAAAAAACCGTGGAACTCCAAGCGGTTTTTTGAAGAGGTGGAAACATGTGGAAAATGTTTTGACTGTTATGATGTGGCTAATATCTATAGTTTATTATAAAAAAAGAATTATAGCCCGACTTAGCTCGGAACATTTTCAAAAACACTAATTAGTTAAAAAGAAAAACAAAAAAATAGAAAATTTTCTTGCATATTGTTTTAGGTCCATAAGAATACTAAACAGTCATTATATTTTTAAATAATATATATTAAAATTAAATACATACCTTGTTCTTCAGATTCCACCACAAAAAAAATTTTTTTTGATATTCACTTTACAAAATACCAAACACCAAACACAAGTCTAAGAAAAATCTATCAAGAACAAATGCGTGCGTATTGAACGAAGCTTAGATTGCAGTTAACTGTGCGGAGCGTAGCTGCCTGGAGGGGTCACTTTATCATATTTTTATGATAGTACGGTTACTCACGTATACAAAAAAAAATAATTTCGATGATTACTTGTCTAGTTTGCATTTCTCCTTTTTGTCCAGTTTTTGAGGCCAAATGCTCGTTAGTGCGTCGTATCGTTTTATGCCAATTTTAGGTGTAATATATGTTTATCCGACTCCAGAATACAATGCTTCTAAAATATAAATTTTCTTTGAAAGTATAATATAATTTAGTTTATTTTTAAATAAACATACCGACCAGAAACTTCTTTTGAATTTGTAACAAACATCTTGTTTTCAGTAGATGGATTAATAAATTCCTCACCAGATTTGACTATGTTTATGACCGGACCACTGTGGAATATTAATTCAAGAGCTAATATAAGTCCTGTACTCAATATTCTTCTTCTTCTTCAAATGCATATCCACTAATGGATGTTTGCGATTACAGTTTCCATTTCTTCCCTACTTCTGGCAGTGTGTATCAGTGTCTGAATATCGTGCAATCCCGTCCACTGTCTGATATTACGGAGCCAGGACATCTTCTTTCTTCCAATTCCTCTTTTGCCCTCGATCTTGCCTTCAATCATCAACTGTAGGAATTGGTATCTCTCATTTCGCATGATGAACCCAAGATTGGCCGTCTTTTTTTCTTGATTATATTGAATAGTTCACGTTCTTTCCCAATACGTGAGAGAACTTCTTCATTGGTCATTCTCGCTGTCCATGATATCTTAAGGATTCTTCTGAATATCCACATCTTAAAAGCCTGTAATTTATTGCTAGCGCTTGTTTTTAATGTCCAACCCTCCACACCATAAAGAAGTATTGACCATACGTAACCTTTCATGAACCTCAGTCTTAATTTAAAGTCAAAATCCGAACACGTAAGCACGCGCCTGAGTTTTACAAAAGCCTGTCGCGCCTGTTCAATGCGACATTTTACTTCATTGTCTGAAGTCCATTCTTCGAATATCTATGTGCCCAGATATTTAAATTTGGTGACTCTTTCTATGGGTACTGCGTTGAATCTTATGTTGGCGTTTTGGAATAAATTGGGATCCCTTAAGATAATCATGAATTTTGTTTTCCTTGTATTGATGTTCAAGCCCATTGATTTACTGCGCTCTCCTATTATGTTGATGAGTTTTTGGAGGTCATTTATATTGTCGGCGATTAGAACTGAGTCATCCACATACCAGATGTTATTAATCCATATTCCGTTAACTTTAATTCCCATTTCAATATCTTCCAAAGCCTCCTGGAAAATTGTTTCCGAATAAAGGTTAAACAGGAGAGAGGACAGCACACACCCTTGTCGCACCCCTTTTTGGATTTGTATCGGGTTGGACACATTATTGTCTGATTTTATCTGCGCGATTTGACCCCAGTATAAGCTTTCAATGCATCGGATGTCTTTCTGATCTATGTCGAGTTTTCTAAGAAGCAAGATTAGTTTATGATGTTGTACACGATCGAATGCTTTTTCGTAATCTATGAAGCATAGGCACACATCTTTTCTCTGATCGTAACAGTTCTGAACAAGCACCTGTGTAGTGACTATCGCTTCTCTCGTACCTAGGCCCCGCTATATCAATATCAATATTATAAATCGATAAATATTCTTGACACTTTGAGCAGTACATATTTCTCGACATAAATTTTGACTGAACAGGTTAATGCCTTTTCTGGTTCACTTAACTTTTTTACTTGGCGATTTCTTGCTATCTGCTTCGCCATTTTGGACCTTTACGACTTTGTTTTGGAAACATATTTTTTCAGGATTGCTTTTCCATTGGACTGTCGACGTAATAGGAGGAAGTTTGATCTGATTTGGTAATAAAGAAGCAAGTATCAGTTTCAAACAATTCATTGACAAATGTCACCTAGAAAAATTAAAACTTTGACAGAAGTTCACAATCAAAAATTCGGCTATAGTAAATGTATTCGCTGTTACGAAACCTCATTCAATTTTTATGAATTAAGTTTTATTAAGAATCGTACAATGTAACGTTTAAAACCTTTTTATCTTCATAATACCACTCAAAAAATCATTTCTTTGGGATATTTTCCGTTAGTCTTTTCATTTTAGAGACTTTTGAAATTACATATTTCTTTATTTAAGGTTTGCAGCAATGTAACTCTCCTATACTTTTATTTCATAATTCCCCTCATTCTCTTCTATGACATCATTGAACATCCTTGAATTTTTTTGGGTTGATAAACATAGGCTTCTCGCTAAAAATAGGAGTAGAGTTCCTAAAAATTTCACTGAAATTAACAATTTAACAGCGCAATCCTTGGCTCTAATTACATAGTTAAGCTGCATGCCAATTTTTTTCCTAATTTAAAATAAGACGATTTTTCGCGCATTAGTAAACGAACTTTTTGCTAACTTGTTTAAATGATCCTACAGCTCATTAGGACTGTCAGCCTCCGTCAAAATTGTAGTGTCACCGGCATATAATGTTATGCAGTTGGTACTATCATCATAGGTAAGATCATTTATAAACAAAATGAAGATGGCAAGGCCCAAGACTGTCCTCTAGGGAACTCCAAGATCAACATTGTGCACATCTGAATTAGTATCACTTATAATTACAAAGCTTTTCCTGCGTTGAAGATAGGAGCTCTACCATGATGGAAAATAGCCTTTAAAATATAGTTTCTCTTGCACAATATCTGTAGCATCAAACGTGTTTGAAAATCATAGAAAAGCACGCCAACATATTTTTTGTTATCAAGGGCTTCATAGACACAATCCATAAAGTTGTGGGTCGCACTCTCTGTCGACCTCTCAAGAAAAAATTATTTTGTTTATCAGTGGTAATCTTATATTTCTTTCGGAAAAATACCATTTGAATGTAAGTATGGGTCGATAGCTGTCAATTACAAAAAGAACATTTTTTTAGCGTAACTGTGTCTATTTTCAATTCTTGCTTTCTACAGAAAGATCAAATTTATAAGACAAAACTATGCAATAGGATTCTTAAGATATTTAGGAATATGTGTGAGGTAAAAAGAAGAACGAATGGTTGAAATGTGACACATTATATAAATTATTATTACTCAACGAGTTGTTGAAGTGGATTGTTCTTACTAACATTGGGTATTATTTCTTCTGTCATCTGACGTACCAAATTCCATACATCTTTTAGCTTTAGGACACGACTCAATTTGTTAAGCCGTAGGGTATGAAATTTTAAGTGAAAAATTAATATACTTGGAGAATAAAAAGTTTGTTCAAATATATGGATCGTACTTCATTGAATTATGAGGTCATCCCAAATATGTGTTTTTATTTTTACATAACAAACTCAAGACAATTCCTCAGTATAAAATAACACAAACTAAAAATTGATGAACTGATACCTTGAAACTGTGATATAGGGTGTTTTTTCTCGGTTTACTGATATATAGTTTTATTATTATTATGTTTATTGTTCTAGATGAATATTAGTAGAAATTGTTTTTCATTATTTTTACCTTTAAAGACTAATAAAGAAAATTGGAAACTTGTCTATAATTTTTATTTAAAATTTTTTTCCAAATCGTGCACTAAACAAAAAGTACTTTGTTAGTAAAATGTCAATTTTTTTATTAAATAGTGACACCACCACTACCAATAAACATACCCTTGATTTTTTAGCCAATAGAGGCCCCTTCATCGTATACAAAGATATTGTGAAATAATTGGAAATGGAAAACACCCTGTATTTCAGTAACGAAACATCAACTACTACTATTACTACATCGCACCGTTTAAGTCAATAATTTTACAAGCACGTCCAGAAAAATATATAAAATTCAAAATACAACTCGTAAAATTAATGCGACAAAATAAAATTTATTAGCAGGAAGCACATTTTTTATACACCTTTGACACATTATTCCTACCAAACTCAATAGATTTACCCCCTTTTCAGCAGAAGGAAGTGAAAGACGAATGCCTGCCTTAATGGGGGTCATGCATCACGGACCGATGAAAGTTGTTCCTGCAGATCAGCAGCCTCAGCAGGAGGAGGCTGTCTATCCAGCAGCAACGGTGAGTTACGGCGACCGCGCCCACCGATAAAGCGTTTTAATTAAAATGCCGTCTTCGCAAGATTGATGTCCTGCAGGGATAGGAAGTCGCAGGATAAAGGATTTCCGTACGTGTTTCTGTGGTTTTTATAGGGTCGGGTTTAAAAATTATAGGTAGTTCGATAATATATGCTGAAACTACTGTTTTAATTTCAAAGAAGGGCAAAGTGGCTATAAGAAAATATGTTTCTTTAGACACATAAATTATTTTTTTAGGTACATCTTTAGAAACGTATTTAAGTTTATGTTTTATTTATGTTAATATTTACATTACTCACTCAAATTTTCTAATAAAAAAATCATAATACAAAAATTCAACCCATTTAAAATATATTTTCCACCTAATGTAGACTTTACTGATAACACTGTATGTACTTGTTTGTCTTAATTATAATGTGTATTACTTTCAGATACAAACTACGTTTTCAAAAATAATTATTTTATGAAGTTACCTTATACAGGGTCAACAATAAAGAAACTTTGGATCACATGTAACCCAGTTTTAATAGCTCTGTTTGGATTTGGTAGAAAAATACAGATTTAATAAAGGTGCGTCAGGTCATATTTTGCAACAGTGGTGCATATATACATGTATATATATATATATATATATATATATATATATATATATATATATATATATATATATATATATATATATATATATATATAAATATATATATATATATATATATATATATATATCAGGACTGTAAGGCAGCTGACGTTTCCGTGAAATCTAATTCACCATTTTCAAATTTCACTGTATGGCGTCTTCGAGCGAACTGACGCCTGCGACTCGGATGCTGTCGGTCCCGTGTGCACGTCGGACGCGTTCGTTTTCCGAATGCCTCTTGCCAATCAGGTTGCGAGATCTGCTGCGTGTCATCGGCTTTGTTGCCAGTGTTTGGGGTTGCGTTGCCAAGTTGTAATATGTTTCGTTACTAAGTGGTACTGGTTGATGTTTTTAAGCACATTTAGAGGCATTAAGAAACATACAACAATAAAACATTAGCGGTGCGAATATATGGAAAAGCTTTTTAACGATAATATATTAATAAGATCAGGAATTTGCAGGACCAGAAATAATAACGAGTGAAATTAGAAACTCAAAAAGAAAATTGAAAAATAATAAAGCGCTAGACTGGAAAGAAAATCATGGAAGACAGAGGTCTTAAACTTCTTACCATGTTAATGAATAAAATTTACGAAAGCGGTATTTAACCGACGGACTGGCTGCAGTCAATTTTTATACCACCTCCAAAAAAGGAAAATGGCTTTCAATGCGAATATGATCAGTTTATTGAGTCATACCTTAAAATTATTTCTTAATATAGTGCATACTCGCATATAGAGAACGTAGGAACAACATATTAGCGACGTTCAATTTGGCTTCAGAAATGGACTTGGTACACGTGAAGTACTTAAATGAGAGCAAGAGATGTAAACTGTAACGTGTATGCTTGCTTCATTGACTTTCACGAAATACGACACCAAAAACTCATACCCATTTTCCAGAAATCCAGATTTGCTCATAATTACGGATCTGTATATGTACCAAACAGCAACAGTTCGATTGAAGTACGAAAACTCACAAGAACTCTTGGTAAAAACAGAAGTACACCAGGGTTGTATACCATTGAAGCTCTTATTTAATGCATACTCAGAGATGCTATTTAGAGAATCTCTCGATGACGTGAAGAAAGGTGCATTAATGGAGAGATAATAAATATCATTAGATTTGCTGATGATATTGTTCTCCTAGTCGACCATCCCGAAGGACTACAAATACTTGTAAACCGTGTCGTAGAAATATGCCAAAAATACGGCATGATACTTATCTGTAAAGAGACAAAAATGACGACACATAACATCAATTTAAAGTCAAAGGCACCTACCTAAAATTGGCGGATTGATTGAGATGTACACTGAATCAAAATTGAGATCAATCGTAAAAAATCAAATGCCGCATAGAAAAGGCCAGATGTCTCTTTAACCATCTTAAAAAGGTCTTGGGTAACATGAGCTTAAGTCTAGATATAAGAACAAGCTTTCTGAGATGCTATGTTTTCTTTACTCTCCTGTATGACGTAAAAGCTTCAATGGGACGTTTGAAAGTCTTTGAAGTGTAGTATTAACGTCGTATTTTTAGAATATTTTAGATGTATTATATCACAAATGGAACAATTATAGGAAAAAAATTAAAGAACCAGAAATAAAATATTGCATATATAAAATACACAATGCGCAACGCCAACAGATTCTCCAGGGCAAGATTGAGGACAGAAGAGGCCAAATTGTCGCAGCTAAAATATATCAGACAGTGGACTGGGATCACGACAATCGAAAAAGAAGTAAATGATCAATTGCAACACATACTGGAGAATATGTTAACCATAATTCTAATCATTCGGTTATAACAAAATAAGAAGGTTTACGCAACCTCTATAATCATGCTGTATCTATATGCGATAATGCCGATTCATTTGAAAAAGAGGTAGTAAACATTAAATCGATTTACAATCGAATGGTTATCCTCTAAAATTAATTGATGATGTCATAAATAACTTTAGAATAAAGACTATTGGACAGTAAGAAACACATCCCTTCTTCACAATTCTGTATATTAAGAAAATTTCGGTGAAAAAAAGACGAATTGCCAGCAATTACAATATAAAAATAGCCTTCAAATTAGGAAATACACTCAATACACTCAAAGCTTATTTAACAAAAACAAAACACACTACCCATAAAAAATGTTTTTACAGAGTTCCATGTGAGTGTGGTGAAATGTATATTGGAGAAATCAGACAACCACTAGAAGTTGGAATTAAGGAACATAAAACTCATACACAAAATGGAAAAGCGTCAAGATCTGATATGACAGAACATAAAATGGTCTAAAGTTGCGGCAAAATATGTGGAACCCAATATGAAAAAAGAAAATTTATACAAGCAGCTTACATTAAAAACAATAATGGAATCATCAGTAAACCCAGTATTGAAATACCTAATTTTGTAAAATCAAATCATTGAGGTGTGTACATTGAAGCAAATTTTCGCACATCAGTTGACACACTCCCTATATAAGCTCGTAGCCTTAAAACATAACATAAGAACATTCAATTTATACTTGATAACCATTAGAGGTACAACCTAATCAAAATGTCGTAAAAATAAATAAAAATAAAGACAATGCAAGTTTGACAACCACATTTTGGTAAACTTTGAATATTGGCTAAAACCTTCAAACAAATGATGAAAGTGGAAAATTAGACTGTCTCGGATATAAACAGAAACAGTAAAAACACAACGTTGCTAAATCACAGACGAGTTACGACCGGCTGATTTAAATGAGTCGAATGAATTGTAAGACACACACAATTATTATTTTTTTATAATATTTCCCATTTCAACGATGAATGCCTTCCAAACTATTTATTTTTAAATAATAAAATATTATTCTTTATTAGTTTTTTAATATAATTTCTTAAATATTGGGTTTAGTATAGATATCATTTGACTCTGTGGTAGCGAACGGATCCCTTTAATGTCTGAAGAAAAAAAAATATAACATATTAAACTAATACCGCCTAGCTGTCATCCATTTTAATTGCCTAAATCTTAATAACGGTAACTTATTTCAGCACACAACAATTAAATTTAAATATCTGAATCTCTAGAAAAACACAAACCAGACATCATGTTCCACCAATTAATACCGAAAAGATTAAAGTATTCGAGAATGTTGCACCTTCTTTCAAGAAGACAAGCGAAAGCTTATCTAATGCCGAAGTTTCGCGCGCGCGTTTGCCGCTTAATCTTCGCGGTGTTGCCTCGCGTCGCATCGTTAATATCTTAATTCCAGACATTTGAATAAATGTTAATATTAACTCGTGGTGCCTCCGTCCGAGATATTACATTTTCATCATATTCCGGTGATTTATTCCTTTTCTTGAGAAAGTTGGATCAAGTTTTGCTGATTGCTTCAGAGTAGGAAGTTAATGTAATTTGAATTTACAAGGAAAGGGTGAATTTATCTGCTACAATATTACTGAAACAATATAGTTGCCGATTACCTTAAAACATTTTTAACTTACCTGTAGGATTAATAGAAGAAAAACAAAATTTGGATCCATTTTTATACTAACTCTTTCTATTCTTGTTGGAAAGTATACATTTATATTGTATTCTAGAGATCTTTTCATTTTCTTAAGAAAGTTATATTAGTTTTACTCAGTGACGTAGCTAGCATGGGTGGCTCCCGGTATGGATATTGATAGTGTCATCCCACAAATAAAAACTGTTAAAACCAATAAAAATTCGATAAATGTCAAGTATGATTTTATGCAAAAAAAATCATAGCAAATAGAATCCAAGGTCTCTGCTCGCCCCTCTAAGATACAGGCGTGAGCATGTATATGTAAAAAGCTACAAACTCGGAAACCACATCTTCAAAATTTATATTTTGTATTACCTGTGCTCATTACATTTGCCAATTTAAATGTCTTTTCCCTTGGTATCTCTAAGACCAATTCTGCTTCTGATATTTCATCACAAAAACCAATAAATTTTGATAAAGATAATTTCAACTCTTTAGTGTTCGCCAAAAGCAAAGTACTTGTCTGCACAATCTCAAACAATGAAGCTACATCTTGTTACAGCTTTGTTATTTCATGAACAAAACTATAAATAATTTTACTAAAATACGAACAATCAAGCCAATACTCACCATAAATTCAACTCTTATTTTCATCAAGTAGTCTCTTTAATACATATAAAATAAAAGCTAAAAGTTTTTGTCACTGTCATATCAAAAACCGGTTTTGTAAAAAGAAAAAAAAAAGATCAAGTGTGCCTAGAAATATATTAAACATTCCATTTTGCCACTTTCATCAAGGGTGTAGTTAGTTAATCTTTTGTTTTTTTCTTGGCGCTCTTGAGATTTTAAAAAAGCGTCAGTAGAGAGAGAGAGAGAGAGTCTGGACCAAGCCTTGGTTGTGAAAACCCAGAAAGCAGAGTTTTTTTGCTGATTTCCGAAAAATACAATACTAATTTTATTCCTGTGTGTAGCAAAAACCATAGTTTAGAGTGTTAAGGCGTCATTTGCCAGATATCGAGGAAAATTAAAGTTATTATTATATTCGTGTGCGTTAAGTAACTCCTAGTGAAGGTGATCTCACCTAAAAAGCTAACACACCATGGTTGTGACTACTTGGTGCACCTTTAAAGACAATCAGGTATATGCCACAAACAGTTTTTAATATACTGGGACTTAGCCTTCCTGCCTAAAATTAGATTTGCATGCCAGAGCCGTCATATTACACACCACTGCTCCATAGAGGCCATCGGCTATCCAGCTTGCCGAAAGTGTTTGGATTTAATGACAAAACTGCCTTTCAGGTATTAGAACTTCGTAATAAACAGTGAAGTTACCTGTTTTAATGTATACTTTCCTTTTTCCCCTGTGATTGGGAACTAATAAGACTTTATGCGAGCAATTACAGTACACTTTATTTTTAATTGCATTTAAAATACCTTGTAAACCGAAGGTATACGTATACACTAGGTACTTTAAAACATCACTTCACACATTAATAGTCCAACACTTTTAATTAGGCTTAAGTGAACATAATTTTAGACTTAATCGGCCCACTAGATAATTTGTTAGTGCAAAATACAACCGTACATAAAAAGTAAGGTTATTCAGTTTAGCCGATAGTGAAAATTATAGCTGGACCTACATCTAAACCGACTTGGCGTATGGCGCAGATGACGTCATACTTGCAGTAGTGTTGTTCCCTGTTTCTTTGTTTTTTTTTTATTCTAATCCAGGTACCAAATAGTCGCATATTTATTTAGATTAAATTAAAATTCACATAGTTTGTAAAACAGAATCCTTCTTTTTATTGTTAAATATAGATATTAATTGTTTTTGGAATCAGTGTGTTTTATTTTGGGATCTAGTTGTTTCCTGTTTTCGATAACATCATCGCTTCTTCTTATCGACGGGCCTAAAACAGGTGGCGCTTTGAATTTATATAACCGCCCCTAATATCCGGCATGCTAGCCTAGGCACTGCCCTAAAAGAAGGAGCGATCAACACTAAAAAAATAACCACCTGTAAAGAAGCATTAAATATTTAATTTTCATTCATTCGTTTTTATATTAATTCTTTTTCTCTCCCGTGACGTAGCATCTTCAACGGACTTTGATCTAGTTCGTAGTTCAACACTGAATCGGTCAAGACATTCCAATATATATTTTTGAAGTTCATCTCTTAGTGTAAGTTCTGTATCGATAGATAACTCACCGGCCATTCGTATTTTCACCCCCAAACGGGTGACCCCCCGCTCACTGATTTTACCGACTGCTTCAAAGTAAAATTGAATCCTATTCAAAATTTGCTGCCATATTTTGCCATTTAAGAGAACCTAGTTTACTGTAATGACGTTAGAGGTCATGGGCAAAAAATGAGCTTACAAAAATATGAATCAAGTGATGTTGCGTAATTGGAACAAATATGTTTCTGTACCCATTGTTTATTAAACTTTACTAAGAAAAGAATGTACAAGTATTTCTGTGGTGATGGAAAAACTGGTGGTTAATTTCCTTTTAGAGCAACAAACAGATTATACTAAATATCCGTGTTTCATTTGTTTGTGGGATATCTGCGACAAAAATAACCTTTGGACTCAAAAAGTGTGGCTATTGAGAATGTCACTAGTTATTGTTAAGCGAAATATAATAAATCCTCCTTTGGTGAATCAAGATCGAATTATAGTGCCATCACTTTGTATTAAAGCAGCCTTAATTTAACCGATAATGATTAGACCAGGGTTTATCTGTTTTTAGGTGGATGTGAAACGGAATATGGAAATTTTTGCATGAGAGCCTTCGGAATAACCTGAATAATGATAATTTTGATATGCGTCATTTCAAAAAGTTGGGCAACATTGATTTATTAATAAAAATATAAAATTAACGAAAAAAAAACAACTTTTCTCTCGTGTAACTTTGAAGGTGTTCATTTTAGAGGAAAGCCGAAGAGGAAAAAAGTTTTGTAACTAAATTTGCAATAAGATAGGGTTAGTCGGAAATCTCAAAATATATTTCCCTTCTTGCAAAACAGCAACAATTAAAAAAAAGGTAACAAAAGCAGTCCAAAATATCACGTTAAGGCATTTAAATTTATTTTCGACATATGGTAGGGAACTCAAGTTTTTCAACGCTTTTTTCAGAATCAAAATCGGATGATTTGGACGCCCTTGGGAATTGTTTAAAGACATTATCGATATTTTGGCTTATAAACAAATAGATTATCTCGGTGGATTTTTATTGCTCTTTTTTACAATATATGGTTTGAAAGTACTTGGAAAGACGCTTTTTTTTGTGAAAAAAAATTTCAAATCCGTCAATTGGTTTCCGAGATACAAACTGTAAAAGTTGATACTCTGTTACGGTGAATCCATAAACAATACAGACCTGATTCTTAAACCAAAAACTTTGTCTTGCCGAGTTCTTTTTTAATATAAATATTTAAATGTTTGTGTTATCGGAAACTTTAATAAAAAATTAAAAGAATATTGCCCAGCCGCGTGAAAAATGAAAAAAAAGAGGAGTGGGGAACTCTCATTTTAAAATTGAATTTTGATCATTTTTTTTAAACCGATTTACCGCGAATAATGGAGATCAAATATCATAATGTCATGTGCCCATCATGCATTCATTTTGTTATAAACAAATGACCCTATTTATGCATCATACTTACAGCATACGGCACCCAAAAGTATTGGACTTTCCAAGCGAATCTTCGTTTATTAATATAATTAAGCATACTATAACGATATATATTTACTTTAATTATCAAAATTGTTTCAACAATCATTGTTTAAAAAATTGAAAAAAAAATGGTTTTAAATTATTTTATTCGTAAAATACAGATAAAAATAAAATAATTCTTCTTCTTCTTCTACCTTCTATAATAGGTCCCTGACCTGTTCCTTCTTCGATTTTCCTCATTCTGGACTTAAATTATCGCTCCACCTTTTCCGTGGTCGACCTCTACTGCGTGTACCACTAGGCGATTTATCTCGTGCGATCCTTACCAGTCTATCCTCTGTCATTCGGTTTATGTGTTTGTTCCATTGTGTCTTACGTTGTAGGACCCACTCATTAATGCAGTCTGTGTTGCATGATTGCCTAATGTTATCGCTTCTTTCTCTGTCTAGTAGCGTTTTTCCTGTTATTCGTCGAAGTATTCTCATTTCTGTAGTCTCCAATAGTTGTTTCGTTTTTGTCGTCTCTGGCCGTGTTTCTGAGGTGTATGTCATAATAGGTCTAATTGTGGTTTTGTAGATCCGAACCTTTGTTTCTTGTTGTAAATGTTTGTTTCGCCAGATCACGTCGTTGAGGCAACGCGCCACTTTGTTTGCTTTGGCCACCTGCCCTCTTACTTCATCTTCGATGTTGCCATAACTAGTTATGTCGATTCCTAGATATTTGAAACTCATTTCTTGTTGTATTATTTGACCGTCTAGTTCTAGTTTGCATCGGAGGGGTTCTTTTGAGGTTGTCATACATTTAGTTTTTTCGGCTGAGATAATCATATTATATTTTCTTCCCGTAAGATTAAAGGTATTTAACAATCTCTGGAGGTCGTCTTCATTTTCGGCCCATATCACAGCGTCATTAGCGTAACAGAGAATTTTTACTTCTGTATCACCCATTTTATATCCTCTACCAAGTCGCACGTCCTTTATTATTTCGTCCATTATCATGTTAAACAACAAAGGACTAAGCGAGTCTCCCTGTCTAATACCGCTGTTGACTGGTATGGGTGTTGATAATTTACCGTTAGTGCGAATTTGAACTTTATTGTTTGCGTATATGTTTTCGATGGTCTGAATTATATTGATAGGAATATTTCTCTTATATAACAGGTGGATTACGTCATCTAGCTTTATGCGATCGAATGCTTTTGTTAGATCTATAAAGCATAAAAATGTTGGTTTAATAAAAAAATAATTATTTTATATAAATCATATATGAAAACTTAATAGTTTTTAAGAAGAAATTTCTGATAATGTAATTGATTTTGAAGAAGTTGACAGAGAAACAGAAAATGACTGTTTCGATATCGATATACGATTAGATGACGAAGATTTCCATGAAAATGATAATCTGGGCATTCCACAGCCTAAAAGAGCCCGAACCGAATGAAAAAAAAAATTTTTCAATGTAAAAAAAGTTTTTCTACACTCTGTAAAGTTTGTAATATAATATTTATTGTTAAGAGTGCTTTATTGAACTTTTTGAACATAATTTATAAAGAATAACTATTTTATTTTTTTCTGTATTTTACGAATAAAATACCAAAACCAATTTTTTTTTCAATTTGTTTAAACAATGACTGTTGAAACAATTTTGATAATTAAAGTAAATATATATCGTTATAGTATGCTTACTTATATTAATAAACGAAGATTAACTTCGAAAGTCCAATATTATAGGGTGCAGTATGCTGTAAGTATGATGCATAAATAAGGTAATTTGTTTATAACAAAATGAATGCATGATGGGCACATGACATTATGATATTTAAGCTCCATTATTCACGGTAAATCGGTTTTAAAAAAAATGATCAAAATCGCTCTATTAGAAGCCGAGAAAATGAATTTTTTTTTCAGATATGTATTTTGAATTTTCGAATTCAATTTTAAAATGAGAGCTACCCACCCTTTTTTTTCATTTTTCACGCGACTGGGTGATATTCTTTTAATTTTTTATTAAAGTTTCCGATAACACAAACATTTAGATATTTATATTAAAAAAGAACGCGGCAAGACAAAGTTTTTGGTTTAAGAATTAGGTCTGTATTGTTTATAGATTCACCGTAACAGGCTGTCAACTTTGACAGTTTGTATCTCGGAAACCAATTGACGGATTTGAAATTTTTTTCACGAAAAGAAGCGTCTTTCCAAGTACTTTCAAACTATGTATTGCAAAAAAAATGCAGTGAAAATCTGCCGAGATAATCTATTTGTTTATGATCAAAAATATCAATAATGTCTTTAAACAATTCCTGAGGGCGTCCAAATCATCCGATTTTGATTCTGAAGAAAGCGTTGGAAAACTTGAGTTCCCTACTATGTGTCGAAAATAAATTTAAATACGTTAACGTGATAGTTTGGACTCAAACAAACTTGAAAAATGGTCACTTTTTGTAAACGAACACGAATTGTAAAATTATTGTGCAAAAACTATCTATTCGATCCTAACGAATTTTAGCGTGTTCTTTTATCATAGCATAAAGTTTTCTTTGCTCTAATATGAAGGTCCAGAAATTTAAATTGTCGAAAAAAATTGATTGAAAAACTGCTTTTTTACCTTTGTTTTAATTATTGCTATTTTGCAATAAGGGAAATATATTTTGAAATTTCCGATCAACCCTATCTTATAGCAAATTTAATTACGAAACTTTTTTTCTTCTTCAACTTTCCTCTAAAATGGAAACCTTCAAAAATACACGAGAGAAAAGTTGAAAAAAAAACCGTTTTTTTTCCGTAATTTTATATTTTTAACCGACTTCTAAAAGAAGGAGGTTCTCAATTCGTCGACTATGTATTTTTTTTATGTATGTACACCGATTACTCCGCAACGGCTGCACCGATTTGAACGAAATTCTTTTACGTTATGTTCAGGAAGTTACTACGGTGGTCCCATATTTTTTTAGATGAAATTAGTGCAGTAAAATCCAAGATGGCGCTTACAATCTGGCGGCCAAAAAAATAAATTTTGTCCGATTTTCTCCAAAATTGGTATGGAGGAATTTTCGGAGTTGTACCCAACGAATCTGAAATTATTTTTAAAAAATTCAATATGACGTATCCAATATGGTGGATAAAAAGTTAATTTATTTTCTTTAAATATCGATATTGGAAGGTTTTGGGGCTTATATTACCAATCTAAAATTAATTTGAAATTTAAGATAGTGGATTTTCTATGACAGACTAAATATTCGTTTGACCCCATTTGATTGGTATTTGGAAAATTCTAAGAACTAAAGAATTTTTAGTGGTTCATTTTAGGGTGATTTACAACTTTGGATAAAATGAGTACTTTTTTGCCAGTTTGGAGTCATTGCGAGGTACACTAATCTCGATTAGTACTTAGTTCAAATAATTTATGAATATCATAATGAATTCTAAAACTAAAAATTGAAAAATAAAATTTTTATAAAAAAATTGAACCGACTTCTAAAAGTGCGCTAAAAAGTGAAAAATAACCATAAATTTTTATATGAAATTGAACTTTTTGAAGTCGGCGCCAAATTATTTGTACACGAAATAAATAACTACTAATATATACAAATTATGGTAAGAAAGCAATTAGAAATAAAGTATTTTTAATCTGTTTATGCAAATCACATTTTGTCAGGTATTGCTTTGGCGCCGACTTCAAAAAGTTCAATTTCATATAAAAATTTATGGTTATTTTTCACTTTTTAGCGCACTTTTAGAAGTCGGGTCAATTTTTTTTATAAAAATTTTATTATTAATAAAAATAATGTTGCTCAACTTTTTGAAATGACGCATATCAAATTTATCGTTATTCAGGTTATTCTGAAGGCTCTCATGCAAAAATCTCCATGTTCCATTTCACACCTACGAAACCCCGATATTTTACAAATAAGCCCTAGTCTAGATCAACAAAACTCTGCCAAATTTTTCAATATTGACAAGTATTATTGACATTTTTAAAAGGTAAACTAATTTAAAATATCATCAATTTCCAAACAGTAAAGTGTTTATTTAAATAACACCGTGTAAATAAACATATAAGTATGAAATATAACTTTAAAGTGAACAAAACTAACAACATTTAATCTCGAGTTAATCTTGCGAAAATGAGAATAAACGGCGTCATTTTCAGGCATATGAAGGAACGTTCATCGGGAAAAGCGAAGGAAAACTTTGAGGCATTAACATTATAATACAGTTTGCACGTGGCAAAGCATTCAAACGAGAAGCGCTTATATCTTGAAAATGAGATCTTTGATCTTTGAATTAAGATTATGGAATTTGCTTACGTCTTTGTTCGGGTGTGGCATTATTATACTAATTTAATTATACAGTGTCCAGCAGAAAGTGTGACTTTATTATTAGATGTTGATATTTCAAGGAAAAAATGTCTTGATACTTATTACGAGGCCTTGAAATTGACATTTTTGGTAATTTATCCATTGAGGGAAACAATGAACTCCGCCGCTGGTAGGGTTGGGTGGATTGAGAAGCTTAACAACTACCAGTGCCGGTCCCAAGCCCGGATAAAGGAGGAGGGTTGGTCGTGGGGCTAACTACCCCACACCGGAAAAAAGGACAAGTTATGAAACAAAACGACAAGCCTCGGAATAGGACGGACCACAGGAGACGACGTAAGCAACGGACATGGAATATGACTTTAGGAACATGGAATGTACTTAGCTGGTATAGACCGGGTGCTGCTAAGAGAACCATACAACAGCTAAAAAAGTACCAAATAGACGTAACAGCCCTTCAAGAAGTTAGATGGCCAGACGAGGGCACAGTGACTATGGACGGCTACACAATTTTTAACGGAGGGACCATGAACAACAAACATGAGTTTGGAACGGGCTTCGCAGTAAACACAAATTTCATAGGACAAATAATAAACTTTAAAGCAGTAAACCACCGAATAAGTAGTATCAGAATTAAAGGAAAATGGCATAATTACACACTCATATCAGGACATGCACCAACAGAAGATAAGGAGGAGAGCATCAAAGATGAATTCTACGACCAGCTTGAACAAACCATAGACCTAGTCCCGAAGCAAGACATGTTGATACTACTAGGAGATTTCAATGCGAAAATTGGAAGAGAAAGAACACTAAAACCGCACATAGGGGAGCACAGCTTACACGAACAATCTAACGACAATGGCCAACGTCTAACAAACCTGGCAGCGGCTAGTAATCTGATAGTAATGTCAACAATGTTCCCGCACAAAAACATTCATAAAGAAACATGGGTATCCAACGATGGAAAAACAAGAAACCAGATAGACCACGTGCTAGCAAACGCAAGGTACTCAAGAAACATACTAGACGTAAGGAGCCAAAGGGGAGCAGATGCAGCGTCAGACCATCTCTTGGTGAGAGTGAAAGTACGTGCCAGGATAAAAACGGATATAAGAAAGCAAGAACAATCGGAACGAAAAGGATGGAACACCGAGATACTGAATCGGGAAGAAACACTCAGACAGAAATACCAAGCAGAAGTAAAATCACAACTGGAACAGAATAAGATACAAGGGGAAACAGGAGTAGACGAATGCTGGAGCAAGATTAAGACATCGATAGAGAATGCAGCGAAGAGAACTTTAGACAAAAATAAAACCATAAAAAGAAAACAGTGGTATGACGAGGAATGTCAACTAGCACAAGACAATAAAAACAAAGCTAGATTAAAAATGCTGCAGTGCCCAAATGACGATAACATCCAGCGATTTAACACACTGCGAGCGGACACAAGAAAACTTATAAGAAGGAAGAAGAGAGAAGCCTATAATAGAATCATAACAAATGTAGAAAAGGAATCAAATACAAAGAGCAGCCGGAAATTCTACAGGGAGATCAAGAACATAAAGAAAGGGTATATGCCACGGACCAGCATATTAAAGAAAGAAAATAAAGATCTCATACCAGATATAACAGAAATCCTACAAACCTGGCACGAATATTTTGACAACTTACTAAATATAAAAGGCACAGCTCTCATCACAAATACAATATACCAGGGAGCAGAGGAACAGGTAGAAATTCCATCACTGACAGATCAAAAAAGCAATTAGCCAACTGAAGAACAATAAAGCACCCGGGAGCGACAACATAACCGCAGAGCTTATAAAATATGGCGGAGATCAGCTACATGAAGCAATACAAACCCTTGTGGAGAAGATATGGGAATCTGAAGAACTTCCAAAAGAATGGAACGAAGGGATAATTATCCCAATACATAAAAAAGGAGACCGATCAGTATGTAAAAATTACAGGGGAATTATGTTACTAAACGTTGCCTACAAGGTGCTATCCAACATACTAAGAACCAGAATATCCCCTTACGCAGAAGAAAACCTCGGGGACTACCAATGTGGCTTCCGACCAAGAAGATCAACTGTTGACCAAATATTTACTATTAGGCAGCTTCTGGAAAAGAGTTGGGAATTTAACAAAGATGTACACCAGCTGTTCGTTGATTTCCGCCAAGCATATGATAGCATTGTAAGAGATAGTGTATGGATCGCCATGGAAAAGGTAGGCGTGCCAAAGAAGATTATTAATCTGACTAAAATATGTATAGAAAATGCAAGGGCGAAAGTCAGAATCGGTAAGCACACTACGGACATATTCTCTATTGCCAGTGGTTTAAAACAAGGCGATGGCTTATCGCCACTACTCTTCAACATAGTGTTAGATATGGCCATCAAAGAGGCTAACATAAAACTGGAAGTATTCTCAAACCAGGGCCCCGGAATGATCCTAGCATATGCAGACGACATCGATACCGTAGGAAATAGCACAACTAAAACAAAGGGAATGTTTATCAGAATGGAAAGGGAAACAAAAAAAGTAGGACTCAACATCAACGAGGAGAAGACCAAATACATGCACGTAAACCGAAGAGCAGGTAGGGATAGAATAGGACAGAATATAACTATGGACACATACAATTTTGAATGTGTGAAAGAATTCCAATATCTAGAGGCCAATATAACACACGACAATGATGTGAGCAGTGAAATACGCACACGAATACAAAAAGGTTTTAAGTGCTTTTATGCATTGCAGGAGATACTAAAATCAAAGCTGCTGTCCAGATCAGCCAAAATCCGTATATATAGAACAGTTATTAGACCGGTAATAACATATGGCTCAGAAACCTGGACCATCACAAAACAGAACGAATTGTTATTAAGACGTTTCGAACGCAAGATATTAAGAAAAATATATGGGCCTAGAGTAGAGGAAACAACGGGACAATACCGCATCCGAACAAATGAAGAATTAAAGAGCTTGTATGATCAGCCAGGCATCATTAACGAAATAAAAGCCCAAAGACTTAGGTGGGCAGGACATGTTCATAGGGCCCATGACGAACGTCTCATCAAACGAATATGGGAAGAGAACCCGACCGGAAAGAGACCCTTAGGTAGGCCCAGACTAAGATGGAGGGATAACATCACAAAAGATTTAAATGTACTGGGAGTACGAGATTGGAGTAACGACATGATGGACCGAAGCAAATGGAGGCAGGTCGTGGATGCAGCGAGGACCCACGAAGGGTTGTAAAGCTACAGAGAGAGAGAGAGGGAAACAATGAAGTACAATTCCAGATTGTGTTCACAGATCCAGTATAAAACGAATAAATTAATAGAAATTAGTACAACCTGAATTAACCTGTACATATTTCGACTAGCGCACCGTGACAAAATACCAAACCTGTAAGTGTGCCGCTAACTGAAAAAGTTTGGAAACCTCTGCTATAGAATCTGATTTTTATTATTTTACTCCATAATTTTGTTACCGTAGAGTACTATATTTAATTGCATACGGGCACGTAAAATAATTTACAATTGTACGATATATTTTAATCGATTTATAGTCATGTCCATCAGACTGCAGTAACATTTTTAATTGCGAAAACCAACCGAATTTTATTGAATAACGCCGCACTAATTTTATGAAACTTCCCTGCATTTTGATCCAAAGTTAATTATTCTCGAAGCTGATTGATGTCCCAAATGAAAATTATAATTGTTATTTAATATTTAATAATCCAAATTTGACATTATGTCAATCACAAATTTATGCAGAATGGGATTAAAAGCGGCCCGGTCTGCCTATAAATAAATATATTTTGCAGTCGTTTTGCAGTAATTTTGTAATTTTACGTTGTTAGCGCATTATTGATTAGAATTTATTTTGACCTAAATAATGTATGCAGAATAATTGAGAATTATTTAAATTATCGACAACTTTATTATTTATGCGTTTTGAAATTATTTAATGGAACCTTTACTATAATAAATTTACTATTAAAATGTTATGTTTCGTAATGAGCACTGTTTCCTTTAGTCGTCATTTTCAATGAATAATTATGTTGAACTTCCGAAACAGTTTTTCTCATGTAATTTATTTTTAATTATATTCGTGGTAAATAAAATGCAATCTAGTTAAATTTTTGTACCTAATAAAATACACTGCACACCAAAACTAGTGTCTTATTACGTCTTGTGGCAACATGAATTTTGCGAAATAGTAGATATCTGTTAGACTTCCATTGTCTTTATTTTTGTTGAATATCACAACAATATCAGTCCAACTATTAAACTCACCATGGAGAAGGAAGTAGAAAATAAATTATCATTCTTAGATGTCTTGGTTGAAAGAAATGGCAGACAAATTCGAACTTCGGTTTACAGAAAAGCCACGTACACAGGACAATACCTTAATTATTCATCTAATCATTCCAACAACACCAAACAAGGAATTATAAGAAATCTCGTAGATAGAGCCTTAACTCTCTGCAACTCCAACGAGAACTTGATGAAAGAGATTGATTACATTAAAAATGATCTGAAAGCCAACGGGTACCAAGGATATCTAGTGGATAAATTTCTAGAACAACGCATGAAGAACGAAAACTAGTATTCAACATCCCCTATGTTAAAGGAATTTCAGAAAAAGTTAGAAAGATAGGAAAATGATATAAAATCAACGCTATTTTCAATTCAAACTCAAAACTCTCTGAGAAGTCGCCTCACTAGGGTCAAACCAACAACTCAAAAGAAACATGAAGAATTTTGTATATCAGATACCATGTGAATGTGGCAATTCCTACGTTGGCGAAACAAAGAGACCTCTTGACGTAAGGATCAAGGAACACCAAAAATGTACATCTCGAGGAGAAACAGAAAAATCTGGTGCCGCCAACCATGCCTGGACTCATGGACACCACATAAAATGGTCTGAAGCTAAAATACTACACCGAGAACAACATTGGAGAAAACGGAAACGGCAAGTGTGAAAACCACTTCTTAGTAATTGTAAACTAAAACTAAATGCAGCATAAAAAAAAATATGATTTTGTCACAGCAGGCATGACTGCACCCATCTCAGTCATACTCTACTGCATTTACTTTTAGTATAAATAGTCATATAGCTAATGGATTTATTTAGTTTCACTTGAAAACTGCTAGAGATAACTCCTAGCCGAAACGTCGTGATATTCAACAAAAATAAAGACAATGGAAGTCCAACAGATATCTACTATTTCGCATGCCAACAGGAATTTACAAATTAGTGTGATATTCAACAAAAATAAAGACAATGAAAGTCCAACAGATATCTACTATTTCGCAAGAAACATCATTGTCTATGACCTTCAAACAAAAACATGAATTTTGATCCATGAACCTGTTTTTTTTTTCAGTTTGATTTGGAAAATAATCAAATATGGCTTTAAGTTAAGTTTTTATATGAAATAAATTCATGATAGCAACAAAATTGAAGGCTATAGCCGAAACTCCATGTGAAAAATGCCGCCAAAGATATGGACATCTGGTTTGAACAGTCTTAAAGGATATAAAAAAACTCTCTCAGCCAAAATTTTAGACCTCTAGCTAACTCCTACGGATTTCTAACCTCAAAAACGTCTTCTTAACGTTCTATTTTTTTAAGGCGCAGTTTTGCTTCGAAAAATCTGAAAAAAATCATGTATTTTGGCACTCAGAATGAGCATGAATTTTTCTGAAATTTTCAATCGATTTTGAGGTTAGAAAATTTAAATTCTGCTAATTCGAAAACCTGCTTTGTTTTGTATTTTTTCCTGCTCTTTTCAGCCCTGGAATCAGAATTGCGAGTTTCATGTGGGAACATCGTCTAAAATCGAAAAAACTTAAAAATAGCCCCATTTTTTGTATTTTTATTTACTTTATAGGATGTTCTTCTAATAACTTAACTTCAAAATATTAAAAAGTAGACTCAGCGTATATTAAAACATCTCAGAATGATGTCTAATATGCAAACAAGCTCAATAATTAATTTCTAAAAGCGATATTGACCAAGCGTGGTGCAAAAGAATGCTTTGTTTTGAGAGCGTCACCTAACTATTTTAAGTAAGTAATCTAACTGTAGTTTAAAAGACTAGTTACGTTCGCTTACTTCGTTTAGAATAAAATAGTACATAGTTCCCCGTATTCCCGGTTTTAAAAAAACTTCTATATGTATCACTACATAGTATAAAACAAAGTCGCTTTCTCTGTCCCTATGTCCCTTTGTATGCTTAAATCTTTAAAACTACGCACCGGATTTTGATGCGTTTTTTTTCAATAGATAGAGTGATTCAAGAGGAAGGTTTATATGTATAATAACATCCATTAAATAGTGGAGAAATACTGTTATTTTTGAGGTTTCTAATGTGATGTCGTTAATTATCATATTTTTTTCCGCTTACATTGCAAACGCAGGCTGAACCCTACGAGATTTATCAAAATAATGTACTAATTATTTGTACACATTGAAAAGGTCTACAGAAAACTCCGCGATGGTATATGTCTATCTCTCATGGATATCCCACAATAACATTTTTTTGTCATTTACTTTTTACGACAAATAATGGCAAATTTTGAAGCGATTTTAACCAATACAGCATTAATCCTTATCCAATTAAATAGCTTAAATACATTGTTGATTTAATATAGATCTATATGGTCCTTTACAGCACAAGATTTAAATGAATATTTTCGAAGATATTACAGATTTAAAATTGCGGGAAGTAGCGCTTGCGGCGATACTGGCCGACCGGGGCGGCGGCAGCGTGCCTATAAATAGCGCGTCGAAGGCCGATGTAATAATTGTTGTAAAAATAAAATAAATAGTCACAGTTTTTCTGTAGTGTATTTAGTATCAGCATTGCACCCGTGCGAAGCCGGGGCGGGTCGCTAGTATAATATAAAGTCTAACTGCCAGTTCCTTTTAGAATAAAACGTCTTGTTTTTTGCTGAATAGAATTTTTGATAAACAAATATATGTTTTAACAGATATCTATTGTTTACTCTTTATTTTGTGTTAAGTTCATATTTCGGGAGCCTCAAAGTAAATCTAATTCTAAACATATGCCTAATAAAAAGATGGGGGTTTTTCTAAACAAAAAATAAAACGCAATAGTTTTAGGTCCATTTCTTTTTGATTCAAAAAACATTTTTAATAAAACTAAAAACCGGTCTGATACGTCCCTATACGATGCAACTTCATTTATCGCAAACCATAATACACGCCAGTTCTTGTCCATTTCTCAGCTTAACTGAAAATGGGGGGCAAAATTTCCTCAAAATAATTAGCACTTTTAGGAGTAACTCTAAAATTTCTTTTAAGTCCTCATCGCTGGATGATAAATGATTTGACATAATGGGAGTATTCACTAAAAATACATTTTTTTTTAGGTTCAAACTAACACTTTTTTAACTTATTATTTAAGATTCTAGGTCGATTAACACTAATTAAAGTAAAACCAATATAATATAATAAAATATATACTGAAACATCAAATGCAACGAATGACATAAACAAGAGAAAAACCTAAAATAAAATAAAACAATTGTCAAATAGTTGCACATTGCGACCGCAGCATGAAAGCTGGCGCTGCATAAAATTCCGAACTTACAGTTCTTCTTCAATCCTTAGAACCGGTAGGACTGGTTCAGAATCGATTTCGAACCAAATTATTTTCTCCGCGAACATGGGACTGTAACTAAAAATTCTGAACTTTGTTATCCGCGAACGCTGCTATTTCAACTGCGCATGCGTATTAGTTCAGAATCGGTTCTAAATCCTTACCGCGAACAAAGCTATTAAGTCTTGTGGCAACATGAATTTTGATCCATGAACCTGTTTTTTTTTTTTCAGTTTGATTTGGAAAATAATCAAATATGGTTTTAAGTTAAGTTTTCATATGAAATAAATTCATGATAGCAACAGCTATAGCCAAAACTCCATGTGAAAAATGCCGCCAAAGGTATGGACATCTGGTTTGAACAGTCTTAAAGGATATAAAAAAACTCTCTCAGCCTCTAGGTAACTCCTACGGATTTCTAACCTCAAAAACGTCTTCGTAAAGTTCTATTTTTTTTTAAGTCGCAGTTTTGCTTCGAAAAATCTGAAAAAATTCATGAAGGTGTATTTTGGCATTCAGAATGAGCATGAATTTTTCTGAAATTTTCAATCCATTTTGAGGTTAGGAAATTTAAATTCTGCTAACTCGAAAACCTGCTTTGTCTGGTATTTTTTCCTGCTCTTTTCAGCCCTGGAATCAGAATTTAGATTTTCAGGCGGGAACATCGCCTAAAATCGAAAAAACTTAAAAAAGCCCCATTTTTTGTATTTTTATTTATTTTATAGAATTTTCTTCTATTTAACTTAACTTCAAAATATTAAAAAGTAGACTCAGTGTATATTAAAACATCTCAGAATGATGTCTAATATGCAAACAAGCTCAATAATTAATTTCTAAAAGCGATATTGACCAAGCGTGGTGCAAAAGAATGCTTTGTTTTGAGAGCGTCACCTAACTATTTTAAGTAAGTAATCTAACTGTAATTTAAAAGAGTAAATTATATATTTTGTATTCTGTTTCTCTCCTTTTAATTTTTGAGGACTTACGCAATTTTGTTTTTAACTAGTTTTGATTGATTTGAAATACATACATATATATATATATATATATATATATATATATATATATATATATATATATATATATATATACATATATATAATACCATCCGGTTACCGGTAGCCGAGAAATTGTGAATACTGAGGAAAATCATTGAAGAAAAATAGTGATTCATTCTTCGTTATGCATTTTTACTCTCAACTCAAGCCGAAATATTTTTTTTTTCAATGCGCGATGAAAATTACGAAGAAATACTGGTCTAGTACTTAATCTTAGGGTACGTTTCATTATGCCGTTCCCTGTTCGCTGTATGTTGTACCCTTCTTTAGAGACAAAAAATGCATTTCGGGGGTATTTGGCAGCCATATTCGATACGCCATTTTAAATTTTTATATTCTGATGCGAAAATTGTAATCAGCGATGTCATAAACCTCCGTAACCGAACTTTCAGGTAGGTGGAATCCTTTTTTATAGTCATAATATGCATTTCCGGGGTTATTGGCCGCCATATTGGATACGCCATTTTAAATTTCGATGTTATGATGCGAGATTTGGAATCTGCGATGTCATAAGCCCCCGTAACGGAACTTTCAAGTAGATTTTATCCTTCTTTGTGGCCATAACATGCATCTCAGTGATTATTGGCTGCCATATTGGATAAGCCATTGTAGATTTCGATATTGTGATGCGACATTCGTAATCAGCAATGTCATAAATCCCTGTAACCTGACTTTCAAGTAGATTTTTCTCTTCTTTATGGACATATCGAGAGTCATATTGACTACGCCATTTTAAATTTCGATATTCTGATGCCAGGTTCGTGATCAACGCAGCCAAATACTACGAAATAAGCCCTAAAAGGGAATATTTTGCGGTCACAAAAAATTCCATGAATTGTTGTTCTCTCTTTTTTTAAAAGTTTGTTCTTTGAAAGCAACATATTGGATCCGCTATCTTAATTTTTCGAAAAAGACAACAGTTTAAAAGAAAACACAAGGGTATAGCTTCAAACTGAACCTATATAGAACTCTCTACGTTACGTCAAATTTCAGACAGGAGAGGGGTGATCAATTTGGCAAATATATATACATATATATATATTATATCGTGTATGTGCTGAGTCCCTCTCAGGACTGTAAGGCGCGAACTCTCTCTCTCTCTCTATATATATATATATGTATATATATATATATATATATATATATATATATATATATATATATATATATATATATATATAATTGATAATGCATTTTTAAAAAGATCGAGTTCTTTAAAATGTAAAAATCTCTGAAAAGTTTGATTTGAATGTACATAAAGCTATAAATAGCATTATGTGGGTCCTAAAGCTTCTAAGTTTGAAAAGTCACTAATAGCTACTAAATCTGGTTAAAATTTAAAAACTCTTAGTGAAACAAACTGTCTAATTTTGCTAAATTGTCTATGTTGTTTTTATCCTAGAAATTTGATTTGTCTGTGCTTCGATTTATTTTATGTAATATCTGTTCCTTATTTTCTTTTCCAATTTATTCCATACCACTTAAAACATTTATTTTCGTAGAAATAATAGTTTAATGGAATCGTAATTTTTAAATCTAGGAGACTTTTCCAAATACTCTGCTCTCCTGCTCTAAGAATCCTTTAAACGCTGAGCGTGCCATCCTTGTGTCGCAATGAAAACATTCCAATATCCTACAGATGTAGAACAAAAAAAGAGAATCAAACTAAATTAAAATAGGTAAAAAAGAGACGCCAACATATAAGTTAAGTAGAAGGGTTAGATATATCAACAAACAGAATAAAACAGAATTGCAGATGTTGTATTTATTTTACCCGTGATCACTATCCTCTTTAGTTAACATCCCTTTCTATCAAATGTTCAATATGTTTTGTTGTCCTCTTTTACCTCAAACAGAGAGCAGAAATTCACTTAAAAGAACAAGACGAAATAAGATTGTTTTCGATCTTTCCGTGCAGGTTCAGTTTTACCAAGTTCCTGCTACTTCTAATGCCATCTATCGGAAATTGTCGTATTTTTATCCGCGAATCAATATTTATTTTATTTCTATTATACACAAATACACAGCATGATATATACAGGGAGTTAAATAAACTATTTATTACGTCCAAAAACTCAGTTTCTTTTGATAAAATTGAATGTTAATCTGAGTAAATAATTTTCAACTATGTCCAATTTTTTGATACAGGGTGTTTAAATTTCCATATTTTTCAAACATACTATTTTTTCAACTATTTCCTTCAAAAGGAAAACGTTGATTTTAATTTGAGTTCCTAATGAAGTTTTTCCGAAATAGATACAAGAGATGCAACATAACGATGCCAGTCGGTTTAAAATAAGTAAAACTTGCAATCAAATCTAATAAAACGTTATAAACTTTATTTACACAAGACCCAGATTTAAATTTAACCTTACCTTAATTGAAAGAAACATGGTAAGTAATATATATTTTGTGTACAATATGTAAAGATTTTTTTTATATTTAGCACCATACCTAGAGACTTTATTATAAGAGAGGGAAAAAACTTTAAATACTAAAGTAGGTTTACTCTATATTATCGTTTAGATTTTTTCAAAAAACCAGTGACACATCATAAAATTGTGAGACAAAACAAATTTTTATTATTCAAAAGGAACACCGTGAATATTCTCTATTAGTTGCCGAGATGATATAAATACTTTACTCTATTTTTTTCAAGGTAATTTTTTACTTTAGTATTGTAAAACAAATTATAATTAGTTGATGTAATTTTTAGACGATTCGGATCTGTTCCCGATGAAGTATCATATTTCAATAAATCTTGGTATAAAATTTCACCACACTGCAGTTTTATAAATATTATCCTTATCAAAGACCCCGCACGTTTATTGACAAAATTACCAATTATATCGCTAAATATGCTATTTTTGCACTATTTGGCACATACATCTGAATTAAACAATAAGAAAACTTTACCAAAATATAAACATATTTAAACTCAGTCAAATTTTCTTTCAGTTATGGACAAGTCTTGCTACGGAGAGAAAAAGAGAAAAAATTCAAATTAAAAATACGAAAAATTTAATGCTAAAAATGCGCCAAATTTTGGTACGCAGAGAAAAAAAATAAAAGGAAAATGAATTAAGAATTGAATTATTATTAAATGCTTCTGTACAGGTTGTTATTTTTTTGGTGTTGATCGCTCCTTCTTTTAGGGCAATGCTGGAGATTAGGGGAGGATATCCCTCTCTCACCATTTTCAAAGCTCACTATATGGCTTCTGCGAGCGAACATGCCTTACAGTTCTGAGAGGGACTCAGCATATGCACGGGATGCCCGAAAACCTTCGATTACACATCACATCCGTGAGAATATCCGACATAACATATATATATATATATATATATATATATATATATATATATATATATATATATATATATATATATATATATAATTCCAAACGCCACCTGTTTTAGGCCCGTCGGTAAGAAGAAGCGATGATGTTGGCGAAAACAAGAAACAACCAGATTCAAAAATAAAACACCCCGATTCTAAAAACAATTATGATCTATATTTAAACAGTAAGTAAAAAAAGGAAGGTAATAATTCGGAAAGGTGTAAATCTAGAGGTGGGTGCCATTTTGGTTTTGTTTGTTTTAATTTGTTTTTGATAATTTTCTTGATTTTTCCGATAAAAATTTATGAAATTTTATATAATACGGATGCTTTTATTTGTGTGCACGTTTTTTTTATCAGAAAAATCAAGAAAATTGTCAAAAAAATTAAAACAAACAAAACCAAAATGGCACCCACCTCTAGATTTACACCTTTCCGAATTATTACCAAAAGGAATTCTGATTTACAAGCTATGGGTATTTTAACTTAATCTAAAAGAAATATGTGACTATTGGCTACGCGAACTATTACTAGTATGACGTCATCTGCGCCAAACGCCAAGTCGGTTAGCTTTAGGTTCGGCTTTAGACCGGAAAAGCGGCATTGCATAACCTTACTTTTATTTTCGTTCAAATGATATATATTTTGAAAGAATAAACTATCTAGTAGGACGATTAAGATTAAAATTATGTTTATTTAAACCTAATTAAAAGTGATTGACTATTAATATCTATGTGTATATTAAAATGGTGTTTTAAATTACCTAGTGTATCGTATACCTTCAGTTTACAAGATATTTTGGAAAAAATTCGTAACGAGTGAAATGATAGGAAAATGACGTTTTTTTGAAAAAAATTTGGTACATACCCCCTATTTCGAGATCGTAGAACACGATTCTGACCTCGGTTTTCCATAATTTTTCTTCAATTTTGCGGAAAACAGCGAAAAACATTTTTCACTTTAGGTTCAATTTTTTTCACTAAATCATTTAACTTTTTTTATAACCACAAATTCCACAGTGATAGAACCTTCTGTATTATACAATAGTTTAAAAATATGCACTTTTTCTATCGAAGAAATCCGAAAAATTATCACGACAAAAATCACAACAAATCAAAAGATAACGGCCGCCATCAACAAATGATAGTTTGCATAGTTCGCTAAAGATGGCGTACTTGTTGAAGTCTGCGATGTTGCCAGATTGCAAAAACGATTTCTTTGAAATTCATATATATTCTTCTCTTTCTATTTGAATTGGAAAGAATAGGTCCCAAAAGACTTTTTCCCTTTCCTTTGATTATTGATGTAATATTAATTATTCTTATGTCTATGCCTTTGATGTGCGATTTTGACTCTAAATATTAAAGGTTTTAAGGATTATAATTGTCTGTTTCCCTCCAAATACCAATAGTTTTATACGGATAATATGAAATGATCATATTACTTATGTCCGTTAGCAGAAAGTGTTTTTTAATTAATAAATCTAGGTCAATTTAGGTTAGTTTAGGCTAATTTCAGTTTTTTAAACTAACAAAAACGAAGCAAAACCTGTACTAACCAGAACCAACCAAAAATTTGGATTGTTAAAGTTGATTTTATCCTTTTTTATACATTACAAACATTAAACTGTGTTATTAACTGTAATGGATAAATATTAAAGTTTATACCAGGAAAGTATAAATCTAGGTTAATTTAGATTAGTTTAGGTTACTTTATTTTTACTTAGAAACTGTTCTGAATATTAAAAAAAAAATTAAACTATGTTATTGACTGAGGAGGACAAATCTTATAGTTTATATTATGAAAAAAATTTACATCTGGCAACATTGCACCTTTTTACGTGATTCGGCGGCCAGTTTAGATAGTCTGACCGTTGATAACGTTTCCGAGACGTGTTTTTGATGTGACGCTTTTTTTGAGTTTTCCGGGAAAGTGAGGAAAAACAGTGAAAAATCAAGGCCAGAATCGTGTTCTACGACCTCGAAATAGGGAGTGAGTATCGAAATTTTTTCAAAAAAACATAATTTCCATGCTTTTCACGCTTTACAAATTTTTACTGTAATTGCTCGCAGAAAGTCTTATTAGTTCCCAATGACAGGGGAAAAATAAAAGTATACAATAAAATCGGTAATATCACTGTTTATTATGAAGTTCTAATACCTGAAAGGCAGTTTTGTCATTAAATCCAAACACTTTCTGCAATCTAGATAGCCGATGTCTTCTATGGGAATAGTGTTGTGTTATATGCCGGCACTGGTATGCAAATCCAATCTTAGACACGAATGCAAAGTCCCAGTATAATAAAAACTGTTTCTGGCATGTACCTGATTGTCTTTAAGGATGCACTAAGTATTAAAAGTCACAAAAATGGTGAGTTAACTTCTTAGGTGTGATCACTTTCACTACGGTATACTTAACGAAAAACGAATACAATTGAAACTGTATTTATCCTTACTCTCTGGCAAATGATGCCTTAACACACTAAACTATGGTTCTAGGTGCAAATAGGAGTAAAAATAGTATTCTACTCTTAGGAAATCAGCAAAAAAATTTGCTTTCTCCAGTTTTCACAACCAAGGCTTGATCGAGACTCTGCTCTACCGATGCTTCTAGAAATTTCAAGAGCGCCAAAAACAAAATATTAACTACACCCTTGATGAAAGTGGCAAAAGTGGAGTGTTTGATGCATTTCTAGGCACACTTGAATTTTTTACAATACCGATTTTTGATGTAACAGGTGAATAAGCTTTTTATTTAATATTTATTAAAGAGGCTACTTGATGAAAATAAAGAATTAATTTATGGCGATTACTAGCTTTATTGTTGGTATTATTAGTATAAATATTTATAGTTTTGTTCGTAAAATAACAAAACTGTAACAGCCTACGTACTGTACATATTTAACAATCTTTGTTGACCTAATTTAAACCCAACCAATGACGTTAACATCCTCCATTCAAAACATCTGTTCCTACCTTTTCAGTCGGACTCCATTTAAAAAGTTAATTATTTTCTCATTTCCGCAAATTCGTACATCTCTAAATCCCCGAAAACAAACAGAACTCTATCCCTCAAGGAAGATACAAACGCTAAGCCAGGGAGATAATAACCCTGCAGCAGCGCGAGGCATCATTTACATTTTTTATCTGGCATAGTGTATAATTCAGAAAAGTAACTGGAGCTGGATCCAGAGTACATTATACAGAGGGACATAATTTTCAGTGGTTTACGGCTGTCTAGAAACAATACATGAATCACCAGGCACTCCCCAGCCTAGCGGTAATGGATGTGTACTTTCTGGATTAAAAATGAAGCGTATTGAAATATTTTTACGGTGGGTTTCTCTAGCTTGTAGCTATATTTCTGCCACTTTGAGTTTAAAAATTTTAAGCACACCATTATTCTTTTGCTTTTATTATCCTTATTTTTTTTTTGTTGAAAATATGGGTATCAAAATCTCTGTATAGAGTGATACAACTTCTAGAAAGTTTACAGAAAATTCGATTTTTAGTTCCAATTTTCGTCTAATGTAATGCATAATTTAGAAGAATAAATAAAAAAAAAATTACTTACAAACAAATAAATTTAAAATTGCCCCTTAAATTTATATATGTGTTGATGCTATTCATCTAGTAGGCGAGTTTATTCACCTATTTAAAAGTAAATATAGCTCCTAGTAAAGTGTAGATAGCAATCACAAGTTAATAAAAATTGTAGTTGAATTAAAAAGAGCATTTTCATATTTCCGCATGGTAATGCTAAAATATTTTGTTTAATTTAACCAGAAGTAAATATTTTCATTTTATTTATTTTATTATTGATTTATTATTAATTCATGGATAGATTCTGTGAATTCATATTTTAATTACTATACTCTTGTTATATACAGGGTGATTCAAAAATCGATCACGAAACTTAAGGGGGTGATTCTACTTGACAAAATAAGGGTAGAGCTTCATATAATTTTTTTTCAAAATGTCATTCGTTTTCGAGTTACAAGCCGTCCAAGTTCAAGTTTTTATTTTTTGTTTTTTGAATTACTCGCTTACAGGAAAACCGATTTGACTAATATTTGAAAGATAGGCTAAGTCTTCTGCGCTTCATCATTTTAGTAACAATTCACATTGATTGTTTGCCGCTAGAGGGCACTTTACCTACATTGAAAATTGTTTTTTTGTCATAATTTTTTAGTGTTGACAGCTACAGTAGTTTTTGGCATAATTTCTGAAATACTGATGCCAGGCCTTTAAAAAAGGTGCTCTTTATTTACATCGCTAAACCCAACGGTTTAGACGTAAATCACCCTTAAAAATTAAGTGGTAAATTTACTTTTCTCATTTCATTACCACCAGCTACCAGGTAAATAGCTATCAAAGTATACTAGAGCTGTCAGTTTAACATCAAATAAATTCGCTTTTTAAACTATTTAATTTATAATCTTAAAATAACTAATAATGGCTAATCAGTAAATATTCATATTATGGATTATTGCGATATACATTTAATTGATAAAAATTAATGAAACAGTATTAAACAAACTAAAAAAGATTCTCAAAATGTCCCCCATTTTCTTCCATACATTTCCTAACACTCTTCAAAAAATGTCGCCTAACTCGATGAAAAATTCCTGGTGTTTCTTTAATAATTTGGCACTTTTCGATTATCCTGAAGCGAAGATCCTCGACGTTGATTACTGGAATATCGTACACCAATTGTTTCAAATGACCCCAAAAGAAAAAATCCATAGGATTAAGGTCTGGTGACCTCGGTGCCCATGCCAATGGTCCACTTCGTCCTATCCATCGCTCAGGATACGTTGCATTCAAATACTGTCGGACACGTATACTAAAGTGGGGCGGAGCTCCGTCTTGGAGGATCCACATGTTGGCCCTTACTTCCAATGGCACATCTTCCAGATACAATGGGAGACGATTTTGGATAAAATCTAAGTATACGTCACCAGTTAATGGGCCATCAAAGAAATGAGGACCAATAAGGTAATCTCCTATTATCCCTGCCCACACATTTAGTGAAAATCTACGCTGATGTTTCGTTTCTACCACATTGTTTGGGTTCTCGTAAGCATATGTGTGGATGTTGTGTAGATTTGTTATGCCATCACGAGTGAAACCAGCTTCGTCAGTGAATAATATGACGCCAATTAATCGATTATCGTGTTCATACTTAGCTAGGATCTGATTGCACATTTCCAACCGTCTCGGCCGATCATCGTCATAAAGAGCCTGCACCTTTTTTGAATGAAACGGGTAGAGTTGTTCTTCTCTTAGTATCCTCCATGAACTAGCCTGACAGAGCCGCACTTCATTCCCAATTTTTCTAGTACTAATACCTGGATTATCTTCAATAATTTCAAGCACTCTTTCTTCTTGTTGCACGTTTCTAGCAGTTCTAGGTCTTCCCCTATTTCCATTATAACTTTTAAAGGAACCACATTCCGCAAGCCTCCTGTGCACACTGGAAAATGTTTGAGCATGAGGGATATTTCTTTCCGGATAACTCTCCAAATAATATCTTCTTGCCAACTCTGCATTACCATTTGCTTTTCCATAACAAAAATGGATATCACAATATTCGATATTTGAATATTGGTGATTAGCCATTATTAGTTATTTTAAGATTATAAATTAAATAGTTTAAAAAGCGAATTTATTTGATGTTAAACTGACAGCTCTAGTATACTTTGATAGCTATTTACCTGGTAGCTGGTGGTAATGAAATGAGAAAAGTAAATTTACCACTTAATTTTAAGGGTGATTTACGTCTAAACCGTTGGGTTTAGCGATGTAAATAAAGAGCACCTTTTTTAAAGGCCTGGCATCAGTCTTTCAGAAATTATGCCAAAAACTACTGTAGCTGTCAACACTAAAAAATTATGACAAAAAAACAATTTTCAATGTAGGTAAAGTGCCCTCTAGCGGCAAACAATCAATGTGAATTGTTACTAAAATGATGAAGCGCAGAAGACTTAGCCTATCTTTCAAATATTAGTCAAATCGGTTTTCCTGTAAGCGAGTAATTCAAAAAACAAAAAATAAAAACTTGAACTTGGACGGCTTGTAACTCGAAAACGAATGACATTTTGAAAAAAAATTATATGAAGCTCTACCCTTATTTTGTCAAGTAGAATCACCCCCTTAAGTTTCGTAATCGATTTTTGAATCACCCTGTATAAATAATGCCTTGTTAAAAAAGTTTATTTTAGAGTATTACAGTGTATATTTGGTGCATATATTTTTGGTAAACTACAGATATTAATGAACCTTCAACTAGTGACGACCCTACAAAAATAATAGTCACTTTGTGACACTTTAACGGAAAATTTCTTCGCTCACGGTATTCAGGGTATTAAATAGTTATTATAAAGAAAATTACTAAAAAAAGCGAAGCAGACAAGAAGATGGGAAAAAATAATCTTGGACGATAACACAAATTAAGTCCATGATTTCTTTTTCAAAAATGAAATACTTCGTTAAAAGAAATCAGGACAGAGATCAATAACAACACATCTTTACCTAAAATATCATTTAGAGTTTTGAAACAAATTTTAAAAGAAATGAGTTTTAGATAGCTTTAAAATAGAATTATTATGTAACGTATATAATAAACTTCAAATGTTTTGAAAGTGATCAACACTATCCCTGTAGTATATAAAAAATAAATTATATTTAACTTACAGGAAAGGTTAACTATATATTTTAGATAGAAATCTGTGATTATATAACTGATTAAATTAACAAAGATGATCAAAAGTTACAATAATCACCAGAAAGTTGGTCAGACATTAGTAGAATACAAAGAACAATGGCATGTTTGAAGTGACAAAACTGAGTCTCTTTTGGTCTAGTTATATCAAATATGTACCTGAAGATAAAAATGAATTAAAGATATGTTTAGGTAATAAATATTAAGAAATTGACGGTTTTTGGTATTTCAGTGTATATTTGAAATTATTACAATCGGCCAAGCGCTTTCGGTCTCTCTATCGGACCATCCTTAGGACCCAGACCTTGTCAAAGGGCACACCTCAGCCTACCTGGTGAACCAGGTAGACAAATACCGAAATATCTGCCTGAAGAGAGGATTGTCCGACGTCGACATATGGTTTTTACACAGGTGTTTGCGACTTTTCTCAAACTGGCAGGGTTGAGGTGTGCCCTTTTACAAGGTCTGAGCCCTGAGGATGGTCCGATAGAGAGACCGAAAGCGCTTGGCCGATTGTAATAATTTCAAATATACACTGAAATACAAAATCCGTCAATTTCTTAATTTCTTCGGTGTACAACCTGTTAATAACTTATTCATTTTCACGTTATGGTGAACCAGGTAGACAAATACCGAAATCTCTGCCTGAAGAGAGGATTGTCCGACGTCGACATATGGTTTTTCACAGGTGTTTGCGACTTTTCTCAAACTGGCAGGTTTGAGGTGTGCCCTTTGACAAGGTCTGAGCCCTGAGGATGGTCCGATAGAGAGAGCGAAAGCGCTTGGCTGATTGTAATAATTTCAAATATACACTGATATACAAAATCCGCCAATTTCTTGATTTCTTCGGTGTACAACCTGTTAATAACCTATTCATTTTCACGTTATGGTGAACCAGGTAGACAAATACCGAAATCTCTGCCTGAAGAGAGGATTGTCCGACGTCGACATATGGTTTTTACACAGGTGTTTGCGACTTTTCTCAAACTGGCGGGATTGAGGTGTGCCCTTTGACAAGGTCTGAGCCCTGAGGATGGTCCGATAGAGAGAGCGAAAGCGCTTGGCTGATTGTAATAATTTCAAATATACACTGATATACAAAATCCGCCAATTTCTTGATTTCTTCGGTGTACAACCTGTTAATAACCTATTCATTTTCACGTTATGGTGAACCAGGTAGACAAATACCGAAATCTCTGCCTGAAGAGAGGATTGTCCGACGTCGACATATGGTTTTTACACAGGTGTTTGCGACTTTTCTCAAACTGGCGGGATTGAGGTGTGCCCTTTGACAAGGTCTGAACCCTGAGGATGGTCCGATAGAGAGAGCGAAAGCGCTTGGCTGATTGTAATAATTTCAAATATACACTGATATACAAAATCCGCCAATTTCTTGATTTCTTCGGTGTACAACCTGTTAATAACCTATTCATTTTCACGTTATGGTGAACCAGGTAGACAAATACCGAAATCTCTGCCTGAAGAGAGGATTGTCCGACGTCGACATATGGTTTTTACACAGGTGTTTGCGACTTTTCTCAAACTGGCGGGATTGAGGTGTGCCCTTTGACAAGGTCTGAGCCCTGAGGATGGTCCGATAGAGAGAGCGAAAGCGCTTGGCCGATTATAATAATTTCAAATATACACTGAAATACAAAATCCGTCAATTTCTTGATTTCTTCGGTGTACAACCTGTCAATAACTTATTTAAATAAATATTAAACCTGTTGCTTCAAGAAAATATGTTGCTATAAACAAGAAGAATAGTCGAGCACTCTAAACTTGGAACAGACTAGTAGATAGAGTCAGATAAACTTCAAATAAGCCAAAATGAAATAAAGAAATCAAGATTCACCTGTGTCCTCCTGATGAAGTAGGTTAGAACCCATATATTATTTTTGATGGCCTTGGTCCCCATAAAATTATGTTCTATAGATATATTCAAACATATGTAAGCAAAAACAAGAGTAATTTGTATCTCAGAGAAAATAATATGTTAAATTTAAACAGAAAATCGTAAAGAAGCAAAGAAATGCACTTTGCCTCCTAGCAGTCGAACGTTTGTTCATGTTTCCGATCTCCCACCACAAAAAAATCTTAAAAAAAAGATTTTTAAATTTGGCGGAACATATCAACCTAAAAAAAGGTGATTTAAACTAACAAAAATATTCCAAAATTCTTTTAAAATAATAAGTTAAGTTAGAAAAAAAAATTATTAACTTTTTTCTTCTCAGTAAAATACTCTTTTGAACACAAAATCCTGACAAATATAAAAAAATGGTTCAATAAACTGACTTTCACTTCCCATCGATATTCATTCACATTAATGTCAGCTGATTATGAAAAGCTGGAAATGGTCATATACCATCGTACGGTTGTTAAATAAAATTTTTATAAAAAAATTTAACCGACTTAAAGTGCGCTAAAAAGTAAAAAATGACTATAAATTTTTACATGAAATTGAAATTTTTAAAGTCGGCGCCAAACTAATTCCTGACAAAATGTGATTTGCATTAACAGATTAAAAATAATTTATTTGTAATCGCTTTCTCCCCATAATTTGTATATCTTAGTAGTTATTTATTTCATTTAGAAATAATTTGGCGCCGACTTTAAAAATTTCAATTTCATATAAAAATTTATAGTTATTTTTCACTTTTTAGCGCACTTTTAGAAGTCGGTTCAATTTTTTTTATAAAAATTTTATTTTTTCGATTTTTAGTCTTGAATTTATTATGATATCCATAAATCATTTGAACTAAGTACTAGTCGAAATTAGTGTACCTCGCAATGACTCCAAGGTGGCAAAAAAGTACCGCTTTTATCCAAAGTTGTAAATTACCCTAAAATGAACAACTAAAAATTCTTTGATTCTTAGAATTCTCCAAATACCACTGAAATTGTGTAAAACAAATATTTAGTCTGTCAAAGTACATCCACTATCTTAAATTTCAAAGTAATTTTAGATTGGCAATATAAGCCCCAAAACCTTACAATATCCATATTTAAAGAACGTAAATTTCTTAGCCAGATATATTTTTTAGTGCATATTTGGCTTTGTACATGCCCTTGCAATATCAATTTTAGACAAAATCGGAAAATGTTAAATTTTCAGTCCCTCATATTATATCTTATCAACTTAATAGTTGTAAAAAATTAACTTCTTATTCGTAATACACGTCCCCGAAAACCCTCTAATACCAAATCTGAAAAAATGCGAATAAGGTAAAATTTTCAGTTCATCATATTGGATCCGCAATATTGAATTTCTAAAAAATAGTTTTATCGTCCTAACCTAATCTAAATCCGACCCCTTCAAAGCCCTCTAGTACTAATTTTGGACGAAATCCGGAAATTTAAAATTTCTAGACCGTCATATTGTATCTGACATATTTGCTATTTACATTCTCAAAAACGATGCAGTTCCACCTTTGAACAAAATCGAAAAATGTAATTTTTTTTTCCGCAATATTGGATTCAGCATATAGAATCCTTAAAAATAATCTTAAATTCATAATTTACACCCTGAAGAACCCCCTATATCAGTTTTGGAGAAAATAAGAAAGTGTAAAATTTTTAAGAAGCCATATTGAATTCGCCAGATTGAGTTCTTCCAAAAATATTTTAAATTTGTAATTAACACTAACAAGAATCCCCCAATACTGATTTTAGACAAAATCGAAAGAAGCAAAATATTTAATCCACCATCTTGGATTAGCCATATTTAATTTTTTTTAAATAATTGCAGATTTGTAATATTCGATCCCAAAAACCTCCCATATCAATTTTGAAAAAAATCGGACAAAATTAATTTTTTATCCGCCATATTGAATACGTCATATTGAATCTTTTAAAAATAATTTTAGATTCTTAATGTGCGATCTTGAAAACTCCGCCATACCAATTTTGGGGAAAATTGGACAAAATTAATTTTTTGGCTGCCATATTTGATGCGCCATATTGAATTTTTAAAAATAATTTCGATTCCCCCATACCAATTTTAGAAAAAATCTGACAAATTTTTTTTTGTGACCGCCATATTGGATCCGCCATATTGAATTTTTTAAAAATATTTTGAATTTGTTATGTGCGACTCCGAAAACTCCTCAATACCAATTTTGGAGAAAATCGTCAAAATTTTTTTTGGCCGCCACATTGGATCCGCCATATTGAATTTTGTAAAAATAATTTCAAATTCGTTGTGTACGATGTCGAAAATTTCCCCATACCAATTTTGGAGAAAATCGGACACAATTAATTTTTTTGGCCTCCATATTGTCAGCGTCATCTTGGATTTTACTGCACCAATTTAATCTAAAAAAATATGGGACCCCCGCAGCAATTTTCTGAATATAACGTAAAAAATTTCATTCAAATCGGTGCCGCCGTTCCGGAGTAATCGGTGTACATACATAAAAAAAAAATACATAGTCGACGAGTCGACGAATCGAGAACCTTCTTCTTTTGTCGGTTAAAAATAGTGACGGAATTGCAAAAAAATCCCGTAACAATTTACAAAATTGTTTTGAAAAATTTTAAATTTGACACCCTGAATTTTGGAAACAATCGACTTTTAGACTAAGGTAAATTGGACTTGATCCTCTTATATTAGACTCAGGAATTGTACCAGTATTTGGTACAGACCTTTTAGATCATTTATATTTATCTCGAAATAAGTTTCTAACCTAACACTTAAATTTGAAAAAATAACTAATTTATTCAACTTTCATTTATTCTTTTCAGTAAAATATGGGAAAAATATTTGTATTTGAAAAAAGTCGTAAAACATTTTTTTAGGTTTTACTTCGCCAACAAGTTCCATTTCTTTATTGACTATACAAGGTAAATATTTTCGCAAAAATTCTGAACAATATCGCAAAAATATCTCCGTGTACTTAATTATAATCCATAATCAAATGTTTGGCATGTTCTTAATTTTTTTCCTACCCTTCAACTTATTCTACGTCACCAATACGATCACAAACGTAGTTCCGTTGAAAAACACCCGGAAGCAGGTCGTAATTTTGCCCTAAGGGACAGCTTAGACCGCTTTTCGATTATCGTTCGTCCTATGTGAAGATATGATACCGGAGGGACTGTTTCTTGTCAACTTCTGTTGGCCATCTTACAAGCTATATCGAACCGGACACACAGTAATATTGTACATAATAGATGGGTTATTTTTCTGTCTAAAACCCGTGTTGACAATAAAAATATGTACTGTATGGTCTTATTTTTACAAGTTGCAACGAATAATAATATTTTGCCGGACAGACGTATCGTATTCTTGGAAATATTTGCATCCTTTTAAAAGTTTATAAGTGTGTATGGTATTGTAGGTTTTGCCATATCAGTCATATCCGTGGCCATATTTAAGACTTCCACCTAAAGTAAATTTCTTTAAAGGATACAGTGGTGGTTCCTATTTTCTTCTATTATCCATTGTACTAACAAAAGAACATTTCCAGGTCTCATTCTATGATACGTTGAAGAGTATCAACATGTATATATATATATATATATATATATATATATATATATATATATATATATATATATATATATATATGAATAAATAGATAAGTTTTTGTCCGTGTAATTTAAAATAAAATATTGGCGAAGCGGACGTGAAAATTTGTCAATCTACATGATTCTCGTGTTAAAAAGTGCGGAGCACTCCAAAATATGGAAAAACTCCGGCAGCGCGTTTCGTGTACTCGATTTTACATATTTCTGTTTTAATTCACCGTCGCGCCACCATATGACGGTTCTTTTACAAACTTTGTTAATCTGTGTGGTTCTTGTATTATCAAGTGGACCATCGTGATGTCGCCTTTGTCGTCTTGTTTGCTGTTTTTTAATTTTAAATTCAGCTTTATACGATGCAAAGGCGAGATGATGGTTTGTACCGAATGCGGTGGCCTGACGAGTCCCATATTAGGACGAAACAGCACTGTCGCCATCTGTCGGACCCGGAGTTTTTCCATATTTTGGAGTGCTCCGCACTTTTTAACACGAGAATCATGTAGATTGACAAATTTTCACGTCCGCTTCGCCAATATTTTATTCTATTTTATTTTAAATTACACGGACAAAAACTTATCTACTTATTTATTTACTGTTTGGCTTCGAAACAAGCTAAACGATGCTCTCATGATGGGATCGTTTGGTGCGGCACGTGGCTTTGGCTGCTAAAATAAGCGGTAGGCTTGCTTGCCAGTACCGAAAAATGCGACTCCTATCCTTTGGGCAGCGCATTTCGTGTACTCACTTTTACATATTTCTGTTTTAATTCACCGTCGCGCCACCATATGACGGTTCTTTTACAAACTTTGTTAATCTGTGTGGTTCTTGTATTATCAAGTGGACCACCGAGATGTCGCCTTTGTCATCTTGTTTGCTGTTTTTTAATTTTAAATTCAGCTTTATACGATGCCAAGGCGAGATGATGGTTTGTACCGAATGCGGTGGCCTGACGAGTCTCATATTAGGACGAAACAGCGTTGTCGCCATCTGTCGGACCCGGAGTTTTTCCATATTTTGGAGCGCTCCGCACTTTTTAACACGAGAATCATATAGATTGACAAATTTTCACGTCCACTTCGCCAATATTTCATTCTATTTTATTATATATATATATATATATATATATATATATATATATATATATATATATATATATATATATACAGTGCCTTCATTTCAAAACGAACCATCCTTAATAACTTTGTTAAATAGAAAAATTTAAAAGAAAGAAAAAACACGTCAATTTAGATATACAGGGGGAAGTCTAATTTTGCATTTGTTAAAAGTCTGTCAATCATCTCCTCACCTCCAGCTAACCTCACTTTGATATGTCAAATGGGAACCCCCACCTTGTGACACATCATTGTAAGCAGCATAAAATTGTCTATCCACCGTATAAAAAAAATTAAATCGGTTGACGTACAAGCGAACAGTGTGCAAAAATGTCTTGTAATAATGCATAATATATCGGCCTCGAACTTTGGTATGTCAAATGATTACCCTATAGTGTGATACATCATTTTAAAGGACGTACGATCTGCTATCCAATGATGTCAAAAAAAATTAAGTTAATAGACGTTATAGGCAATTAGGATGCAAAAATGTGTGTTAAATATAAGCAGTTTATTCAGTTTTATTCAGTTGAAGAAAATTATTTTATTAAATGTTCAAAATGTGCGCCGTTATTAGCGAGACAATAAAAAAGCCTATTTTGAAATTCCCCACGAACATTGGCAAGGGTTTCTCTGCTAATTCCTCTACATTCCCGAACAATTCGATCTTTTAAATCGTCAATATTTTCAGGTGGGGTTTTATAAACCTTGCTTTTTAAATACCCCCAAAGAAAAAAGTCTAGAGGGGTTAGGTCTGGAGACCGTGCTGGCCATTCAATTGCACCACGTCTGCCAATCCACGTCCCTGGAAAATGTTCATCAAGCCACTCTCGAATTGCCAAAGCGTAGTGCGGGGGAGCTCCATCTTGCTGGAAATGCAAATTATTTTCATTTAGTACCATAACAGCATTTTCATCCACTTAATTTTCTAAAGATTGCACAATGGCAGGGTATATTGTGTTTTCTAAAAGGTTTAAATAAATTTGCCCAGTTAAATTATCTTCCAAAAAAAATGGCCCGATGATTTCATTGCCATAAATTCCTGCCCACACGTTAATTTTTTCGGGATATTGAGTATGCCCTTCTCGGAAAAGGTGCGGATTTTCATTATCCCAGTATCTGCAGTTATGTCTGTTAACCAGTCCATTTAGAAAAAAAGTTGATTCATCACTAAAGCAGATATTCTTAGGTAAATGGGGGTCCTCGTCAATTCGTTGGCACATTAATTCGCAAAATTGAATTCTCCTATCAAAATCGTCTTCTCCGAGTTCTTGAAGAATTTGAATTTTGTAGGGAAAAAACTTATTTTGTTTTAAAACTTTATGCACAGAGCCAGCAGAAATGTTGGTTAAATCTGCGACCTTTGAGATGGATAAAGTTGCATCTATTGCAAACTGTCCTAGTACCTCGATTTGGATCCCGTTTCTTCAAACTTTCGTACCAATTCGAGTACATATTTATGGCCCACGTTTTTGTCTTGATGCCTCTCGTTAAATGCTCTGGCGGTTCTACGAGCGCACCGATCTTCAGCTCCATAGAGAAAAATTATTTCTATTTTTTCGGCTAGCGTATACACCATTTATATTCACGTTTCAACTAGGCGTCACAATGACAATTTTAACAATAATAAACAACTGGTGTTTAAAGATCTTAAAAATTTTATTTATTGCAGTGATTTTTTGTACCTATCAGGTACCGCAAAAAATATCATTGAAATAAATACACTAGATTGATTAGACTGCAATGAATTTTGCGATGAATTTTAAAACAGGCTTAGTTTTTTTCTCGCAAATATTTTAACTGTTTATTATTTTAAAAAAATATTTATTTTAAATTTAAAATAATATTTTACTCTATGAAGTAGCCATTTGACATAATAAAGTTTAATGTGATAAGGTGTCTATTATTACCACACATCTTTTCTTACTATTCGCTTGTACATCAACAGATTTTGTTTTTTTTATTGGCTAAATAGGAGATAGTATGCCCTTTAAAATGATGTATCACACTATAGGGTAATCATTTGACATACTAAAGTTCGAGGCCGATATATTATGCATTATTACAAGACATTTTTGCACACTGTTCGCTTGTACGTCAACCGATTTAATTTTTTTTATACGGTTGGATAGACAATTTTATGCTGCTTACAATGATGTGTCACAAGGTGGGGGTTCCTATTTGACATATCAAAGTGAGGTTAGCTGGAGGTGAGGAAGTGATTGACAGACTTTTAACAAATGCAAAATTAAACTTCCCTCTGTATATCTAAATTGACGTGTTTTTTCTTTTTTTTTTAATTTTTCTATTTAACAAAGTTATTAAGGATGGTTCGTTTTGAAATGAAGGCACTGTATATATATATATATATATATATATATATATATATATATATATATATATAAATATATATATATATTTATATATATATATATATATATATATATATATATAATATTTTCTTGGGTATAGGTTTTTCCATTAGACAATCAAAACACAGCAATTTTTTTGACGTTTCGCTGTACACAGTGAGCTTCATCAGAGATATGGTATATTTATTTTGAATCTACAAAATTACAAATTTTTTTTCAATATACATATATCACAGTTATTGTCCTACATACAGGCGCGGATGCAAGGGGGGGGGGGAAGTACTAACAATTCCAGTCCTTTTTTTCTCCTTCAGTATTCGGTACATGGTAGATTTTCCAACTTCTGTTATGTTGGAACACATCAAAACAGAGTTTTTGACTTTATTATCTAGATATTGATATCTTAAGGCATCATAAACATTCATCGTAATAAGTTTTTCGTTCAGGAAAAAATGCCCTGGTTTAATGATTTTGTAATAAATATAGAGGTGGAAGCTATATCAGTTGAGTATCTCACTAATCTCAGATAATATATAAAAGCAAGCGCCAACAAGATAAATCACTAAGGACACCCTATAAGGTGTACTTTGCTCACCGACAGAAATTAAATTGAACTATCAGAAATTTTATTGTTGCAGTAAATTTATAAAAGCTTATAATATTTAAATATAATGAGATTTACGACAGTCCTCAGTTACCTGCGGCACTGGAGCAGGTATGTTGGCGGTTTCGGTAAGAGTTTTATTACTCTCTCTAGTTCTTGAATAGAGTATAGGAATGTGTATGTTTGCAAAATAGAACCGATTCTGCTATTTATATTAGGAATATTTATGCTGCTGGCACTCCCCCCTCCCTTTGATAACTTGTTTTTCTTGCAATAGCCCCCTCCCCCCAAGAGTTTTAATTTCAAGAAAATAGACCCGATTCTGCCTCATACTAGGAATGTGTATGCTCTTGGCATCCCCCCCTGTCGGCAACTTGTTTTTTTTTGTGATCGCCCCCCCCCCATCGCCAAAAGCTTCAAATTGAGAAAAATAGATCCGACCTTGCCTTTTACACTATAAATGGGAATGTTGCTAATGTCTCCCCCCCCCCCCACTCGTCGACAACTTGTTTTCGCTTGCCATACTGTACTTTTGTGATATTACCGCACATTACATTTACTTTTTAAAATAAATTAAAATTTAAAAAAATAAAACAGAATTTACAACAGTCACAGGTTAAAATAGTGAAAACTGAAAAATAGTACATACTTTGAAAGTAGCTTGGTTCGTATGTTAAAAATAAATTCAATTATTACAACTTGGTATAAAATTAATATGGATAGATTACTTTTTATAAAAGCAAAAAATAGGAAAAAAGATTATTATTTCTTTTTTAATAACGCTCTTTCATTTGCATGAGTTTATACGAAATCGTGCCAAGCATCATTACATTATTTCTAATATTTATTATAGAGTCGCTTCAAGTATGTTATATTAAAATATCAAATTATAGTATATTTGACTTAGGTTTTTGACATCTTGTTTGTCGTTTACAGCATTTTTATCTTTTTTTATGTGTATCATTTCTTTGATGACTAGTTTGTGATAATTTCTGTCAGTATCTAAAATGTTGGTGTTTTTAAAATCAAATTCATGCTTAGTTGTTTGCTCATGTTTATGTAAGGATGTCGAGGCGTTTTTAGTATACTTGTGTCGATTAATTCTATTTTCAATATATTGTGTCGTCATGGCAATGTATTTATTAGGACAGTTTAAGCATGGAATTGCATATATTACGTAAGATCTCTTTTTGGTGGGAACTTTACTTTTTAATTTCATATAAAATGATCCCAGTAAATTGTTCGCCCTGTGGCATACCGTTATTTTATGCTTACCTAAAATATATTTTATTTTTTCTGATAGTTGGTTTATATACAGTAATGTAATGAAAGTGTTTTGTGTTGTGGTATTATTAATTTTTTTTCTGTGTTACAATGTAAAAAGATTCTTTGTTTAATTATTTTTTTTATATAAGTAGTTTGGGAAGATGGTTCATTATTAGGGTTTCTTCTACGTTTTTTAGCACTTCTGGGCGAAATTCGGATGAAGATAATTTTATAGCTCGATCAACTAAACCGATTTTGACACTATTTTTCTGTTTATTTGGATGTTGAGAGTTAAAATTCAAATACCGGCCCGACCAAGTATCTTTCGTGTACCTTTTGTATGAAGATTATTATCCGTCTTATTTCTGTGTATAGTTAAGTCCAAAAAGTTTATTTTCTGTTCCATTTCAATTTCAGATGTAAATTTCAGTTTTGGGTGAAAATTTCCCCTTTATATATAAAGAATTGAGAAAAACAAAGGCAAGAATAATGTTCTATGACTTCGAAATAAAGGATTTGTAACGAATTTTATTTAAGAAAAAATCGTTTTCCTAAATTTCCCTTAATCCAATTATAAAAAAAAATTATATTTATAATAATAGTATTTACAGCTATATCAACAACAATTTATTCCGTTAAGATACTAAATAAAAATGTCCCGGTATTCACATCTACAATAAAGAAACTAACGTTTTGCATACATAGCACAGTCCTCGCAAAGACTGATCTTATTCGTTGCAGCTCGCGTCAGATAAGTGTTCTTTATGTTAATGATTATATCCATGCTTTTAAAAGTTAAACTAGGGTAGGTGGGGAAATTGGATGCAGGAGATGTAATTATTACTAGTGGCCCCTGGTGGCGAAACAAGAAACTTGGTTTTCTGCAAACGTGAATGTACAGAATGTTCATGGGTTGAATTGGCAACTTTTTACCTTTAAATAAAATGAGTTTCCTGATCCAATCGCAGACCCGTTCAAGATCAGTTTATATTTACCTCGTACAAATAATGCTTACACTTCAACATAATCAACAGTCTTTTGTGTTATGATATGCTAAATCACCTGATGTAAGATGAACTTTTTATACAAAATTTATATACAGTGTGTCCCACGACGAACTGACCCGATCGATTTGTCGAAAAATAAGCTTTGAAAAATTTTAAAAATTTAGTAGTTTACCAAAATCAATGCGGAAAATTCGGTTAAATATTTTTAAGATGGTGGAACTTCCGGTTCTGTGTGCTGTTCTGAGATTAATATTATTTTTCAGAAAAGTTAATAAATAATTTTTTTTAATATCTAAGAAGTAAAAATTATCCTAAGCTTATTAAAGAAAAGGTCGGATTAAAAATTATTTTTAAAATAAATAAATAAATAAATCTAATAAAAATATTACAAGTATTTCCTTAAAAAATAAACAACAGAAGAAAAAATCTTTATTAAGTATCAAAATAAAATTATATTAGCTAAGACCAAATTTTTCTAAGTCATAGGTTTTCAAATTTTATCACAATCGTTCACTTCTTGATTTACCTCTTTACTAGATTCGAATAAAATATAAAATCTGAATCTAAACCACACGATATATGACTTATTTTCTTCTGGAACGTTGAAAAATAAGTAGGTCAAGAAAGGAATGTCGGTCTGCTGACGTCGGATATCACGAGATTTAGGTAAAGAACCACAATTTCAACACATAGAGTCTCGATCGCGTGACTTTTTCTTGTAAAAATAGGCAAAGAAAGGAATGTCGGTCTGCTGAAGTTAGAACCACGAAATTTTGGTAAAGAACCAAGATCACGCGACTTTTTCCTACAACAACAAGTAGATTTGAAATATCCAGATTTCTGCCAAGACGTCACGGCAAATGTTATTTAAATATAAGCCACCTCGCTATGAAAAAGTTAGTTAAGAACAAGAGTTAAGGACGGTTAGTTGAAATCGAGAGTTACGAACCAAAGTTAAGAACAGTCAGTCGAGATTAAGGGTTAAGAGTTAAAGGTAAAATCGATTGTTAAAGAGTTTGTTCAAAAAGTGTATAGCATTGTATTTAGCAGCGTTTCAGAGTAATAGAAAAAAGTTCAATTTTTAAGTTCAAGCGCGTTTTTAAAAAAATTAAATATTCTCTCAAAATTTTCTTAAACAAAAAGTCAAAAAGTGAGTGTTTTGTTAAAAATTTATGTGTTCTTATAAGTACAAGGGTGGCTTTTTTATTTTTTTTTTTTCACATTATTTTCGATTTGATAATGTGTTAAAATATACTCTTCAGTGAGTTTTTTAATCATTAGAAGAAAAATATATTCAAGTGGTAAGTATTTTAGTACCTCGTTTCTGCTCTTCTTTGAACTCTAGTAGCTCTAGCCTATAGAAAGTAAATAAATACGTAGTCAAAAGAGAAACAAAAAGGCCAGACCAATATTTCAAAAACTGGAAATTTTTGGAATCGAAAACCTTATACAAAGTCACTTTTATTTTAAACTGACTTCTAAAAAAAGGAGGAACACAATTCGTCGACTATGTATTTTTTTATGTATGTACACCGATTACTCCGGAACGGCGGCACCGATTTGAATGAAATTTTTTACGTTATATTCAGGAAGTTACTGCGGTGGTCCCATATTTTTTTGGATGAAATTCGTGCAGTAAAATTCAAGATGGCTCTGATAATATGGTGGCCAAAAAAATTAATTTTGTCCGATTTTCTCCAAAATTGGTATGGAGGAGTTTTCGGGGTCTCACATAACGAATCTGAAATTATTTTTAAGAAATTCAATATGGTGGACAAAAAAATCAATTTTATCCGCTTTTCACCAAAATTAGTACGAGTTCTTGGGGTCACACATGACGAGTCTAAAATTATTTTAAAACAATTCAATATTGCGTATCCAATATGGTGGATAAAAAATTAACTTTGTCCGATTTTTTTCAAAATTAATATGATAGTACATTACGAATTTGATATTATTTAAAAAAATTAAATATGGAGGATCTAAGATGGAGGATTAAAGATTCTACATTTCTCGATTTTGTCTAAAGTCAGTATTGGCGGATTTTTGTTAGTGTTAATTACGAAATTAAAATATTTTTTGAAAAACTCAATCTGGCTGATTCAATATGGTGTCCTAAAAACTTTACATTTTTCGACATTCTCCAAAACTGATATAGAGGGTTCTTAAGGGGGTGTAAATTATGAATTTAATAGTATTTTTCCTGGATTCAATATGGCGAACGCAATATAGCTGACTAAAAATTTTACATTTTTCGATTTTGTTCAAATGTGGAACTGAATCGTTTTTGAGGATGTAAATAGCGAATATAAAATTATTTTAAGAAAATCTAAAATGTTAAATGCAATATGACCGTTTAGGAATTTTTAATTTCTGGATTTCATCTAAAATTGGTAGTAGAGGGCTTTGAAAGGTTTACATTTAGATTAGATTAAGACGTTAAAATTATTTTTTTGTCTCAAATTTTTTAAATATCGATATTAGAAGGTTTTAGGGCCTATATTACCAATTTAAAATTAATTTGAAATTTAAGATATTGGATTTACTATGACAGATTAAATATTTGTTTGACGCAATTTCATTGGTATTTGGAAAACTCTAGGAATTAAAGAATTTTTAATCGTTCATTTTAGGGTGATTTACAATTATGGATAAAATGAGTACTTTTTTACCATCTTGGAGTCATTGCGAGCTACACTAATCTCGATTAGCACTTAGTTCAAATAATTTATGAATATCATAATGAATTCGAAACTAAAAATCGAAAAATAAAATTTTTATAAAAAAGATTGAACCGACTTCTAAAAATGCGCTAAAAAGTGAAAAATAACTAGAAATTTTTATATGAAATTGAAATTTTTGAAGTCGGCGCCAAATTATATCTAAATTAAATAAATAACTACCAATATATAAAAATTATGGTAAGAAAGCATTTACAAAAAAAGCATTTTTAATCTGTTTGTGCGAATAATATTTTGTCAGGTATTAGTTTGGCGTCGACTTCAAAAAGTTCAATTTCATATAAAAATTTCTAGTTATTTTTCACTTTTTAGCGCACTTTTAGAAGTCGGTTCAATTTTTTTATAAAAATTTTATTAATGCCAAATAAGATAACATTATAAAAATAGAAGATTTACTTTTAACGATGTGTTCAAATTAATATTTAATGTTAGTTTTTGATCATCCTGTATTTATTTATTATCAAAATATCAATGCAGTTCAGTAAAGTAGATCCCCTTCTAGAAGCAACCAACTCCAATTAAATAATAAGGGCTTTCATATAGGAGTAATTGATAGTTATGTTCAGGCCTGCAAACGCTATTTTTGACATAAAATTTAAAATATGTCATAAACAAACTTAAGGATAGAACATTATTCACGAAGTCTGTCTACAATTTTGCGTAAAATCTAAAAATGAAATCACATATAGAGTATTCCATTTAAACTGAGCAAGAATGCACCAACTTCCGATGTAACCTGAAGTGCCACCATCTTGAAAATATTTTAGCTGAATTTCCCCTACCGACATTAAACTGCTAAATTTTAAAAATTTTCCAGTCTATTTTCCTAGAAATCGATCGCGCCAATTCGTCGTAGAATACACTGTATATACTTAAAACAGCAAGAAATACTAAATTTCCTTAAATCAATATTTCTAAGCCATATCTCAAAGTGATATTTTTGAACAATACTAGCCACAATTGGAAAATCCAACTAGCGGACACAGAGCTTAGGGCCAATAAGTTAAGCCCGATGTAGGACATAATATTGGCGTTTGACTCAATAAACTCTCCTTTTTATTTGATAAGTCTTGCTCTAGCTCATGTAAGTTTCAACATAAATAGCAGGATTAGCTTTGAAACGTCTGGATCTACGATATTCTTTATTACCAAGTTTATTCCAGGATTCAATCGAATATTTATTTTGGATAAAAGGAAATAAGGACAAAAATATAAAAGGGCTACGAATTCGAGGGTTACTAGTGGGATTTCGCAAATGCCACCAGATACAGGTGAAGGCGGTTAGTTAGAACAGAGTTACTTTATTTTATGCCTATTTATATGCCGTTCAGAAGTTTTCAAAATTCCGTTATGGAGTTTTAATGGAAACAGTATTAAAATTATGACAATGATTTCTTAAATAGTTTTTACCAAAAAACTACAAGAAATGATAATTCAAAAACTACTCACAATAACTGTGTCAGTGGCTATTGCGCTCGTTTAAGTCTAGATGGCGCTGTTGGAGATTCCCTGCTGTTTTGTTTACTTGAGAAAAAATACTTAACATGCGAGTGTTTTATAATTGGCAAGGCGTGAAATATTACTTATTGATGTGCCCCTGTATGTGTCTAATAATACGAGCTCTTTCGGTTTGCTTTATTAATATTTCATAAGTGTTATTGTAAATATCCCTCACGAATAACCAAATTTACAATGGAATGAGAAGTTGCATAATGAAAAATCCAATCGAATGCCGGAAGATTCGTTTCGATCCGACGGATAGAATGACGGCAATCGCACAACGCAATTTTCTTATATAGTTCCAGCGTAGCAGAAAAAGTGTCCAATCAAAAGTTCGCTTTGTTCCGATTGGTTACACACAAGAGAGTAGAGAAAGCTCTCGGAAACTATATAAAACCCACTTTTTGGGTAATCGTTAGCCAAAAAGTCATTGCCATTCATTTATGCTTTAGGAAGATAAAGAAATTCACGAAATCAACAGTTTTGAAGAAAAACGTTCGAATTTGTCAAATATTGTATTTTTTTCAAAAGAAATTCGTATTTTTCAAAAGAAATTCGTATTTTAGAGGGAAATTCGACAAATTATTTGACAAATTCAAGAAGATATTTCTTCAGGAAGGCTGAACAGCCCAGAAGATAAACAACATCGACGATCTTATCAGACGGCTGCGTAGCTGAAAGGATAGTGTTAATTTTAAGCTAAAACAAAGTACCTCCGAGGCCCCTGGATGAACTAGTAGCTTTTTTCCGGGAAATTGCCAAAGGCTGGGGCGCCTGAAGATAATAAAAATCATTCAATTTTTTGTTTTCTTGCACAAATCGGATTAAATACTGTATATCGGGGTTCCTCTGATCAAATTCGTAGGATTAAGGTTAAGATAGGTTTCTAAACCTCAGAGCCCGATATTCTATAGTTCGAAAGACGGGCGTTATTCGTAATTGCATACGCGAACTGGTGTTGCAATTACGGATCACCGTCATAAAGTTCGCGAAAACATCAAATAAAGAGTGTTCCACATAACTCACCCTCCATAAACATTAAAGGACTTTTATAAGCCTTGAGCATATAACAAAAAAACGACAAAAAATACTTAGAAAAACACTTTTCTAAGACTGGTCTCACACGATTTTTTTCCAAATTGGTAAACACTTAGGAAATTTTGGCACAACAAAATTCGAGCACGAAAAATTTAACACAAAGTCCCCACACGCTATCGTGCAAATAAATATTGCAAAATTTCGGAGAATGCTACCGGATTTCAAATGCACACGTGAAATTAAATTTAAATTTGCGAAATTCTTTTCCGACAAAAAAGACAAACAAGTTACAAAATTTAAATTGACTTTTTCGTTACAAACACCAAAAAAATCACACTCAACAAGTTACAACAAAAAGTTCTAATTTTTCCAATAATTAGACTCCCCCAATCTCATTGCACAAGACCCGTCTTGTTTTAAATAAAGTCCCCATTTTTGACTTTTGGCTCAAACAACAACACTTCAAATTCTTCCAAATTTAAGAGCATAAATGACTCAACAAAACATAATGCCACAGTACAACAGCAAAAAAGGTGAGGAGGCCTGGGTTTTCCCTGGATCGGGAGGTTACGGTGGGTCCCCTCCGGCACCCCCTGCTGGGTGCCCTTCCTTTCAACAACCACAACCATACTACAATGAAAACGCAAATTTTCAGCGGAATCTTATTGACTTGAATGACCCTGTCACACAAACCGATAGACTCGGCAGACGCGTCAATATCGATTTTGAAAGCGAATCATTATACGAGGTTATGCCAACGATTTTACCGGTAAATTCCCTGAACAATTTTTCATTACCAAGCCAATTCCCTGGTTTACGACCTTTGGGTCCAATCGTTAGCGCATATAGAGAGACATCTAACGCATCCCACTTACTCATTTGCGACATACTTGGATTCAACTTCTATCGATTTAATTCAAGTGCCTACACAATTTTGTTATAAAAATTCTGAAAGGCGCAACCTAGATTTTATGCAGAGTGGTACATATTTCCCCGAAGATGCCATGTACCATATGCAACAAAAAAAAATCGATAGAACGAAGTAGTGTACAAATGAGAGGTACCAACCCAAGTAGGCGTTCCCTGATCCGATAGTGTTAATTAAAATTTCTCTCTTTCTCGGGTTATACTTGTCTTTGTCGGGATTAAATATCAAATATTTCTATACTTTCAGATCGGTACGTTTTCATATTATGGACAACTCTTCGCTAACTCGTCTTCATCATATGGCAGAAATCTAGAAAAAAACTGTATTGTCTACATCGGGTTACAAATTTCGGTGTGTTTCGTCGCAGTACCAAAAATAGGACTCGTTAGTGGGGTTCTAGTTGGTACCTTCCAAGATATATATATATATATATATATATATATATATATATATATATATATATATATATATATATATATTCTTTTTTCTTGGGTATTGGATTTTTGTTTTAAGTTGAAAGACAACAAAATTTATATTTTTCTGACGTTTCGTTCTACAAGGTGAGCTTTGTCAAAACTATAATTCTTATTGTGTGCATTTCTTCATATTTGCAAAATAGCAATTTTTTCCTTATTTTTTTAATTATTAGTTAAATCACAGTGATTGATACACACACATATATTCAGATTTTTAAATGTATGTTTACAATTAATAAAAACAACCCACTATCAGATTCTAAATAATCTAAAATTAAAATAACAATAAAAACGATACATAGGTAAAAACATCACTGCAACTATACATACCTTGAATGAAGCTTGGCAGGTGTTTTTAAAAATAAATTAAATCTTAAACCTTTGGTTTACGTTGGATATGACTATATTACTTTTTATATCAGAAAGAAATGGGAAAAAAAAAGTTATTTTTACAACATTCTTTAATTTATGTGTGTTTATATAGAGCGGAGTCAAACATCACACCACAATTTTTTATATCTTTATAGCTTTAGATATGTCATATTTTAAAAATTAATTTATTGTAGATTTGACTTGTTTGTCATTTACGGCATTTATACCCTTTTTTAAATGTATTATTTCTTTGATGACTGTAATTTCTGTCTGTATCTAAAATGTCGGTATTTTTGAAATCGAATTCTTGCTTAATTGTTTGTTTATTTTTATATAAAGCTGTCGATGCATTTTTGGTGTATTCGTGTCCATTAATTCTATTTTCAATATATTGTATCATCATAGCAATGTATTTTTAGAACAATTTAGGAATGGTATTGAATATATTTGAACTTTACTATTGAATTTTGTATAAATTGATCCCATTAAATTGTTTGCTTTATGTCATACTATATATATATATATATATATATATATATATATATATATATATATATATATATATATATATATATATATATATATATTATTTGTTTGTTTTTCCTGGGATTATGGTCCGTTAAAAAATGGAATTAAAATGTAATGGTGGTGTTGTATTTTCTGTATATTACATTTTTTTTAAACGTTAACGTTTCGGTAATTTTTTTTTACCTTCGTCAGAATATGTGTAGCTTGAACAATGATTCAGGAACAATACTGCACTTACATGTATACATTTATTTAAAAATTTTGTTCTATTAAAAATTTAATTTTCGCGAGATTCACAGAGTTCAAGATGACCGCGTGTGTCATCTTGAAGTTAAGATGGTACTGAGGCTCAGTATTTTGTCTTGAAAAATATAATTTTTGGGGGGTAGGAGGGGGCCGAAAATAATTATTCATAAAAGTAAATATATATTCAATAAGGCATGTAATTGTTTTCAATGAAGAAACATGTCAAACGAGTAAAAAAAAATTTAATGTAAAAAATGCAATTTTCGGTTGGAGTGGGGGTGGTCCGAGAAGTTGAACATGTGCCCATTATTATTTTTTCGATGAGCTACCCAAAAAAAATCAAAGAATGAAAGCTCTACGTTATTTAGAAGGTATTGCTAATTTTTCAAGCGCGCGCCGATTTGAAGACGCGCTCTCACTTTGTACTCGGTGAGATTCAGTTGCCCCGCCAACTTACCTTATCTGGCGTCCAGCACGTACCCTGAGTTTGGCGATCTCCTGAAGGGTTCATTGTGTATAAATTAATCTCAATTGAATGATTTCATATACTTTAGGCTCTTATTAATGAACTGTAAAAAATTCAGCTCTTAATATAAATAAACAATCGCTATGTGATTTTTTGAAAAAAAACTCGGCTCCTATTGGTCGTAGAGACTTTTTTTTTAATTCGTATTTTTTACCAGCTTTCCAATGATATGCTTCATTAACAAACCGGACAAAAAATGCGATTGTTAATTAATTTATTTATAATCGAAAAACTACCCATATCTTCATGACGATTTTACATAAACAAAATACGAAAAATCTCCACTTCTTTTACTACATGATAGCTTAAGTCTTTATTAAGAGAATGAGCACTGACAGAACTCTGTAACAGTTTCCTAGACGACGGTACAGCCAATCAAAATAGTCACTTTTTTCGTTATTCTAATAAACAATTGCAATTTTACAAAAACTATTGGACCGACAGCGCCCAACTTCCGCACCCTTTTTAAGCACTTTAAAACTCATATTCTAGTAAAAGGTGAAAACAATTCAATAAATGTTAAGAAAGTTATTAACAAAAATAAGCCATTTTTAAAGTTTTATTTGCAATAACTTTTTTGTTTACAGACCGATTTGGACAAGCAAAAACTCATTTTGAAGATATTTTCAAGATGTAAAATTTGTATGTAAAACATTTTTCTCTAAATCCCTTAGATTTTCCGTAAAACCCAAAAAACCGGGTAAAAATTATTTCTTGACCTATTTGGTAAAAACGAAACCAAAATTTGTTGAGACACGAGATGAGATGTCATTTCTATTACCATTCCCTACTAGTGATGGAAAGTTTAGTTATTTTTAAGGACTGGCAACTACTCGTTACTTTCGTCCCTAGGACGTTACTTTGGAATCGTTAGTTTAGTTACGTTTATTCAAATAAGTAATACTGCAAGTTATATAAGATATATACTTTAGGTCTTTAATTGAATAATTTATATTCTAAGGTAAATATGAAATTTAATACTGAATATTAAGTATGAATTGGTTTAAACTGTAAGTGTTAAAAGGTAATATATGAAAATATGGAAAAACCCTTATAAATTAAAGAACATACCATTATTCAAGAATAACCAGACTTATTTAAACAGATAAAAATAAAACAAACATTTTTTAGAAAAAACTCTTAAATCCGTATTTAACAAAACAAAAAAAATATATATGCATTTTGAAATACACACAAAAGTGTTATAATTGTTTATTCTGCTGTAAAAATAATATTTTGTGTATAAGTGTTTTGCCTCTAAACGATTTTTTCGTTCGGTTATGACTTGACTAGCTTTTAAAAAAAAACTCTTTCGCAGTGTACGGATGTAGCAAATATACATAAAAATATCCTTGCCAGCTGAAATAGTCAAGGGTATGCTTTTTCTCTACCTTGCCACCAAATTAGATGGTTTTTTTCTTTACAAATTACTCTCTTCTGTGTACATGCTAAAGGGGTTGAACTTACAGGTTCGAAAGATATTATAGAATTATCAAAATCTTGCCAAATTATATCTTGATTTTCTTCGCATATGGTCTTTTCTTCAGATATTTCTATTTTATTTCTCTGACGTGCAGTAATTTGTTCATGTTTCTTTTTATTATATTAACTAATTCAACCTGAAGTTCGTCTTTTACTCGTTCCAAACAATCTTCTTTATCAAAACCCCATGTTTTGAAATGAGGATCAAGAAAAGTCCCTTTACTCATTGTTGTTTTTCTGAGTCTCCAAAACGAGAAGCAAATGGATCTAAAAAAAATTATCAAATCTTCTCTTACTTGACTTATAATTTTAAGTTTAATTCCCTCCAATGTTGACATAAGCACTTTACCTACAAGAGTGATTTGTTTTTCAGCGCTCATTTAATGACATTGTTGGTCGATTTAAAATGTTTTCTTAAGTTTGAAATATTGCGGTTTTTATAGGACTTTATAGATTTGCAAATATTACACTTTGCTTTGGCATTAGATAATAATGTAAAATTAATCCAAACAGAATTTCTCTTTTGAATTTCCATTTCTCAACTCTAATTTTTTTTTGTAATATCTGCTTAATATATTTTATAGTGCGTTAAGTAATAACCAACGTAAAGGGGCAGACGTAGAACGTACCAAATTCAAAACTGAACTATCATATATGATAATGGCTATAACGTCAACAAAGAATAAGATCCATCCCTTCTAATAGAAATACTATGTCTTATCTTATTTCGGCGAAATTCTTTTAATTTGCCGTGTCCTGCATCTAAACATAAAAAATGCTTCTGTTCTGTGGGTTGCGGCTCAGAAAACAACTAAAACTTCGAAATTGCTGACAAATGCCTAATAAACAGTTAAAATAATCCAGTGTCTAGCGGAACCGTCCTCGAATTTCCTCGTCTACTCCTCCAGTCAGCGGTTTCGTGACTCTAAAGAAGACCGCCATGCCGGCCTGGATTCGCGGGAACAAAATAGTAGTTATATTTCTTTAGTTATTTCGGTTCTCGTCCCGGACTAATGGTGTTTCGGTATAGTAACGGATTGCCAAGGTACGAGTCTTTTAAATAGAAGACTCGTTACTTTTAGTGACTGGTTTGTAACGGTTATTTTGTAATGATTAGTATCGTTACTTTCCATCACTATTCCCTACCCATTTCTGAAATCAGATCGCAGGCAGTATTTGAGTTTTTTTAACACTCCATTTCCTGGGGTGGTAGCTCTAATTTTCAAATGGACGAAACTGTATTTTAAGTTAGAAAATATGTTTACTTACGTGTATATACAAAGCTAAGATTTTTTCAAAATGAGGATATTTGCTTTGATTTGAGTACCTTTTTTTTGTGTGTATATGGATAGTTCTTGCGGGAATCCAAATATGCAAAGTTATGCAGGGTATCCCAATAAAAAAAATAGTTTTCTGGCGCCACGCTGTCATGAAATACTATGTATAATTAAAAATATTTTTAAATTGTAGAAATTTTCATATTATGTAACTTTTATTAAAATATGTTTTCAAATTTTTGAAAAATGAGAGAGATAGGGTACATTGTCACACTATTGTACCAACCTGTATATAGAGTTTAGCTCTATTAAACTTTCAAAACATTAAAACAATTTTATTTATAAAAATAAATTTCTGAATTTTTTTTTAATTCAGACAAATAAAAACTGTACTATAGATTATTAATTATTTAAAAAGTACTATACATTATCATAAGGCTAAACAAAGCTCTATTTTATTACTAAATAGGCTTTGAAATAAGCCCTAAACTGTAGCCAGTAATTTTTATCCATCCAATTACCTTTTCTTTGTATTCAGCAGTTCTGTGAGGCCATATTTCAGAGGATTGAAGAACATAAAGGCAGCGAAACGTCGTTTCGGCTTGAGTCGGTCCTAAAACGGTTTGATTTGTTGGAGCCGTTAATTGAAAACCAGGGGCAATTATATAGGCGTCGCCCGGTGGCGTCGGATTACCTAAACGGCATTTCAGGAGATACGGTGTAAAAGAGGCGTCGATTGTCGGAAATTTGGCAGAAGTTAGAAACGGGGATTATTTAAATTACAATATTTTATGTAGATTCATTATGAATAAAATATTATTCAAGTAATTTATGTGTGTGTTCCGTTATTACAGTCTTTACTTTAAAATAAATCAAGTAATGCTTTAAGGTGCCCATTACAGAGGGAAATAATGGAACAACTACCCAGGGATCTCACCAATATCAGCCTCTACAAACTATTAGTTGTTAAAAATTAATTAAGTACACTATACTGCACGATGTCTGGTAAGTAAATGCCACTTGGAAGTCAGTTAATCTTAGTGCTTCATATCCTTTTTTTAAGGTACTCAATAACGGAAATACGAGAACCAAAGGGATACCCAGTGAGTTCCAGGTTTTGAGCAGATGAGTATATTTTGTTAAAATGTGGTGGAACACCATTCTCCATAAACTACATCTGAGTTCTAATTTGCAGGGATATAACTTCCAAAAGGTTGTAAATAGAATGCACCAGCTAACTCTTCTTCCAAAATGAAAGGCCCAATTATATATTCACCAATGATCCCCACCTCTGTTGTTGCTTATTCTGTATTACTGTATAGAGATTTTCTTCATACCAAAAGTATAAGTTATGCGAATCTATAACGTCGTTCCTTGTGAATAAACAAATATCTCCTCCTTGTAAGCACATAAAACATTTCAAGTACGATGTGGATTGTTGTAAAAAATGAAGGATGACTTACTTAAGCCGGCTTTAAATTTTATGTTAGGCTTAAAATTTAATTCTTTGCACCAGAGGAAAGGAAGCCGAGTTTTGTTAAGCCAAGAATAAACTTGGCAACATCCTAATTTCTTAATTTTTTTTTGTGAGTTTATTAAAATTTTAATGCGTCCTTACAATTGTGGAAAATTTTGTATATGTTCTATCCAGGGGCGGATCCAGCTTCTCTCTTTCGAGGGGGGGGGGGTGATATCACAAAAGTACAGTACAGCGAAAGGAAGTTGTCGACGGGGGGGGGGGGCACAGGAAACATTCCCATTTCTAGTGTAAAAGGCAGGATCGGGTCTATTTTTCTGAATTTGAAGCTCTTGGAGAAGGAGGATGCTAGCAACATACACTTTCCTCGTATAAGAGGCAGAATCGGGTCTATTTTCCTAAACTCAAAGCTCCTGGGGGGCGGCTATCACAAGAAAAACAAGTTGTCAACGGGGGGAGATTGCCAGCAGCATACACATTCCTAATATAAAAGGCAGAATCGGTCCTATTTTCCGGAGCTCTCAGCTTCTGGAAGGAGGTGGGGGGGCGATCACAAGCATACACATTCCTATACTCTATTCAAGAACTGGAGAGAGTAATAAAACTGTTACCGAAACCTCCAACGTATCTGCTCCACTTTGGCAGGTAACTGAGGACTGCCGTAAATCTAATTATATTTAATTAAGTTTAAATATTATAAGCTTTTATATATTTAGTGCAACAATAAAATTTCTTATAGTTCAATTTAATTTCTGTTAGTTAGCAGAGTACACCTTACAATGTGTCCTTAGTGATTTATCTTGTTTGTGCTTATTTTTATATATTATTTGAGATTAGTAAGATACTCAAAAGATTGGCGTCCACTTCTATATTTGTTCCAAAATCGTTAAACCAAGGCATTTTTTTCCTCAACGAAAAACTTATTATGATGAATGTTTATGATGCCTTAAGATATCAGTATCTAGATAATAATGTTAAAAGCTTTGTTGAGATGTGTTCCAACATGACAGGATTTGGAAAATCTACTATGTATCGAATACTGAAGGAGATAAAAACGACTGGAATTGTTAGTACTCCCAAGCCACATTCGATCACAGGCAGACGAAAAACCTCGTTGGAAGAAGAGATGTAAACTGCAATAAAAGGAGTTGTACATACATTTTATTATGAGAAGCAGATCCCAACCGTCTACAAATTTCTAACTAAAATCAATGAAGATCGGGATTTACCTCAAATTAAAAGAACTGAACTCCCGAAATTGCTCAAAGAACTTAATTTTTGCTGGGAAAACCCAGATAGGAAATCTGTTCTTATAGATCATCTGGAAAATATCGGTTGGAGAAGAAAATATCTCTCTCAAGTAAAAGGTAGAGATGCTAGAAATAACACAACTTACAAAATTAGTAATTTAACTGACCTTTCGAAAGATTTTTTTGAATAAAGTTACTGCAGAAAATTGGGAAAAATCCATATAATAAAAGAATAAAATAGGATGTGGAAACTCTATCTCATGATCGGTGAGATAAAGGAACCAATTATAATTAATTTGAGCGAAGAAAGTTTCACTGACTTTGATTACGAATGATATACGTAATGTTTACCACCGTAAACACAATTTATTATTTAAATTTTCTGTAATATATGCAAATTAATTAAATTTGAATCCCTTTTTAGTGTTTAGTTTTAACTATAGTATAAGAGGGGAAATCGGATCTATTTTCCTAAACTCCAGGCTCTTGGGGGGGGGCGATCGCACCCCCCCCCCCCACCTCTCCCCCTTGGATTCTCGCCTGGTATATGCCACTTGGCAGTCTGTTAACTTTAGTGCTGCATATAATTTTTTTAAGGTACCCAATAACACAAATATAAGAACCAAAGGTGTTTTGTTAAAATGTGGTGAAACACCATTGCCCATAAACTACATCCGAGTTCTAATTTGCAAGGGTATAACTTCCAAAAGGTTGTAAATAGCATGCACCAGGTAATCCCTCTTCGAAAATGAAAGGCCCACTTAAATATTCACCAATGATCCCCACCTCTATTGTTGCCTATTCTGTATTACTGTATGAGGATGTTCTTCATACCAAACCTATAAGTTATGGGAATCTATAATGCCGTTCCTTGTAAATAAAGAAATATGCCGTCCTTGTAAGTAAATAACACATATCAAGTACGATGCGAATTTTTGAAAAAATAGAAGCTTTACTTACCTTAGCCGGCTTTAATCTTTAAGTTTGGTTTAAAATTTAATACTTTGCACCAAAGGAAAAGAAGCCGAGTTTTGTTAAGCCAAGAATAAACTTGGCAATATCCTAATTTCTTCTAATTTTTTTTTTGTGAGTTAACTTAACATTTTAATGTTTCCGTACAATAGTGGGAAATTTTGTTTACGTTCTATCCTTATGTATATAGTTTCAGTTTTTTTTTTAAATTTACAATAAAATTCATACAAAATATGAATTTAAATGATAATAATAAAGCCAATGGGTCTCCTAATTTTATTCTTGCAGGAAAAAATATGTTATTTAACACCAAGAAAAGCATATTCTTCACCGCTTAAAAAATAAATAGTCCATTGAGTTTTCTGTTACTTTGTGATAGAACATTGTAATCAAATTTACTTTGTTAAACTTATCACTTTTGTTATTAATTTGACGCCGGTTTCGTAACACTGTTGCCTTCTTAACACAATGCTTGAAAAACTACGATTTCACATAATTTTATAAGGCTGTTTTAGCTCGCACATTTTTTATTACCACTATTTAAATACTAAAGATAGAACATCGAATAATGGAGAATTTCTTATGTCTGTTTCGTCATTAGGAAGGTTACCTGTACTTGTTTAATTGCACTTATTTCTATGGCCTCTAAGGTATTCAATTTTTTTCTTTTGGGTACGGTATGCAAAATTTGAATATTGTTAGCATCTGGAGAACTGTGGTCTGTTTCTATGAAATGGTTAGGGAGATTTAATTTATGCTTTCAAAATAAAAAAGCAGTGTTGTGTTCTTTAAATCTGGAAATTTCTTGCCCGTTTGTCTAATATAACAGCTAGTTCACTACAGACAATTTAGTCTATAAATTACTGACTTTTGTAGAGAGAAAATTTTGTTTTTGTCTTTAAACATGTGTGACAGTTTTTGTGACAATTTGGATGCGATTTTTAAATCTTGTCTTTTTTAAAACCTTGGAAATTCTATATGAAATAGGTCCAAAATATATAAGTATATAGCATTATTTTTATATATGTTGGGTGGATATATTCGGTTTTTTATTTATTAAATTGTTAATTTGCACTTCACTATACTGATTATTTAATGTGATTTGTTTGATTGCAATAAGTTCCTTTTTTGCTGTCTGTGTCTGGGACAGTTAAGGCTCTATATAGCATAGACTTATACACTGCAAGTATACGAGATACAGGGTGTATTGGGGTTTGTGGGATAGTGGAGTAAGTGAAAGCAGGTTTTCTGTAAATATGAAAGGAAAAACTATTATTTGTTTTGTCATAGTGATATCTATGAAATTAATTTTATCTACATCTTTTTTATTGTGAATTTTGTTTTGTTGTGTAAACTGTTAAGATGTTTTACGGTATCTTCTAATTCGGTTTCATTACCTTAAATGCAAGCAAGGATGTCATCAACATATCTATACCAAAAAAATATGTTTTTTGAAAAGTCTGTCTTAAAGAGTGTTCTTCGAACTTGGTCATAAAAATTTTTGCTGACAGGGGCTTAGAGGAGAGCGCTAGCTCATCTTATTGTTTGTACATTTGGTTAATACGTTGAAAGTAGTGTTCACGAATGTAAGGATTAAACAGTATTTCATTCATTAACAACTGGATTAACGTTGTGATTTGATAGAGAGGTTTCAATTATTTATAAACAATCTTTATTTGGAATATTTGAGAACATCAAAAGAGACTAGGGTACTGTTTTCTGATATTGCGAGATTAATCAACCGTTTTGTAAGTTCAATTCAATTTTTTATGCTATTTTTTTATTTGAAATCAGATATTTCTCTGAATGTATTATTTATTTGTACGGGTAGGTTTCTTAGAGGACTATTTGTATAAGAAACATCTTCCTTCTGAATTTTAATTAAACTGAGTACTCTAGGTAGTAGGAAGTTCACGTTAAGTATTTTAAATTTATCTCTATCTGAAAGTTTGACCTATACGTCTTTTAGTGTGGTATTAAGTTTATTTTGGACTTTTACTGTTGGATCTTGTTTGATTTTTGTTGCATTTCTTTTTTTAGAAATATAAGGATTTTTTGTTGATAATCACCTTGAGGTGGCACCACCGTAGAATTTTTTTGTCTGTCCTATTCATGATTAGATAATTTTGTTCTAGTTTAGATTTAAGTTAGAATTAATTTGATTATAGAATTTTGTCTATGGGTTGTAGATATTTCTCTTCAAGTATGTATTTGATATACTTGGAATTTGAGAACTTATCTAAAGATAATTCAACTTCAGAAATAAGTGCCCCAATTACCTTCTTTTAATTGTAGTTGGGGATATATTTTGAACCATTTTCTAGTAGTTTAATTTCGTTATTTGTAAAACAGAATTTGATAAATTGGTGAATTTTTCATAGGAACTAATAGAATTGCATATTTCTGAATGTTTTTTTATTGTTTTTATGTTCCGTTAGGTATGAGAGTTTTTAGATTTAGTTTGGTATTTTTTTGATATTCTCTAGTATAATCATCCAAAATGTCATACTCAGTCGGGTAGATTTTATAGGTTAATTCGGAGTGCAATTCCTTAATATATAAAAATAGATTGTCCTGTATGGAGAACCATCTTGTTGCTTCTTGTTTGAGCCAAGTTGTTTTCCTCCGTTGCAATAGATTTCTTCGCTGAGTTATAAAAACACAAGACTACATTTTTAATGAAAAAAATATAATTCAATTATCGCTAACCATTTCATAGAAACAGACTATAGTTTCCTTGATGCTAACATTATTTAAATTTTGCATATCCTACCCAAGAGATCATAGAGATTTATAAGTGGAACAAAACAGAACTACAAAGTTCTCCATTGTTCGATGTTCTACCTTTAGTACCTAGACAGTAGGAATAAAAAAATATGTGAGCTAAAAAACCCTATAAAATAATGTAAATCTATAGTTTTTAAGGTATTACGTTTGGTAATGTATCAATGTTAAGAAACTGGAGTCACACCAATTTAATAATAAAAGTGAAATGTTTTACAGAGTAACAAAAAAATTTTGAATATATTGTAATAAAATATTAGAAAAAAGCTGAGCTTAAATCTAAATAGTGCAAATTGGGTAAAATTAGCAGGATAATTGTTTGGATATATTACGTGTACGTTTTGAACATGGAAATGATGAAGCAATTGTTCTTGGATGGTGTCTATATAAGGTGTAAGCTTTCTTATACTATTAAAGGGATTGGCAGGAGGCTCATACAAAATGTGTTCTTTTAACTCAGGATTTCTTGCCTTTCTTGGAAACATGCTACACTGGAATTTAAATGAAAAGAGTGCTAGTAAAATGTAACTCGTAAGAGCAGAGCAGAACTGAAGGCTAGAGGTGGCACCAGCGAGCAAAGTGCTAAGCTAGCCCCTATGCCGTAGAATAGGGGTGGGTATTTAAAAGGACCCCACTGAGTCTAAGCCGGGTAAAAACAGAAACCCCCCACCCACGTTGTTGTTTGGGCCTAGCGTTCAACTCGGCTCAAAAAAAAATTGCTACACAAAATATTAATAAAAAGTTAACGCACTGGAAAATTACAAGAAGTTAAATATATTAAACAAAAGATTTACTATAGAATATAAGTAGTTCTTTAATTAAATCAATTATCATGAAACTGTCTCAGTGCATAATTCCATATCGTAGATCAAAATTTAAACAAATTAATAGTGGCTCTATAATCACAAAAACTGTAACAAGATATACTTGATACATCATGGAATAAAACTGTCAACAATCCCTAATATATAGGTAACCCTTAAGTAGCAAATTAAACACAAAGACAAACAACATACATTACATAATGAATAAACTACATAACAGTGCAAACGTCGTGCGGTAACGTCTGCAAAGGTGCAGAGGGTTTAAGTCGTCACAGAATTTCCAGAACTAAACCCTTTCTTTGATGTGGAGACGCGGATGAAAGCCGGACAGGCTGTGGTCACGCTGTTTCCATTCACAAACGGAATTGTTGCGACTGACTTAGCCGCCATTGTCAAGTTTCATTTTGGAGGTCTTTTGATATTTATCGCGTATGTTCTATTTATAGAGACTATTGTAAATTGGTTTACCACTATAATTTGTTAGCAGCAACGTCTGAAATACGGACAGAAGTTTAAAATAATGAATAATGATGGCATCAAGTGGCTAAAAATACTATTTTTCTAAAAAGTTAGGAAATTAAATATTAAAAATATAAAAATATTCAAAAAAATTAGTTTAATATAAATAAATAATTAAATAAATTGAAAATCTTCAAAAAATAACACAAATATTCGCTTTAAAATTCAACAACAAAAAAAATTTCATAAATTTAAAGTTTTAAAAATCGATAAATTAAAAACTTTTCACTTTCACTTCATACTTTAACACTTTACTAAAAGCGAATAAAATCTAAAATATAAAATTTTAGTGTAAACCACACGATATGTAGCGTATCTTGGTTCTGGAAGTTCATTTCACTTACGTAGAACCACGATCACGTACTTTTTGGTGAAAAATAAAATTCAACAAATTCCATCACGTAGACCCTCCATCAAGTGATTTTTGGCTGAAAAACAAGTTAAATTGGAAAAATCCGGTTTATTTCCAAGACGTTACGACGAACTGTATACAAATACGGGCAATCTCGTTTTGAGAAGTGAGTTTAAAACATAAATTAAGAACAACAGTTAAAAGACGGTAGTTAAAAGAGTTGGTTCAAAAAGTACATAGGTGCAAGAGATGTATTTAGCAGTGTTCCGCAGTACTAGAAAAATTCAGTTTTAATTCCAAGCGCGTCGTTAAGACCTAAATAGTATTACTAAAAATTATTATAGAAAAGTTAAAAGTGAGTGAGTGAGTTTTGTTGGTTTTTATTAGAACCAGGGTGACTCGAAGAGCCATAATTGTCTCCATTTCTTTTTTATGTACCACACACTGCCTTTTTTTCAAAGTATTACTAAGGTGTTTCAATATATTCTCGAATGAGCTTTAAATAATAAGAAGAAAAAGAAATCTAAGTAGTAAGTACTTTAAGACTTCGCTTTTGCTCATCTTTGATTTTATAATATCTCTAGCCTTAAAAACGTAAATGAATACATGGAAAAACAAAAACATTTATTAGTTTTTGTATTCTTTGTTGAAATTCTCTTAACTTTTGGCCCTTTGTTGAATAATGTAATAAGTCAGTGTTGCCTAAATTAGAAAAACTGTGGCTGTGTTCTAAGCAATGGTTGGCAAAGCTTGAGTTTGTTTTTTGTAGTTTATATGATCGGTGATGTTCTGAAAAACGAGTTTTAAAGCTTCTACCACTTTGTCCAATATACAAGCTATCACACTCTGAACATTTTCACTTATAAACTCCTGATTTATCAAATTTATTAATTTTATCTTTAGCATTGTAAAGGATAGTGGACAGATTGTGTTGAGATTTAAAGGCTACTTTTATGTTATGTTTGGAAAGGGTATTAGCTATGTTTTCTGATAGGATACCACAGTATGACAAAGATATATAAGATGAACTATCTTTATCAATTTTTATTTTAGGATATATTGAATTAAAAGCTTGTTGTTTTTGTTTTTTAGTTATTAATTTCTTTATGGTTTGTTGGGAGAAATTGTTTGATATTGCAACCTTTTCAATGATATTTAGTTCCTCTTGAAGATCTTTTTCAGAGAGAGGCAAAGAGAATGCTCTATGTATCATTGAATTGTATGCAGCCATTTTGTGTTGTAAGGGGTGAAAAGAATCATTAGATATAGTATTACCTGTAAACGTTGGTTTTCTAAAATCTCATATATCACCTCAATATTCAGTGTAATTTTAAAATTACATAGATTTCCTGATTTAGGCAACACTGACATATTACATTATTCAACAAAGGGCCAAAAGTTAAATATTCTTGAATCTTTAGAAATATATAAACATAGTAAAAATAAAAATGTAAATTTGCTTAATGACCAGACAGAACTTGGGTTTTTCCCGTTATTTGTTGTCGCCAAATAATAATTAGTTCCCAAAATTTATAACTTCCCATTTGTAATAATCTAATTTCTCAGGTAGTTTTTATTTATTGTTAAATTTTCTCATGTTTCTGTATTGAATACTTAGTCTACCTTTGTAATTCAGTTTGAAAATGACTCTGTGAGTTGAAACTGCAGTCACTGTTTTCTATATAAATTTAGTGGTATAAAACATAGTAGTTCCTTTTAAACATTTCCCGAAGATGATTAACTACCACATAGTAACGGCTACCAGCATCAACTTTTTAACATATTAAAAATCATTTAATAAATTTTTACTTTAAAATAAATTGAAGCCGACCCTCTCTAATATTTTATTTATATGAACTGCATATTCTCAATGCTGTCTAGTTAAATATCTTAACTAGGGACAAAATTTTTTCATGCCATTACACACATACAAAAAATTCTCCATAGACCAATCATCCTGATATCTTATATTTGTTATTTTAAAATTCCACAGTAGACATCAACTATCCAGCAGCGGCTTTTGCAAGACTTGTCCAATGACTACCTTAATGATTTATACTGTGGTTCTCTTAAACTGTCTTTCCTGTTGATTTATGCGACATTCCTGCTCATTTCGGGATGTGTCCTGAATCAACACTTCGCATCTAGATAGCAGTCGAATTTTGTTAGCCGACAGCCCCTTTAGACCTTCACAAACTTACATAATAGTGAGTTATGGTTTAAAGTGGCCTTTAATGAAACAAACACGTCCGAAGTTTGTTATTTATACTGTTAGCTTCTGAGTTTCAGGTTGTAAAGGTTATAAAGGTTTTTTATTTCTTGTGATTAGCCAAGTATCAAGATTACTGAAATATATGGAAATAATTATTAATTTTTAAGTAGAGAGAAGCGAACATTTTTCTGATGGCAATATAAAATGATCAAATTCGCGAGTTTTTTTACCGATCTCATTGACATAATATAACTTTTGATAGAAATAAAATATTTTGATGAAATTTTCAACATATTTCGAGAGATTCCCTGTGATGGTATCATAAAATATTTCCAAGGGAGTTCATAAGTCAAGATTCCCAAAACTACAAACTTTTTTTGGGACATCCACTTTTTACTTTAATTTAGTTGGAATTTTAATCCACAATATAAAATCCCAATCTAAAGCATACGATATGTGACGTATTTTTATTCAAGAATGTTACTTTTCTTACGTACAACAATGATCATGAGCTTTATGGTTAAAAAAAAAAGATTCAAGCACGTAGACTTTCTACCATGCGACTTTTGGCTGAAAAACATGTTGTATCTAAAAAATTCGTTTTTTCAAGACTTTAAGATAAACTGTACAGGGTGAGTCAACGATTGGATGAAGTAGGTTTGTGCCTTTTCGGTGAAATTAACAAAGAAACTATATTTATTGTTTGATACAGTTTATTTTTACGCAGATTTTAAAAATATTTAGGACTCTACAGGGTGAACCAAAAAACTAGGACAGCATAAAGTTGTATTTTTTTAAATAGAACACCCTATATACAAATCGTATTTTCGATTTAGCTTATAATTTTAAATCTTTTTTATTAAGAGTTTACTATAACAAAACTTTATAGTTTCTGAGATAATTAAGTTTAAAGAAAAAAAGTCACATTTTCAAGCATCAATTCAATCCTAAATAACGTTTTCAATTTTGTGACAAATATATTCAAATTTGGAATTTAGCAAGGCCAAGGACAAGTTAACATAATTTTTACCTAATATTTGCAATAAAAGCTACAGGGTGTTGAACACATCGGCTCAAATTTGAACAAGTTTAAATGAATAAATATCTTTTTTTTTAAATGGTACATCCTGTATATTTTCATGTTATTTAATAGAGTAATAAAAACTCTAAAAGTTTTGTTCAATATATTCTATACCTATTTATAATAGTTTTTGAGATATTTCAGTTTTTCTTATTTTCCATACTTTTTTACAGAAATAGTCTTCATTATCATAGTAGCCATGTAACATAATAAAAAGAAACTACAGAAACAAACAGAATGTGGTTAAATATGATGAAATACATTATTCGTTATATTACAACGGCAATAGTTTAATTAAACATAATGTGAAAAAATTAACACAACAATAACGACAAGGCAAATACATATTTACTTTTATACTAAATTGAAACAAAAAAATTACCTATTAAATACTGAGATTAATTATTTCTTTTTAATAAGTGTTCGAATAAACGACCCTCTTGTGCAATGCACAAATTTAGTCTTTTTTCAGATTTTCTCGGACCCTGGACAAAATTAGTGGCGTTATTGTTCTACAGGTATCCCTAATCCTGTTTCGCATATCTTCCACTGTTCTTGGTGGATTAACATAAACCTTATTTTTAATATAACCCCATAGGAAGAAATCTAATGGGGTGATGTCGCAAGACCTTGGTGGCCACTCAATGAAACCCCCACGTCCAATCCATTTTTGCGGATATCGTTGGTCCAAAAACGCACGAACTTCACGATGGTAATGCGGAGGCGCACCATCGTGCTGGAACCATATACTGTCGAGCTTATCCCTATCGAGACCTGGCCATTTAGTGGTTCATTAAAAAAGTGGGGTCCAATAATTCGATTATGATGAATACCACACCAAACATTTAATGATCAGTGGTTTTGATGTTGCACCTCTCTAATCCAAAATGGGTTTTCTGTGACATAATAATGCATGTTGCGTCTATTTACGGCACCGTTACTTCTAAAAGTAGCTTCATCACTAAACATTACCTTGCATAATAAATTTGGATTTAATTGAATCTCGGCATTTATTGTACGACAAAAGTTTACACGACTTTCAAAATCCTGTCCATGCAATTCTTGGTGTAATTCCATGTGATATGGATGATACCTATATTTCTTGGTAGTACGATTAGCGGTGGATTGTGATGTTCACATAATGCTGCTAACTGACGGCTACAAATATAAGGATTTTCCTGAACATTTAACAATACTTGTAGTTCTTTTTCTTCATTAGTTACTGGTTTGTTGACCACTTTACGTTTTGGATAATCAACAGTACCAGAAGAATCAAATCTTTGCATTAAGTTTTGAAAAGTATGGGTATTAGACTGGCGTCGATCGGGATACTTCATTTTGTAAATTCTTTGAGCAAGAAGGCAATTTTTTTGAGCCTCTCCTATTGTACAAATCATATCTATTAACTCATTCTTTGGAAAATTCATTTTACAATATAAGATGAATGCAAAAAAAAACCAAACTACACTACATAAAAACCAAAAGAAGCGATTGGGGGTTATAAATTTGACACACAGAAAAATGTTTTACATTGTTTTTGCCATGGCTACTATGATAATGAAGACTATTTCTGTAAAAAAGTATGGAAAATAAGAAAAACTGAAATATCTCAAAAACTATTATAAATAGGTATAGGATATATTGAACAAAACTTTTAGGGTTTTTATTACTCTATTAAATAACATGAAAATATACAGGGTGTACCATTTAAAAAAAAAGATATTTATTCATTTAAACTTGTTCAAATTTGAGCCGATGTGTTCAACACCCTGTAGCTTTTATTGCAAATATTAGGTAAAAATTTTGTTAACTTGTCCTTGGCCTTGCTAAATTCTAAATTTGAATATATTTGTCACAAAATTGAAAACGTTATTTAGCATTGAATTGATGCTTGAAAATGTGACTTTTTTTCTTTAAACTTAATTATCTCAGAAACTATAAAGTTTTGTTATAGTAAACCCTTAATAAAAAAGATTTAAAATTATAAGCTAAATCGAAAATACGATTTGTATATAGGGTGTTCTATTTAAAAAAAAATACAACTTTATGCTGTCCTAGTGTTTTGGCTCACCCTGTAGAGTCCTAAATATTTTTAAAATCTGCGTAAAAATAAACTGTATCAAACAATAAATATAGTTTCTTTGTTAATTTCACCGAAAAGGCACAAACCTACTTCATCCAATCGTTGACTTACCCTGTATATAAATATAAACTATTCTAAGTTAGTTAAAACCAGTAGTTAAGCAAGTTAAAAAAAACTCTAGTTAAAATCATGAGTTAAGAGCGAGAAGTTAAAACCACAAATTAAAAGAAAATAGTTAAAAAGTATTGCAACAAATGTTTGTCAGTATGGAGAAAAGTTTTTTAACTATGGTTTTAAGTACAATTCTCAAAGTGAAATTCCAAGTATATTTCGCAGTCTGGTAAACATTAAAATGGAAATTTAATAAAAAAAATTTCCTCGTCCTGCGTAGGATAAATGCTGTTGTAACTAGCAGAAAAGTGAGCATTTTGTTAAGCTAACTTTACATAATTTAAAATAGACGATTATTTAAAGTTGCTTTTTATTTAAATTAAATCATCGATTATTATTTTTTGTAAATTAATTTCGCTCGTGTATATGTTACTTTTAATCAAATTAAATATAAAAAAGCCAATCGCAAGAAAACAGGTGTAAAGAAGTTACAGCAGTAGTAAGTAGGAACTCTTCCTGCTTTTCTTTTTAATCTACAACTATTCTGGCCCTAGGAATGTTTGAAAAAGTACATGTTAAGCTAGGTAAACTAAGAAACTAGGCCCAAGGTAAGTTAATAACGCCATTGAATGATGAGACCTATTTTCAAAGACTAGCTTATTTATCGGATATTTTAGACAAGCTAAACAAGCGATCAGCTAAAAAAATATGCCAGCAAAAACACAAAAGAAAGTTTCTATTAAAAAGCAACTAAAAGCATTATTTTCTAAATATAAAAAGACAGCGTACTAAAAAAATTTGTAGATGAAACAATAAAAATATTTTACCAAAATCCTCAAAAATATTCTTGCGAGAACGAAAAACATAAAACCCATATACTTTCTAAAAACCCTCATTCCAACTAAAAAACTGAATAAATTTATGGAGATTGAAACATAAAAAATAGAAATTTTACTCAAAAAATCCAATAAAATAACCTTAAAAATAAATAAAATAAGAAACAGGCTAAAAGAATTGACCATGGCACTATGAAAGCTGAATTGACAACCGAATTTGTCAGGAGGGTAAGTCAGGTACTACGAACTAATTTAAATAGTAGAAATTTGTTTAAGGCGCTCAACACGTATGCTTGCTCAGCGCTGAGCTACTCCTTTGGAATTGTAAAATGGAGCAGGACGGACATCCAAAACCTGCAAAGAAAAATAAGGACACTCCTAACAAAAGCACAAAAACATCACCCTCGGAGTGCCATTGAACGTACAATGCTTCCAAGACACCAAGGAGGAAGAGGATTGGTGGATATTGGTAAACAGCTCGATCAACAAATAATAAACTTACGTTCATATTTCCACAGGTTAGCGGACTCTTCCACACTACATCGAGCAATATGCGAGGCAGACGACTCAACGCCGCTACAGTTGAGGGAACAAGATATTACTTCTCACCACCAAACAGACAAAGAGAAGTTACAAACCTGGCTGCGGAAGCCACTTCATAGACGGCATCCGAATGAGGTCAATCAGGACAATGTAGACAACTCAGCATCGAACTACTGGTTGATGTCAGGACAGATGTTTCCGGAAACGGAGGGCTTCTTGTTGGCTATCCAAGACCAGGTTATTCCGACGAAGAACTATCGGAAGTTCATCATTAGAGATCCCTCAATAGAGAATGACCAGTGCAGATATGGCTGTCGAACATCGGAGACAGTCCAGCACATAACTGGAGGATGCCAAGAGTTTGCCGCAACCGAGTATAAGGAAAGACACGACTCAGCCGCTAAGATACTTCATCAAGAGTTAACAGAAAAATTAAATCTATTACAGGTAGAAAAAGTGCCTTATTACAAGTACAATCCGGAGCCTATTCTTGAGAACAACCAGTTCAAGTTATATTGGGACCGAACGGTTCTGACGGATCAGACAATAGTTCATAATAGACCAAACATTATACTAATCACATTAAATTCTAGGCGAACTACACCAATCAACATTGCTGTACCTAACAACATCAACTTAAAGCCAAAATACAACGAGAAGGTCGCCAAATACAGAGATCTGGAGGTCCAAATCCGAAGACAATAGGCAATGAACAACGTCCAAACGATTCCCATAATACTGTCAACAACTGGAGTGATACCAAAGAACCTCCTGCAGAACATCAAGGGACTTGGCCTTAGTGAGCATCTGTATAAACCTATGTAGAAGGCGATTCTCCTTGCAACCGCGAGAACAGTTCGAAAGAACGTAAGAAATACAGCAGACCACGTCACCTAGGACCCGATAACATGGAAAAGGTTCTCACAAAGCTTCATACTTTTGGTGTCTTTGTATGCCTGGTATGAGTGAATAATCCCTGTAGGGAGTGCGAAGCCGTTGGGCTTGTAAATCAAAATAAAATTATAATAATTAAAAATAATAACAATGCTAATGATGTGTCGCGCTGGATAAAAAATTTGACATCTGTTGAATACTCAAATAATATTTCCGAAATTCTTTCGCTAATTTCAACAACAAATTTTAAAAAATTACCTGCACAAAAGCAACTAATTAACAAGATAAAGAAAACAAACAATTTTTAGAACAATACAGGAAAAAACTAATAAAACAAGAAACACAAATATAACAAAAAATGACTACTTTACTTCTAGATAACACTACCTATAAGAAATTAAAAAATGATACAACAAATAAATATCAAAAAAATAAAAATGAAATTATAAATATATGGAAAAATAAAATGTTTATATCCTCTGATACAGCAAAATATCTTACAAAAACCTGCAACCTCCCCGAATATATGGACTAGAAATCCCCTCAAAACCTATAGTATCTTGTATCTAATTGTTTTTCGAAAATCTGTCCAAATACTTAAAAAATATCTTACCAAACGTGATCAACAGAAATAACCATTACATAACACCTTTTATTCCTTCATTCATTCATTCATTCAGCCATTACATTAAAGATTATTTCGATTTTAAAAACAAAATGTAAAGTATAAAATAAATAAAACTTGAACGACAGTTGTCAATTAAATAATGTGTGGACTGAAGAATCAAAAAAATGTTCATAATTAGGCTAGGAAACGAAGCGATTTTTGGGAGGCAAAAATGACTCAAATACTGCCTGCGATCTGACTGCAAAAATGGACAGGAAAAGGTAGTAGAAATGACGTATCATCTCGCGTCTCAACAAATTTTGGTTGGGACATTGTTTTTTTTTTTTTAAACAAATAGGTCGGAAATGATTTTCCCCTGTTTTTTGGATTTTACGAAAAATCTAAGGGATTTAGAGAAAAATGTTCTAGAAACGAATTATACGCTTTGAAAATATCTTCAAAATGAGTTTTTGTTTGTCCAAATCGGTCTGTAAATAAAAAAGTTATTGCAAATTAAACATTAAAAATGGCCTATTTTTCAATTGTTGTATTGATTGGCTGTACCGTCGTCTAGGAAACAGCTACAGAGTTCTGTTAGTGCTCATTCTCTTCGTAAAGACTTAAGCTATCATGTAGTAAAAAAAAAGTGGATATTTTTCATATTTTGTTTATGCAAAATCGTTATGAAGATATGGGTAGCTTTTCGCTTATAAATAAATTAATTAACAACCGCATTTTTTATTCGATCTGTTAATGAAGCGTATCATTGGAAAGCTGGTAAAAAAATACGAATTTAAAAAAAAAGTCTCTACGATCAATAGGAGCCGAGTTAACAATTTTTTTTTAAATCACAGAGCGATTTATATTAAGAGCTGATTTTTTTTACAGTTCATTAATAAGAGCCTAAAGTATATGAAATCATTCAATTGAGGTTAATTTATACACAATCAACCCTTCAGGAGATCGCTAAACTGAGGGTACGTCCTGGACGCCAGATAAGGTAAGTTGGAGGGGGTAACCGAATCTCACCGAGTACAAAGTGAGAGCGCGTCTTCAAATCGGCGCGCGCTTGAAAAATTAGCAATACCTCCGCTTCTAAATAACGTAGAGCTTTCAATCTTAGATTTTGTTGGGGTAGCTCATCGAAAAAACAATATTGGATACATGTTCAACCTTCTCGGGCCTCTCCCCCCCCCCCTCCGAAAATTGCATTTTTTACATTTACTTTTTTTTTTACTCGTTTTACATGTTTTTCATTGAAAACAATTACATACCTTATTATATATATATATATATATATATATATATATATATATATATATATATATATATATATATATATATATATAAAATAAAATAGAGTCAAATATTGGCGAAGCGTACGTGAAAATTTGTCAATCTACAGGATTCTCGTGTTAAAAATATGGAAAAACTCCGGGTCCGACAGATGGCGACAGCGCTGTTTCGTCCTAATATGGGAGTCGTCAAGCCACCGCATTCGGTACAAACCATCATCTCGCCTTTGCATCCTATAAAGCTGAGTTTAAAATCAAAAAACAGCAAACAAGACGATAAAGGCGACTCGTGTACTCGATTTTATATATTTCTGTTTTAATTCACCGTCGCGCCACCATATGGCGGTTATTTACAAGCTTTGTTAATCTGTGTGGTTCTTGTGTTATCAAGTGGACCATCGACCATATAGGTCACTGAATTTTGGAGCACTTTTTGAGGCGAGAGTTAATATGTTTGTGAGACAAACGATAACCTTTTCGATAAGGCGAGGGACGTGCAAGACGTCGAGTACTACACAACAACAATTACTGTACTACTACACGACCATGGTACTACTACTCTGTCTCTTTTTACATTTGTCCAAATGCGCGAGGGCCAGTAAAATGTGTCACGCGTAAACGCGAGTAAAATTGAACTAAAAAGTAATGAAACCTAAACAGAGACTTTTCTTTTCAAAATTCGTGTTTTTTTTATCAGCTTTTCAATGATATGCTTCATTAACAAATCGGACAAAAAATGCGGTTGTTCATTAATTTATTTATAAGCGAAAAACTACCCATATCTTCATGACGATTTTTCCTAAACAAAATATAAAAAATATCTGCTTTTTTTAGTACATGATAGCTTAGGTCTTTACGAAGAGAATGAACACTGACAGAATTCTGCAGCAGTTCCCTAGACGACTGTACAGCCAATCAAAAATAGTCACTTTTTTCGTTTTTCTAATAAACAATTGCAATTTTACAAAAACTATTGGACTGACAGCGCCCAACTTCCGCACACTTTAAAACTCACATTCTGGTAAAAGTTGAAAAATTCAATAAATATTAAGAAAGTTATTAACAATTGAAAAAAATAACCTTTTTAATGTTTAATTTGCAATAACTTTTTTGTTTACATACCGATTTGGACAAACAAAAACTCATCTTGAAGATATTTTTAAGACGTACAATTCGTCTTTTGAACATTTTTCTCTAAATCCCTTAGATTTTCCGTAAAATACAAAAAACCGTGGAAAAATTATTTCTCGACCTATTTGCTAAAAAGAAACAATGTTCCAACCAAAATTTGTTGAGACACGAGATGAAACGTCATTTCTACTACCTTTTCCTACCCATTTCTGCAATGCGATCGCAGGCATTATTTGAGTTTTTTTTAACACTCCGTTTCCTGGGCTAAATCGTTTATCTTGCTTGTCTCTTCCTACCTGCTCTACTTCTAATGTCAGATTCTTCGCGATATATGGCTTGGTGTCCTTTCTTTTATTTATAGACAAATAATTTATTTATTTATTTATTGATACTCTTACAAACACCTAAACATAACATGCTACAAGGTAATTATAAGTAAGAGAAATTTTACAGACTTAACTAACACAGAACAAAGACAGCACAGACAAGAACCTGAATAAACCTAAAGGTCACTGCATAAGTTGCAATAGCAATTTCTTGGTACAATTAAAAAAGTCAATATCATTATTCTTATATAGTATGTTGCACTCAGTTAACATTAAATTCATTGGAGAACGACTACCAATGGAGACATGAAAGAATTTTTCCTTTTGTATCCTTAATCCTATCTTTGGTACATGAAGAGGTATATAATTAATCAAAGAACAATTGTTAAATTTTATATTATTGATAATACAATAAACAAATATCACAGATTGAATTTGCCTTCTTTTCTGAAGAGTTTGAAATTTAAAGCTTTCTAACATACTGCTATAAGAGATCAGATATGGATATAAGTTATTTTTCCTAACATATAAATATCTCAAAAACCTTTTTTGAACACGCTCAATAGCATCACAATGCACGTTTGCACTAGGAGACCATATATTAGATGCATATTCTAGATGAGGACGAACAAGTGCATTGTACAATTTTATTATTATATTATGGTTATTAAACTGACTGGTATTTCTAATCACAAAACCAAGCACCCTAAAAGCCTTATTAATAATATTGCGATAGTGGGTATTAAATTTCAAATTAGACTGGAAGTGCACCCCCAAATCCCTACATTCAGTCTTTTTTTGTAGTTTTGCTCCATCAATAAAGTAATTAAAATTAATAGGATTTATTTTATTTGTATAAGACATAAAGAAGCATTTATTAGTATTTAAAAACATTTTATTTAATTGAAACCATTCTGTTACTGAATTTAAGTCTGCTTGCAGTGCACTACAATCATTACTGTTTGTTACTTTCTTAAATATTTTAAAGTCATCCGCAAATAAGAGACCATCAGAATGTTTAACACTATTAGGTAAATCATTTATAAACATTAAAAACAACAGTGGGCCTAGGTTGCTACCCTGCGGTACACCAGATGTTGCCATAAAAGCCTGAGAAAATGACCCTCCCACTCTCACCATGTGCGGCCTACACGAAAGATAACTTTTCATGAAGAGGTAAGCATTCCTAGAAAAGCCAAACTCGACAAGCTTAGCCAGCAACACCCGATGGTCCACCTTATCAAATGCCTTTGCACAATCGATATACACTGTATCCAACTGCTTCCCGCCATCAATAGCCTCCGAGGCATGATTTGTAAACACACATAAATTTGTTACTGTGGACTTTCCACTTACAAATCCATGTTGTTGTTCTACTATTTTATGAGTGATGTTGGTCATAATGTCATCTGAAAGGATCATCTCAAATATCTTAGCAAGTGAATTAAGTATACTAATTGGTCTATAATTTTCAACATTTGTCTGTTTACCATCCTTAAATATGGGAGAAATAATTGCTGTTTTTAGTTTATTGGGAAAAATTTTTGTTTTTAGGGCAACTTGAAAAATATGAGCAATAGGGGCCGCTAAAAAGTCTGAGCAGCCTTTATAGATATATGAGGGAATATTATCCTCTCCTGTACTTTTTTTTGGTTTTAGTTTTTTTATACTTTTCTTTACAGTCTCCTCTGATATTAAAGAAAATTCCAAGTCTCCCCATCTATTAATATCTATAGAGTCGCCGTTGGACACTGATGACAACTCAAACACTGAACTGAAATATTGTGCAAAAGCATTGGCAATATGTTCGTGCTCTTCCAATGATACTCCATTATAAGACATAACCCTTGGCATACCATACCTTTTACTCTTACAGCCAACATACATCCAAAAACTGCTAGGATCAAAATTTACATTATTCTCTATATTTCTTAAATACAAAGAGGACTCATAATCAATCTGTTTTTTAATATTATACCTTAAGTTACGATATTCCTCATATTGAAAAACACTAGCTTTGCCACATTGTATATGTCTATGCATTCTATTCTTTAATTTTATTTTACGTACTAAATCATTTGAAAACCAAACAGGATATTTACAATAATTTACTTCACTATTACCAACAGATTTAGCTTTTTTTGGAATTGTGTTATTTAAGCAGTTAAGTAATTTGTCATAAAATATGGCAACACATTCATTTGGATCTGTAATTTTTTTTATTTCAGACCAATTTGTTTGTTGTATTAGGTTGTAAAGCTTTAAAAAGTCACCTTTAGCATAATCATATACAAAAGAGGTAGATATGGTACTTTTAATTAAAGATTGTTGGTTATTTATTTGCACAGACATAGACAATGATGGATGATATAAATCTTCCACAATTAAGGGAGAATCGCACCTTTCTAATGATATAATTTCAGTATTAGACAAAACAAGATCTAGCTTTCTCTGCATATGGTTAAGAACTGTATTATACTGAGTTAAATTATTAATTTCAAGAAACTGACTTAGTAGCACAGATTTATCACAGTCGTTTTCCTTATATTCAGGTACATTAAAATCACCTATTATTATAACCCTAACACTAGTTGATAAAATATTTGTCAAACAATCATAAAATTTTTTATACATATCTATACTCTGATTTGGTGGAATATACACACAACATACATATAAAAGTAGTTTTCTAATAATGACGAACATGTCTTAAAATATCTTTGATTTACTTATAGAATGATGACAGACTGTACCAATTCATTTTTTTAAGTTGTCAATTTTCTTAATTTAAAATAATTAGGATATGGTAACGAGAAATAGGAATTTCATTGTAACAAGTAATCTGTTTTGAACGGAAATTTCGCCGGCACGCAGCCTTTATTTGTCAACACCCCCAGAATATGCGTCCCCTCCATATTTTCATACTTTTATTGCCCGTTCATAATACCCCTTGAGTTGGCGTTAAAACACTCAAACAATAAAAACGGTCATAATCATAATCTAAACAAGATAAGGCCCGTCTCAGCCATCCTCTTATACCCCAAAACCGTCTTGTTTATCGTTATGTCTCTGCGATAATTTAAAATTATAACAATTATGCTAAGTGTACTTAACAGACGAAATTAATATTCAAAATGTAACGCTACAACTGTTACAGCGTTCTTAACATTAACAAAGGTAAGTTATAACACTCTTCTGCTCGGTTTGCTAAAATAAAGTAAGGCTTAATGGTGAGGGCTGCTCGGCAAAGGGGTAATTTGTAATGATGTGCATGTAAAAGCCGAGTTAAGAAAATTAGCTGGAGTTTTGTAAGTGAAATTTTATTATTTTCGTCAGGGATATGAGGTGAGTACTCAACATGCTACCCTTCTTCTTAACGTTCGACTCGAATTAGTAAATATCTGGTGTTTTATCAATATTTTATAATCACGTCTCATGGTAGTTGCCTATATATTATTCTCGTTTCAGACAGAGAAAAAGGAAATATTATATAAAAACAGTTTATTTCCTGCAAATATAACTCCGGTTCTCTGTCCATACACCTTTTGATTACCTCACAGTCTCGTCAGTGGAACTGTATCGAACCGAGAGCAACATTTGCGGGAAACAACTGGCATATAAAATATAAATTTCGAGACATATCGGCATGATATTAAAAACCAGCCGACTTCGATGTCTAATGAAAAAATATTGCAAAAATTAGTTTGACTAATTGAGTTTCACAGAATAATCGTTTAGATACATTGTGTGTATTTTTTAAACCTATAAAGGACGAACCAATTGTTCTTATAAAGTTTCACGAATAATATATTTGATTAGGAGCTTTCTTAACACTGTTAGAAGAATTATCAACAATCTTGACCATGATATTTGAAAATTAGATTTAAATTCATCTCAATCAATTTTATATTAAGTTAATTCACGAATCATTAAGTAGGGACCGATTGTATTCTGGAGTGGTTTGAGACCTCGAAGATTCTATCCCGGTTTCAAGGTTTTGAAAATTGAAACTATAATGTAATACTTCTATTCATTTGTCACTGGTTATTTCCCTTTATATATACTATTGAACATGTTAAGAAGAATTTTTAGAACTGCTCTTCCTCATATCAGGTCCCCCTGACGTTGGCAATTACATTGGCAAGTTTTTCACGTTCCTGCCCCAGCTGGAACAGTTCCCCCGCGCTTCGTATACCTGTTCATTCACGAATATTCTTCAACCAGGAAGCCTGTCTCCTTCCTACCCCTCTACGTCCCTCTACTTTACCCATCATGATTAGCTGAAGAATTCTATATCGCTCCCCTCTGAATATATGTCCAAGATATGAGATTTTTCTACACTTCACAGTGTTTAATAGTAGACGAGTTGTGTCGACCCTATTGAGTACCATTTCGTTGGTCTGCCTAGCTGTCCAAGGTATTCTCAGCATTCGCCGGTGTAACCACATTTCGAGAGCATCCAACCGATTAATCGTGGCAGCCTTAATTGTCCAGATCTCTGCCCCATATAGTAACACTGGCCAGACGTATGATCTTATCATTCTCTGTCGTAGTTTTAGGTTGAGGTTATCATTGCAGAAAAGTGGTTTCATTTTTTGAAAAGTTGCTCTAGCAGTCTCTAATCTACACCTTATCTCTTTATCTGGATTTAGATTTTCGGTGATATAACATCCAAGATATTTAAAATGAGTCACTCTGTCTATACTTTTTCCTTCTATTTGTATCGAAGCTTTAAGATGAGGTTGTCTACTAAAGACCATAAATTCTGTCTTTTTGATGTTTATGTTGAGCCCCATTTCTTGACCCTCAGTGTTAACACAGTTTAATAGATGTTGCAGGTCTTGCAGTTTGCCGCTTAAGATAACAGTGTCCTCAGCATATCGTATTGTATTTATATATTCTACATTGATTTGTACTCCCATTCGTTGTCCTTGAGTAGCTCGTTCAAAGATTTTATCTGAATATATATTAAAAAGCAGTGGAGATAGTATGCAGCCCTGTCTGACGCCTCGCAGAATTTTACTTTCTTCTGTGAACTGCTATTTTTTTATAATTTATAGTTTCCAAAGGTTTGTTATCACATTTAACATACCACCAGAATTTAAAATGTATCGTATTTACATGTACATCACAGAAAAATTTCCAGATAATTTATAAAACCTACAAACTAAATATAAAAACAATATTGGTAATACAGATTATTGACTACCCAGTAATTCTTTTCAATTGATAAAAATTTACATAAAAAATATCTATATCTTAAAAGTGTTTATTATAAATTTTGGTTATGCAATCGACAAAGGCTCTAAGACCATAATTTGTTCGATGTACTGTTGCACGAATTAACTGACTTTGTCGAGTATGTCTACTGGGTACTCTAAAATTGAGCTGGCCAAGAAGTTCATCACATTTAATCAAACCATTAACCAGCTTGTACAAAATGAACAAATAATGTTTTCTTCTAACATTTCTAAACCTTGGAGACCTAACAACAATAAACGAATTTCGTGCGATAAATTCTCATTTGGGGATCGGTTTTTATATAGCAAGAATTTTACAAATTTTGACTTACTTTCTTAAGTCTATCTATGTAACACTGATATATAGGTGTCCAAATGATACAAGCATACTCCAAAATACTACGCACCAGACTATTATAAAATGTTTTGATAGCCTTGTGTCTTCGATATGTCTACAGTTTCTCTTTATAAAACCCAACAACTTAAAGTTCTTTAGTACAATAATGTCAATATGTATATTAAAACTTAATTCTTTATCTGGGATAACCCCGAAATCACTAAAAAAATGGCACACACTCCAAATCGAAATTACTTATATAATAAAAATTTATCACAGGCGAAAATCATTTAAAAAATCTCATAACTTTACATTTGTCTACATTAAGAGTTAAAGAATTATTATCACACCATCTGACTAGTAAATCTGGCTCTCGTTGAATATAAACACAATCATCTAACTAGGAAACATTTACAAATAATTTTAAATCTTCAGCAAGCAAGAAAAACATTTATAAAATAATTAATAAACACTAAAAATAAAATTGGACCTAAATGAGACTTCTATGAGAAATCACTTGGATCCCCTTGATATTTCACCACACAATTTAACACACTGCGTACACGAAGACAGATATGGGTATGCATTTTAAATATGAATTAAACAAACCGAGACACTCGAACTTGTATACCAGCAACTTGTGGCAAACACTATCAAAGGCTTTAATCAAATCTGTGTATATAGAGTCCACTTGATATCTTGCCTCCACATCTCAAACCGAAAAATCTTGATAAACAATCGAATTGGTAACCGCTGACCTTCCTTGGAAAAAAACATGTTGTTCTAGGTCGATCTACGTCCTCCACAATATCAGTAAATCTCCAGTCCGCATCCAAAAAAATGTTACTAATTTTATCGTAGTCAACTTTATCAAGTAAAAATAGCATAGCATGAACGAAGGTGTGTTCAGATTAAAATTGATTTCAAGGGCTGATTGATATTCGTCCAATTTAGAGAATGGAGAAATTCGACTGACTCGTCCGAAAAGATCAGATCCAGGGTTCTTCCGCGATAAGTTTTTGCATAATCCCTATCCCGACAAAGTACTGCTGGTGACTCTCTGGAACGTGTATCAAAACTGTAATCAGATCTTGTTTTCTCATCTCAAAGTAACAAATTTACTGCACATTAAACTATCAACTTTTGTACTAAAGTACAGGGTGAGTCAACGATTGGATGAAGTAAGTTTGTGCCTTTTAGGTAAAATTTACAAAGAAACTATATTTATTGTTTGATACAGTTTATTTTTACGCAGATTTTAAAAATATTTAGGACTCTGCAGGGTAAGCCAAAAAACTAGGACAGCATAAAGTTGTATTTTTTTAAATAGAATTCCCTATATACGAATCGTATTTTCGATTTAGCTTATAATTTTAAATCTTTTTTATTAAGGGTTTACTATAACAAAACTTTATAGTTTCTGAGATAATTAAGTTTAAAGAAAAAAAGTCACATTTTCAAGCATCAATTCAATCCTAAATAACGTTTTCAATTTTGTGACAAATATATTCAAATTTGGAATTTAGCAAGGCCAAGGACAAGTTAACATAATTTTTACCTAATATTTGCAATAAAAGCTACAGGGTGTTGAACACATCGGCTCAAATTTGAACAAGTTTAAATGAATAAATATCTTTTTTTTTAAATGGTACACCCTGTATATTTTCATGTTATTTAATAGAGTAATAAAAACCCTAAAAGTTTTGTTCAATATATCCTATACCTATTTATAATAGTTTTTGAGATATTTCAGTTTTTCTTATTTTCCATACTTTTTTACAGAAATAGTCTTCATTATCATAGTAGCCATGTAAAATAATAAAAAGAAACTACAGAAACAAACAGAATGTGGTTAAATATGATGAAATACATTATTCGTTATATTACAACGGCAATAGTTTAATTAAACATAATGTGAAAAAATTAACACAACAATAACGACAAGGCAAATACATATTTACTTTTATATTAAATTGAAACAAAAAAATTACCTATTAAATACTGAGATTAATTATTTCTTTTTAATGTGTTCGAATAAACGACCCTTTTGTGCAATGCACAAATTAAGTCTTTTTTGCAGATTTTCTCGGACCCTGGACAAAATTAGTGGCGTTATTGTTCTACAGGTAACCCTAATCCTGTTTCGCATATCTTCCACTGTTGTTGGTGGATTAACATACACCTTATTTTTAATATAACCCATAGGAAGAAATCTAATGGGGTGATGTCGCAAGACCTTGGTGGCCACTCAATGAAACCCCCACGTCCAATCCATTTTTGCGGATATCGTTGGTCCAAAAACGCACAAACTTCACGATGGTAAAGCGGAGGTGCACCATCGTGCTGGAACCACATACTGTCGAGCTCATCCCTATCGAGACCTTGAAGCAGTTGGGGTAGTTCTTCTTGTAGAAAGTTCAGGTAACTATTGCCATTTAGTGGTTCATTAAAAAAGTGGGGTCCAATAATTCGATTATGATGAATACCACACCAAACATTTAATGACTAGTGGTTTTGATGTTGCACCTCTCTAATCCAAAATGAGTTTTCTGTGGCATAATAATGCATGTTGCGTCTATTTACGGCACCGTTACTTCTAAAAGTAGCCTCATCACTAAACATTAACTTGCATAATAAATTTGGATTTAATTGAATCTCCGCATTTATTGTACGACAAAAGTTTACACGACTTTTAAAATCCTGTCCATGCAATTCTTGGTGTAATTCCGTGTGATATGGATGATACCTATATTTCTTGGTAGTACGATTAGCGGTGGATTGTGATGTTTCACATAATGCTGCTAACTGACGGCTACCAATATAAGGATTTTCCTGAACATTTAACAATACTTGTAGTTCTTTTTCTTCATTAGTTACTGGTTTGTTGACCACTTTACGTTTTGGATAATCAACAGTACCAAAAGAATCAAATCTTTGCATTAAGTTTTGAAAAGTATGGGTATTAGGCTGGCGTCGATCAGGATACTTCATTTTGTAAATTCTTTGAGCAAGAAGGCAATTTTTTTGAGCCTCTCCTATTGTATAAATCATATCTATTAACTCATTCTTTGGAAAATTCATTTTACAATATAAGATGAATGCAAAAAAAACCAAACTACACTACATAAAAACCAAAAGAAGCGATTGCGGTTATAAATTTGACGCACAGAAAAATGTTCTTTTACATTGTTTTTGCCATGGCTACTATGATAATGAAGACTATTTCTGTAAAAAAGTATGGAAAATAAGAAAAACTGAAATATCTCAAAAACTATTATAAATAGGTAAGGGATATATTGAACAAAACTTTTAGGGTTTTTATTACTCTATTAAATAACATGAAAATATACAGGGTGTACCATTTAAAAAAAAAGATATTTCTTCATTTAAACTTGTTCAAATTTGAGCCGATGTGTTCAACACCCTGTAGCTTTTATTGCAAATATTAGGTAAAAATTATGTTAACTTGTCCTTGGCCTTGCTAAATTCCAAATTTGAATATATTTGTCACAAAATTGAAAACGTTATTTAGGATTGAATTGATGCTTGAAAATGTGACTTTTTTTCTTTAAACTTAATTATCTCAGAAACTATAAAGTTTTGTTATAGTAAACCCTAATAAAAAAGATTTAAAATTATAAGCTAAATCGAAAATACGATTCGTATATAGGGTGTTCTATTTAAAAAAATACAACTTTATGCTGTCCTAGTTTTTTGGCTCACCCTGTAGAGTCCTAAATATTTTTAAAATCTGCGTAAAAATAAACTGAATCAAACAATAAATATAGTTTCTTTGTAAATTTCACCGAAAAGGCACAAACTAGATTCTCATATTTATCCTTAGGAATTTTCGCTATCGTTTTGTACAAAATTTTTAAAGACACCCTGTGTATTAATAATGAACAAACTGATTTAAAAATTCATATAGAATGTGCTTAAGTATTTACAAATAATAAATTGAAATAATTACTACAATATTAAGAACGAATTTTAACAATCACCTCCTTTAATCATCAATTTTCCCCTCAGACGCTCATTTTTAACACTTGATATTTAACCTGACAAATGATTCAGCGGGATTTCAATTGTTGCTCGACACAGATCATTACTTGAAAGTTTCATTCTCGAAGTCATTAATTTACCCTTATTCTATTTGTGTATCTTCTCTTTCGTCCTCTCTACAGAAAGAGAGTAATTATTATTAAATTTGTATGTTTGAAGGTGATAAAATTAAGAGCAATTTTTAAAAATTATGTTATAATTAATCGTATTGTGAGTTTTGTTAGGTTATTTCATATGATATGTTAGTTATGCAACTATTGGATTAACAATAATAATAATTTCACATATATTTACAGACATTTAGTCTTATCACTACATAGTATAAAACAAAGTCGCTTTCTCTATCCCTATGTCCCTTTGTATGCTTAAATCTTTAAAACTACGCACCGGATTTTGATGCGGTTTTTTTCAATAGATAGAGTGATTCAAGAGGAAGGTTTATATGTATAATAACATCCATTAAATAGTGGAGAAATACTGTTATTTTTGAGGTTTCTAATGTGATGTCGTTAATTATCATATTTTTTTCCGCTTACATTGCAAACGCAGGCTGAACCCTACGAGATTTATCAAAATAATGTACTAATTATTTGTACACATTGAAAAGGTCTACAGAAAACTCCGCGATGGTATATGTCTATTTCTCATGGATATCCCACAATAACATTTTTTTGTCATTTACTTTTTACGACAAATAATGGCAAATTTTGAAGCGATTTTAACCAATACAGCATTAATCCTTATCCAATTAAATAGCTTAAATACATTGTTGATTTAATATAGATCTATATGGTCCTTTACAGCACAAGATTTAAATGAATATTTTCGAAGATATTACAGATTTAAAATTGCGGGAAGTAGCGCTTGCGGCGGTACTGGCCGACCGGGGCGGCGGCAGCGTGCCTATAAATAGCGCGTCGGAGGCCGATGTAATAATTGTTGTAAAAATAAAATAAATAGTCACAGTTTTTCTGTAGTGTATTTAGTATCAGCATTGCACCCGTGCGAAGCCGGGGCGGGTCGCTAGTATACACTAAACCACTTAATTTTATATATAAATTTATTATGTAAATTATGAAAAATTCACTGCTTAATCACATTGTCTGCCATTTGGTGATGTTATGTTCAAGCGTTCCCAAGTAGCACTGTGTTTTTGCATAGTCTAAGATCAATCCCTTGATATTAAACAAAAGACTCTTCGGTACTTCGCCGGTTGTTGATAGAATTATGGGGATTATCCAGACGCTAATCATTGTCAATTTTGTGCGAATTTGTAACTTTAGGTCTCTGTATTTGGCGATTATCTCATTGTGCTTGTCCCTTATATTGTTGTTATTAAGGATGATGTGGTGAACTATCATTTTATGTAAACACCCACAATTATTTGGCTAATTACTAAACATTTTTAATAATTCTGTAGAATTTCATGGAGTTAAAAAAAATAAATTCAGTCTAAATATTTTTAAAATAAAATCAATAAGTAATACCTTTCATTTTTAATTAAGTAAATAAAGTCTAAAATATTTTCTTTTAAATAAAAAAAAAACAATACCTTCAAGTTAAATCAAGGTCAGTAATTGTTATTTTGTTGCTTTTCTATAATACTCCATGGAAATTAGAGCAAAAAAGAACTGTTTTGTTAAAAAAATGTAACATTGTTTTTTTTTGCTCGAATATGTTCATTTCGGCATCCTATAAAACATATCTCGATGATAACTCTGAAAGATCTGAGCAAAAAAAATGACGTACCAAAAATTGCCACGATTTTCGGTTTTTTGAGTTTACTCAAAAAATATTTCAAACAAAAGTTATAGAGAATTAAAAAACCTATCGATTTATATAATATAAGTTATAGGTGGCGCCACTAGTTATTGAGATATATTTTTTTCTACAAAATTTATGGTTGTGGTTTTTTTTTCTAAAAAAAGATAAAATTTAACATAAATATAGGTATCATTCTAAAAAAGTATGTCAAACCCGAAATCTGTGAGAAATTCTATGTCAAAGTTGAAAATTCAACCTCAATTTTTCGCTTTCCTAATTAAGGTACTATGCTTAATTTTAATGGAAATTGTTTATATTGTTTTATATTTTGAAGATCTATTAAAAAAAATTTCCTTCGTGGGCCGAGAAATTTTACAAAAACCAATTTTTGCACCAAAAAAATTGCGATAACTTTTCACCGGATGGAGATAAATTTTTTTTTGCTTACATTGGATTTGGATGTATTATTTCCGATCTCAAAAAAAAAAATTTAAAAAAACGTTTTTTTTTTCAAAAATTCATAATGGCATGGCAATGAATCTGTCCATCACAGCGCTCACACAAATCTGTACATTTCAGAAATGTCTGAAATTTTCGTAAAAATTTTGTTAATAAACTATTAGGTAATAATAATATATAGGGAAAAACAGTATAATATGTAATATATTATAGAATATTTGTATGATTTTCTCTATAATTTTTTGTAAAAATTTTGTTAATAAACAAATTAATAATTAATATGACTAAACAAATTGTCATATAAATTAATAAAACAACATCAATATTTAAATATTGCTTGTGATGCATAAGTTTCCTTGAAGCGCCGATGAATAATGCGCCTGAACTATGGCAATCCAACCACAGCGGCCTGCAGCAGCTATTTTCGATTAGATTCGGCCCAATTTTCGAAGATTTGCAGATCGTATGGAAGTGTATTTCTTGGATCCAAAAAATTCACTGGTAAAGTACAAGTATTAAAAAGCATCTTCCGCAAATTTGAGCCCTTAATATTCATTTGCCACGCCATTATGAATTTTTGAAAAAAAACTTGTTTTTTATCCAAAATTAATTTTTTTTTGAGATAGGAAATGATACATCTAAACCCAATGATCGCATTAAAAACATTTTATCTCCATCCGGTGAAAAGTTACCGCAATTTTTTTGGTGCAAAAATTGGTTTTTGCAAAATTACTCGGCCCACGATTGAAAAAAAAAATTTAATAGATCTTCAAACTATAAAACAATACAAACAATTTCCATTAAAATTGAGCATTGTATTTTAATTAGGAAAGCGGAAAATTGAGGTTGAATTTTTAACTTTGACATCGAATTCCTCACAAATTCCGGGTTTGACATACTTTTTTAGAATGATAATACCTATATTTATGTTAAATTTTAAATCGGTAGTTTGGTAATAAATGTCTTTTAAAAAAAAACCAAAACCATAAATGTATCTCGATAACTAGTAGCGCCACCTATAACTTATATTATATTAGTCGATAGGTTTTTTAATTCTCTACAACTTTTGTTTGAAACATTTTTCGATACAACTTTTACTTTTCGAGATAAACTCAAAAAACATAAAATCATGTCCAATTTTGGTCCACCATTTTTTTTGCTCAGATCTTTCAGAGTTACCATCGAGATATGTTTTATAGGATGCCGAAATGAACACATTTCAGCAAAAAAAAAAACAATGTTACATTTTTGTTACTGACGAAAGTCTATTTTCCATATAAGTCCAGAAAAGTCAAATAAAATTTATAAAAAAAAAATAAATAAAAATTTAACGAAAATTTCAAATTTTCATCTGCAAAAAATGTTTAGAAAAATATTTATGAAAAAGTAACAATATATATTAAATCTAACATCAATTATTTTTAAAATTTCAATATAAAACATACATGCTTCAAAATTTTAGTTATTTTACAACACTTTGTGGAAAATAAAATAAAATAAAATATTTTCCTATCATAATTTAACACTAGTCAATTTAATTGAAAATTTTGAAAGTCTGAAATAAACTAATTAAACAGAAAATTTTAAATTCTGTGCAGATACGATCTCCTTCCAGAAAAAAAGGTAAAATCAATACATTGACCAGAAATTGATATAGGAAAATCAACCTTAAATAAATCTCAAATCAGTCAGTTGCGTAATGAGCTACATTGACTAATCACACTCTATAGTAGAATTAATGAAATCCGAGTAATAATTCCTCATGTTTAATGTTATAGCTATTGCAAAAGATCCTCTTTATTTGATGACAAAACTATAGTTTACTACGAAACAAAATCATAAAATTTAGATACTCCCAGACTTCAAGACCACGTCATGTTCTGGACGGGTGAGAAAGTACGCTATTATCAACGTTATGTAAAGCTGTAATAGAACACATGTATTGTATAGTTACGTAAGTTGAGTAAGAATTTTGGTTCTATAGGGAAAATATATTAGGTGGGATTGAATATTTATATATTCTGCAGATCAAGCATAAAGGAGATAATTCAGTGAAAATATTTAGTACAATAATTGTTACAGTGGAAAGTTAGTCAGTTAAAAGTTAGTTAAATGTTAGTGAAAAAGAAGAAAAAAGTCCTGAAAAGGTACCGTGATTTTAAAACCGTGGCTATCAGCCAGCCAGAACTTACTATTTTATTTTAATTTTATTTTTGTTTCATTTTCTTATTCAGAAATAAGTGTTGCGATTGGGAATTTTTTGAAAATATTTGAAATTTTTACACTAGTTAAAATTTTGATATGATAATTAATTTTTTTTTAAATGTTTTGTTCCATCTGGAATTATAAATCCGAATTTTCGACAAAAATTTGCATATTATTAATATTTTAAACTTAAAATATTTGTAAGATGGTTCTCTATTTTAGTTTGCAATTTAATAATCTTGAATTTATCATCTAATATACTGAGAAATAGAAGTATTTAAATGATTATAAGGTAGTATAATCGCAGCCTGTTAGGGAAACACCCAAAGTTATAAAAATAATTAATATATCCAAGAATAGCTATTCTTGAGAGCAGCAGTGTCGTCATTAGAGAAAATGAGAGGGTAAGTAAAATCTCCAATTTCGTCAAGGTACTTAGAAAATAAAGTAAATAAGATGTATCTACCAACAAGGCTCTTTCTGGAAAACCAACAATAGAGGAAAAATAATATACGAACTCCATTTCGAGAATCAGGGAACGTGTGAGTTACTTTGTATATCGCCGTGTAAGGGTCAACCTGATAGATTTTAGATATAGATACGAGGCGAGTTTCACAATGGAGACCTCTATCAGTATTGCTCGATTGGATACTTGATCCACTAAAATGAGATCTAACCTGTTTTGTGCAACTGTATTATTATTATTATTACCAAATAATAATAAAAATAATACAAACAACAAAACAAAATTAATTAAAATTTCTGAAGGTGTTCAAAACAGTGCTACCATTCTTTAAATATAAATAGCATTGTTAAACTGTAAAATCTAATACTTTGTTTAGCATTACTGGTGTTATATTTTGGAATGCTTAAAGAACCAATCTTCTAATTTCCTATTTTCTGTCAAAGTTTTGCTTATAGACATATCTTCAAATCAAATAATCCAGGAGAGTTAAATCGGGTGAATGTAATGGTCAAGGCATTTCAGAACATATAAGGATATATTTTTCTGAAAATTTAGCTCATAGATAACCTGTAACTTCTTGTAAATTATATTTTGATGTACCATCTTGCTAATCCCAACAGCCGCAAAACAACCCAAAATAATGAATAATATGTTCTGAAGATTCAAAATAAATATAATAAAAAATGCTTTTAAAATTTGATATTCAACATCAGAACTATACTTAATGAAATGACCAAATATCACTTTGTTTAATCATTTATTTAGTAGTGCCACCTTTATTAATTTTTGTGGTAAAAAGAACTAATAAATAGTTTCTAATGAAAAGAATAGCGAGGAATTAGGCAACCAGCTCCTCAGTATCTTCGTAAAGCGGACAAATATCTAATTGTCATAATTAATCGTCGTTTTCAGGTCATAATATTTTAGCATCTAACTTTTGCTCGAAATTTGTCAATACCTTTCCTTAATTAAAAAATATTTTATATAGTAAATAATAAAATCATATATTTCACCAAAATATGCAGGTTCCATTGGAGTGTTTATGGAATGTATACAGGTAACAATTTGGTTGATTTGTATCATTAATTGAGACAGTCCTTATAGTGTGGGAGCCCAGTGGGTTTTTGCAGCTGATGAAGAGACTCTGCTCCATCAAAGTTTTACATGTATTTTGACCCCTGTTTATGAATACTAAGGGTAGGTTTACAAACAAAAAATTTTTTAATTATTAAAAAAAATGTTTTCGTTTTTGAAAATGCATTTTTCGTATTCCACGGCTGATTCTAAGCAAAAAGGGTCTCATATATATATATATATATATATATATATATATATATATATATATATATATATATATATATATATATATATATATATATTTTCTTGTTTCGTGAACCATAGATTATATCATTTTTCTTTTATTTTGTCTTTTCTTGGGTTTAGAACCTAAACCCAAGAAAAGACAAAATAAAAGAAAAATGATATATATATATATATATATATATATATATATATATATATATATATATATATCGGATATTCTCACGGATGTGATGTGTAATCGAAGGTTTTCGGGTAGTGTATGTGCTGATTCCCTCTCAGGACTGTAAGGCAGCAGACGGTTCGGTGAAATCTCATTCACCATTTTCAAAGCTCATTGTACGGCGTCAGCTCACAAGTAGAATATGATACATTCGCGATCCGATATTCGGAGAAACAAAAACCAACACTGGCACTGTTAAAAAGTTAATAAAATACTTCAAGAACTTTGGATCTATAAAAGCTAAAAAAAATAGAATTAAATCAGATGTTAATAAAATAAAGTTAAAAAAATTATTTGAGTAAATGGTCCAATTGACGCCCTTGAATTTCCAAACATTTTTCGCACCTAAGCAGGTGTATTATCTGGAAGCGGCAAGTTATCTAAATAGTTCACTTCCAAATTTCTCAAGATATCGAAGCAGCGCTCACCTATAAGTTAAAAAACGTATTTTGTATCTAGAAATCTTCAAAAATGGCTAACTTACCATTCAGATTATCTTTATAGAATTCTAAGGCGACGACGCCGTCATTTTTTATAGCGCAATACACGTTGAACTGCTAAGACTTGAAAATTAAATTCTCTAAATGGATGTACGTTTGAGTCACTCCCATAGTGGGAATTGCGTCCATTAAACAATCCATTTTTTGTGAATTTGGCTTCGTCCGACCAAATAATATTTTTCTGTTTCTGTGGATATCGGATCACGAATGTATGGCATGTTTTTGAAATAACTCTATCACATAATCCATAAATAATAAATAATTTTAAACTTTCTTCGTGCATGTAATTTAATCGCCCCGAAATAATTAATATTAATTAATGTCAAATGGCAAAAAATAGTGACAATTCGGTAGGGTTCGATTGTTTTATTTTCGGCACGCTTCGCCATCATTGCCAACTAATAACAAAACTTAAAAGCCGTATAGCATTTTTACAATAGAAAAATGTTGAATTGCCAATATTTTTAAAACTACAAACTTTTGGAATAGACAATCTTATACAAAGTTACCCTTATTTTTAATGCTTAATATAATAAACTTATAAAAATAGGTGCTTTCTATTCGAAAAAAATGACTTTTGACGATTTTTTTATATAATTGTTATTCTTCTTTTTTAACCACTCTGTACTAATAATTTTCACATTATCTTAAAAGACTACTAAAGTTGATCTTCATCTACAAGAAAACTAACCCAAATTAAATAATAAAGACTTTCTTATACGTAAAATTTATAGTTCAGTTTTTTCCGCAAACGTCATTTTTGACATAAAAATTTAAATATGTCCAAAACGATGAGATTTACGTTTAGAATAATATCCATGGAATATATCTAAATTTAAGAAATCAAAATTAAAATAAGCAAGTTGACATCTACTTCCGGTATAACCGGAAGTGCCGCCATCTTGAAAATATTTTAGCGCCTGCTGTCTGATATATACGTTGGTACACTGTCAAGTTTTCAGATTCTTCCTAATTATAGCTTTCCCATGATCGACCGATAAATTTCCCGGAGAATCACCCTATATATATATATATATATATATATATATATATATATATATATATATATATATATATATATATATATCATTTTTCTTAATTTTGTATTTTCTTGGGTTTAGGTTCTATAATTAATAAAACACAAAACGATTGACGTTTCGCCCTTTATTCAAGGCATTTTCAAAATTTTTTCCTAAAAAAATATATAATTAAAATACATCAAATAAAAAACATATTTTACCATTTTGGAAAACAAACAAGACACTTAAAAAAGTAGTCAAAACTTTAAAACATTTTAAAAATATTTAATTTTACCGGTACATACCTTGACATTTGGCTGTTCTGTTTCTAAATAAACTTTAAATTTTCATCGTTTACTGAGGATACGTGGAATGCGAATGTGTTTTATTTTTTTAATATTTTTTATATTTTACAATGTATAAAAAAAAACAAATAAGGTATATGTTTGGTTTATGTTTAAGAGGATATTCTATTTTTGGTTCTTATTTGACCGAATACTTAATAGTTTTGTTTAAATTAGGTTTGCGTAAATGTGGCTCAAATTTCCCATATCTGTTCTGTCGTTAACAGTGGTTTTATCTTTTTTAATTTCAATCATTTCCTTTATCTGTAATTTTTGGTAATTCATATCTTTGTTTTTTATAATGGTACTGTTATAATCAAAAGTGTGTTTTGCGTCCTGTGTGTGTTTGTTTAACGCTGTCGAGGCGTTTTTTGTATATTTATGGCCATTTAATCTGTTCTTCAGTAAGGAGTTTTACTTTTTAAATTTGTGAACAATGTATTTAATTTATTATGTGACCTGTGGCATACGATAATATCATGCTTTTTTAAAATGTATTTTATTTTTTCTGACAGCTCACTAGTGTAAGGTAATGCCACATATTTCTGCTGTTTATGTCCTATGTTTTTTGTTTTTACGTTATTATAACACTTATATGTTCGTTTATCAATTATTTTGGTGATAGTCTTTTCGGTGAAATTATTATTTATTAGTGTCTCTTTTACTTTTTGCAGTATTTTTGGTCGGAATTCTGGAGATGTTAGGGAGATAGCACGATCAGATAGATCGATTATGACGCTATTTTTTTGAGTTTTTGAATGATTAGAGAAATAGTTTAGATATCTACCTGACCAAGTTGGTTAGGTGTACCATTCAGTTAAAATTTTGTTTTTTCTGCGTATAAGTATCATATCTAGAAAATTTATTTTATTATTATTCTCTGTTTCAGACGTGAACTGTAATTTTTCGTTGAAACTGTTAAACTCTTGGAGAATTTCATTTATTTTATTTTGTGGTACGGCTGCTATGCAATCTTCGACAAAACGTTTGAAAAATATTATATTAAAATTTAATTTTTCTAAGACTTTTTCCTCTAAATATTCCATTACTAGCTGAGCAATGGTAGATGAAATTGGTGATCCCATAGCACATCCATCGAGTTGTTTGTAAAAGGTATTTTCGTACTGAAAATAATTTGTATTAAGAACGAGGTCAACAGCATCCATAAAATTATTTTTTGATAGCGTTGTATGTTTTTTAAAATTTCCCATTTTTCTGCTAAAATAGTGTGGACAAGTTGATTTGGTATGTTTGTATACAAAGATATAACATCTAGCGAAATGAGTCTGTAATTTTCAGGTAGGTTTACTTTATCAATAAATTTTTTAAAGGCGAATGAATCTTTAATAAAAAAATCGTTTTTGCCTGTAATATTTGAAATGCAATCTGATAAGAATTTTGATAAACTATAGAATGGCGATTGTATACAAGAAACAATAGGTCTTAGTGGTATATTTTGTTTATGTAATTTTGGTAGACCATATATTTTTGGTGGAATAGCATTATGAATAGTTAACCTTTTTGCATCTTTTTCAGTTGGTTCTTTTACATTGAGCAATTTTTTTATGAAGGTATTATTTTTTTTTTTTGATATAAGTTCGTTGGATCACTCTTAATATTTTTATATGTATTTTCGTCCCCTAATAAGTTGTTCATTTTTGTCTCGTAATCTGCCTTGTTCATAACTACTTTTTTGTTACTTTTATCAGGCCTTAGAACAATGATTTGAGGATTGTCTTTGATAAATTTTTTTGTTCGATTTAATTTCTTTTTTAACTTTTTTTGGAGGCTGTTACTTTTTATAGTTTGATGTCTTATTTTGATTTTATGATTAGTTAAAACATTAGTTACTTCAGCTCTAATTGTGTCCTTCTTGTCGTCTGACTCATTGCTAATAACAGATTCAATTGAGGCTATATATTCGGTTATTGGAATATCTTTTTCTTTTGTAACATCTAATGAGAAATTTGAACCATATGATAAAACTTCATTTACTTCGGACGGTATCGGGGTATCAGATATATTTTCGATCCATTTGGACCTGTCGTTTGTTTCTTTACAGATTTCACGCTTTTTAAATAATTGGTTTAATTTTTTTTGGTGCCTTTTTTTAATTTTTCTATGCAACTCCTCAAACTTTTTATTTTCTAACGATAAGAATCTATCTAATATATTATTTGTTAAGTATCTCTCAGTTTTTTTAATGTTTTCTCTAATGGATGTATTTAAAGAATTTATTGCTTTGGTTGCCTCTGTAATTGATATGTTTGAAATACTATATTTGGCTTTCATGATGATATTATTAAATTTATTTTCAAGGTACGTACCTGTAATATATATATATATATATATATATATATATATATATATATATATATATATATATATATATATATATATATTTAATATCAAAGTCAAGTCTATATCTCTATTTAATCAAAGGATATCGATAAATATTTAAAATGATAATTTACTACTTTTCGTCCTTCCAGATTAAGAATTTTAAAAAACCTTTTCTTAATGGATGCCTATATAGTGTTGCCAATCTTTTTCTAAAATTTTATGATTCTTAATAGGCTGTGCATTAGTATGTCTCTCAGGAGAATAGATTTTATAAAGGATAAAATTAATATTATAAAGGAAAATAAAGAACTTTAAAACGAATTATAAACCTTTTAGAAGTACCTCCATTAAACTAACTTTAAACGTATAACTCAGTTAAAATAATCCAATCCTTCCTAACCCAATTATTCTCCCCGCAGCTAATTGCCACTCATTTGGACATCTCGGACAGATCTTTTCCCCGAGGTCCGGCAGCGGCATCGTTGTCTGTTGTTGTCCTCACAAAGGACTTGTCAGAACGAATCCTTTGTCCGTTATGTCAACACAAGGACGAGTCCATTGTCTTTAGCAGGACGTTCTCTACATAACACTATTAATTAATTAAATCCTTTAAAATAATTTCTGCCTGACACGGACACTTCTTGTCATTTAAATTGTTAAATGTTCGTTTGAAGCTTACATATTGATATTTTCTTAGATCTTGGGCTTGCTGGCTTCTCGAGTACATCACTGAGGGTATTTTTTTTCAATTATTATGTGATAAGAAAATATTATTTAACTTTCTGTAACAAACAAGTCAGTAAGAATTTTACTTTCTTTATATTTTCATTACATTTGAACTTGAGAAATCTTGTAATAAATCTCTAAAATTTAAACAGATCAAATGGCAAGGAAACTATCTTAATTTATAAATAGTCATTCCAAATTTTTAATTTTATGATAAGCTCTTTATAATTTTTTCACCATTTATCAATAAATGACATACTTATCTTTCAAGAGGGTAAGTTTTTTTTTACAGAATGATTATCAGTTTCGTAAAATAATATTGAATTAATTTTGAGTTTATATCGTGTTTAGTATTTCTTGATGTTAGATTTAGATATTGGTTGTTCATCCTTTTAAAACAAGTTTAACGAAAAATTTTTATTTTGGACATTTTGGGAATGCAGCCACTTTTTCTGCAACGAAGCGAACTTCGTAAAGTACAGAAATGTCAATAGAAAAGTCATGATCAATTTTTTCTCTGTTTTATCTTTTTTTAACCTACATAAACTTAAATCAGGTATTGATAACCTATTTTCAGTGTTTCTATTAATCTTTGAGTTAAATAAATGAAATTATTACTGTTTCGAAATATGTCATAACCTCAAAATGAACACAGGAATGAGACGTTTCTTTCTATTTTCAGAAGTGTTCCAGTATGTTGCTCCTTATTCCAGTTTTTGGTGATTATTCCAGCAATTGCTTATTCCAGCTCCCATGTTATGATAGTTTACGGATTATTTCAACTTTAAGTTATTCCGCATTACTTTTTAACGACCATTATTCCATACACGACCAACCCAATGTGGATGATTTTAATAGTAAATAAGTTTATTTGCAAGATATATATTTCTTAGAAGTATCGAATCTCTTTGTCTTACTCCTATATAATTAGAGAGGATTTACATTAGTTCTATAAGAAATTTTTCTAGTTCAAAATCATAGTTCTTGGGTTTAGACCGTGTTAAATTTGAATTAGTATAAGACGTTTCGCCCACTTTCCATCAAGATGATCGTTCTCTCGAGAACGAGAATAGCTACCCAGTAGAACAAGTTCTCTCAAAATTTGATAGATGTGACAATCGCTTAAAATTACCAGAATACGGTTTCTCACTTTTTCGTGAGAATCACGCCCACTTTCCATCAAGATGATCGTTCTCTCGAGAACGAGAATAGCTACCCAGCTGAGATGTTGGCGAAACGTCGTGAAGATTTTTCTAATGACGAACGGATTGAAAACCGGAAAAACACCAGTGCATATATATATATATATATATATATATATATATATATATATATATATAGATAGATAGATAGATAGATAGATAGATAGATAGATAGATAGATAGATAGATAGATAAATTTATTTCATTACATTTTGTACAGAAAAATACAATTGTAATATGTCACAAAACAAAATAAAAATAAGGTTAAAACTATCTGTAAATTACATTAAAAAAGTCCTAACAATAAGCTCTAGAAGAAGTCTCCATGTACTCATCCACCGAATAGAATGAATGCTCTAACAAAAATTCCTTTAATTTAATTTTAAATCTCATAAAATCTAAATTTTTAAATGTTTCAGGCAACGTGTTGTACAATGACACATTCAGTGTATTTTTCTTAGATCTCTCCAATCTATACCTCGAAGGCCTAATTAAATTAGCTGATCTAGTGCTATAAGAGTGAAAGTGGGAATTTTGGTGGAATTTTCCACGATTTTTAAGAATCTCCAGTAGTTGGTATAGGATAAATAAACTAGGCAACGTTAGTACCCGCAATTTTATAAAGTGTGGCCTACAGTGGTCCCTATAGCCGATACCAGAGACAAGTCGAATAGCCTTCTTCTGCATTCTAAAGATTTGAATCGCGCCAACACAGCAACCCCAAAGGTGAACACCGTACGAAATGTGAGAATGCAACAAAGAATAATAAACAGAGAGAAGAGTGTCACAGTGAAGACACCCACGAAGTTGCCTGAGAACAAAAATAGAGGATGCCAACTTATTCCTCAATAATGCAATGTGAGAATTCCAGTTCAAACCATCGTCCAAACTGACACCCAACAATGTCACCGAAGAACCATCAACCACTCCACGTCCATTCATGAAAAACAAATTCCGTGTTTTTTCCTCATTCAATTTAAGGGAATTATTAGCAAACCAACATCTCGCACGCTCTCCCATAACAGACATTTCATTCATTAAACATTCTGGGTCTCTACTTTTACAAATTAGCGCCGTGTCGTCAGCGTAACAAATACACAGACCTGGTGACAAATACCTAAAGAGAACATTGACATATATAATGAAAAGAAGAGGTCCCAATACCGAACCCTGCGGCACTCCACATCGTACCGCCGTAGGCTCAGAAAGCTCTCCACCATATGCGACTGCCTGCCTTCTATTTGACAGGAAAGATGAAAGCAAATCGAGGGGAACGCCTCTTACACCGTATCTATGAAGCTTTCTAATCAAAAGTTCGTGAGAAACACAATCAAAGGCACGACTGAGGTCACACAGTGAGAGCCCCATGCTTTCCCCACCTTCTATTCCCTCAACCGCGCCCTCCACAACCGCAGCAACTGCCTGAATAGTCGAAAAATTCCGGCGGAAACCAAACTGTGAAGGATGCAAAAAATTGTGATGTTCAAAATAACGACTCAAGCTGTTTTTCAGTATTACCTACTTTCCCTAATAACGGAATCAAAGATATAGGTCTATAATTTTCCATGGAATCGACATTTCCTTTTTTAAACAAAGGAACAGTCCTTACTATCTTTAGACAATCCGGAAAATTACCCTGAGCCAGACTACAATTAAATAAATGCTTCAAAGGTTTGACCAAATACACACTAATCTCCTTCAGAATAGCGCCACTCATATCATATATGTCAAAAGAGTTCGACCTTTTGAGATATAATATATATATATATATATATATATATATATATATATATATATATATATATATATATATATATATATATATTTAGGGTGGGTCGAAAATATCCTGGAGGGGCTTGCTGGGCGCCCCTTGCCAAAAGTTGACAATTGACATGAAAATTACGTCCGCATTGTTTCAATGGACATAAGGAAGGGTTTTTCGGTCGTACCTAATCTCAAAAGGTTAAAAATCGTGATTTCAGTGGCATAAGGTAAAGATGAAAATTTTATATAACCTACTAAGGGGTTTTTGGGATCGCTAAATTCAAATCCGATATCCGTTTTCAGAAATTCAAGATGGCGGATCCAAAATGGAATCTGTGTACATAAAAACTCTTAAAGTCACAAGGAGATATTAAAATGTCAATAAAAATCAGTCTATCTCAACCTAGGATTTTGATAATGTAATGTAGAAGATAATCGCTAGAATATAACCTAAAAAAAAATAAAAATCTTTCTCTCACATGCGTAAAACGAAGTCAATGACACTATATACTCTACAAAAGAGTTTCTGGAGTAGCGAAATTCAAGTACTATGTCTTTACTCAGAAATTTTAAATGGCAGCTCCAAAATGGCGAATATGCAGATGAAAGTTGCCAAATCATTTACACAAGGAGTACCTAAGCTCTTAAAGAGTTTACTCTTTAACCCCTTAACCCTTAATCGTCAACCCTTGGTCCTGAAATCCTTATGCCCTGAACCTATGAACCTGAACTCTGTAACCCCAAAAATATAGAACCCTAAGCTCTTAAACCATAAAACCTTTAGCCCCTGAAATTTAAACCCTTTCACTATGAACATTTGGACCTAAACTTCCTTTAAACAATAAGAAAATACAAACCCTCGATCCCCCAAACCTCAAACTCACGATTTTTAACGTTTTCAGGTTAGGTACGACCGGAAAACCCTTCCTTATGCTTATTGAAACAATACGGTCGTAAGTTTCATGCCAATTACCAACTTTTGGCACGGGGCGCGGGCAGTAAGCGCCTCCAGGAAATTTTCGACCAACCCTAATATATATATATTTTTTTTTATATTCCCGGGTCCGTCCTAAAGCCGGACGCACTGCGACCGCCAGAGTAGGCCTATTGTGCTCACCCTAGACATTACAGCCCCTCTGTCAACCTAGCCCCCTGGCTCAATCTGTACAGTCCTGCTAAGGAGTGAGTGAGTATTTCTCCCAGTTCCAGACTTACTGACCCGAATGTTTGTTGTCTAAATCTCTCCAGTGACTCACAGTCACATCTGATGTGCTTCACCATTTCCTCGGCTTGTCCACATAGTCTGCAGCCGAGGTTTCCGTTATATAGATTCATTCTATTCAGATGTACTTTGATGGCCATGTGTCCCGTCATTATACCCGTAATAGTCCTTAATTTGTTCCTACTCATTTGTAGTAGTTTCTTTGCCAGTTTCGGGTCCGGATTCCCAATAAATAGCTTGCTGTGGTTTAAACCTTGTCTGGTCATCCAGTGGTTTTTATGTTCTCTTTTGATCCATTCTTTGACTGCTTCTCGGGCCGCGCACAGCGGCACCCCCAAGGCCGGCTCTGGACCAATGTATTGAGATGCTGACCCTGTTCTAGCTAACTCATCAGCTTTTTCATTTCCATGTATGCCTTCGTGTCCTGGTACCCACTTTAACATAACTCTGTTGTCTTTAGCCAGAATTTCCAGCTCACTCTGGCATTCTCAAACCAGCCTCGATGACACCTTTTGGCCCTTGAGGGTTCTTAGGGCTGCCTGGCTGTCAGAGTAAATGAGGATTTGCTTCCCTTTGTAAGCTCTCCTGTTTATCTCGTCTGCGCACCGTAAGATTGCGTATATTTCTGCCTGGAACTCTGTTGGGTATTTTCCAAGGGGAAGGGTTAGTTCCTTCCTCGGTTGTAACCCATATATCCCAGTTCCAGTACCCTCACTAGTTTTTGAACCGTCAGTGTACCAGATACTTGCACCCGAGAATGTTTCCGGTCTTTCTCTTTTACTTGCCATTCGATCCTCTATTGTGACTTCAAACGGTATATTATAACGATAGCTCGAGTTCGTATGGTCCGTGTCCATTTCCAACTCAGGGCTCCTGATTTTTTTACACATGTTTTTATATCCTGACATCGTCACTTGCGATTTTACTGTTGAGTGATTTAGTCGGTGGAGTCCCATTCTTGCCTCTGCCTGAATCACTATGTCTAGCGGAGGCAGATCCAGAATACACTCCATTGCCGAAGTGGGGGTTGATTTCATGGCCCCAGTAATACACAAACAACCCTAATATATATATATATATATATATATATATATATATATATATATATATATATATATATATATATATATATATATTACTATTAGTTTAATTAAATGAAAACGTTTTTCAATTTCATAATATCCCCCGTATCTAAAAAGTTGTATTTTAAAATTGCCTATCACTTTCCAATAAAGAAATACAGGGCCCGATAAACTGGGAAACACAATATCCTTAACTTCGCAACTTATAGCATTGAAACACGTCGTTGAAACTCCTCGCTAATGCCACGTCCTAACGGACCCATAACGTGTTATACAGTGTGCTATAAGGTGCCCGATATACGTCTGGCCCGTTTCGTAAATATCGTTGTTAACCTGCCGGACAAAGTCCAGTTCGGGTCCCCAGGCTCTAAGCACCACGTATTTAGATGTCCGGTCTTTATTTACTACCTCTTGAGGAATATATCGGAGGAAGTTTGTGGGGAAAAGTATTATAATTTAGGGGGAAACTTTGTCCGGTGCAAGGATTATTATAATAAGGACGTAAAAAGTTGGAGGGAAAACTAATGGTTTTGTTTCATTTGGTTTTATAGTGAAGATTTTTGCATAATTAGAGTTGGAAAGTCTTTTCTTTACGGCTATCTAGTTGAATCATTTATCTATCGGTTTGCTCGGCTGATATCTTCGGCGATGAATTTACAAAATGCCAGAGTCGTAATTGTAAAATATTCTGTAGCATTTTCATATTCCTGCATAGTAATGCTACAAGCAGGGTCGGATACAAGGTGGGAGGTGTGGGGGCGATCGCCTTCCCTACAGCTTTGAGTTCAGGAAAATAGACCCAATTTTGCCTCTTATACTATAGTTTATTCAAGAACTAGAAAGAATAATAAATCATTTTTTACCCTTTTTTTCTTCGCAAACTCTCTGTGTTCTATAGTCTTTGTCAAAATCTGTTAGACACATACATTTTTCATAGGAATGGGTTAGATAACAATAGATATTTGGAAGTGTGAAGTGTTAAAAAAGATTTTAATCCTTGTCGTAGGCGTCGGAAGGAGGTTTATTTTATCACTAAGTATTTATGGCATAGAATCTTATTTCGGTAATAAACTTAAAATAAAAAGTTTTTATGATATTTTTTTTATTTTTTATGATCTCTTAATAATTCATATACATTACAAAATGTAGATAATTTTGATATATTTAACACAAATCACAACTGTATTTTGTGGGTAATTATAAGTTTCGTCCTATTAGTATTTTACCGACATTGTCCTATGTGCTCGAGAGGATTGTCTATTATCAGATAAGCAAATTTGTGAATTCGAGAGGCATTTTACCATTTACACAGTCGAGATTTCGCCCTCTACATACAACTACTGTACTTCTTAAAGTGAACGATGATGTATTTGGTGCAAATGATAGCAGTTTGACGACATCTCTTATATTACTGGATTTTAGTAGGGCCTTATACACTTTGGATCATACGATGTTTTTTGCAAAACTGGGATACTTTGGCTTGGGGAGGAGTACAATGGAATGATTTAGGAGTTATCTTGGAGATAGAAAGCAAAGCGTGTGCATTGGCAATGGTATTTTCGCTATATACAGCTAATTTCTGTAAATTTATAAAAACTTGTCATTCTCACACTTGCAAGTTTACTGCTTGTTTAATTTAGTCGGTATGGCACAGACTGTACAGCAGATTAATGATGATTTACAGATCATTTTGGAGATATCCAGGGATCATGGACTGTGTCTGAATGGTAATAAGTCGAAACTTCTTCTTTTTGGTTCACACAGCTAACAAATTGTAAAGAGTAATATTTTTAAAATCAAAATTGGCGATACAATGTTGACGCCGTCGGACTCTGCCAAGAACCTAGGGGTAATGTTTGACGCACAACTTCGCTTTGAGGCACATACCTCGAATTTATTGCAAAGGTGTTATTATAAGCTAAAAATACTTTATATGCATAAAGATGTCTTAACAACTGATATAAAGTTGAGACTCTGTGACTCTTTGATATTGTTTTTGGTGTCATACTGTGACGTTGTGTATTGGCCAGCAGTTGCATTACGTCAGAGAAATAGTCTCCAGGGACTTCAGAATGCCTGCCTTAGGTTTTGCTACAGTATGAGGAAGTTCGATCATGTGACACCTTTATTTCGGGCATCCCGATGGTTTAATTTAGAGGAAAGATTCTTTATACATTCTGCAACCCTTGTTCATAGGATTGTGTTGACAGAAACACCTTCTTATCTATCTAATAAATTAATTCGTGGCAGTGATATTCATAGGAGATAAACACGTTATAGTTCCAGGTTCACTGTCCCGAAACATAGAACTGCCCTTTTTCAGAGATCTTTCAGATATAATGCAGTGAAAATTTATAATTCACTTCCTAGGGATGTTGTAGTCCATAAGAATGTCACCAGCTTCAGAAGAGCTGTTATATAATTTATTATTGGTACGCGTGGTCGGGTGAGATGATCTTCTGGATCACTTGCACGTAAAGGCCGAAAAGTGTGAACATGAATGTTTTAGAATTTGCATTTTTATTTTTTCTCAAATTATTTTGTATCTTAGATTATATTTACTTTTAATTTACATGTATCTTAGATTTAATTCAAGAAAACAGACTGTTAGATGAGTAGCTATGCTAGTTCTTGCCGTTCATTATTGTATTTGTTCACTTTATATTTTTGATGCTAATAAAAAGACATATTATTATGATTTACAAGCCAAACGGCTTCGCACTCCCTCCAGGGATTATTCACTCATACCAGGCATACAAAGACACCAAAAGTATGAAGCTCTGTGGGAACCCTTTCCATGTTATCGGGTCCTAGGTGACGTTGTCTGCTGTATTTCCTACGAACTTTCGGACGGTTCGCGAGGTTGCTAGGAGAATTGCTTTCTGCGTCGGCTTATACAGATGCGCACTAAGGCCCAATCCCTTGATGTTCTGCAGGAGGTTCTTTGGTATCACTCCAGTTGTTGAGAGTATTATGGGAATCGTTTGGACGCTGTTCATTGCCCATTGTCTCCGGATTTGCAGCTCCAGATCTCTGTATTTGGCGATCTTCTCGTTGTATTTTGGCCTTAGGTTGTTGTTGTTAGGTACAGCAATGTCGATTAGTGTAGTTCGCCTAGAAATTTTATCTATTAGCATAATATCTGGTCTATTATGAGCAACTGTTTGATCCGTCAGAACAGTTCGGTCTCAATATAACCTGAACTGGTTGTTCTCAAGAATAGGCTCTGGATTGTATTTGTAATAAGGCACTTTTCCTACCTGTAATAGGTTTAACTTTTCTGCTAACTCTTGGTGGAGTATCTTAGCAGCTGAGTCGTGTCTTTCCTTATACTCGGTTGCGGCAAACGCTTGGCATCCTCCAGTTATGTGCTGGATTGTCTCTGATGTTCGACAGCCATATCTGCATTGGTCATTTTCTATTGAGAGATATCTAATGATGAACTTCCGATAGTTCTTCGTCGGAATAACCTGGTCTTGGATAGCTAACAAGAAGCCCTCCGTTTCTGGAAACATCTGTCCTGAAATCAACCAATAATTCGACGCTGAGTTCTCGACATTGTCCTAATTAACCTCATTTGGATGTCGTCCATGAAGTGGCTTCTGTAGCCAGGTATGGAACTTCTCTGAGTCTGTTTGGTGGTAAGAAGTAATATCTTGTTGCCTCAACTACGGCGTTGAAACGTCTGCCTCGCATATTGCTCGATGTAGTGTGGAAGAGTCCGCTAACCTGTGGAAATATGAACGTAAGTTTATTATTTGTTGGTCGAGCTGTTTACCAATATCCACCAATCCTCTTCCTCCTTGGTGTCTTGGAAGCATTGTCCGTTCAATAGTATTTCGAGGGTGATGTTTTTGTGCTTTTGTTAGGAGTGTCCTTATTTTTCTTTGCAGGTTTTGTATGTCCGTCCTGCTCTATTTTTACAATTCCAAAAGAGTAGCTTATTATTATTATTATTATTATTATTAAAACCGGTTTTTCTCATCTTAATTGTTAAATAAAAAATTTTCTCCAAAAAAAGAAAATGAGACATAAGATACCACATAACTACTATTATCATTCTGAAGGTGTCTCCGTAATTACAAGTCTATTAACAATAAATTTCAAAATCACCTCATATGAGGCTAACTCCACCGGCCTAAACCTCATTTTATTGAAATCGATTAATAAAAATTTTTAACAAATTTCAAATATCTTTTTCAATATTATAAAAAGGCTTTTCGTAAAATAATCTTGTTAAATATCAACTAAATATTTAACAATACATACGCTACCCCTTCTGAAACATTTTATCACAACTTACTCATAAATAAAATTTATAAATGAAGTAGCGTGGCATAGTAATAATGTTGAACATGGTTGTTAGTAATGGACATTAACAGCGCGAAATAAATAATCCCACACAATAATTTGCCACCGCTGCGCCCCAGTTTAAAATAAAGCATCGAAAGGACAGTATGTTGCCATAATTATAAGTTTTAACTGCAGTTGGTGCTACGCCCCTCTTTTGGCCCCTTAATTGATGGACTGCATTGCGCCAGGTGGACTCACAAGTCGTAAATAAGAAGTTATTGCTGAATTTATTGGGTCGGTTGTGGCCGATATTGGAATAAACATTAAAATTAGAATTGTTGGATTATTATTTAATAAAGGCGTAAAGTATGAAATAATTTCATTACTTAAAAAAGCTGGGTTTTTGGGAAAATCATTTGGGCACGTCGCCTTTGTTTTTTAACCGACTTCTAAAAGGAGGTTCTCAATTCGTCGAATTCTTTTTTTTTAATGTATGTACACCGATTATTCCAGAACGCCGGCACCGATTTTAATGAATTTTTCTACGTTATGTTCAGGAAGTTGCTGCGGTGGTCCCATATTTTTTTGGACGAAATTGGTGCAGTAATATCCAAGATGGCGGTGATAATATGGCGGCGAATAAAATTAATTTTTTCCGGTTTTCTCCAAAATTGGTATGGGGGAATTTTTTGGGTCGTTCACAACGAATAAAAAATAATTTTTAAAAATTCAGTATGGCGGACTAAAAAATCAATTTTGTCCGATTTTCTTCAAAATTGGTATAGGAGAGTTTTCGGGGACGCACATGATGGATCTAAAATTATTTTTAAAAAATTCAATATGGCGAATCCAATATGGCGGACGAAAAAATTAATTTTGTCTGATTTTCTCCAAAATTGGTATGGGGAAGTATTCGGGATCGCACATAACGAATCTGAAATTATTTTAAAAATATTCAATATGGCTTATCCAATATGGCGGATAAAAAGGTAATTTTGTCCGATTTCTTTCAAAATTGATATGGGGGGAATTTTGGGAGCGCGCATTACGAATCTGATATTATTTTAAAAAAATAATATGGCGGATCCAAGATGGAGGATTAAAGATGGAGGATTAAAGATTTTACATCTCTCGATTTTGTCGAAAATCAATATATTGGGGGTGACGCGGAAAATATGAAAAATGTAGTGGACTGTATTTTTGAATTGTAGAAAAAGAGGAAATGAAAAACTTGCACAAATCGCTTACCTTTCCGTACGGTCAGTAGGGCACAATCTTGATCCTGAGGGTACCCTCTTTGTTGATGTTCGCAGGGCTACTCAATTCACTCTTAGTTTCTTCCCGCACTTTAAGGTTCGCAGAAATTGTCTCCAAAATTAATTGCTTATCCTGCCACGAATACCGATAAGAGGAACGATATCGTACTCGACCCTGCTTAGAGCGTAAGATGATTGTATATGACCAATTTGCTTGGATTGGCTAGGCGACTTGTGCGCAGCAAAAAGGTTAAGAAAAAATATAATAAAAAAAAATATATATATTGAAAATAAGTGTGTTTATAATAAAAGCGGCATAAATTGAAGTGTAATTTTAAACCACATTATTATGTCACATAAGTCCCTAATTGGAATAATTAAATAATTTAATTGTCCAAAAATAAAATAACTAAGATTCCTGAACAGGGGGATTATTGTTAGTGTTGAGTAAGAATTTAATATATTTTTTGAAAAACTCAATCTGCCGGATTCAATATGGTGTTCTAAAAATTTTACATTTTTCGACTCTCCAAAACTTATACAGGGGGTTCTTGAGGGTGTAAATTATGAATTTAATAGTATTTTTTCTGGATTCAATATGGCGAACGCAATAGAGCTGAATAAAAATTTTACATTTTTCGATTTTGTTCAAATGTGGAACTAAATCGGTTTTAAGGATGTAAATAGCGAATATAAAATTATTTTAAGAAAATCTAATATGTCAGATGCAATATGACCGTTTAGAAATTTTAAATTTCTAGATTTCATCCAAAATTGGTACTAGGGGACTTGAAGGGTTTAGATTTAGATTAGATTAAGGCGTTAAAATTATATTTTTGAAATTCAATATGGCGGATCCAATGTGGAGTGTTGAAAATTTTACTTTATTTGCATTTTTTCAGATTTGGTATTAGAGATTTTCGGATTACGAAGATGAAGTTAATTTTTTAAAACTATGCTGATCTATTAGAGGGTTTTAGCCGTAATCTTCCACGCTGGCTAAGTGCGGATTGGAAGATATATGGGTTGGGAGATGGGGGAGGGTGGGAGTTTTGAGGGTGGTGGATAGGATTTTTTTTTGGGGGGGGGGGAATAGGGATCCGAATATCTCCCCGGAAAGGAGAGGGGGAGGGGAAAGTCATCAGAGCTCGCGTAGGCAGGGGCGCATCCCTCAAGCAGACCTATCCTTACGGATATCACGACTAAAGTGGCAATGGGCGAGGCACATAGCTAGACAAAAGTCCGATAGGTGGACGAGTAAATTACTGCAATGGCGACCGCGAGAAACGAACCGAAATCGTGGCAGGTCACAACGCAGATGGGTAGATGATAAAAGACAGTTTGCTGGAAAAGACTGGCTCCAGAAGGCGAGAGACGGATCCCAGTGGAGGACCATCGGAGAGGCTTATATCCAGGAGTGGACGTCAATGGGCTGAGAAAGAAGAAGAAGAAGAAGATTATATTGATAAGATACAATATGAAGGACTGAAAATTTTACATTTTCCAATTTTGTCTAAAATTGATATTGCGGGGTTCTTGTGGCGTACAAAAACTCAATATCCAGTATAAAATATATCGTGCTAAGAAATTTACGTCTCAAGTTCTTAGAAGGTTTTGGGACCTATATTACCAATCTAAAATTAATTTGAAATCTAAGATAGTGGATTTACTATGAGAGACTAAATATTTGTTTGACACAATTTCACTGGTATTTGGAAAACTTTAAGAATCAATGATTTTTTAGTGGTTCATTTTAGGGCGATTTACAACTTTGGATAAAATGAATACTTTTCTTGCCACCTTGTAGTCATTGCGAGGTACACTAATCTCGATTAGTACTTAGCTCAAATAATTTACGGATATCATAATAAATTCAAAACTAAAAATCGAAAAATAAAATTTTTATAAAAAAAAATTGAACCGACTTCTAAAAGTGCGCTAAAAAGTGAAAAATAACTATAAATTTTTATATAAAATTGAAATTTTTGAAGTCGGCGACAAATCATTTCTAAATGAAATAAATAAATACTAATATATACAAATTATAATAATAATAGTATATTAACGGATCAAATAAATACAATCCATATTAAAAATAAAAAATACAAATACTATTTAAAACAGAATCAGAATTAAAAAACTTACAAATCGAGGTATGCATTAAAGTGCTTGAAAAGACAAGTATTGATAGTTCACAATATTAAATAGTTTTTCAAGAATTGTAAAATTATTAATTTAAAGACATTAACTGGCAAATGAAAGATATCAATCTCGGTAGGAACTGAATTCATTTTCCTACACATTTGAGAAATAGGACTGTTAATGACATAATTCGTTCGGTGATATATCACCTCAAACAAATTGTGCGCTCTAAAAGCTCATTGAGGAACCGATAATCCAATATTATTGAGTAGTTCAGGAGAATCAATACAAGAGTGGAACGAGGTCAAGATATATGCGAATCACATACAATGGTAGCAACCTCAAAGGATCGGCAGTATCATTATATACAGACCGCTCCTGCTGCATTCCTTGTTTAAAGGCAATTAAACTTAAAAACTTTCTTTGTACCCTTTCCACTGTTTCTTTGTATGTAAAATAATGAGGTGACCAAAATTGAAACGCATATTCTAAGATTGATCGAACTACATCACTTTAAAAGATTTCAAATTATGGTAAGAAAACAATTACAAATAAAATATTTTTAATTTGTTTTTGCAAATCAGATTTTGTCATATATTAGTTTGGTGCGACTTCAAAAATCTCAATTTCCTATAAAAAAAACTCATTTACCATGTTTTTTTTTAAATGGGACAACTTGCATTTAATTACCCTATTCTATGGATATTTAGATTTCCTTTAATTTTCGTTGAGGTACCCCTTTGCCTATTTTGACCAATGTTGGAGTAATTTGAATTTTATCAAAGCATTTTTTAGAGAAACATAATATAACAATAATAAGTATAAGCCCAAAAAATATCACGAGTTCAACGTAATTGATCAACTAGTACTTCAATCCTAATTTTTGCATTGAATCATCAACAGGTCAGGGGCGGATCCAGCCTCTCTCCTTGGGGGGGGGCGGTGATATCATAAAAGTACAGTATGGCAAGCGAAAGCAAGTTGTCCCCGGGGGGGGACACCAGCAACATTCCCATTTCTAGTGTAAAAAGCAGGACGGGGCTATTTTTCTTGAATTTGAAGCTCTTGGAGAGGGGGGGCGATCACAAGAAAAAACAAGTTTCCGACAGGGGGTGGGAAGAAGAGATCAACATACGCATTCCTCGTATAAGAGGCAGAATCGGGTCTATTTTCCTGAGTTCAAAGCTCCTGGGAGGGTGCTATCGCAAAAAAAAAAACAAGTTGTCAACGGGGGGGGGGGGTTGTCAGCAGCATACACATTCCTAATATAAAAGGCAGAATCGGTTCTATGTTCCTGAACTCAAAGTCCTTGGGAAGGGGAGGGGCGATCGCAAGTATACACATTCCTATACTCTATTCAAGAACTAGAGAGAGTAATAAAACTGTTACCGAAACCTCCTACGTACCTGCTTCAGTGCCCCCGGTAACTGAGAACTGCCGTAAATCTAATTCTATTTAATTATATTTAAATATTATAAGCTTTCATAAATTTACTGCAACAATAAAATTTCTGATAATTCAATTTAATTTCTGTCAGTGAGCAAAGTACACCTTACAGTGTGTCCTTAGTGATTTATTTTGTTTGTGCTTGTTTTTATATATTATTTGAGATTAGTGAGATACCCAAAAGATGGAGGGCATTTTTTCCTCAACGAAAAACTTATTACGATGAATGTTTATGATGCCTTAAGATATTAATATCTAGATAATAATGTTAAAAGCTCTGTTAAGATGTGTTCCAATATAACAGGAGTTCCAAAATCTATCATGTACCGAACACTGACGGAGAAAAAAACGACTGGAATTGTTAGCTATATTCGATCACAGGCAAACGAAAAACTTCGTTGGAAGAAGAGATGTAAACTGTAATAAAAGGAGTTGTACATACATTTTATTATGAGAAGCAGATCTCAACCGTCGATCAAATTCTAACTAAAATCAATGAAGATCGGGATTTGACTGAAATTAAAAGAACTAAGCTCTGGAAATTGCTCAGAGAACTTAATTTTTGTTGGGAATTACCAGATAGGAAATCTGTTCTTATGGATCGTCCGGAAAATGTCCGTTGGTGAAGGAAATATCTCTCTCAAATAAAAGGTAGAGTTGCTGGAAATAACACAACTGACAAACTTAATAATTTAACTGGACTTTTGAAAGATTTTTTTGAATAAAGTTACTGCAGATAATTGCGAAAAATCCATATAATAAAAGAATAAAAGAAGATGTGGAAACTCGATCTCATGATCGGTGAGAGAGGAATCAATTATAATTAATTTGAGCGAAGATAGCTTCACTGACTTTAGTGACGAATAAGATACGTAATGTTTACCAGCGTTAACACAATTTATTATTTAAATTTTCTGTAACATATAAAAATTAATGACATTTGAATCCCTTTTTAGTGTTTAATTGTAATTCTGCAGATGGTTTAAGAAATAAATAAACTGGAACGTCAACTATCCCAAAAATGTTTTTAATTAATAATAAAATGACCGATAGCCACAAAAAAATGTTAATATTATATTGACGAATTTACTTTTTTTATATACGTTTAACTTGTATTTTTGATAATGGGTATTTTGTAAGTATTTAAATTATAACTTAGAATTTTTTGAGAGAAAAAGGCTACGTTTTAGTCTGAATGTGCCTAAAACGGTTTCTATGCCAAAATTAAAAATAATAAAACTACAGTTGTGATTTGTGTTAAATATGTCAAAATTATCTATATTTTCTAATATATGTGAATTATTAAAAAATCATAAGAAATAAAATAATATTATAAAAACTTTTTATTTTAAGTTTATTACTGAAATAATACTCCATGCCATAAATATTTAGTGATTTTGACGCCTTCCGATGCCTATGACAAGGATTAAAATCCTTTTTAAAACTTTACACATCCAAATATCTATTGCTATCCAACCCAAATAGTCCATTATTATAGACCAGTATTTTTGATTATAAAATTTCTAACCCATTCCTATGAAAAATATATGTGTTTAACAGATTTTGCCAAAGACACCGGACTAAAGAACATAGGTAGTTTGCGAAGTAAAAAAGGTAAAAAATTAAAAACTCTCCCTAGTTCTTGAGTAATCTATAGTATAACAGGCAAAATCGGGTCTATTTTCCTGAACTCCAAGCTCTTGGAGGGGGGGGCGATCGCCCCCACCGCCCCCCCCTTGGATCCGCGCCTGCAACAGGTGGATGGTGTGTGGTACAGCAGTTGTACAGGTCGATTTCCGGTGTGACTAAACATCATTTTTAAATAGTGAAAATTAGACTCACCCGTCCAATGAATACCTGGTGAAAAACTGAGATAATAATAGGCAGTTGAAGCGTAATGGAGATCACACTATCTTCCTTGTAACTCTATCTGCCTCAGTACATATGTGCTGTATCTGCTATACCCCAAGACTAACTAACGTTATGAAAAATGTTCAACAGTGTACAATTTTTCCAATAAATTGTAATTAAAACTATTCAAAAACTAAAAAAAAAAATAGTATACGTCTTTGAAAACAATAATTAATATTTCGTAACTGCTATACAATTAGCAAACATTCTTGGCGTAGTAAAGGTACCAAAAAAGCGACCGTATGGTGATTTAAACAGATAGCGAAGGACAATGGAACACGCTAAATTTACGAAGGGTCGACTCTACGTGAGATTCGGCCAAGGCTGTAATTAAATTTTGTTAAAAGCTTTCAGAATGTTGGACCAGTAGAGCCAGTATGTGATTTTTATTTAATTGTATATTTAAGTACTTTTAAGATTCATATTTCTCTAAATATATGTTTAAAAGTTGTTTGTTATAGGTTTATTCGCAGTTGCCACACGCAGCTTCATCCGTACACAAGACTCCGGGGATTTTAAGAAAGAAGGCTAATGTAATTTTATTGTATCCCAAATTTAGGTCCCTTTTCCTGCATACATTCCAGTGAAATACTAAATATATTTGATCTAGTTTTCAGTAATGTAATAAAATCAAAGAAATCTGTTACTGCGAAAATTTCCTAGAGCGTTAATTAACGAAAATAATGGATCTTAATTCATGAAAAGCAAATATTTCTAGAGTTATTGCAATGTGAATAAAAATAAGTCGATATTGTATGATTTTTACAATCATCCTTGACACTTAATGCGCTTTTCAAATATATTCAATATGTATGTATTCTAGTTTTTTATTACTGATTAATCAAACAAGAATTAATTTCATATTGTATGGTTATGCTGACGCTTTTACGGCTCCCTAAAAAATTTAGTTGGACTTTGTTTAACATTTTTCTTTAAATAAAAAAAAACTTAAATGAATAATAAATAATTCGTCATTTGAAATTCATTATAGTCGTTAATTCACTTTTCAAATGTTCACCTTATTAAATATTATTTAGATTATAAGCACCAGCATCAGCATAAGCATCAGCACAAGCATCAGCGCAAAGATCTGCACAAGCATCAGCACAAACATCAGAACAAGCATCAGCAGGAGCAACAGCACAAGCATCAGCAGAGCACAGGCGTCAGCACAAGCATCAGCACAAGCATCAGCACAAGCATTAGCACAAGCATTAGCACAAGCATCAGCACAAGCATCAGCACAAGCATCAACACAAGTATCAGCACAAACATCAGCAGGAGCAACAGCACAAGCATCAGCACAAGCATCAACACAAGCATCAGCACAAGCATCAGCAGAGCACAGTCATCAGCACAAGCAGAACCACAAGCATTATCACAAGCATTATCACCAACACTAGCATCAGCACAAACATCAGCGCAAGCATCAGCACAAGCATTAGCACAATCATCCTCACAAACACATCATCACCACCAGCACCAACATCAGCACAAGCATCAGCACATGCAACATGTAACCAGGGGCAACCACAGGATAGACTGTATCTCAGATTGAAATTTTGGACAAGGTCAACTTCATGTAATAAGAATATTTTTACAGGTTGTTCACATATATTCCAACAGGTTTTTTATGAACAAAAATATGGACACACAAAACACAATGCTTCCTCGACATCACTTGAAAATGCCAGCTGAGATGTTGCGAAATGTCGCGAAGATTTTTCTATTGACGAACGGTTTGAAACCCGGAAAAACATATATATATATATATATATATATATATATATATATATATATATATATATTGTATAGATGAATGATAAAACCCAATATTGTCTTGAGATCACACGATAAAAATAATGCACAGAAAGATTAAAATCAAACTTTGATACATAATAAATTTGTAATTACAGAGTAAAATAAAGTATCAAATAGAATTAAGTATAATTTAAGGTATTTTGCATAAAAAATAGAATAAAAAATAAGGGATAGTTGTAAGAAAAACTCAAAAGCTAACAAAATGTTGGACCAAGCAAAAAATTTTCGAACTGTTTGTTTTGTCAAAGGCTTGACTTAGTTTCCTTTTTAAAGATATAAGTTCAATTAAAAACTGTGTAAAACATATTGAACAAGAAAGAGGAAACCTTATTGTAAATTAATATATTTCTTTAGTTGGACTATAAGTGAGTGAAAGCGTTAGAAAAACTAAAAATCAAGTGTTACGCATTTATTATATTTCCAATGTAAACAATCACAGTGATACCTAAAAAGTGCGAAATTTATTATCAGTGAGGATATAAAAAAAATACACAGTGATAAGTGAAAAACATTCGTAAATGTTCCTTCTAAAACAAGAATGTAATAGTTTTAAGGTGTAGTAAACAAAATATGACAAAATTAAAACCATGTATGATAAATATTTGGAAAATATAAGTCAATTTTATATAGATTAAAAGATAGATTTAGGTTTTTTATAAGTAAAATTAGGTTTAAAATGTCTAGAAAATTTTACTTAATACATAGATATTAATATCTATCTTCTTGCATACCGAACATTAATGTTTGTGTTTCACTAATCACAGTGTTTTATTCGAATTTCGCACTAATTTTTCAGTAGACGCACTTTTTGTGTCTTATGAGTGATTTTTATTATTCAATATTTTTTAAACAGTTTTTATTGAGCTTTAGTCTTTATAGAGGAAAATAAGTCATATATTTACAGAAATTATCAGTTTTAAATTATTTGCTTAGTCAAGCATTTTGGTATATTTTGTCTTTTTCTTAAAACTATATCTAATTATATATACTATATATTAAACAATACATCCTAAACTACGCTTAATTCTAATTTTTATCCTGATCTAAATCATGTTGACTGGTTTATTATTCATTAATGCTTCATCTTAACACTTCTTTGATTTTTTTCCTTCAATCTTCTAATAAAATTGAGTCTTATCACTTATCTATAAAATACAATATATATATATATATATATATATATATATATATATATATATATATATATATATATATATATATATGTATATATATAATTTATTTTTGTATCTTAAACCTTTTGTTAAATATTTTTTTCTAATATTTTCTTGGGTATAGGCTTTTCCATTTAGAGAAACAAAGGACAACAATTTTTCTTGACGTTTCGCTCTACATAGTGAGCTTCTTCAAAAGAGCTGGTTTATTTATTTTACATCTACAAAATCACACTAATACACATTTATATTTTTAATTTAATTAAAATTATTAAAAATAAAACAGATTTTAAAATCAGATTAAAATTTTAAAACAATACAACAGGTTAAAACAAGTTAAAATAGTGAAAATTATAAAATAGTACATTCCTTGAAAGTAGTTTTGTGTGTATTTTAGAAATAAAAGTCAGTTATGATACTTTGCATGCAATTGCTATGGATAGATTTCTTTTTATAAAAAGCAAAAAATAGGAAAAAAGATTATTATTTATTTTTTAATAACGTTCTTTCGTTTGCATGAGTGTATATGAAATCGTCCCAAGCATCATTATTCAAATATGTTTTATTAAAATATCAAATTATGGTATATCTGACTTAAGTTTTTGACATCTTGCTTGTCATTTACATTTTTATCTTTTTTTATGTGTATCATTTCTTTGATGACTAATTTATGATAATTTCTGTCAGTATCTAAAATATGGGTGTTTTTAAAATCGAATTCATGCTTAGATATTTGTTCATGTTTATGTAAGGATGTCTATGCGTTTTTAGTATACTTGTGTCCATTCACTCTATTTTCAACATATTGTGTCGTCATGCCAATGTATTTCTTAGGACAGTTTAGGCATGGAATTGCATATATTACGTTAGATCTTTTTTTGGTGGGAACTTTGCTATTTAATTTCATATAAAATGATCCTAGTAAATTGTTCGCCTTATGGCATACCGTTATATTATGCTTATCCAAAATATATTTTATTTTTTCAGACAGTTGGTTTATATACGGTAATGCAATGAAAGTGTTTTGTGTTTTGGTATTGTTAATTTTATTTTTTTTTGTTTGTGTTATAATGTAAAAAGATTCTTTGTTTAATTATTTTTTTTATGAGTAGTTTGGGAAAATGGTTCATTATTAGGGTCTCTTCCACTTTTTTTAGCACTGCTGGGCAAAATTCGGGTGAAGATAATTTTATAGCTCGATTAACTAAGCCAATTATGACACTATTTTTCTGTTTATTTGGATGTTGAGAGTTAAAATTCAAATACCGGCCCGACCAAGTATCTTTCGTGTACCATTTTGTATGAAGATTGTTGTTCGTCTTATTTCTGTGTATAGTTAAGTTCAAAAAGTTTATTTTTTGTTCCATTTCAATTTCAGATGTAAATTTCAGTTTTGAGTGGAAATTATTAAAATATTGTAATAAGCTATCTATTTTGTTTTCGGGTACAGCAGCCAAACAGTCCTCTACATAGCGTTTAAAAAATATTATATTAAAATCCAGTTTTTTCAATACTTCTTCTTCTACATATTCCATAACTATTTGTGCTATTGTTGAGGAGATTGGTGAACCCATAGCACAACCGTCTAATTGTTGGTACAAACTATCTTTGAAGTAGAAATAATTATTGTTTATTGTAAGTTTTACAGATTCTATAAATTCATTGAGTGTCAATGTTGTGTGTTCTTTTAAATCGTCCCATTTTTTTTCCAAAATTTTGGGAAGGATGTCATTGGGTATATTTGTATACAAAGAAACCACATCTAGTGAAACTAATTTTGATATTATTTGTAATGAATAAATGAATTGTTTAAATGCGAAAGAGTCTTTAATATAATGATTATTTTTTCCTGTGATATTTGTTAGGCAATTTGATAAGTACTTGAACAGGTTATAAAATGAGGACTGTATGCTTGAAACAATTGGTCTGAGAGGTGTATTTGGTTTGTGTAATTTAGGTCACCCATAAATCTTTGGTGTTATACCATTATGTATTGTTAATTTTTTACTTTCTTCCTCAGTTATATGTTGATTTTTTAATAGTTTTTTAATTAGTGTGTTATTTTTAGTTTGGAATAATTTTGTAGGGTCACTTTTAAGTTTCTTATAAGTGTTAGTATCATCAAGTCGTTCTTTCATTTTTCTATCATAATCAGATGAATTCATAATTACGGTTTTATTACTTTTATCAGGTTTGAGAATAGTAATTTGAGGGTTATGTTTAACAAATTGTTTTGTTTTATTAATTTGCTTTTGTATTTTAGTCTGGAAATTATTAGTTTTAGCTTTATTATGTCTGGTCTTTATTTTGTGATTTGTAATGACATTTACTATTTTAGATCTGATGCTATCTCTTATTTCTTCGGGTTTGTTATATATGGCAGACTCTATACTTGACATATATTCATTTAGAGGTAGCTCTTTTTTATTATTGATAGGTAATGAAAAATTTCCGCTAAGTGCGAGTACTTCTGACACATCTTGTGGTATATCTGTGTCAGAGATGTTATTAAGCCATGTTTGTGTGTTTATTGGTATTTCGTTTTTTTCTTTGTGATTGACCATTTTTAAAAATTTCCTTTGATTTTTTTGCTTTATACATTGAAACATTTTTCATATTTTTTGCCTTCAAATTGCATAAAATTATTAAGGATAGTTTCAGGTAACATAGTTTTTGTAACTTCTATTGATTCTTTTATTTTAATCTCTAAATTATTTAAATTTTTTACATTATCGGTGATTGTTAAATTCAAAATTTTAGATCTATTGATTCTTTTATTTTAATCTATAAATTATTTAAATTTTTTACATTATCGGTGATTGTTAAATTCAAAATTTTAGATTTGGTGTTATTTATTATATTATTAAATTTACTTTCAAGGAACATACCTGAAAAAAAACATATATGAGTGGTTTTGAGATTTAAAAACTCTGGGAAAATGCCAGAGTGCTTGCATCGAAGTAAAAATATTCTTCTATTTTTCTGTTTTGATATATTCTTATATAATGTAGATATTTCACGAAGCTTATTAACACAGTCAATACCATATGAATTCTTGATATTTTCAAGGAAGGTCATGATGATTTTTCTATTGCAGTCCGGAAACCCTTGCAATTAACAAATTAAACTTTAGGACTGACTTTAAAATCTGTTTTATTTTTAATAATTTTAATTAAACTAAAAATAAAAATGTGTATTACTGTGATATATGTTTATTATTAAAAAACTTTGTAATTTTTTAGATGTAAAATAAATAAACCAGCTCTTTTGAAGAAGCTCACTATGTAGAGCGAAACGTCAAGAAAAATTGTTGTCCTTTGTTTCTCTAAATGGAAAAACCTATACCCAAGAAAATATTAGAAATATATATATATATATATATATATATATATATATATATATATATATATATATATATATATATATATATATATAACTGACAGTTTGAAATTGTAAAAAATTTTTAATTTATATACGTCACAAGATTGGAGAAGGCCCAAATTTAGAATAATCTGTTTCCGCCACTGACTAAAAGTCTCTCTTCTTCATTCTAATAATTGGTATTAGTCGCCTGGTCGCTAATCTGCCCGTTCCTGGACCTGGCTTCGGAAGAATAGCGAAGGATTTGCGATGCTGGCCATTTGCACCGACACAAATCACTTTTACTGCCCATAGAGAACCTTTTGCTAATGCTGCGCCTTGAATATCTCAGATTTAATTTCCACTCTTAAATATAAATACTATGAGGCGCTCCGTTTTATTGCCTCGTCTGTAATTAATTGCTTCTGTATTCCCGGTGTCTCTGGAAATAAACACGGCACCGTTGGGGATAATTTTAGGCCATATTTTAACATTCGAAATTTTACTTTTTTCGTTTTTTTCGCTATTCAAGTTAATTAGTCTTAAGCAAATTGTCATAAATGGAATTTTATTTTTATTTTATTGAAAACTAAAATAAAAATAAAAAGCGAATTATAAAGTTTATCAGAAAATTTGTTGTATCATATTTAATCAATTGATTTAGTGCCAAATTCATTTAGTTTACAATCCAAAGATTAGGATTACTACATTTTATTATCAATCACAATAGTAAGAAAATCACGTTGTTTTTAAATGTATTAATTGAGCAGTTAAAAAAGTAATTGCTTATCCTTTTCTCTTTGCTGGCTATTCTAGTAATAGGCGACTGCATAACCTAAATGCACTTAGGATAATCTAAGGCAAGGGCAAATTTAAAAGATATGGACACTTGATAAAACTATTTAAAATTTCAAATAGAAATATACAGCGTGATTCTTCGGGAAATTTATCGATTAATTGTGGGAAAACTATATTTAGAAGAAATCTAAAAATTTGATAGTGTACCCCCCCCCCCCCCAAGATCTTTGAGTTCGGGAAAATAGACTCGATTTTGCCACTTCACTACATAGTATAAAACAAAGTCGCTTTCTCTGTCCCTATGTCCCTTTGTATGCTTAAATCTTTAAAACTACGCACCGGATTTTGATGCGGTTTTTTTCAATAGATAGAGTGATTCAAGAGGAAAGTTTACATGTATAATAACATCCATTAAATAGTGGAGAAATACTGTTATTTTTGAGGTTTCTAATGTGATGTCGTTAATTATCATATTTTTTTCCGCTTACATTGCAAACGCAGGCTGAACCCTACGAGATTTATCAAAATAATGTACTAATTATTTGTACACATTGAAAAGGTCTACAGAAAACTCCGCGATGGTATATGTCTATCTCTCATGGATATCCCACAATAACATTTTTTTGTCATTTACTTTTTACGACAAATAATGGCAAATTTTGAAGCGATTTTAACCAATACAGCATTAATCCTTATCCAATTAAATACCTTAAATACATTGTTGATTTAATATAGATCTATATGGTCCTTTACAGCACAAGATTTAAATGAATATTTTCGAAGATATTACAGATTTAAAATTGCGGGAAGTAGCGCTTGCAGCGGTACTGGCCGACCGGGGCGGCGGCAGCGTGCCTATAAATAGCGCGTCGGAGGCCGATGTAATAATTGTTGTAAAAATAAAATAAATAGTCACAGTTTTTCTGTAGTGTATTTAGTATCAGCATTGCACCCGTGCGAAGCCGGGGCGGGTCGCTAGTATACTATAGTTTATTCAAGTATAGAGTAATAAATAATTTTTTACCCTTTTTTTTTCTTCGCAAACTACCTGTATTCTTTAATCCGATGTCTTTGGCAAAATCTATATTTTTCATAGGAATGGGTTAGAAATTTTATAATCAAAAATACCGGTCTTTAATAATGGACTATTTTGGTTGGATAACAATAGATGCTAGAGATAACTACTAGCCGAAACGTCGTAATATTCAACAAAAAATAAAGACAATGGAAGTCCAACAGATATTTACTACTTCGCACGTAAAAATATCTTTCTGCTCTTGCATATTGTTAGTTCTCCTGTATTTACATTTAGTTTTTCCCCTACTACCCACAAGTCTAAAGAAGATTAAAAAATTAGATTTCTAGGCGTATAATATATAAATATATAAGAAGTTTAAGACGTAAAGACATTAACACAGAGCTTCATCAAATAAAACGATTTTAAATAATACTTAGCAACAACTAAAAAATTCACCGATTAAAAAATTAGATAATTGATACTTGTACTTATCTAAGAAATTAATCAAATCATGGAAACACTTGCCACTCTCTTTATAAGGCCCCTGGAAGTTTGAAAATACTCTTGATGCAATCAAAGAAAGAAAGATAGGTGAGAAATAATGTTGAAAAAATGCAACGTTTGCTAACCATGTAAAAAACAATATCTAATTAAGTGAAGAACAAGATGGGACAACATAATTGAAAATAGTAAAAGGCTACGTAGTAAAAATATATGAATAAGTTAAATGAAAGAGACGAGCATGCCCTCTGACTTAGTCACCTGGTTCTGCAGATTCACATGTATAAGATTATTTTTATGGGGTTACTTAAAAGCCCTAGTATACGTATTATCAATTTACTGTTTTGAAGAATTTGAATAGTGGATGTTTTGCTGGTTGTGATATTATATGGAATAACCTGCTATCTTTAGAAAAGTTAGAAGATCGTCAAGAAAAGAAGCTCGGAGATGCTGAAAAATAGGAATTTTTGCGCGCTCATGAAATATTAATATTTCATGATGCCATGTAATATATAATTATCAACTATAAATGCCTTATCAAATTCTGGCTCCACCCTGTAAGGTACCTCAGTTCATACTTACCTAATGATTATCCTAATGCTGACTGGAGTATACCTATACGCTAGCTCATCTCAGGGTAGATTCGTTATTTTTATATTTTTCCACTATTTTTAATATATTGCCCGTGCAAGTTTTATAAATGTCTAATTCAGGAAAAAGGCGCCACCAAATTTTACTTTAAAATTTGCCCTAATGATTATACTACAAGCACTTGTAGTAGGGTAAATAAATCGCTGAGTTTAACTACTTAATAGTATTCTATTTTAAGATAATAAGAAATAAAACCAGTTAAATATAGGCCAATACATTTATTCCTCAAAGTATACCCCTTCCCAGAAAATAAGGACAACCCCTGGAAAAAGTTATCCCCAGTGTGAATTCTTGCAAGCTCCTCTAATGGGGCTTTCTAATAGAAATGCGATTACAAATGATAAATTGACATAAAAAAAAACTTTGTTGACTTAGTCGAAAGTTACTGACTTTCTATGACGTAGAAAAGTGAAAATTAAAACAAACAAGTAAGTTAAACTTGACAGTGTTCTGCACAGTGAACGGCAAACTAATCCAAAAAGTAAACAAATCAACTACTACACTTGGAAGGTTTACGTCGACATAGCTCAGTCACAGATGAGAAAAACACTCTCTATTTTAGACTAGACTATGAAGTTCCATTAACCCAACAATGCAGGAGACTATCAACTTTGCAGTCTGCAAAGAGAAAGAATTAGAAAATTGACAAGGTGAGAGATAATGAGTATTTAAGTGATAGTTAACAGAATATAAGCAATAGATAATTACACGAAAAAGTTATAGATAATTACAAAAATTAGATCATAGAAAGGAACTTATAACTGTCGTTCAAGTGGTTAAAATCTTAACAAGATTTTGCTGAAAAGTATGTTACAATTTTGTACAAAATATTGAATTGTTTTTAAAGTGACCAGTACTCAAATCAAACAGAGACAACCAATATCTTAATAATCTAAACTGCCTCGTCCTACAAAATAAATATCCTATGAACAAAGTACTTTACGGATTCAAAATATTTAAAAATAAAATCCAATCTGTGATACATTGTCTCGAGGTACCTAACGAAATTTACAAATTGCAGAAATAGGTTAAGTTTCAATGTCAATCAAAATTTCAAAATGTATACAAAAGGAATGATCTGAATATAAATGAAACCAATATTAATGAATGAGAAACAAAAGGTAATCATTAGTTTTATAGTAGAAAACATCGTTTAGTGTAAATTTAAGTTTCAAGTTATGCATGTCATTGACAACCTTTAAAGAAAAACGTACAAAACAAAAATCTATTTATTACTTTAGTAAACTGAACCTGTAATTTAATGTAGAAAAATGTAAACGAAAATATTTATTATTTAAGATCATTTTTTAACCGTAACAATGTATAAGAAAATTTGGGTATTAAAAAATTTAAGGACAGCGTTCTTTAACTTTTGTTTTAATTTGTTGTTAATATTATTTATTAAATTACATTTCAAAAACATTTTCTGAGCATTAATTTCCTGGGATTCATAATTTATTTTGAAAATAGCGCAAATACACATGACAAAAAAAAATTAAAAACATAAATAACTCCTAAGTCAATGGTAGCTATATTAGTCGCATAATCCTTTTTTAAAGTGAATTAGACACAATAGTTTTATTATGTATGTTAAGTAGATTTCAGTAAATTATATAAAAATTTTATACATAATTTTTAAGGAGTACATAGCCTCCTATGCGAACCTATGTTCTTATAAACTTTTTTGATATATTTGTTCTTCATATGCAATTATACTTTCTATATTAAATTTGCCTTCATCCAAGAAAATTAAATAGGGTAACCAGGGGTAATGGTGCTCACTGGGTAATGGCGCTCACCTCTATAACTCTGTCAAAATGGAACATAGCAACACGCGACGTCGCGTGAAGCGCGGGGGGAGGGGGCCGCTAACAGACAGCGAGGCAAACGGACAGTCAGCTCGCGTCATGCGACCGTGAAGTGCGTTTCTTTGTTTGCGGGCGCGCTGATCTAATTTTCGATTAGATGTTTTTATCTGTAAGTCCAAAACTTTATGCTTATTTAATTATTAATTTTACTTTTCTGATAATAAAGCTATTCTATTTTATGATAATGCAATTAATTTTCAACAATTGTGTGTGGTTTTTTTAAATTTTCAAATTTTTTACAAAACGACCGTTTGGGGTTATACCGCTCACCTGAGCGCCATTACGCCTTAGTGACTTATTTTTTTATTGTTGTAGATATGCCAAGAAATCGTCAAAGGACCACCGCTAAAGCGGCTTGGACCGAAGAAGACCTTCAATCTGCTAAAACTGCAATTGAAGGAGGTGTGTCCAAAAGAAAAGCCGCAAAATAATATAACATACCATTCACTATTTTAAGAGATCGCCTAAAAAATGAAAACATTAGCAACCCAAAACTAGGTTGCAAGCCCGTTTTCACCCAACAGCAGGAAGCTGAAATTGTTGAACAAGTTAAGTTGCTGGGTTCGCTATACTATGGACTCAATATCGCAGATTTGCGTAAACTTGTTTATAAATATGCTAAGCTCAACAATATCAAAAACAATTTTGATGAAAGCAGTAAAACAGCTGGATTGGATTGGGTATACGCCTTTATGAGACGCAATCCTTCAGTTTCTATACGCAAAGCTGAAGCGACAAGCTTAAACAGAATTTCTGCTTTCAACCAAGAAGAAATAACACATTTCTATGATAAACTTGGCGGCTTAATGGAAAAACAAGTTTATTCCCAACAATATTTACAACTGTAATGAAACAGGTATCACCACGGTGACAGACCCAGGAAAAGTGCTCGCCGAAAAAGGACAAAGAAGAGTCGGATCTGTTACAAGCGGCGAACGAGGAAGCAGCGGGAAACTTTATACCGCCCATGTTTATTTTTCCCAGACAAACGAAGACTTATTTGTTACTTAGCTCAAACATTTCGCAGCATTTGCAAAGCCTACCCAAGAATCACCTGTGTTGTTAATTCTGGACAATCACAGCAGTCATATTTCCTTTCGAGGCTTTAATTTTTGCAAGGAAAACCACATCACAATGCTTTCCATTCCACCACACAGTTCTCATAGAACACAGCCGCTGGATGTGTCTTTTTATAGGCCGCTGAAAGCTGCTTATAGGGATGAATGCAATAGACACATGAAGATACATCTAGTGTTGCAAATATTTTCAACAAAGCATACGTACAAGTTGTGAATATAAGTTTAAATGTTTTCCTACTAGTAGTAGGTCAAAGATATATGCTTTTGTTGTTAAATTGTTGATTACTCGATAATTAAAGACTTTGCTACTTTTCTTAATTTTGATTTATATTAAATAAATTAAAAAATACATCATGTTTTTCTTAAGTGAACGCCATTACCCCTGGTTACCCTAAACAAAATATATTACAACATTTAACTAAAATCATTAACGAATAAAAACGAGACGAAAAAAAAAATAAAAACCTGCTGAGACATTGAGAAGCGTATTTTCCTTGTTCTCCTTGAAAATTGAAATCATTTTATTACCCCATGTTATGATAACGAACGCCACTGAATTTCAATTTCACAAATCACATGAATTTATAAGTGTTAAATCAGAATTTAATATAACGAAGGTTTCCAATTCTGACAGAAAGAAAATAAATTCACGGGCAATTGGAGAATTTGATAAAACAGAAAAGTATCTTTCCATAAAACCGATAAATCAAACGTAATCGTTACAAATGCAGTCATACCGGGCCGCCATAAATTATATATTCGTTCTTCAAAATGGGAATTCGCGTTCATTTTCACAAAATTACCGTAAATCATCGGGTGACGTTGAGCTTCAAAATGTACATCGGAAAAAACTTTTTAATTTATTACCAATTGCAGAGCTATTCATTTTGTTTGGTCGTACATCCACTCCGGAATAAAACTATGTACTGGGCCAATTATTAAATTTTATTTATGTCTGTGTAATGTCAAAATTATACCGGTGAATATTTTACGATCGGCTGTAAATTGTTTAATTTGATTGGTATTATTTTGTATCGTAGTATTGAACATTATGCAGTTTTCACTATCATGCAAAACTAGTAATTGTAGTGAACTCAGGATTCAAAAAATAGATAGCGCAGTGCCGTAGTTAAAAAGAGGTCATAATTTTTTTACTTATGACCTTAATATTTCTAGAAAAGCATTTCGTCTCAATTTAACTTGTGTTGGATCTTCTCATGGCAAGTTTGTTGTTATGTGCCGTTTAAAGTGACATTATTGGAACTGTCAATAAAATTTTCAACTTTAGAATATCAGTTTGTTGCTTCAGTGGACTCTTTTTCATCTTGAGAGCTCATGAAACGCAATATCAGAATTTCGTAAACAACAATTGACTAATAAGTCAACTTGAAATGACATAGATCGAAGTGTTATAGATAAACTGTCATTATGAGGATTTGGTGTTATTGCTAAAGATAAATTAGGATATTTAGTTGTATGTTTTATCTTTGAATGTATGTCTTATATTTAAGTAAGATCAAAAAAAGGCAGTCCGAAACATGATCTCGCGGCTCAGCTGGCTGAAAATAGCAAACAGTATATGACGAGTTTCTTCCTTCTAATTGATTAGATTTTTCACACGTTGCTCAACAAATATGTGGAGTACAAGCTCTGCCGTGATGAGCCATCGAAAAACTAAAGTACTCGCGGTAATACTTCAAAATAAGATTTGTAAAATTTTGCCTTTGTTTTTTGAAAGTCTGTACACCAAAATATAACCAAAAGAGTTGGAATTGTTGATGCACCTTCTCGACAAATTCGCACAAGCATAATAGTTGAATAAAACCTTCTTCTTTAGGTGCCATGTCTGTATTCAGACGTTGGTGGTCATCATATTTACAGTTTTCTGAAATCTTTCTCTATCGGCTGCTGCGCGAAATAATTCTTCTACCGTGCAATCACACCACTGTCTGATGTTACGCAGCCATGAAAGCTTCTTTGGGCCTATCCATCTTTTTCCTTCCGCTTTTCCTTGTATTATAAGGCGAAGTAGCTGATATTTAGGTCCTCTAATTATGTGACCGAAGTATTCTGTTTTCCGCCTCTTTATAATGTTCAAGAGCAGTCGATCTGTATCCATCATTCTGAGAACATCCTCGTTGGAAATGTGCGAAACCCATGATATCTTTAGGATTCGACGGTAGCACCACAATTCGAATGCTTCCAGTTTGTTTAGCGTTGTGGTTTTTAGTGTCCATGTCTCGCAACCGTATAATAGAATAGACCATACATAGCATTTCAGGACCCTTTTACGAATATGCATTGATAGGTTCCTGTTGCATAGATCTGGTTTCCATGTCATAAAGGCCTTCCGCGATATTTCTATCCTAGCTATTATCTCTTCATCTGAGTCCCCATTTACATTCAACCAACTGCCAAGGTATCTGAAATGGTTTACACGCTCTATCCTCTTCCCATCGAGCCAAAGTTGACATTCATCTACAGTAACCTTTCCAACTGTCATCCACTTTGTTTTTGAGATGTTGATTTTAAGACCACTTCGGCAGCTCGCTTTATTGACCAGGTTTACTAATATTTGGAGATCCTCGATGCCTTCTACAAGAATGGCCGTATCATCAGCAAATCTAACATTGTTGATTACTTCTCCGCCTAGTCTTATTCCTTCTTGTCTGTTATCCAAAGCCTCCCTAAATATTTCTTCAGAGTATACATTAAAGAGACAGGGTGACAGAACGCAATCCTGTCTTACTCCACGTTTGATGGGTAGGCTTTGAGTACGACTGTTTTCAATTTGGATAGAGGCTACTTGATTGTAAGACAGATGTTTTAGCAGTCTTATATCGTAGTAGTCTAGACCTGCTGCTTGTAGGCACTCAAAAAGTTTATCATGTTGTACTCGGTCGAACGCCTTTTCAAAGTCGATGAAACAGACGTAGATGTTCTTTCAGAATTCACAGCTCTTTTGTAGGAGAACGCGCATACAAAATAGTGCCTCTCTATTTCCTACACCATTTCTAAATCCAAACTGCTTATCACTCACTCTATTTTCGCATAGAAGGAAAATTCGGTTCTGTATAATTCGTAGAAGTATCTTAAGTGTGTGGCTCATTAAACTAATCAGCCTAAAGTCGCTGCATTTGGTGGGTCTACTTTTCTTTGGTAATGTTACAAACAGCGATTCTAACCAATTATCTGGTATTATTCCTTCGTTGTAGATTTTATTATAGAAAGTGGTTAAGTAGGAAATATTTTCCTCATCTAGAAGTTTAAGCAACTCAGCAGGGATTTGATCTGGTCCAGGTGCCTTATTATTTTTGGCTTGCTATATTGACTTCAATTTCAATATACTGGGGCCCCTGTCTATCTCGCTGCTGCAGCGTTTTCTCGAGTAGCATCGTCAAAAAGGTCACTGATGTATCTCTCCCATTCTCTGCACTGTTGTTCGTGATTACAGATTCTTCCGTCGGCGTCCTTGAGTAAATGAACATTTTTTGGTTTTCTGATTCCGAGGGTATATTAAAGTTTCCTGTGGAGATTGAAACTGTCGTGTTTTTTTTGGAGGTTCTCTATTTCTTTATAGGAATTTTTGAGCCAAAGTTCTTTGGCTTGCTTAATTTTTCTTTTTATGAGTTTATTGACTTCACTGTATTTGTCAGTATCTCTATTTTTATATTTCCGTCGTACCTCCATAAGGTTAAGAATTTCCTGTGTCATCCACTCATTTTTTGCAATTCTTTTAGGTGTTTTCAGACTCTTTCACTTCTTTTAAAATCGAGTTTTGTATATCGTACCAACATTCGTTAATGGTTCTGTTTTCGTTTGGTATTTTCGATATTTTGTGTATTTCGTTATTTATTTGCTGCGATATATGTTGTGTGAATAAAACCAAGATATCCTAAACAAGTATATTCACAGAAATATATGAAGACTCTTTTGATGCGGCCTTTCATAGCGTTGCGTTTACTGCTAAAATATCAAAAATTAACTTGACCTTACCATTGAAGGTCATTGAAATAAAATAAGTGCACCTTCATAACGAGAGTAGGTAGCATAAAAATAATATGCATATTTTTGTTAAATTAATGTTATATTAGATCTATGTGCCAAACTGAAATAAATAAGTACGGATCATTTCACAGGTAAAAATTCGTATTTAAAACAGGAAACAAACGAGAATAATAAAGAGAAAACTTTGTATTTTCTATTTAACATAATTTAATTTGTTAAAGCGGACTAATCCCATTTTCTCGAAAAACGGAGAAGAAGCACTTTTAAAAACGGGCCCAAAAACAATAATTTCTCTTTGTGCGCAAGAAAATGACAACTTTTATTTACATCGAGGGAAATTTAAGAAAGATTTCCTCCGAGAAGACGGACCAATTGTTTGTGAATTCTTACGAAAGTACGGCTTAATACATTTTAGGGGAATAAATAACGGCCGACGGGATGTACACGGGAATACGGAAAACAGGAAGGTGCTGATTATTTATGATACATTTTTCTCTAATTTACATTTTTCTTTGGCTTAAAATGTAACCAAGTGCCATTAAATTTTATTAACGACGCATTTTTATTTTTTTGGGATCGTTAATATTGCTTGAAATGACTTTAAAATTGCTTCGTACGTTTTACTTGAACGATGTACGACGTCCTGTAAGCAGTGCTTTTTCATAAATAATCAAGGCAATGTTTAAAAAGGAACTACCATGTTTTATACCACTAAATTTATTAAGAAAACAGTGACTGTAGTTTCAACTCACAGAGTCATTTTCAAACTGAATTACAATGGTAGACTAAGTATTCACTACAGAAACGTGAGAAAATTTAACAATAAATAAAAACTACCTGAGAAATTACATTATTACAAAGGGGAGGTACTAAATTTTGGGAACTAATTATTATTTGCCGACAACAAATAACGGGGAAAATCCAAGTTCTGTCTGGTCATTAAGCAAATTTACATTTCTATTTTTACTATGTTTATATATTTCTAAAGATTCAAGAACATTTAACTTTTGGCCCTTTGTTGAATAATGTAGTATGTCAGTGTTGCTTAAATCAGGAAAACTGTGGCTGTGTTCTAAGCAATGGTTGGCAAAGCTCGAGTCTGTTTTTTGTAGTCTATATGATCGGTGGTGTTCTGAAAAGCGAGCTTGTTCTTTGGTTTAATTTTTGTTCTTTCACTTCCTTAGGGCAGAATTTTTCGATAGCTGTATTTATGGAGTCTTGGATGTTTCCAAATATTTTATCTATCGTCGTACTATTTTCATAATTTAGAGCAGAGGCAATACATTCCTTATAAGAATTTCTGTTTTCAGGAATTACCTATTTCTTGCCATTTTTCTTGAATGTAATATTGATTTTTCCTTTCTTTATATTTATTTTTACTTCGGCTCTTACAATACGGTGATCGTTTCCTGTCGAGAATCTGTTCAACACACCTACGTCTTTGATTATATCGTTTCTATTGCTGATTATGAAATTTACTGCGTTTTTGGTTTTGCCATCTGTCCATTTTTTGCTGTTTTTTTTTCTTGAAAAAGGTGTCCATTATATATAAGTTATTGTGGTAAGCAAAGTATATTAGTGTATAACCTATTTCGTTTCGGCTTCCCAATTCATGGTAACTGACTGCAGTTTCAGCTTCATCTTGTTTATTACCAACTTTTGCATTGAAATCTCCAATCAACATTGTATAGTATGTTTTTTCATTTTATAGAGCGATGTATACATTTTAATAAAAGTTTTCCAACTCGTCATCTGTGTATTCGATAGTTGGTGCATTTGCCTGAATAACCTTTAGAAAGTATTTTTTATTTATCTTGTGTGTCACACTTAGTTTGACCATTATGCCGATATACTACTACACTGTGCTGGGTTGTTTATTTATTTAGATAATAAATTTACCTTTTTCTTTCCAAGATAAATCTCGGTTTCTGTGCCAAGTATTGGAGTATAATTCTTACTTTTATCCTTTCTTAGGGCAGTTTTCCTGCAATTATTTGGAATATTTCCGTAGATTTTTTTTATATTATGATTACGTTAGGTTATTTGTAATTTGCGAGTTGGCATATAGGCAACTTTAGTCACTGTGTTGTAATTTCTGTTTTGTAGTTTCTGGGAGGAAGTTTGAACGGGTAACTTATTCTGTGCCGGTAATATCTGGAGGAGAATATATTTCTTAATTTAAAAATAAAAATAATCCATGGGTTTCTTATTTGATGTTGAGCCGAAAATGTTTTCGATTATCGAATTAACTTATGTAACAAACCTATTTCAGCCGTTATTGTTGCTCCAGATCATTTTTGAGCTGTCATTCCTTTTAATCGTGTATGTCAATTAAATGCGCCTAAATGAGGTTGTGTTGGGCGCAAGTAAAGGTCTTGGTTATAAATGGCGGCCATTTTGCATTGACTTTCACTTTTTTCTGTTAGAATCGGCTGAAGAAGGCTGAGGACTTCAATCCGTTGGATTTAAATCATCCTATTTGATTTGGGGCTGGAAAGTCGTTTGAGTTATTTCGGTAACTGTATTGAGTTGTTGAGTTTTAGTATCTTTTTGCCTTCTTGGCATTTTGTACTATTTCTACCGGGATAAACCTGGAAATAGGGATTTTGCAAGTTTTCGCACGTTCCTGTAAGAAATTCATCTAGGCCCCATTTTTAAGGAATAATTCTTCACAATTTTCTTGGTTTTTGTAGCCGTTTTCTAGTAAATGTTTAATAATTCCTTTTTAATCAGTAAGAGTTTAAGAATACTTTCGCTGTATATTGTAAAATTCATTATATTTTGTTATGTATAACGATGTTCACAATCTTTAGGTAAATTAATTTATTATTAGTAATTTTGAAATATTTCTGTATTTTATGCCCCATTCTGGGTTTTTATTGGTGAAATTATTATGTAGCATCGTAATATCTGCATGACCTCGTTAACTTTCAGTGTGACTCCATTAATTATTTTCTTTTGATTGATCGATTACAATATTTAGGTACTTGAAACTGAATAATTAAATACAATAACTGCGTTTTTTAGCAAAGGAAATCTTTCAATCATTAAAACGTTCGAGAAATATTCCAATTTGGATCAATCAGCTTAAATATTCCAGCAATTAAACTATCCTGCAAAAATATTGTTTGAAAATGAAGTATGTGTATTTTTAGCAATATATAATGGTCCAAAATCAGCACACAAATCAACAAGAATCAACAAACCGTTTTAGTTATCATCTCTACCACCTATAAGTGCTGTAGCTCGACAGCATATGTCTACTACCAGATCCAATGTTAGTAAGAGAATGATTTAGAATCCCAGGAATAGGGATAAGTATTAAAATCAAATTCTAGAATCGATAACTACATTGTTACCACGAGCACCAGAAAAATTGCTCAATAAGATATTTTTCAATTGCAAAAAAGATTGTGGTTCGAGGTGTTGCTCTAGAAAAATAGGGTTGCAATGCTCTTCAGTCTGTGGTTAATGTAATCGACAAGCATACTTCAACGCTTCATCATATTCAAAGGATTTTGATAAAGAAAGTGAATATGTACCCGAAGTCCTTAAGGCTTTATATAAGAGACAACAAAGATGGTGGTAGTGAATTGGAAATAAGCCCCCAGTTTTCTTTAATATGGGCTGCAGCATTTTTAATGTGTCAAATTAATGCATCCTGAGTGTTAACTTTTAATTTGAGTACCTCGTTTTTGAACCAGCGCAGCCCCACAAACGAAAGTCCAGTAGTGGGAGGTCTAGAAATCTTGGAGGCTAACTAATAAGATCACCACGACCAAAACTCTTCGTCCAAATGCTGCTTGACCTGACGAGCGAAATATGCACGAGCTCCATCGTGCTAATAATACATACGCATTCTAATTTTTAAAGGAATATTTCTAGAAGTCCTGAGTAGCAATTCTTTGTGGGCTGGTTATTACATCATCTTCTACTAAATCCATAATATTTTTACTTCCGCTAAACATTGTCAAGATTTTATATTAGTACTGGGAAACCTTTCAGTCTCTCGCAGTTTTTTGAAACCTCTGGTAAATAAGTTTTTACTCAGATTTCGCTGATAATATTCAGCTGTAGCATTCCCATTACAAGAATCATAAACAAACATCATACTTGCACATTTTAAATTTGAATAAATGTCAAATTCGAAAATAAACGTTAAATTATTGTCACAATACACTGACCTATATCAGAAAAAACAAAATTGAATAATTCATATAGCTAGTACCTACAGCATCTATGATAAGAAGTCCCAACTATTTAAATTTTTTTAATTACGCTGTAATTTAAAAACAAATGATAATCGTATGAGAACATATGAGATGTTTTGAATTATTTTCATGGGTATAATACACTCCTGAAGTTTGGTCGGTTCCTTCCAACTCACCCTATATATATGTATATATATATATATATATATATATATATATATATATATATATATATATATATATATATATATATATATATATATATACCGGGTGTCAACGAATCTATTAGAAAAGTCATAATTTTTAGAGTATTATGTGTATCAAAATGAAAATTGGTACAGGTAAATGGTATGTGAAGAGGAGAGTTTTCGCATATTTTCCACTTTCCGGCCACTTCCGGTTTCACCGGAAATGGTCACAGTTTTGAATTTTTAAATAGAATACCCTGTATATTTTAACATCTTTGGATATGTGAGACAATTCTAGATCAGAATGTGACATTTTAAAAACTTTTTACGTCTACTTCATTTTTTTTAGAGCCACTTTTAAAATTGCATCTAGGTGGCCATGATCGGACGCAAACTAATCTAACGGCCTTAGGTGATGTCAAAAAAATACAATCGCAAAGTTTTAGTGACTAGTATGAAAGACAGGAATTGGATTAAAAATTTAACAAAATTGACAAAATACTAACAAAATGAACTAATAACTTAGACGACGCACTTAAAATATTTGAAAGTACAGTAGCTGAATTTGTTAAAAAGTTTAGTGTAGTAAATGTTCAAAGTGCATTTCTTCTTTTTCACGACACATTTCAGCTCGTTCAATTGTTTCTCTCAACACGTTTTGTAGCATTTGGGGCATTATACGTCTAAATGCCCGTAAAATTCTTTCTTCTAATATTTCAAGAGTAGCTGAGGCTGCTCCATAGTAAACCCTTTCTTTAACATATCCCCAGACAAAGAAATCGAGCACAGTAAGATTCGGTGAGCGGGCTGGCCACCGTACCGGACCATTGGTTGCAATAATTGGATTATTAAAATGCTCTATTAAATAATTAAGAACTTCTCTAGTATTGTGAGGCGGTGTTCCATCTTGTTGAAAGTAAATTCGCCGTAAAACTGCTAAAGGTATATCATTGAGATGATTTTCGATTTCATTTTGAAGAAAACCTAAGTATTTAACCCCTGTTAACTGACCTTGAAACAATATTGGCCCAATTATTCTGTTTCCAACGATACCAGCCCAGACATTGACGCCAAATCTTTCTTGAAAATTGCCCTCTCTCATTTCATGTTGATTTTGTTGGGTCCAGTACCGAGTATTTTGTTTATTGAACATACCATTATTTGTAAATCGGGATTCGTCGGAAAATGAATAAAATCGATAAAATTTGGGTTAACTCTATGATTTTGAAGCAGCCAATCACAAAACACTACCCGTCTATCGCCATCCTCAGTATACAAATGTTGATGTACCTGATATTTAAATGCTCGATATCCATGCTTTTTCAGTATTTTTCTTGCTGATTCATAACTTATCTGCAGTTCTTGACTAATTTTTCTTAACGAAACTGTTTTATCAACCTCAACCATAGCAAGTACGTTAATCTCAGTCTCTTCATTTATGATAAACCTCTGTTCCGCCTCTTGATTTCCTATTTGCCTAAAACGAGTCTCGACATAAGGAAAATACTGATGAGCTGAATGTTGCCGATTCGGATATCTATGAGCATACAACTCGGCAGCATTCCTTGAATTTCTATGACACTCTCCAAATATTAATAATATATCCACTTTTTCACTTTGAGTATACATTATTTTAACGAAAATTTAAACTAAACTTAACGAAAATTAAGAAACTTTTACGTCTGTTCTTAGAGCGTATGTCACTGTCATTATTTACTTAAGTGAGTGCTTTGTTTTCCAAAGAAGACTTGATAAAAACAGTTGCAAATTATTATGCATCATGGCTGTCTATGGCGCACTTGTCATGAGTAAATAAATTATCCAGTATTTTGCTTAATAATATTTAATTTCTGTTCTTATGACCAATCCAATCGCAAATAAATTAGTACCGTTAGATTCGTCAAAGAATGCTTTTTTCGAAAAGTAGTTGTCAAAAAGGAGTCGCCATTTGAAAATTAATAGTTAGAAATGAAAACGTAATTTTGTCAACTTGTCTTATTCCTGTCTTTCATACTAGTAACTAAAACTTTGCGATTGTATTTTTTTGACATCACCTAAAGCCCTTAGATTAGTTTGCGTCCGATCATGGCCACCTAGATGCAATTTTAAAAGTGGCTCTAAAAAAATGAAGTAGACGTAAAAAGTTTTTAAAATGTCACATTCTGATCTAGAATTGTCTCAGAAATCCAAAAATGTTAAAATATATAGGGTGTTCCATTTAAAATTTCAAAACCGGGGCCATTTCCGGTGAAACCGGAAGTGGCCGGAAAGTGGAAAATATGCGGAAACTCTCCTCTTCACATACCATTTACCTGTACCTATTCTCATTTTGATACACATAATACTCTAGAAATTATGACTTGTCTAATAGATTCGTTGACACCCGGTATATATATATATATATATATATATATATATATATATATATATATATATATATATATATATATATATATATATATATATATGATTAAAAGTTCCAGCCATATCTCGATACAGAAATACTTGTATATCAGACTATATCCAAATATATTTAATGTTTGCGTAAAAACCCTTTTTTTTCTTTACTTTAAACTCCCCACCTAACAATGTCTTCCTGTTTTATATCGGCTGAGTTCCCTCAGGACGCCTTCCGGGCTCCACGATAACATTGTATATGAGGTCCGTTAGACTGGACATAGTTTAAGCCGTCTCATAAACCAGGCGCTATCTGGACATCAGTCGGGAACAGTTTGGCGCTCCGACCGAACGCCGTGATCCCCGAGGTAAACATCGTAACTCCTGCGGAAACGTTACAGCAGGAATGGTGGTATCGGCTCCTGCGGGTAGTTAGACCATAACTTGTATGCCGTAAGCCAATGAGGGGATGGATTTTTTATGGAAGGCAAAATGAGACGTTTTAACTTTATGTTTGACCAGCTTCCTGTGAAAATGTGGCCTTTGGAAAAAATCGGTCTGGAAGGGACCGTAAATAAATATATCTTAATATATTTTCCGAACGAAATAGTTTACTTATAGTTTTTATATTTTTACTGATTTGAAATAAGTATATAGTTGAAAATTTTGTATTGTGTAGTGACTTATTAGTGTATATCGCCCCTAGGTAAAATATGAATATGTAATAGTACATCGGGTTTTGTATTTCTGCATTTATCTATTTATTAATGATATCCGCACATACACTTTTATAGTATCCCAGATAGCACAAGATGTCCATTGGATATCCAGAATGGGTACATATAATGTCCTGTATGTTCATGGACCGTTTATGGATGTCCATTAGATGTGATGACCTGTAATCTATATGGACGTCCATATCTGGATGTCCAGTGTAAGTCCATCAGACGTCCATTAATTAAATTTCGGGTTGTCGGTAAAATCGGATACTGTAATACTGTAATATCGGCCTGTAGAATTGTCATTTCTTAACCCGCCGGCCCGCCATGAGTTGTGTTGACGTCGAGCTAAAAAAGACCTTTGGAGTTTTAGTTGAGCTAAAATCAAGTGTGCTTTTTATTTGAAGAAGATGCCACCGTTAAAGGTAAGTATAGTTATTTTTAGTTTAATTTTTTTAATTATACCAAAAATGACCGAACGAAACTACAGACATGCCCGACGAAAAGCTGATAATTTAGTATCAAACTCGCACAAATTTGAAAGTGAACAAAATGTTCAGTATCAAAACACGTATGTTAAAATATAGCTTTTGTAGCTATACTTTTTCATACAATCACTTATTTAAATGGAAATTACTACAAATAAGTGCAAATATTCTGATAGGCCAGTGAATTTTGTATCGTGTTGGTTAAAATGGAGCACAGATAGAGTTATAAATTTGTGTAATAATAAAATTGTAAATTTTAGAGAAAATTCTCCCTGACAAAGTCATTATTGAGTAATCAGTCTAATAAGATTGCTGGTATTAATAAATGTTATCAAAATTTATAATGAAATAAAAGCTATAGCAAATTTGAATAATTATATTAATTTTTTTATGACTATTTTGGATTAAACGCTAGTAAAAGTTTACATTGATGTGTATTTTTGTGCAGTATAATTTTTAAAAAATATATAATAAAGTTTTGACAGTTCCACTCTAGGTTTAGACTTATAATTTAATTTTTTTAATTATTTTTTAGATGAATTTTCCACAGATTGGTCCAAATAAAATTCCTATGTGAAAGACAATTTGTACCAAATTAGACAGGATATTCAGGTAATCTTAAATAGGGAAAAAACAACAAGTATCTACAAAGAATTTTCTGCATGAGTTCAACTATCCTTTTACTTAAGAAAATAATCAGCTGCCTCAAGTCACATAAGATCTTCAGGACAATTTAAACTTTAAAGATGCAGTAAGTTTATTACACTTCTCCTGAAGTAAAAGCTGAAACTTATTCGAGTAATGCTTCTTTATGTGTATGAGTCTATTGATAAAAAAAAACTTAATTTACAGGATTATTTTATATATATTTTTTTACTTTGATTCTTAAAGTCAAAAATATTCTTAGGTTAGCATATGTGGATTTAACGTTTAATTATCTCAATAAAGTAATATAATTTTAGGTTTTACAATTAGCGAAAATTGGAGGAAATTATACCTATTAACTTATTAAAAGATATTTTATTGTAACAATGACAGATAGCCTTTCCAAGAATTATACATATGATGGAACAGTAAAGTGTCCTGTAAAGAACTTATGTTCACTATTTGTAGGTGAGTTATCACTTAAATATAAAAATTTGCTGAAAAAAATCTCTCTGTTTTATTTGTCATACTCGTAAATAATAAGAACAAATTGGGTGTCAGATTTCACACGTTGAACTCTGGATCCTCTTGTTCTGATAATACCCAGACAAAAAGTGTGTTAAATTTTTTTTTCTGGTCTGTTGGTTTAAGCACTCTAAGCAATAACGATGCATTTGGTTTTATATACATATATATATATATATATATATATATATATATATATATATATATATATATATATATATATAGAGAGAGAGAGAGAGAGAGAGAGAGAGAGAAGAGATTTAAATTCCTACAAAACCATAAAATACTGCATCATTTAACGTTAAACCTTATTAATTTTCAGCTGCGGTAGAAGAATGGGGGGCCGATAAAAAACAGCCGAAGACGAGATTAGACAATGGCTGAAGAGAATAAACGACAGAAATAAATCTAGAAAAAAATAATCATTGTAACAATAAAAAGTCTTTATTTAAATAATTGGTATATTTTCTATTACCCAATTGAAATTGTACCTATTACTATGGAACCAGATAACTTATTCATAGCGATCCTTCTACAGCTTGAACAATTTAAATCAATTGAAGCTATATTATGTAGCATTTACAATTCGACTAATTATAAAATTTTATATTCTTATATAGTATTGTATTAAAAACTTGACAATTGTAATCAATAAGTGTAATATGTGGATCCAGTTCCTGTTACCTGGTTCGCTAATGTAATTTATATCTGTTTAATTTTTGGGACTAATAGGGCCATCTATGGTTACTTGTTATCGACGTTTTGATGACATGAGTGGTCTGTGTCTTCCGATGTGCAGATTAATTAGGTACTGTAAGCTCTCGGACCCTAAGCAAATTCTGAAAATATCTACCATTCATGTTAGCGGAACGTCAAGAAGAGGGAACAATAGATTATGACCTATTTATCCAAAAAACACAATACCATCGGATAATATGTCCACAATCGGGTCAAGAATGTACAATATATGGACATCCAAAATTAGTCCTATTAATATCCAAAAATGATCCATACTTGGACAATATATGTAATCCAAAAAGACATCCATGAGTGGGACAATCGTATAGTCCAGTGGATATCCATAGGATGTTGGTGAACAAATTCTGGACATCCCATGGATACCCAGTATGTCCAGCTTTGGATAAAAGATGGATATCCAGTGGACTGAAGTGTGCTATTTGGGATGTCACTAGAACATAAACCTAAATAATAAAGTTTAAATACTAAACAACAGAATGAAGTCGGGATGTAAGAAATAAATTAATATAGCTTAAGCTTAGAGTTAACTTAGTCTTTGAAGATTATTCTTCAATTTACTGTTTGTACCAGGTAATTAAAGATCTAATACATCATAGTTGCGTTGCTTTCTATCAATAGAACTATGCATATCATAATCTTCATATGATACACCTTAATATAGAGCTTCATCGGTGAATATGTTTTAAAATATAACCTGCACACCACATATCTATAATCAATTAAATAATTTTCTTATTTAAACAAAAAGCTACTCTCTATACAAAGTCTTCTCGGGACTACTTAAGTTCATCATCAGCAGTTCTGCATGAAAATCCTAACCGCGAAACTAATGTGTTATTTCAATAATTTATACCTATATATATTTTACACTGACCTGAAAATTGACGTATCACGTAATAAAATCTAGAGAAAATCAACAACATGTTTTGATTGATTGCAAATGATGTAACCATGCGATATATAAGTTGTTATAGCATACCGAGATGCGACGTTGCCAAATGTACATAATCTAGAATCACCGCATGGGGCCTATGGCGATGACCCCTCCCCATCTACGAAGTCCCTATGTGACAGAATTTAATCATAGACTCCTGCCAATAACATATTGAGGTAGTGTTAGCCAGTCTATCTATAACCAAATTGTTGCCACACATTAATTTGTAACTATTTTAATAACCTATAATTAATTTTCACAGTAATAAAGGCACTATGGAAGTCTGGTCGTTCAACTTCTCTCTTGCAGCTTTAGTACCAAACAACTACGGTTATTTAAGCTTACTAAAACCATGACTCAGAACTTCAGGACTCAGGAAAGGCTGCTAATTAGTTGGTCAGAAGACATCTCTTGTTTTGTAGGTCTCGGAACAGAGCGCCCGCGAATTAATTCGCGTGAAGGTTTTAATTAAATTAAATAAAACAAATTTCTCAGAACATTTAAATCTATTTAACAAAAATAAGTAGAAAAACGAACTATTTACAGTGAGAAACTTAAACATAATAACAATTCAAAAAAACTAACAGAATTGTTCTTATTGGCCGATTTAATAACCAAAATGTAAAACCCAATTTAGAAAAAAAACACGTATAAATAGCTTACCAAAATATTAAACAGAAAAAGAAATAAAACGCGAAAAACAGCTATTTATATTACTTAATCAAACCGTATGAATGTCGCGAACTGCCCCACTAAAATAACACACGATAATCCCTTAATTTCCCAAATTAAATAAAAATAACCTTCTTTCCCGACGATTATACCCGTGACGTAATTACTCTGCGGCACTGGTACTCACGGTACCGTTCTAACGACACTCAAATTATGACTGCCATTTACTATTCCTTAAAAGAGTGTCTTCGAATCTTACACCCCCTCGACACCCCTCTGATTCCCGTTTGTACCCATATTAGCCGATGGAACCCTGTAAACGTCAATTTCTTTCCCTTAAAGTTCGAAGGTTTCGATCGTTACGTGCTGAGGGCGTTAGCTCTTCTATATCGGATGTTTGATTCCCGAATTGGCCTCTGAGCGTCTAAATCCTAATTTTTATATAACAGAGTAGTAAAACAAACTAACCTACGTCTTCCTATAACGAAAAGAATATATGTTAAAAACTGTAAAAAAAACTATTCACTTTTCTTGGCTGTTTTGGCAATAAACATCTTAACTCGTTATTTTTTGTGAATAGAAAAAACAGTAATTAATCAAAACTCTTTTTACAAATGGCCAAACGATATATTTCTATTATAGTGAGTTTTATTGATCATTCTTTTGTTTCCTAATAATGGAAAAATCGTTCAATATTCGAAGACATTTTAACGGTTTGTGCATATACCATATGTTATAAACCTCCCTTATCTTTCTGTTTTATTTACATAACCAGGGCAGGATTACTTAGACAGATTTATAGGCAATTCTAAGAGAGGGTCTTATTACGTCTTCATAAATTAACTGACTTTATGTATTTTTTTAAGGAAACATTTAAATGACAAAGATCATAAAAGTTAAGCTCGAAAACTGATTTATTTTTCCCTTACACTTTCTTGAATAGTGATAAAAAAATATAACTATCCTATTCCCACGAGAAATCTATTCACAGAGTGATTATTTAATTATTCAATTTAACGTAATACAGTTCCTCAATGCTACAATCGTATTAAGTTTGTGTGTGTGAGTTTCCCCATGTATTCGGGGCCTGTACCATGGTGAGTAGATCAGAAGAAAGTTCCTGTCTTACTCACTGTTCGATCAGACGGCGCCTTTCATTCAAGCTGAATGGTGGAGTGTCTGTCAAAGTTGTATGTTCTTAGCATTGTATCACTGCTCATTTCTAGCAATGAGTTCGTTACCACGTCATCGATGCTGGTGTCCCGAGAGCAGGTCCAGTCCACAAAAAGTTGTTTTTTTTTTCAGCAAATAAGCATCCATTCTCACCTCTGACTTGATTATTATATCAAGGGGAAGGAGGTTTAATAGGGTTTCCATGGCTGCGGTTAGGGTGCTCCTCATGACACCCGTGATGCATAGGCAGGCTAGTCTTTGTAGTTTGGAGAGCTTCAGAGTTGCCCGGCTTTGTGTGACTTTTGTTCACCACACAATCGAATCATAGGCTATCATGTGTCTTACCACCGCAGTATACAGCAGTGCACAATGGGTGGCTCTAATCCCCAAGTCTTGCCCAGTGCCCTTTTTGCTACCATGATGAACATTTTCCTTTAGATATAAATTTCTGCAGGTGTGAGTTCCATGTAAGCTTTGTATCCAGAATTACACTTACATATTTAACCTCCTGGCTCATTTGCAGTTGTGTATTGAAGAGAGTTGGTAATTCTAATTCTCCTAACTTTCTTCTTTTAGTGAAGTGTATGAGTATAATTTTTCCAGGGTTTACCCTAAGGTACTCCTTAGTACACCACTCGTTCCACTATTAAGTCAAAGCCCCTTGCATGAGCTCTGATAATATATTGCCATGTTTCCCCACAATGAGCATGACTATACTGCCAGCAGACCCATCGGTAGCCTCAGTCGTTGAGTTTTACCGGGAGCTCGTCGACCACCAAATCTCACAGAAGTGGCATCCCTTGGCTATCGACACTCACGGTTTCCTCTAACAGTTTAAATTATGCTCGTCTGCCTTGAAGCATGTTCTGTATCCACCTGCATAGAGTATCCTCAATGACATATTTCCTAGCAGATGTTGTCATGGAGACAAAGAAGGTGTGATTAAATGCTCCTTCAAACTCAAGGAATATCAGTGTTATGTCCTTGCTATCTGTGGCAGACTCTATTCTCCTTACCAGGTGATATAGAGCTGACTCACATAATTTTCATGATTGGTAGGCATGTTGGTTGGGGTGTAGTGGCCTCTCTTTAAGAGAGGTTTCCCGCAACCAGTTTCTCTGTTAGCTTTAATAGAAAAGATGACAGATTAATTGGCCTGAACGACTTCGCCTGAGCGTCGTCTCTCTCTGGTTTTGGTATAAAGATAATTCTAGACCTTTTCCAGACCAATGGCAGATAACCTGTGCCTATGCTTGTCCTTAAAATTTTGCAGCCAGCGTAATGAGTTCTTTACCCTGCTTTAAAAGCATTGAGATGACCCCATCAGGTCCCGATGCATTATAGCTTTCAAAGGATTCTATAGGCCACAGTATTTTGTTGTGAGTTATTACTTGGTTTCCTGTTTGCCAGTCTCTCTTTGATGCCCTTCTGATCAGGGTTGGGAGATTGGTTTCATCATTTATTGCGGCGTCAGGGATAACATCAGAGTCTGGCAGATGCATCCGAAGAAGTATTTCTAGGGTTTCCCAGTCAGTCTCCGTAAAGGATCCATCCGATTTCCGCAATGTCCCTATAGCCTCTAGGGGATTTCTTGCCAGAATCTTATGGAGACGTGATGCTTCAGAGGTGCTTTCGACCTCTTGACCGAGCTTCCTCCAGGAGCTTCTTTTGGCTTCTCTTATTTTTTTTTTATAGTCGGTGAGTGTTTTAGAATATTCGGTTCACTTACCGGTTTATTTCGCTATGTTAAACATGTTACGTTTTTATTTTTCCTGTCTAATTCCCTATCTAAAATAGTAATTTTTACGCTTACCTCCTTCATCATTTATATGTTTTGTTTTTTTGTTTTGGGAACATATTTACAAATGAAAGAAAACATTGGCAATATATCTTGTTTATTAGAACTTGGTTCACAATTATGGTATTACAATTGCTGGTCATTGTTTGATAGTCCTTGTTGTTGTTTTGTTTAGTTCGTAAGGCTTCTCTCCTTTGTACCTAAAATATAGAAAGGTATTAATCTTGTACCGAGTGGTTCGGTATGAAATATTTAGTTAGAAATTCTTAATTTAAATTGTATTTTGCGTTTATGGTTACCTTCATCAAGAGATCTCGAGTGATCAGATAATCAATTGGCTGCAGGATCGACAGATTTCTGAGTGGAAGCTCTCTGGATGCTGCTGGATCTTCTATGTCTTCTAGGCAATTTAATTTTCCCGTTGTTGTCAGTTGTCGTATAACATTAGAGGTTCTATTAAGCTACAAACGAAAAACTACCTTAGTGTCAAATAAAAATAAACTTTAAAGTTAGAATCTACTCGACTTTTCTTGCGAGACGGTTTTACTTCAAAATAAATTTTTGAACATACCACAATTTTCCTAGTTATTTGCTAATAAAATATCTGATAATAATTTTAAAATTTCATATTTTTATTTTTCATTGTCAGTAGTCATTAACGTCGATATACAGATTCCTGTATCTTTTCCCACTTTGGACGTTTTTCTGGGGACAAGAAAAAAATCTTAGAGTGATAAGAACATTTTCCTTGCAGAGTTGCACCGGGAAAGATCACTTGGCATTATTGCTAGATGTGAAAGATTCGAGTCCTTGACCAAATTTATAGTGAAAGGTTAATTTGTGTATTTTTAAAAGCTGTGTGCTGATATAGTTTGGTCAGTTCGGGGAAAAAACCCGATATCAATTTTTTCAATTTTTTCTTTTCCACCACAAAAAGGCCATCATTGGTAAGTCTTTATTTTAATTTTTGTTTTAATTCTTAAGTATTAATAATTGTGGATATGTTCAGAAAAGGAATAAGTAACCTACCTCACTTGTAACATAGAAAATTGAGTTCTTTCCAAGTCCATCTTTTGTTTTAGGCGTTTTTTTCTCCTTTTTCTTTTTCCTTTCTCTTTTCCTTTCGTTGCCCTTTTGCTGATTTCTCTACGGTACCTGCTTTGGCTACTGTACATACCAGACCATTCCGGCCTTCTTGCGGATATCTCTACAGCACCTGCCCTGCATGCTGTACATACCACCATACTAAGTGATCCAGACCCACCCAACATCAGGACGTCAGGAAACCTCCGTTAATCAGGTTTTAGGTGTCTGTGTCATTTCAGGGAATTATAGACTTTTAACCTGCTTAAATTTTGTCTTCGGTGAAACCTATAAGTTTAAAGACATCATAGCGTTTTATTTTCTTTTGTATATATAATTATTAAATAATCAGTGTACCTACCTCTTTAAAAACTATTGTGTTTCCTCATATGGTACAACTTATTGAATCGTGCAACCATCTGCACTTGATATCTCCACGTATGTAAGGGGCACATCTGTAAACTCCAGTAAACAGGCCTATTTACACGGGTAGAGTGCACTCAATATTATCACTGTATACATATATTTATTATTTACCATAAATCACTTTTTCATAGTTAGTATCACGGCCAAAAATAATGAATTAGAGTATAATTATTTTTGTTAAATTTATCTTTGAAAGTGTTAAATGTCAAAAACCACCTGCTTAAACAGCTGGCTGTCACAGGCTTATTCCTTTGACCAGAGAAGCGCTGGGTCACGCTTAACTGAATTTACACCGGGAAACGTAAAATAGATACTTGTTTTTGAATTTTTTTTTTGGGTGTTTTTCTTGGAGTTCAATTAGATTTCCTGTTTTGTTTTTAGATCGGTCTCTGCCTTAACCTTTAGGGCACCAAAACAGGTGGCGCATTTTACCTCGACCACTCTCCGTTCCTTTGGGAGCTAGCAGGATGAGCCCTAAAAGGTAGAGACTACTCAAGAGCCACCTGACAAGTGTAAACATCTTTCTTTCTTCTTTTAAAATTTAGGCAAATTCCGTTAATAACAATTCGGTTTTTCATATAACAATATACAGAATATAAATGTTTTATTTCCTTACAAACAGTCTGCGTATTTCCCTCCTTACAATAATCTATAGTTAAAGCCCTGTCCTAACCTATTGAATATTTGCTATTAATAATAGTAATAAAACACACTTATTGATTTTAATTCTTCTTGTAGTAATGAGTGATTCATTCACTCCTTTAAAACATCAATATATATGGCATTGATCTGAAAGGCAGTCCAGATATGTCAGGAGGATCGAAACGGTTAATTAAGTGAAGTAAAGCCACGGATTTCTGAAAATAAATGGATGACAGGTGGTAATGGTCAAACGAAAAATGTCCGGAGTATGCTCTGCGCCTTTTTGGGTAAAGTGCAGTGCTGTCAAATGTTCCACAGAAAAATATTTGCAAGTTTTATATTTATTCCTGGCAATTCCTGGCAAAATGCGAAAAAGAGGATACTGCTCAATTAAACTGAATATTAGAGAAAGACAGATAATAATAAGATTGTCCATCCTTTAAATTTTACACCGCAAAACCATAAAATAAAGAAAAAAATAACTACATGTGAGAAGCAAAAAGAGATAGTAGAGAGATTTAATTTTAAATATGGGGCATCTTATGAATTGTATGTACATTTAGCCTTAATATTTTATCAATTTCTGAGTACAAGACATCTATTCCTGGCAAATCTCTGGCATGATAGTATTCCTGGCAAAATTACTGGCACAGCTAATTATTCCTGGCAAATGCCAGGAATTACTGGCAAATTGACAGCCCTGGTAAAGTGACATTTTGGCACGTCAAATTAACCGTCAAAAGTCAAAAAATAGTGTCGTTGTTATTATTGTGAAATAATCTTTGTTTTTCCTTGGATTAAAATTATTTTAAATAACTTAATAACCAAGTAATATGCACCAAGCTATCAGTCAAATATTTAGGTGTAAATATAGACCACAAAATTATCTTCAATTGGCACTTTCGAACTGTTAAACAAAAAATCTATACAAAGGGCCAAATACCTTAGGAGTCTAATATGCAAAGAAAAGGGCATATATACAAAGCAATGTACTGACTTTAATAGGAATACATACCTCCTACATACAGTAAATGCAGGAAGCCAGCACTCGTAAAACTTGAAATGGTAGAAACCACTGCTCTATGTAGTATTACTAAAATCCATCGTCCTAGCTATCCACCAATCAATTATTGTATGAATTCACTAAACATCCAGCCGATTATTGCAAAATTTCCTCTCCTGACAAGTAAGTTTAAAAGAAAACCTGAAACTTGGCCGGTGATAGAGGAACTGTGTACGACCAGGGGCCGGAACCATAGGCCAGCCCGAAGACCCCCCATTAATGATACTATTCAACCTTTAATATACTTTTTTTATTATTTTTTGAAGATTTGTAGGGGCTTGAAGACCAAACGTGCTATAAATAAGCTTTTTATTCTGAAGGACCTCGTTTGTTGGCTTGTAGGGTTCAAATTTATATGTCCTAATAAATTATAATCAATAATATTTATTTAATTGTAGTGTAGTATAGTGTTTAACACAGTCTAAGGAAGTAAAATGTTGTATTTAACATTATTTGAATATAACATTGAATGTTACTTATTTAATTACAAGTTTTAAATATCTTACAAATTGTTACTTCTCAAATTTTTTATAAGTTGTGTTGATGAAAACAATTGTTACATTTAACTGTTTCAAAGTAAGATACTCGACCGTTTGGGGATATAGGGGCACAAGTGTTTATGTTAAATCCGTAATTAGAACTAGCCGTAGAAAAACAATTTTTAAATAGCACGCTCATACTATTAAGATATGAACAGAATTTGGTGTAATAATTTTGTATGTCTATAATCTCAAATTTACTTGAAATTTGCGAAACATTCAACTTTCTAAGGAAATTTTAATTAGAAAATACTGAAAATAACGGGGTACTACCTAATTAACATTTCAACTGTTTTTTCAAAAAATAAATCGTTTTAAAGAAACGGTTCGTCAACATATTGCTTTTTTTAAGGACTAGTTATTTTTAACAACCAAAAATATAATAAAAATTTTTAATTTATTTTTACGACTGACCAATAGTATGACAGACGACCACACATAATCAATTGACACAAATTGGATAAGTTAGGTAAGGTTATAACGTAATACTGTTATTTTATCTCTTTCTACCATTCGTTTCGTTCAACAACTTATGTCAATGAAATTTCGGAAAGGTATGCAAATTGCTTCAAACCTTGTCAGTGGGAGGTAAACGATTATGTTTAGTCGTTATAGTTTTTCAGTGGCGACAGCGTATTCACTGTTATTATAACTTCACCTTACCCAAAATGGCGCATAGCATGGTCCGGACATTTTCTGTTTATTTGACGATCAATACATATACTGTATAAGTGCGTGAGTAAAGCATTGCTGCTTGTCAACAGTCGCATCAAAAGGCTTAAATATCGTGAACTGTACACAGATTTCCGGTTTTCCAGCCTAATTTATCCTCAATCTTCGGATTGCAGATTGCTCTTTGACATTGCTTTACTTAAATGGCAAATACCACTAGGTTTGCTTAAAGCTCGAAGATTCTCTGAGATAAAAATTCTCTTAGGTTTGTGGGTTGTTTTTTTTTACTGTTCTTCACATTTACTTGGTAAACAGAATCTTTTCTGTCACCACTATTCTTTTAAAGTTTGGTTTTATTTAGGGAACTTACAGATTAAAAAGTTGGTATAGGCTCCTAATAGCTAGACTGGAGTTTGATCTCTTTTAGATGTATTATATTTAACATTTTATCAGAGAATTATCGAATTTTTCTTAAGATATAATAAGTAAGAGTGAAATGTTTATATCAAATTTAGTTTATAATGTTAATGGTTTCAATTTCTCATATAAACTCTGGTAATCGAAAAACAAACAAAAAAAATGACCATCGAGATACATCGGAATGGGTTTTATGGTGGATATTTAATTTTAATTAGCCCTTCTTCACTGCTCCACCATAAAACAAAGATCTTCCATATTAGTTTTGAAGTTTAGAAAGTACTTTTGCTGACGGCAGCTCGTATTAATTCCAGGCAACGGGCAATAAAACAAATAATGGCCGCCAGAATTAAACACTGTGAAGTCTGCAAGGAAATTAACTTTATCCATAAATTTGATTTAGCAGTGAAGTGAGTTAGGAAAACTGGAAAGCCCTTTGATGCAATTAAACATGATTTGTTTGTTTAAATAGAAAGGGGTTAAGGTTTTTCCGGCAAAACGGATCCGATCTGATAGGCCTAAAGTATGCGTAAATAGAAATTTTGGAAATTGTGTTTCAATCACTTCACTAGATTTTTATTTCAGGCTATAAAAAGACTAAGAAGTTTGAAAGGGTTTAGTAGGAGACTGCAGCGATACCGGTTTTATTTCTAACGGAGTTGGTAATTTGACATTTGTCTTATTTTCTATAGTTTGTAACAGTTCGGAATTGTTTTTTGTGCTGGTCAGCTGCCTACTGTATCAAAACTTTTTCACAATCAGTTACACACAGTGTCTTCTTCAGATGGTAGATAACAACTAAAAAAAGTAAAAGCTACTCTAAATCTAAATTCAAAAAGGTGTTTACCTGTGTCATCCAAATTTACAAGTCAATAAAATTACGGAAAAACCAAAATTATTGTTATTAGTTCAGGTTATTGAAATTGCATATTTAGTAATGGGGAATTATTTAAATATTTAAATCCAATTGGTTATTTAATAAAATGTTTAGGATTTTATGTTTGTTGATCTCCAGGCATTCTAATAGATTTAATTTTAACGATTCATTTTCCAAATATAAAATATCAAAATTATCATTAAAGGCGTGTTGCTCATTGTTTAAATGTAAAGCGTAGTGAGAATTGGTGTGCTTTTTTTAATTCTCTTCATAAAGCTTCTGCCCGTTTGCCCTATATATATTTTAGGGCAACTTCCATATTTTAATTTTAAACCATATTTATTTTCTTTTTTCCTTTTAGTTTTATTATTTTTTATTAATTTGCCTAGACTGTTATTAGGTCTACTACTTAATCTATATTTATTTGGTCATCTCCCTATTTGTACAGAATGACCACTTTAGCTTGATTCCAAGGGTTCGGTTTTGTTCCCCTTTGGAGGCAGATTTATCCAGTATTTTGAATATTATATCTATAATTTTCTAGTCTTTTTCCAAATGACTTGTAAAAGAAGGAGGTTCTACATTCCACCGCTAGATGGTTTTCTTCTTATGTATGTACGTCCATTACTCCGGAACGGCAGCACTGATATAAATGAATTTTTGTGCATTATGTCCAAGAATTGGCTAAGGTAGTTCCATATTTTTTGGTCTAAATTGGTTCAGTAAAATCCAAGATGGCGCCAAAATATTTTGTCCTATTTTCTCCAAAACGAGCATGGAGGAATTTTCGAGATCGCACATGACGAATCTAGAACTATTTTTAAAAAAATCGATGTGGCGGATTGAATATAACTGATTAGAGATTTTATATCTCTCGATTTTGTCCAAAATTGGTCTAGGGGTATTTTTTAGGGTATAAATTACGAATTTAAAATAATTTTTTAAAAATGCAATGTGGGAGATTAAAAATTTTACATTTGTCGGTTTTGTCGAAAATTGAAGTAGAAGGTCTTTGAGGGTGTAAATAACGTATTTAAAATTATTTAAAAAAAAATTCAATATGGCGGATCCAATATGGCGGACGAAAAATTTAACCTCTGTCGATTTTGTTCAAAATTTGTTGTTGGGAGTTCCTGAGAGTGTAAATAACAAATTTAAAATTGTTTTAAAAAAAATCAACATGGCTGACGCAATATGGTGGTCTAAAAACTCGGATTTTCGAGGGCGTAGATTAAGATTAAATTAAGAGTTTAAAATTTGTTTTTTTTTTTAAATTCAATATGGTGGGTTGAAAATTTTATGTTATTCACATTTTTTCAAAATTGGTTTTAGGGTGTTTTCGGAACCGTAGGTTACGAATTTGAAGTTGTTTTTTACAAATAATATGGCAGATACAATATGGGGATTAGAAATTTTACATTTTTCGGATTTTGTCCAGATTGATATTATTGGGTTTTTGGGGCGTATATTACAGATCTTCAAACTCAATATGCAGGGTAAAAAATGTCGGACAAAAAAATTTACATGTCTCAAGTTTTTTAATATGGATATTCGGGGTTTTAGAGGCCTAGATTACGAATCTAAAGTTAATTTCTTAAAATTCAGATTTACTACAGCAAACTAAATTTTTTTTTTTTTGGTATAATTTCATTCAAAACTGGTATTTGGAAAAGTGTCATAATCAAAGAATTTTTTGTTGTTTAATTTAGTATGGTCTACAACTTTGGGTAAAATGGGTACTTTTTGTTACTTTACAAACTCAACTCAATTCAAAACAAAAAATGCCTTTACAATCTCCACTCAATTCAAAATTAAAAATCGAAAAATAAAATTTTTATAAAAATAAATGAACATACTTTTAAAGAAGCGTTAAAAAGCTAACAATAACCATATAAATTTTAATATAAAATTGGCGCCAAATTATTACTAAATGAAACAAATAACTTCTATTAAGAGATATGGTAAAAAAGTCATTACTAATAAAATATTTTTCAACAGTCTTATGTAAATCATATTTTGTTAGATATTGATTTGGCGTCAACTTCAAAATTTCAATTTCATATTAAAAATTCCATATATCGCTTTTTGGAGGTTTCATGTATAAAATGTTTTTTAGAATTATATTTGTTGTAATTCTATCTTGTTCCAGGTCCAAGGTACAAGAAAACGTATTTTTTCCAGTATGTCACGACATTCCACTCTGTTATGCAAAGCTTTATAAAGAAATTTGAGGTCTGTGACGATACGTCTATGTTCTAGAGAAGTAAGATTTCATGCGGAAACCTTGTTTCAGGATAATGTCATCAATCCGAAAACTAAGATATTTTAAGAAACGCTGCTGAACTCTCTCAAGGTCATTAATATGTTTTTGATAATAAGGAGACCATATAATGGAAGCATATTCCAATTTAGATCTTACAAAAGCATAATAAAGTAAAATAAGCGTACTTCGATTAGAAAATGTTTTTGAGTTTCTGGTAATAAAGCCTAATGATTTAAAACACACCTGTATAAAATCATTTATATAAGGAATAAATGAAAGTCTGCCATCAAATATCACACCCAGATCCCTAAAGCATTCCACTCGTGGAACTGATGTTCCATCAATTTTTTAATCACACACCAGCACGTTTTTCTCTAAAGTGAAAGTCATGACTTTGCATTTACCAACGCCTAGAGGCAGTCTGTTTTCGCTACACCAATCGGTGACGGTATTTATTGCTATTTGTAGTCTTTGACAATCAGCATCGTTTACAGAAGTAAAAATTTTTGCGTCATTCGCATAGAGTAGCATTGTACAGTCACCCACAATTACATTAATAAATATATTAAATACTAAAGGACCGAGTATTGACCCTTAAGGAACTCCCGAAGTCACACACAGGGGTTTCGAGGACTGACCACAGCATTCTGCTATTTGCTGCCTATCGCAGAGATGTGATTAAAAAATAGAATTAATTTTTTTCGAAAGTCCAAAACAATTCAGTTTATCAAGCAAAATGCCGTGATCAAGCCTATCAAACGCCTTTGAAAAGTCTGTGTATATTATGTCTACTTGAGCTCCCCTGTCCAAGTCATCAGCCACAAACTGGGTTAGACAGAAAAAATTGGACGCTGTGGGCCTACCCTTTATAAAACCATTTTGGGAACCACTAAATAGGTGATTCAGCTTGAAAAATAGATGTTTATACAGAAACATTTCAAAACATTTAGAAAAATTATTTATTAAACAGACTGGACTGTAGTTTTCTATATTTTGTTTGTCTCCTTTTTTAAACACTGGAGAAACTCTGGAAATTTTTGCCTCAGGAAACTGTGAATTATTTAGGCAGAGATTAAAGATAATGGAAAGAGGTTTTGCTAATACGCATGCACAGTCACGCAGGAAAAAGGATGGAATTTTTTCCGGACCTACTGTTCCCTTTGGTTTCATTTCTTTTAAGCAAGATAGTACTTCATTTTCACTAACCTTACAAATTTGAATAGTTTGAGTGACAGAACTTTGAATATCTTTATTAAAAGCATTGTTCGATGAAATATACGAAGATTTAGAAAAGTCAGCAAATGCATTTGCAATATATGCATGGTTTCTATAAGTATTTTCCCCACAAATCATATTTTCAGGTAATTTTTCATTATTTCTTTTACTATTTAAAATTTGCAATGTATCATTATGTCATACTTAATTTACTGTTGAAATTTTAACAGATCTTCGTTTTTTTGTGAACGTTTGTATTTTTTCCAAGATTTAAATTTTTTCTTAATATTATTTATTATTTTAGATGTAAACCAAGGTGGATACTTACATACAATGCAATCTGTTTCGTTCTCGATATTGCCATTTGGACTTTGCTAGAAGATGAACAATCTTCTATTTTCAGGTTTTTAAAATAGTTGTTATATATAAGTTGTATTTGGCGATACAGTTTGCTAGGAATCCTCCTCTGCTGTGTTTTCCTAATCCATACCGTCCTCAGAATTTTTGGGACTAACTGAATTTTCAGTGTGAGATTCTGAGATATTTCTGCTTGCCTGGGGTATAGAGATAAATTCTTGGAACTGTTTTCTTCATAAACAAAGTTTGAGATGAGCACTTTAGGTAAAAGGTATGGTGTACTGTGGATACAGACTTAGCTAATTACTACGTTGAGATCAAATTTTTTGTATTTTACACAATTATCTCTGATTTTTTTACAGTCGCATTAAAAAAAGTATAGAAAGTACAAAAGGGATTTCTCGAATAAACATATAGATGACTGCATTATTCAAAACTATATCCCTAAAATGTTCCTCAAGTTACAAACTAAATTAGATTATAAATTCTTGTATATGTATTTATTGCTCTACAATGTGTTATTATTTATAATACCTCCATGAGCTTTACGTTCATAGAGATATTAAATTCTGTAAAGTTTCGCTGAGCTACATTTGTTTTTATTACAAGAATAGTGTTATAGTAATGCAAGATAACAGTACAGCTGTGACCAATAATAAGTTTATTACTTAAATAAAGTTAATATAAAAATAATAAAAAGATAACTAAATAATGGTAAAGAAAACAACTTAATGGTGTTCGAAAAAATGCGACTATGTGGCTTCTGAATGCGAGTACACAATTTCAAAGATAAGTTATAATATGAAGTGTAGATAAAAAATAAATGTGACATGAATTTGAAAATGTATTATTTATGACAAAATCGTAACTAATAAGGGTTTTTTAGTTTGTTTGCAACTATGATTATTTAAAAATCTACCGTTTTTCTGTAAACTTTACTCTGGTGATCTTTTGATATGCGTTTCTACCATAACACGATATATAATCAGTAGAGTTGTATTAATATTAATGCAAAATTAACAGAAAAGAACATTTAAATCACAAAAAAACCTGTAATAATTTAAAAAATAACTTATCTCCATAAAATACAGGTATATATTTTTTTTGTTTAAAAACCTTTTCATTTAAACAAATGAACCTTAACTATCACTGTCTTTATACTTGTCTTTTAGACACTAATTGTTTGAAAATTTATCGAAGTGATTAAACACTGCCTATCATTGCGTAACGTTTCACCTTCGATCATTAAATGTTGTAGAATTCTAATTAAAGAAGAAGTAAGTATGTATTAAGGGTTATTTCTAGCATTTGGAGATTTTTACGGGAGAAACGCAAGCCTTATTAAAAAAAACTCCCAAATAGACATGTCTAAGAAATAGTTCACGTTTTAATTTTAAAGTAATTTTAATGTGTAGCCTGTTTTATATGAGATATTAGATCGTAGCTATAGGTTAGTGTTAACTCGGCCCTCTTTTAGATATACATAGTGTTCCAAAAGACATGGATCAACGCCCACATGGAGATGCTTCATCTGAAAATAGAACCAAAAGTTTATAAGAACATGGATGCGTTGAGGCTGCTATACCAATATATAGGTTCGTTTGAAGGTTGTAGACAATGTTGAAGATTGACTAAAATGTGGTTGTCGCACCTCCATTGTCTTTATTTTTTGTTTATTTTTACGATGTTTCGATTAGGTTGTATCTCTAATCATTGTGAAGTATAAACTGAAATTTCTTATTAAAATACTGTTGACAACTCTAACAATTTTTTCGCAATTTAAAAAACACGTAAGTACGGTAAAATTGTAATTATGCATAAAGTATATAAAAGGGCAATAATTTGTTTATTGCTATGTTTAACAATAATTTGATTATAAAAACTTATCATCTATTGTTCATATTTCGTCAAAAAAACCACAAATTAAAAAAAAAATAAAGATCCTACGAACAAGATTCGCCGAGAGAATTCAAATTTTTCCGGCGAAACGAATTTAAAGCGTCCGAGTCACGTTTTTTTCCGCGTGCCACAGACCAAAAGAACGCCCCCCCCCCCTTGACTGCTCACTTCCTGACTCTCGGAGTAGGTGCAACTTTAAAACTATTGCGACATCAACAATTTTGAAATAATTGAGTTGAAAACTGCTGCACACAATAGTTTAACCATCTTCCTATGAGTTCCTATTTAAATAATCCCCTAATATTCATAAACAACCCTGCAGCGATTTCTTGAAAAAAAACTCTTTTTCTAATTGTTTTTTAAATATGTGCCAAAATCTCACCTATCACGTCCACTTATCGACATTTTGATATCAATAATTGTCGAAGAACTATTCTATTTGTTTATAACGAAAAACCCGACCCCAAATTTGTTTATCTGTTTCAACAATTTAAAATCAAAAATTCATTTAGTTCTTTTTGGTTATTGTTAGTTTAAATCTCGAACTTTCATCTGTATGACCTCTAAATCGCTGTAGTAACAATAAAAAATGAAAGGTTATTAACAAATTAATTGTTCAAAAAGTTTTTAAAATTTTTACTTGAAATTTTGCAAACTCGCTGTATGCTACAAGAAGTTCCTTTTGGTGCAGTATACAGTTAATGCAATATGTTTTTCTATTGTTTATTAATAATAGAAAAAAACAGCCATTTTAGCATGTTTTTTTGTAATAACTAATCAACAAATTATCCGATTTCGATAGGCCTTAGCTCATTTTGTAGATATTTTCAATGCGCACAACTTTTATCGGAAACTTTTTTACTGAAAACAATAACTGTTTCTAGAATTCGAAAAAACTGTTTTTTCACATCTCAATTGTTAAATAAAAAATTTTACCCAAAAAAGAAAATGAGACATAAAATATTACTATTATAAGTCTGAAGGTTTCTATGTAGTCAGAAGTCTACTAGCACTAAATTTTTTTCCACATGCTAATTCCCCCGCCTATTTTAGGAAATGCAGTTGAAACTGGGCAAATTGATATTATGAAAATCTCTTCATTAAAGCTGTAATGTTTTAGATTAATTCAATTAGAAAATTAACTGACATGAGTGTATGGAGAAGTAACGCAAAATTCAAGAGAACCTGTTCTGTTATATTACAATAAATATCTTTAAGGAGAATTATATCTTGTTAATGAAATAAACTATAGCATAAGAAGGAATTTTAGGTCTTTCGGCGGTAATACTTACTGACTCAAGAATGTGAACATAATTCATACAACACTCGTCAAAATCATTGGAGTAGAAATTATACGGATCTAAATTTCAATAACTCTCTGTATCTGCTAAATGAAAGTAAAACATTAATCGCAATAAACTTCTAAACATTTCTATAATAATTTTTTTTTGCTATTGGTAATCTCCAAATATTGATAGTCAAAGAATTTTTTCTAATGATAGACCTGACAAGATCGGCAATCAACATCCGTATTTAATTAACATTCCTTCGCACCTAACTTCACATCGCCCTTAAATTCGTTTTGCGTATTGTGAATGATTGGTAAGATCGAATAAATTTCTGTCCCCTTAATTTATTGTTGAATTCGTTTCGCCTTGCCCTCACCCTTAGCAACTGTTATGGATTTGTTTCCTCTTAATGTATTCTTGAATTTATAAAAATATCAAGTTTTTAATTTTATTGACGCGGATAATAATGGAATGAATTTAATATTTATAAAATACTACTTTAAAAATATTTCTCTTCTTTTAGTTAACTACATATAGAATTTTCGTTATATATATATATATATAATATATATATATATATATATATATATATATTGCCATTAATCAATATAACAATGAAATAATTGAATATTTAATGAAATAAAATTTGCTTCTTAGACTTATCACTTTTATTATTAAATTGGCGTGGCTTCGCTTTGGTAACACTGTTACATTCTCAATATCTGAAAAACTACGGGTCACATTATTTTATAGGGCTTTTTAAGTCGCACATTTTTAATTACTACTATTTAGGCAGAATATCGAACAACGGAGACTTTCTTAGGTCTCTTTGATCATTAAGAAGTTTAATTGTTCTGGGCTTTATTGCATTCATAAGTTTTTATGGCCTCTAAGATTTTAAGTTTTTTATTTTTAGGTACGGTATGCACAATTTGAATATTGTTTACATGTGGGAAACTGTGGCCTGTTTCTAAGAAATGGTTAGCAAGATTTGAATTGTGTCTTTTTAATAAAAATGAAGTTTTGTGTTCTTTATATCTTCTATGGAAGTTTCTCCCCGTTTGTCCAATGTAAGAACAATTTAGTCTATAAACTCCTGACAGAAATTTATAAGTGCAATAAAACCAGTACTATTAATTTTCTTAAGGATCCAAGAGACCTAGGAAATTTTCTGTTGTTCGATATTTTAACTTTAGTGCCTAAATAGCGGTAATAAAAAATGTGTGAACTAAAAAAACCTTATAAATTAATGTAACCCGTAGTTTTCAAGGCATTGCGTTTGAGATTGTAACAGTGTAATAAAGCAAATTTTGTTTCATTAATTATATAAAACGTATTGTCACAACAGACCACTCAATTAATTATTGAAATAACAAAAGGAATAGAAATAGAAATAATAGAAGATACAAAATCACACACATAATAACAATAAATCGAGACACATATACTGCCAACTTAATAAAGTAAAGATGAGAAATGAATCAAAACAGAAAAAATAAAATAGTAGAGGACAAGAAAGTAAATAAGAAAAAATATACACACTAATAAACGAAGCTATCAAAAAAAATATATATGGAAATATATAAAACTGAATTTAAGCAGTAGGCAAATATTTTATCTGTTGGAATAAGATAGACGGCTAAATACAGAAAATAAGAAAGTCTTGAACATAGTAACAAAATATTACAATAATTTAGAAGACATTAAAGTCTAAAAAAAAACAACAGGGAAAAGAAAAGAGTACTGCCACCTAATCTTATCTGCTACCTTCTATGTATTAAGTTTTTTAAATCTTTGTTAACATTTTCTTATCCTAAACTAATACTGTCCCGTCTGCTATAAAATTTCATCTGTTACCCAAAAATTTTTCAATTAAAAATTCAATAAATATTATAATTTTTAATTAACCACAAAACCAATCAAGGAAAAATGAGATTTTATTCCAAAAGTGCAAATCATTGCCGAATTAATTCAAAAACTTTTTATCTCTAATTACCAAAACATATTTTCATACTCGCCCGGTCTGGAAAAAGTAAAATTCTTTTCTTGATTAATGTTTACCCTGGGATGAGCGAAAGAGTTAAAAAACTGCTTAATTTGGGGTGATTATTCTCATTATTACTCCGGTATCTAAGTTTTGCAGCTTTCGGTGTTCTGGCTAACACAAACAGAAACTCTGAAAGTATAGGTTATTTTTAAGATAACTGCGTTCTAAAATCGCAATATACATGGAGAATGTTAGTCATTATTGATTACTATTACTCCAAAATTTACTTATTCTTGAATATTTATTAGTAGTACCTAAAAGATAAAAAAAATCTTGGAACACGAACCTAAACAAATATTAAAGACCATAATAGACCAGCGATAATTTTTTCCCTTCAAAGAGTCATTACTATAGGATAATCTATAAGATCAACATCTTTAATTCTTAAATCATTTGGATCAGTATTATTGGAGCTATATAGTCTTTTGTAGCTTTCTTAAATTCAGGTTAAAATTTCTGCAGCATAAGATAGCTTTCATATTAATAGCCCAGTCATTTGGTTAAAAAAAGGAAGTTACCTGGAAAGTTTTCTGGGAGTTTTGGAAATTGGTAATTTTATAGATTTCGATGTGCTCTTTCCGAATTTCGACTTTGGCACCTCGTATCTCCGCCGCTCGCGCCGCCATATTGGAAAAATGGCGCCTAATAACAGTTTTTTTACAATATCTCCTTTCCGACGCATTTTACGACAAAATATTTATATACAAAATTAAATTGGAGAAAATTTCCTACAATTTATGTATTAACAATTTTTTCTGTAAAATCAATAGTTTTGGCGTACGAGCGCCGCAAAGTATTATTCATCTACACCACCACGTTTTTTTCGTATATTTTTCCAAAATATTTTACTATTGTCGTAGGTTTTAAAAAAACAGGTAAAAGGGTAATGCATCGCCTTTGTATCGGGTCCCTCTCTCGACCTTAAACGAAACATCTGTCGGTAGAACTCAAGAGAAGTATTGAGTTTAGTCTGAGTCATCAGTATACGTCTTTCGTCTTACAGTGTTGTTTGTGTTTATAGAGCCATGGCTTCTGATAAAGTAAATTGTTTTATTTGTAATAATCCATTATTAGAAAATGAAACAATTGAAGTGAAATAAAAAGGATTCGTAAGCCAAGTGTTAAAAGAAAAGACAATAAAGTTGAACTTTTGGCGGGACTAAAATCGATAGTGGTTCATGATGTATGTCGAAAACCATATAATAATGAAAAGTTAATCGCTGCATCATTGCGTAGAGGAAGCGATGTCACGACACCTCAAACACTACTGCAATCCTCGCACCCAACATTCTCATTCAAAGACCATTGCTTTTATGCGCTGATGAGATAACAGCAGAGTTTTTAGCAAAACAAAAACAGACGCGGTTGTACAAGCGTAATGTTGTGTATAGTGTGCGGACATTGTCAATGAAAAATAGTATTTCAGAACTTGCTAAAGCTCGTAATAATGATTGGGGCCGAGCAATTGTTGAGCGTCTTGAGCATATGAATGATTTGGTCGCAGCCGATACACAGTACCACAATTCTTCCATGAAAAAATTGTATCAAGCACCACCAGCTGAAGATATAAAAAAGGTCCGTATGCAAATAAGATGGATACTGCAAAGCAGTTCGTTTATTCTTATATTGAGCAGTTTTCTCTGGACGAATTGATAGCCAAAATTGAAGGTGATTACCGTCCACATATAAAAATAGTGAAAGCACAACTCCTCAAAAAATACAGTGATGATATTTTAATTACCTTCACTGCAAATAAGGCTCCGGTGGTTTGTTTCCGAAACACAGGGTTTAAGCTATTAACGGAAGCCTGGTACAATCAAAAAAGTAATGACAATGCAGAAGAATGTCGGCGTATTGTAAAAACAGCAGCAGCAATTGTTATAGAGGATATTCGCTCTACGGTCTATGAGACAAAACATTATTCTCCATCAGATAATTTTTTTCAAGACTCTGAGATATACCTGAAACTTTACGCGTTTTCCTAGATGGAGTGATTTTAAGAAACAAACGAGCGTCTTTTGAAAAATGGAAGAAAAAAAGCATTGCTCTCGCCCATTCTATAATTACAGCAGCAAGGCCGAAATCTTTTATATCATCATTACAAATCGATCTAGCTGCATTTTTATTTCATAAGTATGGATCTCGGCGATTAATAGATGTATTATCATCTCTTGGATTTTGCTCTTCATACACCGAAGCAATGTTGTTCGAAGTTTCAGCTATTATGCGCTCACCGTTAAATATGGATAATAACGCATTTTCTCAATTTGTTCTTGACAACGCTGATTTCAATACGCAGACATTAGATGGTAATAACACTCTCCATGCCATGGGCGGTATCCATATCTCTACTCTTCATAGAGCCACATTCCTAAATGTTTGTAACGAAAGACATATTCCAGGTACTTGATATCTTTTTTTATGACTATATACTTGCAATCGAACAAGCACTAGTTAAGTCGGTTAAGAACTAACTCTTTACTATGTGCTTTAAACTGTTTCACACTTTGCAAATTTCTAATCTCACTGGGCAATAATTAGTCGATCGTTTTGATTCCTTTGTATATGACCTGCCCATCGTAGTCTTCTGGACTTTATTTCTTGAATGATGTCAGGGCTTTGATATATTTGCGCAAGCTCTATGTTGCTTCTCATTCTGTGACCGCCTGATTCAAGGTTTTGGTATGGGCCATATATTATGCGCAGGATTTTTCTCTCAAACCTTCTTAGCAGCTCCGTATCGTGGACTGTCAGGGTCCATGTTTCAGTAGCATAGATTGCTACTGGTCGTACTATTGTTCGATAAATTTCGGTTTTTGCCTTTCTAGTGATAAATTTTGACTTAAGCAAGGTTTGTATCGCAAATGTACATTTATTTGCTTGTGTGATGCGCTGTTTAACCTCTTCCTGCATATTATTGTTTGCCGTTATCACTGCGCCCAGGTACTTGAAAACTCGCACATGCTCAAAATTATAGTCATCCATGGTGACGTTCTGCCTGATTCTGTCTCGGGTGAGGTTGCGGGAGACATGCATGTATTTGGTCTTTCCTTCATTTATTCGGAGCCCTATTCTCTGAGCTTCTTTTTCTATCTTTATGAAGTTTTCCTTCATACTGACTGTGCTTTTTTCTATCGCGCCCATATCATCCGCGTAGGCCAAAATAAGTTTAGGGCCACTTGGCCCAAAAACCTCCGCGTCAACTGATACTGTTCTTACGGCTTTCTCCAGTGCAAGGTTAAACAGTACTGGCGACAAAGCATCTCCCTGTTTTAATCCTCTGTTGATAGAAAATGTTTGGATACGCTCTCCTTCAATTTTGACACAGCTTTTTGCCCCCTCCAGTCTAATCAGCTTCTGCGGGATTCCAAATTCTTCCATAGCTTCCCACAACCTTATCCTAATAACACTCGAAATGTAAGTTTTTTTAAATTCCCAACATTTCTCTAGCATCTGTCGGATAGTGAACAGCTGGTCAACTGTTGATCTTCCGCTTCGAAAGCCACATTGGTAGTCTCCGATAATCTCCTCAGTATACGGAGAGAGACGTTGAAGGAGAATGCTGGAGAATAATTTATAGACGTGGCTTAGTAGTATATCTTTGGTCCAATATAATTCATGTACTTTAGGTTAAGATTGTTATTACTAATGGGGATCTGTATATGCATGTCGGTTTTTATTCTTGTGTTATAATCGTGATCAATAAAAGTCTGTAAGTTTGTATGTCGATATATATAAACACAGACAGATGAAACATAAATCGATCTTACATTTTGTATATTTTTATCGAAGAGTAAATGTGTGGGGTATAATTTTATTATTGTGAAATATAATTTTTAATAGATATTTTTGAATTAAATTTAATTTATACAAAGCATTATTATATAGTCCTCCCCACATTAAAATACCGTATTTTAAAATCGATCAACCAAGGTTTTATAGACCATAATCAAAGTTTTCCTGTTCAGAAAGTTTCTTAATAAATAACATTTATGCACTAAGCCACGAATCTTTTTTGAAACATAGTCGACGTGTGGTTGCCATTTAAGGTAAGAATCGATTACAATACCCAAGTACCTGATGTGTGGTCTCATTAATGACGTGATTGTTAATCATAATGGTATTATATAAAAGTATATTTGCCTTTGTCAGAGAGAAAGCTATATATGTTGTTTTTGCTAAGTTTAATATTAGCTATTGGATTTGTAACCAGTTTTTTATATTTGATAAATTTATTATAGCTTTATTTTTTACACTTTACCATGAATCCCCAGAAATGACCATTGCTGTATCATCTGCATAAGAAACCATCAGCCCCACTGTTTTTAAATTAAGCAAAGAATTAATATATAGAATAAAAGGGATTGGGCCCAAAACAGTTCCCAGGGGAACACCAATTTTTACAATTTTTTTGCCACTTAAAATATTGTTAATTTTAACCATTTGTACACGTTCTGAAAGATAATTTTCAAATATTTTATAAGTCGTTCCCCTCATGCCATAATTGTGCAAAATTGTAAGTAGTTTGTCGTGAGGCATAGTATCAAACGCCTTAGCCAAATCCAAAAAGACTACTAAAAATTTCTTATATAAATTCAAATTATTGACAACATCCGTTATTAACGTATACATGGCGTCGGTAATACCACACTCCTCGAGAAATCCGAACTGATTCTCAGACAAAATTTGAAATCGTTTTATAAACGCCATCACTCTATTCTTAACGCACTTTTCAAAAAACTTTGCAAAGTTAGTAATGAGGCTTATTTGGCGATAATTGCCAACAACACTCTTTAAACCGGATTTACATATGGAAGTAATTATTGATGTTTTAAACTGAGATGGCACAATTCCTTTTTCAAATATTAAATTATAAATATGTAATAAAGGCTTCAATATTTCTAGATGTGTCAGTTTTATGATACTTGCTTTAATATCATCATAACCTGCTGCGCTTTCATTTTTGAAAGACCCAATATGATTTATTAATTTATTTATTGTAAGTGGGTGAAAAAAGAGTGTAGCATTCACAGGTGGATCAATATGGCATTCTTGCTGCGGTGAGGGGATGGCGTTTTCCATCTCAACCCCTATGTTAGCGTAGTAGTTGTTACAGAAATTAGCAATTTCAAGATAACCGTTGAAACGTACACCAGATTCATTCCTTATGTCAACTTTACCTTCACGTTCATCGCTTTGATAGGTACCATCCTTTATTACTTTGTAAAGTTTCTTTATATCGTTTTTATTATTTTCTAACTGACTTTTATAATACTCATTCTTTTGTTTATGTAGAAGTTTATTTAATTGATTCCGATATTGTTTGTATTTTAGCTCAAGTTGAGGTGAGTAGTTTTTCAATAAACTCTTTTTCATTTTATCTCTGATTTTAATGGACTTGATGATACCGTGACTTATCCAACGTTTTATCTTCTTATATTTATTAGGTCTTGTCGTAAAAGTTTCCGTTGCCTCAATAAGTAATTTCTCATAAATTGATGATGAAATAATTTCAGATCCAAATGATATGGCAAGTTCATCGATCTGCTTTTATGTTACTAGTATTGGAGCAATAGTTAGGGACACAGATAAATCTGGACCAGATTTTCCAATTTTACCTAGACATGGGAGCGTGTATTTGGAGAACTTTAAGCTTGTTACTGTTGAGGAACTTAAGGAGATTGTTTTTGACCTACCAAATAAAAATGGATCAGATGATATCAATGTTGAGTTTTTAAAGAGTTGTTTTGATAACATAGCTCTAAGACTTCTTAATTTGATAAATTCATCATTTTTAGCATGTAAAATTCCCGATGAATTAAAAATATCGACTATTGTTCCAGTTCCTAAAGTAAATAATTCTCACAGGGCTGTTGATTTGCGATCTGTTAACATGCTTAGTTGTGTTGAAAAAATCATGGAAAAAGTAGTGATGAAACAACTGTTAGAATTTATAGAAGCCAAAAAAATTATAAATAGTATGCAATCTGGTTTTCGGAGTAAGCATAGCTGTAAAACTGCAGTGCAGTATGTCCTTAATGACTGGAAACACAGTTTCGATCAAAATCTTATTACGGGTGCTGTATTCTTCGATTTGAGGAGAGCCTTTGAGACTTTAGATAGGGAAAGATTACTTAAAAAATTAGAAAGTGTCGGTATAAGGGGTGAAGTGTTGGAATTTATGAGTAATTACTTAATTAATAGAAAACAAAGACTGAAATTGAATGACGTGGTATCTGACGAGATTGAAAGCAGCATGGGTGTTCCACAGGGTAGTGTACTAGGTCCATTATTATTTCTTATATATATTGACGATATAGTGAATACAGCTGGTGATTGTTTTATACATCTTTTTGCAGATGATGTTCTTTTATATTTTGCATGTTCTGATGGTATTCAATTGGTTGACACACTTAACTCTACATTACAAAATTTATATTGGTGGTGTTCTTGTAACCAATTAAAAATTAATGTGGAAAAAACCAAATTTATGATAATCTGCAATGAGAATCATTACAGAACTTTTTCTCGTTGAGATCCTATTATTAAAATAGGCAATGAAAGAATTGAAATGGTGGAAAAGTTTAAATATTTAGGAGTAATCATAGATAGACAACTTAAATTTAAAGAACATGTGAATAACTTAATAAAAATATTTTTTTTTAAAATTAACTATATTCAAAGATGTTTTTGATTTTTTGACAAGGTGGACTAAAACAATCCTGTTTAACACTCTGATATTGCCGCACTTTGTTTATTGCTCCACAATTTTGTTCCTTCTTAGTCAAAATGAAAAGGCAAGATTTCAAAAATTGCAAAATAGAGCCATGAGAGTTATACTCTCATGTACAAGAAGAACATCAATTAACTACATGTTGAGAGAAATGCAATGGTTGTCGGTAGAGGACTTCTTTCACTATCAAACATTAATCTTCATTTTTAAAATCAGATCGGGTAGTTCTCCTATATATTTACAAAATCATATTAATTATAATAGAAATATACATGCATATGACACTAGATCGAAGGATGACTTTTATATTCCTCCAGTATTAAAGAGACAAACACAAACCTCTGTATTTTTTAAAGGTTTGAACAGTTTTAATCAATTGCCCACAAATATTAAACGTTTAAAATCTCTAAATAAGTTTAAGCAGTGTTTGAAGGAATATTTTGTTAATAAGGTCTGTCCTTGAGGGACATGAACTTTCTGTTATTTATTTTTTTTTAAATTTGTGTTATTTTAGTTTAGTATGTCATTGTTCTGCAAAGCTTGACGATGTTTGTTGTTTTTAATTTTAAAATATGAATTTAGTTGTTAAGATATCTGTGTAATTATATATTAGTCTATGACTAAATAAAGGATTTATATATATATATATATATATATATATATATATATATATATATATATATATATATATATATATATATATATTTATATATATATATATATATATATATATATATATATATATATTTATATATATATATATATACTTATATATATATATATATATATATATATATATATATATATATATTTATATATATATATATATATATATATACTTATATATATATATATATATATATATATATATATATATATATATATATATATATAATATCTTTGTTTTCTTAAACCATCTATATTTATTTTTCTGAAATTTCTTGGGTATGAGGTTTTTTGTTTTTAAACAATCTAATCAAAATTTGACGTTTCGCCCATTTTTTTTGGGCTTTATCAAAAATATATTGTCAGTCAGTCTATGGATAAAATCTGCAAAATGTATATTTGACACTTTAAAATTTAAAAACACAGGAAAAACATTCAAATGTTTGCATCTTAACAGGAAGATTCTTCTGTTCTTCTGCTTTGCCAGTTTACTGCAAGTTTTAGAGAATGTTTTCATCGTTTCCGCACATTCTAATCCATAGATTTCTCTTATTGTTGTCAGGAACGTTCGGTTAGGTGTTGTTTGCATTTTTTACCCATGCAATTCTTTATAATATCTTTGTTTTCTTAAACCATCTATATTTATTTTTCTGAAATTTCTTGGGTATGAGGTTTTTTGTTTTTAAACAATCTAATCAAAATTTGACTTTTCGCCCATTTTTTTTGGGCTTTATCAAAAATATATTGTCAGTCAGTCTATGGATAAAATCTGCAAAATGTATATTTGACACTTTAAAATTTAAAAACACAGGAAAAACATTCAAATGTTTGCATCTTAACAGGAAGATTCTTCTGTTCTTCTGCTTTGCCAGTTTACTGCAAGTTTTAGAGAATGTTTTCATCGTTTCCGCACATTGTAATCCATAGGTTTCTCTTATTGTTGTCAGGAACGTTCGGTTAGGTGGGCGAAACGTCAAATTTTGATTAGATTGTTTAAAAACAAAAAACCTCATACCCAAGAAATTTCAGAAAAATAAATATAGATGGTTTAAGAAAACAAAGATATTATAAAGAATTGCATGGGTGAAAAATGCAAACAACACCTAACCGAACGTTCCTGACAACTATAAGAGAAACCTATGGATTACAATGTGCGGAAACGATGAAAACATTCTCTAAAACTTGCAGTAAACTGGCAAAGCAGAAGAACAGAAGAATCTTCCTGTTAAGATGCAAACATTTGAATGTTTTTCCTGTGTTTTTAAATTTTAAAGTGTCAAATATACATTTTGCAGATTTTATCCATAGACTGACTGACAACATATTTTTGATAAAGCCCAAAAAAATGGGCGAAACGTCAAATTTTGATTAGATTGTTTAAAAACAAAAAACCTCATACCCAAGAAATTGCAGAAAAAAAAAATTAATATATATATATATATATATATATATATATATATATATATATATATATATATATATATATATATATATATATATATATATTTATGACAACAGACCAGTCAAACCCAAGTAGTATCGTTCTCCATGAATTACTAAAATCCATTTTCTTAGCCGTTGTTAAACTGCATTTGTTTTAATAACATTAAAATACATTTATAGAGATTAATATCTAAACGAGTGACCTAGAATCATAAAAAGGTAATTCTAAAACGTAGCGAAACAGACTAGCTGTAGCGGTACAGTTTATGTAAATAATGCAGATGAGATTTTTCTCCCAGTCGGTCATAAAGTGTGGCCTTATCCGTTCCCGCGCACTTAGCAACATTTCCTTATTAAATACCACCAACTAATAAGATCTGTAAGGGAGAATTGCTCCATATTTCTCGAGATAATGGCTTGTGTCTTCTTTTTAGACTTCTCGTTGCCACTTTCAGACAAATATTCATTCTGGAAAACGAAATATTCGAAGACCGGGAGGAACGTGTCGGTTTAATAATTTTCATTTATGATTATTTCTTGTTTAACTTTTGCTGCTGCATCTTACGTAAAGGTTGCAAATATTATTAAGAGGTATATTCATGTGAAGTACTTAATTAAAAGTTTGTGTAACAAATATATTTATATATATATATATATATATATATATATATATATATATATATATATGTTTACGTGGCTTTCACGGATTCCTCCGTGTGAGATGCAATAGCAGTGGATATATCCACATTATGCCGTTGTAGTGCTGAAATCACATTCAGCAAACGTACAACTATGTGCAGCTCCGTAAATGCGAACAGTCAATGCAAACTTCTCTCCATCATATCCTTTCTGTGTTAGAGGTTGCACAGTTAGAATAAATTGTTACAAAACGCAATTTATCCTATTCCACCACCATCGAGATGATGGCCTACCTGTACCACCATACCGAGAAGAAAGTCAAAACTTACCCTCCCTGCCACAGTGATACGGCAGAGGTACATGTTTCGTCTCTACTAGACTCATCAGGGTACCGACATGCACCTGGCTGTACAAAAGGACAGATCGGAAGGAACCATGCAAATACTGAACGCGGCTTCGCCGACCTCCCGCCGGATGGCGTATATATGTTTACGTGGCTTTCACGGATTCCCCCGTGTGAGATGTATTAGCAGTGGATATATCCACATTATGCCGTTGTAGTGCTGAAATCACATTCAGCAAACGTACAACTATATGCAGCTCCGTAAATGAATGAAGTAAAATGCGAACAGTAAATGCAAACTTCTCTCTATCATATCCCTTCTGTGTTAGAGGTTGCACAGTTAGAATAAATTGTTACAAAACGCAATTTATCCTATTCCACCACCATCGAGATAATGGCCTACCTGTACCACCATACCGAGAAGAAAGTCAAAACTTACCCTCCCCGCCACAGTGATACGGCAGAGGTACATGTTTCGTCTCTACTAGACTCATCAGGGTACCAACATGCACCTGGCTGTGCAAAGGACAGATCAGAAGGAAGCATACAACACTGAACGCAGCTTCGCCGACGTCTGATCGGATGGCTTATATATGTTTCTACGGATTCCTCCGTGAGAGACGAAACATGTATCTCTGCCGTATCACTGTGGCGAGGAGGGTAAGCTTTGACTTTCTTCTCGGTATGGTGTTACAGGTAGGCCATCATCTCGATGGTGGTGGAATAGGATAAATTGCCATAGGATGAATTGTGTTTTATTACAATTTATTCTAACTGTGCAACCTCTAACACAGAAAGGATATGATAGAGCGAAGTTTGCATTCACTGTTTCGCATTTACTTCACTTACATACGGAGTTGCATATAGTTGTACGTTTGCTGAATGTGATTTCAGCACCACAACAGCATAATGTGGATATAACCACTGCTAATGCATCTCACACGGAGGAATCCGGGAAAGCCGTATAAACATATATATATATATATATATATATATATATATATATATATATATATATATATATATATATATAATGTCCGGGAAAATATGGAAAATCTCCCGTATATAAAAAAAAATACGTGAAAGAAATACTACAACTTCATATAAACTTTTTTTATATAGGGTTCCTCTTCAGGGCTCCTAAAGATCTACAATGAAATCAAGTTTTTGACACATAATTATTGAACCAACAGGTATATTTCAACTTTTTTTAATATGATGTATACCAGGTAAAACCCTTCAAATTACTATCCAAGAAAATGTTGTGAATTATTTACAGCTTTAGGGACGGACTGGCTGTGATGCTGACGACCCCTTTTTTTACGCCCTATATGATAAAAACTTAGGAAAACATTGTTTACATTTGACTAAAAATTAAATACTTTTCATTCAGGTCGCTAATCTTAACCGTTTTCGAAAAAAACGTCATTTTATTTCCATCATGTATTTGGCGTATTTCGATAAAAGATACAACTTTGTTCCTATCAAATGTTCAACCATCTTCAACCAAAAAATGTGCGTTTTATTGTATCAGCATCGAAAACAAAGTATTGTTATTGTAAACGTTGCTATGTAGGAAAGAAATAAATATCCTGTATTTTAGAACTTGTCAACTTTCACACCTCTGACACATTGATTTTTACTTGGATATTAATTTACTGGTTTTTGGATTTGGTGGTGAAATAGTTCGAAATATGGAATACACTTTTATTGAGTACGCAGATATGCATCTGATGTATGGTCTTGTATCTTGCAATGCTTTGGAAGCAAGGAGGTTGTATCACGACAGATATTCTAATCATACTCTTCCAGATCAGAAAACATTTCAACGAGTTGACCAACGTCTAAGTGAGAATGGTGCGCGATTCCATTTAATAAGGTAATATTATTAAATTTCTTCATAATTTTAGGAAATCTTGGAACAAGATGTACTGATGCTAGTCGAGGAAGAACAGTACGTACGCCACAATTACAGGAAAATATTTTAAATGCTGTAGATGACCCTCCTTCAATGAGCACTCGAAAATAATCAGCGCAGTTTAATACGTCGTAAACAATAGTACATGAAATTCTTCAAGAACAGCTGTTATATCCATACCGTTTGAAAAAAGTGAATGAACTGATTCCAGAAGATTTTCCTCCTAGAATGCAGTTTGCAAACTGGCTATTGGATCAGCAATTAAATAATGTATACTTCATTAACGCCACTTTCTTCTCGGATTAAGTAGGGTTTACCAAAAATGGTATCATAAATTTACATAACTTACATATATTGGCTGATAAAAATCCTCATGCAACTATTGTTTCGCATCATCAACATCAGTTCCAATCAATTAATGTCTGGGCAGGAATCATTGGCAATTTTTTGATTGAACCATTCGTATTGCCGGTACGACTGAGTGGAGAACTTTATTTGGAGTTCCTTCAAAACGCTTTTTACGATGTAGTAGAGCCCTTATCACTTGAAACCTGCCGAAACACGTACTATGTACCCGATGGGATACCACCTAATTTCAGCGTTGTTGTACGGAAGCACCTGAATAACATCCATCCAAACCTTTGGATAGGTAGAGGAGGACCTATAGCCTGGCCTTCTTGATATCCTGACCTAACGCCGTTGGATTTTTACTTGTGGGGACACCTCAAAATCTTGGTGCATTCCATTCCGGTTGATAGTAGGGAGAGTACAGAAATCCTCAATTCGTCGTGTCCATATTGTATCAGACTTCACGAAGTCCATGTTAAACCGTCTTATGAATTTTTTAAATAAGTAGTTCGTTTAACTTTTTATTAAACTATGGTTATGGGGGAAAAAACGTTTTCCAAAGTTCTTATCATACAAGGCCTCTTGGATAGGAATTTGAAGGGTTTCACCTGGTATATATAATATTAAAAAAATTGAAATATACCTGGTGGTTCAACAGTTATGTGTAAAAAGATTCCATTACAGGTCTTTGAAAGGCCGTATCTCCGAAGAGGAGACCTATACGAAAAAAGTTTATATAGTATTTCTTAAATTTCTCGGAAAACAAACTGCAAATTTTTTTAATTTGGCAATTCACTAAAGTCACAGGGGGCAATTCGGTTAAAATATTTTGAAGATTTTCGGATATATCGGAAATATGGCTCTTTGCTTAATTTAAGTAGAACACACTGTATGTTATTTCGTTTTTATATTAGGCATAATATTGTAGATATATTTTAGGTATGATGTCCTATCCATAAGTCTAATTGTTTTTGACATATTTTAAATTTTATTTTAAAAATGACCTTTGCAGACCTAAACCTTGTTATTAATTTATCCTATATGGTTTATAATAAATCAGAATTATGTTCAAACTTGTGATCCTTCTCTGGATTTAAAATAGGTGAAAATTAAATAATATTCTATCGTTATATGTCTGACAGCTCGAATACTTTTAGTTTGACTCCAGTGTGATTTTTTTTGTTATAATGTTTAGGCACTTGAGGCTGCACTTGGTTAGCAAATAGGTTATTTATTTTTGTTTAATAAGAAAGTTAATTCCACATTGTATCCTTCTACATAATATTATGATAAACAGTGTGATTAATTTCTGCTTTGGAGCATAATTAAAACTGCTTATACCCAGAGGATAAACCATTGAGACAATAAGTTTGAAGGCTACAATATGTACATATATATATATATATATATATATATATATATATATATATATATATATATATATATATATATATAAAGGAATATACAATTAGCGTAATCTCCAACATACACTCACATGACTTAAAATTAACACTTAAATGACAATACCTATAAAAAAACATCAATGGAATAACAATAAATTAGAAGCCAAAACAAAATTATTCACGGTACACACCTTAATTTACCTCTGTCGTATTTCTTAATGAAATATTTAAGGATTCCTTTGGTTACATAAACCCATTCTGTTTTTAGAAAATTTTTTTGTTTATTTTTTCTGGTCTGCAAGTAAATGTTATCAATATCAACTACACAGTGTGTTGCAACACAATAAGGTCCAGTTTATTCGGTAAAAATATATTTGGCTTAGGTTTTGAATATCTTGTTTATCATTGATTGACCCAGTTCTTAATAATTTTACGCTCGGTAAGCTTCGACGTAAAATCCCTGTATTCGAGCGCACCAATAGATGAAGCACTGGACCAGATGGTCTACAAAAGGAACCTTGTATATTTGTATATTTGTATATATATATATATATATATATATATATATATATATATATATATATATATATATATATATATATAAATATATATATATATATATATATATATATATATATATATATATATATAAAAGCCAACTAAACCGAGAGGTTAAGGTGGGGCTGCAGTCAGGAGGACGGTTGACCAAAAAAGAATACTCTTTTTCGTTAGTCTAGCTCTCGAGAAATTTCGTTCCCTTGAACAGGACTTCTGTAAAAGAGAAAATAATCTTCCTTAATTAGATTCTTATAAAATAAAAATAAAGAAAAAAGACCTACCAAAATGAGTATTATGAAATGCCAGGTTTTGCTCAACATGTACTGTCATTAGCACTTAACACTAAGATTACATAATATGAAAAGAAATGTTTTAAAAGGCAAAATTTATCTAATTAATTAAGAAAATGATTTTTCAGTACGTGAACTTCGTTGAAACGCCACTTTAAGCTCAAGAATGAATTTGACAGTAGACACTAAAAGCCTGTTTTAATAGGTAAAGTTTACAGTGCCCGAGAACAGGTAATCGTTCTGGGAGCGGAGACAACAGTTCTTGAAAAGTGTTATGTTATTAACACTTTTCAAGAACTGAAAATTCTGAGTCGAAACGGTCATAGTAATCAAAGCGAGATATATTTTAGATATCAAGATAGGCGAAATCCGCACACAGTTGGACAAGTGTGATAGTAACATTCAAAACAGTGACTAAAATTATCCCACTGAGAAAATTAAACAGTGGAGGACCGATTTCTATTAATTTCTAGTTGTAATAAGTAATTGTATATTACGCTGAGGTTTCCTATCCATCTGAATGCAGCCCCACATAAGTGCCTTAAACCTCTCGGTATATATATATATATATATATATATATATATATATATATATATATATATATATACTCCGTTTTTACTTGTTAATAACTATAGATACAACCTAGTCGAAACGTCTACATTGTACAACTTCTAAATAAGCATATATTTTATATGTGAATCTCCATTATCAGGTAATATTTTCTGAGTGAAAATTAATAATAATTCTGAGAAAATTATTTTTATTTGTCTCTTTTAGGTGGTCTTCATTTAGCTAAATCAGTTTAACTCAAAAAGTGATTTAAATGTTTGTGGAAACATTTCTAAAACAAAGTATCGATTTTGAGATAAATTATTGGTAGTTTTAACAATTCCCATATTTTCCATTTAACTCAAAGTCAATAATCACAGTTCTAAATAACGCTGAATCGTAAAACAATAACCCTAAAAATTAATGGCGCGTCGCCGGGATGGACTGAAAGTCAAGTAATAAAGTTTCATGCAATGAATTGCGTAAATTGCAAAGTAAAAGAGACTTTATTGAGCAGAAATTTTGTAATAGTTTTATTTACTGTCGGTCCTTAATATTCTTTTTCAGATTTTAAGATTTTGTAGGGATGCCTTCTTACTCTTTTCCATATATATTACAGGAATTATACACTTTTCTTTAATAGTTGACTGATTCTGCTGTTACTTGATGGAAATTCATTTTATGAAATGAAAAACACAAAAGCACACATTTGTTACAAATTTCCACTATTAAATAGTGAAAATTTGCAACAAAAGTGTGCTTTTGTGTTTTACTTTTCTTTAAGACTAAAGGAAAAATCTAATTTTTCCTCCCCTAAGAGTTATGTTCTGAGTGTCACTGATAGAGTTACCACGGTCTTACTCCAAAATTCAGTTGTTTGAACTCAAAATAAATAAAAAATGACATATGGGACGTTCCTGCTTGGCGAGCGAGAGCAAAATTACAGTGTTTTGAACCTGAGTTTTCGATATTAGCAATTAGTTAAAAATCTTTCCCAATAGGTGTTTTCTTTATGTAAAAAATACAAAACGTATTCTATGACGAAAAGGATATTTTTAATAAAATTTTTCATAGTATAAATTATCAGTTCCCGACCAAGGGCCTTCTTTACACAAAAAATATATAACCAATGCTCCCACCTTCATAGTAGTTATTCCTAATATTAAAAAATTTAACACAATCGAATGTATTAGAAAATTGTTTATTATGAATGAGAAAATTGACATAAAAATTAATAAATAATACTAAAATTAATGAAATGAGGGATATACATATAGAGTTTTAATAACATGTTTATTTAAGATTTCTTTTTTGATCACAACAGCAGCCACGGTGGGTGATCTGTAGTCGCCTTTTTTTCTGGAAAAGTTAATTTTCGACCGCACTGAACTCACTCTCCGGCAAATATGACAAGGAGAATGCTGGTATTGATTTTTGAACACTGATTTCCACAATCTTTTCTAAAACAGACATTTAAAAAAAAATTAGTCTCGGTTTGTTTTTGGCGCATATTTCACATTTTAGCTATTTTGCTAAATAACAGTTTTATTGTAAAAAATAAAATATGTGAACAGTCATAGAAAAAGCATTTTCATTTATTTATAAAAACTGACATTTATGCTTGTTATCTAAAAATAATAAAATTGTTACATATTTACGCTGTTCCAAAGAAGTTAAAAAAAATTTGCTTTATTGGAGTTGCTTTAAACAGAAAAATTATAATTTTGAGGAAACTAAAAGTAGAAATTCAAGTCAAATATTGTTTTACAGAAACAATTATCCCGGTCTTTTTTATTGAATATACTCAATTAACCTGTATGTAAAACAAGGAAGAGCGATTTATTGTTTTAAATATACTATAGAAAGATGTAGTTATTGTCTAAACCTGTTAGTTAAAATAATAGAATTGACATTCATACACGACACATTCACGCCAATGTAAGAAACTAGCAGGGAATTCAATGTTGCCATACAAATCATTGCACCTAATGGCGACCAATAAGGGAGGGGTCGGGTCAAAAAATATTTTCATGAGCAGTCCAGTTTTATATGTCATGTTCGTGACATCGAGTTTTCTGCTCGCGCGCGGCCGTCGCTTTCATATCGCAGTCAGACGACTTTTACGACAACACTGTGCAATCTGACGATTATTTTTGTTCATGTTTATCTATTTTCTATAACATATATTAATTGCCGACGGCTATATATAATTTGAAAAATTCATTTTTACGCAGTTACGTATCGGTCTGACGATTAAGGTGACATAGATAATGGGTCTGACTATATTTTTTATATTTATCCAAGCACAAACAATGCCCTGCTTCAATGGGTGCATTCCACTAGGCGCTCACAACCAGTGCTGTCAATTTGCCAGTAATTCCTTGCATTTGCCAGGAATAATTAGCTATGCCAGTAATTTTGCCAGGAATGCCATCATGTCAGGGATTTGCTAGGAATAGATATCTTGTACTCAAAAACTGATAAAATATTAAGGCGAAATGTACATACAATTAATCGCAAGTGTATGAAAATCGATAAGATGCCCCATCTCTAAAATTAAATCTCTTCACTATCTACTTTTCTCTATCTATCTACTTTTTTGCTTTTGACATGTAATTATTTCTTTCTTTATTTTATGGTTTTGCAGTCTAAAATTTAAAGCATGGACACTTTTGTTATCATCTGTCTTTTTCTAATTTTAAGTTTAATTAAGCAATATCAGCTTTTTCTTATCAAATGCATGGTGCCAGGAATTGCCAGGAATAAATATAAAACTTGCAAGTATTTTTCTGTGGAACATTTGACAGCACTGCTCACAACGCCCAAAATATTCCTTCAGTCGTTCCACATAACGACTACGGTCGTCGCGGTCGCGGCGAAAACGTCATTAATGACGTCATTCTTCTCGCTCACGCCAAGCTCACAACCACCCATCTGAAAAGGTGGGTCAAAGTGGACGTTCAGAATTTTGGCGCGGTTTTTTAAATTCAAAGACAATTGAATATAAGAGTTTCAAAATTACAGTGTAACATGTGAGAAAAAAATAAGTATAATTTAGTTTAGATTCAAAATACACTGAGTTACACGGTGTAGTCCAATCTACAAAAGGTGTTACTGAAAAATACATTTATAAAAATGTAGTAATTATATACAAGTACATTTATAGAATGTAGTAATTATATAAAATTTACCCTAAAATTACTTGAATTCTTTATCTGAATAGCGATTGATTACATTCTCATAATCAATAATACGTGACCTAAGTTTCCGCTTTTCCCGATTTTGTAAAACTGCATTTCATTCTTTATCTGAACTAGATGAAGTACTTTCTGAAGCATGATTACGATCCACCATTAAATATCCAACTGTCACCACAAAAGATATTTTGATTATTTTTCAACGTAAATTACTTAGACTCCACTAAAATAAAATATAAGAAACTAAATAGTATTTTTCTTTAATATAAAACAAGTTAACCAATAATTATAACAAATTATTAATATTAAAGCTTAAAAATTATAACATAACCTTTTCAAGCTTCTGATTTATTTTCAAATTCGCCATTTGTAATATTTAACTCAACGCTTAAGACGTCCACAATCCCATTCCACTTGGGTTTATGATTAGAATGCTCACAAGTGGAACGGGAAAAACTGCGATCATGAGCGTGATTGTTGTGGGTGCTTAGTGGAACGCACCCAATATCAGCCGGCTATAAATAATTTAAATTTTTCATCGTTTTTTTTTTAAATTTATTAATGATATTTTTATTAACAATGACGCAGTGGCGCGGACTGACTTTTCATTTTGTTATTAGAAAACACATTTCTAACGGAGGGAAATGAAACTGAGTGACTAAAAATAATAATTTTTTTGCATTACAGCTCGCAGAGTACATAAAATTAATATAAAAATATATTTAAGGATATTTTAAGAGTTCCGCAACCCGCAGCTCTGTTCAGCCCCCGTTGACCAATTTTCGGTACCGGAAAAAATTCTAGAAACAGGCATTTAAAGCCGCTATAAATCTCACAATGAGAGAAAACAAACCGGGCCGAAATATCCAATTCTGAAACCAATCGTCCCGCTTGCCACGTCATCAGATTCCACTCCATAAAAGCCGTAAACTAATCAAACTGTATGATGAATTACGCAACATAAATAAAGTAAATGGCGGTTGCAATTGGCGTGAGTTATTAATCTATCGCTCACAGTAACTATTGCAAAATTGATGACTGATGTCGGCCGACACATTAACACGAGTGTTCATGGTTATTATTTTTTTTCTAATTCTAGTCAAAAATATTTCGTTGCTTATTATGTAGAAGTTAAAACTAAATAAAAATAAATACCCTTTATAAAAACAACGTTTTACAACAGACGTCTTCGTGCTTTTACCGTCATTTTACGTTAACCATGTTCTACTGTAAAACGTATTTGTAATAATAATATCCTTTATTTGACAACAAAATCATTCAACAGACAGAGCAACGTCACAACAATGAAATATGACTCACAATGTATTTAAAAGTGAACATTTCCGTTTTTACTATTGTTATCTACTTATTTATGTATTTATTTATCATTTAAGATTTACAAGCCAAACGGCTTCACACTCCCTTCAGGGATTATTGTTCATACCAGGTATACAAAGATACCAAAGGAATGAGGCTCTGTGGGAACCCTTTCCATGTTATCGGGTCCTAGATGATGTGATCTGTTCTATTTTCTACGAACTTTCGGACGGTTCGCGCGGTTGCAAGGAAAACTGCTTTCTGAATCGGCTTATACAGATGCTCACTAAGGCCTTGTCCCTTGATATTATGCATGAGGTTCTTTGATATCAATCCAGTTGTTGATAAAATAATGAGAATCGTTTGGATGCTGTTCATTGCCCATTGTCTTCGAATTTGCACCTCCAAATCTCTGAATTTGGCGATCATCTCGTTATATCTTGTCCCTAGGTTATTGTTGTTAGGTACAGCTATGTCGATTAGTGTAGTTCGCCTAAAAATTTTATCCGTTAGTATAATGTCTGGTCTATTATGAGCAACTGTCTGATCCTTCAGAACCTTTCGGTCCCAATATAACTTCAACTCGTTGTTCTCAAGAATGGGCTCCAGATTTTACTTGTAATAAGGCACTTTTCCTATCTGCAATAGATTTAACTTATCTACTAACTCTTAGTGGAGTATCTTAGCGGATGAGTCATATCTCTACTTATACTCCGTTGCGACAAACGCATAGCATCCTCCAGTTATGTGCTAGATTGTGTATGATGTTTGACAGCAGTATCTACATTGGTCGTTTTCTATTAAAGAGTTTCTGATGATGAACTTCCGATAGTTTTTCGTCGGAATAACCTGGTCTTGTTGCAAAAAGCCCTCCGTTTTCGGAAATATCTGTCCTGAAATCAACAGGTAGTTCGACGCTGAGTTGTCGACATTGTCCTGATTGACTGCATTTGGATGCCGCCTATGAAGTGGCTTCTATAGCCAGACTTGTAACTTATCCTGGTCTGTTTTATGTTAAGAAGCAATATCCTGTTCCTTCAGCTGTAGCGCCGTTAAATCATCTGCCCCGCATATTGCCCGATGTAAAGTGGAAGAGCCTGCTAACCTGTAGAATTAAGAACGTAAATTTATTATTTGTGGGTCTAGCTGCTTATTAATATCTACCAGTCCTCTTCCTCCTTGATGTCTTGGAAGGATTGTACGTTCAAGAGCACTCCGAGGGTGGTGTTTGTGTGTTTTTGTAAAGAGCGTTCTTATTTTTCTTTCCAGATTTTTGTTGTTCGTCCTGCTTCATTTGACAATTCCAAAAGAGTAGCTAAGCGCAAAGCATGCTTACGTGTTGAGTGCCTTAAACAAATTTCTACTATTTAAACTAGTTCGCAATACCCGCCTTACCCTCCTGACAAATTATGTGGTCAATTTGGCCTTCATAGTGCGATGGTCAATTCCTTTAGCCTGTCTCATACCTAGGTATTTATATGTTTAGTTTGCTTCCATTGCAGCTATAATATCACCGTTCTGCATCTCAAATGCTTCCGATTGTATCTTTCCTGTAACGATGTTCAAAATACGGCACTTGTCAAGTCCAAACTGCATTCCGATATCCCCGGAAAACTCATCTACAATTTTAAGCATTTGTTCCAACTGATTTCTGATAGCAGCCATCAGTTGAAGTTCATCCATGTATATAAGATGATTCAATTTTATGTATTTGGTGAAGTTCAAACGGCCTGAAAGTGGGTTTATTGCAAGGCAGAACCACAATGGGCTTAGTAAATCGCCCTGGAATATTCCCCTTCGTATTGGTATTGTATTAGTTTCGATGGTATCGTTGGATGGCACTTGCAAATAGAGCAACGCTACAACAACGAAATGTGACTCACTATGTACTGAAAAGTGAACATTTTCTTTCTTTACTATCATTATCTACTTATTTGTTTATTTACACAACACAAAAAAGTAAATCTCTTTTGACGGCACTGGATTAAACTATTTTTAAACTTAAAAGTATATTTTTTTATTTCTTGCGTAAATGAGGTACTTTCCTCTAGACTTTTATAACTATGTAATAGAGCCCTAATTCGTATAAAGTTATATGATACTAGGGAATATCCAGGTTAGTTCTGTTGATTGTAATAATACACCCAATTTCGGCATTAAACCTCCTGCTCTGAGCAAACAATGTTGGATATTTTTTGATGTACAAGACCAACAAAGTGACAGTTAGCTTAAGCTTAATAAGATATGCTTTACAAGCAGTCCCTGGGGGGATTCCCTGAACGCATCGTAGGAATCCAGTAAACACACGCACGTTGAATCAATGCATAAACAAATTATTACCAAACGTTATGTTTTTGTTAGGAAACCAATTTGAATTATAAGAAAAATGCCTCGCTAAATAAACGTTGTTTACAAAGTTGAATAAGAGTTGAAATCAACTAGATGAAGTAAAATTTGCCCTGACGTCTTGGCAAATATCTGGATTTTTCGAATCCAACTTGTTTTGCAAGAAAAAGTAGCGTGATCAAGGGTCTAAGTGATGAAATTTGTTTTTTACCAAAAGTGCGTGATTCCTACGTCAGCAAACTGACATCCCTTTCTTAGCTTACTTATTTTTCAGCGTTCCAGAACATCACAGATCGTGTGGTTCAGACTCAGATTTTATATTTTATTCAAATTTAGTATAGAGGTGAACCAGAAAGTACGCAATTGTGGTAAAATTTGAAACTTAGAAAAGTTTGGTCTTAAATGAAAAAAAAAATAATTCGATTTTGATATTTTAAACTTAATAAAGTTTTTTTGATTTTCTGTTATCGAATTTTCAGAGTAAATACTTGTACTATTTTTGAAGATTTATTTATTTATTTTAAAATAAAATGGATTTTAATCCGACTTTTTCTTTTATAAAATTAGGATAACTGTTAATTTTTAAATGTAAAAAAATTATATATTAACTTTTCTGAAAAATAATATTAACACCCCTTGCATCAGAAATAGGATAAGACTTAATATGAAACCCTGGGAAACACCCAGTGTAGTTTCAACTATATTTAAAAAAAGGTCGTTATTTTTATTTATATACACCATTAACTTTCTATGCAGCAATGTAAGACTTCAATAAATCCATTACCTCACCTCTTATACCATATTTTGCAAGGACTTTCTGTAATTGTTGGTGGTTGGCAATTTAAATTTTTAAAATAGAAAAATGAACAGAAAGATCTAAATATTCCGAATGATAAATGAAAATAGTCTTATAATTTGAGTTAAACACAGCTAAAAAAAATAAATTTATTTTGTGTGTTAATATTAAGAAAAGAGACAACTCAAGAAACATAAAAGTCATTACGATCTGCACCTACGGAATTTTCAAGCAGAACACTGAACAACTCGTATCTCACCGAAATACAAACAGACGCACGTGCCCCCGACACGTGTAGAAATCACACTCAGCCGATAAACAAGCGGAGCGCGGCATATCGGCCAGATAAATTGAATAACACTTGCAAATAAGCACTGCTAGAGAGGTACATTATGACACATTATGACAGTGCGTGTTTTGGGAGAGAAGACGTCCAATTTTCGATACAGGGAGATTAAATTTAGATTATTCTTTTTAATATTTATTAAAAGTAAATAGAGATTTTTGAATTAAATGTGGATTAAATTCAATCATATTTAGAACCAGTAGCGTAGCGAAGACTCCGCAGAGCCCTCTACGCGGAGGGGGCACTCACCTAAAAAACTTTAGAATTCAATTTAATCAATCTCCAATAAACTTGCTGTAAAAATTAGAATTTTAAAAGTAATTTTCTAGATATTCAAAAAAAAATTTAATAAATTATTTTTGATTATTAACCTGTCAGAAAAAAAAATAATCCTTGGGAGAGGTGGGAGAAGAGGTGTTAAATTTGTAAGGAAAAAAAATTTAAAATAGGGATAGTTGTAAGAATGAAAGAAAATATATTGTTGTCAATTAATAAGTTTAAAACTTGTTAGATAAATAAAGACTTTTTGATGTCTGATTTGAGTCTACTTTATATTTTTTTTATTTAATCAGGTGGCTCTGTAATAGTCTCTACCTTTTAGGGCTCATCCGGCTAGCTCCCAAGGGAACGGAGAGTGGTCTAGGTAAAATGCGCCACCTGTTTTGGTGCCCTAAAGGTTAAGGCAGAGACCGATATAAAAAAAAGGGAATCCAAGAACTCCAAGAAAACACCAAAAAAAAAATTAAAAACAAACCTCTATGTATTACATGTTACGGTGTAAATGTAACCACCGAGAGTGGCCTAGCGCCACGCACTTATAAAGAATATGTACTGATCGTCAAATAAATAGAAAATGTTCGGACCACGTCATTTTGGGTAAGGTGAAGTTATAATAACAGTGAATACGCTGTCGCCACTGAAAAATTATAACGACTACACGTAATCGTTTACCTCCCACTGACAAGGTTTGAAGCAATTTGCATACCTTTCCGAAATTTCATCGACATAAGTAGTTGAACGAAACGAACGGTAGAAAGAGATAAAATGACAGTATTACGTTATTACCTGACCCAACTTATCCAATTTGTGTCAATTGATTGTTATGAGTGGAAGTCTGTCATACTATTGGTCGGTCGTAAAAATAAATTAAAAATTTTTATTATATTTTTGGTTGTTAAAAATAACTAGTCCTTAAAAAAAGCAATATGTTGACGAACCGTTTCTTCAAAACGATTTATTTTTTGAAAAAACAGTTGAAATGTTAATTAGGTAGTATCCCGTTATTTTCAGTATTTTCTAATTAAAATTTCCTTAGAAAGTTGAATGTTTCGCAAATTTGAGATTATAGACATACAAAATTATTACACAAAATTCTGTTCATATCTCAATAGTATGAGCGTGCTGTTTAAAAATTGTTTTTCTACGGCTAGTTCTAATTATGGATTTAACATAAACATTTGTGTCCCTATATCCCCAAACGGTCGAGTATCTTACTTTGAAACAGTTAAGTGTAACATAATTGTTTTCATCAACACAACTTATAAAAAATTTGAGAAGTAACAATTTGTAAGATATTTAAAACTTTTATTTAAATAAGTAACATTCAATTTTATATTCAAATAATGTTAAATGCAACATTTTACTTCCTTAGACTATGTTAAACACTATACTACACTACAACTAAAAAAATATTATTGATTATAATTTATTAGGACATATAAATTTGAACCCTACAAGCCAACAAACGAGGTCCTTCAGAATAAAAAGCTTATTTATAGCACGTTTGGTCTTCAAGCCCCTACAAATCTTCACAAAATAATAAAAAAAATATATTAAAGGTTGAATAGTATCATTAATGGGGGGGGGGGTCTTCGGGCTGGCCTACGGTTCCGGCCCCTGGTCGTACACAGTTCCTGTATTACCGGTCAAGTTTCAGGTTTTCTTTCAAACTTACTTGTCAGGACAGGAAGTCTTGCAATAATCGGCTAGATGTTTAGTGACGATGGATTTTAGTAATACTACATAGAGCAGTGTTTTCTACCGTTTCAAGTTTTATGAGTGCTGGCTTCCTGCAATTACTGTATATAAGAGGTATGTATTCCTATTAAAGTCAGTACATTGCTTTGTATATATGAGTTGTTTTTCTTGATATACCTTTTTCTTTGTATATTAGACTCCTAAGGTATTTGGCCCTTTGTATACATTTTTTGTTTAACAGTTCCAAAGTGCCAATTGAAGATAATTTTGTGGTCTATATTTACACCTAAATATTTGACTGATGGCTTGGTGCATATTACTTGGATATTAAAATAAATTTAATCCAAGGAAAAACAAAGATTATTTCACAATAATAACAATGACACTATTTTTTGACTTTTGACGGTTAATTTGATGTGCCAAAATGTCACTTTACCCAAAATGGCGCAGAGCATACTCCGGACATTTTTCGTTTGACAGCTCCATTATCACCTGTCATCCATTTATTTTCAGAAATCCGTGCCCAGCGCTTCTCTGTTCGAAGGAATAAATCTGGGACAGTCAGCTGGTTTTTGACAATTCAAAACTAAATTAATCTAACAAAATGAGCAATTTTACTTTAATCAGTGTGTTTTGGCTATAGTACTAAATATACAAAAGCGATTTAATATAAATGACAACTATATATATATAAAACGATAGTATTAAGTGCACTCTACCCGCGTAAATAGGCCTGTTTACCTGTTCCCTTTTACATATGTGAAAGATATTAACTGCATACTGTTGCACGATTCAATAAGTTGTACCATATGAGGAAACAATAGTTTTTAAAGAGGTAGGTAATAATTATATATACAAAAGAAAATAAAACGCTATGATGTCTTTAAACTTATAGGTTTCACCGAAGACAAAATTTAAGCAGGTTAAAAGTCTATAATTCCCTGAAACGACACAGACACATAAAACCTGATTAACGGCGGCTTCTTGATGTCCTGATGTTGAGGCTCTGGATCACTCGGTGTGGTGGTATGTGCAGCATGCAAGACAGGTACCGTAGAGATATCCGCAAGAAGGCCCGAGTGGTTTGGTATGTACAGCAGCCAAAGCAGGTACCATAGAGAAGTCAGCAAGAGGGCAACGAAAGGAAAAGAAAAAAGAGGGAAAAAAGACCTAAAACAAAAGGTGGACTTAGAAAGAACTCAATTTTTTATGTTACGAGTGAGGTAGGTTGCTTATTCCTTTTCTGAACATATCCACAATTATTAATACTTAAGAATTAAAACAAAAATTAAAACAAAGACTTACTAGTGATGTTATGTGGCCTTTTTGTGGTGGTAAAGAAAAAATAGAAATATTTGATATCGGGTTTGTCTCCCGAACTGACCAAACCAAATTAGCACACAGCTTTTAACAGTACACAAAGTAACCTGTCACTATAAATTTGGTCAAGGCCCCGAATCTTTTACATCTAGCAATAATGCCAAGTGATCTTTCCTGGTGCAACTCTGCAAGGAAAATGTGCTTATCACTCTAAGATTTTTTTTCTTGTCCCCAGAAAAACGTCCAAGGCGGGAAAAGATACAGAAATCTGTATATCGACGTTAATGACAACTGACAAGCCCTCCAAACAATGAAAAATAAAAATATGAAATTTTAAAATTATTATCAGAAATTTTATTAGCAAGTAACTAGGAAAATTGTGGTATGTTCAAAGATTTATACCAATAAAGAAGGCTTTGTTGAAGTAAAAGTCGAGTAGATTCTAACCTTAAAGTTTATTTTTATTTGACACTAAGGTAGTTTTTCGTTTGTAGCTTAATAGAACCTCTAATAGTTATACGACAACTGACAACAACGGCAAAATTAAAGTGCCTAGAAGACATAGAAGATCCAACAGCATCCAGAGAGCTTCCACTCAGAAATCTGTCGATCCTGCAGCCAATTGATTATCTGCTCACTCGAGATCTCTCGATGAAGCTAACAATAACCGTAAAATACAATTTAAATTAAGAATTTCTACCTAAATATTCCATACCGAACCACTCTGTACAAGACTAATACCTTTCTATGTTTTAGGTACAAAGGAGAGAAGCCTTAGGAACTCAACATAACAACAACAAGGACTATCGAACAGTTACTATGGATTATAATAGCATAATTGTGAACCAAATTCTAATAAACAAGATATATTGCCAATGTTCTCTTTCATTTGTAAATATGTTCCCAAAACAAAAAAACAAAACACATAAATGACGAAGGAGGTAAGCGTAAAAATTACTATTTTAGATAGGGAATTAGACAGGAAAACTAAAAACGTAACAAACCTCTTTGCAATAAATCTATATCGGAAACATTTTTATCAGAGTTCTTTCAGGAATCCTTCAGAATATGCAGAAAAGTATCTCACTTCGATTAAAAATTACTTGATGACATATAATGAAATATTGTTCCAGTTCCACTGATGAGACTATTAGATAGTCGAAAAGGTGTATAGAGAAAGAAGCAGAATTTGCAGGAAATAAGCTGTCTACCTGTCGTTTAACAATGCGTGATTTTTTTCTTGTAAAAATTACAATTTTAAAAGTAATTTTCTGGATATTCAAAAAAAATCGAAATAAATTATTTTTGATTACTAACCTCTTTGCAATAATGCTATCTCGGAAATATTTTTATCAGAGTTCTTCCAAGAATTCTTTAGAATATGCAGAAAAGTATCTCACTTCAATCAAAAATCAGTTGATGACATATAACGAAATGTTGTTTCAGTTCCACTGATGAGACTATTAGATAGTCGAAAAGGTGTATAGAGAAAGAAGCAGAATTTGCAGGAAATAAGCTGTCTACCTATCGTTTACCAATGCGTGATTTCTTTCTTGTAAAAATTACAATTTTAAAAGTAATTTTCTGGATATTCAAAAAAAAATCGAAATAAATTATTTTTGATTACTAACCTCTTTGCAATAATGCTATCTTGTAAATATTTTTATCAGAGTTCTTCCAAGAATTCTTTAGAATATGCAGAAAAATATCTCACTTCAATCAAAAATCACTTGATGACATATAACGAAATGTTGTTTCAGTTCCACTGATGAGACTATTAGATAGTCGAAAAGGTGTATAGAGAAAGAAGCAGAATTTGCAGGAAATAAGCTGTCTACCTGTCGTTTAACAATGCGTGATTTTTTTCTTGTAAAAATTACAATTTTAAAAGTAATTTTCTGGATATTCAAAAAAAATCGAAATAAATTATTTTTGATTACTAACCTCTTTGCAATAATGCTATCTCGGAAATATTTTTCTCAGAGTTCTTCCAAGAATTCTTTAGAATATGCAGAAAAATATCTCACTTCAACCAAAAATCACTTGATGACATATAACGAAATGTTGTTTCAGTTCCACTGATGAGACTATTAGATAGTCGAAAAGGTGTATAGAGAAAGAAGCAGAATTTGCAGGAAATAAGCTGTCTACCTGTCGTTTAACATTGCGTGATTTTTTTCTTGTAAAAATTACAATTTTAAAAGTAATTTTCTGGATATTCAAAAAAAATCGAAATAAATTATTTTTGATTACTAACCTCTTTGCAATAATGCTATCTCGGAAATATTTTTATCAGAGTTCTTCCAAGAATTCTTTAGAATATGCAGAAAAATATCTTACTTCAACCAAAAATCACTTGATGACATATAACGAAATGTTGTTTCAGTTCCACTGATGAGACTATTAGATAGTCGAAAAGGTGTATAGAGAAAGAAGCAGAATTTGCAGGAAATAAGCTGTCTACCTATCGTTGAACAATGCGTGATTTTTTTCTTGTAAAAATTACAATTTTAAAAGTAATTTTCTGAATATTTAAAAAAATTTAAATAAATTATTTTTGGTTATTCACCTTTTTGCAATAAATCTATATTGGAAACATTTTTATCAGAATCGTCCAGAATATGTTGAAAATTATTTCACTATCAAAAATTACTTGTTAACATAAAACGAAATGTTGTTCCAGTTCCACTGATGAGACCATTAGATATTCGAAACCGTGTATAGAAAAAAAAAGCAGAATTTGCAGGAAATAAGCAGAATTTGCAAGAAATAATCTATCTACCTATCGTCTAACGATTCGTAGTTGTAAAAATTAGAATTTTAAATAAATTTTCTAGATATTCAAATAAAATTTAAATAAATAATTGCAAATAAATCGGAGTACCTTCAAAAAGCTCTTAGAATATGTAGAAAATAATCTATATGTATCTATAAATAAATGGATATTCACGTCTAACGGACATCCGGTTAATAATTCAAAAAGAGAAATAGTAAAAGTAAATTCCTAATTTTCAGCCTATCGTAGCGAAACAAGTAAAAACCGTCTGAAAAATGACTTAATTTTTTATACCAACGCGAGGGGTGCTCAAAATCATTTAAAAACTTCACCGAAATTAACCTTTTTGTACTATCAACCTCCATCCATTTTCCTAAATGGATACACGAAGATAAAGAAAACACCCTTATCCCCCAAATAAAACTAACAATAGTCGTATTTCCCTCTTAATGTCTCCAATATTCTTCGAAACCGCTTTACCTGAGAAGCGTTATTGTGAGTGACGAGACATCCCGGTCGAGAATGTGACACTAACAGCTCAGCCAGGATGAAGACTTACGAGATACTGGCGGGTCGCAGGAATTCAGATGACTCTGATTAGCGTTACGGGGGTTTATTGTTATTTTTAGGAGGTTCAAGAAAAGGGCAATTAGAAAAGCGGAATAGAAGCCGTTATGTAAGAGACATTTCTTTGTTACTCGTGACAGTCTTTCTTTGGATTTTAAGCGACAATTTTGATATATTTTATATAACAAAGTCTCTGACAGGTATATATATATATATATATATATATATATATATATATATATATATATTACGTTTTTCTTTTCTTGAATATAGGTTTTTTTTATTACAAATAATTTTCTTTTTGTATAATTTTGACGTTTACCTCATTATGCTGATCATTTCTATTTTCTCTCTATAATTAAATTCATTTTTAAAAGTACGAAGACAATCCACGATACATACACAGTAGAATACATAAAATTTTTATAAAAAAAAATTGAACCGACTTCTAAAACTTCACTAAAAAGTGAAAAATAACTATAAATTTTTATATCAAATTGAAATTTTTGAACTCGGCGACGAACTAATACCTGACATAATGTGATCCGCATAAACATATTAAAAATATTAAAAATACTTTGTTTTTAATTGCTTTCTTACCATAATTTGTATACATTAGTGGTTTTTTATTTCATTTAGAAATAATTTGGCGCCGACTTCAAAAATTTCAATTTCATATAGATTTTATAGCTATTTTTCACTTTTTAGCGCACTTTTAGAAGTTGATTCATTATTTTTCGATTTTTGGGTTTGAATTCATTATGATATCCATAAAATATTTAAACTAAGTACTAATCCAAATTAGTGTACCTCGTAATAATTCCAAGGTGGTAAAAAAGTATTCATTTTATTTAAAGTTGTAAATCACCCTGAAATGAACCATTAAAAATTCTTTGATTCTTAAAGTTCTCCAAATACCAGTGAAATTGTGTCAAACAAATTTTTAGTCTGTCATAGTAAATCCACTATCTTAAGTTTCAAATTAATTTAAGGTTAAAAACTTGAGACGTAAATTTCTTAGCACGATATATTTTATACTGTATATTGAGTTTGTATATGCCCCAAGGACTTAGCAATATCAATTTTAGACAAAATCGGAAAATATAAAATTTTCAGTTCCTCATATTGCATCTTATTAACTTAATAGTTCTTAATACAACTCACCATATTGGATCCACCATATTGAATTTCAAAAAAATAATCTTAGCGTTTTAATCTAATCTAAATTTAAACCCTTCAAAGCCCCTTAGTACCAATTTTGGATGAAATCTGAAAATTTAAAATTTCTAGACCGTCATAGACGTATTAAATCTTCTTAAAATAATTTTATACTCGCTATTTACATCCTCAAAAACGATTCAGTCCCACCTTTGAACAAAATCGAAAAATGTAAAATTTTTAATTCGCTATACTGAATTCGCTATATTGAATCCTGAAAAAAAAAACTTTTAAATTCATAATTTACAATCTCAAGAATCACTTTTGGGGTAGATCGATATTTGTAAAATTTTTAAAATGCCATATTGAATCCGCCAGATTGAGTTTTTCAAAAAATATTTTAAATTCTTAATTAACGCTAACAAAGATCCCCAAATACTAATTTTAGACACAATTGGGAGATGTACAATCTGTAATCCACCATTTTGGATACACCATATTTATTTTTTTTTAATAACGTCAGATTCGTAATGTGCGATCCCAAAAACTCTCTTATATCAATTTTGAAAAAAATCGGACAAAATTAATTTATTATCCGCCATATTGGATACATCATATTGAATTTTTAAAAATAATTTCAGATTCGTTATGTACGACCCCGAAAACTCCAATTTTGGAGAAAATTGTAAAAAATTTATTTTTTCGTCTGCCATATTGAATTTTTTTTTAAATAATTTAAGATTCGTTATATGCGACGTCGAAAACTCCCCCTTACCTATTTTGGAGAAAATCTGACAAAACTGATTTTTTGTCCGTCATATTTAATTTTTCAAAAATTATTTGGATTCGTTATGTGCGATGCCGAAAACTCCCCTACACCAATTTTGGAAAAAATAAGACAAAATTAAATTTTTTTGTCCGCTATACTGAACCCGCCATATTGAATATTTTAAAATTAATTTCAAAATCTTTGTGTTCGACCCCGAAAATTCCCCCATACCAATAGAGAAAATCGGACAAAATTAATTTTTTGGCCGCTATATTCAGTACGTTTATATCGACAGTTTCGAGCGTGCTTGAAGTCAAGCGCCTTTTGCAAGCGGCTTAGAAATACCGAATTAAACGGGCAAGATTATACTTGAAGCCGGCTTGGATTTGTTAAGTCAAGCCCGAAACGATTTAGGGTTGACTTGACCCAAGCGCGCTTCAAGTGTGAAATAAACACCTCAGACGCGCTTGAAATCAGCTGTTGACTTCTGAACTATTACGTCATGCGTCAAATGGGCATTAGTATATTATTTCGAATTATTTTTAATTTTTAAGAACACCCAAGTTAAAGGCTAAAGGCAGAATAAAATATTCTACCCCTCACAATAGTGAACAGTTGATTTTTAAATAAAAAAATATAAAAACAAGGCGTTATTTTGAGGTTAGGTACAGACAAGACATCAAGCTTTTACGAAAATAATTTGAAGCCAAGATCAAGTCATGTTTAAGTTTGTGAAATAAACGCCAAGATTTCAAGTAAAATATGAGGCGGCTTTGGTTTGAAGCTGGCTCGAAAAACGTCGATTTAAACGAAGTCATTTTTAGTGACATCTGACAATAAATTAGATACACACTTTGGACCAGTGTATTTGCTTTTATGAAAAACTGTTATTTTTAACATTTATATTTGATATGGAATTTTTTGTGGAGTTTTAAATACCAGTCATTCTACTTTTTAACCGACTTCTAAAAGAAGGAGGTTCTCAATTCGTCGCGTTTATATATTTTTTTTTTATGTATGTACACCGATTATTCCGGAACGGCTTAACCGATTTGAATGAAATTTTTTACGTTATGTAAAGGAAGTTGCTGCGGTGGTCCCATATTTTTTTGGACGAAATTGGTCAAGCAAAATCCAAGATGGCGCTGACAATATGGCGGCCAAAAAAATTAATTTTGTCCAATTTTCTCCAAAATTGGTATGGAGGAAATTTCGAGGTTGTACCCAACGAATCTGAAATTTTTTTTTTTAATTCAAAATGGCGGATCCAATATGGCGGACAAAAAAATTAAATTTTGTCCGATTTTCATCAAAATTGGTATGGGGGAGTTTTCGGAGTAGCACATGACGAATCTAAAACTATTTTTAAAAAATTCAATATGGCATATCCAATATGATGGATAAAAAATTAATTGTGTTCGATTTTTTTCGAAATTAATATGAGGGAGTTTTTGGGATAGCACATTACGAATCTGATATTATTTAAAGACAATTAAATATGGCGGATCTAAAATGGCGGATTAAAAATCCTACATCTCTCGAAATTATTTGAAGTCAGTATGGAGGGATTTTTGTTAGTGTTAGTTACGAAATTAAAATATTTTTTGAAAAACTCAATCTGGCGGGTTCAATATGGTGTTATAAAAATTTTACATATCTCGACTTTCTCCAAAACTGATATAAAGGGTTCTTGAGGGTGTAAATTATGAATTTAATCCTATTTTTTCAGGATGCATTATAGCTACCAAAAATTTTACATGTTTTTTTTTCGATTTTGTTCAAATGTGGAACTGAATCGTTTTTGAGGATGTAAATAGCGAATATAAAATTATTTTAAAAAAATCTAATACGTCAGATGCAGATTTTAAATTTCTAGATTTCATCTAAAATTGGTACTAGGGGGCTTTGAAGGGTTTAGATTTAGATTAGATTAAGACGTTAAAATTGTTTTTTTGAAATTCATTATGGCGGATTCAATATGGTGGGTTGAAAATTTTACGTTATTCACATTTTTTTAGATGTGGTATTAGGGCGTTGGGGGGTGGTGTATTACGAATATGAAGTTAATTTTTTACAACTATTAGGTTGATTAGATACAATATGAAGGACTAAAATTTATACATTTTCCGGTTTTATCTAAAATTGATATTGCAGGGTTCTTGGGGCGTGTACAAACTCAATATGCAATATAAAATATATCGGGCTAAGAAATTTACGTCTCAAATTCTTTAAATATTGATATTGGAAGGTTTTGGGGCCTATATTAGCAATCTAAAATTAATTTGAAATATAAGATATTGGATTTACTATGACAAACTAAATATTTGTTTGACACAATTTCATTGGTATTTGGAGAACTCTAAGAATCAAAGAATTTTTAGTGGTTTATTTTAGAGTGACTTACAATTTTGGATAAAATGGGTACTTTTTTGCCACCTTGGAGTCATTGCAAGGTACATTAATCTCGATTAGCATGTAGTTCAAATAATTTATGAAAATCATAAAGAATTCAAAACTAAAAATCGAAAAAAAAAATTTTATAAAAAAATTGAACCGACTTCTAAAAGTGCGCTAAAAAGTGAAAAATAACTAGAAATTTTTATATGAAATTGAAATTTTTGAAGTCGGCGCCAAATTATTTCTAAATGAAATAAATAACTACTAATATATACAAATTATGGTAAGAAAGCAATTACAAATAAAGTATTTTTAATCTGTTTATGCGAATCACATTTTGTCAGGTATTAGTTTGGCGCCGATTTCAAAAATTTCAATTTCATATAAAAATTTCTAGTTATTTTTCACTTTTTAGCGCAGTTTTAGAAGTCGGTTCAATTTTTTTATAAAAATTTTATTATACTATTTTTTTTTGATATTACACTTTACAGGGATTATATCTATTATTTTGTTATTAAGGTAATATATACAGGGTTATTCACTCTATACGGCACGTTATATTGCAGCCAAAATACGTGACTTTCCAAAAGTTTTACTTTTGTAATATATGGAGGTCTAATATAGATACTTTTTAAAATTATTTTCATATGATAGAGAATGTCCCAAAAGCTCTAAAAGTCTCAAAGTTGTGATTTTTTAATGGAACCCCTGTTTATTATTGCATTTTTGGATTCTCCAATCAAAATAAGTGCCCATTTTAATAAGATTTATAGTACCTAAACCTTCGATCATACTCTAGATTTAAACAACAATAGATTTGTCTGAAGGCTGTTTATGGTCGGTGGGGGAGACGCTTTTTTGATGTTTGACAGACATAAACATATTTACTTATCTTGTCTTTCAGTTTAATTGCTTGTTGTGACTTTTTTCGGTGTTTTTAAGTGTTAGAAATTACTATAAATGGGAAGTTTACAATTAATATTAACAAAAAGAGGATTTAAAAACTTATTTTTATCGGTAAATATTGTTAGATTGTTTACATATTAAAAATAACAATAATAAAAATTTAGGCAACCATATATTCATACTTTGTTTTCAGAATTGACGTACCCAGGGGTATGTTCGAAGGCCGTACCGATGATACTCGTTTAAACAATGCAATTAGAAAAGGATAGCATAAAATCGGTATGTTTGTACCAAGAAATTAAATATCTACTGTTTATCAACACTTTTTCAAATATAAATAAAAATATTATTACGTTATTCAGCGTTCAAACAACCGGGCCCTAGTTCTGACGTTATGCTACTTCTACAGGGGTATGTTCGAAGACCTAAACCTTAAGGATTTTAAATAATTTGAATTTTGACAAAATCTAACTAATTTTGATGTTTTAAATACTTGAAAATTATTTTAGTTATATACTCGAAATTTAGTGAGTGAAGTGTAACAATAAATCATATTTTTTATCCCAATTATAATAAACTTGATATATTATACAGGGTGTCCAAAAATTTAAACTAATCAAATAAGAACTTTAAATGTCTATAACTTGATTAATTGAAATATACCGCTATACTTTTTAACTTACCAGAAAATGTACCTTTTAAATACCTATCGAATGGTTAAGGATGTTCTGTAGCTGTCTTCGCGTTTTCACAGAATACGCCAAATAATCGTTCTCTGCACCATTTTGTATTTTTTAAATAGATATTCTAACGTATCTAGTTGCCTATGGCATTTAAAAACGTCAGAAAATTTATTTAATATGTCAGTTTAGTCTGCAAAGCCTATTGTTATAATAGCGGTATTATTCTTTTGTAACTGTGAAACTTCATTTATTGATTTGAATTTTTTGAATATTGTTGTGTTTATGTGATTTTTATTCTTGGAGAATGTCATTAAAATTGTTTGTTGGCGTCTCGAGTCTATACTCAAAGATTTCCTGAAAGAAATCATCCTAAACCAGCCGTTTTTGTGAGACTATTAAACCAGTTTCGGGAAAGTGGAAGTGACAGTTATAAAAAACCTATTATAAGAAAACCTGTCACTGAGGATAAAGAAAATGTTTTTAATGTGCTTGGTTCAGTGATCGAAAATTCCAATGTTAGTCAGAATCATATATCCGAAAATACTAACATTAGCCAAGCAACTGTTTCAAGGATTCTTAACAAATACAGATTTCATCCTTATAAAATCCAGCTTTGTCAAGAGCTTCAAGGAAATGATTTTAATAACCTAACTGAATTATGCTTGTGGGTGTTGAATAAAGTGGCAGAAAATGAACACTTTTTTTGATAATGTGTTGTTTAGTGATGAATGTACTTTTCATAACAATGGTTCCGTGAATAGACACAACTTCTAATACTATTCTGATTCAAATTCGCATGAATACAGAGTTATGAGAAACTAGACTAGGTGGTCCCTTAATGTGTGGAGAGGAATACTGGGTCGATACTTAATTGGACTCTACTTTTTTGAAGGACGTTTAAATGGTTTGATGTTTCATGATTTTCTTTTACACCAACTTCCAATGATATTAAAAGGTGAACTTTTAAATATTAGAACACTTATGTAGGTTCAACTGGATGGAGCTCCGCCTCATTATCATCGCAAGGTTCGACAATTTTTAAATGTCAACTTTCGAGACAGGTGGATTGGGAGAGACGGAATTCAAAATTGACCCCCGAGATGTCCGGACTTAACTCCCCTAAATTTCTTTTTATGGGGATATATAAAAGGAATTGTCTACAATGCGCCCCCGACAACACCATAAGATATGAAAATATGCATAAGAGACGCTTTTCAAACTATAACCCTGCAAATGTTGTTCAGAGTTAGCAGTGGTTTCGAAAAAAGAATATGTAAGTGTTTGGAAATGGATGGTGGACATTTCGAACATCTACTATAAATATTTTGCTTCTGTCTTGTACTATTGTCAATATGTTATTACCATTATTTCTGTTACAGCCTTTTGGACGACTATAAATCGCATTCCGAGTTTCTGAACATTTATAAAGATATACCTGATTATTATTCCTATAGTTATAAATTACCTGTCATTTCTAAATGCCATAGGCAACTAGATACATTAGAACATCTATTTAAAAAAAACAAAATTGTGCAGAAAACGATTATTTGGCGTATTCTGTGAAAACGCGAAGACTTAGCTATAGAACACCCTTACACCATTCGATAGGTATTTAAAAGGTACATTTTCTGGTAAGTTAAAAAGTATAGCGTTCTATTTAAATTAATCAAGTTATAGCTACTTAAAGTTTTTATTTGATTAGTTTTAATTTTCACTTTACTGTAAATTTCGAGTACATAAATTAAATACTTAAGTATTTAAAACATGAAAATTAGGTTAGATTATGTCGAAATTCAAATTATTTAAAAACCCTTAAGGTTTAGGCACTATAAACCTTGTTAAATTAGGCACTAATTTTGATCAGGGAATCCAAAAATTATATACAGGGAGTTCAATTTAAAAAAAAACAACTTAGATACTTTCCGACCTTTTGGGACACCCTGTATAATATGAAAATAATTTTAAAAGTAACTATATTAGACCCCATATATCCTAAAAGTAAAACTTCTTGAAAGTCGCGTATTTTGGCCACAATATCCCGTGCCGTATAAGGTAAATAACCCTGTATATACAGGGTGAGTCAACGATTGGATGAAGTAGGTTTGTGCCTTTTCGGTCAAATTAACAAAGAAACGATATTTATTGTTTGATACAGTTTATTTTTACGCAGATTTTAAAAATATTTAGGACTCTACAGGGTGAGCCAAAAAACTAGGACAGCATAAAGTTGTATTTTTTTAAATAGAACACCCTATATACGAATCGTATTTTCGATTTAGCTTATAATTTTAAATCCTTTTTATTAAGGGTTTACTATAACAAAACTTTATAGTTTCTGAGATAATTAAGTTTAAAGAAAAAAAGTCACATTTTCAAGCATCAATTCAATCCTAAATAACGTTTTCAATTTTGTGACAAATATATTCAAATTTGGAATTTTGGCAAGGCCAAGGACAAATTAACATAATTTTTACCTAATATTTGCAATAAAAGCTACAGGGTGTTGAACACATCGGCTCAAATTTGAACAAGTTTAAATGAATAAATATCTTTTTTTTTAAATGGTACACCCTGTATATTTTCATGTTATTTAATAGAGTAATAAAAACCCTAAAAGTTTTGTTTAATATATCCTATACCTATTTATAATAGTTCTTGAGATATTTCAGTTTTTCTTATTTTCCATACTTTTTTACAGAAATAGTCTTCATTATCATTACTCTATTAAATAACATGAAAATATACAGGGTGTACCATTTAAAAAAAAAGATATTTATTCATTTAAAGTTGTTCAAATTTGAGCCGATGTGTTCAACACCCTGTAGCTTTTATTGCAAATATTAGGTAAGAATTATGTTAACTTGTCCTTGGCCTTGCTAAATTCTAAATTTGAATATATTTGTCACAAAATTGAAAACGTTATTTAGGATTGAATTGATGCTTGAAAATGTGACTTTTTTTCTTTAAACTTAATTATCTCAGAAACTATAAAGTTTTGTTATAGTAAACCCTTAATAAAAAAGATTTAAAATTATAAACTAAATCGAAAATACGATTCGTATATAGGGTATTCTATTTAAAAAAATACAACTTTATGCTGTCCTAGTTTTTTGGCTCACCCTGTAGAGCCCTAAATATTTTTAAAATCTGCGTAAAAATAAACTGTATCAAACAATAAATATAGTTTCTTTGTTAATTTCACCGAAAAGGCACAAATCTACTTCATCCAATCGTTGACTCACCCTGTACAAAAAAATCCTTAAAAATAAAATACGCAATATTTTTGTCCGTGAATGTATAAAAGCTTAAGAACATTAACTAATAACATGATCCCACTAATTCAATTTATAACTGAATTTTGGTATTTTACCATTTACTTTTTTACACCGAAAAAAACCGAATGTCTTCTTTTCTTAATTCTTTCTCACAACGCTTATCAAAGAATGACCAACCGTATCTCCAAAATAGCAGCAACTATTTTGCGGAACAATAATTGCCAATAGGGCAGTGAATTATTGAAGGTCTAATAGTGCAGTAATTGTAGCAGTTTAACGTTTATCACGGCCATAAACACCATTGCAAACAGAAGGCGCTCCAAACCCGGGCACCGCACTGTATACTCTGCACTTATTCTCCCGGGCCATTGTGTAGAGATGACACATGATCTACAACTTAACTTGGTACAGTCAACAGTTCTATTAGCTCGAATAATATTGGGATTCTAACTGCCTTAAATAGGTTTAATATATCGTCTAATTTCTACAGCTCTAGACAATAAAGTTGGTAACATTCGGTTTGGAACAATTTCAACACTGACAATAATTAAGATATTAAATCTACTTATTTATTTTGCTTCCTGTATAGCAGGATGTCTTCAGTTGTTTTCGGATATTGTGGTTATTATTTTATAAATATTTAAGGAAAGTTGCTGCAGATTAAGGAAGATATGGTTAAAGAATGTAGAGGCGAACAAAAATAAAATTGATAAATGTGTTTGTTAATATTTTTTTTATATACATTTTTTGTCTTTTATTTGAACGACTCATTTTTATTCAAAGTCTTGAAAATATAAGTTGTTGACTAATTAAAACATAAAATTGTATTTTACATTTTTTATTATGATCTACTTCTTTTGTTTGTTGTTTTTGCTTCTTTTTTGATTTACTATATATAGAGGGTTATTCACTCTATACGGCACGAAATATTGCGGCCAAAATACGTGACTTTTAAAAAGGTTTACATTTGTAATATAGGGGGAGTCTAATATAGTTTCTTTTTAAAATTATTTTAATATAGAACGCTTTACTTTTCTACTTACCAGAAAATGTACCTTTTAAATGCCTATCGAACGGTATAAAAGTGTTCTATAGCTAAGTCTTCGTGTTTTCACAGAATACGACAAATAATCGTTTCCTGTACCATTTTGTGTTATTTGAATAATAATCAGAAATACCTTGACAAATGTTCAGAAACTGCAATTTCTAGTCATCCAACAGGCTATAACTGTAATAATGGTAACAACATATTGACGTTAGCACAAAACAAAAGCAAAATATTTATAATAGATGTTCCATTCCGATCATACATTTCCAAATACTTACATATTCTTTTTTCGAAACCACCGCTAACTCTGGACAATATTTGCGAGGTAACAGTTTGAAAAGCGTCTCTTATGCTTATTTTCATATCTTGTGGTGTTATCGGGGATGTATTGTCGACAATTCCTTTTATATATCGTCATAAAAAGAACTCTGGTGGGGTTAAGTTCGAAGATTTCGGGGGCCAATTTTGAAATCTGTCTCTCCCAATCCACCTGTTTCGAAAGTTGACATTTAAAAATTGCCAAACCTCGCGATGATAATGAGGTGGAGCTCCATCCAGTTAAAGCCACACAGCTGTTCTAATATTTAAAAGGACATCTTCTAAGAACACTGGAAGTTGGAGTAAAAGGAAATCAAGCCATTTAAAGGTCCTTAAAAACAGTAGGGTCCAATTAAGTATGGACTCAGTATCCCTCCCCACACATTAACCGACCACCTATTCTGGTTTCTTATAACTCTGTATTCATGCGGATTTGAATCAAATTAATAGTGGTAAAATAGTTCATTTTCTGCCACTTTATCTAATACCCACAAGCAGAATTCTGTTCGGTTGTATAAATCATTTCCGTGAAGATCTTGACAAGGCTGAATTTTATAAGGATGAAATCTGTATTTGTTAAGAATCCTTAGAACACTTGGTTGGCTAATGTTAGTATTTTTGGATATATGAGTCTGAGTGATATTGGTATTTTCGATCACTGAACCAAGTGGAGTAAAAACATTTTCTTCATCCTCAGTGACAGGTTTTCTTATAACAGGTTTTTTATAACTGGCACTTCCAATTTCCCGAAACTGGTTTAACAGTCTCACAAAAACGGCTGGTTATGGATGGTTTCTTTCAGGAAACCTTTGAGCATAGACTGGAGAACCTAACAAGCAATTTTGATAACATTCTCCAAGGATAAAAATCATATCAATACGCTCTTCCTTTGGATAAATCTCCATTTTTACAAAGCAATAACACAACGATATTCAAATAATTCAATTCAATAAATGGAGTTTCACGTTACAAAAAATAATACCGCTATTATAGCAATAAGCTTTACAGACTAAACTGATACATTAAATCAATTATCTGAAGTTTCTAAATGCCATAGGCAACTAGATACATTAGAACATCTAATCAAAAAATACAAAATGGTGCAGAAAACGATTATTTGGCATATTCTGTGAAAACGCGAAGAATTAGCTATAGAACACTTTTATATCATTCGATACGTATTTAAAAGGTACATTTTCTGCAAAAATCATTTCTTTAATTGGCAAGATCTTCCACCTCCCCACCTGTAGTAATATTAACGATATTAAATTTGTTTACAAAGTTTTTTATCTCCAATGTCACAAAAATCAGTTTTGACATTACAGCTCCACTGACGGGGTCATAAAATGGTCGAAACGCGTATGGAGAGAGGATCAGAGTTTTATTTGCAGTCTATTTAAATAGAACAGATATATTTCTTTGTTTCTTACTGAAATTTTGATTTTTTGAAAATGAAACTGCTGGACACACGTTACAGAATAAACAAGAAGAAACTCTTATTGGACAAAAATGTAACGTCGGAGATGAATTGCGCTGGATTCGAAGACAAAAAGAAGCCGTATGGCAATAAATCCGGATCACAGAAAGGGCAGTAATGTTACACATATCCAGTTAAGACAAACTATTTGCTTATTTAAAAGTGGAAGTGTTGAGAATATTAAAAAAAAAAAACGATAAGTCATATACATTTTTTTAAGAGAACTTAAGATATTGGAAAGTTCTAAAACGTACTCATAAAATATACTAAATATCAGAATGTGAATTTTGAGCTGTTTTTTAAAGTGTTATATACACTTTCGATATGTTTAGCTAAATATCAGTAAATAGTACTTGTTCCCATGGAAATTAGATTAAAAAAGAGCTGTTTTGTTAACAAAAATGTAACATTGGTTTTTTGCTGAAATGTGTTCATTTCGGCATCCTATAAAACATATCTCGATGGTAACTCCGAAAGAGCTGTACAAAAAAATGGCGGACCAAAAATGGTCACGATTTTCGGTTTTTTGAGTTTATCTCGAGAAGTAAAAGTTGTATCGAAAAATGTTTCAAACAAAAGTTGTAGAGAATTAAAAAACCTATCGACTCACATATATATATATATATATATATATATATATATATATATATATATATATATATATATATATATATATATATATATATATATATATATATATATATATATATATACATATATATGTATATATATGACTATGAAAATGTTAATAATGGTGAAAATGATATGTACAATGGAATTGAGAATAATGTTGAAACTGGTATGTGCGATGTAAGTGAGAGTAATAATTACGATGATGAAATGGACGCCAATTGCACAGAAGTAGAAAAAAAAAAAAGAAAGATGAATGTATAATTGATATATTGTATTTGTATGATTTTCATGTAATTTTAATGTATAATGTATTAAATATTTATTTGGCGTATTATATATTAATATTATATTCTTATGTGATTTACTTATATATATTTTCGTAAAAATTTTGTTAGGTAATAATAATATAAAAGAAAAAAGCAGTATAATATGTAATATGTAATTAAATACTTGTTTGATTTTCTCTATAATTTTTTGTAATAATTTTGTTAATAAACTGTTAGATATTAATAATATAAAGGAAAAAGAACAGTAGAATATGTAATATATAATTGAATATTTATATGATTTTTTTTATAATTTTTTGTAAAAATTTTGTTAATAAACAAATTAATAATTAATATGACTAAACAAATTGTTTCTATCATATAAATTAATAAAACATCAATATTATAAATATTAGTTGTGATGCATAAGTTTCGTTGAAGCGCCAATGAATAATGTGCATGAACTATGGCAACCCGCCAACAGCGGCCTGCAGCAGATATTTTCTATTAGATTCAGCCCAATTTTCGTAAGTTCACAGATCGTTTGGAAGTGTATTTCTTGGATCTAAAAAATTGACAGTTAAAGTACAAGTATTAAAAAGCATCTTCTGCAAATCTGAACCCTTCATATTCATTTGTCACGCCATTTTTCTCATTCAAATTTTTTTTTTTGAGATCGGATATGATACATCTAAATTCGATGCACGCATTAAAAAATTTTATCTCCATCCGGTAAAAAGTTATCGCAATTTTTTTGGTGCAAAAATTGGTTTTTGCAAAATTTCTCGGCCTACAATTGAAAAAAATTTTTTTTTGAATAGATCTTCAAAATATAAAACAATACAAACAATTTCCATTAAAATTAAGCATTGTATCTTAATTAGAAAAGCGGAAAATTGAGGGTGAATTTTCAACTTTGATATCGAATTTCTCGAAAAATAAAAAACTCCCAGAATCCGGGTTTGACATACTTTTTTAGAATGATAATACCTATATTTATGTGAAACTTTAAATCAGTAATTTGTTAATAAATGTCGTTAAAAAAATAAATAAAACCGTAAATTTAGTTGAAAAACAATATATCTCGATAACTAGTGGTGCCACCTATAATTCATATTATATGAATCGACAGGTTTTTTAATTATCTACAACTTTTGTTTGATATTTAGCTGTGATTCACAACTAACTCATATTTTTAAAGTAAAGTTGCCAATACAGAATTATTGAAATAGATTAACTATAGTAATCAAAAAACAAATAAACCAGCCTACAAATTTTTGTTTATTTCTAAATTGGTTAATGAAAAAATAGGATTTTTAAATTAAAAAGGAACACGGTAAGTAACGAAATCCCGTAACAAAGCGAACTAAATTTAATCTCACCTGCATCTACGACTATATAAACAAGTATATACAACCCTGCGGTGGCTTATGATAGCCTTCCTGCAACACTAACGTAACAGGAACCAGGAAATTCTCCTCTACGATTTGCAGTAATCAGTCCGTAACGAGCTGGTCGCAGCGCCATCTGCCTGGACCGTCTTGTGTTTATAGCCTGTCCGACATTGCTATTAACACGTCCAATATCCGACGTCGACAAGACATAACCGAGATATGAATGACGTGACTAGACCCAAATGACTTTGCCACGGTTTTCTATTTACGGGGGGTTGGCTCCGGCTCATTCGCTCGCTGGCCCAGATTATTAAATTGTTGCCGAACATTCGTGGCGAATGTAATTTTACTTTATAAAGTTTCGTATTAGCTGGTTTTAATACCGCTGATGAACGAAAAATTACGTTTCACATTAATAAAAAAAATAAATACAATATAGAAAGAAATAGAAGCGTTAAAAATATATGTTTTAGTTCATTCTTACATGAAAATGCGTTCCACACAATACTAATACAGGGTAATTCTCCGGGTACTTTATCGGTTGATTCTGGGAAAACTATAATTAGGAAAGTAGTTGGTAATGTTTCGTTCTAGATATTTATCAGAGATGACTAGTGATCCTTAGAAAATCCCATCCCATCTCACTTCTACAACCACTCTCCCCTCCCTTTGCCCCACCACTCTCCCCTCTCTTCCCCCTCCCACTCTCCGTTCTTTCTCCCACCACTGTCCTTTTCCTACCACTGTCTCTCTCTTTTTCCTACTACTGTTAAATATCATAAGAAATCCTATTCAGTCAGTATGTGCTCTGCTTCACGACAAACAAATCTATACAGACACAAAAGGGAATCATGTCCAGCTTATGTAAAGCTTAACATTGCTTTAATATGCACCATACTGTTCGATATAGGAATTACTTTGAAATATTATACACACTAAACAACGACTTTTTATTACACCAATGCTAGTTGTCGTGAAGCAAAGTACATTGCTACACCGGTATTTATTTGTAGGCGCAAAAAAAGATAGAAAGGCTTTATTGAGCGAGCAGAGCAGGGTTGGAAGCTAGAGGAGGCACCAGTTAGCAAGTGCCGAGCTAGCCCCTATGCCGCAGAGTAGGGGTGGGTAATTTTTATAGACGCCACCGAGTTTCAGCCGGGTAAACTCGGAACCCCCCCCCCACGTTGTTATTCGGGCCTAGCGTCCAACCTAGCTCTATAACTTACTGCACCGAAATAATAAAAATAAAAATAATTAAATTTAATGAACACAAGAAGCGGTGGGATAAATGAAACTCGTTGATGTTAAAAATAAAGAAATGCTTATATTGATACTCTAAGTTTTTCTTCTATTTTTATTCTATTGTGGAATTTAGCCAGAGGGTGTACCTCGATAGCTAGCCCAAAAAAATACTAAATCACTACAACGCTATCGAGGTACCCAAAATGAAATTTTCCATCAAAATCTGCAGGATGGCGGCAACAAATCAAGATGGAAATTTCTTGGCTCCGAAATACAAAATTTCACAGGAAAAAGTAGGATTGACAGTTAAATTCTCGCCATTTTATAGAAAACCCGAAACCTGCACGCGAACTCCGTAACAAGATAGAAATAGAAACAGAAAAGAAATAAAGAAGAAAGAAAATTTCTTTCTATTAACGGAAACTACTCTCTAGAATATTTTCCTTACAACTTCGGGCTAGTTCGCATAGAAATAACTACAAACTACCATCTCTAAAAACATTTATCGTTTCTAGGGACTTTATAATTAAAAGAAAAAAATACTAAACATATTTACTTTGTTATTTTTTAGGTTAATTAACCAAAAATTTTTATCGTGAAATCTCCAATATTATATTTTAAGTATTTAACTCTAGACTTTTTTTTAATTAATTACCCATTAGAAAATATGGATCCGATATTTATGCATTTTGTATAAAATATTGAAGAGTAGAGGGATATTTTGTGTGCTCGACCGGCATTTAGCTGAACCCTGTCAGAAGTTTGTGCAGCTCCATAAAACGGAATTAAAGACTTTTTCAATTGGATATATTATATATATATATATATATATATATATATATATATATATATATATATATATATATATATATATATATATATATATTTATTTATTTTTTCTTAATTAAGCTCTAATAATTTATTATTGTTCTGATTCTTAACGTTAAGAAATGGACAGAAATAAAAATAATTATTGTTATTTTTTTCTTATATAACGTGTAAATCTATACTTTTAGCTCAATAAAATATAAAAACACATTTATGAACTTCATTTCATTCTTAGAAACAAATATATCTCACATTCAACATAACCACAAATTCAAACACCGTAAATCAGGAAAAAAATGAGACAAACTTATACAGCATTTAAATTGCTGGGAGATAGACGAACAGCAAGAAGCCAAAGACTGTTTCTATTTCTATGGCACGATTGCCTGTTCGGACATACCCGACCGTTGCCGAATGTGCTTATAGAGTAAGTTTTGAATGATTTTCCATAATAGAAAGAAATAGCAAGGAAATTTCTTTTTTATCCTCTTACGGAGTCCGCATACTGCACTGTACGAGCTTCTTTTTCCCTCAACATAGGCTGTATTCTGCTGTATTCTTTTGCGTAATTATCAATTGATCAAAGTGAACAAAGTGAAACTGATAACTTCATGTTCTTTTGAATATGCATTTACTTGTCATTGGGCTGAAGTGATCATGATTACTTTAACTGATAGAAGTGAAAGTGATAATGACTCAAAAGAATAGCCCTATAATAGGGCACGAGACAAAAGGGACCTTAAACCAGTAGCAATTCCACAAAAGAAATGACAGCTCAAAATAGTGGACTCAAACGGCATTGCTAACTAATAAGTCGTTGACATTTCCGACTCAAAATTAAATAGAACTTCATTGTCGATTCCTGAAATAGGAAATAAGAATGTTCCCTCAGCAATTAACAACACGGTATTAGTTATTCACCCAAATTTGCTCCCAAAAATTATCACAGAAATAGCAACCCAACAAGCAACGGCTTAAAAGAATGCAAATTGCCTAAACGTCAAGTGAAAAGGTCACATAACCCCCTTCGAACATACCCCTGTAGAAGTAGCATAACGTCAGAACTAGGGCCCGGTTGTTTGAACGCTGAATAACGTAATAATATTTTTATTTATATTTGAAAAAGTGTTGATAAACAGTAGATATTTAATTTCTTGGTACAAACATACCGATTTTATGCTATCCTTTTCTAATTGCATTATTTAAACGAGTATCATCGGTACGTCCTTCGAACATACCCCTGGGTACGTCAATTCTGAAAACAAAGTATGAATATATGGTTGCCTAAATTTTTATTATTGTTATTTTCAATATGTAAACAATCTAACAATATTTACCGATAAAAATAAGTTTTTAAATCCTCTTTTTGTTAATATTAATTGTAAACTTCGCATTTAGAGTAATTTCTAACACTTAAAAACACCGAAAAAAGTCACGACAAGCAATTAAACTGAAAGACAAGATAAGTAATTATGTTTATGTCTGTCAAACATCAAAAAAGCGTCTCCCCCACCGACCATAAACAGCCTTCAGACAAATCTATTGTTGTTTAAATCTAGAGTATGATCGAAGCATAACCCCAACAAAAGGTAAACAAATCCTTGAAAATACTTGAAATAAAAATTCGGGAAACTAACTAAAATGGATAAATGTAACAATTTAATTGAAATGATTAGATGATTAAATAATAACATTCTATTTGAATATAAACAACCTAAACAGTGACGTAGAGTTGCCGACCTAAAAATACAAATTATGAAAGGATTTTAATTAGGGCTGTATTTCTTATAGGCAAATTACTGAAAGATAAAGAAAATAATTAAGTTGGGAAGAAAATTTGCAAGGGAGTGAAATTTGGAATGGCTCGAAAAGCAATAGGACTCAAAAATGCAACGAATATTAGGCTGTTATACGAAGGAGAAATGAAAAATGCTTAATAACAATGATATAGCGCTGCCCAAAAAGGTGAATATTATCCAAAAGGAGGTAAAATTAATCAAATTAACCATAGTAAATTTAAAATAAATTTTTAACCGTGACAACATATTAGGATTTCTTATGATATTTAATAGTAGTAGGAGAAAGAGAGGGACAGTGGTAGGAGAAGTGGTAGGAAAAGGAGAGAGGAGAGTAGTGGGGGAAAGAAGCGAAGAGTGGTGGGGCAAAGGGAGGGGAGAGTAGTTGTAGAAGGGAGATGGGATTTTCTAGGGATCACTAGTGATCTCTGATAAATATCTAGAACGAAACATTACCAACTACTTAGAAAGAATCTGAAAATTTGACAGTGTACTAACGTGCATGGGAGACAGCCGGCTGAAATATTTTCAAGATGGCGGCACTTCCAGTTATACCGGAAGTAGATGCTAACTTGCTTATTTTAAATGGAACACCCTATATAATATTGCATTTTTGATTTATACGTAAAATTCTACACATATTTCGTGTATAATATGCTATACTTAAGTCTCACCGTTTTGGACATATTTAAATTTTTATGTCAAAAATGACGCTTGCAGACCAAAACTTAACTATAAATTTTTCCTATAAGAAAGTCTTTATTATTTAATTGAGTTAGTTTTCTTGTAGACGAAGATCGACTGTAGCAGTTTTTTTATGATATTTTAAAATTTATTAATATTGAGTGGTAAAGTTGTAGTTCCAATATTTTCTTTATTAACAACTGGTTTATTTCTATTTCTATTCGCTTTTATGGATCCAAAGTTCTTGAGCTTTTCTATAATTCTTTTAACAGTTGGCGGTGTTGGTTTCTGTTTCTGCGGATATCGGATCTCGAATGTATCGAATGTTCTTGAAATAACTCTATCACATTCTCCATAAATAATAAATAAGTTTAAATAATCTTCCTGCGTGTAATTTAATCGCCTCGGCATGATTATTATTAATGAATGTCAAATGGCAAGAAATAGTGACAATTCTGTAGGGTTCGATTGTTTTATTTTCGCCACGCCTCACCGTCATGGCCAACTAATAACAAAACTTAAAAGCCGTATAGCAATTCTACAATAGAAAAATGTTGAATTGCCATTATTTTGAAAACTACAAATTTTTGGAATAGACAGCCTGATACAAAGTTGCCCTTATTTTTAATGCTTAATATGAAAAAATTATAAAAATAGGTGCTTTCTATCTAAAAAAATTGACTTTTGACAATTTTTTAAAAAAATATTGGTCAAAGTGAAAAATATTTTTAAAAAATAAATCATATTCTGAAAACCATTGAATGTATGGTATTCAAAATCAGCAGTATTATATTTTTTTGAGTAGGAAACAATAATTAATGGTCGATTTTAAATTTCCCACTGAAGTACTTTGGTTATATGTCATGGGTTTAATAAATCTAGATATTTTTTTCTTACCAGTAAAATTAGCTATATTTTAATTCAAGTTTATGATAAAAGCGCCATTTTTTAGCTAATATGATATACTTGCTTCAACCGTTTTTGAAATATTTGAGAATAAATATTATAATACATATAAAATTTGTCGTTAAGGCAATCATAAAGGGAACACATAGTATACAATGGGGAGATTGTTGTAGATTAATTCTAAATCTACAAGTGAAATCGTGAATAAAAATGTTAAAAAGTAAGGGGTCATAAACGAGCCCCTGGGGAATAGCAAACATTACAACTTATTCCATTTATACCCTACATATTTGGGGTGATTTAATAGGTAGTTTTCGAAAAATACATTAAGAAGGTCATTAAAACTAAAACCTCGCTCTACTATAAATAAACGAATGGAGTCCGGACCGGTTGTGAATTTGGCTTTCAACTTTTTACATGCTGTCTAAGCATTATTTAAGATAACCAGATGGGACCAGAATTGCAGTTATGACTAGAAATGGTCACATAAGAAAGTATACCAACTATACCATCGCACAAGAAACAAATGAAGTAAGTAAAATTTAATACATTTAATTGCACCAAAAAAAAATTTACGTGAAACTAAGTCATCTTTATACGAATATATAAACAGCAACGTCAACTTAATTGATATTTATTTACAGCTGTAATCCTTGACCATTTTCCTTTATCCGTTGTCCGTTCAATAGCTGACCCCTCTAATTAGAACCTAGCACATATAGCTGTCAAGCCATCCTATTTTGACGTTATAAACATGTGGAAATGGCCATAGCGTTACGGGAACTACATGTAATATACATAAAGTTTTATCGTCCGATACTTTGAGCCCTGTGTTCCTAGCTTGACCCCAACTAATGCTTTATTTGAATGTATTACTATAAAATTCATGACGTATGGCGTAATGATTAAGGGAGCGTTAGTGACGGGATTTTAGCTTTTATTATATGGTTTATTCGCCTCGGTAATTTAGGTAAAAACATAAAATTACTAAATGTGGTTTTTGACTCCTTTTTATTAAATTAGTTTATTTAGGTATATTTCGAATATGAATTTTTAGACCCCTACTTGACGAATTTTTACTAAACAAATAATTCTTAGAAAAAATGCAATTTGAGACCCAAGGAATTCAATACAATATAATTTTGCCGCGAAATAGAAATACTAAAAACGTCCCTTGTTCGCAAATATCATCGCAGTCAAAAGCTACGTTGTTTGGTTAATATTTTTTTCAAGTGATTTCCGTGCAATTTCTTCGAAGTTTGATTACCATTCTCTTTGAAAATGATTGTAAGATGTTTTCCCATAATGGAATGGTCCGAGTTTGCCGAGAGTTGATTGTTTTGCGGTGTCGAATTTCTTCGCAACCAACAGCTCTGCTGAATTTAGATATCTGAAAACCTCCATGTAAGGAATCTACCAAGAGTTGTTATTTCTGCAACCGATAATGAATGCATAATAGTAATCATAGGTATTTATAAGCTGAAAAGATTTACTAAAATATGGTTGTCGGACTTGCATTGTCTTTATTTTTATTTGTTTTTACGACGTTTCGATTAGGTTGTATCTCTAATCATAAAATTTATACGTATGCTAAATATTAAAATAATACATAAATAAAATTTATAAATATTTGATAATAACAAGTGTAATTTTCTGCGTATTTTTTATATTTATGGATGCAAAACAAAAATAACTATTTCATTTTCATGTTTGCGTTATTTAGTATGATGGAACTTGACAGATTACGTATCGGAATGGCAAAATGTGAAATATCAGTAGTACACGTTGTTTTCAGTAAACAATTCTATAATGCCCAACACAAGCAAAACAGCCAATAAAACCCCGTCCCAGGGCATAATTACTTAGTGAAGTTGACTAGCCAACAACAAGGTAACAGCGGTAGTCCGGCGATAAATAAGTGATGCTCGTAATATCATGTACCGGCTGGGCCAAATTGTTACGAATGGCCAGCCCGAGCCCTATAGAAAAGGCGTATAAGTGTAATAGGCTTGAACTTAGAATATCTATTACCAAAAATGGAAGCTTTCGATTGGTAATATTATTTAGAGAGAATTAACAATTGAATGGTCTAAATTTATTATTGATTATCATTACTTACACAGATATTCTCCGGGGTTTTCAATACAAATATAACCATATAAAAGGCCGGGGACAGTACGTGTAAAAGGAAAAAAAAGACAATTTTTATCATTCATTTTTTCAAAGAGATTTAATGAAAAACACATTTTTACCATATAGATCTGAAATAGCAAGTATTTAGGTGCTTGAAGATATTTCTTTTTGTATTTTTTAATAACAAAATGACGGAGATATTTGTTTTGTTTGAAAATCTGCTTTTCAACTAATGTGCATTGTAGCGACCTTGAAATTGAACCTGCAATATTTTAGAAAAAAAAACATCGTTTAGAAGTGATTTTTAAAGAATATGAATGTGTGCAAATTAAAAAGAATGAAAAGGGTAAAATGATATTGATATTCCGAAAAAAAAAAATTAATTTCTTTTAATTTTAGTTTAAATTTGTAGGCCTTGCTAAGCAGAAAAAAACAGTTTTTTGATTCTGTCAATTTTTCGAAAATTTATTTATCTCTTCTTCAGGAGATCTCTATAATTATTAATTAAATAGTTAGAGTATTAGCCGAACTTATAATTATTAAGTGACTCGCCAATATGGTTTGAATATTAAACAATTACACGTTTGAAAAACAGGGGAAAAATCCAACATTAGCACTTTTGAACTGTATTTAAAGGCATATTTTTGATGGAATTGCAAAAATTCTAGAAAGTTCGAAAGCAGCCAAACGTCCACTTGACTATTCCACCATTTTCTAGTGACACCTGTCATGTGTCAACCGGAAAGTGTAGTGGGTGGTGTAAGTAGTGGAGAAAAATACGAATACCGTTAACAGTGGTGTAGTCAAGCAAAAGATTTAGCAATAAAATGTTTATAAAAAAATTGAACCGACTTCTAAAAGTGCGTTAAAAAGTGAAAAATAACTAGATATTTTTATATGAAATTGAAATTTTTTAAGTCGGGGCCAAACTAATACCTGATAAAATGTGATTCGCATAAACAGATTAAAAATACTTTATTTGTAATTGCTTTCTTACCATAATTTGTATATATTAGTAGCTATTTATTTCATTTAGAAATAATTTGGCGCCGACTTCAAAAATTTCAATTTCATATAACAATTTCTAGTAATTTTTCACTTTTAGTGCACTTTTTGAAGTTGGTTCAATTTTTTTAAAAAATTTTATTTTTCAATTTTTAGTTTGGAATTCATTATGATATTCATAAAATATTTGAACTAAGTACTAATCGAGATTAGTGTACCTCGGCAATGACTCCAAGGTGGTTTAAATTACACATTTTATCCAGAATTGTAAATCACCTTAAAATGAAACAATAAAAATTCTTTGATTCTTAGAGTACTCGAAATACCAATGAAATTGTGTCAAACAAATATTTAGTCTGTCATAGTAAATCCACTATCTTAAATTTCAAATTAATTTTATATTGGTAATATAGGCCCCAAAATCTTCCAATATCGATATTTAAAGAATTTGAGAAGTAAATTTCTTAGCCCGATATATTTTATATTGCATATTGAGTTTGTATACGCCCCAAGAACCCCGCAAAATGAATTTTAGATAAAACCAGAAAATGTAAAATTTTTAGCCCCCCCCCATATTGTATCTTATCAACCTAATAGTTGTAAAAATTACCTTCATATTCGTAATACGCCACCCCTCAACCCCCTAATAAGAAATCTGAAAAAATGCGAATAAGGTAAAATTTTAAACCCACCATATTAGATCCGTCATATTGAATTTCAAAAAAAAATAATTTTAACGTCCTAAGCTAATCTAAATCTAAACCCTTCAAAGCCGCCTAGTATCAATTTTAGTTGAAATCCAGAAATTTAAAATTTCTAAACGGTCATATTGCATCTGACATATTAGATTTTCTTAAAATAATTTTATATTCGTTATTTACACCCTCAAAAACGATTCAGTTCCACATTTGAACAAAATCGAAAAATGTAAAATTTTTAGTCAGCTATATTGCATTCGCCATATTGAATCCTGAAAAAATACTATTAAATTCATATTTTACACCCTCATTGGAGAAAGTCGAAAAATTAAAAATTTTTAGGACACCATATTGAATCCGCCAAATTGAGTTTTTCAAAAAATATTTCAATTTCGTAATTAACACTAACAAAAATCCCCGAATACTGACTTTAGACAAAATTGAGAGATGTAGAATCTTTAATCCGCCATCTTGGATCCCCCATATTTAATTTTTTTAAAAATAATATTATATTCGTAATGTGCTATCCCAAAAACTCCTCCATATCAATTTTAAAAAAAATCGAACAAAATTATTTTTTTATTCACCATATTGGATACGCCATATTGAATTTTTTGAAAAATATTTTGAATTCGTTATGTGCGACCTCGAAAACTCCGCTTAACCAATTTTGGAGAAAATCGGACGAAATTAAATTTTTTTGTCCGCCATATTGGATTCGCCGTATTGAATGTTTTAGAAATAATTTCAAATTCGTTATGTGAGACCCCGAAAACCCGAAAAAATACCAATTTTGGAGAAAATCGGGCAAAATTGATTTCTTCGTTCGCTATATTGGATCCGCCATATTGAATTTTTTAAAAATAATTTTAGATTCGTCATGTGCGACCCCGAATACTCCACTACAAAATTGATTTTTTCGTCCGCTATATTGGAGGGCATATTGAATTTTTAAAAAATATTTTGAATTCGTTATGTGCGACCTCAAAGACTCCCTCATGCCAATTTTGGAAGAAATTGGACAAAATTAAATTTTTTTGGCCGCCATATTGGATCCGAATTTTTTAAAAATAACTTCAGATTCGTTGGATACAACTCCAAAATTCCTCCGTACCAATTTTGGAGAAAATCTGACAAAATTAATTTTTTTGGCCGCCATATTGTAAGCGCCATCTTGGAGTTCACTGCACCAATTTTATCTAAAAAAATATGGGACCACCGCAGCAACTTCCTGACCATAACGTAATAAATTTCATTCAATACGGTGCCGCCGTTCCGGAGTAATCGGTGTACATATATAAAAAAAAACATACATAGTCGACGAATTGAGAACCTCCTTCTTTTAGAAGTCGGTTAAAAATAGAAAAATAAAGTTAAGAAATTACTTGTTTGATATTTTTTACATAATATAAGAGAATTTAATAGAAAACCTATTCGTCTGGAGATGAAATTATTGTTTAGACTATGTTTTGAAAATAATTAAATACATGTTCCAGCATCTTGCAATATTTATATTTGTGTGGGGTATATCTAAGAAACTGTCGATCATATAAGGATCAAAAAAAGAACAGCGTTTTACTCTCCTCCAAAAATAAGCTGTTACGTTTTTATTTCTCCAGGTTAAAATCTGTACAAAAATCTAAATTAAAATAATAGTTTTACACTTAACTCTTCCTTCTTCCATGCTATTTTGTGGGTATTTATTAGTAAATGTGAAATTTGCTAATATTTTGTGATTAGAAGGATTGAGTTCACAATTTTCTTGTACTGTGTAAATTATGTCTTCTTTGTTTGCATTACTCGCAAGACTTCCTCAGTACCTAAAATGGAAAAAATTATTAGTTTTGTATATAATAGCGTAGTTGAATCTAAAGAAAAGATGTAAAATAGCAATATATAATAGCTCTTTATTCCTCTACCAGTTTCCTGGTCCATGTATATTGAATATTCTCTTTTATCTTCGTCTAAACTCCTCAAGGAAAGATCCTGCTTCAGAAAGTCCAAAAAATCTACTTATTTTAATGCCTAGATCTATACTTCAGATATCCAAGAATATGCACCTACAGTTCTACAGGCTAATGCTATGTATTTCCGAAGATATAAACCTAAAATCAGCGGAGCGTTGAGCAGCCTCGTCTCCTCGATCTTCTACTCAGAATTTCATACCTGAATAGGTTCAACGGTCTTTCAAAACAATATTTTGAATTCTTAGTAGTGCTGTTTTGAGCAATAATACTGTTTATTGGTGTAGAAAGTTATATAATACCTCTCTATGTGTTTCTACCGGTCGCTTCTAATATCAACAGTTAGTTTTGCTCTGATTCTTGGCGAGTACACATCGTAAGGGTATCCTGATAAGTTAAGGTGATAGATTGATCAATGATCGTTCTGAGTGAGAAAAATATAAAATTCTACGGTAATCGATTCATACTAGATTAAATGACACAGAGTGTGTTTTTTGCAAGTTCATTCTTATATTATTATCATGATGAGCCCATTGCTCTATAAATTTTAAGTGTTGTTGGCCCTCAAAACAGGTTCTAAATTTCTTGGATCATTCCTAAGCCTAAATAAAAATTATTACAAACTTTTTACTCACCCTGTACAACATCGTTTGTAGAAAATAATTATTGTTATCAAGCATACGACTTAGTTGTCCTTTACATGCAGTGTCCAGGAAATAATTTGCAGGGCACCGTTTGTTCTTAGCTCGACGCAAACGGCGACTGTCGTCAAGGCGAGCTTCTAATTACAACATAAATATGATGTTGCTACGATGTCTTTTCTATGTCGATATATTCGACTGTTAGAGCTTATAGATGCAACATTTGTATTATTGAACACCTATGTTTAGCGAAGTCGATATTGTAAAATAAAACTAGTTAGAGTGAAATTTTTAGTTTAAAAATGTTAAAATAATATAAATGGATCGCCGTGAATATTATTTTATTTAAATAAAAAAAATTACAACGTCGGTAAAATCTGGAAACGAACAGACGCCGTACATATATATATATATATATATATATATATATATATATATATATATATATATGGGTTAAAATCAGAGAGGTGAGCATTTTTCGTTTTTAAATTTCTGAAAAATTAAGTTTTCTTGTGAAGAAAACGAACAAGAGGAGTTTACAGTGCTATTTGTTATGAAGCTTTTCTGAGAATCGTGAATCATTTCGGGAACACTTTTTGAATTAATTTAAAATAATAATATAATTAAAATATTTAAGAATTGCCTTTAATAAATTTAATAACCATGTTCCTACATCGGGAAATATTGTGATTTATTGTATTTTTTCAATCAAAACATTTATTTTTTAAATTACTCTTAATAATTTTGTAATTGGTGAAAATTCTGATACAAAACTTCAATTTATTTTTTACATGTTTACACTATGTGGTGCATTAATAATATAGATCAATAATTTTGAAGAACATTTTTACACTGTGTATGTAAGATTTTAAGATAAATTAATCATTATTGGTTTATTTGCCCTTTTGGTGACATTCCCGGAAATGATGGTCATGTTCCCAAAATGACATAAGAGTTCCCTAAATGACGGTGGCGTTCCCTGAATGATCACAACGCCCGGTTTATATATTTTATGCATGAAAATAATACATGTTTCCAGTATTATACCTTTATTTGTACTTAAAGCATTATGAACATCAGTATTACAGTTTAAACTTAAAATCTAATAATAATAAACTTCGCAATTTCAAACAACAAACATTAGGTATTAGCAACATAAGGTAAATTGCACATTATCATTAGAACGATTTGCGTATCAACGCTTAAACTAACAATCGAATAACAATAAACTTTGTAATTTCAAAAAAATAGATATTAGGCATTAATAATATTACAGCTAATTGCACAATATCACAAAATAACTAGAGAAACAAAGTTAGAACTTATAGACTATTAATAATAAACTTGGGAATTTTCAAAAAAAAAAAGAGTAGGATTAGGTCATCCATAGCCACATTACTTTTCGAATATGTCCATATTTTCATCAAAGCAATAAAAGCTACGACTGCCTTTTTTCTGCAATTTTGGTGTGGGTAAAATTTTAACAACTTTTTCATAGGTGACATATGAAAATCATTATGTACAATTTTGAATATTTTTGTTGAGTTCCGCTGACAACGTAGAAAGGTGATTTTTATTTCACCATCTTCATCAACTGAGGTGTCAGCAACTGATCAGTTCTCAGCGAGTAACGAGACGAACCGCACTTGAAAATGCCAAATGAGATTTTGGCGAAACGTCGTGAAAACGATTTTTTGAACGAACGGATTGAAACCCGGAAAACTATTCATTCTACCATCCGTGAAAACCTACGATATAACATATATATATATATATATATATATATATATATATATATATATATATATATATATATATATATATATATGTTTTTTCTTATTTTTTTTTCTTGGATTTTTCTATTTGTATATTTTTTAAAGTTTTTGATTTTCTTGGGTGTAAAATCCGTTTTATTAATAAAACTGCATATGTTTTATTTGTTATGCATATCTATTGACGTTTGGTCACAGTTGACCTTCTTCAGAATGATTTTTTATAACTATAATAGAAAAAAATTTTTGCTATATTATAACATAAAATTAATAAGTTAAATTTAAAACATACCTTATATAAGTTTTTGCCGAGGATCACAACTTAGAACTACATATTGTTAACACATGGTTCACTTTTTGACCAGATACTACAAAAACCTTGCTTTTTGTGTCGCATCTTTATTTAAACTGAAATTTTATTTTATGGGTTCCGGTGGTCAAGGGTTTGGATTTTTTTTCGCCTTAAGGGTCCTTGCCTGACTATTATTTTTTTCTTATTTTTGGAGTGATTTATTTTTGAGATCATTTTGTGTATATTTAATTTATTTGGGGGGTTATTTTAGGATATTGTAATATATTTTACTTAGGTATTTTGTATCAGCTTTTGTATTTATAGATTTCTTATTTTTTTGAATTGCGATCATTTCATAAAATTCACGCTTTTTTTTTTATTGTTTTCTGTTTTGAGAATTTTTACATTTTCAAAATCAAAAGAGTGTTGTTTTTCTGTACTGTGGTTTGTCAATGCGGTCTTATTATGTTTGTCGTATTTGTGTCCATTAATCCTGTTTTTAAGATGTTGACTGGTTTGGCCGATGTAAACTCCGTCACAATTTTTACATGGAATCTCATATACTACGTGGGTTTTTTTGTTTTTAGGTATTTTGCATTTTAAGTTACTAAAGTTTTTTTTAATAGATTGTGTCCTTTGTGATTAACAATTATATTATGGTTTTTGAGGACATTTTGAAGTTTTTCTGAGAGTTGTGGTATATATGGTATGGAAACATATTGGTTTCGTTGTTTTGTTTTTTGGTGTTGAGGGTTTTGGTTGTTGTTATTGTAAAATTTGTGAATTCTTTTTTTGAAAGTATTGTTTATAATTTTAGTGGGATAACTGTTTAGTACTAAGGCTTCCTTTGCTTTTTGAATTGCTTCGTTTCGATATTCTGGATCGGATAATTTTATGGCTCGGTCTGCAATTCCTATTACTACCGATTTTTTTTGGGATAGAGGATGTTGAGAATTATAATGCAAATATCTAGAAGACCATGTTTCTTTTGTATGCCACTGAGTTTTAATGACATTATTTTGGTGGTAAATTGTGAGGTCTAAGAAATTGATTTTATTTTTTTCATATATACCACAACTCTCAGAAAAACTTCAAAATGTCCTCAAAAACCATAATATAATTGTTAGTCACAAAGGACACAATCTATTAAAAAAAAACTTTAGTAACTTAAAATGCAAAATACCTAAAGACAAAAAAACACACGTAGTATATGAGATCCCATGTAAAAATTGTGACGGAGTTTACATCGGCCAAACCAGTCAACATCTTAAAAACAGGATTAATGGACACAAATACGATAAACATAATAAGACCGCATTGACAAACCACAGTACAGAAAAACAACACACTTTTGATTTTGAAAATGTAAAAATTCTCAAAACAGAAAACAATAAAAAAAAGCGTGAATTTTATGAAATGATCGCAATTCAAAAAAATAAGAAATCTATAAATACAAAAGCTGATACAAAACACCTAAGTAAAATATATTACAATATCTTAAAATAACCCCCCAAATAAATTAAATATACACAAAATGATCTCAAAAATAAATCACTCCAAAAATAAGAAAAAAATAATAGTCAGGCAAGGACCCTTAAGGCGAAAAAAAATCCAAACCCTTGACCACCGGAACCCATAAAATAAAATTTCAGTTTAAATAAAGATGCGGCACAAAAAGCAAGGTTTTTGTAGTATCTGGTCAAAAAGTGAACCATGTGTTAACAATATATAGTTCTAAGTTGTGATCCTCGGCAAAAACTTATATAAGGTATGTTTTAAATTTAACTTATTAATTTTATGTTATAATATAGCAAAAATTTTTTTCTATTATAGTTATAAAAAATCATTCTGAAGAAGGTCAACTGTGACCGAAACGTCAATAGATATGCATAACAAATAAAACATATGCAGTTTTATTAATAAAACGGATTTTACACCCAAGAAAATCAAAAACTTTAAATATATATATATATATATATATATATATATATATATATATATATATATATATATATATATATATATATATATATATATATATATGAAAACGACTAGTCCACAAATAAACATTTATTTATCGACTTTTATTTCTTAAGTGCAATGACCTCCTCTTTCTGTTTTTCATGAATTCAGTTATATCATTTATAACTTACTTAAATCTTTGATAGTGCGAACAAAACTAAACCAGTTGTAAACTGTCCTAATTGACAATTATCTTATTTTACTTACTTAATAAAAAAAACCGTATCTACAAGTACACAATTATCAAAAAAAAAAGCACACTATTAATTAGTGTTAATAGCCTTTCCCTTCTAAACATCTTCAGTAAACGGCCCGAAAAAAAAGCGTTTTCTAGTGTCTGTATTATCATTCTTTTTACCTATTACCATCTCTCTGCCTTCTTTTTTTCCATCTCGACCCCGTCTTTAAACGTGCACGTGACAAGTGTCTTTTTGGCCCATTCTCGACCCAATCAGGCCCATTTCTAAGCTAACCGTGTTTCTTTTTTCCACTGACAGTTTCGTGAAGCGGCTCCCCACTTTTAAATATGGTGGCGTCTGTTTTTTCTATGTTTTAATTTTGGATGTAAAAAACGTGGAAAAATGTTGCTTGCCTTTGTTTTTTATTCAAAAAAGAATCTCTTCTTCTTATCACATATAAACTGTTAATTATTCTTTTGTGATATCTGATGTTCAAGCACTTTTATATTCTTGCATCTAATGCTACGGTAATGCGTCTTCCATTAAATTCACTCGCGTAGCGAAAGTGTGAACGCTACTTTACGAGGATGGTTCGATAAGTTTTCGGCCTGATAAAGAAAACAAAAGATTTTTGAACATGTTTTTATTCAGTTTTCAAGAGAAACATTTGTGTGCAGGCGTGTTATCCTGATGAAAGAGCACTTTTTTTGGCAAAATGTGGACGTTTAGCCTTAATCACATGCTGCAAATGGTCCAGCAGTGAAGCGTAATACTCCCCGGTGATGGTCTTGCCTTGTTCTAAATAGTCTATTAGCACCACGCCATATGAATTCCAAAAAACTGTTGCAATGAGTTTTCCTGCAGACGGAACCTTTTTGCTTTTTTTGGCGCACTTTCACCTGCTCCCACCCACTGTTTAGACTGCTGTTTTGTCTCTGACGTGTAATGGTGAAATCATGTTTCATCTACAGGTATAAAACGTCGAAGAAACTCAGCAGGATTGCGTCCGAATAAGTCTAAACACTCTTGCGAAGTGTTCATTCGAAAGCGTTTTTGGTCGACTGTTAACAAGCGCTGCACCCATCGCGCTGAAAGCGTTTTCATGCCAAGAACATCATGAAAAATATAGTGGACACAATCCATCGCTATACCAGCAAGCTCTCGTACTTTCAGTCGGTGGTTATGAAGTATGACATTGCGAATTTTTGTGACAATTTCGTCAGTTCTTGAATTGATGTACGACCACGATCAAATTCAGCAGCCCATTTTTTTACTGTCGAAAACGAAAGAAAAGAATCCTTTATAGTAGAAGCTAACTCATTTTTAATGTCCCTAGGAATTAAACCTAAACCTTTTAAAACCGTTCGAACTTCAATTTTATCTATCTTTCACAAAATATCGAACCTTATGTGTTCACTCGATCGCCACAAATAAGCAACTGAACGCAAACATCTGAAACTTTGCAGGGCGTCATCTCAAGGTTAATGCTTACAAAATATTATAGTTATTTGATACTACTAGCGCCTTCTTTGTTTCAGGCCTAGAACTTATCGAATCATCCTCGTATTATGAATGCAATACTTAAATTCGAAAAGAAAGAGGATGCCGCACTATGCAAGTCAAGTTATTATCATTTGCCACGTATAGTGAAACACCAGTGACGTATCTTAGAGGACAAAAGATACAATAATTAAATTAGTTTCAAATAAAAGTTATAGAGATTTTAGAAAACCTACAATATGAGCTTATATGAGACCATTTTTGTCAATTTGTTGTTGCAAAAATACCAAAAAAACCCGTAAAATCAGCTATTTTTTGCATAAGAATTATTTATTGGAAAATTAACCTTTTTTTGGGTGTGGTTCTTATATTAATAGCATTCAGTAAAATGCTTGGAAACACTTTTAGATTTTACTGATGGTCCTCAATCTAATAAAGAAAAAACATAAATTTGGCAACACTGCAACACGGTAAAGCCTTCGATCATACCCTAGATTTAAACAACAATAGATTTGTTTGAAGGCTGTTTATGGTCGGTGGGGGAGACGCTTTTTTGATGTTTGACAGACATAAACATATTTACCTATCTTGCCTTTCAGTTTAATTGCTTGCCGTAACTTTTTTCGATGTTTTTAAGTGTTAGAAATTACTATAAAGGCGAAGTTTACAATTGATATTATCAAAAAGAGGATTTAATAACTTATTTTTATCAATAAATATTGTTAGATATTGTTTACATATTGAAAATAACAATAAAAATTTAGGCAACCATATATTCATACTTTGTTTTCACAATTGACGTACCCAGGGGTATGTTCGAAGGACGTACCGATGATACTCGTTTAAATAATGCAATTAGAAAAGGACAGCATAAAATCGGTATGTCTGTACCAAGGAATTAAATATCTGCTGTTTATCAACACTTTTTCAAATATAAATAAAAATATTATTACGTTATTCAGCGTTCAATCAACCGGGCCCTAGTTCTGACGTTATGCTACTTCTACAGGGGTATGTTCGAAGGACAAAGCAATATTTTGATGTTATACACTCATCTTTGATTTCAAAATTTTTAACATGTCGATGAAAATAACTATAAATTTACGTTTTTGAACATTTTTTTATATTCCAAAGAAACTTTTACCTAAAAAGTAACTGTTTTCCGCAATGAAATTTATTTAGAGAACAACAAAACTGTTAGTTATTGTGTGTTTATAGTGATATGAAACCAAAGAAATTACTTTTTTATCAACCAAAAGCCAGCGCATGATTCACTAGGGCTGTTTTTTTGTTTAATGTCCGCAAATCAAAATTAAATTGCTACAAAAAAAATTACAAAACAAATTGCTGCAACGACCGCATGACATATGACTAACCTCACATAATGTATATATATTTTCACCATAATATATACTAATTTTGTATACATTTTGTTGACAGCTAGATGGGACTTTTCAGCCACCAATAGATATTACATTTTGTGTTCCAAAAAAACATGAGAATCAAACTTATGGGGTAGTAAAACTATACGAATCAAGGGCGGATCCAGAAATTTTTTTGGGGGGGAGGGGGGCACAAGCAAAAAACCCAAGCTTCCAACCCAAAACCATATATCCCATGCCCGCTAAGTTTGACATTCATTAAATAGCAAACAAGCGAGTTTTTTTTGTTTTTATAAATTTCCAAGCTAAATCCAAGCTCCTGAAAACGATTCACTGACTTGAGTTTTAAAATTTTCCATTCATTTACAGCATATTCATATAATTGTGGGGGGGGGGCATTACCCCTGCCTGGATCCGCGCTTGCGAATAGTATGCAGGAACTTGGTGTAAGTATTTGACCGACTGTTTTTCTAAGCTTCAATACACACACAAGTTTGCTCATATATTGTGTGTCAAGTTATTTTTTAATTATAAATCTTAACATGTGTGTTTTTTATAATAACAAAGTATGAACAATTATTTTTAATATAAAAATCATCCAAAGCATACATACGGTTTACACAAATGATATTAAGGTAACCGTCTTCACGACAGACTCAAAACAAACTGACGCGCCGACATGCAATGCGTCTAATTCTATTAAATGTGGGTGTTTGACGGAGGTTACATGCTGAAAACCACGGACTCGTCTTGGCCATCAATTTTATAGGAGATGCTACAATGGTAAAACTATTAATGGGACATTTAAGAATTAAAACAATATATATGATTTTCACTTTTATTTAATCAATTATGGTTAAATATGGTTAAAAATAATATGCTTATATTTAGGTAAAATTACAGGTAAAAAGGGTTGAGACATTTACATTTTATATTAGTGGAATTTCTTAACAATAAATAGGTTTAATTACGGTGAATCGTTTGAGTCCAGTTGGTCGTTAAGGAAAAAATCAGCTAAATTCAATTTATTTATTTCTGAAGATTCTAGATAATTTAATTAAATTAAAAAAGTAAATTTCATTATTCTTATATAGTATGTTGCACTCAGTTAACATTAAATTCATTGGAGAACGACTACCAATGCAGACATGAAAGAATTTTTCCTTTTGTATCCTTAATCCTATCTTAGGTACATGAAGAGATATATAATTAATCAAAGAACAATTGTTAAACTTTATATTATTGATAATACAATAAACAAATATCACAGATTGAATTTGCCTTCGTTTCTGAAGGGTTTGAAATTTAAAGCTTTCTAACATACTGCTGCCCCTGCGGTGTACCAGATGTTGCCATAAAAGCCTGAGAAAATGACTCTTCCACTGTTACCATGTGCGGCCTACACAAAAGATAACTTTTCATAAAGAGGTAAGAATTCCTGGAAAAGCCAAACTCAACAAGCTCAGCCAGCAACACCCGATCGTCAACTTTATCAAATGCCTTTGCACCATCAATGTACACTGTATCCAACTGCTTCCCGCCATCAATAACCTCCAAGGCATGATTTGTAAACACGCATAAATTTGTTATTGTGGACTTTCCACTTACAAATCCATGTTGTTGTTCTACTGTTTTATGAGTGATATTGGTTACAATGTCATCTGAAAGGATCATCTCAAATATCTTAGCAAGTGAATTAAGTATACTAATTGCTCTATAATTTTCAACATTTGTCTGTTTACCATCTTTAAATATGGGAGAAATAATTGCTGTCTCTAGTTTAATGGGAAAAATTTTTGTTTTTAGGGCAACTTGAAAAATATGAGCTATAGAGGCTGCTAAAAAGTCTGAGCAACCTTTATAGATATGTGAGGGAATATTATCCTCTCCTATACTTTTTTTTAGGTTTTAGTTTTTTATACTTTTTCTTACAGTTTCCTCTGATATTAAAGAAAATTCCAAATTTTCCAAGCTATTAATATCTACAGGGTCGCCATTGGACATTGATGACAACTCAAACACCGAACTAAAATACTGTGCAACAGCATTGACAATATGTTCATGCTCTTCCAATGATACTTCATTATAAAACATAACCCTTGGTATACCATACCTTTTACTCTTCAAGCCAACATATATCCAAAAACTGCTAGAATCAAAATTTACATTATTCTCTATATTTCTTAAATACAAAGAGGACTCATTATCAATATGTTTTTTAATGAGCAAGATCACGTCAAGTGGACCCCCCATTTTCCACTTAATCATAAAAATTAAGTCCATATATTTTTTTCATAAGTAGTTAGTATGAAAAATTGATCCCCCAAACGATTTTGAAAAATTTTAATTTTAACAACAATTTTTTTTACAATGAAAATTTCAGGTATTTTTAATTAAAAATTAGATTTTAAATCAACCGTTAAAGATAAGTTAATAAAATTTTCAGGATTTACTGTCAAATGTATATATTTTAAGAAAACATTAATAAATAAAAATTATTTTTTTATTATCATATTGTTAATTAACTTTTAAGTTAACAAATGAAAATTTTATTGATTTCTCGGTCAAAATTTAAATTTTTTTTTCATCAGTCCCATGCGTTATTTATCTAAGTTTAAGATTCCGGAAGAAAATTTCACTGCTCGCGATTAGTTTAAACAATATGAATTTATTTATCACAGCGCGCCGGCTGCCGCGCGCTGTCAGAACAGCGGGCGGCCGAGCGTCAGACTACATTGCAGCTTCGGTTGATTATAATTACAATTAACAATTAAAAATATAATTATCAAACGAATTTTATTATTATTATTATTACTTTTATGATTAATACAATAAATAAATTTTCTATTATTGAACAAAAACAGAAAAAACTAACTAGTAATTAATTATTAAAATTTATGAACTTCTCGTAATCTAAATTTCATTTTTTTTTTAAAACTCTGTTAGTAAAAACTTTCTCATCCTCCGATACAAGTTTACATTCCAATAATACAGCATCCAATGGTTTAAAATAGTGGAATTGACGAGTATTTTTTATTGTAATTGCGCGTTCAAATCGTTGTTGATACTTTTGTTCATGTAGTTCATGATCCTGTTGGGAACAGAAAGCAAAATGAACTTTTTTAAATGAACCTTCTGCCCACTGGAAAAAGGAACGTGGTGTAGTAATGTGATTATTTTTGTCACGTTGAAGACTAGCGCGGAAGGCCTGTCTTTTTACACTTCCTGCTAAGCCGTCACACGCTCCTTTTCCATGAGATGTTGCGAAAAAATTCCATTCCACTTCAACACCAAAATCATTTAAATGGTTTATTAAGTTCGCAAAGTTATATTTGTTTTTATATTGGGAAGCTGCTCCATCGGAAAAGTACTTAATTTTTTTAACATTCTGAGCACCAAATTTATTTTTTAAAAATTCAATTAGTTTTGCATTAAAAAGATGGACCGAACTTGCGTCGTGACTAACTTTCTCAGAAATTACTACTAAATTTTCATGCTTTATTTCATCATTTTCTCTATAATACGCGACATACGGATGAATTGTAGCCTGATCATTAGACCAATGGTGTGACTGGATTGCATCTTGAACAAAAAATGAATAATTTTCGGAGAAATCCAGACAGACTATAAACTCTCCAGCTTCAGCAGATTCTTTTTGTTTAGAGAAGAAAGATGCTTGAGATTTTGCTACAAAATCATGCTTCAATAGCTCTGACCACTTATTTTTCAGCTCACTTAAAAAATATTCTTTGGTATAAGTTGCTTCAACGATTTCAGTCCTGTAAAATTTAAAACGAATGTGTAAGATTATTAACTGAGTAGAAAAATAGAAAACAATAATAACTAGATAAATTTATAAAATGGAATTCGATAATTTTGTATCAATAATGTTAATGTGATAAATTTTTACTCTTATTAACTAATAAACAAATAGAAATTATTTAATTATCTAATTAACAAGTTATTCTTCTAAAGTGTGTATTAAGATTACTAATTATGTGAGTAATTTGTTAACATTTAGTCTTTTATCTTACCTGTCAGTACTTTTCCACTGGCTAAAAGTTATTTCCTTTATTTCATGACTATCAATCAATAGTTTTAACTTCTTGACGACGAAATCAACTTCTGGACACTTTTTACACGTTGAAAAGAAACATGATGATGTTGGTTGCACGCAAACAGAACTTTGAATCAAGTCATTTAAGCTTTCAGGGAGATCAATTCCTTTCTTTTTCAGTTCATTTTTCAGTCCATGCAATTGTAATTTAGCATTTTGGTGAATTTTGCATACACACACATTGTGTGTTCCACTTTTTCCAGCTGAAATACATTCTCGTGGTCGTAGAGTCTGAAATTTAGTCTGTCCAATTTTTTCATCCGGGAAAGCTTCTTTGAACTTTTTATATAAGTCATTTATGTTAGATAATAGAAGTCTTTTCTGTTTCTGAACTTTTTTACCATTCTCTGAAACCGTAACATAATCTTTCATTCCAGGCATCACACGACTAACTTCATCAGATAAAAAAAAATTTTTAACGCGATCGAGTGTTGAATTGCCTAGGCTTTTTCCTTTCTTAGTATCAGGCTGTGACGCAAATCCTGATTTTTTTCTAATATTTTTTGCAGTTTGTACCATTCTCTTTGAAACTTTAAATTCGCGTCGTATCATTTTTATTGACCAATCTAACGGAAGAGTAGTCAACACTTGGATTTTTTCGGATCTACTATTTGTTTGGTCAAATGCAGTCTTAAAATTATTTACAAGAACTTCATTTGGATTTTTATGATTAATATTAGTACCACTTAATTTCTTCACAGAAGTTAGAATTACTTTTTTACACTCAGATACACTCGACACTCGTCTCAATTTTATTGGTGTTTCACCGACCTCTAATAGCAATTTATTAACGTTATTAATTTTTAATTGATTATCTACAGCATCACATTTAAAAGTCGGATCTTTCGTGTTATCATCTTCGATCTCATCTACTTCTGGATCAGTCACATCGATACTTACATAATTATTTACAGGTTTTTCAGCAGGATTATCAGGTTTTCCAGGTTTACGACCAAGATATATTGCTCTCTCACAAGAATTGCACATGTAGTATCCAATAAAATCTTTAAAATCGTTAGCTCGATTGCCTCTGATCAGAACTAAATTTTTAATTACGTATTTATGATTCTTTTTATTCAATGGATTGCAACATTTATTTACTCGGCCCATTTTAAATCACAAAAATTATGACTAAGATAAATAATAATTAAAAGAATATAAATAATTAAGTAACAAAACACAAATTGACACAACCACAGTTTTTCTTATTTCTAATAATTATTTAACTCACGTCTGAACTTATTTAACGAATAAATTGAAATGACTGCTTAAAATTCTCTTTTGTTATTTACGTGGAGACGCAAAAAACAAATAAAAATAGTAACCGAGCGGTTTATTTTTTTTTTTCTAAAAATGGAGTACTTACTGGTAAATTTAAAATGATAGCATACTAAATTACAAAGCAAAAATAAATATAAAATACACGGTTTTGTAAAATTTTTAATTGATTATCAGTTAATTTTCGCTGATCAATGTAATACTAAAAAAAAATTTTATTGCATTTTCCATAAGATTTTTACAAAGATAAAATTTCTCTACTAATAATAGTAATCATAAAAATAATAATAATAATAATAAAATTCGTTTGATAATTATATTTTTAATTGTTAATTGTAATTATAATCAACCGAAGCTGCAATGTAGTCTGACGCTCGGCCGCCCGCTGTTCTGACAGCGCGCGGCAGCCGGCGCGCTGTGATAAATAAATTCATATTGTTTAAACTAATCGCGAGCAGTGAAATTTTCTTCCGGAATCTTAAACTTAGATAAATAACGCATGGGACTGATGAAAAAAAAATTTAAATTTTGACCGAGAAATCAATAAAATTTTCATTTGTTAACTTAAAAGTTAATTAATAATATGATAATAAAAAAATAATTTTTATTTATTAATGTTTTCTTAAAATATATACATTTGACAGTAAATCCTGAAAATTTTATTAATTTATCTTTAACGGTTGATTTAAAATCTAATTTTTAATTAAAAATACCTAAAATTTTCATTGTAAAAAAAATTGTTGTTAAAATTAAAATTTTTCAAAATCGTTTGGGGGATCAATTTTTCATACTAACTACTTATGAAAAAAATATATGGACTTAATTTTTATGATTAAGTGGAAAATGGGGGGTCCACTTGACGTGATCTTGCTCAATATTATACCTTAAGTTACGATATTCTTCATATTGAAAAACACTAGCTTTGCCACATTGTATATGTCCAAACATCCAATTTTTTAGTTTTATTTTACGTACTAAATCATTTGAAAACCAAAGAGGATATTTACAATAATTTACTTCACTATTACCAACAGACTTAGCTTTTTTGTAATTGCGTTATTTAAGCAGTTAAGTAATTTGTCATAAAATACGGCCACACATTGATTTCGATCTGTAAATTTTTTTATTTCGGACTAATTTGTTTCTTGTATTAGGTTGTAAAGCTTTAAAAAGTCATATTTAACGTAATCACATACAAAAGAGCGAGATATTATACTTTTAATTAACGATTTTTAATTATTTATTTGCACTAACATAGACAATAATGGATGATATAAATTTTCCACAATTAAGGGAGATTCGCACCTTTCTAATGATACAATTTCAGTATTAGACAAAACAAGATCTAGGTTTCTTTGCAAATGGTTAAGAACTGTATTATACTGAGTTAAATTATTAATTTCAAGGAACTGATTTAGTAGCACCGATTTATTACAGTCGTTTTCCGTATATTCTGGGACATTAAAATTACCTATATATATATATATATATATATATATATATATATATATATATATATATATATATATATATATATATATTGTCAAACACTATGAAAAAAATTTAAATTGGTAGAGAAAATTTCTAGGACCGTTTCCGACTAAATTTTATTCACAGTCATAAAGAAGCCAAGCTGTTTACTCTATCAATATTTAAAAACCTTTTTAATTCTAAGCTGTTTTGCACCAAACCCACCCGGAAAACGAAAATGCCAGACTGAAGAAGAGTCGCTTTGTTGCAAATCCTGATTTACCGATTCGCTGCGACAGATTTTAATGTTATTTCGAGTCACAAATTGTTTAAATTGCGTCGTGAGTCAGCGAAAAGACACTAACTGGTGCTCATTAGCCTGAGCGCCGGATTCACCTTATATTTATTCATATTATTGAAATGAATCTTCGCCAAATCCGTTCTTAAATTACTTGGTCTTTTAGAGATTTACTTTACGAGTGTTTTTATACAGTTATTTAGAAGTTTTCATTTTTATTATTTATTAAATCCCTCAAAATTTTCATGTCGTTTTAAACGGAAAATTCAGAGATGTTTTCGTCCGTGTAATTTTAAAATAAAATAGAAAATTCTTGGTTGTGCGGACATAAGATTGTTGATAAATATTACTCTCGTGCTAAAAAATGCGAAGAACTCCAAGACAACGGAGAGGTTCCGGGTCCGAAAAATTACGACAGCGTTGTATCCTTTGTGTAGGATGTTTTATGTATCGAGTTTTGATATATTTCTTTTTTAATTTACCGTGAAGCCATCACAAGGCGGTTTTATAAAACATTGTAGGTTTGTGTTGCTCTAACAGTTTATAGGACATAATTGCGAGATGATAGATTATATCGGTGACAATAACCTGATGAGTTTTATGAGGACGAAATAACGCTGATTCCATTGTCTTGAAGTTCTCCGCACTTTTTAGCACTAGACTAATTTATATCAACAATCTTAGGTCCGCACAGAAGAGAATTTTCTATCATATATATTCAAACTCTTGAAATGACAATCTCCAAGGAAAAAAAAACTTGAGAAAGCACAAAACGATGTGCGAAACATCGTAAGTAAATTAAGAAAGAAAAAGATGAACTTTTGAAATTTATTTTACAACCTATGCTACAACTAGTATACAAAGTTGAAGAAAAATTATTAATATATGTAGTATATATATATATATATATATATATATATATATATATATATATATATAATGTATAGGTAGTCACCTTTTTCTCAGTGTTTCAGTGTTTTTGTTTACGAAAATGTCAAACAAAAAGCGACGTAAATAATTAATTTATACATTTATGTGGTAAATGCAGATGGAAGAATAGATATGAGTTAATAGCATGTAAGAATTTCTATTTAAATCATGTTTTAAAAGGGCATAAAATGCCTATAATTGTGTAATAACATGATAAAATGTCTAAAAATTAGTGTGAAAGGTTGGACATTAGTGCATATAAAGTAAGAATTATAAACATATTGCACTCTGAAAGATATGAATCTTATAAACTAATAAATAAGTGATATGTAAACATCGTTAGTCTGGTTCATATAAAAAAAAACATAACCTCAAAATTTTCAGTTGTTATTTCGAAAAGTAAAAGAAGGAGTGAATATTAATCGTTTGTAGTGTAAAAATCGCTAGCCTTTTTTAATAACGGGACAACCTGAAAATGTTTCATTTGTTATTTTATTAAAAAAGATATTTTAAAGGAACACGGTGCAGATTAATCTCTGATAGAAATAACATTGCTGGTCTCAATCATCAAAAATTTAAAAAAAAATTAAAGAAACATAGAGCGTGGATATAAAAATATCTGGAGATTGAAAGTCAATTTTAAAAGAAGGAAAAGAAGTTTAATAAACTAGTAAATAAATTATATCAATAAGCAAGCATCTGGGAAAAATATTTAAATGTTACAATAGTTGGCAACGAAGAAAGGATTTGTAAATTTTTCTTTATAAAAAAAAGGAAGGAGGAAATCTAAAACGTAGATATGAAATAAATTCTGGAGATTTAAAAAGGTATTTATTTTAACGTGTAAGATATAGAAATTTCTGATTTGCCTGAAAATAATTTGATAAAATAGATATATACTAACATTATTATAAATAGTTATAGTTAATAATAGAATAAATTATTTAATTTGCACTGTAACAAGATCACTTTTAATAATAGCGACACACACTAACTTATTTTTAAATTGTTTAAAATAATATCACATATATTAACATACTAGTCATTTTTAACCATTCCGACATTTATTAAATACTGCCTGATTTAATAATTTTAAATCCTAAAAAAGAATACAGTGCATATTGATTCATATTGATAATTTAATTAGGTATAAATAAGGTGATTTATAAATTTTACATAAAAACTGCAACCACTGACATGATTCTATTATTTTAAATAAAGTTTGTATTCGTGTTTCTGAATCATTGGTTTGACTTTTTCTAATAATAAATATATTTTCATCTGAACTCACCTGAGAAAGAGAAAACTGAATTCAAATCAGTTAAAACGGGGTACATTCAGAATATATATACATATATATATATATATATATATATATATATATATATATATATATATATATATATATATATATATAAACATATTACCGTTCTATTAAATGAATTTGAAGAGCAATAATTTCAAATAATTGACATTCGTAACCAGTTGCAAGTTTTTAAAACCCCTGAATATAAATTAGCCACAAATCATAAGCAGTGAAGTTTCCTACGAAGGTTTATTGCAAACTGTGACTTTATCTGTAAAGTTTGCGTGTAAAATGAAGCATAATAATTACAATATATCAGATAGAGAACCAGCTCTATTATTGAGAAAGGATGAAGTTAAAATATGATTATAGTTTCATTTGGGCGGTTTATTTTGCATTGTTGTTCGTAGGTTGTGTAGTTTAGAATCACTGGAAATTCCTCATAAGCAAAACTCTCTTGGATGAATTTATATTGTTAGTGATAAGGGAACTGAAAATGAGTATTTCTCAGAATAAAAATTATTAAAATAACCGTATTTAAGTTTAAAAGAGTTTTTGGTAAACATAAATAAAAGTTAAAAATCACAGCTTCGGAAGTTTTAAATAGAATATATCTCCATGATACCGTACAAAATTGTACATTGGTTCGTCATATATCAAAATAATGCCAAGGTTAACAAAGAGAATATATATATATATATATATATATATATATATATATATATATATATATATATATATATATATATATATATGTATATATACACAGGTGTGGAAAGTCGAGAACAGAACCTCTTAAAAAAAGGAAACGTAACAAAAAGCGACGGATAACCCTTTTAGCCATGTTGAAGAAGTGAAATAAAGCATACTGTTGTATGGTAGCTTGCTTCCCGGTTTCTAGCAAAAATGGCGTCGGCCAAGGACTTTTCGCTAGTTTCGAGTCGCCAAAACACAGTGGGTCGAAAGTACGGATTTAATATTAAAAATAAAGATCCAACAATAGCAGACTGAAACTTTAAAATCATGAAAATAAATTCGAAAAACGTCTAATGTGATGCAATGCTTTAAAAATAAAATAAAAAGAATAATTGCATTTCCATGAATAAAATATTGCGCTTGACTTCAAGGTACATTTTAAATATAATACTATAATAATAAATACATGGATATCGATAATCGTTAAAAAGGCGAAAGTACTTTTTCCTCTATGCTTAAGACTTCTTAATAAATACCAATGCAAATAATTTGTAAGTAATATAATATTTATTGATTCACATAAATGAATAAATAATACGACTGTAATAAAAATAATAAAAAGAACTTTTTAATCACTGCCTTCTTTGTTTACAGCTCTTTTCTCATTCTCCAATACATATGAATTGTTATACGAATCCTTACTATGTCAAAAACAGTGTAAAGATCCACTGACGCCAAAGGTTTTGGAACACATCGTCCATATTTTTTCTCGAAAAGATTTTCGGGCAAAGTCTAGACGATAGTTTCTTATCAACTTGTCCGTTGATTTTTGTGCATCGTTCGATAGTTTACCTATCGGTAATATTGCAAATGCTATGATGTCTAGTCAACGAAGTAAGTCATTTGTGGATTCCTGTTGGAATGTTGTATCAAGAATATCCTTTGAAGAATAATCTTGTCGTTTGAAGTTTGTATTCCCAAAACTTCTCTATTGCAAAATGATGGGAAACCGGAGGATCAGTTTTCGCTTTACTCTTGGTATAATGGCTGTAGCTTGAAATACTCTGTGTTTACTGGGACACAGTATCAATGTTGTTAAACTGAAATGTTATTTGGCAGAGGTAACAACGTTGGACCGATTTCGCTCCAGCCAGTGCATTCACCTAGCCATCTATCATCGTCATAGATAAGTTGTACTGTACTGAAGCTCGGCTGGCAAAGAAAACTCTATTATATGGTGCAAGTTGTCTGGTTCGAGTTCATAATTTTCTATTTTCGTTAAAGACTTTTGTTCGGTTTTCTTAATAAATTCAAATTTCAGAGGCCCGCAATTCATAGTAGAGGAGGATTTGAAACACAATCTGTTCTTGTTGAGTTTGCGTGTTAATACCTGCTAATTGAAGTGGAATAAGAGAGGTTAGGAATAAGTTTGTATCAGAAATAGTCGGATCAGTGAATTTCATTTTGTACTGGCTCTGACCTGACGTTCCATCGAAGCCCCATTTGCAAATGAAACTCATAACTACAAATCTAATTTATCGATTTGTTCAAGGACGTCTAATTTTAAGCAATATAATTCAATCCACTGTATGATCCAGTAAGCCTTGGAATTTAACCTCGGCTTTTGATTTAGTAAAAGTTACATACTCGTCATGAGGATAACATGTTTTTTTTTTATTTTATACACCAGAGTACGGCGAAAATATATTGCTGCATTTCTGTTTAGCACAATTTTGTAATCGTTGATATTTGTTTCTCGACAATCCAATGTCAAATAGAAGAGCGGCGCACAAATATAACTGGGCGCGATGCAACCACAACACTGTTGCCTTTGACTTGAGACGAAACTTTAGAAAGAGAAAAAATTACCAAGGTTTAATAGAAACGTTACTATAGCCAAACTTCTATTTTAAATTTCTTAACTAGAAATTATTTTGGCCGCTTCTCAAATTCTAACCCACTAAGCCCGTCAGATTACTTCGGACAGAAGATCGTAGGGAACGCCTACCACAATATTACCCCCGCTAACTTCCGTGCGACACGAACACGAGCAGTACCTTGAAACGAATGAGAGGGTGTATTTACTTTTCGTCTAAATTTATAACGTAATCGACGGAATTAGTTTTTGTTGAGCGTTGAGCGTAAAGAAAATTGATATTTCTGTTACAAAATAAACATTTATTCTAATAAAAATACTGGTGAAACGCAACGGTAATTTCTAAGTAAATAAGCTAATAGACCACTTTAAAATTAAAAATCATTCTCAAAAATAAACTTTTATTCTGGTAAAAAATAAAAGTAACACGTTCAGTAATTGTAAATAAATAAACAAATAATTAAATTCAATTTAAATCAACAAAAACACCTAAAAGTCTACAAGAGGTGTTCAAACAAGCATCCACTTTGAGCGAGACAATAACCTAGTCTATTGGAAGATATGGTTCGCGTATTTGCCAAAACTTCAGAGGTTATATCCCTATTAGCTTTAAAATATTCCGAACTGTTCGAGCATTTATATCAAGTTCTTAGGCAATTACGGTACTATTGCAAGGAAAATTAATTTCTGCTGAACTACAAACGTCAGTCTCCCCGATTTGCTCGTTCTTCAGTAATTTGGGGAACCGGTTGCTCCTCATATTATCAGTGCATTTTTTACAAATTTTTAGACAACCGGTTGTCTCAAATTTTTGAATAATTTCCGAAATTCTAAATTTTCAAGGAACAGGATGATTTTCGCACATAAATACAAATCTGCCGATTATTTACCAGAATAGTGTACCACTTAATAATGTGCTCTTGTTGTTCAGTGGAATAAACTACCATTGTAACAAAACAATTTGGCGCTAAACTCGGTACTTACGCTGCGACGGCCGAATAAAAGCAAATAACTTGGAATCCTCTTGTTGTGCTAGGGCGTGGCGTATGCTGCCGCCCGCTCTCACCGCGCCAACAATGGATTATCCCTCATCCGCGGGCCAAACTGGTAATTTACACGTATGTCGATGCTTACGATGCTTATTCTTCTGTCTCATCCTGATTTGATGAATAATATAGTATTTTCTTTATTTTACTTAAGAAACGTCCAGTTTCTAGTGTGGACGTTTACAGACGTTTCGCCAAGATCTCATTTGGCATCTTCTGTGCTTGGTGCTTATAGATCAACTGGATCGTTGATCGCAGTTGATCTACAACCACCAAACACCGAAGATTCCAAATGAGATTTTGGCGAAACATCTGCAAACTTGTACAGCAAACTAAACGAACGAACGGATATATTCCCGGATTAATACTGAATCATATATATATATATATATATATATATATATATATATATATATATATATATATATATATATATAATATATATATATATATATATATATATATATATATATATATATATATATATAAATATATATATATAAATATATATATATATATATATATATATATATATATATATATATATATATATATATATATAATTTATTTTTGTATCTTAAACCTTTTGTTAAATATTTTTTTCTAATATTTTCTTGGGTATAGGTTTTTCATTAGAGAAACAAAGGACAATAATTTTCTTTCTGACGTTTCGCTCTACATAGCGAGCTTCTTCAAAAGAGCTTGGTATATTTATTTTACATCTACAAAAATTACAGAATTTTTTATATAATAAACATATATCACAGTAATTACACTTTTATATTTTTAATTTAATTAAAATTAATAAAAACAAAACAGATTTTAAAATTGTCTCAAAGTTTAAAATTTAAAACAATACAAACAGGTTAAAATAGTGAAGATTATAAAATAGTACATACCTTGAAAGTAGTTTTGTGTGTATGTTTAAAAATAAATTCAATTATGATCTTTGGTATGCAATTTGTATGGATAGATTTATTTTTATAAAAAGCAAAAAATAGGAAAAAAGATTATTATTTATTTTTTAATGACGTTCTTTCACCTGTATGAGTGTATATGAAATCGTTCCAAGCATCATTACATTATTTCTCATATTTATTATAGAGTCGCTTCAAGCATGTTTTATTCAAAAATCAAATTATAGTATATCTGACTTAAATTTTTGACATCTTGCTTGTCATTTACAACATTTTTATCTTTTTTTATGTGTATCATTTCTTTGATGACTAATTTATGATAATTTCTGTCAGTATCTAAAATATGGGTGTTTTTAAAATCAAATTCATGCTTGGATGTTTGTTCATGCTTATGTAAAGATGTCGATGCGTTTTTAGTATACTTGTGTCCATTGACTCTATTTTCAATATATTGTGTCGTCATGCCAATGTATTTCTTAGGACAATTTAGGCATGGAATTGCATATATTACGTTAGATCTTTTTTTGGTGGGAACTTTGCTTTTTAACTTCGTATAAAATGACCCAAGTAAATTGTTCGCCTTATGGCATACCGTTATGTTATGTTTATCCAAAATATATTTTATTTTTTCAGACAGTTGGTATATATACGGTAATGCAATGAAAGTGTTTTGTGTTTTGGTATTGTTAATTTTATTTTTTTTGTTTGTGTTATAATGTAAATAGGTTCTTTGTTTAATTATTTTTTTTATGAGTAGTTTAGGAAAATGGTTCATTATTAGGGTCTCTTCCACTTTTTTTAGCACTTCTGGGTGAAATTCGGGTGAAGATAATTTTATAGCTCGATCAATTAAGCCGATTATGACACTATTTTTTTTTGTTTATTTGGATGTTCAGAGTTAAAATTCAAATACCGGCCCGACCAAGTATCTTTCGTGTACCATTTTGTATGAAGACTATTATCCGTCTTATTTCTGTGTATACTTAAGTCTAAAAAGTTTATTTTTTGTTCTATTTCAATTTCAGCTGTAAGTTTCAGTTTTGGGTGGAAATTATTAAAATATTGTAACAAGCTATCTATTTTGTTTTCGGGTACAGCAGCCAAACAGTCATCTACATAGCGTTTAAAAAAGATTATATTAAAATCCAGTTTTTTCAATACTTCTTCTTCTACATATTCCATAACTATTTGTGCTATTGTTGAGGAGATTGGTGAACCCATAGCACAACCGTCTAATTGTTGGTACAAACTATCTTTGAACTAGAAATAATTATTGTTTATTGTAAGTTTTACAGATTCTATAAATTCATTGAGTGTCAATGTTGTGTGTTCTTTTAAATCGTCCCATTTTTCTTCCAAAACTTTGGGAATGATGTCATTGGGTATATTTGTATACAAAAAACTACATCTAGTGAAACTAATTTATAATTTGTTGGTATTTGTATTGTATCAATGAATTGTTTAAATGTGAAGGAGTCTTTTATATAGTGATTATTTTAGATACTGACAGAAATTATCATAAATTAGTCATCAAAGAAATGATACACATAAAAAAAGATAAAAATGTTGTAAATGACAAGCAAGATGTCAAAAATTTAAGTCAGATATACTATAATTTGATTTTTGAATAAAACATGCTTGAAGCGACTCTATAATAAATATGAGAAATTATGTAATGATGCTTGGAACGATTTCATATACACTCATACAGGTGAAAGAACGTCATTAAAAAATAAATAATAATCTTTTTTCCTATTTTTTGCTTTTTATAAAAATAAATCTATCCATACAAATTGCGTACCAAAGATCATAATTGAATTTATTTTTAAACATACACACAAAACTACTTTCAAGGTATGTACTATTTTATAATCTTCACTATTTTAACCTGTTTGTATTGTTTTAAATTTTAAACTTTGAGACTATTTTAAAATCTGTTTTGTTTATATTAATTTTAATTAAATTAAAAATATAAAAGTGTAATTACTGTGATATATGTTTATTATATAAAAAATTCTGTAATTTTTGTAGATGTAAAATAAATATACCAAGCTCTTTTGAAGAAGCTCGCTATGTAGAGCGAAACGTCAGAAAGAAAATTATTGTCCTTTGTTTCTCTAATGAAAAACCTATACCCAAGAAAATATTAGAAAAAAAAAGAAAAAAAAAAAATATATATATATATATATATATATATATATATATATATGTTTATGAGGTTTTCACATATATACGCCATCCGGCGGGAGGTCGGCGAAGCCGCGTTCAGTGTTTGCATGCTTCTTTTCCGATCTGTCCTTTGCACAGCCAGGTGCATGTCGGTACCCTGATGAGTCTAGTAGAGACGAAACATGTGCCTCTGCCGTATCACTGTGGCGGGGAGGGTAAGTTTTGACTTTCTTCTCGGTATGGTGATACAGGTGGGCCATCATCTCGATGGTGGTGGAATGGGATGGATTGTGTTTTATCGCAATTTATTCAAACTGTGCAACCTCTCACACGGAAAGGATGTGATGGAACGAGGTTTGCAATTACTGTTCGCATTTTACTTCATATATATATATATATATATATATATATATATATATATATATATATATATATTCTCCTTGTTAACCTTGGCATTATTTTGATATATGACGAACCAATGTACAATTTTGTACGCTATCATGGAAATATATTCTATTTAAAACTAGTTCAAATACAACAGAAAATCCAATTCAAGTATATAAAAATAAAATGAAATTTTTTATTAAGTGAATTTTTTCATCACTCGAGAATCTATTTTATCTCTCGATGCTGGACTAACAGCAAACTACGCAACCAACAAGTTTCAAATTAAAAGTGACAGTAACTAAATGTTTCTAACAATTTAACAATATTATCCAGTAATACAACTTTCCGGATAAATTAGGCTTGCCATTTAACAGAGATGTCCACTTGTCCGGACTCCTGCAGAGGGTCACCAAATATGTTAATCATTTTACGTCGGAGTGACATTAACTGGACGTATACAAGGCGTCCTGCATATTGAATAACTTGACCGGAGTCGTGCCTGACACGAGTCGAGTTGTCGGGATTATAATTTGGCGGTTTTGGAGTAATTGTTTTTAAATTGGTATTAGAAACTATAACTATTTTAGAACGAAACACTTTTCACCACTAAATAACAATCGTTTAATAAATACCTCTTAACACTTTCACATTCAAATACAAACTAAACTAACTACTTATACAGGGTGATTCAAAAATCGATCACGAAACTTAAGGGGGTGATTCTACTTGACAAAATAAGGGTAGAGCTTCATATAATTTTTTTTCAAAATGTCATTCGTTTTCGAGTTACAAGCCGTCCAAGTTCAAGTTTTTATTTTTTGTTTTTTGAATTACCTACATTGAAAATTGTTTTTTTGTCATAATTTTTTAGTGTTGACAGCTACAGTAGTTTTTGGCATAATTTCTGAAAGACTGATGCCAGGCCTTTAAAAAAGGTGCTCTTTATTTACATCGCTAAACCCAACGGTTTAGACGTAAATCACCCTTAAAAATTAACTGGTAAATTTACTTTTCTCATTTCATTACCACCAGCTACCAGGTAAATAGCTATCAAAGTGTACTAGAGCTGTCAGTTTAACATCAAATAAATTCGCTTTTTAAACTATTTAATTTATAATCTTAAAATAACTAATAATGGCTAATCACCAATATTCAAATATCGAATATTGTGATATCCATTTTTGTCATGGAAAAGCAAATGGTAATGCAGAGTTGGCAAGAAGATATTATATGGAGAGTTATCCGGAAAGAAATATCCCTCATGCTCAAACATTTTCCAGTGTGCACAGGAGGCTTGCGGAATGTGGTTCCTTTAAAAGTTATAATGGAAATAGGGGAAGACCTAAAACTGCTAGAAACGTGCAACAAGAAGAAAGAGTGCTTGAAATTATTGAAGATAATCCAGGTATTAGTACTAGAAAAATTGGGAATGAAGTGCGGCTCTGTCAGGCTAGTTCATGGAGGATACTAAGAGAAGAACAACTCTACCCGTTTCATTCAAAAAAGGTGCAGGCTCTTTATGACGATGATCGGCCGAGACGGTTGGAAATGTGCAATCAGATCCTAGCTAAGTATGAACACGATAATCGATTAATTGGCGTCATATTATTCACTGACGAAGCTGGTTTCACTCGTGATGGCATAACAAATCTACACAACATCCACACATATGCTTACGAGAACCCAAACAATGTGGTAGAAACGAAACATCAGCGTAGATTTTCACTAAATGTATGGGCAGGGATAATAGGAGATTACCTTATTGGTCCTCATTTCTTTGATGGCCCATTAACTGGTGACGTATACTTAGATTTTATCCAAAATCGTCTCCCATTGTATCTGGAAGATGTGCCATTGGAAGTAAGGGCCAACATGTGGATCCTCCAAGACGGAGCTCCGCCCCACTTTAGTATACGTGTCCGACAGTATTTGAATGCAACGTATCCTGAGCGATGGATAGGACGAAGTGGACCATTGGCATGGGCAGCGAGGTCACCAGACCTTAATCCTATGGATTTTTTCTTTTGGGGTCATTTGAAACAATTGGTGTACGATAGTCCAGTAATCAACGTCGAGGATCTTCGCTTCAGGATAATCGAAAAGTGCCAAATTATTAAAGAAACACCAGAAATTTTTCATCGAGTTAGGCGACATTTTTTGAAGAGTGTTAGGAAATGTATGGAAGAAAATGGGGGACATTTTGAGAATCTTTTTTAGTTTGTTTAGTACTGTTTCATTAATTTTTATCAATTAAATGTATATCGCAATAATCCATAATATGAATATTTACTGATTAGCCATTATTAGTTATTTTAAGATTATAAATTAAATAGTTTAAAAAGCGAATTTATTTGATGTTAAACTGACAGCTCTAGTATACTTTGATAGCTATTTACCTGGTAGCTGGTGGTAATTAAATGAGAAAAGTAAATTTACCACTTAATTTTTAAGGGTGATTTACGTCTAAACCGTTGGGTTTAGCGATGTAAATAAAGAGCACCTTTTTTAAAGGCCTGGCATCAGTCTTTCAGAAATTATTCCAAAAACTACTGTAGCTGTCAACACTAAAAAATTATGACAAAAAAATAATTTTCAATGTAGGTAAAGTGCCCTCTAGCGGCAAACAATCAATGTGAATTGTTACTAAAATGATGAAGCGCAGAAGACTTAGCCTATCTTTCAAATATTAGTCAAATCTGTTTTCCTGTAAGCGAGTAATTCAAAAAACAAAAAATAAAAACTTGAACTTGGACGGCTTGTAACTCGAAAACGAATGACATTTTGAAAAAAAATTATATGAAGCTCTACCCTTATTTTGTCAAGTAGAATCACCCCCTTAAGTTTCGTGATCGATTTTTGAATCACCCTGTATACTATCCCTATTTATATACCTATAAAATCTACTAGAATACAAATCTGACGACGCATCGATAGAATATTTCTATAAAGACGCATCAAAATACCATTTCTATAAGGACGCATCAAAACTCTCCTATTTCTTAGTTAGAATACTTTAACTCTTGTTGTGGGTTGTGTTTTATTCACGAACCCTCGTAATTCTAACAATATATCGATATTTTACTACACTATGCTTAGCTGCTTTTTTATTGATGAAAAATTTACCGTTATCTTTTTTTTAGATAGATCTCGGTCTTCCTATGCCACTTGTCGAGAAGGGTTTCTTTTTTATTGATTATTGTATAGGATTATATTGAATTGTAGCAAAAATCAATTTAAATTCAATAGAATAATTTTTCTAACTATATTCTGCAGTAAAATAATCTCTGTTGTGTTTTATTTATCTAGTATCTACATTGGTTTCCGGGAATTGTACTGATCAGCTTATCTTTTTCTTGATTAATTAAGTTACCTTTTGGACACATTGAACTATGTACAATTGTGGTCATTTTTGGTCAAGCTCATTATGGCAATTTTTTGTGGAACAATTCTTTTACCTAGGAAGGAAAGTCATTTTCCTCGGTCACTGGTGTTAACGAAGCCATGAAGTTAGAATCAACTTATGTTCGACACATTTGGCTCCATTTCATGGGATTGATCGGCTAGTTGTTATATTTATTCATTTTGATTTCTTTAGTTTCTATCACCTTATCTTTGTTGTAGTTGCTGTTGAAGATTATCGAGTAACCACTTCTCTGAAGAATTTGTCTCACAAAATCATTTAAGACATATATCAAGACTTGAGGGTCCTCTAGATTCTATAAATGCTCTCCTTTTTTTTATGACCAGAACTCCTAAGTTTCCCGAACAAATGAATCTTAAGGATTCTTCTTTTTCTAGTGCTCTTTCTTCGGCTTCATTCTTTTACATACTTCCTTTTACGAACTGCTTTTACGCACTTGTTTTTCCTAGTTCCTTCTGGAAATTATTGTCTGGATCTACGTTTACTCAAGTATCTCCGATTACTTGGGAGGCAATTGAAGCCCCTTAAGATAAACTAAAGACTTGCTTCGGTGAACCAGAGTTGCGACGAAAGAGCAGATAAGCCTTTTTTATTAAGTTTTTTGCCAGTTATCTGTTATTAACCGTCAATAAATTACTAAATAAAAGGGTGAGATTTTTACTATCGCTTACAATTAAATACATAAAGGAAAACTTTATTACTCATGAACTGTGATTGATGGTTATTGGGTTATAGGTGGGAATTGATGATGTGTGACTAATAACTAATTATATTTAAGTTAACTGAGTCTTAATTGTGTTAGGATAAGACTTGCATCAAAGCGTGATCATGATTTGCAAACGCCTGCGGTATAATACTTATTATTATCGTTATCAGATTTACAAGCCAAACGGCTTCGCACTCCCTCCAGGGAATATTCACTCATACCAGGTACACAAAGATACCAAAAGTATGAAGCTCCGTGGGAACCCTTTCCATGTTATCGGGTCCTAGGTGACGTGGTTTGCTGTATTTCTTACGAACTTTCGGACGGTTCGCGCGGTTGCTAGGAGAGTTTGCTTTCTGCATCGATTTATACAGATGCTCACTAAGGTCCAGTCCCTTAATGTTCTGCAGGAGGTTCTCTGGTATCACTCCAGTTGTTGAGAGTATTATGGGAATCGTCTGGACGCTGTTCATTGCCCATTGTCTTCGGATTTGGACCTCCAGATCTCTGTATTTGGGGATCTTTTCGTTGTACTTTGGCCCTAGGTTATTGTTGTTAGGTACAGCAATGTCGATTAGTATAGTTCGCCTAGAAATTTTATCTATTAGTACAATGTCTGGTCTATTATGAGCAACTGTCTGATCCGTCAGAACCGTTCGGTCCCAATATAACTTGAACTGGTTATTCTCAAGTATAGGCTCCGGATTGTATTTGTAATAAGGTACTTTTCCTACCTGTAGTAGGTTTACCCTTTCTGCTAACTCTTGGTGGAGTATCTTGGCGGCTGAGTCGTGTCTTTCCTTCTACTCGGTTGCGGCAAACGCTTGGCATCCTCCAGTTATGTGCTACATTGTCTCTGATGTTCGATAGCCATATCTACATTGGTCATTTTCTGTTGAGAGAGCTCTAGTGATGAGCTTCCGATAGTTCTTCGTCGGAATAACCTGGTCTTGGATAGCTAATAAGAAGCCCTCCGTTTCCGGAAACATCTGTCCTGAAATCAACCAGTAGTTCGACGCTAAGTTGTCGACATTGTCCTGATTGACCTCATTTGGATGCCGTCCATGAAGTGGCTTCTGCTGCCAGGTTTGTAACTTCTCTTCGTCTTTTTGGTGGTGAAAAGTAATATCTTGTTCCCTCAACTGTAGCGGCGTTGAATCGTCTCGCATATTGCTCGATGTAGTGTGGAAGTCTCCGCTAACCTGTGGAAATATGAATGTTATTATTATCTTTTTTTATGGCTCGCAGGTGCAACACCTTGCTAAACAGCGCATAACTTCAAACGCCCGAAATAGATTAGTTGGCTCAACATAAAAGCTGCCTTTGGAAGCTGAATTTTTTTTGTATTTTTTTGAATATATTTTGAATTTTTTATAGCTCTCCAACACGTACTCCAATCTTACCCTTAATCTCAAAAACTGTTGCTAAATTTCTACCAAAGATAGTTAGAAGAAGTTATTAAATGTTAGAATCCAGTTTTTTTTTTAATTTTATTTTGAATCCCAATATTTATTAGCGTGTGGTACTGCAGAAAAAGTAGCGAAGCGATCTAAGGCAGTTTGCTGTTCAACTGGTATGAAGTTGCTGGGATCCTAAAATTGTACAATAGCAACTAGTGGTAGCAACCACAGTGAAGAAGCTCAAAATCAGTTTTCGGTACTATGGCAGTTTTCACTCCGCATTCAGTGAAATAGTTGGAGATACAGTGTTTATGATAGCAACGAAGTTTGCTAAGAAAGAGGCTCATTGTAGCGTACAGAACAATACCGTTCTGTCCATATCTGCTTTTCCTCTCCTTCCTCAGATTAACCGTGAATACACTGTGTTCTTACGGTCATGCAGTACCCTGAAATTAGTAGTCTGTATTTCCGAGCACGAGAATAGTGGTGTATCATTTTAATATTTTCAAGACAATAGTTTCCTATACTCAAAGTTTAAACTGTTCAAGTGGTTAATATCGTAAAATTTATTAGAAAATACGTTAAAAATATGGCGAGAACTTTTTAATCACGTTTCTAGTACATAATTCTTTTAATAAACGATTAAAAGTCAAAAGACTAATAGCTCAATAAAAAATTCAAGACCTAAAAGTTAAAATTTCAAAATGTAAATTTTCCGTAAAACGTGTATAATAGTCCCTTTAATCCAGTTTTCGAATGTTTACATCTCTGGAAGTGTAATGCGAAATTTTACTGAGATAAGTAAGAATAATTCAAACATAAACTTATCAAAAAAAGTGATACCCAACAGTTTTTAAATTCGGGTTTCGATTGCATATTTCTATATGATATTTATATGCGAAATCGTACTGCTATACCAGAATTCAATTCAGAAATGAAAACTATTTGTTCTTTCAGACATTTATATGCGAAGTCGTACCAGTATCCGAGAACTTAATTCAGGACGTGCTTTTTTCGAAATACTTGTAAATAAGTTATAAGCATTAGCCGATAAACTTTGATGAGATACTAGTATATAGCTTGATTAAAGTAACGTTAGGTTAATTATCGTTGAATTAAAGATAACTATTTATGATAAATTTAATATTTGAAAATTAATTTGCTACCAATCATTTTGCTTTAAAGTATTACCAATATTTTTCGACATTGTGCTAATTATTTTAGTAAAAATAAAATGTAACATATATGAGATTAGAGAGCATAATTTATTGTCCAGTAGTTACTACAGTAATGGTTGTCATCAACTGCCTTTAAATGCATGCATAAGAATAAAAAGAACGTTTCAATAAAGATACCTTTCCGTTTGCCTTTATATAAAATAGATCCAATGTTTTACGAACACAGTTCACTCTCTAGAACCGTTATGGAAATTTAACAATTTTTAAGCCCAGCTCGCTCCTCAGACCCGTACAAAATAATAAATAAATTTACGTTGTATGTTTGTACTTCCTTTCAGTGTAATATAACAAGACGCGAGGCAAGCAGGGTCATAAGTTTTGGTTTTGGCGTGAACGTCTTGTATCACATCTGTAAGATGAAATAATTTGTGGTAGTGTTAAATACATATGACTGCCAAATTGGTCATTTGTTTGTATAGAATTATCCAAATTTGAAACCAACGAAAGTAAATATTTCTGTACGAACATTAGAAAAAATATTTTGATGATTATAAATTGGTATTTTAAAGTCACAATTCATTTAAACACCCCGATAAAGGCAGAAAATTTAACAAATCATACATTTTCAAGCACCGAACAGTGCCGATAGTAAATTTCGTCCCTTTCGGCAATAGCTACCAGATGTTCCACGCTTCTAATTACCTTTAATGATGTATGCAACCCGATTTACTCAATTTATCGGCTACGGAAGCTCCGAAAATAAAGCAAATCGCAGCGAATGGATTCACATATCAAGCAACATGCTGCGTAGATGCGACGCTAATGTTCAGTCTGCTAACAAGGGCGCCTCGTATGTACTGCAATAAGGGGATAATTGAGTATTTTAATGTTGTTTCTAACATTCCGTGTCGGCAATAAAGGGTTGTAAACTAAGCTTATATCTGAGATTTTTGAATTTCCATTTGTTTTTCCATGTGATGATTTCTTCGTTTTACTGCTCAATAACGGAAGTCCGTTTTAAAAATATAATAGATTATTAAAAAATATTACACCGAGTATATTAAAATGCACTAAAAAGATAAAAAACCAAAAAACTGTGAACCTTCAATTAATTTATTAACTGTCTACTTTGAAATCCGACTATATGGACAAATTCTACGCGATCTGATAAAAGAAAATACATACGAAACATGAAGAAGAACATTCAGAGCTGACAAAACTTGTTGAAAAACATTTTTTATATGAATTAATTAATAGAAAAAAGATTGGCGACAAACTCAAAAACTCAGCTTATGTTTATAGATCTACATAGAGCATACTACATGGAATATTTTGGAGTGGTGATATATATACATATATATATATATATATATATATATATATATATATATATATATATATACATATATAGTAACTTTTTACTTACTTACTTCATTCATACGCAGAACTGCATATAGTTGTACGTTTGCTGAATGTGATTTCAGCACTACAACGGCATAATGTGGATATATCCACTGCTATTGCATCTCACACGGAGGAATCCGTGAAAGCCGCATAAACATACATACGCCATCCGGCGGGAGGTCGGCGAAGCCGCGTTCAGTATTTGCATGCTTCCTTCCGGTCTGTCCTCTGCACAGCCAGGTGCATGTCGGTACCCTGATGAGTCTAGTAGAGACGAAATATGTACCTCTGCCGTATCACTTTGGCGGGGAGGGTAAGTTTTGACTCGGTATGGTGGTACAGGTAGACCATCATCTCGATGGTGGTGGAATAGGATAAATTGCGTTTTATAACAATTTATTCTAACTGTGCAACCTCTAACACAGAAAGGATATGATGGAGAGAAGTTTGCATTTACTGTTCGCATTTTACTTCATATATATATATATATATATATATATATATATATATATATATATATATATATATATATATATATATATATATTTATATAGGACAATCCGCGTCAATAGGATGAGAGTTATGACCAAAATTTGAAGCAACCAAAAAAATTGACCAAGAGCTCAATTTAAAGCTTATAGCGTCTGCTTTCAAATGCTGAGTGCGCCTTTGAAAAATCCAATATAGCGGCTCAAATATGGCGGCCGGAAGCCGTATTAAAATCAAGTGTCTAGCAAACAAAGCTTGTAAAAATGAAAAATTCGCAAACTAATCAGGTCGTTTTTGGCTCAAATATTAGCTGATGGACACCCCTAAAAAGCCTGTGTTGTAGGTTGACAAAATCCAACATGGCGGTCGCTGATCACGAACGCGAGGTCGGATTTGCGAAATTAAAGATGGCGGATCTGGTCAGGCTGACGTATTTTCTGAAAATCAACCAATTTGCACCAAATTTGGTATACTGGGGTTTTTGGGGTTGCTGATTACAAATCTGAAGTCAAATTTTCAAAATGACGAACTTATGATGACGGATGTAAAAATTGAAAGTCAATCGATTTGCACCAAATTTAGTATACGGAGATTTCTGGAGTTGCTGATCACGAATTCGAGGTCAGGTTTGCCAAATTCAAGATGGCAGATTTAAGATAGCGGATGACATTTTTGAAAATCAACCGATTTGTACCAAGTTTGCTATAAAAAGGTTTTTGGGGTTGTTTATCACGACCCAAAAAATCTCTGTATACCAAATTTGGTGCAGATCGGTTGATTCTTAAAAAATACATCTGCCATATTGGATCCGCCATCTTGAGTTTAGTAAATCTGACTTCGAATTCGATGCCAGCAACTCCAAAAATCCGCGTATACCAAATTTGGTGCAAATCGGTTGATTTTCAAAAATTCGGCCACCATATTGGATTTTTGATCGCCATATTAGATCCACCATGTTGGATTTTGTCTACCTACCACACCAGCTTTTTAGAAGCGTCTATCAGCGAAAATTTTAGCCAAAAATGATTCGATCGGTTTGCGAATTTTTATTTTTAAAAGCTTCTTTGCTAGACACTCCATTTTCTAAGGCTTTCGGCCGCCTTATTTGAGCCGCGATATTGAATTTTTCAAAGGCGTACTCGGCATTTCAAAGTAGACACTTTAAGCTTTAAAATGAATCCTAGGTCAATTTTTTTGGTTGCCTCCATATAGCCAAGAATATCCTATTTTATTGTAGGCGAAATTGGAACCCAGCAGTTGAGATGGTATGGAGACGTACAGCGAATGCCAGAGAAGAGTCTGCCGAAACAGATCTTAGAGTGGGTACCCAATGGAAAACGGAAACGAGGAAGACCACGTCTTAGTTGTAGAGAAGGAATCGGTCGAGAAATGAGGGATGGAGAACTGAAAGAAAATCTGTTTACAGACCGAGATAAATGGCGGTTAGGTATCGGAAGACGTCGAATATATATATATATATATATATATATATATATATATATATATATATATAAATATACCCCTAGATTACAGCTAAACCCCCGTTTTATTCTTTTAAATGAGGAATTTTCTTCGCTTGCCACTCCGGAAATAAAAAATTGGTACTTCTATTTAAAATAATCGAAAGCTTCTTTAAACCCTACAACTTTTGAGTGATGCGTTCCTTGGGAGATATTTGAGTGGATCTAATAAAATGACTCACCCTGTATATGGGTCGTTTCAATATTTTTTCAAAGCTAGATTACGAAGCCCGCTTTTATCAAAATAATGATACCTTTGATTAGCTGTAGAGTAGCGAGTTTTCGAACTTTTCTAATCTGCTAAAAAATATGCGTCCTGCAGAGGCGTTTCCTTTTTCCGATCGTCTCGAAAGCTTCCAACTTTGCAACTTACAATTTTATAACCATTTGAAATTTGCAAAACCTCTAGAATCGAGTTTTTTGCATTTTCAAAACTCACTTAAGAAATTTCAATCATTTAAGTACTAAAAAATAAAAGAAATGGAACACAATACGCCATAAAATCTAAGTTGGTTAATCGAATTTAATTTAATATCCCATATACAGTGTTGGGTATAATTTATTGATAGAATCCTGATACTTGTTTGATTTTTCTCAAAATAATTTAAAGCATAAGAGTGATGTTCCAAAAAAGGTAGATAACTATTTTAAAGTGTTGTAATAAATGATACTGAGTGATTCTATGTTAGATGAGGAATTGATGGTTTTATTTTCATTATTTATATTAACTATTTTCAAAAATAAACGCTTTCAAAAGTTGGACTCATCTTCGAGAATGGACACATTCTCATAATCAAACTGATGATCCCTATTCTGGAAATGGTTAGCGAAGCCACAAGATTTCTAACTTTTATGCTGAATAATAAAATGTTTTAAGTTTTGTTTTGTTTGTCCTATGTAGCATTTGCCACATTGATTAAAAGATATTTTGTAGATTAGTTGATTAAAAATTCCCACCGACCTACAATTAAGTTAACAATAGCCTCTTTAACTACCACGACGCCTACTTGAAAAAATTACCAATTTATTTTTTACTTTTAAGGGCAATTTTTTGCCGTCGATTTCGTTTTTTGTAAATATTAATTATTTTTTCTTTTATTTGATTGCAAATATGTTTTTAGTAAATAGTTGAAACGCAACTCTATTGGTGACTTTATTAAAACAGATTATCTTTCTATGTTATTTTCACAATATATTAAAATTATTATCAAAGTTTTATTATTATTAAGTTTGTTTTATGAATAAAAACACGTTTAAAACATTTTCTAATTTTATTAATTAGTAAAGCAGCGGCCATTATCATAAAATAAACACAAACCGAAATATAAAACCTTTTAACGAGTATGTGACCAAAAGCTTTTATAATATCTTTTCGAATAAAATGTTCGGGAAAATATGTTCTTCGAGAATAAATGTGACTTTGGTTTTTGGATATCCGTTTATGTCTGAAAATAAAAAAGTGAATAAAATTAATGTTTAGTATTCTTTAATATCTGAAAAATGAATAAATATATATTAATATATTGTTAACTATACTACAATATCAACATTAATAAAGGACATTAAGACTGCCAGAATTGCAGTCACACACAATTCTGACTGTTTTTTTTTTCTAAAGGATCAGCATAATACGCAAGATGTAGCTAAATATTAGCCAATCACGTGCCTTTCTGTGCTGCACAAGGTCATCACATCCTGCTTAACACAACGTACAAATTGTGCTTTATATAGAACACCTCATGTCAACTTGGAGAACTAAAATCCATCAACAGAATCGAGACAGGCGCAATTGCAATATGAAGAGGAATATTTCAGGGATGTTCCATTGAGCAAATATGATTCTGTTTTACTATGAACCCACAATAGTGCCGTTTAAACTTCACCACATGCGGCTTCATTATCAAGAACATTCGTGAAGAGGTGGTAGGACTAAATTATTTTCCGTTTATGGGTAGTTTATATACAAAATTAAAGAGTGGGACACGCTAAAATAAAAATATATAAAAAATTTTAAAAAAATTTTAAACAACATTTAACAATTAAATACAACAAAAACAAAAATTTAGATAATAAATTGTGTTTACACTGGTAAACATTACATATCTAATTCGTAATCAAAGTCAGTGAAGCTAACTTCGCTCGAACTTTTTATAATTGGTTCCTCTATATCACCGATCATAAGATCGAGTTTCCACATTTTCTTTTATTGTTTTATTATAAGGATTTTTCCCAATTTTCTGCAGTAACTTTACTCAAAAAAATCTTTCAAAAGTTTAGTTAAATGGCTAATTCTGTAAGTTGTGTTATTTCTAGCAACTCAACCTTTTACTTGAGAGAGATATTTCCTTCCTCAACGGACATTTTCCGGACTATCTATAAAGACGGATTTTCTAACTGGTTTTTCCCAGCAAAAATTCTCTGAGCAATTGCCAGAGCTCAGTTTTTTTAATTCAGGTAAATCCCGATCTTCATTTATTTTAGTTGGAATTTTGTCGACGGTTGGGATCTGCTTCTCATGTAATACATGTACAACTTCTTTTATTGCAGTTTACATCTCTGGTTCCAACGAGGTTTTTCGTCTGCCTGTAATCGAATGTGTCTTGGGAGTACTAATAATTTCAGTCGTTTTTCTCTCCTTCAGTAATCGGTACATAGTAGATTTTCCAACTCCTATCATGTTGGAACATATCTCAACAGCGCTATTAACATTATTATCTAGATATTGATATCTTAAGGCATCAAAAGCATTCATCGTTAAGAAAGAAATGCCCAGGTTTAATAATTTTGGAATAAATATAAAGGTAGAAGCCATACCTTTTAGGTATCTCACTAATCTCAAATAATATATAAAAACAAGCGCAAAGAAGATAAATCACTAAGGAAACCCTGTAAGGCTTACTTTGCTCACTGACAGAAATTAAATTGAATTATCAGAAATTTTATTGTTGCAGTAAATTTATAAAAGCTTATAATATTAATAATATAAATAGATTTACGGCAATCCTCAGTTACCTGCGGCACTGGAGCAGGTATGTTGGAGGTTTCGGTAACAGTTTTAGTACTCTCTCTAGTTCTTGAATAGTGTATAGAAATGTGTATGCTTGCGATTGCTCCTCTCCTTCCCAAGAGCTTAAACTTCAGGAAAATAGAACTAATTCTACCTTTTACATTAGGAATCTGTATGTTGGTGGCACTCCCTCCCTCCCCGTTGACAACTAGTTTTTCTTACGATAGAACTCTCAAGAGCTTTGCGTTCATAAAAATAGACCCGATTCTGCCTCTTATACTGGAAATGTGAATGCTGCCCGCATCCTCACCCCCTGTCGGCAGCTTATTTTTTCTTGTTATCGCCCCCCAAAAGCTTCAAATTCAGAAAAATAAATCCGAACCTTCCTTTTACACTACAAATGGAAATGTTTCCGCCCCCCCTCCTCCCCGGTGCTTGCCATACTGTACTTTTGTGATATCACCGCCCCTCCCCCCAAGAGAGGCTGGATCCGCCCCTGACTGCGGATCATATAGAAGAAAGTAGGCTCATGCTTAAAAAGATGAGTACCTCTCTTTCTAATTTTGATCAGGTGAAAGGGGTATCCAATGACAAAATCGAAAACGCTCTATCTCTTTTTAAGAGTAAGCCAACTTTCTTCTATAGGTCCGCAGTCAATATTCATTTTTCTTACGTCTATGGTTTATACTAGCCTAAAAAATATAATTCCTGCTAAAACAACTGAGTACAAAATAACTAAACTTGTTTGTCTTTGCAAAAAATAACACAACTCTCACAAAGTGATGATAATTAAGCACAGAAAACATTATGTTTCACGCAACGAATACCATGCAAATACGATAATTTTAATCACGTGCTGTCTTCTCCTTTTCTTTCTGCCTCATTGAAATTTTTCACACGTTAATATTTGTTGGATACTCAATCAATTTTTAAAAAATTTATGTTTTTTTAAAATTCGAAAAACATCTTTTTCTAACACTGAAGCACCAAGAAAAAAAGGTCTAACATTGATTAAACATTATGGTTCTATCATTAAAACAAAAAAGTATTTTTCAACAAAGTAAACTCCAAAGATAAAACTAAAGGCAGCCGTCAATAAATATAATTCATCCCCATCACGGTTCTCCTTCGGGATCCGGGTAAAACAAGCCATTTGAATGCATAGTTGTCCGTCAGTCAGGGTGACATTACAGCCCGACGCGGCGGCCGCTTCTCTCCCTCGGTTTCTCCAAATCGCCAATAAATTGTCATAAAACCGTCAGATCGTCTGATTTGACAGCTCCGGGGTAATTAAAGATGGGATTTATGTGAACGTTGCCGCTCGCATCTCGATTTTAGGGCTTGGGTTTGTTCCGTTTAAAGTGTCGGAAGTATTATCTTTTAAAGTGAAGTATGTCTTGTGGTACTTGCATTAGGAATACTGTCTTTAAAACGCAATGCACTCCTGCATAGCTGAGTTTTTCTCTCAAATTTGGAAGAGTTGGCAGATCTGATATGAATCAAAATGATATACACAAATTTGATTGATACTGTGTACTATCTATCACCTGTAATCCTTAGAGCAAGGGTATTCAATTTTTTTTGCCTAAGAACTACACTAACTCCCAAAGACCCAGTAATCTATTTTTGAATTATGCGCATATTTCCATATAGGGATAAACTATACAACCAGCCAGATATAGTGAAAATAATAAAAGCAGAAAGATTAAGATGGGCCGGCCATGTTATGAGACAAGATCAACGTATCGTCAAGTTGGTATGGGAAGAGAACCCAGAAGGAAAGCGGCCGCTAGGAAGACCAAGGATGAGGTGGAGAGATAACGTTGCAGCAGACTTACAAACCCTTAACGTCAAACGCGTGGAGGAACTGATGATGGATCGCAGCAAGTGGAGGCAGATTGTGAAGTCAGCAAAGACCCACCCCGGGTTGTAATGCTAGAGAGAGAGAGAAGATAATCTGATTAAGAAAAATAAATATAAAGGAAGAAAGAATCAACATGACACTCAAGAAAAGTGGCAAGAAATAGATAACTTCAGAAAACACAGATTCTTATAAAAAATGTATTGCATCTACTCTAAATTATGAAAATAATACGACGATAGATAAAATATATGGAAACATTCAAGACTCCATAAATACAGCTATCGAAAAATTCTGCCCTAAGGAAGTGAAAGAACAAAAATTAAACTTAAGAATAAAACTTTTAAGGAAGTAGAGCATAGAAATGGAAGACAAGAACACACAAGAGTATAGAACCCTAAACAGAGAGATATCAAAAGAAATCAGAAAGCATAGGAGACAACATAATACGGAAAAAATTCAGAACGTCATAGAGGAGAATAAAAGTTTGAAAGTATTAAGAAACAGTTCAACAAGAAGAAAGGAAATACAAAAGATCAAGTATATACACGGTACATACATAGTAACACACAAAGATGAAATTTTACACTCTATCAAACTTTTCTACCAAGAACTTTACACATCAAACCAGCGACTGATCACAACCGACATTCCTAAAGTGCTAAATCAGGGATCGGAAGAAAATCCAGAAATAACCGTGGAAGAAATCGTGAGTGCCCTAAGAGGTATGAAAAACAATAGAGCTCTCGGAGACGATGAACTGGTAATAGAGTCGATCAAAAAAGGAAGACCACAGATCATCAAAGTTTTAAAAGTTCTATTTAATAAATGCATCGAAGAAGGAATAACCCCGTCACAGTGGACATATGCGACCATTGTTATTGTACACAAAAAAGGTGACGTTATAGACTTTAAAAATTATAGACCAATCAGCTTCCTTAGCTACATGAGTTTTTATCGAGAAATGTGATGAGTATAATAGACGACCCATTCGTTTATTTCGAGAAGGCCTTTGATTCAATAAATCAACGGAAACTTCCAAAGGCATTAAACAAATGTCGCGTCGATCATCGATACTGCGCAATTATCAAGAACATATATGAGAATGCCACGGCAAATGTCAGAACATCGACAAATCAATGCACAGATAGGTTTAATATCGCTTGAGGGGTAAGGCAAGGTGACACACTCTCCCCAAAATTGTTTGTTGCATTGCTAGAGAATATGTTGAAAAAGATAAACTGGGATTCAACAGGAATCAACATCGATGGCGAATTGATAAATCTCTGTTTTGCAGACGATATTGTGTTAATAACAGAGAATATACAGGAAGCACAAAATATGCTGGATACTGTAAAAGATGCCTCAGAAAAAGTCGGTTTGAAAATTAATTTATCAAAGACACAATACATGACAAACCTTGTAATGAATAGTCCCTTAAACATCAATAACATAAATCTAGAACAAGTGCATATATACAAATACTTGGGACATAAGATCGGTATTAGGCGAGATAATCAGACGCACGAGATCCAGCGAAGAATAGGTTTATCATGGGCGGCATTCGGTAGATTCAGATATATATTGAGATCTAATCTTTCTATATGCTTGAAAATAAAGGTCTTTAACCAGTGTGTTTTGCCTGTTCTCACGTATGGAGTTGAGACACTTACTTTGACAAAAAGAACATTAACAAAATACATGTCATGCAACGAAAAATGGAACGGTTAATGTTTGGAGTCACTCTTAGGGATAGAATACCCAATCGCATCATAAGAAACCGAATAGGAGTAGGAGACGCGGTGAAATCTATCTTACATCTTAAATAGAACTGGACAGGACATGTGGCTAGGATGGCTGATGGGCAGTGGACAAAGAGACTTGCGGAATGGAGGCTAAGACATGAGACCTATAGAAGTAGAGGACGACCTCCTAGTCGGTGGACAAACGACATAAAAAGGATAGCTGGAAATTGGATACAAGTGGTACAAAATAGAAAGAGATGGTTGGAATTAAGGGAGGCTTTCATTCAGCATGGACATGATGATAATGATAATGATAATCTGTCAGTAAGATAAAATGGAGGAAGGCGCGGGGAGTTGGACCCCATTCTGTTCGCAATTTCGGTTGGTACTTACGAGCACGCATAAAGGACATTTCGTTGCGGTGGACATAGCCAATGCACACGCCATTGCATTACGTATTGTTTAGACTAGATACGACTATGCTAAATGTATAGTAGTAGATTTCTCAATTTGGATCTCGTTTGTCAGATTTTGATGTAATTGCAAACGATGTCAAGATTTTTAAAATTCTTTTAGCGCCTATATAGAGAGCCAATCTCCACTTTCAATAGATGGCTCTTCATTAAGCATTATTGTTTAGGTTTTTTAGGTTATATGATAAATTTAGCTTTAAGCTACTGAAAAGGAATATTTTTTAATAATTAATTTAAATAAAGTGTAAATTTTAAGTTATATTAGGGTTTCACTTAATACATAGGTGTTTAAGCGGAAAATCGAATCGCTCGAACTTAATCTGTCTCAAAGTTCCTAAAAAATACAAAACAATATGTTATATTTTTACATTTGTATTAGTGAAACTGTTTTAGTTCTTAAACAACCGAAAAAACTTTATACTATAAAAACAAACTTACCCTGTTCTAACACGAACAGACAGCACTATCTGAGATTTCTAGAAAATGCTAGGAAATAGTGGATGCCCCTCCCATGGTAGTGCATCGCTACCTGCAGACCTTATAGTATAAAGTTTTATCCGCTCTTGGTATATAGATCATTACAAGATTAAATATTTAGATTGCGTGGAGTGCAGAGAGATGGTGTTGACTGTATTAGACTTCATATCTGATTTGATACAAGTTGATTAAAGGATTCGCTTTTCTTATATTTAGGTGAGCTAGCCTACCCTGTGCTAACGAGAACCAATGAGTTCGAAACTGATCTGCAGGTGACGGTGCACTGCCATGGGAGAGGCTTCCACCGTTTCTCGGTACTTCTATTTGTAATCTGATATATTGCTTTGCAGGGGCGTCTCAGTAAAATACTAAACATTGCGACATCAAAAACAAAAAAATTCAAAATTACCCCTTTTTTCAGTGCTAGTCATGTGACTAGGCATCGTCCACAGTCTAGAGGCCGAATACCACTATCATTTCTGGCCCTTTCGCATACCCAGAATAACAAAGTTAGTTCAGGTTAGTTTGTGAATCTTTTGTTATTTTTTTTCAGTTCGCTTCAAAATAAGTTTAATATGCCTTTTCTAGAATATATCCATACATTATTTCGAATAGAGTTTGCGTTTTGCTTTAGAAAACGGTGAAACATATTTTTTCATCTATTGAACCTGATCTAAATATTTTCTGGATGACTACAGGATAATATTATAAGTATAGTTTAGAATTTTTTTCAATAAATTACATAATATTTTCGTGTTAGTTTTTCATGCTAACAAATTCAGTTACATTTTCTAACTTTGTCATCCCATTTGGACACAGTTCTCCACTCATTTGATACAAAATTATAAAATACCGATATCAAATTAAAAAAAAAACAAATATATAAAACTTTCATTGTCATTAGTTTCATTGGTGAAACATTATGTCATTGGTCAAATTCTAGAAGTAAACATATACACCGTCATACACATACACACAACACTTGTGGACATACACACCATAATATCTAACTCTACAGTTAATATGAAAAAAGAATGAACTGTCACAAATTAAAAAGAGTCTTTAATTTTGCATGAAAAAAAGTACCCATAAATGCCTGAAGTCATAATATTAGTCAAGTGAATAAAATATATATTCGAATAAAAATATCTTTAATTGTTTATTGAACAATATTTCACTTCTAATTGCTTTAATGTGATTATGTAATGAATTAAAAATTTTAATACAATTATAAGGACTCCTTTCATTCATTCTGATTCGATACTGGGGAATGCTGAGGCTGCTGTGTCCTCTTGTGGTCGTGTTATTATAAAAATGTTTATTCCCAGGAAATCCCTAAGCATTCTTCTTGACAAATAAAGAGACAGTAATAATATATAAATAAGAAATTTGGTAAAGTTTGCATATTATTTAGAAGACGTTGTAGCCCTTTTTTTAGTGACTTGAACCTAACCGAAATATTCTTTGTATGATTAGGAGCAAGAATTATAAATATATTTTAAAAATTTTCTTGATAAATTACGTGGTAGCATTTTCATTTCAGTTTATCATGCTCACAAATACACAACTTACGTTTCATAACCACTGATGTTGATATTTTCTAATTAATACCTTCAAATTAAAAATACTGCAATTCTTAAGAGCCTAAACTATTCATATCAACTCTAAATACTTCTTTTTAGCTGTACTAATACACTTCATAATTTATATTAAAAATACTGCAATTCTTAAGAGCTTAAACTATTCATATCAACTCTAAATACTTCTTTTTAGCTGTACTAATACACTTCATAATTTATATTAAAAATACTGCAATTCTTAAGAGCTTAAACTATTCATATCAACTCTAAATACTTCTTTTTAGCTGTACTAATACACTTCATAATTTATATTTTCTTTAATTTTATATTTTAACTCTATTAAAATGAATTGTATTGACGTTTTTTCTTTTTTCGATTTATATACTATTATTATAACGGTCATACCATTTATTCCCATTTCTGCCTTATAATGCATGTACAAAATTAGGTAATGTCGATATCGAATTGAAGATAATATTGGTTTTTTTACTATACATTTAAATTTAGTGAAAAATTCAATCTAATTTCTTGTTTTATCTGTTATATGTTTAGTAGGATAAAGTTTATGTTAAAATGTTCTACCTTCTCATAAATCTTTTTATATTTAGATTTTATGTAATTAGTTCGGTATGAACTGCATAGGTTTAGACACATTTAAAAAATGTTATATCTTTGTTAATTTCTCCTAATTATAGAGATAACACTGAGCTCACCATCTTTATTAAATTAGAAAGGACATGACATTGGCCCTTAGTGAATAAATTTACCTTGTTAGGTACTATTTAAGAAAATAATTTAGTTTGTAATTTAAATATGGTATTTGTTGTCTACATATAAGGATATAGATAAATACTAGATTCAACCAAATATTTTGAGTAATATTTTTACGAATGTAAGAGAATTGAGCATCTAGTGACAATTTAAGTTCCACACTGGTATTACTTGTACATTTTTGCTATTAATGGTTGCTTCAAAACACATATAACAAAAATATCCAGGTAAGACCAGTCTAGAGACAAAAAATAAATAAAATGTGAACTTTCTAATCTTATAGCCAATATGATGCACGAAACTATTATCTATATTAATTTTTATCTCCACACCTCAACAAATAGGCATTTTTGATTGATCTTGCAAACATACATGTAAATTTTTTAAATTACTATAATCTGATGGTTTAATAAAGTACATAATCCTTTAAATATTTTGTATTATGATTTATTATAGAAACTATAATTTTAAAATTGACAGGCAACAATTAAAATACCCAGGTTCTTGGGAAAATAACTTTATTTCATTAAAGCTCTTGAAGGTTAATAAATAAATAAATACATAAAGAATTTATAATAGCTCAAAATGGTAAAAGAAAACATATCCATAATATACCCAATACTGTGGCAGTTGCAGAATTTTTTTGCATGTTAGACTGGAAACAATTACAAAATTAGTTTTTAATTTCACATTCTAAACAGAGGTAGCAATAACTAATAAATTTACAAATTGCCGAAATTTAGATTGGAAATTATATACTACTAAAATTAACATATGATTTTTATTTTCAAATATGCTGTGATAGACAGTTAAAAGCAATCCTAGACTGGCTTTAACTTAATTAATGGTTCATTGGGAAATCTTTATTTTAATAATTATATTGTTTCATTTGTAAGGTAAATAAACAATAATATACATTTTCTGTATTTTAAAGCCATGCTATATTTATATTTTACCCAGAAATGTGAAGAAGAAATTATTCTTCTGAATGCTTTATTTGAAAAGCAACACAGCAAATTACTGGTGACAGGGTTAAAACTGTTTGCGAAAATTCTTTTTAATTTTTTTTTCAGGATAATACATCTACAAATATTAAATAGTAGCAGAAATCTTAAAATTTCTGCCAAGGTGGTTAAGTAAATTGTTCTCTTTTAAGGACTCACCTCATATTACTTCTAAAATTCTTCCGTTATTATTCATTATTGATTAATACGTATTGTTCTGAAAACAATTTAAAAAGATTTAAAATCAAACCCCTATTCATCTGCTGATGGTAAAACGGAGAGTTGTCCCTCTATACAGCCAATCTTCCTCCTTCTAGTTTGTCCAGCTCGCTCATAGATGGCTCCGTATTGCAAACTAAAAGCATGGTTCTGACTTTTCTCTAACTTTCTCGTTCTGGGGGGCTTTGTCTCTACCGGATTAGAGAGGACGTCTGCCATTATAGAATAAGCTTTTTCAGTTGATTGGAAACTGCAAGTATAACAATATAATGTGGATACAAATCCACTGTTAGCAATATATTGTTAATTTTAACGTTAGAATAAGAAATATGTACAAACTTGTAAGCAAGCAAATTTAATTATTAACAGAAATTCTTTTGTAGAAATATATTAGGAATGATTCTACCCCCATTTCTAATGGAATAGTTTCTACCGACTAATGTCACCTATCCAGAAAAGGTCCTCTTTCTTCTCTTTCGCATCACTCTATCGTCACACGTGTGTACGCGTATGCGAAATACTTCTCTCAAAAGCGTGGCTTGGCCTGATAACGGCGCCCAGAGCCGAAATAAAGATAGCGATCTTAATATACTGCCTTTGTGTTCGAAATAGTTACCGGATTTATGGGTTTTTATGCTCCAAATCTAATTAAAAACCGGTTGTAAATCACTAATTTGTTTAGGGCGATGGGATACGGAGCGCTATTATCGTTCCTATTGGGTTTTAGTTAGCCATCCGTCATTTAAATAATTGCTTTTGATGCCTATTAATATTTCGGGAGGGAGTAGAATTTTTAAAACAGCGGGGGTTATAGCGTAGCGCCTCTTGTGAGTTAGAATCAACAATTAACAGTCAAATTCGCCTTATTTGATTGTTGATTGCCGAAAATGAAACTGATGTTCTTTTATTTTATACGTTAAAATAGAGAAGGTCTTATGAAAGTTAATGCATTCGTGTTAACATGTTACAGAACTCGTAGAAATACACCATTTGACCAAAATTCGTCTATAAAGGGTGATTCTCCGAGAAATTTATCAATCGATTGTGGGAAAACTATAATTAGAAAGAATCTCAAAATTTAATAGTGTACTAACGTGTGTGGGAGACAGTCGGTTAAAATATTTTCAAGATGGCGGCACTTCCGGTTATACCGGAAGTAGATGTCAACTTGCTTATTTTAAATAGAACACCCTATATATTATCGCATTTTTAATTTCTACGTAAAATTATTTCATGTATAATGTACTATACTTAAGTCTCACCGTTTTGGACATATTTAAATTTTTATATCAAAAATGACGTTTGCGGACCAAAACCTAACTATAAATTTTTCCTGTAAGAAAGTCTTTATTATTTAATTTGGGTTAATTTTCTTGTAGACGAAGATTGACTTTAGTAGTCTTTTTATGATATTTTGAAAATTATTAGTTCAGAGTGGTCTAAAAAGAAAAATAAACATTGTAGTAAAAAAATCGTCAAAAGTCAATTTTTCCAAATAAAAAGCATCTATTTTTATAATTTTTTCATATTTAGCATTAAAAATAAGGGTAACTTTGTAAAAGGTTGTTTATTTAAAAATTTTGTAGTTTTTAAATTATTTAACATTTTTCTATTGTAAAAATGCTATACGGCTTTTAAGTTTTGTTATTAGTTGGCCATAACGGCGAGGCGCGGCGAAAATATTACCATCGTACTAACGAGCATTTGGCCTCAAAAACCGGACAAAAAGGAGAAATGCAAACTAGACCAGTAATCATCGAAATTATTTTTTTTTTGTATACCTGAGTAACCGTACTATCATAAAAATATGATAAAGTGGCCCCTCCACGCAGCTACGATCCGCACAGTTAATTGCAATCTAAGCTTCGTTCAATGCAGATGCATTCGTTCTTGATAGATTTTTTTTAGACTTGTGTTTGGTGTTTGGGATTTTGTAAAATGAATATTAAAAAAAAAATTTGTGATGGAATCTGAAGAACAAAGTATGTATTTAATTTTAAAATATAATGACTGTTTAATATTCTTATGGACCTAAAACAATATGCAAGAAAATTTTCTATTCTTTTGTTTTTCTTTTTAACTAATTAGTGTTTTTGAAAAATGTTTCGAGCTAGGTCGGGAAACAATTCTTTTTTATAATAAACTATAGACATTAGCCATATCATAACAGTCAAAACATTTTCCACATGTTTCCACCTCTTAAAAAAAACTGCTTTGAGTTCCACGGTTTTTTTTTTGCAATAATTTTGGTTATTTTTTACTAACATACATATTTTTTTTCCTATTTAAACAAAGCACATCCAGAACACTTGAAGATAAGGTATCATTTGTGGAACATAAGCTTTGCGAAATGATGAAATGTCTCCAAAACTAGTACCATATCTTAAGTCACGATTTAAAACATTTTAATAGCGATTTAAAGAAAAGATGAATATAACTATATTGAAGAAAAATTTTTAAAAAAAACGAGAAATGGCTTAATACATTAATACCAGTACATAACTGGGCCACAAATTCTACGGGACGCCCAAGGAAACATTTCCAAGAATTACATGATCGTAGTAAACGACGAAATACAAAAGAACTCCGCGAACAGGTGCCTGTTGAGGAGCTTACCTATGCAGCCAGCGTACGTCAACGAATGTCTGGAAATGCCGCGGCCTCTAAGCTTATAATAGATGCAACTTCAACACCAGCAAGAGCCAAACTTTACAGGAAGGTATTAAATACTGCTCAGAAACCGAAAGTAAAAAATTACACACAGGAGCAAGCTTTGCAAATCTTTATTAAAGGTGACTTTACAAGGAGGCAGTGGGAGTTGTTACACGATTCCAATAAGGGTACATTTCTTTGTTATACTCTAATTAGAGACGCAAAGAAACTCTGCACCCCAAAACCAGAGTCAATCCGAGTTATGGAGATGAGTATTGAAGTTGTGCTTCAGGACCTACTTGATCACACAGTAAAGAGACTTTGTTTTTATTTTGAGATAGATTGTTTATGGGAAAACGTACAATTACCCTAAGTCAACATGTAAAATGATACCCATTACGTTTTTTTAATATTACTCCCCTCACCCTCTCCACCCTGAATTAGCGACCCTTCACCCGATTGGTAAAGTAATGCCAGAAATGAAATCGGAGCACTTAAAAACATATAAAACGATAATCATTACGTTTTTTTAATATTACTCCCCCCCCTCCCTATCATAAGTCAGCCCCCTTCCCCGGTTAGTAAAATAATCAAAGAAATCAACTTAGCGCCCTCAAAAATCCCCGGATACCGATTTTGACATAGACTAGAGTCAAAAACAACGACGTTATTAATTTTGTCCGGTTTTTGAGGCCAAATGCTCGTTAGTGCATCGTACCCTACAGAATTGTCACTATTTCTTGCCACTTGACATTCATTAATAATAATCATGCTGAGGCGATTAAATCACACGCACGAAGATTATTTAAACCTATTTATTATTTTTGGAGAATGTGATAGAGTTATTTCAAAAACATGCGATACATTAACGATCTGATATCCGCAGAAACAAAAACTAACACCACCAACTGCTAAAAGGATTATAGACAACTTCAAGAACTTTCGATCCATAAAAGCAAAAAGAAGTAGAAAAAAACATTTGTTAATAATGAAAATATTCAAACTACAATTTTAGGATATTTCGTCGAATATCCGACAATATCTACAAGGCAGGTAGAATTAGAGTCTGGATTATCTCAAACATCAGTTTTAAGAATTTTATGGAAACACAATTTTCATCCCTGTGTATATTCCATAGTACAACATTTGAAAGGCGCTGATTTTCCACGAAGAATAGAATTCTGTCAATTTATTTTACTTCGGTCACAAGAAAATGCTGGTTTTTTGGATAATATTATTTGGTCGGACGAGGCCAAATTCACAATAAATGGATTGTTTAATCGACGTAATTCCCACTATTGGAGAAACTCAAACGTACATCCATTTGGAAAATTAAATTTTCAAGAATCTTGGCAGTTTAACGTGTATTGTGGTATAAGAAATGACGGCGTCGTCACTCTAGAATTCTACCAAGATAATCTGAATGGTACGTTAGCCATTTTTGAGGACTTCTAGATACAAAATACGTTTTTTAATTTATAAGTGGGCACTACTTCAACATCTTGAGAAATTTGGAAGTAAACTATTTAGATAATTTGCCTCTGACTGATCATAGAAATCTATTTTATTAACATGATGGGGCGCCTCCACATAATAGTCATTTAGTTAACAATCATCTGCAAAACTTGTTTTATGATCAATGGATAGCTAAGAGTGGGCCACATCTTTGGCCACCTCGCTCCCCCGACCTAACAGTACTTGATTTTTTTATTTGGGGGACAATCAAAAATAAAATATACAACACCGCATTAACCCCTATGGAAGACTGCATGCAGCGCATCAGAATAGCATTTGAAGAACCCATGAAAAGTTCCTGCTTAGGTGCGAAAAATATTTGTAAGTTCAAGGGCATCAATTTGATCATTTGCTCAAATAATTTTTGTAACATTATTTTTTTAAGAACTGGTTTATTTATATTTCTTTTAGCTTTTATAGATCCAAAGTTCTTGAAGCTTTTTATACTCTTTTTAACAGTTGGTAGTGTTGGTTTCTGTTTCTTCAGATGTCGGATCGCAAACATATCGCATGTTCTGGAAATAACCATATCACATTCTCCATAATTAATAAATGCCCTGGGTCCGATACAGCTCCACTGATGAGACCATAAGTTGGTCGAAACGCGTATGGAGTTAGGACCAGAGTGGTATTTGTAGGAAATAAACTGTTTACTAGCGATACTTTTCAGTCTGACATCGAGGCCGGTAGGTGGCAGGTTTGCAATATCCTATCGACGTACCTTGGAATTTATATTTCATATATCAGTTGTTTCCTGCGAATGTTGATCTGGATTTGATACAGCTCCACTGACGAGACCATGAAGTGGTCGAAACGTGTATGGAGAGAGGACCAGAGTGATATTACAGGAACAACGATTTAAATACGGCAGATAGATTTCTTTATTCTTCCTGAAATTTCGATTTTTAAAAAATCGTTTGCATCATCATATTTGAACTGGTTAATTTTATTTATAGCATATCAAGCTTTGTGCTATAACAACGAACTTAGACGTTCATTTAAATATTTGTTTTATTATTAACTAGTTTTATTTGACCCACATGCAGACTTGCGTATGTACTTTTTTTGTATTTGCGTATCTATAGGAGTGAAGTTGAGTTCCTAACGAGATTGCGGAAGGTTTCTCAAGGTTCATTCAATCTAGCTACAGATGTAGTAGCTCCCTAAATAATCTATCCCTATTCTCTAGCCTGGCATATTTGTTGGTTACTAACTTTCAACTGAACTCTGATGATTTGTCTTTAATATTTATTAATTTGGTAATATTCTATTATTGAATTGCTTCTCACTTAATTCTCAAAATACCTGCATTGCAGTACTCAAAATACTGAGCCTTTTGGAATACCAAAATCCAGCACAGGCAAAGAAGTCATCCCAAAAGTAAATCTCTCTTTGTCAACCTCTGTCCATCCACTCCTGGATGTAGATCTCTCTCAATTGTTTCCATCTATCTCTATTCTTCGCCAATCTTATCCACTGTTTGCCCGCCACTGTCCTTATGTCGTCTATCCATTTTTTTTTGAGGTCTTCCCGAACCTCTTGTTGTTTCCCTCGGTCTCCATTCCAGGATTCTTCGTGTCCATCTGTTGTCCTCATATTGGGCTATATGACCAGCCCATCGCCACTTTATCTTTACAACCTCCTCCACGATGTCCTTGACTTTCGTTTTGCGTCTTATCTCGGTGCTTCTAATCCTGTGTTAATGATATTCCGAGCATGTTTCTTTCCATCGCTCTTTGGAATGTTTCTAATTTTTTAGCGGACTTTTTGGTGAGGGACATGGTCTCTAATCCATACGTACACACCGGTAATATGCATGTGTCGTATACTTTTCTTTTTAGATTTATGGGAACTGAATTATTTTTCAGAATGTATGCAAGTTTACTGAAAGCGGCCCATGTCAGCTGCGTTTATGATGTTTATGTATCTTGAATCGATTCTTGCGTTTTCTAAGGATTGTAATACTGCCCATATTTCGACGGAGTCGAATGCCTTCTGGAAATCTACAAAAGCCATATGGAGCGGTACGTTATATTCAGTGCACTTCTCAATTAGTATTCTTATGGTGTGTAGGTGATCTGTGGTTCTAAAGTGTTTTCTGAATCCAGCTTGTTCGACAGGTTGGTAAAAATCGCGTTTGTTATGCGGTTGGTTATGATTTTGGTTAACAACTTGTAGCTGTGTGATAGTAGGGATATTGATCGGTAGTTTTCAATATTTGTATTGTCTCCCTTTTTGAATATTAAGATTACTTCGGAGTTATACCAATCCTGTGGAATTTTTCCCTCTTCAATTATTTTATTAAATAGAATTTTCAATATTTGTTCTATTTTTCTGCCGCCAATTTTCAGCATCTCTACTGTAATTTTGTCTTCTCCTGCACATTTATTATTCTTTAATTTATTTAGTGCCATTCTTATCTCTGAGTTTGTTACTTCTAGAATTTCCTCTGAGCCTATGTTGAGTATGGTTCTTTTTGTTCGTTATTGCTCTTGTTGTGCTTGTGGCGAGTATAGCTTAGTGTAGAATTCTTCTATGGCTCTGCTTATTTCTTTTTCGTCCTGGACGGTCACGTTTTTCGCGTTTTTTATTTTTATAATTCTTGTTTTACCTCTTGAGTTTTTTGTTTTTAGTACTTTCATGTTGCAGTTTTCACTTATTGTGTCTTTTATTAGTTTAATGGTGTAATTTCTATTATCTTTTCTAATTTCCTTTTTCCTTCCTTGTTTAGAATTTTGAAACTGTCTGTTTTTCGATCTGTCCTTTCTCGTCTTTCTTTGAGAAGTCTCAAGGTATTTGGTTGTAGTTTGGAGGTCTTTGTATTTTTAATTTTGAGCAGACTTTTTTAACCGAAGTGTTTTTGGTTTCTTTTATTTTCGTGGCTAGTTCGTTTATTTGCATTTGCTTTATTGTCTCTATTGGTGTTAGTCAAAAGTAAATAAAAACATGAAAGACTAGGTTGAGCCACTATGAATTATTGCATTTCTTATTTGAAAGTTGTAAAAGCCAGTAAATGAAATAAAAAAACATATGGTAGTAAAATCGCTAAAAGTTGAAACTGAAATGGCATAGAATTGTTTTTATTTTACATTGAATCGTAAAGATGGAAAACGTTTCCGTGTCACACTTGGTAAATCAGAAATATTCTTAGCGCAACAATTCTTATTCTTACTGTGCTCCAGTGCTTCCAAAAAGCAATCTAACATTCTTATCGACCTACACACAGTCATAATTCATCAAGTATCCCACCAGCACCAAAACTACACATATAAATTTCCAGAATTAAGTTTTGAATGGCCATTGGATCGCAATAATTGCACAAGTCCTCGAATATATCATCGAGCGATTGTATTAACGCGATATCTTCACTAACTCGCCTAAGAATCTCCGTGAGACGTCACCGAGCTGGCGATTTACGATTCTTAACCCTTCCGAAAGGGCTTAAGTTTCGCGGGCCGATTATTGCCTTTAGTATCTACATTTCCAAACCAATAAGCAGCTGTGTTCCAAGTTAATAACTTCATCCCAACAATTACATTAAATAATGTCTTGAGATGCCTAGATTTTCTTGTCTGTATGTAAGTGTAGCTTTAGCGTTGGAGTTACGGGATTTATGTGGTGGAATATTTGGGTTTGACTTACGATTATATTCTTCGGGATTATACGGGTTAAGTTGTAATGAATCTTTAAATAGGTTAGAAGTTTTAAGAAGAATTTTACTCGAACTCTAACAAGAATAATTTCTTTTTAAATGTTTACATGGTGTCTGAGAGTAAAATATTAGAATCTAGCCCAATTTACTTTTATCCAAAAACTGATAATTTCCGGAATACAGGATGTCAAAGTTTTTTAAAACTTTTTTATAAATATTTCTCTTTATAATAGCTTAATTTGTACCAAATTTCGTACTTTGAGGTCGTTTAGGATTAGAAATTAAGATGTGGTTACAGTTTCGATGTACATTGTAGAGGGCGCCACCAGCAGCACTTTGCCTACATCTAAAGCTTCATAACTTTTAATAGTTAAAAAGGATACACGTGTTCAGATGTACTCAGCAATTTTTTATTTCCGAAAAAAATGGATCAAAGAATTTGCATTAAGTTTTGTTCAAAAAATGAGATCAACTGCAGCATCGTATTCGGAAAGTTGACAGTGACTTTTGGCGAATCTACTATGAGTGAGACTAGAATTTACGAGTGGAAGGGGAGGCCTAGGAGAATCGTGACAATTTTTACTCTTTCTAACATATGTCAGTCAAAAATAGTCCTATCTCTATGAAACAACTTAAAATATCTACTTCTTCACACTGTGTGAAGCTACCGTAAAAAAATTTAATTATCCAGATTCAATGAGTAAATTGACAAAAATAAAAAGACTCCTTTTATCACAACTCTTTTAGTACCGAGGCAAGTTGTGATATAGGTGGACCTAAGTTGTGACAAATTTGTATTTGAGGATTTGGAGGAGCATAATTTAATTAAAATAAAGCCATTAGTCAATAAAGTACTTTTATTATAACAATAAATATTTCAGAAATTTAATTGCATTAATTAGCTTTTGGAATGTAATCACAACCCACAGAACTAATAATTAGACCTGACCTTTAGTACACTCATATAATTACCATCTATTAAAGTTACTATTAAGTTTCATCGGTCAAAATGCTAAATATTAATGGTATATTAAGTATTAAGGTATAATATGGCATTCCACTTGACATCGAAATCAAGTCTAAAATTAAGTTTTGCTTAGTCTGACAAACAGTTATGACAGGTATATTCTTCTCCAGTGCAGGCTTCATGTGACCATCCCACTCGATGCACTGGACACAAATCTCTTTAGATTTGCTGTTGGAAAATGCTTCCAAGTAACACAAACAAAAACAATTATTTTTCTCGTCATCATTGTCGTGATCATTATTATCTTTCATTTTTTTTGGTTTTGGCGTATTTGTTTTCTTTTTCCCTTCGTAGGTTTTTTCTTATCCTCACCAAAAACACTCTTTTTTACTTTCCTTACATTTCTACCAATTTCTATAGCAAAAATGTCGTCCTTCACAAGAGGCACAGCAGATTTAAATTTAGGTCTATTGTTTTGCATCCTCTTTCTAAGTGGAACTTTTAGTAAAGGTTCGAATGCTTCTGTTGAAAACACAACGGAGGTTATACCAAGTGAACTACAGGCTTTAGATATAGAAGCTAAAGGTTCCGTTCTACACTGAGATTCTTTATCAATTGCGCTCTTATTGTCGATATCGGTCAATATAGATGGACTGGTGGGAGATATCGGGTTATGATCCTCATTATTAGTTCTGTGATCAGATGATTTTGGATAAGTGGCTTCTAAATGTTCTGTTATTGGTGTGTCTTCGTTTTCAAGCACATCATTTATAATATATGAAATAGAAATCCATGCCTCTAAAATTGCTGTGGTTCGAACAACATCAACAGGTGGCTCTATCAAGTTGCTTAAAATACGACCAGAAACCTCACTAAGAAATAAATCATCTTCTCCAACGTCTATGTATAGACCAAGCTCCTGTTGCTACAAAGCCAACTCCGATATTTTTTGTCGTTATAGCCACAACAAATGCAGTTTTTGTTATAAACGGGACGTCATAATTGGACATGACTTTTCCAGTTTTTGACCGCACCCAATTATCAATAGCGATATTAATGACTTTTTTGAGTGGATCGAAAACGGTTCTTGTCCATTGGCTGCAACTTGTGCGTGCAAAACTAAATTTTTTAAAAGTCATGTGTGACGAATCGTTACCAAAGAATAATAACGTTCTGTTATTTTTGATAGTCTCACATGTGTCTTGAAATATTCGAGAAAAAAGTGCTAGTCATCTTCTTGCATTCATCCAGATCCATACTGATCCGCTAGGGCCACCTCGAATGAAATATTCTTAAAATCTTTTACGATAAAATATAAACATATGTACTAACCTGCTTTTTTTCCCATCGTGCAATCTCTTGTCCGCTCATTGGACTGTTCTTATGCCTATCTCGTCTACGATCCAAATATCATTGGCATCAAGGGAATAATAGCTTAAGACAGCTTTACATTTGTAAAAAAAATGCTAACATTGGTAATATTGAAGTTTGTGACCCGAATATACTTGTAGGTTGAGGCTACCTTAACGACAAGTTAGGGTGGCGCGTCATAAACAGTTGAAGCCTTGCTTCCCCTGCAATTTCAGATTCAACTTACAATGCAGAAACATTCTTGTTTTGGTGCTTTGCCAATTTATAAGCCAATTATCTCACCTCCTTCGTTTTAAGCCCATAATTGGTGGCGGTACAAGGGAAAATGTATTTACATAAGATATTATCTTCTTCAGTCGTAAATACTATTGAACTGAAACAACTGACAGAAGGAGGCTGATTAACTAAATTAGCTTCATAAACTTTCTTTTTTTAATATACTGAGACAAAGACATATCATTTAGCAATTCTGAGACTCTCCTCCCTAATTGTCAGTTCGTCATAAGCCAATCTTAAATTTCTTTACTAGCCATGTCCCTATCAGTCCTTCTCACATATTTATTTAGCATTCTGAAACAATAATTCATCGTTATTTAGCGTGCAAAACAGGAAATAATAATAAAATTGAATTAGGACAGTTAAAGAATCTAGTAGAGTTTTGACAGCATGTCACAACTCATCTTGGTGCAAAAAATTGTGAATAAATCAAATGTATTACAGTCAATGTCATTACATCAGTAACATAATATTTAATAAATAAAAGGCCATCGAAATGTTAATCAAAATCTTACTTTTGACGATTTTTCTTAGGTAGGAGATGTACACACAACCCCTTGTCGTGAGACGCCATTGTAGAATGCATCCTATCGGTCGTCAATAAAGCAACTAATGAGCATTGTTGCTAGCTCGCGAACAGTCATAGGCTTTCAAAAATTGACTATATCGTAACTCCTCTCTGTTACAACTCTCATAGGTTTACAAAGGTTTTAAAAAGGGCTGTGAAAACGTTGAAGATGACGACGGTCATGGACGCTCTAGCACAGCAATACCCGACGACAGCGTCCAACAAGTGAAGGAAATAATTCTAAAAGGTAGCGGACGAGGTTGATATATCGAATGTTTTTGGTATGAAACCTGTGGCAGCCAAATTTGTTCCGAAATTATCGAATTTCGACCAGAAACGACGTCGCAGAGATATTGCCCAGGAATTACTTTATAAAGTCAAAAACGATCTAAAACTTCTTATAAAGATCATAACAGCTAACGAAACATGGGGATATGTGTATTATGTCGAAACCAAGGCCCAATCAGCGCAATGGAAGCTACCTATAAAGCCAAGAAAAATAAAAATTGGACAAGTTCAATAAAGTGTGAAGATAATTCTCACAATTTTCTGATTCCAATGGCATAGTGTTCCTGCCACATGGTTGTTCGGTCAATAAGGAATACTATTTGGAAGTTTTGAGCCGTTTACCTGAAACAATCCGCTCAGAATTGTGGCAAAATCTGTAAATTGCATCAAGATAAAGCTCGCCCTTACGCGATTATATTGCCTCAGCCTCCGTATTCGTAGGATTTAGCTCCTTGCAACTTCTTTCTATTTCCGAAGCTGAAGAGAACAATGAAAGGAAAACGTTTTGCTACCATTGATGAGATAAAGAACTGAAATTCTAGTATTTTTTTAACTCTCGTATGTATCAGATACCATAGGAACATGGCTACTCCTATGTTGGCGTACCAAATATACCCCTCGAGGTAGCGATCAAAGAACACATCTCATGGAGATACAAAAAAAAGGTGATGCCGCCAACCACGCTTGGACTCATGGACATCACATAAAATGATCTGAAGCTAGAGTCCTACACCGAGGATAATACTGGAGAAAATAGAAATCTAAAGAAGATGCGGTTATACATCAGAATCCGAGTTAGTCAGTTTCACTTGAAAACGGCTAGATATAACCACTATAAAATATCAATTTATTTTTAATAAATTTTCTGAAAATGTATAATTATAATAAAAATATATTAAGTAATATGGAACCTTTACGAGATACATCATATTTAATGTACATGTGTGTATACTACTCAACACGCTCCTTTTTAATACAAACACAATTAACTCATCTGTTTACTAGTAACAATTATTCCATACAACATGTTCAGATAAACAATTAGGAAATGATTATGGGCAAATAAGATTTAATATTGCACCTAATCGAAATCAACCCATATATCGTCTCGGCTCTGATTCTCCATAAATTTTGCTTTATTCACGATAATCTGGCGAAACGTCAGTTAACACCTAAACTTGCTAACATTTACCGGTCAGATCGCCATAAAGCAGTAGTAAACGGTGGAGTTCGGACTGACCAGTCACATTTATCAATTTTGTGAGTTATTATAGGCAAATTGATTTAAGATTGGTAAACAGATTAGATGTACGGTAAAGCAGATATCTAGAAATTGATGAGATTATGAATGCTGAGACTTAAATTTAGTGCAAGAAAAATCATTTATTTTAGAAACAAAATGGCAGTTTTAGTTTTATCGAAATAAATAAAAAGTATATAAACTGGGACAAAATGGGCGTTAAAATTAATGGGGATATCTGAACCATCAATATTTTGCTAATGATATTGTTATTGCATCATATAATCTCGCTGATGCACAACAAATGCCAAAAGAACTAACGAATGTTACTGGAAGCATTGCCTTGACAATTGATTTTCATAATACGAAATTTATAGCCGATCTTATAATATAAGATTTACAAGCCAAATGGCTTCGCACTCCCTCCAGGGATCATTCATTCATACCAGGTATACAGCTCTGTGGGGACCCTTTCCATGTTATGGGGTCCTAGGTGGCGTGGTCTTCTGCACTTCCTACAAACTTTCGGACGGTTCGCGCGGTTGCAAGGAGATCCACTTTCTGAATCGGTTTATACAGATGCTCACTAAGGCCCAGTCCCTTGATGTTCTGCAGGAGGTTCTTTGGTATCACTCCAGTAGTTGCCAGTATTATAGGAATCGTGTGGACGCTGTTCATTGCCCACTGTCTGCGGATTTGCACCTCCAGATCTCTGTATTTGGCGATCTTTTCGTTGTATTTTGACCTTAGGTTGTTGTTGTTCGATACAGCGATGTCGATTAGTGTAGTTCGCCTGGAAATTTTATCTGTTAGTATAATATCTGGCCTGTTATAAGCAACTGTTTGATCTGTTAGGACCGTTCGATCCCAGTATAAGTTGAACTCGTTGTTTTCAAGAATAGGTTCTGGATTATATTTGTAATAAGGCACCTTTCCTACCTGCAATAGTTTTAACTTATCTGCTAACTCTTGGTGGAGTATCTTAGCGGCTGAGTCGTGTCTTTCCTTATACTCAGTTGCGGCAAACGCTTGGCATCCTCCAGTTATGTGCTGGATCGTCTCTGATGTTCGACAGCCATATCTACATTGGTTACTTTCTGTCGAGGGATCTCTAATGATAAACTTCCGATAGTTCTTCGTCGGAATAACCTGGTCTTGGATAGCTAACAAGAAGCCCTCCGTTTCCAAAAACATCTCAAATCAACCAGTAGTTTGACGCTAAGTTGTCGACATTGTTCTGGTTGACCTCATTTGGATGCCGTCCATGAAGTGGCTTCTGGAGCCAGGCTTGTAACTTCTCTTGGTCTGTTCGGTGGTGAGAAGCAATATCCCGTTCCCTCAGCTGTACCGGCGTTGAATCGTCTGCCTCGCATATTGCTCGATGTAGTGTGGAAGTGTCCGCTAACCTATGGAAATAAGAACGTAAGTTTATTATTTGTTGATCGAGCTGCTTACCAATATCGACCAATCCTCTTCCTCCTTGGTGTCTTGGAAGCATTGTACGTTCAATAGCACTTCGAGGGTGGTTTGTGTGTTTTTGTCAGGAGTGTTCTTATTTTTCTTTGCAGACCTTCGATGTCCATCCTGCTCCATTTTACTATTCTAAAAGAGTAGCTAAGCGCTGAGCATGCGTACGTGATGAGCGCCTTAAACAAATTTCTACTATTTAGACTAGTTCGTAACACCCGTCTTACCCTCCTGACAAATTCGGTTGTCAATTCGGCCTTCATAGTGCGATGGTCAAATCGTTTAGCTTGTTTCATACCTAGGTATTTGTATGTTTGTTCTGCTTTCATTGCAGCAATGGTTTCACCGTTCTGCATCTCAAATGCTCCCGGTTGTATCTTTCCTTTAACGATGTTCAAGATACGGCACTTGTCAAGTCCAAACTGCATTCCGATATCCCCGGAGAACTTTGGTTTTTGGTAGCAGCCATCAGTTTAAGATCATTCATGTATAGAAGATGATTCAATCTTTCTACCTCTTCGTTGCTTTTTCTAATACTAAAGCCGTATCTGGTGGAATTCAAACGGCGTGACAGAGGATTCATTGCAAGGCAGAACCACAATGGGCTTAGTGAATCGCCCTGAAATATTCCTCTTCGTATTGGGATTGTATTAGTTTCGATGGTATCGCTGGATGGAACTTGCAGTTGGATCCTAGTTCTCCAGGTTGACATGATGCGCTCTAAAAAGGAAACAAAATGATCATCGACCCTATACATTCTCAGTATAGTTTTGAGCCATTCGTGTGGCACTGAGTCGAAGGCCTTCTTATAATCCACATAGGCAGCAAAGAAGTTTCTTCGGTTGGTACAGGCCTGGTTACATATGACAGAGTCAACAATCAATTGTTCCTTGCATCCCATTGCTCCCCTGGTGCATCCTCTCTGTTGAGTTGCGATGATGTTATTTTTTTCACAATGTGCATAGATGCGTTGGGTCAAGCAGGAGGTGATTACCTTATATAGTGTGGGAAGGCAGGTGATCGGCCTATACTTCGCTGGGTCATGTGTGTTATGTTGGTCCTTTGGTAAGAGATACGTAATGCCTTCTGTCAGAAACAATGGCATCTTCTCCGGATTTCGAAAAACATCATTAATAAGTTTAGCCAGTTGATGATGTATACACCAGAACTTCTTGAGCCAGTAGTTCTGGATCCTGTCGAGACCTGGAGATATCCAGTTATGGAATTCCTTGATTATTCCTGAGATTTCTTCGGTGGTAAATGGCTCAAACTGCATCTGGCTATAGTCTTGGCAGATCTGGTGTTCTTGATTGATTCAGCCGGCTGCGATGTTGCAATTAGCGGGTGTGGAAAGTTGGTTTCCCCAAAACTCTTCTACCTGCTCTCTGTTGGGATATCTGTTATCTGCCATGTTAGGTGGAGAGTTTAGCTTACGGTAGAAAACCTTTTCGGATCGTTGAAACAGCGCATTGTCTCGTTTCCGGTTATTACTGGTCTTGTATCTCCTTAGCCGTCCTGCAATAGCAGAAAGCTTCTGTTTTAGCGTGTCGAGGCATTGTTGAGCCGTACCATTCACCGGATCGTATTGCGAATGGTACCGGGCTCGTTCCATTATTTCCTTAACTCGTCTTTGAAGTTTACTTGTCCTCGTGCCCCTAATATACTCCGTCAGCTGTCTTATATCTTTTCGAAGATCTTCGATTTTGTTATTTAGACGTCTTTCCCATTGTGGAGTGTTGGGTTCCGTTCTTGCTGATCGGAGCTCTGATGTAATTTTAATTTCTAAAGCTCTGGCTATCGCAATCGCAGCACAATAGATTGTTGTATGTAAGGACTCTAGGGTATAGGTCTCTGAAACATAAGCTGGTAAAATCCGATTGTTCATGATGTCCAATATGATACCCAGTTTTTTGGATGAATTAATTTTTGGCAGTGCCGGTCTGTATAACGGATTGGTTCCAGTATACTCCAATATCGCAGCACTCATTTCTGTTGATAGTTTCTGATAAAGGAGTTCAGCGTTGTCCTGTTGGGTATCGTCATTCAGCTGTTCTTGCTGTTCTTGGACCTCGGGTTCCGACTCTGGCTCAGGTTCCGCAATCGGATCGTTATTGTCAGCGTTCCTGATCTCACGTTCAACTTCCGCTTTGATGGTATTAAGCCGTGTTACAGGAATTAGGCCATTTCGGAGAATAACTCTATATTGGTCAGCTATTCTCTGTTGTGACACTTGTATGTGTGGATACTCCCTGCAGAATTCGGCGTGAAGTTGTTGCCTGTAGCCGATCATCTCTCGTCCTAGGTGAGTTATCCTGTAAAAGTTGCGTATTATTGACTCGTTCATGGGCGTAGTCCATTTCATGCGTTGTATTGGTCGTCCTGCTTGAGTAAGCTCTGGTTGAGGTTCCCGCGCAGCGTCTTCGGCGGGTGGAGCTCTTGGAGTTGTTTGACCCTCATGCTGATGTAGTTGTTGTTGTTGTTGTTGTTCAGCGATGTCCGCTCTAGTGTCGTTGTTTGGTTGCTCTTCAATCTCGGGGTCAGGCTGTGGTGCAGGTTCTGCGATTTGGTCATTGATATCGTCGGTGCTTCTTATCTCTCCTTCGATTTCCGTTATTATTATTATTATTATTATTTTTGGCGCGTTAGAAGCAGATCTATAATAATATAAAGGAAAAAGAACAGTAAAATATGTAATATATATTTGAATATTTGTATGATTTTCTCTATAATTTTTTGAAAAAATTTTGTTAATAAACAAATTAATAATTAATATGACTAAACAAATTGTTACTATCATATAAATTAATAAAACAACATCAAAATTATAAACATTACTTGTGATGTATAAGTTTCTTTGAAGCGCCAATGAATAATGCGCCTGAACTATGGCAACCCGCGGACTGCAGCAGCTATTTCCGATTAGATTCGGCCCAATTTTCGAAGGTTCACAGATCGTACGAAAGTCTGTTTCTTGGATCCAAAAAATTTACAGGTAAAGTACAAGTATTAAAATGCATCTTCTGCAAATTTTAGCCCTTAATATTCATTTACCACGTCATTGTGAATTTTTGAAAAAAAAAATTTTTTCATCCAAATTTTTTTTTTTGAGATCGGAAATGATACATCTAAATCCAATGCACGCACTAAAAAAATTTAATTGATTTTAAAAATTTTATCTCCATCCGGTGAAAAGTTACTGCAATTTTTTTGGTGCAAAAATTGGTTTTTGCAAAATTTCTCGGCCCACGATTGAAAAAAAAAAAATTTATTAGATCTTTAAAATATAAAACCATACAAACGATTTCCATTAAAATTGAGCATTGTTTCTTAAGTAGGAAAGCGGAAAATTGAGGTTGAATTTTCAATTTTGACATCGAATTTCTCGGAAAATAAAAAACACCAGATTGCGGGTTTGACATACTTTTTTAGAATGATAATATCTGTATTTATGTAAAATTTTAAATCGGTTATTTGCTAATAAATGTCTTTTTTTAAAGAAAAAAAAACAATAATCGTAAATTTTGTCGAAAAAATATATCTAGATAATTAGTGGCGCCACCTATAACTTATATCATATGAATCGATAGGTTTTTTAATTCTTTACAAACTTTGTTTCAAACATTTCGATACAACTTTTACTTTTAGAGATAAACTCAAAAAACCGAAAATCGTGACCATTTTTGGTCCGCCATTTTTTTTTTTGCACAGATCTTTCAGAGTTACCATCGAGATATGTTTTATAGGATGCGGAAATGAACATATTCCAGCAAAAAAAACAGTGTTACATTTTTGTTACTGACGAAAGTCTATTTTCCATGGAGCAATACTGTATTTGCCTATTTGACTCTATTACCATTAAAAATAACTTTTTTTTAACCCAATGAGCTTTTACGATTATTTATTGCGCAACCTTGTGCATGGTTAATAAAACTTTTTCTGAGATAATCGTTAGCAAAGCAGTTTCTCTTCATAATCGCCCATAGAACCCGAACAGGTTGCGTATTCGGGATTAACCCGATGAGAATTTCGAATATTAAACATATTTACTTGTTAGTCCACACGGTAGTCCGCTCAAGGCAATACAATATAGTTTAATTAGGACGACGGACAAACGGCCTGTTTAACTGGCAGAACTTGCTACCAGCCGTTGCAGAAACTCAATTTCAATAAAAATAAAATATTGTTACGTCCTTTTCGGTCCGTCTCCTAATAACTGCGCCCGTTATTCTGTATGTGGTTTTTTAATAAAAATATTAGGCGATTTTAATGTCTGAAGTCTTAATTGCGTTTAATTTCGAACGTAAAGTCTGATTTGGATTATTCGTTTTAACGCCAAAGCTGAACGCGATACAAAGAGGAAAATATGTAGATGCAAATTAGAGGTTTGTATGTTGAAGTCCGAGTGGGATTTTTTAAAATTCTTTTTTACATTCAATTTATCTCAAATTTAGCCTTTATTATAACAAAAAACATTGTAATTATTTATTTATTTATCTACGGACAACACTGTCAATTTTACAATAATTAATTATAGAGTCAGGCGCAGATCAAAGGGGAGGGGGGGCAATCCCCCCCCCACAAGAGCATTGAGTTCAGGAAAATAGAACCTCTTATACTAGAGTTTATTCAATAGTAAAGAATCATTTTTTATCCTTTTTTTCTTCCCAAACTACCTGTGTTCTTTAGTCCGGTGTCTGGCAAAATTTGTTCGACACATATATTTTTCATAGGAATGGGTTAGACATTTCATAATCAAAAATACCGGTCTATAATAATGGACTATTTGGGTTAGATAACAATAGATATTTGGAAGTGTGAAGTGAAGTGTTAAAAAGGATTTTAATCCTTGTCATAGGCGTTGGAAGGAGGTTTATTTTATCGCCAAGTGTTTATGGCATACAATATTATTTCGGTAATAAACTTAAAATAAAATGTTTTTATAATATTATATTATTTCTTATGATTTCTTAATAATTCACGCACATTACAAAATAGAGATAATTTTGCCATATTTATCACAAATCACAACCGTATTTCTATTATTTTTAATTTTGGCATAGAAACCGTTTTAGGCACATTCAGACTAAAATGTAGCCTTTTTCTCTCAAAAAATTCTAAATACTTACAAAATACCCATTGTCAAAAATACAAAAAGTTAAACATATATAAAAAAATAAATTCGTCCATATAATAATAAAATATTTTTGGGGCTATCGGTCATTTTATTATTAATTAAAAACATTTTTAGGACTTTTGACGTTTCAGTTTATTTATTTCTTAAACCATCTGCAGAATTACAATTAAACACTAAAAAGGAATTCGAATGTAATTAGTTTTATTTGTTACAGTTAAAATTAGACCTACTTATTTTTATTTCTTTTGCACTGACATCTTAATTTAATTTACTTTATTATATGGAAATCCGATAGCCGATCTATAAGAACAGATTTCCTATCTGGTTTTTCCCAGCAAAAATTAAGTTCTCTAAACAATTTCCAGAGCTCAGTTCTTTTAATTCCAGGTATATCCCAAACTTCATTGATTTTACTTAGAATTTTGTCGACGGTTGGGATGTGCTTCTCATAATAAAATGTATCTACAACCCATTTATTGCAGTTTTCATCTCTCCTTCCAACGAGGTTTTTCGTCTGCCTATGATCGAATGTGGCTTGGAAGTACTAACAATTCCAATCCTTTTTGTCTCCTTCAGTATTTGGTACATGGTAGATTTTCCAACTCCTGTCACGTTAGAACACATCTCAACTGAGCTTTTAACATTATTATCTAGATATTGATATCTTAAGGCATCATAAACATTCATCGTAATAAGTTTTTCGTTGAGGAAAAAATGCCCTGGTTTAACGATTTTGAAATAAATATGGAGGTGAAAGCCATATCTTTTGGGTATCTCACTAATCTCAAATAATATATAAAAACAAGCGCAAACAAGATAAGTCACTAAGGACACACTGTAAGGTGTACTTTTCTCACTGATAGAAATTAAATTGTACTATCAGAAATTTTATTCTTGCAGTAAATTTATAAAAGCTTATATTATTTAAATATAAATATAATCAGATTTACGGCAGTCTTCACTTACCTGCGGCACTGGAGCAGGTACGTTGGAGGTTTCGGTAACAGTTTTATTACTCTCTCTAGTTCTTCAATAGAGTATATAAATGTGTATGCTTGCGATTGCCTCTCCCCTTCCCAACAGCTTTAAGTTCAGGAAAATAGAACAGATTTTGTCTTTTGTATTAGGGGTTTGCTGCTGGCACTCCTCCCCATTAACAATTTAGATAGCCCCCCCCCCCCCAAGAGCTTTGAGTTTAGAAAAAAAGACCTGATTCTGTCTCTTATACTAGGAATGTGTATGCTGCTCGCATCCTCCTCCCCCCCCTATCGGCAACTTGTTTTTCTTGTGATCGCCCCTACCTCTCCAAGAGCTTCTAATTCAGAAAAATAGACCCGATCCTGCCTTTTACACTAGAAATGGGAATGTTGCCCCCAAAGAGAGAGGCCGGATCAGCTCCTGATATGATATATATATATATAATATATATATATATATATATATATATATATATATATATATATATATCCGTTAATTTTTGACATAAAATTAGAAATTCTCGACTATGCGGACAAAGACCGTTCATAAATATTCATGTTAAAGAGTACGGAGAAAACCAAGATAATGGAAAAACTCCGGGTCCGCAAAAGGCGACAACGCTGTTTCGTCCTAGAATGGGATTCATCAGGCCATTGCTTTTAGTACAAATCATCATCTCGCATCTGTGTCCTATAAATAGATTTCACGGTTGAAAAATAGTAAATAAGAAACAGTGGCGACATCTCTCATTGAACTCAGTAAATGAGACACTCTCTCTTTCTCTCTTCAGCACCGGGAATTTACATTGCTTCAGTATTTTCAGCTTATTTTGTAATACATGTCTTAATTTAAAGAACACTGACCGGGTCAGTCTCGTTCTCCGGTTTAGGTCTTCTGTATGCTTTTTATTATCTATTCTTATATTTTGATCCATTTCGTCTATAAACATTCCATTTAAGAATATTGGTTGGTTATAGAGTTGACAGGCTCTTTTCATTATTTTGGTTTTAATCTTGCTCATTATTAGCCCCACTTCTTCTGATTTTTCTTTCAGTTCTGTTATAATTGTTTCTAATTCTGTTAGATTTTCCGTTATAAGTACTACATCTGCGTATCTCAGATTATTTAGTCTTCATCCTTCTATGATACTCCCATCTTAATCTTCTAATATTAATGGAAATATCTTCAGTGCTATGGAGTTTCCTTGTCCTTTTCCAGTTTAATCTGTCTGGTTGTGAGTGTACCTTTATGGTCTTTTTACTTTTTTGTAAATATTTTCAACAAGTTATTTAAACCTTGAATCTGTTCTATAGAAATCTCCATTATCATGGAGATTTCACTTTTTAAAATGAGAGTAAAATTTATCAACGGTCTTTGAGTCCGCATAGCTGAGACTTTCCTATTGTATTTTAAAATTAATATCTTATATATATATAATATATATATATATATATATATATATATATATATATATATATATATATATAATATTTATAATTTGTTTTTGTATCTTAAAGCTTTTGTTAATATTTTTCTGCAAGAAAATCAAAAAAGGACAATTTCGCTCTAACATAGTAAGCTTCTTCAAAGTTATTTTATATTCATGTCGAATCTACAAAATTAGAAAGCATGTATCACAGAAATTGTCTTACAGAACTATTACATTCATATTTCTAAGTTAATTAAAATTAATAAAACATATTTTACAACAGTTTAAAACTAAAATAAAATGATACAACAGGTTAAAATAGTGAAAACTATAAAAGGGTACATACCTTAAAAGTAGCTTTGTAAGAATGTTAAAAATAAATTCAATTATTAGAACCTGGTCTGTAATTGATGTGGATATATTACTTTTTATAACAGCAAAAAATAGGAAAAAAGGTTGTTTTTTTTTTTTTTTAACGTTCTTTGATTTGCATGAGTTTATACCAAAAACGCGCCAAGCATCATTACATTATTTCTAATATTTATTATGGAGTCGCTCCAAGTATGTCATATTAAAATATCAAATTATAGTATATCATTTCTTTGATAACGAAATTCAAAAGCAAAGTTCCTACAAAAAAAAGATCTAACGTAATATATGCTCTTCCATGCCTAAACTATCCAAAGAAATACATTGGCCTGACGACACAATATATTGAAAATAGAATTAATGGACACAAGTACACTAAGAACATATCGACATCCTTACGTAAACATAAGCAAACAACTAAGCATGAATTCGATTTCAAAAACTCCCACATTTTAGATACTGACAGAAATTATCATAAACTGGTTATCAAAGAAATAATACATACAAAAAAAGATAAAAATGCTGTAAATGACAAACAAGATGTCAAAAACCTACCAAATATACTATAATTTGATATTTTAATATGACGAGAACGATATTTAAAAAAATATATATATAATCTTTTTTCCTATTTTTTTGCTGTTATAAAAAGTAATATATATCCACATCAATTGCAGACCAGGTTCTAATAATTGAAATTATTTTTAACATTCGTACAAAGCTACTTTCAAGGTATGTACTATTTTATAGTTTTCACTATTTCAACCTGTAGTATCATTTTATTTTAGTTTTAAACTGTTGTAAAATATGTTTTATTAATTTTAATTAACTTAGAAATATGAATGTAATAGTTCTGTAAGACAATTTCTGTGATACATGTTTATTGAAAAGAAAATGTTGTAATTTTGTAGATTCGACATGAATATAAAATAACTTTGAAGAAGCTCACTATGTTAGAGCGAAACATCAGAAAAATTGTCGTTTTTTGATTTTCAAATAAAAAATATAATCTATATATATATATATATATATATATATATATATATATATATATATATATATGCATTCAATGCATAGACATACCAATTTGCCCCAATTTCCCCTACAATAGAATTTTTAGGGTCAACAAAAAATGGGATTAATTTCCGGAAATTTTATTTACCTCTGCAATAAAAATTACCTAACGAGTGTTAAAGTATTAATTTTCTCATGAGTATATCTAAAGTGAATAATTCTTATTCAAACTAAACAATAGAACATTTCAGAAATGGCAAATTTACACTGCATGATCGCAATCGCTTAAGCTAATTACCGTGATACATAGTGTTAGTTTGCGACAATTCTGCTCGTCATAAATAATAAATCCGGCACCTAGAGCAGTCATGCGGCCGCTAAGCCCCAGGTTTATGGGGCTCTCGAAATCAGACGTGTTTAAGGGGTCGAGGATACGTAAAGGGGCGAGATTAAGCTACTCAGTGTTGGATCTTTAGACGTAGCCTAGGTACATTTTTTCTCTACATTTAACGTTATTTGTTCTTGTTGTGAATGCGAAATTTTGTAAAAAGTAATAAAAATATGTGTATTAAGTAGAATAAAATGTTTTCTATATTTAGAATACTTTATTTGTATTTTCCTAGCAACTCGTCTGGCTTTTTACGAGAATTGTTATGTTACTCTTTAAACCATAAATTATACACCTAATCCTTTCTCGTAAAGTGTGTGATTAGTGATAACCGGAATAAAATCAGTTCAGTAGTTCCTGAGGAAATCTTACTTGGACACACACGGCGTACTTTATTTCATAATATGAAATAATTGCTCTCCAAGCAAATATTTGGTCGGCATGCAAGTATTTTTGGTTTCACACACGGAGAATTGTGTAATTATTTTGAATTACTTCGGTCAGTTAAATTAGGTTACTTTAGAAGCAATTTGTGCGTAATTTGATTTCTATCTGTCTGTTAGCATATGTATACGTATACGTATATATATATATATATATATATATATATATATATATATATATATATATACATATTATACAGTATAAAGATGACCATGTGGATCATCTTGATGTTAGAGTAGTATTGAAAGAACCAGATGGGATTTTTTGTAAGGTAATAAAGATTGTTCTGGCTATTGAGGATTTAAGGGGGTCTAGCCCGAAAATGTAATGCGTTTTTGATTTTAAAGTTACATTTTTTAGTAGTTATTTTAGAATATTGTTATATCTTCTGCTAAGTTGCTTCGTATCTGCTTTAGTGTTTACTGCATATTAATTTTTTTGTATCGCTATACTAAATATCTGAAATATTACAAGATAAAAAAAAAACATGTCGTTTACAGTATTCCATGCAAAGATTGCAATGGTGAATACATAGGACAAACAAGCCAACACTTAAAAAACAGAATAAACGAACATAAATGCCACAAAAAAAAGAAAAGGGCGTTAACAACAAATAGCATGGAAAACCACCATTCCTTTGATTTTGAGAGTCAAAATTTTAAAAACTGAAAAGTACAAACAAAGAGAAATTCTGGGAATGATAGCGATAAAAAAATAAACATGCTGTAATCGCTAAGGCAGATATCCACATGGTCATCTTTATGTGTTATTTGATGAAAACTAATTTCCTAAAGTAACATAATATTAAATTTAATTTATGTGTAATGTTGTTTGTGAATTTTTGTTCAAGATAAATATATATGTTACAATATTACATTTTGATTTAATTTTTTAACCGACCATAAACCCAAGAAAAACAAACAAATATGTATATATATATATATATATATATATATATATATATATATATATATATATATATATATATATATATATATATATATATATATATGGGCCCTGAATATTTTCCTTAACTACGCTCTATTAGAGATCTTTTTATCTAATTTGATCTGTTGAAGTTTCCCTGATAAGTGTGATTTAATGAAACAATGTGCAGCAAGGTGTGGTTTGTCGAAATCATTTTTAGGAGGCAGGTAGTCTTGATATTTAACCTAAAGTAACATAATATTAAATTTAATTATGTGTAATGTTGTTTGTGAATTTTTGTTCAAGATAAATATATATGTTACAATATTACATTTTGATTTAATTTTTTAACCGACCATAAACCCAAGAAAAACAAACAAATATGTATATATATATATATATATATATATATATATATATATATATATATATATATATAAGCACTTTGTTATTCTACTTTCGCATTTTCGTCCAATTATGTACATACAGCAGCATAATTGCAGACCAACTGGTCCCAGTATTGTTATACTTGCTATACTCTGAGGCGAACTAACTATATAAGAGGGGCTGACAGATTTAAGATATATTTCCTTTTAACTATAACACATTTTTTTGTACTTGAAATTTTCTGCCCATAACTTTTATTTCCGAACAGTTTCCTCTTGATGAACTAGAAATAATTCAAAGTGAATCACACGGTCTAAAATATGACTTCCTAATTGCATGACTGCGAACGAATCCCTCAGGTGAAACAGATTTTTTCTTATGGGGTTTTATGGCATCGTAAAAACCGCACGGTGTGAAAACTGAGGTGATAACCAACGGTTTAATGGTTATTAACCAGTAAGTTTCCCCAAAATATCGTAAAAATGAAAGGGGTTGCGGTTTTTTGGGTCTCTATCGAATGTTAAGCGATAAAGAAAATAAATAGATATTTAAGTAAGATTTGTAAGATTGTAACTATGTTATAACTCCGAAACTTTTTTATTCTCAGACAACTAAAACTAGAAAAAACATAACAATATCCAATATTCATTATGTTATTGCATAATGTATTTTTGTTCCTTTGAATTAATATATATATATATATATATATATATATATATATATATATATATATATATATATATATATATACAGGGTGATTCAAAAATCGATCAGGAAACTTAAGGGGGTGATTCTACTTGACAAAATAAGGGTAGAGCTTCATATAATTTTTTTTCAAAATGTCATTCGTTTTCGAATTACAAGCCGTCCAAGTTCAAGTTTTTATTTTTTGTTTTTTGAATTACTCGCTTACAGGAAAACCGATTTGACTAATATTTGAAAGATAGGCTAAGTCTTCTGCGCTTCATCATTTTAGTAACAATTGATTGTTTGCCGCTAGAGGTCACTTTACCTACATTGAAAATTGTTTTTTTGTCATAATTTTTTAGTGTTGACAGCTACAGTAGTTTTTGGCATAATTTCTGAAAGACTGATGCCAGGCCTTTAAAAAAGGTGCTCTTTATTTACATCGCTAAACCCAACGGTTTAGACGTAAATCACCCTTAAAAATTAAGTGGTAAATTTACTTTTCTCATTTCATTACCACCAGCTACCAGCTAAATGGCTATCAAAGTATACTAGAGCTGTCAGTTTAACATCAAATAAATTCGCTTTTTAAACTATTTAATTTATAATCTTAAAATAACTAATAATGGCTAATCACCAATATTCAAATATCGAATATTGTGATATCCATTTTTGTTATGGAAAAGCAAATGGTAATGCAGAGTTGGCAAGAAGATATTATATGGAGAGTTATCCGGAAAGAAATATCCCTCATGCTCAAACATTTTCCAGTGTGCACAGGAGGCTTGCGGAATGTGGTTATAACGGAAATAGGGGAAGACCTAGAACTGCTAGAAACGTGCAACAAGAAGAAAGAGTGCTTGAAATTATTGAAGATAATCCAGGTATTAGTACTAGAAAAATTGGGAATGAAGTGCGGCTCTGTCAGGCTAGTTCATGGAGGATACTAAAAGAAGAACAACTCTACCCGTTTCATTCAAAAAAGGTGCAGGCTCTTTATGACGATGATCGGCCGAGACGGTTGGAAATGTGCAATCAGATCCTAGCTAAGTATGAACACGATAATCGATTAATTGGCGTCATATTATTCACTGACGAAGCTGGTTTCACTCGTGATGGCATAACAAATCTACACAACATCCACACATATGCTTACGAGAACCCAAACAATGTGGTAGAAACGAAACATCAGCGTAGATTTTCACTAAATGTGTGGGCAGGGATAATAGGAGATTACCTTATTGGTCCTCATTTCTTTGATGGCCCATTAACTGGTGACGTATACTTAGATTTTATCCAAAATCGTCTCCCATTGTATCTGGAAGATGTGCCATTGGAAGTAAGGGCCAACATGTGGATCCTCCAAGACGGAGCTCCGCCCCACTTTAGTATACGTGTCCGACAGTATTTGAATGCAACGTATCCTGAGCGATGGATAGGACGAAGTGGACCATTGGCATGGGCAGCGAGGTCACCAGACCTTAATCCTATGGATTTTTTCTTTTGGGGTCATTTGAAACAATTGGTGCACGATATTCCAGTAATCAACGTCGAGGATCTTCGCTTCAGGATAATCGAAAAGTGCCAAATTATTAAAGAAACACCAGGAATTTTTCATCGAGTTAGGCGACATTTTTTGAAGAGTGTTAGGAAATGTATGGAAGAAAATGGGGGACATTTTGAGAATCTTTTTTAGTTTGTTTAGTACTGTTTCATTAATTTTTATCAATTAAATGTATGTCGCAATAATCCATAATATGAATATTTACTGATTAGCCATTATTAGTTATTTTAAGATTATAAATTAAATAGTTTAAAAAGCGAATTTATTTGATGTTAAACTGACAGCTCTAGTATACTTTGATAGCTATTTACCTGGTAGCTGGTGGTAATGAAATGAGAAAAGTAAATTTACCACTTAATTTTTAAGGGTGATTTACGTCTAAACCGTTGGGTTTAGCGATGTAAATAAAGAGCACCTTTTTTAAAGGCCTGGCATCAGTCTTTCAGAAATTATGCCAAAAACTACTGTAGCCCGGAATAAAAAAGGTTAGAGAAAAGTCACAACCCTGTATTTTGGAAGCAACAGGAGCCATCTATGAATGAACTCGTGTATTTTGATCGAAATGACATAATGAACTGGGCTGTAAAACAGCCATCTGTTTTACCGGCCGAGATTAGCAACGGCACATGAATGGCGGGAAAAATTTAAATATCCCATGGTGACAGGGTAAAAACTGTTTGATCATAAATCTTTTTAATTTTTTTTCAGAATAATACATATTAATGTTGAATACGAGCAAAAAAACTTTAAAAGTGAAATGAGATGAGTACTTAACCATCTTAACATAAATTTTAAGATTTCTCTGCTAGTATTCATTATTTGTAGATATATTATCCTGAAAAAAAAAATAAAAAGATTTATGAAAAACAGTTTTTACCCTGTCACCACTAATTTGCTGTGTTGCTTTTTAAATAAAGCATTCAGAAGGATAGGTTCTTTTTCACAATTCTGGTTAAAATATAAATAATATCGTAAGACTTATAAAATACAGAAAATATATTTTATTGTTTATTTACGATATGAATGAAACAATATAATTATCAAAAATAAATTTTTTACACTAATCCATTAATTAAGTTAAAGCCAGTTTAGGATTAAGGAGAGCCGAAAATTCAAGGCAGTCGAAATATCATATCTGAAAATGAAAATCATATGTTAGTTTTAGCCATGGCTATATAGTTATATACTCAAAATTTAAATATCAGCGATTTGTAAATTTATTAGCAACTACTACACCTGTTAAGGATGTCAGATTAAAAAATAATTTTACTTAATATATGTTACGATCTCTATTACCATATAAAACAAATTAAATTAAATTAAATTTTTCATTAACTTTAAATAGACAACAATATTACCTTTAATTCGATTTAGGCATTTTATAATGTTTCATATTAATGCAAAAATGTATGCAAATGGGATGATAGTTATGAAATGTAAGTTGTGTATTTGTGAGCATAATAAACTCTGATAAAAATGCTAGGACGTAATTTATCAAAAAGATTTATAAAATATACTTACAATACTGGCCTCCAACTATATGTAAAATATTTCGGTCAGATTAGAGTCATAAATAAATGGGCTGCAACGTCTTCTAAAACAAAATGTAAACTATTCAAGAAAACGTTTGGAGAAAAGGTATATTTAACTTAAACTAAAATGGAAAGTAGGTAAAAGAAACAATAATACCTTTGATTTATCAGCATTTTATAATTATGTTTGGTATAAATGCGGAACTATGTATAAATATGATAACAAGGTTAGAAAATTGAAGATGTGTTTTTATGAATATGATAAACCAAGACGAAAATGTTATCAAGTAATTACCAAGAAAATTTCCAAACTGTACTTACAATAGTTTTCTGTAACCATCCGGGAAATATTTGGGTCCAGTTCGGGAGATGAAAAAATGGGCTGCAGCGTCTTCTAAAACAAAATGCAAATTTTATTCAAAATCAAGTTTAGATGTATTCCAGAAAAGGTATATTAAACTTACCCTGAAGTGAATTGAAAAAAATATAAAGTAAACACACGAAAACGTAGCCAAAATAGACGAAAACCAACTTTGTTATTTCGAGTTCGTGAAAAAGCCAGAAAATAATGGCGTCCGGCGTCTTAAACTGGGGATGAGGATGACGTGATTGAACTGAGGTGACGTGGAGTCACGTGGTTGAGCTGAAAAATTCATTTGTCTTCAACTGGCCGCGCAAATAATTTAAATTCTTTTGTTTTTGATGTTGCCGTTTTTAGCATCTTACTGACATGGCCCTGTACTGTAGCTGTCAACACTAAAAAATTATGATAAAAAAACAATTTTCAATGTAGGTAAAGTGCCCTCTAGCGGCAAACAATCAATGTGAATTGTTACTAAAATGATGAAGCGCAGAAGACTTAGCCTATCTTTCAAATATTAGTCAAATCGGTTTTCCTGTAAGCGAGTAATTCAAAAAACAAAAAATAAAAACTTGAACTTGGACGGCTTGTAACTCGAAAACGAATGACATTTTGAAAAAAAATTATATGAAGCTCTACCCTTATTTTGTCAAGTAGAATCACCCCCTTAAGTTTCGTGATCGATTTTTGAATCACCCTGTATATATATATATATATATATATATATATATATATATATATATATATATATATATATATATATATATATATATATATATATATATATAGGCATTGGTAAGGAGAAAACCCCTTTTTTGATTCTGTCGAGCTTTCGAGAATTTATTTATCTCCTTTTCAGGACATCTCTACAATTATTAATTAAACAGTTAGAGTATTAACCTAACTTATAATTATTAAGCAACTCACTAATGTGGTTTGAATAATAAACAAGTACACGTTTGAAAAACAGGGAAAAAAACACATTGGCACTTTTTAACTATATTTAGAGGCATATTTTGATGGAATTGTAAAAATTCATTGAAATTCTAGAAAGTTCGAAAAAAACCAAATGTCCTTTTTGTCTATTCCACCATTTTATAGTGACACCTATCATGTGTCACCCGGAAAGTATAGTGGGTGGTCACTGTCTACCGGAGTGATTCACTAAATCAACCCTGTGGTACAAAATGGGCGAATTTTCATTTTCTTAAATATTTATAGCATAAAAATCAATACACAATTTTTCTGAAAATTAATTAGGCAAAATGAAGAGGCGATAATTGTTCTACATTAATGCCATATTACGGACCTTCAACTGCCACCAACTATAAATTATAGTTCTTCAAACAAAAAGTGATCCACTGTTGCCACACTGACCCTATTAAAATATAAGTAAAATTCTGATATTAAGCAAAAAATATTTTTAAATCTGGCAACATGAGACCACAATTTCGAATAAAATATAGATTACATTAAAAAAAAATATGCGCCTTGCTTTATCCTAGATAGCACAAGATTTCCATTGGATATCCAGAATAGGTACATATAATATCCTGTATGTCCATGGACCGTTTATGGATGTCCATTAGATGTGATGACCTGTAATCTATATGGACGTCCATATCTGGATGTCCAGTGTAAGTCCATCAGACGTCCATTAATTAAATTTCGGGTTGTCGGTAAAATCGGATACTGTTATATCGGCCTGTAGAATTGTCATTTCTTAACCCACCATGATCACAAAATATCCCTTCAGATATTTTGTGCCCATTATTGTGTTGACGTCGAGCTAAAAAAAGACCTTTGGAGTTTTAGTTGAGCTAAAATCAAGTGTGCTTTTTATTTGAAGAAGATGCCACCGTTAAAAGTAAGTATAGTTTTTTTTTAATTATACCAAAAATTACCGAACGAAACTACAGACATGGCCGACGAAAAGCTGATAATTTAGTATCAAACTCGCACAAATTTGAAAGTGAACAAAATATTCAGTATCAAAACACGTATGTTAAAATATAGCTTTTGTAGCTATACTTTTTCATACAATTACTTATTTAAATGGAAATTACTACAAATAAGTGCAAATATTTTGATAGGCCAATCAATTTTGTATCTTTTTGGTTAAAATGGAGCACAGATAGAGTTGTAAATTTGTGTAATAATAAAATTGTAAATTTTAGAGAAAATTCTCTCTGACAAAGTCATTATTGAGTAATCAGTCTAATAAGATTGCTGGCATTAATAAATGTTATCAAAATTTATAATGGAATAAAAGCTATAGCAAATTTGAATAATTATATTAATTTTTTTATGACTATTTTGGATAAACGCTAGTAAAAGTTTACATTGATGTGTATTTTTGTGCAGTATAATTATTTAAAAATATATAATAAAGTTTTGACAGTTTGACTCTAGGTTTAGACTTATAATTTAATTTATTTTAATTATTTTTTAGATGAATTTTCCACAGATTGGTCCAAATAAAATTCCTATGTGAAAGCCAATTTGTACCAAATTAGAGAGGATATTCAGGTAATCTTAAATAGGGAAAAAACAATAAGTATCTACAAAGAATTTTCTGCAGGTGTTCAACTATCCTTTTACTTAAGAAAATAATCAGCTGCCTCAAGTCACATAAGATCTTCAGGACAATTTAAACTTCAAAGATGCAGTAAGTTTATTACACTTCTCCTGAAATAAAAGCTGAAACTTATTCGAGTAATGCTTCTTTATGTCTATGAGTCTACTGATAAAAAAAAATTAATTTACAGGATTATTTTATATATATTTTTTTACCTTGATTCTTAAAGTCAAAAATATTCTTAAGTTAGCATATGTGGAATTAACGTTTAATTATCTCAATAAAGTAATATAATTTTAGGTTTTACAATTAGCGAAAATTGGAGGAAATTATACCTATTAACTTATTAAAAGATATTTTATTGTAACAATGACAGATAGCCTTTCCAAGAATTATACATATGATGGAACAGTAAAGTGCCCTTTAAAGAACTTATGTTCACTATTTGTAGGTAAGTTACCACTTAAATATAAAAATTTGATGAAAAAAATCTCTCTGTTTTATTTGTCATACTCGTAAATAATAAGAACAAATTAGGTGTCAGATTTCACACGTTGAACTCTAGATCCTCTTGTTCTGATAATACCCAGACAAAAAGTGTGTTAAAATTTTTTTTCTGGCCTGTTGGTTTAAGCACTCTAAGCAATAACGATGCATTTGGTTTTATATATATATATATATATATATATATATATATATATATATATATATATATATATATATATATATATATATATAGAGAGAGAGAGAGAGAGAGAGAGAGAGAGAGATATTTAAATTCCTACAAAACCATAAAATACTGCATCATTTAACGTTAAACCTTATTAATTTTCAGCTGCGGTAGAAGAATGGGGGGCCGATAAAAAACAGCCGAAGACGAGATTAGACAATGGCAGAAGAGATTAAACGACAGAAATAAATCTAGAAAAAATAATTATTGTAACAATAAAAATTCTTTATTTAAATAATTGGTATATTTTCTATTACCCAATTGAAATTGTACCTATTACTATGGAACCAGATAACTTATTCATAGCGATCCTTCTACAGCTTGAACAATTTAAATCAATTGAAGCTATATTTTGTAGCACTTGCAATTCGACTAATTATAAAATTTTATATTCTTATATAGTATTGTATTAAAAACTTGACAATTGTAATCAATAAGTGTAATATGTGGATCCAGTTCCTGTTACCTGGTTCGCTAATGTAATTTATATCTGTTTAATTTTTGGGACTAATAGGGCCATCTATGGTTACTTGTTATCGACGTTTTGATGACATGAGTGGTCTGTGTCTTCAGAAGTGCAGATTAATTAGGTACTGTAAGCTCTCGGACCCTAAGCAAATTCTGAAAATATCTACTATTCACGTTAGCGGAACGTCAAGAAGAGGGAACCATAGATTATGACCTATTTATCCAAAAAGCACAATACCATCGGATAATATGTCCACAATCGGGTCAAGAATGTACAATATATGGACATCCAAAATTAGTCCTATTAATATCCAAAAATGATCCATACTTGGACAATATATGTAATCCAAAAAGACGTCCATGAGTGGGACAAACGTATAGTCTAGTGGATATCCATCGGATGTTGGTGGACAAATTGTGGACATCCCATGCATACCCAGTATGTCCAGCTTTGGATAAACGATGGATATCCAGTGGACTGAAGTGTGCTATTTGGGATGAGATACCCTGTATAAGCTAGACGATTTTAAAATGTATCTCCTGTATCAACATTCCACTTTTCAAATGAGACTTATTATCGCGTATTGTTTTTGCCATTGAATACTTCAAATGATCGCCCAATCTCTTTTTATTTAGTATTTTGTTTACCGATGAGGCAAATTTTTTTAGGGAATCCATAAGAAATTTTCACAATAATCACATTTGGGCTGAAGAAAATCCGCATGCATTTCTTGAAGTCAATTATCAATATCAATTTTCATTAAATATATGGATTTGTGTCTTAGGCCTTTTATCTACTTTGCCCATGTTTCCTTCCATTAAGATTAAATGGCGACCAATACTGTCACTTTCTCGAAGGAGAGTTACCTGCCCTTCTTGAAGAGGTTCCTCTTCAAGTTAGAGAGGATTTTGTTTTATGCATTATGTTTCTGCCAGATTTTAGAATCAATGTACCCATCACTTAAAGGCAGTATATCCAAATCGTTGGATAGGTCGAAGACGCACTCAACACTGGTCTGCCCGATCTCCAGAGTTAAATCCTTTAGATTTTTGAATCTGGGGTTTCCTTAAATCTTTAGCTTATGCATCACCTATTAAAGATATTGAAGATTTGAGAAATCGCATTATTGTGATTTTGCGAAAGGATGAGAAATACTCCAGGATTATTTCAACGAATCGGATTCTTGCATTATGGCTGAGGGTGATCATTCTTAACATTTGTGGCAATTTCTGTTATTAATATTTTATTACTGCTGTGCAAACTCTGTTATTATTACGTTGTATTTCTTTCTTAGTCCCTGTTGGTTAAAACAAATATAAATAAAAATTGATTAAAACAAATACATTATGATTTTTTTACTTATGTTTTCTTTTTTTGTGGAAAAACTATTGACTTTTAGAAGAAACTTGAGGGACAAAAAAATTTAACAATAAGATAAGAAAGCTAACTGAGTAATCAAATTGAGTCAGTAGTGTATGAAAAAAAAGTTCGAGATGGTAAAATTTTACACACTCGGAAAAAAGTACTGTTTCGTACATTATTTCACATAATAATAATTTTTTATGAGAACTATAAAAAGTGTTGCGTTCCAAATTTGATTTAATTGTCTTTAAAAACAAATGAAATAAATTTAAGAAGTTAAAAGTAGTAACACCCTGTATCTTAAAAACTAAACATTATCAGACATGAACTTTTATGCTTAAAATTAGCTCAAGATTAAGTCTTTAAAATTTTTCGCACTTATTTGCACACACTCTATACCGGGTGTCAACGAATCTATTAGACAAGTCATAATTTCTAGAGTATTATGTGTATCAAAATGAGAATTGGTACAGGTAAATGGTATGTGAAGGGGAGAGTTTTCACATATTTTCCACTTTCCGGCCACTTCCGGTTTCACCGGAAATGGCCCCGGTTTTGAATTTTTAAATGGAACACCCTGTATATTTTAACATTTTTGGATTTCTGAGACAATTCTAGATCAGAATGTGACGTTTTAAAAACTTTTTACGTCTACTTCATTTTTTTAGAGCCACTTTTAAAATTGCATCTAGGTGGCCATGGTCGGACGCAAACTAATCTAAGGGCCTTAGGTGATGTCAAAAAAATACAATCGCAAAGTTTTAGTTACTAGTATGAAAGACAGGAATAAGATAGGTTGACAAAATTACGTTTTCATTTCTAACTATTAATTTTCAAATGGCGACCCGTTTTTGACAACTACTTTTCGAAAAAAGCATTCTTTGACGAATCTAACGGTACTAATTTATTTGCGATTGGATTAGACATAAGAACAGAAATTAAATATTATTAAGCAAAATACTGAATAATTTATTTACTTATGACAAGTGCGCCATGGACAGCCATGATGCATAATAATTTGCAACTGTTTTTATCAAGTCTTCTTTGGAAAACAAAGCACTCACTTAAGTAGATAATGACAGTGACATACGCTCTAAGAACAGACGTAAAAATTTCTTAATTTTCGTTAAGTTTAGTTTAAATTTTCGTTAAAATAATGTATACTCGGCAGCATTCCTTGAATTTCTATGACACTCTCCAAATATTAATAACATATCCACTTTTTCACTTTGAGTATACATTATTTTAACGAAAATTTAAACTAACCTTAACGAAAATTAAGAAACTTTTACGTCTGTTCTTAGAGCGAATGTCACTGTCATTATCTACTTAAGTGGGTGCTTTGTTTTCCAAAGAAGACTTGATAAAAACAGTTGCAAATTATTATGCATCATGGCTGTCCATGGCGCACTTGTTATAAGTAAATAAATTATCCAGTATTTTGCTTAATAATATTTAATTTCTGTTCTTATGTCTAATCCAATCGCAAATAAATTAGTACCGTTAGATTCGTCAAAGAATGCCTTTTTCGAAAAGTAGTTGTCAAAAAGGAGTCGCCATTTGAAAATTAATAGTTAGAAATGAAAACGTAATTTTGTCAACTTGTCTTATTCCTGTCTTTCATACTACTAACTAAAACTTTGCGATTGTGTTTTTTTGACATCACCTAAGGCCCTTAGATTAGTTTGCGTCCGATCATGGCCACCTAGATGCAATTTTAAAAATGGCTCTAAAAAAATGAAGTAGACGTAAAAAGTTTTTAAAATATCACATTCTGATCTAGAATTATCTCAGAAATCCAAAAATGTTAAAATATACAGGGTGTTCCATTTAAAAATTAAAAACCGGGGCCATTTCCGGTGAAACCGGAAGTGGCCGGAAAGTGGAAAATATGCGAAAACTCTTCCCTTCACATACCATTTACCTGTACCAATTCTCATTTTGATACACACAATACTCTAGAAATTATGACTTGTCTAATAGATTCGTTGACACCCGGTATAGACACACTGTATATAGTTTAATTCACGAAACTATACTGACCTTGAAAAAATAAACAAAATAATTTTTTCAAAAATTTAATAAAAAAATATGTTTACAACCTTGTCCTAATAACAGTATCATTACGAGTCCAAATAGGATCAGTAACAAACTTAACTTGACTAGTTGCCTTGAACTCTTCAAATACCATAATATCATTAGCTCCTTGTTTTAATAAAGGTGCAGGTAAATACAAGGTTTGCTGAGGTCCCATCTTGCTGTACCTTCCAAGAACAAATCCATTTACAATAACAATACCCTTTGTCCATTCTTGTGTCGCAACGTAAGTGTCGCTTGGCGTTCCATCAATGGTAAGAGTTCCTTTATAAAGCACAGGTCCGCTATCCGCAGCCATTGCAGTAACATCCGTCCAGTACTTAAGGCTATTTGTCCAGGATTTCTTGAATTCGAGAGCATACATTATCCAGTTATAAACGGGTTCGTTGTTTATCTCAATGTTACCTTGCCAGATTCCTTTGTATTGTCTATAAGCTCCCACGTTGACTCTACCCCAGTTTGATACTACTAAATCTACTTGTGCGTTCTGAAGTTCTTCAGTATTAAGAACGAGATATGAGTTCAAAGTTCTCCAAGTTCCAAATTTATCTAAATCAGCTCCTTTCTCCAAAATAGGAGATACTCTTTTGCCATTAACTAATACTATGACAGTATCACACACTCTTCCATCGATCTTGAGGTAAGAGTTTTTAGTCAATGTTAAACCTCTTTTTCTATAGACCACGTATCCGTAACTCTGTCCACTACCTCCATTAATGTTCATATTTTCCATAGATACTGGTGATGAGGTTTTATCTGAAGTTGCTTGAGCAAGTAATTCGCCTATTTCAATTTGCTTTTGCATTGTTACCCAGGCGTAGGCAACTCTTTTATTCAGTGCTGGTGCAGCAGGTAACTTCGTTTTGACTGGATTATATTGAGCCAAGAGCTTTTGCGTCGCATAGTACTTGTCGGTATAATCGCCGTTTTCAGCTAGAGGAGCGTCATAGTCATAGCTAGTTGTCATAGGCCAGTAATCTAAAAGAAACGTTTATAATATTTAATAATTCACAAAATTTAATGCAAAACACACCTGTATTCCAGTCATCCCAAGCTAAATTTTCTGCTCCATTTAAAAATCCAAAACTCGTTCCTCCAATGAACATATACATGTTAACGGATGCCGGATATGAAAGAATTGCCTCATACACTTCTTGGAATGTTGATACACTCTTTGTATTATGATTTTGGGACCAATAATCAAATGTACCTAAAGAAAGTGAAAAATTATCTTATTGATCAGTGCTGTCAAATGTTCCACAGAAAAATACTTGCAAATTTTATATTTTTTCCTGGAAATTCCTGGCAAAGTGCGTGTGATAAGAAAAAAATGATATTGCTCAATTAAACTGATTAGAAAAAGACAGATAATAAGATTGTCCATCCTTTAAATTTTAGACGGCAAAACCATAGAATAAAGAAAGAAATAACTACATGTGAAGCAAAAAGAGATAGTAGAGAGATTTAATTTTAGAGATGGGGCATGTTATAGATTTTCATACACTTGCCATCGATTATATATACTTCCGAGTACAAGATATCTATTCCTGGCAAAACCCCTGGCATGATAGTATTCCTGACAAAATTACTGGCAAATGCAAGGAATTACTGGCACATTGACAGCCCTGTTATTGATAGGTATAAATATCTACAATTATATAAGAGAAACTTAGCTCTCAACAAACTGAAAAAACCTTATACTATAAGGACAAACGTACTCTGTTCTAACACAGTTAGAGACCAAGCATTATCTCAGATTGCAAGAATACCAGGAAAGGGTGGAAGCCTTTCCTATGGTAGTGTACCGCCATCTATAGACCGGTTTCAAACCTGTTTGTTCTCGTCAGTACAGAATAGGCCAGCGCACTTCAGCATCGGAAAAGTAAATCCTTTAAGCAAGTTATATTAGACAAAATATGAAATCTAATACAAGCGGCGCCATCTCCCAGCATTCCATGCAATCTGAATATATAATCTCGTAGAGATCTGTATATGTAAACCAAAAGTGGATAATATACTTGCAGTTGGGTGTATAAAATACAATTATATAAGAGAAACTGTACTGACGAGAACTAACAAGTTCGAAACCGGTCTACAGATGGCGGTGCACTACCATAGGAAACGCTTCCACCCTTTCCTAATATTTTTGCAATCTGCGATAGTGCTTTGTCTCTAACTGTGTTAGAACAGAGTACGTTTGTCCTTATAGTATAAGGTTTTTTCAGTTGGTTGAGAGCTAAGTTTCTCTTATATAATTGTATTTTATACACCCAACTGCAAGTATATATATATATATATATATATATATATATATATATATATATATATATATATATATATATATATATATATATATATATATGAAGTAAAATGCGAAACAGTGAATGCAAACTTCGCTCCATCATATCCTTTCTGTGTTAGAGGTTGCACAGTTAGAATAAATTGTGATAAAACACAATTCATCCTATTCCACCACCATCGAGATGGTGACCTACCCGTACCACCATACCGAGAAGAAAGTCAAACCTTACCCTCCCCGCCATAGTGATACGGCAGAGATACATGTTTCGTCTCTCACTAGACTCATCAGGGTACCGACATGCACCTGGCTGTGCAAAAGGACAGATCGGAAGGAAGCATGCAACACTGAATGCGGCTTCGCCGACCTCTCGTCGGATGGCTTATATATGTTTATACGGCTTTCACGGATACCTCCGTGTGAGATGCATTAGCAGTGGTTATATCCACATTATGCTGTTGTAGTGCTGAAATCACATTCAGCAAACGTACAACTATATGCAACTCCGTACATAAGTGAAGTAAAATGCGAAACAGTGAATGCAAACTTCGCTCCATCATATCCTTTCTGTGTTAGAGGTTGCACAGTTAGAATAAATTGTGATAAAACACAATTCATCCTATTCCACCACCATCGAGATGGTGACCTACCCGTACCACCATACCGAGAAGAAAGTCAAACCTTACCCTCCCCGCCATAGTGATACGGCAGAGATACATGTTTCGTCTCTCACTAGACTCATATAGTGGTACGGGTAGGTCACCATCTCGATGGTGGTGGAATAGGATGAATTGTGTTTTATCACAATTTATTCTAACTGTGCAACCTCTAACACAGAAAGGATATGATGGAGGGAAGTTTGCATTCACTGTTTCGCATTTTACTTCACTTATGTACGGAGTTGCATATAGTTGTACGTTTGCTGAATGTGATTTCAGCACTACAACAGCATAATGTGGATATAACCACTGCTAATGCATCTCACACGGAGGTATCCGTGAAAGCCGTATAAACATATATAAGCCATCCCACGAGAGGTCGGCGAAGCCGCATTCAGTGTTGCATGCTTCCTTCCGATCTGTCCTTTTGCACAGCCAGGTGCATGTTGGTACCCTGATGAGTCTAGTGAGAGACGAAACATGTATCTCTGCCGTATCACTATGGCGGGGAGGGTAAGGTTTGACTTTCTTCTCGGTATGGTGGTACGGGTAGGTCACCATCTCGATGGTGGTGGAACAGGATGAATTGTGTTTTATCACAATTTATTCTAACTGTGCAACCTCTAACACAGAAAGGATATGATGGAGGGAAGTTTGCATTCACTGTTTCGCATTTTACTTCACTTATGTACGGAGTTGCATATAGTTGTACGTTTGCTGAATGTGATTTCAGCACTACAACAGCATAATGTGGATATAACCACTGCTAATGCATCTCACACGGAGGTATCCGTGAAAGCCGTATAAACATATATATATATATATATATATATATATATATATATATATATATATATATATATATATATATATATATATATATATATATATATAGTACACTATTGGTTTATATATACAGATCTTAATGACAGGCCAATTTGAGGCATGAAAAATGTGCTACAACTTTTTATTTATTAATGAAATGGCTTGAATGTTCCAGATGTTTACCTGACCAATACTCCATGACCATAACGGGTCTTCCTGGTTGCAGTTTTACCAAATCGTCCAAGTTTGTTTTAGGGTTAGTATCAAAGTTGCCAGTCATAAGAAAATAGTCTGTGTAGGTACCATCGGTTCCTTTCCATGGGTTATCGGCAGTTACCAGAAGTTCCATAATGCCTTAACAGAAAAAGAGAATACTAACATTTCTAATATTTGATTAGATTTATAAAAAGAAAAGTTCAACAGTTTTTGGAATATTTACTATGTCTTATGAAGTGATCGGCAAAAAAAAAATAATAATATTTTACAAATACGCAATGATGTTGGAAATAATAAAAACAGAATTATAACATCTTTTATTTATAAACATTCAATAATGTCGTTTTTTTTACCTAACACTTTTCTTTTCAAGTCATTGAAAGGAAAAAAATTGTTGTCATCCAATTATTTTATTTTTCAGCACTTGTCCTCTCAGTTTTCTCTTTGAGATGTCATATGCACTGTTCCAATAATAGAATTACATCATCCAAGTGATATTGACATTTTCTTCAAGAAAAAAAAATGGAACTGTCGTATATCATTCCAGTAAATAACAACTTTGCAAATAAACTAAATATAGATACTCAAAAACTAAGATGACAGAATAGCAAGAAAAAATTGATTGATAGCTTGAAGAAATAGAACCAAATATCAAAAAATTAACTTAATGAATAAAGAACTAACTGATACAAAGCAAACAGCAACAATGAAAATAGCAAAGAGACATAAGAAAAACAAGACTGTACTAAGTGACATATTGAGTGCGATGAAGACTGCTCCCACCAGGGCTCTTGAAATCCTGGTGAACCCTGCCTCCTCTTCACTTATTCATAGAGAACGAGGCCCTGAAGACTGTTTATCGTCTCAGTTGTCTAGGACATCTTGGAATTAGAACAGGCGGCTACTCAGGTCTCTGGGAAAGCGCAATGGATAGGTGTTCATCACTTTCCATGCGGACAGATTACATGACCCAACTTCTCCCTGGAGATATTTCTGCCGAGTAGAGAGGATTGGAAGGGAGAACAAAATCTTTCGATAAATGGATCCTGGTGGTATACAGATGGATCTCGAAAAGATGAAAAAATTGGAGCCAGAGTATTCGGCAGGAGCACAAGAGTCAGAGAGTACCACCCTCTCGGACAATGTGCGACAATCTTCACAGCAGAAATTTATGCTATTCTGCAGTGTGCCAATCTCTGAGAGAGCGATATAGACAGAAATAGGGTAATAAATATATGCTCAGATAGTAAGGCTGCGATATTAACACTGAAGTCCGATGTCGTAACTTCACGACTGGTATCTGAGTGCAAGGACGTACTAAATAGTATGACAAGGAACGGCTGCAGAGTCAGACTCGTATGGGTCCCGAGTCACTCGGGCTTACGCGGGAATGAGGAAGCATACGTTCTGGCAAAGTTGGATTCGGCAACTAAACCGTATGGACCTCAACCAATATTACCTGTCCCAATTGCTATTGGCAAAAGGGAATTAAAATCGTTGCTGGAAAGCAACTTTATTAAATCGTGGAGGGGAGCTCCTGGAATAAGATGTGCTAAGCAACATATAACTGGGCCTAGCGCACGGCGTACCAAGGAGCTTTTCTCCTGGAGAAAGAGCCGCGAATTGTGGTGGGATTGTTGACAGGATATTGTCACTTCAGGGGCCATCTTCATAGAATCGGTGTCGAAGACGACCCGACGGGCAGATGGTATTTGGAGGAGGATGAAACTGTTGACCAGGTCCTTCGAGAGTGCCCAGCCCTAAACGGACTGAGACAGAGATATTTCGGAGATACAATTTTGTTACCGGAAGCAGTTAGGCAAGTCCCACTAACGAGGCTGCTTGGATTCGCAAAGGCGATCGGCCTCGAATAACCTGCAGATATGGTGAGATGTAAAGAGCCCAATGGAGGCCTAGGCATCGATGATCTAGTATTACCACCCCCTTTTCATTCATTCATACTAACTGAAGGCTGATGAAAAAGGGAGCAAACATACTAAGGATACAGAATAATAGAGAAAAGCTAATAAACCTGAACAAACAAATCGGAACAACTATCAGGCGAGACAAAAGGAATCCACTGGAAAAACAAATAATGAAGATTATCGAAAATAACAAAAATATGAGAATACTGTATTTGGAGATAAGGGCAACCAAATACTAGTGATGAAATATTGAGGATGACAAAAGACTTTTGTAAAAATCTATATAGCTCAAAAATAGAACCATCTGCAAGCACAAAACAGAAACTGTAAAGAACAATAATGAACATAAATTCTAAAGAAATTTCAGACATTAAAGAAGATGAAGTTGAAACAGCTACAAAGTAATGAAACTAAATAAAGCACCAGATAAAGAAAGAAATCTAGTAGAGGAAATGATATATCGCGAAAAAATAATAGATAAAGGAAATATCTCTTCTGAACTAATGTTTACGTTAAACCTGATAAAAATAATCAAATAATGCGGAGGAGGTCGATAGAAGAAAACAATTTGGTTGAGCAGCATTCAAAAAAGAGTGAATGATATCCTGGAAAATAATACTTCAAAATTAAAGCGTTTGATTCTTATTTGCTTCTAGAGGCAGCACCAGCAAGCAAAGTGCCAAACTAGCCCCTAGGCCGTCGAGAAGGGGTGGGTATTTTTTTTTAAAAGGCGCCATTGAATTTTTTTTTGCCGGATAAACTCAGAAACCCCCCACATTGTTGCTTGGGCCTAGCGTTCAACTGAGCTCTCTAATTTACTGCACAAAATTAAGTTAATAAAAAAAAATTATAATGAATCGAGCGTGGACAAGAAGTTGTGAAAGTCAAATGAAACATAAATGTTTTATATTAATTCTACTCTTAATTCGCTGAAAAGAAAGTCTTTAAGGGTGCATTGGTTCAAATCCCTACGGGTGGATCTGTTATTGGTTGACCCAGTGAGTGGATCTGGACTTCCTCGTGCCTAGAGGGTGGATCTTGACTTCTTCTAACACCGAGGGTGGATAGGCTGTTTGATTTTTTTTGACCCAAAGGATAGACCCTGATCTTATGTTGACCCGTGGAAACTGCCCAAAATCCCTTTCTCCAGGTTTATCCCGATAAAAAAAAAAATAATAACTGACAACCTGGCAAAAGATACGTTACACACAAAATTATCAAGATAATTGTCGACTTTCCATCTCAGAATCCGAAAAACTTGGCAACTAAAAATTGAGATGGAAGTCTGCAGCTACTTCGGCCGAATCAAACCAGGAAAGAAGTCAAAAAATTAAGGAAAATCATGGCCTTGCTTGAGCACTAATCGACTTTCGGTAGGCGCGCTCAATTACCAGGTGTGAAAGAAATGGTAACTCAAAAAGAAAGACACAGGGCAACAACAGTCGAATAAAATGCTTTTGTTACTTAAGCCGATTCGTTAATCATTAGCATTTTCCACTCAAAACAAGAATAATAAATCTAATAAGTAGCCCAGTAGTTATTTTTAAATTCAAGAAATATAAATTAATACATCAATAGAAATTTTCTGATTTCTGCAACCCAACATACATACAATCCCTTCGAAAGTAAATATAAATGGTAGGGAAAAAAACAAGATCTATCTGAATACAAAAAAAAAAAGATAGCAATAAGTTTGATATTGATAAGAAAATACCTAAGCACAGTGTAGTGAAATACCAAAGTAGGGCAAAATAGTGGCAAATAAAATTAATCGAAACAGTACTTAATGAAATGCTCGTCTTCAAAAAATCCCTTGGAAATACTTAAGGAAAATGATACTGTGTAGCCCATAATGAATTTGCAAAATAAGGTTAAATTAAATAAATTAGCCAAAGTGGGCTTAAGCGCAAAATTGAACCGTGACAATATCTTCTTCTTCTTCTTCTACTTGTGTGAGATCTGTTGATCTGTTAATTCCGGTCGTGCCTCCCTATCATTTCCTGTGATGTGGACTGCCAGCTATCTCTCCATCTTTTCGGTGGTCTTCCTGGTGGTCGGTTTCCTGCTGGTTTTCCCTCTAGTACTATGCGGGGTAGTCTGTGTTCGGACATCCTTTTTACGTGGTGATACCATTCCCGTCTTCTTTGTCTTCCCCATCTTACTATATCCTGTATCTCGCATTGTTCTCTGACGTCTATATTTCTTACACGATCTCTTCTGGTTTTACCGACTATCATCCTCATTACCCTCATTTCAGCCACCCGTAGTATACTTTTCGTTTTACCAGTGTCTTCTCTCGTCTCTATTCCATATGTCATTATGGGTCTTATGCATGTTTTATAGATCTTAATTTTGCTGTCCATTCGCATATATTGATTCTTCCATACAAATTCTCTTAGGCATCCTGTGGTTGCTGCGGCTTTGTTGACTTGGCATTTTACGTCTTTTATAGGTTCATGACTGCTGGATATATTTACGCCAAGGTATTTGAACTGCATCACTTGCTCTATGGGTCTGTCCTGGATTACTAGTTTGCATCTAATGGGTTCCTTACTGATGGTCATACTTTTCGTTTTTTCGATGGAGATATTCATATTAAGTCGTTGTCCCACTTGGTATAATTTAAAGAGCTGTCTCTGCAGATCGTCTTCGGTTTCTGCGAGGATTGCGGTATCATCGGCATAGCCCACCAAGCTGATACGTGTGTTATTTATTCTGTACCCGATGTTTAATGTTGCCACTTCTTCTATGATTTTATCCATAATGAGGTTAAACAGGAAGGGGCTGAGACTATCTCCCTGTCTGATTCCTCCGGGCGTTGGTATACTACCCGAGGTGTGTTGTTCTGTTTTAATTTGTGTTGTATTGGCAGTGTTCAGATTGCAAATTGTCTTTACTATATTGGCGGGTATTTGTTTATCAATAAGCATTCGAATGACGTCGCCTAGTTGGACTTTGTCGAATGCTTTAGTGAGGTCGACGAAACAGACGAATGCTGGTGTGTTATATTCTATGGAAAAGGGAAGCATGGAGAAATTTGGAAGAGCCTTATGTTCAAAAACAACCTAAATTTCTTAATGGAAAAGAAAAACTTGTGAATGGATCATTAAAAATGATTTATTTATGTATGTATGTATGTATGTATGTATGTATGTATATATATATATATATATATATATATATATATATATATATATATATATATATATATATATATATATATGTGTGTATTTCATTAGTTTATGAATGAAATTTTGAGTTAAAACTCAGGATTCTTACCATTGTCCAACATTAACTGTCTAAGATTCCAAAGGTAATTGTGGTCCTTGTATCCAGTTAGCGCATATTCGTTTTCAACTTGTAACATAATAATGGGTCCTCCTTTCGTAAACTGATGTTTGGCTAGTATAGGCATCAATTGGTTAAACCATCTAAAATTTATAAAATGGTAGGTAAATTTTTCAAAACGAATAATTAATCATCTTTTAGCTATTGAGAGCCAGAGACGCGTTGTTTGCACTTAATGTGCTTTCACAGAGGTGTATGGATATGAACACCGATATACACATTTGTTATGTTGACTTCGAGAAGGCTTTTGGTAAAATTAGACATGAAAAACTAATCGAGATTCTAAGAAGAAAAAACATAGACAACAAAGATTTAAGAATAATAACTAACCTATATTGGAATCAACGCGCACAAATAATAGTAGATAACGAAACAATTCCGGAAATTGAAATAGGGAGAGGAGTGAGACAAGGATGCATTTTATCACCCCTACTATTCAATGTGTACTGTGAATGAATTTTCGAAGAAGCACCGTTAACGAAAGTAAGGGAATAATAATAAATGGAGGAGAGAAGATTTGCAGACGACACTGCTATCATAGCTAGCTCCGCTGAAGAACTCCAAAAACTAGTGAACGAAACAAATAACGTTTGCGAGCATCACGGATTAAAAAGGAACACCAAAAAGAGTAAATATATGGTAATAACTAAAAAACAAAACATGCAAACAAGCATAAAGTTGCGAGGTGTGAATTTAGAAAAAGTGCAAAAATACAAATACTTGGGCACATGGATAACAGCAAATAATGAACAAACTAAAGAAATAAGAACGAGAATAGAAATGACAAGAAGTGCGTTTGTAAAACGGAAAACCATTCTGTGCAGCAGAGACATCACTCTAGAACTAAGAATGAGAATTTTAAGATGTTATGTATTTTCAGTGCTGCAGTAAGCGTTGGAAGGCTGGACACTAAAACAAGAACACATAAATAAACTGCAAGCGTTTGAAATGTGGTTTTACAGAAGGATGTTGAGAATATCTTGGACGAAGAGAAAAACAAACGTAGAAGTATTACTAGAGATGGACAAAAACTATGAAATAATTAACAACATAAAAATAAAGAAACTGCAATATCTTGGACATATAATGAGAGGCCAGCGATACGAGTTGCTTAGATTGATCATGCAGGGTAAATAGAAGGAAGAAGAAATATCGGAAGAAGAATTTCATGGCTGAGAAATTTGAAAGAGTGGTTCAATTGTAGCTCAGTAGAACTTTTTCGAGTTGCGGCAAATAGAGTGAGAGTGGCAATGATGATATCCAACCTCCGATAGGAGATGGCACCTGAAGAAGAAGAAGCTATTGAGAGGCGCTGTATACAGTATTTAATACTGAACTAAAACTTCACACTATTCATCGAATACGTCAAATTTGGTGGCAATAGATCAACTCGGTACTAAACTTGACTAACATATGAATATCTTTGTAAAAATAACAGCCACTAGGCCGGTAAAGAACAAGTTATTATTCCCAAATTTTAGTCTATCAATCATCAAATGACAAATTCTAATAAATACAAACTAATAACTATAACCTATTACCTAGAAACGTAATTCATGTAATATTCGTTGTTAGTTCTGACCCAAAGTTTTTCACCATCTCTCAAAATAAAACTTGGAAATCCACCAAATTCAAACTCAGCGCAGATAAAGGGACCAGATCGTACGATGGCAAATAGATCTTCCTCCTTGGCAATTTGAAGAAATTCTTCAAGGTAGAGAAAATCTGACATTTCGGAGCCTCCACCACCAAAATCGAAAACACCTACAAAGAAAAAAGTAATATTAAATTGTTTACTAATTTATTGGGAAATGTCTATAACCATGACGTTGCTTGGTGCTATCTAAAATATCCATTGTAACGTTTACAAAAGTAAGACATTTTAAACTATATTTAACCATTTAACCTTTTTTCTTTTAATTTATCAGTAATGAGGAATGACCAAAGAACATTTCTGTACTTGTTGTCTTGACTTTGCTTCTTTCATACGACTTTTCTCTAATGTAAATGTAAACTGTTATTCTACAAATGGCAGCTTAATAAGTATTGAAGCAGGTGCACTGCAATGGTGTAATTTAGCTTCAATGTATTTAATATCAGAATGTTATGGCATCTTAACTGTTGCACATTGCGTATTTCTCTGAACTAGACAGATCAAAGATTTCTGCTATTTTGAAGATACTCCCTTGTTAAATTACAATATTTTCTGTATCGTGTGAACCTCTAAAACATTTATTAGAAATATAAACCAATCAAAAGAGTTTTTTTGTGACAAAAATATTACTAGGTTACCAACTGTGCCATCACACTAAAAACAATCTATAATGATATAGATACCGGATTTGACAATGCGGAAAATTAACTGAATTCAGACCTAAATAGTGGTAAGTAAGTAAGAAAATTTAAGAGCGGAAAAATATGAAATAAAAGGTGAAATTAAATTAAACTGGATCCATGAATGAGTATTACTTCGATAACCTCATTCCCTAGAGGTGTCCTTGAAAATACAATTAAATAATCTTCATTGAATCTTAGGGCTTCACTCATTCCGGTGAGCAAGAAGAAAGGTGAGGCAACTATGGTTTCTAACATAGCCGGGTAGTTTGTTGGGACCTCACCAACAACTCCGTGATTTGTGTTAAATCCTGAATTTACACAAAAAACAGCAATACTTGAAAAAACTGAAAAATCGGTAATAAAATTAAAAACCTGGTGGTCGAACTCCAAAAACTTAAATAATAAAATACGAGACGCATTACTTCTGTAATACCAAAATAAAAGCGGAAATAGATTTATATTTCAGAGGTGGCGTGACAACTGAAAATTCATTATCTGCGTTGACGTTTCGTCAAAATCGAAAGATGCGAGAAAGAAAAAATTTATCGTAGTAATACGTCGGCATTTATTTAATATGGCACATTTATATAGTGTAGGGACCAGGGGGTCCATCCAAATTTTTTTTATATATTTTGAGTCCCTGAATAATAATTTTTAGAGTGGAAGTTCGTCCAGGTGGTGATAAGACTCTTATAAACAAAAAATAGTTTAAATTTTTTAAAATGCAATTTCCGCAAAACCAACAATTGGGTCATATTCTTTCAGTGATTCTAAGCAAAAAAGGTCCTTACTAACTGATGTTAAACAATTAAAAAATGTGATTTTTGCGATTTTTGCATGCTAATAACTTTTGACTAAATGACCTTTTTTCAATTTTCTTGACAGTGATCGAAAGTTCGAGTCAACGTCTACAAGCTGCAATAAAACGCCATACGAAAAAATGGCTTTCGGCCACTTAATGCATACGCGGCATTCCGTGTGGCGGACAGAGGGAAGGAAATACATACGACTTTCTTCGGCAGCTGCGACTAACTATTATTTCGTGAAGGACCAGCAGTACAACTTGAAAAACGATGGAGATATGAATTTTTCAGAAACGCCGAATATTCTGGTTTTCCTGTATTTCTGCGTTACTAATGATGAGATTAATCTATGGCTCACTTTGTTGGTATTTTTATTCAATTCAACTGTTACACCATCGAGATTACTTCGTTAGTTTTCATCTAATAAGCAAGAAACAAAAATAAAATTCAATTTTTTGTTTTAATTATTTATAACAATTTAACGAATCACAGCAAAGAAGGGAAAATATAATAAAATATCACTACGGATTGTTTTTAGTGTGTTGGCACAGTCGGTATCCAATACTTATTTTTTCCTCTATTGATTGACCTAACAAGAAAACAATGTACAAAGAGAGAAATTTTAAGCATATTTATAGAGTTTGTTAAAAATTTACAAACTCGGTTTGTTCATATATATTTTTAAACTGCAAAGCAATTATTGTTTTCTTAATATGGATACTAATTTATCAAAATTTCCTGCAGATTATAATAAAAAAACAACTAAATTCTTTTCAAATTTTAAGTGACTTAACTTTTAAGTACCCCACTCAGTAATTTAATCAGAAAATAGTACTTGTTAAATAGAAATTGTTATTTGCACAAATACCTCATTTGATCGATGTTCATATTTTGTAAACACTTATGTAACTGATAATATTTATCAAGTCCTTATTAGTTAAGTGGTTTTTTTACTAAACATATATCTGACAAAAATTAAATATATTTCACTTTAGAATTTAACTCAAAAAGATTTAGTAATATTTATGTTTTATAAAATTGACTAAAAATTGAAAATCACATAGGTTTTATTAATTTTTGTAATTTATTTTTTGTAGTTACTCGAAAATTCTAATCGATCAAATGCCGATCCTGACCATCATTCTCTCACATGTGTGAAGACTATGAGGCCAATGGTGAAACCTCAGAACATGAAAAAAGAGGAAGAAAATGACCCCACGATGCATAAAAAGTGAATACACTAAGTCAATCTGAGAACTAACACTTCAAAATCTGAAAATATTAAGAAATCATAACGGTCGTAGAATTAATTCTACAAGTTACCATTTTTTTTTCCTTCAGACCATGAAAAGAAACGTAGATAACTTATTTTCTGAGAATTCCACTTTAGTTCTTTCTCAATATTCATTCCGACCACCTAATGAACCAAGAGGAACGATTCACAAAGAATAATTTTTCATATAATCATCTCCATTCCGAGATATGTCAGCAAGATGTTATTCCTGACATTTTTTGAGACCAAAGTGTCAGCTTCACCCCATTTGCAGGAAAGGAAAATGTATGGAAAGATAAAAGGTTTTAAATCCGAAAATTTTTTACCTATTTTAAAGAGTTTTTCAAAAATCTATTTTAGGACACACTGATTTTTCCAAAACATTTGACAGGGTAACTCAAATTTGCCTTAAAAAATAAGATTTCAGTAAGAAATAAATAAATTTATTTGCTGCCGTACTCAAATAGTTGCCAATATTTATTCTCCTTTTTCTAAGAAGTTGAAGGAAAAAAAACCAGTTTATTTCCTGTAAATAAAACTCTGCTTCTTTCTCCATATACATTTCGGCAACCCAATGGCCTCATCAGTGGAGCTGTCTCAGATCAAGAACATCATTCGCAGAAAACAATTTTCTATATAAAATTTATCTTGGCGTATTGACATCATACATGCGTAAACAACGTTTTAAGTCAAATTAAATCTATCTTCTTCTTCTTCTTTCTAACACAGTTAACCATGCTAGTAGGCTATTGTCTGTTCATTGCCATCACGTCTTCCCCAGAAAATGAGGTCCAGCATTCTCACAATCGTGTTGTTGGTCTTCCCTGTGATCTTTTTCCTACTGGGTTATTCACTTTTGCGCTTTTAACGAGTCTACCGTCCTCCATTCTCCCTATACGTTTGTTCCAGAATCTTCGCCTTTGTCTAACTCATATTCCTATGTCCTGTACCCTGCAATTGTTGTCTGATATCTTCATTCCGTATTCTGTCGTGTAGAGTTTTGCCTTGTATACTGCTTAATGTTTTCATTTCGATTGTTCACATCATTTGTAAAGTTCTGCCTGTATCTGGTCTTTTTTCTGCCGCATATGTTATGATGGGTCTTAGAGCCTTTTTATATAACTTAGTTTTGCTTTCGGTATTAAGGTATTTGTTCTTCCACACAATTTCTTTTAGGCATCCAGAAATTCTAGCCGCTTTCATTGTTTGCTCTCTTACTTCGTTAAAAAGGTTTCCATGGCTCGTTATTTTCGCTCCCAGATATTTGGGACACTTTAAAATCGATTATTGAGTCAGCCACAGAAAAACAACTGGGAAAAAGAAGAAAAGCAGAGAAAAAGAATTGGTATGACAAAGACTGTGAGGATGCAGTAAACAGAAGGAATGAAAGAAGAATAAAAATGCTAGAGCTTCCCAATAATGAAAACATCGAATCATTCAAAAGAAGCAGAAATGAAGCAAGGAAATTAATTAGACAAAAGAAAAGAGCAGCCCAAAGAGAAACGCTGGAACGGGTGGAAGAAAACGCGTTTGGAAATAGCAGAAGGTTTTTCAGTGAACTAGCCAGTATGAGAAATGGGTACAGACCTACACCCGGTAGCATCATAAGAAAAGAAAATAACAACGAACTAGTAACAGATGCAACTGAAATACTAAAAATATGGCAAGAATACTTCAACAAGCTGCTGAATACAAACAATCAGGGGGAAATAACGCGCATAACCTACCAAACAGCAGAAATCCAAGATAATGAACCCTCTATACAGGAAACTATAGACGCCATTAACCGGCTCAAAAATAATAAAGCACCTGGTTGCGATAATTTGCCGGCAGAACTATTGAAAAATGGGGGAACACATCTCCATAAAGAAATACACAAATTAATAGTAGATATATGGAACACTGGAATAATACCTGAAGAGTGGAAGAAAGGTATAATTGTCCCCATCCACAAGAAAGGGGATCGATTAAATTGTTCAAACTATAGAGGGATAACACTATTAAACTCAGCGTACAAAATATTATCTAATATATTATTGAAGCGAATATCACCCTATGCTGAAGAGAACATCGGTGACTACCAATGCGGCTTTAGGCCTAACAGATCCACGGTGGACCAAATATTCACAATACGCTAACTCCTGGAAAAAAGCTGGGAATTCAACAGAGATGTACACCAATTATTCATCGACTTCAAACAGGCCTATGACACCATAATACGAGAGAGTATTTGGATTGCCATGGAAAGCATGGGGATACCAAAAAAACTTATTAGTCTAACGAAACTATGTGTCAACAATACCAAATTATGGGTAAAAATAGGAAACCAAGTCTCTAGCAATTTCACAGTTCGAAGTGGTCTGAAGCAGGGGGACGGATTATCTCCACTTCTGTTCAATATCGTACTCGACATGGTAATCAAGAAAGCGAACATTAATACCGAAATATTCACAAATCAGGGACCACAAATGTTGCTAGCCTTTGCAGATGATATTGACACAATAGGACAAAATACTGTAAGAGTCAAGGAAAGTTTCCTACAAATCGAAAAGGAGAGTCAGAAAGTGGGCCTTAAAATTAATGAAGATAAGACCAAATATATGCATGTAGCACGCAATCTCCGCAGAGATAGAATCAGACAAAACGTAACAATGGAGGACTATAACTTCGAGAATGTCCAAAAATTCAAATATTTGGGAACTGTCATAACATCGGATAACGACATGACAGAAGAAATAAAAGCCAGAATACAGAGTGGTAATAGATGCTTCTTTTCTCTGCAAACGCTGATAAAATCAAAAATCCTGTCAAGGTCCTCAAAGATAAAAATCTATCAAACAATAATAAAACCAGTGGTATGCTACGGGTGTGAGACATGGACCCTCAAAAGGCATAACGAACTTCTTCTTAAATGTTTTGAGCGAAAAATGCTAAGGAGAATATTTGGTCCTGTACAAGACCCAATTACGGGACAATACCGCATAAGAAGTAATGCTGAACTAGAGATGTTGTACCATAGCCCAAATATAATAAAAACAATAAAATCCCAGCGACTGAGATGGGCAGGACACGTCCAAAGATCCCCTGACAACCGACTAATTAACATGGTATGGAATCAAAACCCAACAGGAACTAGACCCCTTGGACGACCAAAATTAAGGTGGAGAGATAATATAGCCAAAGACCTACAAACTATGAGTGTCGACAACTGGAGAGAAGCCATGATGGACAGAGACCAGTGGAGGCAAATCGTTTCTGCAGCAAAGACCCACGTAGGGTTGTAGCGCTACTAGATAGATAGATAGATAGATATTTGAAGTGATTTACCTGTTCGGCAATTTTGGAGTCGATTTCCAACTTGCACCGTATTGATTCTTTGGATGTTACTAAGCATTTGGTCTTCTCGGTGTTGATGAGCATATTTAATTTTTTCGCTTTAGTGTTAAAAGAGTGCAGTAGTCTTTGGAGGTCATCTTCAGAGTCTGCAATAAGAACATCATCGTTCGCATAGCAGACGGTATAGAAGAATGTGTTTCTCCTTTAGTATCCAGCTGTTCTGGGGAGAATTTCTATTATTTTATCCATTATTAGATTAAATATGAAGGGGCTGAGCGAATCGCCCTATCTAATTCCTATGTTTACATATATGTCTTCAATTGTTATATGCCCTACTCTGATTTTTGTTTTGCACTGGATGTTAATATCGTATATTAGGTTAATTAGCCTATGGTTTAGACCTTTTGTTCTCATTATTTCTAAGACGTCCTTTAAGCGTACTCTGTCAAAAACCTTGGTCATATCGACGAAGCACATGTACGCAGATTTATTGAATTCTAGGGATTTTTCAGTTATTTGTTTGACAATTAATATTGCGTCAATAATGGATCTGTCCTTCCTGAAACCTTGTTGTTCTTCTCGTATACTTATGATTTTGGTGATTTCTTCCAGTATAGTTTTTGTGAATGCTTTGAGAATGCTATAAAAAAATGTTATCCCTCGGTAGTTTTCTGGGTGCGTTTTCTGTCCTTTTTTAAAAATGGGTATTGTTACACTATTTTTCCAGTCGGCCTCGAAACGGACTAAGATTAAATCTGTGAAGTTATTAAAAAATCAAATGCAAACGAATAAATAGAGTCTCTATGTTAATCAAGGCCTTTAAAAAAACTACTCATTATGACTAACATACTTTTTTTAGTGGCAATCTGTATATATAATAAATAATCAATCATGCACTTACCAGATTGATATTCATGTAAATTCCATGCAATATAAGTCTCGACAGCATTAAAACCTGCTGCTCTCAATTTCCTTAGTCTGTCTCTCCAATAAGCCCTGGGAACCCTGAAGTAGTGGATGGCCCCACTATAAATTTTAATAGTCTTTCCATTAAGGTAAAATTCTGGTTTGTCTGCAGTTAATCCGGAACTTATTCCACTCGATGTATAGTATTCATAGTTAGTCGGTAGATCTGCAACAGCAAGTCCTAGAACAAGAGCCACTAGCGTTGTTACAGAGAGCAACATGTTTGTCACTCAATACTTGAATGCGGTAATGAAAATACTGTACTTATTGTTTCAAAAAAAGAATATATTTATGGATTGTTTTTAGAGTGTTTGTATTAGATTAGATACTAGATTTTTTAATAATAGATCATTTTGTTTCGTTTTTACCACTTAAAAATGATATAATTATCTTGTTAATAAGTAATAAAAACTGATGGGTTCTTAGATAGCTTAGTCATCACATTTTTTCAAAACTTGAAAAAAATACATTTAGCTGAGGCAATTTTTGTTTAAACAGTTTTCCACCAACAAATTCTTGTAGAAATGAACATCGATGTAACTTCGCTCAGGAATATAACCTGGAATAATTTTGAAAAACTATTTAATTCTCTATTTAACGTCTATATGTTTTTCATTATCACCCCTCAGTCAGTCTTGTTCACTGTTAAACATCGGCCTTCCTCAACATTTTCCATCTGGAGTGATCTTGCGTCTAATGTTATCAATTTATCAGGTGTATTCCAAAATGCACCTTGTTTGTTTACCTCTCATCGGATAATCTGGTTATGTGCCCAGCCCAATTCCATTTAATGGTAGATATTCCTTCTGCTATATGAGGAACCCCAGTCCTCCATCTAATTTCAACATTAAAACTTTTAACTGTCGTTCGATCCATAGCTCCTTAGGCTACTTGAAGTATAATTATATTTTTCTTAGTAAATGAGACGGCTTCTGCGCTATACGTAATAACTGGAAGTCTAGGTATTAAAAATCTTACCCTTCAGATATATTGGCATGTTTGATTGAAAAACAATGTCTCATTCTTCCACATACAACCAATGCCAAATTAATTCTTTGGCAGATTCAACGGGTTTGTTTGTCATGACCTGTTCAAACGGTACACCGTGGGACTGTTGCTTGTAATAAAATTGGTTATAAATTTTGTTTTTGAACTATTGGTTTTCAGTTCTGTCAATTGTGACGCGTAATTTAATATATTATAATATATTACGCATGGTTCAAAGAGCCTGTTATGATTATATCATCTGCGAAGCGGAGGTGATTTGGTTTCTGACATGGATTTTAAGAGGGTGTAATGGTATCATCGTAAAGTCACAAGATGGGATTTGATAAATATGTCAAATAATGAATATATATCACTACATAGTATAAAACAAAGTCGCTTTCTCTGTCCCTATGTCCCTTTGTATGCTTAAATCTTTAAAACTACGCACCGGATTTTGATGCGGTTTTTTTCAATAGATAGAGTGATTCAAGAGAAAGGTTTATATGTATAATAACATCCATTAAATAGTGGAGAAATACTGTTATTTTTGAGGTTTCTAATGTGATGTCGTTAATTATCATATTTTTTTCCGCTTACATTGCAAACGCAGGCTGAACCCTACGAGATTTATCAAAATAATGTACTAATTATTTGTACACATTGAAAAGGTCTACAGAAAACTCCGCGATGGTATATGTCTATCTCTCATGGATATCCCACAATAACATTTTTTTGTCATTTACTTTTTACGACAAATAATGGCAAATTTTGAAGCGATTTTAACCAATACAGCATTAATCCTTATCCAATTAAATAGCTTAAATACATTGTTGATTTAATATAGATCTATATGGTCCTTTACAGCACAAGATTTAAATGAATATTTTCGAAGATATTACAGATTTAAAATTGCGGGAAGTAGCGCTTGCGGCGGTACTGGCCGACCGGGGCGGCGGCAGCGTGCCTATAAATAGCGCGTCGGAGGCCGATGTAATAATTGTTGTAAAAATAAAATAAATAGTCACAGTTTTTTTGTAGTGTATTTAGTATCAGCATTGCACCCGTGCGAAGCCGGGGCGGGTCGCTAGTAATATATATAATGAATATATATGAATGGTCTACTTGGCGTTTGGTAACTTCTCTTAATATATTTTCAAGTTGACAGTATCAAAAGCGTTTTCATAATCTACAAAATTAGAAATAATCGGAGTGCTGTTGAACGTACAATGCTTCCAAGACGTCAAGGAGGAAGAGGATTAATGGATATTGGTAAGCAATTCGACCAACGAATAATAAACTTACATTCATATTTCCACAGGTTAGCGGAATCTTCCACACTACATCGAGCAATATGTAAGGCAGACGATTTAACGCCGCTACAGCTGCGGGAACAGGATATTGCTTCTCACCAGCAAACAGACCAAGAGAAGCTACAAACCTGGCTACAGAAGCCACTTCATGGACGGCATCCAAATGAAGTCAATCAGGACAATATCGCCAACTTAGCATCGAACTACTGGTTAATTTTAGGACAGATGTTTCCGGAAACGGAGGGCTTCTTGTTAGCTATCTAAAACCAGGTTATTCCGATAAAGAACTATCGGAAGTTCATCATCAGAGATCCCTCAATAGAAAATGACCAATGTAGATATGACTGTCGAACATCAGAAACAGTCCAGCAGATAACTGGAAGATGCCAAGCGTTTGCCGCAACCAAGTATAAGGAAAGATACGACTCAGCTACTAAGATACTCCACCAAGAGTTAGCAGACAAGTTAAACCTATTGCAGGTAGGAAAAGTACCTATTACAAATACAATGCGGAGCATAACAACCTAAGACCAAAATACAACGAGAAGATCGCCAAATTCAGAGATTTGGAGATGCAAATCCGAAGACAATGGGCAATGAACAGCTTCCAAATGATTCCCATAACTTTATCATTAACTGGAGTGATACCAAAGAACCTCCTGCAGAATATCAAGTGAGCATCTGTACAAGCCGATTCAGAAAGCAGTTTTTCTTGCAACCGCGCGACCGTCCGAAAGTTCGTAGGAGATACAGCAGAGAAATCTGATAATATATAATGAATATATATGAACAGTCTACTTGGCTTTTGGTAACTTCTCTTAATATCTTCTCAGGGTTGACAGTCACAGATACATTTATCTACAAAATTAGAAATAATTTTCTTCTTCTTCTTTCTATATAGTTATATAAATAGCCGATCGATGTCCAGTACTGTCTCCAGCGCTTTGGTGGTCTTCTCCGTGTTTTCTTTCCCACCAGTCTATTATTTGTGCAATTTTGTAAATTGTAGATTACAAACGGGCCGTTAAGGCTTTCGTTGCCTCTCTGCAGCACTTTGATCTACAAAATCTCTTGTACATTACCCTGATCTAAGGTATATTACTCTTCTAGGTGCTTTACTTCTTCAGCCTTCAAGATGATGCCTTCTAGGAATCTAAGTCTTTTGTTGAACAGTACCATGTATTCACATAGCAGGAGTCCAGCTTTTCGGTTGCTTGATCGCAGAAACGACAAATATTACTCTCAGCTTTGCAAATTTTTTTGAGACAGTATCTCAGAGGGCAGTTTATGTGAAGATATTTGTTATTACTCGAATATCTCTTTTTAGGGGATAGTATTTTTGGGTTCTTTGGCGATGAATTCATGAATTTTTTCGCTTATCTGAGACCCAACGTCTTACTTCACCTAAATTTTATCTGTTTTTGTTTCCAGCTTCTTTATGTGACCTTTTGGTAGTCCACAGAAAGACTTCGGGCCAAGAAAAGGAGATTTTGCTCCTTCTTTTACAAGGTTGTCCGCTTCCTCATTTCCCTTGGTTTCCTTGTTCCCTGACACCCACTTCAATGTGACCCTGTTATTTCTTGCCTATTGATTTAGGACTTTCCTGCAGTCCTAAGTCAACTTAGACTCGTGAATGTCTGACCTGAGAAGTTTTAGTGCTTCATGGATATCTGACGGTATGTATATTTTAGCCACCTTTGTGTTTCTATTGAGATACTCGTCAACACAGATTTGGACTCCATGCATTTCTGCTTTGAAGATGTTGGGCGTATTTTTTAGGGATTTGGCAAGCCTAAAACTTGGGCTAGATACTCCCACTCTAACCCCTTCTTTCTTCTTGGATCCGTCAGTAAATCATACCATCGAATCCTTCTCGACTCGATGTGATCCCTTTCCATAAGTTTAGAGCTATCAGTTACTAATTCAAAGGTCTTACCAAAATAGTACCTGATAAAGATTATAAATGTTGGTTTTGATATGGAATCTGTTGGAATTGTATTCAAAATCTTCATATGTCTAACAAAATTTTCAGGTTTGAGGATTTTAGTTCGGAAACTTCAGGGCATTCGTTGCTGCTACCCTTATAACAACTATATCCAACACGTGATGATCTGTTGTTTCTTAATAGTGAAAATTTCTAGTTGAAAAATACTTGGTGATTTGCCCAAACTTTTAAAGTGTATGGTTGTGGTTCATACACTCCTATTTCAGTGCCCTCTGTAACTAAAAGGAGAGTGATTTATCAAATTTTTGATTTTTTTAAAACTGCAAGTTTAAAAACTGGCATAAAATTATCAGTTTTTAAAGTTTACCAATTATACATCAATAGGATTAAATTTTTGCTAAGTCAATCTTTTTCCTGATAAGCATGTTACCCTACTTGATTATTCAAATCTATCCTTCTTACATGGACTTACAAAAGATTTGTAGTTCCTACCAGCATTATACTAAAAACCAGTTTAAACTGCCCCCTTTTCCACTCATTTATCTTTTACTTTAAACCCATAATGTGACACAAGCCGGGAATATCGCAAGAGAACGAACATAAAATCGGGACGTAGCAGGATAGCAGCGCTCTCTTTAAGAGCCTTCTAAATTGTAGTAAAGGTGTCAAGATAGGTCCAATTTAGTGGGCAATTGGACGCGAGTAATGCGCCCTTTAAAGGATTGACCAACTTGGAATGGCTCCTGTGACATTATCCTGGAAACGGGCGCAGGAAATGACCGGTCTGTGATTAGACGGACGGAGCAGGAGCGGTTTCGGCCAGAGCCCTAATTAAAACCTATAACTAACAGAGCTAACACTTGAACTGAAGGAGTTGTGGACGTGTAATTTTGCAGTGGGGACGAGTTTATAGTGTAATGTGCCACTAAAACCAAGTTTGAAATTTATGAGTAGACTATAATTTCTAACTTTATAGGATTAAATATGGATACAAATTGTAAGAGTTGCTTTTGGGGGAGAATTGCATACAAAAAGTAGATGAAGTAAGGGTTAATGTTAAATTTTTAAGCAGCAAATGATTTATGGTAATTATACACTCCTGCAATTTCGCAATATTTTTATCAGGAACGTCCTTAAAGAAATGTTACACTAAGCAGCAGGAGTTAATTAAGTAAAAAATATTGCTAATAAGTCAAAATTACTTTAGAGGAAAAGTAACCTCAAAAACTACTTTGTGTTTTAAAATATCGTATTTTTTGCGCCTTTGTGCGTTTTTTTTTTAACCAAAAAAAGTCTTTTCCAATCAATTCTACAAAAAAAAGTATATTTTTTGTTCATTGTTGGAACTAATATATATATATATATATATATATATATATATATATATATATATATATATATATATATATATATACATATTTGGAGGGTTTTCAGTCCTTTTTTTTAATTAAAATACAAAAAACAAAGTTTTCCTAGTTTGGAACATATATTCACACGTCAATGTAACGTTTCGGCAGGAACTTCCCTATTGATACAGAGAAGTAAAAACACTATTAAAAAAAGTTAACCTTCTGGCATACAAATTCAATATAATTTATAATTTTAAATTGTTTGTTCTGCCTCCGTTTTGTTTTATTTTGATGTTGTGAGAGTTCAAATTAAGGTAGGATTAATTTTTAACTATTATCTATAATAGCAGCAGGGTGTTCAAATGTATCATTTTTTACAGTATTTGAATGTACAATGTTTGAAAAAGGCTAGGGAAGTTCCAGCCGAAACGTTACATTGACGTGTGATTATACGTTCCTAAATAAGAAAACTTGGTTGAATTTTAATTAAAAAAAAAGGACTGAAAATCCCAAGGAAACCCTCCAGATAAAATATATAAACCTACAATCCAAGAATATAACCTCTATTTAAGTCCAGTTTTGCCGGAAAGCGATGGTAAGATGTTGGTTCCACAACAATATATATATATATATATATATATATATATAGATATCCAGACATCCTTGTGACATCATTTAGTAAAATTTGTCCTATCCTTCTGACATCCACTAACGCTATGACATCCAAAATTGGATGTAGTTACGTTTTCTATGTTAAATCATCGTGATCAGTTGAAGGGAGTGTATAGAACAATTTTCAAGAGGATGTTACAAAATAGGATTTTTAAAATATAACTGTTTATTTGTTTCTAGTGTTTATTTCCCAGATGGCGCGCACGAGAGATCGTTTTAGTATATCCAGAGATTTCGCATCTTATTTTATGTGACATCCAACGATTTTTAATGTTTATTAATTTTTGCACATCATACGTTGTGTATTCTTAAAACTGGCAACAGTGCTGTCTCGTTTACAAGGTCGAGTTTTAACACAAGAGCGCGTCGTTTTGGTGGCGGCATTCGTAAACCATGTAATATGTGACATCCCGTAATTTCTTTACAAAATAATATTTTATATTTGTGGCTTTTTTAACCTATTTCTAAAAGACGGAGGTTCTCAATTCGTCGACTATGTATTTTTTTATGTATGTACATCGAATACTCCGGAACGGCTGCACCGATTTGAATGAAATTTTTTGCGTTTCGTTCAGAAAGTTGTTACGGTGGTCCCATATTTTTTTAGATGAAATTGGTGCAGTAAAATCCAAGATGACGTTTACAATATGGCGGCCAAAAAAATAATTTTTTCCCATTTTTTCCAAAATTGGTGTGGAGAAATTTTCGGGGTTGTATCCAACGAATCTGAAATTATTTTTAAAAAAATCATAATGGTGGATCCAATATGGCGGACAAAAAAATTTAATTTTGTCCGATTTTCTCCAAAATTGGTATGGAGGCGTTTTCGGGGTCTCACATAACGAATCTGAAATTATTTTTAAAAAATACAAAATGGCGGATTCAATAGGGCGGACAAAATTTTTTTATTTTGTCCGATTTTCTCCAAAATTGGTATGGAGGCGTTTTCGGGGTCTTACATAACGAATCGGAAATTATTTTAAAAAAATACAATATGACGGATTCAATATGGCGGACAAATTTTTTTTATTTTGTCTGATTTTCTCCAAAATTAGTACGGGGGCGTTTTCGAGGTCGCACATAACAAATTCAGAATATTTTTAAAAAATTCAATATGGCGGGTCCAATATGGTGGACAAAAATCAATTTTGTCCGATTTTCTCCAAAAGTGGTACGGGGAAGTTTTCGGGGTCGCATAAGATGAATCTAAAATTATTTTTAAAAAATTCAATATGGCGTATCCAAAATGGTGGATAAAAAATTAATTTTGTCCGATATTTTTAAAAATTGACATGGGGGAGTTGTTGGGATAGCACATTCCGAATCTATTATTTAAAAAAAAAATTAAATATGTCGGATCTATGATGGCGGATTAAAGATGCTACATCTTTGGGGGATTTTTTTTAGTGTTAATTACGAAATTAAAATATTTTTTGAAAAACTCAATCTGGCAGATTCAGTATAGTGTTCTAAAAATTTTACATTTTTCGACTTTCTCCAAAACTAATATAGAGGGTTCTTGAGGGTGTAAATTATGAATTTAATAGTATTTTTTCAGGATTCAATATGGCTAATGCAATCTAACTGACTAAAAGTTTTACATTTTTCGATTTTATTCAAATGTGGAACTGAATCGTTTTTAAGGATGTAAATAACGAATATAAAATTATTTTAAGAAAATCTAATATGTCAGATACAATATGACCGTTTAGAAATTCTTAATTTCTGGATTTCATCTAAAATTGGTACTAGGGAGCTTTGAATGGTTTAGATTTAGATTAGATTAAGACGTTAAAATTTTTTTTTTAATTCAATATGATGGGTTGAAAATTTTACCTTATTCGCATTTTTTCAGATTCGGTATTTGGGGGTTTTGGAATGGTGTATTACGAATATGAAGTTAATTTTTTACAACTATTGGGTTCATAAGATACAATATGAGGGATTAAAATTTTGCATTTTCCGATTTTATCTAAACTTGATATTGCTGGGTTTTTGGGGCAAATATAAACTCAATATGCAATATAAAATATATCTGGCTAAGAAATTTACGTCTCAAATTCTTTAAATATCGATATTAGTTTTGGGGCCTATATTACCAATCTAAAATTAATTTGAAATTTAAGATATTGGATATACTATGACAGATTAAATATTTGTTTGACACAATTTCATTGGTATTTGGAAAACTCTAAGAATCAAAGAATTTTGAATAGTTCATTTTAGGGTGATTTACGATTATGGATAAAATGGGTACTTTTTTGCCACCTTGGAGTCATTGTTGAACACTAATCTCGATTAGTACTTAGTTCAAATAATTTCTGACCCAAATTATTTCTGAATGAAATAAATAACTACTAATATATACAAATTATGGTAAGAAAGCAATTACAAATAAAGTATTTTAATCTGTTTAAGCGAATCACATTTTGTCAGGTTTTAGTTTGGCGCCGACGTCAAAAATTTCAATTTCATGTAAAAATAAATAGTTATTTTTCACTTTTTAGCGTACTTTTAGAAGTCGGTTCAATTTTTCTATAAAAATTGTATCTTATATCTGGATGATATTTGATAATATCATATTTTGATTCTGATTAAGGTAAGTGATGACAAAAATTATTAATATTAGACAACGTAGTAAACTTGAATTTCAAAAATGACTGAAACCTAACCTAACTTGTTATTATTAAAATCATTAAACATAAAGTTTTAGTTCTTTATTTCTTTCAATATGACTACAAGAGGGAAAATAATGGTAGTTATGGTTAGAAAGGTAGACAATGTGAGATTAGGAGAACTTGAAATTAAAAAATCAATATGGGATTCCACGAAAACTTCGGACTTAGAGAATATTACTGATGTAAATGAATTAAAAGATATATCAACTGGACATGGACAAGGTATTTTTTATTATTATACCATTATATATAAGTTGGTTCATTCAAAATATAACAAAATTTGCATAAATAAAGTGAAACTCTGATTTTCACATTGGTGACGGGAATCTAGATAACGAAAAATAGAAATACGTGTGTTCGTCTGAAATGTAGCCCTAAGAAAAGGGACATGATTATTTTGCATATGAAACCTTACTGATATTAATTAAACATTTTTCAATTTTGTCCAAAATTGGCTTTGGGGAATTTTTGGGGTTGTAACTTGCGAATTTGAAATTATTAAAAATTTTAATATAGCTAATTACCATACGGTGGACTAAAATTTTACATTTCCCGATTTTGTTCAAAATTAGCACTGGGTGATTTCGAGGGTGTAGATTATTAAAAATTTAAAATTACCTTTTAAAAATCAAGTTTAGTGCATCCAGTAAGGCAAGTTAAAAATTTTACATTTTTTAAATATTTCCAATTACGAATCTAAAAGTACTTTCTCAAAATTAAATGTAGCAGATCCAATATGCCACATTAAAAAATTTACGTTTTCCAAAATTAAGATTAGATGTTTTGGGGCATAGATTAAGGATATACAATTAATTTCTGTGAATTTAATATGGTGGGTAGAATATGTCCTGCTGAAAAATTTACACTACTCAAATTCTTTCAAAATCAATGTTCGGGGATTTTCAGCGGCGTAGATTACGAATATAAAATTAATTTCTTAAAATAAAGAAGATTTATTATGGTGACTAAATCTTTGTTTGGTCCAGTTTAATTCAAAATTTTCTTTTAGAGAATTTGCAGAATCAACAACTTATTTATTGCGTAATTTAGTGTAGTTTACAATATCTTTGGCTAAAATGGTTGCATTTATAAATCCTTGACCATAACACGTATTAGACTATACGTCTGGATTAGTAATTACAAGGAAGGTACCTCAAGAATCCGGCTCCGATTTTAATAAAACTTCAATATGTGAAAGAGGGTACAAAAATAAGAAACACGTATTTTTTTTATCTACGGAGATTTATTTTAGCGGGGTAAAAACCGCCCCTAAAGTTCACACCTAAAACAATAGTTTTGAAATATCTCGGGTTCTAAGTTCTATAAAACAAAATGAAAATTACTTCTTGTCCGAAGTGATGTTAAAGTATGGTTTTCTTTTATCCCCAAGGATATCATCCTTTATTTTTTTATAAGGGTAAATCATCTATTCACGCAAGTAATTTAATTCTAAAAATTACGAAATTAAATATAATTATTTGAAAATAATTTTTTCACGAATACCGTAAGTAAATCAAGTTGATATTTTTCGAGGTTTCCCAGAAATAAATTAGTAAAAGAGGGTGAGTCACCCCCAAATACTCTTTTTTAATAACTCAAGTTTTAATTAAAATAATTCTACAAAACAAAATGAAAATTATTTATTATTCGAAATGATATTAAATTATGCTATTTTCACCCCCAAGGATATCATCCCTTATTTTTTATTAGGATAAACCATATATTTGCGCATGTAATGTAATTGTAAAAATTGCAAAATTTAATGGAAGTATTTGAAAATATTTTTTTCACCAGTACCATAAGTCACATTTAAGTTGTCGTGTTCCGGGGTTTCCAAAAATAAACTAGTAAAAGAGGACGAGCCAACCTCAATTACTTCTTTTTACATCTCAAGTTCTAATTAAGATAACTTTACGAAACAAACTGGAGTTTACTTGTTATTTGAAATGAATTTAAACAATGGTATTTTCACCCTCAAGGATATCATTAATTTCAGTCGATATGAACGTTACACAACTTACTGAAATCTTTTCTTTTAAATAATAAGAAAATATAAACTTATTTCATTGGTTAAGCATTCATGTCTGTAAATTATTATAATTCATAACATATAGTGATTTCTAATTCCGTAACGTTCTTTTAAATTAAAATTTGAGAATTTTAAGAGCAATAATAAATGTATGAAATGATTTTTATAAAAAATATGGAATAATATCCTTGGGAGTGAAAATGCCATAATTTAACATCCTTTCGAATAAAAAGTAATTTTAATTTGGTTTTGTAGAGATATTTTAATTAGAACTGGATATATTAAAAAACGTATTTGGAGGTGGATCACCCTCTTTTACTAGTTTATTTTCGGAAATACCGAAATACGGCAACTTAAATTATCAACAAATTTGGTTTAATTTCGTAATGTACAGAATTAAATTATGTAAATGAATTACAAAATTAACCCTCATAAAAAGTAGGAGATGATATCTATGGGGTTAAAACAACATGAAATAACCTCACTCCAAATAACAAGTAATTTCCACGTTGTTTTGTAAAGATATCTCAATTAGAATTTGAGATTTGAAAAAAAAATTATTTGGGAGTGACTCAACCTCTTTTACTACTTCATTTTTTGAAACCCCAAAATATCCCAACTTGAGTTAATTATGGTATTCGTGAAAAAAATACATTAAAACAATTTCCTTAAATTTCGTAATTTTTAGAATTAAATTACGTGCGCTAGTAGATGATTTACCGTTAAGTAATAACGGATGATATCGTAGGGGGTAAAAATACCATAATTCAACATTATTTCAAACGACAAGTAATTTCCATTTTGTTTTGTAAAGATATCTCAATGAGAACTTGAAATTAAAAAAAAAAACTTATTTGAGTGTGGCTCACCCTCTTTTAGTAGTTTATTTTTAGAAACCCTGAAACTTAAGTTTATGATATTCGTGAGAAAAATATTTTTAAATAATTCCATTATAGTTCGTAATTTTTAGAATTGAATTACATGCGTAAATATATGGTTTACCCTAATAAAAAATAAGGAATGATATCCTTGGGAGTGAAATCACCACAATTTAATATCATCTCGCTTAGAACCTTAGATATTTCAAAAATATTGTTTTTAGAGGTGAACTTCAGGGGCAGTTTTTACCCCGTTGTAATGAATTTCCGCAGATAAAAGAAATACAGGTCTTTAATTTTTGTACTCTCTACAACATAAGTTTGGAGCCTGACACTTCAGATACCTTCCTTGTTAGTTCAAATAATTTAGAGATATCGTGACAAGTTCAAAACTAATAAAATTTTTATTAAAAAATTGAACCGACTTCTAAAAGTGCGCTAAAAAGTGAAAAATAACCATAAATTTTTTATATGAAATTGAACTTTTTGAAGTCGGCGCCAAACTAATACCTGACAAAATGTGATTTGCACAAACAGATTAAAAATACTTTATTTGTATTTGCTTTCTTACCATAATTTGTATATATTAGTAGTTATTTATTGCGTGTACAAATAATTTGGCGCCGACTTCAAAAAGTTCAATTTTATATAAAAAATTTATGGTTATTTTTCACTTTTTAGCTCACTTTTAGAAGTAGGTTCAATTTTTTAATAAAAATTTATTTTTCTATTTTTAGTTTTAGAATTCATTATGACATTCATAAATTATTTGAACTAAGTACTAATCGAGACTAGTGTACCTCGCAATGACTCCAAACTGGCAAAAAAGCACCCATTTTATCCAAAGTTGTAAATCACCCTAAAATGAACCACTAAAAATTCTTTAGTTCTTAGAGTTTTCCAAATACCAATCAAATTGGATCAAACGAGTATTTAGTCTGTCATTGAAAATCCACTATCTTAAATTTCAAATTAATTTTAGATTGGAAATATAGGCCCCAAAACCTTCCAATATCGATATTTAAAGAAAATAAATTAATTTTTTATCCACCATATTGGATACGCCATATTGAATTTTTTTTAAATAATTTTAGATTCGTCATATGTGACCCCGAAAACTTTCCCGTACCAATTTTGGTGAAAATCGGACAAAATTGATTTTTTTTGTCCGCCATATTGAGTTTTTTAAAAATAATTTCAGATTATTTATGTGAAGCCTCGAAAACTTCCCCATACCAATTTTGGAGAAAATAGGACAAAATAGATATTATCGTTCGCCATATTGGATCCGCCACATTGGATTTTTTTAAAATTATTTTAGATTTGTCATATGCGACTCCGAAAACTCCCCCGTATCAATTTTGGAGAAAATCGGACAAAAACGATTTTTTTGTCGGCTATATTGAATCCGCCAAATTGAATTTTTTTAAAAATTATTTTAGATTCGTCATATGCGATCCCGAAAACTCACCCGTACCAATTTTGGAAAAAATCGAACAAAATTAATTTTTTTGTCGGGCATATTGGATCCGCCATATTGATTTTTTTTAATATTATTTTAGATTCATCATATGCGATCCCGTAAACTCCCCCTTACCAATTTTGGTAAAAATCGGACAAAATTGATTTTTTGATCCGCCATATTGGATCCGTCATATTGAATTTTTTTTAAATAATATCAGATTCGTTATGTGCAACCTCAAAAACTCCCCCATACCAATTTTGGAGAAAATCGGACTAAATTAAATTTTTTTGTCCGCCATATTGGATCCGCCATTTTGATTTTTTTTTAAATAATTTCAGATTCGTTGGGTATAATCCCGAAGATTTCTCCATACCAATTTTGGAGAAAATTGGACAAAATTAATTTTTTTGGCCGCCATATTGTAAGCGCCATCTTGAATTTTACTGCACCAATTTCATCTAAAAAAATATGGGACCACCGCAGCAACTTCCTTTACATAACGTAAAAAATTTCATTCAAATCGGTGCAGCCGTTCCGGAGTAATCGGTGTACATACATAAAAAAAAATACATAGTCGACGAATTGAGAACCTCCTTCTTTTCGAAGTCGGTTAAAAATACAAAAAAACATTTTTGTAAACGAATCAATTGTCTTCCGAAAAAGCCCTAAAATGCGAAAAGTAATATTTGTGTTGTAATAATAAGAGTTTGCTTTTCTAGTTTAACCCAAGTACGACTTAAGTATTTTGTATGAACCACTTACGAAGCGATATCTAGGTACTCGGTATAGTTTATTTGATAGGATAAATTTATTTGTAGAAATTGCTTCCAAAGATATTGAAAACGATCTTGTGGTAAATTTTCATTATGATAAAACTAGTAATGCAGAACAACTATATGATTTAAATTCTTATAATTCGATTTTTAGTTTTGAATTCATTCTAATTGTTGTAAATCATCCTAAAATGAACAACAAAAAATTTTTTGATTTTTAGAGTTCTCCAATTATCAGTTTTGAATGGAATTATGTTATAGTAAATCCCCTATCTTAAATTTTAAATTAATTTTATATTGATAATATAGGTCTTCAAAACCTTCCAATATCGATATTTAAAGAACTTGAGATGTAAATTTCTTAGCCCGACATATTTCATCATATAATTTCAAATAAAAATTGTAGAGATTTTAAAACCTAAAATTTGAGCTTTTGTGCGATCATTATTGCAAAAAGGTCGAAAAACCCGCAAAATCGGCTATTCTTTTAATATTAATTATTTATTGCAAAGTTGAGTTTTTTGCACTTTTTGCTCGTCTTTCTGAACAAAATGATATTTTATAATAGCAAATCGGATAATTTGTTGCTGAGATATTGCTAATTACTTATTCCAAGACGCAAAATGTTGATTACTATAACTTTTTTTTGAGTGAATGTTTTGACTTCCACAGTGGTTCAATCCTTTCGTGAAGGCCAACACTTTCATACTTTGTCAGAAACAAATTAAAAATTAATTTTCAACCCCTTAATTACCGCTTTAAAAAAGGGAGTGTTTTCTTTTTATAAAGAAACATAGCTCTTGCGCATGGAGAACACTGAACTCGCAGCTTTACATCAGCAGCGCTCGGAAAATTTCGTCGTATTTCAACAACGAATGAACCATTTTCTGTGTTTTATGAATATGGCACCACCCCCTTTTTTAGAGCGATATTTAAGGGGTTGGAAATTATTATTTTTTTTTTCATTTGCCCCCAACAACATATGAAAATTTAGGCTTTCACGAAGAGATTGAAGCTTGTGGAGTTTAAAATGTTCACCCAAAAAGAAGTTATACCAATCAATATTTTGCGTCTAAGCTACATTTTTGTCTAATTTACCATTATCAAATATCGTTTTGTTCAAAATGACGAGCGCTTCCCTTTAAAATCAAAAGAATTGCCGATTAAGAGTATTTAAATTGTAGGTTTTTAAAATCTCTACATCTTTTATTTGAATTTTTTTTTCCAAAATGAATTACTTGGCTTGTAAATTCAAAAAACTTGTTTTAGCCCACTTTGACCGCCCCTCTTAGCCCCAACTTATTCTTTGCTGTTACTTTTTATGTAGGGTTTGTTCTTTCACTGCTCCGAACACCCCTGGATAGGTCTCATCCATTTCGGAATTTACGTCAAAAACAGCACTAATTTTTACCTTTGGCTGGAACTATATCCAATGTTTGGAAAATTGCAGTTACTCAATTTACAGCGAAAGTTAAACATTATAGGATTAATTGCTCCTCCTCTTTTCATTCCTTATATTACGAAATTTAAAAGTGGCAACACCGCGATGATGTCACAAGGTATGTAGTTATTTTACAGATGTCACAAGGGATGTTAAATAGAAATGTATATTAAATATACAGGGATGTCGAAGAGGTAGGAAAATTTTTTTTTTTTAATTTGTGTATGGTTTGATTTTTTTGTTCACAAATGGATAAATTATTTGTTTTTGAAAAGTCATATTTTTGGTTTGACGAATTATATTGTTTTTCTAGTGGATGCCATAAAGTCGAAAATTTTACAGGAGGTCACAAAGTACGTTGGATGAGTATATATATATATATATATATATATATATATATATATATATATATATATATAATTTATTTTTGTATCTGAAACCTTTTGTTAATAATTTTCTGTAATGTTTTCTTGGGTATAGGTTTTTTCATTTGAAAATCAAAAGAAGACAATTTTTCTGACATTTCGTCCTACATAGTGAGCTTTTTCAAAGTTAAGGCATATTTGTTTCATCTACAAAATTACAAATTTTTTTTTAAATATATATCTCAGTAATTGTTTTACATACCTATTACATTTATACTTTTAAGTTAACATTTAAAATTAAGAAAAATAAACAGGTTCTAGTACAGTCTTAAAATTAAAACAATACGATACAAAGGTTAAAACAGTGAAAACTATAAAATTAGTACATACCCTGAAAGTGGGTAGATTACTTTTTATAACAGCAAAAAATAGGAAAATGCTAATTTTATAGTTTTCAGTATTTTAATACATAATATATATAATAGGTATGCAAAACAATTACTCACATATATATTTATAAAAAATTTGTAAATTGTAGATGAAAGAAATGTATCATAACTTTGAAGAAGCTCACTATGTAGAGCGAAACATCAAAAAAATTGTCTTTTGATTTTGAACGATCAAAATTTTTTTTGCAAATAAAATTCATTTTTTTGGGTTCTCTGTTCGAAAATAGTCGACATGTATTTTTTTATTTCAATATAATATTTGATATTTTCGAGAAATATATTTTTGAGTCTTGAGAAATTATAATTTTTCAATACTCCACAGTAAATAAAATTTTAGTTATAGAAAACTAATGCTATACCTAAAAATGTGCTTTTTCTAAATAGAGAAATGAAGGATTGTCATAGATAAACAGAAAATAAGAAAGAAAAGTGAACAAGTTGAAAAAGCTGCTTAGTGTATATATATATATATATATATATATATATATATATATATATATATATATATATATAAATATGTAGATAAGTTTTTGTCCGTGTAATTTAAAATAAAATAGAATAAAATATTGGCGAAGCGGACGTGAAAATTTGTCAATCTACATGATTCTCGTATTAAAAAGTACGGAGCACTCCAAAATATGGAAAAACTCCGGGTCCGACAAATGGCGACAGCGCTGTTTCGTCCTAATATGGGACTCGTCAGGCCACCGCAGTCGGTACAAACCATCATCTCGCCTTTGCATCGTATAAAGCTGAATTTATAATCAAAACCCAGCAAATAAGACGACATCTCAAGTGGACCATCGAGATGTCGCCTTTGTCGTCTTATTTGCTGTGTTTTGATTATAAATTCAGCTTTATACGATGCAAAGGCGAGATGATGGTTTGTACCGACTGTGGTGGCCTGACGAGTCCCATATTAGGACGAAACAGCGCTGTCGCCATCTGTCGGACCCGGAGTTTTTCCATATTTTGGAGTGCTCCGTACTTTTTAATACGAGAATCATGTAGATTGACAAATTTTCACGTCCGCTTCGCCAATATTTTATTCTTTTATATATATATATATATATATATATATATATATATATATATATATATATATATATATATATATATATATATATATATATATATGGGTCATTCCATACGAAATTTATAATCAATTTTTTTTTGCAAATAAAATTTATTTTTCGTTCTCTGTTTGAAAATAGTTGGCACATATTTTTTTATTTCAAAATAATATTTCATATTTTTGAGAAATTAATTTTCAAAATTTTTGAGTCCTAAGAAATTATGATTTTTCAATATTCCACAGTAAATAAAATTTTAGTTATAGAAAACTAATTCTATACCTAAAATGTGCGTTTTGTAAATAGATCAAAGAAGAATTTTCATAAATAAACAGAACAAAACAAGCTTCCAAACAGATAAAAAAATACTTGATTTTTTCTTTAGGAACACCTAATTTATAAGCTATGAATTTTAAAAAGCACTTCTGCACCCTTTCTAGCTCCCATTTATGTACATTCGAGAAAGGTGACCAATTCCAATACAGAATGCACAACACTGCAGTAAACATTTTTAAGACATAATATCGTTGAAGTCAGATAGATTCCGTGTAACAAACCTCATTAATTTCATTCCCTTATTCATGTTGTTATGTATATGCCCTTTAAAAGTTAACTGACTATCCAATATTACAACAACATCAGATATAGAATCGGTCAATTCCACAGAAACACCATTAATCTTATAATCGTACTCAATTAAAGTCTTCTTTCTACAAAACCGCACTGTCTGACCCATATATATATATATATATATATATATATATATATATATATATATATATATATATATATATATATATATATATATATATATATATATATATATATAGTGAGCAAGTTTAAGAAGCTGCTTAGAAGTACTTCAAGTTATTGAAAAATTCTTCTAGCATTCTATGGGCCTGAAAAAACTTTTAAGTCTTGAGTGTATTTTCTAACCGCTTACAAACTCCTATTTACTTCCTTTCTAATTATGAAGCACTTACATAAAACAGTCCAATGATGAAGTCAAATAAAAGAGGCTTTGATAAAACTGCTTTCAAATTCTGATATACTCGAAGCCCTAGAAGGGTTTAAACGCACCTATTTTTTTATATAATCCAAATTATTTACACTCACCCGGGGTTTTTCATACGAATATAGGTACCATCACTACAGCCAATTACATTGGGAAATCATCCATAAAATCCTAAAAAAATTGCATAATTTAATTAATATTTATGTAAAATTTAGTTAATTTTCAAAGAACGAAAGCTTTTACAGCTTTGGTCAGGTTGAAAATCATGCCTTGTGCAATCGTAGGTGAAACGTCGGATAATAATTCCAATTTCACATGGTCTAAACCTAAGAATCATAATTTTCAACTTAGTTTTTGTTACATTGTGACTTATCAATTTAATTAGCTTATTATGGGGGTAAGAAAGCAGGATTTGTGACTTTTCTACATACTAAATACCAAATTGACTTAATAAAATTAATACTATTTGTACTGACCTTGCTTTATTTCCTGTATATAATCAAGATTGTTTATAGAAAATGTGATGATGTGATCAGCAACTTCAACTATTTTTTCCCAAAATCTTGTAATAATTCTGCTACAACTGGACTGACAAACATGAACTGTATCTCCTAAAATATTCTGAAAACTTCCACTGGCTAAAAATCTTAAACATATTAAGACCTGGACTATAAGCTGAAACGCATCTGACCTGGTAACCCTTTCCATCGCGGGACGCACTATCTTACATTATTACAATAGTTCGTATCGAGAAAATCGATAATATCTAGAATAAATCCATGCAAGAGTTAGCTTAATATAATTTACACTACCTTATAAATAAAATTACCGTATGACAAATTTAAAGGGTCAATCGGATCTCTGAACTGCCTTGACCTGGGTAGTCTCTTCTCCTGTTGAATATTCTGGGGCTCCCTTGGTTATTCATGGTCTTCTCCTCTCCTTACTTCCTGCTGATTCTCTTCTTCGCCAAACAAAAGCAATGATAATGGCAAATGCGCCATTTTAGCCGATAAATCACACACAAAAATTGCATAAAATGCGCTTGTTGAATTGTCAACAAGTAGTTGTAAATAACTACGAAGCGATCACGCCGATTGGGCTGGAAGAAATATCGGAGAAACACGACCGAACGAGGTAACTGACAGGGCGCATTATTTAAGTTTGGTCTTTTAATCAATTATAAACACTTTTTTTTTATGGTTTTCCATTTTATTTAATTTTGATGAAAAATAATGAGTTATACAATTACTAAACACCCCAGAACAAGAAAGTTGGTTTAAAATCACTTATTTCAGGTTTTATTTTCGATTTTAATTTGACAGTAATCACGTCTAATTAAATCATTTCAATGAATACGGGCAGTTATAAGTCTTTAACTAAGGGCTTTAATTTTAAGCGCATACAAGGATCTAAATCAGCTTAGTTAATAAGGTTTAAGGGGGTTTTTAATTTAAACCTAGGTTTAAAATTTTAAAACTTCTTGGTGAATCTGGCTGATAGTGTTTTGTCGTAGTACTACGGAATAAGATTAAAATCACGATGTCTGGTCGATAAAGAGAAATACAAAAATGGCCACAATTAATCAATATCCTACCGACACGTTCCGCCCAAAAATAAGTACAAATATTAGTTCAAACAATTTACAAGTACGTCAATACAAGGTATCTGGGAAAGACGCCAGCGAATCCATTGATGAGTCTTACCGCCGGTATCGTGGACGAAACACCGCTCTAAAATTTTAAGTCAATTTATCAGATATATTGTTGTAACGAATACACAACAGTTTATTTTCTCCAATGCCAATTTCTTACAGTATGTCAGTGTGAAACCATAACAGCTGTAAGAATGTAAAAATTGAATAAATAAAAATGTTATCACCAATTTGTTATTTAAAAAATACCATATTATAAGCTCAGGACAAAAAGCACAATTTAAGTCGAGCAATAGTTTTCTATAACTAAAACTTTATTTACTGTGGAATATTGAAAAATTATAATTTGTTAAGACTCAAAAATTTCGAAAATTCATTTCTCGAAAACTTTATATTCATTTCTGTTGTAGTTTTGGTTGCTGCATTTAACCAGCAATAGATGTAACTATAAAAAGTGAATTTAAATAGGAACTTTTTAATTGTAAAATGTCACTCTAACCTTTTCTTACTATGTTTAATAGTTTTCTATAACTAAAACTTTATTTACTGTGGAATATTGAAAAATTATAATTTGTTAAGACTCAAAAATTTCGAAAATTCATTTCTCGAAAACTTTATATTCATTTCTGTTGTAGTTTTGGTTGCTGCATTTAACCAGCAATAGATGTAACTATAAAAAGTGAATTTAAATAGGAACTTTTTAATTGTAAAATGTCACTCTAACCTTTTCTTACTATGTTTGACTATACCAGTCTTTTTGATTATTCTATTAATGCTGAATATGCACCATAATATTTAGTTTTAAGTATAAAAAAATATTACTTATATATAAGACATTCAGACCAGCTATTGGAAAAATACTGTATCAGTGAAAAAATTTCAAAAAATTGTTTTTATTTAATAAAATTTCCAATAAATGTCCAGAAGCAAAGTTTATGACAGTAATTTGGCGACTCTTTCTGTCTGTAGATTTGGTCCATCTTGATTGAATATAGATGTCGGTGCTTTAATTTTCGAATTTCTGATTATATATTCCAGCGCTATGTTAAAAAGTTGTGAGAGCGCATCTCCCTGCTTAAGACCGTTGTTTATTTCAAACATTTCAGAGTAATAGTAGTAGTACAGATTTACGCTTTGCTAGCAAATATATTCTACTTTTACCTATAAGCTGAAATTTTTTTTAAGAATTCGAATACTTATGTAGTAAAGGGTGTTTTTTATAGAGGTATAGAACTTTTAAATGGAATAAAACAAAGATGAATTTTTTAAATTGACATGAAATTTACTTTATTCGAAAGATAACCTTCTGGCATTATAATTTAAATATGACTTCTGGCATATGACCGCCACAGCTTGCTCGGACGTAGTCTAATCTGGAGGTCCAATTTTCGATGACTTTTTGCAACATTTGTGGCCGTATATCGGCAATAACGCGGCGAATGTTGTCCTCCAAGTGATCAATCGTTTCGAGATTATCGGCGTAGACTAGCGACTTCACATATCCCCACAGAAAATAGTCTAGCGGCGTTAAGTCGCACGATCTTGGAGGCCAATTCACGGGTCCGAAAAGTGAAACTATGAGGTTACCAAACGTTTCCTTCAATAAATCAATTGTGGCACGAGCTGTGTGACATGTTGCGCCGTCTTGTTGAAACCACAGCTCCTGCACATCATGGTTGTTCAATTGATGAACGAAAATGTCAGTAATCATGGCTCTATAGCGGTCACCATTGACTGTAACGTTCTGACCAGCATCGTTTTTAAAGAAGTACGGACCAATGATTCCACCAGCCCATAAAGCACACCAAACAGTCATTTTCTGGATGTATCGGTGTCTCAACATACACTTGAGGATTATCATCACTCCAAATACGGCAGTTTTGTTTATTGACGTATCCATTCAAACAAAAGTGAGCTTCATCGCTAAACAAAATTCGCTTATGAAAATCGGGATCAACGGCAATCTTGTTTTGGGCCCATTCACCGAATCTACGCCTTGCTAGGTGATCGTGTGGCTTCAATTCTTGCACGAGTTGGATTTTGTAAGCACGCAAACCAAGATCTTTCCGCAAAATCTTCCATAAAGTGAATGGACACATATCCAATTCCTGTGCACGATGGCGGATAGACTGATCCGGGTCTTCCTCTACAGCAGCAATGACTTCTTCTGTACGCACTGTACGACGTCTCTGTGGATGCGTATTATCATTTAGAGAAAACGTGGTGCGAAAACGTTCCATAGTTAATCGAATTAATTGCTCTGATGGACGATTATATTGACCGTAAAATGGACGTAGTGCGCGATACGTATTTCGAACAAAACCATAATTTTCAAAATAAATTTGCACAATTTGGAAGCGTTGTTCAGGCGTCAGTCTATTCATGTTGAAATGCCAAACCAAACTAAACATAAATCACTTGACAGCTGACAAAATGGCCACCAGTTAAAAAAGTGTTGCCAACTTAAAGTTCTATACCTCTATAAAAAACACCGTTTATTTACAAATTTTAAACATGTTTCAAGTTTTAATTACCCAACAGTTACATCTTATCAGTTTCATATGCAACTTAAGAATATTCCATCCAGTAATAATGTGTTGAGTATTTTTACTCCTGACGTAGGATAGACGTGAAATTGTACATGAATATATTTTTAATTTTTTCTTTTCATGGCTCTCAATAAAACCAAATGCTTCAATTTGTATTCACTTGTTCACTTCAATTCCGCGCTCCCCGAGCCATTCTCATTAGTTAAAATACAAACAAAAACAGAAAGAGACCATTCTAAATTTTATTCTAATGTCGACTGTAGCTGGGATATTGCCGAAAAATATTGCCGGTTCAGGTAAAGCGTTCTCTGTGTCTCCGGGCAGCGTTCAGGATGGTTTAGTACACGGCTTTAGAGGTAGAATTACAACATTTAGAATATACGTGCTTTCGGTTAAATTGTATGTTGCACAGAACGGAGAAACAATTAAAACAATCGACTTTGTGCATTTCGAATACCAATCAGAAGCGGGGATGGAAGACGTGAGGTTGCAGTGCCGCGTTGCGCTTATATAGGGGGAATTCTGGAAGATTCGGTGAAAGCGGCTTTTCCTCGAAACAATGCATCTTTAAACAGCATAGTTTAAATTTATAAGTGATTTTTAACCAACTTCAGAAAAATGAGGTTATCAATTTGACGTGTATATTTTTTTTAATGCACAGTTTTTTCTAGGAGTGAGATGATTTGATGAAACTCTCACAAAGGCTAATTTACGTAATTTTACCATATTTTTGCAAATACTCTCGTTATGCGCAACATAATATCATTTTCCTTAAGTCTTAAAATTTGACCATTACACTGCTATCTCACTACTCTGACTTTGGTTATTTTCTTACCGATGCTGAATTTACTGTTACCATTTTTTTTTAGATAGATCTCGGTTTTCCCGCTTACTAATTTTTAGGTTGCCTAAATTCCTGTGGCTTGAAATGTATTTCGTTAATTTAAAAATAACGATGAATAATGAATTGGCTTATTTACCAAATCTATTTCAGCCCTCTATTGTTGCTCATGTTTATATTTTTAAGTTGTTATTTCTTTCAATTGTCGCAATTGAATGAACTTAAAAGAAGTAGTGTTTTATGCAAGCAAGGATCTTGGTTATAAAAAAAAAAGCCATTTTACCTTGACTTTCACTTTTTTCTGTTCGAATCGGCTAAAGAAACTGAGGACTTCCATCTCCATATTTTTGAACCATCTTTTGGGATTTGGGGCTACAAAGTCGTTCAAATTGTCCCGGTAATTGTGTTGAGTTATTGAGTTATAGTTTTTTCTTGACTGTTTGGCGTTTTGTGTTATTTTTACCTGAATAAAGAGGGACTTTGGAAGTTTTGCACGTTTTGGCAAAAAGAATTCTGTTAGACCCCACCAACATCGGATAGGATTCATTAATTATAATTTATTGAATTAATCTTTCATAGATTTTTGTGATTTTTTAAGGTCTAAGATCGAAATTGATTCTTATTACCGAGTAAATTTAATGTCTAATTTGAATCTGGCCGTAACATGCTGTTTTAAAGCTCATTAAAACCTTAACTGACGACATTAGACTATTATTAAGTTTTATATTGGGTTTTAAGGACAATTGTTGCTTGTTTATTATGAATATTGAGTAATTTTCCTTAAATTTTCTTAGTTTTTGATAGCTGTACCCTTGATTTCAAGTCAAACGGCTTCGCACTCCCTCCAGGAAATATTGACTCATGCCAGGTATACAAAGATACCAAAAGTATGAAGCTCTGTGGGAACCCTTTCCATGTTATCGAGTCCTAGGTGACGTGGTCTGCTGTATTTCCTACAAACTTTCGGACGGTTCGCGCGGTTTCAAGGAGAACTACTGCAGTCCCTTGATGTTCTGCAAGAGATTCTTTGGTATCACCCCAGTTGTTGATAAAGTTATGGAAGCCGTTTGGAAGTTGTTCATTGTCCACATTGTCTTCGGATTTGAATCTCCACATCTCTGTATTTGGTGATATTCTCGTTGTATTTTGGCTTTACGTTGTTGTTGTTATTGTTGTTAGGTACAGCAATGTCGATTAGTGTAGTTCACCTAAAATTTCATCTGGTTAGTTTAGGTGTCTGGCCTATTATGAGCAACTGTTAGATCCGTCCGAATCATTCCGTCCCAACATAACTTGAACTGGTTGCTCTTAAGAATAAGCTCCGGATTGTATTTGTAATAAGGTACTTTTCCTATCTGCAATAGGTTTAACTTATCTGCTAACTCTTGGTGGAATATCTTAGCGGCTGAGTCGTGTCTTTCCTTATACTCGGTTGTAGCAAACGCTTGGCATCCTCCAATTATGTGCTGGGCTATGATGTTCGACAGCCATATCTACTTGGGTTATTTTCTATTGAAAGATATCTGATGATGAACTTCCGATGGTTCTTCATTGGAATAACCTAGTCTTGGATAGCTAACAAGAAGCCCTCCATTTCCGGAAACATCTGTCCTGAAATCAACCAGTAGTTCGACGCTGAGTTGTCCACATTCTCCTAATTGATCTCATAACTTTTCTTTTGATCGTAAATTTACTATATTTGCTACAAATTTGCTTTTTGGACGTATTACAACGGCTCCGATTTAGAGGAAAATTAATGTATCTTTTATATTTTAAAGTATTTGTGAATTAAATTTAATCTCTTGGCCCCATTCTGTGGTTAAAACTGGTAAAATAGAATGAAATAGCATCGTGATATGTCTGTTGACTTTCAGTTTGACTCCAGTTTATTTTCCTTGTGTTCGATTACAATGTTTGGGAACTTGAGATTGGCCAAATTATGATAAAATTCTAAATTTTCGCAGCAGAAACTCATTTATTTTTATCTAATTGTAAGTTAATGCCAAAATATGTGTACTAGCTTTTCACAGGGTATTGTGTTAATTATTGTGATTATATTTTGTATATATTTCTTCCATTGTTCTTGCATTGAAGCTTAATTAAAATTGTGTTTATTTTTGCAAGGTTAGGTTGTTTTATTTAATAGTCATTGACCTTAATGAGCGTTATCATAGGATAGTCTCAAATACACAAATATTATCCATTTTATTTTATCATTACCTTCAATTATATGTTGGTAAATTTATTTAGGTAATTAATTATTTGTATAGTAAATCTCTTGTTTTATCTTATTTTATAAAAATATTAGTAATATTAAAATCGCCATTGGAGGCCAAAATCTCTTAGCTGAGCAGTTTATGTAAAATTATGATTAAAAAATATTTATTAGACTAAACGCTCATCTTATTGATTTCTTTTCTCGTAAGTGGTATAAAGCTTTGCAATCGATGTTCATTGGAGTGTACCTATATGCTTATGAAGCTTCTACCCTTTCTTGCAAACCGAGATAGTGTTTTGTCTTTAACCATGTTAGAACAGAGTACGTATTATAGTATTAGGGTTGAGAACTGTAATTATTTCACTAATATAATGTATACCCAACTGCAATTATATTGTATCTACTGTTGATAAAAAGAATTAGTACAAGAGCAAGTAGTAAATACACTTTATCTCTGCTGTGCAAGTCTGTGGAGGCAAGAAGACTTGGTGCTGAAAGATTTCCATATCTAAAAAGCTTTATTATAGAAAAAGAGGAAATAAATTCAGAAAAATCATTTATAAATTTAATTTAATCTACATATATGACTATTTAACTTTCCCATCGATAACATTGACCGATTAGCAGAAAGCAGAACTACGTTCATCACACAAGCTACATAATACACTCATACAAAATTGGTCCTCAAATTGGATAAACAAAAATTTAGCATTTTCATCGATGACGAAGAGATAGCATTGGCCGATCGGCAGAGAACAGAACCGTATTGATTCGCCATCAACCGGAGAAATAAGGGCAATCAAATGCGACGCACGTCCGACAGTTGTCCATCAGGTCCCGATTTGACAGTTTGTATCGCAACTAAGCCGTCAGCCCGCGCTCCGGTAACTGCCCGAATATCGTAAAGTCTCATTTCGACTGGATAATACCAGTGGCGTACAGGAAAATACCTGAGGCTATTTATTTTCTTTATCAACAACTCACAAAATATTTTAGGTGAAGGATAAGATATTATAGTAAAATATCCTCAGAAAATGTTAAATCTTATTTGTTCTTTAAAAATTGCCGATTTTGATTATTATTTTTAATGAATTATTTGGGTGGAGTAACATTAAAATATTATTTAAGTGTCCCAACTAGTGTCCTGTAACCTGGGAACTTAGTCAATTGTTACGTTAATTAATTATCAGAATTTTAAAATTTAGTGCGTCTCGAATAAAATCTATCCAATAAAGGATCATATTATCCTTATTTTTATTTGCCATTTTTGGTCGAAAGTACCTCAAGCAACACCTTTATAATACTTCACGCCATCTGTTGTTTTTAAAGCAAACGATTGGTCAAAACAAATTCAATAAGCTCATAAATTGATTAAAGATGTTTCAAGAAGTGAAAGATCTTGAGACGCAATTAATCCTGATATTTGGGGCAAAGCAGAGATAACGATTCTTGAAAATCGCTTTTCTCAAAATCATTTTGAATAATAATAATAACAATAAACCATTTCAACATCCTCGTCATGCTACTAAATAGAAAAAGATACCGAGAAATCGCGGAGGAAGAGGATTGGTGAATATTGTTAGCAATTGGATTAATAACTAATTAACTTACTTTCATATTTTTACTTGCTAGCAGAGTTTGTTGTGCTACCCCGATAATATGCGGGGCAGACGACCTTAAACTACCTTCTTAGGGCCGCTCGAACTGTCCGAAAGTTTTTGGGGATTGCAGAAAGTCTTGACGTTCCTAGGGCCCGAGAACGCGGAAAGGGCCCCCACAAAGCTCCATTCTTATGATAGCTGAATAATCTGATTTTAAATTAAGAGCACTCCATACCAGAGCAAAACGCGGCGGCATCTCTAAGTTAGCATAATTTAAAACCTAATTTAAAAAAAAATTTTAGAGGGTGTTTAAGAATTCTAATTTGTGGGTTGATCACTTATTTTTTGTTTTAAAAATAAAAAAACAATTTTTTTCGATTTTTTGCAATGTAAAATTAAAAACGGTATCATCCCACAGACATAACATAAAAATATAAAATATTGCTGTTATTCAACTCCCTCTTCTATTTGTCATTAAATAGTAAAATGACGCCCCCTGTTTTCTAAGAATTTTATAGATAAATCTATCCATCCCTTATAGTAGGTCCTTTTCGCACAAGAACGTTTGACCGAGAGACGGGAAGTATTTAGACGCCGAAAACGGTACAGTGGTGTGCTAATAATTTATTGTTTGTACATTTCGTTATTTACTTGCAGTGTTTGTGGAAGCAGGTTATATCGATTTATTTTAATTTTTTTAATTTTTGATTGTGTTATTATTTGGTGAAATAAATTTATATTATGGGCCACTACAGGCAAAGAGAGAGAAAACCCCAAAAAAAACATGTTGCCATGCCTACACGAAGATTTAACAAAAGACTGGCTAAGTTGAGGTAAGTGTGTTACAATTAAAAATTACGATATTGCTATAGAATATATAAAAATATTAAATAATCTATAGTGAGTTTGTCTTAATAATACCTCTATACTCGAATTATTTTCAATTGAAAAAAATTACCAAAATCTATTTTACACAGCTATTATAAATATAATTACATGTTCCATTTGATTCAATATTAAACAAGTTATAAACTGAAAAACGGGATAAACTAAATGCTGTTCAATTGTCGTCATTCCCAATTTAAAATAATTTAGATATAGGTGTGAAAAGAACAAGATCTTAGTAAGATATAATCCTTAAAAAAAATTAGGAATATACGAGGTAATAGAAAAATAAAATCCTTAAAAAAATTGGTACATTAACAAGGTATCTTTTTTATTTAGAAATATAGAAAATAGTAAAAAAGGTAATCCCTTAAAAAAATTTGTTCTTTTCTAAAGTTGAGAAGACGGTCATGTTGGCCCGTGAACGCGAAAACGCAAACGCGGATACAGGCTGATTTTCGATATTCAACCATAAAAATTGTAAAAATATGAAAAAAAGAAACTTGTTTATTTAACAATATAGAAGATAATAGAAAAATAAAGCCCTTAAAAACATTTGGTTCTTTCCTAAAGTTAGAAAACGTTCATGTTGGCCTACAAACGTGAAAACGAACACTATATAATATTTTAACCTATAATAATCTTAGGTAAAATATATTTACAGTTTGTCTAAAACGTACGTTACCAGGTAGAAAAACCTTTCATTTTGTAAATAATATTTGTAGTTTCTATACAATTAGTAATTATTGGGATTTTCAGAAAACAGGTAACAAATTAGAGTTGTGTTGGATTTTTCCTCTACTGTGATACTCAAATGAATATAATAGTTTTAAGAAGCCCATATCTTTTTGTTGCCGATATTAAAGGGTACCTTTTATGACTGGTACCTTTAAGGTGCGTATAAATATGGCGAGTCGAGCTCGAGTCGAGTATGCCTCGAGCTTCGAACGAGACTCTTTTGAAATTTTGCCGATTTCTATTGTTATCGAGGGCCATCGTCGGCAAATTTGAAATGAGGTAATAAATGCAGTTGGGTCACAAGAAGTCAATTTTTTTATAGTTCTATTGTTTTCGAGTAGCTCGACCGAGACTCGCAGCGATCCATTTTCTGTCGGTTTTTTGGTGCGAACTCAAAGGGTTTTTTTAATCTAGAGGTGCGTATAAATATGGCGAGTCGAGCTCGAGTCGAGCTTCCAACGAACTGATCTTTGTCGGTTCGAACCCTTTTTCGCCGCCCGGCGGCAAAAGAGATTTATTGCATCTGGACGTTGTAAACCAATAAAGGGTAAAGAAAAAAAATATTTAAGTTTTGATTATTTTCTTTATATTCCGAAATGAAATGTAGTTAATTTTTTCTTATTTTCCAAATATTTAATAATGAATCCCGAAATCAGCTTATGTAGGGTTCAACATAATTGTGGTGCCGGGACATTAGAAATAAATCTAATTTTTTAAGTGATTTTATTTACATATTATCTCCTATATTTATAAATAAAAAAGATACCTTTTTGTTGTACTTTTACAAGATCTATTAATAAATCTTGGAAATCAGCCTTTACATGAGTTTGTGTTTTCCCGTTCACTGGCCATTATTACAATACCTCATGCTGTCAAATTGGCTGAAATTTTTTTATTATCATATTTTCCTTATATCATTATATTCCGAAATAAATAAGAGGTAGTTTTTCCTATTATCGAAATATTACTTAAGTAATCTCGAAATTAGCTTATACGTAGGTCGTCAGTAATCTGTTCACGGTTCAATATGGCGGTTTCAGGTTGTTAAAAAAGAACCTACTTTTTTCAGGAGTGTTATTTTTTAATTATCTTTAATATTTCAAAGTAAAAAACGAAATTTAACCGGTTTATTTACTAGTTTGTTTGGCGATGATTGTCGTGGCGAGTGTGGCTGCATCGATGCGAACTTGAATTAAGTTTTTCTTTAATAACATATTTAATGCCGTTTCACCAGTCCTCGCTGATAATTTTTTTTAATGTATGTAAGAAATTAACGTATTCCTTATAGTTTACATTTTGGGTTATCCCGAGTTACGAATTAGTTGTGCCCATATAAGTTTAATGGATTTTAATTAATGTGTTCGAAGCACAACATTTCCAAGTTCTTCAGCCCATTCGTCTATCACATGTTTCTTAAATTGTCTTTCTTTCTAATTTGCAATTTTTACAAGTTCCTTCTTTAGTAAACCGTTCATAAAGGAAATATATTTTTTTAATAACCAATTTGTAATATCGCTTTTTCAACTATGTTATTGGAAACTTTTCCACCAGTCTAGAATGATAACTGGCGTTATCCAAATCTACAACTGACCTCTCCTGAATCAATTGTATCATTTGATAAAAATATCTTTGAAAGATATCTGGCGTCATTTATTCACGTTAATCTTTGGTAGATTTCGATTCAAACTGCTGCAAAACTCCCATAAATTTCCTCCAATATGAGTTGTAATGAGTTGGTGGCCCTGAGCGGTTTTAAATCTGTCGATAACCTTTCTAAGAATGCTTCTCGAAAAATTGCTGTATTCTTATCTTCATACATTTCTTGTACTATGTGTCCTGTACTGAGACAAATTACATCCACATGCCTTCCCTGTGCTATTTTCTAATTTCCCACAAATACCGTTTTCTTTAAAAGTATTTCCTCTGTATCACCTCTATTTTCACTTTCCCTACGAGAAATTCATTTTGTTAGCACTTTTTACAGATTGGTTTTTCACATTCTACTCTTGTTTCATAACTTTCAAAACTTTATCGAGACTTGCTTTTTATTTTCTAACTAAAAACTTTCTAATTCGTTAACGTGTCTTCTTAGTATGTTTTTGAAGCATTCTTATAATTTTTTCTTCTAGGGTACGGTTCAGGCTAGCACACAGTTCCACTTTTCCTTTCCTTACTTCACCTATAAGTTGTAGATTCGCTAAGTTTTGGAGTAAAAGTAGAAATTTTCAATAGCTAGCATTGAAAGTTGTAAGATAATAACATAGCAAGGCCTTACATTTATACACATCTGAAGTATACTTAAAAATGTCATTACTGTTAATTGCCCAATTGAGATGTATACTTCTAAATCTATCTTTTAAGTATACAACTCTTTCCTCAAATACATACTTCAGACACATACAATATCTACCCCTTGCGTTATCCAGTCATTTTCAAAAGAAAAATATATTATCAGCGGCCCATTTCCATATGGCCGACGCACTCGAAATTTTCTTCTCGCTGGTCTCTGCGAATTTTCTGACGCAATTTCATTTCACACATTTACTTCTTTTCTTCTCTAAAATTTTTGTCCGTAACTCACAAATTTTGGAATTGTTTTCAGGTCCATCTATTTTCTTGAGATCACTCCATGTTCACTTATGAACACCTTTTAATCAATGCCAAGTGCTAAATAAATTTCATTTCATTAACAAAAAAATAAGAAAATCTCGTGTCTTCAGTCTCACTGCAAAGTAAATTTTTTCGAAAAAGCGTGTCATAAACCCGTCTCACTAGATTAAAAAAAACCCTTTGAGTTCGCACCAAAAAACCGACAGAAAATGGATCGCTGCGAGTCTCGGTCGAGCTACTCGAAAACAACAGAACTATAAAAATATTGACTTCTTGTGACCCAACTGCATTTATTACCTCATTTCAAATTTGCCGACGATGGCCCTCGATAACAATAGAAATCGGCAAAATTTCAAAAGAGTCTCGTTCGAAGCTCGAGGCATACTCGACTCGAGCTCGACTCGCCATATTTATACGCACCTTTACACCACCGACCCTAAAAATTGTCGTTTATGGTACATATATTGTGATTGTCCAGAAAAAAGATTTTTCACCAATATAAATTAGTTCTGAGTACCACTGATCTCGAAAACATCTTAATGAAATTGTATAATTATATAATTAGGCAAAAACAAAAACACTTTTTTTCGCATTTTTAAAATATTTATTGATAAATTTCGAAAAAACAGCCTGTTCACATGTTAGCGATTTTGGGTTCGCGGATAAATTTGACTGTGTTCCGAATGAAGTAAATGAACTTTTCTTAACAATTTTGTTTTTATATTATCTTTTATTTTCCGAAATAAAAAAGACATGCTTTTTTTTTATTTTCCAGCTATTTAATAATTATTCCCGAAATTAGCTTATACGTAGTTCGTGAGTAATGCATTCGCGGGTTAATATGGTGGTGTTCTGGATGTTAGAAATATACCAATTTCTTTTAAAATTTTTTGAAATTTTTATTGCTAAATTTCGAAAATCGGTCTATTTATTATTGAATCCTGATATTAGTTTATATATAGTTTGTCAATCATGCGTTCGCGGGACGATATGGCAGTGTTCCATGCTTTAAAATTGGCTGAAATTTTTGGGGGATTATATTTTACTTATACTCTTAATATTCCGACATAAAAAAAACATCCGCTTTTTCCTTATTTTAGAAATATTTATTAATTTATCCCAAAATTAGTTCATATAACTGATGTCTACAGGTTTTTGTGACGCAGCGGCTCTGTGACTTCATCGATGCAAACTTCAGTTACATAGTTAAACTTCCTTTTTTTAATTCTACCACTTTACTATCTCTTTTTTTAGTATCTCTGTACTGTAAAAAATAGTCAAAAACTTCTTAATTTTGATAAAATTTTGTATATACATAGGTAGAGCACCAAAAAATATGATGGTCTGTAACTTGTAACTGCCCAAAACGGTGGGAGTAACTTCAAATGCTTTTTCACCATCTTAAACCGTTTATGAAGAGCTATAAAAATTATTTTCTGTCATTTTTCGATGCTCTATCTTTGTACAATCATCTATCAAAATCGGAGACAGTTCCGTAACTTTCTTAAATTTTTTATCCTGTGTTTCACATGAATTTAATTTTTTGATCATATTCCTTACAAAAGAACATGATAATAAAAATAGATTTTATTCGAATTTAACTTTAACTGGACAAACTAAGGTGTCAAAATTTCACACAGATAGATGTAGACACAAATTGATTTTTTTTGTGATATCAGGCCCGTAGTAGGCCAAAAGATAAACCTAATCCAAAAAATACTTGTCCGAAGCCGAAATGGAACTTCGGGTTAGAATTTGCTCTAAACCGCAATTTTTTATTATTTTAATAGCAAATTAGAACAATTTTCAAAAGATGCAATAACATTCGGACTATATCAATTCTAACTTCTTATCAAATTGCTCTGAAACAATTATCTAGGTGTGGCAAAAAAATATTTAGTTATGTTGAAAACTGCAAGGAAAAATAATTTTAGCAACATTACTTTATTCAGTCAAGAAAAAAAAAATAGATTCATAAGATAAAGATATATTTTCAAAATAATTCTTCACAATTCATTTCATTTTTTCATACATCCTTTATTTTAACTCGCACTGGATCTACTAATTTTTCGAATTACATGTTATCTGTTAAATTATATAATTTTAAGAAATAAATGTAGTGGTATTATTGCTTTTTTTATAGATCACTGGCCAAAGCAAAAGAGTCAAAAGCTATTTCACAAAAAGAAAATGTGCCGCCGAAAATTTTCGATACCAGTCCTTCCCTGCAACCTGGATGTAGTTTTTGGAACAAAGACAATTATAATAAGGACATCGAGAATATTGTTGTAAAAAGCGACAGCCGTAAGTATGATCTTTCTGGGAGAAGGATATTTGATGTCAAACATTTGTTTAATCAAATCCTTAATAGCGAAGCTCATAAACCATTTGATTGCAATATTACTTTTATGGAAGTTATATCAGAAAATAGAAGAGGCCTTAACTCCACATTCGTCCTAAAATGTAAAATGTGCGGAATTATGCAAAATTTTTCAACTGAAAGCGTAGAAGATTCTGACAGCATAGAAATCAACACAGCTTTGACTCTGGCAGCAGTATCAACTGGAATTGGTTATTCAAGTTTAAACGAAATAGCTGCAGCTATTAATTTGGCTATGATGAGCGAAAAAACATATTTTGAACGTCATAACCAAGCTAGCGAAGTTATCCGCACAACAGCTTGGTCTGTAATGGAAGAATCTGCTAAAGAAGAGTCCCAAATAGCTACTGAATTAGGTGAAGTTAGCAAAGACGGAATACCTTATATTACGGTAGTTACAGATGGAGCTTGGTCTAAACGCTCTTACAATGTAAACTATGATGCTTTATCTGGTGTTGGAAGTATAATAAACTTAATACTGTATTTTTGTAAAGTATACTAAAAGTCTTTTATTTCTCCTTAATACTATTTTTTTTTTAATTCCTTCAAACTTCAACTGACGTATGTAGAATATAGTGTGCACGGCATCAAGCCAGATTAAGGCATAGGCTATATAGTCGCCACCAAATGTTAATCCAGCCTTGCACGTAATTTATTTGGATACAGTAATAAAAAGAAATGGTAATGGTGAAAGAGGAAATATTAGGAATGTTTTCATAAATTTGATCTTCTAAAAGTGGGCTGCAACTAGAGTTGTCGGTAGTTGAAATAAAAATTTTTTTTTATTATTTTTCAGTAAGTAATTACTGGGATAAAATAATTGTAATTGGTAATTGATTTTTATAAATCTCAAACTATTTAATTACCATAAAAGTAATGAAATTTCTTAGAAATAATTAAACTGCTTCAAAAGATAGCGGCTGACAACAAAGGGTCCGTGAGCTAATGAGCAGTTTAAGGTAAACTGTTTGTTATTTGTAACTGATGGCTTTTTGGAAGTGTAATTGCTAAATGTAGTTCAACTCTTTGTAAAAGTAATTGGAATAGGCCTAGAACATAATCAATTTCACAGGTAATCCGTACTCTAAGTAAATGCCTAAATGATTTTTTAAATGGAATTATGATTTCATATTACACGAATATTCATTTGGCTGCTTCCGCGAAGCTACTTATTTGAAACAGTAATTCTATATTTATTTTTTTAACAATTTTGCGTCAAGGCTTATACAGCCCCAAAATGTAAAAATCTCATTTTTCAGATATCTTTCTGAAATTTCAGAATATTTCTCTTTTATAAAATATATCTAGATATAATTATTAACTTAACCCAATAGAAAAGGTAGATTTGGTTCAACATTTTTGACCATTTTGTATGTTGCAAAATATTTTTAATAGATGTTGTTTTACAAAAAATCGACCTAAAAAGTTACAATTTCAAATTAAATTCTCAAATCTACAAAACCCTTAATAAAATCCACCGTCTTTAAATAAAACTTGGTATAACTTTTGAAATAAAATAAGTAAATAACACTATAAGTACAATAATTGACGGCACCTCTGTTTAGGAATTTATTTTCACATGAAAGGGCGAGATCTGATAAAAACCGGTAATGTACTCGAGGACGGCGCTATGACGACGTAAAGCCAAAATTTTAGGACGTGGAGAAATCGAACACTCCGATTGCGATGACTCACCGTACTACTGTTTGCTCTTAAGATAATTGTGATGTTTAGACCTTAACTGATAATCTGAAAACATACGCCAAATTTTTGACTATATTTTTTAAGTCTGAGAATTATCAGCGTACATGAAGCAGAGAAGTCCCAGTAACTGATTTATCTCTAATTTGAATTAACGAAGATATATATATATATATATATATATATATATATATATATATATATATATATATATATATATATATATGATACTTATTAAATTGTTGGGCACAAATAACTATACCTAAGTATAATTGATTTATATCAAAATTTGTTTTTATAAATATTACTCAATTACACATGTGCTGTATTTCTGAATGTACCCCGTTCTTTAGTGATTTGAAGTTTAAAATATTGATGTCAAGTTTCTCTCTCTCAGATGAATTGAGATGAAAATATAATTATTATAACGAAAAGTCAAACCAATGATTCAAAAACACAAATACAAACTTTATTGAAAATAATACAATCATGTCAGTGGGTGCAGTTTTTATGTAAAATTTATAAATCACCTTATCTACTCGTATACCTAATTAAATTATCAATATTATTCAATATACACTGTATTCTTTTATGGGATTTAGAATTATTAAATCTGGCAATATTGCATAAATGTCTAAACGGTTACAAATGATTAGCGTCTAAAATATGAGATTTTATTTTAAACAATCTAAAAATAATTTAGTGTGTGCCGTTATTATTAAAAGTGATCTTGATACACTGCAAATTAAACAATTTATTTTAATATTAACTATAACTATTCATAATAAGGTTAGCACAAATCTATTTTATCAAATTATCTTCAGACAAGTCAAAAATTTCTATATCTTTATTGTGTAAGTAAGTAAGTATAAATACCTTTTAAATCTCCAGAAAATTTTTTATATCCCGTTTTATATTACCTCCTGTTTTTTTTTTTTTAATAAAGAAAAATTTATAAATCCTTTTTCCTTTGCCAATTATTTAAATATTTTTCACAGCTGCTTGCTTATTGACATAATTTATTTACTAATTTATTAAACTTCTTTTTCTTCCTTTAAAATTGACTTTCAATCTTCAGATAATTTTATATCCCAGCTCTATGTTTCTTCCTTTTACTTTTAAAAAAAAAATAATGAATTAGACCAGCAATGTTTTCTTTACCACAAATTAATCTGCACTGTATTCCTTTAAATTAATTTATAAAATACCAAATGAAAACTTTTAGGTTATGGTCCTGTTAATAAAAAAAAATAGTGATTTTTACACTTTAATCGATTAATTACCACTCCTTCTTAAACTTTTCAAAATAACAACTGAAAATATTGAGGTTATGTTACTTTTTATGAACCAGACTAATGATTTTTACTGTACAAATGATGGACCTGTCCTCCTCTTAAAAAATTGAATTTTGGCTTTTATAGTAATTGTTTTAATTTTTTTCTGATTGGTCAACTGAACTGGTAACTAGATGAAATTTTAAGCTTTGAAACACAAAATCAAAATGGATTCCTAGTTGTCAATTTATGATAAAATTTTGTTGTTTTATTGATATTATGAAATAAATATTCTATTTGATGACAATAAATTATAATTTATGCAAATTTTGAACTTTTCCCGACATTTTCATATCTCTACACTTTACTTTTGGTTATTATTTATCACATAAAATTGATAAATAAAATTGAATTACATCTAAGAAAATTTTACATACACATTTAAATTTGATCATTCTTGTTTTATTAATATTATAATCATATTTAACAAAGTTTTACCTACAATTAGGTACTATTTCATCCTAGTGTCTTATTAAAAATAAACTTATAATCTAGATTTTTCTTATACTATTCTTACACATTTACAATATTTTTAACAAAGTTTTAACAAATGCTGTTGTTGTAATACGTAGAAACTCATATAGTATAAATAACTCTTGATGAATAGTGTCTACGTAACTAAATAGTTATTATTTGACGGTTATTTTCACTAATATTATCTTTACCCGCACTGTTTATAAAATGGGTGATTAAGATTCTGATTTGTGTGGGTTTCACTATATTGTTTTAAAATTCTCTTTTTAGTCACTATCTCTTGACAATAACACTTTACACCTTATTCGAAATACCACTTGTTTATTAGTTTATAAGATTTATATCTTTCAGAGTCAAATTTGTTTATAATTCTTACTTTATATGCATTAATGACCAACCTTTCACACTAATTTTTATACATTTTTATCTTCTTATTGGCATTTTATGTCCTTTTAATACATAATTGAAATATAAATTCTTGCATACTATTAACCAATGTCTATTCTACCATCTGCAATTACCAAAAAATTTTTATTTGGCATTTTCTTAATCAAAAACTTATCAAACCTGAGAAAATGTGACTACCTATACATATAATATATATATATATATATATATATATATATATATATATATATATATATATATATATATATATATATATATAAATGTCTGAGGGTCATCGGCGTACATCTAGCAATTACAATGTAAACAAGATTTGGAAAATTGAAATGTGTATATCGTACAGAGCTAAAATTCCGAAAATGCTCCTCTGTATATATACACCACATTTAAGACATTTGACTTGTTTTCATTTAGGATTACTCTCGAACACTCAGTTAAATAAAAAAGAATAAAATTAGTCTTAAACCCCGTTTTTTGAAGCCTATGTTGTTTAGGGTCAAATATGATGATTAAGCTTATCGAAAGCTTTTGTAAAGTCAAGTACAATTAGAATAGTGGCCCTGTTACTGTTAAGACCTCTAACTTCGTCAATCAGTCACATTAGATATTGCAGTAGAACAGTTGAATTCTGATCTAAAAGTTGACGGACAACTTGGAACAATATAATCAGTGCAACTTGATTTGCCATAATTTTTTCCGAGAACTTTGAAGTAGTAAGCAAAATTAAAACTGATCACTGATGATTTAAATCCATTAGACTATTAAGTTTAGACAGTAAAATATCGTTAACATTCTTCCATCTTGGAGAAAAATAAGAATTTTCAATACTGTGAACTAACTCACATAAAATAACAGGGCCGTAAACTAAGATTAATATTTTATTTAAGATCATTAGAACTAAAACCTTTCGAAGCAACTAAAAACAAAAAAATATTGCTGGGTAATTTTTCCCAAAATATTTAATTAATTCGTCAATATATTTTAGCTCCGAATATTCGATTCTTTGGGTCTAATTGCATTTCACTAACAAATTATATATAGGATGACGCAACAGTGTAACAAAGTGCAAATTTGAAAAAATGTTTTAATGAAAGTTGTATAATATGAAAATTTCTATAATGTCATGTAGAGCAATTGTTTCTTTATCGGTTTTCTTGAAGTTTTCCTATACCTATCAGCGCTAATTTTTCTGATATATTTATTTTATTAATTGTATACAAAAATACGTTAACCTATTTGCGTTAGTCTTGAGTATTAAGCGAAAGAAGTAAACACTTATAAAAGTATGAGATAATTGTTTAGACACTATATTAGACCGTTAACAGTATATTTATCTTCCTTAATGTGAATTTTTTGTACTATAATTGCTGTGGTTTGTAATATATAGTAGATTATAGAGGACCATGTCTTTTTTCAAAATTTGATGAATTTTTTGGCGAAGTTCGCAATAAAATTGAAAACCAGAGGTACTATCATATGGACAGTTCTTGGGGGAATTCAAATATTCAAAGATATAAAGTAAGTAAAAAACTATTTTTTTAGAGCGTCTCTGTCACGAAACATCATGTATAATTGAAAATATTTTTAGATTGTAGAAATTTTCATATTATATAACTTTAATTAAAACATTTTTTTAAATTGTTGAAAAAAGAGTGAGATAGGATATTTTGTTACACTATTGCGCCACCGTGTATATCATAAACCTTCAAATTCGAGATTAGCAAAATTTGTAATTATTTTATTCGTTATAGATGTGTATTTTTTTGTTTTCTTTCTTTTACTGTCTTTTTACGAATTTGTTTCTTTCACTGTTTTTTTTTTACAATTTGTTTGCTCACTTGGATTCAATTTTATTTTGTGAGAATTACAGTGCTTAGGATGGCAAGTCTGGTAAAAGTAAAACACTTTTTATTTATTTAATTTATTTAGAATACTATATCTCCTGTCCATCACTACGCTCCTGTCGATATCGTAAACTTTCATTTGAACTGGATAATATCAGGACAGAGGCGCGCAAACTGGAAACCCTTCCATAACTATCATATCACGTAGATGCTTTATATCAGGGCATCATGGATATGGCGGCGGCAAGGTAATAAGGATTTGAGGAATAATGATTCGAGAAAAGCTAAAATTGAAGGATCTGGGATCTGCAGAAGCGTGGTTTGAGATTTCTATTTGTGCGAGTATCCAGCATGGAATGCCTTATCGTTTTCATCTAATTTTGCCGATTTAAAGTCATTTATATTTCAAGGAAATAGATTGGGGCTAACTTTTTCTTAATCTGATATCCATAGAATGTCCGGCAAGTTTGAGTTTGACATATATTTATTAGACACCCGGTCTAGATAATGATATCATGATGAAACATTAACACTGCTGTCAATCAATTTACAATTAAATGGGACTTCTTAAGTACATTAAACAATATTTTAGTTATTTTATTTTTCAGTTTATATATATACAGGGTGTCCAAGATAAGGATCCTAAGCATGGGGATCTCGGAAACAGTTGGAGATACGAGGTCGGTTAAATTAGAGAAAAGTTGCGCAATTTAATGCTAAATTAAACGCAGTTAAAAAAATTTAAAAATTTCAAACAGTTCCGGAGATTTCCGGAAAAAAACGAAATTTGGCAAAATCGTTTTTAATTTTTGCAGGCTTTATTTAAAGAGATATCAGAAAATAAAAGGTAGATTCTCATTGCCACTTTCTATTTTTTATAATTTGGTCTAAACAAAATTTAAATCCGACGTTTCATTTCTGAGATACCATCATGAACTTTCATTTTTTATATGGAACAAAAAAAAGTATTCCATGTATTTGATAGCAGTTTTTATTACAAATTCAACGGTGTATCACCCTTGCATATCGAATACGTAGTTCAAGTACTTTCCATAAGAGCTCCGTGAGAGCGAGAGAGAAAGGTATATCAGTTTTATAAAAGCCAATGAACTACACACTTGATATGCAAGTGTGATACACCGTTGAATTTGTAATAAAAAATGCTATCAAATACATGGAATACTTTTTTTTGTTCCATATAAAAAATGAAAGTTCATGATGGTATCTCAGAAATGAAACGTCGGATTTAAATTTTGTTTAGACCAAATTATAAAAAATAGAAAGTGGCAATGAGAATCTACCTTTTATTTTCTGATATCTCTTTAAATAAAGCCTGCAAAAATTAAAAACGATTTTGCCAAATTTCGTTTTTTTCCGGAAATCTCCGGAACTGTTTGAAATTTTTAAATTTTTTTAACTGCGTTTAATTTAGCACTAAATTGCGCAACTTTTCTCTAATTTAACCGACCTCGTATCTCCAACTGTTTCCGAGATCCCCATGCTTAGGATCCTTATCTTGGACACCCTGTATATATATATATATATATATATATATATATATATATATATATATATATATATATATATATATTTGTATCTTAAACCTTTTGGTAAAATACTTGTTTGTAATATTTTCTTGGGTATAGGTTTTTCCATTACAGAAACAAAGGACAACAATTTTCTGACGTTTCGCTCTACATAGTGAGCTTCTTTAAAGAGCTGGTATATTCATTTCAATTCTACAAAATTACAATTTTTTTTTAATAAACATATATCACAGTAATTACACATTGCTTTTATATTTTCAATTTAATTAAAATTAAAAGAAATAAAACATGTTTTACAACAGTCTTAAAGTTTAAAATTTAAAACAATACAACAGGTTAAAATAGTAAAAATTATAAAATAGTACATACCTTGAAAGTAGTTTTGTGGGTGGTTAAAAATAAATTCAATTATGATACTTGGTATGCAATTAATGTGGATAGATTTCTTTTTATAAAAGCAAAAACATCCTTACATTATTTCTCATATTTATTATAGAGTCGCTTCAAGTATGTTATATTAAAATATCAAATTATAGTATATCTGACTTAAGTTTTTGACATCTTGCTTGTCATTTACAGCATTTTTATCTCTTTTTATGTCTCCAATTGTTTCAAGCATACAGTCCCCATTTTATAACCTGTCCAAATACTTATCAAATTGCCTAACAAACATCACAGGAAAAAATAATCACTATGTGAAGGACTCTTTCACATTTAAACTATTCATTGATACAATATAAATATCTGCCAATTATAAATTAATTTCACTAGATGTAGTTTCTTTGTATACAAATATACCCAATGACATCATTCCCAAAGTTTTGGAAAAAAAATGGGACGATTTAAAGGACACACAACATTGACACTCAATGAATTTATAGAATCTGTAAAACTTACAATAAACAATAATTATTTCCAGTTCAAAGATAGTTTATACCAACAATTAGACGGTTGTGCTATGGGTTTACCAATCTCCTCAACAATAGCACAAATAGTTATGGAATATGTAGAAGAAGAAGTATTGCAAAAACTGGATTTTAATATAATATTTTTTAAACGCTATGTAGATGACTGTTTGGCTGCTATACCCGAAAACAAAATAGATAGCTTATTACAATATTTTAATAAGTTCCACCCAAAACTGAAATTTACATCTGAAATTGAAATGGGCAGAAAATAAACTTTTTAGACTTAACTATACACAGAAATAAGACGGATAACAATCTTCATCCAAAATGGTACACGAAAGATACTTGGTCGGGCCGGAATTTGAATTTTAACTCTCAACATCCAAATAAACAGAAAAATAGTGTCATAATCGGTTTAGTTGATCGAGCTATAAAATTATCCTCACTCGAATTTCGCCCAGAAGTGCTAAAAAAAGTAGAAGAGACCCTAATAATGAACCATTTTCCCAAACTACTTATGAAAAAAATATTTAAACAAAGAACCTTTTTACATTATAACACAAACAAACAAAAAAATAAACTTAACAATACCAAAACACAAAACACTTTCATTGCATTACCGTATGTAAACTAACTATCTGAAAAAATAAAATATATTTTAGATAAGCATAACATTACGGTATGCCACAGGGCGAACAATTTACTAGGATCATTTTATACGAAATTAAAAAGCAAAGTTCCCACCAAAAAAAGATCTAACGTAATATATGCAATTCTATGCTTAAACTGTCCTAAGAAATACATTGGCATGACGACACAATATATTGAAAATAGAATTAATGGACACAAGTATACTAAAAACGCATCGACATCCTTACATAAACATGCGCAAATAACTAAGCATGAATTTGATTTTAAAAACACCCACATTTTAGATATTGACAGAAATTATCATAAATTATTCATCAAAGAAATGATACACATAAAAAAAAGATAAAAATACTGTAAATGATAAGCAAGATGTCAAAAACTTGTCAGATATACTATAATTTGATATTTTAATATAACATACTTGAAGCGACACTATAATAAATATAAGAAATAATGTAAGGATGCTTGGGACGATTTTGTATAAACTCATGCAAATGAAAGAACGGTATTAAAAAAGAAATAATAATCTGTTTTCCTATTTTTTGCTTCTATAAAAAGAAATCTATCCATATCAATTGCATACTAAGTTGAAATAATTGAATTTATTTTTAACCACACACAAAATTACTTTCAAGGTATGTACTATTTTATAATTTCTACTATTTTAACCTGTTGTTTTGTTTTAAATATATATATATATATATATATATATATATATATATATATATATATATATATAGATATATACCGGGTGTCAACGAATCTATTAGACAAGTCATAATTTCTAGAGTATTATGTGTATCAAAATGAGAATTGGTACAGGTAAATGTTATGTGAAGAGGAGGGTTTTCGCATATTTTCCACTTTCCGGTCACTTCCGGTTTTACCGGAAATGGCCCCGGTTTTGAATTCTTAAATAGAACACCCTGTATATTTTAACATCTTTGGATTTCTGAGACAATTCTAGATAATAATGTGACATTTTAAAAACTTTTTACGTCTACTTCATTTTTTTAGAACCACTTTTAAAATTGCATCTAGGTGGCCATGATCGGACGCAAACTAATCTAACGGCCTTAGGTGATGTCAAAAAAATACAATCGCACAGTTTTAGTGACTAGTATGAAAGACAGGAATTGGATTATAAATTTAACAAAATTAACAAAAAACTAACAAAATAAACTAATAACTTAGACGACGCACTTAAAATATTTGAAAGTACAGTAGCTGAATTTGTTAAAAAGTTTAGTGTAGTAAATGTTCAAAGTGCATTTCTTCTTTTTCACGACACATTTCAGCTCGTTCAATTGTTTCTCCCAACACGTTTTGTAGCATTTGGGGCGTTATACTTCTAAATGCCCATAAAATTATTTCTTCTAATATTTCAAGAGTGGCTGGGGCTGCTCCATAGTAAACCCTTTCTTTAACATATCCCCAGACAAAGAAATCGAACACAGTAAGATCCGGTGAGCGGGCTGGCCACCGTACCGGACCATTGGTTGCAATAATTCGATTATTAAAATGCTCTATTAAATAATTAAGAACTTCTCTAGTATTGTGAGGCGGTGCTCCATCTTGTTGAAAGTAAATTCGCCGTAGAACTGCTAAAGGTATATCATTGAGATGATTTTCGATTTCATTTTGAACAAAACCTAAGTATCTAACCCCTGTTAACTGACCTTGAAACAATATTGGCCCAATTATTCTGTTTCCAACGATACCAGCCCAGACATTGACGCCAAATCTTTCTTGAAAATTGCCCTCTCTCATTTCATGTTGATTTTGTTGGGCCCAGTACCGAGTATTTTGCTTATTGAACATACCATTATTTGTAAATCGGGATTCGTCGGAAAATAGAATAAAATCGATAAAATATGGGTTAACTCTATGATTTTGAAGCAGCCAATCACAAAACACTACCCGTCTATCGCCATCCTCAGTATACAAATGTTGATGTAACTGATATTTAAATGCTCGATATCAATGCTTTTTCAGTATTTTTCTTGCTGACTCATAACTTATCTGCAGTTCTTGACTAATTGTTCTTAACGAAACTGTTTTATCAACCTCAACCATAGCAAGTACGTTAATCTCAGTCTCTTCATTTATGATAAACCTCTGTTCCGCCTCTTGATTTCCTATTTGCCTAAAACGAGTCTCGACATACGGAAAATACTGATGGGCTGGATGTTGCCGATTCGGATATCTATGAGCATACAACTCGGCAGCATTCCTTGAATTTCTATGACACCCTCCAAATATTAATAACATATCCACTTTTTCACTTTGAGTATACATTATTTTAACGAAAATTAAGAAACTTTTACGTCTGTTCTTAGAGCGTATGTCACTGTCATTATCTACTTAAGTGAGTGCTTTGTTTTCCAAAAAAGACTTGATAAAAACAGTTGCAAATTATTATGCATCATGGCTGTACGTAATTTTGTCAACTTGTCTTATTCCTGTCTTTCATACTAGTAACTAAAACTTTGCGATGGTATTTTTTTGACATCACCTAAGGCCCTTAGATTAGTTTGCGTCCGATCATGGCCACCTAGATGCAATTTTAAAAGTGGCTCTAAAAAAATGTTAAAATATACAGGATGTTCCATTTAAAAATTGAAAACCGGGGTCATTTCCGATGAAACCGGAAGTGGCCGGAAAGTGGAAAATATGCGAAAACTCTCCCCTTCATATACCATTTACCTGTACCAATTCTCATTTTGATAGACATAATACTCTAGAAATTATGACTTGTCTAATAGATTCGTTAACACCCGGTATATATATATATATATATATATATATATATATATATATAATATGTTTTAAATTTTAAACTTTAAGACTGTTGTAAAACCTGTTTTATTTTGTTTATTAAGAAAAAATTTGTAATTTTGTAGAATTAAAATAAATATACCAGCTCTTTGAAGAAGCTCTCTATGTAGAGCGAAACGTCAGAAAAATTGCTGTCCTTTGTTTCTTTAATGGAAAAACCTATACCCAAGAAAATATTACAAATATATATATATATATATATATATATATATATATATATATATATATATATATATATACATAAAGGTGATTCCGGGGGAGTCCCTCAACTACTTTTTCAGTTTACATGACAATATTTCGATTTTCCAATATAGGTGAAAGGCTACATTAAACAGTCATACTAACAAATATATAACTTCCTTAACTCCAATAAAATTATTTCATTTACTGCTTCAATAAAAGAATAAGCGCCTCATAAACTCTCAGACTTAAGAGTCCAATTATCCAAAATCGTCTGAGTTCGCATGATGTATGTGGCGGATAAAGACATTCAAACTTACAGGTGGAGTCCCCTGGTTATAATAATTTTAATTACTGCAGTCTTATTGCCTCCTAAAATGTACCATTTGTCACCTGAATTATTTTACGATCTTATAGAAGATATAATGGGTAGTTAAAATTTGAGTGTGGTAAATTCAGTAGCGCATCCATATCTCGTCTGACGCCTGGAGCCTAATTATTCATAATTCTTAGCTGGATTCACAAAACATAAAATGACATATTGATACTGAACGACAAATAAATTACTATATATATATATATATATATATATATATATATATATATATATATATATATATATATATATATATATATGTACATATTGTAACGAATTTTATATTTGGGTTTATTTTCATAATTTAATTAATTAGTTTTACCTTTTTTTAATTTCCTCATAAGACGTCTATGAAAGAAGGTCTGAAAATTATATTTCCTTGTTTTCGACGTGAAACGCCTATGACAGAAAATCTAGAAATTGCCGAATTATTCCTTCTTCATATTTTTATTACCCCATGTTGTATGGAAATCCTTCTAGAAAATTAGTCAATCTTCTGGTATCGACCAAAAAGGTATATAAAGGGTCCAGATTGGCTTTCGTAGACAGTTTAGTTTGAGAAGCGGTTCATGCAAGTTGTATTGTTTGACCAGTGTCAGTACTGAAGTTTTAATAAAAGGTTATTAAATAAAACAGATTGTACAGTGTACAGAAAGCAAAAATGGAAGAACAACTTAAAACTAGTTTAAATCAGATACTGATAATGATACAAGATATGGAAAGAAGTCAAGAGCATATGAAGAAATGCCAAGAAGAGATGAAACAAGAATTGAAAGAAGATATAATGAAAAATCAAGATGATGTGATACGAGAATTGATGACATTAAATACAAGCCAAGATGATGTGAAACAAGAATTGATGACACTAAAGGCAAGCTAAGATGATATGAAACAAGAATTGATGATACTGAAAACAAGCCAAGAAGACATGAACCAAGAATTGAAAGAAGATATGATGAAAAATCAAGAGGATATGGAACAGGAATTAAGGAAGCTGACAACAAGCCACGAAAACATGAACCAAAATTTGAAAGAGCACATCAGGAAAAATCAAGAAAGCACAAAACAAGAACTAAAAACACGCCTGGATGACATGAGACAAGAACTTAAAACAAGTCAAGAAGATATGAAACAAGAAATGAAAGACGACATGAAACGAAAAAAACAAAAAATACAATAGAAGACTAGCAAAATTAGAGAAGACCTATATGACGAAGTACAACATGAGGTGACGGGAATCCAGAAATAGATGCAACAATTACATTTGCAAATCGAGAAGGTAAACAGACCCCTGTTCACAATATTATCAATATGTGTGTCGAAACAAAGGGCCCGATCAAATGTAACACTTAGATCCTTCACACATTCAACACGATTAATCATGTTATTATCAAGAAAGTAATCAAAAGTTATCCAATCCCTTTGTCGATAAAAACTTATAATAGAGCATTTATTGATATAAAATTTAACTTACACCATTCAGAGAATCGAGCTAGATCCTGCTGAATGCCTTCGCAATCGTTGCTACTCCCGACAACCTGAAAAATCTTTAAATCATCTGCATAAAGAAGAGATCCACTGAAAGTTATGATGTCCTCAATGTCGTTAATAAAGCAGTTAAAAAGGAGCTGAGCGAGGTGAGCACCTTGAGGAACACCAGAGGTAACATATATATATATATATATATATATATATATATATATATATATATATATATATATATATATATATATATATATATATATATATATACAGGGTGATGCAAAAATCGATCACGAAACTTAAGGAGGTGATTCTACTTGACAAAATAAGGGTAGAGCTTCATATAATTTTTTTTCAAAATGTCATTCGTTTTCGAGTTACAAGCCGTCCAAGTTCAAGTTTTTATGTTTTGTTTTTTGAATTACTCGCTTACAGGAAAACCGATTTGACTAATATTTGAAAGATAGGCTAAGTCTTCTGCGCTTCATAATTTTAGTAACAATTCACATTGATTGTTTGCCGCTAGAGGGCACTTTACCTACATTGAAAATTGTTTTTTTGTCATAATTTTTTAGTGTTGACAGCTACAGTAGTTTTTGTCATAATTTCTGAAAGACTGATGCCAGGCCTTTAAAAAAGGTGCTCTTTATTTACATCGCTAAACCCAACGGTTTAGACGTAAATCACCCTTAAAAATTAAGTGGTAAATTTACTTTTCTCATTTCATTACCACCAGCTACCAGGTAAATAGCTATCAAAGTATACTAGAGCTGTCAGTTTAACATCAAATAAATTCGCTTTTTAAACTATTTAATTTATAATCTTAAAATAACTAATAATGGCTAATCACCAATATTCAAATATCGAATATTGTGATATCCATTTTTGTTATGGAAAAGCAAATGGTAATGCAGAGTTGGCAAGAAGATATTATATGGAGAGTTATCCGAAAAGAAATATCCCTCATGCTCAAACATTTTCCAGTGTGCACAGGAGGCTTGCGGAATGTGGTTCCTTTAAAAGTTATAATGGAAATAGGGGAAGACCTAGAACTGCTAGAAACGTGCAACAAGAAGAAAGAGTGCTTGAAATTATTAAAGATAATCCAGGTATTAGTACTAGAAAAATTGGGAATGAAGTGCGGCTCTGTCAGGCTAGTTCATGGAGGATACTAAGAGAAGAACAACTCTACCCGTTTCATTCAAAAAAGGTGCAGGCTCTTTATGACGATGATCGGCCGAGACGGTTGGAAATGTGCAATCAGATCCTAGCTAAGTATGTACACGATAATCGATTAATTGGCGTCATATTATTCACTGACGAAGCTGGTTTCACTCGTGATGGCATAACAAATCTACACAACATCCACACATATGCTTACGAGAACCCAAACAATGTGGTAGAAAAGAAACATCAGCGTAGATTTTCACTAAATGTGTGGGCAGGGATAATAGGAGATTACCTTATTGGTCCTCATTTCTTTGATGGCCCATTAACTGGTGACGTATACTTAGATTTTATCCAAAATCGTCTCCGATTGTATCTGGAAGATGTGCCATTGGAAGTAAGGGCCAACATGTGGATCCTCCAAGACGGAGCTCCGCCCCACTTTAGTATACGTGTCCGACAGTATTTGAATGCAACGTATCCTGAGCGATGGATAGGACGAAGTGGACCATTGGCATGGGCAGCGAGGTCACCAGACCTTAATCCTATGGATTTTTTCTTTTGGGGTCATTTGAAACAATTGGTGTACGATATTCCAGTAATCAACGTCGAGGATCTTCGCTTCAGGATAATCGAAAAGTGCCAAATTATTAAAGAAACACCAGAAATTTTTCATCGAGTTAGGCGACATTTTTTGAAGAGTGTTAGGAAATGTATTGAAGAAAATGGGGGACATTTTGAGAATCTTTTTTAGTTTGATTAGTACTGTTTCATTAATTTTTATCAATTAAATGTATATCGCAATAATCCATAATATGAATATTTACTGATTAGCCATTATTAGTTATTTTAAGATTATAAATTAAATAGTTTAAAAAGCGAATTTATTTGATGTTAAACTGACAGCTCTAGTATACTTTGATAGCTATTTACCTGGTAGCTGGTGGTAATGAAATGAGAAAAGTAAATTTACCACTTAATTTTTAAGGGTGATTTACGTCTAAACCGTTGGGTTTAGCGACGTAAATAAAGAGCACCTTTTTTAAAGGCCTGGCATCAGTCTTTCAGAAATTATACCAAAAACTACTGTAGCTGTCAACACTAAAAAATTATGACAAAAAAACAATTTTCAATGTAGGTAAAGTGCCCTCTAGCGGCAAACAATCAATGTGAATTGTTACTAAAATGATGAAGCGCAGAAGACTTAGCCTATCTTTCAAATATTAGTCAAATCGGTTTTCCTGTAAGCGAGTAATTCAAAAAACAAAACATAAAAACTTGAACTTGGACGGCTTGTAACTCGAAAACGAATGACATTTTGAAAAAAAATTATATGAAGCTCTACCCTTATTTTGTCAAGTAAAATCACCCCCTTAAGTTTCGTGATCGATTTTTGAATCACCCTGTATATGTCAGATGATTCACAGTTATTAATTTTTACTCGCTGTACTCTATCAGATAGGTAATTATTTATCAATTGTAGAAATGATCCATGGATGCCCAAGGCTTCCAGCATGTAAATAAAAACATGATGGTTAACCTGGTCAAAAGCCTTGGAGAAGTCAGTGTAAATAGCATCCACTTGACAGCTCCCCTCCAAAGCCTCCACCAAGTACTGCTCATAAACAAGCAGATTAGTAGTAGTTGATCGACCTGCCATAAAGCCATGCTGTGAAGTCGCTAACACATGCCTAAAAAGAGGACACATCTTGTGGTAAACAATACCCTCAAAAATTTTACTAAATAGTGAAAATTTCGAAATTCCACGATAATTTTCAACGTTAGCTCTGTCTCCATTCTTATGGATTGGCGTAATGTAAGTAGAGCCGACCCAGAACATCGATATGGAACAACTATACTCGTTTCGGACAGAATGGCACAGTCGGTTGTGGACTTCGTTCCTCTGAATGATAGAATGGCACTACTGAAACTGCGAACAACTCATAGAGACCTGAATGTGGTTCAGGTTTATGCTCCGACAAGCGACAAGTCAGATCAAGAAATCGAAGAATTTTATAACAACATCGATGAAATAATGCGACTGACAAAGAGTGGAGAGATGACGATGATCATGGGGGACTTTAACGCCAAAATTGGCCGTGGCGCTGAGGGAGACAACATAGGTGCATGCGGTCTTGGTACAAGAAACAACAGAGGAGATAGACTGGTACAATTCTGCGTGGAGAACAGCCTGTTGGTGGCCAACACCTTCTTTAAACAGCATCCCAGAAGGTTGTATACTTGGAAGTCACCTGCAGACAGAGAGGGAAGAATTGTCAGGAATCAAATTGATTTCATTCTACTCCACCTAAACTTTAAGAAGTATATGAAATCCGTAAAAACCTACCCTGGAGCAGACATTTATAGCGACCACAATCCAGTTGTAATGGACTTTAGACTCAAACGATTCCTGAAAGTTAAAAGGGAAAAAGTAGCAAGAAAAATAGATATCGCACAATTGAAAAACCCCATAAAAAAGAAAGAAATTAGTCTCAAGATCGAGAAAGAAATGGAAACAGTGGAGAAGTCGGTACGGAGAGAGGACGTTGAAGGAACATGGAATGCTTTAAAAACTAAAATAACAAATATTCAAGAGGAAGACATTGGATTTACAAAAAACAACAGAAAGCAAGAATGGATAACGCAAGAAATCATAGACCTCATGAATGAAAGAAGAAAACACAAAACAAACCCAACAGAATACAAGCAACTCAATAAAATCATTAGGAAAAAGTGTAGGGAAGCTAAGGAAGATTGGATGTCAACAAAATGTCAAGAAATCGAACAACTTCAGAAAAGATATGACACCTTTAACGTCCACAAGAAAGTAAAAGAAATGACAGGCAGACACAGAAAGCGGCAAGAAACAATTTTAAGAGGGAATAATAACGAGGTAATTCTGGGGACAGTAGATAAACTAGAGAGATGGAAAGAATACATTCAAACACTTTTCGATGATGATAGACCCAGTGTTCCACCACCCACAGTCAGTCAAATAAATGAAATGGGCCCAGAAATAACTAAAGAAGAAGTTCGCCATGCAATAAAAGCACAGAAAAATGGTAAAGCTACCGGTCCAGACAAAATCAACGTCGAAATACTTAAATTAATTGCAGACAACGAAAGCAACAGCCTAGACTTGTTAACATCATTATTCAATAACATATACAACTCCGGAAAAAATACCATTAGACTGGCTAAAGTCAACATTTATAACACTGCCAAAAAAACCTAATTCCTCACAATGCGATGATTACCGGATAATAAGTCTGATGTCTCATGTCCTTAAAACTTTTCTCAGAATCATCCATACACGAATTTACAGGAAGTGCGAAGATCAGATGGATAACACTCAATTCGGATTTTAAAACGGAATGGGAACACGAGAAGCTCTTTTCTCCCTAACTGTAATGACACAACGATGCAGAGACATGAACGTGGATGTATATGCATGTTTTATAGACTATCGAAAGGCATTTGACTGCGTTAACCATCAAAAGATGATTGAAATTCTGAGAACAACCGGCGTCGACGAACAAGACCTACGCATTATCTCAGAACTCTATTGGCACCAAACGGCAACAGTCGAAGTAGAACAAACAACATCCGGAGATATGTGGATTAGACGGGGAGTCCGACAGGGCTGCGTGCTATCTCCGCTCCTGTTTAATCTGTATTCCGAGTCCATATTTAAAGAAGCACTAGACGATGCCCAAGATGGAATCAAGTTTAACGGAACTATGATCAACAACATTCGGTATGCTGATGATACCGTCCTAATAGCAAACAGCGTACAAGAGCTACAAAGCATAATAGATTCCGTAGTACATCATAGCGAAATGTTCGGCTTACATCTAAACGTCTCTAAAACCAAAATAGTGGTATTTTCAAAGGCGCCAATAAATGTACGTCTGCATGTCAAGGGACAAACAATAGAACAGGTAACATCAATGAAATATCTAGGAGTTAATATCAACAGCCAGTGTAACCCGAAGAAGGAAATTTTATCGAGGATCGAACAAGCGAGAAAAACACTAATGAGCATGAAAACATTTTTTACAAGATCAGACCTTAGTCTAGAGCTCAGAACTCGTATGGTCAGATGCTACGTTTTCTCTACCTTACTCTACGGATGCGAAAGTTGGACAATGGACCCACAAACAGAAAAAAGAATAGAGGCTTTTGAAATGTACATATATAGGCGGATGTTACGAATTTCATGGATGCAAAGGATCACTAACAACGAAGTACTCCAACGCATGAATAAACAAAAAGAACTGCTAAACACTATTAAAGAGAGAAAAATTCAATACTTGGGTCATGTGCTGAGAGGTCAAAGATATGAGCTACTTCGACTCACTATAGAGGGTAAAGTTCAGGGTAAACGATCAGTAGGAATACGCCAGAATTCATGGTTGAAAGACCTGAGGAGATGGTTTGATCGCTCATCTACAGACATATTTCGTGCTGCTGCTTCCAGAGCCACAATTGCCATTTGGATCGCCAACCTTCGGAAGGAGAGGGCGCAATAAGCAGAAGAAGTAGTTTTCCATACTTTTAAAAAAACACCCGTTGATAAAGAGATATTAAAAATCTGAGCCAACATTGCAAACAAAACACCCTGACAATTCTTAACAAGTATGACTGGTATCCTTTCGGGTCCGGTACCTAATTTACTATTCAAGTGATCTATTGCATTAAACACGTCCACCAGCTCAACTTGAAGGAAACTAAGGTTTACAGTTTTCATGTAATTAAAGTACGGGTCTCACGATGCTCATGCTTGTAGACTGTGGAGAAAAAAAGCTCTAAAGAGCTCTGCTATAGCGGTTGAGTCTTCCGCTCTAACATTATTATGTGACATACTACTAGGAAGAGAAAATTTCGTATTCTTGGCATTAACATACCTCCAGAAAAACCTACTATCAGACTTTATAGAGTCTTCAATGCCAGATATATGGTTTTGATAATTGTATTTATATGTGTACTTACATAGCTTACGTAATCCTGAAAATAAAATCTAATCAGAATTGGAATTGGAAATTTTATATTGTTTATGGGCTTTCTTTTTTTCAAAAATTAGAGACCTCAATTCTGGACTGAAGCATGGCGGGGGCCATGTCTCGTCATCGGCTATGGAAACCCGTTGGGCTCCCGGTCTAATAACTTTTGTGGGTTATCAGTTTGACATTTTGTTTATAAACAGAAATATATTATTACCAAATGTGACTTTACACTTAGACGCGTTCATATATTGTCCTTTCCCGAGATAACTTCGAGATATTAATTTGGTTAATTATTAATATTTATACAACTAATTGTAAAGATATTTTTAAAAATAATTAGAAAATGCAAAGGTATGCGATCGAGGCAATTCGTAATTCGAAAGCGAAACATGTCCTCGAGTTTCGTTTATTTTCTGGGACATTGCGATTTCCTTGGGGCAATTAAAACGAGCTTATCTGCATAAAACGGCCGTCGCGACGCGAGATGACGCAGCCCGTCCTCGCTCTGCTACTGTCTCCGAAAGTGGCTCGTAAATACCATCCCTAACAGGAACGGACTAAGCATCTATACCCTATAATAAGAAAAAACTTTTTCCTAATTAGTTTCTTATCTTTGTTTTGTAAAGGATTTCTCTGAAAATATCAATCTATTATTCGCTATGTTTTGGCATGGAAGACATGTTAGGGAAAAGTTGTATGGGCGAAAGATTTAGGTATTAAAATGACCTTTAATTTTATGGTTTATACGTCAAAATCTATAAACAATTTATTGAGATAATGCCGAAAGTGGCATATAACACCTTGATGAGGTCATTATGTGTCATTGTAAGTGTGCGAAAATTCAACCAGATCGGTTGAATAATTTATGTTAAATATCAGTTGTTTATTAAAAACACTATTACCCGGATTCACTAACTTGGTTTAAATTTTAAACCGCCCTAAATTGACAGCAGAGGGCTTAAATTGGCAAGAGCAACAACAGAGCAAGCAAGTTTTAAACCCTAAAAATACGAGAAAAATAAATCATTTTTTTACTACTAAACCGACAAAAATACAGAACTTTATTTATTTTCGGAATACAATTATTTTTTTTACATATTGCAAAGCTTTATCGTAAGTATCTCTATATAAGCATTTATATGTTGACATTTATAATATAAATTATGACAATATCATAAGCAAAACAGAACTGGACGACTATAAGATTTAAATTTTATGGCAACTAGATCGGGTTTAAATCTTAAATCTTCTTAGTGAATCTGGCTGTAAAAGTTTAAACAATTGAGATCTTGACTGTATTAAAATAAAAATATAATATTACCGGTAGTTTCCACAATAGAAATCCTAAAAAACATAATGTATTTCTTTATTTTACGGATTTTTTTAATAATAAAAATGTAACTAAATTTCCTTCGAGTCACGTGACAACGAACACCAAGGAAAGTGAATGATGCCACTCCATAGTAACGTCATCGCTGGCACTCCGTCCTGATACGTTTATTCTTTTGAGTCATTAATACTTTCAGTTCTATCACTTGAAGTAATCATGATCACTTCGATCTAATCACTGGTAAATGCATATTCAAAAGAACATGAAGTTATCAGTTTCACATTTTTTTCACTTTGATCATTTGATAATTACTCTAAAGAATACAGCCAACGTCATCGCTTTCACGAACTTGACATACGTTGCCTAGTTAATATTTTATCGTCATTTTCATGTAATTTCTTTGAAATTTACTTGCTTTTCCTTTTAAAAACAATTTTAGGAAATTTTCTCATGATGGAAGGTAGATTTATAAAGGAAAATAATTTGAATTTGAGGAGAATTGATCCTTTTATGGTAGCCAATTTCTTCGCAACAAACAGCAACTTTTACCCTGCTGAATTTAGATACATGAAGACTTCCAATGATAGTAATTTACCAAGGATTGTTATTTCCGCAACCGATAATGAATACATAACAGTAATCATAGGTATTTATAAGCTCAAAACTAAAATAAAACAAGTAGTGCCGAATCCAGGAGGGCTCGCTAAAGCCACATTTTGCTATTATTTTCCGAAGATGAAACCTGAATAAATAACTTTTCAGGTGTTCTAATGGTAGTACTTGTACACAGAGGTACGCACAACGCTAAAAATAACTTAGAATTCTTACAAAAATTACGAAAAAACTATATCTCCTTGTTAGTTTACCAGTGTTTATATACTAGTGATATCATAGAGATAAAGTGACAAGTATTGGCGTTTTGGAGGGAAATTTAAAACGGAATTTAAAATTTATGATTTTTAAATTATTAGTTGTATTAAAAAAAATTAAATATTTTGGGATACATTAGGTATTTATGTATGGTTCTAAACACTTCCCCAAAAATAATCAACATCCCAATTGTTGCTCAGAAGATAATGATTCTAGAAAGATTTTTAAAAGTGAAATAGATTCTTGAAAGGTCAAACTACAGTGAAAGTTCAAAAATAACAAAAAGAGTCGAAATTTTTACGTATTTTAAACGAGAACCTATATTTTATGATGTAATGAATAAGTATATAACTTATGCATTGTGCATGAAGTGATAGCCCTTTAAAGTGAAGGTACTTGCAGAGATGAACTATTACTGATGGTGGGGAAAGCAGCTCGGAGCTCCGTTTTCGCCTTGAACTATTTTGATATCGAAACTTCAAATTGGAGCTCGTTGCAAAATTTAAAAGTATCTTGGGTTCTATAGTCTATTCAAGAACTAGAGAGAGTAATAAATCATTTTTGACCCTTTTTTGTCTTTGCAAACTACCTGTATTCTTTAGTCCGGTGTCTTTGGCAAAATCTGTTAGACACATATATTTTTTGTACGAATGGGTTAGAAATTTCATAATCAAGAATACGGGTCTATAATAATGAACTATTTGGGTTGGATAACAGTAGATATTTGGAAGCGTGAAGTGTTAAAAAGGATTTTAATCCTTGTCATAGGCGTCGGAAGGAGGTTTATTTTATCACTAAGTATTTATGGCATAGAATATTATTTCAGTAATAAACTTAAAATAAAAAGTTTTTATAATATTATTTTATTTCTTAATAATTCACATACATTACAAAATGTAGATAATTTTGAATATTTAAAACAAATCATAACTGTATTTTTATTATTTTCAATTTTTTCATAGAAATCGTTTTAGGCACATTCAGACCAAAACGTAGCCTTATTCTCTCAAAAAATTCTAAGTTATGATTTAAATACTTACAAAATTCCCATAGTCAAAAATACAAAAAGTGAAATATATATAAAAAAATAAATTCTTCTATATAATATTAAAATATTTTTGGGGCTATCGGTCATTTTATTATTAATTAAAAACATTTTTCGGACATTTGAAGTTTCAGTTTATTTATTTCTTAAATCATCTGCAAAATTACAATTATACACTTAAAAAGGGATTCAAATGTAAGTAGTTTTTATATGTTACAGTTAAAATTAAACCTACTTATTTTTATTTCTATTGAACTGATATCTTAATTTAATTTAGTTTATTATATGGAAATCTGGTAGCCACAAAAAATAAAATAAACATGTTAATTCTACACACTTAAGAAAAAGACATAAATGCAATAATAAAATAATAAAAAACTTACGACTAATTGGAATTAAATATATATAAAATTAAAGAGTGGGACACACTAAAATAAAAATATATAAAAAATAAAAATATATATAAACAACATTAAACAATAAAATATAACAGAAACAAAAATTTAAATAATAAATTGGTTTAAATTTAAAACAACCCTAAATTAATAGCTGAGGTCTTAAAATGACAAATGCAACGGTAAGCCAAGCTAGTTTTAAACCCTAAAAATTAAAGCATAAAAATAATTTTGTTTTATTACTGAACCGGCAAAAATGGAGAACTTATTTCACCTAAATTTTCAAGGCTATATCGCTCTATATTAGCGTTTATTTGTTGACATACTCGTATCTAATATTAATTATGATAATATCATAAGCAAAGCAAAACTGACCGACCATAAGATTTAAGGTTCATGGCAACTAGATTGGGTTTAAATCTTAAATCTTTTTAGTGAATGTGGCTGTACGTATCTAATTCCTATTCAAAGTCAGTGAAGCAATCTTCGCTTAAATTATTATAATTGGTTCCTCTATCTCACCGACAATGAGATCGAGTTTCCACTTTTTGTTTTATTCTTTTATTATATGGATTTTCCCCAATTTTCCACAGTAATGCTATTCAAAAAAATCTTCCAAAAGTTTAGATGAATTACTAATTTTGTAGGTTGTGTTATTTCTAGCAACTCTACCTTTTACTTGAGAGAGATATTTCCTTCTCCAACGGACAGTTTCCGGACGATCTATAAGAACAGATTGCCTATCTGGTTTTTCCCGGCAAAAATTAAGTTCTTTAAGCAATTTCCAGAGCTCAGTTCTTTTAATTTCAGATAAATCCGCCATCTTCATTGATTGTAGTTAGAATTTTGTCGACGGTTGGGATCTGCTTCTCATAAAAAAAGGTATGTACAACTCCTTTTATTGTAGTTTTCATCTCCTCCTCCAACGAGGTTTTTCGTTTGCTTGTGATCGAATGTGGCTTGGGAGTACTAACAATTCCAGTAGTTTTTTTCTCCTTCAGTATTCGGCACATAGTAGATTTTCCAACTCCTGTCATGTTGGAACACATCTCAACAGAGTTTTTGACATTATTATCTAGATATTGATATCTTAAGGCATCATAAACACTCATCGTAATAACTTTTTCGTTGAGGGAAAAGCCCTAGTTTAACGATTTTACAATAAATATAGAGGTGGAAGCCATTTCTTGTGGGTATCTCACTAATCTCAAATCATATATACAAACAAGCGCAAACAAGATAAATCACTTGCAGTAAATTTATAAAAGCTTATAATATTTAAATATAATTAGATTTATGGCAGTCCTCAGTCACCTGCGGCACTGGAGCAGGTGCGTCGGAGGTTTCGGTGACAGTTTTATTACTCTTTCTAGTTCTTGAATAGAGTATAGGCAACATAGGACTCTCATTTTTTTTAACTGGGGCATCTCGACGAAATATGTTTCGTTAACGTAGAAAATCAAGAAACGCAGGGAAATTGACATGTTTTATAACTCAAAATGTATTTACATAGTACATACTAAAATTTTACAATATATTGTTACTTCTATTTTAATTTTGCTGTATAAGTTTACGGAGTCAATTTTAAAATCATTTTCAAGCCACAGTAATTACTAAAAATATTCGATAATTTTTTTGTAAAATTTTATCAGTGAATGCAACTATTTCCCATTTAAATTAGTCAATAATACGAGTATATTCTTCTTAAGTTCAACCCTGTATTTTCAAGTGGGGTCATAAATAGGCAGCCTGACATCCCATCGGCGCAAGTAGGCCATTTCCATGCACGGGAACAAGTCTCATCTAAACAGGACGGGATCCGTCACCCGAGCACCGGGAAAACCGATAGATAACGACACGACTTTAACGTTTTTCTTTTGTTTTTCAAGGGGGGAATGAGAAAATTATCGTTTTTGTTTCGTAAGCGATTTTGCGGGGGAATTTATTCTGGCGTATTAAACTTGGACTCAGCAATCTTTAACTTATACGGATCTACTTCCTACTATTTTTATTTTCAAATTTAGTCTTCAGTTTCGATTTTTTTAAGGTCCTTTAATAGGTGTTTGATTTGTGAAATATGATCAATGGGTTAAAATAATCTTATATTTTCTTCGCCGACGTTTTGGGTTATTTAAAAACTTCTTCAAGGCTCAGCACGGTTTTCTTATATCTAAATAGTTACCTTAACATGGTTTAATTTTAAAACAAGTCTAAATTAACAATAAATTATATAAATTAACAACTGCAACAAGAAACGAATCAAACTTTCAACCATAAAAAGTTCAGTTAAAAAAACAGTTTCTTTTATTTAAGCAATAAGTCAAAATGATGCTGATTGAAATTTCCTAATTCTTCCGACCTTTTGCCAGTCCTATTGTCTCGGCAGATCCTAATAACAAACTGATTTTAATTTTATAGGATAAAGTTTATCATTTGTGGGAGTAAATTTTTTGATATTTTTGCGAATTTTTATAATTGTCCTCTACTATAGAATCGTAACTTATGCTATTTCAACTTTAATATGTATAATGAAAGACAGAACTTACTCATAATAAGTCTCGCCAAGTTGGAATCGTAGAACTTTCTCTTTCCTTTTCGTACTAATCAACTGCACATGGTAATTTTACAAGCTCGCTTTACAAAGTCATAAATGCTCCCTACTCCCAGTTTTGGAATTTCTAAAACCTTAAACAAAATTACTTCTTGAAATTAACACAACTCTATTTTCTATGTTCTTTAAATATAAACCAATCATCAGGAACAAAATAAACCTTACAGGTTTCATTAGTGGAGCACTCCATAAACAAACATTTCGCCTTCCACTTCATTAGTAATATTTCTTGTAATATTTAGGACCGGGTCTGGATGAGCTGTGCAAACCTTTTTCGCACAAATAATATTTTTGAAGATTTCATTTCATACTTCTAACATAGAGTTACTACAAAAATATAAGCATTAAAGCATTCGGGAATTTCCTGTAACACAACCTATAAATAACGTTACTGTTTTTCCTAAGTACATATGATTCTCGATCTTACCTTAAGTATTACATAAACACGAATAAAAAAGATTTTCAGAGGCATATAGATAAATCAATTATTTAAATAAAATTCTTTCAAAAGCTAAATTTTCACAGTCGGCACCCCAACAACATTAAAAATGAATAACGACATGACGAAACACAAATACAAAACTGAAAAATGACAGTTAACAGAAACAAAAGGCGGGTTTTTTAAAGTTATAGTTTCGCTGGCATCATATATATATTTATGTGTGTCATTGTTATTGGTACATCAAACAGTCTGTGACAAAAAGCACCAAAGTATTGATAAAAAAGATCACGCAAAAGTTCTATTATGTCTTAAGACGTTCAGACATAATCTGGATATAAAAATGACGTCTATAAGACGTCTAGTGCAGTGTGGGCAGCTACCCTAACATGGTCTAATTTTAAAACTAGTCTAAATTAACAATAAATTATATAAATTGACAACTGCGACAAGAAACCAATCAAACCTTGAACCATAAAAAGTTCAGATAAAAAAAAAACAGTTTCTTTTATTTAAAAAATAAGTCAAAATGAAAAATTTGGTTTATTTTCGGGACACAACTATTTTTCTTGTCAATTTTTAAGTTTTTATCATTAATTTTCTCATATAAACTGTTGTAACATATGACGAATTATAACAATATCATAAGCAAAACAAAACTGGTCAACTAGAAGGTATAAATTCCATGGCAACTAGGTGGATTGGATCTAAATGTTATTTAAAACTTTTCACTTTGGTTGTCGTGCTTATATGTATTTAATTGTCCTTATTTTTTAACTGGCGATATAATAATTGTCAAGACCATAAAAGCTTACTCGATAATTTCAAAAATATACAACATAATTTGGCACCCTCAAAAGTTTCGCCAGCGTACAATAGCACGCGAACTCCGTAATAGTATAGAAAAGAAATTTCTTTGCTATTTCTTTCTATTATGGAAAATCATTCAAAACTTGCTCTATAAGCACATTCGGCAATAGTCGGGTATGTCCGAACAAGCAATCGTGTTATAGAAATAAAAACAGTCTTTGGCTTGTTGTTCTTCTATCTCTCTCAAAGCAATTTAAATGCTGTTTAAGTTGAATATGAGATATATTTGTTTCTAAGAATGAAATGAACTTCATAAATTTGTTTTTATATTTTATTTATCTAAAAGTATAGATTTACACGTTATATAAGAAAAAAATATCAAAATAGCAATAATTATTTTTATTTCTGTTAATTTCGTAACGTTAAAAATCAGAACAATAATTAATTATTAGGGCTGAATTAAGAAAAAATAAATAAATATATACATATTATATATCCAATTGAAAAAGTCTTTAATTCCGTTTTACTGAGCTGCACAAATTTCTGACAGGGTTCAGCTAAATGTCTGTTGAGCCCACAAAATATCCCTCTACTCTTCAATATTTTATACAAAATACATAAATATCGGATCCATATTTTCTAATAGGTAATTTATTAAAAAAAGTCTAGAGTTAAATATTTTAAAATATAATATTGGAGATTTCACGATAAAAATTTTTGGTCAATTAACCTAAAAAATTATAAAGTAAATATGTTTAATATTTTTTTCTTTAAATTATAAAGTCCCTAGAAAAGATAAATGTTTTTAGAGATGGTAGTTTGTAGTTATTTCTATGCGAACTAGCCCGAAGTTTTGAGGAAAATATCCTAGAGAGTAGGTTCCGTTGATAGAAAGAAATTATCTTTCTTCTTTATTTCTTTTCTGTTTCTATTTCTATCTTGTTACGGAGTTCGCGTGCAGCATTCTCATTCCTTGCGTAAGAGGTAGAATCGGGTCTGAATGTTCCATGTTTGTGTTAGTACATAAAACTGTTTTTGGATGGCGTTGTTTGCTACAACTGCATGGCCCCCCCTTTACCACCATCTTCTCTAAGTCTTTTAATTGCAATATACCTTTAAAATTATTTTCCTCTGTGATAGTAAAAAAATTTTAATATTCTGAGGTTCCCAAAAATATTATATATTCTAACAGCACGTGAGTGGATCTCTTAATTTTTTGATACTTCTTAGCACAGCAATTTTTAACTTTTGGGAAGCGCCGTGTAACAAAGGGCGGACATCATTTTATATCTTGTTGGAAAATATTAAACACTTTTCACTAACTTACTTCCAATAGTATAGTAAGTATTTCTTAACACAATTAAATCACAACTATCTAATTACTACTTCTTAATATCTTCACTCTTCAAATACAACTATCTATAAACTCATATCCTCTCTCTCTCTCTCTCTCTCTCTCTATATATATATATATATATATATATATATATATATATATATATATATACCTTGTTGTGGAACATAACATCTCACCACCGCTTTCCGGCAAAACTGGACTTCTGGGAAAGATACCTGTGGATCCCACTGATGAGTCCACCACCGGTATCGGGACGAAACATCCATACATTTACTACGGTGGTCAAAAATAGATCGCTAGCTACATGCCCTTACTACCAGGGGCATTGCTAATTGCGACAACCTATAGAACCTCCTAGAAATAATAAGAATATACTAGAAATGTGACTCACCGATATAATATTCCTTTCGGCACATTATATTCAAAAGGGCTCATCCCATTGAAATATTATTTGTGGTACGAGGGCGTATGAATAAGTTTGTCCTAGTCCTTCGTAACAATATGGTGATGTATCGAGGCCAAGGAAAAAATGATTAAAATAAACTTTGAAGCCAAATATTTTTAGTACGAGGTTTACTTTAATAAGAAAAGTATTTTTTATTTTCGGCTGCTTTGTGCTATTACAAAATTATCCATAATTATTATTAATTAATTTTTTCAAAATGAGCTTTATCCTGTTTTACTTGTAAACTATGCTTCTGGATTAATGATTTTGTTTTTAACGCAGCTTTCTGATCCGGTCGAATCGATCCGATGCAGATATATCTACTTGAAATCCACGTAATAAATGGGGCCTACTGAAGTTTATATTGAATGCAACATTTTTTTCTATCAAGTGAAATGATATATTGAATAGAAACTTCAGGTAGAACTGTTTATTAGGTCAATTTCAAATGGATAACACTGCATCGGATCGGTCCAAGCGGATCACAACGCTGCGTTAAAAACGAAGTCAAATAATATTTAGAAATATTTATTTTTAATCGATAAATTATTTGATTTTTGATTAATTTTAATTTTTTGTACTTTGATACATTTTGTTATAAGTTCGCGTTTAAAAATATTTTTTATTTTAATTTAGTAGTCTCTAAAAATCTAAAATTTGTGTTTTGTATTATCAAATATAAATTGGTTGAAAGTTAAATTACCTAATAATAACCTCGACACAAAATGAAAATATTAGAATATCGCATAAACTGTAGCTTAAAATATGTATGAAATCCTGAGGCTTTTGTTAGAAAAAATGGGGGTTTACAGGGTTCAGGACCCCTCTATTTTTCAATTGTTTATTAATTATTCTTAACCAAATGTTTACAAAGTATGTTGTGTGCTCTAATAAAGAAAATACAAATTCCCAGTTTGATTTCAATCTCTTAAGAAATGGATTTTAAGCAAGATGCATCAAAATGAAAAATTACCTATCGAAAATCAAATTTTTTTATTCATTACTGTCCCTTTTCTGAATACTTCTTATTGTATGCAGTCTTTGGTAAAACTCCTTGTTAAATTTTTACCGTAATAGAATATATGCTGCCCTCTTTTCCGTAATTACTGAACTGCACAATAAGAAAGAAAAATTAATGGATTGACAAATTATAAAATTCTGTTTAGCAAACAGAAAACTTAAGTATTAAATAATAGAATATATGCTGCCCTCTTTCTCGTAAATACTGAACTGTGCAATAAGAAAGAAAAATTAATGGGTTGACAAGTTATAAAATTCTGTTTAGCAAACAGAAAACTATAATATATGCTGCCCTCTTTTCCGTAATTACTAAACTACACATAAGAAAGAAAATTAATAGATTGACAAGTTATAAAATTCTGTTTAGTTAACAGAAAACTTAAAAATTGCAGGTTACTGTAATTTGTGCTTTCGAGTGAATTCGAACAGAGGGCAGTCAAATTTCAATGCGTTTTATGGAAAATGTGTTTATTTCATTTCAAAATACCCAGGTTGTGAGTTATTAATTATAAAGTTAGATAAGTAATTTTCGCAATGTACTGACTTGTATAATTAATTTATCAGTTCCTCTGTGATAACCTTTCCTAATTTTAGTATAAATTTACATTATTTATATTATAATTTTAATCCTTAACCCCGGTTTGTACCAAATCTTCACTTTCAAAATGCGGGTTTATTTCAGTATTTTTTGTCTCGTTATTGTTTTATATCAAACCAATGGGGCCTTCCCAAACTTCTACACTCAAATTCCACCAGAGCCAGTCACTGGTGATCCAGGGGCGCCCCTATTCCTAACCCCACTTATTGAACAAAACAAGATCAAAGAAGCCCAATCGGCATCCAAAGTATTTTTCAATGGTTTTAAAAAACAAGAAAGTTATTCAGGTGAGTTGGATATAATTGTAAGAATATTTTTGTACTATAGGATACATGGATTAATCTTGAAATAAAACTCGGAACATAGCTCTTAATGATTAAAATATATTTATCTTAATTTTCCATTACAGGTTATTTAACTGTAGACAAAACATTTAACTCAAACTTGTTTTTCTGGTATTTTCCTGCTCGGACTGATCCTACTAATGCACCTGTTGTACTATGGCTTCAAGGGGGCCCTGGAGCAACCAGTTTAATGGGACTTTTTGGGGAGAATGGTCCATTTACTGTTAAAAATAAGCATGGATTGAAATTAAGAAAGTTTTCATGGACAGAGAACCATAATATTATTTATATTGATAACCCTGTTGGTATGTTAGTAATTTTTTATACAAAAATGCTCTTAAATTTTAAATATTTATCATATTTCTGTTTTAAATGTAGGTACTGGATATAGTTTCACCAATGGTGGTTATGCCCAAAATGAAACCAAAGTTGGAGAAGATCTATATTCTGCTTTAGTACAATTTTTCACTCTGTTTCCGGATCTCCAAAAGAATGACTTCTTTGTCACTGGAGAATCATATGCTGGAAAATATGTTCCTGCTGTTTCGTATACTATTTATCAGAAGAATCCTAGTGCCAAATTAAAAATTAATTTACAAGGTAAACTATTTAAAAATTACTTTATTACAGTATTTAAGTAACTGCTAAAGTCTACATATTAAGTCCTAGTTACACTCTCTCACTATGAAAATGAAAGATCTCCTGTACTGACTAAGTTTTTAAATATATCATTGGGTCTATTTAAAATATATTTTTCACTTACTGTTATTAAGGATATATTATAAAGTGGCACACAACAATCAATAGCTGCATTTAAAAATCGACTCAATGATAATATTTTAATCATAATCATCATTTATTGGTGTCAAATACAGGGCAGTATACACATAAATCAAAAAAAAATATTATAAGACTGACTATAATGGCATATGACACAACAGAATAAAAGAGTGCCAAATAGAGAGGTTTCATTGTTTCTAAGCCCACAACATGCCTAAGTTTTCTGAGGAGAAACATCGTGCCGCTGAGCCCTAGATTGTGCCTTTCCCACTACCCCAAATCCCTACTGGAATACACTGCCAGTAAAAGAGATTGTCTTGCCATCAGCAAAGAGATTATATTGCCCTTTGTTCCTGAGTAGTCTGATTATTGACGTAAAAAAGATATAGAATTGGCCACAGGACTGAGTTCTGGGGCACACCTATATTAACTACTCCCTCTTAGTCGATGCCACGCCACCCATCTTTATAGCTGGGTAAATACCTAAATCCGTAACTATTCAAACTACATTAAAGCCCTGTATGTGTGGTGCAAGCAGACAAAGTCAAGCTGTGTATAGAACATATAGATCAGAAAGAAAGATTTATCAGAAATACCTATCTGATTATCAAAAAAATTTAAATGATAGTAGGATTATTAATTACAAAAATAAAATTAAAACTGCCTGGAATATTCTTAAAACCGAATGCAATGATATTAAAAAGAATTACGACATAACCCTAAAAATAGATGATCATATTCATAGTGACCCAAAAGATATTGTTGAACTATTTAGCAGACAGTTCAATGTACACAATAATTTAAATCTTAACCTTACGTTTCAAACTGAAGTTAATTATGTTACAATATTTTTATCACCAGTTAATTCCGATGAAATTTTTCGAACATTTATGAGTTTACCTAATAAATTTTCAGCGGGACTGAATAAGTAATCCCTTAGCAAATTGTTAATGAAAGTTTTGCCACACAGATCTTTCCTACTAATCTCAAGACAGCCAAAATGATTCCTATATTTAAAAAAGGGGATCGTCAGTGCATCAAAAATTACAGACCAATCTACCTGCTTCCAGCAGTGTTAAATGTCTTTGAAAAAGTTATATATACTAGAATACTTGAACATCTCAACAGACTCGATATCCTGAGTAAAAATCAGTTCGGCTTTAGACCTAACAAATCTACTGAAATGGCAATATTTAACACAATTTCCTATATAAGGCCTATATTTTGAGTTGTCTAAGGCCTTTGAGACTGTGGATCATAACTTGCTTTTGACAAAGCTTGGTGCGTATGGGGTCAGAGGTGTTGCTGCCAGTTTGCTGCAATCCTACTTATCGAATAGGCAGCAAACAGTCTGCTTTGCTAAAAATAATCATCATTACTTTTCAGATAGAACTAAATTATTGCAGGGGGTACTTCAGGGCTCCATTTTGGGACCTATATTATTCTTAATATATGTAAACAATCTGGGGGATGGATTGGCTGCGGATAGCGTTTTCCAGTTTGCTGATGACACATCAGTGATTCTGGCGGACACTTCTATGGCTTCAAAAGTGCACAAACTCTGCATTGAAATGCAGCACCATATCTCAGCTCTTGGGGCTAGGCTTAGCAGTTTGTGTGGTGTAGTCCAAAGGCTTCGTGACGTGATCACTGCAGAGACTGTTAGGCTTTTTTACCTTGGGCAAATACAATCTCTTGTCTCTTATGGTATTTCCTTTTGGGGACCATCAAGAAAGGCTATTAATATATTTAAAATTCAAAAACGCATAATAAGATGCATCTTCCATCTACATCCAAGAGCTTCATGTCGACCATTTTTTACTCAGTTTAAGTTGCTTACTGTTCCCTCATTATACTTTAGATCTTTAGTCATGCTTGTCAGAAGGAATACGGAATTATTTCCGCTAAATAGACAGTTCTATGGGGGAAACATGGTTATGACTACCAGAGGGGCGAATGACCTAAGGGTACCTTTACATAACTCCACCTTCTATGAGAGAGGACCATACTATATGGCGATTAAAGCCGTAAGGATGTTACCAAGAGAACTCTGGCTTACCGAGTCGATTAATTGCTTTAAGAGACGCGTAAATGAATGGCTTTCTGATAGGTACTTTTACTCTTTCAATTTTAATGAATAGTTTTTGTAATGTCAATACTTTTAATTTAATATTTTTTGTTTAGTGGGTTTTTCTCAAGCATTTGTTTTGTGTGTAAAAATTTTATTCCTTTTAAATTAGAATATCTTATTTTGCAAACTGTAAAACTTTTTTCAGTTTAAACTGACTTTCTTATTACTACTTTTTTAAATTATCTTGTATGTCTTTTTCTCCTTTTGTTTTCCTTTGTGTAAGGTTCCTATCGAAATGTCGATTAGTTTTTATATTAACTGTAGTTAGATCGACATATTACAATTCTTAATGTTAAACATTTCTTTCTCTGACGTTGCTTTGTTATGTGATCATAATTTTGTTGGCAAATAAAGGATATTATTATTATTATTATTATTTGTCGGCTACCCTGTAGGTAGAATGAAATCATTTTGAGACCGTCTTCACAGAACCCATAAAATTTAAGTTTCTGCAGTAAAATGGTTTGCGAGACACAGTCAAAAGCCTCGCCTAGATTTTTGTTCCTGGAATGAATCATACACACCAGTTATAAGATTTAAAACACCCTGAACTGCACCTTTCCCCTCTTTAACCCACACTGTCTATTGCTAAGCATATTCAAGATAGTGTGTTATTTTATTGACAACTCAGTCTAACATTTTGTAGGTTTAGCTATAGGCAATGGTCTCTGTGACCCCGAACATCAACTCAAATATGGTGACTACTTATACCAACTAGGCTTAATCGATGCCAACACTAGAAAAACTGTTCAAGACTTAGAGCAGCAAGGCGTGAAATATATCCAGAACAAACAATTTGACAAAGCCTTTCAAATTTTCGACAATTTACTAAATGGTGATTTAAACAATCACAGTTCGTTGTTTAGAAATATTACTGGCTTTACAAATTATTACAATTATTTGTACTCTGTGGATCCCTTAAATGTGGAATTACAATATATGGGAAAATATGTTCAAAGATCTGATGTAAGAGCAGCTATTCATGTTGGAAATAGTACATTTAATGATCTAACAAATGTTGTCGAGGTAAAAATTGTATTTCATTTGTAACTATACAGTTGATGTTAAAATATACTGAATTATTTTAATAATTTTGACACATAGGGGAGCATCTTGAGCTGTCAAAAGTGTCAATATAATAATTGATGCTTTTCTGACAGTGAAACTATTTTGTTGTCTAAATAATTGTCATTTCCTGTCATTATACATAAATAATTGGTATGGTCACAATACTGAATGAACTTAATAATGGCGTATGACATTAGTGACACGCTTTAGTGGTTCTGGTTTATATAGGTAGCAAATTTTTCACTTCAAATGTCAAAGATTCCATTTTCCTGAAACTTCTTGCCACCTTTTTGGTTAAAATATGACACAAAGGAAGTTCCCAATATTGAACACATTAAATTGAAATACTAATAAAAAATAATATAATTTAAAAATAAATAGTTTGCCAGGCATTTATCATTGAATTAAGAAATATTATATAAAAAAAAATAGTTAAGTACGGAACTTAAATCAGCTGTTTGTTTGAAGGTTGTACACAATGTTGAAGATTGACTAAAATTTGGTTGTCAAACTTGCAGTGTATACTTGATAACGATTAGAGATACAACCTAATCGAAACGTCGTAAAAAAATCAAGACAATGCAAGTTTGACAACCACATTTTAGTTAAATCAGCTGGTTGTAACTAGTGTGTGATTTAGCAACATTGTGTGATTTAGCAACATTGTGTTTTTACGTCATATGTCTGTCAAATCGACGATTTCTTTCAGTATACTTCAAGAGTCTTTGGATTAAAATTATATATAAATTTATATATTTTTTAGACGAATTTGATAAACGATGTAATGCAAAGTGTAGCTCCATGGATTTCTGAGCTGTTGAACCATTACCGAGTTCTGATTTATAATGGACAGTTGGATATAATTGTGGCTTACCCCTTAACTGCAAACTTTCTTCAGAATCTGAATTTTGCAGGTGCTGATCAATATAAAACAGCTCAAAGGTATGAATGCATTAAACACTAATCCTCTCATAACTAACATGGTCTAAATAATCTTGATAACTGCCAGTATATGCCGGTTTTCTCTTTAGAACAGTATTGAGTAACCATAGACATAATATAGATAAACTGAGTTCCGATTACCAGTCGTTTCCATCGTTGAAGAGAAAAAGGAGGTAATAACAGTATTCTCTTTCTAATGAGCGGAGCGCAGATTGGGGGGGTCACGTGGTTGTATGCGCCATCGATTAGAATAAGAGAATAGGTCTTTCAATCTTCATTCTCTCTAGAACTAAAGGAACACTAGGCAGTCGAGACGCGAATCTATCTTTCTTGTGCCTATGGCATTTACCTGTAAAGCTGAAATCACAAATGTTGAAATAGTTAAAAACATTGTGAGAAATGAAAAACAATAAATACAGATGGAAAATTAGAAAAAAAAACGATACAAATTACAATTTTGATTACTGCATTTCAAGTCAAAATCTACTCCTAACTATTAAATTATATTTTAAATTTTTAGGTATAAATGGTATGTTGACACTGACGTAGCAGGATATGTCAAACAAGCAGGAAAACTGACAGAAGTTTTAGTCAGGGATGCAGGACATATGGTACCAACTGATCAGCCTCAGTGGGCTTGGGATTTAATTTCTAGATTTACTAGAAATAAGCCTTACCATGACTCTCATAGACTGTAAAATATCTTGTGTAACTTAAAAAATTCTCTACTTTTGATTATATTTTCTCGAATTTTATTTGTTTTACATACTTCGAGATACCTATAAAATAATTTGTTTTTAAATAAGTAGCTCTCTGTTAGTTTTTAGATGAATGTTAAAAAATTTTAGATGTTTTTAAATATATGAAAAAAATACTGCCTATGCTTTTTTTTCCTCAAAAAATAAAAACTGGGTTAAATAATTGATAGAGTAACCCATTTTGTAACACTTTATTCTTAAATTATTTACAAAATGCGTCTACAACCACTTTACTTCATAGAATCTACACAAATACCAAATAGTACTTTCTCCCTATTCTTTTCCAGATAAAAACTTGGATAAAAAGTCCTTTGGTTTCGGTTCCCAAGTGTCTTTAAAATAGCTCATCATGTGACCTTTTTGTTTCCACACGTTGGCTGTTTCTTTAAGTTCCATTTGCCCCTAAAATAACGTAATAATTAGGTATATTTGACACAAATAAAGCCAGATCTCTTTTTTGGTGATACATCAATTTTATGACAGATTTTTTGCCACTTGGTAAATATTAATGATAAAGGTATTAAACCCTAGTAAATTTTGGATGGATCTTAGCAATAGACTACTTCTATACTTTAGAGCTAAAAACTTTTTCAATCTTTATGTCAAAAATGCAACCTTCGTAAGGCAGTATTAACCAAAAGGTCTAAAAACTTAACCCCTTAATTTACTAATATGACTGAACATTACAGCTGGTTTAAGTTGACAATGAAGGGTTCTAAATGGCGGTTACCCATCATTAGCGACGGGCTGAAATGTGAAAGCAGTAGTATCTTCTCTAATCAACGGAGCATGGAAATCACGTCACCCGAACGTAAATAATACCTTCGAACATACCCCTGTAGAATTAGCATAAAGTCGGAACTAAAGCGGGGTTGTTTGAACGCTGAATAACGTGATAATATTTTTATTTCTATTTCAAAGTGTTGATAAACATTAGTTACTTCATTCTTGGTACACACATACCGATTTTATGCTATCCTTTTCTAATTGCATTATTTAAAAGAGTATGATATGATAATCGGTACCTCAATTCTAGAAATGAATTTATGTTTGCCTAAATTATTATTATTGTTATTTTCAATATGCAAACAATATCTACCAATATTTACCAATAAAAATAAGTTTATAAATCCTCTTTTTGTTAATATTAATTGTAAACTTTGCATTTATAGTAATTTCTAACACTTAAAAACACCGAAAAAAGTCACGAAAAGCAATTAAATTGAAAAAAAGATAAGTAAACATGTTGATGTCTGTCAAACATAAAAAAAGGGTCTCCCTACTGACCATAAACAGCTTTCAAACAACTCTATTGTTTAAATTTAGGGTATGATCGAAGAATAATACTCTAGTTTATACTATACTAGAACTAACTTGTATAAAAATTCCCTATTAATAAGATTATGTTCATATTTTAATAAGTATTGTGGTGCCATTGACATTTTTAACCTAAGTTGTAACAGGTTTAAAAGGGAAGTGAGAAATGAGTTATGTAGGCAATTGTAGTGCCTTTTTATTTAGGTTCTAATTTGGATTGTAGTCTTAGTATATTTAGTTGTATCTGTAATTGGCTTTGTAAAAGTTGTTGATACAATGAATGAATAAATAAATACACAAATAAATATCATACGATGCACTTTTACCAGTCAGGCAGTATAGTAAATACACTTATGTGTAGATTAAAATAAATGCAAAAATCTCAGCTTTGAAGCATTCATATAAAATTATTTTACATTTCAAGTAGTATGAAGGATATTAAAGAATTTAACACCGTAATAGTCTACACCTCTAGTTCTTGTAAGTTTAGGTAATCAGGAACTATATCAGCATTGTTTCTAGTTAGGTATGGGCATAAGGATGGGATTTTTATTTAGATAGACCAAAAATTTAAGCCGGTCTGTTATTTCCCTGAGATGAATATTGAGCCACTGTATTTTAACTCGGAATTGGTTTTTATTAATAGGCCTTGATTTCATTGGAAAGCATGAATATACACGTATTATGGATGTGTTTAGAAATAGTTTAAATTTAGTATTAATAAAAAGTTTGCTGTTATTTATAGAGTCTCATTTTTCTGTGACAAACTTGTAAATAAGGAAAATATCCTCTTCATTAATGGGCTGTTAAGTAATATGTGGGGTATCGGACCACAAATATCCTATTTAATATTCTAGAAGAATCTCTCTACATCTGTTTCTATGCTCCACACATTAGAAAGATAGGAAAATACTACTTTCACTCTTCTTCTTCTCTTACACTATAAGGATAACTATTACTGGGGATTTGCAATCTAGTATTTTTTAAATGTAGTTCAAACAGACAAGTGCAACAAGAAGCCAACCAAGTTTTGAACATTTAAAATACAGTAATTAAAAAAAGTTTCTTTTATTACCAGGAGATTACTGACTCCAAGGCTTTATCTCTACTAGGCTTTAAACTTTAATTTTGCTATATTAAGGTTTTTTGTCAACAAATTTAGCCTATATCATAAGCTAAACAAACCTAGTCAATTAGAAAATTTAATTCGTTCTAAACCTTCAACCTTTTTAATGAACTTGATTATAAGTGTTTAAAAAAAAATTTCTTACCTTAATAATCAACATATCTATAAGCCTGACGTCATTAATGTCACTATACTTCGTGAATTCTTCTCGTAGCTTCTGTCTGCATTGTTCAACACTTCTAGGAATATCATATTGTTTAACTATAAAAAAAGCAGATATTAATCTAAAAATTTACTAAAAGTATATTACATCTATTTAACATAATATTCTAGTGTTGCTATATCTAACAGGTATCCACTAAGTTCATCAGATAAAAATGTAAATTGTCCATCAACCTACAAATTTAATTTACTTATATTTAAATCTTAGTCTGCTTAGAGCAGTTTGTTATATAAAAATATAGTTGACAAGGCTTCCAAGCATGCCAAAAAAGTTTTTATTTTTAGTGTGTCTAGCAAAAAAAACACCAAGAAGTGATTGTTAGGCAAAAATCGATTACATAAAGTCTTATTTTGAGGTTACGTCTATAAAATAAAGTCATCAAAATAATAAAATTTTTCAAACCTATGTAAGGAAGCTGTCTAAACCACGCCTTGTATAAATTCAGTACTCTTTTTCGAGCCTCTTCTTTATCCAAGGATAATATCGGCTTTACTTGCTGTATTGATTTCCTAATGGGTTGAGCCATTTTAAATTTATTTTTCTTTTGAAATTTTTTTTAAGATCGACTGACAATTATCAGCTGTGATCTGTCATACTATTGTCTAGAGTAAGGATGTGCGCTTCAAAACGATATATTAGAATATCGATACTTTCGCTTTCGATACCCGTTATTTTTATACGATATATTGCTAGAATTGATACATTGAGTATCGAAAACACAATCCGTGATCGAAATATTTGCGGCATCTAATGATCGCTAAAGCAAACTGTTTGTTACTTATTTATTCACCGATGTGTATTTCATTTATATTTTATTTGGTGGAACTTTTTTTGGTAATAATTCGAATTAGAGTAAATTTAGGAACCTATTTTGAAGTCGTAGAACACGATTCTGACCTCAGTTTTCTCAAATTTCTCTTAAATTTTACGGAAAACAAGAAAAATAACTTTTAATTTTATGTTAAATTTTTTCACTAAATTGGTAAAATTGTGTTACAACCACAAATTTCACATTATTAAATAAAAAATCATAAATTTGCACTTTTTTTATCAGAAAAATCAAGAAAATTATCAAGAAATAAATCGAACAAATAAAAACATTTTCATTTCCTAGATTAACTTTAATTAAAATAATAATCCTTTTTTTACAACGATATTTTCCTGTTTCTTACGAAACGGATAGATACCGCATATCGATACTTTTCAGAATATCACACATCCATAAACTTGACATGGAGAGCAGAGCTGTCAATTTGCCAGTAATTCCTTGCATTTGCCAGGAATAATTAGCTATTCCAATAATTTTTCCAGGAATACTATCATGCCAGGGATTTGCCCGAAATAGATATTTTGGACTCAGAAATTGATAAAATATTAATATTGATGGAGTTTATGAAAATCGATAAGATGCCCCATCTCTAAAATTAAATCTCTCTACTATCTCTTTTTGCTTCTCACATGTAGAGTTATTTCTTTCTTTATTTTATAGTTTTTTGTTCTAAAATTTAAAGGATGAGTAATCTTGTTATCATCTGTCTTTTTCTAATATTCAGTTTAGTTGAGCAATATCAGCTTTTTCTTATCACACGCATTTTGCCAAGAATTGCCAGGAATAAATATAAAAGTTGCAAGTATTTTTCTATGAATATTTGACAGCACTGATGAAAAAACATATCAAAAATAAAAGAGATGTACGGATCCTTGAGGCACTCCACAGGTGATTCTTAACTTATCAGATTTAAATTAATTAATATCAACAACCTGATAACGATCAAATAAACATAAACTTTTGCCCCTCAAACTGCACGCCAAAAACCTTTCCGAGAAGAATGTTAAATCGTTCCAGAAAGGTTAAAATCTGGCCATGTACAATAGGTTCTATTAATTTTGAAAATTGAGGTAAAAGGGCTATAGGCCTATAATTATCCTGCGAAAATTAATTTCCCTTCTTAAAGAAAAGAACCACTATGCTAATTTTGACATATCCGGCATAATCCCAATCATGGGCGACCACTTAATCAGATGTGTTACCGGAAATAACAGAGCATGGGCAATTTTTTTAAATACCGTTGTTATATTATCTATGCCAACAACAAGATTTCTGATCGTTGTCATGATTTCATATTTATTGACGGGTCTTAGCATCATTGTGTTCAAAAGTATTCTATTCTGTCGAGTATTAACACTATTCGGAAATTTTTTAGAAAATTTCCCTGGTAAATCAATAAATTATTGGTTAAAACAATTTATAATTTTCTCTAGAGATCGTTGTTCATTGTTTATACTAGAAATTGGACTTCTTCCGTTTTTATCATTATCAAACACGCTTAAAAGGGCAACAAACAGAAAAACCTATGCACAATTTACACTTTGTCTCCATAATTGACTCAAATGTTTTAGGATCACATTCTATAATGGCCATGTAATTTGTTTTCATCTTTTTTTTTTAAATCACTTTAACATCAGTAAATTTATCATCATGCATAAAAGATTGGTTCTGCTTTAATATGTTAACTTCTATACCTTCTTTCTTCCTTCCTCAAGATCTACTATTTTTAACCGACTTCTAAAAGAAGGAGGTTCTCAATTCGTCGATTATGTATGTTTTTTTTTTATGTACGTACACCGATTACTCCGGAACGGCGGCACCGGATCCAGTATGGCGGACAAAAAAAATTATTTTTGTTCGATTTTCTCCAAAATTGGTGTGGGTGAATTTTTGGGGTCGCATATAACGAATCCAAAATATTTTTTAAAAATTTAATATTGCGGATCCAATATGGCGGACGAAAAAATCAATTTTGTCCGATTTTCTCCAAAATTGGTACAGGGGAGTTTTTGGGGTCGCACATGACGAATCTAAAATTATTTTTAAGAAATTCAATCTGGCAGATCCAATATGGCGGACGAAAAAATCAATTTTGTCCGATTTTCTCCAAAATTGGTACAGGGGAGTTTTTGGGGTCGCACATGACGAATCTGAAATTATTTTTAAGAAATTCAATATGACGAACGAATTTCTCCAAAATCCTTACGGGGGAGTTTTCGGGGTCCTACATAACGAATCTGAAATTATTTTAAAAAAATTCAATATGGCGTATCCAATATGGCGAATAAAAAATTAATTTCGTCCGATTTTTTTCAAAATTGATATAGGGGAGTTTTTGGGATCGCACATTACGAATCTGAAATTATTTTAAAAAAAATTAAATATGGTGGAGCCAAGATGGCGGATTAAAAATTCAACGTCTCTCGATTTTATCTAAAATCAGTATTGGGGGATTTTTGTTAGTGTTAATTACGAATTTACAATATTTCTTGATAAACTCGATTTGGCTAACCTGAACTAACCTGAAACTTTTACATTTTTCGATTCTCTCCCACACTGATATAAAGGTTGTTGAGGGTGTAAATTATGAATTTAAAAGTATTTTTTCAAGATTCAATATGACGAATCCAATATAGCGTCTAAAAATTTTACATTTTCCGATTTTGTTCAAAGGTGGGACTGAATTGTTTTAGGGGGTTTTTGGGGTATTGTATTATAAATATGAAGTTACATTTTTATAACTATTAAGTTAAGAAGATACAATATGAGGGACTGAAAATTTTACAATTTCCGATTTTGTCTAAAATTGATATTGCGGGGTTTTTGGGGCCTATACAAACTCAACATGCAATATAAAATATATCGGGCTAAGAAATTTACGTTTTAAGTACTTTAAATATCGATTTTGGAAGGTTTTGGAGTCTATATTACCAATCTAAAATTAATTTGAAATTTAAGATAGCGGATTTACTATGACAGACTAATTGTTGGATACAATTTAACTGGTATTTGGAGAACTCTAAGAATCAAAGAATTTTTAGTGGTTCATCTTAGGGTGATTTACAACTTTGGGTAAAACGGGTAACTTTTTGCCACCTTGGAGTCATTGCGAGGTAAACTAATCTCGATTAGTACTTAGTTCAAATAATTTGTGGATATCATTATGAATTCAAAATTAAAAATAAAAAAATAAAATTTTTATAAAAAAAATTGAACCGACTTCTAAGAGTGTGCTAAAAAGTGAAAAATAACAATAAGTTTCTATATGAAATTGAAATTTTTGAAGTCGGCGCCAAATTATTTCTAAATGAAATAAATAACTACTAATATATACAAATTATGGCAAGAAAGTTCACATTTATCAGATATTAGTTTGGCGCCGACTTCAAAATTTCAATTTCATATATATATATATATATATATATATATATATATATATATATATATATATATATATATATATTTCACTTTTTAGCGCACTTTTAGAAGTCGGTTCAATTTTTTTTTATAAAAAGTTTATTAACTTGTGATTTTTAGTTTCTGGTGCTTTAATTTCATATTTATTTTTTAGTTTCTGTCTACAAAAGATTTTAATCTATTGATATCCACTTGTTGCACATCAGTGTTCCGCCATCTTTACCATTTTCCTCTCGAAAAATTCCAGTATCAAAATCACTAGGATTAATAACACTTCTAATTGTCTCCATTGTCTTTCCATGGTCTTGCTTTGATTTGGGTTTAATGACTAGAACTTCTCTTTTAGATTTAGCACTTATCTCTCCATATATTCTAATGAAAGTTTTTCCTTTTTCAACTGCCGTTGCAATATCACTACATAGTATAAAACAAAGTCGCTTTCTCTGTCCCTATGTCCCTTTGTATGCTTAAATCTTTAAAACTACGCACCGGATTTTGATGCGGTTTTTTTCAATAGATAGAGTGATTCAAGAGGAAGGTTTATATGTATAATAACATCCATTAAATAGTGGAGAAATACTGTTATTTTTGAGGTTTCTATAGTTAATTATCATATTTTTTTCCGCTTACATTGCAAACGCAGGCTGAACCCTACGAGATTTATCAAAATAATGTACTAATTATTTGTACACATTGAAAAGGTCTACAGAAAACTCCGCGATGGTATATGTCTATCTCTCATGGATATCCCACAATAACATTTTTTTGTCATTTACTTTTTACGACAAATAATGGCAAATTTTGAAGCGATTTTAACCAATACAGCATTAATCCTTATCCAATTAAATAGCTTAAATACATTGTTGATTTAATATAGATCTATATGGTCCTTTACAGCACAAGATTTAAATGAATATTTTCGAAGATATTACAGATTTAAAATTGCGGGAAGTAGCGCTTGCGGCGGTACTGGCCGACCGGGGCGGCGGCAGCGTGCCTATAAATAGCGCGTCGGAGGCCGATGTAATAATTGTTGTAAAAATAAAATAAATAGTCACAGTTTTTCTGTAGTGTATTTAGTATCAGCATTGCACCCGTGCGAAGCCGGGGCGGGTCGCTAGTTTATTATAATGAAGGGAACCGTTGCCTTTAGTTTTTCTTGCAAAAGGATCGGTATTATGTAAGTATTGTAATTTTAATTTAAAAAAAAAAACTTGACGATTGTACGAACTTCACTTGATTCAGTGTATAAATTTGCACCTTTAACGCTGAGGAATACTACCGAAAAAGGCAATATTTATTCCAATTTCTTAAAAAATTCAAATTCATCCATACTGTTTATTCACACAAAATTCGGTGTGAAATGCATTATTTTGTTTTAACTGATTCATACGTGATAAACCTCTATAAATTTTATCGGTAAGTGTTTACCTTGTGTCATGTCATATAGAAATGATTTGAAAATGTGTAATGAAGAAGGATCGATAATTTTCCTTTGTTATTACCTTATATGACTACAATAAGTCATAACTTATTGAATTCGACATAGTCAAATTCACTACAAATAAGGTAAGAGATACAATCTAATCAATAGATAAAAATTGCCAAACAACAATAAAGTAATTATTAATGGATACATTTTGTAGAGATTTATTAATAATTTTTTATTGATACTTATTTCGGGAAGTAAACAATTTTCATATAAAAAAAATACCGATCTCCGATTTTTAGATTTACATTTCTTAATTAGTCGATTTAACAAACCCAAGTTAAAGTAACTTAAAGATTCTGAATTTTTTCTTTTATTCTTCCGTTTTCATTGAAATTAGAGAAATAAATGTTAACAAATAACTTAACGACGATAAAAAAGAGATCTCTAAATACTCATTTTCATTTCATGTCTCATATTCAATACTTTATTCAAGTAAATCAAATTTTTGACACAAAATTAATATTTTGAACAAGAAAATCAATTATAATACATTTTCAAATTGGCCTTCGTTCATTTCTTTACACTCCCTGATGCATTTCAAAGAGGTTATCGAACTCTATAAAAAAATCCAGCCGTATATCTGTCATGGAATCTTTCATTGAGGTATCTCCGCATATCCGGATTAAATTGAGATGGAGCATCAGCTTGAGTACCTAAATAATGGGTATATTTTCCTATATTTGTGAAAGCTTATTTCGCAGTAAATATCCCGTGTATGTGCTGAGTCCCTCTCAGGACTGTAAGGCAGCTGAAGTTTCGGTGAAATTTCATTCACCAGTTTCAAAGCTCACTGTATGGTGAGTGAAATTTCACCGAAACGTTAGCTGCCTTACAGTCCTGAGAGGGACTCAGCACATACACGGGATGCCCGAAAACCTTCGATTACACATCACATCCGTGAGAATATCCGACATAACATATATATATATATATATATATATATATATATATATATATATATATATATATATATATATATATATATACATATATATTAAAATCCGTTTGAAACAAACATTACTATTATTTGATATAAAAAGAAAATCTTTCGTTTTTTTACATACACTGACTGTAACCGCAAAATTATCACATTAAAAATAATAACGATGAATAAAATTTATAGGTATACCAAAGGTAATGCAAAGAAAATAAACAATAATCAAAGTAAAATATAAATTTCTCGATCCAAAATTTCTTGAGTACAAAAATTTCTATAATATTTACATATTTAGTATCAAAATTTATTTTCAAAACTAAATTCTTAAAAAAAATAAGTTTAATTATTTATTCTAATTTAATTTAGCCTTTGTGACTTTTTTAGTAGACCCATTTTCTTCATCATCATAACTTATCATTTCTAATACTAACTCATCTTCCTTTGCACCATTTTCCTCATCACTATAAACTGCGACGAAATTACAACATTTTTTCTCTTCGTTTTCTTCGCTACAATTTATACAAATAGCTGTGTAAGTAAAATCAGGCCTTTTGCAATTGCGTCTATCTCTTTTACACCCAGTGGTCCATAAGAGTAATGTTTCAAACGGATATTCATATATATCAATCCGTTCGTCAGTAGAAAAATCTTCACGACGTTTCGCCAACATCTCAGATGACATTTTCAACAGCTGCTCGAGCACATCCGGTTATATCGGAAGTTGATTCCTTCTTGCTTATTTTAAATGACGCACCCTATATGTTATTTCGTTTTTAGATTCTACGCAAAATTGTAGACATATTTCACGTACAATGTCCTATACCTAAGTCTAACTATTTTTCACATATTTTTAATTTCCTGTCAAAAATGGCTTTTGCAGGCCTAAACATAACTATAAATTTCTCCTATATGAAAGCCTTTATTCTTTAATTGGGGTTGATTTCCTTCTAGAAGGAAATCTACATTAGTGGACTATTTTGACATTTTGATAATAAATAAATACAGAGTGGTTAAAAACTTACATTAATAGTTAATTTTTTTCAGTGTAAACATCCGATTTTAATGTTATGATATTTAGCATTAAGAATAAGGGTGACTTTGAATAAATTTATATATTCGAAAAATTTGTAGTTTTTGAAATATTGACAATTTAATATTTTCTATTAGTTGACCATGACGGCGAAACGAGACGAAAAAAACAATAGAGCACTACAGAAAAGTCACTCTTTCTTGTCTTTTGATAATTATTAATAAAAATCGTACCAAGACGATTAAATTATACGCACGAAGATCATTTAAAATTGTTTATTATCTATGGCGAATGCAACAAAGTTTTATTAAGAATATGTCAGACATCCGTTGATAGATATTCAGATAAACAGAGTCCGTCACGGAATAGTGTTAAGCGAATATTGGAAAATTTGAAAAAATTAGGAACAGTTAAGGCAAAAATGCATTAAAGGAAACCTATTCCCAATGATCAAAATGTCGAAATTGCAATTCTGGAATATTTTGTGGCATATCCAATGACATCGTTAAGAAGAGTGGCTCTACAAATAGGAATCTCGATGAGCTCAATACATAGAATTCTGTAGAAACCTTACCTTCAACATTTCTTTAATGTCCTTGGCTCGACACCTAAAAGATACTGATTTGCAGAAAGGAGTGCAATTTTACGACTTTATATTAACGATGATATGAGACATCATAATTTGGATTGATGAAGCAAAATTTAAGAAAAATGGCGTTTTTAACAGACAGAAATATGTCAATGATTTTGCGTAGGATCTAAAAATAAAATAACATATAGGCTGTTTTATTTAAAATAAGCAAGAAGGCATCAACTTCCGGTATAACCGGAAGAACCGCCATCTTGAAAATATTTCCCCCATCGATTTTAGTAAGCTGCCAAATGAAAAAAAATTTCCAAAATTTATTTTCATAGAAATCTATCCGGACAGTTCATAGTGCGACGCCCTGTATACTACAACTATATTTATTACTATTTGCAGTAAAATTAGAAAAAAATAGATTCAGAATACTACAACTTAATATATGAAAAGAACGTTTAGTACCATTTTTGGTAAAATCATACATATCTCTCTCTGGTATCTTATCAGAATCATTTACGTTGCTGAAAATATTCACTTTTATTAATATAAAAGCGAACGATACACTTTTTATACCAGAGTTATTTTTCATATAAGAGTATCTAAACTGAAACAAAGATTATTAAAAAAAGTGAAATGGCGGAACTAAAACCAGAAGAAATAAGACTACAGTTAGAAGATATTTTAACACAAGTTGCAAAATCACAAAATATAGCAAATTTTGAAGTAAATTCAAACGCAAATGCAACTACTGGAGATGGCTTTGCAGGGCAATTCTTTGTCGGTGAGATTAAAAATAAGAAGAATGGAGAAACAACTAATGTTGCTATAAAGAAGGCACCATTATCCGGTTTTGACATGAATACGTTATTTAAAAATGAAGATTTATTTTATCAAACAGTATTTCCAACTTTGGATAAATTACAAGAAAAACGTGGAGTTTTCAAACGATTTGACAATGTGCCTAAATATTTTTGTGGGGGTGCAGAACCTAAAAAAGAGTTCATTGCAATGGAAAATGTTAAATTACTCGGCTACAATATGTCTGATAAAATGGAATACATCAATAAGGAACAATTGGAATTAATATTTCAGACATATGCAAAATTCCATGCACTTTCCTTCGTTTTGCGAAAAACAAACCCATGGAAGTACCATGAAATAACCAAAGGATTTGTTGATGTAAGCGAAACATTAGTTAAATTTATTGGCAAGTCAATGGAACCTGTATTTTCTGAAACAGTCAACATTTTAAACACAAAAGAACACAAAATTATCTATGAAGCGTTAAAAGATTTAGGAAAAAATATACCTCAACTATATATGAGAGCATCCAAATATGATGGTGAACATAGATGTCTAGTTCATGGCGATTGTTGGTCCAATAATATGCTTTTTAAATATTCGGTAAGAACAAAAATCTTATTAATTTTTCGTTCATATTTGAGTAAATATTTTAAAACAGAATTTTATATATCGAATTAACTAACAAAATATTTTAAAAGAAAGAATTTTTTTTACATTTTTTGATATAAGCACACACACATAAACTTTCACATAAAACCTCAATTCTATAAAATTTATTTATTTCTTGTTTTTTCCACTTCTTCTAATCTTAAGTGAAATGGATCCATTTTCATGGATTTTCCGACTCTTCACTTTGTCTCTCATAGTCTTCATTTAAATCATATACATGCAAAATAAATACTGATAATGGTCCTTAAAAATACTAGGTGGAATATGATTCCAACAATATAAAATAGTAATATTAAGGGGGATCCTACTTTAGATACTGATATTGACGAAGTATACTTATTTTCTTTGAAACTGGAAAAAAGGTCATTTTTGCTATTTTTCAGCGATTCCTATTACAGATAACAATTTAGTTTTTTTTGGGCTGTATTAACACATTATTGAAGAATGTGAAAAAACTTTTTTATTGATTTTATATACGTATTATATAAAAAAGAATTATGGAATATCATGGATCTTGATGAAATTTTCTGGAGGTAATAAATATGAGACTGGGAATTACGAATATAAAATGTTTTGTTATCTTATAGAGCAACTGTATAAATAACACATATAAAATTGGAGTTTTTTTTGTAATTATGAGCCAATAATTTGTTGAAATTGAAATATTTTTATAACTAATAATAGCATTAAATTATTATGTAAAGCATCTAATTTAATTTCGATTTTAGGAGGATGGAAAGCTAATAAATATGAAACTTCTTGACTTTCAAATAGCTCGAGATGATACACCAATTCACGATTTGTCCTACTTCTTTTACTCCGGTGCTTCAAAGGAAGACTTTGATAATCTCGAAAATTATCTGCAATTATACTACCAAACTTTTACGGAATTTGCACAAGAACTCGGCTGTAATCCTGAGAAATTATTTTCATTTGACGTTTTGAAAAACGAATGGAAAGAAAACGCCTTATTAGGAGTAATATATGGAGTTTGGTTATGGCACCTAAAACTTACACCCAAGGAAGATCTTATGAAAATGAACAATCTTCCAACTGAAGAGCAGAGTAAAATAAGGAACGAGCATCAAAAGAAAATGTATGCCAGTGATTTGTATAGAGAAAGAACAATTCCTATTTTAATTCATGCTTTTGAGTACGGTATTTTAACGAAGGAAAAAATTGGAAAAAAGTAGAAAGTTAATTTTAAAGGTTTATATTGATGTTTTATTTTATTTTTATGTGATCTCATATCTTTTTCGATTCAAAACTTATTTTATTATTTCTAATCTTTTTTTAAGTTAAAAAAAAATACATTATTTTTTGTATTATTTATTATTAATAACATATATATACAGTATTTTTCTTTATATTTTGGCAAGAATTTCAAAATAAATAACAAAAGGGTAAAGAGAGGGTAGAATACCTTATAAGTTATATATACCTAGTACTCAAAAGATAACAAATTATCAACGAGATTTTAAGTTTTTCTTATTTTTAAACAGAAAATTTTGTATATTATTAAACTAATCAATCACTGCTTTCAAATAAATAACATACATACTTACTTATCTAAAAGACGGAAATTTGCATAGTTCAATGTTATTGCTTATATTGTTTATTTGGTATTTTTTGGTAATGCAATATTGTTCCAAAATGTTTGCTCTTTGTAACACCTGTTTATATTATAAAATATATGACTCTTGTTTGTATACACTGTAAGAGTTTTTAATATATTTATATATTTAATATAACAACTATTTCTTTTATTATTCACTTATTTCTTGTTCTTAAAATGTGTTCACTTCATCCAATGTCATGTTAAGTTGGGTGCCATTTTGAGCTATTTTTTCTGGCCTTTCATGGTACGACTTGCGTTCTATTACAATATACAGGGTAATTCTCCTGGAAATTTATCGACCGATTTATTTCTGTTTCTTTTAGCTTTTATAAATCCAAAGTTCTTGACGTTTTTTATAATCTTTTTAAGAGTTGGTGGTGTTGGTATCTGTTTCTTTGGATATCGAATCGCGAATGAATCGCACGTTCTTGAAATAATTCATTCTCCATATATACTAAATAAGTTTAAATAATCTTCGTGCGTATAATTTAATAGCTCCGGCATGATTATTATTAATGAATGTCAAATGGCAAGAAATAGTGACAATTCTGTTGGGTTCGATTGTTTCTTGTTCGCCACGCCTCGCCGACAGTCCAACTAATAAAAAAACTTAAAAGCTGTATAGCATTTTTACAATAGAAAAATGTTGAATTGCCAATATTTTGAAAACTCCAAATTTTGGAATAGACAACCTTATACAAAGTTACCCTTTTTTTTTAATGCCTAGTATGATATTTTAAATTATATTTTTTCTTCTTTTGTTACCACTCTGTACTAATAATTTTCAAAATATCAGAAAAAACCACTAAAGTCGATCTTCGTTTACAAGAAAACTGACCCAAATTAAATATTATAGACTTTCTTATAGGAAAAATTTATAGTTAAGTTTTGGTCTTCAAACGTCATTTTTGATATAAAAATTTAAATATATCCAAATCGGTGGGACTTAAGTATAGAATATTATACACAAAATATCTCTAGAATTTTACGTAAAAATCAAAAATGTAATAATATATAGGATATTCCGTTTATATATATATATATATATATATATATATATATATATATATATATATATATATATATATATATATATATATATAAATGACATCAGAATGCGATGTCTTCTTTATACTCGCGAAAAGCTATACAGTTTTTCTGCGTTGCCTCGAATCGTTGATTCTGATCTTTAAAATAATTTTAATATCTCATCACCTATTCACGTTTCCTCGTACCGTGCTTTTTCATGGTCTGACGTGTAGAAACGGACGGGCATGAGTACTCGCGTACACGGTAAAGGGAATGGAAAATTCAGATCAGAATACGCGGTATGGGATAAGGCAGAAGAATGCTAAATGTGGTTCCTCCCCTGGCAAAGAATCCTCTCTAATACCAAACTATCTGGTGTTTAGCAGCTGTAGTATGCTTTTTATTTTGTTTTGACAAGTGATCTCTTAACCTTACTTTTCTTCGGATTTTCCAGTTTTAAAACAGGTTCATTATTAAGTTTAGTAGAAATAACATAACACTACATACTATATATCACTCTTCTCTAGTTATTCAAGAGTACTTTCAAGGCAATAACGTTTGGGTCTCGCAATAGCCGGCACAATCTCCAGGCTTTATCTACATGGAAAATTAAGGTAAGAAAGTCTTAAGGGGGCATTAGGCCCGCCATTTTTGCCCATTTATCTGTCATTCACAGCTAATTTCGATGTTTTATACTAGATGTCACCCCTATGCAGAATAGACGCAATAAATTGCTTAGCGTAAAATATAGTAATTCTCAACGTAAAAAATAGTAAATCCGAAGTTATAGAATCCCTCAATGAAGAATTAAAAGTGAGACAGTGTTGTCAAATATTAATATATCATCGTCGATTAAGCTAAAATTTATTGTTATATTGGTCATGTTCAGGTACCAAATTCAAAAGATTACAGAATAAAAAATGGGAAAATAGTCTGTGAACATTATCTAGAATTTGAATAGCTTTTATTAGATTTTGTGTCATTTTGTCTGAAACATTTGGCAACCCTGTATGTTATGATGCGATCGGGGATTTTCGGAGAATACACGATAATTCGAAAATACAACAAAGCAATTTTGTTTTATTTGATTTGCTAACTTTTTCGTTTAGGGACGTTTGACCTTGAGAGGGTGTGAAATAAATATTCTAAATTTTGTATGTGCTAAAAAACATTTTCTGTCAGTTTTGTTTCAATGTTTATTTTTAATAAATATAATTGGTTTTCGTTTAAGTGTTCTTTTTTTATAAATACAATTAGTGTTAGTGTAAACTTCTGTGTGCTGTAGACATGGGGAAAAAAAAGTTCGTAGACTGAGTTGTCTTTTAGCAGGAATATCAGATGGAGAAAGGCTCAAAAATTATTTAGAAAAAAGAAGTTTTACAGGTAAGTCATAAATACGGGTAATTAAGGCGAATAAGTTATTTTTTCAATATAAACTATGATAAATTTAATGAAAAATCAGGAATTTAAACCGTTCTTAAATACTAAGAAAGACAAAGAGTTTATTGTAGTTTTAATTTTGGCATATTTAGAAAAGCCAAGATCATGATAGTAAAAGTTTGTGATATAGGCCTTGACGATTTGTTAAAAAATATGAGGGTCTAAACGTAGTAGGTGACTTACAGGTACAGTCAGGAGACTTATGAATATTTTTCTAGCTCACTTGAAATAATTACCAACAAACAAATGAAAAAAATTACATTAGTGCATAAAAAATTTAGAATAAAATTATTACTAAAGATTTGTTTTACTTAACTTTATTATATACCTCTATTTTTTGTGCCTCTTCTCTTCTTTGAGCATTTTATTTTTCTGCTAGAAAGTTCTCCTTCAGTAAAAAGACAAATTTTAAACTGGTCAACTAAAATATCTTATCTTGATGACTGCATCAGATTTAAAAGTTAAACATTTTTAGTGAGTCTGGCTGTAAAATTTGAAACTTACATAATTTCATTTTACAATGAATAAGAAATTAATTTTATAGTGTTCTGGTAATATTTTAATCAATAACCTTTACAGTAATATCCATGTACATATATTTTACTAATATTGACTCATCTTCTTTTAGAGATGTCATCTGTCCTGAGCATATTTTAGATCATTGCAAGAACCAGAACCAAATTTTAGTAGGTGAGAAAGAAAGTTTCCATACTGGTTATACTAAATTTTTACAAATACTGATTAAATTAGTAATACTAATTAAATACTAAATCTAATAAGCAGTCATGGCTAGGTAAATAAAGTTTAATAACCTCCTAAGTCATTGTGATTTTAGATAATTAATAGGTGTCTAATTCAGCACTACCCAAATTTCTCCATAATAAGACAGAAAAATGGTTTGGACAAAAGTTGTTTAGGACAATGGGGATCACCTATTGGTGCTAGTGACTTTGACCTTAAGGTCAATTTACAAGGTCATTCAAATCTCAATTTGAGTTTTTTAAATAGAAATCCTCATTTTTCATTGCATTCATGCAAAGCTGAGAAAATTTCCTATACAACAGAGAATGTTGATGAATATTTGACCCTATATTTATTTTTTACTTTGAATATTTTTGTTTTTGTGTTATAATTTCATATATTGCTCTTTTCCCCCTTTTCATATTAACGTTTCTCCCCTTTAACCTTTGTTACATTTCTATCTTTATATCTGAATTTGAAGTGTTTTATCAGAAAACTTAATTTTTAATGATTTTTTTTAAATTTTATTTAAAAGTTCTTTATTGCCTTTACACCCATGACCCTTATCTAAAATCCTTCTGCCATAGTAAATTTAATTTTATTGAAATAATATGTAAACTATACATTGAAAAAATAACACTTTAATAATTTTAGTATCATGTCATAATCCTTGGTATTTTAGAAAAAATTTCATACAGTATTATAAAACTGATGTCAACCATTCTTTTAGCGATAATGTTAGTCTTGAGCCTGCATACTTTTGTTCATTTGAAGAGCAAGACCAGAGCCAAGGACAAAGTTTCAGTGGGTAAGGAGATTTTATATAGCATAATGTAGTCAAGATTTTTTTAATAATTTTAAAAATAAAAACGTTGTCATCAACCATTAAGACTTCTGTAGTTTTACACACATAGTAGTGTAGTAGTTATGATCTATATATATATATATATATATATATATATATATATATATATATATATATATATATATATATATATATATATATATATATGAATTTATACTGCTCGCTAATTTTTAAGAGAAATTTAAATAAAAATTTCTTAATTATTTTTAGGCAGTTATAATAGGTCAACATACACAAAAGTTATTGTTTCTTGGAGTAAGAAATAAATATTGTGTGATCAAGATCGGCTAAAAGAAATAAAGACCCAGAAGATCATCAATGGAAGCTGATGTAATTGTTGAAGGATTTAATCTGAGCCAAATAATGCATGGTCTTAAATATAAGCGTTTCATCGCAGATGTGGATTCTAGTGTCTTTGCAAAAATTAAAAGGGAGGAAACCTATGATAAATTTGTAGATAAAATAGCCTGTAAAAACCATGTGGTGAAAAATGTAGGCAAAGGCTTATATAACTGTTTAAAAAGTTTAATGGCTAATGCAAAAAAAACTACTCACTAAGAAGAAAATTTGTGACATTCAAAATTTTATCATGAAAAATCTGTATGTTAATGCACATGGAGATGTAGAGAAATTGAAAAATGACTTAGGTAATACCATTAACCACGTTTTTGGACGCACTGTAGTTTAGACTGTTGTCAACTTGTAAGTGATAATAGTCAAAGCAAAATGAAAGCAGTGAGAGATTCTGGATTACTGTATCATATAAACAGTATGTTTAAATGATAATTTCTCTTTTCTTTGTTTAACTCTCATCCATTTTAGGTGCAGTAGAAAAATTACAGGAAAAAGGACAACTCGTAGACAATGAAACCAATAATAGAGTTGAATGATATATGTCGCTACTTTGCAAAGTTAATGCAGCAATGAGGTTAAACCTAACCGGCCGTGGTTTTTCCCAAACCAGACCAAGGTATTTTATATTTAATTTAAAAATTTCAAATTCTTTAAAAAGCTTCATCTATTGCTCCGTGCTCAATTTTTTTATGTTATTGCAAGGAAAATTACAATGCCGTTTACTATTTCATACATAAGAAAATATGATTTCAATTTACAAAGTGTTTGATAAAACCAAGTTAGGACTATTATTATATGTTTTATAAATTGTAAAGGGTAATAAACAATATGTGAATATGAACCAAATTTTAATGTGAAATTAATTTTTTTTTTGGGATCAAGACATATTGAAATTACTTATATTTAATATTATATTGATGTTTTGTGATTATACCAATAGTTATTACTGGTTATATTAAGTAAAGGATAAAGATATTTTCTAACAAATTTTACACACACTGCATAACGAAACCTGTCTATTTAAGATACAATGAAGGCCCTGATTGGCAGATTGATCAATGGGAAAAAATTGTGGGAAGTCCAGCAGGAGACAGTTTTAAAAAATTAATGGCCGAGAACAAAAGGACAATTGAATTGAAATGTCAAAGAGATCAGAAACCACAAAAAAAAATTTAAAAAAAAACATCTTTTGTAGCGCCAAATATAGACTATGAGTCCAAGGCAGAACAACCACCACTGTCTGAAGCAGAATATTTCTCGGAACAAGAAAGGCCCTTGAGAAAGTTAAAGGTATGATAGCATATCTTTTATATTAGAAAATTAAACCAGTTTATTGAAAATATTGAGCACTTTATTGGTATATATCTCTACGTAAAACTACTATTTCAAATAACTGCACCTTTATACTTTCTTGTTTATTTAATTATTTTCTTTTTCTTAGGTTTCATTAGAAGATGTTGTAAAGATTGAACGCGATACAGTTGGGCAGTGGGGTAATCCAACTTACGAACCTCGTATGCAAACGCAAAGCAAGTACTCCCTTTATAGGTTTAATCAAGAAAATCTTAAATACTGTTTCATTCTCTACCGAGGCAACAAAATATGGCCTAATGATGGAAGATGTGGCAAGACAGAAATTTACTAGCACCAGACTTAATGGCGTGGTAAGGAATTGCTGTCTGTTTATAGATGTTGAAAATCCACATTTAGCTGCAACCCCTGTTGGTAAGAAATTTTTACCTGGCAACCTTTAAAAAATGTTTCTTAAGTAGTATTTTATAATATATTAACTTCGTTTTTAGGCCTTGTAGGAGAGAATGGAATAATAGAGATAAACTGTCTCCATAAAGTTAATAAAAAGGGCCAAACATTAGCTGAGGCAGTAAAAGCAAATAAAACAATTTGTTTGGAAATAGTGAAAGGCAAAATAAAACTAAAAAAGATTGCATTTATTACTATCAGGTAATTAGGTTAAAAATAAATAATTATACACCTTTCCATATTGTTTAAAATTGAAAAATGCTTAGGTAACAGGTAATAAATTAAAATGATTTGATCATTGTTCTCTCTTAACTTGTGATTGAACGAATGAATTAACAAAAAGGAGGTGATATTTGATTATCGGTATCTAGGCCTCCTAGGGCTCTTTACATAGCACCATGGTTGCAGGTCATTCGAATCCGATCACCTTTGCGAATCCGAGCAGCCTTGTTAATTAAAGTTGTTTAACTGTTTTCAGTAACAGAATTGTATCTCCGAAATAGTCAAATGTTTCATCCTCCTCCAGATCCCATCTGCACGTCAGATCATCTATGACACCAATCTTATGAAGAAAGCCCCCTAAGAAAACAATATCCTGTCAACAGTCCCACTACAATTCGCAGCTCTTTTCTTCCTAAGAAGAGAAGCTCCCTAGTAAGTCTTGCGCTAGGTCCAGTTTGTTCCTTGACACACCTCATTCCAGGAGTTCCTCTCCACGATTCAATAAATTTACTTTCCACCAACAGTTTTAATTCCTTTTTGCCAACGACAATTGGGGTAGGTAGAAGTGGTTTGGGTCCATATGGTTTAATGCGGACCCGATCTTTACCAGAAGGTGCGCTTTCTCATTTCCGTGTATACCCAAATAACCGGGACTCATACGAGTCTGATTGTGCATCCTTTCCTTGTCAGACTGTTCAGTACATCTTTGTACTCAGATACCAGTCGCGAAGTTTGGACACTGGACGTCAGTACCATTATCGCAGCCCTACTCTGTGAATATATGTTTATTACCCTATTATGTTTATGATACTATTACAGAGATGGTCACACTGCAGAATAGCATAAATTTCCGATGTAAAGATTGTCGCACATTGTCCGAGAAAGTAAAACTCTGATTCTCGTGCTCCTGCTGAACACCCCGACTCCAGTTTTTTCGTCTCGCCGAGATCTATCTGTTAACCAACAGGATCCATTTTTCGGAAGATTTTACTACCCCTCCTAATCCTTTCCACTTGGAAAAAGTATCTATAGAGAGTGATTGTGTGTCAAAAACGCCGCCATGTAATCTGTTTGCATGGGGAGTGATGACATCTCTCCGCCACACTTTCCCAGATACCTAAGTAGCCATCCGTTCCAGTTCCGAGATACCCTAGGCAGCTGAAACGATAGATAGCCTTCAGGGCCTTGTGATTTTTATATATTAATTTATTAAAAGCCAAAAGAAAGGCTAGACAAGATAAAATAAAAAGTTTGTCACTTGAAATTTATTAGTAATGTCCACAAAAGCGAATTATTTAAAAATTCAAATATATATTTAATTTTTTGATTAATTAAAAATCCTTTGATATATATATATATATATATATATATATATATATATATATATATATATATATATATATATATATATATATATATATATATATATATTATATTATCTTTACTTTTTAGATTCAAGGACAATTAAACATTTTCGAAAAAGATCTATGCTTTTTATAGTATATATAAATGATAAGAGTGCCCCTACATGTGGAAGCGATTGTCAGAGAAGAAGAAATGTGGAAACAGAAAATGGTTCCCAAATTAAATCAATTTTTTTCAACTGTATACTTCCATTCACTATAGATAAAAACAGACAGTGTTCAGACCCAAATCATAAAAAATGATTCACTCTTCTTTTTGAAAAGCCTCTGCCCCAAAACATTGACACTATGGGTGTAGGATATTTGTGATTGACTGTCCAAGATGGTTAGATTGTGTAATAGACTAATTTTACTTTCTAGGAAAATTGAAACAGGTGTATTATAAAAAATATATTTTGAAAATTTTATTTTAAGTTTCACTTAAAACCTGATGTTGAGTCCCCTCAAATAGTTTCAAAATACATTCACATGCATAGAACACTACTAACAAAGGTACACTATTTGTCAAGAACGCATTTTGTAATGGCAAAAACGTATTTGTGAACGAACGGTAAGATTTAGGAAACGATGGACAGTCACTTCCACAAAATCCTAAATTAACAATGCCACCTCTCAACAGGTCCCCAACCATCTTCAAATTCACAGAATATTACTAATAGAAGCAAGACTTTGCAATAAAACAAGCATGTTTATAAATTAACGGTAAGTTTAGGTAAGTTTCTAGTTCTAGTCGTAGAAAAATCTGAAAGTAAAAAAGCGTAATTAAAATAATGGTAATTCTACTTTCCCTTTCCATAGCAATACAAAATAGGTTAAATCAAAATATTTTCGAAATTTTATTTCTTTCTAGCTTCACATGGGATAGATAAAGCCTGATGTTAACTTCCCTAGGCAAGGTCTAAACCATATTTACAGAATAGTACAGACAAAAATACAATATTTATCAAAAATGTTTTATATATATTGTATTTTTAAAATGCTTTTTTCTAGCTCTATTTAGGGCAGATAAACCTTCATGTAACCTCTCCTGGATGAGCTCCAAAACACATTCACAGAATAGTACTGACAAAAATACAATATTTGTTAATACAGTTTCTTTCAATTCTTGTTGTTAGAGAGAAATGCCTATGAAGTAATGGTAATATTACATATTTTTTTAGTTTTCCTGCTTAGAAAAACTGAAATATTGTATAGGCAAAATATTTTATATTTTGTATTGTCAGAAAACCAGTGTTTATCAACAATGCTTATTGTTTAGAAGAGTAATATTTAAAAAGTATTGGTAATAATATATATTTTAGGATTCTTTCCTAGAAAAAGTTGAAATATATTAGAAGCCAGATATTTTTAAATTATTTTTATTTTTAGCTTCTGGTAGGGCAGGTAAACCCTAATGATACCTACCCTGAGTGAACTCAGAACTGAAGAATGCTTGTTTTAAGGGAGACAAATGTTTATGAAGTAACTGTTTCACTTATATATAGGGAGAAAAATTCATTTTCTATGAAGAATGCTCTTTTTAATAGGAGAGTAATCTTTATATGTGTATAAAGTAACAGTAAAATTACATAATTAATACTCATAGAAATCAGTTTTCATTAATTGTATTTTTTAACAGGATATAAGCATTTAGTGATATATTATTGTATTTGCTGTTGCGGTTATGCAGCATTGCAATTGAAAAATTGCAGTGTTGACCAATGGACTGGTTCGTATGTCCTTATATTTTTATTAACGCATTAGAGAACATACCACATACAGTGATATGATATATTCTATATAGATGTTACGTAGACATATTGATGTTGCACATTTGTATAAAAGGTAAAGGACATTTCGTCTATGATCGCATTAATGTATAGACCGACACATTACTAGTTAATTTTTTGTAATTTTGTGTAATATTAAGGTTTTTATCAACCATTTATTATAACCTTTGTTACTTAATATGCAAGACTGTCATATTAATTTTATTTTAGCAGCAAATAGAATTATTTATATTTGTTCGTATGAACACATGCATTCATAAAAGTTTTTAATGTTATAAAATTTATAGTTATTTTTTCATATAACATAATTAGTGACAATCTCTGAGGAGTTGATGGTCAGATCACCTTTTCTTTTTCTCAATATTCTTATTATTTAATTTATATTTTATATATTATTATATAATTTATATTTTATATATTATTATTTAATTTATATTTTATTATTATAGAATTTTTTTAACCAATAAATATTATTGGAAATGATTTTTATTTATCCCAAAGAAATACAGTTCCTAATTTCATAGTGGACGTAGATTAGTTTGTCTTGGTAAGATGACCTAATTAATCCTGGTGAAAAGAGGTTCTAAAGACATATCAACTGTATTAAAGCAAGATAATTTTTTCCGGTAAACTAAACCATACTATAATTTAAAAATAATTTAGAAAAATCTTAATCAATTTGAACTACTTTTTTCAAAATATTGTAGAAAAAATAAAATAGCAAACTATTTCTATAAGTTGTACAATTATACTGAAAGTCTATTTTATTTCGTCCTCGAACTTTTCTTCTACAGATCAAACGAATGAATATTATTTGGAAGTAATTAACTTCGTTTTTTTCTAGTAATAATGGTATGCAAAACTATACAAGTAACGAAATACTTTTTATATTTCTATGCGTTCGTAATTAGCTGCATGAAATTACAACATTAGAAAATTAAATGTAACTAGTTATAGCGGCCGATTCTGTAAGCAAATTTTCTTACATACCCTTTCTGTATCTCTTTTAAGACAGTGACATACTTATACGTTACTACAGACTCGACAAAGATGCTAGATCCTTATTATGGCCTTCTCTTTCCCTTTATTTTTATAGAATCCCAATCTAGGGGAATTAGCCCAATTGAAAGCATGAATGAGTTCATTGATAAAGCAAATTTCCATTCATAATTCAGCAGAGACCTCTGCATCAAACATCTCGAAGTTAGTCCACTTCGGGTATCATAACAGTGACGTATTGCTCCGAACATAAGCCAATAGTCGAATATCTCTTTCTATTGAGTGCAAATAAAAGGAGAGCACCAATGCCAACAAAATCAGATTAGCCCAGTTAAACTTTGTGATTAGGTTATTGGCCGAAGCGGGAATTATAATATCTTTATTTTACACCAGTTTTTAGTTTTCCCCGACATCCGTGAAAAATAAACACCTTTTCGTTGTAATTTTTTTGGTAGAAAATGTATTTTTAACAAAGGATCAGGCTGCGTCAATAAAATTTGTCAAATGTTTATTCGTTTTTAAATGATTTTAAAAATCATGGCTTTTTACGTCGACTACAAACATACCTGCGAAAAAGTGGTTAAAAATGCTATTTGTTGTTTTTTTTCTGTGCAACTTTTGTTATCCATGTCTTTATTAAACCTTTCTCGAACATTTTTCGAAAATTTCAGGTCAAAATTGCTTTTACTTTTCGCGTGTATCGGGTCCAAAAATGTCTTATTTTTGATCAAAATATTCTGCTAATATGACCTTGAAAAATGCACCCTTAAAGTTAAAGTTATTGTTAAATGTCCACCTTCGAATCCTACAACTTTTGTATTGAACATTTTTTGTATATCAAGAACTTTGGTAAATATTTGGAGGTTTTTTTTTATTGAAATACCCTGTGTATATTGTTTAATTCTAAGAAACAAAACCATTTTGCTGCTCTAATTAGTTTAATAGGGTATGTATTATATTTTATTATCATATGTAACATTTAATAACTACCGCCACCCCGAAAAAAAATACATTTGAGAGCGAGTCCACACGATAAGAAAAATCTGGGCGTAAGCGTAGCGTAATAAGACATATGTCAAATTTCAAGCATTGTGATTTGTTAGATTTAAAAAGAGACAAAGACCGAAGATTTCCCGCCTAAATCCGCCTTTTCCAACGTCATTCCGCCAAATGATGTTGAACTTTTCAGTGGACTGCTTTAAAAATGGTGGAAACTGTTTATTTTCAATATTTTATATGAAAACATAACCTATGTTTTTTTTAAACTTTGTTATTTTATTTATATATTTTATTTAGCGCGTTTTGAAATAATGGGTATTTATGAACTATGTTAAATTGTTTTAATTTATTAAAAATCCTTGTTACCGAAGATCATTACTGCTTGGTCCTCAAAAAAAAAAACGATTTTTGTTCATTTTTTTATTAATTTTATAACAATTGCAATAACACAGGTGTTCGTTATATAAATTAAAGCTTATGAAATAAAGGCAATTATATAATTCAATTTCTATTCAACGACAATCTGTGATATCGAGACGCTAATCCACAGACATGCCCTTAGCTATGGTTACCAGATCAAATAATGAGATTCCCTGACAATATCCCTAATGTTTCTGTAAATATCCGGACATTTTATCTGAATGTTGTATGTTAAGGCAGTGAAATTTTCAAAATTTTTGCAATCAAAGCATCAAATGCCAATATCGAGTGAGTCTTCTCATTAATGGGAGCGTAGTGGACTAAGGAGAGACATATACTGTCTATATTGTTATAAGCTTTGCCTTTCGCTGCCACCAATGTTAAAACTTTGCTAGTTCTGCTTTTAGTTTATATATTATATATTTTACAGTGATAGGCGTACTAACAAATATAACATAACTATTTATTTACATGATTACTGAAATGAAAAAGTGTATTTATGGGACGATGACAATATGAACAAAATAATGGTCTCTGTAAAAAGTAAAGTTTTAGAGTTTCGGAGATTAAGGCATGCTTTTGTTTGAGCCTATTAGAACATAAATTTACTTAAGATATAACTGTTTCTTAAGGGAGTATTAAATATTAGACAATAATTATATATTAATCCATAAGAGTAACTTAAAAATATATATAGTAATTTAAAAATTAATAATTTGTAGTAATAGTTGGTTTACAACGTCTTCTGTTAAGGTTCTACTCTAGACACAATTTAACTTAAAGAACATATCACGTGAAGAATGTCATGAAATGGTTATAAAAGTCCAGCAATTGCCAAAAGAAACATCAACCAATAAAAAGTATGAAACTAAATTTATTAATATACTAAATTAACAATTCACTCATTTTGTTAACGTTTAATCGATTTATTTTTTTCTCACTAGAATGATTAATAAATATTTTTTCATTACTTATATTTTCCTCGTTTAATTTCAAAAAAATACTGACAATTGCAGTTTTTTCCTGTTTCTTTCTAACAAGGGGCTAAAATTTCAGACATGTCAGGAAAATTCCTGTCGTCTGGTAACCCTACCCTTAGCAAATTTTATATAAACCTATTATAAACAATTAAAAAGTAAAAATTAACATTGATGGAAATTTAATAACAGAAATCCAGTTAGTATCATATGTAATGTACTCTTCTAAAAACTACAAACAATTGTAATTATTAAAACGATTGTTAAAATGACACTTTATATTGAAACTCTCGTCTTTGAACTCCTTGGCAATTCTTTACCAGGTAGAAGTGGCAAACTTCGGAAATAAAACTTATTTTAAAGAGTCTCATATTATCGCACAAGTAAAGTGACTAATTTCAAAAACACTGTTTACCGACTCGGAATTCGCACTGTTGCTTTCACATGCTGATTTCATCAGCTAAATATCACAAAGTTTTTTCAAACCTAGTAATAAGGGTATAGTTGTACACATTTCCATAGCGTGTTTCCTAATTATTGGCCCAACAACAGCTTTTCAAACTCAACAAGAGTAACAGGAAAATATTTTTAAAAAATCTGGATCATTTTCTCGCATTTCTTGAATTAAACCATTAGTATGTCCAAGCCTTTCTCCAATGTTTTTCTCAAAAACAGACCGGACCTAGTAGCGACGACTTTTCCGTTTTTTTTTGATAAAGAATATATTAATAATGTCCTTATCTTTTGTAATTTTTTCTTTTTCTACATAACAACATTGTTGCAATTATTTTTTTATTTTCTTTCATTTTAATTTATACATAAATAAATATTATCAAAAAATCAGAAAAAAGTTAGGTTACCACAAAAAAAACATACACAACACTTTACGACTGCACGATAAAAGTTGCCCGTGTGGACGAAACATTTTTAACATAAATGGGCGTAATATGCCTACGCCGAAATTTTTCTTATCGTATGGACTCACTCTGAGAAGAAAAATATGTAGGTGCAAAAATACCCCTCTTGACAACCAATAAATGGTATTTTTTCAACTCTTTAACAATATTTATGTTACTGAACTTGACTGTCACATTCTGAATTTATGTATGTTTATGTCATATTTAGAATGATGGGCAAACATATTTCTTGACACGGTGGTGAATGTACAATTTAAAATAAACCTTTGTACAAAATGGATTTTGGAAACGATCATTGTACTCAGTAATCAATTTCGTACATAGTTTTGTTTACATGAATATTTGTCTAGTCATAATTTCTGCCAATGTACAAAGTTCCTTTTTGTCTAGTGTGGGATTTGTTTTGACAATGTATTCCAAGTTCTAAGACTAGGTAAAAAAACCAAATAAATATCGAAGAAAATTTGAACTATTGCTAATATATCGAAATATCGTTTTTAGGCAATTATTTTTCTATCCAATATATTTATAATTTTATATCAAAAAGGTTAATTTGACCTTCATATGTTTTTAAAAAATTTTAATTTATTATTCTTCGTTATTTAATAATTAACTAGTGAGCTATGCGTGGCACAAATTATTGTTCACGAATTTTTATTTCATTAATCTTTTGTTTTCTGAATGCACCATTAGTTCGTTTTTTTAGTTCGTTTATTAGTGCGCCATCTCTTTTTCTCTTCACGTAAGTTAGTAACGGACTGTTTGATCTAAAGAAGGCTAATTTTTCTTGCCTTGAATAAGTGGACATTGTGATCTTCCAGGTATAATGGCGGATTAGTTACACACGTGGCAACTTAGTAAAAGTTTTTAGTGTTTCTACACAAAATATCGACTGGAACTTTTAGGAAACATGCCCATCTAATTAGAGATTCCAACGAATAAAATAATATTACTGGATTTTAACTTGATACTTTGAAGTGGAACTCTGGAAGTTGTTTTATTTACTCTGAAGGGTCATTCTAGCTTTAACAAGGCTCCAGACAGAAGGCAGTTAAGCTAGTGGCCATTAAACTTATCGAACACAAATCCAATATTACTAACTTTTAAATTAAGGGGGCATTAGGTCCGCCATTTTTGCTCATTTATCTGTCATTCACAACTAATTCCGTTGTTTTATACTAGATGTCACCCTTATGCAGAATGGGAGAAATAAATTTCTTAGCGTAAAAAATAGTAAATCCTCAATTTAAGAAATCTCCATTGATGAAGGCGGTGTTGTCTCAAAGATTACATCTTACATTACATTACCTAAATTTAATGACTTTTTGGTCACTTTCTAGCACTAAATCTAAGATGTTGCAGAATAAAAAATAAGGAAATATTTAGTGAATAATGTTTAGAATTTTAAGAGTTATTATTGGATTTCGAATTCGACAGATATTATTATCAGCAATCCACGAGTCTCTTTTTTTTGAAACATATGGCATCCTGCATTTTATTTAGCAAAAACCGGAATAAAATTATGTTCTGGCGTTTTATATCTCAAGTTCGTGTCTGGCCCCGACTAATCACTTGACCTTGACAGCTTATTTAATTTCAACCTAAGATGTTGTAAATTTTGACTCGTATAACCTAAAAGTTAGGTTGAAGATTGACATACAAACAAAAACATTGTTTCTAGGAATAAAGAATAAATTTTGCGTGATGTGTTCAAGATCGGAACACAAAGCCAGAAAAACATAAATATTTTTAAAATTGTAAAAAAGGCTTTAAATAAAACGACGTAAGCAATTCATCGCAGTTTTTTCAAAAATAATAGGTAGGTACAATATGGTACATTTTACATTACAAAAAATAGGATGCAAAAATCAGTGTTTGTTTCTATGATAATCCTTATTAATTATTATGTTTTTAGCTTTATAAATTCACCAAAATGGTTTTGTACCTGGCCGAAAGCATTACAGTGACCATAAGATATTAAACTTTTTGCATTTGCTGCAGATTCAAGAGAAACAAAAAAAAATGGATTTCTTTAATAAGGTATCTACTTATAATAGCATTTATGTCAGGAAATATGTTGAAAAAGAAACCTGGCAATACATTTTATTACAATTTTATATATAAATTAAAATTTGTAGGACAGAAGACAGAGAACCCTCAAAATATTGATTACTATGCAACTGTCATTTTGTAAATACGGATCAAAGAAGTGGATCAACATATTTAAATTTAACATTCAAAGAAAACTTAAATATGGATCAAAGAAATGGATCAACATATTTAAATTTAACATTCAAAGGAAACTTAAATTTCCTTCTCCAGAGAAACGGTATGTATCTATATCAAAATATAAACTTTTTTTTAAGAGGCCTGTTCATCATATTTTTTTTGGCTGAAATCTACAAATATAACTGAAAATATTTAGAAATGAAATTTTAAGAAATAGTATTACTTTTTTTAAGAGAACTGCATATTTATATAAACTTTCTTTTTTTCAGGAAAATAGCTTTGAAAGAAACAGATGACAAGTCATTTTTTCCACAGTGGAAAACAATAATAATAGCTGGGCCTGATATAGCAATTGTTTTTGAATCTTTAGGCCCTTCAAGATGTAAAAGGGCAAATTCCATTGTAGAAGATATGCCATCAACATACAAAAGTGTAAGCAGAAATTCAGAGGCACACTGTTCAAAACTATAAACACTTAATTATTAGTAAATAATTAATATTAGGTATTATGAAGCATAGCAAATTAAACTACTATCAAATATTAATCAAATTTTGATTTGGGACATCTGCTTTAGTTGTAAAGTACTACAGTAACAAATATAGCACCACGTTAAGTTCTTTTCGACTAATTAATGAAGACGAAAGCTTGTTTCCAACAGCATTTTATACAATTAGAAATTGTAGAATATTACACTGCACAGAAATTTACTCATCGATTCCAACAAACCTAGAAAGTCCGAGGAAGACTTACAGAGTCTATAAACACAGAAAGATTTTGAAGGTGTATCACCAAATGATTATTTTTGTGAGCAAGGCATATCCAGAATCTATGTCGGCCAAAAAATTATAGTACATTTTGAAACAAATAATTTTTTAGTTATCTTATACTAGCTGATAAATGATTCCTGATCAAGGAATTACTTCCTGCAGGCTTCCTTAAATATCCCACTATTTTTATTTTCCATAGAATTTAAAGTGTATGAAACACAAACTATAGCAAGGGAAAAAATACATGTTGAAAGAGCTATTCGTAGATTTTTGAATATCATTTGTGTTTTAATTTCCAATATCCTCTAATAAAAGAAGATGGGGAATATTATTGAATAAATAAATGTTTCCAAATTATAAATATTTTTTTGCTGTTTTTTATATTTAGTAAATCATATAATTTTATTTAAGTATTAATAAAAAGAAAATATTTTCGTAGGTGTTGTTTTATTTCTTAAGGTTAGGACATTTTTGTTTAATTTTTGCAGGTAAAAATCAATTTATTTTTTACAATTAAAAAAAAAACATGAATTTTGAATACATCCAAAATAAAGACGTTTTAATGGCATTTATATAAAACTAAAATATTAACAATAACATCTTTTAAAACAATATGTATTTATTACTTAGACCTAGCAATTTTTTTGATAAATTACTTAATTTCCTAAAAGTTTTGGTAAATACTGATGAATATAAAAATTCCCTAATATTACTAAACTTTCTTTCCATGAAGTATCATATTCTATCTGTACTGTTACTTCTCTTAATGTTCAGAGACAGAGGTAAAAAATTAAGATTCTCACGTATTTGTTCATACTGACATCTAAATTTAATTCTTTTTTAAGAAAATCTATGGCATTTTTATTATAGGTTCTTCTCCACTGAATGGATTTGATACCACAAAGATTGTAGAAACCTAAAATATTATTGGACTGTATTAATAAAGGAAGTGTTAAATGTTAGTAGTATAGAAAACAACAAAAAGGTTTTATGTTTCATAATTTCTAACTAAATACTTATATACCAATAAGATGTTTAAACAGATCATCAGGATATTGATTCCCTAGACAAGCTGATAAAATGGTCACCAAATTGCTCGCAGTTAAGTGAACTTTGTTCTTAGGTACCAATTTTCATTACAAATTTGTCTAGTGGCAACTTTTGCAATTTTCTTAATGATATAATTAATGACAAATATTTAATTTTGTCAGACGAGTTGACAAAACCATCAAAGAAAGATTGTCTTCAATAATGGGTAAATTTACATCTTACCCCTGCTGTAGTATCTGTTTGCCACAACTTAATAAATCCTACAGTATTACGCTTAATTTCATTTTTATTTTATTTAGTTCTTCTTGGCTCATTTTCATCTCGATGCATTTTTACTGGCATGTTTCCTGTCCAAAGTACCAATATGGTGACATTTTATCTCCCTTGGACAAGCATAAGTTGTAATTTCAACATCTCCAGATCTGTTTAATGAAATCTGTAATAAAAAAATTATAATTCATAATTAATAACGCTGAACAAAGGTTTATAATTTACCTCAACGCTGTCTGATTTTTTCTTCATTCTAGCAAGGGATTTTTTTTCAATAAACATTAAACTGAATTTTCTTATGTGATTGGACTCCAATGCATTTTCGCTTTTTAAATGACTTTATCATCGCTTCCAAATAACTCGTTGATGCTAGAAAGTTTTAACACACAAATAATATAAGAATAATATCAAATACACAATGTTAAAAAAATATCCTCAATGTGGTCAACCTTATAACAAGTAAAATTCTTACCTTTTGACAGTATGTTAGGAAAAAATCTCCTGAAATGGAAGAATTCTACAAGTTTTTTAAACTTCAAATAAAGTTTTATTTGTAACAAAATTAACAATAAATAATAAATTAAAAACCTGATGATAAGGTTCAGAAAGTTCCTAGCATATTTTTTGACTTTTCCTTTCCGTATCTGTTAAAGACAGTGACATGCTTATGCATTACCACAAAGGTAACGAAGATGCAAGATCTGTTTTTATGACATTTTGTTATAATTTATTTTTGTAGAATCCTAATCTAGAGAAATCATTCCCATTTGAAATATTTCCATTCATAATTCGGCAGTGACTGCTGCGCCAACAAGGCCGAACTAAATCAACTTCCGGTATCCTAACAGTAACGTTCTACGCCGATTATTAGTTGGTAGTCAAATGTCTTCTTCTGTTGAGTGCAAATAAAAAAAGAACACCAATGTCAGACTGTTCAGGTCACATCAATTACAGTTTTTGAATGGCCCTAGGGCGGACCCGGGAATTATGCTTTGTTACTTTTTACTAGTTTTTTTTTATATACGTTGACTTTTTTAAAATACATATCCATTGGTTGTGATTTTTTAGACAGAATAGTGTTTGTAAAAATACAAGGGGAGACCTCAATAAAATTTGTGAAATGTTGGCTAGATTTTAAATGATATTAAAAAAACATGTCTTTTCTGACGGCTAGAAACTTGTGTGTACTCAAATAATAAAAAATGCTATTTTTAAGTTTTTTTCTTTGCATATTATGTAACTCTCCCCTTCATTATGCCTTTCCTAAGCATTTTTTGAAAGTTTTAGGTAAGAATCGTTTTTCCTCGTTGAATTTCAACGTATTAAAAATGACGATTTTTGGGTCAAAATAATAGGTTATTTTGACACAAATGACCTTGAAAAATGCCGCCTTAAAATCTTTACGAATTTTATGTAGTATATTTCTAATTCATCGTCACTGTCAGATGAGTTGCCAAAGAATCAAAATAACCAAGGTTACTAGAATTATTTCATCAGAGGGTGAGTTATGAAGGTATGTACATGATTATATTTTTTCGATATATGTAAAAAGCGTTGGTGTGCTATTTTGTTTTTTTGAAAAAAAGAAACACTTTTCAGAGATTGCAAATAGAGCAGAAAGGTCTCTTTGGACTCGACGTGAAAAAATCTGATGCAAAAGATGTGAGTGCAATCAAAATATTTCTAGTTTGGGTACAATGCCCGCAAAATTAGAACATTATTTTGATCAACCATATATAATTTTCACATCGAATCTATTCAAATTTAAGATATATATCAGATATTTTCTACCGGACATTTCCTGTTATAATGCCCGATAAATACCACAATATCTATTGATTTTTAAAAATATGAACACCCCGGAATAAAAAAGGTTAGTTCAGGTTAGAGAAAAGTCACAACCCTGTATTTTGGAAGCAACACGAGCCATCTATGAATGAACTCGGGTATTTTGATCGAAACACGACATCTATGAGTGGACCGGGATTGCCGGTACAAGAAAGAGTTATCTGTTTTACCGGCCGGGATGAACAATGACTGAGCGGCGGCGGGAAAATTTGAAATATTCTATGGTGACAGGGTAAAAACTGTTTGATCATAAATCTTTTTAATTTTTTTCAGAATAATACATATTAATTAATTCTGAATACTAACAGAAAAACTTTAGAACTGAAATGAGATGAGTACTTGGTCATTTTGATATAAATTTGAAGATTTTTCTGCTACTATTCATTATTTATAGATGTATTATCCTGAAAAAAAAATTAAAAAGATTTATTACAAACAGTTTTTACCCTGTCACCGCTGATTTGCTGTCTTGCTTTTCAAATAAAGCAAAATATGAATATAGTAAGGCTATAAAATACAGAAAATATATTTTATTGTTTATTTACTATATAAATGAAACAATATAATTAATAAAAATAAATATTTTATAATGATCCATTAATTAAGTTAAAGCCACTCGGGTGGAGGACAGCCGAAAATTCAAGGCAGCCAAAATAGCATATCTGAAAAGGAAAATCATATGTTAGTTTTAGTCATGGCTATGTAATAAGTTATAATACTCAAAATTTAAATATCGATGATTTGTAAATTTATTAGCAACTGCTACACCTGTTAAGGATATCAGATTAAAAAATAATTTTACTTCATATAAGTTACGATCACCATAATGGTCTCCAGTTTATCAAGATGTAAAAAAATTCTGCAAATTACCACAATGTAGGTTATATTGTGGATTTTTTTTTTTAATTTTCACTACTATCTATACGTCAGAGTGTCTATGGACATAAATTTCTGTAAAGTGCTTCAAATTTGGTTACATATTTTATTTACCAACCGTCAAGAGCTTTAACATATATTTATACAATTATTTTTCCAGGAACTCGTGGACTCTCAGTTGTTGCCTGTCTACTTTAAAATTGTAGTTTCTATAATAGATAAATATACAAAAAGATTTACAGGGCATTTTTTTGGGGCTAAAAGTAACGGCGCATCATTTTAGAATACAAAATAATAGCAGAAAATATAGCTAATGAGAAAATCAGAAATAACACTTCATTATTAATACGCATTTTTAAGTTGGATTAATAATTTTAATGGCATATCATAATAATCAATAGATGAAGTACTTTAAGTAATTATTTGGAATAGTGGAAATACAGAAAAGAAATAGAAACGTTTACTGATTTGGTTGATGATTTAGCAGATGGTGAAATTAAACTAGTGAAAGCATTTAAAGAAATGTTAAGAGAAGGTATAAGATCTGGGATTTCATTTGGATCAACTACAATGTCTTTTGTTCAGGTGTGAAAATTAAAAAAAAAAAACATAGAAGTAACACTTACTAGTACAACAACTAGCAAAAATGTTTAGTTAATACCAGTCTGGAAGTTAAATAGTCACTAGCTGCTGTTTTATTTCATCTACAAAAATATTACTAAAAATTATTTGAATGGTTTAATAAAGTACCTACATATATCCTAATATGAACACTACACAACAAATACTATATGTAAACCATTAACTAAATCCTCTGCCTAAATAGCACAAAACAAAATAAATTAATACACTACGAGCCCTGTAATGGCCTTCCTAATTTAATAAAGATGTTGAACTCATAATAATCTGGAGAAACAAAAACATATTTTATTCCATTAATTTTTTTAAATATGTCTAAACCCATGGAGATAATACCAAACTCACTTATTTGGAATTAGATAAAAATTCAAATAGAAGTTTTATAAGCTAGGTGTTTCAATATTTTAATTTATTTATTTAAATGAGAGAGATAATCAATCATATAATAAACAAACCTAGCAGGGATATTTTTGGACTCAGTATAAATCTATTAAACTTAATAAAATACTTAATTATAATTGCTCTGTCTTGGCTGGGCTTTTTATTTTATCTATTGACAAACGTAAGAGTTGTAAAACATAGTAACTGATTGAATAAATTAACTTTATCCTACTAAGTATATAGTAACACATAAAACAAGAAATTAAATTAAATTTTGCATTTAATTTAAATGGACAACAATATTACCTTTAATTCGATATAGGCATTTTATAATGTATCATATTAATGCAAAAATGTATGCAAATGGGATGATAGTTATGAAATGCAAGTTGTGTATTTGTAAGCATGATAAAAATACTAGGACGAAATTTATCAAAAAGATTTATAAAAAATACTTACAATACTGGCCTCCAACTATATGTAAAATATTTCGGTCAGGTTAGAGTCATAAATAAATGGGCTGCTACGTCTTCTAAAACAAAATGTAAGTTATTCAAGAAAACTTGGAGAAAAGGTGCATTTAACTTAAACTAAAATGGAAAGTAAGTAAAAGCAACAAATATTACCTTTGATTTAATATCAGCATTTTATAATTATGTATGGTATAAATGCTAAACTATGTACAAATATGATAACAAGGTTAGAAAATTGAAGATGTGTATTTGTAAATATGATAAACCAAGACAAAAATGTTATCACGTAATTACAAAGAAAATTTCCAAACTGTACTTACAATAGTTTTCTGTAACCATCCGGAAATATGTGGGCCCAGTTCGGGAGATGAAAAAATGGGCTGCAGCGTTTTCTAAAACAAAATGCCAATTTTATTCAAAATCATGTTTGGATGTATTCCAGAAAGGGTATATTAAACTTACCCTGAAGTGAATTGAAAAAAAATAAACCAAACACACGAAAACGTAGCCAAAATACACGAAAACCAACTTTGTTATTTCGACCACGCGAAAAAGCCAGAAACCATAATGGCGTCCGGCGTGGCTCGGCGTCTAAACTGGGGATGACCCCGGAATAAAAAAGGTTGGGATGACGTCGTCGAACTGGGGTGACGTAGAGTCACGTGGTTGAAAAATTCACTTGTCTCTAGCTGGGCGCCCAAATAATTTAAATTCTTTTGTTTTTGATGTTGCCGTTTTTAGCATCTTACTGACATGGCCCTGATGAACACATCTAATTCAAAGTTACAGAATTCTAACCAGTCAATTAAAATAACAGGTACGTTCGTAGCATGTTGTGATAGAGGGCAACACGTATTGATTTCTTCTTCTTTTTATTAGATATTACAGAAATGCTAACTGATCGAATCGCGAAAAAGAACTTAGTTAGGCAATTGCTCGTCAGATGGCGCGGTAAATGTAAATACAGGAAATCTAAACTAACTTTATGGGGAATTTTGAAATACATTTTTTTATGTATGTACTCCAATTACTTCGGAACGACTCGACGGATTTGAATAATTTTTTTTTGTGTTGTATTCATAGCGTTCTGCGGTTGAGTGAAATTGGTTTAATAAGATCCACCAAGGTGGACAAAAAATAAATTTTGTCTAAATTCCTTTAAAATCAGGGTGTAAGAGGGAAGGGGTAATAACTACTACATTGTTCAACGCTAAAAATGTTTTTTTAATTACAAATTAATATACCGATATTTTATAAGCGAAAAAAAAATGACGTTGTCACTCCTATAAAAAATGCAAAGCAAGCCCTTACTGAGAAAATACCTTTAGTGATTTTACAGAAAAAAAAATCAGGCTTTTAAATTAAAATTGAAAAAAGTATTTGGCGATAAACTTTGGCGGACCCATGACAACGTTCTCTTATAAGTACTAGTGTTGTGCTGGCCGACAGAAAGTGAAATTTATTAATACACTCCTGTAACTTCTTCTGTGGCTTAATTATGTCGAGTCTACCACACTTTCCTCTATACAAATTTTTGAATGAAGGCCGTTTCCACTCCCAATGTTTTGAAAGATGTAAATTTGGCATTGCTTGAAAAATTTATACATTCAGTTTTTTAACAAAATGTATTCGAAAAGAGAAATCAATGAAAAGCTCGAGTAAAAAAAATTTGGAATGTTAATGCTGTCTACCAACTTAATCTTCGATCATATATATATATATATATATATATATATATATATATATATATATATATATATATATATATATATATATATATATATATATATATATATATATAGGCTAGATGTAAACATCAATAGATTTGTTTGAAGACTGTTTATGGTCGGTGGGGGAGACGCTTTTTTGATGTTTGACAGAGATAAATATATTTACTTATCTTTATTGCCACCTTGGAGTCATTGCGAGGTACACTAATCTCGATTAGCACTTAGTTCAAATAATTTATGAATATCATAAAGAATTCAAAACTAAAAATCGAAAAATAAAAATTTTATAAAAAAATTGAACCGACTTCTTAAGTGCGCTAAAAAGTGAAAAATAACTATGAATTTCTATATGAAATTGAAATTTTTGAAGTCGGGGCCAAACTAATACCTGACACAATGTGATTCAAATAAAGAGATTGAAAATACTTTATTTGTAATTGATTTCTTACCATAATTTGTAAATATTAGTAGTTATTTATTTCATTTAGTAATAATTTGGCGCCGACTTCAAAAATTTCAATTTCATATAAAAATTTATAGTTATTTTTCACTTTTTAGGCCACTTTTAGAAGTCGGTTCAATTTTTTTAAAAAATTTTTTATTTTTAAATGTTTAGTTTTGAATTCATTGTTCAAGTATAGTTTACCTCGCAATAACTCCAATGTGGCAAAAAAGTACTCATTTCATCCAAAGTTGTAAATCATCCTAAAATGAACCACTAAAAATTCTTTGATTCTTAGAGTTCTCCAAATACCAGTGAAATTGTGTCAAACAAATATTTAGTTTGTCACAGTAAATCCGCAATCTTAAATTTCAAATTAATTTTAAATTGGTAATATAGGCCACAAAACCTTCCAATATCGATATTTAAAGAACTTGAGAGGTAAATTTCTTAGCTCGAAATATTTTATACTGCATATTGAGTTTGTATACGCCCCAAGAAATCTTCAATATCAATTTTAGATAAAATCGAAAAATGTAAAATTTTCAGTCTCTCATATTGGATCTTATCAACCTAAAAGTTGTAAAAAATTAACTTCATATACGTAATACACCATTACGAAACCCCCTAATACTAAATCTAAAAAAATGCGAATAGGGAAAAATTTTCAATCTATCACATTGGATCCGCCATATTGAATTTCAAAAAATTCATAATTTACACCTTTAAGAATTCCCTCTATCAGTTTTGAAGAAAATCGAAAATATAAAATTTTAAGGACGCCATATTGAATTCGCCAAATTGAGTTTTCCATAAAATATTTTAAATTCGTAATTAACACTAACCAAAATCCTCCACCCCTGATTTTAGACAAAATCGAGAGATGTACAATCTTTAATTCGCCATTTTGGATCCTCCATACTTACTTTTTTTTAAAATAATTTCTGATTCGTAATGTGCGATCCCAAACACTCTCCCATATCAATTTTGAAAAAAATCGGACAAAATTAATTTTTATCCGCCATATTGGATACGCCATACTGAATTTTTTAAAAATAATTTCAGATTCGTTATGTGCTACCCCAAAAACTTTCTCGTACCAATTTTGGAGAAAATCATACAAAATTTATTTTTTCTTCTGCCATATTGAATTTTTTAAAAATAATTTTAGATTCGTTATGTGCGACTCCGAGAACTCCCTTATACCAATTTTGAACAAAATCGGACAAAACAGATTTTTTTGTCCGCCATATTGGATCCGCCATATTGAATTTTTTTAAAATATTTTGAATTCGTTATGTGCCACCTTAAAAACTCCCCCACACCAATTTTGGAGAAAATCGGACAAAATTAAATATTTTTGTCCTCCATATTGAATTTTGTAAAAATAATTTTAGATTCGTTGTGTACGACCTCGAAAATTCCCCCATACCAATTTTGGAGAAAATCGACAAAATAACAGTTTTTTTACAATATCACCTTTCCGACGCATTTTACGACAAAAACATTTATATTCAAAATTAAACTGGAGAAAATTTCCTACAATTTATATATTAACAATTTTTTATGTAAAATCAATAGTTTTGGCGTACGAGCGCCGCAAAGTATTATTCATCTACACCAACACGTTTTTTTCGTATATGTCTCCAAAATATTTTACTATTGTCGCAAGTATTAAAAAACAGGTATAAAGGTAATGCGTCGCCTTTGTATCGGGTCCCTCTCTCGATCTTAAACGAAACATCTGTCGGTAGAACTTAAGAGAAGTATTTAGTTTAGTCTGAATCATCAGTATACGTCTATCGTCTTACAGTGTTGTTTGTGTTTATAGAGCCATGGCTTCTGATAAAGTAAATTGGTTTATTTGTAATAATCCATTATTAGAAAGTGAAACAATTGAAGTGAAGGAAAAAGGATTGGAGACTTTTCGTAAGTCAAGTGTTAAAAGAAAAAACAATAAAGTTGAACTTTTGGCGGGACTAAAATCGACAGTGGTTCATGATGTATGTCGAAAACGATATAATAATGAAAAGTTAATCCCTGCATCATTGCGTAGAGGAAGCGATGTCACGACACCTCAACCACTACTGCGATCCTGGCACCCAGCATTCTCATTCAAAGACCATTGTTTTTTATGCGCTGATGAGATAACAGCAGAGTTTATAGCAAAACAAAAATAGACGTGGTTGTGCAAGCGTAATGTTGTGTATAGTGTGCGGAAATTATCAATGAAAAATAGTATTTCAGAAGTTGCTAGAACTCGTAATGATGATTGGGGTCGAGCAATTGTTGAGCGGCTTGAGCATGTGAATGATTTGGTCGCAGCCGATGTACCACAATTCCTACATGAAAAAATTGTATCAAGCACCACCAGCTGAAGATAAAAAAGTCCTTATGCAAATGAGATCGATACTGCGATGCAGTTCATTTATTCTTATCTTGAGCAGAATTCCTATGGGTGTCAGTTTTCTTTGGACGAATTGATAGCCAAAATTGAAGGTGATTACCGTCCACACATAAAAACAGTGAAAGCACAACTCCTCAAAAAATACGGGATGATATTTTAATTGTCGTCACTGCCACTAAGGCTCCGGTGGTTTGTTTCCGAAATACAGGGTTTAAGCTATTAACGGAAGTCTGATACAATCAAAAAAGTGATGACAATGCAGAAGAACGTCGGCGTATTGTAAAAACAGCAGCAGAAATTGTTAGAGGATATTCGCTCTACGGTCTATGAGACAAAACATTATCCTCCATCAGACAATTTTTTTCAAGACTTTGAGTTAGATATACCTGAAACTTTACGCGTTTTCCTAGATGGAGTGATTTTAAGAAACAGACGAGCGTCTTTTGAAAAATGGAAAAAAAGCATTGCTCTCGCCCATTCTATAATTGCAGCAGCAAGGCCGAAATCTTTTATATCATCATTACAGATCGGACTAGCTGCATCTTTATTTCATAAGTATGGATCTCGGCGATTAATATCTCTTGGATTTTGCTCTTCATACACCGGAGCAATGTTGTTCGAAGTTTCATCTATTATGCGCGCACCGTTGAATATCGATGATAACGCATTTTCTCAATTTGTTTTTAACAACGTTGATTTCAATACGCAGACATTAGATGGTAATAACACTTTCCATGCCATGGACGGTATCCATTGTGTAACACCTACAACTGCTATCGCTCCTGATCAAATTATTCCACGATTAAAGCAAATACCGCCTGCAATAGTGTTGGTAGTTTAGGTAGCATTGCATTAAAAACATTTGTGAAAAAAAAAACGATACGGGCTTAAAAACAATAAAGATTCAAAACCTCGGTAGCATTCGTGCGGCTTCGGAAGTAGTATGCCATCCGTTTCAGATTTATTGTGGCTATATCCACCGCAGATGATGCGGAAGAAATTTCCGTCTGCGACGTCTCGATCGGTGCCCAAGACGAACTCGCAAAGCCTGATTCATCAGGAACAGCAAACCGAAGGAGATTGCGCTAAATTTCGAAAGTGTGCATCACATGTGGATTAGGCCTACAGGGGACACCACGATAAAAAAAAAACGCACCGCTTACTCTACATCAAGGTGGTGTGGAAATGAGTTTTTTTCCAAAACGCATATTGAAATGTACTTTGCGTCGCTCGTACGCCAAAAACTATTGATTTTTCCAAAAAAATTGTAAATACATAAATTGCACGTAATTTTCTCTAGTTTAATTTTTTATATAAATATTTTTGTCGTAAAATGAGTCGGAGAGGAGATATTATAAAAAAACTGTTATTAGGCGCTAAGTCGAAATTCGAAAAGAGCACATCAAAATCTATAAAATTACCAATTTTCAAAACTCCCGGAAAACTTTCCAGGTAAAACTACCAAATGACTGGACTACTTATAAATAACTAAATAAATATTGCTACCACCACACAAATTTTGACTTTGAAATATTTACGCCTCTGCTATTATCGCTGTGGCTAAAGTTTTTTTTCTGCATATTCATTGTAAATGTGCTATCAGATCGTAAGATAAACAAACACCTATTCACTTCCTACCGTTGCTTAAAGTACATTATATTGTTCAATGTATAGAGTAGTAGCAATTGTTCAGTCTGTAAAATTTAAACCTGCCTAAAAAATATTTCGACGATAAAAGAAGTATGCTACACCACTGGTGATATTATTGTTAATTGGATTGTAATGCATCTTTGATATTTGTTTATAGCCTTTATCATAATTTCCATAATTCGTGCATATCAACTAAAACCAGTCGAATCAATGCATGGTTCGGTGAATCACACAGCGACGAAATTGACTCATTCGAGATAAATTGGCAATGTGACCTTATAAATGAAATAAACATGAGAGTGCAAAATTCAGACAGTACGATGTAAATAAATATTAATGCCAGTCGTTAATTTGTTTTATTTAAATTCGGTGGTTTAGGTATTTTTCCCTTTGGTGTGCTTGCTATTAAATCGAATTTCGAGGTTTTTTTTTATCTGATTGGGTAAGTAGAAATATTGGCGCTATTTTAACACAAACCGATATTATCATATTATCGGTGTCGCTATCGGTAGCCAACACATAACGCTATGTCGTTATAAGAATGGCATTTTTACTTTGCTATTATGAAAAAATAAGCAAATCGATTTCGCATATTTAATAACCTAAAAGTTGAGTTCGTTGGTGGGAAAATGCGTGTGCGTGATGAATGTCGAAAAGATATACGGAAGCATTTCCACTAAATTATTTGCGTTCTCCTTTTGTGTATATAGAAGACTCTAAAAATAGGCAAGTGCTTACGTGGAGTAAGCGCAGGAAGAAATTTGATAGTAAATTGCTGTTTAATATGGTCGATTGTCATCGTTCTTGACGCTTAAAATTATCTTGATTTTTTGTTTTGATATGCAGTGACATTAGTTAAATTTCGAAATTTATATTTGTGTATGTTATCAAGATATTTGTGCATACTTTTTATTTATAACAATGCGTCAATGCGTGGTATTGTTTTGTAAATCCCGTTAAATCATTATTTTCGGTAAATACATTTTTTTTATATTCTGGTAATTATTTACATTATGGTAAATCCAGAAAAAGACGTTTTTTGGAAAAAAATTCGATACTTACTCCCTATTTCGAGGTCGTAGGACACAATTTTAGCTTTGACTTTTCACTATTTTTTCTCAGTTTCCCGGAAAACTCAAAAACGCCAAGCGTCACTTCACCAAGCACTTTTAGTTCTGAAGAAAACACGGAACTTACATATTTATTTTCAATAGTACTAGTTAAAATACCATGTATGTAATACATTTCAATGATTTTTGCCCAAATTTTAATGCGTAAATTTAGAAAAACGTTCCGGAAAGGCCATCGACCATCAGAGTCACGAAAACGACTAATATTCACTTGACACGTTGCCAGGTGTAAAATACTTTCGTGGTATAAACTATAAAATTTGCGCATCTCAGTTAACAACATAGTTAGTTAATTTTTGCAATGTTTTATACAGTCTCAGGGAAAAATTAATTTTAACCACCCAAAATTTTTGGTTAGTTCAGATTTAGTTTGATTTTGATTAAAATGTTAAACTGAAATTAATCTGAACTAATCTAAATTAACCTAGATTTATACTTTCCTGGTATAAACTTTAAAATTTATCCATTACAGTTAACAACATAGTTTAATTTTTGTAATGTATAAAAAAGGGTAAAATTAATTTTAACCACCCATAATTTTTGGACAGTTTTGGTTAGTTCAGGTTTAATTTAATATTAGTTAGTGCGAGAAACTAAAACTAACCTGAACTAACCTAGATTTATTAATTAAAAATGTTATTGTTCATCAGAGACCATGTGAAAGCGGGACAATCTGTGAAAGAAAAGGATATATGTGAATTTGACAGAAATCATATTAATCTGGCAACAGCGCTAATTCTTCGAGTTTTAGGAACGAGTCACACTAATATTTGATGGCGGAAGCCATTTTGTTTTCATTTGTTTTTTGATAATTTTCTTGATTTTTGCGATAAAAATGGGCAAATTTAGGAATTTTTATATAATTTAGAGGCTTCTATCGCTGTGAAATTTGTGATTGTTACAAAATTTTAACGATTTAGTACAAAAAAACTGAACCTAAAGTGAAAAGAGTTTTTCACTGTTTTCCGCAAAACTGAGGGAAAATTATGGAAAACAGAAGTTTGAATCGTGTTCTAGGACTTCAAAATTGGGGGAAGTACCAAATTTTTTTCAAGACAACGGCGTTTTCCAAAATTTTCCCTAATGCAAATTTTTACCCAGAGAATTATGTTTAAATCTATTTTATCTCGGTATTTATTTAATTAATCATTTAATAATTAATTCTAAATTGTAATTTGCCAATATAATAACGTAATGAAAGATTGCTACAGTTTGCATTTACTGTTCGCATTTTGCTTCATTCATATACGGAGCTGCATATAGTTGTACGTTTGCTGAATGTGATTTCCGCACTACAACGGCATAATGTGGATATATCCACTGCTACTGCATCTCATACGGGAGGAATACGTGAAAGCCGCATAAACATGTATACGCCATCCGGCGGGAGATCGGCGAAGCCGCGTTCAGTATTTGCATGCTTCCTTCCGATTTGTCCTTTGCACAGTCAGGTGCATGTCGGTACCCTGATGAGTCTAGTAGAGACGAAACATGTATCTCTGCCGTATCAGTGTGGCGGGAGGGTAAGTTTTAACTTTCTTCTCGGTATGGTGGTACTGGTAGGCCATCATTTCGATGGTGGTGGAATAGGATAAATTGTGTTCCTTAGCAATTTGTTCCAACTGTGCAACCTCCAACATGGAAAGGATATGGTTGGAACGAAGTTTGCATTTACTAATCGCATTTTGCTTTATTCATATACGGAGCTGCATATAGTTGTACGTTTGCTGAATGGGATTTCAGCACTACAACGGCATAATGTAGATATATCCACTGCTACTGCATCTCACACGGGAGGAATCCGTGAAAGCCGCATAAACATATATATATATATATATATATATATATATATATATATATATATATATATATATATATATATATATATATATATATATGAGGGGGGGCGGATATAGGATTTCTTTCTGGGGAGGGAGGCATAAGTGGCAGACGGGCAAAAAGTGTTATTCAGATTTTTTTCTGTTGGGGAGGGCACAAGGGGCTACACACAACAATAACGGTAAAAAATAAACTTGCAATATTAATACAAAGGTTTATTATTATGGAAAGGATAGAAAAATTACATGTTTAATAAAGACATGTTTCCTTTTAACCCGTTTCTGGGGGGACAAGTGCCCCCCCCCCCCAAATTCGCCCTTGTATATATATATATACATATATATATATATATATATATATATATATATATATATATATATACATATATATATATATATATATATATATATATATATATATATATATACATATACATACTCGTACATATAAATTACAAGGAAATTTTTTTTTTCTTGCTGTCTTGATATCTGCAATATCGAATTTTATATAGCACCTTGTACAATACCAAATTTTTTCTTTTGTTTCCAGAATTTAATCATGCTACTTCGAAGAATTCTCTTAGTTTTACCCCTGATTACTGTCTTCCCCTGTGCGGTAAAAGGATTTCTTTTTAAAGGCTATCCGAGAATTGAGGAATATCCTTCTGGAGATGGAGATGACCCAGGAATACCCCTTCTTCTAACTCCTCTAATTGAAGAAGGAAAAATTGATGATGCTCAAATGGCTTCGGAAGTTTACTTTAATGGATTTTTGAATAAGAAAAGCTATGCAGGTATCTCAAATAACAATTTATTTTGTTCTGATTTAACAATCAAGTTTCAATTAAACAAACTTTCCGAAGTCGCACAAATAAAGAGATAAAATCCTTTATAAAATAAATAGAAACGATTGATAAATTTTAATTGTGAAATGTACAATTTTTATCGATTATTATTTGCAAATGATAATGTTTTTTAATTCGAAAATTGCCCATTCTAGGTTTTTTCACTGTAGATAAAGTATTTAATTCCAACCTATATTTCTGGTTTTTCCCAAGTGAAACTAACTTTGAAAATGCTCCAGTTTTATTATGGTTGCAGGGCGGACCTGGAGCATCTAGTCTAATAGGTAAAAATTAATGATTTAGCTAACTCGAATAAATATTTTTTTCCTGAAATGATTTCAATAATTTCTTACAGTGAAATATTAATATAAAAACTTGCTTTTTAGGACTTTTCGGTGAAAATGGACCATTTTCCGTAAAAACAGAGCATGGCTTAACAGAAAGGCTCTTTGCATGGACCAAGACGCATTCTGTTATATACATGGATAATCCTGTAGGCACTGGCTACAGTTTCACTGACGGTTAGTTTTCCTATTTTTTTTTTAGCATACAGGCATTTAGGAAATTAATGACTTATGAAAATAGTGCGAATTTATTTGGGAAAATAAATTTTGATGAATTTACACATTATTTACTGGGGAAAAAAGTTTGTTTTACTTTTAATTGGACATTACATTAGAAGAAAATCTGGAAAAAAATGCTGTTGTGGCAATTATGAATATTTTCTTCAAACTTAAATATTATTAGTTTAGCAAATACTTTGAATTAAAATAATAGCACAGTTAGTACCAAGTTTTCACTCCTCAAGATCTAGTTACTGCTTGCATTCTTCCCGGTAAGCTATTATGAATGTATTTTTGAAGAATTGCGTTCAGTTTAGATTGTGTTGCAAACCAAACCTCTTATGTTATACTTGGAACTAGATTTTTTCGTTGTATGCAATGTTTTAGCTGATCTAATATGTGCTCTACTGGATTTAAGTTTGGGTTATATGGAGGCCAATCAGATTTTTGAAGTTGAATTCTCTTGCAGTCTTCTAACCTTCATTCATTCAGAATTGGACGGAGGCCACCTTCTTGGACCGGTATTATATCATATACTGAATCATATATATATATATATATATATATATATATATATATATATATATATATATATATATATATATATATGTAATTTTTCTTTATTTTGTCTTTTCTTGGGTTTAGGTTCTACATTTAACAAAAATGCAAAACAAATTGACGTTTCGCCCTTTATTTAAGGCATTTTCACAATTTTTTCTTCCTAAAAATATTTTTACATAATTAAAACATTCACATAAGAACGTATCTACAATTTTAAAAAACAACAGGACACTTTAAAAACAGTATTTAAATTTTTAAAATTTTTAAAAATATTTAATTTTACCGGTACATACCTTGACATTTTGTTACTCTATTACTAAATAAAATTCAAACTTTACATCGTCTACTGAGGATACATGGAATGCCAATGTATTTTATATTTTTACAATGCACAAAAAAAACAAATAAGGTATACGTTTAGTTTTATGTTTAAGAGGATATTCAATTTTTGATTCTTATTTGACAGGATCGAATACTTACGAAAAATTACAGTTCACGGCCGAAACAGAAAATAATAATAAAATAAATTTTCTAAATATGACACCTATACGCAGAAAAAACAAAATTTTAACTGAATGGTACACCAAACCAACTTGGTCAGGTAGATATCTAAACTGTTTCTCTAATCTTTCAAAAACTCAAAAAAATAGTGTTATAATCGGTCTGTCTGATCGTGCTATCTCCCTAACGGCTCCAAAATTCCGACCAGAAATACTGCAAAAAGTAAAAAAGACACTAATAAATAATAATTTCAACGAAAAGACTATTACCAAAATAATTAATAAACGAACATATAAGTTTTATAATAACGTAAAAACAAAAAACATAGAACATAAACAGCAAAAATATGTAGCATTACCTTACATTAGTGAGCTGTCAGAAAAAATAAAATACATTTTAAAAAAGAATAATATTATCGTATGCCACATGTCACAAAGTAAAACTCCTCTCATGAATAAATCAAATGTAATATATTCGATCCCTTGCACAAATTGTCCCAAAAAATACATTGGCATGACGAGCCAATTGCTGAAGAATTAATCTGTTGGCCATAAATATACGAAAAACGCTTTAACAGCGTTAAACAAACACACACAGGACGAAAAACATACTTTTGATTATAACAGTACCACAATAAAAAACAAAGATATGAATTACCAAAAATTACAGATAAAGAAAATGATTGAAATTAAAAAAGATAAAAATACTGTTAACGATAGACCAGATATGGGAAATTTGAGCCACATTTACACAAGCCTAATTTAAACAAAAATATTAAGTATTCGATCCTGTCAAATAAAAATCAAAAATTGAATATCCTCTTAAACATAAAACTAAACGTATACCTTATTTGTTTTTTTTGTGCATTGTAAAATATAAAAAATATAAAAAAAAATAAAACCCATTAGCATTCCATGTATCCTCAGTAGACGTTGTAAAGATTAAATTTTATTTAGTAATAGAATAACAAAATGTCAAGGTCTGTATCGGTAAAATTAAATATTTTTAAAAAATTTTAAAAATTTGAATACTGTTTTGAAATGTCTTGTTTGTTTTTTAAAATTGTAGATATGTGAGTGTAATTAATTTAAATATTTAAATATTTTTAGGAAAAGAAAATTTTGAAAATGCCTTAAATAAAGGGCGAAACGTCAATTCTTTTATATTTTTTATTAAATATAGAACCTAAACCCAAGAAAAGACAAAAAGGAAAAATTATGTATATATATATATATATATATATATATATATATATATATATATATATATATATATATATATATATATATATATATGATTCAGTATTAATCCGGAAATACATCTGTCCGTTTGTTTGGTTTCTTGTAGAAGTTTGCAGACGTTTCGCCAAAATCTCATTTGGCATCTTCTGTGCTTGCTGGTTGTACATCAATTGAAAGAAATTCAAGATGCAGTGTGCGCCGATAGCCACGGTTGGTTGGTGTTGGCTGCGCCTCCCTCTCGAGCGCCGCCGTTGGTGTCAGTTTAAATCTGGCCTGCGTGTCGGTACAATGGTCCTGCTTAAAGAGAGTTTTCCAAGTAAAAGAAAGACTAAGTGCTCTCTTTTTCAGAGTGCCGTTCTTTTCAATTTCGATGGATTCACGAATTAATCTTGCCTTGTAGTGTTCTGTATTAGCGACTTGCTGGCAGGTGTAAAAATGAGTTTTATGTTCTGTTTCATGCTGGTGTAGGGTGTCTGTGGGCGAACTGATGCTTGCGACTCAGATGCAGCTGGTTTTGTGTATACGTGGAGCTGGATGATCTGGCAATTAGGTTGCGAGTTTTGCTGCGTGTCAACGGCCCTGTTACCAGTATTTGGGGTCGTGTTGCCGAGTTAAGATTCGTTCCTTTACAACCTACTACTGGTTGATGTTTCATTACCGGGTCTTTCCAAATATTAGGCAACCGCTGGCTGTCGTTTTTGCTATTTAAGTTGCAATTTCGATGGCTTCCTTTATAACTCTTATGTTCTGTGTTTAACAATTGTTCGGCCAGTGCAAACGAAATTGTTTTTTGCTTGACAACATTTATATGTTTGTCTCTTCTGGCGTTTATTCTAAGGTTGGTTTGACCTATATATGAGCTGCATTATTCGCATGGAATTTCATATACTCCCTGGTTTTCTAGAGGGATTTTTGCTTTAGGTGTTAGCAGAAGATCCTTTCCTTCACGGTCTGGGGTGAAAATGGTTTCAATGTTATGTCTCTTGAGAATTTTTGCATTTTTGTTTGTGGTACCTCTGACATAAGGAAAGTGATTTCACTACTGCAAATAATTAGGCGGAGTGGTGATGTGAATCGGCATTGAAATATCTGTTGGTGTGTGTGGTTTTCGGCAGACAGTGTGTGAAAGCAAACCATCTACTTGTCTTTTTAATAAGATATCTAGAAATAATAGCTTTTTTTTCCTGCTCTATGTCCATGGTGAATTTGATTTTTGGGTGTATACTGTTTATGTGGTTTAAGATATTTTTGAGATTTTCTTCTCCATGTTGCCAGATAACGAATTCGTTATTTACCTAACGTAGTCACAATCGTGGTTTTTAAAGCTTTGGATTCAAAATCTTCCATAAATAAATTAGGGAGTGCAGAAGATAGCGGCCATTCCGTCGGGAATCCTTCGACTTGTTTATATCGCTGGCCTTCATAAGTAAAATATATGTTATCGACGCAGTATTTAGCTAATTCGATGATATATTTCGATAGATTATATTTGATTTCTATTACAGAAAGGGCTCCTTTGATTGGTATTTAGCTAAAAAGTGATATTACGTCGAAATTAACTAGAAAATATTTTCCTTGTAGACGTATGTTTTTTATTATTTCGCAAAAATATTGCGAGTTTTTAGCGTTTTCTCGACAAAAGGTTGGAGATGTTTTGATAGGGCATCAGTTTAATTTTTTTTTAAATTTTAATTTTAAATCATGTAAGGAATTTTTAGATGATAAAATACGCGAGAGACAATAAACGCAATTATTGGGAATTAAAAGTCGCCATTTTTAACACAACTAAATATATCCGCTTACTTGATGAATAACATCAGCCCTTATATAAGTTTACGCTAATTTAATATTATCTTATGCGATAGGGATATCGATAATTTGAGTGTATAATTCTAAATATAACATAGTTAACATTCCATATATCTACTTTTTAGGAGGTTTTGCTCAAAATCAAACCAAAGTTGGTGCAGATCTCTATCAAGCCCTACTCCAGTTCTTCACCATGTTTCCAGATCTACAATCAAGAGATTTTTATGTTACTGGTGAATCGTATGCAGGCAAATACGTCCCTGCAATTGCCTACACCATTCACCAAAACAATCCAACAGCAAAATTGAAAATTAATTTGAAAGGCATAGCCATTGGAAATGGGTATTGCGACCCTATCAATCAGCTTGAATACGGGGATTACCTATATCAATTAGGTCTTTATGACGCGAATACACGAGATAAAATTAAGAAGCTTGAACAACAAGGCATTCAAATGATTCAGAATCATGAATGGGAAAAAGCAGCTAACTTTTTCGATTCGCTTATGGATGGAGATTTTGCAAACTCTTCATTTTTTAAAAATGTCACTGGTTTTGAAGATTACTTGAACTTCTTGTATACAAAACTCCCTTTGGATTTTGAGATCAGTCTTGTGGGAAAATATGTGCAGAGGAACGATGTTAGAGCTGCTATTCACGTTGGAAACGCTACTTTAAATAGTGGCAAGGAAGTAGAACATAATTTAATCGAGGATTCTGTCCAGAGTGCAGCTCCATGGATATCCGAGCTTCTGAGCGATTATAGAGTATTGATTTATAACGGACAGTTAGATATAATCGTTGCCTATCCTTTGACTTTAAATTTTCTTCAAAATTTGAATTTTAGTGGTGCCGCTGAATATAAAACAGCACCTAGATATCAATGGAAAGTTGCTGATGATATTGCTGGATATGTAAAACAGGCTGGAAATTTGACTGAAATTTTAGTTAGAGATGCAGGACATATGGTACCAGCTGATCAGTCCCAGTGGGCCTTTGATATGATTAATAGGTTTACTAGTAATAAACCATTTCATAAAACGTAATAATTTTTTTCATAAAGTTTGTTTTCATATTTTTATCAGTAAAATTTTTTTTTATAATTAGGTTAAATTTTGAATAATAATTACTAAGATAGAGCTAAAGTTAACCGAATTCTATTTTTTTTAGAGCGTCTCGTTTTAGAGGATTTTTCGGGTTTATATTCTGTAATTTACCTAGGGTATTAAACTCTTTAAATATAATGGTTCTAAAAGATAAAATGTGCTTAATTATTTACATCCTCCTCTGTCTTGATATTCTGTAAAACAACATATTCAGGCACTTTTTTTAAAAATCAAAATTTCTGTAAGAAATGAAGAAATCCACCGTATATAAATAGTTGTTATATATGTAATTCTCCTTTTAGGCAGAAAAAAGAAAAAATATATACAAATAGTATATTTCCTGCAGAGCGATATCGAAATCTTCGCGAAATCGATAGTGTAAATAGGTTCATTGTTTCTCCTGTAAGAATATTTTACCGGACCGAGAGCGGCACTAGAGTGAGAATCAAGCTTTATGTGTGTGAAATTGGGGATCAGTACACTGCGTCCTAATAGATCTCTTGTGTTTCCTTTCTGCTGTCGACTAGAGCAAGTCCTCCAGTCCGATCTCCCTTAGGATAGGTTGATGTTAGTCCATACCAGTCTAAGATTTTTCAGCAAGGAGATGCGTGCGAGGTCTGGTGGACGGTGCCCGTCTATTTTGCCCCGCACCACCAACTGCAGTTAGCGATATTTAGACTTTCTCATGATATGCCATAAATACTCCAATTTACGTCTTTGTATTGTGTCGACGCATCTCTTTCTTTATGCATGATTTCCAGTACTTGTAGATTGCTAATTCGATCGACCCATGAGATGCGGCACATTCACTAAATTGTTTTTGTAACTTTTTATTCCACTTCAGTCCTGACAACTGGCCAAACAATTCAGTTTACTTCAACAACGTCTCAAACTAAACTGTCCACGAATATACAGGTGTGGAAAATCCAGAACAGAACCTCTGAAAAAAAAGAAAGCGACGGACAACCCGTTTAGCCATGTTGAAGAAGTGAAATAAAACATACTGTTGTATCGTAGCTTGCTTCCTAGTTTACAGAAAAAATGGTGGCGCGCAAGGACTTTTCGCTGGTTTCGGGTTGTCAAAATACAGTGGGTCGAAAGCACCGATTTGATATTAAAAATAAAAATCCTGAAAATAAATTCGAAAAACGTCTAATGTGGTTCAACGCTTTAAAAATAAAATAAAAAGAATAATTGCATTTCCATGAATAAAGTATTGCGCTTGACTTCAAGGTACATTTTAAATATAATACTATAATAATAAATACATGGATATCGATAATCGTTAAAATGCTTAAGACTTCTTAATAAATATCAATGCAAATAATTCGTAAGTAATATAACATTTATTGATTCACATAAATGAATAAATAATACGACTGTAATAAAAATAATAAAAAGAACTTTTTAATCACTGCCTTCTTTGTTAACAGCTTTTTTCTCATTTTCCAATATGTATGAACTGTTATCCGAATCCTTACTATATCAAAAACAGTGTAAGGATCCATCGACGCCAAAAGTTTTGGAACACATCCTCCATATTTTTCTCGAGAAGATTTTCAGGCAAAGTCTAGGCGATAATTTCTTATCAACTTGTCCGTTGATTTTTGTGCATCTTTCGATAGTTTACTTATCGGTAATATTGCAAATGCTATGATGTGTGGTCAATGGAGTAAGCCATTTGTGGATTCCTGTTGGAATGTTGTACCAAGAATATCCTTTGAAGAATAATCTTTCTATCTGAAATTTGTATTTCCAAATCTTCTCTATTGCAGTTTAATGTCGGCTTCCAATGGTTTGCAAAATGATAGGAAACCGGAGGATCAGTTTTCGCTTTACTCTTGTTATAATGGCTGACTCATCACTGTTCTCGAAGAAACGTCGAACTATGTTGCCATCGTTAGTGCTTCCTAACCTTTTTTTTGGCCTGTCAACAAGAAGTCCTAATCTCTCTCCTTAAAGGCCTGTTGGATGGTAGCTTTTGTCTGTGCTTTCACCTCGTTGTCTTTCTACTTGCGAGCTTGCCACTGCTGTGTGAGTGGATTTGGAATTGTACAACACAATCTGTTCTTGTTGAATTTGCGTGTTAATACCTGCTAATTGAAGTGGAATAAGAGAGGTTAAGAATAAGTTTGTATCAGAAATATTCGGATCAGTGAATTTCATTTTGACTGACACTCTGACCTGAGAGTACATCGAAGCCCCATTTGCAAATGAAACTCATATCTACAAATCTAATTTCTCGATTTGTTCAAGGGCGTCTAATTGAAGCAATATAATTCGATCCACTGTATGATCCAGTAAGCCTTGGAATTTAACCTCGGCTTTTGATTTAGTAAAAGTGAGATGCTCGTCATGTGGATAACATGCTTTTTTTTGTATTTTACACACCAGAGTAAGGCGAAAATATATTACTGCCTATCTGTTTAGGCCAATTTTGTAATCGTTGAATTGTAACTGGGCGCGACGCAACCATAACACTGTGGCTTTTGACCTGAGACGAAACTATAGAAAGAATAGACTGGCCGTTTATATTACCGAGGTTTAATAGAAACGTTACTATAGCCAACTTTCTATTTTAAATTTCTTAACTACCAATTATTTTGGCCGTTTCTTCAAATTCTAACCCATTAAGCCCGTCTAACTTGTTTCAGGTTAGTTCATAGATCGTAGGGAACGCCTACGCTCCATATTACCCCCGCCAACTTCCATGCAACACGAAGACGAACAGTACCTTGAAACGAATGAGAGGGTGTATTTACTTTTCGTTTAAACTTATAACGTAATCGACGGAATTTGGAATATTTAATGACTATTCGATACATTTATTGTTTTAAATACATCAAATAGTCAAAATACAAAAAAAAATAGTTTTGTTGGCCGTTGAACGTAAAGAAAATTGATATTTTTGTTACAAAATAAACCTTTATTCTAGTAAAAATATTAGTGAAACGCAACGGTAATTTCTAAGTAATTAAGCTAATAGACCACTTTAAAATTAAAAATCATTCTCAAAAATAAACTTTTATTCTGGTAAAAAATAAAAGTAACACGTTTCCTGGTCTTTCGGAAAACTTTCTTGACTTATTCGCAATTTGTAACAGCGATATTTGTTCCGCTTTAAAATATTCCGAACTGTTCGAGCGTTCATATCAAGTTCTTAGGCAATTACGATACTATTACAAGGAAAATTAATTTCTGCCAAACTACAAACGTCGGTCTCCCGATTTGTTCTTTCTTCAGTAATTTGAGGAACCGGTTGCTCCTCATTATTATTAGTGCATTTTTTACAAATTTTTAGACAACCGATTGTCCCAAATTTTTTAATAATTTCCGAAATTCTAAATTTTCAAGGAACAGGATGATTTTCGCACGTAAATACAAATCTGCTGATTATTTACCAGAATAGTGTACCACTGAATAATCTGCTCTTTTTGTTCCGTGGAATAAACTTCCATTGTAACAAAAAAATTTGGCGCGAAACACGGTACTTACGTTTCGATGGCTTGATTGAAAGCAAATAAATTGGAATGCTCTTGTTGCGTGACGTATGCTGCCGCCCTCTCTCACCGCGCCAACATTGTATTACCCCTCATCCGAGGGCCAAACTGGTAATGTAAACGTATGTCGATGCTTACGAGATGCTTATCTTCTGTCTTATTCTGATTAGAAAATAATATAGTATTTTCTTTATCATACTTAAGAAACGTCGAGTTTCTGGTTGCGATTTTCCAGACCTGTATACCCTTTTCGCCGATACCAGAAGATTCCTGACTCATTTCAATAATTTCAATTCTACTTAACATTTTTTTTTTGTTTAAGATCTATATTTCTGCACGTGCTATTTTAATGCGTGTTTTAAGTTCTTGGAGACTTTTCTTCATGTTCCCAAATAGCGAAAACATGAAATGTTTTATGTGTTGTTATGTTATATGAATAATAGTGAAATTTCTAATCACTATTATTGACTTGGCCTTATTAGTATTTATTTTGAGGTCATATTCTGCAAAAAAAAGTTTTAGAGAAATTAAATTTTAATATAATATTTTTCAAACGGTTTGTCGATGATTGCATAGCAGCGATGCCACAGGATAAAATCAATAAAATTCTCCAAGAGTTTAATAGTTTCAACGAAAAATGACAATTCATGTCCGAAGCAGAAAATAATAATAAAATAATTTTTCTAGATATGACACTTATAGGCAGAAAAAACAAAATTTTAACTGAATGGTACACCAAACCAACTTAGTCAGGTAGATATTTAAACTGTTTCTCTAATCACTCAAAAACTCAAAAAAATAGTGTTATAATCAGTCTGTCTCATTGTATTGTCTCTCTAACGTCTCCAGAATTGCGACCAAGAATCCTGCAACAAGTGAAAAAGACACTTATAAATAATAATTTGAATGAAAAGACTATCACCGAAATAATTAATAAACGAACATATACATTTAATAATAGCCTAATAACAAAAAACATAGAACATAAACAGCAAAAATATGGAGCATTATCTTACACTAGTGAGCTGTCAGAAAAAATAAAAGACATTTTAAAAAAGCATGATTTTATTGTATTGCCGTAGGTCTCATAATAAATTAAATTCACTATTCACTAATTTATAAAGTAAAACTCCTCTCATGAATAAATCAAATGTATTATATTCGATCCCTTGCCCAAATTCTCCCAAAAAATATATAGGCATGACGAGCCTATTACTAGAGAACAGATTGAATGACCATAAATATACGAAAAACGCCTCAACAGGAATACACAAACACACATAGGACGGACAATATACCTTTGATTATAACAGTACCATAATTAAAAACAAAGATATGAATTACCAAAAATTGCGGATAAAAGAAATGCCAGAAATTAAAAAAGATAAAAACACCGTTAACGACAGAACTGATACAGGAAATTTGAGCCACATTTACACCAGCCTAATTTTAACAAAAATATTAAGTATCGATCCTGTTAATAAACATCAAAAATTGAATATCCTCTTACACATAAAATTAAATGTATAGATTTTTTCGTTTTTTTTAGTTCATTGTAAAATATAAAAAATAAAACACACTCGCATTCCATGTATCCTCAGTACCTAAATAGATGATGTAAAAGTTGCAATTCATTATTTATTAATAAACAAAATGTCAAGGTATGTAATGTTAAAATTAAATACTTCTTAAAAATTTGAAAAGGGTTTTCGAGTATTTGTTTGTTTTTTAAAATTGTAGATTTGTTCTTGGATGAATGTTTTTAATTATATAAAAGATATTTTTTGGAAAGTAAAAAAATAAAAAAAAAACAAAAAATTTTAAAAATGCTTTAAATAAAGGGCGAAACGTAAAAAAAAATAACCTAAACCCAAGAAAAGACACAATAAAAAAAAAGGATATAACCTATGGATCAAGGATTTGGAAAATATAACATATATATATATATATATATATATATATATATATATATATATATATATATATATATATATATATATGAAGTAAAATGCGAACAGTAAATGCAAACTTCTCTCCATCATATCCTTTCTGTGTTAGAGGTTGCACAGTTAGAACAAATTGTTATAAAACGCAATTTATCCTATTCCACCACCATCGAGATGATGGCCTACCTGTACCACCATACCGAGAAGAAAGTCAAAACTTACCCTCCCCGCCACAGTGATACGGCAGAGGTACATGTTTCGTCTCTACTAGACTCATCAGGGTACCGACATGCACCTGGCTGTGCAAAGGACAGATCGGAAGGAAGCATGCAAATACTGAACACGGCTTCTCCGACCTCCCGCCGGATGGCGTATATATGTTTATGCGGATTTCACGGATTCCTCCGTGTGAGATGCAATAGCAGTGGATATATCCACATTATGCCGTTGTAGTGCTGAAATCACATTCAGCAAACGTACAACCATATGCAGCTCCGCGTATGAATGAAGTAAAATGCGAACAGTAAATGCAAACTTCTCTCCATCATATCCTTTTTGTGTTAGAAGTTGCACAGTTAGAACAAATTGTTATAAAACGCAATTTATCCTATTCCACCACCATCGAGATGATGGCCTACCTGTACCACCATACCGAGAAGAAAGTCAAAACTTACCCTCCCCGCCATAGTGATACGGCAGAGGTACATGTTTCGTCTCTACTAGGCTCATCAGGGTACCGACATGCACCTGGCTGTGCAAAGGACAGATCGGAAGGAAGCATGCAAATACTGAACACGGCTTCTCCGACCTCCCGCCGGATGGCGTATATATGTTTATGCGGATTTCACGGATTCCTCCGTGTGAGATGCAATAGCAGTGGATATATCCACATTATGCCGTTGTAGTGCTGAAATCACATTCAGCAAACGTACAACTATATGCAGCTCCGCGTATGAATGAAGTACTGTTCGCATTTTACTTCATTCATACGCGGAGCTGCATATAGTTGTACGTTTGCTGAATGTGATTTCAGCACTACAACGGCATAATGTGGATATATCCACTGCTATTGCATCTCACACGGAGGAATCCGTGAAATCCGCATAAACATATATATATATATATATATATATATATATATATATATATATATATATATATATATATTTATATATATATATATATATATATATATATATATATATATATATATATATATATATATATATACTAGCGACCCGCCCCGGCTTCGCACGGGTGCAATGCTGATACTAAATACACTACAGAAAAACTGTGACTATTTATTTTATTTTTAAAACAATTATTACATCGGCCTCCGACGCGCTATTTATAGGCACGCTGCCGCCGCCCCGGTCGGCCAGTACCGCCGCAAGCGCTACTTCCCGCAATTTTAAATCTGTAATATCTTCGAAAATATTCATTTAAATCTTGTGCTGTAAAGGACCATATAGATCTATATTAAATCAACAATGTATTTAAGCTATTTAATTGGATAAGGATTAATGCTGTTAAATCGCTTCAAAATTTGCCATTATTTGTCGTAAAAAGTAAATGACAAAAAAATGTTATTGTGGGATATCCATGAGAGATAGACATATACCATCGCGGAGTTTTCTGTAGACCTTTTCAATGTGTACAAATAATTAGTACATTATTTTGATAAATCTCGTAGGGTTCAGCCTGCGTTTGCAATGTAAGCGGAAAAAAATATGATAATTAACGACATCACATTAGAAACCTCAAAAATAACAGTATTTCTTCACTATTTAATGGATGTTATTATACATATAAACCTTCCTCTTGAATCACTCTATCTATTGAAAAAAACCGCATCAAAATCCGGTGCGTAGTTTTAAAGATTTAAGCATACAAAGGGACATAGGGACAGAGAAAGCGACTTTGTTTTATACTATGTAGTGATATATATATATATATATATATATATATATATATATATATATATATATATATATATATATATATATATAAATATTTAATTTGCTGAATTTTTCTTAAGTCACTTTTGTATATAAATCTTGGTAGCTTCTTTGGGTTAAATTTCAGATTAATACTACTATTCTGTGCTTGACCTTTTCCCCAACGTAGTGGGTGAAACAAGTAAATTAAGGTGCGTAGTGTGAATAATTTTTATTTTTCCTATTTAATTTATATTGTTTTATCGAATGATATTTTTAATCAATATTGGTACCATTTGTGTTAATTTTAAGCCATGTCAGTGTGCGTTTGTGACCATGTTGGTTGTATTTTGCTTTTTATTTTAGATTATACTTTTGAAAAACCCCACTACGTTGGGCGAAACGTCAAGCACAGAATAGTAGTATTAATCTGAAGCCTAACTCAAAGAAGTTATATATATATATATATATATATATATATATATATATATATATATATATATATGTATAATGCTCCTTCGCTCATATTGGTAGATCTTTTCTGTCAAAAGATATTCCTTTGTTCAAAAATTAGTTGTGTGTCCGTTATGTCCCATTATCTAACGCCATATGGTTAACGTCAATTCCCGTACATCAAGTGTCCCACCTAAAATCATTATATAACCTACATCATTTTACATACGTCATGGATAAGAAACCTTGCCTCTGAGTGCTGTGTATATTCGGAATCTCTTGTTGAACCTTGTCATTTTTGAAAGTCACATTTTGGGATATATTTTTCTATTAATTAATCTTCTCTACATTATCGAGATGAATTATTTGCTAAAATATAAAATTCAAGTGGCAATTTTAATACAAAGAATTTATTTATCATTTTTATTTGATAAACTTAAATCAATATTTTTAACAGAATAATCTGGTTAAATACGTCACGAATATTAATAATCTTAAGTTTGTTGCTCTTCAGATACCTGTGATAAGCTCACGGTTTTATTCATATATTCATTTATATTATTAATTTTAAAATAATAGAATATAGTTTTTCTCCATTTGGTAAGTCTTATAAATTTGTGTATTTTTTGTTTTACAATTTATAGTTCCCTCAATCTAAAATCAAATAGTTTGATATCAATCGTCAATTAAAAATTGAATAAAAAATATGCTGCCATATCATAGGTTATAAAGACCATTTAAAGAAGTAGGCTCAAAAAGGGGGGCGTTTGTAGGACAGCATAGTTTGTTCCATCTAAGGAGTCATTATGTAATCAAGTGATTTCATTTTAGAACGATTAACTCCACTTCCTGTTTTACCAGAGTTCAAAAACTTGACTTTAAGAAATAAAATTTATACTGTTTTCAATTCACGTTTGCAAAGATAAAATAGATCGAAATAAATTCTGAAGTACACTTTTTCGATCTATTTTTTTCTCAGATTTTTGATGGTATAGGCAGATTTTTAAAATTTAGTGTTTTTACCTTAAAAAATACAAAACGTGTCATATCTTGCAAAAGGCATTTTTTATTTTTTTTTTGATAGTCTTAATTGAATGCTGAGGTTTTTTTTACATCAATATAGCCACTTTCTAGAACGGATTTTTCTCGTATTTTTGAGAAATAAAGCTAGTACCGACTAATATGAATTGTGGAAAATGTGCTGCGTTCACGTGACATTGATGAGGTGTCAAATGTTCATCATTTTATTTCTCGAAAATATCAGAGAAGGTAATTCTGGAAAGCACCTATATCGATTTAAGGTAACATCAGCCTCCGATTTAGACTACCACGAAAATTTTTTAAAGTGCCATTTTCGAAATATAACAAGGTTTGTATTTTTTCAAGGTCAAAGTACGGAATATTCACAAATCCGACTACACCATCCAAAAGCTAAGAAAAAATACATCGAAAATATCTTTTTCAAAAGTTGATGTTGGTAGCCGTTACTATGTGGTAGTAACCACTAAATTTATTTAGAAAACAGTGACTGCAGTTTCAACTCACAGAGTCATTTTCAAACTGAATTACAAAGGTAGACTAAGTATTCGATACAGAAACATAGGAAAATTTAACAATAAATAAAAACTACTTGAGAAATTACATTATCACAAAGGGGAGGTGCTAAATTTTGGGAACTAATTATTATTTGGCGACAACAAATAACGGGGAAAACCCAAGTTCTATCTGGTCATTAAGCAAATTTACATTTTTATTTTTACTATGTTTATATATTTCTAAAGATTCAAGAACATTTAACTTTTGGCCCTTTATTGAATAACGTAATATGTCAGTGTTACTTAAATTAGGAAAACTGTGGTTATGTTCTAAACAATTGTTGGCAAAGCTTGAGTCTGTTTTTTGTAGTCTATATGATCGGTAGTGTTCTGAAAAGCGAGTTTTAAAGCTTCTACCATTTTGTCCAATGTACAGGGTGAGTCAACGATTGGATGAAGTAGGTTTGTGAATTTTCGGTGAAATTAACAAAGAAACTATATTTATTTTTTGATACAGTCTATTTTTACGCAGATTTTAAAAATATTTAGGACTCTACAGGGTGAGCCAAAAAACTAGGACAGCATAAAGTTGTATTTTTTTAAATAGAACACCCTATATACGAATCGTATTTTCGATTTAGCTTATGATTTTAAATCTTTTTTATTAAGGGTTTACTATAACAAAACTTTATAGTTTCTGAGATAATTAAGTTTAAAGAAAAAAAGTCACATTTTCAAGCAACAATTCAATCCTAAATAACGTTTTCAATTTTGTAACAAATATATTCAAATTTGGAATTTAGCAAGGCCAAGGACAAGTTAATAAAATTTTTACCAAATATTTGCAATAAAAGCTACAGGGTATTGAACACATCGGCTCAATTTTGAACAAGTTTAAATGAATAAATATCTTTTTTTTTAAATGGTACACCCTGTATATTTTCATGTTATTTAATAGAGTAATAAAAACCCTAAAAGTTTTGTTCAATATATCCTATACCTATTTATAATAGTTTTTGAGATATTTCAGTTTTTATAATTTTCCATACTTTTTTACAGAAATAGTCTTCATTATCATAGTAGCCATGGCAAAAACAATGTAAAAGAACATTTTTCTGTGTGTCAAATTTATAACCGCAATCGCTTCTTTTGGTTTTTATGTAGTGTAGTTTGGTTTTTTTTGCATTCATCTTATATTGTAAAATGAATTTTCCAAAGAATGAGTTAATAGATATGATTTATACAATAGGAGAGGCTCAAAAAAATTGCCTTCTTGCTCAAAGAACTTACAAAATGAAGTATCCTGATCGACGCCAGCCTAATACCCATACTTTTCAAAACTTAATGCAAAGATTTGATTCTTCTGGTACTGTTGATTATCCAAAACGTAAAGTGGTCAACAAACCAGTAACTAATGAAGAAAAAGAACTACAAGTATTGTTAAATGTTCAGGAAAATCCTTATATTGGTAGCCGTCAGTTAGCAGCATTATGTGAAACATCACAATCCACCGCTAATCGTACTACCAAGAAATATAGGTATCATCCATATCACATGGAATTACACCAAGAATTGCATGGACAGGATTTTGAAAGTCGTGTAAACTTTTGTCGTACAATAAATGCGGAGATTCAATTAAATCCAAACTTATTATGCAAGGTAATGTTTAGTGATGAAGCTACTTTTAGAAGTAACGGTGCCGTAAATAGACGCAACATGCATTATTATGCCACAGAAAGCCCATTTTGGATTAGAGAGGTGCAACATCAAAACCACTGGTCATTAAATGTTTGGTGTGGTATTCATCATAATCGAATTATTGGACCCCACTTTTTTAATGAACCACTAAACAGCCATAGTTACCTGAACTTTCTACAAGAAGAACTACCCCAACTGCTTCAAGGTCTCGATAGGGATGAGCTCGACAGTATGTGGTTCCAGCACGATGGTGCGCCTCCGCATTACCATCGTGAAGTTCGTGCGTTTTTGGACCAACGATATCCGCAAAAATGGATTGGACGTGGGGGTTTCATTGAGTGGCCACCAAGGTCTGGCGACATCACCCCATTAGATTTCTTCCTATGGGGTTATATTAAAAATAAGGTGTATGTTAATCCACCAACAACAGTGGAAGATATGCGAAACAGGATTAGGGATACCTGTAGAACAATAACGCCACTAATTTTGTCCAGGGTCCGAGAAAATCTGCAAAAAAGACTAAATTTGTGCATTGCACAAGAGGGTCGTTTATTCGAACACTTATTAAAAAGAAATAATTAATCTCAGTATTTAATAGGTATTTTTTTTGTTTCAATTTAGTATAAAAGTAAATATGTATTTGCCTTGTCGTTATTGTTGTGTTAATTTTTTCACATTATGTTTAATTAAACTATTGCCGTTGTAATATAACGAATAATGTATTTCATCATATTTAACCACATTCTGTTTGTTTCTGTAGTTTCTTTTTATTATTTTACATGGCTACTTTGATAATGAAGACTATTTCTGTAAAAAAGTATGGAAAATAAGAAAAACTGAAATATCTCAAAAACTATTATAAATAGGTATAGGATATATTGAACAAAACTTTTAGGGTTTTTATTACTCTATTAAATAACATGAAAATATACAGGGTGTACCATTTAAAAAAAGAGATATTTATTCATTTAAACTTGTTCAAATTTGAGCCGATGTGTTCAACACCCTGTAGCTTTTATTGCAAATGTTAGGTAAAAATTATGTTAACTTGTCCTTGGCCTTGCTAAATTCCAAATTTGAATATATTTGTCACAAAATTGAAAACGTTATTTAGGATTGAATTGATGCTTGAAAATGTGACTTTTTTTCTTTAAACTTAATTATCTCAGAAACTATAAAGTTTTGTTATAGTAAACCCTTAATAAAAAAGATTTAAAATTATAAGCTAAATCGAAAATACGATTCGTATATAGGGTGTTCTATTTAAAAAAATACAACTTTATGCTGTCCTAGTTTTTTGGCTCACCCTAAATATTTTTAAAATCTGCGTAAAAATAAACTGTATCAAACAATAAATATAGTTTCTTTGTAAATTTCACCGAAAAGGCACAAACTTACTTCATCCAATCGTTGACTCACCCTGTACAAGCTAACACACTCTGACCATTTTAACTTATAAACTCCTGATTTATCAATTTTATTAATTTTATCTTTAGCATTGTAAAGGATGGTGGACAGATTGTGTTGAGATTTAAAAGCTACTTTTATGTTATGTTTGGAAAGAATATTGACTATGTTTTCGATAGGGTATCACAGTATGACAAAGATATATTAGATGAACTATTTTTATCATTTTTTATTTTGGGATATATTGAATTAAAGGCTAGTTGTTTTTGTTTTTTAATTATTAATTTCTTTATACTTTGTTGGGAGAATTTGTTTGATATTGTTATTAACAGCTAAAAAACAAAAACAACTAGCCTTTAATTCAATTCAATCTTTAGCAACCATTACTTTGTAACATCAAATCATTGAGGTGTGTACAGTGAAGCGAAACTTTGCGCTTCAGTGGACACAGTCCCTATATAAGCTCGTAGTTTTAAGACAAAACATTCAGTTTATAGTTGATAACGATTAGAGATACAACCTAATCGAAAGGTCGTAAAAATAAATAAAAAGAAAGACAATGTAAGTCCGACAACACATTTTAGTCAATAAATTTTTATATTGATGATTACGTAACTTTACATTTTTAACCGACTTCTAAAAGAAGGAGGTACACAATTCGTCGACTATGTATTTTTTTTATATATGTACACCTATTACTCCGGAACGACTGCACCGATTTGAATGAAATTTTTTACGTTATGTTCAGGAAGTTGCTGCGGTGGTCCCATATTTTTTTAGATGAAATTGGTGCAGTAAAATCCAAGATGGCGCTTACAATATGGCGGCTAAAAAAGTTAATTTTGTCCAATTTTCTCCAAAATTGGTATGGAGAAATTTTCGGGGTTGTACCCAATGAATCTGAAATTATTTTAAAAAAATTCAAAATGGCGGATCCAATATGGCGGACAAAAATTTTTAATTTTGTCCGATTTTCTTCAAAAGTGGTACAGGGGAGTTTTCGGGGTCGCACATAATGAATCTAAAATATTTTTAAAAAATTCGATATGGCAGATCCAATATGGCGCACAAAAAATCAATTTTGTCCGATTTTCACCAAAATTGGTACGGGAGAGTTTTCGGGGTCACACATGACGAATCTAAGGTTATTTTTAAAAAATTCAATATGGCGAATCGAATATGGTGGATAAAAATTAATTTTGTCTGATTTTTTTCAAAACTGATATGATTGCACATTACGAATCTGATATTATTAAAAAAAAAATAAAAATGACGGATCTAAGATGGAGGATTAAATATTCTACATCTATCGATTTTGTCTAAAGTCAGTATTGGGGGATTTTTATTAGTGTTAATTACGAAAATAAAATATTTTTTGAAAAATTCAATCTGGCGGATTCAATATGGTATTTTATATTTTTCGACTTTCCCCAAAACTGATATAGAGGGTTCTTGAGGGTGTAAATTATGAATTTAATAGTATTTCTTCTGGATTCAATATGGCGAATGCAATATAGCCGACTAAAAATTTTACATTTTTCGATTTTGTTCAAATGTGGAAGTGATTCGTTTCTGAGGATGTAAATAGCGAATATAAAATTATTTTAAGAAAATCTAATGTCAGATGCAATATGACTATACAGAAATTTTAAATTTCTGGATTTCATCTAAAATTGGTATTAGGGGGCTTTGAAGGGTTTAAATTTACATTAGATTAAGTCGTTAAAATATTTTTTTTTTGAAATTCAATATGGCGGATCCAATATGGTGGGTTGAAAATTTTACCTTATTCGCATTTTTTCAGATTTGGTATTAGGGGATTGGGGGGTGGTGTATTACGAATATGAAGTTAATTTTTTACAACTATTAGGCTGATAAGATACAAGGGTCTAAAATTTTTATATTTACCCTGTTTTATCTAAAATTGATATTGCGTGGTTCTTGGGGCGTATTCGAACTCAATATGTAATATAAAATATATCGGACTAAGAAATTTACGTCTCAAATTCTTTAAATATTAATATTGGAAGGTTTTGGGGCCTATATTACCAATCTAAAATTAATTTGAAATTTAAGATAGCGGATTTACTATGACAGACTAAATATTTGATTGACACAATTTCATTGGTATTTGGAGAACTCTAAAAATCAAAGAATTTTTAGTGGTTCATTTTAAGGTGATTTACAATTATGGATAAAATGGGTACTTTGGAATCATTGCGAGGTACACTAATCTCGATTAGCACTTAGTTCAAATAATTTATGAATATAATAATGAATTCAAAACTAAAAATCGAAAAATAAAATTTTTATAAAAAAAATTGAACCGACTTCTAAAAGTGCGCTAAAAAGTGAAAAATAACTAAAAATTTTTATATGAAATTGAAATTTTTGAACTCGGCGCCAAATTATTTCCAAATGAAACAAATAACTACTAATATATACAAATTATGGTAAGAAAGCATTTACAAATAAAGTATATTTGATGTGTTTATGCGAATCACATTTTGTCAGGTATTAGTTTTGCGCCGACTTCAAAAATTTCTAGTTTTTTTTTCACTTTTTAGCGCACTTTTAGAAGTCGGTTCAATTTTTTTATAAAAATTTTATTTAAAATTATTTCTCAAATTTAACAAGCTATTTAAAAATACGAGTTTAGTAAATATTGATAATGTTTTCAATCATTTTACTTTTTGCAGCAGAAAACATGGTGAAGATTTTTCTAGCTATTTCCATTTTCTTTATCATTCTTAACGTATCACAGAGTGCGTATCCAAGAATACCAAGAAAAATAGACATTCTTAATGTTCCTCATGATTCAGACGTAGGAGATCCTCTAATTCTAACCCCATATTTAGAGAAAGGCCAAATTGAGGAAGCCAGAGCAGCATCTTTAGTTACTATTGAAGAATGGAAAAATGTACCCAGTTATTCCGGGTATTTTACTGTAGATAAAAATTTCGATTCCAATTTATTTTTCTGGTTTATTCCTTCTCAAGGTGATTTTGAAAATGATCCAGTTTTGTTATGGTTGCAAGGTATGTATGTATATTTGACATGTTTAAATTCTACCAAATTCAAATTTTGAAAATTTTTATTTTTTATTTATTGTAATAGTAAATAGAAATATATGTTACAGGGTGTCCTATTTAAAAACTCGAATAAAAGTTGTTGGATTTCGAGAGGGACATCCAACTGGGACATTGAATTTGATCTTAAGAATGATATTTAAGATTATTTCAAAGGCTGTTTTTTGAATGAGAACCCTCTTTTTTATAGCAGTAATAAAAAATAAGAAAAATTGCCCTTGTAGTCATTCAAGTAACATTTTATTCATTTTGAGGACATACCAACTTTTTTTAGATGATGGTTGATATCTATCAAGTGACTCACTTGATTGTGACCTTGATCTTTTATTTTCAAGGTCATTTTGATCTCCAGATCCTTTTATGATGAAACCTTTGAATTTCATAGTAGAAATAACAGAAGTTGGTATTAAAAGAAGCGTAAAAAGCTGGTGATCTTGACCTTCATTTTTAAACTCACTTGAAGGTCACATCGTGCTTATCGTATAGAACCCTTATTTTAAAATCCATATACTTACAGATCACAAAATTTCACTTTTAAATATATATTTATGTCGTATGTAAAAATTCCTCCATAGGTTAGTCTTTTTTATCAGAACCTTGCCTTCATCTAGCTACATCCGTGCAGGTACTGGTGTGAGTAGTTAATGAATTCTGTACACTGTAAAAAGGAAATGCATTAAATTTAATGTAAATATGCTGGAAGCAAATTTTACAAACGTATGATTAGTACTTTTTAAAAGTTTACTATGTACAGGGTGAGTCTACGATTGGATGAAGTAGGTTTGTGCCTTTTCGGTGAAATTAACAAAGAAACTATATTTATTGTTTAATACAGTTTATTTTTACGCAGATTTTAAAAATATTTAGGACTCTACAGGGTGAGCCAAAAAACTAGGACAGCATAAAGTTGTATTTTTTTAAATAGAACACCCTATATACGAATCGTATTTTCGATTTAGCTTATAATTTTAAATCTTTTTTATTAAGGATTTACTATAACAAAACTTTATAGTTTCTGAGATAATTAAGTTTAAAGAAAAAAAGTCACATTTTCAAGCATCAATTCAATCCTAAATAACGTTTTCAATTTTGTGACAAATATATTCAAATTTGGAATTTAGCAAGGCCAAGGACAAGTTAACATAATTTTTACCTAATATTTGCAATAAAAGCTACAGGGTGTTGAACACATCGGCTCAAATTTGAACAAGTTTAAATGAATAAATATCTCTTTTTTTAAATGGTACACCCTGTATATTTTCATGTTATTTAATAGAGTAATAAAAACCCTAAAAGTTTTGTTCAATATATCCTATACCTATTTATAATAGTTTTTGAGATATTTCAATTTTTCTTATTTTCCATACTTTTTTACAGTATAGTGTCAAATTTATAACCGCAATCGCTTCTTTTGGTTTTTATGTAGTGTAGTTTGGTTTTTTTTGCATTCATCTTATATTGTAAAATGAATTTTCCAAAGAATGAGTTAATAGATATGATTTATACAATAGGAGAGGCTCAAAAAAATTGCCTTCTTGCTCAAAGAATTTACAAAATGAAGTATCCTGATCGACACCAGCCGAATACCCATACTTTTCAAAACTTAATGCAAAGATTTGATTCTTCTGGTACTGTTGATTATCCAAAACGTAAAGTGGTCAACAAAGCAGTAACTAATGAAGAAAAAGAACTACAAGTATTGTTAAATGTTCAGGAAAATCCTTATATTGGTAGACGTCGGTTAGCAGCATTATGTGAAACATCACAATCCACCGCTAATCGTACTACCAAGAAATATAGGTATCATCCATATCAGTAGTGGGAATAGGGGGCTCCTAGTTGACCCCCCCACCACTTTTTTGATTGGTCAGCCAAGAATGACCTTGTTTCTGATTGGCTGCCCAAGTTCGCCCCCTATTCCGATTGGTTTCATAAACTCCGCCTCTTTTTGCTCCACCTCCTACCTCCTTCCTAACCACCACAGTAGTTGGAGGGGAGCTGGTAGCAGTTGGAGGGGAGCTGGTATTTTAAAGGACTGAATCTGAGCGAGCTACATTCATTTACAACTAGTCTTAAGCTTATATAGAAGATTCACCACTAATAAAGAACAGTGTTAAATTAAAAATAAGTGGTAGTTATGAACAGTGATTTGCAAAATGAAATAATCAAATTAGGTAAACAGTTTACTAAACTTCAAAATTCCGAATTAAAGAATGCAATGCTAAGGAAAACACACCCCGAGTGGGCACAGGTATATTATGAGACTGCCTTCCAATACCAATTAGCTGCAGAAGCCTGTTTAAATTATAGAAAAACCCAAAATTTGCCGAAGTTCTTTCATGAAATAAAGAAAATAGGATTCAGTTACTTTTTAAGGATATTGAAGGATTATATAAAAGATCCTGATATATTAAAAGAAATCGTGGAAGAGGAAGAGAGAGATAAAGAGATATTGAGAAACAGGGAGGTTTTAGTGTAGGATTTATTATGGAATTATTAATAAGAGAAATGTATGAAGAGTTTTTGATGTCCGCAGCCTGTTCCGAGTTTTATGCATATGAAGGTCAAGAAAGTGAAGCGCAGAATATTATAGTGTTTTTAAATTATATGGAACATGCGGAATTATGTTTACTAGCAGCTAAATGTTGTAGCGAATATTTAAAAAATAAAAATATAGATATTTTAATATGTAAACTTCAAGAACTAGGATTAAATAATAATATTTCATGTATTAAAACAATGTTAGAAAATAAAACACATAATTTGTAATCAAGTCTTTTATTACATAAAAAAATTGTTGTAAAGGTAATAAACATTTGATAATGCACATACACATGGTATTTTTTGATGATAAAAGCAGCAAGGATCCATTTTCTTTAGGGTGGGTTGTTCATCAATCTCGATAACTGGTTTCATGGAATACTTCTTTACGAAATCTGCCTTTTCTTCCCCTTTTACATAAACATAGTCCACCTTAGCGCTTAAATCTCTTATGATATCTCCACATTTGTGTAATGGTGTAAATCCTTCACACCATTCAATGCAATGGTAATTTTTTATTAACCACAGAGCTTGTTTGTGTAAATAGGATGGTAAATGACCCATCGGAAATGGAGCTTTGAAAATAAAATGACTTGTCTTTTGCCCATCGTACGCTGCTAATTCCTTTACAATAAATTTATTATTTTCAATTTTGAATCCTTGAAGATCTAGAATAAGTTTCATATTTTCAAATATTTGAATTTCTTGATCATTTCTACTTTTAATTGATATTCACTTATTTGTTTTTTTAATTTCTGCAACTGAAGTTGAAAATCTAATACTCGAACTGAAATCTCGTAAGACATTATATAAATGAAGAATTCTGGTTTGGCTACGTTAATAAATATCAAAATTGACGCGTGCGCTCTTAAGCGTAAGTAGCGGTTTGTTTAAAAAGAGTATTTTATCTTAAGGAAATTGTATTACAACTGTTTCACAATTTTTGTTAATGGATTGTAACTGAAAACTTTATCATGAATTATGACACAATATGCCGCTGTTTTAGGGGGAATTTTTTCCTTGGTTTCAAATTCAATTCTCATGGTTACTGGACCTGTTTGTAGTAAATCTCTTTGATGTGAACAATTAATGTAAACTATAGGAGCATTTTCTTTAAATTCTTTCGGATTAAAAATTGGTTCCACTGGAGAGTTATAATACCCTTGACGAAAGTCTGTAAACATTTCATACAGAGTAGCAAATTTATTATTTTCAAAGTCAAGTTGAAGATCATTGTAAGGATATCTTTCTGAATTTAAAAAGACATTCATATTTCTTAAATTACAATGATCAAATTTACTCATATCCATTTTTAGATTACCACGTCTATTTTTCTGAAAAGCAATTAGAACATGACGTGGCGTTTCGACTTTTGTAGATGTTTTTACGGGCCAGTTGTGCCTCGTAGTTTCCAATAACTCTGGATATTCAACTAATTCCCAGCTTCGGAAGGTTATTAGTATATCACTATTTTTGTCAATAATTTTGGTAAGTGCTAATTCTTGCGGAATCGCTACAGTAAGATGAGGAACTCTCCAACACAACTTGGTAATTTTAACTTTGGGTTTTTCATCTTCATTACTGGATAATAATGCATTTGTATCATCATTACTTCTTATTAGAATAAGTTCTTGTTGTGAATTAAGAATAATCTTATTATAATCTTCAAAAAATCCTGAATACATCTTTAATGGTATACATAATGAAACATTACCTTTGTCATCAGTCATAATTTTTTCTTTAGATTTTGTTTTCGGATACCAACCGGCATTTTCCAATTTAGCACTTTCATTTTGATTAAATGAAATATATCCCTTAAGAGTTGAAGTTATACCAATATCCCGAACGGAGTCAATAGTAACACCATTTAAAATATAGCGTAATTCTTTAAATAAAAATGCCGGAGCATTATTAATTAAAACAGTATTAGCTAAAGGGGAATCATCTTCTTTAGTTACTTGCAATTCCACATAAATTTCACTTTTGCAAGGTAAAGGATATTTTCCTGTTTGTTGCAAAGCAATTCTGATTTCATCATTTGGTCCGAGTTTTGTAGGATTAAAAGGATCGAAAGAAAGAATTTCCCAGCTTAATATTGATTCATCAACCAATACATTTTCTCTTACATTTAAATAATCCATTTTTATTTAAGTTTAAAACCCAAACTTTGAAGAAATTTTCTATTAGAAGGTGTTAACCTTTGGAAGTTTGATTTCCTACTAAAGGAAGTTGGTTTCTTTCTTGTCTTATTAATGTTTTTATTATTAAATTTTCTAGTAAAGTTTGCAGATTTATTGTTATATAATATTACCATCTTTAATCTACTTTTTTAAGATGTAGTCTGATGGTTATGGTTTCTTCTCTAAAATTAACCAAATCACCTTCCTGATCTATTATTTTAATGGCTATTTTATCAATTACTTTAACGGTGACTGGGAAATATATGACGTTTTGAGGTGACTCAATTATTTTGAACCCTGGAGCAACGCTCGGGAAAAATTGGTGTATTATATGAACAGGTTTCCCGTTTAAATATGATCCCTCTGCAATACTGCAGTCTATATTTATTGAATTTACTTTAATTATTTCCGCGGGAAAATCTGATATATGTTCAATGTTGGCTTCCAATCGCCCATTTTTAAACCCTAATAATTTACCAATAGTTCCTTCACGAAAAGTTATGGGGGCTGAACATTTAAGATGTGTACGTAAAGTATTATTATTTGCATAAAGACTAAAACTAATTTTATCCTCATCCAAGTGTTTTTTTAAAAAATCTGTTATGTCTTCTAATTCGTAGCTACCTGGGGGTATGGCTATTTCTAAATTTTCATCATGAATTAATACATTATTCCCAACATCAATATTGGGAATTGCATTAAATGTTTCGAAATTTACAAGACCGATAACATATTCAACATCTTCATCTAAATATATTGGAGGATGTAACTCTGATGTTAAAATAGCGGAATTGCCGCTAAGAACAAAACTATATGACATTTTACTTTAAAAATATGTTTAATAATAAACTAAAATTAGGTGTTACATATGGTTATAAAGAAATTTTAGACACAATTGACCACAATTTGTTTTGTTAAAGTTTTGATAACTGTTATAATTATAATTAACAATATTATTATTTTGGTCGCTATAAAAATATTTAATTAATTCAGAAGGGGGTCGCAAATTACCATAACTATCAAAATATATTATGTTTTTTCCTTTTTTTGTATATGCTATCCAGTGAGTACCAACACCACTGTGATTATCTAGATTGACAATTGCACTTTCAATTAACTTTATCTTTTTTGGTAATTTATCCCTCATAAAAATACCACGAAAGTTGGGAATTTGTAAATATTTAGCGTATTTAAGTAAATCGTAATTTGTAAGTGCTTTTCGAGGTATATGTTTTAGCAGTTTTTTGAATAAGGTTTCAAGTATAATCCACATCCTGTTTTATAGGGTTTTAAATAAAGTCCACTTCCTTTTTTTCCTACCGCAATGGACTCCATCATTTGATTGTGTCGTTTAGATTCTTCTAATTTCGCTTTGGCTGCTTTTGCATCATTTACTGCTTTAGCAATACCTGCAGCCCCTCCTCCAAGAGCACCAAGAGCAGACAAACCAGCAAATAAAGGTATAAGTGGAAGAAATCCGCCAGTCTTTGGGATTGGAATTACCCTTTTCTTTGGAGGTAACACTTTACCAGTTTTTTTAATAGCTTTTAAAGCAGTTTGAATACTTTCATTTAGGTCTTTAAAACGTTTCCCCTTAATTCCTTTTCTAGCTTTTGAAATTACCTGTGATAATGATAGTCCTCGTCCTTTTCGAGTTTTTCGCTTGAACTTCCTTCTCGTTCGAAGTCCCATACCTAATTTTCTTTTAATTTTCATAGCACCAGTAATTCCTAGTGCAGCAGTTTTTTCCCCAAAACTAGAATCTTTAGCTTTGAACCTTGATAAAGCTTTGTCAGCTAATACTTTATCAGCTAAATGCCTTCTTTTTATATCATTTGATTGTGAGTAAGCAATATCGTGTTCTTTACAAGCCTCATCCAATAAATTTATACCTTTATCACCTCTTGACAATCGTTTTTCCAATTTTGTTCCAGGTCCACAAAAATTATAACCAGGAATATGCAATTCAAAGGGTAATTTATTTATTAATGAGTTTACTAAACCACTTCCTTTCCTTTTGCTGTTTGTCTTGTAAATGATTCGTTTATTATGTGATGGAAACATTATATATAGTTGCAATCCTAGTGATAACTAACCAGTTACATCACAATACTGAATATTAATAGTTTGTTTTATATATAAAATGAGAGTTGAGAAACAACCATACTCTATAACAATTAAGGATCATGAAAGTTCAGTGAATGGTTTTAGAAAACATGGAAAACTGTTTGAGGGAAATAGTAAAAGAGGGTTAATTATTGGCCCGTCAGGCTGTGGCAAAACCAATGTTATTATTAGTTTGATTGAAGATCCGAATGGTTTGCGATTTGAAAATCTGTATGTTTATTCAAAATCCTTATATCAACCAAAGTATAAATATTTGAGAGCACTTTTTAAACCTTTGAAAAAAATTGGATACTATGAATCTGAAAATGAAGAAACAATTGTTTCACCAAAACAAGTTAAACCAAACTCTATAATAATATTTGATGATATAGTGTGTTGTAATCAGAATGTTGTAAAGGACTATTTTTGTTTCGGAAGACACAAAAATACTGATTGTTTTTATTTATGTCAAACATATTCTTCTATTCCGAAACAATTAATTCGTGACAATGCAAATTTAATTGTTATATTTCAACAAGATCGAACAAACTTAAAACATATTTATGATGATCATGTTAATGTTGATATGTCATTAAACCAATTTAATGAGTTGTGCTTAATATGTTGGAAAGATAAATTTGGATTTTTAGTAATAGACAAAGACTCTAATGTGAAATCTGGCCGATATCGAAAAGGATTTGATTCATATATTTACTTATAAAAATAAACGTTTGATGGTAAATTATACCAATCATGGATGAACGTTTAGCAAGAGAGCTAGTTAAATCAAGAAAAGCTGTTAAACAAAAATATCAGAGTTTAAAAAATGCGGAATTTGAGGCGCAAACTAAATTGGAGGAAACATATAAACCGATAACTCAACCCTTACAAGAATTAATTTCAACGATTGGTAAAATTGAACCTGTTGAAATAAAGGAAGAGCTACACACACCAATTAAAAAAATTTATGAAACACCACAGAAAAGATCAATTCAAACACTAACACCAAAGAGAAAATTACAATATGGAACATCAACACCAGAAAAAAGAAAGACGGGAAAAACTCCACTCCTTCCTACAGAAATACCATCGATTATTGACTGGGACGCGAGTTTAGCTTCAGCAAGTCAAATGCCATCTATACAACAAACAAGTATTATTGCAGAAACAAACCCTTCTTCAGGTTCACACTCCACAATAGGAAATCTTTCAGATATACTGGAACAAACACGGCAAACAGTTAGAACATTTGTTGATACAGATTTATATAAAGAATATTTATTAGGATTTGATGAATTACCTCGCCAATATATTGATAGCGGTGTAAAAGATGTTGAACATGAGTTTGATCACCAATATGGAATAGTTCATGATTTGGAAACCGAGAAATTCTTTTTGGGTTTAACTCAAAAACCTGTCGAAATTATTGGTAAAAACATCAAAATTGAAGGAATAACCTATACAGGTACACCAGGTTTATATGAGTTATTATTTAAAAAAGAACCAATAGGGTATAAAAAACAAGATTTGGAAAATTATATGGATATTTTAAAAAGAACCAATGCATACCGTAGAAATAATGATCCAAATGAGCAGGTGCAGGGGAATGGATCACATAAATATATTTCTATAATAGGACCTTATTTGCAAAGCAAAGGAATTACAAAAACTAAAACTCTAAATCCCGAATCTCAACAAGCAGTCCAGGGATTTTTTGAAAGACGCAAAGCTCCATATAGAGAAAGTCGAGTGTCTTCAAAAAAAACCGGATTTGGTATAACTTTAAAAGTTAATAAACCTAATACAGATTACATATATTGGGATAATGTAAACGAACTTGTTGAGAGACTTCGACTATTGGTAGCATCCATGCTTGCGGGACACACTGGTCATAACAATGAAATTATTTCCATTATTGAAGAACTAAGAGAAGCGAATATTATTATATAAAAGGACATAATAGATACTTTTAAACATTTCTAAAATGACCATCGATAAATTTGGTCGTCATATTTCAAAAAAATCTGCTCTAAACACATTATTATCACTAGAAAATAAAATATTATCAAATGTTGAAGAGAAAATAATAAAAATTTTTAAAAGCGATGTCAAATATATTGAAAACAAATTAATTCAAAATTTAGATCCCGGGTTGAAAAGCGATGTTAATAATTTAAATAAGAGAATAAATGAATATGATAACAATATACAAAATATTGCAAAAAAGATTAAGTTATTTGAGGATAAAGTTATTCCTGAATATAATGACAAGATAATTAATTTGAAAAATACTGTTGATGGAAATGATGATGTAGTAGAAAAATTTTCTCAGAAAGTTTCTAAATATGCAAATGACTTTGACGTAGTGAAGTTAAAATATGATAAAGTTGATGATTTTGAAAATGAAATAAAAAATGAAATTACATCAATTAAATCAATAATTAAGGATACTTCAGCAATTGACAATGTCAAGAACAGTATTTCCAAGGAAATTACATCAAAGTTTCAAAATTTTACTAATTTGCTTAATGATAGAGTAGCAGAAGAAGTAAGGAATTTTAAGAAAATACATGACGTTATGGATAAAAATACACAAAATCTTGAAAAATCAATGAACACTCATTTCCTAATTCACAAAAAAGATACCGACAAAGTTAATGAATTTAAAGAACAAATTAAAGAATTTGAAATTAAAATCAATGCATATAAATCAAATTTACAATATTTAGAAGACAAATTGAAGGAGGATTTTCAAAACGAAAATGAAAAAATTGAAACAAAATTCAAAGATCAAATTACAAAAGATAATGAAAAAATCGAGGATATACTAAAGCAGTTAAACAATCTGAAAACCAAATCTGAAACGTCTTTTGACGAGGGAAATTTTACAAAGGCAATCGATGAGAAATTACAAAAAGAATTAGAATCCTTACTAGAAGTAGTGCAAGCTATAATAGAAGTTTCTAAAAAGGATGTATTAATTAAAATTAAAAATAATAGTTCAAAAATCGAGGAGACTTCTTTACTCATAAAAGAACTTGAAACATCTTATACAGATATACTACACAAAGCTGAAAAGACAGTGTCAGACATAAAAAATATAGAAAAAAAAATTGTGAAAATGACATTAGATATTACAAATGCAGAATTTCAATTAGGAAAAGATATAAAAAATCTAGAAGATAAATTAACAAAAGAAATAAAATCTTTAAACGAATTAGTTCAAAGAGCTGCTGAAGTTTCTAGAAAAGAATTTAATGATACAATGAATTATGCAAGAGAAGAAATGAATTCAACATTAGGTGGTTTCAAAAAAGATTATACGTTATCAAATGTTCTTTTGGAAACTAAATTTAATGTAAAAATGTCTGATCTTAATAACAACATCACCCAAATAAATTCGTCAATAAAAGAAATTAGAAATGAAAATAACAAATCATTTGAAACAATGGAAAATAAATTTAATGTAAAAATTTCTGATCTTACTAACAACATCACCCAAATAAATTCGTCAATAAAAGAAATTATAAATGAAAATAAAAAATCATTTGAAGCAATGGAAAATAAAATTAAAGAACTTACTAAAAAAAACTGAGATGATTTTTTTTATATTTTACAACATCAGCGATAAAGGGCTTTTATAAACGGTTTAGAAGGAGGTAAAGTTATTTGTGGGATTTATTTTCGAGAGTAAGGTATAAATTAATAATGAGTAAAATTAAGCAAGACGTTGTAAATGAATTACATAAACCGGCGAGAAGGCGATATAGAAGGAGACGAACAATTGTAAAAGGGCTTAATGATCTATTTCAAGCTGATCTGATAGAAATGCAGCCATATGCGAAATTTAATAGGGGTTTAAGATATATTTTAATGGTAATAAATGTGTTTTCTAAATTTGTATGGGCAGAACCTGTAAAATCCAAAACTGGTAAAGATGTAGCAGCTGCAATGAAAAAAATTCTATTAACTTTAAAAACTCCCCCAACAAATCTGAATACTGATCAGGGTAAAGAATTCTTTAATCAAGACTTTCAGAAACTTATGGAGCAGTTCAAAATTAATCATTACAACACATTTTCTAATATGAAAGCTAGTATTGTAGAGAGAGTAAATAGAACGATAAAAAACAAAATGTGGAAAAAGTTTAGTTTACTAGGTAATTATAAATGGATCAGCTTTCTTAAAGAAATAATTACAGAATACAATAATACTAAGCATTCAACAATCGGAAAAAAACCAAACGAAGTTAACAAAAAGAATGAAATGGAAATCTTGAAATCAGCTTATACTCATAGGAAAACTGTGGATCCCAGATCACCAAAATTTCGTGTCAGTGATAGAGTACGAATAAGCAAGATTCGCGAACAATTTTCTAAAGGTTACACGCCCAACTGGTCAAACGAAATTTTTCAAATAAAAAAAATCCAGCTTACTAATCCAACAACGTATTTGATTCAAGATGGAAATGGGATAGATATTCAAGGAGGTTTCTATGAAGAAGAACTTCAAAAAGTAAGACACCCAAATGTATATCTGGTGGAAAAAGTGTTAAGAAAGAAAGGAAACAAAGTATTTGTAAAATGGTTAGGATTAGATAAATCTTATAACTCTTGGATCTTCAAGAGAGATGTGATGTAATAGTAATTAATGCTGTAATAATAATTGATGTTTGTAATAAAAAAAATGATTTTTTATATATATTTGTTTTATTTAAAAATAAGCTTATTACATAAACATTTTTTTAAATACAATATTCCTATAATCAGAGTCTAATATGGGATTTAAAATTTCTTCAGTCAATTTAATCCTTCTTCTAAAATGTTTTTGATTTATAAACTCTTCAGAAGTCATACGAGCTTTTCTGTAGGCGAAGTTCCAAGCAACCATCAGATGAATTTGGTTTCTTGATTCATCAATAGATACTGTCTTCTTCATAATAGTGCTTAGACTTTAATTTTTGTTCTAGTTCTTCGGGATGATTCAACAGCAGTTCCAGCATGGAACACACATTTTCACTATTTAGATTTTGTTTTGGAGAAAGGACATTATATATTTTGTCAAAAGAATCTCCGTCGTAAAAATTGTTATTTCTAAAAACGTTGAAATAACGTCGAAAGTTTTGTTTTTGTAAAACATTTAGTCTATATTCTATAAGTGGAATTTGTTCCCATAGTCTGCACACAGTTTCATTTCCATAGTAAATAAAATCACAGCTTTTCACAATCTTCACTATTGGTAATTCACCAATCTTTTCAAAATGAATAGATAAATTTTGCAAATATATCGGTTCATTGAAAACATTTGGTGAAAACATATAATTTGTTATAACTCCTTGATATTGCAATAAGTTCTTCCAATCATCTTCATTTAATATCACAGACTGACCATTTTTACCACCAAGTTCAATGCATGGTAGAAAATCACTTTCCACCCACAAACCAATCGCAGCATATTTAGAGTTAGAATTATTTAAATTATATTTTGTAGAATTTATAATTGTTTTTTTTATTTTCTTTTTTAATGGTGAATTTTCAAATATATTTTTACTCTGATTACTGAACATTTTAAATGATGTATTTCAAAAACTAACTGGCTATCTGCTTGCTCTCAAAAAACTAACTATCAATCCGTTTGCTCCTAAATTTTATACATTTTCCCTCTCCTCTCAAGTGGAGGGGTAAACTTATTTTCCCTCTCCATTTAAGAGGAGGGGATAAACTTTAAATGTCTTTATACTAACGAGAATCAATAAAAAACAAAATTTATATTATTTTTTTAACATTTATTAAATATTTTTATAGATATTTTTTCATGAAATACAATAAAATTAAACATGTACAAATAAATATTGCTGCTGTAAATATAATAACAAATATATAACAACAGACACAATGACAAGATTCTTCTTTTTTATTATTGAAAGGAATCCAATCTGAATATTGTAATGGTTTGTTTGTCATGGAATATTTAATTTTAATGTATGTATTTTCACACAAAGCAGAATCAGTTACATTATAGGTAAAAAAGTGTGAATTTCCAACAAGATATGTCATTTTCATCTGTTTGTAGCAGTCGGTTTCATTTTTGAGGGCATTTATACATATATCAGCCCTAACTGTATTAGGAATGTAATTTACATATATCACATTTCCAACAAGGGAAACTAAAACTATTAAAGATGCAGCAGTCATTGTTGTAATATTACTAACAAATAATGGTATTTCTATACAATATATATGTTTTTGGATTCAGTTCCCCCTCCAACTTTTAAAGCTTCAAAAACGACTTACATAATTTATCATCATATAAAATGATGTCTTTATAAAGATGAAAAATTACTAGGAGTAGTTAATTCTAATCGCGGTTTTTTATTTTTAGATCCATTTTCGTTTCCAGAACTTAAAAAAGTTAGAGTATCATACATCATTTTCATATCTTTATCAAAAAAATCTGTTTCCAAAATATCCTTATGTCCCCATGCAAGAGTTTTTGTGGAATTTGGTATACAATATCTTTTATCATCATGAGTTGTTAATGCCAATTTATTTAACAAATTAGTGTATATATTATGCATATCTGACTTGAATACATACATGGTGCAGAATATTTTGTCACCTTTCTCAACAACATCTTTATAATCTGATAATGTTAATTGATTTTTTATACATGATCTACTAACGCCTTTTGCTTTTTTATCTACACTATTTTTGGATTTTATACAATATGCTTTAGCACCAGTTCCATAAAAACTTTCAATGGGAATCCCTTTGTACTCATCTTTAAATTTACCAACAACTGATGTTGTAATAGGCATGCAATGAATATTTTGTTCAGAAAAATTAGAAGTATCAAATTGATCCAGATTTAGCTTCATATCTTCATAAAAGTTTTGGGTCTGAACTTCAAGAATTAAGGAATCAGTATCCGTATATAATAAATTTAAATTATTACCATATTTTACTTTTAAATACCCATAATAAAAATTATACATTACAGTTTTTGCAATATCCAGAATACTCATCCCAACATAAATTGGTTTATTGTATTCAATGCAAACCTGTTGAAGTTGAAGAGCAACTAGATTTTCAGAGAAAATTTTAAAATCCTTTAATTGAGGTTTAGAAATAAGTTTTTCGGCACTCAATTTATTACCCTGTCTTTCCCATTGAGATACTAATTTAATATCTGCTCGCCTATCAACATTTTCCATGGTTTTACCGAAAATTGAATTATTTGCCAATTTATAACAATTTTTATCAAATTTATTTTTAGATAAATTTCGTAAATTTGTATTTAAATCTATATATTCCGCTAACCATGGTGATTGTGTAAACTTAACTGCTCTGTGTATTTTTATGATTTTGAGTCCAAATTGTAGACATTGTTTCAGATATCGGTAGTGAATGATATAGTTATATTTATTATGTAAGTTTGGAATTAATTTTGAGTGGTTTGAAATTGGTGGTGTATATTGTTCAGGACAAAATGGGAAATCATTATGACTATCATGTAAATAATTTGGATATTCTAAATCAACTTCAAATATGTATCCTATAGATGATGTATCTGAAAGTTCGGATATATTTAAAGTTTCTATTTCGAGCTTAGGTACCCAAGCAAAATTTTTTTCAGGCAAATATTGTTTCATAGCATAACCATACAAATTTGTGGCGTCTAAGTAAGCGATATATGTTGTAGGTCTTTCAGGATTAAAATTTTCTAAGAATGGATTATTTGCTTCAGATTTGCGTTTGGAACAAGTGCTAACCCCACCACGAACACCTTTTTTGAAAAAATGAAGCATATCTGGTTCCGTTAATAATTCTAATTCTACATTAGTTAATTTCATCATTGCATCCCAGCACATAGAAGGGCTAGTGACATAATTAACAGGATCTAACTTATAGGTTTTAATACATGTGGATCTATAATTTTCAAAAACATCAGCCAAAAGTAAAACATCTGATTTTAAGTAAATATCGGAATAAGCCCCTATTGTAGAACACTTAAATAGATTCCACACTTCTACAGCACGACTGTAGTCTTGAGGAGAGATATTTTCATCGGTTAAGTTATTATAAAATTTATCAATCAATGGTAGAGATTTCTCATTTAATTTTTCGTTGGAATCTATGTAAGAGTATGGAAATACCCCTTTTTGTCTAATGTATCGAAATTCATCAGCATTTGAGAAAAACTTTTTAATTTCAAAACATTGTGAATCTTGTAGAGTTTGTGATAGTGACTCTAAAGACTCTGGGAGAAATTGAAAAGAATCTATAAAGCGTAGTCGCAAAGCAACTGGTTTCCGCTTTTCTGACACATCAACGAAAATTTCCTTACTAAAAGAAATATACTTTTCTTTATTTTGAGCTATAACACTAATATTTTCTTTATTATAGCAAAGCGATTTAATAAATAGGTGAGAATCATAGTTTTTTAAATTATGCAATACTATTGGTATATATTTTGGAGGTTTAAAATGCAAATTACATATTGAGTGGGCGGCTCCTCGATATTTACCTGTAATATGACAATGATCCCTACACTTTATGAAATTTCCTTTTGAAAAAGGTTTTTCACATACATAACAAATGCTAGAATTTTCATATTCAATCTGTTCCACAGATGATAAATCTTTCAATGGTACTTGATATTTTAAATATTTTTTATAAATTTCTTTTACATCATTTTCAATGTATTCAATAAATTTTATAGCACAATCTGTACCTCTATAAAGTTTAAGACACACAACATTCTCATCAAATGATGATTTAATATAATAAGCAAATGAATAGGGTATATGTTCAGCAGTTTTAATAGTATATGAGGTTGTCGAATCAGGTGTAGATTGTTGGCACTCAATGTTTTTCAAATAACATTCAAAATCGGCATAAATAACAAAAGGAGCTTTATACTGTTTCTGAATATTTTGAAACTTTAATATATTTGCAGGAATATAATTGCCAAATTTATCCAAAATCAAATTATCTGAAGGAAGCTCAATTCGAACAAAACTACAATCACGTTCTAAATGTGTGTTAAGTTTTTCATATGTTCCAAAATATTGAAGGCATCCATCACATAAGTATTTTTTTATTTTCTTTTTTGATAATTGTTTGGATACCAAGCAACCTAAATCCTTTATCCAACAGTAGTGGTTATTTCCATCATCAGAACTTATTAAAAGCAAATTAATATGTAATTTTTTCTTTTCATTATTATAATGTAAAGGACCGACAATCTCATATACCTTTTTATTATCCCTTAAAAATTTTTCAACTCCATATACATTTATGGACAAATTATTTTTTTCCTCAAACTTTTTTATATCTAATAATTTTACTGGAAATTCAATACCTGTAAAATCGAAAGCGTCTCTGAAGTCTGGATATGATGAGGTCTTTCGAGGATTACCGGTTGGCTGGTATGCTGCTGAAACCACTGCCCAGGCGAAACAGCAATTGTCCTCATTCATCACATTCACTATTGATTTAGAAAAGTGATGCATCTTAATGTAGGAGGAGGCATTCAATGGGTTGTACTTATTGATGTTGACTTCCAAATGCAGAATTCTTTGTAGAGCCCACCCTGTAATAGGAATTAAAAAATTAGTTCTGAATAATATTTGTTAGAGATGTACAAGTGATATTAAGAAAACTTAGCTCTTGAGATTAAGAAAACTTAGCTCTTGAGATTAAATAATAATTACCTGAGTCTCTTTCCGGCAATTCATCTGCTTTGGTTTCAATAATCTTGAATAAATCATCGTAAAGCTGTTGTAGATCAGTTGTATGGGTTACAATGAAGAACGGTGTATTAAATGACTTAATTGAAGTAGAGGTTAAAGTTGGAGAATAATATATTCCAAATAATTCCAAATTTACTTTAGCACATGTAAATTCCTGTTGACGCTGGCGTATTAATGTTTGCACTTTATTACCAACATCTTGCTGAAACTTTTTGATGTCGATGTGATAATTCTGCGAATATATTCTGTAGGAAGCTATTCGACATTTAAATGCACTCCTGATAATGTCAATTCCATTTCCATATTTTATGCAGCTCCTGTTTTTATGAATATTTGTCCTCAAGTGTGTGCTCCAGGAATTAGATTTGACATTTACTTCACAATCTTGGCAAAATCGCATTGGAGGTCTTGAAAGTAGTTCATCAACTGAAACAATTATTATTTTTTAATTCCTCTGTAAACCTTTATTAATAATAAAAAGAAAAATTAAAAGGAAAATTATAGCTAAATATGTTATAAAAAAATACTTACGATTAATTATATAATCTTCCAAGTTAAAGGTGTTTTCGTTATTGACAAAATTTTCTCGAAGGTGGCGTACAATATGTGATTTTCTTTTAAATTCTCTTAAGCAGTGTGTGCAAAGGAGAGTCATTTTAAAATGGAATCGGTTAGGGCCGTGTCGCTTTTAAATAAATACAATTTCGATCTATCAAGACCCAATGACATAGAATAATTAGCAATTTTTTCAGCTCGCGCAATTTAGAAAACTTTTGGATTTACTTTTGAATTAACTTTTGGATTCACTTTTTAATTTGAAGAAAAACATGGATTTTTTTTAAAAAATATATTTCCCAAATTTAAAAGAAGATCGCCTTGTCGTTGAATACAATTTTTAACGTCTTTTAAAGTCGAATTAGATAAATTATTACATATATTATCTAAGTTTAAATAGGAATAAACCATTGACTTAAATCTAGATGTGGCACACCTTGTTTCATTCCTATTTAAGCTCGGCTTAGTTTTCTTATGTAGAAACTTATCTAATTCTCCAATAGCGACTTTATTTGTTGGATTGATTTTCGGAGCTGTTGTTACAGCGACTGGTAAAGAATTTTTTGAAATTTGTGCCCCTAAAGTTTGGGAACTAGAAATATCACCGTCCAATTTTGACTTTTTTAAATCTGAACAATCATTTGTTTCTGATAAAGAACGTTTTTTGGGTAAATTTTTTTCAATCAAATTTTCAGAACTTTGTTCTAAATTTAGGCCAGAAGGATTTTTCAAAAATTGATTTTGATTACAGGAAGAAATTAAGGGACATTGAGGCTGCTCATCTTCAAAATTTTCAGTATAAGTATATACCTCAATGTCCCCCACAATTTCGCCACAACTCAAATCAAAAACATCTACCGAATTTACTGTATTTCTGGTATAGCCAAATTTGGATGGTTGTTCAAACCCCTGAATAAAATTTTGATCCAACCCTTCAATTAAATTTTGATCCAACACTTTAATAAAATTATGCTGAGCTTTGGCTGAGACGTTTATAACAGTCTCAACGCTGTCGTTGGAATCCTCTGATGAATCTGACGATGCATCTGAAATTGGCGAATAGTGGGGGCGATAAACCTCTTCCATATTATTTTTCGAAAAACCCCCAATGCCAATCCTCTTATCATTATTTAAAGCTCCCTCGTTACCAACCCCATTATTATTATTGTTTAAAACCCCCTTATTATTTTGTTCCTCACAGCTCCCAAAAGTCTCCTGATCACCCTTAATTAAATTTTGCCCTGAGCTATTTTCACAAATTTCACCCCCTTCTAATATATCTAAAAGTTGTTCCAAATTATATCCCTCATTTATTTCAGAATTGTTAATTAAATTTTTCCTTAATATATCATTATTTAAATCATCGAAATTAATTGTTTCAAGAGGTTCTTGAGGAATATCAGGGATAATAGATTCATCCAAAACTTTTAAGAGCTGTGTCAAAATATCGCTTTCACCAATTTCGGAAGAATCGCCAGATTCAGATGAATTGTTAAATGTATTAATATCAATTTCCCTAAATTTAATATCTAGCTCCTCGTCGCTTAGCCCACAAAATGAACAATCAATCAAATCATGCACAAGGCAAGCGTCGTTTAAATCGAAGGCTGTTAAGTCGATGTTTTCAATTTTTACATTTAAAAATGACATTTTAAATTATAAATTAAAAAATAAAAAAATTATGAATCAATAAAAAAATCAAAAAATCAATAAAAAATCAATAAAAAAAATCCACAAAAATGAAAAAATCAATCAAAGATTGGCTTTTAAAAGATGAAATAAAAATTAATTAAAAATCCAAAGTATTAAGTCAAAAATATTAAATCAAAAATATGAAATCAACAATACAAACCAAATGAAAATTAATAATATGTCACTACGTCACACGAAATAAATCCGACTATCAAGATATATTAAAATCGATTCGATAATTTTACAAGCGTACGCTAATAGCGAGATGTAAACTGAAGAGACGCTTCGTACCCAGCCGCCTTTTAAAGCAGCCAAGAGCCTGGTACCGGCTGGTACGGCGTGGCACTGCATGGTACGACGGGAACCGTGAGACCGTGAACTCGAGAGAGGTCGTTCAACGGTCGTAAGTTGTTTTGTTCTTAAGAAAATGACGAGTAAAGAGGAGAAGAAGAAAAAAAAAAAAAAGTTGTTTTTTGGAATAATATAAAAAACAATTTTTTTTTTTTTTTTTTTTTTTTTTTTTTTTTTTTTTTTTTCGTTTTTTATATTATTCCAAAAAACAACTTTTTTTTTTTTTTCTTCTTCTCCTCTTTACTCGTCATTTTCTTAAGAACAAAACAACTTACGACCGTTGAACGACCTCTCTCGAGTTCACGCTATCTTTGCCTTCTTCTTCTTCTCATTCTTCGGACTGGTTTTGCCGCTGGAGGTAGGAAAAGTGGTATTTCAGTATTGTATATAAGGATTTACAGCGTCTTGACTTAGCATTCATTAAGTTTAAAGTCTCAAAATGAGTACGTTCATAATTATAACACTACAAGACTTTCTGGGATTCTTGGAAAATCAAATTAATCTGATGGATCGTCAGAGTCCAAATTCCGAGAACACGGTGATGTGGCCGCCACCATCAGAGGTTGACTATTTAGATGAAGAATTTATCAATATGTTTGAGCCAGACCTGGATCCCGAGCCTATCGCCTTTGAGTGGGATCCAGACCGAGCAATGGATCTTCAACCTTTGATGATGGAGCAACAACAGCCTATGGAAGAAGATCGGCCACAACCTATGGCAGAGCAGCAGGAGCAGCAACAACAGCAGCAGGAGCAGCAGCGGGAGCAGCCACAACAACAGCAGCAACAACAGCAGCAGCAGCAGGAGCAGCCACAACCACAGCAACAACAGCAGCAGCGAAGGCAGAGTTACCCTCGAAAGTGTAAGAGGCCACAGCAGCAACAGCAACATCAACAGCAACATCAACAGCATCAGGAGCAGCCACAACAACAGCAGCAGCAGCGAAGGCAGAGTTACCCTCGAAAATGCAAGAGGCCACAGCAGCAACAGCAACATCAACAGCAACATCAACAGCATCAGGAGCAGACACAACAACAGCAACAACAACAGCAGCAGCAGCGAAGGCAGAGTTACCCTCGAAAATGCAAGAGGCCAATAAATTATAAATTATAAATTGGCCTCTTGCAGAGCAGCAACCTCTTGCAGAGCAGCAACCTCTTGCAGAGCAGCAACCTCTGGCAGACAACAACAACAACCGATGGCAAAGCAGCAGCCTATGGCAGACAACAGCAACCTCTGGCATGCAGCAGCAACCTCTGGCAGACAGCAGCAATTGGCAACCCAAAATGGTATAAATTATAAATATGTATTTATGTATATATGTATATTTGTATTTTGGATATAGGAATAATAAAAAACAAAGTCGTTGAAGAAAATATTTTATTTTTTTCTATTTCTTATACAGAATCACACCTAATAACCAAGTTTCTTTAACTTGAAAGAATTATTATGAATAGGATGAATATAATTTTTTTACAAGCATAGTAATGAAAACTAGGTTTTTTTTTTTAACATGGAAGAATAAATCATAGTCTGTTGTCAGGGAATTAAACCTAATTGTTCTTCATCTTATATATAAAATCTTATTTAAATGTCTTAGTTGACATTTTAAACTTAATATTAAAAAATACTAGGGTGAATGAATAAATTCAAGTGCAGTATCAAATTCATTTATTTAAAATTCAATTTATCGATAGGATTGATTGTGCATATTATGTAGAAAAAATTATTCTACACTGAAAGAACAAAATCATTAGTTCTTCAAATCTTAATATAAACAAATTTCTATTTATTTAGATGGCACCCTTATATTTATTTAACTTAAACTTAATATATATCTTATAACTTATATCTTACAACTTATATTTTATATGAAATCTTATTTAAATTAGTTGACATTTGAAACTTAATATTCAAAAACTACTAGGGTGCATGAATAAATTCAAGTGGAGTATCAAATTCATTTATTTAAATTTGATTTATCGGTAGGGTTGTGCATATTATTTGAAAAGAATTATTCTACACTGAAAGAACAAAATTATAATTTCTTTCAATGGGAATAAATACAAATTCTTATTTATTCACATCATTCCCTTATATTTATTTACATAGTTTCTTATATTTATTTAACTTAGCAGAACAAAATCTAAATTCTTATAAAATATTTTAAACTTAAACTTAATATTAAAAACGCCATAGTGCATGAATAAGTGCAAGTGAAATAAATTTATTTAAAATTTGATTTTTCGATTAGATGGTTTTGCATATTCTTTAGTTCTGGTTTGTTACATATTATACATGCTTGTGAAGGAGTTGTTATGAATAAATCGTTTTCACACGTGTTGCATTGCAGATCTTTTTCGCAACATATAAAGGATCGTTTATAGTGGCTATTAACAAAATTATTTTTCCCATTTGGGCAATTTAAAGCATGTATATAGTAACATTCACAACATAAATTATATGCACCGCCAGAAGATGAAATAATTACGACATAAGATTGAAAAACGCACACTTCTCGCGTAAGGTAATTTGGTGTCAATGTATCACTTGCATTTATTTTTGCCACTTTCACGAGCCCCTCTTCTCCACACCCGTTTGGAACGCCATTATCCTCTATCCCATCATCTTCTTCATCTTCATCGTCGTCTTCGAAATTATTTCGATCAATAGTGATCAGAGAATCCTGTCTTGCGTGAAACTTTCCTCTTCCAGCCAAGTTAAAATGAGTTGTTTCATCTTTGTACATTGACTGGATCGTTTCATCACAAGCAGAATCTAAATATACATGTGTCTGATCCATTTCGAAGACTGTCCGATGAAACTCGATTCACTTGTTCACACTATTTTTTAATTTTACAACACTTTTTAATTGATAATGGCGGGCCGTCTATGTGGTGTTGATATAGTGGATAGTGTTTAAAACACGGCAAATTTAGCTGCAATTCTTCGTCACTTCTATAATTTTCCGGCAACCTGTTCCAAATTTGTTGTAAACTAAGTGAATCGACGAATGTTTTCAAGTAGTTGATGGGAAAGAAGGCCAAGTCTTGATCTTCAAAATCGGTAAGATTTTTTCCGTGTTTTTGGTAGGAAATTATTACTTGGCCTACACGTTCAATGAGTTGCTGTTGTTGTTGTTGTTGGTCGCTATTTGACATCGCGCACGAATGACTGAAGTTCGCTCAGATTCGATCGTTTAAAATACCAGCTCCCCTCCAACTGCTACCAGCTCCCCTCCAACTACTGTGGTGGTTAGGAAGGAGGTAGGAGGTGGAGCAAAAAGAGGCGGAGTTTATGAAACCAATCGGAATAGGGGGCGAACTTGGGCAGCCAATCAGAAACAAGGTCATTCTTGGCTGACCAATCAAAAAAGTGGTGGGGGGGTCAACTAGGAGCCCCCTATTCCCACTACTCATATCACATGGAATTACAGCAAGAATTGCATGGACAGGATTTTGAAAGTCGTGTAAACTTTTGTCGTACAATAAATGCGGAGATTCAATTAAATCCAAATTTATTATGCAAGGTAATGTTTAGTGATGAAGCTACTTTTAGAAGTAACGGTGCCGTAAATAGACGCAACATGCATTATTATGCCACAGAAAACCTATTTTGGATTAGAGAGGTGCAACATCAAAACCACTGGTCATTAAATGTTTGGTGTGGTATTCATCATAATCGAATTATTGGACCCCACTTTTTTAATGAACCACTAAATGGCCATAGTTACCTGAACTTTCTACAAGAAGAACTACCCCAACTGCTTCAAGGTCTCGATAGGGATGAGCTCGACAGTATGTGGTTCCAGCACGATGGTGCGCCTCCGCATTACCATCGGGAAGTTCGTGCGTTTTTGGACCAACGATATTCGCAAAAATGGATTGGACGTGGGGATTTCATTGAGTGGCCACCAAGGTCTTGCGACATCACCCCATTAGATTTCTTCCTATGGGGTTATATTAAAAATAAGGTGTATGTTAATCCACCAACAACAGTGGAAGATATGCGAAACAGGATTAGGGATACCTGTAGAACAATAACGCCACTAATTTTGTCCAGGGTCCGAGAAAATCTGCAAAAAAGACTAAATTTGTGCATTGCACAAGAGGGTCGTTTATTCGAACACTTATTAAAAAGAAATAATTAATATCAGTATTTAATAGGTAATTTTTTTGTTTCAATTTAGTATAAAAGTAAATATGTATTTGCCTTGTCGTTATTGTTGTGTTAATTTTTTCACATTATGTTTAATTAAACTATTGCCGTTGTAATATAACGAATAATGTATTTCATCATATTTAACCACATTCTGTTTGTTTCTGTAGTTTCTTTTTATTATTTTACATGGCTACTATGATAATGAAAACTATTTCTGTAAAAAAGTATGGAAAATAAGAAAAACTGAAATATCTCAAAAACTATTATAAATAGGTATAGGATATATTGAACAAAACTTTTAGGGTTTTTATTACTCTATTAAATAACATGAAAATATACAGGGTGTACTATTTAAAAAAAAAGATATTTATTCATTTAAACTTGTTGAAATTTGAGCCGATGTGTTCAACACCCTGTAGCTTTTATTGAAAATATTAGGTAAAAATTATGTTAACTTGTCCTTGGCCTTGCTAAATTCCAAATTTGAATATATTTGTCACAAAATTGAAAACGTTATTTAGGATTGAATTGATGCTTGAAAATGTGACTTTTTTCTTTAAACTTAATTATCTCAGTAACTATAAAGTTTTGTTATAGTAAACCCTTGATAAAAAAGATTTAAAATTATAAGCTAAATCGAAAATACGATTCGTATATAGGGTGTTCTATTTAAAAAAATACAACTTTATGCTGTCCTAGTTTTTTGGCTCACCCTGTAGAGTCCTAAATATTTTTAAAATCTGCGTAAAAATAAACTGTATCAAACAATAAATATAGTTTCTTTGTTAATTTCACCGAAAAGGCACAAACCTACTTCATCCAATCGTTGGCTCACCCTGTACATAAAAATATAGAGCCAGTGTTCATTGAATTTGAGATCTATCACATATTTCATGCACCAACATTAAAATGAATTTAAAAAATTCTAAAACTACCAGAAAAAGGTGGATATTTTTCCCATAGATAGTGTCCGCCATCTAGATCGAATTCGAACTTATTGGTTCCCATGAGTACGGGGCAGACATAGACACCTAACCATAAGAAAATTGAGTCCTTTAAGCAACTTATATCATACTAAAAAAAAGTTCAATACAAGTTGCGCCATCTCCCGGAATCTCATGCAGAAGTTGAAATATCTTTTCAGTTACTTAATTAAAATTTAAAATACCATTTAATCAAATTTAATGTGCAACGAACTGATATTTCAATGAATTGCTTCAAATACAAAGTAAATGTAAATTATTCACGACTTTTGGTACAAAATCATTAGATTTAATGTAGAGTGGACATTAAATTAGTATTAAATTTAAGGATATTTTTAACAGTGAAACAATCAAAACGATGAATTTCTTACTCTTTTAGTCATATGAGAAAAAATTCTAATATTTCGTACGAATAATTTTACCTACTATCTATGAAGGACACAAATGCATATCTAAAAGTGGAATTTCGCGAACTGTGATTCAATGGATTTAAAAAGAAGGGTTCTTATATGATTAGTAAGATGCGACTTTCAAATTCAAGGTCACCAACTTTTAACTCCACTCTGATGCCAACTTCCGTTATGCTCACTATGAAATTCAGGGAATCAACTCATAAAACAATCTGAACGTGAAAATGGTACCTTAAACATGGAAGATGTCGGTCAAGGTCACAGCTGGCTCGATAATCATTAAGTTTCCGCCTGCTTACTTGACTAGAGATTCAGATTTAACACATTTGACTGTCAAATGAACTCTAAATTAAATGAGAACCCATAAGTCATTGATATGGTCGGACACACACTTTTTTCTACTTTCTATTTCTGCAATAAAAAGGGCATCACATTAGAATAATTTTTACCGTCCCTCTCAAAATCAAATCCAATGTCACCGTTGGATGTTTTCCTCGAAATGCAATATCGCGTCATTTTTTATGGAAAATGTTTTGGTAAAAAAACTATTCAGCTTCAATTTTTAAAATAAAATATACTATATAGTATACATATACAGGGTAAGTACTTCGTAATTTCCCGGGAGCATACAGAGGAGGTCAAAATAACCCTACTTTGTCATGGAAAAAAATTCCTAAATTGCATCTTAACGGAGATTTAATGAAGTTTTAATATTTTGAAGAGGCCACGATTGTGAACATAATTTCAACAATAAGCCTATATTATATCATTGTTTCAGAGGTTCTATCTTCCCAAATAACGATTATACTTAGGTCACTTTGTAGTTCATAGTTTTGTACTTGTTTTTCTATAAAAACTTGTAGCATGTTATTAATGTACAAAAGCATGTATATAACATTCTTCTTCTTCTTATTGCGCCCTCTCCTTCCGAAGGTTGGCGATCCAAATGGCAATTGTGGCTCTGGAAGCTGCAGCACGAAATATGTCTGTAGATGAGCGATCAAACCATCTCCTCAGGTCTTTCAACCATGAATTCTGGCGTCTTCCTACTGATCGTTTACCCTGAACTTTACCCTCTATAATGAGTCGAAGCAGCTCATATCTTTGACCTCTCAGCACATGACCCAAGTATTGAATTTTTCTCTCTTTAATGGTGTTTAGCAGTTCTTTTTGTTTATTCATGCGTTGGAGTACTTCGTTGTTAGTGATCCTTTGCATCCATGAAATTCGCAACATCCGCCTATATATGTACATTTCAAAAGCCTCTATTATTTTTTCTGTTTGTGGGTCCATTGTCCAACTTTCGCATCCGTAGAGTAAGGTAGAGAAAACGTAGCATCTGACCATACGAGTTCTGAGCTCTAGACTAAGGTCTGATCTTGTAAAAAATGTTTTCATGCTCATTAGTGTTTTTCTCGCTTGTTCGATCCTCGATAAAATTTCCTTCTTCGGGTTACACTGGCTGTTGATATTAACTCCTAGATATTTCATTGATGTTACCTGTTCTATTGTTTGTCCCTTGACATGCAGACGTACATTTATTGGCGCCTTTGAAAATACCACTATTTTGGTTTTAGAGACGTTTAGATGTAAGCCGAACATTTCGCTATGATGTACTACGGAATCTATTATGCTTTGTAGCTCTTGTACACTGTTTGCTATTAGGACGGTATCATCAGCATACCGAATGTTGTTGATCATAGTTCCGTTAAACTTGATTCCACCTTGGGCATCGTCTAGTGCTTCTTTAAATATGGACTCGGAATACAGATTAAACAGGAGCGGAGATAGCACGCAGCCCTGTCGGACTCCCCGTCCAATCCACATATCTCCGGATGTTGTTTGTTCTACTTCGACTGTTGCCGTTTGGTGCCAATAGAGTTCTGAGATAATGCGTAGGTCTTGTTCGTCGACGCCGGTTGTTCTCAGAATTTCAATCATCTTTTGATGGTTAACGCAGTCAAATGCCTTTCGATAGTCTATAAAACATGCATATACATCCACGTTCATGTCTCTGCAGCGTTGTGTCATTACATTTAGGGAGAAAAGAGCTTCTCGTGTTCCCATTCCGTTTCGAAATCCGAATTGAGTGTTATCCATCTGATCTTCGCACTTCCTGTAAATTCGTGTATGGATGATTCTGAGAAAAGTTTTAAGGACATGAGACATCAGACTTATTATCCGGTAATCATCGCATTGTGAGGAATTAGGTTTTTTTGGCAGTGTTATAAATGTTGACTTTAGCCAGTCTAATGGTATTTTGCCGGAGTTGTATATGTTATTGAATAATGATGTTAACAAGTCTAGGCTTTTGCTTTCGTTGTCTGCAATTAATTTAAGTATTTCGACGTTGATTTTGTCTGGACCGGTAGCTTTACCATTTTTCTGTGCTTTTATTGCATGGCGAACTTCTTCTTTAGTTATTTCTGGGCCTTTTTCATTTATTTGACTGACTGTGGGTGGTGGAACACTGGGTCTATCATCATCGAGAAGTGTTTGAATGTATTCTTTCCATCTCTCTAGTTTATCTACTGTCCCCAGAATTACCTCGTTATTATTCCCTCTTAAAATTGTTTCTTGCCGCTTTCTGTGTCTGCCTGTCATTTCTTTTACTTTCTTGTGGACGTTAAAGGTGTCATATCTTTTCTGAAGTTGTTCGATTTCTTGACATTTTGTTGACATCCAATCTTCTTTAGCTTCTCTGCACTTTTTCCTAATGATTTTATTGAGTTGCTTGTATTCTGTTGGGTTTGTTTTGTGTTTTCTTCTTTCATTCATGAGGTCTATGATTTCTTGCGTTATCCATTCTTGCTTTCTGTTGTTTTTTGTAAATCCAATGTCTTCTTCTTGAATATTTATTATTTTAGTTTTTAAAGCATTCCATGTTCCTTCAACGTCCTCTCTCCGTACCGATTTCTCCATTGTTTCCATTTCTTTCTCGATCTTGAGACTAATTTCTTTCTTTTTTATGGGGTTTTTCAATTGTGCGATATCTATTTTTCTTGCTACTTTTTCCCTTTTAACTTTCAGGAATCGTTTGAGTCTAAAGTCCATTACAACTGGATTGTGGTCGCTACAAATGTCTGCTCCAGGGTAGGTCTTTACGGATTTCATATACTTCTTAAAGTTTAGGTGGAGTAGAATGAAATCAATTTGATTCCTGACAATTCTTCCTTCTCTGTCTGCAGGTGACTTCCAAGTATACAACCTTCTGGGATGCTGTTTAAAGAAGGTGTTGGCCACCAACAGGCTGTTCTCCACGCAGAATTGTACCAGTCTATCTCCTCCTTAAAATACCGATATCCAATCATTGACAACGTTGTAAATTGCTTAAAATGAATGAGTCGGCGTATCACTTTCACGTACATTTTATAGGTGTCAAAATTATAGTACATGATGAATATTCTATGTTCGTCTATGGTTATAGTAACAGAAATCGCCTACATTCTCAACTCACTATTCTGCTTGCAATGTCACAAATACTCCTTTTAAAAATTGGGTAAATATATTTGCGTATGTATCAAAAGTAACGCGTGCTTGAAAATAGAGACTTTGAGGAATAATAACGATTTTTTTTACTTAATAAATTGTTCTAGAATTTTCCAACATTAATATTTCCGCTACCCAACACCATGGAAACATTCTTTATCAAAAAAAAATGTTTGTTGCAGGAGGACCTGGAGCAGCCAGTACGTACGCACTGTTTACGGAAAACGGTCCATATGTTGTCACAGATGGCGATCATCTCAGCTTAAGAGAAATTTCTTGGACTAAAAACCACTCTGTAATATACATCGATAATCCTGCTGGAACAGGCTTTAGTTTCACTAACGGAGGATACGCTCAGAATGAGACAAAAGTTGGAGAAGATCTGTATCAAGCTCTAGTACAATTCTTTACTCTCTTCCCCGAATTACAAAAAAATTCGTTCTTCGTTACTGGGGAATCGTACGCAGGAAAATACGTTCCTGCAGTAAGTTATACTATTTACAAAAAAAATCCTTCTGCAGATCTAAAAATCAATCTACAAGGTCTTCTTATTGGTGATGGTCTAACTGATCCAGAAAATATGATTGTTATGTATGGTGATTACCTATATCAAATTGGTTTTATTGACGACAATACAAAGGAGCTATTTGTTAAATATCAAGATGAAACTGTTCAACATATCAGGAACAAAGAATTTTTAGAAGCATTCCTTAGTTTTGATTTGTTATTAAACGGTGATTTTACTAGACCTACACTTTTTGAAAATGCCACCGGATTTACAAGTTATTTTAACTTCCTGTTTCTTTCTGGAGAAGAAGATAATTCTTTTCAACAATTTATACAAACACCTGCAGTAAGAAAAGGTATGTCATAATAATATAATTTAGATGAGATCTTTGTTTACTCTCTTATTGTGAAATTAACAAGATATTTCGCAAATACTTTTAATAGATATGAATTTTAAGGTTGTCTTGTAGTCCGGTCAAAATAGACATTGAAGGTTACATTAATTCGCACCTTGCTAAAAATTGGCATGAATGTTGGGAACCCTGTTATACACAATTTGTCAATTATCCACATCAATCCGAAGTGTGGAAAAAAATTTATTCAAGGTCAAATGTTGCAAAAATCGGTTTTTTGAGTTTTCCAGCTAAACGGTAAGTTTTATAATAAAAATAGGTGAGACAAAAATTATTCATCATGCAATTATCTATAAAAATTGTTCATACACTTTTTTTCCTAAGAATCACCATTTCGGAGATACAGCGATGCAAAATGTTGAAAAAGTTGTATTCTTCATAATATGCATGTCAATTACCGTAATATACGTTACAGAACGATAATATAAGTAAAAATATTAATTTTCGTAGCGTATACATACATATTATACAGTTTTAAAAATATAAACTCCAAAAAAAAACCAGTCCCTCATTTTATATGACCGTACGGCCTTGAGCAACATCTGTCTGCTATTCAATTGTCCACGTGGCGACGCTCGTATATCTGCTTCTTTTTGAAGGGCCTCCCTAGATAGAATAGTATTAGTCTCAAGCATTCTTTCGTAGTAAGAACACGTAGTTATTGCTTATATTTTCAAACAAAATTTGTGCAGTTTTGTGTTTGTAATAGAAATGTCGCAGTTGTGCTTTATTTGTAATAAACATTTGACCGAAAGCGAAACAGTTACTGTTGATCGTGGCCTAAAGACATTAATTAATGCAAGTATTGAAAGAGGTGATGAATTTTCGGAATACCTGAAAGACCAGACTTCTGTGACAGTTCATGTGCAGTGTCGAAAAAACTATACTCGGAAAAGTACAATCGCTGCATTGAAAAGAAAAGAGGATGAAGAACAAGCTAGTACATCAAAAATAAGTCCACCTCGTACTAGAGCACGCGTAAGTGAACCATTTTTTTGTTTTAAAAAGTGTTGCTTATTTTGTGGCAATGAATTGAATGAAGAGCTAGAAAACAGAAAAGCACTGAAGTATCGGCGTAAAATTTTTCATGTAACAACACTTTCATTCAAAGAAACAATCCTGAATATAGCCCAGACTCGTTCTGATCATGTAGCAAAAGCTGTTATTACTCGAATTGAGTTCGAACATGATTTAGTTGCTGCCGAAGCTAAGTATCATAAAGACTGTCATAATGCCTTCTTGAGACCGACTACGGGGGATCAAGCCGGTCGTCCTCAATCTGAAAGTACGAATCTTTTAATGGAAGAAATATTTGCACACATCGAAAATAGTGATGATTGTCAATTTTCATTAGACGAATTACAAAATATTTGCAACAATTCGTTAGATAATAGAACCATTAAGTTACGATTAAAGTTGAAGTATGGCGATAAAATTATTATAACAGAAAAGTCAGGAGCATCAACATTAATATGTTTTGTTGATAATCACTATGACATTTTAAATCGTGCTCCAATGTTGAATCGCCAGTAGAAGAGGATTCTTACGATATAGGCGAGGAGACATCTGATGCATTGCTCTTTGAACAATTTATTTGTACTCAGCAGGAAGAAGAAGAAGAAGAAAAAGAAGAAGAAGAAGAAGAAGTAGAAGAAGAAGAAGAAGAAGAAGGAGAAGAAGAAGAGCAAGACAGTATGGATTATGTTCCATTAGAAGAGTATAAATCAGACGAATAATTTTCTCAATTTACGCATTACTTACACCGCTCTTGTTATTTACAATAGTACCATTTTCAATTTAATACAATAGCTTTTTAACTCAACAGAAGCACAATAGATCGTGGAATAGGCCTACCGGGGAAACCACGTAAAAAAAAACGCGCCATGTACACTACCTCACGGGTGGCGCGAAAACGTGTGCATATTATGAAGAATACAACTTTTTCAACATTTTGCATCGCTGTATCTCCGAAATGGTGATTCTTAGGAAAAAAAGTGTATGAACAATTTTTATAGATAATTGTATGATGAATAATTTTTGTCTCACCTATTTTTATTATAAAACTTACCGTTTAACTGGAAAACTCAAAAAACCGATTTTTGCAACATTTGACCTTGAATAAATTTTTTTCCACACTTCGGATTGATGTGGATAATTGACAAATTGTGTATAATAGGGTTCCCAACATTCATGCCAATTTTTAGCAAGGTGCGAATTAATGTAACCTTACCCCTATTTTTGATGCTAACTTGACCGGACTATTGATAGAAATATATTTTAATTAGAAAAGGGAAATTCGGGACACTTTTTGTTAAGAAAATCATTTTTCTTATTAGCATTTCCTCTTTCACCCTACAAATTTAATATCCTATTTATTTGTTTTAGCCATTCATATTGGAAACACATCATATTCCAGTGGTACGGAAGTAGAGACAAATCTACGTGAAGATGTCATGGATACTGTCGCTCCGTGGGTTTCGGAACTGCTAAGTAACTATAGAATCGCATTTTTCAACGGACAATTGGACATCATCGTGGCATATCCACTGACTGTAAACTTTTTGAAAAAATTAGATTTTAGTAGCGCAGAAGAGTATAAAACTGCACCGAGAAATATTTGGCGTGTTGACGACGAAATAGCTGGATATGTTAAAGTGGCCGGAAATCTTACTGAGGTGTTAGTTCGAGACGCTGGTCACATGGTACCAGCTGATCAGCCTAAATGGGCTTATGATTTACTTTTTAAATTTACAAGGAACATACCTTTAGCTTAATTTTAAATAAATTGTTATTTAAAAAGTATTTTTAGTATTTCTTTGGATTGCTAGTACACAATATAATTTTTATTATGGTCTTTAAGCTGACAACTTGTCTGTAACTAATTTCAAAACAGAGCCTGAATTCAAAGGCAATGTCGAATCGACCACGTAACTTCCATTTGAAAATTATTACCACTCTTCTGAAATTTTTCGGACATTATGACCACTCGCTTGTTTAAAAAATAATTAAACAACTCGAAAAATCAGCTATTTGGTAATAATACGTTGTGTGTACGTGTTTTTTTGTTACCAACTTGCTGCAAATTTATATAAAAGTATAAAATTAGAAACAATAATAATGGAATTCTAGATTTGATAGTTCATAATACTCAGCAGTGCAGTATCGAAAGAGCTTTAAATATACTTATTAATAAAAATGGTCATCATGTGGCCCTGCTGATAGCTTTAAAATATTATACGTCTACAATTTTTAAACATAGCTCTCAGTTCAATTTTACTAATAATTATAGTTTTAAAAAAGCTGATTTTCTTGATTTATATAATGCTTCACTGAATATCGACTGGAGTTTTTTTGACTCAATTAAAAAAGTATGTGATATTTTTTCCAAAAAGTTTTATGATACATTGAATGCTTATATACCTAAATATAAGAAAATTCCAGAAGGAAATTATCCACCGTGGTTTTCTCGTGATATCATACATTGCATCATACAAAAAGACAAATTTGATTAAAAATTTATTACTTCTGAATTTCTAGTTTTTAAATCATTAAGAAGTCAAATCAAAAAATATATTTGTTTTATACATTCTAGATACAGGGAAATAAGTAAGTAAAAAAATTTAAACTTTATCAAAAACTTAAAAAAATATATATATTTTTCAAATACGATGATACGATGATACGTTGTTAGATTATTCAGTATTTTTTTCAAAATCATCTATTGAAAAAGTATGTGATATTTTTTACAAAAAGTTTTATGATACATTGAATGCTTATATATCTAAATATAAGAATATATCGAAAGGAAATTATCCACCGTGGTTTTCTCGTGATATCATATATTGCATAATACAAAAAGACAATTTTATTAAAAATATAATACTTCTGGACTTTTAGTTTTTAAATCATTAAGAGATGAAATAAAAAAAATATATTTGTTTTGTACATTTTAGATACAGAGAAATAAACAAGTAAGAAATTTTAAACTCTATCAAAAAATTAAAAAAAATATATATATTTTTTAAATACGATGATACGTTGTTGATTTATTAAGTATTTTTTACAAAATCATCGATTGAAAAAGTATGTGATATTTTTTACAAAAAGTTTTATGTTACATTGAATGCTTATATATCTAAATATAAGAAGATTTCGAAAGGAAATTATCCACCGTGGTTTTCTCGTGATATCATATATTGCATAATACAAAAAGAAAAATTTTATTAAAAATATATTACTTCTGGACTTCTAGTTTTTGAATCATTAAGAGATGAAATAAAAAATATATATTTGTTTTGGACATTTTAGATACAGAGAAATAAACAAGTAAGAAATTTTAAACTCTTTCAAAAACTTAAAAAAATATATATATTTTTCTAATACGATGATACGTTGTTGATTTATTCAGTATTTTTTACAAAGTCATCGATTGAAAAAGTATGTGATATTTTTTACAAAAAGTTTTATGTTACATTGAATGCTTATATATTTAAATAAAAGAAGATTTCGATAGGAAATTATCCACCGTGATTTTTTCGTGATATCATATACTGCATAATACAAAAAGACAAATTTTATTAAAAATATATTAATTCTGGACTTCTAGTTTTTAAATCATTAAGAGATGAAATTAAAAAAATATATTTGTTGTGTACATTTTAGATACGGAGAAATAAACAAGTAAGAAATTTTAAACTCTATCAAAAACTTTAAAAATATATATATATTTTTTAAATACGATGATACGTTGTTGATTTATTCAGTATTTTTTACAAAATCATCGATTGAAAAAGTATGTGATATTTTTTACAAAAAGTTTTATGTTACATTGAATGCTTATATATCTAAATATAAGAAGATTTCGAAAGGAAATTATCCACCGTGATTTTCTCGTGATATCATATATTGCATATTACAAAAAGAAAAATTTTATTAAAAATATATTACTTCTGGACTTCTAGTTTTTAAATCATTAAGAGATGAAATAAAAAATATATATTTGTTTTGGACATTTTAGATACAGAGAAATAAACAAGTAAGAAATTTTAAACTCTATCAAAAACTTAAAAAAATATATATATTTTTCAAATACGATGATACGTTGGTGATTTATTCAGTATTTTTTACAAAATCATCGATTGAAAAAGTATGTGATATTTTTTACAAAAAGTTTTATGTTACATTGAATGCTTATATATTTAAATAAAAGAAGATTTCGATAGGAAATTATCCACCGTGAGATGAAATAAAAAATATATATTTGTTTTGGACATTTTAGATACAGAGAAATAAACAAGTAAGAAATTTTAAACTCTATCAAAATCTTAAAAAATATATATATATTTTTCAAATACGACGATGCGTTGTTGATTTATTCAGTATTTTTTGCGAAATCATCGATTGATAAAGTATGTGATATTTTTTACAAAAAGTTTTATGTTACATTGAATGCTTATATATCTAAATATAAGAAGATTTCGAAAGGAAATTATCCACCGTGGTTTTCTCTTGATATCATACATTGCATAAGACAAAAAGACAAATTTTATTAAAAATAAATTATACAATTATATAAGAAAAACTTAGCTCTCAACCAACTGAAAAAAACCTAATACTATAAAGACAAACGTACTCAGTTCTAACACAGTTAGAGATAAATAACTATCTCAGATGTAGACCGGTTTCGAACTTGCTGGTTCTCGTTAGTACAGAATACGCCAGTGCACCTCAACATCAGATCTCTAGGAGATACATATTTAGATTGCGTGGAATGCTGGGAGATGGCGCTGCTTGTATTAGATTTCATATTTTGTCTAATATAATTTGCTTAAAGGATTTACTTTTTCGATGCTGAAGTGTGTTGGCCTATTCTGTACTGATGAGAACTATTAAGTTCGAAACCGGTCTACAGATGGCGGTGCACTACTATAGGAAAGACTTCCACCCTTTCCCGGTATTCTTGCAATCTGAGATAGTGCTTTGTCTCTAACTGTGTTAGAACTGAGTACATTTGTACTTATAGTATAAGGTTTTTTCAGTCGGTTGGGAGCTAAATTTCTCTTATATAATTGTATTTTATATACCTAACTGCAAGTATATTATCGACTTTTGTTTCATAAAAATATATTACTTCTGGACTTCTAGTTTTTAAATCATTAAGAAGTCATATAAAAAATATATTTGTTTTGTACATTTTAGATACTGGAAAATAAACAAGTAACAAATTTTAAGCTCTATCAAAAAATTTCAAAAAAAATTTTTACGATGGTGCGTTGTTGATTTATTCAGTATTTCAATCATCGAAATATCAAGCAGTTTTAATGATTTTTGGCAAAATGGCTATAATAAACAAATAATACTATGTCAGTTGCAATTAATTATTATTTTAAACAAGTATACACTTTCTATACAAATTACAAAGTGTTTTTAATTGCCTTTCATTTAAGATAATTTTGCTTAAATTTATTTGCCACACTATGCCTAGGTTTTATCTAGTTGAGACAATGATTAAGCTTTTTTTTTCGCTTTTTTATAGTCAGATCAGATATTTCTAATTACTTTTCGTGATTATACTTAAGTATTTGCCTTGAAATTATTTATGAAATTTAAAATTCGAGCACTCGTTAGGCGACATTAATAAGACTTATAAGAATTTTTTGATACTAATCGTTAGTATTTCAGAGGTGGTGGTGCGTCCAAGTACCCTAATAACTTTCATTTTGCATATTTGAATTGTATATTTTATATCTTTTGAAATAGCTGTCAGGTAAATAGTAAATTATTTTAATAAACTACAATTTAAAATTAATAAAATAAAATTAACTGCTGCAAAAATCAACACACAAAAATATAAAACCCAGATAAAATTCTAAGTTGATAGTTTATAATTTCTTCTGATAACTTACGATGACTTTGGGAATTTTTATTATTATTAAGGTGTTTCTGAATGTTTAATCTTATTTTATTCTTATCATTTTCACGTGAGTAAAAACTTGATTTTTTTTAGTGATCCATTCGTCATTCTTCACAATGTGTATTTTGTTGTCCCGATCAGTTGGTTTTTTAACCCAATGGGCATAAGTCTCTCTAATATCTTTTCAGGTGTCCTTATTTTGTGCCAAATGATATCAGTTTAGACTTCCTAATCTTTTAAAGTCGTCTATCCACCGCAACTGTGATCGTCCAATGCTTAGTCTGATTTTCTGTGGAATGAGGAGTAGGTTTTTTGCCTCAATTTCCTCCTTGGACGATCAGGTAATTTGTCGCCGAAGTTTTCTTTCTCTCGTCTTTAATGAAATATATCTGCAATGCGCCGAATCTTTGCTGGAGCCCTTAGTGGGTGCTATCATACAAAACGGATGGTCTCTTAACGAGGTTATTACTCCTCCCCCTACTCCTTTCTGACCTTTTGAGTGATGAGACTTCAGGTTTGGGAATGACTTTTACTATTTAGATAAATATCACAATAAAACTAGAAATTAAGCATTGACAAATTAATATTTATTTCAAGAAGGAATATGCCAAAAACTAAAAGTATCCGAGAAATTTTGGGTCTATTTCTGTAATCTGTCTTTTGAAATATTGAGTTATACAGGGTGATTCAAAAATCGATCACGAAACTTAAGGGGGTGATTCTACTTGACAAAATAAGGGTAGAGCTTCATATAATTTTTTTTCAAAATGTCATTCGTTTTCGAGTTACAAGCCGTCCAAGTTCAGGTTTTTATTTTTTGTTTTTTGAATTACTCGCTTACAGGAAAATCGATTTGACTAATATTTGAAAGATAGGCTAAGTCTTCTGCGCTTCATCATTTTAGTAACAATTCACATTGATTGTTTGCCGCTAGAGGGCACTTTACCTACATTGAAAATTGTTTTTTTGTCATAATTTTTTAGTGTTGACAGCTACAGTAGTTTTTGGCATAATTTCTGAAAGACTGATGCCAGGCCTTTCAAAAAGGTGCTCTTTATTTACATCGCTAAACCCAACGGTTTAGACGTAAATCACCCTTAAAAATTAAGTGGTAAATTTACTTTTCTCATTTCATTACCACCAGCTACCAGGTAAATAGCTATCAAAGTATGCTAGAGCTGTCAGTTTAACATCAAATAAATTCGCTTTTTAAACTATTTAATTTATAATCTTAAAATAACTAATAATGGCTAATCACCAATATTCAAATATCGAATATTGTGATATCCATTTTTGTTATGGAAAAGCAAATGGTAATGCAGAGTTGGCAAGAAGATATTATATGGAGAGTTATCCGGAAAGAAATATCCCTCATGCTCAAACATTTTCCAGTGTGCACAGGAGGCTTGCGGAATGTGGTTCCTTTAAAAGTTATAATGGAAATAGGGGAAGACCTAGAACTGCTAGAAACGTGCAACAAGAAGAAAGAGTGCTTGAAATTATTGAAGATAATCCAGGTATTAGTACTAGAAAAATTGGGAATGAAGTGCGGCTCTGTCAGGCTAGTTCATGGAGGATACTAAGAGAAGAACAACTCTACCCGTTTCATTCAAAAAAGGTGCAGGCTCTTTATGACGATGATCGGCCGAGACGGTTGGAAATGTGCAATCAGATCCTAGCTAAGTATGAACACGATAATCGATTAATTGGCGTCATATTATTCACTGACGAAGCTGGTTTCACTCGTGATGGCATAACAAATCTACACAACATCCACACATATGCTTACGAGAACCCAAACAATGTGGTAGAAACGAAACATCAGCGTAGATTTTCACTAAATGTGTGGGCAGGGATAATAGGAGATTACCTTATTGGTCCTCATTTCTTTGATGGCCCATTAACTGGTGACGTATACTTAGATTTTATCCAAAATCGTCTCCCATTGTATCTGGAAGATGTGCCATTGGAAGTAAGGGCCAACATGTGGATCCTCCAAGACGGAGCTCCGCCCCACTTTAGTATACGTGTCCGACAGTATTTGAATGCAACGTATCCTGAGCGATGGATAGGACGAAGTGGACCATTGGCATGGGCAGCGAGGTCACCAGACCTTAATCCTATGGATTTTTTCTTTTGGGGTCATTTGAAACAATTGGTGTACGATATTCCAGTAATCAACGTCGAGGATCTTCGCTTCAGGATAATCGAAAAGTGCCAAATTATTAAAGAAACACCAGGAATTTTTCATCGAGTTAGGCGACATTTTTTGAAGAGTGTTAGGAAATGTATGGAAGAAAATGGGGGACATTTTGAGAATCTTTTTTAGTTTGTTTAGTACTGTTTCATTAATTTTTATCAATTAAATGTATATCGCAATAATCCATAATATGAATATTTACTGATTAGCCATTATTAGTTATTTTAAGATTATAAATTAAATAGCTTAAAAAGCGAATTTATTTGATGTTAAACTGACAGCTCTAGCATACTTTGATAGCTATTTACCTGGTAGCTGGTGGTAATGAAATGAGAAAAGTAAATTTACCACTTAATTTTTAAGGGTGATTTACGTCTAAACCGTTGGGTTTAGCGATGTAAATAAAGAGCACCTTTTTTAAAGGCCTGGCATCAGTCTTTCAGAAATTATGCCAAAAACTACTGTAGCTGTCAACACTAAAAAATTATGACAAAAAAACAATTTTCAATGTTGGTAAAGTGCCCTCTAGCGGCAAACAATCAATGTGAATTGTTACTAAAATGATGAAGCGCAGAAGACTTAGCCTATCTTTCAAATATTAGTCAAATCGGTTTTCCTGTAAGCGAGTAATTCAAAAAACAAAAAATAAAAACTTGAACTTGGACGGCTTGTAACTCGAAAACGAATGACATTTTGAAAAAAAATTATATGAAGCTCTACCCTTATTTTGTCAAGTAGAATCACCCCCTTAAGTTTCGTGATCGATTTTTGAATCACCCTGTATTTAAGTGAATTCTTTTTCATATCTAATAATTCAAGAGTTAAAACAAAATTAAATTACAACCTGATTCTCAATAAAAGTATATTTTCATGTGTTGCGAACATTTCCGAGAACAGCATCTGTCTATCATAATTAAGCCTTTCTTACTTCAGGGGTGAAATCGCTGGGGAATTTTGGTGTACATGATGTATTATTTTGGTTTGTGCGAAAATTAGGTATTATAGGGATATTGTAGGGCATTGTGGAGTATTATAAGGCATTGTACTGCAGTAAAGTTAGTAAACTTATATTAATGTATTACTAAAACAGTTTGGTTTTGATAAAATATTAATTCAAAAATTCTAAACATACGGATCATCGTGTAATTTACATTTTGAAGTAAATCTTAGAAAACCACGTATTAGAATGGATGAAAAGTTTCAAACCTAACAAAGAAAATATAATGTACTTTATATATAATCTCTTTTTAAAAATATACATTTGCTTCATCGGTGCTCCAGATGTTGGACCCACCACATTGTTTCATCTCCAGCAATCTCAACTACCTCCATTAATAATGAGGATCATACATTTTCATTTGAAGTCTATAATCCACGTTTTACAGTTGTAAATCCAGGAGCAGATTTCTCTAAAGTAACGTATTATTCTCGCGTTTTGTCTTGTTTTTATATTTGGAAAACAACAAATCTTTTAAGGAATGAAACAAACACTAAAAATATTGGTAATACGTTCCAAGGCAGTATAGTTTAAATGGTACTGCCAGCACCATCTATACCTATACTACGTTGGTAATTTACGTCAAAATTTCACGGTTAAGTGAGAAGAAATTCAATAATAGAGTATTACCAAATTAATAAATACTGAAGCCAAGTCACCAGAGTTCAGCTGAAAGGTAGTAGCCGCGTCATCGAACAAATATGCCAAGCTAACCTCCTATGCTGGAGAGTAGGGGTGGATTATTTAGGGTGCCACTGCATCTTTTGCTAGGTTGAATGTTGAAACGATGTTGTTAGGAACTAATTTTCAACTTCACTCCTAGTATCATTTGAAGAAATTAAATTTAAATCTGAATTTGAATATAGATAGAGATTCGGGCGTCTCCTTGGTCTCTTGGTATATGTGGGATACCACATAGTTGTCCTAGTAGTCCATCTAATATCTATTTTTCTTACTATATGTCATGCCCATTGCTATTTTTAGGGATTTTAGGATTACATCAATTACCTGGGTTTTCTGTCGTATCCACTATATTCTTTTACTACCCGTTTAGTTATTTCTAGCATGCATCTTTCTATGGTTCTGTGAATAACTTGGAGTTTTGTAGTTATTTCCTTCTTCAATATCCAAGTTTTTCATCCGTATGTCATGACCAGCAATACGCATTGATAAGATATTCTTTGGTTGAGGTATAGTGGCATTCTAGACTTGAAGATTATAAAGTTTCGTTCAAATGCTAACCACGCTAGTCTAATTGTTCTGTTGATTTTTGGAAGTAACGAACCCGAATTTTACCATTCTTTTCACAAAGAGGAGCAAGAGAGTGAATTAGGAAGAAAAAGAACGTTATCTCACTCAATCGAGCGAGGTGTGGCAACGTTGCTACTCGTGCTAAACCAATACTGATGATATGACTACCGGTCAGCTAGTTTTATAGCCATTTCGTACTTCTGATATTTTCTAGAAACATCGGGTACCGGAAGTTCGAAAAGTGACGGCGTACTTCTCGTATACAAGGGCCATTTATAAGTAGATTCGGCTACAGGGCTGAGAGAAATTTGGAATTATATGGATTTAAATGGGTACTTCCGTTATTTTAAGCCCTAGGGGGTTGAGACTTCGTTGTTGACTTGTCATCCCTAGATACCCCCACATGGTATTGCCAGATTGTACACAATTTCCTTAACGTATGGAAAACGCAAATTTGGCAACATCGTGCTCTGGTATATTACAAATTACTTTTGAAAAATACTCATTTATTTTTGCTCAAAAGTAGTGTCATTTTTTAGCTAATAGGTTATAAGGAGAATAATGTAGGCATTATAAGGTGTAATAGATTAAGTAATTTAAAACCCCGTACTATCCTTGTGGGAAATGGCTTTCTCTCAGATTATCTCGTGAAATTATAGTCCTTAAATAGTAAAACAAAAGTTCTCATGGGCACGGAGCTTAAAAATTTGAAGTTAGGATTTTTACGAGAATTTTGGAGAACCACACATATGGTTACTCTTGAAAATCCCGTAAACTTTAAGCACAAAGGATATAGAATTTTTCTTTGGGCTTCTTTTGGCGACCTTTAGTTTGACCTTGACCACGACCTTTAAGATTATTTCATGGTCATATTAATTTTTTCAGATGTAGAATCGAAATACACGAAAAATTCTATGATCACTGATATATTATTCTTCTATGTTTTACTTTATCTAGAGGTCATTTAAAGGTCAAAAGCACTTTAATGGTACAAAATGCAGGGATAGATAAATAACTCAGAAACTAAGTGTCCTTAAGAAAAACTTTCAATACAATAATTGTAAGATCTTAAAGATCGAGGTCAAGGTGATCAACAGATTCCCAAGGAGATATACTATAACTTTGGTATTCAAAGTTATTCTTGTGAATTAGTTATTGATGCGAAAAACAAGTTTTTGACCTTCAAATGACCTGTAGATCGTATGAAAACCTGTAAGTATTTCACATGGAACGTAAAATTTTCCATAGTTGTCATTTTTGTGATAAAAGAGGTAGTTGCAATGTGAAAAAATCAACTTGATTTTGAAATAACCTTAAAGTTTGAGATTAAAGCTAATCAAGATCACTAGATGAAATCTAAGGTAAAGTTTTTTCCCCAAAACATAATTTTCTAAATTTATTCATAAAGGGTTCTCCAATAAGAGGTGTCATTTTGAGAAGCCCGCTATTTCGGTAGATGTCACTTTTGAAGCTGTAAGTTTTTGACGTTTGACAAGTAGAAACTACGCCATAAATAAAGATGGAACGATACACGCTTCAACAACGCATTGAAATTATTAAAATTCACTATAAAAATGGTGAAAATTTGGCAGAGACGGTTCGTAAAACTCGAACATTTTTGGGTCGTCATGAAGCACCTTGTCGGAGCGCAATAAAGAAATTGGTGAAAAAATTCGAGCTGTTGGGACAAGTTAGTTATGTGAAGAAGAAAACCCGTGCACGTCGCTCAAGAACAGCCGAGAATATTGCTGCTGTAGCCGAAAGTGTTGAAGAAAACCCAGGTTTGTCCATTCCTCGTCGTTCTTTGGAATTAGGGATTCCACAAACGTCATCACACCGTATTTTGCATAAAGATTTGGGTCTTAAGGCTTATAAAGTTCAGTTAACGCAAGAACTCAAGCCGGCCGATCATCAACAACGTCGTGCCTTTGCTGATTGGGTTCTTGAAATGCATGAAAATGATCCGGAATTCCATCGAAAAATCATCTTCAGTGATGAGGCCCATTTCCACCTCGGTGGCTTCGTCAACAAACAAAATTGTCGCATCTGGGGCTCGGAAAACCCAAAAGTTATTGTTGAAAAGCCTCTCTATCCTGAACGTGTGACTGTTTGGTGCGGTTTATGGTCCGGCGGGGTCATTGGACCTTACTTTTTCGAAAATGAGGCTGGAGCAACAGTTACGGTGAATGGATTGCGCTATCGAGAGATGATTAATGATTTTTTATGGCCGGAATTGGATGGTATTTATCTGGACCACGTTTACTTTCAACAAGACGGCGCTACGTGCCACACAAGCAACGAAACCATTGATCTTTTACGGGAAAAGTTTCCGGGCCGTGTTATCTCTCGAAGAGGTGATCACAATTGGCCACCGAGATCTTGTGATGTGACACCTTGCGATTTCTTCCTTTGGGGCCACGTGAAAGACAAGGTCTACGCCAACAGCCCAGCGTCGATTCAAGACCTCAAAGATGGAATTCGTGAGGCTATCGAGGACATAGAGCAGCCACTTTGCGATTTGGTTATGGAAAATTTCATGAAAAGGATATGGTCCTGTAGGCATGGTCGTGGTGGTCATTTGGCTGATGTTATTTTCCATCATTAACGGCATACCTTCCTCTTTATAATGTAATAAATATCCGATCATTTATCTTAAAAAATGGCATTTTTCTTTGAATATCAAAATAACACCTCTTATTGGAAAACCCTTTACTTGTGGTTTACCGAAATTCTTGTAAAAATCGTAACTTCAAATACATATATCTGGAAAACTATGAGTTTTTAAGTTCCGCGCCCATGAGAGCTTCTGTTTTGCTATCCAAGAACTATATTTTCTCTGAGTTTGAGAAAATTGCATCAAGATCAATTTCCCATAAGTATAGTGCGTCACATAATAATTTTTTTAGTGATTTAAATCACATAATGTAACAACAATGTCTTTTACTAACCTTCATACACTCTACAACGGGAAGTCCATCACTCATTGACCTCTCTATATGTTCCCTAACCTTACCTAAAAATCTATAATGGAACTTCATTGGAAACTCGAACACAAACTCTACATGCCTCTAAACTAAAGAAAGACCTCTTCTATAATAGAACCTGAAGATAGTAAATTGGACTCTGTATCAATTTTCTTTTAATAATTCAACCTCCAATCATTATGATATCAATAAATAGTTATCTGATATTCAGAATAAAATAATTATTGCTATATTCTTATCTAAAGAATGCCAAGAAGCAATAAAAAGCAAAAATCTTATTTAAGCGACTTAAAGAACTCCCCTCAATGGAAGCTTATATCAATTTTATGAATGACAAAGCTTTATTCAAAAGGATTATTAAGTTTGCCAAAATCATCTCTTGGAGACAATTTACGTCAAATATACCACTCACATCATTTTGCAACGATACGAGATGAAAAATCAAAAACGTGAAATCCTCATCCCAGTCTATCCCAGGGCTCATATTAAATACCAACTGGATTAGTGATAAGGATGCATTGTGCAACATTTTTGCAATGTCTTTTAAAGGCAAATCATCCAGAAACTCTCATTCCTACCCATTCCTCGTGTTTTAATATACAATATTATCATCCTTGCAACCAATTCTTCTCGCAATTCATCCCCCTGTCCAAATGAATTTTACAATTCCATTATTATCAACCTACTAGAAGAAATGTTTGACTATCACCTTAAATTCTATTATTTCATTAGGACCCATAACTAGTTTCCATATGCCTGGAGAACCTCTAATCTCCACTCCATAGACATTTCCCTAATCAACTACCGATGCAAAATCCTTGAAAGAATGGTTAATAAGCGACTTTCCTGGAAAAGATATTTTCAGTGACGTTATCTATTATACTTTCACATGTCGACATTATTTTTTCTGGCTCTGTATAGAGTGCTTTTATTTGATAATTGAAAAATACTTTGTTATCTTTATTGAAATGGTGAGCTTAATGTATTTTTTTAACAGAACATGTTTTTTTAGGGTCTAAACAATGGTGAAAGCTGTGACATGCATTTTGATCTTATTGTTGTTACAAGCAGCTTATGGAAGATTCCCCAAGTTTAACAAGTCTCCAAAGCCTATTAAAACTATAACTACTACAAGTGAACCATTAATATTGACAGATTACATAAAGCAAAATAAAACTGCTGAAGCTAAAGCAGCATCACAAGTATATTATTCAGGTTTCCAAGATGTCATCAGTTATGCTGGCTATTTTACTGTCGATGAAATCTATAACTCTAACTTATATTTTTGGTTCTTTCCTGCTGCCAATGGCTATGAAAATGCTCCTGTCGTTTTATGGCTTCAAGGAGGACCAGGATCTCCAAGTCTCTATGGTCTTTTTGCTGAGCATGGTCCCTTTATCGTCAATAAAGATTTAAGTGTGAGTTTAAGAAATTCCTCCTGGCATAAAGATCATTCTGTATTATATATTGATAGTCCTGCAGGAACAGGATTTAGTTTTACTACAGGAGGATTCGCTCAGAATCAAACTAAAGTGGGTGCAGATTTATACAATGCTTTACAGCAATTTTTCTTGGTATTTAATGAATTACAAAGCAAACCTTTCTTTATATCGGGAGAATCTTATGGGGGAAAATATGTCCCAGCTATAAGCTATACGATACATCAAAAGAATCCAACAGCAGGTCTTAAAATAAATTATCAAGGAAGCCTTATTGGAAATGGTTGGAGCGATCCAGAACATATGTTTGTTTTTAGCGATTACCTGTATCAGTTAGGCTTAATAGATATACCTGTCAGGGAAGAAATTAAAGTTGCTGAAGCTGAAGCAGTAAAACTTATTCAGGCAGGAAATTTTACTGCAGCCACTCAAAAATTTGAGGACATCATTTTGGGAGGTGATGACACAATTTTTCATACAGCTACAGGTTTGTCAAATATCTATAATTATTTGCATGAAGGGGATGATGATCCTTCTTACTGGCAAGATTTTATTAACCAGGATGAAATTAGAGATGCTTTGCATGTCGGTTCAACTGATTTTGGTGGACAAGCTGATTTGGTATATGACAATCTGTTCGACGACATCTCTAAAAGTGTAGCTCCATGGATAGCCGAACTTCTAAGTTATTACAGAATTCTTATTTTTAATGGGCAATTGGATGTTGTAGTAGCATATCCTTTAACAGAAAGCTATCTTCAACATTTAAATTTCAGTGCGGCAGAAGAATATAAAACAGCTGAAAGAAATATCTGGCATGTAGATGACAAGGTTGCTGGTTATGTCAAAAAAGCTGGAAATCTTACTGAAGTTTTGGTTCGAGATGCTAGTCATATGGTGCCAATAGAGCAACCGAGAGCTTCGTATGATTTGCTGTATAAATTTGTTAGAAATATTGACCTTAATTAATTTTTGTATATTTGAAATAAAATATTTAAGGATTTTTATGGTAAAGCTGAGAAGAAAATTAAAATTAATATTTTTAATCAAATTATGTCACATAAAAATGAGTAAATTTCTTAATTTCTGCTGTTTTGTTGTCGAATTTATTTCTACTACAATTTTGCCTAACAAATGAAAAAGATCAATTGGAATAATTTTATAATTTAGAATTTTATTATTGTTGTTTGAATCTGTGACATTTAGACTCAATTTTTGAAAGTTTTCGTAAGGGTAACACAAAAATTGCATATAGCATAACAATTTCGTTGGTAATAATTTTAACGTTTGTATTAAATAAAAAAATCAATTTATTCTTAATAAAATAAATTTTAAATTATATTAGATTAGCTAAATTTAGCCAAATATTCCTTTATTCGTATTTGTGGTATTAGGTTGCTAGATGGTAATGATACTTATGTGAACATTTGTTAATATTTTAGGTTATATTAATCTGTAATTTACAAGACCGAACTAGAAAATGGATATTTTTTATAATTTTCCAGCAATTTTAACTCAGAGAATAATATATGCTGTGCTTAACAATTTAACTGTTAAAGCACCGTCAAGTAGGAGCTGTCCATAGGGAGGAGTACTGTGAAGCCTTGTGGTGGACAGTCTGTTGAGGGAACTGAATGATGGCGGTTTGTATACACAGCCCTATGCTGATGACCTGATCATTTTGTGCCTTGGTTGCGATATCCGGGACCTGGAGGGGCCAATAACGCGGGCCCTCTGATTCTCGGAACGATGGTGCAATAAGGAAGGGCTCAAAATAAACCCGGATAAGGCCAAGGTGGCACTCTTTACAAAAAAGAGGACAATGAGGAGACTTCGCCATTAAAACCCAACCTCTCCCTGGAGATATTTCTGCCAAGTAGAGAGCTGGAGCCAGAGTATTCGGCGGAAGCACAGAAGTCAGAGAGCACCATCCTCTCGGACAATGTGTGACAATCTTCACAGTGGAAATTTATACTATTCTGCAGTATGCTCATCTCTGTGAGATGGATATAGACAGGAATAGGCTGCGATATTGTCCCTGAAGTTCAGTGTCGTAACTTCGTGACTGGTGTCTGAGTACAAGGACGTACTGAATTGTATGATAAGGAATTACTGCATAATCAGACGTGTATGGGTCCCGGGTCACTCGGGCAGACTCGGGAATGAGGAATCAGACCGTCTGACAAAGTTGAGTTCGGCAATTGAATCGTATGAACCCCAACTAGTACTACCTGTACCAATTGCTATTGACACAAGGGAATTAAAATCGTTGCTGGAAAACAAATTTATTGAATCATGGAGGGCAGCTCCTGGAATGAGGTGTGCTAAGGAACATATAACTAGGCCTAGTGTACGGCGTACTAAGGAGCTTCTCTCCTTGGGAAGGAGCTACAAATTGTGGTGGGATTGTTGACAGGACATTGTAACCTCAGGGGCCATCTTCATAGAATCGGTGTCGAAGGCTACCCGACGTGCAGATGGTGTTTGGAGGACAGTGCCCAGCACTCAACGGAATGAGACAGAGATATTTCGGAGATACAATTTTGTTATCGGAAGCTGTTAGGCAAGTTCAACTAACGAGGCTGCTTGGATTCGCAACGGCGATCGGCTTCCAATGACCTGTAGCAATAGTGAAACGTAAAGGGCCCAATGGATGCCTAGACATCGATGATCTAGTATTACCACCCCCTTTTCATTCATTCATTTATTCAAGTACACTCCAGTTAATGTCTGTGCAGTGCTTTATGACAACCTAACGTCAATAGTTCTCAGTTTGTTGAATCTACATTTTAAAATTTTTTTATTTTGACGTTGATATTTTAAACACAGATTAAACACTATACATAGTTTTTAAACATCTCAAAATAAATTCTTCCTGAGAATATAAATACAGATAACTCTAACATAAATATATTAAATAATTATAAGTTTTTGGACACATACATCGATGCTAATTTTAAATGGAATGTTTATACTGACGTTTTCTGCAAGAGACTGGCAACCTCTTGTTATATGTAAAGAATAATTTCAAGATATTTGAATAACAATGTCTCTTGTATGAAGTATCATAGTAATTTTATATCAACGTTACGTTTTGGAGTAATTTTCTGGGATCACACAGCGAGTTTTGGACAGAGTTTTTATGTATCACAAAAGAACAATAAGAATTTTATTGAATTTAAGTCATCTTCAGAGTTTACGAGGACTATTTAAAGTGTACAAATTTTTAACTCTTTCAGGAATTTATATTTACGAATGTGTTATATTTCTCAGAAAGACTTGCGATAAATGTTTCCATTTTAGGAAATAGCACACTTAAATTATAATTATCACTATTATAAATTACACATCTTTTAAAAGACTAATTCCTTAATGTACCAGTCTGAAAGTTTTTGTTGAAATCATATACATCACTTTACAATATAATTGTTCTTTAAAAAACGTTATAAAACTACCTAGTGCTTTTTTCCACCTCCTGAACAATTCACATTTTAAACATATATGCCGGCAGAGTTGGCCTCAAAATGAGGTGAGAATGATGATAGTAATTATGTAGTATCTTATGTCTCATTTTCTTTTTTGGGCAAAAATTTTTATTTAACAATTAAGATGAGAAAAAACAGTTTTTTCGAATTCTAGAAAAAGTTATTGTTTTTCAGTAAAGGTTTCAAAAAAAAGTTGGACGGATTGAAAATACCTACAAAACGAGCTAATGTCCCACCGAATCGGATAATTTATTCATTAGTTATTGCAAAAGAATATGCTAAAATGGCTGTTTTTCAATTGTTAATAAACAATAGAAAAATATATTGCATTGAATTTATACTGCACCTAAAGGAGCCTCTTATTGCATACAAGTGTGTAAAATTACAAGTCAAAATATTTAAAACTTTTTTTACAAATAATTTGTAAATAACTTTTTATGTCTTTTTTTTTATTGTTTATTCTCAGAAGTCGCACAGCGGTCTGCGGGTGAGCAAATGAAACTTCGAGACTTATACTAAGAATAACAAAAAGGACCCAATTTGAAATTGTTGAAAGACAAAAACAAAATTGGGGTTGGTTTATTCGTTGTAAACAAATAGAATAACTCGTCGACAATTGTTGATATCGAAATGCCGATAAGTGAACGTGGTAGTTGAGATTTAGGCACACATTTTGAAAAAAAAAATTCTGTACAACTTCTGGAAGCTGAGATAGAGTTCTTTTTTTAAAAAATCGCTGCGGCATTGTTTATTAACATTAAGGGATTATCTAAGTACAGACTCATAGGGAGGTGCTTAAACTATAATATGCAGCAGTTTGAAACTCAATTATTTCAAAATTGTTGATGTTGCAATAGTTTAAATTTGCACTTACTCCGAGAGTCAGAAAGTCAGCAGTGGAGGGCGCGAGAGAGAAAACGCGACTCGGACGCTTCAAATTCGTTTCGCCAGCAAAATTTGGATTATTTCGGCGAACATTGGTCGTAGAACCTTCATTGTTTTTTTAATTTTTGGTTTCTCGATCACGCGTTTCTATAATCTATGCTTTTTATGCGGGAGACTCCAATTTTAACAATAAATTGAAGTTAATACAAGAAATATTAACTTAAACTTAAGAAAAAATAAAATTCCTTAACATTGATAATTTTAGAAAACTAATTACTAATTATTTCATTAAATGATAATATTATTTTCAAAATTATCAACTGATAAAGAAGTTGGTAATTCTATTTTTGAATTAACGATTACTCATTAATTGGTATTCCGGTTTTTGAAACTATCCATTGCAAAATTCATTGGTAATATTACCAGATAATATTGATAAAAGAAATTTTTTGAGGCGAAATTAGAATTTTTTTAAACAATTGTAATTTTTTTTTGTTTTATTTAATTTTTCAAATTATAACCAGGTTTCAGCTAGTTCAAACAATAAATCAGTTTTTATTTGCTATTCATATTTAGATAAAATATTTCGCTGAAATTATTCTTAAGTATTTTTCTCGGTAATCTTTATGGAACTTAAAATTTAAGTACTTATCAGGGGATATATATAAGACTTAAAAGCATTTTTTTGATACCAACAATTAGCTTTGCAGATAATGACTCGTCCTGATAACTTTCAATTTAATACTTCTTGAAAGATTTTACAGGTAAATAGCAATTTTTTTCATAAACTACTATTCAAAGTTAACAAAATTAATTAAAATTCGAAACTACAATTAAATAATAAGTTAATATCTAGAGTTGGGGAAACCTTTTATAATCTTGTAAATTTTCGTTACCGAGTAGGCAATTATATAAATGCACTGATAATTTAATCAAAATCATGAACACGCTGTCTTTTAACAAGAATTACTAGGTGGGGACTATTTTTATTGAGTTTATCAACAACGTATATTTAGTTCTCTTTAGTAACTGTTTTCTATCCAATGGGAATAAGTCTATCTATTATTTTCTCTATTTTGAGCCATTTGATATCAGTTATCCTTTCCGTTCCTTTAAGATCATCCCTTCTCCGCAACTCTGGTTTTTAGACGCTTAGTGTATTTATCCAAGGTCTCCATTTTAATATTTTACTATTTCTCCTCTCTTTTCATTTTGCACCATAGTCTGCCCAGCTCTATTTTAACGCTGCAATGTAATTAATAACACCATTCATTTTTATCTCTTCCTTAACCAAATATTTGTCCCTTGATCTCTCAGCGATATGTGTAGTATCATTCACTTAATAACTCTATACTTAACTCTTCACTTATTTAATATAACCCTAGTAAAGATTCAGGTCTATATCTCGAAAAAGGACTGTGGTCCTAATATATTCATGACCAAATATATTTTAAAAATCATGTCTTTAAGCCAATATTGTTTTTCCCAACACCTTGTATATAAGGCTTGTGAATTATTTGGCCAATTTTAAATCAGAAGTAATAAATTATATTATTTTAAAAGAAATATTCGGTAGTGGATTAATATTTACAATTTACAATCTTTCTACTTTTTTATCTTTAGTATGTAGTCGGCTCAATAAGTTTTTTATAAAAAGATATTATTCTTAGGATCTAAACAATGACGAGAGCTTTGTTTTTCTGTTTTATCTTGTTGTTTTTGCAAGCAGCTTATGGACGATTCCCCAGGATTAACAAGTCTCCAAAGCCTATTAAAACTATAACTTCTACAAGTGAACCATTAATATTGACAGATTACATAAAGCGAAATAAAACTGCTGAAGCAAAAGCGGCATCCCAAGTACATTACTCAGGTTTCCAAAACATAACCAGTTATTCTGGATACTTCACTGTCGATGAAATTCACAACTCAAACTTATATTTTTGGTTCTTTCCTGCTGCCAATGACTATGAAAATGCTCCTGTAGTTTTAAGGCTTCAGGGGGGACCAGGAAGTCCAACTTTTAATGGTATCTTTGAGGCACATGGTCCTTTCATTGTAAATGAAGATTTAAGCGTGAATTTAAGAAATTACTCCTGGCATAAAGATCATTCTATGATATATATTTACAGTCCTGCGGGAACAGGATACAGTTTCACTACAGAAGGATTTGCTCAGAATCAAACTAAAGTGGGTGAAGATTTATATAATGCTTTACAGCAATTTTTCTCGATATTTACCGAGTTTCAGAGTAATCCCTTCTTTATAGCAGGAGAATCTTATGGAGGAAAATTTGTACCAGCTATAAGCTATACGATACATCAAAAAAATCCAACAGCAGAACTTAAAATAAATTACCAAGGAAGCCTTATAGGAAATGGTTGGAGTGACCCCGAACATATGTTTGTTTTTAGCGATTACTTATATCAGTTGGGCTTAATAGATATTCCTGTCAGGGAAGAGTTTAAAGTTGCTGAAGCTGAAGCAATACAATTTATTAAAGCAGAAAATTTTACTGCAGCCACTCAGAAACTTCAACAAATCATTTTAGGATATGATACGATGTTTTACAAAGCTACAGGAATCCTAAATGCCTATAACTACTTGCTTGATGGCAATGAAACTCCTATGTACTGGCAAGGTTTTGTTATCCTGAATGAAATTAGAGACGCTTTACACGTTGGATCAACTGACTTCAGTAAACAAGATATTCTTGTATATGATAATCTTTTTGACGACATCACTAAAAGTGTAGCTCCATGGATAGCCGAACTTCTAAGTCATTATAGAATCATTATTTATAATGGACAACTGGATGTAGTTCTTGGTTATCCTTTGACAGCAAACTATCTTCAACACCTAAATTTCAGCGCTGCAGAGGAATATAAAACAGCTGAAAGAAAAATCTGGTCAGTAGATCACAGGGTGGCTGGTTACTTCAAAAAAGCTGGAAATCTTACTGAAGTTATGGTTCGAGATGCTAGTCATACGGTGTCGATAGAACAACCTAAAGCTGCTTATGATTTGTTATATAAATTTGTTAGAAATATAGACCTTAGTTAATTTTAAATAAAAATATTGATAAGAAAACGTGACTTTTATTTGTACGCCGGGAAGAAAATTAAAAATTTTATTATTATTGTGGAATCTTTTTGATAATGAAGGCCAATTTTTAAGATGCTTTGTTTAAGAAACACCAACTAAATTGTTGCATAAAACTTTTTCTGAAACGACTTCAAAAAGGAGTTTCTATATCTTTTTATATTGATACCTTAATGTATTCCGAACTTTATTCTTACACAATGAAGTGTTCAGAACACAATTAATCTTAGAGGGGTTCCAATCTAAATTTAGAAAATGTAGGGTTAAGAGACGCAGTGCGTGTGCAAAATAAAAGCCAGAAAGAATATTAAGGCGAAACCACGAAAGGCTCATTAAATCAGTTATGGTTCTTTAGATCGTACCCACAATTACTTTGATAACTGTGGTAATTCTAGAACTAATACATGCCAACAGAGTTCCGACCGGAGACGAAAGGAGTGCTTTTATTAGATCAAAACCAATCGTTGGCGGGTTCGCGCTCGTCATCGTACAATTTGGTTACTCTGAATAACTTTACGCTGATCGCACGGTCTAGCACTGGTGACATATCTTTCAAATGTCTGCGTTATCGTCGTGTCGATGGTAGGTTCTGCGCCTACCATGGTTGTAACGGGTAACGGGGAATCAGAGTTCGATTCCGGAGAGGGAGCCTGAGAAACGGCTACCACATCCGAAAATCGCGAAAATTACCCACTCCCGGCCAGGCGCGGATCCAAGGGGGGAGCGGTGGGGGCGATTGCCCCCCCCCCTCAAGAGCTTTGAGTTTAGGAAAATAGACCCGATGTTTCCTCTTATACTACAGTTTATTTAAGAACTAGAGAGAGTAATAAATCATTTTTTATCCTTTTTCTCTTCGCAAACTACATGTGTTCTTTAGTCCGGTGTCTTTAGCAAAATCAGTTAGACATATATATTTTTCATAGGAATGGGTTAGAAATTTTATAATCAAAAATACCGATCTATAATAATGGACTAAAACGTAGCCTTATTCTCTCAAAAAATTCGAAGTTATAATTTAAATACTTACAAAATATCCATTGTCAAAAATACAAAAACGTAAACATATATAAAAAAATAAATTCGTCCATATAATATTAAAATATTTTTGGGGCTATCGGTCATTTTATTATTAATTAAAAACATTTTTAGGGTATTTGACGTTTCAGATTATTTATTTCTTAAACCATCTGCAGTATTACAATTAAACACTAAAAAGGGATTCAAATGTAATTACTTTTTTATGTTGTAATTAAAATTAGACCTACTTATTTTTATTTCTATTGTACTGATATCTTAATTTAATTTACTTTATTATATGGAAATACGATAGCCCCAAAAAAATAAGATAAACATGTTAATTCTACACGCACACAAATAGAATAATAATAAACTTACGGCTACTAATTGGAATTAAATATATATAAAATTAAAGAGTTGGACATACTAAAATAAAAATATATAAAAAAACATATAAACAACATTAAACAATAAAATACAACAAAAACAAAAATTTAAATAATAAATTGAGTTTACACTAATTAACACTACGTATATAATTCCTAACCAAAGTCAGTGAAACTATCTTCGCTCAAATTAATTATAATTGGTTCCTCTATCTCACCGATCATGAGATCGAATTCTCACATTTCGTTTTATTCTTTTATTATATGGATTTTTTCCAATTTTCCGCAGTAACTTTATTCAAAAAAATCTTTCAAAAGTTTAGTTAAATTACTAATTTTGTTAATTGTATTATTTCTAGCAACTCTACCTTTTAATTGAGAAAGATATTTACTTCTCCAACGGACAGTTTCCGGACTATCTATAGGAACAGATTTTCTATCTGGTTTTTCCCAGCAAAAATTAAGTTCTCTGAGCAATTTCCAGAGATCAGTTCTTTTAATTTCAGGTAAATCGCGATTTTCATTGATTTTAGTTAGAATTTTGTAGACGGTTGGGATCTGCTTCTCATAATAAAATGTATATACAACTCCTTTAATTGCAGTTTTCATTTCTTCTTCCAACGCGGTTTTTCATCTGCTTGTGATCGAATGTGGCTTGGGAGTACTAACAATTCCAGTCGTTTTTTCTCCTTCAGTATTCTGTACATAGTAGATATTCCAACTCCTGTCATGTTGGAACACATCTCAAAAGAGCTTTTAACATTATTATCTAGATATATAATATATAAAAACAAACGCAAACAAGATAAATCACTAAGAACAAACTGTAAGGTGTACTTTGCTCACTGACAGAAATTAAATTAAACTATCAGAATTTTTATGTTGCAATAATATAATAAAATATAATTAGATTTACGGCAGTTCTCAGTTACTAGCGGTACTGGAGCAGGTACGTCGGAGGTTTCGGTAACAGTTTTATTACTCTCTCTAGTTCTTGAATAGAGTATAGGAATGTGTGAACTTGCGATCGCCCCCCCCCCCCCCTTCCCAAGAGCTTTGAGTTCAGGAAAATAGAACCCATTCTGCCTTTTATATTAGGAATGAGTATGCTGCTTGCACCCCCCCCCCCCCATTGACAACTTGCCTTTCTTGACATACTGAACTTTTGTGATATCACCGCATTGGAATTGGAACAGGCGGCTTGTCAGGTGTCTATGAAAGGGCGGTGGAGGGGTGTTGCTATGGACACAATGGAATTAAAATCATTGCTGGAAAGCAAATTCATTGAATCGTGGAGGGGAGCTCCTGGAATGAGGTGTGCTAAAGAACATATAACTGGGCCTAGCGCATGACGTACCAAGGAGCTTCTCTCCTTTGGAAGGAGCTGCGAATTGTGGTGGGATTGTTTACAGGACATTGTCATCTCAGGGGCCATTTTCATAGAATCGGTGTCGAAGACATGCATATGTTGTTTGGAGGAGGATGACACTGTTAACCATGTCTTCAGAGAGTGCTCAGCACTCAACGGAATGAGACAGATATATTACGGAGATACAATTTTTTTATCGGAAGCAGTTAGGCAAGTTCAACTAACGAGGCTGCTTGGATTCGAAAGGGCGATCAGCCTCCAATGACCTGCAGGGCCCAATGGAGGCCTAGGCATCGATGATCTAGTATTACCACCCCCTTTTCATTCATTCATTCATTCAAGTATACTCCAGTTAATATCTGTGCAGTGCTTTATGACAATCTAACATCAATAGTCTGTTTGTTGAATCTACATTTTGAAATTTTTTATTTTGAAGTTGATATTTTAAACACAGATAAAACACTATACATAGTTTTTAAACATCTCAAAATAAATTCTTCTTGAGAATATAAATACAGATAACTCTAACATAAATATAATCAATAATTGTAAGTTTTCGGACATATCGATGCTAATTTTAAATGGAATGTTTATAGTGAAATTATCGGCAAGAGACTGGCAACCTCCTGTTATATGTAAAGAATAATTTGAATAACGATGGCTCTCGTATGAAGTATCATAGTAATTTTTGTCAACGTTACGTTTTGGAGTAATTTTCTGGGGTCACACAGCGAGTTTTGAACAGCGTAATTATGTATCAAAAAAGAGCAATAAGAATCTTATTGAATTTAAGTTATCTTCACAGTTGTTGAGGAATATTTAAAAAGTACAAATTTGTAAATATTCCAGGAATTTATATTTACGATTGTGTTATGTTTCTCAGAAAGACTTGCGATAAATTTGTTCATTTGAGGAAATAACATACTTATGAATTCTAGACATCAAGATTTAAATTATAATTATCACTATTATCAATTACACATCTTTTAAGAGGTTGATTATATATTAAAATGAAATGCTCTATCAAATAATTTCCAAAGATTCCCTCCCAACTGTTAACTGTTAATATTTGTTAACACTCTGTCCGCAAGGGAATTTTCTTCATAAGTGGCGTAAATTATTAGAATTTATCTGAACTTGGAAAGTGAGGAGAGCAAGCTAGGCTCCACAGCACTTAGACCTCATTAGACTCGTTGAATATTCTCGTGTAGGGGTCTGTCTGGCTCAGTTCATCGTCCAACTTACAGTGTTAAGTAGGTAATAACGTTACCCATCGGCATTACACTTATGTCAGCTTAACGTAGATCCCCTTTCTTTGATGAGGCAGTATGACAATCACATAGAACATATTCTAAAGTCTCATCCTCTATTTCATAACCACGATATACGGGAATGAATTGTTATGTGTTTTCTTAGCTGGCAGTGCTCTAATGGAATTATTATTATTGATAGCGGTTTTTCTTTAGACACCGCCAGATATCTTTCCACCACGAGGTAGCTTGATAATTATTTGGAAAGTTCACAGTTTGTGGTTTTATCCCATCATATTTTAAAGAGATGGGAGTAATCTTTGATTAGTCTTGTCATGCTGATTTAGTCAGATCTGCTAGTGAATTAGGATACAGCGTTTTAATTTCAGTTGACTGTTTGGCAAGTGAATCAGTAATGAAGTTTTCAGCGGATAAATCGTGTCCTTTGATCTAATTCAAACTGACCACATTTTTAGTTGCAGCAAAGAAAAAGCCCTCATGCCATTCCAGTATTATGTTAGAGGAAATGCATGGCTTAGTTAGGGTTAGTAGTGTATATATAGTATATATATATATATATATATATATATATATATATATATATATATATATATCTTCCAGATTCTTGAACCATAGATTATATCATTTTCTTTTTATTTCGTCTTTTCTTGGGTTTCGGTTCTTTATTTAATAAAAAATCAAAAACAGTTTGATGTTTCGTCCTTTATTTCAGGCATCTTCAAAAATTTTTGTTTTTTTTTATTAATCTGGAAAACATATTGATAATAGTTTGGGTTGAAGCTACTAAAAATCACATCCATTATGACATTTTAGGAAGAAATAGAAGAATCACATGGGTTACACTTAGTAAAGCATCTTAAAGAAATATCAAGAACATACACTAAACTAGCCGCTCAAAAAAAAATAGATGGATTTTTTTTATTTAGATGAAGATCAATAAATAATAAAAAAAAATTTTTTGTAGATAAAGGACGAAACGTCAAATTGCTTTTGATTTTTTATTAATAAAGAACGTATACCCAAGAAAAGACAAAATAAACAACATATATATATATATATATATATATATATATATATATATATATATATATATATATATATATATATATATAATTTATTTATCTCTTCTTCAGGACATCTCTACAAATATTAATTAAACAGTTTAGAGTACTAACCTAACCTATAATTATTAAGTAACTCAACAATGTGGTTTGAATGTGAAACAAGTAAATATTTGAAAAACAGGGAAGAAAACCCAGCATTAGCACTTTTTAATTCTATTTAGTGGCATCTTATGATAGGATTGTAAGAATTCGATCAAATTCTAAAAATCACGAAACAGCCAGACATCTTACTTGACTATTTCACTATTTTGTAGTGACAAATGTCAGGTGTCAACCAAAAAGTGGCGCGGATGGCCTAAGTAGTTGAGGAAAATACGGATCCGTAAAACAGTGGCGTAGTCAAGAATGAGATTTAGCAAAAATAAAATATAAAATTTAGAAAATTACTGGTTTGATATTTTTTACATGATATAAGAGAGGATGGAGATGGACTGTCCAGGAGGCTCAAATACTTTTCTTTTTCAAATTTTAAGATATAACTGTGAATGACACTCAGACTCCCAGTGTCACTTTTTTTTATTCATGGTGTTGCTATATTGGTTAATATGCACCATTTCAAGGAAGAGCCTTTTGTGATATTCAGGAACTCTTTTTAGAATCTCAGTGTCATCCCAGTTAATGATGTGATCTTGAAGAAAAACATGTTCAGCCAGGGCATAAGAGGGCAAACTTCTATTAATATCACTACGATGAGAAGTGAGTCTGCCTTTGAGACTTCTGGAAGTCTAACCTATATAAACTAATTGACAGTTGGAACAGGGATATACTATGCAGGAAGTCTCATTCAGCTGCATCGGTGTTTTGGTTTTAGAATAAATTTTAGCGAGAGTAAATAATTGTTTTTTAGCTATTTTGATATCTGTATTTTTAAAAATATTCATCAATTTGTCAGTAAGATTTTCTATATGAGGTAGTGTGTGAAAAACTGAACTTGTACTGTTACATTTGAAAGAGTGTTGGCTGGACCTAAAAATTGAGTAAATAAAAGAGACGGTTGAGAAGATATTTCAAAGATGTTTTTAGGAATATTATATTTGGTATTATAGAAAATTTTTTTAATAATGTTGTCAGGGTAAGAATTTTCCAATTATATATTATTAAGTTGGCACAATACCTCTATTATTTATGCCTCAGATGAGATTGATTTTAGAGATAGAACTAATGAATCATAAAAATGGCCAAAATAAAGGCGAAGAACATATTAACCATAAAAAAAAATTTATAGAAAAACATAGTACTGGGAAAAACTGCAGTTAAATCATAGGTTATAGGTGAATTTTCATTTTTTTTTGCTTATTCAAGAATGTAAACATTTGAAGTATGACAAAAATATTGGTAGGGAAGCCAAAGCATTTATCATCGATGAGTTTTATAATATAATCGAACAAGACGCTCACTTGTCTGGATTAATAACTCTGAAAGAAATAATAAGACGTTGTTTGAGAGTTGGAAATGCGGAAGCTGCAAAACCACATATGGATTTAAGATAAGATTTTAAGACAAGAAAATAAAAGTTTGTAAAGAGGTATTTTTTGGCATTCGTGGTATAACGATAAGAAGACTAAGGCGAAAACAAAATTACTAGGTCACACAAGGTACGTCACAAAAGATTTTTTATTTCGCAAAAATACTCTTAGTTCTTACCTGCTGGAAGCTTCAACCATAAAAAACTTGCATTCCATGTTTCAGTCTGAATACCTAATCAATATTTCTTATAAAATCTATTAAATAATATTCAAAACATACTTTAATATTAAATTTAGCTTTCCACGATCTGACACATTTGTTCAATGTGACTGATTCCAACAAAAATTTTCCAGGAAATCACCGACTCAGAGAAAACCAGAATAACGATGAAAAAGGAGATTCATTTAAGAAAAGCCTAAGTATATTTTACAATGAAGAAATAGCACAAAATGCAGGCGAAGGCTGGAAAAATCGATTGCATAAGCTTTCCCACTTTCTATCTAATTCAGTTTTTTAGTCACGTCAGTTGTGGTACGTTTTTGGTATTCACATTCTAAGATCAGATGAGGCATTTAGTTTTACATATAATGAAGGGCAAGCGAAAAAAGTCGCTAACGATGTGTGTGCCATGTTGCAACATTTTTTCAATAAAATCTTTAGGACACGAAATCTTGTACTGGATGCTCTGGTCAGAACAAAAATTATGTAATGCTGCACTTTTTATTTATTGCTGTCCATGTATTTAAAATTATATATATATATATATATATATATATATATATATATATATATATATATGCACAGATATTAACTGGAGTATACTTGAATGAATGAATTAATGAAAGGGGGTGGTAATACTAGATCATCGATGCCTAGGCCTCCATTGGGCCCTGTAGATCTCACTATAGCTGCAGGTCATTGGAGGCTGATCGCCCTTGCGAATCCAAGCAGCCTCGTTAGTTGAACTTGCCTAACTGCTTCCGATAACAAAATTGTATCTCCGTAATATATCTGTCTCATTCTGTTGAGTGCTGAGCACTCTCTGAGGATATGTGTCATCCTCCTCCAAACAACATATGCATGTCTTCGATACCGATTCTATGAAGATGGCTCCTGAGATGACAATGTCCTGTAAACAATCCCACCACAATTCGCAGCTCCTTTCAAAGGAGAGAAGCTCCTTGGTACGCCATGCGCTAGGCCCAGTTATATGTTCTTTAGCACACCTTATTCCAGGAGCTCCCCTCCACGATTCTCTTGGGAAGGGGGGGGGCGATCGCAAGTTCACACATTCCTATACTCTATTCAAGAACTAGAGAGAGTAATAAAACTGTTACCGAAACCTCCGACGTACCTGCTCCAGTGCCGCTAGTAACTGAGAACTGCCGTAAATCTAATTATATTTCATTATATTATTGCAACATAAAAATTCTGATAGTTTAATTTAATTTCTGTCAGTGAACAAAGTACACCTTACAGTTTGTTCTTAGTGATTTATCTTGTTTGCGTTTGTTTTTATATATTATATATCTAGATAATAATGTTAAAAGCTCTTTTGAGATGTGTTCCAACATGACAGGAGTTGGAATATCTACTATGTACCGAATACTGAAGGAGAAAAAACGACTGGAATTGTTAGTACTCCCAAGCCACATTCGATCACAAGCAGATGAAAAACCGCGTTGGAAGAAGAAATGAAAACTGCAATTAAAGGAGTTAGAGGAACCAATTATAATTAATTTGAGCGAAGATAGTTTCACTGACTTTGGTTAGGAATTATATACGTAGTGTTAATTAGTGTAAACTCAATTTATTATTTAAATTTTTGTTTTTGTTGTATTTTATTGTTTAATGTTGTTTATATATTTTTTTTATATATTTTTATTTTAGTATGTCCAACTCTTTAATTTTATATATATTTAATTCCAATTAGCCGTAAGTTTATTATTATTCTATTATTGTATTTGTGTGCGTGTAGAATTAACATGTTTATCTTATTTTTTGGGGGCTATCGTATTTCCATATAATAAAGTAAATTAAATTAAGATATCAGTACAATAGAAATAAAAATAAGTAGGTCTAATTTTAATTACAACATAAAAAAGTAATTACATTTGAATCCCTTTTTAGTGTTTAATTGTAATACTGCAGATGGTTTAAGAAATAAATAATCTGAAACGTCAAATACCCTAAAAATGTTTTTAATTAATAATAAAATGACCGATAGCCCCAAAAATATTTTAATATTATATGGACGAATTTATCTTTTTATATATGTTTAACTTTTTGTATTTTTGACAATGGATATTTTGTAAGTATTTAAATTATAACTTCGAATTTTTTGAGAGAATAAGGCTACGTTTTAGTCCATTATAATAGATCGGTATTTTTGATTATAAAATTTCTAACCCGTTCTTATGAAAAATATATGTGTCTAACTGATTTTGCTAAAGACACCGAACTAAAGAACACAGGTAGTTTGCGAAGAGAAAAAGGATAAAAAATGATTTATTACTCTCTCTAGTTCTTAAATAAACTGTAGTATAAGAGGAAACATCGGGTCTATTTTCCTAAACTCAAAGCTCTTGGGAGGGGGGGACAATCGCCCCCCCGCCCCCCCCCCGCCCCCCCCCCCCCTTGGATCCGCGCTTGATCGGGAGTGGGTAATTTTCGCGATTTTCGGATGTGGTAGCCGTTTCTCAGGCTCCCTCTCCGGAATCGAACTCTGATTCCCCGTTACCCGTTACAACCATGGTAGGCCCAGAACCTACCATCGACACGACGATAACGCACACATTTGAAAGATATGTCGCCAGTGCTAGACCGTGCGATCAGCGTAAAGTTATTCAGAGTCACCAAGTTGTACGATGACGAGCGCGAATCCGCCACCGATTGGTTTTGATCTAATAAACGCACTCCTTTCGTCTCCGGTCGGAACTCTGTTGGCATGTATTAGTTCTAGAATTACCACAGTTATCAAAGTAATTGTGGGTACGATCTAAAGAACCATAACTGATTTAATGAGCCTTTCGTGGTTTCACCTTAATATTCTTTCTGGCTTTTATTTTGTACACGCACTGCGTATCTTAACCCTACATTTTCTAAATTTAGATTGGAACCGCTCTAAGATTAATTGTGTTCTGAACACTTCATTGTGTAAGAATAAAGTTCGGAATACATTAAGGTATCAATATAAAAAGATATAGAAACTCCTTTTTGAAGTCGTTTCAGAAAAAGTTTTATGCAACAATTTAGTTGGTGTTTCTTAAACAAAGCATCTTAAAAATTGGCCTTCATTATCAAAAAGATTCCACAATAATAATAAAATTTTTAATTTTCTTCCCGGCGTACAAATAAAAGTCACATTTTCTTATTAACATTTTTATTTAAAATTAACTAAAGTCTATATTTCTAACAAATTTGTATAACAAATCATAAACAGCTTTAGGTTGTTCTATCGACACTGTATGACTAGCATCTCGAACCATAACTTCAGTAAGATTTCCAGCTTTTTTAACGTAACCAGCAACTCTTTCATCTACTGACCAGATTTTTCTTTCAGCTGTTTTATATTCCTCTGCAGCGCTGAAATTCAAGTGTTGAAGATAGTTTACTGTCAAAGGATATGCTACAACTGCATCCAGTTGTCCATTATAAATAATGATTCTATAATGATTTAGAAGTTCAGCTATCCATGGAGCTACACTTTTAGTGATGTCGTCATAAAGATTTTCAAATACAAGATTAACTTGCCTACTGAAGTCAGTTGATCCAACGTGTAAAGCGTCTCTAATTTTATCCAGGATAACAAAACCTAGCCAGTACACAGGAATTTCATTGCCATCAAGCAAGTAATTAAAGGCATTTCGGATTCCTGTAGCTTTGTAAAACATCGTATCATATCCGAAAATGATTTGCTGAAATTTCTGAGTGGCTGCAGTAAAATTTTCTGCTTTAATAAATTGTACTGCTTCAGCTTCAGCAACTTTAAACTCTTCCTTGACAGGAATATCTATTAATCCCAACTGATATAAGTAATCGCTATAAACGAACATATGTTCGGGGTCACTCCAACCATTTCCTATAAGACTTCCTTGGTAATTTATTTTAAGTTCTGCTGTTGGGTTTCTTTGATGTATCGTATAGCTTATAGCTGGTACAAATTTTCCTCCATAGGATTCTCCTGCTACAAAGAAAGGATTACTTTGAAACTCGCTAAATACCAAGAAAAATTGCTGTAAAGCAACATACAAATCTTCACCCACTTTAGTTTGGTTCTGAGCAAATCCTTCTGTAGTGAAACTGTAGCCTGTTCCCGCAGGACTGTCAATATATATCATAGAATGATCTTTATGCCAGGAGTAATTTCTTAAACTCACGCTTAAATCTTCATTTATAATGAAAGGACCATTTGCCTCAAAGAGACTATTAAAAGTTGGACATCCTGGTCCCCCTTCAAGCCATAAAACTACAGGAGCATTTTCATAGTCATTGGTAGCAGGAAAGAACCAAAAATATAAGTTGGAGTTATAGATTTCATCGACAGTAAAATAGCCAGCATAACTGATGACATCTTGGAAACCTGAATAATATACTTGTGATGCTGCTTTAGCTTCAGCAGTTTTATTTTGCTTTATGTAATCTGTCAATATTAATGGTTCACTTGTAGAAGTTATAGTTTTAATAGGCTTTGGAGACTTGTTAATCCTGGGGAATCGTCCATAAGCTGCTTGCAACAACAACAAGATAAAACAGAAAAACAAAGCTCTCGTCATTGTTTAGATCCTAAAAATAATATCTTATGATAAAAAACTTATTGAGCCCACTACATACTAAAGATAAAAAAGTAGAAATAATTTAAATTGTAAATATTTATCCACTGCCGAATATTTCTTTTAAAATAATATAATTTATTATTTGTGATTTAAAATTGGCCAAATAATTCACAAGCCTTATATACAAGGTGTTGGGAAAAACAATATTGGCTTAAAGATATGATATTTAAAATATATTTAGTCATGAATATATTAGGGTCACAGTCTTTTTTCGAGATATAGACCTGAATCTTTACTAGGGTTATATTAAATAATGTAGAGTTAAGTACAGAGTTATTAAGTGAATGATGCTACACATATCGCTGAGAGCTAAAGGAACAAATATTTGGTTAAGGAAGAGATAAAAATGAATGGTGTAATTAATTACATTGCAGCGTTAAAATGGAGCTGGGCAGACTATGGTGCAAGATGAAAAGAGAGGAGAATTAGTAAAATATTAAAATGGAGACCTTGGATAAACACACTAAGCGTCTGAAAACCAAAGTTGCGGAGAAGGGATGATCTTAAAGGAACGGAAAGGATAACTGATATCAAATGGCTCAAAATAGAGAAAATAATAGATAGACTTATACCCATTGGATAGAAAACAGTTACTAAAGAGAACTAAATATACGTTGTTTGTAAACTCAATAAAAATAGTCCCTACCTAGTAATTCTTGTTAAAAGACAGCGTGTTCATGATTTTGATTAAATAATCAGTGCATTTATATAATTGCCTACTCGGTAACGAAAATTTACAAGATTATAAAAGATTTTCCCAACTCTAGATATTAACTTATTATTTAATTGTGGTTTCGAATTTTAATTCATTTTGTTAATTTTGAATAGTAGTTTATGAAAAAAATTGCTATTTACCTGTAAAATCTTTCAAGAAGTATTAAATTGAAGGTTATCGGGACGAGTCACTATCTGCAGAACTAATTGTTGATATCAAAAAAAAAGGCTTTTAAGTCTTATATATATATCCCCTGATAAGTACTTGAATTTTAAGTTCCATAAAGATTACCGAGAAAAATACTTTAGAATAATTCCAGGGAAATAATAGAAATATTTTATCTAAATATGAAGAGCTAATAAAAACTGATTTATTGTTTCAATTCGCTGAAATCTGGCCCTAGTATGAAAAATTAAATAATGTATAGTCGTTTAAATAAACTTTCATTTCGCAGAAAAAAATTTTTTTATGGTTGTTCAGGAACCATTGTAGTCAACCCTTAACTTAAGCACAGCTGAATTTATGCAAGGGTTTACTTGTTGCTGGTAATATTACTTTATCTCATCTGGTTGGTATTTCGATAACTACAAAGGACCACCTTGTTTTGTAGATGTATAAGGAAACTTATCACACGAAAGTCGACAGTTATTTACAAATGGTTTAGTCCATGGAAATTAAGCTTTTATAGGGAAAAAAGTGTAACTAACAACCAAAAAATGGTGACTTTTTTCAGTTTTTCCAGTTTCTCTTGAAAAATAAGGGTTGTATGAAAAAATATTTCAAAAAAAAGTTGTAGATAATTAAAAAATCTATCAATTAATATAATTAAAGTTATAGGTGACGCCACTAGTTATTGAAATATAATTTTTTTTCGAAAAATCCATTTTTTAAATATATAATTAAATGATATTTATTAATTAATTATCGCTTCAGAATTCTAGTAAATGATAAATATTTTTGACCGAAAACAGTTTTTTGCACTAGAAAAATTGCAATAACTTTTTTGTCAGTGTAGTTACGATTATTTTAATATGTCTATTAGATTTAGATATATCATTTCCGATCTCTGGAAAAAAAATTGTTTTACGATAAAATTTACCTTTTTTTTTAAAAAAAAATCGCAACGTCGCGGTTTTTAAATATTATAGCTTATCGAGAAATTTTTCGGTTTCACGAAAAACATCCCTGTAAGATCTATGTAACCCTGAAAACTACCCACAGAATCTATCCGACGGTATTCAAATAGCGCGGGTACAGCTAGCAGCGGGTTGCTATGTTGCAAGGCGCAGATGTCTTCCGCTCTTGGCAGTATCCGATTCGGAGCCAGCATTCTGGTAACACCTGTCATTTCGGAGAAGTATGCTTTGGAGTTAATTTGATATAACGTTTTGACATACTAAAAAGAAAAAATAATTTAGTGTTTATACTTTTGTAAAAGCACTATTGCGAACATTTTTTTCATTTAAAAGGGTTTTAGTGAAAGTTCGCGCAGATTTTAACTTTAAAAAAGTATTTGAACACGTGGTGGTCTGTTGAATGTGACATATAAATCATTACGAAACAGTGTATATTTCTTTACAAAAGTAAGAAAAATAATAAAATATTATCTTATAATATATATATATATATATATATATATATATATATATATATATATATATATATATATATATATATATATATATATATATATATAATTTATTTTTGTATCTTAAACCTTTTGTTAAATATTTTTTTCTAATATTTTCTTGGGTATAGGTTTTTCATTAGAGAAACAAAGGACAACAATTTTCTTTCTGACGTTTCGCTCTACATAGCGAGCTTCTTCAAAAGAGCTTGGTATATTTAATTTTACATCTACAAAAATTACAGAATTTTTTATATAATAAACATATATCACAGTAATTACATTTTTATATTTTTAATTTAATTAAAATTAATAAAAACAAAACAGATTTTAAAATAGTCTTATAGTTTAAAATTTAAAACAATACAAACAGGTTAAAATAGTGAAAATTATAAAATAGTACATACCTTGAAAGTAGTTTTGTGTGTATGTTTAAAAATAAATTCAATTATGATCTTTGGTATGCAATTTGTATAGATAGATTTATTTTTATAAAAAGCAAAAAATAGGAAAAAAGATTATTATTTATTTTTTAATGACGTTCTTTCACCTTTATGAGTGTATATGAAATCGTTCCAAGCATCATTACATTATTTCTCATATTTATTATAGAGTCGCTTCAAGCATGTTTTATTCAAAAATCAAATTATAGTATATCTGACTTAAAAGCAAGATGTCAAAAATTTAAGTCAGATATACTATAATTTGATTTTTGAATAAAACATGCTTGAAGCGACTCTATAATAAATATGAGAAATAATGTAATGATGCTTGGAACGATTTCATATACACTCATAAAGGTGAAAGAACGTCATTAAAAAATAAATAATAATCTTTTTTCCTATTTTTTGCTTTTTATAAAAATAAATCTATCTATACAAATTGCATACCAAAGATCATAATTGAATTTATTTTTAAACATACACACAAAACTACTTTCAAGGTATGTACTATTTTATAATTTTCACTATTTTAACCTGTTTGTATTGTTTTAAATTTTAAACTATAAGACTATTTTAAAATCTGTTTTGTTTTTATTAATTTTAATTAAATTAAAAATATAAAAATGTAATTACTGTGATATATGTTTATTATATAAAAAATTCTGTAATTTTTGTAGATGTAAAATTAAATATACCAAGCTCTTTTGAAGAAGCTCGCTATGTAGAGCGAAACGTCAGAAAGAAAATTGTTGTCCTTTGTTTCTCTAATGAAAAACCTATACCCAAGAAAATATTAGAAATATATATATATATATATATATATATATATATATATATATATATATATATATATATATATGTTTATGAGGCTTTCATGGATTCCTCCGTATGAGATGCAATAGCAGTGGATATATCCACATTATGCCATTGTAGTACTGAAATCACATTCAGCATACGTACAACTATATGCAACTCCGTGAATAGATGAAGTAAAATACGAACAGTAATTGCAAACTTCGTTCCATCCGTGTTAGAGGTTGCACAATTTGAATGAATTGCTACAGAACACAATTCATTCCATGACACCACCATCGAGATGATGGCCTACCTGTACCACCATACCGAGAAGAAAGTATGAACTTACCCTCCCCGCCATAGTGATACGGTAGAGGTACATGTTTCGTCTCTACTAGACTCATCAGGGTACCGACATGCACCTGTTTGTGCAAAGGACAGGTCGGAAGGAAGCATGCAATACTGGCAGTGGATACATCCACTGCTATTGCATCTCATACGGAGGAATCCATGAAAGCCTCAAAAACATATATACGCCATCCGGCGGGAGGTCGGCGAAGCCGCGTTCAGTGTTGCATGCTTCCTTCCGACCTGTCCTTTGCACAAACAGGTGCATGTCGGTACCCTGATGAGTCTAGTAGAGACGAAACATGTACCTCTGCCGTATCACTATGGCGGGGAGGGTAAGTTCATACTTTCTTCTCGGTATGGTGGTACAACCTCTAACACGGAAAGGATATGATGGAACGAAGTTTGCAATTACTGTTCGTATTTTACTTCATCTATTCACGGAGTTGCATATAGTTGTACGTATGCTGAATGTGATTTCAGTACTACAACGGCATAATGTGGATATATCCACTGCTATTGCATCTCATACGGAGGAATCCATGAAAGCCTCATAAACATATATATATATATATATATATATATATATATATATATATATATATATATATATATATATATATATATATTATAAGATAATATTTTATTATTTTTCTTACTTTTGTAAAGAAATATACACTGTTTCGTAATGATTTATATGTCACATTCAACAGACCACCACGGGTTCAAATACTTTTTTAAAGTTAAAATCTGCGCGAACTTTCACTAAAACGCTTTTAAATGAAAAAAATGTTCGCAATAGTGCTTTTACAAAAGTATAAACACTAAATTATTTTTTCTTTTTAGTATGTCAAAACGTTATATCAAATTAACTCCAAAGCATACTTCTCTGAAATGACAGGTGTTACCAGAATGCTGGCTCCGAATCGGATACTGCCAAGAGCGGAAGACATCTGCGCCTTGCAACATAGCAACCCGCTGCTAGATGTACCCGCGCTATTTGAATACCGTCGGATAAATTCTGTGGGTAGTTTTCAGAGGTACATAGATCTTACAGGGATGTTTTTCGTGAAACCGAAAAATTTCTCGATAAGCTATAACATTTAAAAACCGCGACGTTGCGATTTTTTTTAAAAAAAAAGGTAAATTTTATCGTAAAACAATTTTTTTTCCAGAGATCGGAAATGATATATCTAAATCTAATAGACATATTAAAATAATCGTAACTACACTGACAAAAAAGTTTTGCAATTTTTCTAGTGCAAAAAACTGTTTTTCGCAATTTTCTCGACGAAAAATGAAAAAAAAAAATTTTTTTAAATATATTTTAAAAACATACGTCATTTCAAACAAATTGCTGTCAACCTGGTTGCTGTATCTTTATTAGGAAGGATAATAATCGACATCGAATTTTCAACTTTGAGCTCGATTTTCTCGGAAACTATTTAACTCACAAATTTCGAATTAAACTCACTTTTTTCGGTCAAAAATATTTATCATTTACTAGAATTCTGAAGCGATAATTAATTAATAAATATCATTTAATTATATATTTAAAAAATGGATTTTTCGAAAAAAAAATTATATTTCAATAACTAGTGGCGTCACCTATAACTTTAATTATATTAGTTGATAGGTTTTTTAATTATCTACAACTTTTTTTTGAAATATTTTTTTATACAATCCTTATTTTTCAAGAGAAACTGGAAAAACTGAAAAAAGTCACCATTTTTTGGTTGTTAGTTACACTTTTTTCCCTATAAAAGCTTAATTTCCATGGACTAAACCATTTGTAAATAACTGTCGATTTTCGTGTGATAAGTTTCCGTATACATCTACAAAACAAGGTGGTCCTTTGTAGTTATCGAAATACCAACCAGATGAGATAAAGTAATATTACCAGCAACAAGTAAACCCTTGCATAAATTCAGCTGTGCTTAAGTTAAGGGTTAACTACAATGGTCCCTGAACAACCATAAAAAAATTTTTTTCCGCGAAATGAAAGTTTATTTAAACGACTATACATTATTTAATTTTTCAAACTAGGGCCAGATTTCAGCGAATTGAAACAATAAATCAGTTTTTATCAGCTCTTCATATCTAGATAGAATATTTATATTATTTCTCTGGAAATATTCTAAAGTATTTTTCTCGATAATCTTTATGGAACTTAAAATTCAAGTACTTATCAGGGAATATATATAAGACTTAAAAGCATTTTTTTTGATACCAACAATTAGTTCTGCAGATAGTGATTCGTCCTGACAACTTTCAATTTAATACTTCTTGAAAGATTTTACAGGTAAATAGCAACTTTTTTAATAAACTACTATTCAAAGTTAACAAAATGAATTAAAATTCGAAACCATCAGGTGGGGACTATTTTTATTGAGTTTACAAACAACGTATATTTAGTTCTCTTTAGTAACTGTTTTCTATCCAATGGGTATGTCTATCTATTATTTTCTCTATTTTGAGCCATTTGATATCAGTTATCCTTTCCGTTCATTTAAGATCATCCCTTCTCCGCAACTTTGGTTTTCAGACGCTTAGTGTGTTTATCCAAGGTCTCCATTTTAATATTTTACTAATTCTCCTCTCTTTTCATCTTGCATCATAGTCTGCCCAGCTCCATTTTAACGCTGCAATGTAATTAATAACACCATTCATTTTTATCTCTTCCTTAACCAAATATTTGTTTCTTTAGCTCTCAGCGATATGTGTAGCATCATTCACTTAATAACTCTGTACTTAACTCTACATTATTTAATATAACCCTAGTAAAGATTCAGGTCTATATCTCGAAAAAAGACTGTGACCCTAATATATTCATGACTAAATATATTTTAAATATCATATCTTTAAGCCAATATTGTTTTTCCCAACACCTTGTATATAAGGCTTGTGAATTATTTGGCCAATTTTAAATCACAAATAATAAATTATATTATTTTAAAAGAAATATTCGGCAGTGGATAAATATTTACAATTTAAATTATTTCTACTTTTTTATCTTTAGTATGTAGTGGGCTCAATAAGTTTTTTATCATAAGATATTATTTTTAGGATCTAAACAATGACGAGAGCTTTGTTTTTCTGTTTTATCTTGTTGTTGTTGCAAGCAGCTTATGGACGATTCCCCAGGATTAACAAGTCTCCAAAGCCTACTAAAACTATAACTTCTACAAGTGAACCATTAATATTGACAGACTACATCAAGCAAAACAAAACTGCTGAAGCTAAAGCAGCATCCCAAGTACATTACTCAGGTTTCCAAAACATAACCAGTTATTCTGGATACTTCACTGTCGATGAAATTTATAACTCGAACTTATATTTTTGGTTCTTTCCAGCCGCCAATGACTATGAAAATGCTCCTGTAGTTTTATGGCTTGAAGGGGGACCAGGATCTCCAACTTTTAATGCTCTCTTTGAGGCAAATGGTCCTTTCATTATAAATGAAGATTTAAGCGTGAGTTTAAGAAATTACTCCTGGCATAAAGATCATTCTATGATATATATTGACAGTCCTGCGGGAACAGGATACAGTTTCACTACAGAAGGATTTGCTCAGAACCAAACTAAAGTGGGTGAAGATTTGTATGTTGCTTTACAGCAATTTTTCTTGGTATTTAGCGAGTTTCAAAGTAATCCTTTCTTTGTAGCAGGAGAATCCTATGGAGGAAAATTTGTACCAGCTATAAGCTATACGATACATCAAAGAAACCCAACAGCAGAACTTAAAATAAATTACCAAGGAAGTCTTATAGCAAATGGTTGGAGTGACCCCGAACATATGTTTGTTTATAGCGATTACTTATATCAGTTGGGATTAATAGATATTCCTGTCAAGGAAGAGTTTAAAGTTGCTGAAGCTGAAGCAGTACAATTTATTAAAGCAGAAAATTTTACTGCAGCCACTCAGAAATTTCAGCAAATCATTTTAGGATATGATACGATGTTTTACAAAGCTACAGGAATCCTAAATGTCTTTAATTACTTGCTTGATGGCAATGAAATTCCTGTGTACTGGCTAGATTTTGTTATCCTGGATGAAATTAGAGACGCTTTACACGTTGGATCAACTGACTTCAATAGGCAAGATAATCTTGTATATGAAAATCTTTATGACGACATCACTAAAAGTGTAGCTCCATGGATAGCTGAACTTCTAAGTCATTATAGAATCATTATTTATAATGGACAACTGGATGCAGTTGTAGCATATCCTTTGACAGTAAATTATCTTCAACACTTGAATTTCAGCGCTGCAGAGGAATATAAAACAGCTGAAAGAAAAATCTGGTCAGTAGATGAAAGAGTTGCTGGTTACGTTAAAAAAGCTGGAAATCTTACTGAAGTTATGGTTCGAGATGCTAGTCATATGGTGTCGATAGAACAACCTAAAGCTGTTTATGATTTGTTATACAAATTTGTTAGAAATATAGACTTTAGTTAATTTTAAATAAAAATGTTAATAAGAAAATGTGACTTTTATTTGTACGCCGGGAAGAAAATTAAAAATTTTATTATTATTGTGGAATCTTTTTGATAATAAGAGCCAATTTTTAAGATGCTTTGTTTAAGAAACAACAACTAAATTGTTGCATAAAACTTTTTCTGGAACGACTTCAAAAAGGAGCTTCTGTATCTTTTTATATTGATACCTTAATGTATTTCAAACTTTATTCCTACACAATGAAGCTAGAATCGTGTTCAGAACACAGTTAATCTTAGAGGGGTTCCAATCTAAATTTAGAAAATGTAGGGTTAAGAGACGCAGTGCGTATGCAAAATAAAAGCCAGAAAGAATAATAAACAATTTATTTACAACAGGTGGGAAACAATTAAAAATTCAGTTATTCATAGTACTGAAACCACCATAGGAAAAAGAAAGAGCTCTAAAAAGAAGAAATGGTTTGACAATGATTATGAAGGAGTCTTAAAGTCAAGGAACCATGCCCGATAACGAATGCTGCAAGATCCAAATGAGCAAAATGCACAGAAATACAGCGAGGCCAGAAAAAAGGTAAAGAGAAGAATAAAAGCGGAAAAAAGAGCATACGAAGAATGTATTCTTAAAGAACTAGAGTCAAATGGAACAACAGAACTAGACGTTTCTTCCAAGTGGTAAAGGATATAAAAAACGGATTTAGACCCAGAGTTGGAACAGTACTAAAGAATGACGAAGGTAACCTTATTACAAATGAGGCTGAAATAATAGAGACCTGGAGAAGATACTTTGACGAGCTACTGAATGTCCAGACAGATGAAGCCCGGCCTGAATATACATACCTTACGGCCGAACCCATAGTAGAAGAACCTACAGTGGAAGAAGTGTCACGAGCTATTCAAAAATTTAAAAACAGCAAAGCCCCAGGAAACGACACTATACCGGGAGAATGTTTGAAAAAGGGAGGCGAAACCTTGAAACGTGCTTTCTATCAACTCATTTGTCAAATATGGAAAATGTTGGGAATACAACAAAACATTGCACCAGCTATTTATAGATTTTAAACAAGCATACGATAGCATCATAAGAGTGGATTTGTGGAATGCCATGGCAGAACTGGGCATACCGAAGAAGCTAATTAACCTCATCAAAACATGTGTAGAGGGATCTACAAGGGCAGTAAGACTTAAAGGAAGATTGTCAACCTTCTTTACAATCAACAGTGGTCTTAAATAGGACGATGCGCTATCTCCACTCCTCTTTAACGTCGCCTTGGAGAGCATCGTGCGAAAAACCAACACAAAAACGCTCCTCTTTAGAAATCCAGGTCCGTGTCTCATATTGGCGTTCGCTGATGACTACCAGTGTCAAGGAAGAGTTCTTGAAACTGGAAAATGCCGCAAAGAAAGTTGGCCTACGAATCAACGAAGAAAAAACAAAATATATGGCTACAACAAGAACGGAACGGCGAGACAGAATAGGACAGATCGTGACTATGTACCACTACAAATATTTGGGAGCTACGATCACATCTGCCAACAACATTATACCAGAGATTAACAACAGAATACAAAGAGGCAACCGCTGCTGGTATGGGCTGCAAAAGATAATGAGATCGAAAAATATATCCCGCCGTACGAAAATAAGAATATATCAAGTAGTTATAAGACCGGTAATGATATATGCATATGAAACATGGACGTTGACAAACAAAATGAGAATAGACTGAAAATGGCAGAAAGAAGAATGCTTAGAGGGATATACGGACCGGTCAGGGGCAACACCACACAGCAATATAGAACGAGAACAAATAAGGAGTTGGAGTTGGTATGGGAAGAGAACCCAGAAGGAAAGCGGCCGCTAGGAAGACCAAAGAGAGAGAGAGAGAGAGAGAGAGAGAGAGAGAGAGAATTCAGAATAGAACGTGGAGTTCGGCAGGGAGATACAATCTCACCGAAATTGTTTACCACTGTTTTGGAATATATGTACAAGCAGATTTCTTTTGAAGGAAATATAGGAGTAAACATAAACGGGGAGGACCTTAATCACCTAAGATTCGCCGATGACATTGTCCTCATATCGGATAGCACGGATAAAGCAGCAAGAATGTTGGAAAAGCTCTACAGACTGTCAAATGATGTTGGTCTAAAAATAAATTGTGAGAAAACTAAATTTATGACCAACCTTGTACTAAACGACAACATCTCAGTAGGAGACCACAAGATCGAACAAGTCACCACCTACAAATACCTAGGACATGAAATCCGTTTAGACCGAGATAACCAAACATGCGAAATGCTAAGAAGAATAGGGCTGACGTAGTCAGCTTTTGGAAAACTGAAAAATATTTTTAAATCGGATATCCCTGTCTGCTTGAAGAGAAAGGTGTTTGACCAGTGTATCCTCCCCGTTTTGACATATGGAACAGAGACGCTAACACTAACAAAGAAAAGCGTAAATAAGTTGAGAGTGACACAATTGGCCATGGAAACATCTATGCTGGGAGTTAGCATCAAAAAAACCGAATACAGAAATACGACGAAGAACGGGTGTTGCAGATGCAGTCAGGAGGATTGCAACGTTAAAGAGGAACTGGGCTGGACATGTCGCTAGGAACACGGACAATCGATGGACGAGAAAAATCTTGGAATGGAGACCAAGACAGGAGGCTTACCGAGGAAGAGGCCGCCTGCCTTCCAGATGGACTGGCGATATAAGGCGCATAGAATCAAACTGGATGAAAGCGGCACGGGACAGAAATAAGTGGCAAAACTTACGAGAGTGGACAGGATTGGGCTGATTGATGATGATGATGATGATATTGTATGTAATACAAATTATAACAGTATCACAAGCTAAACAAAACTGGCCGACTAGAAGATCTAACTTCTATGGCAACTAGATCGGGTCTAAGTCTTAAGACTTCTTAGTGAATCTGGCTGATATTTTTCACTGTATTACGATCTCTAAATAATATAATTATTATGGTACTATTCTAAGCAAAAATTATTTTAAGATTTTTAGACGTAAAAGAAAACCTAATGTCAAATTGCGAGTGATGGGTTTAAAAGAAAGATGCAAGAATAGAAAATAATCGCCAGCTGAAAATACCAAAACCGATAAATACAGTACATTTTTCATCTTTTTTTTCTTAAATTCAATCAGTTACAAGGTTGGTACGGTAATGTATGGTAATTTGTATGATTTCTGTACGGAATTCATAAATTAAAAGGTTGGAAACGCTGGGTTAGTCCCAAATTAAGAGGATAGCAGTAAATCGTGGACGAAACGGCCATACGTTACCAAAATATTCCTTTTGCAGGCGTCTACGATCAAATGCTGTCACACCAAAAAGCGATAGGGATTTCTTCCGTCGGCAGAGCACCGTCACCTGGTTTCGAACTTATTGATTCTAGTAAGTACTTGATAGGTAAGCACATCTAACCACAGGAAAAGTTATTGCAAATATACGATTCATAAATAGCATTTTACAATAATAAACCACTAAAAGTTATGGTGTTTCGTCCTGGCTAACGGCGATGGACTCATCAGTGCGTTTCGCCGCTGCCTTTCCCAGACACCTTTTACGTACTTTCTATATTTCGGATCTTATATTTGAACTTAAACCTTGATGGAATCTATAGGTGAGATATTCTGTGAGCGGTCGTTCATACAACAAAGTGATTACTTCAAACTACCTATATCGAACTAAATAAAAAGTCTAGTACAAATAGCGCCATCTCTCGGCATTCCATATAATCTGAACGGAGTTATCTCTTGCGAGATCTGTAATCTAAGGTAGTGCTTTTCATTTTTAACTAGAACAGAGCTTTTTTAGTTAGTTTTTCCAATATTTACGTGTAAGATTTAACTTTGAACCCAATCTCTCACGATCAGTAAAGAACCAAGAAGATGTAAGCTCGCTGTACACAATCAAAGCATCGAACAGGTCATGTCATTTAAATACCTGGGAGCAAACATCACCAGCAATAGAAACTTAAAAGCAGAAGTTCAAAAACAAACAACCAAAGCTGCCGTAATGTCAGGATACCTACGTGATATTATATGGAGAAATAAACATATGACGACACAAAGTAAGATCAGAATATATAAGACCTGTATACGACCCATAATGACTTATGCCGTCGAAACAAGAGCAGACACATCAGCAACCAAAAGACTACTCCGGACAACTGAGATGAGAACGCTAAGAAGTATCACGGGTCATACATTACGCGACAGACTAAGAAACGATGAAATCAGAAAAAAGAAGAAGGAGAGCATGGAGGGATCATGTCGACAGGATGACCGACGACCGAGTGGCAAAAATTGCAAAAGAAGGAATACCAAACTCCTCAAGGCTTCCTGGTCGACCGCCTAAAAGATGGAAAGAGAGCTGGACATCGGTGTCGCAGGAACAAAAATAAACGAGATGCATTGACAGTCAATACAGGACAAAGTCCTATACTAAGAATAAGAAGAAGAGAAGATTTAACTTTGAAAAATAAATTATGAAAATATACACACAATAATATTTCTGTTTTGAACGAAGTACTTGATTTTTTTGTACGTCGCCGTTTACTTAAATCATCTTTAATAAAATTTCAATCTAAATTTTGAAAAATAGCTAAATTCTGTTCTTTTCAACTAAAAATTTCTCGAAATTCTTGACATTTTGAAGGCAGGCCCTTATTACTTCAAAGATGCATGAGAGGACTTTGGATATTTGATATAAAAAAAAATAAAAAGAAATTATTAGCGTCAATATGACCAGATTTAATCTATATGAAACAATGAATAAAGTTAATTTTCGTTTTTTATAATTATATTGTGTTTCTAAGTATTTTTCTAGATAATCTATAAAATTTAAAACTCATGCACTTATTGGGCTCCATATATAAGACTTAAATGTTTTTTTTAAACAGTTATTAGTTTCCAAGAGCTAGTGATTGGTTTGAGTACCTTGAATACTTCCGGCTTGCTTATCTGAATTGTATATTCAATACTTCTTGAAAGACTTTGCAGGTAAATAGTAAGAGTAATTCAAAATTAATAAAATAAATTTGTTTATGAGCTAATACAACATCAGCATATCAGAATGAATAACCTAAACGAAATTTTTAAGTTAATATTAACAATAATCAGTTCGCTTGGCCTGTGCAAATCTTTGCTGTAATTTACTTTTCCCGGTGATCCAAAAAAAAAGATCATATAACCGAAATATTGAGTGAGCTATCTTCACAAAAATCATTTAGTACGACGATGAATAAATTTCAACAAAAATAGGCGTACATTCTTTGTTAGACTTTGTTACATATATTTTATAGAAAATTAATATTAAGTCCTTATCAATTGTTTTCTACCCAGTGGGTCTATGCTTAACTAATATTTTTTGTATCTTAAGCCACTTGAAACTACCTTGCCGTTCATATCTTTATTTTTAAACTCGTCTCCCCACCACAACTATGGTCTTGTTATTTACGGCCTCCATCTTATTATCCTTCTGTTCTTTTACCACATGTCCAGTTCCATTTTAACTCTATATTCTGATTAATAACGTTTGTCACTTTTATCTCTTCTGTAACGAAATATTTGTTTCATGATCTCTCGGTGATAAGTGCAACATTATTCTCTTAATGGCTCTTTGGCCAACTCTTAACTTATTTAGCATAACCTTAACGGTTCCATAATTTGGGGTGGAGGGGAGTTCATTTAAAACTTACTAGGTCATAACAAATAGTCTGTGTTCTCAAAAAGATGTTTTATAATTGTTTCGTGTGGCAGCAACTAAGAAACAGGTGATATTCTTATATTCAATCAACTTTTAATTATGCTGTTGTAGCAGAGAGAAATTGTATTAGAACTAAAGAAGTTATGTTACAATATACCAAGATAATTAGAACAATACTTTTTCAACCAAAAACAGCTTTCAGTAGAACTTTATTCGTGGATTTGAATATACCTACATTACGTCCTTTTTTATTTTCAACTGCGTATGCTCAATAAAATCAGACTTCCTCCTGATTGATGCAGGTTGAAATGATAATGAACACTTTAATATAAGAATTAAATCTGACATAAACCCTCCACAATATGGGTTCCGCCATACAGCAAATAGTCCTGTATTAGTACTATCAATTAAAGTTTTTTATGAGTTGCTGTTGCAAATTAAACATATTACTAATCTTAATAAGTTTAAATGTGAAGTAAAAAGACTTCTGTGCAAAAATGCATTTTATTTTGTACAGAAATATCAGCATATTAACTTTTAGCAACATACGTAGATGTCCTTTTTATATTATATATAAGCTAAACAGTATTGTGAATTGTGATAGCATGCTGATAATTTTTAAATATCTTTTTTAGTATATTATATTATTTTTTAATGTTTTTTTTTTAAATTTTTGAAATATTTGCTGTATATTTTTACAAATATACAAAGCAGTGGACATTCTCATCATAACATGTTATTTTTAGGGCCTAAACAATGGTGAAAGCTTGGTCATGCCTTTTTACCTTGCTGCTATTTCAAGCAGCCTATGGACGATTTCCCACGATCAATAAATCTTCAAAGCCGATTAAAACTATAACAGTAAGCGATCCATTAATACTGACAGATTATATAAAACAAAATAAAACTGCAGAAGCCAAAGCAGCATCCCAAGTGCATTACGCCGGTTTCCAAGACGTAACCAGTTATTCTGGATACTTCACTGTCGATGAAATTTATAACTCGAACTTATTTTTTTGGTTCTTTCCGGCCGCCAATGATTATGAAAATGCTCCTGTTGTTTTATGGCTTCAAGGGGGACCCGGAACTCCAACCTTCTTTGCTATTTTTGACGAAAATGGTCCTTTCATCCTCAATGAAGATTTTAACGTGAGTTTAAGAAATTACTCCTGGCATAAAGATCATTCCGTATTGTATATTGATAATCCTGTAGGAACAGGATATAGTTTCACTACAGGAGGATTTGCTCAGAATCAAACTAAAGTGGGTGAAGATTTATACAATGCTTTACAACAATTTTTCTTGGTATTTCCAGAGTTTCAGAATAAACCATTCTTTGTAGCAGGAGAATCCTATGCAGGAAAATATGTACCAGCTCTAAGCTATACGATTCATCAAAGGAATCCAACAGCGGATCTTAAAATAAATTATCAAGGTGGTCTTATTGAAAACGGTTGGAGTGATCCTGAACATATGTTTGTTTTTAGCGATCTCTTGTATCAGTTGGGCTTTATAGATATTCCTGTCAGGGAAGAGTTTAAAGTTGCTGAAGCTGAAGCAGTAAAACTTATTCAAGAAGGGAATTTTACTGCAGCCACTCGGAAATTTCAGCATATAATATTGGGAGGTTACGACACGATGTTTTATAAAGCTACAGGATTCTTAAATATCTATGATTATTTGGATGACAATGGTGGATATATTTCCTACTGGGAAAATTTTGTTATTCAGGATGAAATTAGGGACGTTTTGCATGTTGGATCAACTAATTTCTCTGATCAGTCTATGCTGGTATTTAATAATCTTTATGACGACATCACTAAAAGTGTAGCTCCATGGTTATCTGAACTTCTAAGTCATTATAGAATCATTATTTATAATGGACAACTGGATGTAGTTGTTGGTTATCCTGTAACAGCCAACTATATTCAACATTTAAATTTCAGTGCTGCGGAGGAGTATAAAACAGCTGAAAGAAAAATCTGGTCAGTAGATGACAGGGTGGCTGGTTATGTTAAAAAAGCTGGAAATCTTACTGAAGTTATGGTTCGAAATGCCCATCATATGGCGTCGGTGAAACAGCCTAAAGCTGTGTATGATTTGTTATACAAATTTGTTAGAAATATTGACCTTAGTTAATTTTTGTATCAATTCAAATAAAAATTTTGAAGATGAAATGTGACTTTTATTAGAATCCTTAGAATCTTAAATACTTAATTAAATTATACCCCCCAAAAATAGAAGAGGTTTTTATTTTTAGGCATTTGTCACCGGTTAAATGGAAAAGAGCGAATAAGATAATTTTACAGATTTTTAATTATATTATTATTATTGGAATCTTTGACATTTCTTCTTCTTCTTCTTCTAAAGGTGCCTATCTTCTTATGATGTTGGCGACCACTTTAGCCCATTTTATCCTATTCATTGCAGCTCGGAATAGGACAGCAGACGTTAGGCCAGTCCATTTTCTAAGGTTTGCCGACCAGGATATACGCCTGCGGCCAAGGCCTCGTTTTCCCTCAATCTTACCCTGTAATATCTATCACTGATATTGCAACCCAGATAGCATATCTTCTCTACTCTCTCTAATGGTGCATTGTTTATTGTAAATTGGGCGTTTATGTTGATGTTCTTGCTAATAACCATTATTTTTTTATAATTTACTTTTAGTCCGTATTCGTTGCATGCCTCTACAACATTATCCAACACTCTCTGGAGACCCTCCGCACTGTCTGCCAGCAGTACCGTATTATCTGCATATCTAATATTATTGATAAGTTGACCATTTACCACAATACCGTCCTTTGATTCATCCAAGGCTCTTCTAAAGATATTTTCTTAATATATATTAAACAAATGCCGGTGACAATATGCATCCCCGTCGAACTCCCTTTCCGACTCCAAAACAATCGGACAGCTCTTTATCGAAGCGCACTATTGCTTTTTCCTGAAGATACAGATTTGAGATCAATCTTAAATCTTTACTATCAATTCCGGATGTTTTTAGAATATCAATTAGCTTTCCATGAGGCACCATGTCAAACGCCTTCTCAAAATCAATGAAACATGCAAATACGTCGCAGTTGTTGACATCTCTCTCTCATTGTATTAGCACTTGCAAGCTGAAAAGTGCTCCCCTTGTTTCAACGCCTGCTCTGAATCCAAATTGCACCTCACTAAGGTGTGTTTCTATTTTGGTGTAAATGCGAGAGTGAATGATATTAAGGAGTGCTTTAAGTGCGTAGCTCCTTAAACTAATTAATCTGTAGTCCTCGCATTTCCTAGCGTTATTTTTTTTTTGACATTATGAACCAATTTTTAAAAGGCTTCGCCTAAAAATTAACTAAAAAATTGTTACGTAAACCTTCTTGTATTAATTGTTGCTTCCAAAACTTTTATGTATGTACACCGATTACTTTGAAACGGCTCCAATAATTTATGAAATTTTTTGGGTTATATCCAGGAGGTTGGTTTGGTTCAGTATAATTTGAACTGAAATTGGCTAAGTAAAATCCAATATAGTAAACAAATAAGGTAATATGGTCCAATATTGCCTGAAATTGGTATGGAGTGGTTTTTAAGGGTACTGATTATGAATCTACCATTGATTTACCTTACGAAAATAACGTAAATATTGATGTGGGTGAGTTGTTGTGGCAGGACATTTAAATAAAATGGTTTAGCTGAATTGTCGCCAACCTAGTTTAAAATTCTAGTTACCATTTTTTTAAACTCTGGAACGATTAGTATAAAATTCGTCTTAGTTTATTTTGTCTTTGCTCTTATCCTATTTGACTTCGTGATTTTTGGGACTAGTATATTTGCTCCTAAAATATTAGGCACAATTTTGAATTACTAACATAACTTTGACTACAAATTTGCATCTTTGGATGAATAAATAATAGCTGTTAAAATGAATTAAAAACACTAATTAATTCATAAAACTGTTGAAGGAATAATTTAAGATATCGAACAAGACTAAATAATTAGAAAATCGAGACTATTTTTTGTATTTCTTGTCGGTTTTCTTCTATGGCCTAGAACTTTTTTTTTCTGAAACCTTTCTTATATGGTATAAAAAGATACAAAAATATCTACCACCTAGGTACCTATTCTCGTTCTTGACAGAACGATCATCTTGATGGAAAGTGGGCGTGGTTCTCACGAAAAAGTATGAAACCGTATTCTCGTAATTTTAAGCGATGGTCACATCCATGGACGTCTGGACATGGAATGTTTACAAAAACAAAACGCCACGAATGGGTCACAATCAGTAATAATTTGCCAACTGTTTTGGAAAAAAATAAGGGAAAACAATATAATTTGTTAATACCCAATTTTTATAAAAAAAAAATTATTATGATAATATATTTCATATAATATTTATAAACAATTTATTGCTACAATAGTAAACTAAAATCTTTAAAATAGTATGCTTTATAATGCGTCAGTTTAACTCCCAGAAAATTCAAGATTTGTAAGTAGTGTGATAAACTATGAAATCTGGCAACCTCGCAAATTTCTTTTACGCTATCCTACGATCAAGGTTGAATCCGGTCCATTCATAAAAATTTTGGCATATGACATTTTTGTGGTTGACGTTGTGTGTCTTGGATCGTTTTTTAATTTTTTGTGATTCCAAAAGTGTTTTTGTAAGTGACTAATTATTCATTAGTGACAAAATGGTCAATCATTACCAAGTTTGCCGAAAATTGGATTATTTATTTCCAAATTTAACTTTTCACAGGTAGGTTAGGTTAAGTTTGGTATCATAGGCGGGTAACTTGGGATTTTAGATTTTGTTATCAATGATTTTTTATAGGTTTCCCAGTGATTCTAACCGCCGAGACCTTTGGATTAATATATTAGGACTACAAGATAAAATCTTGCCCAAGTCACTTCGTATCTGTAGTGAACATTTTGGCCCAATTCTATTATCGATTTGATGGTGTTCGCGTTTTAAAGTGAGACCAACATAATAGAAGCCCACCATTTTCTATTATTTTTCGTTAATATTTCCCTGTGTAAAATTTTCATTTAACCAAGATATTACAAAATCTGCAAAAAAAAAACTCATAAACGTTATAAATAAATATATGACTTGCATAATAACTGTCATGTGTGAAAAGTCCAGAAATGAAACTTCAATTTCTGCAATTTTTATTTATTTTTATTCGATGTCCGATAGTTACATAGTCTCAGATTTGCTTTACACAAATTAGATAGTCAGTAAGTAAGAAAAAAAGTATATTTTATTGTACGTTATTCTATTTTATATATATATATATATATATATATATATATATATATATATATATATATATATATATATATATATATATATATATATATGTTTATACGGCTTTCACGGATTCCTCCGTGTGAGATGCATTAGCAGTGGTTATATCCACATTATGCTGTTGTAGTGCTGAAATCACATTCAGCAAACGTACAACTATATGCAACTCCGTATGTAAATGAAATAGAATGCGAAACAGTGAATGCAAACTTCGCTCCATCATATCCTTTCTGTGTTAGAGGTTGCACAGTTAGAATAAATTGTAATAAAATACAATTCATCCTATTCCACCACCATCGAGATGGTGGCCTACCTGTACCACCATGCCGAGAAGAAAGTCAAAGCTTACCCTCCCCGCCACAGTGATACGGCAGAGATACATGTTTCGTCTCTCACTAGACTCATCAGGGTACCGACATGCACCTGGCTGTGCAAAGGACAGATCAGAAGGAAGCATGCAACACTGAACGCGGCTTCGCCGACCTCTCGTCGGATGGCTTATATATGTTTATACGGCTTTCACGGATTCCTCCGTGTAAGATGCATTAGCAGTGGTTATATCCACATTATGCTGTTGTAGTGCTGAAATCACATTCAGCAAACGTACAACTATATGCAACTCCGTATGTAAATGAAATAGAATGCGAAACAGTGAATGCAAACTTCGCTCCATCATATCCTTTCTGTGTTAGAGGTTGCACAGTTAGAATAAATTGTAATAAAATACAATTCATCCTATTCCACCACCATCGAGATGGTGGCCTACCTGTACCACCATGCCGAGAAGAAAGTCAAAGCTTACCCTCCCCGCCACAGTGATACGGCAGAGATACATGTTTCGTCTCTCACTAGACTCATCAGGGTACCGACATGCACCTGGCTGTGCAAAGGACAGATCAGAAGGAAGCATGCAACACTGAACGCGGCTTCGCCGACCTCTCGTCGGATGGCTTATATATGTTTATACGGCTTTCACGGATTCCTCCGTGTGAGATGCATTAGCAGTGGTTATATCCACATTATGCTGTTGTAGTGCTGAAATCACATTCAGCAAACGTACAACTATATGCAACTCCGTATGTAAGCATAATGTGGATATAACCACTGCTAATGCATCTCACACGGAGGAATCCGTGAAAGCCGTATAAACATATATAAGCCATCCGACGAGAGGTCGGCGAAGCCGCGTTCAGTGTTGCATGCTTCCTTCTGATCTGTCCTTTGCACAGCCAGGTGCATGTCGGTACCCTGATGAGTCTAGTGAGAGACGAAACATGTATCTCTGCCGTATCACTGTGGCGGGGAGGGTAAGCTTTGACTTTCTTCTCGGCATGGTGGTACAGGTAGGCCACCATCTCGATGGTGGTGGAATAGGATGAATTGTATTTTATTACAATTTATTCTAACTGTGCAACCTCTAACACAGAAAGGATATGATGGAGCGAAGTTTGCATTCACTGTTTCGCATTCTATTTCATTTACATACGGAGTTGCATATAGTTGTACGTTTGCTGAATGTGATTTCAGCACTACAACAGCATAATGTGGATATAACCACTGCTAATGCATCTCACACGGAGGAATCCGTGAAAGCCGTATAAACATATATAAGCCATCCGACGAGAGGTCGGCGAAGCCGCGTTCAGTGTTGCATGCTTCCTTCTGATCTGTCCTTTGCACAGCCAGGTGCATGTCGGTACCCTGATGAGTCTAGTGAGAGACGAAACATGTATCTCTGCCGTATCACTGTGGCGGGGAGGGTAAGCTTTGACTTTCTTCTCGGCATGGTGGTACAGGTAGGCCACCATCTCGATGGTGGTGGAATAGGATGAATTGTATTTTATTACAATTTATTCTAACTGTGCAACCTCTAACACAGAAAGGATATGATGGAGCGAAGTTTGCATTCACTGTTTCGCATTCTATTTCATTTACATACGGAGTTGCATATAGTTGTACGTTTGCTGAATGTGATTTCAGCACTACAACAGCATAATGTGGATATAACCACTGCTAATGCATCTCACACGGAGGAATCCGTGAAAGCCGTATAAACATATATAAGCCATCCGACGAGAGGTCGGCGAAGCCGCGTTCAGTGTTGCATGCTTCCTTCTGATCTGTCCTTTGCACAGCCAGGTGCATGTCGGTACCCTGATGAGTCTAGTGAGAGACGAAACATGTATCTCTGCCGTATCACTGTGGCGGGGAGGGTAAGCTTTGACTTTCTTCTCGGCATGGTGGTACAGGTAGGCCACCATCTCGATGGTGGTGGAATAGGATGAATTGTATTTTATTTATTACAATTTATTCTAACTGTGCAACCTCTAACACAGAAAGGATATGATGGAGCGAAGTTTGCATTCACTGTTTCGCATTCTATTTCATATATATATATATATATATATATATATATATATATATATATATATATATATATATAATTGTAATATGACCAACAAGTAATATATTTAATAATAGCATATACTTATTTTTATCATAAATATTTTAGGATACTAGAAACAGTGAAAATCAAGAAATACACTAATCATATTAAAATAAATAATTTCCGTTAGAAACACATGACAGATTGTCGATTCGAGATATTAAAAATTTTCAACAATAGTATTGCCAAAACTTAATGGGCAAACAAATTTAATAGTTATTTTTATTAATTTGTTTTATTGTATTTCTTTATATACCAATTTTTTATGATTGGAGTTTGGGGACTGTTCAGTAAAACAGGTTTAACTGTAACAAGTCTTTCAGATTAATACCTAAATTGAAAGAGTCTATCATATATATTCCAAATCATAATTGAAATTATATACAAATATTAACAGGTTATTTCTTGAAAATGAAGTTGTAAATACTCTATTTTCTCCTGAACACATACACCGTCGAATATATATATTTTTTAAATATTTCCATTTGTAATTTGCTTCATTTATTAACTTACAAAAAATATCTCCATTTTTCTCGTTTTAGGAATTTTGTACAAGTGTTATTATTTTTACAAATAATTGGTATACTAACCAAACGTCAAAGTAGTCATTTGCATACCGCGACGTCGTTACATTTATTCAGTATTGCACTTCAATATTTGAGACATTAGAACTTTGGTAAGACTACTTTTTTACGATGTTCATGGCTGACGTTAAATTTCATATGCGAGTGTCTGTACGGCATAGACACGTTGTTAGGAATAATAAAAATAGACAGCGAGTCCATACAATTTAGAAAAAAAATTTCAATCACAGTAATGTTCAAGAAACAAAGTTTTTGTCGGTTTTAGAATTGTGGGCATTAATTAGCCATTTAACTAAAATCCGGCAAAAGATTACGCAATTTTTTACTTTGGACTTGGATAATTCTTACATGGTACTCTGTTTTAAATAATAACTAGTGCCTTGGATAAACAAAAGGTTATTTCAAGTCATTAATGTCGTAAAAGATAAATGATATGAATATTACGATTATTTGTATATTGAATACTAACTTATGTTCAAGTACAACAACTTCCGTATCACGACATATTGATAGAGTAATTAACTATTTCTTATGAAAAAATATTTATTTCAATTCTGCAAATAAAAGCATCATAGAATATTAATTGATATTTTTATTCGTTTTAAAATTGTTACGCCGCTGGCGTATGATAGATTGTGAGCTATGACACCCCTCTAACCCCTGGCCTACAAACATGTTGGCGCTTATAAATTTCATATTCATGAATGACTAGCCTGGTCCATTCTCTACTATGTCTATGGTCACATCCATCAAATCTTGAGAGAACTTGTTCTACTAGTCCGAACCAAGAGAACGGCGAGATTTTGAGAGAACGTTACTGTTATTCCTGTCATTATGCGGCATTTTTAGGTTATAAAAGTTCAAGAAAATTCATGATTGTTTTGAAAATATTGTAAATTTTATAAAATATTTTTGTTCGCAAATATACATATATAAAATGGATATTGAGGAAGTAATTTTGAACCAGGATGTCAGATTAACGGAAAAGCAAATGGCAAATTATAATAGTCGATTTCTACCACGGTTGCGTCGATTTGGAGATTTAAATAATTCAGAATTCACGAAGCTGTTTAGGTAAGTATCTATTATATAAATATTTGTGGAACTTGGCGGACTCTACTTCATTTAATTTACTTTACTGGCTTGGTAAAGATCGAAGAAGATATCTTGTACTAAAAATAACCCAATTTATAGAATTCTCAAGGCTTGAAAGGAGGCAACATCATCTTTGCCAGAAGTCATGGTAATATTTGGTAACTATAAAGTTAGCATATGCAAGAGTAGCAAGTCATTAATGATTTTTTTACTTGGTTGGATTATACATATTTATAATATATTACCTGCTTTAGTTACTCTTAATAAATTTGGAGAATGTTAAACTAATATTAATTTTTCTTTTTAGATTTAGGTACCCCTATTAATATAATTTTATTAAAATATAAATATTTGTAGGTTCTTGGATTTTTTGCGACAAGCAGCTACCAAAAAATAACTGGGTTGAATATATTTCTGGAGTGAGTCAACCAAGTGTCAGTTGGAGTATTGTAGAAGAAAAACTGAGATGCTTTAAATAGAGTGGATCTAATTGCTACAAAATTTAAATGAATTATGAGCTTGTCCAATTGGATAATTTTCTATTAAATTGTAAATTAGATACAGCTAGCAGTAATATGTATTTCGTAAACTTAAAATTTAAATGTAATTTGTTTTTTTAAAAAATAATTAAAACTGGTGTTAAATAGGTAATATGTAAGATAATTTTGAAATATACAAGATTTTTATAATGTTTCAGGTTTTATACTAAACATAATTTCCCTGGTATTTTAGGGACATTGACGGCACTCATGTTGCAATTACAAGATCAGTAACAGATGACCTAGAATTTGTGATGAGACTTTATAAATCATGAATATAAATACTAAATTTCTTAGTACATGATTCTTATATTTGGAATGAATCTAACATTTTCAATATAATGGAAATGATCTATAGAAGAAACCCAGATTTATTTTTCCTCATTGGGGATTCAGGTAAATTAATTGTACAGTAAACTGATAATTGGTTATTAATTTAGAATATGTTTAAACATATAAAGGAAAGTAACCCAAGTTTAATTTTTTCAGGATTTCTTTTAAGATCATAGCCTTTGGAAGATATTTCACAACTGGGGACACCAGAGGAAAGATTTAATAGATATCTGTTCATTATGGAGTACCGCTGAAAGATGTGGTGTCTTGAAGAATAAATTTAGATGTTTTTCAAAAGATAGATAGATAATAATTTTTTAATATTGGAATATACATATTTCAAGTATGCAGAATGTATTTTATTGATGAAATAAATTTTTACACATTTCATTTTTTTTACTTTGTATATTCATTCCTTGATATTTATAGGTAGTATAAAAAATAGCATTTTTACAAAAATAAGGGAAATCTTTCTTTTCTCAACCCAGTAGAAAATAAACTAAATTTGTATTTTAGGAAATGAAAATGTTAATTTTATTTCGCATGATATTCTTTACATCTTTGTAGGTGACACTAATTTCACGCATAACGGCTATTTTACCAGTAAAATATTTCGATTCGTTTTTTTACATATTTATTTTTTTCTCGATAAATCTCCCTTTCTAATTCTTTTCTCTCATTAAGAATATTAAATAGGTTAAAAATATTAATTATTATATTAATTTTAAATTCGAGCATTTGCTTGCTAAGTAGGGTTATGTCCATATTCACATTATTTTTTAGGGTTAAATGCACTATTTATAAGGTTACATACACTATTGACGTTTGGCAACATAGCTTACTAGATTTTGTTTCCGATTTCCCATTATATCGTACGAGAATACGGTAATACACGATCGAGAGAATAACCGTAGGATGGGATTGTCCCAATTCTCTCAAGAGAATGATCACTTCCTATGAAGAACCAGAATAGCTACCCTGGAGTATTCCGATCATATTTTGCTCATATATTTTTTTGTTGAAACGTTTCCGATTTGTTCATTGAAATACATGACCTCTGTGAACCTTAGGATAAACAATAATATTCAACAAAGAGATGTATTGATTTTCTTGAACCGTTAATATTTATTTTTATTTTTCTTGGGATTAGGTTCATATTTAAAATATGTTTTTCATAGCTTTGACGTTTCTTTCTTTGTTTAGAATATCTTAAAAAACAATCGTCTAAAATTTAAAGCGAATTATGAATATAAAATAAATACAACCATGACACACACTTAAAATTCAACATTCAAAACAGTAATATAATATTTAAAACAGTAATCAAAAACTGAAACAATGATTACTTAAAAGGTTCTTTTTGGTAAATTTCTTCGTAGAGCAAAAACAAATTTCTTTAATTTTTTTGTTCGTCATGTCCCCGAATATAAAATGCAAGTCCTTGGTGGTTTGTCGATATTAATAATAGTTTTGACTAAATCTCAAGGTACGTAAAATTTACTAAAAAGAACCTTTCAAATAATCATTGTTTCAGTTTTTAATTATTGTTTTATATATTTAATTTTAAGTGTATGTCTTGGTTATATATATATATATATATATATATATATATATATATATATATATATATATATATATGCAATCGAAGGTTTTCAGGCATCCCGTGTATGTGCTGAGTCCCTCTCAGGGCTGTAAGGCAGCTGACGTTTCGGTGAAATCTCATTCACCACTTTCAAAGCTCAGTGTATAGCGTCTACGAGCAAACTGACGCCTGCGACTCGGGTGCTGTCGGTCCCGTGTGTACGTCGGACTCGTTCGTTTTCCGAATGGTTTTGGCCAATCAGGTTGCGAGTCATCGACTCTGTTGTCAGTGTTTGGGGTTGCGTTGCCGGGTGGTAACCTGTTTCGTTACTAAGTTTTACTGGTTGATGTTTTCTAAGCAGATTTTTCCAAGTATTAGGCACTCGCTGGCTATCATCTCTGCAATTTAAGTTGTTGGGCCTCTTTGCAATTTCAACGGATTCCCTTATAACTCTTGTGGACAGATTTTCACATCTCGATAGCATTTTAGTTGTGAATGATATTTCACCGAAACGTTATATATATATATATATATATATATATATATATATATATATATATATATATATATATATATATATATATGTATAAACAGCGATGAAAATTCTGGCTAGAAAAGTATGAGGCACAGAAAGAAACGTCGCTTTGTTGTGAGCCAAAATAACAATACTGGACCTATTCACACTGTCCTTAAATTTGTACCTTTACATGTAACCAGACTCACTGCACTTGGTGACTTGAAAAGTGTTTTAATAGAGAAGTTCCCTGATGTTTAACGGGAAGCACACGGGTCGCAACATCCTGATAGGTATGCATCGATGAAAGTAACAATTCGCCAAGAACATTTCAGCAATGCTTAGTAAAGGGAGGTATGGCCAGTTGGTTTACTTATTTCATTTTTTTTCTCGCAGGGGAACAGGTAGACCCTCGGATTTAAATAAAAATCCTTCAAACCACCGATATCGAACTAAATAAAAAGTCTAATACAAATAGCGCCATCTTCCAGCATTCCATGTAATCTGGACGGAGTAATCTCTTGCGAGATCTGTAATCTAAGGTGGTGATTTTCATTTTTAACTAGAACAGAGTACATCCATCCTAATAATATAAAGCTTTTTTAGTTAGTTTCTCTCATATTTACATGTAAGATATAATTTTGAAAAAATAAATTATGAAAATATACATTCAATAATATTCCTGTTTTGAACAAAACACCTGAATTTTTTGTATGTAGTCGTTTAATAAAATCATCTTTAATAAAATTTCAATCTAAATTTTGAAAAATCGTTAATATCTGTTCTTTTTGACTAAAAATATCTCGAAAACTGAAATTTTGAAGGCAGGCGCTCGTCACCTCAAAGTTGCATGAGAGAACTTTGGATATTTGGTATAAAAAAAAGTAAAAAAAAATTATTAGCGTCAATATGACTAGATTTTATCTATATGAAACAATGAATAAAGTTAATTTGCGTTTTTTATAATTATATTGTGTTTCTAAGTATTTTTCTAGATAATCTATAAAATGCACTTATTGGACGACATATATAAGACTTAAATGTTTTTTTTTAACCAGTTGTTAGTTTCCAAGAGCTAGTGATTGGTCTGAGTACCTTGAAAACTTCCGATTTGCGTATTTGAATTGTATATTTAATACCTCTTGAAGACTTTGCAGGTAAATAGTAAGAGTAATTCAAAATTAATATAATATTTTGTTTATGAGCTAATATAACGTCAGCATATTAGAATTTACAACCAAAATGAAATTTTTAAGTTAATATTAACAATAATCAGTTCGCCTGGCCTGTGCAAATCTTTGCTGTAATTTACTTTTCCCAGTAATCAGAAAAAAAAAGATCATATAACCGAAATAATGAGTGAGCTGTCTTCACAAAAATCGTCTAGTACGGCGATGAATAAATTTCAACAAAAATAGGCGTGCATTCTTTGTTAGACTTTGTTACATATATTTTACAGAAAATTAATATTAAGTCTTTATCAATTGTTTTTTACTCAGTGGGTCTATGCTTACTTAATATTTTTCCTGTTTTAAGCCACTTGAAATCACTTTGCCGTTCATATCTTTATTTTTAAAATGGTCTCTCCACCACAACTATGGTCTCCCTATACTTGTTGTTATTTACGGTCTCCATCTTATTACCCTCCTGTTCTCTTACCACATGTCCAGTTCCATTTTAACTCTATAGTGTGATTAATAACGTTTGTCATTTTTATCTCCTCTGTAACCAAATATTTGTTTTATGATCTCTCGGTGATAAGTGCAACGTTATCTCTTAATGGCTCTTTGGCCAACTCTTAACTTATTTAGCATAACCTTGACGGTTCCATAATTTGGGGTGGAGGGGGGTAGATTTAAAACTTATTTAGTCATAGCAAATAGTCTGTGTTCTCAAAAAGATGTTTAATAATAGTTTCGTGTGGCAGCAACTAAGAAACAAGTGTTATTCTTATGTTTAATCAACTTTTAATTATGCTGTTCTAGCAGTGGGAAATTGTATTAGAACTAACGAAGTTATGTTACAATAAACCAAGATAATTAGAACAATACTTTTTCAACCAAAAACAGCTTTCAGTAGAACTTTATTCGTGGAATTGAATATACCTACATTACGTTCTTTTTTATTTTCAACTGCGTATGCTCAATAAAATCAGACTTCCTCCTGATTGATGCAGGTTGAAATGATAGTGAATACTTTAATATAAGAATTAAATCTGACATAAACCCTCCACAATATGGGTTCGGCCATACAGCAAATAGTCCTGTGTTAGTACTATCAATTAAAGTTTTTTATGAGTTGCTGTTACAAATTAAACACATTATTAATCTTGATAAGTTTAAATGTGAAGTAAAAAAGCTTCTGTGCAAAAATGCCTTTTATTCTGTACAGGAATATCAGCATATTAACTTTTAGCAACATACGTAGATGTTCTTTTTTATATTATATATAAGCTAAACAGTATTATGAATTGTGATAGCATGCAAATAATTTTTAAATATCTTTTTTAGTATATTATATTATTTTTTAATTTTTTTTTTAAATTTTTGAAATATCTACTGTTATTTTTACAAATATAAAAAGCAGTGAACATTCTCATCATAACATGTTATTTTTAGGATCTAAACAATGATGAAAGCTTGGTCATGCCTTTTTACCTTGATGCTATTTCAAGCAGCCTATGGACGATTCCCCACGATCAATAAATCTTCAAAACCGATTAAAACTATAACACTAAGCGATCCTTTAATACTGACAGATTATATAAAACAAAATAAAACTGCAGAAGCCAGAGCAGCATCCCAAGTGCATTACGCCGGTTTCCAAAACGTAACAAGTTATTCTGGATATTTCACTGTCGATGAAATTTATAACTCGAACTTATATTTTTGGTTCTTTCCTGCCGCCAATGATTATGAAAATGCTCCTGTCGTTTTATGGCTTCAAGGGGGTCCAGGAACTCCAACCTTCTTTGGTATTTTTGACGAAAATGGCCCTTTCATCTTCAATGAAGATTTTAGTGTGAGTTTAAGAAATTACTCCTGGCATAAAGATCATTCCGTATTATATATTGATAGTCCCGCAGGAACAGGATATAGTTTCACTACAGGAGGATTTGCTCAGAATCAAACTAAAGTGGGTGAAGATTTATACAATGCTTTACAACAATTTTTCTTGGTATTTCCCGAGTTTCAAAATAAACCCTTCTTTGTAGCAGGAGAATCCTATGGAGGAAAATTTGTACCAGCTATAAGCTATACGATACATCAAAGGAATCCAACAGCAGATCTTAAAATAAATTATCAAGGTGGCCTTATACAAAACGGTTGGAGTGATCCTGAACATATGTTTGTTTTTAGCGATCTCTTGTATCAGTTGGGCTTTATAGATATTCCTGTCAGGGAAGAGTTTAAAGTTGCTGAAGCTGAAGCAGTAAAACTTATTCAAGAAGGAAATTTTACTGCAGCCACTCAGAAATTTCAGCATATAATTTTGGGAGGTTACGACACGATGTTTTATAATGCTACAGGATTCTTAAATATCTATGATTATTTGGATGACACTGTTGGAGTTTCTTCCTACTGGCAAGATTTTATTACTCAGGATGAAATTAGAGACGCTTTGCATGTTGGATCAACTAATTTCACTGGTCAATCTATGCTGGTATTTAATAATCTTTTTGACGACATCACTAAAAGTGTGGCTCCATGGTTATCTGAACTTCTAAGTCATTATAGAATCATTATTTATAATGGACAACTGGATGTAGTTGTTGGTTATCCTGTAACAGCCAACTATATTCAACATTTAAATTTCAGTGCTGCAGAGGAATATAAAACAGCTGAAAGAAAAATCTGGTCCGTAGATGATAGGGTGGCTGGTTATGTTAAAAAAGCTGGAAATCTTACTGAAGTTATGGTTCGTGATGCTAGTCATGTGACGTCGATGAAACAGCCTAAAGCTGTGTATGATTTGTTATACAAATTTGTTAGAAATATTGACCTTAGTTAATTTTTGTACCTTTTTAAATAAAAATTTTAAAAGGGAAATGGGACTTTTATTAGAACCCTTAGAATTTTAAATATTTAATTAAATTATACCCCCCAAAAATAGAGGAGGTTTTTATTTTTAGGCATTTGTCACCATGCAAATGGAAAAGAGAGAATAAGATAATTTTATAAATGTTTAATTATATCAGATTTATAACTTCGCACTCCCTCCAGGGATTATTTACTCATACCGGGTATACAAAGACACCAAAGACCCTTTCCGTGTTATCGGATCCTGAGTGGCGTGGTCTTCTGTACTTCCTACAAACTTTCGGACGGTTCCCGCGATTCCAAGGGGCATTGCTTTCTGAATCGGCTTATACAGATGCTCATTAAGGCCCAGTTCCTTGATGTTTTGCAGGAAGTTCTTTGGCATCACTCCAGTTGTTAATAGTATAGTTCTATAAAACATATTAAGAAAATTTCAAAAGAGCAATAAAATAAGAAAACATAATTTTCAAATAACTTTAATTTCTTGATATATTCGTGAGATCAATAATAAGAAGAAAACATATTAATTACGTAATTCTTTTGGCATTTTACTTTATAATTTGAACAAAGCTACACAAAAACGTAGTTAAACATACGTTGTTTTACCAGCTAACCAGTTATAAATTTAAAAATCGTAAAAAAATAATGACCTACTTCCAAAATATATTGGAGTACGTTTGAAAGACTGAAGCGTATAGAAATATATATATATATATATATATATATATATATATATATATATATATATATATATATATACATATATATATATATATATATATATATATATATATATATATATATATATACAAATATATTATAGTTATAAGTAAAGCAAAAAAAATCCATTCAATTGCTAATTTTATTCTAACATATTTTACGCAAAAACCATTTATATGTGACAAATTATGGGAAGCTATAGATATTTAAGTATTTGATCTACAACTAATACAGAGGATTCTGAAAATAATAATTTTAAACAATTAAGTCTTAAATAATTGTTTTCATCAACACAACTAGATAGAAATTTGAGAAATGACAATTTGTAAGATATCTCAAACTTTTGGCCTTTGGCTAAGGTTCCTGGTCATATGGAATTTCTCTATCATCGGTCGAGTTTTAGATTTTCTTTCAAATTTATTTGTCCGAACAGAAATACGTTTGTCAATTCATAAAATAATTGATTCAACAGTGTTTTGTGTTGTGTTATTGTTAATTTTTTTGCTTATCTCATAATGTAAAAAGGTTATTGTTTAATTATTTTTTTTTTATAAGGAGTTCGAGAAAATGGTTCATTATTAGGGTTTCTTCCACTTTTTTTAATACTTCTGGGCGAAACCTGGGTAAAGACAATTTTATAACTCGACCAACTAAACCAATTATGAGACTATTTTTCTGTTTATTTGGATGTTGAGAGTTAAAATTTAAATACCAACCTGTGTATAGTTAATTCTAAAAAATTTATTTTTTGTTCCATTTCAATTTCAGATGTAAATTTTAGTTTTGAATGGAAATTATTAAAGTATTTTAATAAGATATCTATTTTTTTTCGGGCACAGCAGCCAAATAGTCATCCACATAGCATTTAAAAAATATTATTTTTTCAATACTTCTTCTTCTAGATATTTCATAACTCTTTGTGCTATTGTTGAGGAGATTGGTGAACCTATAGCACAACCGTCTGATTGTTGGTACACACTATCTTTGAACTGGAAATAATTATTGTTTACTGTAAGTTTTACACATTCTATAAATTCATTAAGTGTCAATGTTGTGTGTTCTTTGAATTCATTCCATTTTTTTTTTTCAAAACTTTGGGAATGATCTCATTAGATATGTTTGTATACAAAGAAACTACTGTAACGAAGTTACTAATTTTTTGGGCATGAGTATGTTGGCCGGGATTTAATTTATTTATTTTACATCAGAAAAATCTGATTCTTGCGGGAAAAGAATCTTAAAGGTTTCAAGATTACTGGTATATAATTAGATTTACCGCGCTATGCCGGAAAATATAATTTTCCGGGATTTTCAGAGCGTCCGACCATAGTAATCGCGCACCGCATACAGCAGTACCGTATGCGCGATCACCGCACACCGTCACACATCTGCGTAGTGGGGGCTCGGGCCGTCTATTTAAGTCCCAGCAGACCATTATTTCGGGGAGAACTACACGTTCTCCACCCGGGTCAACAGTCCAAACGGACTGGACTGAGTCGCCTGCTGGACCGCGCCTTCCTGGTCTAGTAATGTAGGTGAGGCTAGGCTGGTATATGTATGGTGTTTACCATACACTCCCTTCCTTACGTCCTACCCCTCTAATGGCCAGCATTGCCTAGGACCCTTATAAGAACGGGCAATGTTTTGTCATCCTACCGTCACTGTCGAGGACCCTTATAAGAACGGGCAGTGACGGTTCCTTTCCTAATTTCCTACTGCTATTGGTGGACATTGTCGAGGACCCTTATAAGAACGGGTAATGTCGTTCCATCCTGCTGACGCTGTCGAGGATCCTTATAAGAACGGGCATTGCAGTTCCTTTTTTTCCTTCATACCGTCACCGATACACACACACACACTGATGCCGTAAGTTTGTTATTGTTGCCGTAATGACCAGGAATGTATTTACCGCCAGGTGCCCTCCGATGTCCGTTGACAAGGGCGCTAAACAACTGCCGCCCCGACGCTTATCGCCGCCGCCGCGTGTAAAGACCGTCGCCGTGTAGAGACGCCGCCTATCGCCGATCGATGCCGTGTTATGGTTACATACCGCGTATACCGCCGTCGGTCGAATTTTAATACGAAGCGCCGTGAACCGTGAACGCGGATTTTAGATACAAAACGCGATAATTTGCGTAGGAGCCGTCGTGAATAGCGTCGCAACCGTGTAGTACGAGGTACGTGAATAGCGTCGTAAATAATACCGCTGGGTTACCGTCTTTAGCGCAACCGACCAGTATGTGCTACCGTAAACAGCTGTAAAACATACTCTTGCCCTCCAGACCGTTTATTTGTTCACATTATTGTCCATCTTAGATTGTAAGTTAGTTTTAGGCCATGTCTTTGCATAAAAGAATGGAATACAGGATACAGGATGTTTTATAACCGTTTGTTTTATTACCTAGTCCCATTTTTACCATTACGTGTAACAATTGGCAGCCGGCAGCCAGCACTAATACACGCAATTGACCCCTGGTTTGCCGTTTCTCCACTGTAACAAGCTGCCCGGTGCATAAAGTGGGCCCTCGACCACATTAAATCCCGAGGGTGGCGTCCGAGAATCGACCACCGAGTGGATGTTTTGACCTTCAGGCAGTCAAACCGTTGATCAGCTGAGAGAGCAGGGATATCCCGAAAATACGTAGATACCGCCGACCCGATACCCCTGCGCTGAGCATTTCACCGATGACTGTCTGCACGAGAAATATCCACTGACCGATGTTCCGGTGCCGTGAATGAAGAAGAGCCGTAGAGCACGACCTTGCTCCTCGGCTCCCCGCCTACGAAAAACGCGCCACACTACATCTAGTGTAACTAATTTATAATTTGCTGGTATTTGTAAATAATCACTATGTGGGGGACTCATTCACAGTGATACTACATAAAGCTATTGTTTCAGTCGTTTCAAGGTTTTACAGTGCTGGCTTTCTACGATTACTGTACATGTATTACAATGTAGATTAGCACATTACAGGTACTATTAATAATAAATGCAAGGTACAATTGATTGGTGATTCTTTCATATGTAACCAAAACCTCTTTGCGGCCTAGATGGATTATAAGGTCTTCGACTCAGTGCCATATTAGTGGCTTAAAACTATATTGAGAATGTATAGGGTTGATAATCATTTTGTTTTCTTTTTAGAAAGCATGATGTCAATCTGGAGAACTAGGATTCAATTGCAAGTGCCATCCAGCGATACCATCGAAACTAATACAATCTCAATACGAAGGAGAATATTTCAAGACGATTCACTTAGCCTATTGTTGTTCTGCCTTGCAATCAACTCACTGTAACGCCGTTGAACTCCACAAGATACGGATTTAGTATTAGAAATAGCAACGAAGAGGTAGTAAGATTGAATCATCTTCTATACATGGATGATCTTAACCTGAGGGCTGCTACCAAAAATCAGCTGCAAAATTGTGGAAGAGTTCTCCTGGGATATCGGAATGCAGTTTAGATAAGTGCCATATTTTGAACATCGTTAGAGGAAAGATACAATCGGGAGCATTTCAGATGCAGAACGGTGAAACTATAGCTGCAATGGAAGCAGAACAAATATCTATGGATGAAGCAGGCTAAACGAATTGACCATAGCACTATGAAGGCTGAATTTACAGTCGAATTTGTCAGGAGGGTAAGACGGCTGTTACGAACTTGTCTAAATAGTAGAAATTTGGTTATACTTAACACGTACGCATGCTCTGTGCTTAGCTACTCTTTTGGAATTGTAAAATGGAGTAGGACGCACTTCGAAGACCTTAACAAAAGCACACAAACACCACCCTCAGAAAACTATTGAATGAACAATGCCCCTAAGACACCAAGGAGGAAGAGGATTGGTAGATATAGGTAAGCATCTCGATCAACAAATAATAAACTTAAGTTCTTATTTTCACAGGTTAGCGTACTCTTCCACTCTACATCGAGCAATATGAGAGGCAGGCGATTCAACGCCGCTCCAGTTGAGGGAACAAGATATTACTTCTCACCACCAAACAGACCAAGAGAAGTGAAGTTGCAAACCTGGCTACAGAAGCCACTTCATGGACGGCATCCAATTGAGGTCAATCAGGACAATGTCGACAACTCAGCGTCGAACTACTGGTTAATTTCAGGACAGATGTTTCCGGAAACGGAGGACTTCTTGTTAGCTATCCAAGACCAGGTTATTCCGTCGAAGAACCATCGGAAGATCATCATCAGAGATCCCTCATTAGAAAACGACCAATGTAAATATGGCTGTCGAACATCAGAGAACATATAACTGGAGGATGCCAGGCGTTTGCTGCAATCGAGTATAAGGAAAGACACGACCCAGACGCTAAGATACTCTATCAAGAGTTAGCAGATAAGTTAAAATTATTGCAGGTAGAAAAGGTGCCTTACTACAAATACAATTCGGAGCTTATTCTTGAAAACAACGAGTTCAAGTTATATTGGAACCGAACGGTCAAACAGTTGCTTATAATAGGCCAGCCATGATACTAACAGATAAAACTTTTAGGCGAACTACACTGATTGACATTGATATACCTAATAACAACAACCTAAAACCAAAACATTATGAGGAGATCGCCAAATACAGAGATCTGGAGGTGCAAATCCGCAGACAGTGGGCAATGAATGAACAGCGTCTACACGATTCCCATAATACTATCAACAACTGGATTGATACCAAAGAATCTCCTGCAAAACATCAAGGGGCTGGACCTTAGTGAGCATCTGTATAAGCCGATTTAGAAAGTAGTTCTCCTTGCAACCGCGCGAACCGTCCGAAAGTTCATAGGAAATACAGCAGACCAGGTCACCTAGGACCCGATAACATGGAAAGGGTTCCCACAGAGCTTTATACTTTTGGTATCTTTGTATACCTGGTGTTAGTCAATATTCCCTGGAGGAAGTGCGACGCCATTTGGCTTGTAAGTCAGTAAAAAAATAATATTTTTATGATTCTATATTTTTCGATTAAAAAATTAAAAACCTCAAGAGTACTTGAGTTGAAAAATAAAAGATAAGAAACTGACTTGTTAACTTTTTTTTTCTATCAGATTAAATTAAAATGATTGAGATAAATAAAATACTCACACTCATGGTATGGCTTAATGCTTTTTGCGTCATATGTTAAAAAACTAACAATGTATTATAGAAATTTCTAGATTGTATTTACTATAAAAAATGATTATTAAAATCACATGTTGTATTTCCTAAAACTTATGTATGTGATTCGTTGGATCTAAAAAATGGATAATATACTATTACGCCAGCGGAATTAGCATCTGGAAAAAATTTTATTGTTAGTAGACTTCTGACCCCACACAGCACTAGACGTCTTATAGACGTCATTTTTATATCCAGATTATGTCTGAACGTCTTAAAACATAAATAAGGCGTCTTATAGACGTTGTTTTAAAGATGTTCATAAGACGTCTATATACAACGTCTTTAAGATATCTTTTAAAAGTCTACATACTACATTTTATATGAAAATAAATACAGTTGTGAATAATTTAGTTGATAAAAACTAAAAAGCATTTCCTTCCCTATGGATTTTATCGCAGTTGGGTAATAAGTTTGCAACGCCGCACAGAGCTCAGCTGAATACAAGTTGAGGTTAAAATTTTTGATTGAACGACAAATTTTTAGTAGCCTCACTACGACCTTGGTTAATGGAACTTTTGCGTGATCTTTTTTATCAATACTTTGGTGCTTTTTGTCACAGACTGTTTGATGTACCGATAACAATGACACACATAAATATGATGCCAGCGAAACTATAAATTTAAAAAATCCGCCTTTTGTTTCTGTCAGCTGTCATTTTTCAGTTTTGTATTTGTGTTTCGTCATGTCGTTATTCATTTTTAATGTTGTTGAAGTGCCGACTGTGAAAATTTAGCTTTTGAAAGAATTTTATTAAAATAGTTGATTTATCTATGTGCCTCTGAAAATCTTTTTTATTCGCGTTTATGTAATACTTAAGGTAAGATCGAGAATCATATGTACTTAGGAAAAACAATAACGTTATTTATAGGTTGTGTTACAGGAAATTCCCGAATGCTTTACTACTTATATTTTTGTAGTAACTCGTATATTATTAGAAGTATGAAATGAAATTTTCAAAAATATTATCTGTGCAAAAAAGGCTTGCACAGCTCATCCAGACCCGGTCCTAAATATTACAAGAAATATTACTAATGAAGTGGAAGGCGAAATGTTTGTTTATGGAGTGCTCCACTAATGAAACCTGTAAGATTTATTTTGTTCCTGATGATTGGTTTATATTTAAAGAACATAGAAAATAGAGTTTTGTTAATTACAAGAAGTAATTTTGTTTAAGGTTTTAGAAACTTCAAAACTGGGAGTAGGGAGCATTTATGACTTTGTAAAGCGAGCTTGTAAAATTACCATGTACAGTTGATTAGTACGAAAAGGAAAGAGAAAGTTCTACGATTCCAACTTGGCAAGACTTATTATGAGTAAGTTCTGTCTTTCATTATACATATTAACCTTGAAATAGCATAAGTCACGATTCTATAGTAGAGGACAATTATAAAAATTCGCAAAAATATTAAAAAATTTACTCCCACAAATGATAAACTTTATTCTATAAAATTAAAATCAGTTTGTTATTAGGATCTACAGAGACAGAGGCAAAAAGTCAGAAGAATGAGGAAATTTCAATCCAAACATGGCTGAAAAGGGCATCAGACCAGATTTATTATTTGACTAAATAAAAATTCTTGTTTTTAAAACTATTTAAAGATTTGTGTACTTTTTATTTCAATAAACTTTTATAATTCTGATAGTCTACCTTTTAGAGTTATTATATCGAAGGGATAAACTAAGGCTTAAATTTGATAGGTTCACTTATAGTTCGAACAATAGTAGTTCTGAAAATATTTGCTCTTCTACATCACTTCTTAAATTTCAAATTAGAAAAAGTTTACATTATGCTTAAGTTATGTATTTTTTTGTATAAAGAGATTATGTTGAACATATTTTTTAAAGCAAATTATTCATGCGGAACTTGTAGTTATTTAAATTTAAAATGGTAGTGTATATTTTGCTCTTGATTTTTTCTTAATTAAAGTTATTTCTTGGGCTTTTGAATAATCACGGTTTGACTTTTTAAACAAGACAAACAAAAAAATTGAAGGGACGCTTTTAAATATACATAATTTTATTGGTGGAATATGTTGTTTTAATGTTGGGAAGGGACGTTCATAAGACGTTGTAAGCAAATATCTTAAAGACGTTACCTTTTGTAACATAAGACGTCTATACAACGTCTTATGGACGTCATTCGACTTTAATGGACATCCATAAGACGTCCTGAATGTTGAGATCAAACGTTTTATGGACGTCTTTAAGACGTATTTGTGCTGTTTGGGACGAAGTTGAAACCTTCAGAATAATAATAGTAATTTTGTAGTATCTTATGTCTCATTTTCTTTTTTGGGGAAAATTTTTGATTTAACAATTAAAATGAGAAGAAAACAGCACGCGAACTCCGTAATAGTATAGAAAAGAAATTTCTTTGCTATTTCTTTCTATTATGGAAAATCATTCAAAACTTACTCTATAAGCACATTCGGCAACAGTCGGGTATGTCCGAACAAGCAATCGTGCTATAAAAAATAGAAACAGTCTTTGGCTTGTTGCTGTTCTTCTGTCTTTCTCAAAGCAATTTAAATGCTACATAAGTTTGTCTCATTTTTTTCCTGATTTACGGTGTTTGAATTTGTGGTTATGTTGAATGTGAGATATATTTGTTTCTAATAGAAACGAAGTTCATAAATGTGTTTTTATATTTTATTTAGCTAAAAGTATAGATTTACACGTTATATAAGAAAAAAATATCAAAATAGCAATAATTATTTTTATTTCTGTTTATTTCTTAACGTTAAGAATCAGAACAATAATAAATTATTAGAGCTGAATTAAGAAAAAAAAAATTATACATATTATACATCCAATAGAAAAAGTCTTTATTTCCGTTTTACTGAGCTGCACAAACTTCTGACAGGGTTCAGCTAAATGTCTGTTGAGCCTACAAAATATCCCTCTACTCTTTAATATTTTATACAAAATACATAAATATCGGATCCATATTTTCTAATAGGCAATTTATTTATTAGAATAGAATATAGTTCACATTAACCAGTGTAAAATAATTAATATTTGTTCCATTACAATACAAACAGTTTATTTCCTGCAAATACAATTCTAGTCCTCTCTCCTTATGCGTTTCGAACACCTCATGGTTTCATCAGTGAAGCTGCAACAAAGCAAGAGCAACATTCGCAGGAAACAATTGCTGTATTAAAGATAAATTCCAGAGTTGTATTTGCAGGAAATAAACTGTTGTGAATATATTCTTTCCTTTATTATGTTTGAAAGCAGATTAAATACAGTAAATTTATTTCATTTCTTACTTAAATTTTAATTTTTGAAAACTGATGACAAGGTTGAAAATCGGACATACTAAATTACTATATATACTTATCTAATCGTTTGTTTACCAGTCTATTTGTCAAATTATGTGTTTACTTGTTTATTTGTCTATTTGTTAGTTCATCTAACTGCAGTATTTTTGTTATATAACAGTTTTAATGTAACAATTTTCATGGGTAGTAAAAATCCTACTGGGTTGACGTGTCTTAAGTCAATATAAATCTAGAAATCAATCTATAAGTATTTTCGTGATTATCTTTAAGTATTTTTATACCTAATCTTTTCAAGCACCTATTAGGCAACATATATAACATTTAAAAAGGTTTTTTTTTGCATCAATTGTTAGTTTCTTAAAGGTTATAGAGACTGGTCTAAGTATTTTTCTAGATAATCTATATGAAATTTAAAATTCAACCACTTATTGGGCGATATATATAAGACTTAAATGGATTTTTTTACACCAGTTGTTAGTTTCCAACAGGTGGTGATTGGTCTAAGTACGCTGATAACTTCCGATTGCCTATTTGAATACTATATTTAATACCTTTAGAAATTATTGCAGGTAAATAGTAACAATTTGATAAACTAATACTCCAAATTAACAAAAAATTTTGTTTATGGCATAATACATTTATAACAAAAATAAAATTTTACGTTGATATCTAAGTTAGATAATATTGACATAATTATGTAACTGTTTTTCTATAACTTATGTCAAGACCTGTTTTGTACCAAATGGGTATACTTAATATTTTTTCCTATTTTGAGTCACTTGATATCAATTTAGCCATCCTAGGATTGTCTCTCCACCGTAACTATAGTCTTCTGGCACTTAGTCTGTCATGGCCAGACCAACTCCATTTTATAACTGTAATGTGATTAATAATTTCTTCCATTTTTGTCTCTCCTCTAAACAAATGTTCGTTTTATGATCCCTTGTATTGAAAAAGCGAAGTGAGAGGTGAAGGGGAGTGATGGAACAGTCCTCACGTCAGATTCACTTCCTGGATGTCAAATACATTCGTTTATATTGGTCTGATCTGATTATATACATATATATATATATATATATATATATATATATATATATATATATATATATATATATATATATATATACCGGGTGTCAACGAATCTATTAGACAAGTCATAATTTCTAGAGTATTATGTGTATCAAAATGAGAATTGGTACAGGTAAATGATATGTAAAGGGGAGAGTTTTCACATATTTTCCAGTTTCCGGCCACTTCCGGTTTCACCGGAAATGGCCTCGATTTTGAATTTTTAAATGGAACACCCTGTATATTTTAACATTTTTGGATTTCTGAGACAATTCTAGATCAGAACGCGACATTTTAAAAACTTTTTACGTCTACTTCATTTTTTTAGAGCCACTTTTAAAATTGCATCTAGGTGGCCATGATCGGACGCAAACTAATCTAAGGGCCTTAGGTGATGTCAAAAAAATACAATCGCCAAGATTTAGTTACTAGTATGAAAGACAGGAATAAGACAAGTTGGCAAAATTACGTTTTCATTTTTAACTATTAATTTTCAAATGGCGACCCCTTTTTGACAACTACTTATCGAAAAAAGCATTCTTTGACGAATCTAACGGTACTAATTTATTTGCGATTGGACATAAGAACAGAAATTAAATATTATTAAGCAAAATACTGGATAATTTATTTACTTATGACAAGTGCGCTATGGACAGCCATGATGCATACTAATTTGCAACTGTTTTTATCAAGTCTTCTTTGGAAAACAAAGCACTCACTTAAATAGATAATGACAGTGACATACGCTCTAAGAACAGACGTAAAAGTTTCTTAATTTTCGTTAAGTTTAGTTTAAATTTTCGTTAAAATAATGTATACTCAAAGTGAAAAAGTGGATATGTTATTAATATTTGGAGAGTGTCATAGAAATTCAAGGAATGCTGCCGAGTTGTATGCTCATAGATATCCGAATCGGCAACATCCAGCCCATCAGTATTTTCCGTATATCGAGACTCGTTTTAGGCAAATAGGAAATCAAGAGGCGGAACAGAGGTTTATCATAAATGAAGAGACTGAGAGTAACGTACTTGCTATGGTTGAGGTTGATAAAACAGTTTCGTTAAGAACAATTAGTCAAGAACTGCAGATAAGTTATGAATCAGCAAGAAAAATACTGAAAAATCATGGATATCGAGCATTTAAATATCAGTTACATCAACATTTGTATACTGAGGATGGCGATAGATGGGTAGTGTTTTGTGATTGGCTGCTTCAAAATCATACAGTTAACCCAAATTTTATCGATTTTATTCTGTTTTCCGACGAATCCCGATTTACAAATAATGGTATGTTCAATAAGCAAAATACTCGGTACTGGGCCCAACAAAATGAACATGAAATCAGAGACGGCAATTTTCAAGAAAGATTTGGCGTCAATGTCTGGGCTGGTATCATTGGAAACAGAATAATTGGGCCAATATTGTTTCAAGGTCAGTTAACAGGGGTTAGATACTTAGGTTTCCTTCAAAATGAAATCGAAAATCATTTCAATGATATACCTTTAGCAGTTTTACGGCGAATTTACTTTCAACAAGATGGAGCACCGCCTCACAATACTAGAGAAGTTCTTAATTATTTAATAGAGCATTTTAATAATCGAATTATTGCAACCAATGGTCCGGTACGGTGGCCAGCCCGCTCACCGGATCTTACTGTGCTCGATTTCTTTGTCTGGGGATATGTTAAAGAAAGGGTTTACTATGGAGCAGCCCCAGCTACTCTTGAAATATTAGAAGAAAGAATTTTACGGGCATTTAAAAGTATAACGCCCCAAATGCTACAAAACGTGTTGAGAGAAACAATTGAACGAGCTGAAATGTGTCGTGAAAAAGAAGAAATGCACTTTGAACATTTACTACACTAAACTTTTTAACAAATTCAGCTACTGTACTTTCAAATATTTTAAGTGCGTCGTCTAAGTTATTAGTTTATTTTGTTAGTTTTTTGTTAATTTTGTTAAATTTTTAATCCTCCTATCTTTCATACTAGCCACTAAAACTTTGCGATTGTATTTTTTTGACATCACCTAAGGCCGTTAGATTAGTTTGCGTCCGATCATGGCCACCTAGATGCAATTTTAAAAGTGGCTCTAAAAAAATGAAGTAGACGTAAAAAGTTTTTAAAATGTCACATTCTGATCTAGAATTGTCTCAGAAATCCAGAGATGTTAAAATATACAGGGTGTTCTATTTAAGAATTCAAAACCGGGGCCATTTCCGGTGAAACCGGAAGTGACCGGAAAGTGGAAAATATGCGAAAACTCTCCTCTTCACATAACATTTACCTGTACCAATTCTCATTTTGATACTACTCTAGAAATTATGACTTGTCTAATAGATTCGTTGACACCCGGTATATATATATATATATATATATATATATATATATATATATATATATATATATATATATATATATATATATATATATATTATATTTAAACAGTCTTAACAGTGTTATTTGTTAAATGGCCCGGGATGTTTGTTTAATTTTTTTAATGTACATCCATATTTCGTGAAGGCGTTTTCTAAATTACATTTACTTAATAAAATTACTTTTAATGTCACAAGAATGTTTTAAGTGAAGCAATCAAAAATTAATATGACTAAAGCCGTAGTCGTATTATTTGATTTTAATACTACATAATTTTGAAAATTTTTAAAATCATGCGCCCAAAATAACTGAAGTTACCTATTAAACCTTGAAATGCCAAAATCGTTCAACATCTGTTATACAAGTCTTTTGAATTTTTTGGCCAATTATACCAGGTTAATTCACCTTATACGGTACGGAATATTGCGGCCAAAATACGTGAGTTTTAAAAAGTTTTAGTTTTGAGATATGTGGGAGTCTAATATAGTTACCTTTTAAAATTATTTTCATATTATACAGGGTGTCCCAAAAGCTTTAAAAGTATCAAAGTTATGTTTTTTTAAATGGGAAAATTGCGTTTTTAGATTCTCCGATCAAAATAAGCGCCTATTTTAACAAGATTTATAGTACCTAAACCTTCAGGGTTTTTAAACAATTTGAATTTTGATAAAATCTAACCTAATATTCATGTTTCAAGTACGTAAGAAGTATTTCAGTTATGTACTCGAAATTTACAGTAAAGTGTAACAATAAAGCATATTTTATATCCCAATTATAATAAACTTGCTATATTATACAGGGTGTCCAAAAATTAAACCTAATCAAATAAGAACTTTAAGTGACTATAACTTGATTAATTTAAATAGAACGCTATACTTTTTAACTTACCAAAAAATGTACCTTTTAAATACCTATCGAATGGTGTAAGGGTGTTCTATAGCTAAGTCTTCGCGTTTTCACAGAATACGCCAAATAATCGTTTTCTGCACCATTTTGTGTTTTTTGCATAGATGTATTATTGTATCTAGTTGCCTATGACATTTAGAAACGTCAGATAATTCATTTAATCTGTCAGTTTAGTCTGCAAAGTCAGTTGCTATAATAGCAGTATTATTTTTTGTAACTGTGAAACTTTATTTTTTGAACTGAATTATTTTAATATTGTTGTTATTGCTTTGTCAAAATAAAGATTGATCCTATGGAAGAGCGTATGGATATGATTTTTATCCTTGAAGAATGTCATTAATTGTCTGTTGGCTTCTCAAGTCTATGCTCAAAGGTTTCCTGAACCAGCTGCCTTTGTGAGACTATTAAACCAGTTTTGGGAAAGTGGAAGTGTCAGTTATAAAAGACCTGTTATAAGAAAACCTGTTACTGAGGATGAAGAAAAGGTTTTTACTGTACTTGGTTCAGTGATCGAAAATCCCAATATTAATCAGAATCATGTATCAGAAAACACTAACATTAGCCAAGCAAGTGTTTCAAGGATTCTTAAAAAATACAGATTTAATCCTTATAAAATCCTGCTTTGTCAAGAGCTTCACGGAAATGATTTTGACCACCGAACTGAATTTTGCTTGTGGGTGTTAGATAAAGTGGCAGAAAATGAACACTTTTTTTTTTGATAATGTACTTTTCATAGCAGTGGTTTCGTAAATAGACACAACTTCCAATATTATTCTGATTCAAATCCGCGTGAATACAGAGTTATGAGAAACCAGATTAGGTGGTCGGTTTATATTTGGAGAGGAATACTGGGTCCATACTTAATTGGACCATACTTTTTTGACGGACTTTTAAATTGTTTGATGTTTCGTTTCCATAGAAAGGTGAAAGAAATAACTGGTATAAAGAGGAAAACAGCTCTACCATCCATGAGAAATAGACAAGGAAGGCCGATATTGGATACGGAAGAACTGAAGTTGACCTGGTTGAATTACGCGGAGACCCTATTTAATGACCAGTGTACAAATAATTATAGGAACAACACGGAACATATGAGTGGTCCAAAAATCCTTGAGTGTGAAGTCAGACACGCAGTAAATAAAATGAAATGCGGTAAAGTTCCAGGTCATGATCAAGTTTATGCAGAAGTTTTAAAGCTAGTTGATATTAAACAGCTAACATATCTCTTTAATGTAATATATGACTCTGGGCAAATTCCATTGGATTGGCTAAAGTCGACCTTTGTCGCAATACCAAAGAAATCAACTTCCAAACTTTGTGAAGACTACAGACTTATCAGTTTGATGAGTCACGCGCTTAAAGCATTTCTAAGGGTCATTCATTCAAGGATATACAAAAAATGCGAGGATATGAGTGGCAATACACAGTTCGGATTCATCAAGGGACTTGGCACTAGAGAAGCACTATTTTCTTTAAAATTACTTGTACAAAAGTGCTATGAACAAAGACATGATGTTTTCATCTGTTTTATTGATTACCAAAAAGCCTTTGACAATGTTAGACATGGGCCACTTTTGGAGAGATTGCAGGAAATTGGTATTGACGATAAAGATATAAGAATAATAAAAGAACTGTATTGGAACCAATCAGCAGAAGTCCGCATTAATACCGATCTGTTAACGGACACTTTTGGCATATTGAAGGGAGTCCGACAGGGGTGTATTTTGTCCCCTATTTTATTCAATATTTATGTTGAGAAAATCTTTCAACTAGTTTTGGAAGAAGAGACACGAGGTATCAAAATTAACGGCATACCAATGAATAATATTCGTTACGCAGACGATACCACAATACTAGCCAATAACATCGAAGACCTTCAGGCAATATTGAATAAAATTAACGAATCCGGTGAACAGTTTGGGCTACGAATTAATATTGCCAAGACAAAAATGATGGTGATTAGTAGGCATCAATGCAATACTCCCCTCAGTATCAACGGGAACATAATTAAACGCGTCGCGAAGTTTACATATCTCGGAGCTACCTTGAATGAAAAGTGGGACTGTGATGAAGAAGTGAAAGGACGAATAGGCCGAGCAAAAACAGCATTTTTTAAAATCAAGAATTTTCTTCTTTGCAGGCATTTACCACTAAATACCAGAATACGTGTTTTGAAATGTTATGTATGGCCTATGGTATTGTATGGCGTTGAAACATGGTCACTTAAAGTTAGAACACTGAATAGGATCGAAGCCTTCGAGCTATGGACACTTCGTCGACTGCTACGTATTCCCTGGACTGCTCATCTCACAAATGAAGAAGTTTTAAGAAGGAGTGGCGTAGAAAGACAACTGCTGGACACGGTAAAGCAGCGTAAAGTGTCTTACTTGGGACATATGTTGAGAGGATCCAGATACTCCATACCAAAGTTGATTTTGCAAGGAAAAATAGAGGGAAAGCGCGGGCCAGGCAGAAAACAACATTCTTGGCTACGAAATATAAGAGACTGGTGTGGAGTATCGGACGCCGCAACTATATTTAGACAGGCCGAAGAGGGTGTCCTGGCCATCTTATAACTTTAGAAGAGGAATGGACATTTGATCGCCGACGTGCGGCTTTGCACATGGCACCAGAAGAAGAAGAAGATGTTTCGTTGTTTTCTTTTACACCAACTTCCAGTGTTATTAAAAGATGTCCTTATAAATATTAAAACAATTATGTGGCTTCAACTGGATGGAGCTCCGTCTCATTATTATCGCGAGGTTCGACAATGTTTAAATGTCAACTTTGGAAACAGGTGGATTGGGAGAGATGGATTTTAAAATTGACCCTTGAGTTCTCCGGACTTAACTCCACCAGATTTTTTCTTATCGGGATACATAAAAGGAATTGTCTACAATGCGCCCCCAACAACACCACAAGATATGAAAATAAGAGATGCTTTTCAAACTGTAAACCCGCAAATGTGGTTCAGAGTTAGCAATGATTTTGAAAAAAGAATGGTGTTTGAAAATGGATGGTCGGCATTTCGAACATCTACTATAAATATATTGCTTCAGCTTTGTGCTATCGTCATTATGTTAGAGATTGACTGATTACAAAACTTCAGAAAGAGAACTGTTTCAATGATTTCGAGCCAATCGCCTATCCTTGAACAACTCTAAATCACAAAGTATTAACTTTACTCTAAGGAATAACAGTGAAATTGTACAGTCCTTTCTACCTCAATGTGCAATGGAGTTCAAATTTCTGGGAGTACATCTAGATGCAGGATTAACCTGGGAACAACACCTTGTTAGTCTCTCAAAAAAACTATCCCTGTTCCTGTTCAGGAGTCTTGTACGGGTAACTTCCAAAGAAACTATTCTGACAGCATATCACGGTAAGTTTCATTCTCTTTTGGCTTATGCTATTCTTTCCTGGGGTCATTCTTGTCATACCGATAAGGCGTTTGGACAACAAAGAAAATGCGTTCGTATTATCTCTGGGCTTGGTTATAGAGAAGACTGTCGAAATTCGTTTAAAAATTTAAAAATTTTAACTTTACCTTGTGTGTACATTATGCAGTGTTTGTTGTACGTTAAACAAAATCTTGATCTATGCAGATCACACGAAGATATCCACAACTATCCAACAAGAAACAACAACAATCTTGTACCAGACTTTGGCCGGCTTGAGAGATCCAGAAATGGTTCAAGATATTTGGCAATAAAGTTCTACAACTGCGTGCCAGCTAGAATTAAAGCTCTTAACTTCTATCAGTACAAAAAACAAATCAAGAGCTACCTTGTGCTGAACGCGTTTTTTTCGTTCGAGGAGTATTTCGAATCTGATTTTAATCTGTAGTAGTGTCTTTGTCTGTTGTCAGCTTCTCTTAGCTTTTTTTTTACCAAAACTTTCTTCTTAAGGAAGAATCAATATTGTGTAATGTTTTATTTGTATTAATGATAATAATTAATTGACAAAATTTTTTAATATTTTATTTATTTGACTTGTACAAGTACTATTTGTATATTATTACTAATAAATTATCTTATCTTATCTTATCTTATGTTATTACCATTATTGCTGTTATAGCTTGTTGGACGACTACAAAACGCATTCCGAGTTTCTGAACATTGTAAAGATATTCCTGATTATTATTCTTATAATTGTAAATTATCTGTAATTTCAAAATGCCACAGGCAACTAGATACATTAGAACATCTATTCAAAAAACACAAAATATTGCAGCGAACGATAATTTGGCGTATTCTGTGAAAACGTGAAGACTGAGCTATAGAACACCCTTCTATTATTCGATAGGTATTTAAAAGGTACATTTCTGGTAAGTTAAAAAGTATTGCGTTCTATTTAAATTAATCAAGTCATAGCCACCCAAAGTTCTTATTTGAATAGTTTAAATTTTTGGAAACCCTGTAAAATATAGTAAGTTTATTATAATTGGGATATAAAATATGATTTATTGCTACACTTCGCTATAAATTTCAAGTACATAGCTGAAATTCTCGTTAAGTATTTGCATAGAAAAAATATACCAAGAATTCCAATCCTGTGCTATAATTTTGATGCTCCTAAATGGTACGCAAAAAATAAAAACAATTTACAATATTGTCAATGATTAGATATCAGTATTTTAATGTGATATATTTACATGCTTTTGTTAGAAACAAGTATAAAAGATTTAAATTTTCGGATTTATGTTGAAAACGTGGCAATTTTGTATATCCCTTCCTACCGACTAAGAGGGATAAGCTCCACCTTTTATCGATTTAAGTCTAAGGTTGCCGCAGCCTAGCGAAGTTTTACTGAAAGGTTTGATCATTACAACGTTCCCTTTGTAAACTTAAACATAAATAATAAACCAAGGGATAAAAAAAACTTATACCCGTAGTTTACATCAACTATCCAATATGGCAACACTGCATATACAGGGTGAGTCAACGATTGGATGAAGTAGGTTTGTGCCTTTTCGGTGAAATTAACAAAGAAACTATATTTATTGTTTGATACAGTTTATTTTTACGCAGATTTTAAAAATATTTAGGACTCTAGAGGGTGAGCCAAAAAACTAGGACAGCATAAAATTGTATTTTTTTAAATATAATACCCTATATACGAATTGTATTTTCGATTTAGCTTATAATTTTAAATCTTTTTTATTAAGGGTTTACTATAACAAAACTTTATAGTTTCTGAGATAATTAAGTTTAAAGAAAAAAAGTTACATTTTCAAGCATCAATTCAATCCTAAATAACGTTTTCAATTTTGTGACAAATATATTCAAATTTGGAATTTAGCAAGGCCAAGGACAAGTTAACATAATTTTTACCTAATATTTGCAATAAAAGCTACAGGGTGTTGAACACATCGGCTCAAATTTGAACAAGTTTAAATGAATAAATATCTTTTTTTTTAATGGTACACTCTGTATATTTTCATGTTATTTAATAGAGTAATAAAAACCCTAAAAGTTTTGTTCAATATATCCTATACCTATTTATAATAGTTTTTGAGATATTTCAGTTTTTCTTATTTTCCATACTTTTTTACAGAAATAGTCTTCATTATCATAGTAGCCATGTAAAATAATATAAAGAAACTACAGAAACAAACAGAATGTGGTTAAATATGATGAAATACATTATTCGTTATATTACAACGGCAATAGTTTAATTAAACATAATGTGAAAAAATTAACACAACAATAACGACAAGGCAAATACATATTTACTTTTATACTAAATTGAAACAAAAAAAGTACCTATTAAATACTGAGATTAATTATTTCTTTTTAATAAGTGTTCGAATAAACGACCCTCTTGTGCAATGCACAAATTTAGTCTTTTTTGCAGATTTTCTCGGACCCTGGACAAAATTAGTGGCGTTATTGTTCTACAGGTATCCTTAATCCTGTTTCGCATATCTTCCACTGTTGTTGGTGGATTAACATACACCTTATTTTTAATATAACCCTATAGGAAGAAATCTAATGGCGTAATGTCGCAAGACCTTGGTGACCACTCAATGAAACCCCCACGTCCAATCCATTTTTGCGGATATCGTTGGTCCAAAAACGCACGAACTTCACGATGGTAATGCGGAGGCGCACCATCGTGCTGGAACCACATACTGTCGAGCTCATCCCTATCGAGACCTTGAAGCAGTTGGGGTAGTTCTTCTTGTAGAAAGTTCAGGTAACTATGGCCATTTAGTGGTTCATTAAAAAAGTGGGGTCCAATAATTCGATTATGATGAATACCACACCAAACATTTAATGAGCAGTGGTTTTGATGTTGCACCTCTCTAATCCAAAATGGGTTTTCTGTGGCATAATAATGCATGTTGCGTCTATTTACGGCACCGTTACTTCTAAAAGTAGCTTCATCACTAAACATTACCTTGCATAATAAATTTGGATTTAATTAAATCTCCGCATTTATTGTACGACAAAAGTTTACACGACTTTCAAAATCCTGTCCATGCAATTCTTGGTGTAATTCCATGTGATATGGATGATACCTATATTTCTTGGTAGTACGATTAGCGGTGGATTGTGATGTTTCACATAATGCTGCTAACTGACGGCTACCAATATAAGGATTTTCCTGAACATTTAACAATACTTGTAGTTCTTTTTCTTCATTAGTTACTGGTTTGTTGACCACTTTACGTTTTGGATAATCAACAGTACCAGAAGAATCAAATCTTTGCATTAAGTTTTGAAAAGTATGGGTATTAGGCTGACGTCGATCAGGATACTTCATTTTGTAAATTCTTTGAGCAAGAAAGCAATTTTTTTGAGCCTCTCCTATTGTATAAATCATATCTATTAACTCATTCTTTGGAAAATTCATTTTACAATATAAGATGAATGCAAAAAAAACCAAACTACACTACATAAAAACCAAAAGAAGCGATTGCGGTTATAAATTTGACACACAGAAAAATGTTCTTTTACGTTGTTTCTGCCATGGCTACTATGATAATGAAGACTATTTCTGTAAAAAAGTATGGAAAATAAGAAAAACTGAAATATCTCAAAAACTATTATAAATAGGTATAGGATATATTGAACAAAACTTTTAGGGTTTTTATTACTCTATTAAATAACATAAAAATATACAGGGTGTACAATTTAAAAAAAAGATATTTATTCATTTAAACTTGTTCAAATTTGAGCCGATGTGTTCAACACCCTGTAGCTTTTATTGCAAATATTAGGTAAAAATTATGTTAACTTGTCCTTGGCCTTGCTAAATTCCAAATTTGAATATATTTGTCACAAAATTGAAAACGTTATTTAGGATTGAATTGATGCTTGAAAATGTGACTTTTTTTCTTTAAACTTAATTATCTCAGAAACTATAAAGTTTTGTTATAGTAAACCCTTAATAAAAAAGATTTAAAATTGTAAGCTAAATCGAAAATACGATTCGTATATAGGGTATTCTATTTAAAAAAATACAACTTTATGCTGTCATAGTTTTTTGGCTCACCCTGTAGAGTCCTAAATATTTTTAAAATCTGCGTAAAAATAAACTGTATCAAACAATAAATATAGTTTCTTTGTAAATTTCATCGAAAAGGCACAAACCTACTTCATCCAATCGTTGACTCACCCTTGCCGCTTTAACACTTATAGTAAAAACTACCTTTTATCAATGACCGAGTTTTAATACTCAGCGCTTCCAATCCTATCATAAGAAGAGCCGTCTTAGTATAATTCTTCAATGGTATTTGAAACATGAAAATTAGGTTAGATTTTGTCAAAATTCATATTATTTAAAAACCCTTAAGGTTTAGGTACTATAAATCTTAGTAAAATAGGCACTTATTTTGATCGGGGCATCCAAAAATCCAATAATATACAGGGCGTTCCATTTAAAAAACACAATTTTGATACTTTCAGAGCTTTTGAGACACCCTGTATAATATGTAAGCAACTATATTGGACCCCATATATCCCAAAAGTAAAACTTTTTGAAAATCACGTATTTTGGCGGTAGTATTCCATGCCGTATAGGGTAAATAACCCTGTATATCAGAAATAATAAATTTTATTACTTTTAAACAAGGATAGAGCTTAATTATTAACAAGTAAAAAATCGTTTTTTTTTCAAATTTCTTATTCGGTAATTGAAAGAATACTTACCATTTTCAATATTCCTATTTTTTTACCTTTAGTATTTAGTGAGCTCAACAACCTTTTTATCATACAATGTTATTTTTAGGGTTTAAACAATGGTGAAAGCTTCGTCATGTTTTTTTACCTTAATGGTACTTCAAGCTGCTTATGGACGATTTTCTACGATCAATAAATCTCCAAAACTTTATAAATATATAACCACTTTAAATGAACCATTAATATTGACAGACTACATAAAGCAAAATAAAACTGCTGAAGCGAAAGTAGCATCCCAAGTACATTACGCAGGTTTCCAAGGCGTAACCAGTTATTCTGGATACTTCACTGTCGATGAAATTTATAATTCCAACTTATATTTTTGGTTCTTTCCTGCCGCCAATGACTATCAAAATGCTCCTGTCGTTTTATGGCTTCAAGGGGGACCAGGATCTCCAACCTTCAATGGTATCTTCGACGAAAATGGTCCTTTCATCATCAATGAAGATTTTAGTGTGAGTTTAAGAAATTACTCCTGGCATAAAGACCATTCCGTGTTATATATTGATAGTCCTGCAGGAACAGGATATAGTTTCACTACAGGAGGATTTGCTCAGAATCAAACTAAAGTGGGCGAAGATCTATATAATGCTTTACAACAATTTTTCTTGGTATTTCCCGAGTTTCAAAGCAAACCTTTCTTTATAGCAGGAGAATCCTATGGAGGAAAATATGTACCAGCTTTAAGCTACATGATACATCAAAGGAATCCAACAGCAGATCTTAAAATAAATTATCAAGGAAGCCTTATAGAAAATGGTTGGAGCGACCCTGAACATATGTTTGTTTTTAGCGATCTCTTGTATCAGTTGGGCTTTATAGATATTCCTGTCAGGGAAGAGTTTAAAGTTGCTGAAGCTGAAGCAGTAAAACTTATTCAAGAAGGAAATTTTACTGCAGCCACTCAGAAATTTCAGCATATAATTTTGGGAGGTTACGACACGATGTTTTATAATGCTACAGGATTTTTAAATATTTATGATTATCTGGATAACAGTGATGGATATATTTCCTACTGGCAAGGTTTTATTGACCGGGATGAAATAAGGGACGCTTTGCATGTTGGATCCATTGATTTCAGTGGTCAATTTATGCAGGTATTTGAAAATCTTCTTGACGACATCACTAAAAGTGTAGCTCCATGGATAGCAGAACTTCTAAATCATTATAGAATCATTATTTATAATGGACAATTGGATGTAGTTGTTGGTTATCCTGTAACAGCCAACTATATTCAACATTTAAATTTCAGTGCTGCAGAGGAATATAAAACAGCTGAAAGAAAAATCTGGTCCGTAGATGACAGGGTGGCTGGTTATGTTAAAAAAGCTGGAAATCTGACTGAAGTTATGGTTCGAAATGCCAATCATATGGTGGCGATGAAACAGCCTAAAGCTACGTATGATTTGTTATACAAATTTGTTCGAAATATTGACCTTAGTTAATATTTTAAACTTTTTTAAATAAAATTTTGAAGTAGAGATTTTTATTTGAAATGCCGAGAAAAAAATTAAAATCTATGTATTTATTTAAATTTGGCCACCCCAAAAAGAGTATTTTTTTCAATTGTTTTGATTTGATGCCAAATTATTTCTATGGCCTTTTGTCCAGCAAATAAAAAAGAGCGATTAAGATAATTTTAAAAGGGTCTAACCGATTAAGAGGGTCGAAACTGCCCCCTTGGTAATAAAAAAATAAAAAACACCCGGTTGTTCTACATCAAAAAGTACCCACACAAAAAAAAATTTCAGCCACTTTTATCGTCACAAAAAAAACCGTCTTTTTTCGTTTTTTGACGAGATCTTCGGTTCTAATCATCGTATTCCTTTTTTTCGTTTTGTAGGTTTTTGCCTACAACAAGATATTTGTACAAAAAATTTAGCGCAAAATTCTAATTTTTATGGGTATTCGAAAATTTTTAAATTCAATAAAATAAAAACTAGAACAATAGCAGGGCCGAAAAAAATTGTTATACATACATACATATATATATATATATATATATATATATATATATATATATATATATATATATATATATATATATATACATATATATATATATATATATATATATATATATATATATATATATATTATATATATATGTTAGAAATGTGACAAAATTTAACAAAAATTAGGGGGGCGGGGCGGTGGCGGCGGTGGCGGCGATTGCCCCCCCTCCAAAAGCTTAAAGTTCAGGATAATACACCCGATTGTGCCTCTTACACTAGGAATGTGTATGTTGCTGGCTCCCACCCCCTCGTCGACAACTGGTTTTTTTCTTGCGGTCGCTCCCCTCAAATTTACTAAAAATAATCATCATTATTTTTCAGATAGAACTAAATTGTTGCAGGGGGTACCTCAGGACTTCATTTTGGGACCCATATTATTCTTAATATATGTAAACAATCTGGGAGATGGATTGGCCGCGGATAGTGTTTGCCAGTTTGCTGATGACATATCAGTGATTCTGGCGGACACTTCTATGGCAAGACTGTCTCAAAAGTGCTCAAGTTCTGCATTAAAAATGCAGCAGTGGTGTTTTGATAACAGCCTCACTTTAAACGTAATAAGACTGGCCTCATTCTTTTTTCAAAGCATGCAACAAGGTCTGAGTCACTGCTTGTGTGGCTTGGGAGTGGATCTACACCCACTTTGGAACACGTTAGTTTCTTGGGTGTTCTCTTTAAACTGGGAACATCATATCTCAGCTCTTGGGGCTAGGCTTAGCAGTTTGTGTGGTGTAGTCCGAAGGCTTCGTGATGTCATCACTGCAGAGACTGTTAGGATTTTCTACCTTGGGCAAATACAATCTCTTGTCTTTTATGGTATTTCCTTTTGGTAATCATCAAGAAAGGCTGTTAATATATTTAAAATTCAAAAACGCATAATAAGATCCATCCATCTTCCACCTACATCCAAGAGCTTCATATCGACCATTTTAGTTGCTTACTGTTCCCTCATTATACTTTAGATCTTTAGTCATTCTTGCCAGAAGGAATACGGAATTATTTCCGCTAAACAGACAGCTTTATGGGAGAAACATGGTTATGACTATCAGAGGGGCGAATGGCCTAAGGATACCTTTACATAACTCCACCTTCTATGAGAGAGGACCATACTATATGGCGATTAAAGCCGTAAGAATGTTACCAAAAGAAATCTGGCTTATCGAGTCGATTAACTGCTTTAAGAGACGCTTAAATGAATGGCTGTCTGATGGGTGCTTCTACTCTTTTAATTTTAATGAATAATTGTTATAATATCAATATTTTTAACTTAATATTTTTTATTTAGTAGGTTTTTCTTTCTCATGCTTTTGTATTTTGTGTACAAATTTCATTCCTTTTTAAATTGTAATATCTTATTTTACAAGCTGTAAACCTTTGTTCCGTTCAAACTGACTCTTTTATTACTATTTTTTTTTAATTATTTTGTATCTGTCTTTTTCTCCTTTTGTTTTCCTTTGTGTAAAGTTCCTATCTAAATGTCGATTAGTTTTTATCTTAATTGTAGTTAGATCAATATATTTATAATTCTTAACGTTAAACATTTCTTTCTCTGACGTTGCTTTGTTATCTGATCATAATTTTGTTGACAAATAAAGGATATTATTATTAAGAGCTCTGAGTTTAGGAAAATAGACCCGATTTTGGCTTTTAGACTAAGAATATGTATGCTGCTGGCTCCCCTCCCCCCCGTCGAAAACTTTTTTGCGATCCCCCCCCCCCCCGTCGAAAACTTGTTTTACACTAGAAATGGGAATGTTGCTGACGTCTCTTTTCCCGCTTTCGCTTGCCACATTGTACTTTTGTGATATCACCCCCCCCCATTAGAGAGGCTGGATCCGCCCCTGATAGACATAATATAAATAATATAAAATAGCGAGGGAAACTTGAATTTCTCAAAACCGAAATTTCTATGACAATATTGTTTTTAATTTCATAAAATATAGATTTTTTATAGATTTATTAAGATTTTCAAATTTTTTCAAAAATTACATTCAAATTTTACTCCAAAAATGAATGGATGTTTTTAATATGGATCTGATACTATATTGTGGTATTTTGTTATGCCCTTGCTTACTCTCTTAAGGCTCATTACAAACAAAGGGAAATAAAATTTTAATCATTAACATATTGAACCTTTCAGATGACAAGTTGGTAAATTGTGGTCCTACTTTAATGACCTACTAACGATATCTACTGAGATGTTTGCAAATTAGAAACGCATCATACTTGTTTTATAAGAGTTTTTCGAATCTGATAAACACTTAGTTATTTAAATGATTTATTATTCAAGCTGAAGATCGAAAAATACGATAAAAAAATTGAATCTTCTTCAAGAAAGCGCTAAAAATGAAAAATAATTTCATAAGCATTTATGTTTTATTGGAATTGTTGAAGTCAGAGCGAAATTATTACTAAATGAAAGTAATTAACAATTAACTTTATTAACTAAAATTAAAAAAATAATAATAATGAGAAAAAACAACTGTAATGAAAAAATTTCACAAATTCGAAGGGTTATTCGATTTAGTAATGTTGAAAATAATTAGCGTCCATTGGTTAGCTACAAGAGTAACAAACTTGGTTTCACTGTTGGCAACAAGAATTAATCACAAAAAGTATCCCGACACATCAAACGCATAGAAACGCTTTTGAACAGCTCCCTCAATGGTTTAATGAAACAGGAAATGTAGAATAAAATAAAACCCTTCAAACTGGCCCTGTTTTAAATTAGAGAAACGAGTTATTCATAAATTACAAACTAGTTATTTAAAAATTACTTAAAATATGAATAATTTAAAATATTTGGATGAAAATTAAATCTAAAATTAGAATATAAACATGATAATTATTACAAATCGTACATAAGCTCTGAAAACTTCTTAATTAAATGGTCAAAATTATTTTCAAAGGATACCTTAACGTTTCCTAATGTATTAAAATGCATTGCCCAATCAAAATTTTAATTTTGCAAAAAAAAATTAAAAGCAAGCTTCTTGCACCATGGCTGAAAGGGTAATCTATAAACGACTTACAACAGAAAATCTAACTCCAACTAAGCATTGGGATTTTTTTGGACGATATAAAAGGTAAAAAAGGTACATTTTTTGTTTTTTGTTTATATTATTATTATTATTATGGAAAGTGTTGAATAAATCGCATTACTTTCAATGAACCTTTTGTAGATAATTTAAAAACCTACGAAATTATTTTTTAAAGACCTCGATCCAACGATTTTTCACCGAGAAAAATCATAAAAAGTGAGATTATGAATTACAATTCTTTTATGTCAGATTTTCGTATAAATTTGTTAAAACATGTTAAAAATTCTTTCGAATTTAACGTGGTACGCGTAAACTCGCGTCCGTAGGCGAGTGAAGCAGAGGTAGTGGGAGGTTGAAAGTAACGGAGGAGACGAGAGTTCCAGGCTGCACACGCCAAGCGTTATGACCGTATTTGATAGGTGGACATGATAAATTTATTTATTTTTATTTCACATAAATTTTTATGTATATTTAATAATATTTTGTTTAAACGTGGTTCAAATATGAAATATGTGGTATATATATATATATATATATATATATATATATATATATATATATATATATATATATATATATATATATATATATATATAGATATATTTATTGACTAAAATATGGTTGTCGGACTTGCATTGTCTTTATTTTTACGACGTTTCGATCAGGTGGTATCTCTAATCGTTATCAAGTCTAAACTGAATGTTTTATCTTTAGGCTACGAACTTATGTAGAGACTATGCCCATTGAAGCGCAAAGCGTTGCTTCACTGTACAGGGTGAGTCAACGATTGGATGAAGTAGGTTTGTGCCTTTTCGGTGAAAAAAGCTACAGGGTGTTGAACACATCGGCTCAAATTTGAACAAGTTTAAATGAATAAATATCTTTTTTTTAAATGGTACACCCTGTATATTTTAATGTTATTTAATAGAGTAATAAAAACCCTAAAAGTTTTGTTCAATATATCCTATTATATAGTTTTTGAGATATTTCAGTTTTTCTTATTTTCCATACTTTTTTACAGAAATAGTCTTCATTATCATAGTAGCCATGTAAAATAATAAAAAGAAACTACAGAAACAAACAGAATGTGGTTAAATATGATGAAATACATTATTCGTTATATTACAACGGCAATAGTTTAATTAAACATAATGTGAAAAAATTAACACAACAATAACGACAAGGCAAATACATATTTACTTTTATACTAAATTGAAACAAAAAAAATACCTATTAAATACTGAGATTAATTATTTCTTTTTAATAAGTGTTCGAATAAACGACCCTCTTGTGCAATGCACAAATTTAGTCTTTTTTGCAGATTTTCTCGGACCCTGGACAAAATTAGGGGCGTTATTGTTCTACAGGTATCCCTAATCCTGTTTCGCATATCTTCCACTGTTGTTGGTGGATTAGCATACACCTTATTTTTAATATAACCCCATAGGAAGAAATCTAATGAGGTGATGTCGCAAGACCTTGGTGGCCACTCAATGAAACCCCCACGTCCAATCCATTTTTGCAGATATCGTTGATCCAAAAACTCACGAACTTCACGATGGTAATGCGGAGGCGCACCATCGTGCTGGAACCACATACTGTCGAGCTCATCCCTATCGAGACCTTGAAGCAGTTGGGGTAGTTCTTCTTGTAAAAAGTTCAGGTAACTATGGCCATTTAGTGGTTCATTAAAAAAGTGGGGTCCAATAATTCGATTATGTTGCACCTCTCTAATCCAAAATGGGTTTTCTGTGGCATAATAATGCATGTTGCGTCTATTTACGGCACCGTTACTTCTAAAAGTAGCTTCATCACTAAACATTACCTTGCATAATAAATTTGGATTTAATTGAATCTCCGCATTTATTGTACGACAAAAGTTTACACGACTTTCAAAATCCTGTCCATGCAATTCTTGGTGTAATTCCATGTGATATGGATGATACCTATATTTCTTGGTAGTACGATTAGCGGTGGATTGTGATGTTTCACATAATGCTGCTAACTGACGGCTACCAATATAAGGATTTTCCTGAACATTTAACAATACTTGTAGTTCTTTTTCTTCATTAGTTACTGGTTTGTTGACCACTTTACGTTTTGGATAATCAACAGTACCAGAAGAATCAAATCTTTGCATTAAGTTTTGAAAAGTATGGGTATTAGGCTGGCGTCGATCAGGATACTTCATTTTGTAAATTCTTTGAGCAAGAAGGCAATTTTTTTGAGCCTCTCCTATTGTATAAATCATATCTATTAACTCATTCTTTGGAAAATTCATTTTACAATATAAGATGAATGCAAAAAAAACCAAACTACACTACATAAAAACCAAAAGAAGCGATTGCGGTTATAAATTTGACACACAGAAAAATGTTCTTTAACATTGTTTTTGCCATGGCTACTATGATAATGAAGACTATTTCTGTAAAAAAGTATGGAAAATAAGAAAACTGAAATATCTCAAAAACTATTATAAATAGGTATAGGATATATTGAACAAAACTTTTAGGGTTTTTATTACTCTATTAAATAACATGAAAATATACAGGGTGTACCATTTAAAAAAAAAGATATTTATTCATTTAAACTTGTTCAAATTTGAGCCGATGTGTTCGACACCCTGTAGCTTTTATTTCAAATATTAGGCAAAAATTATGTTAACTCGTCCTTAGCCTTGCTAAATTCCAAATTTGAATATATTTGTCACAAAATTGAAAACGTTATTTAGGATTGAATTGATGCTTGAAAATGTGACTTTTTTTCTTTAAATTTAATTATCTCAGAAACTATAAAGTTTTGTTATAGTAAACCCTTAATAAAAAAGATTTAAAATTATAAGCTAAATCGAAAATACGATTCGTATATAGGGTGTTCTATTTAAAAAAATACAACTTTATGCTGTCCTAGTTTTTTGGCTCACCCTGTAGAGTCCTAAATATTTTTAAAATCTGCGTAAAAATAAACTATATCAAACAATAAATATAGTTTCTTTGTTAATTTCACCGAAAAGGCACAAACCTACTTCATCCAATCGTTGACTCACCCTGTACACACCTCAATCATTTGAGGTTACAAAGTAGTGGCTGCCAAAGCTTAGGTATCTCAATGGTGAGTTTACCTAAAATTCCATTACTATTTTTAATGTCAATTGTTTCTCTAATTTTTTTTTTCATGTTGAGTTCCATTTATATTGCCGCAACTGCAGACCATTTTATGTGGTGTTGTTTACCCCAGGTATGTTCTGCAATACCTGATCTCGACGTTTCCCCTTTTTTGGTCGTTTGGTTTCTCCAGTATTCATTGCATCACACTCACATGGAATCTTGTAAACACATTCTTTCTTATTGGTTTTGCTTTTGTTAAATGAGCTCTGAGTGTATTTCTTGATTTAAAGGCTGTTTTTATATTATAACTGCTGGCAATTCGTCTTATTTTCTCTGAGGTTCTCTTAATATACGGAATTGTGTTTCTTGCTGTCCAGAGGTCGTTATTCTAAAGTTATTTATGACATCGTCAATTAATTTTAAAAGATAACCATTCTGTTGTAAATCGGATTTAATGTTTGCTACCTCTTTTTCCAATGATTCGGCATTATTGCATATAGATATAGCACGATTATAGACGTTGCGTATAATTCCGCGTTTTGTTACAACATAATGATTGGAACTTGTCCAGTATGTGTTTCGTTTGATCGGTTCACTATGACATCTAAGACAACCTAATCGAAACGTCATAAAAATAAACAAAAATAAGGCAATTCAAGTCCGACAACACATTTTAGTCAATCTTCAACATTATCTACAACCTTCAAATATATTTTTATATGTGTTATTTCATGTAAATGTAATAGCAAATAAATTATTAACTATCATTATCATAATGATTGAAAAATTTATACTAGGAGTAAAAACCATCGTTCTTCTATAGGATCCTCCGTCTATATACGTTTTTTTATGTTTATGCACGCTGTCTACAACAGCAGCTTCATTGTCCTAGTGTGAGAATAACGAAAATTTGACAATAAAGGAATGATGACAGTAAACGAAAACCTAACCTCAATAAATCCTTAATATTATACATTAATGTGTAAAATCCATATTTATTTACCGTTATTTGAGTTAAAAGAGACTTGCTATCTTGCTATTTTTTTTCTAGTTCAGACATACGTTTAAAAACCACATTTTTGAAGATTTATAACGTTCTTCTATACTATTCTTATAACTGGTAATGCACTAGGTGGTTCTTTTCAGTTTGAATATTATTATTATTTTTTCATTAACGGTTTTTATTCAGACAAAAAAATCCTCAAAATAAAAGTAAGACAGGTGGGTATTTGTTTAGTAAAATATTTTCTAGATTTCTTCAGAAAATCATCTGTCAGCAAAAAAAGTTTGGCCCTCATGATATGGTTTGTCATAATTAAACATAATTTATACTTGTTTCACAAGTTGATAACAAAATTTGTTTTATTCGCGAATTAGAAAGGTAAATTTAGGACACCGAGATAAAATCTCCAAAATCTACCCGCATTTCTGTGGCAAGCACTTAAAAACTCATAAGGAAATGTGATTTTAATGATTACATAGGAACTTTTAACTAACTGTTTGTTACAAGTTTTTCTAAAATGATAATAGGTTAACTTAAAGATCTTGCACGAAACGAACTTTTTATGTTAGTTTCACGTTTTGTATTAACGAATTAAAGAAAAACACACTGTTTCTCAACCGCGACATATTGTTGACTAGTATAATCATCAACATATTTAAAAAGCCTATATACAAATATTTTCATCGCAGTTTATCACTACATAGTATAAAACAAAGTCGCTTTCTCTGTCCCTATGTCCCTTTGTATGCTTAAATCTTTAAAACTACGCACCGGATTTTGATGCGGTTTTTTTCAATAGATAGAGTGATTCAAGAGGAAGGTTTATATGTATAATAACATCCATTAAATAGTGGAGAAATACTGTTATTTTTGAGGTTTCTAATGTGATGTCGTTAATTATCATATTTTTTTCCGCTTACATTGCAAACGCAGGCTGAACCCTACGAGATTTATCAAAATAATGTACTAATTATTTGTACACATTGAAAAGGTCTACAGAAAACTCCGCGATGGTATATGTCTATCTCTCATAGATATCCCACAATAACATTTTTTTGTCATTTACCTTTTACGACAAATAATGGCAAATTTTGAAGCGATTTTAACCAATACAGCATTAATCCTTATCCAATTAAATAGCTTAAATACATTGTTGATTTAATATAGATCTATATGGTCCTTTACAGCACAAGATTTAAATGAATATTTTCGAAGATATTACAGATTTAAAATTGCGGGAAGTAGCGCTTGCGGCGGTACTGGCCGACCGGGGCGGCGGCAGCGTGCCTATAAATAGCGCGTCGGAGGCCGATGTAATAATTGTTGTAAAAATAAAATAAATAGTCACAGTTTTTCTGTAGTGTATTTAGTATCAGCATTGCACCCGTGCGAAGCCGGGGCGGGTCGCTAGTTGATTATATGAAAGCTCTTTACTGATTATTTGGTATCTTTGACTTCTTGACAAAAAAAAAAACAAACGTTAAAGAAGTCGAATGGTGGATGACGGAAATACAACAAAATGTAAAAGAAGAGAAAGATAGCTAAAAACGGTATATATAAACACAAAGCCCAGAAAATTATGAGGGATATAAGAAAAAAAGGAAAAATGTTAAAAGGAAAATTGGGAAATCAAAAACAATGGATGAAATTTATAGAGAAAATGACCAAAAACTACGGAAAAAAACAAGAATTATTTAATAATACATTCAAACAATTAACATAAGAGAAGGAATATAATATGATTGACTGAAAAGATAAATAGCATGCACATAGGAAGAGTAGTAGAAGTACAGATAGCAATAACATTTTCAACAATTCGCAGATATAAACATAGAGAAAGTGGAAAAAAGGGGTGACGAAACTGTGATACAGAATATAATACTAATACAAGAAAAATAATTAACTGGATAATTAAAAAAGATGAAAATGGGAAATTGAGAAATGCACTAAGAGGAGAGAATATAATGTTCAGATTAATAAAGGGAAAAAACAAGAATGACACAACTAAGCAAACTAATGAATGAGATTGTAAAATAAACAGAAATATAGATTTTTGGAATATTCCCTCCGATATTTGAAAAGCGTGATAAGAGGGACAGCTATAAATAAAGAGAAATTAGATTGACAAAAATTCTTGGATAAAATTTGCAAGCATAGTAATAATAATAATATATTACGAACAATTTTAGTACAATTCTTCAAACAGATCATGATCTAATCTAAACATATTAAAGATCTCAATATTAAATAATTATGCACCTAGGTAACATAATACCTGTATGTGCACAAAATCAAAAATATTATATTAATTTTAAAAAACAACCATAAAAAAACATATTGAATGAAAATAACAATAATCAATGGAATACCTACATACTAAACAAACCTACACACTAAACAAACATACACACTAAATAACCTATGAAGATTTTGTCAAAGAAAAAGTTTAAATTGATCAATGTTATGAAAAATATATGTTCTGCATAGCTTACTAAATTTTTTCACATTGAGGATTGTTCTTATACTAATTGGGATAATATTGTAGAACTTGGGTGCCAGACAGTTAACAAATCTATAACTAATGTTTTAATTACTATTTGGTATCCTTAGATGTCTATTCATTCTACATCTCGTTTCATAAGAGTGACTTACATAATTTTTTAATTTCGCAGATTTATGTACATAAATACAAGAAAACAATATATACAATGAACGGACATCAAAAATTTGTTCTGAATAAAGAAACCTAGTAGAATATCTTTTTTTCTTCCAAAAAATTACCTTTAAAATGTAATTTTGTACTACGTTGAGTTGTTGTAATGAGTTTTGATACAGGCCACCCCAAACAATTATTCCATATCTAATTAAGTATTCTACTAATGTTTTGTAAATATTTATTAAAAGTTGCCCAGTGAAAATGTTTCTCAGTATATAAAATTTATGAATTAATTTTCTGATGTTGTTTGTTAATTTTAAAATATGCTGATCCCATTTTAGATTTTTGTCGATTATTATACCCAAATATTTTATGAATGGTACATTTTTTATTAAGATATTTCCAGCTTCAATTTGGTTGTAGTCTGGACGATTTAATGTTGTTATCGAAAATGCAATATAATGAATCTTGTCAACGTTCAAAGTGAGTTTGGAGGAATCCAGCCAGTTTATTATTTTAAGCAGACCAGTTTTTGTTGATTCTTTCACTTGATCCCAGGTTTCTCCAGAGAAAACGGCCACTGTATCGTCCGCGTATGAAATTAGAGAACCATGCTCCAAGCACATGCTTGTTAGTGAATTTATATAAACTATAAACAAAATCGGTCCCAATACTGTCCCTTGAGGAACCCCGATTCTGATGTCTAAAGGGTCACTACAGATGTTATCAATTTTTAAAATTTGTTTCCTATTTCTTAAGTAACTCTCAAAGACACTCAACACAGAACCCCTAACACCATAGACGTTTAAAACATCCAAAAGTGAGTCATGGGGCACAGTGTCAAATGCTCTGGCAAGATCCAGAAAGACGGCAAGACATTTTTTATCATTATCAAGATTCACGGTTACTGACTTAGTAAATTCATAAATCGCATCCGATGTACTCAATCCACTGGTAAATCCAAATTGATTTTTAGAGAGGATGTTATTAATTTCCAAAAAATTTACCAATCTATCCTTTAAACATTTCTCAAATATCTTTGCAAAATTATTTATTACACTAATTGGACGATAATTGCTAATAGTCGCTTTGTCTCCTGCTTTATGAATTGGTGTAACAAGTGTCAGTTTGAAATGACTGGGTACTTTACCCGATTTAAAAATTAAATTTATTAGATAGGTCAAGGGTTTCAGCAAGAAGAGGTGGAATTGTTTAACGAACTGAGAATTTATTCCATCTACACCGGGAGCGCAATTATTCTTTAAAGAGTGTATTTGTTTTATTATTTCAATTTCATTGACATTCTTCAGGAACATAGAGGAAATAGAGGCATGTCGTACCTGAAATTTTTTATCAGGATCCTTTATCTTATTTAACATATTAACTCCCACATTCACAAAAAAATTTTTGCAAAAATTTGCCATTTCTTTCACGTCTGAAAATATTCTATTAGAATCTTCAATTTGCAGCTTTTCTTAGTGGAATAAAGAATTAGAAAAAATAACTGGGGATTGCATAGAAGACACTCAATATGGATTCGGGAAAAGAAGAAGCATAAAAGGCTTAATATTTGTGATAAGACAAGTAAGTATAAAATTTATAAAAAGGAAACAAGGAATACATATTGGTGTTATAGGCTTAAAAATGAATTTTGATCATGTAAGAAGAAAATATATGTGGAAAGCTTTAGAAAAACAATAATAAAAATAATAAAATGATGTAAAGGAAGAATAAAAACATAATGAAGTGTCTAAAGAATTCGAAATAAAGATGAGTGAAATAGGGGTGTGTACTAAACCCACTACTGTACAGTAGTGCTTTGAACGACGTTATAAAAAAAGTTAAAAATGATTAGAACAATATTTCTAAGAAAAAAGGAAATTCCAATTCTAATAAAGTATACTAGTGAGATATGGACAATAACAGAAAGACTAAAAAATAAAGGGTTTTCCAATAAGAGGTGTCATTTTGAAAAGCCCGCTATTTCGGTAGATGTCACTTTTCAAGCTGTAAGTTTTTGACGTTTGACAAGTAGAAACTACGCCATAAATAAAGATGGAACGATACACGCTTCAACAACGCATTGAAATTATTAAAATTCACTATAAAAATGGTGAAAATTTGGCAGAGACGGTTCGTAAAACTCGAACATTTTTGGGTCGTCATGAAGCACCTTGTCGGAGCGCAATAAAGAAATTGGTGAAAAAATTCGAGCTGTTGGGACAAGTTAGGCCCATTTCCACCTCGGTGGCTTCGTCAACAAACAAAATTGTCGCATCTGGGGCTCGGAAAACCCAAGAGTTATTGTTGAAAAGCCTCTCTATCTTGAACGTGTGACTGTTTGGTGCGGTTTATGGTCCGGCGGGGTCAATGGACCTTACTTTTTCGAAAATGAGGCTGGAGCAACAGTTACGGTGAATGGATTGCGCTATCGAGAGATGATTAATGATTTTTTATGGCCGGAATTGGATGGTATTTATCTGGACCACGTTTACTTTCAACAAGACGGCGCTACGTGCCACACAAACAACGAAACCATTGATCTTTTACGGGAAAAGTTTCCGGGCCGTGTTATCTCTCGAAGAGGTGATCACAATTGGCCACCGAGATCTTGTGATGTGACACCTTGCGATTTCTTCCTTTGGGGCCACGTGAAAGACAAGGTCTACGCCAACAGCCCAGCGTCGATTCAAGACCTCAAAGATGGAATTCGTGAGGCTATCGAGGACATAGGGCAGCCACTTTGCGATTTGGTTATGGAAAATTTCATGAAAAGGATATGGTCCTGTAGGCATGGTCGTGGTGGTCATTTGGCTGATGTTATTTTCCATCACTAACGGCATACCTTCCTCTTTATAATGTAATAAATATCCGATCATTTATCTTAAAAAATGGCATTTTTCTTTGAATATCAAAATAACACCTCTTATTGGAAAACCCTTTATATGAATGCAATAAGAAATTAATAAAAAGAATAGAAAACAAGACCAAGAAGGATGAAATAAAAAAGGAGACATACTGGAAGAACCTGAACATCAAACCAATAACAGAAAAAATAGAAAAAGGAGAATTAAAATAGTTCGGTAATATTTGTCGTATGAATAATGAGAGGTTAGCAACGAAAAATGAGGGAGGAATATCAAGAAGAAAATGGAACGATGATTTTAGAGAAGTAGCAGAAGGAAGAGAATACTCTCTTCAAATCCAGACCCAGGATAGAAAACGATATTTCAAGGCTTTATTGCTAGGTTCTTATCCTTAATATTCAAATATTAATGTTTGTTTCTTGACATGTATAATATAAATTATGACAATATCATAAGCAAAACAAAACTGGCTCATTAGAAGATTTATTTTTCATGGCAACTTGACCGGGATTAAGTGTTAAACCTTCTTAGTGAGTCTGGCCGTAATTTTTTCTTTCAAATTTGATTCAACTGGCCTAAAAATATGTTAAATGTTAAAATGACGGTTGTATAAAGGAGCATGAGTTTTAATGTGAACCTATCGATATTAGTATGTATTTATTAATATAATGATGTATTCTTTTATTTTTTAGTTTAGTCATACTAATTAACAAAATAATTTAAAAAATTCCAATATTAGTAGCGGTATTATCAGCAGAATTGTTCAATACTTAAATTAGCATCTGTTTCTAAAGAATAAATGCAAACGATAGAGATCTGAAAAAGCGTAATTTCTCCGTAGAGAGAAAAGACAAAAGAATTTCTTTTGCAATTGCAGTAGGAAGCCAGACCGTAATTTGCTGAAATGACACGAGAGTAGTAACGGAAAGCTGCAGGAAATTTCCATAAATTAAATGTCATTGTAGTTTGCTTTTGCTTTAGCCTTTCGCATTTCGTTCATGCTAATAAGAGCAAAACATCGAGAATATGTTTATAGTAAGAATAATGAGATTTAAATGTGTTTATACTCACAACATAACTATTATAATTAAAATGGAATCCTAAAAGAAAATATTACATGTGTTAATTACTTTATTTCTAATGTAAATTTTTTAAAATGTTTCATATTTTGCTACTCTGGTATTTAAGGGCTCAACACCTCACAATTAAGTGAGAATAAATAATAATAACTAAAAAAAAATCACCAGGGTACAGTTAGTAGCTAGTAGACGCACCAGCGACCAAAATGTCGAATTAACTGCTGTGCCGGAGGGTAGAGGTTTCAGGGCGCCACTGCATCTGAAGCTAGGCCGTACGCAGAAATCTTCAGCGATTTCGGTAGAAACTAGCTTTCACCTTAACTCCATAGAGATTAGCATGCACAAAAAATACAAACGCAAGCACCACGGGTAAAGGTAGTAATCGTGAAGAAAATATTTAATTATAAATTAAGAAAAAAAAATAAATGTGGAATTGTATCGTAGGCAAGATATCTTATTATAAAAAAGGTGAACTCATACAGATTCTCAAAAGGTAACAGAAATCTCATAATCAATAACACTCAAATAATGCAACCTATAATCCATTGGCGTTAGATCATCAACATAAAATAATCTCGTTTATATTATAAACATAGGATCGTATTATTGCGCAAAGACTTACAAGAATAATATATTAAACCAAAAGATCGTTGTTACAACTTAAGAATAAAAGGAAAGCGATGAGGTTGTCTGTCCAAAGGTGTATCTGCCAGTAGAAAAGTCTTCAATAATTACAGTACCATTTGAGAGTACTAACCAGTAGAGTGGATACTGTTGTATGAACCACCGTCTATAGTGTAACATCTTACCTATAGATCCCGTCAAGGAATGACTTTAAAAATAACATCCAAAAATAATTAAGTACGTAAACAAAGATGTCTGGAAAAGGTATCGGTGGAATTCACTGACGAGTCCGTCACCGGTGTCAGGAAGAAACACGCCTTTTAGTGGTCGAAAATTAAGTGGTACTTATGTCGTAACATCGTCGGAATATTTACAACATGGCGTCTGAGCAGGGACGTCGCTACGTATGGATGTCAAATCTTGGGCTTTGATTAAGCATGAACCTTACAGAAAAGACAGTTAGTTCATACAGATTCCTTAGACACTTTCCATTCAATGAAGCATTGCCTTGGCGGGGTGGTGTTGTATGAAGGACCTCCTATAGTGTAACATCTTATCTATAGATCCCGTCAAGGAATGACTTCAAATATAACATAATTAAGTAAGTAAACAAGGGTATCTGGAAAAGGCATCGGGGAACCCACTGACGACTCCACCACCGGTGTCAGGACGAAACATGCCTTAAAAATTTTTAATTGTTGAAAATTAGCTTGTACTTTTGTCGTAACATCGCCAGTATATTTACAACAATACCAATAATAATAATAATAACCCGTGGAGGGCCTACAAAAACAAGGAAGTGTCTAAGATAACATTTACGCTAAAATAAATAAAGCAAGTGAATTTATTAGTTAGCCTTCGTCAATGTGTCAAGAATTTCATTTTGAAATTTCAACTCTACATATAAAAAGAGAAAAATTATCGAAGTTAACAGAATATATTAATCATGAACAAATCATAGAAAAATTAAAGAAAACATCACTCGAGATAAGTAAAAAAGACATAAGCGTACACTAAACCTTCAGCCTGACTCCAGGCGATGACAGAAAAAAAGGTAGATTAATGTTAATCAAAACAAATGGTGCACTATACAAAATGATTACTTACTTAATAAAATTCACCTACACATAGTTGATAATAATAATAAAGTAAAAAAAACAAAATATAAAAAGGAGGTTCTCAATTCGTCGACTATGTATGTTTTTTTTTTAATGTATGTACACCGATTACTCCGGCGGCATCGATTTGAATGAAATTTTACGTTATGTTCAGGAAGTTGCTGCGGTGGTCCCATTTTTTTTTTGGACGAAATTGGTACCGTAATTTTCTCCAAAATTGGTGTGGGGGAATTTTTGGGATCGTCCTCAACGACTTAGAAATTATTTTTAAAAAATTCAAAATGGCGGATCCAATATGGCGGACAAAAAAAAATCAATTTTGCCCGATTTTCTTCAGAATTGGTACGGGGGAGTTTTCAACGTCGCACATAACGAATCTGAAATTATTTTTAAAAAATTCAATATGGCGGATCCAAGATGACGGATTAAAGATTCTGCATTTCTCGATTTTATCTAAAATCAGTATTGAGGTATTTTTGTTAGTGTTAATTATGAGTTTAATATATTTTTTGAAAAACTCAATCTGGCAGATTCAATATGGTGTCCTAAAAATTTTATATTTTTCGATTTTCTCCCAAACTGATTTAGGGGATTTTTGAGGGTGTAAGTTACAAATTTAATAGTATTTTTTCAGGATTCAATATGGCGGACTAAAAATTCTACATTTATCGATTTTGTTCAAATGTGGGACTAAATTGTTTTTAAGGATGTAAATAGCGAATATAAAATTATTTTAAGAAAATCTAATATGTCAGAGGCAATATGACGGTCTAGAAATTTTAAATTTCAAGATTTGATTTAAAATTGATACTAGGGGGCTTTGAAGGGTTTAGATTTAGATTACATTAAGACTTAAAATAATTTTTTTGAAATTCAATATAGCGGATGCAATATGGTGGGTTGAAAATTTTACCTTATTCACATTTTTTCAGATTTGGTATTAGGGGGTTGGGGGGGGGGTATTACGAATATGAAGTTAATTTTTTACAACTATTAGGTTGATAAGATACAATATGAGGGACAAAAATTATACATATTCCGATTTTGTCTAAAATTGATATCGTGGGGTTCTTGAGGCGTTTACAAACTCAATATGCAGTATAAAATATATCGAGCTATGAAATTTACATCTTAGGTTCTTTAAACATCGATATTGGAAAGTCTTGGGGCCTATATTACCAATCTAAAATTAATTTGAAATTTAAGATTGTGGATTTACTATGACAGATTAAATATTTGTTTTACACAATTTTACTGGTGTTTGGAAAATTTTAGGAATCAAAGAATTTTTAGTGGTTCATTTTAGGGTGATTTACAACTTTGGATAAAATTGGTACTTTTATGCCACCTTGGAGTCATTGCGAGGTACACTAATCTCGATTAGTACATAGTTCAAATAATTTATGGATATCATAATGAATTCTAAAACTAAAAATAGAAAAATAAAATTTTTATAAAGAAATTGAACTGACTTTTAAAAGTGCGCTAAAAATCGAAAAATAACTATACATTTTTAAATGAAATAAATAACTACTAATAGATATAAATTATGGTAAGAAAGCAATTCTAAATAAAGTATTTTTATTCTGTTTATGCGAATCACATTTTGTCAGGTATTAGTTTGGCGCTGACTTCAAAAATTTCAATTTCATATAAAAATTTATAGTTATTTTTCAATTTTTAGCGTGCTTTTAGAAGTCAGTTCAATTTTTTTATAAAAATTTTATTACAATCAAAATGCAAATGATGATAAATTATAAGATCATGATTTCAAGTTGTCTCATATTTATATTTTCTACCTGGTGTAAGTTTAAGGGGTCTTTTAGGTTACAATTTTTCAAAAATAAAAAATTTTTATAAATGTTTTTTTAATAGAAAGAAAAGAGATATCATTTTATAATTTTGCACATATATTTATTTGTACTTTAAGTATACAAAAAAACTTTTTTTTTATTTTTTTATAGGTTTTTTACTCATAACAATTAAAAAAAAAAAACATCAAAAAATCACGACGGATGTGATTCCAGGTGACTGAATCGTCTGAAAAAAAAATACCAAATTAATCCTTGTTTAAGTGCCCATGGTCGGTACTGGAAAATTTTTCGATTTTTACCCGCTTTTTTACACCCTCAAAAATTGATTTTTTTTTTCAAGTGGCCCCCATTTTGTTATTTTTTGCTGAAAAAAAATCATTCCGGTATCGACCATGGGCACTTGAACAAGGATTAATTTGGAATTTTTTTTTTTTTGAGACGATTCAGTCACATGGAATCACGACCAACGTCATTTTTTGATTTTTTTTTTTAAATTATTATGGGTAAAAAAATCCATAAAAAATCTAAAAAAAATATTTTTGTATACTTAAAGTACGAATAAATATATGTGCAAAATTAGAAAATGATATCTCTTTTCTTTCTATTAAAAAAAAAAATTACTAAAAAAATTTTTTTCTTGAAAAATTGTAATCTAAAAGACCCCTTAAATATTTTAGGAACTAAGCTCCTAATTCCGTCTTATACCGGTCTAGATTGACAGTAGAGAATTTAAATTGACAATGGTAACAATAAGTCAAGCAAGTTTTGAACCTTTAAAATACAATTAAAACAATTTCATAGGAAAAACAAAACTGGTCATGTAGCAAAATCTAATTTCCAAGGCAACTAGATCCGTCTAAGTCATAAACCTTCTTAGTGAATCTGGCTATAAATTTTTTGATTTCAAAGGTTATGACATGTAGGTAGTTTAAGGTAAAATTTATCTTTTCTTATGTTCTTAGGCATTGAATTGCAGCTATCAAGCCGTTTATGGATTTCATTTCGTAAGTTGTTTAAAATATTATAATTAATATTTTTTATTTACCTTATAATTTTTATTGAAAAAAACCAAGGGATTTAAATCATTTGATTAAAATCAACACAATTCTATTATCAAATAATTTCTATGATCTTAAGGGTGGTCTATCTTTTCTTGCTCTCCCTACACAATCAATATTCTGCCGATTTATTTCTATTCTAATTTCCATTGGTAATTTAAAAACAATGAACCAAACTGCCACACTTTACGCGCGCGTTTTCATCTCCACCAAATGTCAACGCTGCGATGCCGGGTCGGTGGAAAACAGCACGATGCGAAACTTCAGTATATCGCGCGCTTTCCTAACAATTGTCCGGATGGAAACTGTCGTGGAAAACACGTGGTGAAGCCTTTTCGAATCTTTTCGTGGCGAAGGAAAAGCCGATTAGAACAGTGTCAATATTTACTTAGAGAATGGAATTGGAAAAAATACTTACGTGAGAATATTTGGTTGTTGATTTAGGTAGGTGAAACAATTTTCTTTAAAAAAATCAAAAAATATATTTGTTTATTGGTTTAGCCTGAGAAAAGTTTTTTTAACAATTAACTAAAATAACTAATAATTTGTTTTTCCTTTGCGCTTATACATTATAATAATAATAGAATGAAAAGTGTTGAAAACTATTGTTTTTATATTTATGATTCAATTAAAATCCTTTTTCTTAGAATAATATATCTTTTATTATAGCTTTCGATTTGTAATGAAATAAAGAAAACATACTCTTTATAATGCAAATTAAATATGATAAATTAAAAAAAAAAGAAATGAGTTGAATTTTCTTCAAGTATTACGAGAGAGTCAGAACTTGGCCAACGAAATTTACGAATTGTGTATATATTTAAGCATCTTCTTTAAATTTTCAGAAATGTTCAGTTAGGATATGAATATTATCTTTAATCGGCCAAAAAGGCCCTCAGTTTTAAAAGTAAAATAACCCTTAAGCCGGTTTTAAACTGGAGAAAAATAAAAAATTGTTATTGAGTGGTAAAAGTAAATGCTAGACAAATTATGTATAAGTTTAAAATAAAACAGTATGCTATGCATAGTCAGCCACCGGTTAACAATAAATTCTACATTGGAAGAGTCTCTTCTTTTTTTCAGTCATTGGGGACCCAACTAATTTTTATAGCTTTTGCTCTTCTGACACAACTACCAATTGTTTTCATGTATTATCCTTTCAAACAGAGGAAAGGAAAGAAAGTATACAGTTTGTTTTCTGCAAATACATCTGTAATCATCTCTTCATACGTGTTTCGACCACTTTATGGTCTCCTCAGTGGAGCTGTTTCAAACCGAGAGCAACGTTCGCAAAAAACAACTGCTATATAGAATAAAGATTCCAAAGTGTATAGATAAAATATCAAAACCCTGCCGTCTTCGATGACAGACTGAAAAATATCTATACAATTACCGGAGTGGAGCGAAATTTTCAAGCAAAGAAATTATATATATATATATATATATATATATATATATATATATATATATATATATATATATATATATATATATATATATCGCAACGTCGGTATCTGAACTGCGTACCTGTTCTAAGGGTGTGCCGGTGCCATTATCTGATACGATCGCCGCTAAATTTGACATAACATCTGCGCTAGTAACCGTTTCTGGTATTTGAGATGTTTGTGTCCTGTAACACTCGTGAGTTGTTCCACCAGGAGTTGTCCCTTTTGGTTGTGTTTGGTGAAGCCTAAATGCCGATCCTTCTGGGTTAGCTAGCATTAGGTTAAACTCTATGCTACTATCATCGATGAATCCCGGGAATTGCCTAAATTCCGCATCAAAGGACGACGTACGAACAGGGTTTGTTTGGAAACTTTGGAACATCGGACGTTGTTCCGGAAATTGAAAGGTAGGGCACCGCGCAGGCGGTGCCGAAGTGGACCCACCATAACCGCCCGACCCGGCGAAAAGCCAAGCCGCCTCACCTTTCTTGATGTTTGTCGAGGGCACCTGAGGAAGATGAGCCATGCTCTTAAATTTGGAAAAAATAAAAACTTTTATGCCGAAATTTAAAAAGGGGCTATGGGGTTATGCATCTGGGAAGCGAGCGTGGATGCTCAAGACGACTTAAGAATAAAATGAAAATAATTTAAGCTTTTTTATAAGAGTTCAATTATTTTTGTGAAGAAATAATTAGTATAGGGGGGGCAAGGGTCAAGTATACTTTGTCGTGGCCAAATGTTTTTGAAAACGCAAAGATCCTAACTTTTTCGAATAAATTTATTTATTCTTCTTGCCGATAAATTGTTTAAACTTGAATCGAACGCTAGGTCGTACCGCAAGTCGCAAATTTATTTGTTTATTGTTAAAATCCGCAATGATTTTTAACACCGAAACTTTTACGCAGAAAAAGTATAGATATTTGGACTTTATCGTAAAATTTTAAAAATGCGCAAGAAAACTTTGAGTAACTGAACTTAGACGCAATTTTATAACTATTCGAAAGTCGAAAAAAAAATAAGGGTAACAGATCTGTTTTTTAAGAAGAAATTAAGATAAAAATTAGATTTTCTCGAAAAACTAATAAAAGGTTTTTCGCAAGTAAATTTGGAAAATTTAACTAGCGTAATGTCTCTGGAGGGTAAGGTTTTTCAATCTAATTTTTTACGATTTTTACCGAAAATTTAAAATGACTTTAACGTTAAATTTCCGCAAAAAAATCTTCCTAGTTTTTCTTCTTAATCTTCTGATTGAAAGAGAAATTATTTTATTTGGTTTGTTGACTATTGTTATTTTATATATATATATATATATATATATATATATATATATATATATATATATATATGTATATATATATATATATAATAAAATAGAATCAAATATTGGCGAAGCGGACGTGAAAATTTGTCAATGTACGTGATTCTCGTGTTAAAAAGTGCGGAGCACTCCAAAATATGGATAAACTCCGGGTCCGACAGATGGCGACAGCGCTGTTTCGTCCTAATATGGGACTCGTCAGGTCATCGCATTCGGTACAAACCATCATCTCGCCTTTGCATCCTATAAAGCTGAGTTTAAAATCAAAAAACAGCAAACAAGACGACAAAGGCGACATCTCGATGGTCCACTTGATAACTTTGTACCGAATGCGGTGGCCTGTCCCATATTAGGACGAAACAGCGCTGTCGCTATCTGTCGGACCCGGAATTTATCCATATTTTGGAGTGCTCCGCACTTTTTAGCACGAGAATCATGTTGACAAATCTTCACGTCAGCTTCGCCAATATTTGATTCTATTTTATTATATATATATATATATATATATATATATATATATATATATATATATATATATATATATATATATATATATATATATATATATATATTGCGATAATTTGTGGTTTATTAGCGACCGCGCAACAAAGTACCCGTGAAAAAAAAATTAACTAAATTGTTTATTTATTAGTGAAAAAAATTTTTGGCATCACACACACACACACACACACACATATATATATATATATATATATATATATATATATATATATATATATATATATATATATATAATTCTTATTTTTCCTTTTTTTTTTAAATTGTTGAGCGTCAGTACAAATAACTATCCCTGAGTATAATTGATTTGTACCAAAATTTTTTATTTTAATAAAAAAATTACATAAATACACATGTGCTGTATTTTTGAATGTACCCGTTCTTCGTGATCAGATGTTTAAAAACATTGATTGAGCTCAGATTAAATTGTTATTATTACAAAAGTCAAACCAATGATTCATAATCCCAAGTACAAACTTTATTAAAATAATAAGATAATGTCAGTGGTTGCAGTTTTATGTAAATCATCTTATCTATTAATTATTAAAAATTATTAATATTATTTAATGTGCACTGTTTTCTTTTTTTTTGGATTTGAAGTTGTTAAAACTGGCAATGTTGTATATATAATGTCTGAACGGTTAAAAATGACTAGTGTCTTATTATATGTAATTTTATTTTAAACAAACAAAAAAAAATTGTGTGTGCCATTATTAATAAAAGTGATATAGCTATCTATTTTATCAAACTATTTTCAGGCAAGTCTAAAATTTCTATTTCCTACACGTTAGATGAATACCTTTTAATCTCCAGAATTTTTTTTATCCACGTTCTAGCTTTCTTCCTTCTTTTTTAAAACGCTTAAAAATCGTTTTTGTTTTGCCAACTTTTGTAACTATTCTTCCTATATATACATATATATATATATATATATATATATATATATATATATATATATATATATATATATCACTAATTTGTAAATATTTTTCAGAGCTGCTTGCTTAGTGATATGATTTATTTATTAATTTAGTGAACTTCTTTTCCTTTTTTTAAAATTGTCTTTTAATTTCCACGCACTGTCTTGTTTTATTTTTTTTAAATAACAAATGAAAATTTTGAGGTTGTGTTACTTTTTACGAATAAGAATAACGACGTTTACTGTACAACTGCACTCCCACTAAAGAAATGAATTTTCGCTTTTATAGTTAACGGCGATGTAGTAAAAATTTTTGTTTTAATTTTTCTCTGATTGGTCAACCATCTGACGTGAACTGGCAACTAGATGGAATTTTAAGCTTTGAAATACAAAACCAAAATGGATTCTTCTTTGTTAATTTATGATGAAATTTTGATATTTTATTGATATTATGAACTAAATATTTTATTTAATGAAAATAAATTATAATTTACGTAAATTTTGGATTTTTCCTGACATTCTGATATATCTACACTTTACTTTTGATTGTTATTTTGAACATCAAATTGACAAATAAAATTTGATCACATCTAAATAAATTTTACATATACATTTAAATTTTAATTGTAACTTGCTGAAATTGATAATTCTTGGCTTATTAATATTATAATCATATTAAACAAGGTTTTACCTACAATTAGGTACTATTTTATTCTAGTTCCTTTTTAACATTTACTTATAATCTACATTTTCTTATACTATTCTTACACATTTTCAATAATTTTAACAATGTTTTTATAAATATGGTTGTTGGAATAAGTTGAAATTACAATATTATAAATAATTATTGATAAATAGTGACTATATTTCACTAAATGATTATTATTTGACTGTTATTTTCACTAATATTATCTTTAGCCGCAGTATTTATAAAATGGGTTTTCAAAATTCTCTTTTTTGTGGATTTCGCTATATTGTGTTAAAATTTCTTTTTTTAGTCACTGTCTCTGGTCAATGTCACTTCACACATTATTAAAAATATTTATTATTATTAGTTTATTTGATTTATGTCTTTTAGAGTGAAATATGTTTATTATTCTTACTTTAAATGCAGCAATGTTCAACCTTTCACCCTAATTTTTATACATTTTATCATATCATTACAGAATTATAAGCATTTAATATCCTTTTAAAACATGATTCATATACTGTAAGGCAGCAGACGTTTCGGTGAAATCTCATTTACCATTTTCAAAGCTCACTGTATGACACTGTGAAGTTTTGGACACCTGCCTTTTGTTTCTTATAAATACGCCCTGGTCCACTGTTACAAATACAGTCAATTATAGAAAATACCGAATTCTGACCATGTTTTTTAAAATTAAATAAACACATTACATATTTTTGCAAAGCCTAAATTATGCTTAATCAATATCTCAAATAATATACAGAGTGTCCTAGATAAAAAATCATAAAATTGATTATATCTCAAAAACTAATTTTTTTAAAAAAAAACTGAATGCGTCACTACGTAAAAAACCCAATAAAAAGTAGTTTTTACTTTTTTTGATAAATGACCGCATAACAAAAATACGAGATGTGCCTAAAAAACGAAGATTTTCAAAATCACCCTGTAGTTAAAAATGAAGAGATCCATGACAAATTTGACGCGGGATTTTTATTTCGTTAAAGAGTAGGATAATAAAGTGAAAACCGCAATACTATATCTTTGGTTATAACTCTAATACCCCCTAAAAGTTTTGAAAATAGGACACCCCGTACAACGTTTGATGACAGTTTTTTTTTATGTCAAAATGGATAGATTTAAGTCAACTTAGATCCGATACTGTTTCGGTAAGGCGGTAGAAAAAGCTAACTGAACTTAATGTTTTTTGGTGTGTGGTCTTACACTATAATATGACATTTTCTAGTGGAATAGCTACCGACTATAAAGTAGTGCGAGTATTATAAAAGTGACGTCACTTGTAAACACCGCTTCTGATTTTTAATATCGTCAACTTTATGACAATCTAGATATTTCTGTCGGATAATACCATGTATTTAGAAGATTTTTTACCTCCTGAAAAATTAGTTTGTGATCACCCTGTATTTATTTATTATCAAAATATCAACACAATACAGTAAAGTAGATCTCCTTCTAGAAGGAAACCAACCCAATTAAATAATTAAGGCCTTTATATAAGAGAAATTGATAGTTATTTTTGGCTTGCAAACGCCATTTTTGACATAAAATTTAAAATATGTCAAAACTAGTTAGGCTTAGGGATAGGAGATTATTCAAAAAGTATGTATATTTTTACGTAGAATCTAACATATAGGGTGTTCTATTTAAAATAAGCAAAAACGATTCAACTGCCGGTATAACCGGAATTGCCACCATTTTGAAAATATTTTAGCCGAATTGCCCCAATCGATTTTAGTAAACTGCCAACTTTTAAAAATATTCTATTCTCCGAGAAATCGATCGCGGCAGTTCGTAGTGGGTCACACTGTATAATATAGAAAGCTTAATTATATTTTATAAAATTCGATGTAAAGTATATACCTCTAAATCTAATTAAAATGTATAATTTACATCGAAAATATATATTATGAGTAACTTTAACTAGCTCTGTTTTATCTTTAATTCCCCGCTAATTTTTTCCTATTAACTGATGTTGTTTAATGTTTATATTCTGTAACTTATACTCTATTAAATATTTAATGTACTGATACGATTAGCGTCGTAATAATTGTTTGTTTAAATATCGTATTATGATTAATAATAGCAATTTAGCATAATAATTAAACATGTAGTTGAATTACTATTGTGGCTAGTTTATTGTATATTTATAGATCTTTCTTGAACAAAAAAATACAAAATTAATGGTTAAGTACGTATAAAAGAACACTCATTATGTTAGATTTCGGTACCAGCTGTTCATGTTGCATGGAGAATTAAAACCTTTAACTTATTGCAAATAGGTAAATATGCAATGACCCAGTTACAATCAATAACCTGTTAATCACACTTCGTATTAAAATTGTTATACCACCGTTGGATTACGTTTAAAACACTAAAACCACTGTGGAAACACTCCTTACAGATATATATATATATATATATATATATATATATATATATATATATATATATATATATATATATTAAATAATCGATTTAATTAGTATCTTCAAAAAAATTTTCCTGTTTTGTTTGCTACATTTTTAGTTTTAGTTCATCTTACAGATATGGCAGTAAGGCTATTCTTTTGAGTCATTATCACTTTCACTTCGATCACTTGAAGTAATCATGATCACTTCAGCCCAATGACAAGTAAATGCATATTCAAAAGAACATGAAATTATCAGTTTCACTTTGTTCACTTTGATCAATTGATAATTACTCAAAAGAATATAGCCAGTATTGGTGGTATATTAATTGTTCAAATTTTCTTGACCTCGTTGGCCTCACGACCCGCTATTACACTGTTAAAATTAGAAAAAATACTATAACTACGATGTTTAACTTAAGGAATTTTTAAGGAATTTAAAAAGAGTCATATTTTCACTTTCTCTCTCTCTCTCTCTCTCTCTATATATATATATATATATATATATATATACATATATATATATATATATATATATATATATATATATATATATATATATATATATATATATATATATATAATAAAATAGAATAAAATATTGGCGAAGCGGACGTGAAAATTTGTCAATTGACATGATTCTCGTATTAAAAAGCACTCCAAAATATGGAAAAACTCCAGGTCCGACAGATGGCGACAGCGCTGTTTCGTCCTAATATGGGACTAGCCAGGCCACCGCAGTCGGTACAAACCATCATCTCGCCTTTGCATCGTATAAAGCTGAATTTATAATCAAAACACACTAAATAAGACGACAAAGGCGACATCTCGATGGTCCACTTGATAATACAAGAACCACACAGATTAACAAAGTTTGTAAAAGAACCGTCATATGGTGGCGCGACGGTGAATTAAAACAGAAAAATGTAAACTCGAGTACACGAAACGCGCTGCCCAACGGATAGAGGTCGCATTTTTCGGTACTGGCAAGCAAGCCTACCGCTATTTAAGCAGCCAAAGCCACGTGCCGCACCAAACGATCCCACCATGAGAGCATCGTTTAGCGTGTTTCAAAGCCAAACAAGTAAATAAATATGTAGATAAGTTTTTGTCCGTGTAATTTAAAATAAAATAGAATAAAATATTGGCGAAGCGGACGTGAAAATTTGTCAATCGACATGATTCTCGTATTAAAAAGTACGGAGCACTCCAAAATTTTATTTTGTATATGTATATATATATATATATATATATATATATATATATATATATATATATATATACATAAATCGTTTGGTTATTCCCTGTTTCAATCCGCCCGTTCAAAAAATCCTTTTCAGTTCTCAGCGAGTAACAAAACGATCTTTTTAACGAATGGATTGAAATCCGGAAGAACCAAACCATTCATTCTACCATCCATGAAAACCTACGAAATAACATATATATATATATATATATATATATATATATATATATATATATATATATATATATATAGAACAAGAAATGTAACAGAAGATTATCAAAATTAGAGAAGACGTACATGATGAAGTACAGGATGAGGTTACTGGAATCAAGAAACAGATGCAACAATTACAATTGCAAATCGAAAAGGTGGCCGGTACAGGTATAATAAAGGTAGAAAGTGTTTCTGCAATTAGTGTGATGAAACCACCTACTTTCGATGGTAAAGTACTTCGGCTTACCTATATCCTCAATTCGAAGCCGCCTTCACAGGCAATAATTGGAGTCCACTGGAAAAGGCACGTACTCTTCTTCTAGCACTGCAAAATGAAGTTATAAGGCGGAACTCCAAGGAAGAAGACAAAAATACAACGAAAGTTTTCAAGACTATGAAACGGATTCAATGATACTAATAAATTTGACTTACTCAACATATCCAGAAGAAATAAAGTAAGAGTTAACAGTAAATAGTTTTATTGAAGGTTTGCGCGACCCAACAATAAGTCAGCCTCCAGGAATGGCCCGATTGAAGCAAATTTCTGAGGCTCTTGCTTATGCCCTTCAGAATCATAAAAAGAGTCAGCGTTTCCCAGGATGATCGCAAGACCAACGAGGAAATCTTCACCATTGTAATAAGGAAGATGTAAGAATTGTTAAACAAACAATAACAGTAAAGTTAAAAGTTAATAATCGCAGTTTTCATAACACGGTCATTAATTTTTTGATGATTTTTTCTCATAATAACTTAATAACGTTTACTTAGCATTCATAAAATAAACTCTTCTTGCTAGTACAAAGTATTGAGATGACTTAATTCATTAAAATGTGTTTTTTTAAAAAATTATATAAACTTACAAATATTGAAAAATGTTGTCCATGACTGTAGTTGCCTCTCCTGAAATTTTTGGAAATGCTTTTATACCTTCTTGGCGAAAATCGACTTCAAAACCTACTAAAATTTCGGACGTCCAATGTGCGTGTCAGCGATAAGAATAAAAAATGGATCAGCTCCCATATATAGAGGTGAAATATATTATTTTGGGGTAATCTTCGATAAATGCGAGAAAAACTAAGAACCTACGTTATAAAAATTACGGTTATTTGGTGGTAAAAAACCTGTTTCCAACTTATATTTTGTAACGTATAAATTGTTTTATTAATAATATTTTTTACATTTGTAAACGAGTAAGTCAAATTATGATTTTTAATACGAATTTTTCGTTATGGAATTTCTGTCAATAACTCATTCAATACCGGTCATTAGAGCGATGAAGCGGCGAAATAAACACCTGATTTAAAACTTTGCATCTCTATTAACAGGACAGGGACTAAAAGCTTAAAACGCATTGTTGTCATATTTTGCGAACATTAAATAGCAATCAGCTGATCGTATTTAAAATAGCACGGTGATGCCGACCAACATGTACTTGGTTTCTTATTGCGAAGATAATGGATGTGACAACATACATACACGGAATGTTCATCTTGAATAGACTTCAAAATAAGCATCCTCACTGGATTTTCTCATTGTTTTTGATAGATTCTGTGAGTTCACATTATAATTACTGTCCTGGGAAAAAGAGAAAAATTTTATTACCCTGACGAAACGTGGATTAATGGAGAGCACACGTTTGGGAATGTATGGCAAAATCTGAACATTAAAAGTTCGAAGCAAGCATTTATGGAAGAATTTTCACAAAGACTACGCAATCCTAGTGGAAAAAGTCACCGTCTTATAATAACTCATATTGGAAGTCTGTCTGGTTTCTTAGATGGCGGCCATAACGTTTTCGAATTTCAAGAAATAAGAGACTACCGTGAAGACATGGTGGTTTTCATCGATTTCAAACCTTGTAAAACCCATTTTGGTAATTGTAATGGACAATGCTCCTTATTATAGTCGACGCCAAGAGAAAATTACGACTTCTGCATCTAAAAAGGCGGTGATATGCCAATGGTTCCTCTAAAAAAACATTGAATTTGACGAAACTATGCTTAAAGTGCAGTTACTAGATTTAGTGAGGGTAAATAAATAAAAATATATCAAATATGCTGTTGATGAAATGGCTCGGGAAAAAATATAAAAGTTTTGAGACTGCCGCCGTATTATTGTGAATTTGTATGTGTGTAGAATTGGGGTCTGTACGTTGCCACTTGGTAGATCTATTATGCCTCCCTACTGCTGCCAAGTCGTCAGAGTTACCTTATCGGCTCGAGCAGGTCCTTCAATCTTATTTCCCTCAGGTACCTTAAGAAGTTGGACGACTTCAAGATAGGTAGCTAGCCTTCTTCGATTTGATGTATTCTCAAGAACCGCATCCTAGGGTTTTCTAGAGCACTACATTCTGAAAGAATATGAATAGAAACTTCGTCCTCCTCCTCACAGAATCTGCACTCTTCTCCTTCTACCAGTCTGAGTTTCTTGAGGTGTCATTTCAGATGGCAGTGCTCTGTCAGGACCCTTGAGTTGATTGTTACTTAAGCTTATGCATTCTTTGAATCTCTTCTGGTCGTAGTTCTATTTCGTATCCCTCTATACCGGTATGTCCCGGTACTCACATGAGGGTGACTTTATTATTCTTACTCAAATCATTTAATTCCTCTAGATATTCCCAGGCCATCTTGGAGCTGATAACTTTATTGTATTCATGTGAACTTAACCCAGTCGAATTAATATGGACGAAAATAAGAGTGAAGTGGCACATCAAAACAAAACATTCAAATTAGCAGAAGTTAAAAAAAAAGAACAAAGAATGTGGGACCAATTCACATTGAGGCAGTGGTGGAACCATTAATAATTCCCCTGATGCCTATAGTTCTTCAGATTCAGATATGTCTCTTGACAGCAATTCTGCTGATGAATCAATATAAGCTACATTACCTCTGTCATACTCCTGAGGATGACACTAGATGCATCAATCCGAATCGAACAAATCAGAAGGGAAATCCACGGGACACCACTCAGAGGAGCAGGTAAGCAACAAACTATTGACTCTCTCTCTCTCTTTCTCTAGTAGCCCAATTTGGTCCACTCATGGACATAGGTCTCCTCTATTCTCTTCCATTTCAAACTATTCTCTGCAATCCGGTGCCAGTGCGTTCCTTTTTATGTCGTCTATCCATCTATTTGGGGTCTTCCGATACTTCTTTTTGACGACCTAGTACAGTTTTGCCCAGCGAAGTGTCCTACCCAGGTCCATTTCAAAGTAGCAATGCGTTTTGTCACATCCTCTACTTTCGTGCGTCTTCTTACTTCTTCAATCCTTATTCTGTCACGTCGTGATATTCCTAGCATGATTATTTCTATTGCTCGCTGTGTAGTACGCAGTTTATTGATTGCTTTAACTGTTAATGTGGTTGTCTCCATTAGATAGGTCATTACTGAGAGAACGCACGAGTCATATACTTTTCTTTTCAAATTAATGGGAATATCGGGTATATTTTTGACTAATAGGCATAAAATACCTTAAGGGCACCTAAAATGCTATAAAATATCTTAAAATGGCAACACTACATTGGAAGTAAAATGTAGGAAGAGTGCGAAGCAATGGGTGAAACCGGCATATGGAGCAACTACTGAATGAAGAGCAAAGGTTTCTTAAGGCATAATTCTCTGGAATCTGGTGGTCTTACTGAATAACCTTGGACTGCCAGCAGTCACGGCTAGCGGCAGGACAAGGAAAATCGTTAGGACCTTCAGTCTGGGGGGTTTCACTAGATAAGAATCCGACGCTACCTTTCATACTTTCTGAACGTGTCTATACAAGTTTACTCTCCTAGAAAAAAACGTAAGGGTTGATAAAAATATTACGAAATAAATTTAATTAAAAAAAATTGATATTTCCACGAAATTTCATAATTTATTTTTTCGGAATTGCATACGCCACTGGAATTGATTCCCCTGATGGCGTACAGCCCGGGGCACTCTATCTGCAAGCGACGAGTCACTGACAGAAATTATGGACTGTAGGTATAGCAATTTTTAATCTACTCTTACAAGTACATATGTATGTTTTTCATCTTTTACAAATGAAATTTTACAGTCACACGCTCATTCTCCAAAGCTGTTTACAAATCTCGCTCTGTGTAATGAGTGCGTCTATCAAGGTAGAGGATGTCAATAATAATTTTGTCCCCTTCGTAAAGGGGAGTATAGGCGTAGTTAGGAGGGAGCATGGGTAGGCACGGCCCACCCTACAGAACTCATTGCTCACCCCAGAAAAATCGACAGTGTGTTTTTATCTTGAAAAAGAGGTTTTTTTGCTTAATATAATGTATATATATATATATATATATATATATATATATATATATATATATATATATTTTGTAGATCTTTCAAACTACCAGCTATTATTACGGTGTCATCTGCATACCTAATATTGTTGATTAAAACTCCGTTTACTTTTATCCCTGCTGTTTCAGATTCAAGACTTTCCAAAATGACCTCTTCAGAATAAGCATTAAATAGTAAAGGTGACAATATACACCCTTGTCTGATTCCCCTTTATATTTCCACATGTCCTGTCGAATTTTTACTGTCGCTCGCTGATTGTAATACAGATTTGATATCAATCTTAAATCTCTTTCAACCAAATTTTTGTTTCTGAGAATCTATATCAGTTTGTCATGTTTGACCCTAACATCTTCTACATTGGCGAGACAAAGAGACCTCTTGACGTAAGGATCAAAGCACACCAAAAATGCACATCTCGAGGAGAAACAGAAAAATCGGGTGCCGCCAACCATGCCTGGACTCATGGACACCACATAAAATGATCTGAAGCTAAAGTACTACACCGAGAACAACATTGGAGAAAACGGAAATTCAAAGAAGCCGCGGTTATACATCAGAACCCGAGTTGTTTTAGTAAACCATCTTTAGATATAAGAGAAATGTGGAAACCACTTCTTAGTAATTGTAAACTAAAACTAAATGCAGCATAAAAAATATAATTTTGCCATAGCAGGCATGACTGCACCCATCTCAGTCATACTCTATTGCATTTACTTTTAGTATAAATAGTCATGTAGCTAAGAGATTTATTTAGTTTCACTTGAAAACAAAAAATAGACGGGTTTTGTATTTCAGTGTATGTTTTATTAATATCGGCCAAGCGCTTTCGGTCTAACTTAGACCATCCACAGGGTTTATTGTTTTAACAATGTTAATGTACTAGTATGTTGAATGTTTTGGTTTTAATTTTAGTTTGTGACAAAGTTTTTTAAAAATTTTTTAATTGTTTAAAATTTGTTCTGTGTGGAGGCTACGGCTGGCGACTGCTCTCATACTGGCAGGGTTAAGGTGTGCCCTTTGACGAGGTCTGAGCCCTGAGGATGGTCTGTTAGACCGAAAGCGCTTGGCCGATTTTAATAAAAACATACACTGAAATACAAAACCCGTCTATTTCTTGATTTCTTCGGTGTACAATCTGTTAATAACTTATTCACTTGAAAACGGCTAGAGATAACTACTAGCCGAAACGTCGTGATATTCAACAAAAATAAAGACAATGGAAGTCCAACAGATATCTACTACTTCGCAATCACGTTCTTAATACAGCAGGTGGGCGAGTCTACTTTTCTGAATTCCGAGGCTCTGGATTAGCGCTAGTCTCTAATCAGATTACCGAAGTTAAAACTTGCGGTGGCTGACCCGCTGCCCTCTCTAGCTACGCCAATGTCTAGGAGGTGGCCCATAGGTAAACAAACACTTTTGAGAAGTCGAAATTAGTTTTTTTTTTGTATTTTGCATTACTTTAAATTAAATTTTAATTAGTATTTCTCCACTTTGCGCATTAGTAATAGATTTTTTCAGTATTTTTTTTTAATTCTATTAAGAGGGTTTATACATCTCCCATCAAAATTGCTCCGGCAATAGAGCTAGTTAATCCAAACACTGTGGATTTCTCTTTAAATTAAAATTAACAACTAAATTTAGACCACTTCAAAATTATTCACCATTCCATTAAAATTAGAGGAGTTTATAAAATGTCAGAAAGCTATTTCAAATTTATTCGATTTCAACCCAGAAAGCATAGTAATTTATTTCTTCAAAATCGTTAAGGCTTTCGTGTTATATTTTAATTATTAAAAAATAAATTTAAAAAGATTGATTAGTATTTTCAATGTTTGAGTAATTTGGCTCAAGCCATTAACCTTCGATATTTATAATTAAATGGAAAAAAAACTTTTATTTAACTTCGAGCAAAAAAACCTACCCTTAATAAAATTGCTATAGTTTTGAAATTACTTGGAACTATTTAAAGAATAATAAATTGCTTAAGGGGAGAGTGTGGCACACATAAACTTGAGTTAATTGAACGCATAATGGTGATGAACAATTTTTTTTACCGTTAGGGTTACCAAAAAATTAAAAAAAAAATACGTTAACCCAACTAAAGTATGGTTTATCATGTAATGATACCAGGGGCGGATCCAGCTTCTCTCTTTGGGGGGGGGGCGGTGTTATGGCAAGCGAAAATAAGTTGTCGACGGGGGGGAGGGGGGTGGACACCAGCAACAGTCCTATTTTTAGTGTAAAAAACATGGTCGGGTCTATTTTTCTATATTTGAAGCTCTTGGAGAGGGGGGGGGGCGACCACAAGTAAAAAAAAGTTGCCGACAATGGGGATGCCAGCAGCATAAGTCCAAGAGCAGAATCGGGTTTATTTTCCTGAACAAAAAGCTCTTGGAGGAGGTTATCGCAAGAAAAACAAGTTGTCAACGATGGGGAGTGCCAGCAGCATACACATTCCTAATATAAAAGGCAGAATCGGTTCTATTTTCTTGATCTCAAAGCTCTTGGGAAGGGGAGGGGCGATCACAATCATACACATTCCTATACTCTATTCAAGAACTAGAGAGACAAATAAAACTGTTACCGAAACCTCCAACGTACCTGCTTCAGTGCCGCAGGTAACTGAGGACTTCCGTAAATGTAACTATGTTTAAATATTATAAGCTTCTATAAATTTACTGCAACAATAAAATTTCTGATAATTCAATTTAATTTCTGTCAGTGAGCAAAGTACACCTTGCAGTGTGTCCTTAGTGATTTTTCTTGTTTGCGCTTGTTTTTATATATTATTTGAGATTAGAGAGATACCCAAAAGATAGGGTTTCCACCTCAATATTTATTCCAAAATCGTTAAGCTTATTACGACAAATAATAATGTAAGCTCTTTTGAGATGTGTTCCAACATGACAACTGAAGGAGAAAAAAATTACTGGAATTATTAGTACTCCCAAGCCACATTCGATCACAGGTAGAAGAAAAACCTTGTTGGAAGAAGAGATGAAAACTGCAATAAAAGGAGTTGTACATACATGTTATTATGAGAAGCAGAACCCAACCATCAACAAAATTCCAACTAAAATCAATGAAGATCGCGATTTACCTGAAATTAAAAGAACTGTACTCTGGAAATTGCTCAGAGAACTTAATTTTTGCCGGGAAAAACTAAATAGAAAATCTGTGCTTATAGATCTTCCGGAAACTGTTCGTTGGAGAAGGAAATATCTCTCTCATGTAAAAGGTAGAGTTACTAGAAATAACACAACTTATAAAATTAGTAATTTAACTGAACTTTTGAAAGATTTTTTTGAATAAAGTCCGTGCGGAAAATTGGGAAAAATCCATATAATAAAAGAATAAAACAAAATGTGGAAACTTAATCTCATGATCTGTGACATAGAGGAACCAATTATAATTAATTTGAGCGAAGATAGCTTCACTGACTTTGATTAGGAATTAGATACGTAATATTTACCAGTGTAAACACAATTTATTATTTAAATTTTTGGTTTTGTTGTATTTTATTGTTTAATGCTGTCTATATATTTTTTTATTTTTTATATATTTTTCTTTAATTTTATATATATTTAATTCCAATTAGCCGTAAGTTTTTTATTATTTTATTATTGTATTTGTGTCTTTTTCTTAAGCGTGTAGAATTAGCATTTTTTTAAGGGGCTATCGGATTTCCATATAATAAAGTAAATTAAATTAAGATATCAGTACAATAGAAATAAAAATAAGTAGGTGTATTTTTAACTGTAATATACAAAAACTAATTATATTCGAATCTCTTTTTGGTGTTTAATTGTAATTCTGCAAATGGTTTAAGAGATAAATAAACTGAAACGTCAAATGTCCTAAAAATGTTTTTAATTAATAATAAAAGCCGACCGAAGTCTCAAAAAAATTTTGATATTATATGGACTAATTTATTTTTTTATATATGCTTAATGCCTCCTTTCGACGGTTTCACAAGGATTAAAATCCATTTTAACACTTCACACTTCCAAATATCTATTGTTATCCAACCCAAATAGTCCATTATTATACAGGTATTTTGGATTATAAAATTTCAAACCCATTTCTACGAAAAATATATGTGTCTAACAGATTTTGCCAAAGACACCGGACTAAAGAACACAGTTTGCGAAGAAAAAAATGGTTTAAAATGATTTATTACTTTCTCTAGTTCTTGAATAAACTATAGTATAAGAGGCAAAATCGGGTCTATTTTTCTGAACTCAGAGCTCTTGGGGGGGGGGGGCGATCGCCCCCACCGCCCCCCCCCCTTGGATCCGCGCCTGAATGATACACTATTGAAATTTGTCGAAAACACTTCAAGATTTAAATGTATATACTAACAAAAGAGTGAATATTCTCCCATCTTCTGTTGATGCAGAGTCACTTAATAAATATTTTGCAGTGTTTTTCAGAAAACGAGCAACTGTGATAGTAGAATATTGTATTATAAGAATAATAAGTATAATAGTAACATTAAGTTCGTTTTTAGGTTAGTAAGCCTAGATGATATAAATAAATTTATTATTAGTATTAAGTAAAACGCAGCTGGTAGTGATGAGTTGACGCTTTTCAGGATTAGGTTATGTTTGTCCACGATTATTAATCATATCACCCATATAACAAATTGCTGTCTAGAAAGGGGACCTTTCCACAATGTTGGAAGAGATCAGTAGTTTTTCCGGTCCCAAAAACAAAAAACCCTATAAATGAGAGTGACTTGAGGCCCGTAAGCTTGCTTCCGGTCTTGACTAAAGTGTTGGAAAGAGTGGTTCATGTACAAGTCTCGGATTATCTCAGGAGTAATAATTTGATTCCATTTCATCAGTCTGGTTTTATAGAGGATCATAGTACAGTTTCAGCACTTCTGAATATAACTGATAATATTGTAGGAGCACTTGATAAAAAATTAGCTGCCATTTTGGTGCTGCTTGATTATTCCAAGGCATTTGACGTAATTGACCATGAATTAATTTGTGCTAAACTGTCATTCTATTTTTTGGATCCTACTTGTCTGATAGATCGCAGATTGTAAGAATCAGGGATGTGGTTTCACAGCCTGAAGCTGTGGTGTCTGGGGTACCCCAGGGATCCATTCTTGGTCCTTTGTTGTTTGTAATATATACGTCTGATATTTTTTCCGTAGTTTCAAATTCACATTTGCAAGCATATGCTGATGATACTCAGATATTACATCTTTTTGACCCCTGTGATCCAGAAAGAGCTGCACTCATGTTAAATCATGATTTGGCAGCCATTCTACAGTATTCTAAGGAGCATAATTTAAAAATTAATCCCAATAAGACTGAGATTCTCTTATTTTGTTCCGAAAAACAGCGCAACATGCTCACAAATCGCCTCAAAATTTGTATTGGAGATGATGTTTTCCTTTTTTCAGATTGTGCCAGAAACCTGGGATTACATTTGGATGTTAATTTAAGATTTCATAAACATGTCCAAAGCCTGTTACAAAGGAGTTATGTTAAAATGAAGGTTTTATATTCAAATAGATATATATTGAACTTTAAAATGAGAAAAAAATTATGTGAAACTCTTATTATGCCAATCTATAACTACTGCTATATTGTTTACTATCCCTTTTTGGATGTAGTTACAAAGAAGAGAATACAGTATGTTCAAAATACATGCTGTAGGTTTATTTACAAACTTAAGAAAGTTTGATTCTGTATCAAATAATATCAGGCAAATTGGCTGGTTAAGATGTGAAAATATAAAGACTGTATTCTCTGATATTTTTTTTTTCGAAAATTATTAGATACTAAACAACCTATGTATTTGTATAAAAAATTGGAACTTAGGACTGATGTACATAATATTAATTTAAGAAATCGAAGTCTGTTTACGATACCAAGACATAGACCTTCTTTGTTTCAGAAAAGTTTTTCTTATAGTTTTGTTAAGCAATATAATACAATATCACCACAGTTTAGGCACTATAATATCAAAAGACTTAAATCAGAATACAAAAGTTTTCTACTTGGAGCTTAATAATGAGTATTTGTATTATTGTTGATTACTTCTCTTGTTGGCGCATTGGGAGGTGTGGTTGGTTAAGTGGAAGAATGGCCATTAGTTAAACTTCGCAAGCCGCATCCCACGTGTGCATTATATTACTTTGTAATATGTATGCATTGTTAATAAATACGTTTATTTTTATTTAGACTTACAAGCCAAACGGCTTCGCACTCCCTCCAGGGATTATTCACTCATACCAGGTATGCAAAGACACCAAAACTATGAAGCTCTGTGGGGACCCTTTCCATGTTATCGGGTCCTAGGTGGGGTGGTCTTCTGCACTTCCTACAAACTTTCGGACGGTTCACGCGGTTGCAAGGAGAACCGCTTTCTGAATCGGTTTATACAGATGTTCACTAAGGCTCAATCCCTTGATGTTCTGCAGGAGGTTCTTTGGTATCACTCCAGTTGTTGACAGTATTATAGGAATCGTGTGGACGCTGTTCATTGCCCACTGTCTGCGGATTTGCACCTCCAGATCTCTGTATTTGGCGATCTTCTCGTTGTACTTTGACCTTAGGTTGTTGTTGTTCGGCACAGCGATGTCGATTAGTGTAGTTCGCCTGGAAATTTTATCTGTTAGTATAATGTCTGTTCTGTTATGAGCAACTGTTTGATCTGTTAAGACCGTTCGATCTCAGTATAACTTGAACTCGTTGTTTTCAAGAATAGGCTCTGGATTATATTTGTAGTAAGGCACCTTTCCTACCTGCAGTAGTTTTAACTTATCCGCTAACTCTTGGTGTAGTATCTTAGCGGCTGAATCGTGTCTTTCCTTATACTCGGTTGCGGCAAACGCTTGGCATCCTCCAGTTACGTGCTGGATCGTCTCTGATGTTCGACAGCCATATCTACATTGGTGATTTTCTATTGAGGGATCTTTGATAATGAATTTCCGATAGTTCTTCGTCGGAATAACCTGGTCATGGATAGCCAACAAGAAGCCCTCCGTTTCCGAAAACATCTGTCCTGAAATCAACCAGTAGTTCGACGCTAAGTTGTCGACATTGTCCTGGTTGACCTCATTTGGATGCCGTCCATGAAGTGGCTTCTGTAGCCAAGCTTGTAACTTCTCTTGGTCTGTTCGGTGGTGAGAAGCAATATCCCGTTCCCTCAGCTGTAGCGGCGTTGAATCGTTTTTATTATTATTATTATTACTATTATTGTTACCGTTTGATCTCAATCATATTTTATTACTTTTCGTTAAATTAACGAAAACGGAGGATGTCATTTAATAGGATAACTGATAAAGATTCGATGAGACTAAAATCTATTGACAACTTTTCTTCGATTTCTACACAAATTGCAACTTGCAGATTTCCCGTTTCATTTCACGAAAAATATTTTATTTTTTTTGGGGCTTAAACGATCTCTTTCTTTGATATCAATAAGGATCAGGGAAGAATGGTTTGAAAAGTTATTCAATTACTGCAATCTTATTCTAAATTATCCAGGAATATAATTTTGAATACAGCTAGAAAAAATTCGCAGTAAAAATAATTGTGGAATTTCTTTATAATATAATATAATTCTATAGTCCATCGTAGATTTTCCTTCGGTTTTTAAAATAGTCCACCAATACACAACTTTCCCCTACATGGAAAATTTTAAAATAGGTTACACGTATTCTATTTAATAAGCCTTGAGGGTGCAATATCGCATGCTACAGATACGAATTTTAATTTACATAGATTTTAGATAACTAAGAAGACTTACGTGTTTTTATACGTGTTAAAAAATAAATATAACATATGAGTATATAAAAATTAAAAATAAAGTTTTTTAATTGGTAATAAAGTTTTTTTTTGATGTTCACCCAGAAAGATTCTTATAAAATTGGATCTCTATCAAATTAGGTGAATCGTTAATATTTATTTCTCCAAAAGGTAGTTTCACATACAGGGTAGTCAAAATATTTTAGAGCATTGCGGCTTGAAGTGGACAGTTTTTTTTAACAAATCATATGAATACATTTAGCGGAGTATAGATGTCATTTCAGCTGGCGATATTTTTCAGTCTAACATCAAAGTTTGTAGATATTTAATATCCTGCCGACATGTATCGGAATTTATAAAGCAGTTGTTTCCTGTGAATATTGCCTTTCGTTCAATACAGCTCCACTGACAAGATAATGAGGTGATCGAAACGCGTATGAAGAGGGGACCAAAGTTGTATTGGCAGGAAATAAACTATTTTCTATATATATTCTTTCCTTTTTCTCTTCCTGGAAGGAGAATAATATATAGGCAACTATTTAAATATGACATATGCATTTATTTCCTACTGAAATTTTGATTTTTATTAAATATGATTGGAGTTGAGATAGCACTTAACCAAACAGAACTTTACATTTTTGTAAAATATGATCAAGTAAACTTTCTATAAAGATTTCAAAAACGGTTTTTATAAAACATTCAGACCATTTCTACAAATGAGATTGTAATTATAAGAATTAGATAAAAGTACATAAACACCTCGTAGTGCTACTGGACGGACAATGCTATCAAAATACTACGGAGGAAGAGGATTGGTCAATATTGATAAGTATTTGGACCAACAACATACAAACCCACGCTCATATTTTCACAGGTTAGCAGAGTCTTTTGTGTTACATCCCACAATACGCGAGGCAGAAGAATCAACATCGCTGCCGTTGAAGGACCATAAATTGATTTTTCTTCACCAAACGAATCAAGAGAAGCTTTAAAGCCACAGAAGTTTCTTCTTGGACGACATTCAAATAAGGTCAGGCAAGAAAATGTCGACAAATTAGTGTCAAACCATTGGTTGACATCAGGGTAAAAGTTTCCTGCCGTAACAAGTTTTCAGAACATAAATATTTTTGAAGACATTTTTTTATTTATTCTCTAGATCTAAGATTAATATTTGATGTCTCTTCTAGACTATTAGCATATTTATTTAACTTTTGATAATTATTTATCAACGAAACTTATATTAAAGTTCTCTGTAAAAATAAAAGTGTGATTTTTATTTCTAAATAGCATTATATACGATTTTAGGAGATTAAATCGAAAATAATGTATAAATGATAATTCTTAGCTATTCCAATCTATACTAATATTTATAGAGGTACGTTTATAAGCTGGAAAAATCAAAGAAAAGTTGTACATCATTCGCCTATGCCAGTACCCAATTGTTGTTTATTGAATGAATAAATTAGAACAAACAACGGATTTAGTATTAACCCTTTAGAGACACCTGCAAAGCTCGGTATGTACTGTACAGGGTGTTTGTTAAACATATGGCAAAAAATCAAGATGTTATTCCCTAAACTATTCTGACCTATGATAATTTGTGAAAAGGCGTTTTATTTCGAAGATAGAGGACCAAATAAATTCTCGATAATAAAAACAATTAATTATCAAAAATTACATATAAGGTTTTTTAATCTACAAGAACTGTTTAAAATGACTACCTCCAGCACTCATACATGAATCCAATTTTCTTCCGAACTCTTTCAAAAACACCAGAGTCATTTCTTATTGAGTTACACCCAGCAATTATCTGATTTCTGAAAACTTCTACATTTTCCACAGGAATAATATAAACTAATAACTGTAGATGGCTCCATATGAAATAATCCAGGGGATTTAAGTCTGGGGATCGACCAGGCCTCGACCAATCCAGCGATCTCCATATGTTATTGTAATAAACTCTCGAACAACCACACTAAGATGCGCTGGTGCACCATCGCGCATAAACCACATTGTATTTCTTGTAGGTAATGGTACATCCTCCAAAAAGTAAAGTGGCGTTTGTTCCAAAAAGTTGCAATATACCTCGCAAGTAAATCTTCCTAGTAGAAATACCGGTCAAATTAACGAGTCATCCACAATTCCAATCCAAACGTTCAACGAGAACTGATGTTAAAAACCACCTTCAAGTACCTCATGTTGATTTTTTTCAGCTCACACATGTTTATTGTGGAAATTCCTTATTGCATTTTTTATGAAACTGGCATCATCGGTAAAAAGAACCAATATCATTAGTTGAGGGATTTAAACCAATGTCTGCAAAAGCCAATACGTGGAGGAAAATCAGCAGGCATAAATGCCTGAATGCATTGTATGTGGTACGGGTACAATAAATAGTCCCTAAGAATGTTCCACATAATCCCATTACTGACATTCAAAGTATTTGCAATTTTTCGAGTAGAAGAACCTAGACCTTCTTCTATTATGTCCAGCACATTCTCTTCTACTTTTGCCGTTCTCACTGTCGTTGGCCTTCCTGGTCCTCCACCTGTTTCACGAAAACGTTGATAAATACTTTGAAAGGTTTTTCTATCACGAAAATTACGGTTAGGAAGTCATTCAATGTAAAGCTGCCTAGCTTCTAATGAATTGTCTTCAGCAAGTCCATAAATGAAATGCATGTCGGCCATCTTGGCATTCGTATAGCAACTCATGATAGTGGTCTTCATTAACAACAGTTTCAGTACTAAAGATAGAAAATATAAGTCAAATAGCCAAACGTCAATCAGTCATAAGAGATTAAAAGATAACAATGCATTTTTATAAATTTCTTATTATTTGGTAAGTCCAGTGTAGTATGGCAATATTTTTTTTTCTGCTACATTCATAATTTGAAAAATACCAAAATTAGATTGTCGAAAATTTGTTTCGCCCTGTATCTTCGAAATGAAACGCCTATTTACAAATCATCAAAGGACAAAATATCCTTAGAGTAATCTAAGGAATAACCCCTTTATTTTTTGCCATGAGTCTAATGAACACCCTGTATAAATACATTCTTTTTGGCAGCCGCGTTGCTCCACTATTCTTCTACTTTCACGTGCTTGATCGTAATACAAGAACTACAACAAACTATCTACTCACAATAAAGACTTAAACGAGTAGCATTTACCTTTATCGACTATCAGAAGGCATTTGACTGTGTGTAACTATGGGCAATAGAATAAATCATGAAAATAGACTCCCGTTATGGACAACTCAAAAATAACGTTAATAAAAGTATATCAATGTCTATAAACCTTTAACAAAAACACGTCCATTCTGCGGTTTAACAAGAGAAGGTAATATTTTCAAAAACCTTCACACTGGTCTCTGAAAATGTATTCAGATCATCAGATTGGATGTGTTATGTCAAACATATCAATCCAAAATTTTAAACACAGCCTTCAACATCGCCACAGTGATACGGCAGAGGTACATGTTTCGTCTCTACTAGACTCATCAGGGTACCGACATGCACCTGGCTGTGCAAAGGACAGATCGGAAGGAAGCATGCACACACTGAATGCGGCCTCTCCGACCTCCCGCCAGATGGCGTATATATGTTAATGCGGATTTCACGGATTCCTCCGTGTGAGATGCAATAGCAGTGGATATATCCACATTATGCCGTTGTAGTGCTGAAATCACATTCAGCAAATATACAACTATATGCAGCTCCGCGTATGAATGAAGTAAAATGCGAACAGTAAACGCAAACCTCTCTCCATCACATCCTTTCTGTGTTAGAGGTTGCACAGTTAGAATAAATTGTTATAAAATGCAATTTATTCCATTCCACCACCATCGAGACGATGGCCCACTGGCACCACCATACCGAGAAGAAAGTCAAAATCCACCCTCCCCGTCACAGTGATACGGCAGAGGTACATGTTTCGTCTCTAACTGTGCAACCTCTAACACAGAAAGGATGTGATGGAGGGAGGTTTGCGTTTACTGTTCGCATTTTACTTCATTCATACGCGGAGCTGCATATAGTTGTATGTTTGCTGAATGTGATTTCAGCACTACAATGGCATAATGTGGATATATCCACTGCTATTGCATCTCATACGGAGGAATCCGTGAAATCCGCATTAACATATATATATATATATATATATATATATATATATATATATATATATATATATATATATATATATATATATATATAAAAGGAAAAGAATGGGACTAGTATAGCCAGGACTTGGTTAGCTACAATATATCCTTAAAAGAACAATTATTCTGATTCTTGCTCCGCCACTGAATAAAATTCCACTGCGGCGGCTCTGACTTACAAAGCAAGTTACAGTTATTTACTTTCCCACAGTCATTTGCAGGCACTTTGCAATTTGGGGAAGTACGGTAGAATTCTTGAAAAAGGAATTTAATATCAGTTTTACCTTTGAGTTAAATTTTGCTTTATTTCCTTCATTTAAAATAGGCCCTCAGGAGATCAGTGTAACATATTAGAACTTCATATCTTTTAAGAACGTAAAAACTCTTTGAGATAACAGAACACAGTGGAAAATGTTATTCAGCTTTAGAAACCAGGAATATAAATTTATTTGTTCTAAGGATCCATTTTTGCTCCAAGCTCATTTTTTTGTGCTGATGACATTGTCAATATCATGTCGAAGTCATACACATTATGAAAATGCAATAGTTGCTTCTCAATCCTCTTCAGTTATATTATTCCTTGCGTGCTGATTTTGCTGTATTCGTTGAATTTATAAATAATAAGCAGAGAACATATTCAAAATCATCTTGACTGAAAAACTGAATTGTAAAAATCAACAGAAAAAATTTTGCACTGTTGATTAACAAGCGTTATTTTGAATATTTAGGTTTCATTCATTGGGATTAGTGTGTAATGAGAGGATAAAAGATCTGAAAGAAAACAATCCCTAAGTAAAAGATAATTCTTATTTTAAAAAAACAATTCTTATTTTAAATAATGAAATACTTAAGAGACCAATTTTACATTGTATGCGAAATATCACAGAGTGCAAAGCAATGGAAATTGCGACTGAAAACTTCGTTACAATAGTATCTCGTATTATAAAGGAATCCGAAGATAGGAGGATTGTTAGTTATAAGGAAGTTAAAAAAATAAAACCATGGATAACATCTGCTATTATACACTCAATAAAACAACGAGATAAAATGAAACAATGTCTTAGAAAAAAATTCGACTTAAATGAAGAAAAAAAGTATAAAGAATACAGAAATACTTTAAATACAATCATACATAAATGCAAATATGATTACTATAGACAAAAAGCAGTAAATAGTGAACATGAAGTCAAAAAAATTTTTGAAATTGTTAATGAAGTCTCAAATCATAATAACAAAAAAAAAAAACAAAGAAAAGCTGAAAATTGAAGATTCTAATAGAATATTTTCAGATGTGAAAGAAATGGCAAATTTTTGCAACAATTTTTTTGTAAATGTGGGAGTTAATATGTTAAATAAGATAAAGGATCCTGATAAACAATTTCAGGTACGACATGCCTCTATTTCCTTTATGTTCCTGAAGCCTGTCAATGAAATCGAAATAATAAAACAAATACACTCTTTAAAGAATAATTGCGCTCCCGGTGTAGATGGAATAAATTCTCAGTTCATTAAACAATTCCACCTCTTCTTGCTGAAACCCTTGACTTATCTAATAAATTTAATTTTTAAATCGGGTAAAGTACCCAGCCATTTCACACCGACACTTGTTACACCAATGCATAAAGCAGGAGACAAAACGACTATTAGCAATTATCGTCCAGTTAGTGTAATAAATAATTTTGCGAAGATATTTGAGAAATGTTTAAAGGATAGATTGGTAAATTTTTTGGAAATTAATAACATCCTCTCTGAAAATCAATTTGGATTTACCAGTAGATTGAGTACATCAGATGCGATTTATGAATTTACTGTCAGTAACCGTGAATCTTGATAATGATAAAAAATGTCTTGCCGCCTTTCTGGATCTTGCCAGAGCATTTGACACGGTACTCCATGACTCACTTTTGGAGGTTTTAAACATCTATGGTGTTAGGGGTTCTGTGTTGAGTGTCTTTGAGAGTTACTTAAGAAATAGAAAACAAATTTTAAAAATTGATAACATCTATAGTGACCCTTTAGACGTCAGAATCGGGGTTCCTCAAGGGACAGTATTGAGACCGATTTTGTTTATAGTTTATATAAATTCACTAACAAGCATGTGCTTGGAGCATGGTTTTCTAATTTCATACGCGGATGATACAGTGGCCGTTTTTTCTGGAGAAACCTGGGATCAAGTGAAAGAATCAACAAAAACTGGTCTGCTTAAAATAATAAACTGGCTGGATTCCTCTAAACTTACTTTGAACGTTGACAAGACTCATTATATTGCATTTTCGATTACAACATCAAATCGTCAAGACTTCAACCAAATTGAAGCTGGAAATATCTTAATAAATATTTGGGTATAATAATCGACAAAAATCTAAAATGGTATCAGCACATTTTAAAATTAACAAACAACATCAGAAAATTAATTCATAAATTTTATATACTGAGAAACATTTTCACTAGGCAATTTTTAATAAATATTTATAAAACATTAGTAGAATCCTTAATTAGATATGGAATAATTGTTTGGGGTGGCCTGTATCAAAACTTGTTACAACAACTCAACGTAGTATAAAATTACATTTTAAAGGTATTTTTTTGGAAGAAAAAAAGATATTCTACTAGGTTTCTTTATTCAGAACAAATTTTTGATGTCCGTTCATTGTATATATTGTTTTCTTGTATTTATGTATATAAGTCTGCGAAATAAAAAAATTAAGTCACTCTTATGAAACGAAATGTAAAATGAATAGACATCTAAGGATACCAAATAGTAATAAAAACATTAGTTATAGGTTTGTTAACTGTCTGGTGCCCAAGTTCTACAATATTATCCCTATTAATATAAGAACAATCTTCAATGTGAAAAAATTTAGTAAGCTTTGCAGAACATGTATTTTTCATAACATTGATCAATTTAAACTTTTTCTTTGACAAAATCTTCATAGGTTACTTAGCGTGTAGGTTTGTTTAGTATGTAGGTATTCCATTAATTATTGTTATTTTCATTCAATATGTTTTTTTATGGTTGTTTTTTAAAATTAATATAATATTTTTGATTTTGTGCACATACAGGTATTATGTTACCTAGGTGCATAATTATTTAATATTGAGATCTTAAATATGTTTAGATTAGATCATGATCTGTTTGAAGAATTGTACTAAAATTGTTCGTAATATATTATTATATAATGGGCCTGGCACCTGCACCTGGAGTTGAAATATTTGATGACCAGAGGTTTGTTAAACTTACCGGTCCAGAAACCGAAACGACTCTCACTGCGAGTCACTGTGGATCGTGGCCTAACTACAATCAGCAAGGACTACAGACTCATGCAACCCTACCTCCGGCACTACCTCCACGCTTACTGGAGGTTTTCTATGTAAGATTTCCCCTCACAGTAAGTATCTACCTGTTCCAATACTACCATTAGATGTACTGCTATACTTAATGTCATAATAACAAGATAAGTACAGTCAAAATTAAATACAACTTCTCTTTTTAACTTATTCTTTTTTGTAGTTTCATCATGACAGAGCTGCATAATAAAAATTCAAGGATACTTGGAGTGAAACAAACAAATTTTATTAAAAAACTAGAAACTCAAAGGCAAAGACCATTTTTTAAAATATGAAAAAAACGGAACGAGTTTTGTAATTAAGATAATACCTGTCTCTTCAATAACTCGAAACACTAATTAGTTGAACTTCAAAGTAAAAAAGAGCAAGAAGGAATGTATATAGTCCTGATCTTTTAATTAAAGTTCTGCAAATTAATTTTTAATCTGAAACGGGTACACAAGTTTTAAAAGTTTTAGAAAAAATATATTTCTTGCAAGTAGAGTGACTAATATTTTTCTTAACAAATAAATAAATATATTGTTTTTTTATAGTACTTTGTGCTATTTAACGTCTTGTTTCCATGGGTGTAGCGAGAGGAAACCAGCTTTCCCCAGGAACAGAAAATTTCTCGTTTTTACAAACAAAGCCTTATAGAATCATGTCCGTTCGTCCATATATTAAAGCGTTAAAAGTTCGTCAGTTTTTCATTTTTTATTACGAAATTATTCAGGCACAAGCTTTTAGTTAACTTATCGCAGAAACACTCGAGGATCTCCAGACCTTAGTCAATAGAGTAGCAACAGTCAGTGAAGAATATGGACTGTCACTAAACATAAGAAAAACAAAATGCATGTTAATATCCAAATCAACCCAAAATGTCCCAGATAAACGCATACAGGGTCAAAATATAGAACACGTCAGAAAATACAACTATTTAGGCACCGTCATCAATGAAAACAACGATAGAGAAAGCAAGAGCCGTATTCACGAAAATGAAGAGAGTGTTCTGTGGCAGAGACATGGAGTCTTGAATTAAAGGTTCGTCTGGCAAGATGTTACGTACTGTCAGTTTTGTTTTATGGAATGGAGGCATGGACGCTTAAAAAGATCGATATTAACAAGTTGGAAGCCTTTGAATTGTAGATGTACCGCAGAATGTTAAGAATATCATGGATGGAGAAAATCACAAACACTGAAGTACTGAGGAGAATGAATAAAGAAAAGGAAGTCATACTTACAATTAAAAAACGAAAATTACAATACCTGGGACACGTTACGAGAGGAGAAAGATATCAACTACTGAGAACTATTATGCAGGGAAAAATTATGGGAAAGAGATCTGTAGGAAGAAGACGAAACTCCTGGTTAAAAATCTAAGAGAATGGTATAATTGCAGCAATAACCAGCTGTTTAGGTTAGCAGTCTCGAAAATACGTATAGCTCTGATGATCGCCAACCTTCGGAACGAAGACGGCACCTAAAGAAGAAGAAGAAGCAGATGAAAAGAAACAGAAACTGTGAGAACCAGTGAGTTCGAAATGGGGGACTTTTGGTGAAGAGATGATCCCCAACAGTGTGCGGTAGTCTGCTAGGTCTCCGGACCTAACACCTTTAAACTTTTATTTATGGGGATATGTGAAAAATATGGGTTACGAATTTGATCGTACTGAAAATAGGGAAGTTCTTGAATAGAGAATTCGCAATATTCTTGGTAATATTAATCGAAATACCATTCATCGTATAACCAGAGGCGTTTCGAAAAAATGTCATCAGTGTATTGAAAAAATGGTAGATATTTTGAACCTTAGTATGACTATGTAGTTTGTAATTATTAAATAACATTTTTACAACAGGGAACGCAGTCTTATGGAGAGATGTTGATATTAGTTGGAATTTTTTCGTAAGTAAAAGAATTATTCAAAATTTCAGTGTTGTCGAAATGGTAAATTTTTTAAAAAAATGTCTTTTTAGTTATTTTTAGGATATTTTTTTTGAATTAATATCTCATATAGTGTAACAGAAAAAAATTAAGTATTTTTCGATAAGTTAAAAATCCAATATGGCGGTCATAAGGCAACACAAAGTTAATGATGATCCCAGTAAACTGAAACGTTTTGATTAAGCAAATGTCTTCTGCGTAAAAAGTAACAATATCAGAGAATTTACAGATTTAAAAAAATATTTGGTAATAAAAGAGTTATAGCCGATCTAAGGAAATGGAAGATTTTCCTTTTTTTAATATCTGAAAAACGCAAAAACCAGAACCGATGCGCAAGCACCAGTAACCTACTGACATAATTGCCTAAACCATGGTGTTTTTGGAAAAATCAAGATGGCGGATCAAGTACGGCGCTTCTATAGAAAAAACTTTTGAAAACGCAGAGAAAAACAATTTATAGATCTTTTTGTGACTGCAAAATATTCCATTTTAGAACTCAGTTCATAGAATGTAGGTACGTTGATTACGAATGTGGCATCAGAAGATCGAAATTCAAAATGGCGGAAACAATGTGGCGGCCAATAACCCCTGAAATGTATATCATTATAATAAGGAAGTGTACTACCTATTTGAAGTTTTGATTACGGGGGTTTATGGTATTGCTGTTTACGAATCTTGCAAAAAAATATCGAAATTAAAATGGCGTATCCAATATTCTACATTTTTTGAACACGTGAACTGAAAACAAAAACGATCTTGGCTTGCGTCTTAAAATGTGTGTTTGAAATTTTTGAGTAACAACAAAAGTGATATTTGTGTCGCTCATATCGAAGAATTATTGTCAGCGTACAAAACCATGGGGTGTAACAGGTCTCTTTAAGTGCATTTCCTGCACTCACACCTGGACTTCTTCCTTGAAAATTTAGAGGCAGTTTCGAATAGATATGGGGAACGGTTCCATCAAGACACCACTACCTTCGAGAGGAGATTTTCAAGGAAGTGGAATGCGAGCATGTTGACAGACTACTGCTGGGTGAGTGATGGGGGAAAATTAGTATCATATTCGGATTCCCAAGGTCATTTTAAACAACAATCGGCACAAATGGTGTCAGTCTAGTATTTATATTGATATGTCTTGGTTTACATTACCAAAGAAGTGAAGAAAAAAGACATTTTTTCGAATGAGGGGCAATATTTTAGACCTCTGGGTACAATGAACTTCGCATTTCAGGAAATAAACTTCCACAAGAGTGGTCCCGATCGGTCAAATAGTTTTCCGTAATAATTTGTTAAACCAATTTGGCGTACGAACACTGCACAATCAACAAATAAATTTAATTTACATCTATCTCATAAACATTTGATTTTGTTATTTGGTCATTAACACTTCTCAACAATTGATTAACTTGCAGAATATTTGGCGGGCTTCTTCGTTTCAAAAAGATAAAATCTTAAGTTGGATTTATTAAATTAATAACCAATATAAATTTAGTTCATACATACTGTTTGTTATATCCTAATTTAGATTCACTAAGTAATTAAGACAATGCCAGTATAACACTTATGAATTAATAAATTGCAGCTATCTAATACGTGATTAAGTTGTATATTAAAAAATAATAATTAAAATGTAATGAATGGCCTAAGACAATACATAATGTATTCTGCTTAAAAGCGTAATGGTTATTGTGCAACGGAAATAATGAGAGGTATCTTGTCTACAACCCTGGTGATCAAGTTCATGAAGATGGTGTGTTTTTATAAGCCGTGTGCGAAGGTCCAGAAGTATTATATATATATATAGATATATATATATATATATATATATATATATATATATATATATATATATATATATATAGGTATCTTGTCTACAACCCTGGTGATCAAGTTCATGAAGATGGTGTGTTTTTATAAGCCGTGTGCGAAGGTCCAGAAGTATTATATATATATAGATATATATATATATATATATATATATATATATATATATATATATATATATATATATATATATAATATTTCTTAACATTTCGCTCATCATATTGAGCTTCATCAGTATCTACAATTTATAAAATATACATAAACAATATATCTTTATAGATATAACAGATGTAGCAACACACACAATAAAACATTTAAAAGACTAAAAAGTAAAATATTCAAAAACTTAAAATTATATTAAAATAGAAATATGTATCGAAAATCACAGTGCTCATCTCGAGAATAATTACTTGTTTCTTGTAAAAGTTATATTGTTGTTAATGTGGGTTTTGTACTGAATGTGTCAGAGATAAGCTTTTTTTTGTTTTGTTGAAATACTCATATCGAAAGAATTTTCTTTAATTTTTTTTTCCTGTATTATTAATTTTCAAGTCTTTAAAGATTGTATGGAACCAAGAATTGTGAGCGCAAACACTGGAATAATGCCAACCATCACTTTACTTTTATTTTATTTAAAACTGCATTTATATTATAAGGTTGTAATAAATTTGGCTAAGATTTTTAAAGTCTTGTTTGTCATTAACTGTGTTTTTCTCTTTTTTTATGTGAATCATTTCTTTTGTGACCATTTTAGGATAGTTCCCATTCATTATTCAAATTATGGTATTTTTAAAATCAAATTCATGTATTATTTGTTTCCTTTTATAAAGGATGTTTTTTATAGAGGTATAGAACTTTTAAATGAAATAAAACAAAGATGAATTTTTTAAATTGACATTAAATTTACTTTATTCGAAAGATAACCTTCTGGCATTATAATTTAAATATGACTTCTGGCATATGACCGCCACGGCTGACTCGGACGTAGTCTAATCTGGAGGTCCAATTTTCGATGACTTTTTCCAACATTTGTGGCCGTATATCGGCAATAACGCGGCGAATGTTGTCCTCTAAGTGATCAATCGTTTCGGGCTTATCGCCGTAGACTAGCGACTTCACATATCCCCACAGAAAATAGTCTAGCGGCGTTAAGTCGCACGATCTTGGAGGCCAATTCACGGGTCCGAAACGTGAAACTATGCGGTTACCAAACGTTTCCTTTAATAAATCAATTGTGGCAAAAAGCTATGTGACATGTTGCGCCGTCTTGTTGAAACCACAGCTCCTGCACATCATGGTTGTTCAATTGATGAACGAAAAAGTCAGTAATCATAGCTCTCTAGCGGTCACCATTGACTGTAACGTTCTGACCAGCATCGTTTTTAAAGAAGTACGGACCAATGATTTCACCAGCCCATAAAGCAAACCAAACAGTCAGTTTTTCTGGATGTAACGGTGTCTCAACATACACTTGAGGATTATCATCACTCCAAATACGGCAGTTTTGTTTATTGACGAATCCATTCAAACAAAAGTGAGCTTCATCGCTAAACAAAATTCGCTTGTGAAAATCGGGATCAACGGCAATCTTGTTTTGGGCCCATTCACCGAATCTACGCCTTGCTAGGTGATCGTGTGGCTTCAATTCTTGCACGAGTTGGATTTTGTAAACCAAGATCTTTCCTCAAAATCTTCCATAAAGTGAATGGACACATATCCAATTCCTGTGCACGATGGCAAATAGACTGATTCGGGTCTTCCTCTACGCTACGCTCTACAGCAGCAATGACTTCTTCTGTAAGCACTGTACGACGTCTTTGTGGATGCGTATTATCATTTAGAGTAAACGTGGTGCGAAAACGTTCCATAGTTAATCGAATTAAATGCTCTGATGGACGATTATGTTGACCGTAAAATGGACGTAGTGCAAGATACGTATTTCGAACAGAACCATGATTTTCAAAATAAATTTGCACAATTTGGAAGCGTTGTTCAGGCGTCAGTCTATTCATGTTGAAATGCCAAACCAAACTAAACATAAATCACTTGACAGCTGACAAAATGGCCGCCAGTTAAAAAAGTGTTGCCAACTTAAAGTTTTACACATCTATAAAAAACACCCTTTATATGGCTGTTGACGCGTTTTTGGTATATTTGTGTCCATTTATTCTGGTTTCCATATATTGTGTAGTCATGCTTATGTATTTTTTTGGAAAATATAAGCAAGATATTACATACATTATATTGGATTTTTTTTTGCTGGAACTTTGCTTTTCAGAGATGTAAATAGTGGTTTTAGTAGATTGTGTGATTTATGACATACCACTATGTTGTGTTTAGCTAAAATGTATTTTAATTTCTGTGGAATTTCAATGTCTGTTTTTTGTACTGTGTTGTTTTTGACTACATTTTTACGTTTCTTTGCATTATTATAATGTAAGTAGGTCCATTGGTTAATTATTTTGTTTATTAGCTTTAAAGGATAATGATTAGATATAAGAGTATTTCTGACATTTTTAAGGGCTTCAGTTCTAAATTCAGGAAATGTCAGTGCTATTGCTCTGTCTGTTAATCCGATTATTACACAATCTTTTTCGTTGCTAGAATGATGAGAATTGAAATTTAAGTAGCGGCCTGACCATGTGTTTTTGGTACACGCGCCTCCAAAAAAAATTTTTTTGAAAATGCATAGAAAACAATACATTGATTTTTTGTGACTGCAAAGGGCTCAATCCGTAGAATTTGGGTGCGTTGATCACGAATTTAGCATCAGAATATCGAGATTCAAAATGACGTATCCAATATGGTGGCCAATAATCCCTGAAATGCATATTATGGCAATAAAGAAGGGTACAATCTATTTGAAAGTTTGGTAACGGGGGTTTAAGACATCGCTGATTTCGAATCTAGCATCAGAACATCGAAATTTAAAATGGCGTATCCAATATGGTGGCGAATAACTTCTGAAATGCATATTATGGCTTTAAAGAAGGGTACAACCAACTTGAAAGTTTGCATACGGTGGTTTATGACCTAGCTGATTATGAATCTCGCATCAGAATATCGAAATTTAAAATGGCGTATCCAGTATGGCGACCGTCGATCACCGCAATGTTTATTATGGTTATAAAAAAGGTAAAATCGAGATGAAAAAAATTTCATCTATAGCAATGGGCTGATCATTTTTAAACAGTTTATTTAAGAAAATGGGAAATAATTTACCCGCTAATGAACTAACTCAATGATTTTTTAGAAAAATTAAATAACTTGTAAATTCCATTTTTCAGTATCGTTTCTCCAAAAATAGTTCTGAGAATAGTAGGACTTTTTCCGCTCCTGAACGAAGTGATTGTCAACAAAGATCAATAAAATTTTTTATAATCCTCCCATAACAGACATTTTTGAGTTGGTCATTTCTTTTATTTTCGAGATATCATGGATTTTGGTCCTACTTCGGAGGTATTACGGTGAATATAAAATGTTTTTTATCACAGTTATCTCAACCAAAGGTAATCGTAAAATTACATACAGGGTATTATACGATAACATTCAGGGCAATTCTATAGCCATTATTACTCCCAACAGCAGTGAAGGTTGAAATAGTTCTTGTTTTCGAGCAGCTGAGATGGTAGGACGTCTGTATCGGAATCTGGTTCCCAGATTTTCAGTATCTTGTGCACGGGAAGTATGGTGTCGTCCATTATTTTTTATAACCTCGTACTAGAGCATTTTGTCGTCGAGAGTACGGAGGAGAAATATGGCTCAGGATGAGCAGCCAATATGGGGAGTTGACTCGATCGTGCCACTAATGATTCAAATGGAGTTGTTCAGCAGCACGTCCATTTTTTTTTGGTGTGGGTGCTGTTCTTCCACATCGAAGTACAATATTCTGCGTCTGAGTACGGTCCTGTCTAGTGTAAAACCAAGGTTCTTAGTGAGCAAATTATATCTACAACATTTTGCTCTAGGGTTGATATTAACGAAAATATAGTTGGAAAAGGATAAGGAAATCGTGTAGTTTTAAGATTCTTTCTTTTAATAATTGTTCACTCTTCTAGACAGGAACATAGGTCAATAATGAGTCTTAATGAATATTTAGAAGGATTTATCCAGAAAATAAAACTGCCTTCTGTTACACAAACCACATCCTGTGAGATCAAATTCGATTAGAGTAACTAGCCATAAAATTAAATCCATTTCTTTCAGGAGAAGTGTTAAACAAATATGTAAATTTCACCAGTAAATTATATTGTTTACAGCTTTTCTTTATAAAAAATACCAGTATTAAAATTCACCTGCAAGCCCATAAATATTTTTTTTTTCAGAAAAAAAAGAAAACATATTTAGCAAACATGACATTTGAAATTGTATATACCTAACAGAACCCCCATTACTCTTGACAGAAAGCGTGTTAACGCATATTTTGAAAGAAAACATGCTTTTATTTTGTAAAGATTAGACATCGCCTATGGATTTTTGGATAAAACATGAATTTTTTTTAAACTTTATGTTTAAGTTTTTTGAATTGGAGTGAAAGGTTTTTGTATAAATAGAAAAGCAATAAATTTAATTCTTGTGTTATAAATTTTTAATTTTGAAACTTTTGAAAATCTGAAACTTTTCACAAAACTTCTTCAAGTATTGGACTACAATGTTACACTAATAAAAATATTAATTTCAAAAATTTGTAACAGAACTTTTTAATTAAAAAAAAATCGCGATTTAGAGAATAAATATTAAAAAATTTGCCATTTTCTTTGCAATTGTTAATTAAGAGATTCACTTACGCTCATTTTATGATAAATGTTAATGATTAATTTTGTAAAAATTTCAAATCGATCGGTGCGTAATTATCAGAAATATTACGACTTAAAGTGAAAGTTATATTAAAAACGTGCGTGGGGAAAATTAGTTGCTGCTAATTTTTAGTATGCTTTAATGAGTAAATCTTCGGCAAAAATTAACTGTGGGTGTGTTTTGGCATAAAATATTGATATAAGTTGATTTGAATGTGTTACCTCACCCTCACTGCTTTTTTAATTCCTATTTTTTAGGGGTGAGCTGTGGGCTTATTTAGTGATACTGATTTGTCCTCGTTGACGGCCCACAATAAAGAATATTTATCGCCCCACAAATATAAAAAAGTTCAACAAAGTACTAAATTTGCAGTACCACAATAAAATTATTCACGTGTGTGTTATGGGAAATAAAAACACTAGTTTACAGTACATCTGTTGGTGAAGAAATTTTAGCTGTTTTTGACTACATATGATATGCTAATTTCAAATATATGAGTAGAATTTTTTTACCAGCTCTAGTTTCTGAGTTTCAGCTATGTAGGTGTAAAACAGAAAAAAAAACATGTATATTTACTAAGAAAAAATGTACTAAAAATCAAGTTAATCATTGAGTTCTAAAAAACTTCGTTCTAAAGCTCTTCTCTGATGTGTAGACTTAGGAAAATGACGTGTCAGAGACCAACAATAGTCAGACATCATATTCGTATCCCAGAAAGCCTGATAGCGCTCTTCCATGACGCGTAACTCCTGATGCATATGCTCTCCCTGCTCTTCGTTCATATCTCTCAAATTTTACGGAAACCTGTCTAGGTGACTATGGAGGAAGTGGAGTTTTATACTCATACTGCATCCCAAATTTTTAAATTGTAACAGAAGGTCTTCTACAAGTTCAATATAATTTTCTGACTTTTTATTTCCGAGAAAATTCTGCATCACAGAGACGAAAGCTGTCCAAGCCCTTAGTTCTAACTCAGTCATAGAATTTCTAAATTGAGTATCCTTAGTAAGTTGTCTAATTTGGGGGCCATCCAAAATACCGGCTTTAATCTAGTTCATAGTGAGCTGAGGAAATTTTTGGCAAATGTAAGAAAATCAGTCCCCGTCTTTATCTAATGATTTAACAAACTGTTTCATGGTGCCCAGTTTTATATGTAATGGTGAAAGGATAATTTTTTCATGAGCTACTAGTGAATTCTGGACTATATTTTGCTTTCCAGGCTTCATATTCTTTCTCAAGGGCCAGTTTCTTCTTACCCAATGCTCTTGTTTAGCTCTACTGTTTCAAAGACATATAAAACAGGGAAACTTAGTGTAACCACTTTGTTGACCGAGAAGAATGTTCACCATTTTTCAATCAACACAAATTTGCCACATATGGTCATTGTACTGTATTTTATTTAAGACTAGCGAGATGTTACAATATTCTTCCTTTAACTTTATACTGTGGGCAATAGGTATCCCAGCGTATTTATTTCCATTATGTAATAGAATACATTTTAGGCTACGTTTTGAGCTGTCAATGAAGAAACGTCAGTCGTTTGGTTCGTATTGTTTCAAGCCCATTTTTATCAACAAGTTTTTAATGTTTGAATAAAAGGTAATACCGTTTTCTTCGGAAAAATAATGCCGTAATTTTTTATCTCTTTCACGATAAAAAGTTATTTTAGTATTTGAGGAAACCTAATTTTTTTTCTCTCAGTCTTGATGCCAACAATTCTGAAGCTTGTTTAGAAAGATTTAAATATGTTACAAGATCATCTAACCTCTTTTGGGAAAGGCATTTTGGCTCATTTGATATACCTTCAAAATCAGTATCATTTTGTGATGAGCTTGGTCCTTTCTTTCCTTGTTCTAAGGGTTCAGAAATATTTTTAGGCACTGAAAAGTCAGGTGAATGGTGCACTGGACGCTGAATACAACTAGTACTTAGGTACTGCCATTTAGCTCGATTTTTAGTGTTTAGACCGTTTACGTTCACCTTATAAAAGTAACAGTCTTCGAGATGATTTTGTGGTTCTCGCCAAATAGTCGCTGTTCCAAATTTAAAGGCACTTCTTTTACCACTTTTCCATAATCTTAAATATTCCACACACGATTTACAAACACAATTAGGAGCCCAAGACTTTTCATTTTTATCTAAGAGCATCCTAAAAAATACCCAAAATAGGTATTTTTCATCAACTCTGATATAACTTTTCTACAATTATTTAACACATATTCTCCGCATATATATCAAAAATGATTTGGATTGTTTAAACAACGTCTCCTTGAACTACTCATGACGCAAAAACTTCAGATACTAATCTTAACACAGTAAAATACGCACGTTATCGATAAATAAATACGCATAAATAATAAAAATCAAAAAAAAAGTAACTCGAGCTGCACAAAAATTTTTGAGGTTAGATTTGACGAAAACATGTCATAAGTGAATATTATTAACCATAAAATTCACGGCAACAGACAAAAAGTTAAATTTTGTAAACTAGTGTAATCTATACTAAAAATGAACTAGATTCAATTTGATGTTAAAAATCATCCATCTAACTGAAAATATGTTACACGTTATAAATTTTCTTATCCGTTTGTATTTAAATAAATAATAATTAGTATCTGTGTCAGCAGCAGTGCCGGTTTTAGCACTACTAGCGCCCTGGGCGAGATTTCTTCGGCGCCCCCTAACTGCAATTCAATTACATACGAAAAAATGCAATGGGTACAATGAAATAACCATCTATTAAAAAAACCATTTATTTAAAAAAACTAATAAAATTTCACTTTTCTAGCCTTTCTATCAGCGAACTCTTTTATTAGACATTCAAAGTCTATGTTTTCTGCAATTTCATTTTCGATTGACAAAGTTGCTAAGTTTGTTAATCTAGATTGAGAGATTGTCGATCGCAGATATGTTTTAATCAGCTTCAGCTTGGAAAAACTCCTTTCCCCACTAGCAACCGTTACAGGTATAGTCAGTAATATTCGCAATGCTATCCATACATTTGGATACAGTTCCTGTAAGTTGCGATCTTTAATAAAATTCAAAACATAAGCAGGGGTAGCCACATTCTGATTAGGCAAAAAAGATTTCAGGCTTATTAGTTCATCACACAACATACAACCATCTATATCTGATTTAGAATCTACAGTTAATTTCAATTGGAGATCACTACAGAGTTTGACAAGGTCGGGTTTTTGAGGAATCTGTTTTATATTGTACAAAAAAGACCAGCAATCCGAGTACTCATTTAACTGTTCAAATCTTTCATTAACTGAAATTAATGTAGCGTCCAAGAGAGAATTGAAAAATTCTACCTCAAATTTCTTTTCAGGAGAAACAATAGGTTCGTCGCGGGCAGTTTCATCAGCTTGACGCTTAACAAATCGCATTCTTTTTGTGGCTCTAAACACAGGTTCAACTTCCAGTTCTTCAGCCAATTCCTTTGCAGTTGAAATGGCGGTTTTAAAGCCTGTATTTCTATATTCTTCCAAGAAAGTGCAGCATTTTTTCAACATTTCTGTGCATTTACTGAGATCTATATCTGGTGATTGTAGAGATTTACTAACGACGTTAATTTGAAAAAGTATGTCATACCAAACAACCAATGAAACTATGAAACTGAAATCTTTTAACTGTTCAGCTAGAGTAGTAGCCTCATGAGAGACTTGAGCATCAGTTTTCTGAGTTTCAATTGCCAAAGTAATTAAAGCGTCATGGATGGCACTAATTTGATAACGAACTGCTTTGACACTGCTTATTCTTGCTTCCCAACGTGTATCACTGAGCTTTTTTATAGTATATAATCCCAGGCAATCGGTTAGAATTTTCCATCGATGAACAGAAGCTGAAAATAATGTGAACAATCTCTGAAGTACCCCAAACAAAGTGACTGATTTTACGGAAGACTTAGCGGCATCGCATAGTACGAGATTGTAGCTATGACAGCCACAAGGTACATAAACGGCTAAGGGATTTATGTCTAGTATTCTCCTTTGAACAACAACATTTTTCCCTTTCATATTCGCCCCGTTGTCATAACCCTGACCCCTACAGTCGTTCAATTTAAGTCCGTGTTTATTTAAAATATCAATAATAACTTCAGTTAGTTTTTCACCAGTCGACTCATTTACAGGTAAAAATTCTACGAAATACTCTTTTACTGATATTTTATCGTCATTTGATGAAAAATCAACAAATCGTATTGTCAGTGAAAGTTGTTCTACGTGAGAAATGTCCGGTGTACAGTCAGCTATAATAGAATAATATTTTGATTTCTTTGCGCGTGATATGATTTCTGACTTCACTTTTTCACCCATCAGCTCTATTAATTCATTTTGAATGTATTTTCCGCAGTAGTGGTCTGCAATATCACCCTTCATAGCTAATCGCAAGTGCTCCTGCATAACTGGATCAAATTTGGCTAGTAATTGTACTAAGCCCAAAAACTTTCCGTTATTTGGCGTATATAATTTGTCAGAACTACCTCTGAACGCCATATTGTTTTCAGCTAAATAAAGTGTAATATGCATCAATCTAGACAAAACATTATTCCATCTTGTAGTTTCCTTTTTAATCAAATATTGCTCTTGGCAATCTATTGTTTTGCCTAATTTTAAACGTAGTTCAGTTTCAATCCATGAAAGGTAAAACTTCTTATGTGAAGTGCTATTCTCGTGAGTTTTTAACATTTCAGACAAGTGTTTCCAGTCGTTATATCCTTCAGATACTAAATTCGACGTTGAGCTACTATCAAACAGCCGGCAACAAAAACAATAAACTCGATCCTTGGAAATGGAGTATACTAACCAACGACGCTGAATTGTTTCATTGTTTGCTAGTTTTTTAATGAAATGAGAATTAGAGAAATGTCGCCCTGTATCATTTTTCGGATAACCATCAGCATCACAATGAGTTTGCAGTGGGCCACTAGTTATTAGATGATCAATTATTTTGCTATTTCGAATAAGTGGCCAAGTAGCTGGATCCGCTATATTCGGAACAACAGTATCAACATCATCTAGTACATGTATTTGTTGTACATCAATATCAGATTCAACCTGAGCAGCATTTGTAATTGCAGTACAACTTGCTCCCTCACTTCGGGATTTTTCATCAAAAATCTCTTGAGTAGCCATTCCATCTGATTTACCAGACAGAGGCTCCACTGCCGATGCATCATTCGTTTGTATTGCAGATGTAGATGCCACATTCAAGTCTTGATTTTTTGTTGTGATATATTTATCTATATTCATAAACTTCTTTGTTTTTTGAAATTCCTTTTCTTTTTCTGCTTTCCGTTTCCTATATTCTGACCCAGATGGTTTTCTTTTGATGAGATCACCGTGTTCAGACATTTTGTACCTACTAGTAGTAATCAATTAAATCTGCAACAAATTAAATCTGTGTCAGTCGAAAAATATAGTATTAATTAATTTATTTACATTGCACGTCACAAAGTTACAACAATTACACAAAGTTATATATAACAATTATGTTATGTGACACCCTGTTAGGGTGTTACAAGGGTAGAGAGCCTGGAGCCAATTTCAATAATTAACCTGTTATTTTAACATCTTATATACTTTAAGTATTAGGGCTATTAGAGAGTGTGTGTGTAGTATAGATAGTAAAAATAAAATTGTACTTACCTAATGATGTGATCCGTCAAAAATGAAACACCTACTTATACACTATTTATATGTCTACTTTTAAAATAAAACCAATGTCACTCAGTAGTTGGAACAAGAGCATCGTAACGTAGCGTTAAACGTCTGATTACTGTGTTTGTTTGTTTTAAAACGATCGAATAATTGTTTTAAGAGCGTCCACTTATGTCAAGCAAGAATGATTGTGTTTTGCTTTGTCAAAAATTAAAAAGAAATAGATCTCGGGAATCCCCGACCATAGAAAAACACATTTTTTCTGTATGGTCGGGAAGTCGGGGATTCCCGAGATATTAAACCGATTGAACACTACGTTCCATTCTAGTGCTGCCAACTTAATAATTTTTACCTAAATTTAGGGAAAATTACAAGATTTACAAGTACCGGGTCGGCAAAAAAAGACAAGAAACTAGATAGTAATTGTTTGGCCAATGAGCGAGGGAACTATAAGGGGGCGCCTGTGGGAAATTATACAGAATCATAAAAAGGCGCCGGAGGAAAAGGGGCGCCGCAGGCAGCCTGCGGCGCCCCTTTTCGTGCGGCGCCCCTGGGCGGTCGCCCAACCGCGCCCTACCCTAACGCCGCTCCTGGTCAGCAGCAAGCAAGTTTTATTTGTATATCTTCCATAAAGAGTGACATAAATAAAATGATGTTTGCTGTACATTTTGGCTGACCGTACCTTACATCGGTATAAACAAGTGTAATTAATTGATGAAGTATTTTTAGCTTAATTGTTATTTTTGTTTATTTACCCATTATCAACTCCTGATGTTATCGATAAACTAATTTGGTGTGGAATTTTTGGTAATTGATTTTTGATTGACTTGAAACCTTTTATTTGATGTTTTAAAGTTGTTTCAGATAACGAATTTTCTTATAAACATAAATAATGAGAGGTTACCAAGAAAAATTTTCATTATATGTAAATTTAACAATTTGATCTCCACACCAAATTTAAATTTTATCTTTTGTTTTTTAAATTGTACCAAGTAAAACCCTTTATGAATAAGATTCTTTAAATTATTTTTAGAAACGTGACGTTGCCAAAACTATCACGAGCTAATATCAAATTTTAAACGAACTGTCCGCTAGGAGACACCGTACAGTGAGTTTTGAAAATGGTGAATGATATTTCACCGAAGCGTTAGCTGCCTTACAGTTCTGAAAGGATCTCTATACATACACGGGATGCCCGAAAACTTTCGATTATCTATCTATCTATATATATATATATATATATATATATATATATATATATATGAAGTGAAATGCGAACAGTAAATGCAAACTTCGTTCCAACCATATCCTTTCCGTGTCGGAGGATGCACAGTTGGAACAAATTGCTAAGGAACACAATTTATCCTATTTCACCACCATCGAGATGATGGCCTACCTGTCCAACATATCGAGAAGAAAGTCAAAACTTACCCTCCCCGCCACAGTGATACGTCAGAGGACATGTTTCGTCTCTACTAGACTCATCAGGGTACCGACATGCACCTGGCGGTGCAAAGGACAGATCGAAAGGAAGCATGTAAATACTGAACGCAGCTTTGTCGATCTCCCGCCGGATGACGTATACATGTTTATGCGGCTTTCATGAATTCCTCCGTGTGAGATGCAATAGTAGTGGATATATCCACATTATGCCATTGTAGTGCTTAAATCACATTCAGCAAACGTACAACTATATGCAGCTCCGTATATGAATGAAGTAAAATGCCCTGAGTACCTTGATGAATCTAGTAGAGACGAAACATTTACCTCTGCCGTATCACTGTGGCGAGGAGGGTAAGTTTTGACTTTCTTCTCGGTATGGTGGTACAATTATGACATCGATGGTGGTGGAATAGGATAAATTGTATTTCTTAAGGCGGGTTTTCCTAGCAGCGCACATTTAACGCGGCGGGAACTTAATACGGTCAGCGTAAAACGCCGAGAATGAAAATCAAATGCAGGAGTTTTCCTATACTGCGTAAAAACGACTTGCGCCATCTTAATACGGTCGACGCAACAGGACGACTGCTCCGAGAGCAGTCTAGTCAGTTGCACGCTGAGTGTAATGAAAGAAGTGCTCCGATATTTTGCTGAGAATGAGTTCACAAAAACAAGAGATCCGTTTTAGTGCTACCGAGGACGAACAATTGGTAGAAATAATGAGTGGTTACCCTATTCTTTGGAACATGACGCTTCAAGAGTTTAAAAATGTGGTCAAAAAGACACAATTTGGAATGAAATGAACGAAATGTAAAATAAGTTTTAAATTTTACTTCGTCGTCAAGCAAATGTCTAGAGATAAGTCAATCGCTTCTTTCAAAATTTCGTCTTGCAATGATAATAAATCCAAAGCTTTTCTTTTACTTTTAGATACATTCATCGCAACGGTCGTTACACAACTGACAATCCTAGGAAAACACTTTTAGGCAGCGCATTGGTTGTTGCGTTCTATGCCACGCAAAATGTGGGTTGCTAGGAAAACCCGCCTTTAGCAATTTGTTCCAACTGTGCAACCTCTAACACGGAAAGGATATGGTTGGAACGAAGACTGTTCGCATTTTACTTCATTCATATACGGAGCTGCATATAGCTGTACGTTTGCTGAATGTGATTTCAACACTACAATGACATAATGTGGATATATCCACTGATATTGCATCTCACACGGAGGAATTTAATGTTTATATATATATATATATATATATATATATATATATATATATATATATATATATATATATATATATACAGTAGTGTCTTAACTTTAAAGTAATATTTATTTCACTTTATAAAGGAGCAAAAATTCAAGAATCTAAGGAAATAACCGACTAACTTTGTTTCTATATTGACTGCTTTATGAGGAGGATGCCAATAAATTACTAAATTACTTTGCAGCAAGATTATCGGTGTACATTTTCTTACCCCGTTCGTTCTATTACGTTAATCTCCTCTACTTTTTTAGTTGATTAATAATCCAAATCTACCGATTTGTATACAAATATTTCTAAAAACAGTTCTTAAATATTGTGTGTACTGACTTCAATAGTAATAATTACATTAAATATTCAGTACTGAAATAATATGTTTAACACAAATTTATGCATCGATTGCTGATTAAATCTATTTCTCATTATGGTTTGATGTAAATGATTGATGTTTATTTTTATTCTACTCTTTTAAATTACAATTTATTGGGCCACTTGATAATATCTCTTCATTTATGTAATGTAAAAATACGTAAATACTTATAGTTGGTTTGTAATTCGACGAATAGGAACAATTAGTACTTAAGGAAATCTAAATAAATATAAAAACACATTATTTTAATGTAATTCTTAGAAGTTTCTATTAAAGTTTATGGTGTCCAAAATAATTACAAGTTTTGAAAAAATTTTGCGCTCTAAAATATGTAATTTTTAAAATATTTTATATAAACATATACACATTCCACCATCCGTGAAAACCTACGATACAACATATATATATATATATATATATATATTTATATATATATATATATATATATATATATATATATATATATATATATATATAATAAAACAAGAATTATCAGTTTCAGCAAGTTACAATTAAAATTTAAATGTATATGTAAAATTTTGTTAGATGTAATCAAATTTTATTTATCAATTTTATGTACTAAATAAAAACCAAAAGTAAAGTGTAGATATTTCAAAATGTCAGGAGATGTCCAAAATTTACATAAATCATAATTTGTGGTCATCAAATAGAATATTTACTTCATAATATCAATAAAATTTTATCACAAATTGACAATTAGGAATCCATTTTGATTTTGTGTTCCAAAGCTCAAAATTATATCTAGTTGCCAGTTCACGTCAGATGGCCGACCAATCACAAAAAAATTAAAACAAAAATTAATACTGCGTCACCACTTACTATAAAAGCCAAAATTCATTTCAGGTCAGGTCCATCAGTTGTACAGTAAACATCGTTAGTCTGGTTCGTAAAAAGTAACATAACCTCAAAATTTTCAGTTGTTATTTTGAAAAGTAAAAGAAGGAGTGGATATTAATCGGTTATAGTGTAAAAAGCGCTAGTCTTTTTTATTAGCGAGACTATAACCTAAAAATTTTTTGTTTGTTATTTTATAAAAAAAAAAAATAAAGGAAGACAGTGCAGATTAATCTGTGGTAAAGATAACATTGCTGATTTCATTCATTAGAATTAAAAAAAAAGAAAGAAACATTGAGATTGGATGTAACAATATTTGGAGATTGAAAGTCAATCTTAAGGAAGGAAAAGAAGTTTAATAAATTAGTAAATAAATTATAGCAATAAGCAGGCAGCTGAAAAAAATATTTAAATGTTACAGTAGTTGGCAAAGGAGAAAGGATTTTTAAGTTTTTCTTTATAAAAAAAGGAAGGAAAACAATCTAAATCGTGGAAATATATAAAAAAATTCTGGAGATTTAAAAGGTATTTATTTATAGTTAACAATAAAATAAATTATTTAATTTGCACTGTAACAAGATCACTTTTAATAATAACGGTAGACACTAAATTATTTTTGGATTGTTTAAAATTAAATCACATATATTAAGACACTAGTCATTTTTAACCGTGCAGACATTTATATAATATTGCCAGATTTAATAATATTGATAATTTAATTAGGTATAGATAAAGTGATTTATAAATTTTACATAAAACTGCACCCACTGACATGATAGTTATTTGTGCCTGGCGCCCAACAATTTAATTAGTATATATATATATATATATATATATATATATATATATATATATATATATATGTGCTGTAAATAATTATTATTTTTTCAATACTAAACAAACAATTTAATTAAATTTTTTTACGGGCACTTTGCGCAGTCGTAAATAAAAAAACTACCGCCGAAATCATATATATATATATATATATATATATATATATATATATATATATATATATATATATATATATATACACGGAGTCACACTATTGCGCCACCTTGTAAGTGTGTTAGTAAGTTATAAGTAATTTTTTTAATCCAATTTTTTTACGCAAAATTAATACAAAAACTAACAACTACTGTCGAGAGTTTAACAATGCTTACAGTGCAACCTGTACAAATAAAAATTCCAGTTCATAAAGGTAAAAATGATGATTATCCGTGAAACCCTAAATGTTAAGTTTAAACATTGATGAAGCCATCTTGCAAATGAGGAAGATTGGCAATAAGAATGTACAGTTTATTGCAAAATATTTCTTAAATAAAATTAAGAAAAAATATCTTCGGGAGCAGTCGAAATTTTTAATTTTTGCTACCATATGGATTATTTTTGTGGGAATCCAAATATGCAAAGACGTACAGGGTTTCCCATTAAACAAAACTATATTTTTAAAGCTACGTTGTTATGAAACACCATGGATATTTGAAAATATTTATAAATTTTGGGGATATTTATATTATAAAACTTTTATTAAAACATTTTTTCAAATTTTTGAAAAATAAGAGAGAAGGTACTTTATAACACTATTGCGCTTGTGTAATGATTTTATAAGTAACTTTCGTCATTGCATTTTTACTGTAGCTACATTATATCTATAGTTATTTGTTTCGTTTAGTAGTAGTTTGGCGTTGAAAGCATTCTCTAAATATCAGTTATGACAATTATTTTACAAAACAACTAATTTCGTTAAATACTTTCACACATACAAGAACACTGTTAATATATATCTCTCATTGGATACATGTTTTTCAAGTTTCTGTAATTATTTCTATTAATAATCTACTAAAGTTTCAATACCTTAAATACCTGTCAATCATATAAATTATTACATCAAAATATTAAGCTTTAATGTGTGAAAATTCTCCGTCGATGTGACAGGAGCTTCTAACTGCTTAATATTCTGTGAAATTAATTAGTTAATTATTAATTTAATTAATTACCGTGAGTATACATTCACTAAAATACATGTAACTGAATAATGTCGCTAGAAAATAAATATTGTTTAAGTACACGTATGCAGATCAATTTAACAAATGGATTTTTTATATAATATTGAATATACAGGGAGACATAAAAATTTTGTTCTTGTAACGCGGAACATAGAGTTTTACATAATAAATATTTAAATACATTTGACGGAATCTGCAGTCGGTTCTTTATGAAACATTTTTGAAATAATGATTAATAACATAATTTTGCTTTTTAACCGACTTCTAAAAGAGGTTGCGAAATTCGACGGCTATGTAATTTTTATGTAGGGGAGAGTGGGGGAATCCCGGACGGCGGGTAATGGCGGACACGCCAGTATAGCTATGTTAGAAAAAGATAGCAGATATTTTAACCGCTACAATCGCGAGTCGCGCCCGAATGCAGTGCCGAAGAGTGAATAGTGACGTGAGGTCGCGTTCGCCGTACAAGGTAAGTTAAGTCGATTATTTTTCAACATTTTCATCTTATTTTTTAGTAAAATTGAATATGTGTATATTATTTCAAGCTAAACATAGGATTCACGTTTTTTAAAGTGACCTAACGTCTATTTAAGCAACGTTTGTAAGTAATCGCCAAGTGCATTACGATATTCTAACCTCAAATAAATATATAATTTTTCGTTTTTTTTTTGTGAGTCGGGTAATGGCGGACGATTTGTGTGGGGTAATCACAGACATCCCTAATTACCTCTATATGGGTTATTATAGGCCGAATACCCAGTTATATAGACTTTTTATAAACCTACTTAAATAATTTTTTATAAACCTACCTAAACCTTTTTATATTTCAGATGCCTCGAAATTACCAAAGAAAGACGGAGACCAAATACAAATTAGAAGATTTACACAAAGCTATTCAGGACATCAAGAACAAAAAACTTTCATTAGGGAAAGCAGCTATCCCTTTACTCTATACCAAAAAGCACTATACATGACCATCTTAATAAAGAAATTATCAAGACCCCAAAGAGTGGAAGAAAGGCTATATTTTCTGAAGACCATGAAAAATAATTAGAAGAACACATTTTAAAATGCAGTAAACTATTTTATGGCTTAACTATAGAGATGGTGGGGAAAATAGCTTTCAAATACTGTTATCTCTTCCACCATATACGTCACATCGTATGCAACCGCTGGACTTAACATATTTTGGACCGCTCAAAATGCATATAACAGAGAATGTGACTTAAACATGGCTTCAAATATAGGCCGAAAAATTACACAGTATGAAGTTGTCGAGCTTTTTACTAAAGCTTTCAATCGAATCAGCAATATAGAAAAAGCTGCAAATGGTTTTCGGGCAGCTGGTTTTTGGCCATTAGATACAACAAAATTTGACGAACATTTCTTTGATTCGACATCACCTGATGTGCAGAAAGCATCGACATCAAATATGCAAAGAGCAGTAACACCTTATGCCCAGATAGCACCGACACCATCTGTGTAACGAGAAGTAACACCTGATACCCAGATTGCACCGACACTATCTGTGCAGAGAGCAGTGCCACCTGATGCACAAGTAGTTCCATTATCAGTTGTGCAGCAGCGATCAGTAACACCTTTACCTGTGTTGAACAAATCAATTCCACTTCAAGATGTTGTTAATGTTCCCCAGCTGCTACAACAGAAAAGTAGGCAATGTTCCAGAAAGAAACATTCAATTATAATCACTAGTACCCCTATGAACGACGCTTTAGAAGAAAAGGAACAAAGGAAGAAAAATAAAGAAGAGGCAAAAGAAAATGATAAGCCTGTACGAACCACTAAAAGAAAGAAAGGTATGAAGAATCTTAAAGCATTTGAAGATGAAATGAAGGCTAAAGATAGGAACGTACAGCGCAAGAAAAAGAAAGTCAACAAAAGTGCTACAAAGGTTGATGAAGCGTATTATTGTCTTATTTGTAATGAAAAGTATGAAGAACCAATCACAGAAGATTGGATAATGTGCATCAAATTGTGGACCCACGAAAATTGCAGGAGTGGTGCAAGCACATCAAGGGGATTTATCTGTGATTTCTGTGCCAATTAGACTATGTCCGTGATTACCCCATACACCATCGGTAATTACCCCCCAAGCTGTAGAGTAATCCCGGACACCAGAGGTTTTGTTTTTTGTTGAAATTTGATTTTATTTTTGAAAATTTATCCGAGTTGATTATGTGAACATAAGAATGATTAGTTTAAGTAAATATTAAGCAATAAATAAGCCTTGTAACTTCATTTGGTTTTATTGAATTTTCAGTTCTGCTTTAAGTGTTCGCAATTACCCCCACCTTCCCCTATGTATGTCGATTACTCCGGAACGGCTGCACCGATTTGAATGAAATTTTTTACGTTATATTCAGGAAGTTGCTGCGGTGGTCCCATATTATTTTGGCAGAAATTGGTTCAGCTAAATCCAAGATGGCGCTGACGATATGGCGGACAAAAAATTAATTTTGATCGATTTTCTCCAAAATTGGTATGGAGGAGTTTTCGAGTAGTACATAACGAATCTAAAATTATTTTTGAAAAAAATTGATACGGCGGATCCATTATCACGTATTAAAAATTTTATATCTCCCGTTTTTGTCCAAAATTGATATAGAGGGGTTTTTGAGACTGTAGATTACAATTTTAAAATTATATTTAAAAAATTCAACATGGCAGGTCCAATATGGTGTATTAAAAATTTTACATCTCTCAATTTTGGCCAAAATTGATATAGAGACGTTTTAAGAATGTAAATTCAACATTTATAAGTGTTTCTAAAAAATTAAATATGGAGGATTCAATATGGCGGAATAAAAATTTAACATCTTTCGGTTTTGTCCCAATGAGGCTACTGGGGTCCAGAAAATCCACGACTGTAACATCTAAAGCCATTGCATTTCCCAAAAATGATCATTTGGGCTGAAGTTGCCAAGCGGGTAATCATTGGTCCATATTTCTTTGAAGATCGCAGAGGTCGTGCAATTATGGTTAATACAGGCAGTTACATAGTAATGTTGAATGATTTTTTGGGTTCGAAACTGCGAGAATCTCGTGGATACAATAATAATACTTGGTTTCAGCAGGACGGGGCTACCTACCATACAAGTAATTTGACCATGAACGTTCTGCGAGGAATGTTTTCACGATATTGATTTCAAAGAGAGGTGACACTGCTTCAACTCAAAGGAGCCCTAACTTAACTTCAACGGACTTCTTTTTATGGTGCTACTTAAAATGCAAAGTTTATTACAATAATCCGTCAACGATATCCGAATTGAAAGCGCCTACTCGCCAAGAAACCCAAGCAATCTCTCTGCAACTAACAAAAGTTTTTATAATTTCCAATCAAGGGTGGAACAGTGTCGTCGCCGCAATGAACGACATCTGGACGATTTAATGTTTAAAACGTAAAATTTCTTTAATTATCTTATTTTAAAATAAACATTATTTCAAAATGTAAACATCGTTTTATTATAAAATTGCATTTCTCATTGGCCCCCTCCTCTGTATAGACAGTAAAAAACATCTTTAACTTTAGTATTAAATGTTGTTATGTTTTTATTTTTCCCCATTCGAAATCAGTCTAAAAATAATAATTTTAAGCTTACCTCCTTCATAATTTATGTTTTTTTTTTACTTTGAACATATAACAAATAAAAGTAAAGGTTGGCAATATTGATGTCTTTATTTGGAAATGGGTTCACAATTGTAATATAATGAATAATAGTTGTTTTGACAGTCCTTGTCATTATGTTTGTCTCGTAACACTGCCTCCTTGTGCCTAAAATATAGAAAATTATTAATTTGTACAGAGTGACTCGTATATAATTTTGCGATAGAAAGTCTTAATTTAAATTGTATTTTAGGTTCGACTTGAACAACAACAAACTTTAAGGTTAGAATAAATTCGATCTTTCTTGCAAATTATTTTACCTCAATAAGACCCTTTTTGATCCGTATGAATTTTTGAAGTTTGCTTAATATATGACATAATTTCTTAAATGATTTTAAAACTTGGTATTTCTTTTCTTATTTTCAAGACTTGCCATTTGTCACTTGTCAATAGTGTTGAAATAAAGATCCCTCTAACTTTTCCCGCCGATTCGCTAGATGTATTTCTGGGGAGAAGCAAAACAAATAAGATTTTGATAAGAATGACATTTTTCTTGCAGAGTTGCACCTAAAAGGTCGTTTGGCATTTTTGCTACAATTAATAAGAATAATTCGTGCCTAGACCTGATTTTAATTTGGTTAGTACTGGAAATAAACCCGATATCCAGATTTTCTGTTCTTTTTTCTTCGTCACCAATAAAAGGCCACCCAACATCACCGGTAAGTTTTTATTTCCATTATTACAATGGTTGATATATAGAAAAAGAATATAATTAAACGTATATCCTTATTCATAATCCAAAAGTCGCATGCGTTCTGAGTCCATTTTTTTTTGTTGCAGGTCTTTTTTCAGTTTTTCCTCCTTTTTTCCTGCTCTTTTTCTCCTATTTTGCTCATCATTAAGCTTTCGTGCTAAGTCTTCCACGACATCGGCCTTCAATACTTTACGTACCAGACCACATCCTAGCATCGAATGCAAGAGCCTACCAAGGTTTACTTCAACGCCAGGACTGAAGCCTCTATTACTCAGATTTTATGTGTATGTGCCGTATCAGGGAAATATAAACTTTGAACTGCTGAATTTTTGCGTTCGATACAGCCTATAAATTTAAAGGCCATAGTATTTTTTTTCTATCTTTTTACGTATATAATTAATTGAAATTAAGTGTACTTACCTTTTTTCCGAATTTGTAAATGTTTCCTCATATTACAATTAATTAAATCATGCAACCATATGTAGTTGATATTTTCACTTATGTAAAGGGCATCCTTGTAAACTTTGGTAAACACGCCTATTTACACGAGTACAGTGCACTCAGTATTTCAATTTATATTTAATTATAGCCAAAAATATTTGTTTAAAATATAATTTCTGCCTAAATTAACTATTATTAATGAAACTGTCAAAATACTTGTTGAACAGCTGCTCGTCTCAGGCGCGTTCTTTTCAAACGGAGAACCGCCAAGTTACTCTTAAAAGTCTGTCAAGTCACGCCACGGTAATAAAATGTAATATATAGATAATATAATTTTGATTTTTTTTCGTAGGAGTTTTCTTGAGTTCAAGCCGTTTCCTGTTTTATTTAAGAAATCGGTTTCGACTGGCCATTAGGGCCCCAAAACAGGTGGCGTTAAAATAATTTACCCCGACCAGCCTCCGCCCCTTTTGGAGCTAGCCGGAGAAACCCTAAAAGAAAGAGATCTTTCCGGAGCCACCTGATTAAATAAGATAAATTAACTTTTCATATATCAAAAATTCTTTGTTTGTTTAACAAATTCTTTATTTATTTAACAAATCTGGCTTTCATAAAACTCTCTACCTAACAACAACATTTTTTTTTTCCATTATTACAACGTACTCTTGACAAAATCCTCACTTATTTAGAGTTTAGATCCTGTAAACTATGGAAAAATTAAAAAGCAAACAGTGTTTTATTTACGAATATTTAAAAAAAATGTTTCACAGAATGAACATAGTGTATTTTTAACATTTTTATTTTTACTATTATTTCATGTTTTTTCACAATAGAGTATGCATATAAATACTATTTCCATATTTTAAAAAATCAAAATAGCTTTTTCAGCATTTCGTTCACATATTTTTTTAAAGGCAGACGATATTTAAAAAAACCAATAATAATATTATCGACAAAATTCGTTTTATTAAAAATTGTTTGATGACAGTGGAACTTTAAATCTGAATTAATGGAATTTATTTCACACCAAGTGAACATATTAAAAAATATTTGAAATGCTGCTGTAAAATTTCAACAATGATGTTATTTAAAAAGTATACCGAGGATAAAGGAGGCGTTATTTATATTTATGTGTGATAATGTGATCTTTACCTAGAGAAGTGGTCCCAACTGGTGGGCCGCGACCTACAAGGAGGTCGTCTTAGTTTTTTCGCGAGGTCGTAGGTTATCAATTTTAAAAATCACAATTAAATTTAAAATTTAGGGAATGGTGTGTTTTGCAACACGCGCGATATGCGACGTAATCAGTAGATATCTAACGATATTCAACTGAAGAAAGCTAACTCGGTAGCAGTGTTGCTAGATGAGAAAACTGGAGCCCTTTAGATTAATTTTTAAAACCCTTTAGAAAACCAATTTTATGCTATTCTCCCTTAAGATTTAATTTTTAGATATCAGTCTGCTACAAGCAAAATTCTACCAGATAGTAGCCTCTAGAGTTCCACCATCCAGCATATTTTCCCTTAATCAAATTCAAAATAGTTAGAGTATTAGTCTTTCGGTGACAAAAAAACTGCTTCAAATATTTCGTTTTTTCTATCTATCTATCTATATATATATATATATATATATATATATATATATATATATATATATATATATATATATATATACAGTGCCTTCATTTCAAAACGAACCATCCTTAATAACTTTCTTAAATAGAAAAATTTAAAAAAAAGAAAAAACACGTCAATTTAGATATACAGGGGGAAGTTTAATTTTGTATTTGTTAAAAGTCTGTCAATCACCTCCTCAACTCCAGCTAACCTCACTTTGATATGTCAAATGGGAACCCCCACCTTGTGACACATCATTGTAAGTAGCATAAAATTGTCTATCCAACCGTATAAAAAAATTAAATCGGTTGACGTACAAGCGAATAGTGTGCAAAAATGTCTTGTAATAATGCATAATATATCGGCCTCGAACTTTGGTATGTCAAATGATTACCCTATAGTGTGATACATCATTTTAAAGGACGTACGATCTGCTATCCAACGATGTCAAAAAAAATTAAGTTAATAGACGTTATAGGCAATTAGGATGCAAAAATGTGTGTTAAATATAAGCAGTTTATTCAGTTTTATTCAGTTGAAGAAAATTATTTTATTAAATGTTCAAAATGTGCGCCGTTATTAGCGAGACAATAAAAAAGCCTATTTTGAAATTCCCCACGAACATTGGCAAGGGTTTCTCTGCTAATTCCTCTACATTCCCGAACAATTCGATCTTTTAAATCGTCAATATTTTCAGGTGGGGTTTTATAAACCTTGCTTTTTAAATACCCCCAAAGAAAAAAGTCTAGAGGGGTTAGATCTGGAGACCGTGCTGGCCATTCAATTGCACCACGTCTGCCAATCCACGTCCCTGGAAAATGTTCATCAAGCCACTCTCGAATTGCCAAAGCGTAGTGCGGGGGAGCTCCATCTTGCTGGAAATGCAAATTATTTTCATTTAGTACCATAACAGCATTTTCATTCACTTGATTTTCTAAAGATTGCACAATGGCAGGGTATATTGTGTTTTCTAAAAGGTTTAAATAAATTTGCCCAGTTAAATTATCTTCCAAAAAAAATGGCCCGATGATTTCATTGCCATAAATTCCTGCCCACACGTTAATTTTTTCGGGATATTGAGTATGCCCTTCTCGGAAAAGGTGCGGATTTTCATTATCCCAGTATCTGCAGTTATGTCTGTTAACCAGTCCATTTAGAAAAAAAGTTGATTCATCACTAAAGCAGATATTCTTAGGTAAATGGGGGTCCTCGTCAATTCGTTGGCACATTAATTCGCAAAATTGAATTCTCCTATCAAAATCGTCTTCTCCGAGTTCTTGAAGAATTTGAATTTTGTAGGGAAAAAACTTATTTTGTTTTAAAACTTTATGCACAGAGTCAGCATAAATGTTGGTTAAATCTGCGACCTTTGAGATGGATAAAGTTGGATCTATTGCAAACTGTCCTAGTACCTCGATTTGGCATGCTTCATCTACAACCCTTTTCTCAATAGATTTTTTATTACAAACGGATCCCGTTTCTTCAAACTTTCGTACCAATTCGAGTACATATTTATGGCCCACGTTTTTGTCTTGATGCCTCTCGTTAAATGCTCTGGCGGTTCTACGAGCGCACCGATCTTCAGCTCCATAGAGAAAAATTATTTCTATTCTTTCGGCTAGCGTATACACCATTTATATTCACGTTTCAACTAGGCGTCACAATGACAATTTTAACAATAATAAACAACTGGTGTTTAAAGATCTTAAAAATTTTATTTATTGCAGTGATTTCTTGTACCTATCAGGTACCGCAAAAAATATCATTGAAATAAATACACTAGATTGATTAGACTGCAATGAATTTTGCGATGAATTTTAAAACAGGCTTAGTTTTTTTCTCGCAAATATTTTAACTGTTTATTATTTTAAAAAAATATTTATTTTAAATTTAAAATAATATTTTACTCTATGAAGTAGCCATTTGACATAATAAAGTTTAATGTGATAAGGTGTCTATTATTACCACACATCTTTTCTTACTATTCGCTTGTACATCAACAGATTTTGTTTTTTTTTATTGGCTAAATAGGAGATAGTATGCCCTTTAAAATGATGTATCACACTATAGGGTAATCATTTGACATACTAAAGTTCGAGGCCGATATATTATGCATTATTACAAGACATTTTTGCACACTGTTCGCTTGTACGTCAACCGATTTAATTTTTTTTATACGGTTAGATAGACAATTTTATGCTGCTTACAATGATGTGTCACAAGGTGGGGGTTCCTATTTGACATATCAAAGTGAGGTTAGCTGGAAGTGAGAAGGTGATTGACAGACTTTTAACAAATGCAAAATTAAACTTCCCCCTATATATCTAAATTGACGTGTTTTTTCTTTTTTTAAAATTTTTCTACTTAACAAAGTTATTAAGGATGGTTCGTTTTGAAATGAAGGCACTGTATATATATATATATATATATATATATATATATATATATATATATATATATATATATATATATATACATAAAACTTCGATCTGTAACGTCGAATACATGCAACCTTTGAAAATCCTGTGAAACGAACGCCCTCTAGTGGCTTTTTCGCGGACCCCATACTATAACAGCACTCCATGTAGTTACCTTGCCTAGTAGCCGCAATCAGTCCCCACCAAGGATGCCATATTGTTACCGCAGGTCTCTACTACGAATTACAAACCAATTATTCCTCTAAAAATTTAAGTGGGTCCGCTGATACCTTTCCCAGACGCCCGTCGGTAGGTACGAATATTTCGGGACTAATATTTATTCTCATTTCTCGTCGGAATACGTCGGTCAGATATACCGATCGCGTTCGTTTCTACAAGGTAACCATTAATTGTTGAGAACTGCACATTCTTCATCCAGGTTAACAGTCCAAACGGACTGGACTGGGTCGCCTGCCGGACCGCGCCTTCCTGGTCTAGCAATGTAGTTGAGGCTAGGCTTGCGTGTATATGGTGTTTTACCATCCACTACCTTCCTTAAGTCCTACCTCGCTAATGGCCAGTATTGTCGAGGACCCTTGTAAGTACTGACAATGTTGTCATCCTACCGACACTGTCGAGGACCCATTTAAATACGGACACTGTCTGTTCATTTTCTGATTTCTTACCGCCTTTAGTCGACATTGTCAAGAAGCCTTGTAAGTACGAGCAATGTCGTGCCATCCTATCGAAGCTGTCGAGAACCCTTATAAGTACGAGCAGCGTCGGTTCCTTTCTTTTCTTCCTACCGTCACTTATACAAACACGTATTGCATGCCGTCAGTTTTTTGTTTTGTTTCCATAGTGACCAGGAATGTGTTTTACCACCGCTCTCCGATATCTGTTGATAAGGGCGCTTAACAACTTCTGTCCCGACGTTTATCGCCGTCGCCGCGTCTAGAGACGCCGCCAACCACTACTACTGTTATTCATATCGTGTGTACTATCGCCAGTTGAATTTTCAATACGAGGCGCTGTGAACAGCGTCGCGGACGTTAGTCATTTTTAACAATTTTTTATAAGTACGGTTGCTGTATTTTAATTAAGAGAACGGAAAATCAAGGTCAAATTTTCAATTTTGAACTTGATTTGCTCAAAAAATATTAATCACACAGATTTTGGATTAAGCGCACTTTTTTAGATAGATAATATCAACTTTTTTTATATATATATATATTATATTTTTAAATTTGGCTTTATTTTAAATAAAGGAAAATGTAATTTTTGCGAAAAAAAATTATATCTCGATAACTAGTAGCGTCGCCTATAAGTATATATATATATATATATATATATATATATATATATATATATATATATATATATTTCTAATATTTTCTTGGGTATAGGTTTTTCCATTAGAGAAACAAAGGACAATAATTTTCTTTCTGACGTTTCGCTCTACATAATGAGCTTCTTCAAAAGAGCTTAGTATATTTATTTTACATCTGCATCGAAGTAAAAATTTAAAGGTTTAAGATACAAAAATAAATTATTAATTGCAAGGGTTTCCGGACTGCAACAGAAAGATTATCATGACTTTCCTTGAAAATGTGAACAACTCATATGGTATTGACTGTGTTAATAAGCTTCGTGAAATATCTACATTATATAAGAAGATATCAAAGCAAAAAAATAGAAGAATATTTTTACTTCGATGCAGATGTAAAATAAATATACCAAGCTCTTTTGAAGAAGCTCACTATGTGGAGCGAAACGTCAGAAAGAAAATTATTGTCCTTTGTTTCTCTAATGGAAAAACCTATACCCAAGAAAACATTAGAAAAAAATATTTAACAAAAGGTTTAAGATACAAAAATAAATTATTAATTGCAAGGGTTTCCGGACTGCAATAGAAAGATTATCATGACTTTCCTTGAAAATGTGAAGAACTCATATGGTATTGACTGTGTTAATAAGCTTCGTGAAATATCTACATTATATAAGAAGATATCAAAGCAAAAAAATAGAAGAATATTTTTACTTCGATGCAGATGTAAAATAAATATACCAAGCTCTTTTGAAGAAGCTCACTATGTAGAGCGAAACGTCAGAAAGAAAATTATTGTTCTTTGTTTCTCTAATGGAAAAACCTATACCCAAGAAAATATTAGAAAAAAATATTTAACAAAAGGTTTAAGATACAAAAATAAATTATTAATTGCAAGGGTTTCCGGACTGCAATAGAAAGATTATCATGACTTTCCTTGAAAATGTGAAGAACTCATATGGTATTGACTGTGTTAATAAGCTTCGTGAAATATCTACATTATATAAGAAGATATCAAAGCAGAACAATAGAAGAATATTTTTACTTCGATGCAGATGTAAAATAAATATACCAAGCTCTTTTGAAGAAGCTCACTATGTAGAGCGAAACGTCAGAAAGAAAATTATTGTCCTTTGTTTCTCTAATGGAAAAACCTATACCCAAGAAAACATTAGAAAAAATATTTAACAAAAGGTTTAAGATACAAAAATAAATTATTAATTGCAAGGGTTTCCGGACTGCAATAGAAAAATTATCATGACTTTCCTTGAAAATGTGAAGAACTCATATGGTATTGACTGTGTTAATAAGCTTCGTGAAATATCTACATTATATAAGAAGATATCAAAGCAGAACAATAGAAGAATATTTTTACTTCGATGCAGATGTAAAATAAATATACCAAGCTCTTTTGAAGAAGCTCACTATGTAGAGCGAAACGTCAGAAAGAAAATTATTGTCCTTTGTTTCTCTAATGGAAAAACCTATACCCAAGAAAACATTAGAAAAAATATTTAACAAAAGGTTTAAGATACAAAAATAAATTATTAATTGCAAGGGTTTCCGGACTGCAATAGAAAAATTATCATGACTTTCCTTGAAAATGTGAAGAACTCATATGGTATTGACTGTGTTAATAAGCTTCGTGAAATATCTACATTATATAAGAAGATATCAAAGCAAAAAAGTAGAAGAATATTTTTACTTCGAGGCAGATGTAAAATAAATATACCAAGCTCTTTTGAAGAAGCTCACTATGTAGAGCGAAACGTCAGAAAGAAAATTATTGTCCTTTGTTTCTCTAATGGAAAAACCTATACCCAAGAAAACATTAGAAAAAATATTTAACAAAAGGTTTAAGATACAAAAATAAATTATTAATTGCAAGGGTTTCCGGACTGCAATAGAAAGATTATCATGACTTTCCTTGAAAATGTGAAGAACTCATATGGTATTGACTGTGTTAATAAGCTTCGTGAAATATCTACATTATATAAGAAGATATCAAAGCAGAACAATAGAAGAATATTTTTACTTCGATGCAGATGTAAAATAAATATACCAAGCTCTTTTGAAGAAGCTCACTATGTAGAGCGAAACGTCAGAAAGAAAATTATTGTCCTTTGTTTCTCTAATGGAAAAACCTATACCCAAGAAAATATTAGAAAAAAATATTTAACAAAAGGTTTAAGATACAAAAATAAATTATATATATATATATATATATATATATATATATATATATATATATATATATATATCCTTTCCGTGTTAGAGGTTGCACAGTTTGAATAGATAGCTGCAGAACACAATCTATCCAATCTCACCACCATCGACATTATGGCCTACCTGTACCACCATATCGAGAAGAAAGTCAAAACTTAACCTCTCCGCTACAGTGATACGGTAGAGGCACATGTTTCGTCTCTACTAGACTCATCAGGGTACCGACATGCAAAGGACAGCCGTATCACTGTAGCGGGAAGGGTAAGTTTTGACTTTCTTCTCGATATGGTGGTACAGGTAGGTCATCATCTCGATGGTGGTGGGATTGGATAGATTGTATTCTGTAGCAATCTATTCAAACTGTTTAACCTCTAACACGGAAAGGATATGATGGAATGAAGTTCGCATTTACTGTTCGCATTTTACGTCACTTATACACGGAGTTGCATATAGTTGTACGTTTGCTGAATGTGATTTCAGTTCTACAACAGCATAATGTGGATGTATCCCCTGCTATTGTAACTCACGTGGAGGAATCCGTGAAAGCCGCATAAACATATATATATATATATATATATATATATATATATATATATATATATATATATATATATGATCGGTAATTTAATTATCTACAACTTTTCTTTGAAACTTTTTTTCATAGAATCTTTAGTTTTCGAGATAAACTAGAAAAACCGAGAGAAGGGAGCATTTTTGGTCCGCTATTTGGTAGCACAGGATTGCCAATGTTAACATCAAGATATATTATTTAGGATGCCGAAATATAGACTTTTCAATAATAAAATCGCAGATTTTTTCGCTACAAAAGTCTGATTTCCGTGTTTCAATCATTTTTTCGAAAAATTCCAATATTTTTCATTTATAAGCCAAAATCGAAAAATTCGGCATTTTTTACCTTTAATTGTTAACCAATACTTTAGAAAAACGAAATCCTGCTACACCTTCACATCATCTAAAACTGTCAGTTAGCTGTCACAGGCACATTCACGACGATAAACTAATTATCCTGGCCTATTCCCTATTTTCGTTCCCCAGTGTATTTTAAAAACCATTATACCCAACAACGCAAAATCTAATATTAATTGCAGCAATAAGATTACAATTTTGGACATTTAACTTTCAAATAAGTTTCCTCAGTGCATAAAAAGACTAAAATTTAAACAAGATAAGGCACGTTTTATATTAAAATTAATTTAATATCAAAACAACTTCTCGCCCAAGGCAAAAAACACAAAAGCTTCTTCAAGAGAGCACCTCTTTCTTTAAAAGTATGCAAATATGTATAAGGATCTTTAATCGAAGTTTTTAAAACAGTTTGTTTTTCATGCTTTGGAATATTTTTGGATATTATTAAGGGTATCGTCACATATATGTTAATTTTATTGAAGAATTACTTCTTAACGTTACGTAAATAATATACAGAGTGTTTACAAAAAAAATTATATTTTGCTAGTGATTGTTACAAAATGCCAGATAAAAAAATATTGTGTGCCTATTTTGTAGTTAAGTTTTGTTAGAATCTAAGTAGCGGAGTTCCAAGAGTGATATTCTCGAATAAAAAAAATATATTTGTAAATATTCGAAGGTAAAAATAACCCTAAAAGATTAAGTACAATTTTTCTCCAATAATTTAATTTCAATCCTTTTTTGTCACCCGCCCCACTATCTTCCGTTATATGTCTTACCTCTTGATCTTGTCCCAGTAAGACAGTTTGGACTTCTTTGCTTAAAATGTAGATACTTCATAATGAAATTATTCACCAAAATCCTTGAAGGTATAATAACTGACTATTGCAGAATATCAGAAGAACAGCAAGGTTTCCGCAAAAACAGATCTACAGTAGATGCCATATTCATCGTAAGACAGATAGCAGAGAAATCTATTGAATTTACTTAGCCGGTTTTCATGTGCTTTATAGATCTCACTAATGCCTTTGATTGGGTGAGACTGGATGATATTCTGCAAATAATGCGAATTAAAGGCACCCCAAATAATTTAATTAACATAGTTGAACAGCTAAACTCCAACACCACAACACAAATCTCAGTAAGCGGCAACCTAACTAAGGATGTACCGATAGCGTCGGGCATACGACAGGGGGACTCTCTGACTCCATTACTGTTTAATATAATAATGGACCAAATAATTGAGAATGTCAAAAGAGCGGCACCAGGGTACAGAATGAATACCGGGGAAATAACAATAATATGTTACGCTGATGACGCCGTCATAGTCTCGGAAAATGAAAACGATCTTCAAAGACTTCTATTTGCATTTCACACCATAAGCAAGCAATTCAACATGAAAATATCCATCGATAAATCTAAGTCAATTGTAATAAGCAAAGTGCCCTTAAGATGCAAACTAGTAGTGGATGACAAACCAATAGAATAACTCTTGACCTTTAATTACTTAGGAGTTGAGATATCCGCAAACCAAGACAGAACAAGAGAAGTAAGAAACCAAGTAAACAATGCAAATAGAATCTCAGGAAGCCTGGCGGATATAATATGGCACAACACATACATGAGCAAGGACGCAAAAACAAAAATTTACAAGACCTGTATTCGACCGATAATGACGTACGCAATAGAGACGAGAGCTGACAACACAAAAACAAAATCAATTCTAAGAACTGCCGAAATGAAAGTACTAAGAAGAATATCGGGATACACATTAACAGATCACATACGCAATTCAACAATACGCGAGGAACATGGAATGCAGGATATAGTGAGATGGGGACGGAAGCGCAGAAGAGCCTAGAATGAGCACGTAGGAAGAATGGCGCAAAATAGGATGGCGAGAATCGCCCGAGATGGAACACCGGCAACCAGAAAACCAATAGGAAGACCACCTAAAAGATGGAGAGAGTCCTGGATTTAAACATCAAATGATATGAATGATTGAGTTGGAAAAAACAGGCTGTAAGCCTATAACAAGAGGAAGAAGAAGAGGTAGATACTTTTTTTGTTAATTTATGAACCTCGATTCCCCCATTTCATCCTGAATTATTTCATCCTTCTTAGAAAAGTACGATTTTTTTGGACTTCAAATTTCTCGTGGGATTGTAAACATTTCGATTTTAGAATTGGTAGTTAGGGATTTTCAATACTGCCACTCTTAAATTCGACTTCAGATGTTTCAAAATCTAGTATGATTGATTTATAACGGCAGATCACAAATGAGAAATTTTAAAAAATTGAAAAAGAAATCAGTATCAGAGTATTATACTCTTTAATTTTTATCGGTTATGAAGTTTTTTGCTTCTTCTTTCTCAACCCATATTTGTTCTCTCGCTCTCCTGTGCCAGATGTATGCATTGTTTATCTGCTACCTATTTAATATCGTCCATCTATCTTTTTTGTGGTAGTCCCATACTTCTTTTTGTATACCTAGGTCTCCATTCTATTATTCTATATGTCCACCTGTCTATGATTAGTCTGCTCATCTTACCTTTGTCCTCGTGGTTTCTTCCATTATGTCGATGGTTTTGGTCTAAAATGATCCATTTCATACCTCTACGTAATGTAATAAGCTTTTGAGCAAATGATTTTGTGAGGCCTATTGTTTCTAACCAATAACTGCAGAGTGGTAGAACAAAGATATTATAAACTATGTTTTTTAAGTTGATGAGGATTGAGTCACTTTTTAAAATGTGCCCCAGTTTTCAAACGCTGTCCATGACAATCTGACTTGCCTGTTGATTTATCTTTTTCTAACTTAATAGTGTGATATATACATACTCTTTTTAACCGACTTCTAAAAGAAGGAGGTTTTCAATTCGTCGATTATGTATTTATTTTTATGTATCTACACCGATTTCTCCGGAACGGCGGCGCCGATTTGAATGAAATTTTTTATGTTATATTCAGGAAGTTGCTGCAGTAGTCCCATATTTTTTTGGATGAAATTGGTACAGTAAAATCCAAGATGGCACTGACAATACGGCGGCTAAAAAAATTAATTTGATTTTCGCTAAAATTGGTATAGAATAATTTTTGGGATCGTACACAACGATTCTGAAATAAATTTTTAAAAATTCAATATGGCGGATCGAATATGGCGGACAAAAAATTTAATTTGGTCCGATTTTCCCCAAAATTGGTGTGGGAGAGTTTTTGGGGGTCTCATATAACGGATCCAAAATATTTAAAAAAAAATCAATATGGTGGATCCAATATAGCGGACAAAAAAATCAGTTTTGTCCGATTTTCTTCAAAATTGGTACGGGGAGGTTTTCGGGGTCGCACATGACGAATCTAAAATTATTTTAAAAAATTCAATATAGCGGATTCAATATGGCGGACAGAAAATTAATTTTGTTAGATTTTCTCCAAAATTAGTACGATGGAGAGTATTCGGGGTCGTACATAACGAATCTGAAATTATTTTTAAAAAATTCAATATGACGTATCCAATATGGCGGCTAAAAAATTAATTTTGTCCGATCTTTTTCAAAACCGATATGGGGAGTTTTTGGAATCTCACATTGCGAATCTGACATTATTTAAAAAAAATAAATATGACCGATCCTAAAAATTCTGCATCTCTTGATTTTGTCTAAAATCAGTATTGGGGGATTTTTGTTAGTGTTAATTACGAATTTAAAATATTTTTTGAAAAACTCAATCTAGTGGATTCAATATGGCGTCCTACCAATTTTACATTTTTCGATTTTCTCCAAAACTGATATAGGAGGTTCTTTAGGGTGTTAATTAGGTATTTAATAGTATTTATTCAGAATTCAATATGGCGAATGCAACATAGCGGACTAACAATTTTATATTTTTCGATTTTGTTGAAATGTGAGACTGAATCGTTTTTAGTATGTAAATAGCGAATATAAAATAATTTTAAGAAATCTAATATGTCAGATGCAATATGACGGTCTAGAAATTTTACATTTCTGGTTTTCATCCAAAATTGGTACTAGTGGACTTTGAAGGGTTTAGATTTAAATTAGATTAAGACGATAAAATAATTTTTTTGAAATTCAATATGCCGGATCCAGTATAGTGGATTGAAAATTTTACTATATTCGCATTTTTTCAGATATAGTATTAGGGGTGTTCGGGGTCGTGTATTACGGATATTAAGTTAATTTTTAACACCTATTAGATTGATAAGACACAATATGAGACTGAAAATTTTCCGATTTTGTATAAAATTGATATTGCGGGGTTCTTGGGGCGTATACAAACTCAATATGCAGTGTAAAATACATCGGACTCAGAAATTTACGTCTTAAGTTCTTTAAATATCGATATAGAGAGATTTTGGGGCATATATTACCAATCTAAAATTAGTTGGAAATTGAAGATAGTGGATTTACTATGATAGACTAAATATTTGTTTGACACAATTTCGCTGATATTTGGAGAACTCTGAAAAAGAATTTTTAGTGGTTCAGTTTAAGGTACAATTTTAGATAAAATAGTTTTATGCCACCTTGATGTCATTGCGAGGTACATTAATCTCGATTAGCACTTAATTCAAATAATTTATGGACATCATAATGAACTTAAAACTAAAAATCGAAAAATAAAATTTTTATAAAAAAGTGCGCTAAAAAGTGAAAAATAACTAGAAATTTTTATACGAAATTGAAATTTTTGAAGTCGGCGCCAAATTGTTTCTAAATGAAATAAATAACTACTAATCCATACAAGTTAGAGTTAGAGAGCAATTACAAATAATGTATTTTCAATCTTTTTATATAAATCACAATTTGTGTGGTATTAATTTGGCGCCAACTTCAAAAATTTCAAATTCATTTAAAAATTTATATTATTTTTTACTTTTTAGCGCACTTTTAGAAGTCGGTTCAATTTTTTTTTATAAAAATTTTATTTTCCTATTTTAAATTCTTTAAAAACATTTTCATATGCCGTCGAAAACTGCTTTGAAGAGATGGACTTTGTTTCTCTCGGTTTTAAAAGTAATTTAAATTTTTATTTTAAACAATTTACGTCGCTTCCAATATAGAATTTGTTTATACCAGACACTTCTTTGCATATCGTCTTATTGTTGGACAATATATTGTTGGACAATATATTGTTGGACAATATATTCTTATGATTTCCTCTCTCTTCTATTTACTCTCACAGGGTTCGATTAAAAAAAAAGAACATTTTTCACTATTAAATAACAACTCTTTAATTACCTATTAACACTTTCACACTCAAAAACAAACTAAAACAATTACGCTTATTCCATCCCTGTTTATATATCTATAGAATACAAGCCCCAGAATTCTATTGGAAACGAATCAAATTATATTGACTCATCGATATATTTTTTCTATAAAAACACACCCGAATTCACACAGTTTTTTGTTACATTAAAATATCTCTATAAGGACCCGTCCGAATTTCCCTAGTTCTTCGTTAGAATATTATCAGGTTCATTATTTGTATGGGTGTTGAGCTTCGCCAAGTCCGTTAACATTGTTTTGATTTCTTAACGAATGTATTCAGACATCAGAAATTCACATTGTTGAGGTAATTCATTAGAGTTTCTCCTCGTTTATTTTTATTACCCAATCCAAAGTGACAAACTTATGAGTTGAAATCTGCTGTAACCACTACAAAGTCTGTCATCTCTTGTTTTATAGCTTCCCCTAAGTCTTCCTGAAAGTTATCCATTTCTTCTTCCTTTGCCTAGCTTGCTGGCGCAGATGCATGTATAAGTATAAACTAGTATATTGGAGGAATTTGGTGTATTGACAGAATTTGACATTTCGAAGGGTATGCAGTCCAATGAACAGGTATTTAATAATAATAATAATTGTAAGGAATGAATTGTAAAATGGAGCAGGACGGACATCCAAAACCTGCAAAGAAAAATAAGGACACTCCTAACAAAAGCACAAGCACATCATCCTCGGAGTGCTATTGAACGTACAATGCTTCCAAGACACCAAGGAGGAAGAGGATTGGTGGATATTGGTAAGCAGCTCGACCAACAAATAATAAACTTACGTTCATATTTCCACAGGTTAGCGGACTCTTCCACACTACATCGAGCAATATGCGAGGCAGACGATTCAACGCCGTTACAGTTGAGGGAACAAGATATTACTTCTCACCATCAAACAGACCAAGAGAAGTTACAAACCTGGCTACGGAAGCCACTTCATGGACGGCATCCAAATGAGGTCAATCAGGACAATGTCGGCAACTCAGCGTTGAACTACTGGTTGATTTCAGGACAGATGTTTCCGGAAACGGAGGGCTCCTTGTTAGCTATCCAAGACCAGGTTATTCCGACGAAGAACTATCGGAAGTTCATGATTAGAGATCCCTCAATAGAAAATGACCAATGCAGATATGGCTGTAGAACATGAGCGACAATTCAGCACATAACTGGAGGATGCCAAGCGTTTGCCGCAACCGAGTATAAGGAAAGACACGACTCAGCCGCTAAGATACTCCACTAAGAGTTAGCAGAAAAGTTAAACCTATTACAGGTAGGAAAAGTGCCTTATTACAAATACAATACGGAGCCTATTTTTGAGAACAACCAGTTCAAGTTATACTGGGACCGAACGGTTCTCACGGATCAAACAGTTGCTCATAATAGACCAAATATTATACTAATAAATAAAATTTCTAGGCGAACTACACTAATCGACATTGCTGTACCTAACAACAACCTAAGACCAAAATACAACGAGAAGATCGCCAAATACAGAGATTTGGAGGTGCAAATCCGAAGACAATGGGCAATGACCAGCGTCCAAACGATTCCCATAGTACTATCAACAACTGGAGTGATACCAAAGAACCTCCTGCCGAACATCAAGGGACTCGGCCTTAGTGAGCATCTGTATAAGCCGATGCAGAAAGCAATTCTCCTAGCAACCGCGCGAACCGTTCGAAAGTTCGTAGGAAATACAGCAGACTACGTCACCTAGGACTCGATAACATGGAAAGGGTTCCCACAGAGCTTCATACTTTTGGTATCTTTGTGTACCTGGTATGAGTCAATATTCCCTGGAGGGAGTGCGAAGCCGTCTGGCTTGTAAATCATAATAATGATAATATTAATTTCCTTAAAAGTATAAAATTATTCAAAAGCAAATTAATAAATCAGCCCCGAAGAATTGACTGCCAATGTCATTATCTACATTTTAATTAAAAATTCATTCAACTGTAGTAAAAATTGAGGGCTCTATACTGATTCGAAAAATATAAATCTGGAATGCCCCACCATGTGGCAGTGATCTGATAACTTAAATTAAGTCAGCGATTAAAAATGGTTCAGGAATCGTTGTATTTCGCTTTAATTTATTCAAATTCGATTTCTGACCGAGTTAAAATTGTGTAATATTCGGGAAAAGGAGTATTTATTTGAATTGTTAAATATTTTCCAGTAATATTATACTGCACCAGTTTTTTTATTGAATTTATTCATGGTATACATTAGCAAGTTATCGTTCTTGCCTATCTAAAACAGATGGATAAAAAAAAGAATCCATTTGGCTTCAGGCGTAGATGTCTTGTTTAATTAATACTTTTCGGATGTTTTTAATTGATTTTTAACGTAGTCAGATCCTAGGCTTTTAAACCTTTTTAATGTTAAGCTTTTAATTAGCTTAATTTTTTTTCATACCCTCCTTATTACTTTTTTAGCTTGAATGATATTATCTTAGACACTTTTCTTAAATTAATTTTTATTTATAGGTTTACCTGAAACTTTTTGGACTTGCGGGAATCTCGTGGAACTTGATATGTTTTTCACGTAACGGAAAAAAGAATTTTAATTAATTTATGGTACAGCGTGGATATTTTTGTGAAAAAATCGTTTAATTTAATTAACTTGTTGTCTCGGACTTCGCAGTCTCGTGTATTTCTTCCTCTCGCGCTTTACACAGTAGATATTTCATCAGTGAAAATTACGTTATGAAAATTAAATAATATAAAAGGTTACTTTTAGAAGAAAACGTAAAAAATGACATATTTATTTGATCTCTCAAAAAAAATCTTCAAATCAAAAATTTTGTGGTCGTAATTTTCTTTGATTCCGACCTTGGCTTCCCCAAAGGGAGCAGTTTACGTAATTGAGAAATAAATATTCACAAAGACAAATTGCCAAATACATTATCATCTGGTGGTCGAAATATATAAAAAAAGCTTTGGTGGAGCCATGTCTCGTCATAGGCTACGACAACGCACTGAGCTCCTGGACTACTTGGAAAACAAACCACAACAAAATATTTGTATTATAGGGCTTATCTATTTTTAGGTGAATGTGAAATGAAACATGGAGATTTTTGCATGAGAGCCTTCAGAATAACCTGAATAACGATAATTTTGATATTCGTCATTTCAAAAAGTTGGGCAATATTGATTTTATTAATAAAAATATAAAATTTTAGGAAAAAAATTTTTTTTTCAAATGTTCTCTCGTGTAACTTTGAAGGTATTCATTTTAGAGAAAAGTTGAAAAGGAAAAAAAGTTTTGTAATCAAATTTGCCATAAGATAGACTTACAGTGAACTCTCTCTTGAATGGACAGCACTTGTGTAGCATAAAGTGTCCTTTGAATGGAGGTGTCCGTTGAATGGAGAAAATAAAATAAACTTCAAATATTTAAACATGTATATTACGTATATGTAGTCAATGTTTAAATGTTAGTTAGCAAAAACACAAGTTTTTAATACTAAATATGTATATAACCTATGTATATGTAATTAAAATATGCACATAAATCATTTGTTATTTAAAAAAAAACTTTCAAGGGTGGTTTGCTTAAGGCCATTTAATTTATTTTTAACAATTTGGGTTTCTACTGAACTTACAGCTTGGGAGATTTGTTGTGCAATGTTAGAATTTCCCTGTAATACAAAAAATGTTTCAATGTCTTTTAGTTTTTTGTAGGCTTCATTAATGTCTTTTATATTCGAAGTATTCATTTCTTCGTCGTCACTTTCACTTTCAGATAATGTTTCAACAACCTGATTCACCTGAAACTCACGTACACACTCTTGAATACTTAAATCGGGATTTTCAGTCAACAAAGTTCCATCAATTTCCGTATAACTTAATAAATCAATGGAAAAGTGTTTGTTTTTTTTCCATAATTCAGAAAGTGGCAGATCGTCCTCGGAATCTTCTTCAGGCTCAACGTTGTCCTGTGTACCGAATCCAGCTTTAAGAAAGCAATTGTTGATAGTTTTTGGTTGTACTTCCTTCCATGCAGTTACAGTCCAAATCAAGGCATTGGTAACGTTAATAGACTTCTCAAGTTCCCCTATAGAATCAGACTCTTCTATCGACGATAGCAGTCTTCGGATCAATAACTTTCTGTAGTAGCTTTTGAAACATTTTATAATCCCCTGATCGAGGGGCTGGCATTCAGATGTAGTATTAGGCGGCAGAAATATCAATTTAACATTACATAATACAAGTTGTGGATGAGACGCAGCATTGTCTAGGAACAAAAGTACTTTTCGATTTTCTCTCTGCATTTTTCTGTCAAATTTATTTAGCCAATCTGTCATGATTTCTCTTGTCATCCATGACTTCTTATTGTAATACCATTCGATAGGTAATTTTTCTACATAGGAGTTCTTGAAACAACGAGGATTCTTGCTTTTTCCAATTACCAGTGGCTTTTCTTTGTTTCCAATCATATTGGTGCAAAACAGAATTGTGAGTCTGTCTTTGGAAGCCTTACCTTCAGTGCATTTTTCTCCTCTCAGAGCATATGTTTTGTTAGGCAAGGCACGAAAAAATAGTCCCGTCTCATCTGCGTTAAAAATATCACGAGGAGAGTATTCTTTCATTATAGTGAGCAGTTTTTTCTTCCAGTCAGCAACCACTGATAAATCTACAGCCGCTGCTTCGCCACATATAGATTTGAAGGAAATATTGTGCCGCTTACAAAACTTCTCGAGCCATCCGCTGGAAGCCTTCATGTCAAAATTTAGTTCCGTTGCAACTTCTAATGCTTTTTCTTGAATAATTTTACCAGAAACAGGAATGTTTTTAGAACGCACTTTACAAAACCAATCGAAAACAATTTGATCTAATGCAGCACCCTCAGTTTTCAAAAATTTCCTTTTCTTTTCGGTGTTTCCGCTCTCAGAAAACTGCTTAATTATATCACTCTTACGTTTTAAAATTTCACTAGCTTGACTTTTTCCAATTCCAAACTTTTCTGCTAACTGTCTAACACTTAACTTATTCGTATCCGCATAATGGATTACATCGACTTTTTCTGCCAAACTTAAAAACTTTCTTTTGTTGGTAGCCATGTAGAAGAGGTGTCCATTGAATAGAGGTGTCCGTTAAGAGAGAGTTCACTGTATTTGGAAATCTCAAAATATATTTCTCTTATTGCAAAATAGCAATAATTAAAAAAAAAGGAAAAAAAGTAGTTTTTAATCAATTTTTTTCGAAAATTTAAATTTCTCTGAGGACCTTCATAATAGAGCAAAGAAAACTTTATGCCACGATAAAATAACACGCTAAAATTCGTTAGGATCGAATTTATAGTTTTTGCACAATAATTTTGCTATCGGATTTCGTTTACAAAAATTGACAATTTTTAAAGTTTGAGTCCAAAATATCACGCTAACGTATTTAAATTTATTTTCGACATATAGTAGGAAACTCAAATTTTTCAATGCTTTTTTCAGGACCAAAATCGGATTATTTGGACGCCCTCAGAAATTGTTTAAAGATATTGTTGATATTTGTGCTTATAAACAAATAGATTATCTCGGCGGATTTTCATTGGATTTTTTTCACAATACATGGTTTAAAAGTACTTGGAAAGACTCTTCTTTTCGTAAAAAAAATTTTAAATCCGTCAGTTGGTTTCCGAGATACAAATTGTCAAATTTGACAGCCTGTTACGGTGAATATATAAACAATATAGACTTAATTTTTGAACCAAAAACTTTGTCTTGCCGAGGTTTTTTCATACAAATATTTAAATGTTTAAGTCATCGGAAACTTCAATAAAAAATTTAAAAAATATCGCCCATGCACGTGAAAATTGAAAAAAAGAGGAGTGGGGAGCTCTAATTTTAAAATAGAATTCGAAGATTCAAAATACACATCTGAACAAATAATGGAGCTCAAATATTATAATACCATGTGCCCATCATGCATTCATTTTGTTATAAACAAATGACGTTATTTATGCATCATATTTACAGCATACTGCACCCTATAATATTGGACTTTCCAAGCTAATCTTTAATTATTAATATAATTAAGCATACTATAACGATATATATTTACTTTAATTATCAAAATTGTTTAAACAATTATTGTTTAAATTGAAAATTTTTTTTATTGTACATTATTTTATTCGTAAAACACAGATAAAATAAAATAGTTATTCTTTATAAATTATGTTCAAAAAGTTCAATAAAGCGCTTTTAACATATATATATATATATATATATATATATATATATATATATATATATTGTCGTAGTACTACGGTTAAAATTAAAAATCACGACGTCGGGTCGATGAACAGTACCGTTTATAATCAGTATCCTACCGACACGTTCCGCCCGAAAATAAGTACAAATACAAGATCCAACTATATATAAGTACGTCAACACAGGATGTCTGGGTAAGGCGTCGACGGACCCACTGATGAATCCTACCGTCGAGGGCCAAACACCGCTGTAAAAAGGTCAATAATTTTCAGATTGTATATCGCCGGGTACAGGGACTTACATCTTCGTGCGAACACAACATAGCATCCCTGGACATGGGACCTTTGCGGGGTTTGTCAGAATAGCTCTGAATCTTTAGGGGAGGGACCCGAAAGGGTTCAGAGTGGGACTCGACGGTTTCTTAGGGAAAGGACCCGCTAGAGCCGTCTAGAAGACCCAATTCTGATACCATGACTCGGGGATTCTTAGGGGAGGGACCCGCTGCTAGATACCTGACGTGGAATTTACCCCCGCATTGAGTCTGCCTTACTAGCGACTGGATCCGCGTAATTGGACCGAAATTTGCAGCGCGTCGTGGAGTTCTAGGACATCCAGCTTTCCATCTTGATTCGTGAACAAGACACAGATCACGCAACAATATGGAAAGTGGTTGCTTGAAGGGGGGCGTGTCGTAGTACTACGGTTAAAATTAAAAATCACGACGTCGGGTCGATGAACAGTACCACTTATAATCAGTATCCTACCGACACGTTCCGCCCGAAAATAAGTACAAATACAAGATCCAACTATATATAAGTACGTCAACACAGGGTGTCTGGGTAAGGCGTCGACGTCGCGGGCGAAACACCGCTGTAAAAAGGTCAATAATTTTCAGATATATATATATATATATATATATATATATATATATATATATATATATATATATATATATTACAGAGTGCAGAAAAACGTTTTTTTTTACATTGAAATTTTTTTTTGATTCGAATCGGGCTCTCTTAGGCTGGAATATCGGGATCATTATTTTCTTTGAAATCTTCGTCATCGCAAGTTTGTTCGTTGTAGTTTGAGCAGTAATCAGTACATTTTAATCCATTCTTCATACAGCCACAAAATTTGGAACACTGTTTTTTACCTTTACAGCTTATTTTTATCAATAGATAATCTGGCAAGAGTATATATGTGGTTTCAACTGGTTCCAAACATGATTTCTGCACTTCCCAACGCCAGTCTTTTGGGTCCAATTCATTATTACCAAGCCATTGCTGCACCTGGTAGTAAACTCTGTAGCAATGCTGTGCAGCTGCAGATTCTGTCGGCGGATCAAATTAAAGTTTTCTTTCTACTGCCTACTATATATATATATATATATATATATATATATATATATATATATATATATATATATATATATATATATATATATATATCGTCTCATGTATCGAATCAGGTATTTATTTAGAAAATATTGTGTTTATATGAATATATAAAACGAAAAAAAGATTTTTTTTCGTTAATTTTATATTTTTCCATCTCCATGTTCCATTTCACATCCACGAAACCCCGATATTTTACAGATAAGTCCTGGTCTTATTAGACCATTTACGAAAATCGAAAACAATGAAAGAAATCCAAGTTTTTGTTGGACCCACTTGGCTCCTCGACTAAAAACAAGATTGAAAAAGATTTAAAAATAAAACTACAATTTCGAAAAAATTTAGTTTTTCAGAGATTTACAGGCTATCACAACGTTTTCCACAGTGATCTCTGAATAAACCCTTTCTTTTGAAGCACCATCTGTAAATAAACTAACTTTCAAGCATTGAAATTTAAGTACTACAATATTCCTATTAGGCGTTAAGTACCGATTAGTAATTATTATTGTTTTATTTCATCGCGTTCGGTTAGCAATCCATGTATAATAAATTAATATCAGCCGAAGGTAATAATTGTTATTACCAAATCAAACCGGAAAAATATATGAATGAAATCTGCCCAAAGCTATATTTATATTATACATTGCAATCCAATTAATACTACATTAAATCCAATCGAATCACTGTAATAGTTTTAGAAAATATTATTTAACAATTAACATTTTAAATCGATGCTATCAGCGCTGCTAAAATACTCGGAACCGATTTTAGCAAATTTTAATTAAACAATTAATAACATAATTTAATTCTCATTATTGAATAACATTATTCCGGTTCAATATACCAGTAAATGTAGTTTGGATGGAGGCTGGAATTAATGACATTGTAGAAATAGTATCTGACAAACCCCATCCTGATAATTTACGTCTGAACACGCAATTAAGGTGAATCCAATATAGGGGAATTTATAAAAAGAAAGCTGCTTAATTATCTATACTAATACGACAGGGTTGGATCATTTGGAAAAGTTTCGGGAATTGTCCTCAGCCGTAACTTTTCACGGGGGTATATTTATATTAAATATTCATAGGATTTTATGGAGTTGTGAGTGATTAAGAGAATTATTAATTTTAGTGGTTTATATATTATTAATTTTAAAAAATGGGATTCATCATAAAAATGTTTTAGTAATAACAGTTTTTTCCGTTTCTATATTAAATTTGATTTTACAAAATATAAAGGATTAAATTAAGTAGCGTTATTGGTGCAATAACGCTAGTTAATATCATGTATAAACTGCTAACTAAGATATTAACAAATAGACTGATCCACAAATTCGATGGCTACCAAACACGAGAACAGGCTGGATTTAAGAAGGACTTCAGCATACGCGACTACCTACTGACAATAAAAATTGTAATTGAAAAGGCCAACGAACATCAGATTCTATATATAGCATTGGTAGATTTTGAAAAGGCCTTTGACAGCGTTGAACATGGGGTAGTTAAGAACTCGTTGCAAAATACACAGATTTAATAACAAACATATCTAACAATATAAAGATCACTATCAAAGTAACGGAAGAACACAGCACTAAACCAACAGAAATAGGAAGAGGGGTCAGGCAAGGAAATACAGTGTCACCGAAACTATTGAACCAAGCTCTAGAGGATGTCTTTAAAAAATTACAATGGGACAATTATGGGATCAACATAAACGGAGAGCTATTGAATTACCAGAGATACGCGGATGATATAACTTTGATAACAGATAAGAAAGATGAATTGCAAAAAATGATTGAAGAACTGAACAATGAAGCGTCAAAAATAGAATTAAAAATGAACTATGAGAAAACGATGTAAGTAATGACAAATCAAACTGAAGAAACGGTTATAATGGTCGCACAAAGGAAATTACAGGAAGTGTTAGAGTATATATATATATATATATATATATATATATATATATATATATATATATATATATAGATCAAATAACAAAAATAAATAAAGACAAACTGAAGAAATAAAAAAAATCAGACTATCCTGGATATCAATTAGTAAACTCTCATACATCCTAAAAAACATATCCGCAGTATCTAGGAACTACAGTGTTTAATCAGTGCATACTACCTGTCTTAACATATGGATCCCAAACATTGACATTTACTACAGAGAATATAGATAGAATTGCCAAAACACAAATAGTATGGAGACCCTGGCAACACAAACGAAGAAGAGGAAGACCGCAAGTGAGATGGACAGATGACTTAAAAAAGCAAGACGGACAAAGATGGGTACAAACCACTCAAGGTAGAGAACAATAGAGAAAAACAGGGGAGGCTTATGTCCAAAGATGGATGATTGAGGCTCATTAGATAGATAGATGAAGGATTAAATCTTCTTCTTCTTTCAGCAGTCCTTTGCCATCCTCTCTTGGATGTAAGTCTCCTCTCTTCTTTACCACTCTATTATGTCTGGTACCAATGTTTGCCGACTTGTTGTATGTTATCGATCCATCTCTTCGAACATATCCCTGTAGAATAAACATAAAGACAAAACTAGGGCCCCGTTGTTTGAATGCCGAATAACGTAATATTTTTATTTATGTTTGAAAGAGTATTGATAAACAGTAGATATTTAATCTCTTGGTACACCCATACCAATTTTATGCTATCCTTTTCTAATGACATTATTTAGTATTAGTATCATTTGATAATTGGTACGTCAATTCTGAATACATAAAAGTATGAATATAGGGTTGCTTAAATTATTTTTACTGTTATTTTAAATATGTGAACTATATTTAACAATATTTACCAATAAAAATAAGTTTTTAAATCCTATTTTTGTTAATATTAATTGTAAGCTTCACATTTATAGTAATTTCTAATACTTAAAAACACTGAAAAGAGTCATGACAAGCAACGAAACTGAAAGAAAAGATAAATAAAGATGTTTATGTCTGGCAAACGTCAAAAGAGCCTTTCCCCCACCGACCATAAACAGCCTTCAAACAAATCTATTGTTGTTTAAATCTCCCCCACTTGTTTTGTGTCATCCCGGTCTTCATTGTAATATGCTTTTGGTTCGCCTAACATCCACTTCTTGTCTAGCAACGTGTCGTACCCAAGTCCACTATAAAGTTGCCACACGAAAAACCATCGACAAACTGCAACTATCGAAGAAAATAATTTAAACATTATATTATCAGTAAATGAAGTTCTTACGATGAAAGAGAAGAAGAAGTAGGTATTTCAAAGAAGTTGATGGAAAGAATTCTTAAATACGTACCTACCATACAAGCCCAAATTTATCTATATGCTTCAAGAAAGGAGATGTTGGAACATTTTTTTAAAAAATCGAATTAATTATAATATATAAATTTACAGGTGGATTCCAGGTCAATGAAGGTCTCAAACAGGGATGCTGCCTCTCCCCAACCCTTTTAAAAATATATTTAGATAAAACATTATACATCTAGGAAAAAAATACCAGGGAATGACCAAATCATACTGACACAAGATTACGATGACTTGGAATACATGATAAGGAAATTATTACAAGAAATGGGGGCTCGAGGTAAACAAAACCATAGGCGGAGAGACCAGAGATCTTATTTTGGAAGATGGTTAGCGTATCGAACACTGCACGAATTATAAATACTTCTTCACACAAAATGGAACAGCTGATCAAACCATAAAAGAACGAAATACACAGGGCAGAAAAGCAATTACACTTCTAAACCCATTGCTATGAGACCCAAATAGATCTAAGCAAAACATAACGCTCATTTATAATACTAATATTAAAAGCATAGTCACATACAGCTCTGAAGTCTGGCAGCTAAAAAAAAACCTGTGAGAAGACACTGTTACCCACTGAAAAGCACTTCTGGAGACGATCGGCTAGAAAATCCAGAAGGGACATGCAAACCAATAATCGTATCACAGAAATAATGGAAGTTACTCACACATAAGTAGATGATATAAGAACAAAACAATTGATATGATATAACCACGTGCAGATGCTGGCAGAGGAACGTCTACCTAAACAAGTACTTAGCTAGATACTGCAAGGGAGAAGAAAACGAGGGAGACCAAGGAACAGCTGGCGAGAAGGTATCGACGAAAAAATGGAAAATAGAGGTCTAGAGGATGATCAGTGGATGGACCGAGATTGCTGGTGTTTGGGTATCGGAAGGGCGTAGAGCGTTATAAACCAATCTATATATATATATATATATATATCTATATATATATATATATATATATATATATATATATATATATAATTATGAACATTTTTAACACACCCAATGACAAGGCACGAACAAAGTAACAAACACATTGGGATACTGCCTCCTATGAAGTATTAGCTCTGGTTTACTTTTAGTGGTGTTACCAACTTAATGGAACGTTATTAACAAATTTACTATGAAATTTCTTTTTGCGCCGATTTATGTCGTTTTACTACATTTATTTCTGATTTCCAGTATTTACTCTCAACTTTCTTGGAAGTTGTTAAACTACAATCGAACAGAATACTGAAATTTAATATTAAATTAAAAAATAAATAAGTAACTGCTCAAAATCTTAATAAAATAACAATTTTCATTTAATAATTTTAAACATATTCACTTTGATGTATCTTATTTACGTGTCTATAATTTTCCTAATAGTCATACTGTTTGCTGACAGAAGCTATGCGAGGGCTGAAGCATATATTCCGAATATCCAATTAATATTGAACTAAATTAATCGTGCGAAATAATTCAGCTTATATTTTACATTTGCATATATTAAACATAAACTTAATTAAGGTCTGTCTATATCTAGGCGGTACGTGTTGGTTATAACATCAATGGTAAACGCATATAGGGACAAGCGGGGCGGAACGGAACACGATCTGTTAAAGTCCCATATATAATCTCCCATAATAAATTAAAACTCGATTCTATGCTCATTTAGAATGTTTATTATCATATAATGGTATGTAAAAGCATCACAACAAACAATTATATGTAATATAATTTTTTAACACGTTCATCAAGAACCTCTATTTTTCTGACCTTCAAAATATAATGACAGAACCAATGAGAGTTTATGGATCAAAATCTTAAATTAGACAACAAGTACAGCTACCATTTAATGTTCAAGAAAAAAAATAACATTAATTTCATTGGATAACATACGCTATTGCTCAAAATTTAACAATATTAGATTTGCATACGACAACGTTGATTTACCTAATAATTATAAACAAAATATTTTACGTTTAACGAAAAAACTTATTAATTAAAGACACTATACTGGGTGTAGAATCCGGAAAATCTATCGATTGATTGTGGGAAAACTATAATTAGAAAAAAGCTGAAAATTTGACAGTGGACTAACGTGCATGGGGGACAGTGGGCTGAAGTATTTTCAAGAAGGCGTCACTTCCAGTTATACCGGAAGTAGATGTCGACTTGCTTATTTTAAATTGAATACCCTATATATTATTGCATTTTTAATTTTTAACCTTAACTTCTAAAAGAAGGAGGTTCTCAATTCGTCGCGTATATATATATTTTTTTTTTATGTATGTACACCGATTTCTCCGGAACGGCTGCACCGATTTGAATGAAATTTTTTACGTTATGTAAAGGAAGTTGCTGCGGTGGTCCTATATTTTTTTAGATGAAATTGGTGCAGTAAAATCCAAGATGGCGCTGACAATATGGCGGCCAAAAAAATTAATTATGTCCGATTTTTTCCAAAATTAGTATGGAGGAATTTTCGAGGTTGTACCCAACGAATCTGAAATTATTTTTAAAGAATTCAAAATGGCGGATCCAATATGGCGGCCAAAAAAATAATTTTGTCCGATTTTCTCCAAAATTGGTATGGAGGAATTTTCGGGGTTGTACCTAACGAATCTGAAATTATTTTTAAAGAATTCAAAATGGCGAATCCAATATGGCGGCCAAAAAAATTAATTTTGTCCGATTTTCTCCAAAATTGGTATGGAGGAATTTTCGGGGTTGTACCCAACGAATCTGAAATTATTTTTAAAGAATTCAAAATGGCGGATCCAATATGGCGGCTAAAAAAAATTAATTTTGTCCGATTTTCTCCAAAATTGGTATGGAGGAATTTTCGGGGTTGTACCCAACCAATCTGAAATTATTTTTAAAGAATTCAAAATGGCGGATCCAATATGGCGGCCAAAAAAATTAATTTTGTCCGATTTTCTCCAAAATTGGTATGGAAGATTTTCGGGGTTGTACCCAACGAATCTGAAATTATTTTTAAAGAATTCAAAATGGCGGATCCAATATGGCGGCTAAAAAAAATTAATTTTATCCGATTTTCTCCCAAAATTGGTATGGAGGAATTTTCGGGGTTGTACCCAACGAATCTGAAATTATTTTTAAAGAATTCAAAATGGCGGATCCAATATGGCGGCCAAAAAAATTAATTTTGTCCGATTTTCTCCAGAATTGGTATGGAGGAATTTTCGGGGTTGTACCCAACCAATCTGAAATTATTTTTAAAGAATTCAAATGGCGGATCCAATATGGCGGCCAAAAAAATTAATTTTGTCCGATTTTCTCCAAAATTGATATGGGGGAGTTTTCGAGGTCTCACATAACGAATCTGAAATTATTTTAAAAAAATTCAATATGGCGAATCCAATATAACGAACGAAAAAAACATTGTTTGTCCGATTTTCTCCAAAATTGGTATGGGGGAGTTTTCGAGGTTGCACATAACAAATTCAAAATATTTTTAAAAAATTCAATATGGCGGATCCAATACAGCGGACAAAAGAATTAATTTTTTCCCATTTTCTCAAAAATTGATACGGGGGAGTTTTCGCGATCGCACATGACGAATTCAAAATGTTTTAAAAAAAATCATTATGGAGTATCCAATATGGTGTAAATTATGAATTAAATAGAATTTTTTCAGGATTCAATATTCCGAATGAAAATATAGCTTGTTCAAATGTGGAACTAAATAGTTTTTGAGGGTGTAAATAGGGAATATAAAGTTATTTTAAGAAAATCTAATATATCAGAGGCAACATGACGGTCTAGAAATTTTTAAATTTCTGGATTTCATCTAAAATTGGTACTAGGGGGCCTTGAAGGATTTAGAGTTAAGAAAGATTAAATTAAGACGTTAAACTTCTTTTTTGAAATTCAATATGGCGGATCCAATATGGTAGGTTGAAAATTTTACCTTATTCGCAATTTTCAGATTTGGTATTAGGGGGTGGGGGCGGTGTATTACGAATATGAAGTTACATATACAATATGAAGGAATAAAAATTTTACATTTTCGGTTTTATCTAAAATTGATATTGCTGGGTTCTTGTGGCATATACAAGCTCAATATGCAATATAAAATATATTGGGGTAAGAAGATCAAATTCTTTAAATATCGATATTGGAAGGTTTTTAGCGCTATATCACCAATCTAAAATTAATTGGAAATATAAGATGGTGGATTTACTATGACAGACTAAATATTTGTTTAACACAATTTCATTGGTATTTGGAGAACTCTAAGTCAAAGAATTTTTAGTGGTTCATTTTAGGGTGATTTACAATTCTGGATAAAATAGGGTACTTTTTTTGTCACCTTAGAGTCATTGCGAGAAACATTAATATCGATTGGTACTTGGTTCAAATAATTTATGAAATATCATAATGAATTCAAAACTAAAAATCGAAAAATAAATTTTTTATAAAAAAATTGAACCGACTTCTAAAAGTGCGCTAAAAGTGAAAAAATAACTAGAAATTTTTGTATGAAATTGAAATTTTTGAAGTCGGCGCCAAATTATTTCTAAATGAAATAAATAACTACTAATATATACAAATTATGGTAAGAAAGCAATTGCAAATAAAGTATATTTAAGCTGTTTATGCAATCATATTTTATCAGGTATTAGTTTGGCGCCGACTTCAAAAATTTCAATTTCATACAAAAATTTCTAGTTATTTTTCACTTTTTAAGCGCACTTTTAGAAGTCGGTTCAATTTTTTTATAAAAATTTTATTACGTAAAATTCTAGACATATTTCATGTATTATATTATATACTAAGTCTCACCGTTTTGGACATATTAAAATTTTTTGTGTCAAAAATGACGTTTGCGGACCAATACTTAACTATAAATTTTTCCTATAAGAAAGTCTTTATTATTTAAATTGGGTTAGCTTTCTTGTAGGCGAAGATCGACTTTAGTAGTCATTTTATGATATTTTGAAAATTATGAGTGTGTGGCCAAAAAAGAAGAATGAAAATTATATTTAAAAAATCGTCAAAAGTCAATTTTCTCAAATGGATGGCATCTATTTTTATAATTTTATCATATTAAGCATTAAAAATAAGGGTAACTTTGTAAAAGGTTATCTATTCAAAAAATTTGTAGTTTTCAAAATATTGGCAAATTCAACATTTTTCTATTGTAAAAATAGTATACAGCTTTAAAATTTTGTTATTAGTTAGCCATGACGGTGAGGCGTGGCGAAAATAAAACAATCGAACCTTAGAGAATTGTCACTATTTCATGCCATTTGACATTCATTAATAATTATCATGCCCGGGCGATTAAATTACACGCAGGAAGATTACTTAAACTTATTTATTAACCGACTTCTAAAAGAAGGAGGTTGTCAAATCGTCGCGTCACCGAAACTATTCAACCAAGCTCTAGAGGATGTGTTTAAAAAATTACAATGAGACAATTATGAGATCAACATAAACGGAGAGCTACTGAATCACCTAAGATACGCGGTGATAGAAATTTGATAACAGATAAGAAAGATGAATTGCAAAAAATGATTGAAGAACTAGGACAACGAAGCATAAAAAATAAGATTAAAAATGAACTGTAACAAAACGAAAGTAATGATAAATCAAACTGAAGAAATGGTTATAACGGTCGCATAAAGGAAATTGGAGGAAGTGTCATATATATATATAATATTATATATATATATATATATATATATATATATATATATATATATACATTTTTTTTATGTATGTACACCGATTATTCCGGAACGGCTGAACCGATTTGAATGAAATTTTTTGCGTTATGTTCAGGAAGTTGCTACGGTGGTTTCATATTTTTTTGGACGAAATTGATGCAGTAATACCCAAGATGGCGCTTACAATATGGCGGCCAAAAAAAATTAATTTTGTCCAATTTTTCTCCAAAATTGGTACGGAGGAATTTTTTCGAATTTCAACGAATCTGAAATTATTTTAAAAAAATTCAAAATGGCGGATTCAATATGGCGGACAAAAAATTTAATTTGGTCCGATTTTCTCCAAAATTGGCATGGGGGAGTTTTCGGACTCGCACATTACGAATTCAAAACATTTTTAAAAAATTCAATATGGCGAGTTCAATATGGCTGACAAAAAAAATCAATTTTGTCCGATTTTCTTCAAAATTGATACGGGGTAGTTTTCGGGATTGCACATGACGAATCTAAAATTATTTTTAAAAATTCAATATAGTGGATCCAATATGGAGGACGAGAAAATCAATTTTGTCCGATTTTTCTCCAAAATTGGTATGGGGGAGTTTTCGGGGTCTCACATAACGAATCTGAAATTATTTTTAAAAAATTCAATATAGTGGATCCAATATGGCGGACGAGAAAATTAATTTTGTCCGATTTTCTCCAAAATTGGTATGGGGGAGTTTTCAGGGTCTCACAACGAATCTGAAATTATTTTTTAAAAATTCAATATGGCGGATTCAATATGGCGGACAAAGGAATCAATTTTGTCCGATTTTTACCAAAATTGTTACTGAGGAGTTTTCGGTGTCGCACATGACGAATCTAAAATTATTTAAAAATAAATTCAATATGGCGTATCCAATATGGTGGATAAAAAATTAATTTTGTTTGATTTTTTTCAAAATTGATGAGGGAGTTTTTGGGATAGCACATTACGAATCTGATATTATTTAGAAAAAAATAAATATGGCGGATCTGAGATGACGGATTAAAGATTCTACATCTCTCGATTTTGTCTAAGGTCAGGTTGGAGGGATTTTTGTTAGTGTTAATTACGAAATTAAAATGTTTTTTGAAAAACTCAATGTGGCGGATTCTGTATGGGTATTCTAAAAATGTTACATTTTTCGACTTTCTCCAAAACTGATATAGAGGGTTCTTGAAGGTGTAAATTATGAATTTAATAGTATTTTTTCAGGATTTAATATGGGCGAAGCTGCCTAAAAATTTTACATTATTCGATTTTGTTCAAAATTGGAACTGGATCGTTTTTGAGGATGTAAATAGCGAATATAAAATTATTTTTAGAAAATCTAATACATCAGATGCAATATGACCATTTAGAAATTTTAATTTTCTGGATTTCATCTAAAATTGGTACTAAGGGGCTTTGAAGGGTTTAGATTTAGATTAGATTAAGACTATTTTTTTGTAATTCAATATGGTGGATCCAATATGGTGGGTTGAAAATTTTACCTTATTCACATTTTTTCAGATTTGATATTAGGGCGTTGGGGGGTGGTGTATTTCGAATATGAAGTTAAATTTTTACAACCATTAGGTTGATAAGATACAATATGGACTAAAAATTTTACATTTTTCTAGAATTGATATTGGGGTGTTCTTGGGGTCAGTATAAACTCAACATGCAATATAAAATATATAGGGCTAAGAAATTTATGTCTCAAATTCTTTAAATATCGATATTGGAAGGTTTTGGGGCTGATATTACCAATCTAAAATAAAAATTTTTATAAAAAAATTGAACCGACCTTCTAAAAGTGCACTAAAAAAGGAAAATAACTAAAAATTTTGATATGAAATTGAAATTTTTGAAGTCGGCGCCAAATTATTTCTAAATGAAATAAATAACTACTAATATATACAAATTATGGTAAGAAAGCAATTACAAATAAAGTATTTTTAATTAGTTTATGCGAATTACATTTTATTAGGTATTAGTTTGGCGCCGACTTCAAAAATTTCAATTTCATTTAAAAATTTTCTAGTTATTTTTCCCTTTTTAGCGCACTTTTAGAAGTCGGTTCAATTTTTTTTATCACTTTTCACTGTACACATCAGCATGAACTCATTTTAGATCCATCCCTCAATTGATTAAAACTATAAATATCCGCATTAAAAGCACTAGCAACCTCGTAATAGCTATTTTCCACATTTTAAATCATCCTAGTTTTTGTTATAGACGTTTTTTTTCGTTTATTGAAGTCAGGAAACTGTTTTGTTTGGCACAATTTTTTCTTTACTTCCTTTATTATATTTTTTTTTGTGTTTTAATTTTTATTTTTTCCTTTCCTTCCTCTAGCCTTCCTAATTTTTCAATGACCATTTCGAATTTATTTCTATAGAAATAATCTTTTTCTATTGTTTGTTATTGTTTGAAGGAAAAATGACGCACATTAAAATGATAAAGTATTTTGTTTGGAAATGCCGTTTACCTACCGAGAGGAACAATCAGTTTAAGGTTCTTCTTGAATCACACTTCTGTGTTTATGAGCAACTGATGCGATGTTTTGAGGACGAGTTGTGAAGTTGGTACAGGTCTCTAATACTAAAGCTATTTTTTAGCTTACTAGTTATCCAGATTCTAACTGTATTAATATTTTTCCCACAGTACGTTATGGGATTTCGGAATTTTTGAACACCCTCACTCCCAAATGTGATTTAACGGAATTTCTTACAACCTCCCCTCCTTCCTCTTGCGATATTACATGATACTTCAATATTAAATTTGGATTCTTCCTTTGAGTTAAATTTAGTGCGATGTAATTGTGTTGATGCATTTTATCCCTGATATGTGATAATTTCGCTATAATTATGTTTAAAAAAAAAATAAAATTATACTTATTGAAAGTTGTAAAAATAATTAATTTTATTAATAAGATTACTTCGACTGTATTCGACAAATTCTATTTTCAATTTATTATGGATAATTTATTAGAAAGATATATAAAATTTTGCAGTACGAAATATCACGTGATTGGTTCAAAAACCCTCTCCCTCCATCACATGATCAACCAGGATGTTTTTGTGAACTCCACCCCCCCTTAAGATGATCACGACATTTATGGACTTCCCTTTGTGATATAGTACATACCCAAATAATACAAATTTTACGTTTTTTGAAAATTTTATTATTTCATTCTACACAGAGAATGCTTTCTTTTCGAGACTTCTTTGCATAAGTGTACCTAAAACACTCTCGCCTGATGCTCCAGCAATAATCAGTCATCATCTGTTTATTTCATTGAATTTAATACTTATCTCCCCTAACTTTTAAATCCAATAGAATTACTCTCTTTGTATAAAGTTATACTTGATAACGATTAGAGATACAACCTAATCGAAACGTCCTAAAAATCAAACAAAATAAAGACAATGAAATTCCGACAACCATATTTTAGTCAACATTGATGTTTTCTTGTACTATAACCGATTTAGAGTAACTTTTACGAGACTCGTCCATGAGCGAACGACGGTCATGTCTGACTTTACTACAACAGCGATATGCGGGGTTCTTTTTGTAGGTGTTTTAAACGCCATATAAAGAATTAAATTCATCGTTGCATTGTTAAGAATAATGTCGAAAGTTTTGAAAAATAATCGCATGAAAATCGTATGTCTAAAATATCAAATTTTACATTGGATATATTACATGACACCTAGCAACGCAGGTGTTGCCAGTTCCCTCTATATAAAGGGCTATTCTCGTAAAGAAAATTGTTTCTAATTAAATAAACTACTTAGTAACATTGTTAATGAGTCGCAAAACCCTACCATATTAATAATAAATTTCGAATTTTGTAATGCGATTCGTACGGATTTACAAAATGAATATTTTATTCTTAATGGACCAGTTAGTAAAATATTTATTTACGTACGTATTTTATTTCTTCACTTCTCAACTGGAAATTCCAAAGAAATGTAATATAAGCAGATTAAAGTAAACTGGGTCCAATGTAAAGGTATTACTTTCTTCATAAAGCAAAATTTCCTATGTATACAGATTTTGCCTGCCTCTTTGACTTTTAAATTATTAATTTGTATTTTCAGGAAAATTATATATTTCGCATAAGATCTCAAAGCTAATAAATAAAAGATGCTCGGCTAAAAAGTTTACGTAAACAAGCTGATTATATCATCCAGTGTGAGGTTTATATCTTTTTCTTGGATGTGTACGCTGAAAATTTAGCTCCAATTTTACACCTCCATAGTCAAAATTAATTTCGTACGTTCGCCAGTGTCTATTTTTTTAACCGACTTCTAGAAGAAGGAAGTTCTCAATTCGTCGCGTATGTATGTTTTTTTTTTATGTATGTACACCGATTACTCCGGAACGGCAGCACCGATTTGAAATAAATTTTTTACGTTATGTTCAGGAAGTTGCTGCGGTAGTCCCATATTTTTTTAGATGAAATTGGTGCAGTAAAATCCAAGATTGCGCTTACAATATGGCGGCCAAAAAAATTAATTTGTCCGATTTTATCCAAAATTAGTATGGAGGAATTTTCGGGGTTTACCCAACAAATCTGAAATTATTTTAAAAAAATTCAATATGGTAGATCCAATATGGCAGACAAAAAAAATCAATTTTGTTCGATTTTCTCCAAAATTGGTACTGGGGAGTTTTCGAGGTCGCACATTAACCAAATCTAAAATTATTTTTAAAAAATTCAATATGGCGTATCCAATATGGTAATTTTGTCAAATTTTTTTCAAAATTGATATGGGGGATTTTTTGGGATAGCACATTAGGAATCTGAGATTATTTAAAAAAATTAAATATGGCGGATCTAAGATGGCGGTTTAAATATTGTACACCTCTCGATTTTGTCTAGAGTCCAGTATTGGGGGATTTTTGTTAGTGTTAATTACGAAATTAAAATAATTTTTGAAAAACTCAATCTGGCGGAATCAATATGGTGTCCTAAAAATTTTACATTTTTCGACTTTCTCCTAAACTGATATAGAGGGATTTTGAGGATGTAAATTATAAATTTAGTAGTATTTTTCAGGATTCAATATGACGAATGCAATATAGCTGACTAAAGATTTTACATTTTTTGATTTTGTTCAAATGTGGAACTGAATCGTTTTTAACCGACTTCTAAAAGAAGGAGGTTCTCAATTCGTCGACTATGTATTTTTTTTTTATGTATGTACACCGATTATTCCGGAACGGCTTGACCGATTTGAATGAAATTTTTTACGTTATGTAAAGGAAGTTGCTGCGGTGGTCCAATATTTTTTTAAATAAAATTGGTGCAGTAAAATCCAAGATGGCGCTTACAATATGGCGGCCAAAAAAATTAATTTTGTCCAATTTTCTCCAAAATTGGTATAGAGAAATTTTTGGGGTTGTACCCAACGAATCTGAAATTATTTTTCAAAAATTCAAAATGGCGGACAAAAAAATTTAATTTAGTCCGATTTTCTCCAAAATTGGTATGGGGGAGTTTTCGGGGGGCCACATAACGAATTTAATATTATTTTAAAAAATTCAATATGGCGGATCCAATATGGCGGACGAAAAAATCAATTTTGTCCGATTTTCTCCTAAATTGGTACAGGGGAGTTTTCGGGGTCGCATATGACGAATATAAAATAATTTTAAAAAAATTCAATATGGCGGATCCAATATGGCCGACAAAAAGTTAATTTTGTCCGATTTTCTCCAAAATTGGTATGAGGGATTTTTGGGGGTCGCATATGACGAATCTAAAATAATTTTTAAAAAATTCAATTTGGCGGATCCAATATGGCCGCCAAAAAAAATTGTTTGTCCGATTTTCTCCAAAATTGGTACGGGGGAGTTTTCAGAGTCGCATTTGACAAATCTAAAATAATTTTTAAAAAATTCAATATAGCGGATCTAATATGGCGGACGAAAAAATCAATTTAGTCCGATTTTCTCCAAAATTGGTATGGGGAAGTTTTCGGGGCCTCACATAAAGAATCAGAAATTATTTTTAAAAAATTCAATATGGCGGATTCAATATGGCGAACAAAAAATCAATTTTGTCCGATTTTCACCAAAATTGGTACGGGAGAGTTTTCGGGGTCACACATGACGAATCTAAAATTATTTAAAAATGGCGTATCTAATATGGTGGATAAAAAATTAATTTATTTTCTTTAAATATCGATATTGGAAGGTGTTGGGGCCTATATTACCAATCTAAAATTAATTTGAAATTTAAGATAGTGAATTTTCTATGACAGACTAAATATTCATTTGACCTAATTTGATTGGTATTTGGAAAACTCTAAGAACTAAAGAATTTTTAGTGGTTCATTTTAGGGGGATTTACAACTTTGGATAAAATTTGTACTTTTTTGCCACTTTGGAGTCATTGCGAAGTACAGTAATTTCGATTAGTTTTTAGTTCAAATAATTTATGAATATCATAATGAATTCTAAAACTAAAAATAGAAAAATAAAATTTTTATAAAAAAATTGAACCGACTTCTAAAAGTGCGCTAAAAAGTGAAAAATAACCATAAATTTTTATATGAAATTGAACTTTTTGAAGTCGGCGCCAAATTATTTGTAAATGAAATAAACAACTACTAATATATACAAATTATGGTAAGAAAGCAATTACAAAAAAAGTATTTTAAATCTGTTTATGCAAATCACATTTTGTCAAGTATTAGTTTGGCGCCGACTTCAAAAAGTTCAATTTCATATAAAAATTTATGGTTATTTTTCACTTTTTAGCGCACTTTTAGAAGTCGGTTCAATTTTTTTATAAAAATTTTATTGAGGACGTAAATAGCGAATATAAAATTATTTTAAGAAAATCTAATACGTGAGATGCAATATGACCGTTTAGAGATTTTAAATTTCTGGATTTCATCTAACATTGGTACTAGGGGGCTTTGAAGGGTTTAGATTAGAATAAGACGTTAAAATTATTTTTTTGATATTGAATATGGTGGATTCAATATGGTAGGAAGAAAATTTTACCTTATTCGCATTTTTTCAAATCTGGTATTAGGGGTTGGGGGGGGGGGTGAAGTATTAAGAATATGAAGTTAATTTTTTACACCTATTGGGTTAATAAGATACATTATGAGGGGCTAAAAATTTTACAATTTCCAGTTTTATATAAAATTGATATTGCGCGGTTCTTGGGGCGTATACAAACTCAATATACAATATAAAATATATCGGGCTAAGAAATTTACGTCTCAAATTCTTTAAATATCGATATTGGTGTTGGGGCCTATATTACCAATCTAAAATGAATTTGAAATTTAAGATAGGAGATTTACTATGACAGACTATATATCTGTTTGATACAATTTCACTGGTATTTGGAGAACTCTAAGAATCAAGGAATTACGAATTTAAAATATTTCTTGAAAAATTTAATATGGCAGATTCAATATGGCGTCCTAAAAATTTTAAATTTTTCGATTTTCTCCAAAACTGATACAGGGGGTTTTTGAGAGTGTAAATTATAAATTTAAAAGTATTTTTTCAGGATTTACTATGGCAAATCCAATATAGTGGACTACAAGTTTTAAATTTTTTGATTTTGTTCCAAGGTGCTTTTGAAGATATAAATAGCGAATATAAAATTATTTTAAGTAAATCTAATATATCATATGCAATATAAGGGTCTACAAATTTTAAGTTTCCGGATTCCATTCAAAAATTAGTACAAGGGGCTTTGAAGGATTTAAGTTTAGATTAGATTAAGACGTTAAAATTATTTTTTGAAATTCAGTATGGCGGATCCAATATGGTGGGTTGAAAATTTTACCTTATTCGCATTTTTTCAGATTTGGTATTGGTGGGTCTTACGTCTTAAATATCGATATTGGAAGAATTTGGGGCCTATATTACCAATCTAAAATTAAGATGAAAAATAAGATACTGGATTTACTATGACAGCTTACTTTTCCGACATTTGAAATTAGTTTCCTTTTTCACAGAACTAAATTATAGGTTTGCCCTTTTATTGACTAAAAACACACATTACGCACGTATTATTAACCCAACATAAGTTCGATTCTCTCGGGATATGAAACTTTGCCAGCTCACGCTAATAAAAAGGGCGCAGAAAATAAACACAGTGAATTTACTAATGTACTTGTTGAATATTGAAGCGGGGGATATTAGAAAATATATCTACCTGTCTATGATAAAAACAATTGGGTGTTCGTTGTATAGTAATGTTCAATCGGAGCAACCTTTTTCTAGTTGCCTGCCAAATTCGATTTCAGTTATTAAAATTTTTTGTGTTTTATGAAGTATTTTGCAACCAAAAATAAATTATGTAAAATTGAAACATACATTTTAAAGTAAAATATAGCTCAGTGAGCTCCTAAAACTGATTAATGCAACCAGCCTGGTCGTATAGAATAGATTTAACAGAGAGTATGGAGTATGATGTCTGCCTAATCGAAACTTGCAATATCAATCAATCAATTTAGGGAGATTATGTTGGAAAATAAAGTTATCAAAAAAATCTCTTGTTTCATTGTACAAATATTTTATATTTTCCATCAACCGACTTCTAAAAAAGGAGGTTCTACATTCGATCTCACTCTCTCTCTCTCTCTTTCTATATATATATATATATATATATATATATATATATATATATATATATATATATATATATATTTTCTTGATTCTTGAACCATAGATTATATCATTTTTCTTTTATTTTGTCTTTTCTTGGGTTTAGGTTCTATATTTAATAAATACGTAAAATTATTGACGTTTGGCCCTTTATTCAAGGTATTTTCAAAATTTTTGCCTCCTTGTTGTTTCTGAGGGGGGGGGGGGCGCAAGTAGCAGACAGACAAAAAATTTTATCCAGGACTTTCTTCTCGGGGGCAAAAGGTACTACATACAACAATAACTGTAAGAAATAAATTTGCAATATTAATATAAAGGTTTATTAGTGTGAAATGGATTGAAAAATTATGTTTCCTTTTTAGCCATCACTGGGGGGGGGGGGAAGCACGTGCCCTCTCCCTAAAACCGTCTTTGTATATATATATATATATATATATATATATATATATATATATATATATATATATATATATATATATGTTATGTCGGATATTCTCACGGGTGTGATGTGTAATCGAAAGTTTTCGGGCATCCCATGTATGTGCTGAATCCCTATCAGGACTGTAAGGCAGCTGACGTTTCAAGAAGTTGTTGTAGCGGTTCCATATCATTTCGGCCGAAATTGGTATAATAAAATCCAAAATAACGCTGATAATATAGCGGTCAAAAAAAAACTAGTTCTGTCCGATTTCCCCAAAATTGATATGGGGTAGTTTTTAGGGTCTTACGTAACAAATTTAAAATTATTTTTAAGAAATTCAATATGGCGGATCAAAAATTTTAAATATCTATATTTTGGCAAAAATTTTTATAGGGGGGTTTTTGAATGTATAAATTACGATTTAAAATTATTTTAAAAAAATCAATATGGTGGATCCAATATGGAGGACTAAAAATGTTACTTCTCTCGATTTTTTCCAAAATTGCTATATGCATTTTTGAAAGTGTAAATTATGAATTAAAAAAAATTAATATGGCGGAATAAAAGTTTAACATCTCCCTATTTTGTACAAAATGTATTGCTGGGAAGCTTCGGAAACTATAAATAACGAATTTAAGATTGTTTTCAAAAAATCAATAGGGCAGGTGCAATATGGCGGTCTAACAATTTTATATTTTCGGATTATGTCCAAAATTGGTACAGGAGGATTGTCAAGGGTACAGACTTAGATGGCGGATTTAATATAGTGGACAGAAAATTTTACAAGCTACGATAAGAAAACAATTACAAATAAAGTATTTTTCAATCTTTTTATGTGAATCATATTTTGAGAGGTGTTAATATGGCGCCGTCTTCATAAAGTTCAATTTCACATAAAAATTTTGCGCGTTTCGTGTACTCGATTTTACATATTTCTGTTTTAATTCACCGTCGTGCCACCATGACGGTTCTTTTACAAACTTTGTTAATCTGTGTGGTTCTTGTATTATCAAGTGGACCATCGAGATGTCGCCTTTGTCGTCTTGTTTGCTGTTTTTTGATGTTAAATTCAGCTTAATGGGATGCAAAGGCCAAATGATGGTTTGTACCGAATGCGGTGGCCTGACGAGTCCCATATTAGGACGAAACAGCGCTGTCGCCATCTGTCGCATCCGGAGTTTTTCCATATTTTGGAGTGCTCCGCACTTTTTAACACGAGAATCATGTAGATTGACGAATTTTCACGTCCGCTTCGCCAATATTTTATTCTAGTTTATTTTAAATTACACGGACAAAAACTTATCAACTTATTTATTTATATATATATATATATATATATATATATATATATATATATATACATATATATATATATATATATATATATATATATATATATATATATATATATATATATATATATATATAATTTTTCTTTTATTTTGTCTTTTCTTGGGTTTAGGTTCTATATTTAATAAATACAAAAAACTATTGACGTTTCGCCTTTTATTCAAGGCATTTTCAAAATTTTTGCCTCCTTGACATTTTGCTGTTTTGTTTCTGAATAAACATTATTGTGGGAAGGGATAATATTTTGGGGAAGTATTGGTCAAGAGGGGATGACTGAACTCGTAAAAGTGCTCGACTATATGCTGCTCATATATTGACTTATTAGCTTGATTGCAGTCTTGATTCTAAAATTGGATTGATTAGCCGATAGTTCAGATCGATATTCAATAGACTACATGTAAGACCAGTTAAAACGGTTCATACGAAGCAGAAATCCAATTTCAAGTAAAATGAAAAAGCTTTGGTTTACAGCACAATATGTACGGCCCGTAATTCCTCAAGAATACATTTAAACTTTATTTCTAAGAGACATTCAGGCAATAAATGGAGTTTAAGAGGGGGGAGACTCCTCATTACTAACTATGCTCTTACTTTAATTAAAAAAAAATGAATTTATCATCCTAATTTTCAAGTTTACAGTAAGTATTCTTAATTTTTATAACTTTTGGCTTCAACTTTCTTTCACGCTTTTCTTCTTATAAAAACTTCACCTAAAATTTGTAAAATAAAAATATACCTAAAGAAATTATGAAAATTTGTAGATATTCGATACTGTTGTCCATGAAAGTAAATAATATTGAATTGCAATTAATTGATTTCAGGTCTTATTATAAATATTGAGTGATGAATAAAAGGCATCATTACCAACGTACTTAATTATTCGCAATACGTGTTCCATGTTTCAATTCACCAAACATCTTCTCATTACAGGGTGAGTCAACGATTGGATGAAATAGGTTTGTGCCTTTTCGGTGAAATTAACAAAGAAACTATATTTATTGTTTGATACAATTTATTTTTACGCAGATTTTAAAAATATTTAGGACTCTACAGGGTGAGCCAAAAAACTAGGACAGCATAAAGTTGTTTTTTTTTAAATAGAATACCCTATATACGAATCGTATTTTCGATTTAGCTTATAATTTTAAATCTTTTCTATTAAGGGTTTACTATAACAAAACTTTATAGTTTCTGAGATAATTAAGTTTAAAGAAAAAAAGTCACATTTTCAAGCATCAATTTAATCCAAAATAACGTTTTCAATTTTGTGAGAAATATATTCAAATTTGGAATTTAGCAAGGCCAAGGACAAGTTAACATAATTTTTATCTAATATTTGCAATAAAAGCTACAGGGTGTTGAACACATCGGCTCAAATTTGAACAAGTTTAAATGAATAAATATCTTTTTTTTGAAATGGTACACCCTGTATATTTTCATGTGATTTAATAGAGTAATAAAAACCCTAAAAGTTTTGTTCAATATATCCTATACCTATTTATAATAGTTTTTGAGATATTTCAGTTTTTCTTATTTTCCATACTTTTTTACAGAAATAGTCTTCATTATCATAGTAGCCATGGCAAAAACAATGTAAAAGAACATTTTTCTGTGTGTCAAATTTATAACCGCAATCGCTTCTTTTGGCTTTTATGTAGTGTAGTTTGGTTTTTTTTGCATTCATCTTATATTGTAAAATGAATTTTCCAAAGAATGAGTTAATAGATATGATTTATACAATAGGAGAGGCTCAAAAAAATTGCCTTCTTGCTCAAAGAATTTACAAAATGAAGTATCCTGATCGATGCCAGCCTAATACCCATACTTTTCAAAACTTAATGCAAAGATTTGGATTTTCCTCGTACTGTTGATTATCCAAAACGTAAAGTGGTCAACAAACCAGTAACTAATGAAGAAAAAGAACTGCAAGTATTGTTAAATGTTCAGGAAAATCCTTATATTGGTAGCCGTCAGTTAACAGCATTATGTGAAACATCACAATCCACCGCTAATCGTACTACCAGGAAATATAGGTATCATCCATATCACATGGAATTACACCAAGAATTGCATGGACAGGATTTTGAAAGTCGTGTAAACTTTTGTCATACAATAAATGCGGAGATTGAATTAAATCCAAATTTATTATGCAAGGTAATATTTAGTGATGAAGCTACTTTTAGAAGTAACGGTGCCGTAAATAGACGCAACATGCATTATTATGCCACAGAAAACCTATTTTGGATTAGAGAGGTGCAACATCAAAACCACTGGTCATTAAATGTTTGGTGTGGTATTCATCATAATCGAATTATTGGACCCCACTTTTTTAATGAACCACTAAATGGCCATAGTTACCTGAACTTTCTACAAGAAGAACTACCCCAACTGCTTCAAGGTCTCGATAGGGATGAGCTCGACAATATGTGGTCCCAGCACGATGGTGCGCCTCTGCATTACCATCTTGAAGTTCGTGCGTTTTTGGATCAACGATATCCGCAAAAATGGATTGGACGTGGGGGTTTCATTGAGTGGCCACCAAGGTCTTGCGACATCACCCCATTAGATTTCTTCCTATGGGGTTATATTAAAAATAAGGTGTATGTTAATCCACCAACAACAGTGGAAGATATGCGAAACAGGATTAGGGATACCTGTAGAACAATAACGCCACTAATTTTGTCCAGGGTCCGAGAAAATCTGCAAAAAAGACTAAATTTGTGCATTGCACAAGAGGGTCGTTTATTCGAACACTTATTAAAAAGAAATAATTAATCTCAGTATTTAATAGGTAATTTTTTTTGTTTCAATTTAGTATAAAAGTAAATATGTATTTACCTTGTCGTTATTGTTGTGTTAATTTTTTCACATTATATTTAATTAAACTATTGCCATTGTAATATAACGAATAATGTATTTCATCATATTTAACCACATTCTGTTTGTTTCTGTAGTTTCTTTTTATTATTTTACATGGCTACTATGATAATGAAGACTATTTCTGTAAAAAAGTATGGAAAATAAGAAAAACTGAAATATCTCAAAAATTATTATAAATAGGTATAGGATATGTTGAACAAAACTTTTAGGGTTTTTATTACTCTATTAAATAACATGAAAATATACAGGGTGTACCATTTAAAAAAAAAGATATTTATTCATTTATACTTGTTCAAATTTGAGCCGATGTGTTCAACACCCTGTAGCTTTTACTGCAAATATTAGGTAAAAATTATGTTAATTTGTCCTTGGCCTTGCCAAATTCCAAATTTGAATATATTTGTCACAAAATTGAAAACGTTATTTAGGATTGAATTGATGCTTGAAAATGTGACTTTTTTTCTTTAAACTTAATTATCTCAGAAACTATAAAGTTTTGTTATAGTAAACCCTTAATAAAAAAAATTTAAAATTATGAGCTAAATCGAAAATACGATTCGTATATAGGGTGTTCTATTTAAAAAGACACAACTTTATGCTGTCCTAGTTTTTTGGCTCACCCTGTAGAGTCCTAAATATTTTTAAAATCTGCGTAAAAATAAACTGTATCAAACAATAAATATAGTTTCTTTGTTAATTTCACCGAAAAGGCACAAACCTACTTCATCCAATCGTTGACTCACAGTCATTTTCTGTGATAGGTTTGCTATATTCCCAGCTTAAATGAAAGTCTTCTTTGGTAAGACAATATTTACCCTTACAAAAGCGGATGCATCTCCTTCGTATTACTCCCTCGTGTATTTTGAAATGTTGACGCAATATACAGAGGCGGGTAGATCTATTTGTTTGCTTAAACTATGAATGCAGAAGCGAATCCATAAAGGGTTTATAGAATCTTGATTGCGATTTTAGCAATAAGATAAGAGGAAATTCAACGAATACATATTATAAAATAGCTCGGTTTTCCATCGTTTGTAAAATGAACGTAATATTGGAAAATATTTCCATGTATTAAAGCAGGAGCGTCAAAACACTTGGGGACTATAAATTAGCAAATTCAAAACAGCTAGACATTTGTCCCGGCCCTTATTATTTCCCAATTAGGTCAATAGATACGTGTAGTAAACAACACAATAATGTATTTTTTTTTTCTGATAAGTCTTTTACACTTCTATGTAATTTTTCAATAAGTTCTGTAATATTTTATCATGTGTAACATGATGATGAATATATATTTTTAGTTTGTTTGCTTTTCTTGGACTTAGATTATATATTTTCTTTATTTTCTTAAGTTTTTGAGTTCGGGATAATTAAAAACTTTTTCTTATTTGGATGATTTTACTTTTATTAACGTTTCAGTTATTATATTGTGACCTTCATCAGAATAATTAAAATCTAAAACAGGGAAGGAAAATTGCTTAATAGAATAATATATAAATATATATATATATATATATATATATATATATATATATATATATATATATATATATATATATATATATATATATATACAGGGTGATTCAAAAATCGATCACGAAACTTAAGGGGGTGATTCTACTTGACAAAATAAGGGTAGAGCTTCATATAATTTTTTTTCAAAATGTCATTCGTTTTCGAGTTACAAGCCGTCCAAGTTCAAGTTTTTATTTTTTGTTTTTTGAATTACTCGCTTACAGGAAAACCGATTTGACTAATATTTGAAAGATAGGCTAAGTCTTCTGCGCTTCATCATTTTAGTAACAATTCACATTGATTGTTTGCCGCTAGAGGGCACTTTACCTACATTGAAAATTGTTTTTTGTCATAATTTTTTAGTGTTGACAGCTACAGTAGTTTTTGGCATAATTTCTGAAAGACTGATGCCAGGCCTTTAAAAAAGGTGCTCTTTATTTACATCGCTAAACCCAACGGTTTAGACGTAAATCACCCTTAAAAATTAAGTGGTAAATTTACTTTTCTCATTTCATTACCACCAGCTACCAGGTAAATAGCTATCAAAGTATACTAGAGCTGTCAGTTTAACATCAAATAAATTCGCTTTTTAAACTATTTAATTTATAATCTTAAAATAACTAATAATGGCTAATCACCAATATTCAAATATCGAATATTGTGATATCCATTTTTGTTATGGAAAAGCAAATGGTAATGCAGAGTTGGCAAGAAGATATTATATGGAGAGTTATCCGGAAAGAAATATCCCTCATGCTCAAACATTTTCCAGTGTGCACAGGAGGCTTGCGGAATGTGGTTCCTTTAAAAGTTATAATGGAAATAGGGGAAGACCTAGAACTGCTAGAAACGTGCAACAAGAAGAAAGAGTGCTTGAAATTATTGAAGATAATCCAGGTATTAGTACTAGAAAAATTGGGAATGAAGTGCGGCTCTGTCAGGCTAGTTCATGAAGGATACTAAGAGAAGAACAACGCTACCCGTTTCATTCAAAAAAGGTGCAGGCTCTTTATGACGATGATCGGCCGAGACGGTTGGAAATGTGCAATCAGATCCTAGCTAAGTATGAACACGATAATCGATTAATTGGCGTCATATTATTCACTGACGAAGCTGGTTTCACTCGTGATGGCATAACAAATCTACACAACATCCACACATATGCTTACGAGAACCCAAACAATGTGGTAGAAACGAAACATCAGCGTAGATTTTCACTAAATGTGTGGGCAGGGATAATAAGAGATTACCTTATTGGTCCTCATTTCTTTGATGGCCCATTAACTGGTGACGTATACTTAGATTTTATCCAAAATCGTCTCCCATTGTATCTGGAAGATGTGCCATTGGAAGTAAGGGCCAACATGTGGATCCTCCAAGACGGAGCTCCGCCCCACTTTAGTATACGTGTCCGACAGTATTTGAATGCAACGTATCCTGAGCGATGGATAGGACGAAGTGGACCATTGGCATGGGCAGCGAGGTCACCAGACCTTAATCCTATGGATTTTTTCTTTTGGGGTCATTTGAAACAATTGGTGTACGATATTCCAGTAATCAACGTCGAGGATCTTCGCTTCAGGATAATCGAAAAGTGCCAAATTATTAAAGAAACACCAGGAATTTTTCATCGAGTTAGGTGACATTTTTTGAAGAGTGTTAGGAAATGTATGGAAGAAAATGGGGGACATTTTGAGAATCCTTTTTAGTTTGTTTAGTACTGTTTCATTAATTTTTATCAATTAAATGTATATCGCAATAATCCATAATATGAATATTTACTGATTAGCCATTATTAGTTATTTTAAGATTATAAATTAAATAGTTTAAAAAGCGAATTTATTTGATGTTTAATTGACAGCTCTAGTATACTTTGATAGCTATTTACCTGGTAGCTGGTGGTAATGAAATGAGAAAAGTAAATTTACCACTTAATTTTTAAGGGTGATTTACGTCTAAACCGTTGGGTTTAGCGATGTAAATAAAGAGCACCTTTTTTAAAGGCCTGGCATCAGTCTTTCAGAAATTATGCCAAAAACTACTGTAGCTGTCAACACTAAAAAATTATGACAAAAAAACAATTTTCAATGTAGGTAAAGTGCCCTCTAGCGGCAAACAATCAATGTGAATTGTTACTAAAATGATGAAGCGCAGAAGACTTAGCCTATCTTTCAAATATTAGTCAAATCGGTTTTCCTGTAAGCGAGTAATTCAAAAAACAAAAAATAAAAACTTGAACTTGGACGGCTTGTAACTCGAAAACGAATGACATTTTGAAAAAAAATTATATGAAGCTCTACCCTTATTTTGTCAAGTAGAATCACCCCCTTAAGTTTCGTGATCGATTTTTGAATCACCCTGTATATATATATATATATATATATATATATATATATATATATATATATATATATATATATATATATATATATATATATATATATATTTTAAACAAATTATAATTTTGGCAGTAATATTTTTCGTGAATGTACCAATATACAGGTGTGGAAAATCCAAAACAGAACCTCTAAAAAAAGGGAATGTAAGAGAAAGCGACGGACAACATTTAGCCATGTTGAAGAAGTGAAATAAAGCATACTGTTGTATCGTAGCTTGCTTTCTGGTTTCCAGCAAAGATGGTTGGCGGGGTCGTTGAAAGCCCGGATTTAATATTAATAATAAAAATCGGATCCAACCTAGAAGACTGAATCTTTAAAATCATGAAAATAAATTCGGAAAACATCTAATGTGGTTCGATAGCTGTTAAATATGCAATTTAAAAACAAAATAAAAAGAATAATTGTATTTCCATGAATAAAATATTGCGCTTGAGTCCAACGTGCATTTTAAAAATAATACTATAATAATAAATACGTGGATATCGATAATCGTTAAAAAGGTAAATTACTTTTTCCTCTATGCTTAGGACTTCTTAACAAATACCAATGCAAATAATTTGTAATATAATATTTATTGATTTACACAAATGAATAAATAATACGACTGTAATAAAAATAATAAAAAGAACTTTTTAATTATTGCCTTCTTTGTTAACAGCTCTTTTCTCATTCTCCAATACGCATGAATTGTTGTCTGGATTCTTACGATGTCAAAAAACAGTGTAAGGATCCATCAACGTCAAAAGTTTTGGAACACATCCTCCATATTTTTCTCGAAAAGTCTAGGCGATAGTTTCTTATTAACTTGTCCGTTGATTGTTGTGCATCTTTCGATAGTTTACCTATCAGTAATATTGCAAATGCTATGATGTTTGGTCAATGGAGTAAGTAATTTGTGGATTCCTCTTGACATGTTGTACCAAGAATATCCTTTGAAGAACAATCTTGCTGTTTGAAGTTTGTATTCCCAAATATTCTCTATTGCAGTTTAATGCCCGCTTCCAATAGTTTGCAAAATGACGGGAAATCCGAGGACCAGTTTTCGCTTTACTTTTGTTATAATGGCTGTAGCTGGAAATACTCTGTATTTACTGGGACACAGTATCAATGTTGTTGAACTCAGATGTTGTTTGGCAGAGGTAACAATGTTGGACCGATTTCGCTCCAGCCAAAGCATTCACCTAGCCGTCTATCATCGTCATAGATAAGTAGTACTGTAATGAAGCTCGAGTGGCAAAGAGAACTCTTTTATATGGTGCAAGTTGTCTGGTTCGAGTTCATAATTTTGTATTTTCGTTAAAGACTTTTGTTCGGTTTTCTTAATAAATTCAAATTTCAGAGGCTCGCACAATTCATAGTAGAGGAGGGTTTGGAATTGTATAACACAATCTCTTCTTGTTGAGTTTGCATGTTAATACCTGCTAATTGAAGTGGAATAAGAGAGCTTAGGAATAAGTTTGTATCAGAAATATTCGGATCAGTGAATTTCATTTTTATTGGCTTTGACCTGATGTTCCATCGAAGCCCCATTTGCAAATGAAACTCATATCTACAAATTTAATTTATCGATTTGTTTAAGAGCGACGTACAAATGTAGCTGGGCGCGACGCAACCACAACACTGTTGCTTTTGACCTGAGACGAAACTTTAGAAAGAAAATACTAGCCGTTCATATTACCGAGGTTGAATAGAAACGTTATGATGGCCAACCTTCTATTTTAAATTTCTTAACTAGAAATTATTTTGTTCGTTTCTCAAATTCTAGCCCACTAAGCCCGTCTAACTTCTTTCAGGTTAGTTCGGAAGATCGTAGGGAACGCCTACGCGCAATATTCCCCAGTTAACTTCCATGCAACAAGAAGACAAGCAGTACCTTGAAACGAAGGAGAGGGTGTATTTACTTTTCATCTAAACTTATAACGTAATCGACGGAATTTGGAATATTTAATGACTATTTGATACATTGATTGTTTTAAATACATCAAATAGTCGAAATACAAAAAAATTAGTTTTTGTTGGGCGTTGAGCTTAAAGAAAATTGATATTTCTGTTACAAAATAGACATTTATTCTAATTAAAATACTAATGAAACGCAACGGTAATTTCTAAGTAAATAAGCTAATAGACCACTTTAAAATTAAAAATCATTCTCAAAAATAAACTTTTATTCTGGTAAAAAATAAAAGTATCACGTTCAGTAATTGTAAGTAAATAAACAAATAATTTATTTCAATTTAAATCAACAAAAACACCTAAAATTCTACAAGAGGTGTTAAAACAGGCCTCCACTTTGAGCGAGACAATAACTCAGTCTAATATAAAATATGGTTCGCGTATTTGCCAAAACTTCAGGGGTTATATCCCTATTAGCCCTTTCTACCATGTCCTCACAAAACACCATACGTGTTTCATGGTCTTTCGAAAAAATTTTTTCAGTTATTCCCAATTTGTAACAGCAAGATTTGTTCCGCTTTAAAATGTTCCAAACTGTTCGAGGGTTCATATCAAGTTTTCGGCAATTACGGTACTATTGCAAGGAAAATTAATTTCTGCTAAACTACAAACGTCAGCCTCCCGATTTGCTCGTTCTTCAATAATTTGAGGAACCAGTTGCTCCTCATTATTATCAGTCCATTTTTTACAAATTTTTAGACAACCGGTTGTGTAAAATTTTTTAATAATTTCCGAAATTCTAAATTTTCAAGGAACAGAATGATTGTCGCAAGTAAATGCAAATCTGCCGATTATTAACCAGAATAGTAGCACTTAATAATCTGCTCTTTTGTTCCGTGAAATAAACTATCATTGTAACAAAAAAATTTGGAACGTCCAGGTTCCGGTTTGGATTTTCCAGACCTGTACACGCATAAATACCTACTGTCTAGTGATAGATGACATGTAATATTATGGTACGATAGATTGAATTATGCTACAATATACCCCTTTAAGGTGTGACAAAATATTAAACCATACTTATTTCTATAAAATTACCAATCCTTCTAAAAATCAGCTTCTTAAAACCCTCGTATAACAAATGGATTCACTAAGATATTGTTCTTATAATCATAAATTAAAACTTGAAACTTTGTACATTGTGTTCTTGCTACTTACAAGAACGCAATTCTCTTCGCTTTTCCTTCGAGACCAATAAATTTATCGAACATTGACAGGGTAATACACTTACATAAGTAAATGAATAACTTACCAGTTGTATATGATAATTTATTTTTGATCGTTTCATTTTATTGAAAAGTAAAATAAAGAAAATTAAATTAATACTAGAAAGCTCTATTTCATGAAGAGCATACCATTTTATGGGCGGTGGTAGATTAGGTAAGGTCAATTATGATTGAACACCGCGACTGGAACTCGTATATCTGACATATTTTAGATTTTTTCAGCGCAGAAAAACCTCTTAGCGAAATTATATGTTGTGCTAGAAGACAAATTTGCACATTATGTAGAAAGCTCTATTTCATGAAGAGCATACCATTTTATGGGCGGTGGTAGATTAGGTAAGGTCAATTATGATTGAACACCGCGACTGGAACTCGTATATCTGACATATTTTAGATTTTTTCAGCGCAGAAAAACCTCTTAGCGAAATTATATGTTCTGCTAGAAGACAAATTTGCACATTGTGACGTTTCTCAAAACGGAAACCTCAAGCCATCAAGCTTCTTTTTCTTTAAAGAACACTGTTATCAGTATCTCAAAGTTTTCCTACATTTCTTTACTGTCTTGTTTAAAATTGGAGTTTTGTTACGATTACCTAGTCTTCTGCATGTACTTCATATATACCTGTAAATTTCAGTATTAGTCCGTGAGCCCAGTCTGTTTTTGTAGTCGATGAAGAGATATGGCTCCGCCAATGTTGTTTATATTTATTTTGGCTCCTTTATTACCATTGACCTCTACTATGGACCCCTACTCTAGTGGGCTGCTAAAGCCAAAAAATGGCAAACCATGGGCGAAAAAATGCGTTTCTGCACATCGGGCGCCAGTCATATTTTTGGACGTTGATCAGATAAGGGCATGCGCATAAGCGACTTCCTATTATCGATCGGTTGTTTCGTAGCGCCATCCGTAAACAGCACAGTATCGGCTCAAGGCCATTTCTATGTTTATTTTTGCTTTGTGAGTTCCGTGCGATTTAAACGAATTTATAACGTTTTAAGTGATTTATTTTATTTGTTTTTGTGTTTTTACTTAATATAATGGAATGTGTACATATTTTATTTATTTTATTTTCCTTTTTCTCTATAGGGTAAAAAATAGTGTTCCTTTACAACGTTTTTGGATTTATAGTGTTTTCGTATAACATTAAATTTCCAAAACATGTAGTATGATATATTTTTAGCACTTTCCAAATGATTACCAAAAGATAAACTGAACTTTTAAGCAATCAATTCTTAAAAACAAATTCGCACCAAACTATAGAATAGTTTATTCTATCATATAAAAAAAAGTAGATACATCAAAATGTCAAGAAATGGTACAATTTCTCCATCTATTACATTACTTACATAAATAAAAATGTACATCCTCAAAATGAAGTTGGAATATTTTAAAACATACATATATAACTTACAACAATTATAATGCATTATTATTTTGTTATATACATAAAATATTTCAGTACAAGGTTTATATTTTAGCCAGAATCGGCTATTGGCTCTATAATTTCTAAGCTCTGTTTGAAGTATTTGTTCAAATTGTCAACGACTTTTTTCCAGTTGCTAATTTGCACAATGTCCGTATTCTTGCATAACTTCATCCACCTTATATTTAACCAATGTTTCCACCCAGCTCAAATGTTTTTTTTTGTTCTGCAGCCATTCTATGATTTATTATTTTGTATGTCTGAAAATTGAGGACATGACGTTAAAAAGCGTTGTTTTTTATTAATACTGGTTTTGGAAGTAAATTCAGATTAGTTATGTCCATACTCATTTTATGAAATTGTCATGATTCATGTGGTCATGGCAATCCCCACTTTGAAATTGTCAAATTAAAAATTCATTAATATGTTAACAAAAGCAAAATATTAAGAAATAAGTTAGACAAATGTGAATTTCTTTTGTTGGGCAGAAAAATATTATTATATTAAATTATTTTTAAATCCTGCATATCCGTCGACAAACCCATTTTGTATCAATATTTCCTTAAAAAATGAAAAAAAAAGATAAGGAAAAGGTCATTATTTTTTAATAATTAGAGAATAAATTGCCGGACCTTAAAAATGTTAATTATTCACTCCCACCCTACAACAAGAAAGTTAACGCACACAGACGGAAGCAATAGATTAGAGAAATACTAAGATACATTTTCTTCACAATTTTACTTTCACAGTATAAGAAATGATTAAACTAACTCCCATCAGTAGACATAGACCGGATTATTCCCTTCTGCTTCAGTTATTATTTGTGCCCATATAATGTGACTCCCAGAACAAGAAAGTTACATGACACCGACTTTTTTACTAAAGATTGCAACTATGGTTGCAACTTTGATAACTTGCTTGATTTAGACACCATTTATGACTAATTGAACTAACTAAATAGATTTTCGAAGTTCGGTCCTGTCGATGGTCACCTGATTATTTTATAGTGCGCATGCCGATATCTGATCTACGATGTTTACATTTTATTGTCATAAATTTTCCGTTTTTGGGATTAAACTTTGCGGATCTATAAATATTTTATCTATGCTGCTTACGAATATCGAAGGTCAATTTCCGTAGGTTTTTTATATTGTCATATGATTCTTTCATGTGAATTGCATATCCAACAGGAATAGACGGTAAAATATTTAGTTACTCGATCATTTTTGTGTTGGCTGTTGTCCAGTGTCACTAAACATCCCTATTCGTTCGAAAGTTGAGTACTTCTTATTTCTGGATTTAATTTTATTATATGTGTAACTTCCTAATATAAAGATTTCTATTGTGAAATATATGATATAAATAGTAAAAACAATTTCATCTTACAACTTACAAGTTTTACCTTCCATAGATTGGAATTATTAAAAAAAACTACGCCAATGATTAAAAGTTTGTCGAATCTGAAAAAAAAACAATCTTTAAACAAGAACTAACAACACACTAAGGTTAGTGACAATTGATTTAAGTCTCCAATTACCTTCTTGGCGAACTACGTCGGTGGGAAGTAATTTTAGATGTTTGCACATGGATTAATTTTCTTTTATGGGATTAAGAGTATTTATACGCTTCGAAGAATATTGAACATCAGAGGATAAAATAAATATAATATAGATTTTTAAGTAAAATATTTTATTTTTTGATAATAAGCGGATATGGGAAAAATTGAAAATTTTTGCTTTGTGAGTAAATTGCCCTTAAGGCCGTTAAGAAAAGGCGAATAATCTACCAGATAAGTGAAAGATTAAAAAAAAAGTAATTGGATATGTAATGTGATTAAAAACAAAATACCTGGATAGCAGCTTTTGGGAGCGGTCATGGGATGTCCGCTATCACCTGTGGTAGCTAACATCTTCATGGAAGCTTTCGAAGAAAACGCTTTGTCTTCTGCTCCTCTAAAACCTAAATTTTGGTGCAGATATCTAGATGATACGTTCGTAGTTTGGCCGCATGGCGCAGATAACCTCCATAATTTCCTAGATCATCTAAATCAACAACACCCTAGTTTAAAATTTACTATGGAAACTGCATCAAATGGTGCAAATTAGGACATTTTATGTACAGAAAATCAACACATACAAATCGATATCTCAATGCAACGTCACACCATCATATTTCTCAAAAAAATCCGTCATAAACTCTTTGGTACATAGAGCAGTTTCAATATGTGACGAAGAATCACTGAAATCAGAAACAGAAAAACTGACTAATGCTCTGAAAGGCAACGGATATTGCGCTGAAGATATAAGACGTTCTATTAATAAATATAAAAACCCAATTCTTCAACAAAGTGTCATAAATGTACCTCCTATAGACAGTGTTGTCTTACCTTACATACACGAAATTACCGACAAGATTGCCACATTGCTCAGAAACTCAAAGTCTTCAAAGGACGCAATTCCATTTCAAATAGAAAGCGTTTACAATATACCGTGCTCTTGTGGTAAAGTGTATGTAGGTGAAACAGGACGGTCTATGTCCATTAGGCTTAAAGAACATGAAAGATGTATAAAAAAAAACAAATTGTAAAATCTGCAGTAGCTGAACATCAGCATTGCTCAGGTCACAATTTTAATTTATAAGAAACTAAAGTGTTAGCATCAGTGTCTAGTTTCTTTAAACATAAAATTAGAGAATCAGTCTTTGAGTACCAGTCGGATGTAAATACCGGGCTGTTGCTCGTCGACAGTCATTCGGTGTTCTAATTTCGTGGACTAAAGACCCCTGAAGATGTCTCGTGCAATCGTAGGCGAAACGTCGAATAATAATTTCAATTCGACACGGTCTAAACTCAAGACTAGTGATTTTTAATCAACAAAGCCGTGAAAGCTTTCGTTCTTTATTGGATAGATTATATAAGCAAAAATATTTGAGCACTAGCAATTTTTTTGCCATCAAAATACCTTATAGTATAGAAATAAAATTTTCGTAGTTGAGCTTATGTAACGGTTGTTTGATATACCGTTGTAGCGATATTGCAGTAAATAGACATAAAATAGTAGGATTCGAATAAATTTAATAGAATTAAATTAATGCAGTTTTTAAGCCAAATAATTTTAGAATAAAATTTGTTTAAAAACTCAATTTGGTCACTGATGCTGAACGATGCAACCTTTATCCTTTGGGCAGCATGCTTGGTGTATCGAATTTGATTTATTTCTAATGTTATTCTTACCATCGCGCCATCACATAGCGGTTTTATACAATATTGTTGGTGGGTATTGCTTTTGTGTTATTGCCTCTCGTTTTTTCAGTTTAAAATAAGGTGATAGGGCACAACTCCGAAATGATGGATTGTACCAGATATATATATATATATATATATATATATATATATATATATATATATATATATATATATATATATATTTATTTTCTTGATTCTTGTACCATAGATTATATCATTTTTCTTTATTTTGTCTTTTCTTGGGTTTAGGTTCTACATTTAATAAAAACACAAAACGATTGACGTTTCACCCTTTATTCAAGGCATTTTCAAAATTCTTTCCTCCTAAAAATATATAATTAAAATACACCACATAAAAAACATATTTACAATTTCGAAAAACAAACAAGACACTTAAAAACAGTATTCAAAACTTTAAAATTTTTTAAAAATATTTAATTTTACCGGTACACACCCTTGACATTTTGCTCCTCTGTTGCTAAATAAAATTCAAATTTTACATCGTCTACTGAGGATACGTGGAATGCGAATGTGTTTAATTTTTTTAATATTTTTTATATTTTACAATGCATAAAAAAACAAATAAGGTATATGTTTGGTTTTATGTTTAAGAGGATATTCAATTTTTGATTCTTATTTGACCGGATCGAATACTTAATATCTTTGTTTAAATTAGGCTTGCGTAAATGTGGCTCAAATTTCTCATATCTGTTCTGTCGTTAACAGTGTTTTTATCTTTTTTAATTTCAATCATTTCCTTTATCTGTAATTTTTGGTAATTCCTATCTTTGTTTTTTATAATAGTACTGTTATAATCAAAAGTGTGTTTTTCGTCCTGTGTGTGTTTGTTTAACGCTGTTTAAGGCGTTTTTCGTATATTTATGGCCATTTAATCTGTTCTTCAGTAATTGACTCGCCATGCCTATATATTTTTTGGGACAATTTGTGCAAGGGATCGAATATATTATATTTGATTTATTCATGAGAGGAGTTTTACTATTTAACTTTGTGAACAATGTATTTAATTTATTATGTGACTTGTGACATACGATAATAACATGCTTTTTTAAAATGTATTTTATTTTTTCTGACAGCTCACTAGTGTACGGTAATGCCACATATTTTTGCTGTTTATGTTCTATGTTTTTTGTTTTTACGTTATTATAAAACTTATATGTTCGTTTATCAATTATTTTGGTGATAGTCTTTTCGTTGAAATTATTATTTATTAGTGTCTCTTTTACTTTTTGCAGTATTTTTGGTCGGAATTCTGGAGACGTTAGGGAGATAGCACGATCAGATAGACCGATTATAACGCTATTTTTTTGAGTTTTTGAATGATTAGAGAAATAGTTTAGATATCTACCTGACCAAGTTGGTTTGGTGTACCAATCAGTTAAAATTTTGTTTTTTCTGCGTATAAGTGTCATATCTAGAAAATTTATTTTTTTATTATTCTTTGTTTGAACTGTAATTTTTCGTTGAAACTGTTAAACTCTTGGAGAATTTCATTTATTTTACTTTGTGGTACGGCTGCTATGCAATCATCGACAAAACGTTTGAAAAATATTATATTAAAATTTAATTTCTCTAAAACTTTTTCCTCTAAATATTCTATTACTAACTGAGCAATGGTAGATAAAATTGGTGGTCTCATAGCACATCCATCGAGTTGTTTGTAAAAGGTATTTTCGTACTGAAAGTAATTTGTATTTAGAACGAGGTCAACAGCATCCATATAAATATTTTTTGATAGCGATGTATGCAGAAAAATGGAAAATTTTAAAAAAACATCACGTGATTAGCATTATCTGTCACATTTTATTTTTTTTTTCCAAAAAAATTCAGAAGAGGGGTTATATCTCAAAATACCGAAAAAAGTTATTAAAACAAGTTTTTCCAAATGCAATTTTTAGCCCATATGCAATTTCAGCTGTATAAGAAAATTTAGGTTTTTTGCCCATTTTTTGTAAATTGCACCACTGTTTCAAAATAAGACTCAACGCAACTTACATAAAACTTCCTAGTTTTGACAGAGCTTTATCCCAGACATATTTTGTTTGAAGTAGCGCCATATTAAATGTGTGTTTTTCGACAAAATCCACATTGGACTATTAAAATTTGGTCACATGTAATGCAAAGTTTATATGTTTTTGACCCTGTATAAGGTAACTTAAAATAACTATTTTTGAAAACGTAGTTTTTGTTTAAAAGTAGTATATTTCATATACAGAAATAGGTTGGAACCCATACAAAAAAAGTTTTTTCTTCATTTAAATTATCACTTTAACCATAGTGGATCTCCTGAGGGATATGAAGGTTATTTAAGACAGTATAATTTACTAAAATTATGTTCTCGAAGAAATATTACTTATGTCATATTTTTATTTAAAATTTTGGCAAACAAAACTGATTGTAGACTCAATTCAGAAAAAATGTTTTTCAGTACTCAACAATTTAATTCACGTTCTTCTTCTGTACTCTATATATTAAGATTTAACACAAACTCCGCAAAATTTCTCCACTGAGTTCATTGCAAAATATTAATAATATTTTTTTGTCATATTTAAGGATTCTTAATTTTCCTTTAAAATTACTTAAAATTTTTTTCGCTCCTAATTTTGTATATTTCCTCAAGAAGACGCTGTAAATTGTAGTACATTGTATGATGCTGGGTTACTTTACACTAAGTAAATAAATAAATAAAAACTTATATGCAGGAACAACTCTAAAAGGAGTCCATATACAATGAATGCACTTTCCAAATGAAGTTTTTATAATCAAAAGTATATATATTTTTTTACTTATTAATTTAATTTTCTACATCTAATTCCGTCAATATGATAATTCTCTGCCACACCTTAATGCAATCTTCTCCGCAGGATGGTAATTTTGGCGCCTATTTCCTTAATTTTCCATAATATGAGCGAAATGATTCACCTGCGGCGCGTTATTTTATTCGCGGCACGTCCTATTTTGTTAAGTGTAAAAACATTTTCATAAAATATTACAAAATTATATTTATAATTAGGGCACTAATTTACCTTTTAATTGCTATAATTTTCTCTAATAATAATAATTTTGACCTGTGGTTTATTTTAATTCGTTTTGTGTTTTAAAACTTTTTTTAAAGCAGTAAATTTTCGTACGTTTTGTTAATGTTTCAGTAAACGCATTCGATATAAATTATTTGAACTATTTTTTATTACCGTGAATACTGTAGATATCGATGAAATGTTTGGTGTGTTTTCGCGACGATTCTCGTATTATTTCAATAAAGCCTGTTCGAGGAAGAATCTCTCGCAAAAGATGTATAAATCAAAGTGGGTCACACAAGAGGTGAAAAAAGAAAAGCAAAACTTAAAGAATTTGTGTGCTTTAGCAAGCAAATGTACTATCATGAACTAATGTAAGGATATATACGAGGTTTGTCCCAAAAGTATCTAGCCTACCTTCATATCTCCGCATTGGTGTTTTACTTTATCATCCGATGAGTGACATCCTTCCAAGCAGTCACCATTTAATTGAATAACACGTTCCCAGCAGTGTTTCCACTTCCTGCAGCAGTCCTGGAAGTCAGTTTTTGGAATTTTCTTCAGTGCTTTCGTCGCATTAGTTTCAACTGTCTCTTTATCATCAAACCGGTGTCCTTTGAGCGGCATTTTTAATATGGCAAAGAGCCAAAAGTGGCAGGGAGCTACGTCGGGACTGAACGGAGACTGGCGAAGCTGTTTGACTTGGTGCTTTGTTAAATATCACCAATCACCGCCTTTCCAAAGCTATGGCCGTTTTCTTGTGACTGGGTCACGCAATCTTTTCAGTACTTCAACGTAGTATTCTTTAGTGCTCTTTGTCCGATACAGCTCCACTGACGAGATCATGAGGTGATCGAAACGCGTATGGAGAGAGGACCAGAACGATATTTGCAGGAAATAAACTGTTTGTATATATATTTTTCATATTCTCTGCCTGAAAGGAGAATTACATATATTGCAAACTATTTAAATACGGCAGAAAGATTTCTTTATTTCTTACTGAAATTTTGATTGTTTAAAAATTTCACTTTACTCCATTGATTCATAGATGTCGTTCGACTGGCGATATTTTTCAGTCTGACATCGAAGTTGGTAGACGGCAGGTGTAATATCCTGCCGACATACCTTGAAATTTATGGTCATATATCAGTTATTTCCTGCTAATGTTGCTCTCGGTCCGATACAGCTCCACTGACGAGATCATGAGGTGATCGAAACGCGTATGGAGAGAGGACCAGAGCGATATTTGCAGGAAATAAACTGTTTGTACATATATTTTTCATATTCTCTGCCTGAAAGGAGAATTACATATATAACAAACTATTTAAATATGGAAGAAAGATTTCTTTATTTCTTACTGAAATTTTGATTGTTTTGTATTTCTTATCACTAGGCGCCACCATTAATATTGTGCTTATATCTAACATCTTGAAAATCCTTTTCCTCTACGAAATAAAAGAGAGCAGTAAAATTTTTTTAACGAATTTATTTCAGAGAAATAAGAAAAATACTTTGCAAATTATATCTTGATGCTATAAAAATTTCCAGACACAAAAGGAGGAATAACAATTTTGTTAGCTGCGCGATGTTAAAGTCTATTTTTACTTTTTTTAATTACATCCCATTTTGTGGTGAGCAATAAAGCTGGAATTTATTATTACTTATTTGCAACCGTCTTTTAAATAACACAGAAACCTGAAGGCAGCTACAAAAAATAACAAAATAAGAAATTTGACAAAGGTTACTACCAAATTAATTACATTACGAAAGAAGTCGATTTAAAGTTATTTAAATTTAAAGAGAGAGTAAGTAATACAATTATACAAGGTGTCCGGAAAATACGTGTGCAACATTTGATGTTAGACTGTTGATGTCAAAATAGTTCAATTTAAGCCAGGGATACCCTATATATTAATATCTAATAATTTAGAACTGACATCGATATTAACTGATAAACCAACAATACGCAATAAATTATTAAATATATACGGTCGATGTCGAAAGGAAAAAAAGGGACACAAAATCACTGAAAAATAATACAAAAAATTTCAAGGTTGAGTAGCATGCTTTATCCAGCAACAACTTTTCAACTTTTTTATTAACTTTATTCTACAAGCAATTTTTTCTGTTTGTTTGGGTAAATGATTAAACATGTTTTTGTTGTTGAAAATAAAGGAATTTTTGATGAGATTTCAATTTGGAATTGGAAGTAATGCAGTATGAGTATTACGAACATTGTAATTCGAACATTCCTATATTTCAAGTATAAAGTTTTCATAGATTAGGCAGGCTGACTTTTTCACAGCAAAGTACGGTCTGCATCACTCCCTTTTTCTGAGCTTTAACATAAATCTCAACGTTCTTTTACGAAATATAAATATTTTATTGAAAAGCTGTCCCAAACATGTCGTCAGAAATACACTCCGACCGCAAATGTAATTCAATTAGGGCAAAATACACATTTATTTCGGTCACCTGATCCAAATTTCTGGTTATATTTCTCAGAACATAACAGCCTCTTGATAACTTGACTTTCTCCTCGGTATGGTGGTACAGGTAGGCCATCATCTCGATGGTGGTGGAAGAGGATGAATTGGTTTCTGCACCAATTTATTCAAACTGTGTAACCTCTAACATGAAAAGGATATGATGGAACGAAGTTTGCATTTACTGTTCGCATTTTACTTCATTTATACACGGAGTTGCATATAGTTGTACGTTTGGTGAATATGATTTCAGCACTATAACGGCATAATGTGGATATATCCATTGCTATTGCATATCACACAGAGGAATCCATGAAAGCCGCATAAACATATATACGCTATCCGGCGGGAGGTCGGCAAAGCCACGTTCAGTGTTGCATGCTTCCTTCCGATCTGTTCTTTGCACAGACAGGTGCATATCGGTACCCTGGTGAGTCTAGTAGAGACGAAACATGTACCTCTGCCGTATCACTGTGGCGGGGAGGGTAAGTTTTGACTTTCTTCTCGGTATGGTGGTACAGGTAGGCCATCATCTCGATGGTGGTGGAAGAGGATGAATTGGTTTCAGTACTAATTTATTCAAACTGTGCAACCTCTAACATAGAAAGGGTATGATGGAACCAAGTTTGCATTTACTGTTCGCATTTCACCTCATATATATATATATATATATATATATATATATATATATATATATATACAATATAAAATAGAATAAAATATTTGAGGACGGACGTGAAAATTTATCAATCTACATGATTCTTGTGTTAAAAAGTGCGGAGCACTCCAAAGTATGGAAAAAACTCCGGGTCCGACAGATGGCGACAGCGCTGTTTCGTCCTAATATGGGACTCGTCAGGCCACCGCATTCGGTACAAACCATCATCTCGCCTTTGCATCCTATAAAGCTGAGTTTAAAATCAAAAAACAGTACACAAGACGACAAAGGCGACATCTCGATGGTTCACTTGATAACACAAGAACCACACAAACTAAGAAAGTTTGTAAAAACCGCCATGTGGTGGCGCGACGGTGAATTAAAACAGAAATATGTAAAATCGAGTACACGAAACGCGCTGCCCAAAGGATAGGGGTCGCATTTTTGGATACTGGCAACCAAGCCTACTGCTAATCTCAGCAGTTGTTATATATATATATATATATATATATATATATATATATATATATATATATATATATATATATATATATATATATATATATATATATATATATATATATATATACATATATGTAGATAAGTTTTTGCCCGTGTAATTTAAAATAAAATAAAATAAAATACTGGCGGACGGACGTGAAAATTTATCAATCTACATGATTCTCATGTTAAAAAGTGCGGAGCACTCCAAAGTATGGAAAAAACTCCAGGTCCGACAGATGGCGACAGTGTTGTTTCGTCCTAATATGGAACTCGTCAGGCCACCGCATTCGGTACAAACCATCATCATATTTTTTGCAAATTCGACTCTGGTTCTCTCTACATACGCGTTTCGATGACCTAATGGTATCATCAGTGGACTTCCAATGGTGGTCTAGGTGTCTTTTGACTATTGATATTTCACTGTCTGGAATCGGAAATGGCTACAAGTTTAACATCCTGTCGAGATGTCTTGGAATTTCTATTTTATACACACACTTGTTGCTTTCTGTAAATTTTACGATTTTTTCGTTACAGCTCCAGTGACGAGACCTTTAGGTGATCATATGAAGAGAAAACTAAACAACTTGAAGGAGAAAAATAGTAATTTAAAATTTTTAATATTTTGCGTTAATTAAATAACTCTCTTTAAAATAACAATATATTGTTTATAAACACATTTTTTATGTTATTTTTAATTGTCCTTAAGGTGGTTTACTCGCGAGAGTCGTAGACAAAAGTATAGCCTTTAAGTAAGTACCAAAAGTTAAAGATTCTCAGGCCTAAAGAATTTGGTTTTTGTAGGAAACTGTACCTAACACACGTTAACTTTCAATTACAGACACATTCTTATACAGTAATAACTTTAAATATAAGAAATCTGGCAGCGGCGCAAATGTCTATATTACATGGTCTATAGAGTAAACGTTTGTATAGTAATGTTCATATAGTGTGAGTCTCATACCTCTACAGTTTATTAGATTGACATCCCAACACATTGAGAAAATAAATAAAAATATCGAGAAATATATTTTGAAAAATGTCAAATTCTGAAGAACTAACCTAACTAACTTAGGTTTGAATTATGGCGCGTTGCCAAGTTGTGATCACTGTACCCCATTACGCGTCAGATGTTTTCAAATTATTTTTATTTAAAAAAATCTGTATTTTCTGAACAAAATGATCAAGAAATTCCGGGTTTTTTCTAAAAAATTCATAATTTTTGGATCTACGTCGAATTAGTTTTTAAAAAATATGGTAAAAAACCGTTTTTGAGATATTCCAAAATGTATTGTCATTTTGTTATATGTAGCTATCTCCAGCATGTTAATTATGCATATTTTAATTATTAATATTTCGTCTCACAGACGATTAAAAAATTTCGTTTTTTTTTGTAATTAAATAACAGACATTTTTGTAAACCATATATATACAGGGTGTCCAAGATAAGGATCCTAAGCATGGGGATCTCAGTACCTGTTGGAGTTACAGCTTAGGTTAAATTAGAAAAAAGTTGCGTACTTTGAAGCGTATTTACATGCCGTTGAGGAACTTTAAAAATTTTCATGGCTAGCTGAGATATTGGGGAAAAACGAAAATTTGATGAAATAGATTTTATTTTTTTGTGACTTTATTTTAAAAGATATTAAAAAACTAATAAAAACTTTTTCATTAGCAGTTTTTAGGTACTACGTGATGGAGTTTTTAAATTTTATATCCGACGTTTCGTTTTCGAGAAACCATCATCAACTTTATTTTTTTATAAGGGCCAAAAAAAAAGTATACCCTGTATCTGATTCCCTTTTTTATTACAAATTCAACGATGTATCACATGTCACATTTTTTTTGTTAGATAAAAGAATAAATGCGATTTTTCTATTTTTTTAAACATATTTTTAAGTAGGCTTTGCAAACAAATAATGCTTTGACACTTTGACGTAAATACCTGTTATTCTGTCACATATGACTTAATTTAATGTTTATGGTAAGATAAAATAATAATTGTTAAGTTGATTTAGAGTTATTAAGTTGTTTGTAGAGTTCTTGTCGTTGTTGTTACTGTTGTTATTGTTTATTGTTGAATAATTATTATTGTGTTATTATCGTCGAATATGCCGGGTGACCATTATAGTCATGAAGAAAAGTTTGACATGCTGACCTGCTACATTTTGTGCCAGAAGAATACTATAAATACTGCAGCAATGTATCTAAATAAATTTCCAGATAGAAAGCAACCATGTAAGTCCATTTTCTTACAGTTGGCGCGAAATTTAAAACAATATGGATCATTTAAAAAGCCAGTTTCATCCCGAAAAAAGGATTCTTCCGAAGAAACCCAAAATAACGTATTACAAGCAGTTGTTGAGAACCCTGACATCTCTTGCAGGCAAATTGAAAAAAATATAGGAGTAGCCAAATCCACTGCTCAATTAATTTTGCGTAAAAATAGATATCACCCCTATAAATTTAGGATTTGCCAAACACTTAAACCAAGGGATCTTGAACGACGCCGGCATTTCTGTGAGTGGTATACACGCGCATGTGAAGATGATATCAATTTCCCTGCAAAAATAATATGGTCTGACGAAAGTCTAGTCACTAATAATGGTGTCTTTAACCGCCGGAATACTCATTACTGGGCGCAACAGAATCCGCGTGTTCAAAAAATTTCAAGACATCAGGAGCGTTTTGGGTTTAATATGTGGTGTGGAATTTTCGGTACCAAAATACTAGGTCCATTTATCTACCATAGTTCGTTAACTGGAGAACGATACCTTCAATTATTACAAAATAATTTAGAAGACTGCTTGGAGGATTTACCTCTGGCACAGGTTAATACCTGTTGGTTTCAACAAGACGGTGCTCCTGCACATAATTCTAGGCAGGTTCGCGAGTATCTTACGCAGCGATTTCCTGGAAAGTGGATTGGAACCTCCAGTGAAGTGCCTTGGCCAGCGCGATCTCCGGACTTAACCCCTATGGACTTCTTTCTTTGGGGGTTTCTTAAAAGCCAAATATACCATCATTCTTTTGAGATTGAGCAGCAGTTACGAGAATGTGTAACTAATGCATTCAACAGTATTACACCTGACATGTTGCGTGATGTTTTAAATTCTACCATAAGAAGATCATATTTATGTCTGGAAAATAACGGAAATCTGTTTGAACACCTGCTTTAAATTGAATAAAAAAAATTGTTAATTTATTTGTTGTTTTAGTTATTTTTAAATAATTTATCATTCTTTGTATATCATTAAAATAATGATTATCTTATGGTTAAATTTATGGTAGATTAAATTTTCTTGTTTCTAAGTAGTACTATGCTCCATTCAGCTTCATTGCTCTGTAAATAGATATTAACTAATATGTGAGATCAATAACTCATAACAGGTATTTACGTCAAAGTGTCAAAGCATTATTTGTTTGCAAAGCCTACTTAAAAATATGTTTAAAAAAATAGAAAAATCGCATTTATTCTTTTATCTAACAAAAAAAATGTGACATGTGATACATCGTTGAATTTGTAATAAAAAAGGGAATCAGATACAGGGTATACTTTTTTTTTGGCCCTTATAAAAAAATAAAGTTGATGATGGTTTCTCGAAAATGAAACGTCGGATATAAAATTTAAAAACTCCATCAAGTAGTACCTAAAAACTGCTAATGAAAAAGTTTTATTAGTTTTTTAATATCTTTTAAAATAAAGTCACAAAAAAATAAAATCTATTTCATCAAATTTTCGTTTTTCCCCAATATCTCAGCTAGCCATGAAAATTTTTAAAGTTCCTCAACGGCATGTAAATACGCTTCAAAGTACGCAACTTTTTTCTAATTTAACCTAAGCTGTAACTCCAACAGGTACTGAGATCCCCATGCTTAGGATCCTTATCTTGGACACCCTGTATATATATATATATATATATATATATATATATATATATATATATATATATATATTCAAATTCGATCACATTTCTAAGAAACGCCGTTTCACAAGTGAACTAACTTAAAGTTTATTATTATCAAAATAATTGTGCTCTTAATATTTCGAAACACATTTCTAATCGTTTACTGATTAATCAGTACAAGAGATTATTAATCACTTGTTTAGTATAACAAGGGTTCTAAGGGTCTTATTAATTTTACAATAAAGGTTAACACTTTACATACACTAAGAAGTTGCCAACAAATACCTTCTAAAGTACTTAATATACAGAAAATGGCAGAAATGTGAAGCACTGTTATTACCCTCATCGATCTTAACTTTAGAATTTTAAATATGAATTTCACTTTTAAAGACATAAAAAGTAGCATGTTTTCTGTAAATTTAAAATAAATTAGGCATAAATAAGAGGAAAAATTAAAACATCTTTACTTTTTACAATTTAGTTAAACCGAAAACCCGTTTCATTTTAATGAGAGTTTAAATTTAACCAGCGGATTTTTCAGCTTCGCACCAGATACAAATTAATTCTCTTTAAGATTAAAGTCATCTAATTAGAACCTCAAGTTTGAATATTCTACACAATTACCTTTGTGAGTAATTTAACTCTTGGTTTATAAAATTGTTACTTTTTTGATCTCTTTTGAAGTATTTATAAGAGATGAAAAAAATTCAAAAAAAAAATTTTTGAAGATGAAAATAATAATATATACTGTATACAGTATGGGACAGTACCGTTTTTAAGTGCATTGTCCCGATGTCCCCAAGAGCTTGTCGGGACACAAAAAAATTTCGTTTTATGAAAAGAATGAGACTAAATAATGTGGAATAAAGTAATTCAAAAATAATCGCTAACATGTTTGTTGACTTCTTTCAACCAATTTTCACTTGTACTGATGCTATAATAACTAGCTGCCCATATTATCCGTCTATCACTAACTCACTTCTCTCAAACACAAATATTGATAGCTCCATGGTGTTTGAAAAACTGGTTGAGCTCGACCAAAGTAAGAGTGCTGGGCCCGATGAAATTCCACCAGTTCTCATAAAAAAAATAAAGTTAACCTTCACACAACCATGAGGGTCACTGTCAAGGTCAAATTCAGATATAATCTTTACCTTTACCAAACAATCCCTGGGGAAGACTTTAGCTGCTCCGTTACTTTCTTACCACCATTTGTTACACCGTCAAGGGGTAGTTTTTATACTTAAAAGTGAATTTTTACCGCTACAAAAATACGTGTCTAATATTTTTCAATGTTGTACTCGTAGGCCAAGTTTCATTCAATTCGGTGATAAGTCAACCCTGAAAAATTGTTATTAATAGTTGTTAATATGAATTAATTGTCATCATTTTTAAAGAAAATGAATATATCCGCCTACTCGATGATAACATCAGCACATATATAAATTATTTTTAAGCAAGGGTGATAACAAAGTGGAGCTAAGACACAGAATGGCTAAAACTAATTTGCAAAACAAACATAAATACATTTTTTCTAATTCAATTTGGTTTAAAACACGTGCTTCTTTAATTGCACTCGTATTTTTTTATCCTACTTACTCTGCTTCTCGCTTAATATTAATTAATTATCTTCCAGGCGACCAATTAAAATTTTAGCTTGAATATTCATCATAATTACCTTTAAAGAATATTTTTAAGCGGACTTTAAGAGAATTTTAAAAAGTTTTTATTTAGATCTGCGAGTCAAGAGGGGTTGTTTTGTAAATTTAATTATATTTTTAACTTTTTCTCCACTGGGTTAAAAAATTTATTAATATTCTTTATGTTTTAGAATAAAAATTTATTTTGGTTTTGTGGCGTGTTAACTTCAGCGCATGGCTTATACAAGTATTTTAAAAATAAAATTAGATTTTTTTTTATTATAGTTAACATCAGTACAGGGTGAGTCAACGATTGGATGAAGTAGGTTTGTGCCTTTTCGGTGAAATTAACAAAGAAACTATATTTATTGTTTGATATAGTTTATTTTTACGCAGATTTTAAAAATATTTAGACTCTACAGGGTGAGCCAAAAAACTAGGACAGCATAAAGTTATATTTTTTTAATGGAACACCCTATATACGAATCGTATTTTCGATTTAGCTTATAATTTTAAATCTTTTTTATTAAGGGTTTACTATAACAAACTTTATAGTTTCTGAGATAATTAAGTTTAAAGAAAAAAAAGTCACATTTTCAAGCATCAATTCAATCCTAAATAACGTTTTCAATTTTGTGACAAATATATTCAAATTTGGAATTTAGCAAGGCCAAGGACAAGTTAACATAATTTTTACCTAATATTTGCAATAAAAGCTACAGGGTGTTGAACACATCGGCTCAAATTTGAACAAGTTTAAATCAATAATATCTTTTTTTTTTAAATGGTACACCCTGTATATTTTCATGTTATTTAATAGAGTAATAAAAACCCTAAAAGTTTTGTTCAATATATTCTATAAACTATTTATAATAGTTTTTGAGATATTTCAGTTTTTCTTATTTTCCATACTTTTTTACAGAAATAGTCTTCATTATCATAGTAGCCATGTAAAATAATAAAAAGAAACTACAGAAACAAACAGAATGTGGTTAAATATGATGAAATACATTATTCGTTATATTACAACGGCAATAGTTTAATTAAACATAATGTGAAAAAATTAACACAACAATAACGACAAGGCAAATACATATTTACTTTTATACTAAATTAAAACAAAAAATTACCTATTAAATACTGAGATTAATTATTTCTTTTTAATAAGTGTTCGAATAAACGACCCTCTTGTGCAATGCACAAATTTAGTCTTTTTTGCAGATTTTCTTGGACCCTGGACAAAATTAGTGGCGTTATTGTTCTACAGGTATCCCTAATTATGTTTCGCATATCTTCCACTGTTGTTGGAGAATTAACATACACCTTATTTTTAATATAACTCCATACGAAGAAATCTAATGGGGTGATGTCGCAAGACCTTGGTGGCCACTCAATGAAACCCCCACGTCCAATCCATTTTTGCGGATATCGTTGGTCCAAAAACGCAAGAACTTCACGATGGTAATGCGGAGGCGCACCATCGTGCTGGAACCACATACTGTCGAGCTCATCCCTATCGAGACCTTGAAGCAGTTGGGATAGTTCTTCTTATAGAAAGTTCAGGTAACTATGGCCATTTAGTGGTTCATTAAAAAAAGTGGGTCCAATAATTCGATTATGATGAATACCACACCAAACATTTAATGACCAGTGGTTTTGATGTTGCACCTCTCTAATCCAAAATGGGTTTTCTGTGGCATAATAATGCATGTTGGGTCTATTTACGGCACCGTTACTTCTAAAAGTAGCTTCATCAATAACATTACCTTGCATAATAAATTTGATTTAATTGAATCTCCGCATTTATTGTACGACAAAAGTTTACACGACTTTCAAAATCCTGTCCATGCAATTCTTGGTGTAATTCCATGTGATATGGATGATACCTATATTTCTTGGTAGTACGATTAGCGGTGGATTGTGATGTTTCACATAATGCTGCTAACTGACGGCTACCAATATAAGGATTTTCCTGAACATTTAACAATACTTGTAGTTCTTTTTCTTCATTAGTTACTGTTTGTTGACCACTTTACGTTTTGGATAAGCAACAGTACCAGAAGAATCAAATCTTTGCATTAAGTTTTGAAAGTATGGGTATTAGGCTGGCGTCGATCAGGATACTTCATTTTGTAAATTCTTTGAGCAAGAAGGCAATTTTTTTGAGCCTCTCCTATTGTATAAATCATATCTATTAACTCATTCTTTGGAAAATTCATTTTACAATATAAGATGAATGCAAAAAAAACCAAACTACACTACATAAAAACCAAAAGAAGCGATTGCGGTTATAAATTTGACACACAGAAAAATGTTCTTTTACATTGTTTTTGCCATGGCTACTATTTCTGTAAAAAAGTATGGAAAATAAGAAAAACTGAAATATCTCAAAAACTATTATAAATAGGTATAGGATTATATTGAACAAAACTTTTAGGGTTTTTATTACTCTATTAAATAACATGAAAATATACAGGGTGTACCATTTAAAAAAAAAAAGATATTTATTCATTTAAACTTGTTCAAATTTGAGCCGATGTGTTCAACACCCTGTAGCTTTATTGCAAATATTAGGTAAAAATTATATTAACTTGTCCTTGGCATTGCTAAATTCCAAATTTGAATATATTTGTCACAAAATTGAAAACGTTATTTAGGATTGAATTGATGCTTGAAAATGTGACTTTTTTATTTAAACTTAATTATCTCAGAAACTATAAAGTTTTGTTATAGTAAACCCTTAATAAAAAATATTTAAAATTATAAGCTAAATCGAAAATACGATTCGTATATAGGCTGTTCTATTTTAAAAAATACAACTTTATGCTGTCCTAGTTTTTTGGCTCACCCTGTAGAGTCTAAATATTTTTAAAATCTGCGTAAAAATAAACTGTATCAAACAATAAATATAGTTTCTTTGTTAATTTCACCGAAAAGGCACAAACCTACTTCATCCAATCGTTGACTCACCCTGTACAATGTTAGAGAACACCTACATAAATATAGCATAAGCGGATATAATTTACTTGGCAGTTGGGTGTTTAAATACAATTAATTATATAAGAGAAACTATTTTAATTCTCAACCAACTGAAAAAACCTTATATTATAAGGAGAAATGTACTTTTTCTAACACTCCCATTTTGTATCTGCAATATTAAATAGCAAGAAATATAAAATCGAAAGAGGTAAGACTTTTAAAACGCCATGTAGAATCCGCCATATTGAATTTTTTTTAAATAATTTTAAATTAGCAAAGTACACCCTCCAAGAATTCCTCGATTCCAATTTGAACAAAATTGAGAGATTCAATTTTTTAAAATTTATAGGCAATATTGAAGATTGACTAAAATGTGGTTCTGCAATACCTGGTCTCGACGTTTCCCTTTTTAACCAACTTCAAAAGAAATAGGTTCTTAATTCGTCGACTATATATATTTTTTTACTATGTATAACGGCGGCACCGATTTGAACGAAATTTTTTACGTTATGTTCAGAAAGTTGCTGCGGTAGTCCCATATTTTTTGGACAAAATTGCTGCAGTAAAATCCAAAATGGCGCTGACAATATGGCGGCCAAAAAAATTAATTTTGTCCGATTTTCTCCAAAATTGGTATGGGGGAATTTTCGAAGTCGTACACAACGAATCTAATTTTTTTTAATTCAATATGACGGATCCAATATGACGGACAAGAAAATTTAATTTTGTACGATTTTCTCGAAAATTGAAGTGGGGGAGTTTTTGGAATCGCACGCTATGAATCTGACATTATTAAAAAAAAATATGGCGGATCCAAGATGGTAGATTGAAGATTCTACATTTTTGTCTAAAATCAGTATTGGGAGATTTTTGTTAGTGTTAATCACGAATTTGAAATATTTTGGAAAAATTCAATCTGGCGGATTCAATATGGCGTCCTAAAAATTTAACAGTTTTTGATTTTCTCCAAAATTGATATAAGGGGTTCTTAAGGGTGTAAATTATGAATTTAATAGTATGGCAGACTAAAAATTTTACATTTTTCGATTTTGTTCAAATGTGGGACTGAATCGTTTTTGAGGATGTAAATAGCGAATATAAAATTATTTTCAGAAAATCTAATATGTCAGATGCAATATGACGGTCTAGAAATTTTAAATTTCTGGATTTCATCCAAAATTGGTATAACGAGGCTTTGAAGGGTTTAGATTTAGATAAGATTAAGACGTTAAAAAATCGAAATATAAAATTTTTATAGAAAAAAAATTGACCGACTTCTAAACGTGGGCTGAAAAGAGAAAATAACTAAAAATTTTTATATGAATTTGTAATTTTTTAAGTCGGCGCCAAATTATTTCTAAATGAAACGAATAATTACTAAGATATACAAATTTTGGTAGGAAAGCAATTACAAATAAAGTATTTTTATTTTGTTTATGCACATTTTGTCAGGTACTAGTTTGGCGCCAATTTCAAAAATTTCAATTTCATCTAAAAATTTATAGTTATTTTTCAGTTTTTAGAGCCCTTTTAGAAGTCGGCATCAATTTTTTTTTATAAAAATTTTATTGTTTATGAGTTTTATGTTCCTGAATAACTTCTAGTGGACGCTTTGTAAACACATTGTTTCTATCGGTAGTTTTTGCTTTTGATTTGGATAAATGAGCTCTAAGTGTATCTTCTGATTTAAAGGCTGTTTTTATATAATTGTCAGCAGGTTTAATATAAAAACAGCCTTTAAATCAGGAAATACATATAGAGCTCATTTAACCAAAACAACAGCAAAAAGTACCGATAAGAAAGATGTGTTTACAAAGTTCCATGTGAGTGCGATGAAATGTATATTACCAAACGACCACTAGAAGTTAGAATTAAGGAACATAAAACTCATACACAAAAGGGGGAAACGTCGAAATCAGGTATTGCAGAACACACCTGGATAAACAATATATATAAAATCCAGCATGAGAAAAACATTTATAGAAGCAGCTTATGTTAAAAATAATAGTGAATCTTTAGTAACCCCATTGTTGAGGTAGCTTATTTTTGGAAATCACTTTTAGTAACATCAAATGATTGAGGTGTGTACAGTGAAGCGAAACTTTGTTTTCAATGGACACAATCCTCGTAGCCTTACCACAAAACATTAAGTTCATACTGATATCGATTAGAGATGCAACTTATTTCAAACGTCGTAAAAATAAACAAAGATAAAAACAATGCAAGTCCGACAACCACATTAGAGTCAATTTTAAATTTGTTGTGTGCCAGCCCGAAAATTTCCCCACATCAGTTTCGGATAAAATTAATTTTTTTGTCTGCCATATTATCAGCAAACAATTTCACTTAATTAAATTCAAATGCCGCCGTTTTGTAGTAATCGACGCACGTACAAAAAAAATTAATAGCGGTGAAATTTTAAACCTCCTTCTTTCAGAATACTCTAGGGAGAATAGATTTTCGTCAGTAACAAAAATATAACATTGGTTTTTTTGCTGGAATGTGTTCATTTCGGCATCCTATAAAACATAACTCGATGGTAACTCTAAAAGACCTGTGCAAAAAAAATGGCGGACCAAAAATGGTCACGATTTTCGGTTTTTGAGTTTATCTTGAAAAGTAAAAGTTGTAGAGAATTAAAAAACCTATCGATTCATATAATATAAGTTGTAGGTGGCGCCACTAGTTATCGAGATATATTTTTATTTCTACAAAATTTAGAGTTTTTGTTTAAAAAAAATACATTTATTAACAAATTGCCGATTTAAAATTATACATAAATATACGTATTATCATTCTAAAAAAGTATGTCAAACCCGGAATCTGTGAAATTTTTTTTTTCCGAGAAAGTTAAAAATTCAACCTCAATTTTCGCTCTCCTAATGAAAATACAATGCTCAATTTTAATGGAAATTGTTTGTATTGTTTTATATTTTGAAGATCTATTAAAATTTTTTTTTCAATCGTGGGCCCAGAAATTTTGTAAAAACCAATTTTTGCACAAAAAATTGCGATAACTTTTCACCAGATGAGATAAAGTTTTTTAATGCGTGCATTGGATTTAGATGTATCATTTCCGATATCAAAAAAAAATTAATTTTGGAAAAAAAAAGTTTTTTTTTTCAAAAATTCATAATGGTGTGGCAAAGGAATACTAAGGGCTCAAATTTGCAGAAGATCTTTTTTAATACTTGTACTTTACCTGTGAATTTTTTGGATCCAAGTAATACACTTCCATACAATCTGTGAACCTTCGAAAATTGGGCCAAATCTAATCGAAAATAGCTACTGCAGACCGCTGTCGGCGGGTTGCCATAGTTCAGACGCATTATTCATTGGCGCTTCAAGGAAACTTATGCATCACAAGTAATATTTATAATATTGATGTTGTTTTATTAATTTATATGATCGTAATTAATTATGAATTATATGAAAGCGGCCTGCAGCAGCAATTTTCGATTAGATTCGGTTCAATTTCGAAGGTTCACAGATCGTATGGAAGGTGTATTCAAAAAATTCACAGGTAGTACAAGTAAAGGTGTTTTTTATAGAGGTATAGAACTTTAAGTTGGCAACACTTTTTAACTGGCGGCCATTTTGTCAGCTGTCAAGTGATTTATGTTTAGTTTGTTTGGCATTTCAACATGAATAGACTGACGCCTGAACAACAGAGACGTCGTACAGTGCGTACAGAAGAAGTCATTGCTGCTGTAGAGCGTAGCGAAGAAGAAGACCCGAATCAGTCAATCCGTCATCGTGCACAGGAATTGGATATGTGTCCATTCACTTTATGGAAGATTTTGCGGAAATATCTTGGTTTGCGTGCTTACAAATCCAACTCGTGCAAGAATTGAAGCCACACGATCACCTAGCAAGGCGTAGATTCGATGAATGGGCCAAAACAAGATTGCCGTTGATCCCGATTTTCATAAGCGAATTTTGTTTAGCGATGAAGCTCACCTTTTGTTTGAATGGATACGTCAATAAACAAAACTGCCGTATTTGGAGTGATGATAATCCTCAAGTGTATGTTGAGACACCGTTACGTCCAGAAAAACGGACTGTTTGGTGTGCTTTATGGGCTGGTGGAATCATTGGTCCGTACTTCTTTAAAAACGGTGCTGGTCAGAACGTTACAGTCAATGGTGACCGCTATAGAGCAATGATTACTGACTTTTTCGTTCATCAATTAAACAACCATGATGTGCAGGAGCTGTGGTTTGAACAAGACGGCGCAACATGTCACACAGCTCGTGCCACAATTGATTTATTGAAGGAAACGTTTGGTAACTGCATAGTTTCACGTTTCGGACCCGTGAATTGGCCTCCAAGATCGTGCGACTTAACGCCGGTAGACTATTTTCTGTGGGTCTACGCCGCTAAGCCCGAAACGATTGATCACTTGGAGGACAACATTCACCGCGTTATTGCCGATATACGGCCACAAATGTTGGAAAAAGTCATCGAAAATTGGATCTCCAGATTAGGCTACGTCCAAGCCAGCCGTGGCGGTCATATGCCAGAAGTCATATGTAAATTATAATGCCAGAAGGTTATCTTTCGAATAAAGTAAATTTTATGTCAATTTAAAAAATTCATCTTTGTTTTATTCCATTTAAAAGTTCTATACCTCTATAAAAAAAAACACCCTTTACAAGTACTAAAAGCATCTTCTGCAAATTAGAGTCCTTAATATTCATTTGCCACGCCATTATGAATTTTTGAAAAAAAAAACGTTTTTTTTATCCAAAAATTTTTTTTTTTGATATCGGAAATGATACATCTAAATCCAAGGCACGCATTAAACAACTTTATCTCCATCCTGTGAAAAGTTATCGTAATTTTTTTGTGCAAAAATGGTTTTTACAAAAGTTCTCGACCCACGATTGAAAACTAATTTTTTTTAATAGATCTTCAAAATATAGAACAATATAAACAATTTTCATGAAAATTGAGCATTGTATCTTAATTAGGAAAGCGGAAAATTGCGATTTAATTTTCAAATTTGACATCGAATTTCTCGGAAAATAAAAAACTCACAGGTTCCGGCTTTGACATACTTCTTTAGAACCATAATATCTGTATTTATGTTAAATTTAAATCGGTAATTTTATTATTAATTTAAAAAAAAAACAAAACCGTTAATTTTGTCGAAAAAAAAATATATCTCGATAACTAGTAGCGCCATCTATAACTTATATTTATGAATCGATAGGTTTTTTTAATTCCCTACAACTTTTGTTTTCAAGATAAACTCAAAAAACCGAAAAAATCGTGACAATTTTGGTTCCGCCATTTTTTTTGCATAGGTCTTTCAGAGTTACCATCAAGATATGTTTTATAGGATGCCGAAATGAACACATTCCAGGAAAAAAAACAACATTTTTTTTAACAAAATAGCTCGTTTTTGATCTAATTTCCATCGAGTAGAAGGCGGTTAAATATAGGCATTTTTGTTAAAATTAAAAACGCAATTGTATGGAACACTTTAAGAGATCACCTGTTACTCTACTATAACAGAAAATTCTGAAAAGATCCTTAATAAAGAAACGGAAACATTATCAAATTATTATAGTGGAGAAAATTCCATTACACCAAAAACTTTCGCAATATAAACTCTTCAAATAAACATTTGGTAATATCAATAATCGAGGAATAAAATCGGTTTGTTGATTTGTTCGCCAAGCGGGTCTTTACAGGCGATTAAGCTAATAAATAACATAGTAAATTTTTATAGGCGGCCATCAGGTCAAATTTATTGTGCCCTCGTTGATATATTAAATCTGCTACATAGTATTTTTATAGCTAAATATAGCTGACTGGTCGTTTGATTTATAATATGAGATTATAACATCACATATGAAACATGTGGAAATATTTTTATCGTCGATGGACATTTCGTATAATCTTGAGATTTTACAGCTAATAACATGGCTCTTAAAGCAAGCAAGAGAGTAAATGGATGAAATTCCAATTCATTGGCCGGCGGAATTGGCGTCTGAAAGAAAATTTAGTGTTAGTAGATTATTTACTACGTAAAAATCTTCGCAATGATAATAGCGATTATGTAATATCTTATGTCTCATTTTCTTTTTTGGGGAAAATTTTCATTAAACAATTCTTCTTCTTCTTTAAATGCATATCCACTAATGGATGTTTGCGATTACAGTTTCCATTTCTTCCCTACTTCTCGCGGAGTGTATCAGTGTCTGAATATCGTGCAACCCCATCCACTCTATGATATTACGGAGCCAGGACATCCTCTTTCTTCCAATTCCTCTTTTGCCCTCGATTTTGCCTTCAATCATCAACTGTAGGAATTGGTACCTCCCATTTCGCATGATGTGCCCTAGATACGCCGTATTTCTTTTCTTGATTATGCTGAATAGTACTGGTTCTTTCCCAATACTTCTTCATTGGTCATTCTCGCTGTCCATGATATCTTAAGGATTCTTCTGTATAGCCACATCTCAAAAGCCTCTAATTTATTGATAGCGCTTGGCTTCAATGTCCAACCCTCTACGCCATAATGAAGTATTGACCATACGTAACCTTTTATGATCCTCAGTCTTAATTTCAAGTCAAAATCCGAACAAGTAAGCACTCGCCTGAGGTTTTCAAAAGCTTGTCGCGCCTGTTCAATGCGACATTTTACTTCATTGTCAGAAGTCCATTCTTCGAATATCCATGTGCCCAGATATTTAAATTTGGTGACTTTTTCTATGGGTACTGCGTTGAATCTAACGTTGGCATTTTGGAATAAATTGAGATTTCTTGAGATAATCATGAATTTTGTTTTCTTTGTATTCATGTCGAAGCAGGCGCGGATCCAAGGAGGGGCGGCGGGGGCGATCGCCTCCCCCCTCAAAAGCTTTGAGTTCAGGAAAATAGACCCCATTTTGCCTCTTATAACTATAGTGTATTCAAGAACTAGAGAGAGTAATAAATCATTTTTTACCCTGTTTTTTCTTCGCAAACTACATGTGTTCTTGTCCGGAGTCTTTGACAAAATCTGTTAGACACATATATTTTTCGTAGGAATGGGTTAGAAATTTGATAATCAAAAATACCGCTCTATAAAAATGGACTATTTGGGTTGGATAACAATAGATATTTGGAAGTGTCAAGTGTTAAAAAGAAATTTAATCCTTGTCATAGGCGTCGGAAGGAGGTTTATTTTATCACTAAGTATTTATGGCATAGAATATTATTTCGGTAATAAACTTAAAATACGAATTTTTTATTATATTATTTTATTTTTTATGATTTCTTAATAATTTTACATATTTAACACAAATCACAACTGTATTTTTATTATTATTAATTTTGGCATAGAAACCGTTTTATGCACATTCAGACTAAAACGTAGTCTTATCCTCTCAAAAAATTCCAAGTTATAATTTAAATACTTACAAAATACCCGTTGTCAAAAATACAGGAAGTTAAACGTATATAAAAAAATAAATTCGTCCATATAATATTAAAATTTTTTTTGGACTATCGGTCATTTATTATTAATTAAAAACATTTTTAGGACATTATACTATTCAGTTTGTTTATTTCTTAAACCATCTGCAGAATTACAATTAAACACTAAAAAGGAATTCAAATGTAATTAATTTTTATTTGTTACAGAAAATTTAAATAATAAATTGTATTTATGCTGGTAAACATTACGTATCTAATTCATAATCAAAGTCAGTGAAGCTATCTTCGCTCAAATTAATTATAATTGGTTCCTCCATCTCACCGATCATGAGGTCGAGTTTCAACATTTTCTTTTATTCTTTTATTATATAAATTTTCCCAATTTTCTGCAGTAACTTTATTCAAAAAAATCATTCAAATGTTCAGATAAATTACTAATTTTGTAAGTTGTGTTATTTCTAGCAACTCCACTTTTTACTTGCGAGAGACATTTCTTGCTCTAACGGACATTTTCCGGACGATCTATAAGAACAGATTTCCTATCTGGTTTTGCCTGATAAAAATTAAATTCTCTGAGCAATTTCTAGAGCTCAGTTCTTTTAATTTCATGTAAATCCCCATCTTCATTGATTTTAGTTAGAATTTTGTCGACGGTTGGGATCTGCTTCTCATAATAAAATGTATGTATAACTCCTTTTATTGTAGTTTACATCTCTTCTCCAACGAGGTTTTTCGTCTCCTGTGATCGAATCTGGCTTGAGAGTATTACCATTTTCAGTCGTTTATAATTTATAAGAGCTTAAAATAATTAAATATAATTTAATATAATTTGATTTACGGCAGTCCTCAGTTACCTGCGGCACTGGAGCAGGTACTTTAGAGGTTTCGGTAACAGTTTTATTACTCTCTCTAGTTCTTGAATAGGAATGTGTATGCTTGTGGTCGCCCTCCCCCTTCCAAGAGCTTTGAGTTCAGGAAAATAGCAGCGATTCTGCCTTTTATATTAGGAATGTGTATGTTATTGGCACTCCCCCCCCCCCCCCCATTGACAACTTTTTTTCTTGCGATTAAGAAAAATTATGAGTTCAGGAAAATAAACCCGATTCTGCGTCTTATACTAAGAATGTGCTCGCATCCTCCCCCCTGTCGGCAACTTGTTTTTTTTGTGATCGCCCCTCCCTCTCCAAGAGCTTCAAATTTAGAAAAATAGACCCGACCCTGTCTTTTACACTAGAAATGGGAATGTTGCTGGTGTCCCCCCCCCCTCGTCGACAACTTGCTTTCGCTTGTCATACTGTACTTTTGTGATATCACCGCCCCCCTCCCAAAGAGAGAGGCTGGATCCACCCCTGCGTTCAAGACCATTGATTTGCTGCGCTCTCCTATTATGTTGATGAGTTCTTGGAGGTCGTTTATATTGTCGGCGATCAGGACTACTTCATCTACATAACATTAAACAATTCATTTGTGAAAAAACAGTTTTTTCGAGTTTAGGAAAAGCTATTTTTTTCAGTAAAAAAGTTTTAAACAAAAGTTGTGCGCATTAAAAATACCTACAAAATGAGGTAAGGCTCATCCGAATTGAAACTTGTTCGTCAATTGTTGCAAAAAACATGCTAAAATGCCTTTTTTACAAATGTTAATGGACGTGATAGGTGAGATTTTGGCGCATATTTTGAAAAAAAAATATTCTGTACGAGTACTAGAAACTGCTGGCTTTGTTTATTATTAAGGGATAATTTAAGAAGGAACTCATTGGGAGATGGTTAAACTATTGTATGCAGCATTATTTCAAAATTGTTGATGTTGCAATAGTTTAATGTTGCACCTACTCCAAGAGTCCGAAAGAGAGCAGTAGAGGGGGGTGTTCTTTCAGCCTGCGGCGTCCGAAAAAAAACGTGACTCGGATACTTCACATTCGTTTCGCCGAAAAAAATTGAATTATCTCGGCGAATATTCGTCATAAAACCTTTATTTTTTTTTAATTCGTAGTTTTTCGATGAGATATAAACAATGACTGATATGTTTTTGTAATCAAATTACTGTTAAACATGGCAATAAACAAATTGTTGCACTTTTACACATTTTATGTATAATTATAACTTTACCGTAAGTACGTGGTTTTCAAACTGCGAAATAATTGTTACAGTTGTCAACAGTATACTATTAATTAGGAATATTAAAAATCAGATTAATTTCTTCGTTTCTTAGACATCGATGAACACTCATTTTCGAAAGACTAATCGGTTTCATTATTATCATTACAACTATCATCATCATTATTACTCTCATCGTCATCATCATTATCACTCTCATAATCATCATCACTCTCATCATTGATATAATATTGTAATATTTCTTTCATAGTCGTTAAAAGTAACATTACAATAATTCTCGATGGTCTCGATTGGATAATCGCTTACAATATAATCACCAGATTTCAACTTTCGCTCACTTTAATATCTAGAATATCTTCAACATTTGAACAAGTTTCGCCATTACAAGCAGATCAACAGGATGAACAACATAAGCCATGTTAATATTTCGTTAAGAAACCAAATATTAAAAAAAAAAACAAAGGTTCTACGACCAATTATCGCCAAGATAATCCAAATTTTTCCGGCGAAAGGAATTTGAAGCGTCCGAGTCACGTTTTTTCCGCCCCCCCCCTCCAATACTCACTTCCTGATTCTCTGAGTAGGTACAACTTTAATCTATTGCAACATCAACAATTTCGAAATAATTGAGTTGGAAACTGCTGCATACAATAGTTTAACCATCTCCCAATGAGTTCCTACTTAAATATTCCCTTAATGTTAATAAACAATCTCAGCTTCTAATGGTCGTACAGATTTTTTTTTTCAAAATGTGCGCCAAAATTTCAGTTATCATGTTCATATAACTAGCAAAGAAACTATCCGATTCGGATGGGCCCTAGCTCATTTTGTAGGCATTTTTAATTTTGTTTCTATTTGTTGACCGTGTAGTTATTAATTAGTTTTTACTTTTTTGGGTTTCGGTCATAATATCACTTTATAAGAAATTAACACATGTTTTTTTTCTGACGTTTCGGTTTATTTATTGATTAAACCATCTTCACAGAATTACTGTAAATATGAAAAGGAATATGTAAATTGTTGTTATATAAACTGAAAATTTTAATTTCTTACCTAATGTTAACAGGTGGTTCGCTTTATTTAACTATTTTATTATTTTAATAAAAATATAATCAAAAACTTCTTTTTTAATATAAATATAATTATAGAGAACTGATATATTTTGTGATTGCATTTTTTACACATCTGGTTTGTTTTACTTTTGACAGAGTACTACGAAAGACTTTGAAACTTTCTGGACCATCTGCAATTTTATTGCTCTATTAGATTGGTATACACATTACTCAGGTCATTTGTATCCGTTCTGAAATTTATTGCACAGGGTGTTCTTTTAATATGGATCATTTCTTTAATTGTTCTTTTTTTGTAATTAATTTCTTTGTCTAAAATCTCCCCGTTGTTAAAATCGATGTTGTGAATGTTATCTAGTGCATGTTTGGCTAAGGCTGTTTTATTATCGTTATTGTGATATCTAATGCTGTATTTGTGATTTTGTATTCTATTTTTTAAATATTGTTTGGTTTGACCGACATATGTTTGGTTGCAATCTAAACAATTGATCTTGTAAATGACATTTGTTTGTTCGTCTTTAGGGATATCGGGTTTAAGTTTGAATATCATATGGTTTTAGCACTTTTTTAATGGGATTTGTAATTTCTGGTATATATGGCAATGATACGTATTTTTGGGTTGATGGAACATTGCTGTTTATGGGTTGATTGTTGTTATATAGTTTTTCTACTCGGCTTTTTATTATGGGTTCAACAAATTTCTTTGGATAATTGTTTTTTGCTAGAGTGTCTTTAACTTTTTTAAAATTTTGCGGTCTAAATTGTGGATGGGAGAATTTGATAGCTCTATCGGTTAGTGCTGTGACAACACACTTTTTGTATTTTCTAGGTGCTGCAGAATTGTAATTTAGGTATCTACCTGACCATACCGGTTTTGTGTACCAGTTTGTTTTCATTTTGCCATTGTGATCATAATGAATAGTAATGTCAAGGAAGTTAATGGCTTTATAATTTTCTTTTTCTAATGTAAATTGTATTTTATTATGATAACTATTGAATTTATTGAGGATGTACTGAACTTTGTCTTCCGGAATGCATAATATACAGTCGTCAACATATCTTTTAAAGAAAAAAGGTTTGCAATTTAGTTGTTTAATTACATTTTCTTCTAGAAGTTCCATGACGAGGTTTTTTATTGTTGCAGATATTGGTGAACTCATGGCAACACCGTAAAATTGTAAAAAGAAGGAATCTTGAAAGCGAAAAAAGGTTTGCGTTAAACATAATTTGGTAGCTTCAATAAAACCATTTTTCGTTAATGGTGTGAAGTTTTTTATTTTTTCCCAATATTTTTCTATATTTTGAATAGCTAAGTTAACGGGGATACTAGTGTATACAGATACTACATCAAATGATACTAATATGTGACCTGGAGGGATAGTTTTATTTTTAATATAGTCGCAAAAGTTCCATAAGTTTTTGACATAATAATCATTTTTACCTAGAAGTTTACTGATAATATCAGATAAGTATTTTGATAAATTGTATGTGGGCGACTGTACAGGGTGAGTCAACGATTGGATGAAGTAGGTTTGTACCTTTTCGGTGAAATTTACAAAGAAACTATATTTATTGTTTGATACAGTTTATTTTTATGCAGATTTTAAAAATATTTAGGACTCTACAGGGTGAGCCAAAAAACTAGGACAGCGTAAAGTTGTATTTTTTTAAATAGAACACCCTATATACGAATCATATTTTCGATTTAGCTTATAATTTTAAATCTTTTTTATTAAGGGTTTACTATAACAAAACTTTATAGTTTCTGAGATAATTAAGTTTAAAGAAAAAAAGTCACATTTTCAAGCATCAATTCAATCCTAAATAACGTTTTCAATTTTGTGACAAATATATTCAAATTTGGAATTTAGCAAGGCCAAGTACAAGCTAACATAATTTTTACCTAATATTTGCAATAAAAGCTACAGGGTGTTGAACACATTGGCTCAAATTTGAAAAAGTTTAAATGAATAAATATCTTTTTTTTTAAATGGTACACCCTGTATATTTTCATGTTATTTAATAGAGTAATAAAAAACCTAACAGTTTGTTCAATATATCCTAAATTTATAATAGTTTTTGAGATATTTCAGTTTTTCTTATTTTCCATACTTTTTTACAGAAATAGTCTTCATTATCATAGTAGCCATGGCAAAAACAATGTAAAAGAACATTTTTTATGTGTGTCAAATTTATAACCGCAATAGCTTCTTTTGGTTTTTATGTAGTGTAGTTTGGTTTTTTTTGCATTCATCTTATATTGTAAAATGAATTTTCCAAAGAATGAGTTAATAGATATGATTTATACAATAGGAGAGGCTCAAAAAAATTGCCTTCTTGCTCAAAGAATTTACAAAATGAAGTATCCTGATCGACGCCAGCCTAATACCCATACTTTTCAAAACTTAATGCAAAGATTTGATTCTTCTGGTACTATTGATTATCCAAAACGTAAAGTGGTCAACAAACCAGTAACTAATGAAGAAAAAGAACTACAAGTATTGTTAAATGTTTAGGAAAATCCTTATATTGGTAGCCGTCAGTTAGCAGCATTATGTGAAACATCACAATCCACCGCTAATCGTACTACCAAGAAAAATAGGTATCATCCATATCACATGGAATTACACCAAGAATTGCATGGACAGGATTTTGAAAGTCGTGTAAACTTTATCGTACAATAAATGCGGAGATTCAATTAAATCCAAATTTATTATGCAAGGTAATGTTTAGTGATGAAGCTACTTTTAGAAGTAACGGTGCCGTAAATAGACGCAACATGCATTATTATGCCACAGAAAACCCATTTTGGATTAGAGAGGTGCAACATCAAAACCACTGGTCATTAAATGTTTGGTGTGGTATTCATCATAATCGAATTATTGGACCCCACTTTTTTAATGAACCACTAAATGGCCATAGTTACCTGAACTTTTTACAAGAAGAACTACCTCAACTGTTTCAAGGTCTCGATAGGGATGAGCTCGACAGTATGTGGTTCTAGCACGATGGTGCGCCTCCGCATTACCATCGTGAAGTTCGTGCGTTTTTGGACCAACGATATCCGCAAAAATGGATTGGACGTGGGGGTTCCATTAAGTGGCCACCAAGGTCTTGCGACATCACCCCATTAGATTTCTTCCTATGGGTTTATATTAAAAATAAGGTGTATGTTAATCCACCAACAACAGTGGAAGATATGCGAAACAGGATTAGGGATACCTGTAGAACAATAACGCCACTAATTTTGTCCAGGGTCCGAGAAAATCTGCAAAAAAGACTAAATTTGTGCATTGCACAAGAGGGTCGTTTATTCGAACACTTATTAAAAAGAAATAATTAATTTCAGTATTTAATAGGTAATTTTTTTGTTTCAATTTAGTATAAAAGTAAATATGTATTTGCCTTGTCGTTATTGTTGTGTTAACTTTTTCACATTATGTTTAATTAAACTATTGCCGTTGTAATATAACGAATAATATATTTCATCATATTTAACCACATTCTGTTGTTTCTGTAGTTTCTTTTTATTATTTTACATGGCCTACTATGATAATGAAGACTATTTCTGTAAAAAAGTATGGAAAATAAGAAAAACTGAAATATCTCAAAAACTATTATAAATAGGTATAGGATATATTGAACAAAACTTTTAGGGTTTTTATTACTCTATTAAATAACATGAAAATATACAGGGTGTACCATTTAAAAAAAATATATATTTATTCATTTAAACTTGTTCAAATTTGAGCCGATGTGTTCAACACCCTGTAGCTTTTATTGCAAATATTAGGTAAAAATTATGTTAACTTGTCCTTGGCCTTGCTAAATTCCAAATTTGAATATATTTGTCACAAAATTGAAAACGTTATTTAGGATTGAATTGATGCTTGAAAATGTGACTTTTTTCTTTAAACTTAATTATCTCAGAAACTATAAAGTTTTGTTATAGTAAACCCTTAATAAAAAAGATTTAAAATTATAAGCTAAATCGAAAATACGATTCGTATATAGGGTGTTCTATTTAAAAAAATACAACTTTATGCTGTCCTAGTTTTTTGGCTCACCCTGTAGAGTCCTAAATATTTTTAAAATCTGCGTAAAAATAAACTGTATTAAACAATAAATATAGTTTCTTTGTAAATTTCACCGAAAAGGTACAAACTTACTTCATCCAATCGTTGACTCACCCTGTATATTACTAACAATAAGAGTGCCTGTTTTATGTAACTTTGGAAGGCCATATATGTAAGGAGCATGACCATTATTACAATTAAACTTAGTCTTTAATTCTTTTTGTTATTAGGTTTCGTTTAAACCAACCATTTACAGGTCTATTGACCTAAGATTGTACCCTACTAGTTGGATTGTGGTTTTCATTTTTATAGGTGGAGATGTCATTTAGCAGGTTATGCATTTTTGCGTTATAGTCGTCTTTTTCCATAACAACAGGTATTTTTAATGCACACAACTTTTTTACTGAAAAACAATAGCTTTTTCTAGAATTTGAAAAAAAGATTTTTTACATCTTAATTGTTAAATAAAAAATTTTCCCCAAAAAAGAAAATGAGACATAAGATACTACGTAATTACTATTGTCATTCTGAAGATTTCTACGTAGTCAGAAGTCTACTAATCCTAAATTTCAAAATTACTTCATTTTGAGGCCAACTGTCCCGGCCTATTAGTGTTCTAATTGTTGGACAGAGTATCGTTTTCCTTTATATGAACGAAGTCGTTGGGCCTTAAGATAGCCCTCTTTTGTAAACATCTAACTTTATTAATTACCCAGTAGTACTCGAACTTTCAGCAAAACTTAAGATACAACGGGGAGCAAGTTGAACGATATCTCTCGAAAGACGGGATATTTCTTGGAAATATGAAGATTATTGATGGATTAACTCCCTATATTCGCAAGAAATATATCCCGAGTTTTGCTTATTTCAAGATAAAAATTATTATCTTATTAAATAATTGACTATTTTAGTTTTACTTTTATGAAGCCCCGCAAGTTTGTCTCGGTATTGTTCCCAGATATCTATTCTGCTGGTTTATTCCAACTTTCGATCCATTTTCAGAACTCTAAATTGTTCAGCTAGCTAGTTAAGGAATTGCACATGAAATAACATTTTCTAAAGTTGTAACTTAAAGTTACACAAATGCCAGGCAAACCACAAAGTGGATCTGAGTACGGCAGCTCTTGTCGCGGCTACAGCATGAGGTGCAGGAGTGGTTACACTAAACTGTTAACAATTACCGCAGTGGATTCTCGTTCTGGAAACCTCAACCATGCATCCTGTAAAAGGCACACTTTCGTTACTGTATTGGAGACTTGAAATTGTTAAATTAGGGCGCCATCGGTATAAAATAAAAGGTGTGCCTTTCCATATATAAATGAAAGAGTCTAATGTAGTACAAGTACACCCTGTAGAATAATTGTAGTGCTGTTTAATAATATAAATTAATTTTTCTTAGTTTATGCATAGTTTGTAATATTTCAACATCTACACAAATTGTAAACGATGTAACAAACACGACTATCGAAAGTGAAGTAATAAACTAGACATTAAGGTAGCAATAGGTTTTTAATTACTCAAACGAACCTACAGAAGACATAATTAATTTACAGTACAACACTGCTAGTTACACTTAAAAAGGGTAGGAATACAAATATATATATATATATATATATATATATATATATATATATATGTATATATATATATATATATATATATATACAGGGTGAGTCAACGATTGGATGAAGTAGGTTTGTGCCTTTTCGGTGAAATTAACAAAGAAACTATATTTATGTTTGATACAGTTTATTTTTACGCAGATTTTAAAAATATTTAGGACTCTACAGGGTGAGCCAAAAAACTAGGACAGCATAAAGTTGTATTTTTTTAAATAGAACACCCTATATACGAATCGTATTTTCGATTTAGCTTATAATTTTAAATCTTTTTTATTAAGGGTTTACTATAACAAAACTTTATAGTTTCTGAGATAATTAAGTTTAAAGAAAAAAAGTCACATTTTCAAGCATCAATTCAATCCTAAATAACGTTTTCAATTTTGTGACAAATATATTCAAATTTGGAATTTAGCAAGGCCAAGGACAAGTTAATATAATTTTTACCTAATATTTGCAATAAAAGCTACAGGGTGTTGAACACATCGGCTCAAATTTGAACAAGTTTAAATGAATAAATATTTTTTTTTTAAATGGTACACCCTTTATATTTTCAAGTTATTTAATAGAGTAATAAAAACCCTAAAAGTTTTGTTCAATATTTCCTATACCTATTTATAATAGTTTTTGAGATATTTCAGTTTTTCTTATTTTCCATACTTTTTTACAGAAATAGTCTTCATTATCATAGTAGCCATGGCAAAAACAAAGTAAAAGAACATTTTTCTGTGTGTCAAATTTATAACCGCAATCGCTTCTTTTGGTTTTTATGTAGTGTAGTTTGGTTTATTTTGTATTCATCTTATATTGTAAAATGAATTTTCCAAAGAATGAGTTAATAGATATGATTTATACAATAGGAGAGGCTCAAAAAAATTGCCTTCTTGCTCAAAGAATTTACAGAATGAAGTATCCTGATCGACGCCAGCCTAATACCCATACTTTTCAAAACTTAATGCAAAGATTTGATTCTTCTGGTACTGTTGATTATCCAAAACGTAAAGTAGTCAACAAACCAGTAACTAATGAAGAAAAAGAACTACAAGTATTGTTAAATGTTCAGGAAAATCCTTATATTGGTAGCCGTCAATTAGCAGCATTATGTGAAACATCACAATCCACCGCTAATTGTACTACCAAGAAATATAGGTATCATCCATATCACATGGAATTACACTAAGAATTGCATGGACAGGATTTTGAAAGTCGTGTAAACTTTTGTCGTACAATAAATGCGGAGATTCAATTAAATCCAAATTTATTATGCAAGGTAATGTTTAGTGATCAAGCTACTTTTAGAAGTAACGGTGCCGTAAATAGACGCAACATGCATTATTATGCCACAGAAAACCCATTTTGGATTAGAGAGGTGCAACATCAAAACCACTGGTCATTAAATGTTTGGTGTGTATTCATCATAATCGAATTATTGGACCCCACTTTTTTAATGAACCACTAAATGGCCATAGTTACCTGAACTTTCTACAAGAAGAAATACCCCAACTGCTTCAAGGTCTCGATAGGGATGAGCTCGACAGTATGTGGTTCCAGCACGATGGTGCGCCTCCGCATTACCATCGTGAAGTTCGTGCGTTTTTGGACCAACGATATCCGCAAAAATGGATTGGACGTGGGGGTTTCATTGATTGGCCACCAAGGTCTTGCGACATCACCCCATTAGATTTCTTCCTATGGGGTTATATTAAAAATAAGGTGTATGTTAATCCACCAACAACAGTGGAAGATATGCGAAAGAGGATTAGGGATACCTGTAGAACAATAACGCCACTAATTTTGTCCAGGGTCCGAGAAAATCTGCAAAAAAGACTAAATTTGTGCATTGCACAAGAGGGTCGTTTATTCGAACACTTATTAAAAAGAAAAAATTAATCTCAGTATTTAATAGGTAATTTTTTTGTCTCAATTTAATATAAAAGTAAATATGTATTTGCCTTGTCGTTATTGTTGTGTTAATTTTTTCACATTATGTTTAATTAAACTATTGCCGTTGTAATATAACGAATAATGTATTTCATCATATTTAACCACATTCTGTTTGTTTCTGTAGTTTCTTTTTATTATTTTACATGGCTACTATGATAATGAAGACTATTTCTGTAAAAAAGTATGGAAAATAAGAAAAACTGAAATATCTCAAAAACTATTATAAATAGGTATAGGATATATTGAACAAAACTTTTAGGGTTTTTATTACTCTATTAAATAACATGAAAATATACAGGGTGTACCATTTAAAAAAAAGATATTTATTCATTTAAACTTGTTCAAATTTGAGCCGATGTGTTCAACACCCTGTAGCTTTTATTGCAAATATTAGGTAAAAATTATGTTAACTTGTCCTTGGCCTTGCTAAATTCCAAATTTGAAAATATTTGTCTCAAAATTGAAAACGTTATTTAGGATTGAATTGATGCTTGAAAATGTGACTTTTTTTCTTTAAACTTAATTATCTCAGAAACTATAAAGTTTTGTTATAGTAAACCCTTAATAAAAAAGATTTAAAATTATAAGCTAAATCGAAAATACGATTCGTATATAGGGTGTTCTATTTAAAAAAATACAACTTTATGCTGTCCTAGTTTTTTGGCTCACCCTGTAGAGTCTTAAATATTTTTAAAATCTGCGTAAAAATAAACTGTATCAAACAATAAATATAGTTTCTTTGTAAATTTCACCGAAAAGGCACAAACCTACTTCATCCAATCGTTGACTCACCCTGTACGTGTTGACTTACAAAGTTAGGGTTTTGATCAGCCCACCACCTGCAAAACTTACAACACCATTTCTTGTGAAGGTTGCTTCGTCCGCAGGTAATATGCGATATTCAAAATGTGAATCATCCTTTTTTTTGCTTTAAAGCCAAAAGTCAATCCTAGCATCTAAATCCCCTTCTTGAAGCGTATGGCTACATTTGTCCACGTAAAAATTCTTCTGGTCGACTTCTCTGAAATACCTACTTCTTCTTCTCTTTCAACAAAGGCATATAATATTTAAACTATATTTTTGGCAATAACAGTTTTTCGATGGAGAAACTATAAATAATTTGAAGTAGCTTTTAAAACTCATCAATTTACTAATTACCACACTTTTATAAAGCCAAAATTATATTTTTTTTCAACTTATTTTTCGTTTGATTAGTTTCATCCATCTATTTCGGGAAATCCATAAAAACTAAAGATCGAAAGGGAAGCAGAAAAAAGGGGAAAGCGAAACGTTTATTTTCCGAACAACTGTTGCGTTCCCTCCAATAAAGGTATATGGGATATAACGAGAAAGAAAATTGTGTTTTGTTGATATAAAACAGTCTTTTTAGCGGCAGTAAACGAGGTTATATTAGCATTTTTTACTAGAGTGAAAATACTGATTTAAAAGCCCAAAGCTCGCGGAAAATATACGTTGAAAGAAAAAATAAAAAAAAATTAATATTATTCGTTATTTTGTTTTTTACCGAAAGTAACGCAATAAAAAATAGGTTGTCTTAGAATTGTTTGAGATCTGTCAGAAATCTGTCCGAGTTCTGTTTTAGAACTGTCGGAGTTTTGTTTGAGAACTAAAAAAATGTTTGAGATCTGCTTGACATTTGTCTGAGTTTTGCCCGAGTTCTGTGCAAGTACTCTTTGAGTACCGTCTAAGTACTATGTGAATACGGACTAAATTCTGTCACAAAACTTCCCGACGACATCGTTTTTTTTAATCTAATTTTATAGAAATGGCGCATTTTTGAAAGAAAATAGTCGATTTTCGGTCAAAAATAACACCATAAATTATTTATAAAAAAAGATAATGTGATTGTGAAGCTACTGTTAAAATTTCAGTATTTGAGTAACGTTTTGACCTAGTTTGAAAAAAGTCATTTTGAAAAAAAGCATTTCAAGTTTTACATTTATTATATAGAATTGTCGTACTTGCGGACTTCTGACCTACCTGGTGGTCTTTTGTGAAACTGTAAGGCCCTTTCACTCTAAAGGTAACAGCCCTACTTACCAATTCGATAGGTAACGCTAATACAAAAGCAATGACAAGCCTGCGCTCGATGCATTGCCTCAAAATCGGGATTGCGACATTTAATTTTTTTTCACTAAGGGCCTAATTGGATATTATTTTTGAATGCCTAATAGTTCCTTTAAAGTAATAAAAAAAATCGATTTTTTAACATACCACAGTTACCCCTTAATAAATTGCAATCTATGAATCTTTCTTACTCTTCGTTGTTATTTGGGGTTAAAAGAATTCCTTTACTGAAACGTGCAGAACTGCTAAAATTCCTGTCTTTATATTTATTCCGGTAAAAATAACTCAAAAAATCCAAACAGGTAAAATATAAGGTAACTAATCAACTTAACTCAATTACCGGGATAATATAAACTGAGTTACCACCTAAAATTCCAAAGGATGAAATATATAAATTGATATATAAAACTACAGCTTCTTTCGTCGTTCACATAAGAAAAATGAAGTCGAGTCATACAGTCTCGACTTTATTATATCAAAGATCCATGCGTAAGCACTATGCTTCTTCTTTCAAATGTCAAAAAAGTAAATGAGCTGATAGCATAAAAAACAACTGAATGCGAGTTTGTGGGTAACAACAGTTGGCTAAAACCAGTTTGTTAGAAAAGCTATCGTTAATATTATTGGTTCAAAATAACCCATTAATTATTTTTAAACTAAAGGAAACAAATTCAAGAAAAGGATGAAAAGAAGAACTTCACTCGAATAGTAAGCAGGAAAACCAAGATTTATCTGGAAAGAAAATAACAGTAAATTCAACAATAGAAATAAAATACAACCACAAACAATTTAGGGAGTGCCAAGCAACACAACATAAATTGTGGTCCAACAGTGATAATCAAATGTATCTTAAAACGGTATTTTTTAGTATAAGAACGTAGCCAAAATTGAAGAAGATAAAATAACCGAGCTGAGAAAAAAAATTAACAAGGAATCGAAGTCAAATCAAAAATACATCCAATCAACGCATGGTATGCTTCTATTCAAAGAATTCATGCGAGATACTGATATTCTGTTTGTCCATAACGTGATTATTCGCAAAAATAACGTAAAATTAACTGAGTTATCCATAGTAGACAGCAGTAAAGGGTATTGTGATTCTATAATATTTTTATGCGGGAATTTTTTTACAGTTTTTAGCAAATATTTCAGAAATTCTTTAGTCTCTTCGAATGGATAGAGTTCATCAAGCAAACATGTTATAGGACCACAGTTACTTTACTACTATAAATTTAAACTGAAATTTGAAACATGACACTCTTACAGACACAAATTTTACATAGACACAATACTTCACAGTTTTTTGATTAATGTTAGATATCTGCTTACTTAGTTGACAATAAACAGCTTTTGCTTCGTCCCGTTTTGTCTGTAAAATTAGTTCTTATCGTCTTTCGTAGTTTAATTTACTAATATAGGTATAAATTTGTAGAAATGACTGATAAACTTCATTTAGCTTACTACTTCCCATTAATTATTTTTATCACTACTTTCAGTTTGGGTCTATATTTCTAGCTAATATAATTAATATTGAATAATACATTTATGAATAAATGCAACTTATTAATTCTAATTAAATAAAAACCTGTTACTTAATTTTGCTTATACTAAATACAACTTATATACATCCGTTTTATTTTACAATACACTTCGACGTCAGCATTTTACATTGTTTGAGTTTTTGAGTCAATTTTGTCACATTTTCTTAGTTCCTTTTTTTTAAATTGTGGCTAAAATACCTAAAAATTTATACCTGGTCTTCCCAATCGATAAGATCATTTCTTGATTTTCGGAGCTCTTGTCTATAGATTTCCCTTCATACAGTTTTTCTTATTCCTTTTTTGAATCGTTTTCCCAATATATATATATATATATATATATATATATATATATATATATATATATATATATATATATAAACCAGTTTTATTACAGATGTAACAAGCTTAAAATCTTAATTGCTTTACAGGTAAGATTTTATGACAGTTTCAGAAAATTATAATTTACGTTCCAATTATTTTTTCGAGCACCTTGTCGGGAGTATGTTAATCAACCCCATCTGACTATATTCTGTAAGATTTCTGACCTTGAGAGCAACTTGAACTTGTTTCCATTAAACAAGAAAATAAGTAAGCAGTAGACATCGCTTTATTTTATGAATTATATAAAAAAATGTTAAAGGGACAGGAGAGCTGTATTAAAAATACATTAATTCTGTTCACTTCAACCCCTTTTGTTTATTATTTGAATTATAATGTTACTTACGTCTAATTCAACAATTTATTTCCTGAAATGTGTCATTACTGTAAAACATGCCTACAAATCTTCGTAATAATTTAAAAGATCAAAGGGAAGATAAATTTTAGTATTACGTAAGATAAACTTTTAATTTTCTGTTTACCTGTTTAATTTAATGTGCAAAATAACATAATTTCGGATTTAAGGATGTTTGGTCTAGTAAAAATATCAAAGTAAAAATTTTCGCATTTTAATAATAATAATTGCGTTTAAAACTTGTACCTAATTTTGTTAGAAGTAGAATAACACTGAGAACTTATTTACACAATGTCATACCGATTTTGGTGGCAAAACGGTAGTCAAATTTCTTTGGTCTAATTATTCGTAAAGAATGATTTAAAAAACATTTAAAATTGCAAGTTTAATAATCTTTCAAATGTAGAGCACACTATATACTATCATCTTAGCAGAGTTGCTCAGGGAGGATATTTGCACTTCTGCGAAAAATTTAGTATTGTCAGGATTAAAATAAATTAAAAATTATTTTTAAATATACATGATGCTTTTCTGCGGTAACAGGGTTGAGTTGATTTAAATAAAAAAATATTTATTATAATTTAATAAATAAAAATAAAAATTTGCCATGAATTAATGCAATGTCACGGCTAAAAAATAAAAAAAAACTCTACTTTAAACTACCTATCATAGCAGCTAAAAAATGCAAATATAAAATACAACTTGAAACAATAATCTTACAATTTATTATTATTTGCATTTTCAATGTAAAATTTAAATCAGGCGCGAATCCAAGGGGGAGGTGATGGGGGTGATCGACCCTCCCAAGAGCTTTGAGTTCAGAAAAATAAACTCGATCTTCCTCTTATACTCGGAATGTGTATGCAGCTGGCATCTCCCTCCCCCCCTCCCCCCCCGTCGACAACTGATTTTTCTTTTGGATCGGCTTCCTCCCCCCAAGAGCTTCGAGTTCAGAGAATAGACATAACTCTGCCTTTTACATTAGAAGTGGGAAAATTGCTGGCATCTCCCCCCCCCCCCGTCGACAACCTGCTTTCGGTTGCCATACTGTACTTTTGTGATATCATCGCCCCCCCCAAAAAAAAAAAAAAAGAGGCTGGATCTGCCCCTAATTTAAATAATAAATACCAGTTTTCTACCTTTTTCAGTCTCTAATCTATTTCTTTTAACACAGTTAGACACAAAGTACTATTAGAACAGTGTTCGTTTGTCCTTTTTGTATAAGGTTTTTTCAGTTGGTCGATAACTAAAATAGTTTCTCTTATATAATTGTATTTATACACCCAACTGCAACTATATTGTATCTATTTTTGGCATATATAAACATAATTTTATAACCTAAAAATTTGTTTTTAATTTTTTTCCTCATTGGGAGAACTTACTTTTTGATTCACCCTCGTAAAATTGCCATATGTAGTGTTCTTTATTTCCAGCTATTTCAAAGAAAATGATTATTTCAATAAAAACTATACCACTCCACAGAGCCTGAATACAAGTAATATAACAAGATCAGCACGAATTATTTATCACCCATCAACAATTTATAGACATGCAGGTAAGCGAGTCCTGAGAACAATCTTCTAGCAGTAAGAGACTCTAAACCGCTAAAATCAGGTTCTGAAAAAGCAAAAAAAAAAGAAAATATGTCTTAGTTTCTTACTTAGCTAATTAAAAAAGTGAACGGCAATGGAAAACCTACCCAGTAGATAGTAAAAAGTGGTTTAGGTTTTTAGTTACAAAAATATTTTAAACTTACCTATTGGGCATTGATAAATTAAATTTTGCTGAAAGATACCTGTAAAAAAATAAAAAAATAATTACTTAAATTTTCGTTATAAGAATAAAAATATACAGAAAAAATAGTCATTACTTGTAAAATATAAGTTAAAGAATGTAAATATGAATATATAAATAATAAAAATGAAAATAATAAAATAATATTTATTAAATTATTTACGTAGGTATTTAAATTCGATAATAAAATACATTTTATACCTCCCTATGAGTTTTTATGTGTAAAACTTAAAAAAAAATCAAAATAATCTTAATTTTTTAATTAAATCAATGTTTATTGATTTAAAAAAAATTAAAATCAACCCAGCCCTATGTGCCAATTACGGACCATCACTTTTTAAATTTCATACCAACCAAAATAACAATTAATTAAGAATAATAAACTAGATATAATCACCAGATAAACTAAATCTGCTTGTCAATCGACATTAAGTAGGGGTGGAATTGGGGAGAAATATTTCGTGAATACTTAAAATAATAAAATAAATAAGGCATGATTACTTACTTACGCCCACTGACCTCTACTATGGACCCCTACTCTTGTCGGCTGTTAAAGCCAAAAAATGGCAAACCATGGGCGAAAAAATGCGTTTCTGCACATCGGGCGCGAGTCACATCTTTGAACGTTGACAGATAAGGGCATGCGCATAAGCGACTTCCTATTATCGATCGGTTGTTTCGTAGCGCCATCCGTATACAGGACAGTATCGGCTCAACGCCATTTTTGTGTTTATTTTTGCTCTGTGAGTTGCGTGCGAATTAAACGGATTTATAGTATTTTAAGTGATTTATTTTATTTATTTTTGTGATTTTATTTAATATAATGGAATGTGTACATATTTTATTTGTTTTATTTACCTTTTTCTCTATAGGGTAAAAAATAGTGTTGCTTTACAACGTTTTTGGATTTATAGTGTTTTCGTATAACATTAAATTTCCAAAACATGTAGTATGATATATATTGAGCACTTTCCAAATGATTACCAAAGGATAAACTGAACTTTTAAGCAATCAATTCTTTAAAAAAATCTGAAAATTCGCACCAAACCATAGAATAGTTTATTCTATCATATGAAAAAAGTACATTCATCAATATGTCAAGAAATGGTACAATTTCTCCATCTATTACATTACTTACATAAATAAAAACATACATCCTCAAAATGAAGTTGGAATATTTTAAAACATACATATATAACTTATAATAATTATAATGCATTATTATTTTGTTATATACATAAAATATTTCAGTACAAGGTTTATATTTTAGCCAGAATCGGCTATTGGCTCTATAATTTCTAAGCTCTGTTTGAATTATTTTTTCAAATTGTCAACGACTTTTTTCCAGTTGCTAATTTGCACAATGTCCATATTCTTGCATAACTTTATCCACCTTATATTTAACCGATGTTTTCACCCAGCTCAAATGTTTTTTTTTTGTTCTGCAGCCATCCTATGATTTATTATTTTGTATGTCTGAAGATTGAGGACATGACATTAAAAAGTTTTGTTCATTATTAATACTGGTTTTGGAAGTAAATTCAGATTAGTTATGTCCATACTCATTTTATGAAATTGTCATGATTCATGTGGTCATGGCAATCCCCACTTTGAAATTGACAAATTAAAAATTCATTAATATGTTAACAAAAGCAAAATATTACGAAATAAGTTAGACAAATGTGAATTTCTTTTGTTGGTATATTTTTTTATAATTTTGGGGATAAATTGCCGGACCTTAAAAATGTTAATTATTCACTCCCACCCTACAACAAGAAAGTTAACGCACACAGACGGAAACAATAGATTAGAGAAATAGTAAGATACATTTTCTTCACAATTTTATTTTCACAGTATAAAAAATGACTAAACTAACTCCCATCGGTAGACACAGACCGGATTATTCCCTTCTGCTTTAGATATTATTTCTGCCCATATGATGTGACTTCCAGAACAAGAAAGTTACATGACACCGACTTTTTTACTAAAGATTGCAACCATGGTTACAACTTTGATAACTTGCTTGATTTAGAAACCATTTATGACTAATTGAAGTAACTAAATAGATTTTCGAAGTTCGGTCCTGTCGATGGTCACCTGATCATTTTGTAGTGCGCATGCCGACGTCTGATCTACTATGATTACATTTTATTGTCGTAAATTTGCCATTTTTGGCATTAAACTTTGCGAATCTATAAATATTTTATCTATGCCTACGCCCAGATAAAGGAGGTAAAAGATAAGGTGGAGGTGGGCACATGCAGCTCTTAATAAAATTGAACTATCTTGTCCATGCTTGTAGAAAATTTAATTGTAAAATAACTTTAAATTTATTTATTTTTTATAAATTTAATATATATGACATCAAATTAAATGATTATAGCAAAATTATATCTAATGGTAGACTAGCAGTAATGAGTGCTTCTCATTTGGATGATTTACACAGCCTACCCACGCGCGATTCATATCGTAAATTTCATCTTGTTGAATTATAGTCACTTTTACCGTTCATAAAGTAATATACTATTAACACAAATATACAACTTAGTTTACGAGCTGTGCACAATAAGCAATCGCGAGTAAATTTGCATAACATTTGTTAAAAATATGCGAAATTAATGTCTAAAATATATCAAATTCAATAACAATTTTTCATTTCTATTAAAACCTAAGGAATCCGACATCATAAAAATAACGCATTATTCAGCTGTGTAAAATAAAATTATTGGAATTCTATTTAATCTGCCCACTGGTACGTACGAGGAATAATAGAAAAAATATATTCGCTTCAATTTGTCCATTATTTTGTGTTTTATGAAGAATTTGAAATATCGCAGTATTATTAGATTTTTATCTAATAAACATATTCAGTCCGTCAGGTAAAGAAAAAAGTCTCTATTATATTTATTATTGGTCCAAACAAACATCTTGAATTCAATAAAGACGACCCAAAAAATGGAAAATGACAAGAAGCTCATAATCATCGTCTTGTGGGACTAAGCAGGAGTTCTTGTTAAATAAGTGTCGAAGTCGCTTGGATGACCAGTCTTTGCCACGTCTGCGCGACGTTTAACTCCCCCCCCCCCTTTTTGTAGAGAGAAGGACTAAACCCTTAAATATATGGGTGTAAGTTGCTATACTGGGACTTGCGGTCAATTCTTTATAAATCTATTTTTACCAGCAATTTTGCTTGCTTCCTCCCCCCTTTATTTTGAAAGTTAGAACGAGAAATTGGATAAAAAAGTTTTAAAATATAGGCAGTAGATATTGTCGTAATCTGCTAAGGTCCCTGTACCCAGCGAGAGTTACGAACAAACTGTAAAGTAAAAATTTGGGGTGTTTCGTTCCGGTGCCAGCCTTAGGACTCCTCAGTGGGTTTCAACTGACACCTTCCCAGACACCCGTTGTCGTACTATATAATTTTTGATTCTCATATTTGAACTTAAACTGTGGCGGGAATTATCGGTGAGATGTAATTTACACAACACCCCCGCCTCTAGACAATCAACCTTCCTTGAGAATTGGAGATTTGTACTCCAGATTCCGATTACAAGGAAGGCTTGATTGTTATTGGGGCCTGAGAACTGCGGGGACTAACACCCCATCGCAGATTCCTTGCGGCTAAGCACCCGTGCCACTTGACGCCACAAGGGCACGTTCCCATGTCCAGATATGCCATGTCGTAATCTGCTAAGGTCCCTGTACCCAGCGAGAATTACGAACAAACTGTAAAGTAAAAATTTGGGATGTTTCGTCCCGGTGTCAGCCTTAGGACTCCTCAGTGGGTTTCGACTGACACCTTCCCAGACACCCGTTGTCGTACTGTATAATTTTTGATTCTCATATTTGAACTTAAACTGTGGCGGGAATTATCGGTGAGATGTAGTTTACACAACAATATCAAAAGCATAAAAGAGCACATGCAACGGCTCTTTCAGTCGTGAGATGTGCGGATATCTTACTGTTAAACATTCAGACGTAAAGCAATCCTTATCGCGAGGATATCTTATAATTATATTAAATACCCACAGTTGAAATACCCGTATCGGCGCTGCTAACTATCCTCTGAACTATTCAAAGGTTCGACTGTCTGGTGGTCAAGATATTCACCGGTTATCGGTCTCAGGTGCCACCCTCTACATTAACGTGATAGAGGGCTCACTTGTGCCGTGCAGCTTGTTACAGTGGAGAAACAGCAAGTCAGGGATCATTTACGCGTGTTAGTTGCAGGCTGCTGGCTGTCTGCTGTCAATTATATTTCCTGAAATGTAAAAATGGAAACTAGGAAATAAAACAAACGGTTTTAAAATATCATGTCTCCCTAAGATAGACAAAAATATAAACAATACCAAATGGACAGTATGGAGAGCAAGAGTATGCTTATACTAGTCGATCGATGGAGATACGGTGAGCTATAACCCGGCGGTATTATTCACGACGCTGTTCACGGCACCTCGTATTAACAATTCACGATGCTATTCACGGTGTTCATACTAACAACTCGTGATGCTATTTACGGTTCTGTACAATATGTAGACAGTATAAGCCAGCATCAATCAGCGGTAGTCGACGTATTAATACGCGATGTTTCGCTATATATCTGCTGTAATATCATCGGGGCGGTAAACCTTGTTATGAGCATTTACATACATACATACATATATATATATATATATATATATATATATATATATATATATATATATATATATATATAAGGGGAAGAGTAGTTCTTGACTGATTAGTTAGAAAGGAAAAATCGAAGTCTTGGGATAGTGGTCCTAAGGATGAACGAAGCTCTGTTTTTTACAAACGCCAAGCTTTCGGAGGTTTATTATTTCCTTCTTCAGGTTAGTTCAGGTTAGTTGTATGTAGGTTTATTTGATAAGAAAGTCCTTGGTAGATGGGATATGTCAGAAACATCTAATTATATTTTAGCGGTAATTTTGAATGTGGAATCATTATGTTTTACAACAAATGTTAATTTTAATTTATAAGTTAGGTATGTAATTATATTAATTTTTCTTTGTTTTTATATTGATATGGTTTATGTTTTTTAATGAATAATTAAGTTCTTATGAGTCTTGTTGCGTTTAAAAATTGTGATAATTATGAGAAGGTAATGTGGAAATAGAATAAAGAAGGTTAGAAAACAACCCCCCTCCTCTCGCCCTCTCAATATTCAAAATTGCAAAAATATCTACTAGCAATGTGGTTGTTATAGGGAAGTGACAAAAATGCACTTACGCAATTTGTAGAAAACTATGGAGAAATTGTGAAGTGAAGAGGCTGGAAAACCTCCTGTCTTGTATTTTTATAGTTTAAGGTGGACAAGAGATGAGAGTAGATTACACTAAGATTTTCATTATCTTTTCTTTTGTTGATACAGTTATCATCTAAATAAATTTCTACCATTTCCAGAAAATGTCTTTTATTGTTATTTTGTTCTTTGTTGATCACTTCAACACTGACAAAATCAAACCTGTGATCCTTATCGATTACATGTTCCGGCAAGGTGCATGTCCTCTTTTGCAATCTACAATCACTCCTGTGTCTGTATACTACCCCTGATTTGTTGGGGTTGCTATCCGTGTCTTTCAATCTGGAGAAGGTTTGGCCAAGTTAATATGTGTTTACCACATATTTTTATATTATTATGCATAGAAAGAATTTTATTCAATTTTTGTGTGACTGGTTGATGTTAGTTAATGAGAAGTAATATGTGGGTTGGTTTTCTTCTAAGAAAGCTGAAATTTCAGGGGAAATGTTAGTGGTGTTTTGACTGGTATTGTTTTCTATGCGTGAATGTATTGGTGTTATGAAGGCAGATATTTCTGGTGAGACATTGAAATTTTGTGGAATAGAGCTGCGTTGTGTGGGGTGTGGAGAGTTGTGTTCCTTTTGAGTAATGGTGGTGTTGTGTAAAAACTTATTTTAGAACCACTAAGGATATCTATTTTCTTTTAATATTTTATTTAATCTGTTTATATTTTCATGAATGAGAGTAGGATGACAAATTGAGGTAATTTGTTGTGTCTCGCAGTGAGAGTCCTTTGGGTTACCGGGCTGGTGGGTCTTTTTCAAACCTCTGATGGTCAAGTCATTGGTGTTCCTCCAGGTGCCAGTACACCCACTGCTTCGCACTTCCTTACATTTCACCTACAATGTAAGGTTGATCTCTTAAATATTTCATTGCTTTAAAATAATAATGGTCTCTTACCTCATTGAATTGGAGGTGTGCTAAGCCTTAAATACTTTACGATCGTCTGTCGGTCGTTCTCGCGGTTCTACTACGATGCCGACAATATTGCGGTATATAACTCGGTACCACTATGTATGGACACTCCGAAAAACATCGGAAAATCCTATTTTCTAACATGGCGCGGTAAAACTATTTAGAGAACGGTACTGTCAAAACTTCACATATTATTTTCCCGCAAGAACTACATTGTTCCAATGAATAGTAAATAAGATAAACCCCAGTAGACATTGCCATATTCAAAAAATTAGTAATTTCATTACAGTCCTCTTAATACTCATTTAAAAGTTTAAAAATATTTTACTTTAACTCACCTTGGCAACCCTACTTAAGCATATTTTTTCCGAAAGCTCAGCGATAAATATTTCCGGAATACAGCCGGCCGACAGCCTTAACGGAATACACGGCAAGTTAACAGCGCTAGTATAAAATTATTTTCAACAGTATTTACAAAAATATTTGACATATATGAAATGATATGCAAACATAAAACGTGTGAGGGTAACTACATGTACATACATCAATGAAAATTTATTGCTGCAAGTATGTTACGAAACAGCATCGCTCTTTTTATGTGTATTTATAGTCTCAATATTTCAATATTTTGATGTCTCTAGTTATGATATAAAAGCAAATAACAAATATATTTTCATGATAAAAATCTTACTTAATTTAATTATAGTAAATCTGCAAACAAAGAATTTTATAAACAGGGTGTTCCACTGGGAACCAATTTCATCTATATATGGAAAACTATATATAGGAAAATTTTGAAAATTTGACAATATACTAATGTCGATGGGGATAATTCTGCTAAAATATTTTCAAGAAGATGGTACTTCGAGTTATACCGGAAGTAATTGTCAATTTGCTCATTTTTTAATTTTGCGCAAGATTCTAGGCACAATTTGTGTATCATATTCTATTCTTAAGTCTAAGCGGTTTTGACATATTTAAGGTTTTATGTCAAAAATGACGTTTGAAGACCCTAAAATAATTATCAATTTTTCCTATAAAGGAGCGCTTTTTATTTAATTTGGGTTGATTTCCTTGTTGAAAAGTACTTACCTTATTACATTTTTATAATATTTGGATAATATATGGATAATAACACTGGGTGTTCAAAAAATGAGAAAATTAAATGGAAGAATTCGTAAAAAGTCAATTTTTTTAAATGAAAATCTCCAAATTTTCTGATTTTATTGAGCATTAAAAATAAGGATAAGTTTATGTAAAGTTGTCTATGCCGAAAATTTTTAGTTTGCGAAATATTGCGAACTTAATATCTTTATATGGCAGCATTAAAAAATAATCAAGAGCTAAAGAAGTGTATGAAGCTGTTACCATTTAAAAGTTATTAATAATCATACCGGGGCGTTTAAATTATACAAATGAATATTATTTAAGATTATTTATTATTTATTGAGAATGTGATAAAGTTATATCGAGAATATGTGACCCATTTGTCATTCGATATTCGTAAAAACAGAAACATTATATCGAAAATTTTAAAAATTTTGGATCCGTCAAGACAATGATGCAAATAAATAAACTTTTTTTAATAATGAGAATAGTGAAATTGCTATTTCGCTACGTATATATATATATATATATATATATATATATATATATATATATATATATATATATATATATATATAGATTGAATTGTTTTCCGGTGGGACATCCGGTATAATGTTTCCTAGTTGTTTATTTTGTAACTTAGTCACAGCAATCAAACTTTAATATAGCATTTTTATACATCAATCTCTTCAAGCCGAAAATTACAAATCCATCAAGTTCTCAATCAACTTGCGTTATTAGCAACGCCAGCAGTTAACATAATAATACACCGTTGTTTCGAACCCCCTATGGCACGAAAATAAACTTCTACAAGTTAGTTAATGACATAATATGCCTCAAACTCTCTTCGATCCAACATGCTTCAAATAAGTTGGTTTCTAATTACATAATTCATATTATTAATAAGTTATGTTATATTTCATAAACGTACATAAATTACTCAGGTGTCTATTGCTGAATTTAATCTATTATTTGAAATATGTTGATTTTGAGGGAAATTTCAACAATAGGGTTGTTAACCTGAACTGACACATATTTTTCATATGAATCATATAAATATACATCAAATATATAAAAAAATATTTGATATAAATATATATATATATATATATATATATATATATATATATATATATATATATATATATATATGTTTATACGGATTTCACGGATTCCTCCGTGTGAGATGCATTAGCAGTGGTTATATCCACATTATGCTGTTGTAGTGCTGAAATCACATTCAGCAAACGTACAACTATATGCAACTCCGTATGTAAGTGAAATAAATGCGAAACAGTAAATTCAAACTTCTCTCCATCATATCCCTTCTGTGTTAGAGGTTGCACAGTTAGAATAAACTGTAATAAAACACAATTCATCCTATTCCACCACCATCGAGATGGTGGCCTACCTGTACCACCATACCGAGAATAAGTCAAAGCTTACACTTCCCGTCACAGTGATACGGCAGAGATACATGTTTCGTCTCTCACTAGACTCATCAGGGTACCGACATGTACCTGGCTGTGCAAAGGACAGATCGGAAGGAAGTATGCAACACTGAACGCGGCTTCGCCGACCTCTACGAAATGGTCTATATTAATCAAGATAACTAAAAATAAAAATAGCGACATTGAAAATCTGAGTGTCATTTACAGTTATATTTTAAAGTTGGAAAAAGAAACGTATTTGAGCTCCCTAGACAGTCCATCTCCAGATGAATAAATTTTCTCCATTGTTTGCTCTTATATCATGTAAAAAATATCAAACAAGTAATTTTCTCTTTTTGCTAAACCTCACACTTGGCTACGCCACTGTTTTACGGATTCGTATGTCCTTAACTACTTAGGCTACTCATGCCACTGTTCTCTTTTGACACCTGATATTTGTCACTACAAAATGGTAAAATAGTTAAGAGAGCTGTTTTGCTGTTTCGTAATTTTTGGAAATTTAATCAGATTCTACCAATCCTATCATACTATGCCTTAAAATATAATTAAAAACCACATTAGTGAGTTTCTTAATAATTATAGGTTAGGTTTAATACACTAACTTTGTTATTAATATGCAAAGATGTCCTGGAGAAGAGAAAAATAAATTCTCGAAAGCTTTATAGTATCAAAAAACTGTTTTTTCTTATCAAGGCCCACAAATTAAAATAGACTGCATCCCAATATATATATATATATATATATATATATATATATATATATATATATATATATATATATATATATATATATATATATATTTATTTATTTTCTTGATTCTTGAACCATAGATTATATCATTTTTCTTAATTTTGTATTTTCTTGGGTTTAGGTTCTATAATTAATAAAACACAAAACGATTGACGTTTCGCCCTTTATTTAAGGCATTTTCAAAATTTTTTCCTAAAAAAATATATAATTAAAATACATCAAATAAAAAACATATTTTACCATTTTGGAAAACAAACAAGACACTTAAAAACAGTAGTCAAAAACTTTAAAACATTTTAAAAATATTTAATTTTACCAGTACATACCTTGACATTTTGCTGTTCTTAAGAAAAATGATTATATATATATATATATATATATATATATATATATATATATATATATATATATATATATATATAGTAAGGAACGTTTTCAAGGATGGTTGAATGTGTACTGGTGTTTTTCGGGTTTTAAATCCGTTGGTCAGTAGAAAAATCATCACGACGTTTCACTAACATTTCAGCTGGCATTTCAGATAATGCTTCCTTGACGGCTGTTTTTTTCAAGTCGAGCAGCCATATATAAAATGTTATACAATTTTTTGTCGCGTCTCCACACCTAACGGCCATCTATTTCTATCTAGGGCATCTTCCTCCCCAAGGTTTCTATCTCTCATGTTCTCCCGCATAATCTCCTTCCGCTTGGGGTACCCATTCAAGTTTTGATAAGTCTTTGCTTTTCCAGTAGATGGCGAAAAAACTTTAGCCCCCTTCTTTCCACTCTCTTCAGTACAGTGTCATACGCTTCCATTCTGTTCTCTATTTCATTATTCTGCTTTCTATTCAGTTTAGAAACCCTTGCAGATCTTCATAAGTAATCCATTTCAACAGATGTTATTCTCCTTTTAAGATCTACATTTAACTTCCTCACCTCACAGCCATACGTCAGCACCGACTCCACTACCACTTGACCTATACACTTTTTCTTTCTGAGAGTTTAGAGTTTACGCTGGCAACTACCTTAGCTTTCTCAAACTCTTTGCTGTTGTTTTTCCTCCCCCCTCAGTTTTACTAAGCTGAATGTTTAGCCCCCATTTTTTGCTGCTCTTTTCCAAATGTCCCAGTTTAATCTCTAAATGGAACGCATCTTGGGGGAGAAACGCCTGAACGTCGGCGAAACCAATTTCTGTATTTAGTTTCCTTAGTTTCTGGCACTTTCACCGCTGCATGAAGTGCATGATGTTTTCATTCTGGCAGTTTCAGTTTTAGTTGATTCTCTACTGGTTGCTTAAAGAATTCTGGCCGTTCCATTTTAAATTGCGGTTGTATTAACCTTTGGCCGTTATTAGTTGTTTGTGTTAACTAGTCATGTACAGGGTGAGTCAACGATTGGATGAAGTAGGTTTGTGCCTTTTCGGTGAAATTAACAAAGAAACTATATTTATTGTTTGATACAGTTTATTTTTACGCAGATTTTAAAAATATTTAGGACTCTACAGGGTGAGCCAAAAAACTAGGACAGCATAAAGTTGTATTTTTTTAAATAGAACACCCTATATACGAATCGTATTTTCGATTTAGCTTATAATTTTAAATCTTTTTTATTAAGGGTTTACTATAACAAAACTTTATAGTTTCTGAGATAATTAAGTTTAAAGAAAAAAAGTCACATTTTCAAGCATCAATTCAATCTTAAATAACATTTTCAATTTTGTGACAAATATATTCAAATTTGGAATTTAGCAAGGCCAAGGACAAGTTAACATAATTTTTACCTAATATTTGCAATAAAAGCTACAGGGTGTTGAACACATCGGCTCAAATTTGAACAAGTTTAAATGAATAAATATCTTTTTTTTTAAATGGTACACCCTGTATATTTTCATGTTATTTAATTGAGTAATAAAAACCCTAAAAGTTTTGTTCAATATATCCTATACCTATTTATAATAGTTTATGAGATATTTCAGTTTTTCTTATTTTTCATACTTTTTTACAGAAATAGTCTTCATTATCATAGTAGCCATGTAAAATGATAAAAAGAAACTACAGAAACAAACAGAATGTGGTTAAATATGATGGAATACATTATTCGTTATATTACAACGGCAACAGTTTAATTAAACATAATGTGAAAAAATTAACACAACAATAACGACAAGGCAAATACATATTTACTTTTATACTAAATTGAAACAAAAAAATTACCTATTAAATACTGAGATTAATTATTTCTTTTTAATAAGTGTTCGAATAAACGACCTTCTTGTGCAATGCACAAATTTAGTCTTTTTTGCAGATTTTCTCGGACCCTGGACAAAATTAGTGGCGTTATTGTTCTACAGGTATCCCTAATCCTGTTTCGCATATCTTCCACTGTTGTTGGTGGATTAACATACACCTTATTTTTAATATAACCCCATAGGAAGAAATCTAATGGGGCGATGTCGCAAGACCTTGGTGGCCACTCAATGAAACCCCCACGTCCAATCCATTTTTGCGGATATCGTTGGTCCAAAAACGCACGAACTTCACGATGGTAATGCGGAGGCGCACCATCGTGCTGGAACCACATACTGTCGAGCTCATCCCTATCGAGACCTTGAAGCAGTTGGGGTAGTTCTTCTTGTAGAAAGTTCAGGTAACTATGGCCATTTAGTGGTTCATTAAAAAAGTGGGGTCCAATAATTCGATTATGATGAATACCACACCAAATATTTAATGACCAGTGGTTTTGATGTTGCACCTCTCTAATCCAAAATGGGTTTTCTGTGTCATAATAATGCATGTTGCGTCTATTTACGGCACCGTTACTTCTAAAAGTAGCTTCATCACTAAACATTACCTTGCATAATAAATTTGGATTTAATTGAATCTCCGCATTTATTGTACGACAAAAGTTTACACGACTTTCAAAATCCTGTCCATGCAATTCTTGGTGTAATTCCATGTTATATGGATGATACCTATATTTCTTGGTAGTACGATTAGCGGTGGATTGTGATGTTTCACATAATGCTGCTAACTGACGGCTACCAATATAAGGATTTTCCTGAATATTTAACAATACTTGTAGTTCTTTTTCTTCATTAGTTACTGGTTTGTTGACCACTTTACGTTTTGGATAATCAACAGTACCAGAAGAATCAAATCTTTGCATTAAGTTTTGAAAAGTATGGGTATTAGGCTGGCGTCGATCAGGATACTTCATTTTGTAAATTCTTTGAGCAAGAATGCAATTTTTTTGAGCCTCTCCTATTTTATAAATCATATCTATTAACTCATTCTTTGGAAAATTCATTTTACAATATAAGATGAATGCAAAAAAAACCAAACTACACTACATAAAAACCAAAAGAAGCGATTGCGGTTATAAATTTGACACACAGAAAAATGTTCTTTTACATTGTTTTTGCCATGGCTACTATGATAATGAAGACTATTTCTGTAAAAAAGTATGGAAAATAAGAAAAACTGAAATATCTCAAAAACTATTATAAATAGGTATAGGATATATTGAACAAATCTTTTAGGGTTTTTATTACTCTATTAAATAACATGAAAATATACAGGGTGTACCATTTAAAAAAAAAATATTTATTCATTTAAACTTGTTCAAATTTGAGCCAATGTGTTCAACACCCTGTAGCTTTTATTGCAAATATTAGGTAAAAATTATGTTAACTTGTCCTTGGCCTTGCTAAATTCCAAATTTGAATATATTTGTCACAAAATTGAAAACGTTATTTAGGATTGAATTGATGCTTGAAAATGTGACTTTTTTTCTTTAAACTTAATTATCTCAGAAACTATAAAGTTTTGTTATAGTAAAACCTTAATAAAAAAGATTTAAAATTATAAGCTAAATCGAAAATACGATTCGTATATAGGGTGTTCTATTTAAAAAAAATACAACTTTATGCTGTCCTAGTTTTTTAGCTCACCCTGTAGAGTCCTAAATATTTTTAAAATCTGCGTAAAAATAAACTGTATCAAACAAAAAATATAGTTCCTTTGTAAATTTCACCGAAAAGGCACAAACTTACTTCATCCAATCGTTGACTCACCCTGTATAGTGTGTCTAATACAGAACAATTCCAAATAAATCTAATGTTTCATGCAGGGTGTCTCTAAAAGGTCTGTACTTTCTTTTAATTTACATTTTTCGGTACGCCATTTAGAAATAGGTAATTCTACTTTATTAGCCGAAAATGATCTTATACATGTTTAAAAAAAAAGTATTAATGCTTTATCATTTAACATTATATTGCCTCAATCAGCGATTTGTCACCTGTTAAGTAATTTAATTAGGTTAAAAGCCTTGAGAGCTTTTTACGCAACGTATAAACAAATAAATTTATTACAATCTGATTGTGAAAAGCTAAATCTTTACAGTGTGGTTATTTAGAAGATGGCAATTCCTTGTTGCCAGAAAAAGTATCCTCAATATTTCCATCAAATGAGGAATTAGTGTGTTACTGTAACTGCAAAAAATGTACGAAAAAATTTTGTATCAACAAATCACCGGGCGTATCTCGTACATCTCTTTGTATTTGTCACTTGAGTGATACTTGTAACTTGTAACACGTGAATCGGAGTATTTATTGTAATAAGTAATTAATTGCACTTGTTTCTGGTGACTTCTTTTATCATTGTATTACTATAATTTCTCTTGTCTCTGTTGGTTGTTCGGTCTGCGATCATTATTCGTTCTTTTAGCAATATTATAATGAAGAAACCCAGCTCAAGGGTTTTGTTTACTTTTGTTTGAGAGCACACTTTTTTGACGGATGGTAACGAGTATTTCCGAGCACATTTCTTTTGTTTTTGAAATGTAAATGTCCCATTTTGTAAGCAATCTATTTGAAATAAATCGCTTTATATCATTTTGAGAAAATTAAAGAACAAATTTGATTATATATACTTCCGCTTAATACCTGAAATGATATTAGAGAAGTGTTAAAATTAATGTAATTTTGTAACAATCCTGACAAGCGAGGTGAATCTAAAATGCAAAACCGGAACATATGTTCGAATTAATTTAAATTTGCTTTAAACTTCTCAAGAGGCTTAACGTCTGATCTGTTACTCTTTACTTTGACACATTTAAGCTTTTTTGATGAAAATTATGATGTTAAGAAGTAAAACTATTTATTATTAATGGCTCTGTTACAAACTTTAGGATAATTTGAAAAAGGATAGTCGTTTACATTATTTGCAAGAGGAAATTTAACACTCTATTTAGCTCAGTATTCGAATATATGTCTGTAATAAGAGTTATTTCTAAAAGATTAACGTGGAAAAGAGATCAAATTCCGCTTCGATGACAAAATAATTGATATCTAAATGGGGGCCAAGTTATGTTCCTACTTAAAAATTACCTTTATACTTATGACTTGCTGACTCAACAATTCACAGAAAAAAATGGTGCAAAATTCAATTTCATCGGTATGAAGATGATATTTACAGTATTTAAGACAGCTGGAAAAATTCCATATATATATATATATATATATATATATATATATATATATATATATATATATATATATATGTCGAATATTCTCACGGGTGTGATGTGTAATCGGAGGTTTCCGGGCATCCCGTGTATGTGCTGAGTGTCTTTTAGGACTGTAAGGCAGCTGCCGTTTCGGTGAAATCTCATTCACCATTTTTAAAGCTCACTGCATGGGGTCTACGAGCGAACTGAATATATATATATATATATATATATATATATATATATATATATATATATATATATATATATATATATATATATATATGGAGATTCGGTCTATTTAAATTTATAGGCCTTGGTAAGGAAAACCTTTTTTGTGGTTCTGTCAAGCTTTCGAAAATTTATTTATCTCTTCTTCTTCAGGATAATTATTAATTAAATAGTTAGAGTATTAACCTAACCTATAATTATTAAGTAACCAATTTGGTTTGAACATGAGACAAGTAAAACTTTAAAAAACGGGAGCAAGAACACCGCATGAGCATTTTTTAATTATATTTAAAAGCTTATTTTAATTGGATTGTAATAAAATTTTTATAAAAAAATTGAACAGACTTCTAAAAGTGCGCTAAAAAGTAAAAAATAATTAGAAATTTTTATATGAAATTGAAATTTTTGAAGTCGGCGCCAAACTAATACGTGATTCACATAAACAGATAAAAATACTTTATTTGTAATTGCTTTCTTTCTATAATTTGTATATATTAGTAGTTATTTATTTCATTTAGAAATAATTTGGCGCCGACTTCAAAAATTTCAATTTCATATAAAAATTTCTAATTATTTTTTACTTTTTAGCGCACTTTTAGAAGTCGGTTCAATTTTTTTATAAAAATTTTATTTTTCTATTTTTAGTTTTAGAATTCATTATGATATTCCTAAATTATTTGAACTAAGTGCTAATCGAGATTAGTGTACCTCGCAATGACTCCATGGTAGCAAAAAAGTACCCATTTTATCCATAATTATAAATCACCCTAAAATGAACCACTAAAAATTCTTTGATTCTTAGAGTTCTCCAAATACCAATGAAAATGTGTCAAACGAATATTTAGTCTGTCACAGTAAATCCACTATCTTAAATTTCAAATTAATTTTAGATTGGTAATATAGGCTCCAAAACCTTCCAATATCGATATTTAAAGAAAATAAATTAATTTTTTATCCACCATGTTGAATACGCCATATTGAATTTTTAAAAAATAATTTTTGATTCGTCATGTGTGACCCCTAAAACTCTCCCGTACCAATTTTGACGAAAATCGGACAAAATTGATTTTTTTGTCCGCCATATTGAAATTTTTAAAAATAATTTCAGATTCTTTATGTGCGGCCCCGAAATCTTCCCCATACCAATTTTGAAGAAAATCGGACAAAATAGATTTTTTCGTCCGCCATATTGGATCCGCTATATTGAATTTTTTAAAAATTATTTTAAATTCGACATATGTGACCCCGAAAACTCCTCCGTACCAATTTTGGAGAAAATCGGACAAAAACGATTTTTTTGTCGGCCATATTGGATCCGCCAAATTGAATTTTTTAAAAATTATTTTAGATTTGTCATATGCGACCCCGAAAGCTCTCCTGTACCAATTTTGGAGAAAATCGGACAAAATTGAATTTTTTATCGGCCATGTTGGATCCGCCATATTGAATTTTTTAAAAATTATTTTAGATTCGTCATATGCGACCCCGAAAACTCTCCCATACCAATTTTGGAGAAAATCGGACAAAATTGATTTTTTCGTCCGCCATATTGGATCCGCCATATTGAATTTTTAAAAAATCATATCAGAGTCGTTATATGCAACCTCGAAAACTCCCCCATACCAGTTTTGGAGAAAATCGGACTAAATTAAATTTTTTTGTCCGTCATATTGGATCCACCATTTTGAATTTTTTAAAAATAATTTCAGATTCGTTGGGTACAACCCCGAAAATTCCTCCATACCAATTTTGGAGAAAATCGGACAAAATTATTTTTTTTGGCCGCCATATTGTAAGCGCCATCTTGGATTTTACTGCACCAATTTCATCTAAAAAAATATGGGACCACCGCAGCAACTTCCTTTACATAACGTAATAAATTTCATTCAAATCGGTGCAGCCGTTCCGGAGTAATCGGTGTACATACATAAAAAAAAAATACATAGTCGACGAATTGAGAACCTCCTTTTAGAAGTCGGTTAAAAATCGTTGAAATCCTAGAAATCACGAAACTGCCAAATATCTTACTTGACTAATTCACCATTTTGTAATGACAAATGTCATGTGTTAACCGAAAAGTGGCGCGGGTGGCCTAAGTAGTTGTTTGTTGTTGATCTACAACCACCAAGAACAGAAGATGCCAAATAGGATTTTGGCGAAACGTCTGCAAACCGCTATATATATATATATATATATATATATATATATATATATATATATATATATATATATATATATATATATATATATATATACTGTATACATAGGCCCTGAATATTTTCCTTAACTACGCTCTATTAGAGATATTTTTTATCTAATTTGACCTGTTGAAGTTTTCCTGATAAGTGTGATTTAATGAAATAATGTGCAGCAAGGTGTGGTTTGTCGAAATCATTTTTAGGAGGCACGTAGCCTTGATATTTGAATTAAGGGAGGTTGACAGAAAGTTACTAATAGGAGAAATGACAGTTGTTTAAATACTGCTGCCAGAAGAAACCACAGATTCTCGGCTTTCAGAATTTATACAAAAACCGAGAACAATCTAAGTCTGTCTACTCTTAAAGGAAAGTTACATAATGTTAAGAGTAAAGTCAGAAGACGTGCGCGACATCTCTGCTAAACAGAGAGCACCATGTTGTTCGCACGCGGATTTACATAAATGAATGCTTCCAGATGAGTCTCAGTATGCCTTATACCATTCAAATGGTCGTATTTTAACTTGGCGTGACATAAGCAAAGATACAATGAGCAACAAATATGAAACTGTTGCTTTTGGAGGCGAATTTGTTTACACTCACTCACATAACCATTCTATTTAAAACGTGAAACCATTAAGGACCAATAATATTACTATTTGATTATTTAATTCATTATTGTTCCGTTTTCTCAAGAATTGGAACCTAATTTTGGTAGATGATAATGCCCAAATATATCGCACAGGCATAGTGTATTTGTCATTTTAACAACCTCTTTCACCTCGCTGAAATTCAGTTGAACACTGATTGATTCGTGTTCATGATCCCCAACGCATGACTGTGAAGAGTTTGCTGATGCATTGAGAGAATTGTACGTTATGGATTAAAATTTTATTGTATTGTTGTTTTGAACTATTCCATGGAGAATGCAGGTAGTTCGTACTGTAATGAGAGGTCCTAGTATTGATTCTAGAACAACTAAAATATTGATTTGATTTCAAATAATATGAAAATTTTCATTATTTTCATCTATTATTACACCACTTGTTAATTACTGTTCGAATAAGTCTTTATAATATATTGTCACTAGCATTTTGATTTGTTGAAAAAAATCAGTTATCTATCTGTAAACGGACTTTTGATGACTATGAATACCATACAAGCTTTAATTCAAAGACTTCTTTACTAGTGTAGTATTCCAAAGAGCAGCATAAAACTACCAAATCTAATCATATGCCAAACTTATTTCCAGTTTAATAACAAATTGTATTTACAAAATTCAGGCCTACCAATGGGTTCTCCTCTTAGCCCTCTCCTAGCAGACATTTTCATATCAAACATGGAAAATAAAATTCTTAATTCCCCTTTAAGTAAAAACAATGTTCAATTTTGGTATAGATATGTGGATGATGTTCTAGCATGTTTTAAAGGCACTACTAGACAGCTTCAAAAATTCTTACAACACATTAATAATTGCTATCTAAAAATTCAATTTACTCTGGAAACTGAAAATAACCATAAAATAAATTTTCTAGATCTCACCATATCTTACCTCAATAAACAGTGTAATTTTAAAATTTTTAAAAAACCAACGTTTACAGGTAATACTATATCTAATGACTCTTTTCACCCCTTACAACACCAAATGGCTGCATACAATTCAATGATGCAAAGAACATTCTCTTTGTCTCTCTCTGAAGAAGCTCTTCAAGAGGAACTAAATTTCATTGAAAGGATTGCATTATCAAACAATTTCTCCCAAGAAACCATAAAGAAATTAATAACTAAAAAACAAACACAACTAGACTTTAATTCAATATATCCCAAAATAAAAAATGATAAAGATAGTTCATCTTATATATCTTTGTCATACTGTGGTAACCAATCAGAAAACATAACTAATACTCTTTCCAAACATAACATAAAAGTAGCCTTTAAATCTCAACACAATCTGTCCACTATCCTTTACAACGCTAAAGATAAAATTAATAAATTTGATAAATCAGGAGTTTATAAGTTAAAATATTCAGTGTGATAGCTTGTATATTGGACAAAGTGGTAGAAGCTTTAAAACTCGCTTTTCAGAACACTACCGATCATATAGATTAGAGATATAGATTAAAAAAAACAGACTCGAGGTTTGCCAACCATTGCATGGAACACAACCACAGTTTTCCTAATTTAAGCAACACTCAGATATTACATTATTCAACAAAGGGCCAAAAGTTAAATATTCGTGAATCTTTAGAAATATATAAAAATAGTAAAAATAAAAATGTAAATTTGCTTAATGACCAGACAGAACTTGGGTTTCCCCGTTATTTGTTATGGCTAAATAATAACTAGTTCCCAAAATTTAGTACCTATAACAAAAATGAACTTTAACAATTTCTCGTTTTATTTGAATAGAATATTGTGACTACTATAAAGGCTCTTTTGTATGATTTAGTTTTAGTAATCCTTTAATAACTTTAATAACTAGAGATAGATTTATATAACAAATAGAAAACGTAACGTAATAAAATACGATTGGTAGTTTGTTTGTAGGTTGTAGATTGACTAAAAGGTAAATGTCGGACTTAGATTATTTTTACGTTAAAATGTATTAGTCTGTTGTCTGACTCTAGATTAATATATAGTAATAATATTGACATAATGTGTTGAATTCTTGACATAAGAGTGCATCTTGTCTTTAAACAGCTGGATGCTCTTTGGGAGAAACTCTATTGAAAAGATCTTTTGAAGAAACTCTTGCCTCAAAAGTATTTTAAATGTTTCATAAGTTACTTAGCATAATACAAGTCGTGATGGCACATTTTTAGATGTTTGAATTTTCTTAGTGTTCTGTAGATTATTTTATCTTATGATTTTATTAGATCGTAAAGTAGCAGCTCATATTTTTCATTTTCCATGAAATCGACTTTTTGTCGTATGCTACGGTGTCCATGGTTACCGTTGCATATCCTTTGCCTGCTAGTGGGCTCTTGATCCATGCATCCTTACGAAGTTTTTATAGGACTGGCCTTTCTGTTGTCGCATTTTCATATTGTTAACGCTGAGCTTTTGCAGATCTTTTTTTTTATTTATTTATTTAAACTCATTTCACAGTTACAAAAAACCAATTAACAAATGGGTACAACAGAAAAAAAACTTAAATATTTACATTGACAAAACAAACAAAAAAAAAAAGAAAAAAAGAGAAACATACATAAATTACCAGAAATAAAACTACAAAATATTACACACTTAATTATTTTTTATCTGTGCCATTCCGTAGCTAAATAGGTCGAATTTATTTTGATTTTCGTTGTAGATTCTGCACATCCTATTTAAAGGACACCACATTTGTACAAGGTGTAGGACAATAGAATGTGGCAGATTGGCGAGCTAAAGTCCTAGGTACAAGAAAACTTATTTTTTCCAGTATGTCACAACATTCCACTCTGTTATGCAAAACTTTATAGAGAAATTTGAGGTCTGTGAGGATACGTCTATGTTCTAGAAAAAAAAAAGAATGTCGCTGAAGTAAGATTTCATGCGGAAACCCTGTTTTAGGATAATGTCCATCAATCCGAAAGCTTAGGTATTTCAAGAAACCCCGCTGAACTCTCTCAAGGTCATTAATATGGTTTTGATAATAAGGAGACCATATTATGGAAGCATATTTCAATTTAGATCTTACAAAAACGTAATAAAGTAAAATGAGCGTACTTTGATTAGAGAATGTTTTTGAGTTTTGATAATAAAGCCTAATGATTTAAAACACACCTGTATAAGATCATTTATATGAGGAACAAATGAAAGTCTGCTATCAAATGTCACACCCAGATCTCTAAAGCATTCTACTCGTGGAACACATGTTCCATCAATTTTATAATCATACACCAGAACATTTTTCTTTGATGTGAAAGTCATGACTTTGCATTTACCAACGTTCAGAGGCAGTCTGTTTTCGCTACACCAATCGGTGACGGTATTTATTGCTATCTGTAGTCTTCGACAATCAGCATCGTTTTTTACAGAAGTAAAAATTTTAGCGTCATCCGCATAGAGTAGCATTGTATGTAGATCTTGTTGTTGATGTACCTTTGTTTACGTTTAATCGAGTTGGCTAGATGCTCTATACTAATTGTCCTTGAAGTTTTTAAATAAATTAATAATTCAAAATCGTAAAATTATCTTTTTAGGAGGCCAACACCCTTTTAAAGTTGAGTTTTAATTTCAAAAGTGACGCCTTATCCTTATAGTAGGGGAGCCCAAGAGGCTAAATGAGTAGTTACTCGAGCGTTGTCGGGACCTATTGGATTGTGAAGATTAGATGCTAAATAGAAAAAAAGTTCATATGATGTATGCCCCAATACTGTTGGGGGAAGTGAGTATAAATTTTCAAAAATGTAAATAAAACCAGTCACAAAGACATACTCAAGCGCATCAGACATTAACAATGTATACGCGCAACCTGTTTCTGGTAACGGAGGGATGTTAATCTGACGGCTTGCTAGATGGGGGTAGCCACACGAAGGGGTGGAAAAAATTAGAAAAAATAGTTATTCGAGCTCGTCAGATATTCAGGGAGAATGTTAAGTGAACCCTTAGAGATGTCATATTAGAAAGACTGACGATTTTGACGGAACTAGAACTCATAGCCGATTTTTGAAAGTGTAAAAAAAACCTGACCTTGAAATACTTGAGCGCGTCAGATTTATATAAAATCGGTTCAGCATGATGTCCTTATCATATAGACCTATAATGTGACAATTGTGTGGAGGATTTTTTTTAAATCTGACTGTCTAATTTTTTTTTATTACTAAACGGAATAATTTCAATGAACAGTAAGTAATATATAATATATACATGTATAATTTTATCATGTATTTTTGAGAAGAATGTTGAATAAAAAAAAAATCAAAAAGACGTTTTATCTTCATCATCATCAGTAGAATCGTCTTCAGATTGGAAGTTCGAATCACTTTGGTCATTTTCATCTACATCTTGCATATCTGTAATCAGAAATGGTTATGATATTTAACAATATTTAATTTATTTCATGGTATTATTAGTATTTTAAAAAGAAAACATACCTGAATCTGGAGTATTCCCTAAAATGTCAGGTGCTATGACAATATCTTCATAAGCTTCTGAGAGTTGATTTCCAATGAACCAAGTCATCTCCAACTTTCCATCCACATTTTTCCACCCGAAATCTGTTGGTGACATCATGCTATGTATTGCGTTCGTAATAATTGTTGCAGTAGCTCTGATTGGCATGGGGGCAAGTTACAAGCGTCATAATAACACTGAGCGTGATAGCCGTCATTTCATGATGTTTCCTCTGAAATTTCAATTTCAGTGTAGGTGCTGCGTGATTTTCTTGGAACCGGCTTGGTTCTGCGATACTCCAAAATCACCATGCATTTTTTTAATGTTTCTGGTGTAAATTTTATTAATTTTTCATGTATTTCTTGACCAAAAAATACACAGTTCACTCTTTTATCACTATTATCACTCATTGTAGTAATACATTTGAAACTTACTGTATTTAATTTACTAAACTTTTTGAAAATACAATAAACAAACGTTATACATCTAAGAGCACAAACGTGTTGTTGTGATCAGCTGGAATAACATCATGGCAGCAGAAAGTAGTGAGAGGAAGGTGCGAGAGAGTGAGAAATAGAGAAAGAGTGAGAAGGGGAGAGAGGCGCGGAGAGAGAAATACATTATTCTCAGCTCCTGTACCTACTACACTTGATTGATGAAATTAGCTTTTTCGGCTTGTGAAAATCGGCAGATTATATTATTTCTGTGATCCTTACATGATTTCCATTAAAATAAAAAAAAATCAACCGCGCTCGAATATGTCCAGGTGACGTTTTTTTTTACAACTTTGTTACTCGCTCATTTCCTTATGTCACGCTAAAACCGTCAGAATATTGAAATGTTCACTTTTCTGCATGTAATTAACTTACCTTGTCTTAATCTGACGAGCTCGAGTTACTTTAAGGATCGATTTTTTTTACTAATCTAATCGGCTGCCCTAGACGCACCCCCCTATATTTAGGGTTCATAACAGGTTGATAGTTCATAACAGGATACAAACTTTCGTCCTTTATAGTATTCTGCCGAGCTTGCCTAAATCCCAAAATCCCCGCTTGGGCTCCCCTACTATTATACCATCTTTGATTTATTTTAAGGTTATCTTGCTGTCATGTCGTAATTTTTCGTTATTTATTCTATTAAAACAAAAGAGAGTTTTAATAATTTTTACTAGAACCACGACCTTTTAGCCTCCGCAAAAATGATGAGTTGCAGTGACCACTATGACGTTTGATAGCCAACCGCTGATAAACTCTTATAATGGAGATCTTGTGGAGATAACTTTTCTGGTATATCGATTTTATTTTCAAATGAAATTCGTGGAATCGAGTTTCTTCGACGCCTGTTAAGTTCACAGAACTTTTAATGTCTAAAACAGGTGTGTTTCAGGTGCTCTTGTAATGATAATTATAGGTGTCACTGTGCTAATTACATATATTAATTAAAAGTTCTCCATTTAATGTCAAAATAAATGCTCTTTTATTATTACTTACGATCCTTTATGGCTTTGCTGCCTACATAATCTTTTTGATGAAAAAGTAATTACGTAGATATCAATAGAGTTTCCTATTTTATGTATAATATTTAAGAGCTAACGGATAGTTTTTTGAAATCATTCAAGATTTTTAGTAAACACAGGAAAGATACATTTAATAAAAATTCGCGATTAAAAAAAAAAAAGATCAAAAATACAATTATAAATTCTGTGCAATATAGTTTAAACAATTCTACCATTAATTGTGGATTGAAAATTATAGAAATTATATTTCGATATTTTATTGGAAACGACTGGAAAATTTAACTTAACACTTAACATATTTTATAGGCTATATTTAATTAACTTTTTAACTAGCGTCTGAATTTAATGGACCATAAGATATTTTATAACTTTAGCTTAAGTTTTCATTAGATAACCATTGAAGATATGTTGTAATAATACATGGTGCTTTAAAATATCCAAGTAGGCTGAGCTGTGAGGAGCCACAACATCCATTTCCAATAATAAAAAGTAGTAAAGTTATTAAAAGATTTAATTCCAAATATATTACATCCATAGTTAAACATGGTAAATATAGTGTTTTTCTGTGGGATTATTTCTTATAGGGTGGGCACTATTTGTGTTCGTCGATTTTTATAATTATTAATTATGAAAATCACCAAATTCTGTCTAAGCTTACAAAAATTGTGTGAAATATTATTTAGATTGTCACGATGGCATCTGATTAAAATTAGCTAAGATCACATGCTCATATATATATATATATATATATATATTCGTTCGTCTCGTTACTCGCTGAGAACAGTTCTCAGCGAGTAACGAGACGAACCGCACTTGAAAATGCCAAATGAGATTTTGGCGAAACGTCGTGAAAACGATTTTTTGAACGAACGGATTGAAACCCGGAATAACCAAACTATTCATTCTACCATCCGTGAAAATCTACGATATAACATATATATATATATATATATATATATATATATATATATATAGATATATATTTATTTATTGAGAACGCAATATTGTTCCAATTTTGTACACTAGTGTAAAGGCGTTTTTCTTAGCTCGATATATCTATAGTGCATATTGAGTTTGTATACGCTCCAAGAACCCTGCAATATCAATTTTAGGTAAAATCGGAAAACTTCAAATTTTCACTCCCCCACTGCCTTGTCAACCTAATATTGTAAAAAATTAACTTCATATTCATAATACACGATCCCGAAAATATCCTAATGATAAAATGCGAATAAGGTAAAATTTTCAAATCACTATATTGGATCCATCATATTGAATTTCAAAAAAATAATTTTAACGTCTTAATGTAATCTAAATCGAAACCCTTTAAAGCTCCCTATTACCAATTTTAGATGAAATCCAAAAATTCAAAATTTCTAGACCGTCATATTACCTCGGATATTTTACATTTTCTTAAAATAATTTTATATTTGCTATTTACACCCTTAAAAACGATTCAGTCCCACATTTCAACAAAATGGAAAAATGTAAAATTTTTAATCCGCCATATTGAATCCTGAAAAAAATACTATTAAATTTGTAACTTACACCCTCAAAAATCCCAGTTTTGGAGAAAATCGAAAAATGTAAAATTTTTAGGATGCCATGTTGAATCCGCCAGATTGAGTTCTTCAAAAAAATATTTTAAATTCGTAACAAAAGCTAACAAAAATCCCCCAATACTGATTTTAGACAAAATTGAGAGATATAGAATCTTTTATCCGCCATCTTGGTTCCGTCATATTTTTTTTTAAATAATGTCAGATCCATAATGTGCGATTCCAAAAACTCCCCCATATCAATTTTGGAGAAAATCGGACCAAATTTATTTTTTAGCCCCCATATTGGATATGGGATATATTGAATTTATTTAAAATAATTTCAGACTCGGTAAGTACGACCCTGAAAACTCCTCCATACCAATTTTGGAGAAAATCGAACGAAATTGATGTTTTTGTCAGACATGTTGGATCCGAAATATTGAATTTTTTAAAAATAATTTTTGATTCGTCATATACGACCCCGAATACTCCTCCGTACCAATTTTGGAGAAAATCCAACAAAATTGATGTTTTCATCCGCCATATTGGATCCACCATATTGAATTTTTTTAAAAATGATTTTAAATTCGTCATGTGCAACCCCGAAAACTCCCCAGTACCAATTTTGGAGAAAATCGGACAAAATTGATTTTTTTTCCGCCATATTGGATCCGCTATATTGAATTTTTTAAAAATAATTTCGGATTCGTTGTGTACGACACCGAAAATTCCCCCATACCAATTTTGGAAAAAATCTGACAAAATTAATTTTTTTGCCGCCATATTGTCAGCGGTATCTTGTATTTTACTGCACCAATTTCGTCCAAAAAAATATGGAACCACCGCAGCAACTTCCTGAACATAACGTAAATATTTGATTCAAATCGGTGCCACCGTTCCGGAGTAATCAGTGTACATACCTAGTCGACGAATTGAGAACCTCCTTCTTTTACAGTCGGTTAATTAATTATAAAAATCACCAAATTTTGTTTAAGCTTACCAAAATTTTATGAGTTATTATTTGGATTGTGACGATAGCATCTGATTAAAATAAGCTAGAATCACAAGCTGTTTAGTTTTATCGTTAAGTGCGGCAACAGCGCAATGTCGGTCACTCTAGTGCTTACTTTGACCCTCCCGCTCGCCGCGTGAAGCGGGAACGACCATCACGTGTCTCCAAGGAAAGGGTAGTGCGAGAGATACTATCATAGAAGTCACCGGAGCTGCTTTTCGCCCTTACTTGAATTCTCGCAACAGTTTTGAATAAACATTTTTATTTTGATTTGTTTTATAATCAGTATAAGTAGTATTTTGATGTTAAAGAAAAATATATGTTTCTATATTAAACAATTTATTGTTTAATTAACGTTAGTAAGTTCTCGAACCAGAGATAAATCCTATACAGTCCATTAAAAATCCTACACAAGCTTAGATATTTTTTTCGTTCAAAAGAACCACACTATTTTTCTCCAATTTTGTCCAATAGTGTATTTTTTCATATGAGTATAAAATAATTTAATTCGGTTGGTAGAAAGCTAAATACATCATTTAACCTTAAATTTCTGTTTGATTTCTCAAAGCTGAAACTGTTTACCCACAATCAGCGAGAATAGATTTTCATTCTCAAACATATTCGCAAATGGTTCGTCAGTCAATACAAACCTATTTGCAAAACAAACCCAAACGGGTTACGAAAACAGAGGCAGAACATACAGTAAGTCCACTAAATGTTGTTTACTCTGTATAGTATTAGTAATTCTGAAACAGTCGGACAGAAATAGAATACGACGGCATTGCTTTGATATACATATATGCATCGAGGATTGCCTATTAGGATAAATGTTTTCCGAGAGTTTGCAAATGTATGTCACCATATTTATAGTAATTAGTTTATTTTATTTTAAAAAATCAGAAATATTCATAAAATATATTTTGTATGTTAGTGTTACTAATGCCCTGGAATGCCTCAATTTCACGGTATGTCCAGGCGTAAATCCAAGGATGGGTGGTGGAGGCCATTGCTTCCTCAAAGAGCCTCGACTTTAGACGTTACTGGCATCCACCCGTTGGCAACTCGTTTTCGTTCTTAACATATTGTGCGATCGCCTCTTCCCCGCACAATAGCTTCGAATTCAGAAAAGTAGACGTACCCCTGCCAGCTGCATTAGTAATGCGAATCTCGCTAGCATGCTCCCCCGCCCCCATCGACAATTTACTTTCAATTGCCGTACTCTTCTGTTATAATATCGTCGCCCCCCCCCCCAAAGAGGGTGGACCCGCCCCTGAGTATGTCATGAGGCGATCTTGCATTTTCAATTCACGTACAGTATCAATGTTTTCTTGCACTACAACTAATTCTTGATGACCTTTATGTGACTCGTCCGTGAGTGAACAACGGATATGATTAAATTCGCTAAACTACCGACACCGTAATTTTCGTAAGTGTTTAATCGCCATATAAAGAATTAATATCATCGATACACTTTTGTTGAGGTAAAGCGCGTCAAAAATTATCAGGATCGAGATGAAATTTTGAAATTACTGTAAACAATACAGATAGCGTGCGTATGTCAAAGCGTTCTAAATATATATACCGTCTAAAATGCCAAAATAACAGATACAATAAACAAAATTTTCCTAACCTTCACTGTTTTTTGTCGTTTTTATTGAATATTCTCAATTTTTCAATCACCTAAAAATAAGGAAAAGCGATTTATTATTTTAGACATACTATAGAAAGAGAAACTTATTATCTAAACCTATTATGTAGAATAATAGAATTGACATTTATATACATTCAAAAAATTTCGGCACTAATTTTTTTACGAATGAAAACAAGAGTTTAGAAAAAAGATTTTATTTAGTTTTCAACATAATCCCCTCATCGTATAGCTGCTGGAAGGACCTGGAAAACTACTCTTTTGGAGCAGCTTTCAGAGTCCTAATAATTCGAATGTTTCCGAACCACTTTTTCCCAGTTTGAAACAAAATTTGATTGTGGCTAGTTGCTTCATAGCGATAATTATGACGCAGAGGCAAAAACACAGCTAGCCAATAAATGAAGTTATAGCACTCACATCTCCTCTGTGGGTAACTAAGGCATAGTTCTGCCGTCGGGTAACAGATAGCGCTAGTTGTAAATTTTATTCAAAATTAGTCCCGGAACTTTTTAAATGAAATGTGTACATAACACCTTTACGCCAATATAAGAAACTCTCAGGGAATTTAATGCTGTCATAGAAATATTGACACGTAATGACGACCAGCAAGGGGGATCGAAAGTTATTTACAAGAGCCGTCCAGTTTTAATATATATGTATATATATATATATATATATATATATATATATATATATATATATATATATATATATATGTCAAATTCATGAATATGGGTCATATTTATATTTTTTTGGGATACGGTTGGTTGTGGATTGTGGTGTTTTGCACAATGCATCTAAATAATGACTACTATACGGATTTTCTTAGAGATGTAATAAAATGTAGTTCTTTTTCTTCATTAGTAGCTTTTCTGTTGAAAATTTTACCTTTTAGACAATCAACATCTAAAAAGATCGATGCTTTTTATTGAGTTTTGAAGAGTATGGGGATTAAGAGGGCGACGACTTCATTTTATAAATTTTTTCAGCAAGAAGGTAATTTTTGCTCAGACTCTCATACCTATTACTTATTCTTGGGAAAATGAATTTTAAAAATATAAAGTAAATGCAATAAAATCAAGCAACACTAGGGTAAACTGCATTGTCACATTTTAGATTTTAGAAAAATTTCGTACCTTGATTAAGTAAAAAAGAGGTTAAAGTTCGTTGATTTTGAATAATTCAGAAAAGGAGGGCTGTGTTCTGTTGTTAACCCTCTAGGTTTGGAAGATGAGCTTAATTCCAAGGGTATTTTGGAGGATGAATTCTGGTTTTGCGGGGTTGATGTAAAATACTGGGGCAATACTCATCATGCATAACGTGAGTTAGCTTTTTCCAGATAAGTGGATTAGTTGTTTGCCTTCATAAAGACTTTTAGAGCATTCACTTGCCGCCACCGAGCTTTCAGTTTTGAACTCCACTTTTTTCGAAAACTGTCCATTTTTCGAAGTTCTGCCCGTAATAGTTTTTGTTTAGAATCAAAAGAACTACCTTCTTCCGAAATTTGAACTGATTTTACCGATAAGTCTTTTCCATCGATTTTGGTGCGGTGTCCTTAGACAGTGACACATGGCTACTACGATTCAAAAAAATTCATCAAAAAGAATGAAAAAAAAAAATAAAGAAAATATCAATACTTTAAAAACTATTAGGAACAGCTATGGGACATATTGAATAAAGGTTCTAGAGTTTTCAATAGTTTCTAAATAAAATAGACAAATACTGGGTGTACCATTTGAAAAAAGTGATATATTTTAATTTAAAATATTTTGAATTTTAACTTATATGTTAAACACCTTGTAGCTTTTATTGCACAGATTTCGTAGAAATGGTCTTAGCTTTGGTTTTTCTAAATAATAATTCTAAATTCATTCTTCACAAAAGTAAGCACAGTATTTACCATGCTTAAACATATGACTTTTTTTCTTAAACAAAATTATTTCGAAACTATAACACTACGGCATAAGAAGCTAGTAATAAATAAATTTTTTATAAAAAAAATTGAGCCGACTTCTACTGGTGTGCTAAAAAGTGAAAAATAGCTAAAAAATTTTATATGAAATGAAAATATGAAGTCGGCGCCAAACTAATACCTGACAAAATGTGATTCACATAAACAGATTAAAAATACTTTATTTGTAATTGCTTTCTTGCCATAATTTGTCTATATTAATAGTTATTTATTTGATATAGAAATAATTCGGCGCCCACTTCAAAAATTTCTATTTCATATAAAAATTAATAGTTATTTTTCGCTTTTTAGCGCACTTTTAGAAGTCGGTTGAATTTTTTTTATAAAAATTTTATTTTAAATTTTTAGTTTTCTATTCATGATGATATCTATATATTATTTAAACTAAGTATTAATCGAGATTAGTGTACCTCGCAATGACTTCAAGATGGCAAAGAAGTACCGATTTTGTCCAAAGTTGTACATCACCTTAAAATGAACCACTAAAAATTCTTTGATGCTTAGAGTTCTCCAGATACCAGAGAAATTATGTCAAACAAATATTTAGTCTGTCATAGTAAATCCACTATCTTAAATTTCAAATTAATTTTAGATTGGTAATATAGGTCCCAAAACCTCCCAATATCGATATTTAAGGAACTTGAGACGTAAATTTCTTAGTGCGATATATTTTATTGCATATTGAGTTTGTATACGCCCCAAGAAACCCACAATATCAATTTTAGACAAAATCAGAAAATGTAAATTTTTTGAGTCCCTCATATTGTATCTTATCAACCTGATATTTGTAAAAAATTAACTTCATATTCGTAATACACGACCCCGAGAACCTCCTAATACCAAATCTGCAAAATGCGAATAAGGTAAAATTTTCGATCTACCATATTGGATCCGTTGTATTTCAAAAAAAAAATCATTTTAGTGTCTTAATCTAATCTAAATCTAAACCCTTCAAAGCCCCCTAGTACTAATTTTGGATGAAATCCGGAAATTTAAGATATCTAGACCGTCATATTGCACCTGACAGTAGATTTTCTTAAAATAATTTTATATTCGCTATTTACATCCTCAAAAACGATTCAGTCCCACCTTGGAATAAAATCGTAAAATATTCAGTCTTAAAAAAATACTTTTAAATTCATAATTTATACCCTTAAGAACCCCCTATATTAGTTTTGGAAAAAAATCGAAAAATTAAAATTCTTTAGAACGCCATATTGAATCCGCCAGATTGATTTTTTCAAAAAATATTTTAAATTCGTAATTAACACTAACAAAAATCCCTCAATACTGACTCTAGACAATACTGATTTTAGACAAGATCGAGAGATGTAGAATCTTTAATCCGCCATCTTGGATCCACCATATTTAATTGATTTTTAAATAATTTCAGATTCGTAATGTGCAATCCCAAAAACTTCTCCATATTAATTTTGAGAAAAATCGAACAAAATCAATTTTTGTCCGCCATATTGGATACGTCATATTGATTCTTCTAAAAATAATTTCAGATTCGTTATGTGCGACCCCGAAAATTCCTTTATACCAATTGTGGAGACAATTGGACAAAATTAATTTTTTTGGCCGCCATATTATCAGCACTATCTTGGATTTTACTGCACCAATTTCATCCAAAAAAATATGGGACCACCGCAGCAACCACCTGAACATAACGTAAAAAATTTCATTCAAATCGGTGCTGCCGTTCCGGAGTAATCGGTGTACATACATAAAAAAAATACATTGTCGACGAATTGAGAACCTCCTTCTTTTAGAAGTCGGTTAAAAAATTTCAAAAATGTACGTTAAATCGATAAAATGATTCAAATATTGGGTGTTTTATTTAAAAAATTACAATTTATGTTCTCCGCATTTTTTTGGCTTATCCTCTAGAATTCCAAATATTTTTAAAATGTTTGTATAAATTAATTATATAACGTAGTAAATATATTATCTTGGTAAAAAATCGTTTAAAATTAATTTACGTATCCCGACTCTAGTTTTTGGGCATACACATACATATATGATCAATACGGACTGTACGTTCAGTGGCTTTAAACGCACGTGATTGATTTGACAAGGCTGACAAATACGAGAATTTCCACTTAATCAATGACATGTCATTATGGTTTTGTTCGACATACCCCTTTAATACCATTCAAACTGTCCAAATTATTATTCAGATAAACGTAAATACAAATATAATTTCTACAAATATCAAGTAAATTATTCATTTTTTTATTGGAAAAAATTGTTTGTTGTTAGCTATATAGATAACATTCAATTTGAACAACCCACTTTTTTCAAATATTTATGAAATTAAGTAGGAGCTATTTTTATCATTTCGTTTCAAACATTTTTTCAGCTTCGAAATAGAGCACAATACAAACAATAAATTTGTTGTTTACCCTCAAGAACAATGCTCACGCCTTTCGAATTATGTCGGCTTGCATACATTTAATGGAGACCCTTTCCCTAAAATGTTCCAGATGTGCTTTTCGACTTTGGCCGATTTAACACTGACAACAATGAATTCGTTTATAATGTGACGGCTTGATTCACTTATGCCGATTGGATGGAAACGAATTTAATTTAAATGAGATCTGTTGTGGTTTTTTTCATTTAGTTTTGATGTTTTCCCAATTTTTTACAGACAGATGGCTTAGAGGTTTTTGGATTTTTATAGAAATATTCTTCGATTTTATTGTCTTCTGTGTTAAGGTGCGTATAAATATGGCGAGTCGAGCTCAAGTCGAGTATGCCTCGAGCTTCGAACGAGACTCTTTTAAAATTTTGCCGATTTCTATTGTTATCGAGGGCCATCGTCGGCAAATTTGAAATCAGGTAATAAATGCAGTTGGGTCACAAGAAGTCAATTTTTTTATAGTTCTATTGTTTTCGAGTAGCTCGACCGAGACTCGCAGCGATCCATTTTCTGTCGGTTTTTTGGTGCGAACTCAAAGGGTTTTTTTAATCTAGTCAGACGGGTTTATGACACGCTTTTTCCAAAAAATTTACTTTGCAGTGAGACTGAAGACACGAGATTTTCTTATTTTTTTGTTAATGAAATGAAATTTATTTATCACTTGGCATTAATTGATTAAAAGTTGTTCATAAGTGAATACGGAGTGATCGGAAGAAAATAGAGGACCTGAAAATAATTCCAAAATTTGTGAGTTATGGACAAAAATTTTAGAGAAGAAAATAAGTTAATGTGTGAAATGAAATTGCGTCAGAAAATTCGCAGAGACCAGCGAGAAGAAAATTTCGAGTGCGTCGGCCATATGGAAATGGGCCGCTGATAATATATTTTTCTTTTGGAAATGACTGGATAACGCAAGGGGTAGATATTGTATGTGTCTGAAGTATGTATTTGAGGAAAGAGTTGTATACTTAAAAGATAATTAGATTTAGAAGTATACATCTCAATTGGGCAATTAACAGTAAGGACATTTTTAAGTATACTTCAGATGTATATAAATGTAAGGCCTTGCTATGTTATTATCTTACAACTTTCAATGCTAGTTATTGAAAATTTCTACTTTTATTCCAAAACTTAGCGAATCTACAACTTATAGGTGAAGTAAGGAAAGGAAAAGTGGAACTGTGTGCTAACCTGAACCGTACCCTAAAAGAAAAAATTATAAGAATGCTTCAAAAACATACTAAGAAGACACGTTAACGAATTAGAAAGTTTTTAGTTAGAAAATAAAAAGCAAGTCTCGATAAGGTTTTGAAAGTTATGAAACAAGAGTAGAATGTGAAAAACCAATCTGTAAAGAGTGCTAACAAAATGAATTTCTCGTAGGGAAAGTGAAAATAGAGGTGATACAGAGGAAATACTTTTAGAGAAAACGGTATTTGCGGGAAATTAGAAAATACCACAGGGAAGGCATGTGGATGTAATTTGTTTCAGTACAGGACACATAGTACAAGAAATGTATGAAGATAAGAATACAGCAATTTTTCGAGAAGCATTCTTAGAAAGGTTATCGACAGATTTAAAACCGCTCAGGGCCACCAACTCATTACAACTCATATTGGAGGAAATTTATAGGAGTTTTGCAGCAGTTTGAATCGAAATCTACCAAAGATTAACGTGAATAAATGACGCCGGATATCTTTCAAAGATATTTTTATCAAATGATACAATTGATTCAGGAGAGGTCAGTTGTAGATTTGAATAACGCCAGTTATCATTCTAGACTTGTGGAAAAGTTGCCAATAACATAGTTGAAAAAGCGATATTACAAATTGGTTATTAAAAAAATATATTTCCTTTATGAACGGTTTACTAAAGAAGGAACTTGTAAAAATTGCGAATTAGAAAGAAAGACAATTTAAGAAACATGTGATAGACGAATGGGCTGAAGAACTTGGAAATGTTGTGCTTCGAACACATTAATTAAAATCCATTAAACTTATATGGGCACAACTAATTCGTAACTCGGGATAACCCAAAATGTAAACTATAAGGAATACGTTAATTTCTTACATACATTAAAAAAAAATTATCAGCGAGGACTGGTGAAACGGCATTAACTATGTTATTAAAGAAAAACTTAATTGAAGTTCGCATCGATGCAGCCACACTCGCCGCGACAATCATCGCCAAACAAACTTGTAAATAAACCGGTTAAATTTCGTTTTTTACTTTGAAATATTAAAGATAATTAGAAAATAACACTGCTGAAAAAAGTAGGTTCTTTTTTAGCAACCTGAAACCGCCATATTGAACCGTGAACAGATTACTGACGACCTACGTATAAGCTAATTTCGAGATTACTTAAGTAATATTTCGATAATAGGAAAAACTACCTCTTATTTATTTCGGAATATAATGATATAAGGAAAATATGATAATAAAAAAATTTCAGCCAATTTGACAGCATGAGGTATTGTAATAATGGCCAGAGAACGGGAAAACACAAACTCATGTAAAGGCTGATTTCCAAGATTTATTAATAGATCTTGTAAAAGTACAACAAAAAGTTATCTTTTTTATTTATAAATATAGGAGATAATATGTAAATAAAATCACTTAAAAAATTAGATTTATTTCTAATGTCCTGGCACCACAGTTATGTTGAACCCTACATAAGCTAATTTCGGGATTCCTTATTAAATATTTGGAAAATAAGAAAAAATTAACTACATTTCATTTCGGAATATAAAGAAAATAATCAAAACTTAAATATTTTTTTCTTTACCCTTTATTGGTTTACAACGTCCAGATGCAATAAATCTCTTTTGCCGCCGGGAGGCGAAAAAGGGTTCGAACCGACAAAGATCAGTTCGTTGGAAGCTCGACTCGAGCTCGACTCGCCATATTTATACGCACCTTTATATTTGAGAATGATATTCTCTACACCAGTGTTTTTCAATCTGTGGGTCGCAACCCCTAGGGGGGTCGCGGAACCTTACTCGGGGGGTCGCCGGCAAAAGAAAATAGTCAAGGTTCTACATGGTTCACTACAGTAAAACACAATTTTAGTAAGAAAGATGGGCTTGTTTATTTTTCAAAAAAATGTCAAATCGTGGTGCTATTTTTGAAATGTTAACAATCAAATCGTTTTCTAATTGAAGCCTATTTCTTTTTTTAGTTTTAATGTCCACCATTGAAGAGAACGCCAACTCACATAAGTATGAAGTGGCGAATGGCACTAATAATTTAAGAGCTTCCCTTGCCAGCTCAGGATATTCTTGTTTCCTTTTCATCCAAAACACGTCAACAGTTTGTGAATAAAATTCCATTTTAAGCATACCGTCAGCAGCTAAATCTATAAGATTTTCTTTCATATTTTTAGTGAGACCAGCTAGTTCTATTGACTTATCCAAGAAAGGGTTAAGAATCCATCTGCGCCCATTGTCAGCTTCAGAGTGCAAGTCTGGAAAGTATGTTAATAGTTTCTCTTGCAGATTAGGCAAGCTCTGTATCATGCAGGGAATGTCAGCTCCGATCACAAGCGATTGATCTATTGCATTATCTTCAACAGTCTTCTAAAGACATGGAAATGATTCAAATATATTATTTTGCAGAGAGGTTGACCATAAATGAAGTTTTGCATGGCATGCTTTCACTTTATCTTTCGCTGTTAAAATATTTTCATCTCTACCTTGGAGATTCTTGTTCAAATTATTGAGATGACTAAAAAAATCTGCCAGAAATGATAATTTCAAGAGCCAAATAGGGTCAGAAAAGTGATTAGCCTATTCAGATTTAGCATCTTGTAAGAACATTAATAATTCAGTTTTAAGTTCTAGAACTCTTGTCAATACCTTTCCTTTGGAAAGCCACCTGACTTCTGTGTGATAAAGGAGATTGTGATGAAGCGCACCCATATATTCACAAACGATTCGGAATAGTCGGGTTTGCAAGGCTTTACCTTTACTAGAATTCACAATTTTTATTGCCTCTTTAGGCAAGTCATTTAAATCAGACGTTAAAACCTTAGCGGCTAGAGCTTGTCGATGAAGAAAACAGTGTGTCCATGATACGTTTGGCATTATTGATTTTAACTTCGCAACAAGTCCGCTATTTTTGCCAGACATACTTTTAGCGCCATTGCTACAAATAGCGATACATTTTGTCCAATCAATGTCGTAGTCGCAAGTGTTTTTTAAAAATATATCGTACAAACACTGGCTTGGCTGGAAGCGCTTTGCAAAATAACATTTCTCCCGCGATACTGTCATCTGCTTCAAATCGCACAAATACTAGAAACTGAGCATAATCTGAAACATCTGTAGATTCGTCAAACTGCAAAGCAAAATGTGGGCTATTCTTTAATTTTTCGACTACTTGATCTCAAATATCATCGGACATATCATCTATTCTGCGTGAAATAGTGTTATCAGAAAGCGGTATGCTCTTCGATCATACCCTAGATTTAAACAACAATAGATTTGTTTGAAGGCTGTTTATGGTCGGTGGGGGGAGACGCTTTTTTGATGTTTGACAGACATAAACATATTTAGTTATCTTGTCTTTCAGTTTAATTGCTTGTCGTGACTTTTTCGGTGTTCTTAAGTGTTAGAAATTACTATAAATGCGAAGTTTACAATTAATATTAACAAAAAGAGGATTTAAAAACATATTTTTATCGGTAAATATTGTTAGATATTGTTTACATATTGAAAATAACAATAATAACAATTTAGGCAACCATATATTCATACTTTGTTTTCAGAATTGACGTACCTAGGGGTATGTTCAAAGGACGTACCGATGATACTCGTTTAAATAATGCAATTAGAAAAGGATAGCATAAAATCGGTATGTCTGTACCAAGAAGTTAAATATCTACTGTTTATCAACACTTTTTCAAATATAAATAAAAATATTATTACGTTATTCAGCGTTCAAACAACCGGGCCCTAGTTCTGACGTTATGCTACTTCTACAGGGGTATGTTCGAAGGGTATGCTTTTTAACTTGTTTGCTTCCTGCTTGCTGACCATAATTTCAACCATATCTAGAGATGCTGGCAAAATAAGGTTTTCGACAATTGTGTGCGGCTTCCCTGCTTTAGCGACTCGATATGCGACTTTGTAGCTAGCCAATAATGATGACTCGTTGACACTAGATATCTAAAAATAAACAAAACAAAATAAAAATAAATAAATGATTGACAAATAAAAAAAAATAAAATGCACACCAAAATTAATTTTAATTAGGTTGTATGCAAACATAAACACTAAAAGCAACAACAATTTAAATAAACTCGGCTTGAGTTCGAGCGCTTAAACAGTGACTTGACGATTTTTACAATACTATGTGAAGACTAGGATAACACTATTACCTGAATCATAGTATTTTGCTGCTGATTAAGTGCTTTCAATTTTCGTCCAAAGAAATCCAACGGATTATCAGATTCTTTTTGATGCTTGGTTGTGAGATGTCGCATAGGCTTTGACGGTTTCATACTCTCACGTGACAAAACATCGCCGCAAAGTACACATTGAGTGTTATTATTTAGGACTGTAAACCCATATTTCAAGTAATTGTCGTCATAGTGTCTATTTTTTTTCGGATGTGATTCACCTCCGCTATTGGCATCCGTACCAGATGTTGAAGGTTGCGATCTTTTGAGAAACATCCATTTTCCAATCGCGCGGAGCAAGTGAAAAAGGAAAATAATCACGTCCGTACTGATCGGTGACGCTCAGTCAATTAATTAAGAGGTGAGTGAGTCGAGACAAAAGAACCTACTAGCGCGGGCGGCGGCGGGAGGTGGAGGACGCCCCGCCGCCTCTCGCCCGCAACAACAATGCGGTGTGGCAACGCCGCAAAGTTAGACCAGCGCAAGCTGGCTTCTATATCAAATCCAAGTTCTCGCGGCATCTTGCAGAGTGTAGGTTTTAATAATGAATATAGGTACCTAAATAAAGAAAGTCGTAAATGTAGTCTTTTAATAATTATATTACTAATTTTTTGTCTTTCTATGGCCCAAGGGAGTCGCCAGACTTTTTTAACCTGGAAAGGGGCCGTGTATTCAAAAAGTTTGAAAAATACTGCTCTACACATCTGCTATAGAATGGAGATCCTCTTTGCAAGCATTGACAACATTTTTCACATTTTTCACACTGGTATTACGTTCAGTGTTGCCAACTATACCGATTTATAAGTAGATATACTGATATTACATTTCTACTGATCTACCCATCATTTCACGCAATCTACTCATTTTTATAACGAAGTCAACATCTCACCAGAAGGTGCCTTTAGTATTTCATACTTCGTTCCGATCTGTGTTCTTAGTTGATTAGTTTTAATTTTCGGACACCCTGTATATATATGATTTATTGTTAGAATTCACTGTAAATTTCGAGTACACAACTGAAATACTTCAGAGGTACATGTTTCGTCTCTACTAGACTCATCAAGGTACCGACATGCACCTGGCTGTGCAAAGGACAGATCGGAAGGAAGTATGCAACACTGAAAAGCGGTTTCGCTGACCTCTCGTCGGATGGCTTATATATGTTTATACGGCTTTCACGGATTCCTCCGTGTGAGATGCATTAGCAGTGGTTATATCCACATTATGCTGCTGTAGTGCACATTCAGCAAACGTACAACTATATGCAACTCCGTATGTAAGTGAAGTATGAGTCTAGTAGAGACGAAACATGTACCTCTGCCGTATCACTGTGGCGGGGAGGGTAAGTTTTGACTTTCTTCTCGGTATGATGGTACAGGTGGGCCACCATCTCGATGGTGGTGGAATAGGATGAATTGTGTTTTATTACAATTTATTCTAACTGTGCAACCTCTAACACAGAAAGGATATTATGGAGAGAAGTTTTCATGTACTGTTTCGCATTTTACTTCATATATATATATATATATATATATATATATATATATATATATATATATATATATATATGTATGTATATATATATATATATATATATATGTATATATATATATATATATATACATATATATAAATATATATATATATATATATATATATATATATATATATATATATATATAATCGAAAGTTTTCGGGTATCCCGTGTCCATCTCAGGACTGTAGACGTTTCAGTGAAATCTCATTCACCATTTTCAAAGCTCACTGTACAGCGTCTGTGGGCGAACTGACCCAGTGTCTGTAGTTTTTGGGTTTCACGAAGATAAAGGTTATTCAATTTGAGTTCTTTATTAATGTCATTTTGTTTTCTAACCACAACGCAATAACTAAATTGTTGTCCGTATTGATTAAAAGTGTTGTCTCCGATGAACTTTCGCATCAAATCTCACAAAACCACTTTAGATTTGATAATTTTAACAGAATTTTTACTTTATTTCGTAAGAGTTTCATACAGTATTTGTAAAAAAAAACTGATTCTACATTCCACTACAATTAGTTTCTTCCTCACTTGCTTTTATTTCGCTTAAACAGTGACCCGAACGTCACGACTCGACGCTATTATGAATAAAAAAGTATTTTGCATTATATAACTACATTCTTTAGTTAACTCAGCCATTATAGAACCGATTATTACATTAAAAAAATTTATTTGTGTTTGACATGGTAAATTTACTACGTTCCTTAGTTTTAACGTCTGATAGCGTCACCATGTCAAAAGCTTTTGTCATGTCCACAAAACACACAAATATTGGAGTAATAAACTCCGAGGCCTTTTCTAGTATTTGACGAATGATGAAGATGTCATCTATGATTGATCGGTTCTTTCTTGCTTTCGGCTTGTGATGTTTTCACAAGGAGTCTCCAAAATCACCTTAGAAAAGGTTTTTAATGTGGATTATTTCTCTGTAATTTTCAGCGTCGGTTTTTCCTCTTTTCTTGAAAATTAGCATAGTAATATTATTTTTTCAATCATCTGGATTTAAGGATAATTTCACAAGTTTCGTCAGTTTTTTATTGAGAGTCCCACATTTTAAAAATTCCCTTAGGATGTTTTCTGGTCCAACAGTTTTTCTTTTCTTTAGATCCGGTATTACTGACTCCTAATTTTTTGTTAAAGGTATTCACCACCACTTTTCATTGATGTTTTTCTTCTTCTTCTTCTTTAGCTGTTGCTTTGTCTTGGTTGAATTGCTCCATATACTCCTTATTCTAAGAAGTGTTCCTTCTATTGTCCTTGTGTTATGTGATTTATTAAAACTGTGCCCTTTATTTCCTATTTATTTATATTCCATGTTGGTTTCTAATCTACATATAGATCGTGTTCCAAAATAACTTTCTGAAAAAGTATATCAGAAGCACTAAATTATTGCGAGACAAATGTGATCTTCATTTATTTCAAGTGCAATAAACTTCAATTTAAAACATGTCCATACTTGCAGAGACAAATAACGCACGTAGGGTATATTAATTAAATAGACGTAATAATGAATACGACTGTTACACTATCCATATAGTTACAAGTTTCACATAATAAACTTCAATTTAATAATAGTTATTGTAGAGAACAAACCAATTGTCTAATAATAAATATCGATTTTCATTATATTATATCGTTTTATTCTACCAAAGGGTATACCTGGGTCAGACCTTAAACCTTGAAAACAATAGGCTCATCATCCGCAAAACACTTGTTTGACATAACCTTAGAACTTTAACAGTAAATATGAATTTAAAGTGGCTTAGTTTCCTTATGAAAGGTGTAGAAACTATAACAGTACGAAATCGGGTATATTTTGGTAGGATTTTATTGTTTAATTATTACTGTTTAACCTATCATTTATTCATATATTATAACAAGATAGAGATAGTTGGTTATAGACACAACTCTTCTGTTAATGTATGATTTAAAAGTAATTTTTTTATATTTCGTTAGGTGAACATATCATTTAGCACCGAAGCTATATGCTTTTTCCTTATATCATTGAGATAGAAACCAAAGCAGATGTAATACTTATTTTATAATCAAAAATTATATATATATATATATATATATATATATATATATATATATATATATATATATATATATATATATACAGGGTGTCCAAGATAAGGATCCTAAGCATGGGGATCTCGGAAACAGTTGGAGATACGAGGTCGGTTAAATTAGAGAAAAGTTGCGCAATTTAGTGCTAAATTAAACGCAATTTAAAAATTTTAAAAATTCAAAATACTTCCGGAGATTTCCGGAAAAAACCGAATTTTGGCAAAATCGTTTTTAATTTTTGTAGGCTTTATTTAAAGAGATATCAGAAAATAAAAGGTAGATTCTCATTGCCACTTTTTATTTTTTATAATATGGTCTAAACAAAATTTAAATCCGACGTTTCGTTTCTGAGATACCATCATGAACTTTCGTTTTTTATATGGAACAAAAAAAAGTATCCCATGTATTTGATAGCATTTTTTATTACAAATTCAACGATGTATCACCCTTGCATATCGAATACGTAGTTCAAGTACTTTCCATAAGAGCTCCATGAGAGCGAGAGAGAAAGGTATATCAGTTTTATAAAAGCCAATGAACTACACACTTGATATGCAAGTGTGATACACCGTTGAATTTGTAATAAAAAATGCTATCAAATACATGGGATACTTTTTTTTGTTCCATATAAAAAATGAAAGTTCATGATGGTATCTCAGAAACGAAACGTCGGATTTAAATTTTGTTTAGACCAAATTATAAAAAATAAAAAGTGGCAAGAAGAATCTACCTTTTATTTTTTGATATCTCTTTAAATAAAGCCTACAAAAATTAAAAACGATTTTGCCAAAATTCGGTTTTTTCCGGAAATCTCCGGAAGTATTTTGAATTTTTAAAATTTTTAAATTGCGTTTAATTTAGCACTAAATTGCGCAACTTTTCTCTAATTTAACCGACCTCGTATCTCCAACTGTTTCCGAGATCCCCATGGTTAGGATCCTTATCTTGGACATCCTGTATATATATAATTAGCATTCATCTACTGGACGCAAGTCTGAAACTCGTTACGAAAGTAATCAAAAATAAAATTAATTCGGTTACAACACTGGAAGACGAACAGCAGAGATTTAGATCAGGAAGGTCTTGCGTGGATGCAGTATTTATTCTACGACAGATAGTCGAAAAATCTATAGAATACAATAAACCAACATTTTTATGCTTTATAGATCTAACAAAAGCATTCGATCGCATAAAGCTAGATGACGTAATCCACCTGTTATATAAGAGAAATATTCCTATCAATATAATTCAGACCATCGAAAACATATACGCAAACAATAAAGTTCAGATTCGCACTAACGGTAAATTATCAACACCCATACCAGTCAACAGCGGTATTAGACAGGGAGACTCGCTTAGTCCTTTGTTGTTTAACATGATAATGGACGAAATAATAAAGGAGGTGCGACTTGGTAGAGGATATAAAATGGGTGATACAGAAATAAAAATTCTCTGTTACGCTGATGACGCTGTAATATGTGCCGAAAATGAAGACGACCTCCAGAGATTGTTAAATACCTTTAATCTTACGGGAAGAAAATATAATATGATTATCTTAGCCGAAAAAACTAAATGTATGACAACCTCAAAAGAACCCCTCCGATGCAAACTAGAACTAGACGGTCAAATAATACAACAGGAAATGAGTTTCAAATATCTAGGAATCGACATAAGTAGTTATGGTAACATCGAAAATGAAGTAAGAGGGCAGGTGGTCAAAGCAAACAAAGTGGCGGGTTGCCTCAACGACGTGATCTGGCGAAACAAACACTTACAACAAGAAACAAAGGTTCGGATCTATAAAACCACAATTAGACCTATTATGACATACACCTCAGAAACACGGCCAGAGACGACAAAAACGAAACAACTATTGGAGACTACAGAAATGAGAATACTTCGACGAATAACAGGAAAAACGCTACTAGACAGAGAAAGAAGCGATAACATCAGGCAATCATGCAACACAGACTGCATTAATGAGTGGGTCCTACAACGTAAGACACAATGGAACAAACACATAAGCCGAATGACAGAGGATAGACTGGTAAGGATCGCACGAGATAAATCGCCTAGTGGTACACGCAGTAGAGGTCGACCACGGAAAAGGTGGAGCGATAATTTAAGTCCAGAATGAGGAAAATCGAAGAAGGAACAGGTCAGGGACCTATTATAGAAAGTAGAAGAAGAAGAAGAAGAAGAAGAAGAAAAATTATATCACTGGGTGGTGCTCACATTAAGAAAGAGGGAGGATACCGTGCATGCCATTTCCACAACGTTCGTTATTTGTGATTGTTTTTAAGCGGCAGTTTATATTTTGGGTTTGGATCACAAATTGTTTTTAGAGTTTCTGTAAATAAAGAATAGCAGCCTTTGTAATCCCAAATTTTGCTCTGGTTCAACAAATTTGGTTGCAGACCCTTGTCTTGCAAGTTGGTCCGGTTTTATTACCAGGAACATCCTTGTGCCCTGGCACCCACGCAAGAGTGACCCTGTTGTGTTTTGACAGAGCAATAAGGTTTTGAAGACAGTCCCAGACCTATTCTGATGATCTGATAACACACTAGAGACTTCAGTGCTGACAATCGACCAGCTTTTAAACGACAATTGTGATAAACCATGGATATTTTAAGACTACCAACCTATCATTATATTCAAATTTATCATTAGTTTTGCAAAATAAATTTGTTTGAACAAATTATTGCAAAATTCATTATTTTTTAAATAAATGCTTTCATTGCATTTTACAAAAATAAATACGTTTATAGGAGTCGTTATCGGTATTACTATATATTTTATCATAAATAAAATCATAGATAATTAATTTTGCAATTTAAAAAATTCTCAAATCATTATTAGAAAATAATTAAGAATGTATATCCAGAATTCACAAAACCATATTCTACAAATATAAAGTCAACAAATACATATAGTTAAAAAGTTTATATTTAGATTGCAAAATTTGTTATTTAATAATTTATTTATAACAAAATATATTGTAATAACGATAACGAATCCTTTAAACGTATTTATTTTTGTGAAATGCAGTGAAAGCATTTATTTAAAAAATGCTGAATTTTGCAATAATTTATTTTAAAGAAATTTATTTTACAAAACTAATGGTATATATTGGATTAAGCGATACTTTGATAGCTCTAAAACATCCATGGCTTATCTTAATTGTCGTTTAAAAACTAATAGGTCACGAAAGATGAAGGTTTTCAAAACTTGAAAAATTCATGTAATTTGAAATTTTCAAAATTTAATGTCTCGAAGAAGAAGAAAGATATTTAAGCAAACTCAGCGACATTCGAAAGAGTAAGACTTTAATATGCTATATGTAGTTTTCTGAGAAAAAAATATCGCGATGATACATAATCTCAAATATAGACCAAAAATGAGTTTTTTGCACTTTTAAGTCAGGTGATTCAAAAAGTCTGATATGATGGAGCAATTCAGCGATTCAAAATCTACAAGAAATGACTATTCATATTCAATGTACAAATTCAAGTCGTGCTGTGTATTTAATTTTGTACAATTTCTGTGAATTAAATCTTGTGTCCTGTAAGATACGCCACTAGGTTTTCAGGATATGTAGCAAGTGATAACAATTTGACCTACACAGTGCGGCATCCTCCTGCTTTCTTAATCTATTTTTGGAACAATAGAGAGTTCATACAAGGTAGATCGCATGCATCTTGTCATTGCGCTCATAAGTTCTTATAGTACATTCTATTTCAAATTTTACGTCTCGGGAATTTTCTTATTCAGAAACTCCTTAGCTTGTTTTCAAAAAGAAAGTATCAAAATGTCAATTTCTACATGTTAAATTTTTTAATTGTACTTAGAGGAGTCATTAATCCTCATTTAACAGCATCATTGTTAAACATTTTCAGAATTAAAGCATTACCAATTTCATTGTTTGTTATTATTCATTATCCTGATAACTTCAGAGATTAGCCGTAACAACTGCAGGATTTGTCTTTTCGTAAAATTATTACGTATACACGTCTAGTATCGTTATTGTCTCCTTCTCCACTTACTATGTACACGTGTTGTTTTGAAACTATCAGCACGCTTTTATGTGATCGATGATATTAATTCCATGCATCGAGGCTTCGTTAAATCATAAATAACGGTATGCTAAAGTTTCTGGAATAAAAATAGCAGGATGATTTAGTTGTTTTGAAAAGTTTGTCAATATCTGAATAGAATAATTGAGTTGATCGGTAGGGGAGAGTAAACTAAGATGGAACACTTTTTACTAAACATTTGAGTGAGATAGATATAAATTAAAACACGCGAATTCTTAGAAGAACTTAACTGGTCGTACGTTAACAATTTAGGTAAGAACAACGGCAATTCACGAATAATGAAATATGACAACAAACAACTGAATACTCCATGCATTTTCAGTCATGCTATTCTGATCACAGTAACCTTAATTCTTTTGACGTCAACTCAGTAAATGAGTTTGTACATTTGCAATCCCATATATTGACTTTGGACAAAGTTCAGAACAATATTGATTCATTAGATTGTAACAAGAGTGCAGGACCTGATCGAATATCTCCATGTTTTATCAAAAAGTGGATGGTTTCCCTTGCACTTCATTTATGTCACATTTACCAAAAATCTTTTAATAATGAATTTTTCTTTCGAGATGAAAACAGTCTATCTTATTACCTATTTTCAAGTCTGATTATCGTTACCCTGTTGAAAACTATCGGGGTATATTATTGCTCTGTATTACGGGAAAGATATTCGAGTCGATAATAATTTGTAAATCATTCAATGCTTTTAAAACTTACCTCGGCATGGAATAACATGTTTTTTCTAAGAAAGGGCAGAAAGGTGACAAACAAGAACCAGGGAACTACAGGGGTATTAATCTACTGGACACAACTCTGAAACTCGTTACGAAAGTAATCAAAAATAAAATTAATTCGGTTACAACACTGGAAGACGAACAGCAGGGATTTAGATCAGGAAGGTCTTGCGTGGATGCAGTATTTATTCTACGACAGATACTCGAAAAATCTATAGAATACAATAAACCAACATTTTTATGCTTTATAGACCTAACAAAAGCATTCGATCGCATAAAGCTAGATGACGTAATCCACCTGTTATATAAGAGAAATGTTCCTATCAATATAATTCAGACCATCGAAAACATATACGCAAACAATAAAGTTCAGATTCGCACTAACGGTAAATTATCTACACCCATACCAGTCAACAGCAGTATTAGACAGGGAGACTCGCTTAGTCCTTTGTTGTTTAACATGATAATGGACGAAATAATAAAGGAGGTGCGACTTGGTAGAGGATATAAAATGGATGATACAGAAATAAAAATTCTCTGTTACGCTGATGACGCTGTGATATGTGCCGAAAATGAAGACGACCTCCAGAGATTGTTAAATACCTTTAATCTTACGGGAAGAAAATATAATATGATTATCTCAGCCGAAAAAACTAAATGTATGACAACCTCAAAAGAACCCCTCCGATGCAAACTAGAACTAGACGGTCAAATAATACAACAAGAAATGAGTTTCAAATATCTAGGAATCGACATAACTAGTTATGGCAACATCGAAGATGAATTAAGAGGGCAGGTGGCCAAAGTAAACAAAGTGGCGGGTTGCCTCAACGACGTGATCTGGCGAAACAAACACTTACAACAAGAAACAAAGGTTCGGATCTACAGAACCACAATTAGACCTATTATGACATACACCTCAGAAACACGGCCAGAGACGACAAAAACGAAACACTTATTGGAGACTACAGAAATGAGAATACTTCGACGAATAACAGGAAAAACGCTACTAGACAGAGAAAGAAGCGATAACATTAGGCAATCATGCAACACAGACTGCATTAATGAGTGGGTCCTACAGCGTAAGACACAATGGAACAAACACATAAGCCGAATGACAGAGGATAGACTGGTAAGGATCGCACGAGATAAATCGCCTAGTGGTACACGCAGTAGAGGTCGACCACGGAAAAGGTGGAGCGATAATTTAAGTCCAGAATGAGGAAAATCGAAGAAGGAACAGGTCAGGGACCTATTATAGAAGGTAGAAGAAGCAGAAGAAGTCAACGGTTATAAATCTGGCTATTTATTATGATTTTTTGGTCCAAGGTGTAGATGTAGGATATCAAGTAGACTCTACATACTCGGATTTGACTAAAGCTTTTGATAGTATTTTCCAAAACTTGCTGGTGTACAAGCTCGAGTGTCTCGATGTGTCTAATCCATATTTAAAATGGATAGCCTCATATCCTCTCTTCGCGTACGCAGTGTGTTAAATTGTAGTGAAATGTCAAAAGAGATCCTCATGTTATCTGGAGTCCCCAAGGCTTCTCATTTAGATCTAATTTTATTTTCTGTGTTTATTAATGATGTTATAAAGGTTTTTAAATTTTGTCATTGACTTCTGTATGCCGATGACTTAAAATTATTTGCAATTATTTCCTAGTTGGATGATTGTGTTTATATCTAACGAGAGCTAGATTTACTGGTCAGATGTGATAATAATTAATTTTATCTCTTTTAACTATTAATTTAAACAAATGAGATTTTTTAAATGTTTTTCGCCTGTGATAAATTTTTGTCATATAAATGATTTCGATTTGGAGTGTGAACCATTTTTTAATGATCTCGGAGTTATCTGCGATAAAGAATTAAATTTTAATATACATATTGACCATATTGTACTAAAGAGTTTTAAGATGTTGGGTTTTATAAAGAGAAACTGTAGACATATCGTAAATACAAGGGCTATCCAAACACTTTATAATAATTTGATGCGTAGTATTTTGGAGTGTGCTTGTACCATTTGGGCACCTATATGTCAGTATCACACAGATAGATTTGAGAGAGTACAGTCAAAATTTGTACAACTCCCATATGAGAATTTGTTGCACGAAATTCATTTATTGTTGGCAGGTCTCCCAAGTTTATAAATGTGTAGAAGAAACCATTATTTGTTCTTTTTGCACAAACTGGTTAATGATTTGATTAATTGTGATGACCTTCTTGGCTAGCCTAATTTTAGAATACCCAGTAGATATACTCGACAAAGTCAGTTTATATACTGGGTTTGCTGTAATAATACACCGAACAAATTATGGTTCTAGAGTTTTTGTCGATTGCTTAACCAAAACTTATAATGAACACGTTTTAAATATACATATTTTTCATGCAAATTTTTATCAATTAAAAAGAATTGCTTGGTAGCTATTAATCTGTATTAACCATATTATTTTTGTACTAAATTTGTAGGATTTATATCCTATTTGGAAATTGTGCTGTGATATACATGTAAATAGTATAAATAAATAAAGAAATGAATGTCTGGTGAACAGAACCTGCCTTCAAACACACCGGCATCCAAGGCGTGGTAATGAACTCATTGTTAGATATGAACAGTGATATCATGTCAAGCACTTACAACTTTGACAGTCCTAGACCATTCAGCTTGACCGAAAATCGGGCTCTGTTCGAACAGTAAGTCAGCTAGGAAACATCACGAAACAGGCGCTCAAATATTCGGGGACACACCCAGATTTAACATAAGTGAGGCATTAGGGCAGCATATCACAGTATTTCAAGAAAAAATTTATGCTATTGATATCTGTCTTCGGAAGAATCTAAGGAAGGGCTGTAGGAGTAAGAACGTTGCTATTTTGTCTGGCAGTCATCATTGAAGTCTCTAGTGTGTTATCAGATCATCAGAATAGATCTGGGACTGTCTTCAAAACCTTATTGCTCTGTCAAAACACAACAGGGTTACTCTTGCGTGGGTGCCAGGGCACAAGGATGTTCCTGGTAATAAAACCGGACCAACTTGCAAGACAAGAGTCTGCAACCAAATTTGTTGAACCAGATCAGAATTTGGAATTACAAAGGCTGCTATTCTTTACTTACAGAAACCCTAAAAACTATTTGTCATCCAAACCCAAAATATAAACTGCCTCTTAAAAACAATCACAAACAACGAACGTTGAGGAAATGACATGCACGGTATCCTCTCTCTTTCTTCATCTCTTTACAGCATCGAGATGATTTCATTTGTTTTAATTTTATAAGCAAAAAACGGATTAATGGATAATATTAGATAGTGGAAAACATACCAAAATATCACTACGGATTATTTTTAGTGTAATGGCACAATCGGTATCTTAACAACATTATAGTAACAAAAAATCTCTTATAATTGGCCTAATATATAAAATGGCTGCCGCCTAAAAATAGTTACAACCTCGAAACATTAGTGAAATGACATCCTCTCTTTTTTAATCTGAGACCCACATTTCCATAATATAAAACGCAAAATTGAATGGCACTAATATATTATGTTGCTTTTATATTATTAAAATTTGCCCATAAAAATAATATAAACCATATATTCAAATCCATACGTCATTCAGAAGTTATATCTCATCCACATTAATAAATAGACTTTTTTGCAAGGCGTAGTCCGAGAATATATGCGAGAAGTCTTTTCGAAGCCGTATTCAAATTTCGGCTTTGTTGTTAAGCGATGCATGCAAAGTTAGAGATTAGAACTCTATAATATTATTTGCCCGCAAAGCTGAATATGAAACGTTTGAGTTTGGCGAGTATTATACAGATAATCGTTTGTTCTGTCGGTAGCGCCAATTTATAACACTTGATTTAATAATATTTTAAATAAATAAAATATTTCTGTTACAATGGCCGAAGTTTGGGGAAGTATTTGCTTCATTTATCCCCTTGAAATGTAATTTTTTTATGATATCTTTATTATTTATTTAATTAAAAAAAAGGACAAAGTGCCCTTAAGATGCAAACTAGTAGTGGATGACAAGCCAATAGAACAACTCATGACCTTTAATTACTTAGGAGTTAAGATATCTGCAAACCAAGACAGAACAAGAGAAGTAAGGAACCAAGTAAACAAGGCAAATAGAATCTCAGGAAGCCTGGCGGATATAATATGGCACAACACATACATGAGCAAGGACGCAAAAACAAAAATCTACAAGACCTGTATTCGACTGATAATGACGTACGCAATAGAGACGAGAGCTGACAACACAAAAACAAAATTAATTCTAAGAACTGCCGAAATGAAAGTACTAAGAAGAATATCGTGATATACATTAAGAGATCGCATACGCAATTCAACAATACGCGAGGAACATGGAATGCAGGATATAGTAAGATGGGGACGGAAGCGCAGAAGAGCCTGGAATGAGCATGTAGGAAGAATGGCGCAAAATAGGATAGCGAGAATCGCCCGAGATGGAACACCGGAAACCAGAAGACCAATAGGAAGACTACCTAAAAGATGGAGAGAGTCCTGGATTTCAACATCAAGTGAGATGAATGATTGAGTTGGAAAAACAGGCTGTAAGCCTATAACAAGAGGAAGAAGAAGAAGAAGGAGACAAAAAGTAGTTTTTTATTACTTTCTTAAAGATGTAAAATGATTGATTTGAAATTGTTTAGAATAATGGTTTCCACTATTATATAGTTATCTTGAATTAATATATCTCACATTATTAATGAATTTCGAACCGTAACTACCATTATAAAAAATTGAACCGACTTCTAAAAGTGCACTAAAAAGTGAAAAATAACTATAAATTTTTATATGAAATTGAAAGTTTTTGAAGTCGGCGCCAAATTAATACCTGACAAAGTGTGATTCGCATAAAAAGATTAAAAATACTTTATTTGTAATTGCTTTCTTACCACAATTTGCATAAATTAGTAGTTATCTGTTTCATTTAGAAATAATTTGGCGCCGACTTCAAAAATTTCAATTTTATATAAAAATGTATAGTTATTTTTCACTTTTTAGCGCACTTTTAGAAGTCGGTTCAATTTTTTTAAATTTTATTTTTCGATTTTTAGTTTTGAATTCATTATGATATCCATAAGTTATTTGAGCCAAGTACTAATCGAGATTAATGTACCTCGCGATGACTCCAAGGTGGCAAAAAAGTACCCATTTTATTCAAAGTTGTAAATCACCCTAAAATGAACCACTAAAAATTCGTTGATTTTTCTCCATATACCAGTGAAATTGTGTCAAACAAATATTTAGTCCCACTATCTTAAATTTTAAATTAATTTTAGATTGGTAATATAGACCCCAAAACCATTCAATATCGATATTTAAAGAACCTGAGACGTAAATTTCTTATCCTGATATATTTTATATTGCATATTGAGTTTGTATACGCCACAAAAACCTCGCAATATCAATTTTAGACAAAATTGGAAAATGTAAAATTTTCAGTCCTTCATATTGTATTTTATCAACCTAATAGTTGTAAAAAATTAATTTCAAATGCCTTATACATGACTCCGAAAACACCCTAATACCAAATCTGAAAAAATGCGAATAAGATAAAATTTTCAACTCACCATATTGGATCCTCTATATTGAACTTCAAAAAAATAATATTTACGCCTTAATCTAATCTAAATTTAAACCCTTCAAAGCCCCCTAGTACCAATTTTGGATGAAATCAAGGAATTTAAAATTTCTAGGCGGTCATATTGCATCAGATATATTAGATTTTCCTAAAATAATTTTATATTTGCTATTTACATCCTCAAAAGCGGCATTTGAACAAAAAATACTATTAAATTCATAACTTACACCCCCAAAATCGAAAAATATAAAATTTTTAGGACTCCATATTGAATCCGCCAGATTGATTTTTCAAAAAATATTTTAAAATCGTAATTAACACTAACGAAAATCCCCCAATACTGATTTTGGATCCGCCATATTTATTTTCTTTTTTAATATTGTCAGATTCGTAATGTTCGATCCCAAAAACTCCCCTATATCAATCTTGAAAAAAATTGGACAAAATTAATATTTTATCCGCCATATTAGATACGCCATATTAATTTTTTTTAAAATAACTTCAAATTCGTCATGTGTGACCCCAAAAACTCCCCCATATCAATTTTAGAGAATATCGAACGAAATTGATTTTTTTCGTTCGCCATATTGGGTCAACCATACTGAATTTTTAAAAAATAATTTTAGATTCGTCATGTGCGACCCCAAAAACTCCCCTGTACCAATTTTGAAGAAAATCGAACAAAATTGATGTTTTCGTCCACCATATTGGATCCGCCATATTGAATTTTTTTAAAATGATTTTAGATCCGTCATGTGCGACACCGAAAACTTCCCCGTACCAATTTTGGAGAAAATCGAACAAAATTGATGTTTTCGTCCACCATATTGGCTCCGCCATATTGATTTTTTTTAAAATGATTTTAGATTCGTCATGTGCTACCCCGAAAACTCCCCCATAACCATTTTTGAGAAAAGCGGCCTAAATTGATTTTTTGTCCGCCATATTGGATCCGCCATATTGAATTTTTAAAAAATATTTTCGATTCGAATGTGCGACCCCGAAAACTCCCCCACACCAATTTTGGAGAAGATCGAACAAAATTAAATTTTCTTGTCTGCGATATTGGATCTGCCATATTTAATTTTTTAAAAATAATTTTAGATCCGTTGAGTGCAACTCCGAAAATTTCCCCATACCAATTCTGGAGAAAATCCGTCAAAAAATTTTTTTGCCGCCATATTGTCAGCGCCATCTTGGATTTTACTAGACCAATTTCGTCCAAAAGAATATGGGATCACCGCAGCAACTTCCTGACCATAACGTAAAAAAAATCGACGATGAGGATTATGGTCACACTAATACCTATTTCTTAACAAAATTATATATTTCGATCAGGATCATATTTTGATAGTTCCTAAAGGAATATTATTTTGTAAGGGTGCACTTTGTTTCCATACGGAGGACCATAGTTCCATAGACATAATAGCTAAGGATTTATTGTCATTAGTAGCTGTTTTTAGAGATCCCGTCTATGGTAAGTTTTTAACATTACCCTTATGTTCAAAATTATGGATTATCCTATTATCAGTTGGTTTGATAATGGGCTCCCATTTCAGGAAACTCTGAATACTGTCGAAGAATTTATTAAATATTTAATTTAATTTTATTTTAAATTATAAATTAATTTTACTTTATTATCATAAAAGCTGGTTGTAAAAACTCTTGCGCCATATATAGCTAAGAAAAAAAGGGGTAATGCATTTAATTTTTGAAATTATAAAATGCATATTATACCTAACTCGATAGTAAAAAGTCCATTATTTAATGAAAATTTTATTATCCTCCTCATCGTAAATACCGTGGTTTAACTCAATTCTGTTAGCAATGAAAATATAACACAATTAGAGATCACAACTAAACAGTATTAATATATAAATTTAAAAAATAAATAGTAAAAATATATTTTTAGTATGTTTGAAGCCTATCTAGTGTAAGGTGCTAAATGTTAGATAGCTTACTAAAACTCCTACAAAATTTATTTCATCTTATATTTAAATATCTTGGATAAAACAACACCAGTGGTAGTAATCCGTATATTTTTCCAAGCTATAATTAGTTTTCTAAGAATGCTGAAGTCATACATTAACAACGCATGAGAAAATTTTACATAAATGGAAATAATTTTCGCAAAATCTTTTGTTTGTAAAATTATTAACCATATTACCTCTCCTGTAAAGACAAAATGTTTGGTTTTATTCAGAACGCTGGAAATTCTATTGTCTGTGCTGAAACAGGATGCTAAAGAGCACAAAATAATAAGTCAAAACCAGATAAAGATAGCACGAAATTAACTACAAAGCAAGATATTGCAAGTAGCACATGTTTTTCACCTACAAATATGTTTTGCCTAGAAAATACTTACAACACATGGTGTCCAGTACAGGGGCGGATCCAGCCAATCTCTTTGGGGTGACGGCGGAGATATCAGAAAAGTACAGTATGGCAAGCGAAAGCAAGTTATCGACGGGGGGGACACTAGCAACATTCCCATTTCTAGTGTAAAAGGCAAGGTCGGGTCTATTTTTTTGAATTTGAAGCTCCTGGAGAGAGAGAGGGCGATGACAAAAAAAAAACAAGTTGCCGACAGGGGGGGGGGGAGGATGCGAGCAACATACACATTCCTAGTATAAGGGGCAAAATCGGGTCTATTTTCCTGAACTCAAAGCTCTTGAGGGGGTCTATCGCAAGAAGAAGGAGTTGTCAACGGGGTGGGGGAGTGTCAGCAGCATATACATTCCTATACTCTATTCAAGAACTAGAGAGAGTAATAAAACTGTTACCGAAACCTCCAACGTACCTGCTCCAGTGCCGCAGGTAACTGAGGACGGCCGTAAATCTAATTATATTTAATTATATTTAAATATTATAAACTTTTATAAATTTACTGCAACAATAAAATTTCTGAAAATTCAATTGAATTTCTGTCAGTGAGCAAAAGTACACCTTACAGTGTGTCCTTAGTGATTTATTTTGTTTGTGCTTGTTTTTATATACTATTTGAGATTAGTGAGATACCCAAAAGATATGGTTTCCACATCTATATTTATTCCAAAATCGTTAAACCAGGGCATTTTCCTCAACGAGAAATTTATTACGATGAATGTTTATGATGCCTTAAGATATCAATATCTAGATAATAATGTTAAAAGCTCTGTTTAGATGTGTTCCAGCATGACAGGAGTGGGGAAAATCTACTATGTACCGAATACTGAAGGAAAAAAAAACGACTGGCATTGTTAGTACTCGCAAGCAACACTTGATCACAGGCAGACGAAAAACCTCGTTGGAAGAAGAAATATAAACTGCAATAAAAGGAGTTGTACATACATTTTACTATGAGAAGCAGATCCCAACCATCGACAAAGTTTTACCTAAAATCAATGAAGATCGGGATTTACCTCAAATTAATAGAACTGAGCTCTGGAAATTGCTCAGAGAACTTAATTTTTGCTAGGAAAAACCAGATAGGAAATCTGTTCTTATAGATCGTCCGGAAAATGTTCGTTGGAGTAGAAAATATCTCTCTCAAATAAAAGGTAGAGTTGCTAGAAATAACAAAACTTATAAAATTGGTAATTTAACTGAACTTTTAAAAGATTTATTTGAATAAAGTTACTGCAGAAAATTGAGAAAAATCCGTATAATAAAAGAATAAAGGAAAATGTAGAAACTCGATCTCATGATCGGTGAGATAGAGGAACCAATTATAATTAATTTCAGCGAAGATAGCTTCACTGACTTTGATTACGAATTAGATACGTATTGTTTGCCAACTTTTTATTTTAAGTTTATTACCGAAATAATATTCTATAGCATAAATACTTGGTGATAAAATAAACCTTCTTCCGACGCCTCGGACAGAATTAAAATCCGATCGCCCCCACCGCCCCCTCCCCCTTGGATCCGCGCCTGGTCCAGTAAGAACACCTGAAAATATGAGAGAATGACGTTTCGCTCTATAACACCAAATATGTTAACTAAAGTTAAACAGTCCCTTTCAAAAAAGAGGGTGAATTTGAGCATTTGTTAAAACATTAGTTTTTATTTCTCTTTTAAATGTGTAAGTAATAACAACTTCAACTCCGTCAAAACCTATTGTTCCAAAATAAATTGCAAAAAAACTGTGTTTAAAATTGAAAATGCTGGATCACTAAAAAATTATTAAAGATGGGTGAAGAAAACATTAAAACAATTTTAAAGATAATAAAAATCAATGATAAAAGGCATTACATGTAAATCTTGAAACTTTGGTGTGAAATTTTTTTTGAGTCACTCTGTATACTTCAAAATAATTTTAAAATGTGATTCAAATAGACCTACATATCTCATTCTCTCTTTTATGAACCGACGGATATGTGGTGGGCCATCATATATAATTTATATTAGTATACATACATCATCCAAAGTCCGTTGCGTCTATCAACGAAGTGAGGATATATTATTAAAACACGCGTGGCCTCCGTATTAAAATTGTTAATTTCCACAATGCAGTGGTGAATTCTGAATATAATGTTGTGGGTATCACGGAAAGTTAGTTGAACGAAAGCATTTTTGATGAGGAGCCATTTCTTAGTAACTATGTCGTGTATAGAAGAGATTGAGATCATGATTCTATTAATTAGGGTAGAGGTGGAGGCATGATGGTCGGAATCAAGTCATGTGATACTTCTACATCATATCTAATACATAGTAATATGGTAGAGGAAGTTTGGGTTGGAGTAATTCTAGAAAAAGTGCAGTTTTCATTTTGTGCAATATATGTTCCACCTGCCCCTCCAATTGTATAGACAGATAAAATACCAAATTCAAATTTAATAATGGTGTCTATAACTTGTTCTAATTCACGATATCTTTTCAAAACATTAAGTTAACTGAGAGCCACATCCACGACGATTTCATTCAATATTTAAATCTTCTTAATACTCACGATCTTGGTTCTGTTTTTGTCTCAAATAATGAATGCCAGTTGATTGTACCTACTGTTACAACTTACGGCAAATGAATAGAACTCACAATATGAATTGAAAAATTTCAAATCTTTTCTCTAGCTGTCCAAATATTATTATTATTTAGAGTACTGCGCCATTGTCAGCACCTGATAGACATCATCTGCCATTGGGTATAACCCTTATGATTAGCAGTGCTTTAGCAAAATCTGCCTTGCAATCATATCATAAAAATTTCTTTAAGGCAAATTACTACCTAATTAATGACTATTTTGAAGCAACAGACTCAGGTTTTTAAGGATCAGCTGCATTGTGTATTGACACAATGGACAGTTTATACTTTTGCTGTCGATCTTTGTATGCTTAATAATTAATTGGCAGCTTAAAATTTCCAACATACTATTGGCAAAAAACTATCAAGTTGGAAGGATAAACGGAACTTAGAAATCTTTTTAAATACTTGAGTTCAAAAACTAATCTCCGTTAAAAATAATTCTCAAACCTTTATCACTTCTTTGCAATGAAGCATTATGCAGCATATTAAAACATTTTGGAGGTATTTGAAGTTCAAACGAACTGCAACTGGTTCTCCAAAACAGACAAGCGTCTTGAATAAAGGTTATCAGGATCTAAGAGAGATTCCTGATATATTTGCGGAGTTCTTTCTTTCCGTATCTGTTTTAGACAACAATGGCTGTCGGAGTAAGGACTGGGCAAAGCACTTAATTGTGAACATGATAAATACATGCAATGTGTTGGCGGCCTGCAATATTGTGTTTTAAAAGCTGGTAGACCTTGATGTTGATATGATGGCCCTTATGGAATTCCAGTGTTTGTGAGGAATTGTTGCTTAATACTGACTGTATCATTGACTGCAATATACATACGTTCTCTTGATTCAGAAGTCATTCCTTTGATGTGGAATCCTGTTTTTATAACACCTTTTTTTTAAACGTCAAGATCGTTGTGACATACTTCACTACCGTCCCATATCTTGCGTATCGTACTTTAGTAAGGTCTTAACGATGCCGGATATAAATGATATTTCTGAATATTAATATGAATGGGAAGTAATGCTAGACTAATTTGGCAGTTTATTCTAACCTTTTGAGTGCCGTCCTCTATCTTTTATTGCAAGTCGACTTGATTTACTCTGACTTCCGAGAAGCATTTGATGCAGTAAATCATCGCATTTTATTAAACAAACTGCAGCAATATGGAATAGGACTATCGTCAATATTCTGAATTGTCCTATATCTGTCTGTTCTAATGCAAGCTGTCAGGCCTTGTGGTAGATTATCCGGGAAAATAATGGTCCACTCTAGGGTTTCACAAAGATACCATCTGGGCCCTCTCCTATTCTTGCTTTTCATCAATGTCCTGGCCTATATTTTATAGCAGTTTTCCGACCTTATCTTTACATGTAGCTTTATATTGCAGAATAAAACCTCCAAATTGTTTTCCTGGTGCAGACACAATGAAACATCGAAATGTAAAATGACTGATTTTCTTTCCTAAGAAGAAAAACTATCCTATCAGCTTACCGAATTGATTTTGCTGCATTTCACTGCACACATCGACAGCACCATCGCAAAATATTTTAAGATGTATGGATTTGTCATGAAGCAGTGCTGTGATTTTAATGACAACGGAACTCTTAAAACTATTATTTTGGTTTAACTGGAGTACTTTTGCATGATCTAGTCACCTTTATACAAGGCCATGCTATACAGATCGAGCGAGATCAATCATGGCTGTAATACCACCAATGATTAAAACTGCTCAGTTTGAATTCTTTGGAGGTTCGAAGAATTTCAGCTCAATATGATGTTTGGTCATAGACTGTTTTGCAGATAAGACCAATTGTTCTGATTTACTCACACTACTAAATTTTTGAAGTTTCTATGCGACCAACCAGATAGCAAAATGGATTTTTACTGTGTCTTAGCCAGACCGATATTGGTATAAACAGCTTCGCCAACAGGCTTATAAACCATTACAATTCGTTCCTGCTTTTTAACTTTAACTTTTACTGTTCTTCTCAATCTTTCAAGAAAATAGTGAGATTGGCTTTGAATAACGTACCTGGCTGTTGACGCTAAATGCTTCTGTACTCTTAGCTACCTTAATTATTTAATGACAGTTATAATTATTAGAGTTATTATTGTTAAATTAGTTAGGTTAATCCTGTATATACAATTGTGGTAAATAATGCTATTCTCAACATCTAACTGAAACTCGTACATTTGGATGAAATCAATTTGATATTAATAATATGGGTCAGATCAATACGTTTATGTTTTTAATAACATTCCATAGTATACCATTAAAGAAAACGTCCATAATAATGTAACAGTAAGAGTAGGAACATAAGTTTAAATTATGCTCCTCTCTCTTTTATAGTCGTATTTGTGAGACAACCCCCACGTTAATCTAAAAGGCACGGTAGATGTATTCATCGATATAAAAGGTAAATTTAACACATTCGTCTTTTATACGTATTAGATTACTTGCTGCCAGGAATACTCCTAATATTGGGATGGATATTCAATATTCTTTCAAAGCATATATAGATTAGCCAAGTGATGTCAGGTCCCTAGGTAAGTTCTCCAAAAAACGCTTAGAAAAACGAGACTCTTTGCTACTATTCGAGACCGAGTTTTACATAGTTTCCTTAACAGAAGAAGTAGTAGTTGAAAATTTTCTATACATAAACAACATTGGTTAATAATTGAAAATACGAAAGGAAGTAAAAATGTCTTCCTATGTTCCCAAAATTCTTTACCAATAAATAATCTACAAGCAGTTAACAAAAAATAACCTAACAGTACATGTTAAAACAATAAATTTTTAATTCAGTAGTTTAGTCATAATTAAAATTTAAAAATTAACATTAAAAATAAAATTATTGCTAACTTAGTCTAGACAAAATCAATTCAAGATAATATATGTAAATTAAATTAAACCAACTTACATAAATGAAATCAAAATAATTCTTTTGATGGATCGTAGTTATTACGAACCAAAAAATTCACCATTTAATTAAACTATATAATGTCATAACGAAATAAAAAGGAATAAAAAAACAAACTTGGTTCCAACAACGCAAGTAGTGCCCTCTTACAAAAATCACTGAAAGGAGGAATCAGACTATAATTAAAAAAATTCAACAAAATCATACAATTTTATAGAGAACTGCAACGTGCCCAAAACAACGAAAGTATTAGACAGCTATAGATAGACAAGCCTATTATCTAAAATGTGTTGTATCTCTAATCGTTATCAAGTATAAACAGTTTATACTTGATCACGATTAGAGATACAACCTAATCGAAATGTCGTAAAAATAAAGACAATGCAAGTCCGACAACCACATTTTAATCAATCTTCAACATTGTCCACAACCTTCAAAGAAACCCTATTATCCAGTGTAAAAACCATTATATGCCTATAATCAAAGTCAAAGATAAAGAAATCAAACAATTATAAATAAAATAAATTAAAACATCAAAAGAAAAAACAAGAGCATAAACGACTCAATAAAAAATCAAAAATTCCTCACTTAGTAAAAAATAATTTCAAGAGTCTATTCGTGTTCGGTTGTGAATTAAGAATCTTTTTTTAAAAATCTATTACACAAATTATAAAGAATATCTTTAAAAGTAAATAGAATATTTATAGAATAAAAATAGAATTTAACGCCGCTACAGCTGAGACAACAGGATATTGCTTATCACCACCAAATAAACGTGGTTACAGAACCACTTCATGGACGGCATCCAAATGAAATCAGTCAGGACAATGTTGATAATTCAGCGTTGAACTACTGGTTGATTTCAGGACAGATGTTTTCGGAAACGGAGGGCTTCTTGTTTAGCTATCTAAAACCAGTTATTCCGACGAAGAACTATCGAAAGTTCATCATCAGAGATCCCTCAATAGAATATGGCTAATATAGATATGGCTGTCAAACATCCGAGATAATCCAGCACATAACTGGAGGATGCCAAGCGTTTGCTGCAACCGAGTATAAGAAAAGACATGACTCAACCGCTAAGATACTTTACCAAGAGTTAGCAGATAAGTTAAATCTATTGCAGGTAGGAAAAGTGTCTTATTACAAATAAAATCCGGAGCCTATTCTTGAGAACAACGAGTTCAAGTTATATTGGGACCAAACAGTTCTGACGTATCAGACAGTTGCTCATAATAGACCATTATACTAACAAATGAAATTTCCAGGCGAACTACACTAATCGACATTGCTGTGTGTCTAACAATAACAACCTAAGGCCAAAATACAACGAAAAGATCGACAAATTCAGAGATCTGGAGATGCAAATCCGAAGACAATGGGAAATGAACAGCATCCAAATGATTTTATCAACAACTGGAGCGATACCAAAGAACCTCCTGAAGAACATTAAGGGACTGGGCCTTAGAAAGCGTCTGTATACGTCTATTTTCTCTGCAACCGCGCGAACCGTCCGGAAGTTCGTAAGAACAGCAAACCAAAAGTCACCTAGGACCCGGTAACATGGAAAGGGTTCCCACAGAGCTTCATACTTTTGGTATCTTTGTGTACCTGGTATGAGTTAATATTCCCTGGAGGGAGTCCGAAACAGTTTAGCTTGAAATCATAATAATAAGTAAATAGAATAATAATAATGAAATACGTATTCAACGACGACAACACACTCTAAATCAATAAAAAGCAATTATTTAAATAAATTTACAAAAGCAGTGCACACTCACAGTTAAATCCCTTGCGTACAAAAATAAGAGATTTCCAAAAAATAATTGTATAGTAGGGAAGAATGGGCCAGAATCAAATAAAACATCAGGTCATACTAACATCAAAAAACGATATCCGAATTTTTTATTTGGAGATAATTTTTTACTTTTAGATTATTTGTAAATTTTTTCCCAAGTAGGTAATACCAATGTAATCTACAAGATGTTGTTTAAAATTTATTATGTTGAAAAATGAGGTGCTCAGATTGTCAATGTCCTGTTTTTGTTAATATTATTCTTGTGTTTTTTTTATTTCATCTCCTTCATAAGTCTTTTTTTATGTATGTACATCGATTTTTCCGGAACGGCGGCTCCGATTTGAATGAAATTTTTTACGTTATGTTTAAAAAGTTGCTGCGGTGGTCCCATATTTTTTCGGACGAAATTAGTGCAGTAAAATCCAAAATGATGCTGACAATATGGCGGCCAAAAAAATTAATTTTGTCTGATTTTCTCCAAAATTGGTATGGGGGAATTTTTGGGGTCGTACACAACAAATCTGAAATTATTTTTGAAAAATTTAATTTTATCCAATCCTTTTCAAAAGTTTTTGGGATCGCACATTACGAATCTGGAATTATTTAAAGAAAATTAAATATGGCGGATTCAAGATGGCAGGTCAAAGATTCTATATATCTCGATTTTGTCTCAAATCAGTAATGGGGGTTTTTTGTTAGTGTTAATTACGAATTTAAAATATTTTTTAAAAAACTCAATCTGGCGAATTCAATATGGCGTCCCAAAAATTTTACATTTTTCGATTTTCTCCAAAACTTATGAGGGGTTCTTGAGGGTGTAAATTATGAATTTAAAAGTATTTTTCAGGATTCAATATGGCGGATCCAATATACCAGACTAAATTTTACATTTTTCGATTTTGTTCAAAGGTGGGACTGAATCGTTTTTGAGGATGTATATACCTATTATAAAATTATTTTAAGAAAGTATAATATGTCAGATGCAATATGACGGTCTAGTAATTTTAAATTTCCGGATTTCATCCAAAATTGGTACCAAGGGGCTATGGAAGGTTTAGATGTAAATTAGATTAAGACGTTAAAATTATTTTTTTGAAACTCATATGGCGAATCCAATATGATGGGTTGAAAATTTGACCTTATTCGCATTGTTTCAGATTTGGTATTAGGGGGTTTTCAGGGTCGTCTATTATGAAGTCAAGTTTTACAACCATTAGGTTGATAAGATACAATATGAGAGACAGAAAATTTTACATTTTCCAATTTTATCTAAAATTGATATTGCAGGATTCTATGGACGTATACAAACTCCATATGCAGTATAAAATATATTAGGCTAAGAAATTTACATCTCAAGTACTTTAAATATCGATATTGGAAGGTTTTAAGGCTTTTATTACCAATCTAAAATTAATTTGAAATTTAAGATAGAGGATTTACTAACACAGACTAAATATTTGTTTGACACAATTTCACTGATATTTGGAGAACTCTAAGAATCCAAGAATTTTTAGTGGTTCATTTTAGGGTGATTTACAACTTTGCATAAAGTCGGTACTCTTTTGCCAGCTTGGAGATATTGCGAGGTATACTAATCTCGATTAGTACTTATTTCAAATAATTTATAGATTCAAAACTAAAAATCGAAAAATAAAATTTTTATAAAAAATTGAACCGACTTTTAAAAGTGGACTAAAAAGTAAAGAATGACTATAAATTTCTATATGAAATTGAAATTTTTGAATTCGGCGCCAAATTATTTCTAAATGAAGTAAATAACTACTAATATATACAAATTATAATAAGAAAGTAATTACAAATAAAGTATTTTTATTCTGTTTATGCGAATTACATTTTGTCAGGTATTAGTTTGGCGCCGACTTCAAAAATTTCAATTTCATATAAAAATGTATTGTTATTTTTTACTTTTTAGCGCACTTTTAGAAGTCGGTTCAATTTTTTTTTATAAAAATTTTGTGAATAGCTTATCTTTCCGCTCTTGTAGTAAAGTGTATGTAGGTGAAATAGGACGGTCTATATCCACTAGGATGTATAAAAAAGAAACAAATTGAACAATCTGCAGTAGTTGAACACCAGCATTGCTCATGTCACACTTTTAATGTCAAAGAAACTAAGGTGCTAGCATCAGTGCCTAGTTTCTTTAAAAGTAAAATTAGAGAATTAATCGAAATTTATAAATATCCAAATAATATTTATAGAGATGCATGTTACAGTTTACATCACACGTGGAAATTGATTGTAACGCTGGATCACGGTTTGCTGAACACCAGTTGGGTATAAATACCGGGCTGTTGCTCCTCGATAGTCATTCAATGTTTTAATACCGTGGAGTAAAGATCCCTGAAGATGCCTCGTACAATCGTATGCAAAACGTCGGATAGTAATAAATAAACCATTTTTTTTCAACCAAAGCCGTGAAAGCTTTCGTTCTTTATTAGAAAAGCAGGTTTATCTTAGGAACAGTGTTCTTAGGCAAGACTTGAATTTTGTCACTTATGGATCATGTCATTCAATGGATATATGTTAAAAGCTTCCTGTTAATCGATTGTATTATTATTGTTCGTGCTTTTTGTATAAATTACCAAAATAACCAATTTATAGATGATTTGCTTCCTCTATTAATGTCTTTTCTCAGTGTTCCCAATTTCAATTCCGTTAGCATCCAGGGAGATTTCGCACTTACCCGCTAAATTCTTTTAAATCCAGCAGTGAGCCTCTAGGGAACGACGCAAAGTAGGGATTTATTGTAGTTTTGAAGGGCTTTTCACCGGATAAATGTAGGATTGAGGGAGAATGTCTACCCATGAATATATATTTTTTTAAAGTCCTTACTTTAAAACTGGGATAAAGCAAAATGTAGTTTAAATGGATGATTCAGAATTACCGCAGTTTTTTCCCTTTTTAAATTTAGTTTTAAAAATACTTTTACTGTGTAGAAAATTTTGAACAGTTTGATTTACACATTCAAGTATAACAAACATTTTATTTTCATTGATATAATTTATGTTTAGTGTATTAATCAAGGAACTTAAGAGTTTAGACTGCAATTTCTCACCTAATAGATATATAAATAAATATTCCAAACAACAAACATATTTTCTTGAGAAGATTGTTTATATATATATATATATATATATATATATATATATACATATATATATATATATATATATATATATATATATATATATATATATATATATATGAAGTAAAATGCGAACAGTGAATGCAAACTTCACTCCATCATATCCTTTCCGTGTTGGAGGTTCCACAGTGTGAACAAATTGCTAAAAAACACAATTTATCCTATTCCATCACCACCGAGATTGTGGCCTACCTATACAACAGCATAATGCGGATATAACCACTGCTATTGCATCTCACACGGAGGAATCCGTGAAAGCTGCATAAACATATATACGCCATCCGACGGGAGGTCGGGGAAGCCGCGTTCAGTGCTGCATGCTTCCTTTCGATATTTCCTTTGCACAGACAGGTACCCTTATGAGTCTAGTAGAGACGAAACATGTACCTCTACCGTATCACTGTAGCGGAGAGGATAAATTTTTAACTTTCTTCTCGGTGTTGAGATACAAGTAGGCCACCATCTCGGTGGTGGTGGGATAGGATAAATTGCGTTTTTTAGCAACTTGTTCAAACTGTGAAACCTTCAACACGGAAAGGATATGATGGAGAGAGATGGAGAGAAGTTTGCATTTACTGTTCACATTTTACTTCATTCACACACGGAGGAATCTGTGAAAGCCTCATAAACATATATATATATATATATATATATATATATATATATATATATATATATATATATATATATATATATATGTATATATATATATATATATATATATATATATATATATATATATACACATATATATAATAAAATAGAATAAAATCTTGGCTAAGCGGACGTGAAATTTGTCACTCCACATCATTATCGTGTTAAAAAGTGCGGAGCATTCCAAATGGAAAAACTTCGGGTCCGACAGATGGGGACAGCGCTGTTTCGTCCTAATATGGGACTCGTCAGGCCACCGCATTCGGTACAAACCATCATCTTGCCTTTGCATCCTATAAAGCTGAGTTTAAAATCAAAAAAACAGCAAACAAGACGACAAAGGCGACATCTCGATGGTCCACTTAATAACACAAGAACCACACAGATTAACAAAGTTTGTAAAACAACCGCCATATGGTGGCGCGACGGTGAATTAAAACAGAAATATGTAAAATTAAGTACACGAAACGCGCTGCCCAAAGGATAGGGGTCGCATTTTTCGGTACTGGCAACCAAGCCTACTGCTCATTTCAGCAGCCAAAGCCACGTGTCGCACCAAACTATCCCACCATGAGAGCATCGTTTAGCGTGTTTCAAAGCCAAACAAGAAAATAAATAAATAGATAACTTTTTGTCCGTGTAATTTAAAATAAAATAGAATCAAATATTGGCGAAGCGGACGTGAAAATTTGTCAATCTCTATGATTCTCATGTTAAAAAGTGCGGAGCACTCCAAAATATGGAAAAACTCCGGGTCCGACAGATAGCGACAGCGCTGTTTCATCCTAATATGGGACTCGTCATACAGCTGCCTTACAATCCTGAGAGGGACTCAGTACGTACACGGGATGCCCGAAAACCTTCAATTATATATATATATATATATATATATATATATATATATATATATATATATATATATATATATATCGCAGATAACAAAGTTCGATGGAACTTTATTTAATTGTATTTTTATTGAAAGGAAGCAGTCGCCAACAATGTATGGTTATATAATGTTGGAATATAGGAGAAAATCTTGTTTTAATACTTATCGACTTGTCCCTGTATACCCCTATATTACAAGCACGTTCGGTTTTCTTTCTCTGTCTCTCATATTGATTGTCTATATCGGTCTCTTTTTCTCGGGTTATTTTCTCGTCATCGGGTAATTTGGCAGGGAAAACCTAGGAAAGACCTGCCGTGTCGAAATCGGGTTTCATATATATATATATATATATATATATATATATATATATATATATATATATATATATATATATATATAGTTTTGTTATTGGGTAAGTTTTCTTGTTAATACGAAATTGAAAGATTCAAACTCTTATAGAGATCTCCACTCTGTTTTGGTTGACAAGCATCCCTTTTTGGTGTTTAGCAATAGTCCGCAAGCATATTTGAATTCCAATTTTCCACTGTCAAATTATCTTGATGGAATCGCTCACCGTGTTCGTCTATCACAACGTTGATATTTTCAGGAACAAAGTCCGAGTGTGAATCCAGAAAATATATTCTCTTCTGTTCAAAATTAATTCTCCATAATTCTCAGCAGAAATTCAGTTTTGACTTTTTAAAAATATTTCCATGAAGCTTTTATATATATATATATATATATATATATATATATATATATATATATATATATATATATATATATATATATATATATACAAATACACATATCTTGGTCAAGAACTGAAAATTAGTAGGAACAACCAAAAAGAACACTAGAATGGGAAACAAACGGTACTGGACAGCTTTAAACCCAATATTAGCATTGCTCTAAAAAGTAAAGTTTTCAATTAATTTATTTTATCGCGGTACACGTACTATATCGAAACCCTGATGATTACAAAGTCACCAATAATGAAACATAAAAGGACGCAACTACAAGGAATTGGGATGAAAACGAAAAAATTCACAGAAGGAAAGGTGAAAGGAGAGAAGTGTGAAGAGATTGAGAAACGACAGATAAACAAAAATACCGTCGAGAAGTGAGAAAAGAAGCCAAGAAAAACCTTATACATATTGGAGTGATGGAATCAAGAGAATTTCTGCAAACTGAATGGCAACTGCTCAAGGTAGATGAAATTGTAACGTCTGGAGAAGACCTATGTTCTGTAGACGAAATAAAAGTTCAGCTATAAACTACTACACAATGATAGTAGCCGTTACCGTGGTGGTTTAGTTTCTTGCCAAACGATCATAAGGTTTCAAGTTCCGAGCCTTGACCTGGCATAAATGTATGTTTATGAATTATTACGATTTGTCGCCTATTTTAAAACAACTATTTTTTTTGAGGATTTAGTTACCTAGGGCGCTTAAGGCTAGAAAGAGAAAAAACATCACAGAAAGAATAAATTTACCATTATTTTAGAACATACAGAAATGGCGTACCTTGATACTGTACATTTTGCTTTCCCGTAAAACATAATAATCTAATTAAAATTCCGCTGAAACAAGTCTTTGTTTCATTTTCATGACTACATTACGGGAATAAAAGGAAATAGAAGGTTGGGCTTGCCTAGTCTAATTATCTGATTACAATGCAAACAGATAAACTCAGTACAAAGACGACAAAAAGAAAAATTAACACTTTTTGAATTTATTTTGATGTGGAATTCAATGTAAATTTAGTTTTTTGATACAACACATTTTGATACCGGCGTAGTTAGTTGCCTAAAAATTAAAATTTAAAAAATTTAAATTATTTTCCAGAATTTTAAAAATTCTTTTTTTAAATCGATAAAGTGCCTCTAGGTATTTTGCAATTCTACTTCTTTGAGTTAATTGAAGGAATATGTCTACTGGGATATATAGATGAACGAACGAACGTAACGAAAATATGAGTTACCCGCTTGTTAGAGACCCCGAAAAAAAGGTATTCATTAGCTTATCTGTTACTGAACCGAGTCGACTTAAGAGAGGACCCTGCACTTTCTTTCTGGAAAATTTACTACCGTTAAATTGGCTGAATTTTATATGTCGTATATCTTGTCATACTGATTAAATGTCTCAACGCGCACAAAGCCCCAAATCTTCAGAATTTCGAGTTAAAGCTTAGCAAAGTATGAATTATCCTATATTTTCGTTGCTTAGGGCTGGATTCTTATAGTACGCATAAAGCACTAAATCTTCAGAGTTTCGAGGTAAAACCTGCCGTTGAGGTTTTCTGTGTTTTATTTGTATTATTTTGGAAAAATTGTGTTATTTTTTAACAAACAAACAAGGTTAATTAGCTGTACATAGATATCATAGTAAAGATTGAACGGATAAAAAAATCAACAGGGGGTAAGGTTACTATAAACAACAAACAGGCTCACACTAAAAATATTTCATAGCTTTTCAACTATTTCCTCACGCTGTTATTTTAAATTGAACTAATTATTAAAATAAATGATAATTTAGCTTTATTAATTATAGATTTCCCAAAAATCTTACACGACTTGAAGTTTGGGCATGATTTGTGAAATGTAAAGGTTGGCAACGAAATATAGTGTGCCTTGTTCCAAGAATTTTGATGATTGTTTCGATAGAACATCTATATGTTACGTATGCTTGAGAGAAACTGCAGTTCTTAGTCTAAACCAGGTACAAAAGATTTCATGTTATAAATTGTTTGGTATTATTTCAGATTAAAGATAGTATTTTATTTACCTTTTATCGGATATCATGTTAAATCCTTCATAAAATATCATTGAGCCAGTAGCAAATCTAATCCGTACGTCAAGCCTTTTGATAAGCCCTATTTCTAGTAGATTAGAACACTGAATGATTTCAGTGTTCTAATCTCGTGAAGTAGAGATCCCTGAAGATTCCTCGTGCAATCGTAATCGAAACGTCGGATAATAATTCCAATTTGACACGTTCTAAACCTTAGAACTATGATTTTCAACAAGGGTCAATTCTTTTCTTAATTTATTGGGGCAGGAGCTAACATTCTATCTTTTTTAACAATATGTCATTACAGCTTGCCTAAACCTCTTGCTTAATAAAGAGCTGCTAGAGTAGAATAAAAATAATAAAAATTACATTTATTGTCAATTTTCAATAGCTATTTTATTCAGTAATAATGTGGTTGCATATTGTCTACAAGCACAGAACAAAACAGAGCAAATATAGCAATACGATAAACGAAAAACTTCATAATTTTGACACGTACGACATACCACTTAAAAATGTACCTAATCTGGATTTATAAAGATTGAATTAAATGAAAATACACATTTAATTTAAAGAAATACTTGTCGCTTATTTCAAAATTGATAAATTATTATTTGTATCTTTTAAACAATTATTAAAATTGAAAATGGATATCCAATTATTGGGAATGAGACCAGCGAAAATACTGAAATCTGGAAAGTAATGAGGATGGGTTAGGCTCCACTGCACTTAGGGCTCATTAAACTAGTTATATCTCCTCCTGTAGTGGTTTACCCGATTAAATTCGTCTCCCAACCTACAGAATTTCATTAGACGATGACGCTACTAAGCGGAATTGCCCTTAGATCGACCAGAGTGGGCAAATACTTGTTTAATATGAGTTCTCTTTTTTGTGAAACAGTTGAACAGTTATATAGAATGTGTTTTACAGTCCCACCTTCTGTTTAACAACCCCGACATACTTGAATCAAGCCTACTTTCATAAAATATTAATATTTTCTTAACTGACACCACCCCGTGGTTTCCTCTGGACATCGCTAGATATCTTTTGTTTGTCTTCAGTTCCATATAATTTAATAACTGCCTGGCGAGTTGACAGTTTATTTTTACACCTCATCATATTTTAAAGCCCAATCTTTGATTAGTTTTGTCATTACGGATTTAATCAGAACTGCAAGTGGGTCTGGCTAGAGCATCTTCACCTCTGCCTATTTGGAGTAAATTATCAATGCGATTTTTACCAGAGGTATTGTGTCCTTTGATCCAGCTTATTATGATCACATTTTCAGCTGTAGCGGAGCCAAGCGAAGAGAGAACTATAACCAGAATAAATTCAAAAAATCTATTAATCTAAGTAAAAATTAAACAAAAATTTTAACAGAAATGCTAACAGGACACTGCCATCTGAAAGGACCCCTTAACAACTTGAACTGGCGATAAGAATACAGATTTTGCGAGGAAGAAGACGAAACTTCTTTTAGAATGCGCCACATTGCAAAAGCTTATGATTCGAAATTTGGGAGTGTATCAATTTGAAGCCATCCCACATTCTGAGTTCCCAAGAGAAATATGATTGGAAAACCTACTTTAGTCGGCGAGGCATTTCCAATGACTTGACAACAAAAGCGGTTCATAATAGACAATTCAGACGGCAGTTCACACATCAACAACTCCATATACATATATTTATACATATACCGTATGTTACAGAATGCAATTTTTGATAATTACAAAACTGTATTTTTTAGTAACGAAATAACAAGTCAGAAACAGAATACAATCGATACAAAGAAATAAGAAACAGAATAAACGCCGACATAAGACAAATCCAGAACGAATATTGGCGAAGGTTCACATTAGATATGGAACATGACTTGTACGGGGCACAAAAGAAGGTATGGAACATGATCAAAAGAATGAAACAGGATATAAACGAATATACACAATTCCAAAAAATTTCTGAGCACGAATGGGAAGAACACTTTAAAACACTATATAGAAATACAGATCAATCACAACAGAACAACTACCCACCCAAAAATGCATCTGAATATGACGAATACACCAAGGAAGTAAGATCTCACTAAAGCCTTTGATAGGGTGAGACTGGATGATATTCTGCAAATAATGCGAATTAAAGGCATCCCAAACAATTTAATTAACATAGTTGAACAGCTAAACTCCAACACCACAACACAAATCTCAATAAGCAGCAACCTAACTAAGGATATACCGATAGCGTCGGGCATACGACAGGCGGACTCTCTGAGTTCATTACTATTTAATATAGTAATGGACCTAATAATTGAGAACGTCAAAAGAGCGGCATCAGGGTACAGAATGAATACCGGGGAAATAACAATAATATGTTACGCTGATGACGCCATCATAGTCTCGGAAAATGAAGACGATCTCCAAAGACTTTTATTTGCATTCCACACCATAAGCAAGCAATTCAACATGAAAATCTCTATGGATAAAACTAAGTCAATTGTAATAGCAAAGTTCCCTTAAGATGTAAACTAGTAGTGGATGACAAACCAATAGAACAACTCATGACCTTTAATTACTTAGGAGTTGAGATATCCGCAAACCAAGACAGAACAAGAGAAGTAAGAAACCAAGTAAACAAGGCAAATAGAATCTAAGGAAGCCTGCCGGATATAATATGGCACAACACATATATGAGCAAGGACGCAAAAACAAAAATCTACAAGACCTGTATTCGACCGATAATGACGTACGCAATAGAGACGAGAGCTGACAACACAAAAACAAAATCAATTCTAAGAACTGCCGAAATGAAAGTATTAAGAAGAATATCGGGATACACATTAAGAGATCACATACGCAATTCAACAATACGCGAGGAGCATGGAATGCAGGATATAGTAAGATGGGATGGAAGCGCAGAAGAGCCTGGAATGAGCACGTAGGAAGAATGGCCCAAAATAGGATAGCGAGAATCGTCCGAGAAGGAACATCGGAAACCAGAAGACCAAGAGGTAGACCACCTAAAAGATGGAGAGGGTCCTGGATTTCAACATCAAATGAGATGAATGATTGAGTTGGAAAAAAACAGGCTGTAAGCCTATAACAAGAGGAAGAAGAAGATCATTGAAATCAATATAAATATAAGTGAAAGTAAGACAAATAAAGCAAGAGCGTCATTTAAATAAAAAACAATTAACCCATTCTCATGGATTTTTTTGTGAAATTCAGTAAAGAATAAAAATAAAACTAACGAAAGTTCATAAGATTACATAACTTTACATTTTAACAAATAAAATGTTATTGCTACCATTGCATGTTTATTTTTCTCGATAAGAGTCTGAAAGGAAATGTTAATGTTAACTTTGAAAGTTTGTTCGTGTTACGAGGATGATTTTAAAATATATTCTACAATAAAAATTTATACAAGTAGGTATCGCATACTGTAAAGTAAGCTAACGTAGTTTTATAAATAACTTTCCTTGACCTAGATGTTTTTAAATTTATTATAAGTTAGAACTAAGACATAGTTAATCTTATTTCATCAAGAATGATGGAGTACGAGGACTACCTTAAATTTTCATTAAAAAAACCTCATTTCAAACGTTTCTGTATGTCGAAATTCGAATTATTACTGAAGATATAGCATTTTCAGGTAAACGAATCTCAGGTATAAGTTTGTTCCTTTGAATAAATCCCGAAAAGAAATATATATATATATATATATATATATATATATATATATATATATATATATATATATATATATATATATATATATATATATATATATATATATATATATATATATCATTTTTCTTTTATTTTGTCTTTTCTAGGGTTTAGGTTCTATATTTAATAAATACATAAAAACTGTTTGACGTTTCGCCCTTTATTCAAGGCATTTTCAAAATGTTTGCTTCCTAAAAATATATAATTAAATTACATCACATAAAAAACATATTCACCATTTTCGAAAAACAAACAAGACACTTAAATAATAGTTAAAACTTTAAAATCTGTTAAAAATACTTAATTTTACCGGTACGCACCTTGACATTTTGCTGTTTTGTTTCTGAATAAAATTTAAATTTTGCATCGTTTACTGAGGATACGTGGAATGCGAATGTGTTTTATTTTTTTAATATTTTTTATATTTTACAATGCATAAAAAAACAAATATGGTATATGTTTGGTTTTATGTTTAAGAGAATATTCCATTTTTGATTCTTATTTGACTGGATCGAATACTTAATGTTTAAATTAGGTTTGCGTAAATGTGGCTAAAATTTCCCATATTTGTTCTGTCGTTAACCGTATTTTTATCTTTTTTAATTTCAATCATTTCTTTTATCTGTAATTTTTGGTAATTCATATCTTTGTTTTTTATAATGGTACTATTATAATCAAAAGTGTGTTTTTCGTCCTGTGTGTGTTTGTTTAACGCTGTTGAGGCGTTTTTTGTATATTTATGGCCATTTAATCTGTTCTTTAGTAATTGGCTCGTCATGCCTATATATTTTTTGGGACAATTTGAGCAAGGGATCGAATATATTATATTTGATTTATTCATTAGAGGAGTTTTACTTTTTAAATTTGTGAACAATGTATTTAATTTATTATGTGACCTGTGGCATACGATGATATCATGCTTTTTTAAAATGTATTTTATTTTTTCTGACAGCTCACTAGTGTACGGTAATGCCACATATTTTTGTTGTTTATGTTCTATGTTTTTTGTTTTTACGTTATTATAGAACTTATATGTTCGTTTATCAATTATTTTGGTGACAGTCTTTTCGTTGAAATTATTATTCATTAGTGTCTCTTTTACTTTTTGCAGTATTTTTGGTCGGAATTCTGGAGATGTAAGGGAGATAGCACGATCAGATAGACCGATTATAACGCTATTTTTTTGAGTTATAGAATGATTAGAGAAATAGTTTAGATATCTACCTGACCAAGTTGGTTTGGTGTACCATTCAGTTAAAACTTTGTTCTTTCTGCGTATAAGCGTCATATCTAGAAAATTTATTTTATTATTATTCTCTATTTCGGACGTGAACTGTAATTTTTCGTTGAAACTGTTAAACTCTTGGAGAATTTCATTTATTTTATTTTGTGGTACAGCTGCTATGCAATCATCGACAAAACGTTTAAAAAATATTATGTTAAAGTTTAATTTTTCTAAAACTTTTTCCTCTAAATATTCCATTACTAGCTGAGCAATGGTAGATGAAATTGGTGATCCCATAGCACATCCATCAAGTTGTTTGTAAAAGGTATTTTCGTACTGAAAGTAATTTGTATTAAGAACGAGGTCAATAGCATCCATAAAATTATTTTTTGATAGCGATGTATGTTTTTTTAAAATTTCCCATTTTTCTGCTAAAATAGTGTGGACATGTTGATTTGGTTTGTTTGTATACAAAGATATAACATCTAGCGAAATGAGTCTGTAATTTTCAGGTAGGTTTACTTCATCAATAAATTTTTTAAAGGCGAATGAATCTTTAATAAAAAAATCGTTTTTGCCTGTAATATTTGAAATGCAATCTGATAAGAATTTTGATAAACTATAGAATGGCGATTGTATACAAGAAACAATAGGTCTTAGGTCTGATCGTGCTATCTCCCTTACGTCTCCAGAATTCCGACCAAAAATACTGCAAAAAGAGACACTAATGAATAATAATTTCAACGAAAAGACTATCACCAAAATAATTGATAAACGAACATATAAGTTCTATAATAACGTAAAAGCAAAAAACATAGAACATAAACAACAAAAATATGTGGCATTACCGTACACTAGTGAGCTGTCAGAAAAAATAAAATACATTTTAAAAAAGCATGATATCATCGTATGCCACAGGTCACATAATAAAGTAAATACATTGTTCACAAATTTAAAAAGTAAAACTCCTCTAATGAATAAATCAAATATAATATATTCGATCCCTTGCTCAAATTGTCCCAAAAAATATATAGGCATGACGAGCCAATTACTAAAGAACAGATTAAATGGCCATAAATATACAAAAAACGCCTCAACAGCGTTAAACAAACACACACAGGACGAAAAACACACTTTTGATTATAATAGTACCATTATAAAAAACAAAGATATGAATTACCAAAAATTACAGATAAAAGAAATGATTGAAATTAAAAAAGATAAAAATACGGTTAACGACAGAACAAATATGGGAAATTTGAGCCACATTTACGCAAACCTAATTTAAACATTAAGTATTCGATCCAGTCAAATAAGAATCAAAAATGGAATATTCTCTTAAACATAAAACCAAACATATACCATATTTGTTTTTTTTATGCATTGTAAAATATAAAAAATATTAAAAAAATAAAACACATTCGCATTCCACGTATCCTCAGTAAACGATGCAAAATTTAAATTTTATTCAGAAACAAAACAGCAAAATGTCAAGGTGCGTACCGGTAAAATTAAGTATTTTTAAGAGATTTTAAAGTTTTAACTATTATTTAAGTGTCTTGTTTGTTTTTCGAAAATGGTGAATATGTTTTTTATGTGATGTAATTTAATTATATATTTTTAGGAAGCAAGCACTTTGAAAATGCCTTGAATAAAGGGCGAAACGTCAAACAGTTTTTATGTATTTATTAAATATAGAACCTAAACCCAAGAAAAGACAAAATAAAAGAAATGATATAATCTATGGTTCAAGAAACAAGAAAATAAATAAATATATATATATATATATATATATATATATATATATATATATATATATATATATATATATATATATATATATATATATATATTAAAGGTTAAGAGAGAATAAGGATGTTAATACCCAAGTTTATTGGAGAGCTAACAATTCATTAGGGTCTCGCTATCTGAAGAAACGTAAATACATCGTTTGAAGAAATGAAAAATATAATAAGAACCACTTTTTATCACAAAATGTCGACTAATAACAAGCCACAGCTTGACAAATGTCTGGTCGTCCAAGTTAAGTGGTGTTCATATAAAAAACTAAATGACTCTAAAAACACATAAATCTTCTCCTTATAGTTATCCAAGCAAATAAACTGGTATACGAGAAATTAATTGATACCGAGTTTTTATAAGAATATACTAAAAATAACAATGAAAACCTGAATGTTGTTATTTAGTCTGTGGCTCAAAAAGTATCTTGCAGTGGTGCAAAAATTATTGAGCTTGCATCTTATATTTCGGAACTTCCACAAGAAATCCTACTTCCGTCTCCGCATCCACAAGTTTTTAACGGAGTTGTTCATTTTTTAATAAAAATACTAATAACAAAAAATATTTATACAAATCAGCTGTGGGTTGGCAAAAATGTGTGAACGTTGGGTTGCTGAGAATGTACTTTTTGGTTGTAGTTTGCCTCTAGTGATTTTTTTTTAATTTTTTTGTTTTTGTGTATAGTGGGACAAAATACTTTTATATTTTTCCAGTCAATTGGTTCTCTCCAACAATTATTATATATTTCAATTAATAATATTATTAATATTAATACTAGGCATCAGTGATTTTTAAATGTAGGAAAAGGTTTTTTAACCGACGTCTAAAAGAAGAAGGTTCTCAATTCGTCGACTATGTATTTTTTTTATATATGTACACCGATTACTCCGGAACGGCGGCACCGATTTGAATAAAATTTTTTACGTTATGTTCAGGAAGTTGCTGCGGTGGTTCGTTATTTTTTTGGATAAAATTGGTGCAGTAAAATCCAAGATGTCGCTAACAATAAGGCGGCAAAAAAATTAATTTCGTTCGATTTTCTCCAAAATTGGTATGGGGGAATTTTCGGGGTCGTCCAAAACGAGTCTGAAATTATTTTTAAAAAATTCAATATGGCGAATCCAATATGGCGGACAAAAAAATTTATTTTTGTCCGATTTCCTCCAGAATTAGCGTAAGAGAGTTTTCGGGATCGCACATAACGAATTCAAAATATTTATTAAAAATTTAATATGGCGGATCCAATATGCCGTACAAAAAATCAATTTTGTCCGGTTTCCTCCAAAATTGGTGTGAGGGAATTTTCTGGATCGTACATAACGAATCTAAAATTATTTTTCAAAAATTCAAAATGACGAATCCAATATGACGAATGAAAAAACAATTTCGTCCTATTTTCTCCAAAATTAGTATAGGAGAGTTTTCGGGGTTACACATAACGAATCTTATATTATTTAAAAAAAATATATATCATATCCAATATGGCAGATAAAATATTAATTCAAAAAATTTATTAAAAATTTAATATGGCGGATCCAATATGCCGTACAAAAAATCAATTTTGTCGGGTATCCTCCAAAATTGGTGTGAGGGGATTTTCAGGGTTGTATATAACGAATCTAAAATTATTTTTCAAAAATTCAAAATGACGAATCCAATGGCGGATGAAAAAAACAATTTCCTTTGATTTTCTCTAAAATTAGTATGGGAGAGTTTTCGGCGTTACACATAACGAATATCAAATTATTTAAAAAAAATATGGCATATCCAATATAGCAGATAAAATATTAATTTTGTCCGATTTTTTTCAAAATTGATATGAGAGAGTTTTTGGGACTGCAAATTACGAATCCGAAATTATTTAAAAAAAAATAAATATGGCGGATTAAAGATTCTACATTTCTCGATTTTGTCCAAAATTGGTATTGGGGGATTTTTGTTAATGTTAATTACGAATTTAAAACATTTTTAGAAAAACTCAATCTAGCGGATTCAATATGGCGTCCTAAAAATTTTACATTTTTCGATTTTCTCTAAAACTGTTATAGGGGTTCTTGAGAGTGTAAATTATGAATTTAAAAGTATTTCTTCAGGATTCAATATGGCAAATTCAATATAGCGGACAAGAAATTTTACATTCTTCGACTTTGTTTAACGGTGGGATTGAATCGTTTTGGAGGATATGAGATTATTTTAAGAAAATCCATTATGTCAGATGCAATATAATTTCCGAATTTCATCTAAAATTGGTACTACGGGGCTTTGAAGGCTTTAGATTTAGATTAATTTAAAACGTTAGAACTATTTTTTTGAAATTCAATATGGCGGATCCAATATGGTGGGTTGACAATTTTATCTTATTCGCATTTTTTCAGATTTGGTATTAGGGGGTTTTCCGGGTCGACTATTACGAATATGAAGTTAAGTTTTTACAACTATTAGGTTGATTAGATACAAAATGAGGGACTGAAAATTTTACATTTTCCGATTTTGTCTAACATTAATATTGGGTATACAAATTCAATATGCAGTATAAAATATATCCGGCTAAGAAATTTACGTCTCAAGTTCTGTAAATACCGATATTGGAAGGTTTTTGGGCTTATATTGCTAATTTAAAATTAATTTCAAAATTTAAGATATCGGATTTACTATGACAGACGAAATATTTGTTTGACAATTTCACTAGTATTTGGAGAACTCTAACAATCAAAGAATTTTTATTGGTTCATTTTAGGGTGATTGACAACTCTGGGTAAAATGAGTACTTCTTGCCACCTTGGAGTCATTGCGAGGTACACTAATCTCAATTAGTACTTAGTTCAAATAATTTTTAGATATCATAATAAGTTGAAAACTAAAAATCGAAAAATAAAATTTTTATAAAAAAATTGAACCGAGTTTTAAAACTGCGCTAAAAATTGAAAAATAACCATAAATTTTTATATGAAATTGAAATTTTTGAAGTCGGCAGCAAATTATTTCTAAATGAAATAAATAACTACTAATATATACAAATTATGGTAAGAAAGCGATTAGAAATAAGTATTTTTAATCTGTTTATGCGAATCACATTTTGTCAGGTATTAGTTTGGGGCCGACTTCAAAACTTTCAATTTCATTTAAAAATTTATGGTTATTTTTCATATTTTAGCGCACTTTTAGAAGTCGGTTCAATTTCATTTATAAAAAATTAAAAAAAAAATTAAAAATAGGTAGAAAAAACCATAATACAGTTTTAAAGACCGGTAAAATCAGAATATAAATTGTATTTGAGATACAGGGTGTTCCATTTAAAATAGAAAAGTAATTTCGAATTAATTAAAATAAAAATCAAATGTAGTTTATATCAACCCTGTACAATTTTTGAGACAATTTTTATTTTACAATAAGTTGGAATGATTTTACTAAAATGCTAATTCAATTTAAAACATTTATCTTGAGTGAGCAAGCAAGATACGCCTCCTCAATATATGAAACATAACAGTAAGTTACTCTTATTTGGCCCACGCTATCAAGAGATATAACAAACTCCCAATGTTCTTATTTAAATGATCTAATAATCCTACTAAAAAGGAAATATATCAAGAAGAATTAAAGACTGAAATTTAAATATGGTAATTTAATTTTGGAATATCTTCCAAAAAGACATTTGATGTCTCTACCCAATGATTACGCATTTTCGTCACCACTCAAAAAATTATCGTATTACGTCAAGCTTTTAACACCTCTCAAAAGTAATAAGCATTTGGCAGGAAAAATCAAAAATAATAAAAATTGAAAAGCTAAAAATGAAAACGCGGCAAGCAATTATCGAAATCAATGGAGATTGATGTGTGGATGTCCAAACAAAGATTAATTTTTCAACATAAAATTCCTCTTATTTTCTCAAACAGTGCGTGAAATTGAAATGAAAAGTGCAAGTGAAGTTAATGAAAAAAATTGCGGTTCCTATTTATGGACATGTACAACAGTGAATTAAAAGCAATTAAAAGGCTAATTCGAATTAACGCCTAGGGGAAATTTGGTATTAGAAAAAAAATTTAAGGTAATGGCTACCTGGTCCCAAGTAGTGAAAATCGATGATTCGTTGAAACTACAGGATGTTCAGGAGATAGTACTTTTTATTGCTTTATTTTCTTGTAATAAGCATTTTTCACTGGTTGCAAATCGATGTGCTTGACATAAGATATTGTATTGACTAGTGTATGCCTATGATTGTATCCGATATCAAAATGCGCCCTATTTTTAACCGACTTCTAAAAGAAGGAGGTTCTCAATTCGTCGATTATGTATTTTTTTTTATGTATGTACACCGATTACTCCGGAACGGCTGCACCGATTTGAATGAAATTTTTTACGTTATGTTCAGAAAGTTGCTGCGATGGTCCCATATTTTTTTAGATGAAATTGGTACAGTAAAATCCAAGATGGCGCTGACAATATGGTGGCCAAAAAATTAATTTTGTCCGATTTTCTTCAAAATTGGTATGGAGGAATTTTCGGGGTTGTATCCAACGAATCTGAAATTATTTTTAAAAAATTCAATATGGCGGATCCAATATGGCGGACAAAAAAATTTAATTTAGTCCGATTTTCTCCGAAATTTGTATGGGAGAGTTTTCGAGGTTGCACATAACGAATCTGATATTATTTTTAAAAAAATTCAATATGGCGGATCCAATATCGCGGACAAAAAAATCAATTTTGTCCGATTTTTACCAAAATTGGTAAGGGGGAGTTTACGGGGTCGCATATGACGAATCTAAAATAATTTTTAAAACATTCAATATGGCGGATCCAATATGGCGTACGAAAAAATCAATTTTGTCCGATTTTCTCCAAAATTGATACGGGGGAGTTTTCGGAGTCGCATATGATGAATCTAAAATAATTTTTAAAAAATTCAATATGGCGGATCCAATATGACCGACAAAGAATTAATTTTGTCCGATTTTCTCCAAAACTGGTACGGGGGAGTTTTCGGAGTCGCATATGACAAATCCAAAATAATTTTTAAAAAATTCAATATGGCGGATCCAATATGACCGACAAAAAAATTAATTTTGTCCGATTTTCTCCAAAACTGGTACGGGGGAGTTTTTGGAGTCGCATATGACGAATCCAAAATAATTTTTAAAAAATTCAATTTGGCGGATTCAATATGGCCCACAAAAAATCGTTTTTGTCTGATTTTCTCCAAAATTGGTATGGGGAAGTTTTTAGGGCCTCACATAAAGAATCTGAAATTATTTTTAAAAAACTCAATATGGCGGACAAAAAAATCAATTTTGTCCGATTTTCACCAAAATTGGTACGGGAGAGTTTTCGGGGTCACACATGACGAATCTAAAATCATTTTAAAAAATTCAATATGGCGTATCCAATATGGTGGATAAAAAATTAATTTATTTTCTTTAAATATCGATATTGGAAGGTTTTGGGGTCTATATTACCAATCTAAAATTAATTTGAAATTTAAGATAGCGGATTTTCTATGACAGACTAAATATTCGTTTGACCCAATTTGATTGGTATTTGGAAAACTCTAAGAACTAAGGAATTTTTAGTGAATCATTTTAGGGTGATTTACAACTTTGGATAAAATGGGTACTTTTTTGCCAGTTAGGAGTCATTCCGAGGTACACTAATCTCGACTGGTACTTAGTTCAAATAATTTGTGAATATCATAATGAATTCTAAAACTAAAAATAGAAAAATAAAATTTTTACAAAAAAATTGAACTGACTTCTAAAAGTGCGCTAAAAAGTGAAAAAAAACATAAATTTTTATATGAAATTGAACTTTTTGAAGTCGGCGCCAAATTATTTATACACGAAATAAATAACTACTAATATATACAAATTATGGTAAAAAAACAATTACAAATAAAGTATTTTTAATCTGTTTATGCGAATCACATTTTGTCAGGTATTAGTTTGGCGCCGACTTCAAAAATTTCAATTTCATATAAAAATTCCTAGTTATTTTCCACTTTTTAGAGCACTTTTAGAAGTCGGTTCAATTTTTTTATAAAAATTTTATTAAATATAAACATTATACATTCAAAGCATAAACTGTCATGACTTCAAGGTCTTTAAAACCTAAAATTTTTTAATAGTTCGTATAACTCTTTTTTGAGTTTGTGAACTGATTCAAAGTTAGCATAGTATATAATTTTAAAGTAGCTGTATTCATGTAGACAGTTATATCTTCAATACCATATCCTATTTTAATTAACTTTAGTCACAAATTATCAATGTACCGATCCCAGGATAAAAACTCATCTATTGTAAGACCTAAAAAGTTCGTTCTTCGATCTAAATTAAAATCGGTACTCAATAAATTAATTTTCTCGGGTTTTAGTACAGAGTTACATTTTGTTCTAAAAAATAAATTTGTTTTTCTTTCGTTTATTATCAACTTGTTTTGGTTGAACCATGAAGTGACTTTTGGAATGGCAAGACGATTATTTATTAAAATATTTTGAATATTTGGGCCTAGAAGCAGCCTATTGGTATTTGTAATAAAAAAAGTGTTTTTCAACAAACTTAAATCATTAAGGGGAATGACCAACAAAATAGGGCTTACAATACTCCCTTGTGCTATTCCCAATATATATATATATATATATATATATATATATATATATATATATATATATATATATATATATATATATGAAATAAAATGCGAAACAGTAAATGCAAACTTCTCTCCATCATATTCTTTCTGTTAGAGGTTGCACAGTTAGAATAAATTGTTATAAAATACAATTTATCCTATTCCACCACCATCGAGATGGTGGCCTACCTGTAACACTATACCGAGAAGAAAGTCAAAACTTACCCTCCCCGCCACAGTGATATGGCAGAGGTATTTGTTTCGTCTCTACTAGACTCATCAGGGTATCGACATGCACCTGGTTGTGCAAAGGACAGATCGGAAAGAGGCATGCAACACTGAACGCGACCTCGCCGACCTCTCGTCGGATGGTGTATATATGTTTATACGGCAACCTCTAACACAGAAAGGATATGGTGGAGAGAAGTTTGCATTTACTGTAGATATAACCACTGCTAATGTATCTCACACGGAGGAATCCGTGAAAGCCGTATAAACATATATACATCATCCGGCGAGAGGTCGGCGAAGTCGCGTTCAGTGTTGCATGCTTCCTTCCGATCTGTCCTTTGAACAACCAGGTGCATGTCGGTATCCTGTTGAGTCTAGTGAGAGACGAAACATATATCTCTGCCGTATCACTGTGGCGGGGAGGGTAAGCTTTGACTTTCTTCTCGGTATGGTGGTACAGGTAGGCCACCATCTCGATGATTGTGGAATAGGATAAATTGTGTTTTATAACAATTTATTCTAACTGTGCAACCTTTAACACAGAAAGGATATGATGGAGAGAATTTTGCATTTGCTGTTTTGCAATTTACTTCATTTACATACGGAGTTGCATATAGTTGTACGTTTTTCTGAATGAATATGATTTCATCACTACAACAACGTAATGTGGATATAACCACTGCTAATGCATCTTACACGGATTTATATATATATATATATATATATATATATATATATATATATATATATATATATATATATATATATATATATATTATGAATCGGTAGTATCAAGAATACAGGGGTCTAAATCTGGCCAATCCTACACTGATAATGTATTCTGCCTAAAGCCAGTCATCAAGAAATATGCCTTCCCTAATATTGTATCTTTTTGTCCATTTATACAATCCCTGTATAAACTTTTAAAATTGCCCTCGTATTTCCTTATCTAAACTTTCATAAAGCTCACGTTATCACGTCTCAAAGGGCATATCGACACACGACATCAACACCGCATCGAAAGCAATTCGATTTTAATCCCGGCATTTTACGCCAGACGATCGCAATAACGAGAGAGGCTTAAAACAATATTTTTGGCATCGTTGAGAAAAGGAAATTAGAGGAGTTTTAAACAGGTTTCAAATTTATTGGGAGTACGTGCTTTTTGTTCGAACTCCTGTCAACGTTCATGATGACGTAAAAAAATTAAAAATGAAATTGGAAAATAAAAAATTTATTTTGCAATACCGAATATCCTTAAATATATTTATTTTAAATTTAATATACTATTATAATATTTTATATTCGCTTCCTTATCACTTTACTAGTAGTTACCTGTCGCGACTTTGCCTGGACTCAAGACTCTCTAAGAAAGAAAGGTAATGACATTTTATTAAACCCATCTCTTAAGTGCCTTTACTTGCATACGTTCCAGTAAAATACCCTTACTTGATTAAGAAATTAAAGATATTTGTGTATTTCAGTGTGTATTTTTATTATCAGTTAAGCGCTTTCAATCTTAATTAAATCATCGTCAGTGCTGAAATCCCAGACATCAGAGAATATGGTCCGCAAACGTATCTTAGGTACTCATCAATGATACTCACTAGTCAAAGGGCACACTTCAACCTTGCTATTTGCAAAACAGTCATCAACGCGAGCGCAGCTTTCACACAGAACAAGTCAAGACAGAGTTAAAATCAGTTACACAATCTACACGTGAATATAAATATTATCCAAACACACAATTTGACAAACAAAAAAGATGAAAATGAGGTTGTACCACATACAGGGTGAGTCAACGATTGGATGAAGTAGGTTTGTGCCTTTTCGGTGAAATTTACAAAGAAACTATATTTATTGTTTGATACAGTTTATTTTTACATAGATTTTAAAAATATTTAGGACTCTACAGGGTGAGCCAAAAAACTAAGACAGCATAAAGTTGTATTTTTTTAAATAGAACACTCTATGTACGAATCGTATTTTCGATTTAGCTTATAATTTTAAATCTTTTTTATTAAGGGTTTACTATAACAAAACTTTATTGTTTCTGAGATAATTAAGTTTAAAGAAAAAAAGTCACATTTTCAAGCATCAATTCAATCCTAAATAACGTTTTCAATTTTGTGACAAATATATTCAAATTTGGAATTTAGCAAGGCCAAGGACAAGTTAACATAATTTTTACCTAATATTTGCAATAAAAGCTATAGGGTGTTGAACACATCGGCTCAAATTTGAACAAGTTTAAATGAATAAATATCTTTTTTTTTTAAATGGTACACCCTGTATATTTTCATGTTATTTAATAGAGTAATAAAAACCCTAAAAGTTTTGTTCAATATATCCTATACCTATTTATAATAGTTTTTGAGATATTTCAGTTTTTCTTATTTTCCATACTTTTTTACAGAAATAGTCTTCATTATCATAGTAGCCATGGCAAAAACAATGTAAAAGAACATTTTTCTGTGTGTCAAATTTATAACCGCAATCGCTTCTTTTGGTTTTTATGTAGTGTAGTTTGATTTTTTTTGCATTCATCTTATATTGTAAAATGAATTTTCCAAAGAATGAGTTAATAGATATGATTTATACAATAGGAGAGGCTCAAAAAAATTGCCTTCTTGCTCAAAGAATTTACAAAATGAAGTATCCTGATCGACGCCAGCCTAATACCCATACTTTTCAAAACTTAATGCAAAGATTTGATTCTTCTGGTACTGTTGATTATCCAAAACGTAAAGTGGTCAACAAACCAGTAACTAATGAAGAAAAAGAACTACAAGTATTGTTAAATGTTCAGGAAAATCCTTGTATTGGTAGCCGTCAGTTAGCAGCATTATGTGAAACATCACAATCCACCGCTAATCGTACTACCAAGAAATATAGGTATCATCCATATCACATGGAATTATACCAAGAATTGCATGGACAGGATTTTGAAAGTCTTGTAAACTTTTGTCGTACAATAAATGCGGAGATTCAATTAAATCCAAATTTATTATGCAAGGTAATGTTTAGTGATGAAGCTACTTTTAGAAGTAACGGTGCCGTAAATAGACGCAACATGCATTATTATGTCACAGAAAACCCATTTTGGATTAGAGAGGTGCAACATCAAAACCACTGGTCATTAAATGTTTGGTGTGGTATTCATCATAATCGAATTATTGGACCCCACTTTTTTAATGACCCACTAAATGGCCATAGTTACCTGAACTTTCTACAAGAAGAACTACCCCAACTGCTTCGAGGTCTCGATAGGGATGAGCCCGACAGTATGTGGTTCCAGCACGATGGTGCGCCTCCGCATTACCATCGTGAAGTTCGTGCGTTTTTGGACCAACGATATCCGCAAAAATGGATTGGACGTGGGGGTTTCATTGAGTGGCCACCAAGGTCTTGCGACATCACCCCATTAGATTTCTTCCTATGGAGTTATATTAAAAATAAGGTGTATGTTAATCCACCAACAACAGTGGAAGATATGCGAAACAGGATTAGGGATACCTGTAGAACAATAACGCCACTAATTTTGTCCAGGGTCCGAGAAAATCTGCAAAAAAGACTAAATTTGTGCATTGCCCAAGAGGGTCGTTTATTCGAACACTTATTAAAAAGAAATAATTAATCTCAGTATTTAATAGGTAATTTTTTTGTTTCAATTTAGTATAAAAGTAAATATGTATTTGCCTTGTCGTTATTGTTGTGTTAATTTTTTCACATTATGTTTAATTAAACTATTGCCGTTGTAATATAATGAATAATGTATTTCATCATATTTAACCGCATTCTGTTTGTTTCTGTAGTTTCTTTTTATTATTTTACATGGCTACTATGATAATGAAGACTATTTCTGCAAAAAAGTATGGAAAATAAGAAAAACTGAAATATCTCAAAAACTATTATATATAGGTATAGAATATATTGAACAAAACTTTTAGGGTTTTTATTACTCTATTAAATAACATGAAAATATACAGGGTGTACCATTTAAAAAAAAAGATATTTATTCATTTAAACTTGTTCAAATTTGAGCCGATGTGTTCAACACCCTGTAGCTTTTATTGCAAATATTAGGTAAAAATTATGTTAAGTTGTCCTTGGCCTTGCTAAATTCCAAATTTGAATATATTTGTCACAAAATTGAAAACGTTATTTAGGATTGAATTGATGCTTGAAAATGTGACTTTTTTTCTTTAAACTTAATTATCTCAGAAACTATAAAGTTTTGTTATAGTAAACTCTTAATAAAAAAGATTTAAAATTATAAGCTAAATCGAAAATACGATTCGTATATAGGGTGTTCTATTTAAAAAAGTACAACTTTATGCTGTCTTAGTTTTTTGGCTCACCCTGTAGAGTCCTAAATATTTTTAAAATTTGCGTAAAAATAAAGTGTATCAAACAATAAATATAGTTTCTTTGTTAATTTCACTGAAAAGGCACAAACCTACTTCATCCAATCGTTGACTCACCCTGTACAATCATAGCATAATAAAATGATTAGAAGTGTTTCAAAATCAAAACATACGAGTATTTGTAAGCTTAAATAGAAATTATATGAGATATTTTAATTGGTGTCCTTTTTGGGTTACTTTTCTAACAAAATAGAATGAACTTTAAAACATTTTATTCAGAATGTAAAGATATAATTTAAGAGCATAAGACCACTTTTATTAATAATAAAAAAGCGAGGTCTATCAACTTTCTTACCCAGATTCCTCTCTAACATAAATTGGAACAACCATCAGACCGTTAACAGTTCATATCCAACTTTTAATGTGTAATATTAAAATCTTACACCAGAAGATCTGGAGATACGAACCTCGATCATTGCCTGAATGTAAGAATGAACAAAGTAAATGACCATAACCCTACTTTTAAATTCAAAATTCAAATTTAAGCTTCAAAGGCTATGATTGGGTCAAGTACAATCTTGTAATTTTTGATCACCATTCTCATTTTTGAGCGTTTTATTCGTAATGTATTCAGAGTCAAGTCAAAAATAGAGGTTTCTATTCAAGGAAAATGAACTCGACCTGCACTGACCTTGAAAATTTACCCAAAATTGAAGATTGTCTAACATCTTTACATTTTATCTATTTGTTGAAAGCACCTTCAACGTTTCTTATTTCCGGAAACAATTTTCAATTTTTAGCAGTTTCACGTTGTGGATGACCCGCAAGGTTCAAGAGGGTGTCACTGAAGGTCATGTCCAAAGGAAAAATTTTTCACTCTCATCCAAACCACCAGTACTCTAATTTTCCCCTAAGTCTTGAAAATTCCCCAATATCTTGCCATTTCGGGACTTTTTAATATTTGACTTTTAAATGACTTTGACCTTGACCATCGAGGCCATTTTAAAATCTTATTCGATCATAAAATATTCCGCTATCGCAATTTTTAGGGTCAAAATTATGGGGTTTCATTTAAAAAGTTACCATGACCTTGATGACATTTAAGGTCAAGGTCAAATTTAAGGTCACCCTATCATACAAGGTTTGATTTCCCGAAACTTTAGTAGAAAAAGTTTTTCCCCATCACTTTTAGTTTCGGGATTATTGGCTCATTCATAGTATGAAGATATTTGACCTTCAATTAACCTTAAGATGTGATTTTATCCCTTATGTTATTCATAACGCTTGATAGAAAATTTTCTCCGCGTTTCATTTCAGCAATGAAAAATAGGTGTTTACATTTTAAAAAATCACCTTGACTTTTAAATAACCCTGAAAATTGACTTTAAAATCAAGGTCATTATACAGATAAATGCCCCCCTGTCCTTAACAATTTTATCTCAATTATTTTTTTTGTAATGGAATATTTTAAAAGATATTTGGATCTATAAATTAAAATGGCTATATATATATATATATATATATATATATATATATATATATATATATATATATATATATATAGTTTTTTCTTTATTTTGTCTTTTCTTGGGTTCTTTAGGTTCTTTATTTAACAAAAAAAATACAAACAATTGACGTTTCGTCCTTTATTTAAGACATTTTCAAAATTTCTTGTGTATTTTCCTTGTTTCTTTTTCAATTTTTGCAGTATAATTTGTCGGAAATCTGGAGACGTTAGAGAGACAGCACGATCAGACAAATCGATTCTAATACTATTTTTTTTTATTTTTTGAATGATTAGAGAAACAGTTTAGATATCTACTTGACCAAGTTGGCTTGGTGTACCATTCAGTTAAAATTTTGGTTATAATATATAGGCATGATGCGCCAATTACTAAAGAATAGATTGAATGGCCATAAATATACGAAAAACGCATCAACAGCGTTAAATAAACACACACAGGATGAAAAACGTACTTTTGATTATAACAGTACCATAATTAGAAATAAAGATCTGAATTACCAAATATTACAGATAAAGAAAATGATAGAAATTAAAAAAGATAAAAACACTGTTAACGACAGAACGGATATAGGAAATTTGAGCCACATTTACACTAGCCTAATTTAAACAAAAATATTAAGTATTCGATGCTATTAATAATCATGAAAAATTGAATATCCTCTTAAACATAAAATTAAATGTATGCATTTTTTTGTGCATTGTAAAATTTCAAAAATATATAAAAAATAAAACACACTCGCATTCCATGTATCCTCAGTACCTAAACAGACGATATAAAGGTAAATTTCAATATTAATTAATAAACAAAATATCAACGTGTGTATTTGTAAAATTAAAAATTTTTAAAAAAATTTAAATAGTGTTTTAAAGTGTTTGTTTGTCTTTCAAAATTGTAGATATGTTTTTGTGTGAATATTTTTAATTATATAAAAATATTTTTAGAAAGGAATATAAGCAAAACATTTTGAAAATGCCTTAAATAAAGGGCGAAACGTCAATTGTTTGAATTTTTTGTTAAATGAAGAATCTAAACCCAAGAAAAGACAAAGTAAAAAAAAAAATAATATAGTCTATGGTTCAAGAATAACGAAATGATATTTTTCCGGTTTTCAATCCGTTCATCAGTAGAAAAATCTTCACTATGTTTCTATATATATATATATATATATACAGTGCCTTCATTTCAAAACGAACCATCCTTAATAACTTTGTTAAATAGAAAAATTTAAAAAAAAGAAAAAACACGTCAATTTAGATATACAGGGGGAAGTTTAATTTTGCATTTGTTAAAAGTCTGTCAATCACCTCCTCACCTCCAGCTAACCTCACTTTGATATGTCAAATGGGAACCCCCACCTTGTGACACATCATTGTAAGCAGCATAAAATTGTCTATCCAACCGTATAAAAAAAATTAAATCGGTTGACGTACAAGCGAATAGTGTGCAAAAATGTCTTGTAATAATGGTATGTCAAATGATTACCCTATAGTGTGATACATCATTTTAAAGGGCATACTATCTCCTATTTAGCCAATAAAAAAAAACAAAATCAGTTGATGTACAAGCGAATAGTAAGAAAAGATGTGTGGTAATAATAGACACCTTATCACATTAAACTTTATTATGTCAAATGGCTACTTCATAGAGTAAAATATTATTTTAAATTTAAAATAAATATTTTTTTAAAATAATAAACAGTTAAAATATTTGCGAGAAAAAAACTAAGCCTGTTTTAAAATTCATCGCAAAATTCATTGCAGTCTAATCAATCTAGTGTATTTATTTCAATGATATTTTTTGCGGTACCTGATAGGTACAAGAAATCACTGCAATAAATAAAATTTTTAAGATCTTTAAACACCAGTTGTTTATTATTGTTAAAATGTCATTGTGACGCTTAGTTGAAACGTGAATATAAATGGTGTATACGCTAGCCGAAAGAATAGAAATAATTTTTCTCTATGGAGCTGAAGATCGGTGCGCTCGTAGAACCGCCAGAGCATTTAACGAGAGGCATCAAGACAAAAACGTGGGCCATAAATACGTACTCGAATTGGTACGAAAGTTTGAAGAAACGGGATCCGTTTGTAATAAAAAATCTATTGAGAAAAGGGTTGTAGATGAAGCATGCCAAATCGAGGTACTAGGACAGTTTGCAATAGATCCAACTTTATCCATCTCAAAGGTCGCAGATTTAACCAACATTTCTGCTGGCTCTGTGCATAAAGTTTTAAAACAAAATAAGTTTTTTCCCTACAAAATTCAAATTCTTCAAGAACTCGGAGAAGACGATTTTGATGGGAGAATTCAATTTTGCGAATTAATGTGCCAACGAATTGACGAGGACCCCCATTTACCTAAGAATATCTGCTTTAGTGATGAATCAACTTTTTTTCTAAATGGACTGGTTAACAGACATAACTGCAGATACTGGGATAATGAAAATCCGCACCTTTTCCGAGAAGGGCATACTCAATATCCCGAAAAAATTAACGTGTGGGCAGGAATTTATGGCAATGAAATCATCGGGCCATTTTTTTTGGAAGATAATTTAACTGGGCAAATTTATTTAAACCTTTTAGAAAACACAATATACCCTGCCATTGTGTAATCTTTAGAAAATCAAGTGGATGAAAATGCTGTTATGGTACTAAATGAAAATAATTTGCATTTCCAGCAAGATGGAGCTCCCCCGCACTACGCTTTGGCAATTCGAGAGTGGCTTGATGAACATTTTCCAGGGACGTGGATTGGCAGACGTGGTGCAATTGAATGGCCAGCACGGTCTCCAGATCTAACCCCTCTAGACTTTTTTCTTTGGGGTATTTAAAAAGCAAGGTTTATAAACCCCACCTGAAAATATTGACGATTTAAAAGATCGAATTGTTCGGGAATGTAGAGGAATTAGCAGAGAAAACCCTTGCCAATGTTCGTGGGGAATTTCAAAATAGGCTTTTTTATTGTCTCGCTAATAACGGCGAACATTTTGAACATTTAATAAAATAATTTTCTTCAACTGAATAAAACTGAATAAACTGCTTATATTTAACACACATTTTTGCATCCTAATTGCCTATAACGTCTATTAACTTAATTTTTTTTGACATCGTTGGATAGCAGATCGTACGTCCTTTAAAATGATGTATCACACTATAGGGTAATCATTTGACATACCAAAGTTCGAGGCCGATATATTATGCATTATTACAAGACATTTTTGCACACTATTCGCTTGTACGTCAACCGATTTAATTTTTTTTATACGGTTGGATAGACAATTTTATGCTGCTTACAATGATGTGTCACAAGGTGGGGGTTCCCATTTGACATATCAAAGTGAGGTTAGCTGGAGGTGAGGAGGTGATTGACAGACTTTTAACAAATGCAAAATTAAACTTCCCCCTGTATATCTAAATTGACGTGTTTTTTCTTTTTTTTTAAATTTTTCTATTTAACAAAGTTATTAAGGATGGTTCGTTTTGAAATGAAGGCACTGTATATATATACATATACATATATATATATATATATATATATATATATATATATATATATATATATATATATATATATATATATCTGCTATATTTAAAACTTGTACCATAAACGAAATATTCATTTTTTCATTTTAAGTTATGATTTGTGCAACCTATCACGATACTGTCATCATCAACTCCAACATATAAACTCCGGGATCCGTTACATGTAAATAAACTCTCTCAACTTAAATTGGATAGTTACTGAAACTTCCAGCATTGCCGATAATCGCGACCATTTTCCAGTCTAGTCATTTTATCATTAAGTTAACGTATTCGTGGAGTTTCTAGGGTGTTGTTTGTTTTCAAATGAGAGAAGTGGTTGCCTGAAAGTTTGGCGAAGAAGCGATATGTTCAAATTTACTTAGTCACGTTATAAAACGTATCAGACACTGCATATGGATAACTTGTTAGAATATGATTAATGTGAATATGAAAACCGTGTTATAAATGGAGCAATAAATATTTGTTTAGAAATTAATCGAACAGGGAAGATAATTATGAAAAAATCATTTAAAAGTGTTTCAACCGAATTGTACGAAAACTTTTTTAGCAAAAGACCAATTTTTTACAGGAATATTCATAATCAAAACTTACAAGTTTTACTTTAAGAAGGTACTTTAAAGTTTTGAACATGGCACTGTAAAAATCCAGAACTGTTGGTCATATATTATTTTAAGATTAAATAATTAATCAAAGACTCTTATTGCTTGAAATGTTGATATCATTTCGACTTGTGTTTTGAATTATGTTAGTTTGTAGACAATTCTTTTTATGTATCCACATAAACAGCACAAAACAACAAACCATTTCGAAGAGTATAAAACGGTGAGAAACAGAATCAACAGTCAAATAGCTCAACTAAAGAAAGAATTCTGGGAAAAGTATTCAAAAGACATGGAACACGACCTATATGGAGGAGAAAAGAAAATATGGAACATGCTGAGGAACAGAAAAAAAAAACCAATCAATGAATACGTTCAACTAAGTCCAATCGACAGCCAACAATGGGTCAGCAATTTTAAGGACTTACTCCAGGCACCAGCTACAGAAAACAACGTAGACGAAAACCAACAAGAAATCACAGAACAGACGTTAACATAAGTGAAGCAGAGATGCACCTGACAATTAAGAAATTAAAAAACAGAAAATCACCTGGTTACGACCAAATTACGGTAAATATATATATATATATATATATATATATATATATATATATATATATATATATATACCGGGTGTCAACGAATCTATTAGACAAGTCATAATTTCTAGAGTATTATGTGTATCAAAATGAGAATTGGTACAGGTAAATGTTATGTGAAGGGGAGAGTTTTCGCGTATTCTCCACTTTCCGGTTACTTCCGGTTTCACCGGAAATGGCCCCGGTTTTGAATTCTTAAATAGAACACCCTATATATTTTAACATCTTTGGATTTCTGAGACAATTCTAGATCAGAATGTGACATTTTAAAAACTTTTTACTACTTCATTTTTTTAGAGCCACTTTTAAAATTGTATCTAGGTGGCTATGATCGGACGCAAACTAATCTAACGGCCTTAGGTGATCAAAAAAATACAAACGCAAAGTTTTAGTGAGTAGTATGAAAGACAGGATTAAAAATTTAACAAAATTAACAAAAAACTAACAAAATAAACTAATAACTTAGACGACGCACTTAAAATATTTGAAAATACAGTAGCTGAATTTGTTAAAAAGTTTAGTGTAGTAAATGTTCAAAGTGCATTCCTTCTTTTTCACGACACATTTCAGCTCGTTCAATTGTTTCTCTCAACACGTTTTGTAGCATTTGGGGCGTTATACTTCTAAATGCCCGTAAAATTATTTCTTCTAATATTTCAAGAGTAGCTGGGGCTGCTCCATAGTAAACCCTTTCTTTAACATATCCCCAGACAAAGAAATCAAGCACAGTAAGATCCGGTGAGCGGGCTGGCCACCGTACCGGACCATTGGTTGCAATAATTCGATTATTAAAATGCTCTATTAAATAATTAAGAACTTCTCTAGTATTGTGAGGCGGTGCTCCATCTTGTTGAAAGTAAATTCGCCGTAAAACTGCTAAAGGTATATCATTGAGATGATTTTCGATTTCATGTTAAAGAAAACCTAAGTATCTAACCCCTGTTAACTGACCTTGAAACAATATTTGCCCAATTATTCTGTTTCCAACGATACCAGCCCAGACATTGACGCCAAATCTTTCTTGAAAATTGCCCTCTCTCATTTCATGTTGATTTTGTTGGGCCCAGTACCGAGTATTTTGCTTATTGAACATACCATTATTTGTAAATCGGGATTCGTTGGAAAATAGAATGAAATCGATAAAATTTGGGTTAACTCTATGATTTTGAAGCAGCCAATCACAAAACACTACCCGTCTATCGCTATCCTCAGTATACAAATGTTGATGTAACTGATATTTAAATGCTCGATATCCATGCTTTTTCAGTATTTTTCTTGCTGATTCATAACTTATCTGCAGTTCTTGACTAATTTTTCTTAACGAAACTGTTTTATCAACCTCAACCATAGCAAGTACGTTAATCTCAGTCTCTTCATTTATGATAAACCTCTGTTCCGCCTCTTGATTTCCTATTTGCCTAAAACGAGTCTCGACATACGGAAAATACTGATGGGCTGGATGTTGCCGATTCGGATATCTATGAGCATACAACTCGGCAGCATTCCTTGAATTTCTTTAACACTCTCCAAATATTAAAAACATATCCACTTTTTCACTTTGAGTATACATTATTTTAACGAAAATTTAAACTAAACTTAACGAAAATTAAGAAACTTTTACGTCTGTTCTTAGAGCGTATGTCACTGTCATTATCTACTTAAGTGAATGCTTTGTTTTCCAAAGAAGACTTGATAAAAACAGTTGCAAATTATTATGCATCATGGCTGTCCATGGCGCACTTGTCATATGTAAATAAATTATCCAGTATTTTGCTTAATAATATTTAATTTCTGTTTTTATGTCTAATCCAATCGCAAATAAATTAGTACCGTTAGATTCGTCAAAGAATGTTTTTTTCGAAAAGTAGTTGTCAAAAAGGGGTCGCCATTTGAAAATTAATAGTTAGAAATGAAAACGTAATTTTGTCAACTTGTCTGATTCCTGTCTTTCATACTAGTCATTAAAACTTTGCGATTGTATTTTTTTGACATCACCTAAGGCCCTTAGATTAGTTTCATTCTGATCTAGAATTGTCTCACAAAATCCAAAGATGTTAAAATATACAGAGTGTTCTTTTAAGATTCAAAACCGGGGCCATTTCTGATGAAACCGGAAGTGACCGGAAAGTGGAAAATATGCGAAAACCTCTTCCCCTTCACATACCATTTACCTGTACCAATTCTCATTTTGATACACATAATACTCTAGAAATTATGACTTGCCTAATAGATTCGTTGACACCCGGTATGTTAAAAAGCAACGTATGAAGGTATAAATATACGAAACGTTACTTTATATCGGTCGCCTAGAGCCATTCCATATGTAGTACTCTAGAAGAATGATAAAAATAAGTTGGTTAAGATCTCCAGTGAAGAAGTACTAAATCGAGCAAAGCCGATAAGTTAAGACATCAAAAAAATATAGAACTTATTGTAGAAGAAATGGCAGGGAACATGAGAGGGAAGAGATGCTAAATTATTTGTAATAAATAAATAAAGATAAAATTAAGACTAGCTATGGGGAAATTAATGACTATGTCAAACCAATCCTAAGTTTGAAGACTTACAAAAGTTGAGCGAGTGGAACTCTTGCACTTTTCCTTCAACAAGCTTCCGGTAAATATATATTTTTAACCTTCGTCGCAAAATAGCAGTTTTTTCAACCTTTTTAAAAAATTCTTTAAATGGCAAAAGATAAAAATAAACCTCATCGCTGTTTGTGGTATATCATTTTCTGGATCTATGCTAATATTCGAGATACGATCGAGACCTATAGAATTCCTTAAAGTGAAATGTCGGGCTTCATGTCAATTTTACGATGACGCTGACAACTTAATGGTTATTTGTGTTTATTTTCTTCCACATTCTTGTTATTTTTAGCCAGAAAAATTTTGGGATAATGAAAAACAAATAAATATTCACGACAGATATCATTGGTGTCCCTTGAGAGGTTTTTAAAAACGTAATTTCTTCAAAAAAAAAAGTAAATCTAATGAAGGAACTGACACTCAGTTTATATATATTATTAATATTTAAAAGATCCTTAACATTTAAAAGTAAAATATTATGTTCGAGGACAAAATTGTTATTTATAATTTAGCTTCTTATTTGAAAAAATATATATTTGGATGAATTAAATAGTAAGACTTTGTACTAGAAAAAACAGTTTAGTTTAAACCTTTAAATGAACTGTGTGGAAATCTCTTCGCTTGTCCTACATAATTGTGTATTGTTCTCTTAATAGACTTTTCCATAAACCGCTAGACCCAAACTTAGCCTCTGTAGCACTAAATCCAGGATTTGTTCTTGTTATTACGAAAGACCATTTGTTGTTTATGAAGGGAAAAGACAACAGCAGATATTTTCTTTACAAACGTTTAATAAAATAATCAAACTTTAAAGATTTAACTACATGAACTTCTTCTAAACGTTACAAAACGTATTAACAACAAATCATTTAAATTCTATTAAAATAAATCAAGTTTGGATAATGCCAAATTTAGAGTGAGAAAAAAATCGAGATATTTCGCGATAAAGAGAATTGCGAGAATGGTAGTGAAATCTTAAAATTCGTGTAATCTAGTGAGAGATCAAGAGGCAAGTGTTGTGTAAATTAATCTATCTATCTATCAATCTGTATATACAGGCCTGGAAAATCCCAACCAGAAACTCGTCGTTCCTTAAGTATGATAAAGGCAAACCTATATTATTCATCAAATCAGAATGAGACAGAAGATAAGCATCGTAAGCATCGACATACGTGTAAATTGCCAGTTTGGCCCTCGGATGAGAGGTAATCCAATGCTGGCGCGGTGAGAGCGGGCGGCAGCATACGCCACGCCCTAGCACAACAAGAGGATTCCAAGTTATTTGCTTTCATTCGGCCGTCGAAGCGTAAGTACCGTGTTTCGCGCCAAATTTTTTTATTACAATGGTAGTTTTTTCCACGGAACAAAAAGAGCACATTATTAAGTGGTACACTATTCTGGTCAATAATCGGCAGGTTTGTATTTATGTGCAAAAATCATCCTGTTCCTTGAAAATTTAGAATTTCGGAAATTATTAAAAAATTTGAGACAACCGGTTGTCTAAAAAATTGTAAAAAATGCACTGATTATAATGAGGAGCAACCGGTTCCTCAAATTACTGAAGAACGAGCAAATCGGGGAGACTGACGTTTGTAGTTTAGCAGAAATTAATTTTCCTTGCAATAGTAACGTAATTGCCTAAGAACTTGATATGAACGCTCGAACAGTTCTGAATATTTTAAAGCTAATAGGAATTAACCCCTGAAGTTTTGGCAAATACGCGAACCATATTTTACAATAGACTGGGTTATTGTCTCGCTCAAAGTGGAGGCCTGTTTGAACACCTCTTGTAGACTTTTAGGTGTTTTTGTTGATTTCAATTGAATTTAATTATTTGTTTATTTATTTACAATTATTGAACGTGTTACTTTTATTTTTTACCAGAATAAAAGTTTATTTTTGAGAATGATTTTTAATTTTAAAGTGGTCTATTGGCTTATTTACTTAGAAATTACCGTTGCGTTTCACTAGTATTTTTATTAGAATAAATGTTTATTTTGTAACAGAAATATCAATTTTCTTTACGCTCAACGCCATAAAAAACTAATTTTTTTGTGTTTCGACTATTTGATGTATTTAAAACAATCAGTGTATCAAATAGACATTAAATATTCCAAATTCCGTCGATTACGTTATAAGTTTAGACAAAAAGTAAATTCACCCTCTCATTCGTTTCAAGATACTGCTCGTTTTCGTGTCGCACGGAATTTAGCGGGATAATATTGCGGTAGGCGTTCCCTACGATCTTCTGTCCGAACTATCTGAAAGAAGTTAGACGGGCTTAGTGGGTTAGAATTTGAGAAAGGGCCAAAATAATTTCTAGTTAGGAAATTTAAAATAGAAATTTGGCTATAGTAACGTTTCTATTAAACCTCGGTAATATGAACGGCCAGTCTTTTCTTTCTAAAGTTTCGTCTCAGGTTAAAGGCAACAGTGTTGTGGTTGCGTCGCGCCCAGTTATATTTGTGCGCCGCTGTTCTATTTGACATTGGATTTTCGAGAAACAAATATCAACGATTACAAAATTGGGCTAAACAGAAAGGCAGTAATATATTTTCGCCGTACTCTGGTGTGTAAAATACAAAAAAAGCATGTTATCCACATGACGAGTATCTAACACAATTTATCCTATTCCACCACCATCGAGCTGACAGCCATACCGAGAAGAAAGTCAAAACTTACCCTCCCCGCCATAGTGATACGGCAGAGGTACATATTTCGTCTCTACTAGACTCATCAGGGTATTGACATGCACCTGTTTGTGCAAAGGACAGATTAGAAAGAAGCATGCAACACTGAACGCGGCTTTGCCGACCTCCCGTCGGATGGCGTATATATGTTTATGCGGCTTTCACGGATTTCTCCGTGTGAGATGCAATAGCATATGGTGGTACAGGTAGGCCATCATCTCGATGGTAATGGAATAGGATAAATTGTGTTCTGTAGCAATTTATTCAAACTGTGCAACCTCCGACACCGAAAGGATATGATAGAGCGAAGTTTGCACTGTTTGCATTTTACTTCATTTATACACGGATTGGCATATACCTGTATGTTTGCTGAATATGATGTCAGCACTACAACGGCATAATGTGGATATATCCACTGCTATTGCATCTCACACAGAGGAATCCGTGAAATAAACATATATATAATATGTTTAAAGTATCCATTCAAAAATCAGAGAAAGCTATAGCGGATCATGTGCACCAGGGGAACGCAGCTAGTAGGTTACAGTTATTGAAACGCTATTTGTTTATAGTGTTGAAAACAATAGGTATATTATATTTTGACATAGCGATTAATCCCAGTTTGTAATTCTTGACTTGAACTATCAATTACTGGGCGCAGAATTTGAAAAGTATTTATTTAATCAAAAATTATTCGTATTGAAAAATGGCAAAAAACGTTTCGAACGAAAAACTCACAAGACACTTTTTGCTTATTACAAACTACTTGGCAATTTTTCGGGAACCTACTCTCTATATTCGTAATAAGGGAGTCAAAATACCAACAAAAAACTTTTGTGGAGTCATCGGCTACAAAAATCCACTGGGCTCTCGGACTAACTCGTATTTTATTACATATGAATTATTCTAGAAATCCAAAACAAAATTTTTGAAATGTTTTTAATATTTCAAACTTTTTAGAAGGTATAAACCTTCTTAAATACTACTTGCTACTTTAATATTGACATTATTTTACTGTTTGTTTATTCAAGAAATTCCCATAAATAAAATATAAAATTTTTATTTAAGGTTAAAATTAACTTACTTAATTTATTAGTAACCTAGCAATGTAAACACATTTAATATCACAAAGAGAGAATTATTTCTGTAAGTGTAAACATTGGACGGATTTTCCCAATAAAATAATGTGTCTTTAAAATTCAGTCGCATAATGCAAATAAAGAGAACTAGCATATTGAAGAAACTTAAATTTTTTATATGCATTTTGACGCTCTGATTAGAAATATCTAGGGGGAATTCCCGAAAAATAGTCAGGTAAATTATTATAAGCAAAAAAATTAAGGCGTTTTTTTGCAAAAACCTCATATCTCATAAATAAGAGGCACCGCTATGGTAATCTCCTACGAGCAAAAATTCCGCAAAAACCCCGGTAGTTCATGATATAAGCGTTTAAAATATTATCGATTCCGCATAAACCCCATATGTTAAACCGGTTTCTTACAAAAACCACACATGTCACTGACAAACGGGATTTTTGCAAAAAACAAAACGAATAGATACAGTACCTAAATAGACAATGTAAAGTTTGCATTTTATTATTAATAAATAAACAAAATGTCAAGGAAAATAAATAAATAAAACAAAAAATTTTTGAAAATGCCTTAAATAAAGGGCGAGACATTAAATTGTTTGAATTTTTTGTTAAATAAACAACCTAAAACCAAAAAATGACAAAATAAAAAAAAGGATATATATATATATATATATATATATATATATATATATATATATATATATATATATATATATATATATATGCACTGACAGGGGCGGATCTAGCCTCTCTCTTTGGGGGGGGGGGGGGCTGTGATATCACAAAAGTACAGTATGGCAAGCGAAAGCAAGTTGTCTACGGAGGGGGGAGAGAGAGAGACACCAGCAACATTCCCATTTCTAGTGTAAAAGGCAGGGTCGGGTCTATCTTTCTGAATTTGAAGTTCTTGGAGAGGGTGGGGCGATCACAAGAAAAAACAAGTTGTCAACAGGGTTGGCGGATGCGAGCAGCATACACAATCTTAGTATAAGAGGCTGAATCGGGTCTATTTTCCTGAATTCAAAGCACATGGGAGATGGCTATCGCAAGAAAAACAAGTTGACGACGGGGGGGGGGGGTAGGAAGTGCCAGCAGCATACACATTCGGCAGAATCGGTTCTATTTTCATGAACTCAAAGCTCATGGGAAGGGGAGGGGGATCGCAACCATACCCATTCTATTCTCTATTCAAGAACTAGAGATAGTAATAACACTGTTACCGAAAGCTCCAATGTACCTGCTCCAGTGCCGCAGGTAACTGAGGACTTCCGTAAATCTGATTATATTTAAATATTATAAGCTTTTATAAATTTACTGCAACAATAAAATTTCTGATAGTTCAATTTAATTTCTGTCACTGAGCAAAGTACACCTTACAGTGTGTCCTTAGTGATTTATCTTGTTTGTGCTTATTTTTATATATTATTTGAAATTAGCGTGATACCCAAAAGATATTGATTCCACATCTATATTTATTCCAAAATCGTTAAGCCAGGGCAGACTTATTACGATGAATGTTTATAATGCCTTAAAACATCAATATCTAAATAATAATGTTAAAAGCTCTGTTGAGATGTGTTCCAACATGACAGGAGTTGGAAAATCTACTATGTACCGAATACTGAAGCAGCAAAAACGACTGGAATTGTTAGTACTCCCAAGCTACATTCGATCACAGCCAGACGAAAAACCTCGTTGGAAGCAGAGATGTAAAGTGCAAGAAAAGAAGTTGTACATACATTTTATTATGAGAAGCAAATCTCAACCGTCGACAAAATTCTAACGAAAATCAATAAAGATCGGGATTTACCTAAAATTAAAAGAACTCTGGAAATTGCTCAGAGTACTTAATTTTTGCTGGGAAAAACCAGATAGGAAATTTGTTCTTATAGATCGTCCGGAAAATGTCCGTTGGAGAAGGAAATATCTCTCTCAAGTAAAAGGTAGAGTTGCTAGAAATAATACAATTTCCAAAATTAGTTATTTAACTGAACTTTTAACAGATTTTTGGGAATAAAATTACTGTTGAAAATTGAGAAAAATCCATATAATAAAAGAATAAAAGAAAATGTGGAAACTCGATCTCATGATCGGTGAGATAGAGGAATCAATTATAATTAATTTGAGTGAAGACAGATTCCCTGCTTTTGACTGTGAATTAGATACGTAATGTTTACCAGCGTAAACACAATTTATTATTTAAATTTTCTGTAACATTTAAAAATTAATTATATTTGAATCCCTTTTTAGTGTTTAATTGTAATTCTGCAGATGGTTTAAGAAATAAATAAACTAAAACATCAAATATCCTAAAAATATTTTTAATTAATAATAAAATGACCGATAGCCCCAAAAAAAATTTTACATATTATATGGACGAATTTATTTTTTTATATATGTTTATCTTCTTGTATTTTTGACAATGGGTATCTTGTAGGTATTTAAATTATAACTATAATATAATTTTTTTTGAGAGAAAAAGGCCAAGTTTTAGTCTGAATGTGCCTAAAACGGTTTCTTTGCTAAAATTAAAAATAATAAAAATACAGTTGTGATTTGTGTTAAATATGTCAAAATTATCTATATTTTCTAATGTATGTGAATTATTAAGAAATCATAAGAAATAAAATAATATTACGATAACTTTTTATTTTAAGTTTATTACCGAAATAATATTCTGAGCCATAAATACTTAGTAATAAAATAAACCTCCCCCCCCGCCCCCCCCCCCCCACCGCGGTGGATCCGCGCCTGTGTATTTTTCCGGTTTTCAATCCACGAACTCGCTCGTAGACGCCATACAGTGAGTTTTGAAGATGGTGAATGAGATTTCACCGAAACGTCAGCTGCCTTACAGCCCTGAGAGGGACTCAGCACATACACGGGATGCCCGAAATCCTTCGATTACACATCACACCCGTGAGAATATCCGACATAACATATATATATATATATATATATATATATATATATATATATATATATATATATATATATATATATATTTATATATATATATATATATATATATATATATATATATATATATATATATATATACATATATATATTAGACCTTTTTTTAGAAAAACTTTTTATTGTTCATTCAAAATTTTAAAAACAAATTGATCGTACTGTGTTTAGAAGAATCAGTTCTTAAAAGTTATTATTTTAAAAAAGAAATAAGTAATAAATATTTATAAAAATTCGATAATTTCATACATGAGTATAAAATTCTATATAACATTATAAATATTTGATTCGGTTTATGCTTTAAATGTAAATATAAACCACTCTGTCGTAATTTGATGCCATATACATATTTACCCTAAACCATCCAAGAGATTTAAACATAAAACACACGCTTCTCAAACTTCTCTAACTTTATAATTTAGATTGATCGTTTGTCTATTTAAATATTCCAGAATTATGTTCACGTCATCGAACACAACACTGGCTGATGTTCAAGTCGTCATTATAATTACTAATTTTAATTATGAAATCGGCTCGGAAAACATAATCTTTATGGAATAACATTGCTGACGTTTACTTTGAACGTTTAAGTGAAACTGTAGCGATAAAATGTCTTGGATAATTAACAAAGGAAAATTCCTCGGTTGAGGTTAGGGCAAGATAAAAAAATAATAAAGAATGCTTTCTAAGGAAGAGCTTAATTATTTGAGTTTTAAATAATATATTATCTTTAAAATTAATCGCAAGTTTGTCGGTTAAGAAGCATTAGGCATATGTGAGACACTTTGTTTACTTAGTCGATGATGATAATTTAATTTAAAACTTTTTTTGTTCATGTTGCTAATATATCACTTCTGAACTGTTTTTTTTTCAACAAAATATTGTAAAGGGTTTTCCAATAAGAGGTGTTATTTTGATATTCAAAGAAAAATGCCATTTTTTAAGATAAATGATCGGATATTTATTACATTATAAAGAGGAAGGTATGCCGTTAATGATGGAAAATAACATCAGCCAAATGACCACCACGACCATGCCTACAGGACCATATCCTTTCATGAAATTTTCCCATAACCAAATCGCAAAGTGGCTGCCCTATGTCCTCGATAGCCTCACGAATTCCATCTTTGAGGTCTTGAATCGATGCTGGGCTGTTGGCGTAGACTTTGTCTTTCACGTGGCCCCAAAGGAAGAAATCGCAAGGTGTCACATCACAAGATCTCGGTGGCCAATTGTGATCACCTCTTCGAGAGATAACACGGCCCGGAAACTTTTCCCGTAAAAGATCAATGGTTTCGTTGCTTGTGTGGCACGTAGCGCCGTCTTGTTGAAAGTAAACGTGGTCCAGATAAATACCATCCAATTCCGGCCATAAAAAATCTTTAATCATCTCTCGATAGCGCAATCCATTCACCGTAACTGTTGCTCCAGCCTCATTTTCGAAAAAGTAAGGTCCAATGACCCCCGCCGGACCATAAACCGCACCAAACAGTCACACCGTTCAGGATAGAGAGGCTTTTCAACAATAACTCTTGGGTTTTCCGAGCCCCAGATGCGACAATTTTGTTTGTTGACGAAGCCACCGAGGTGGAAATGGGCCTCATCACTGAAGATGATTTTTCGATGGAATTCCGGATCATTTTCATGCATTTCAAGAACCCAATCAGCAAAGGCACGACGTTGTTGATGATCGGCCGGCTTGAGTTCTTGCGTTAACTGAACTTTATAAGCCTTAAGACCCAAATCTTTATGCAAAATACGGTGTAATGACGTTTGTGGAATCCCTAATTCCAAAGAACGACGAGGAATGGACAAACCTGGGTTTTCTTCAACACTTTCGGCTACAGCAGCAATATTCTCGGCTGTTCTTGAGCGACGTGCACGGGTTTTCTTCTTCACATAACTAACTTGTCCCAACAGCTCGAATTTTTTCACCAATTTCTTTATTGCGCTCCGACAAGGTGCTTCATGACGACCCAAAAATGTTCGAGTTTTACGAACCGTCTCTGCCAAATTTTCACCATTTTTATAGTGAATTTTAATAATTTCAATGCGTTGTTGAAGCGTGTATCGTTCCATCTTTATTTATGGCGTAGTTTCTACTTGTCAAACGTCAAAAACTTACAGCTTCAAAAGTGACATCTACCGAAATAGCGGGCTTTTCAAAATGACACCTCTTATTGGAAAACCCTTTATATTTGTATTTTTTTTTAGAATCAGGTATTTTTTTAGTGCGTAGGATTTCCTATTGAAACATTTTGTTTGTGATCCTACAGATAAACTTTTTCACCTCATCTATACCCCTTTACATTTGGTTTTTTTAGATGCAATAAGCTATTTTGTATTTTATTCAAAAATTTTAGCACTGTTGTAAAGGGTGTTTTTATAGAGGTATAAAACTTTAAGTTGGCAACACTTTTTTAACTGACGGCCATTTTGTCAGCTGTCAAGTGATTTATGTTTAGTTTGGTTTGGCATTTCAACATGAATAGACTGATGCCTGAACAAGGCTTCCAAATTGTGCAAATTTATTTGAAAATCAAGGTTCTGTTCGAAATACGTATCGCGCACTACGTCCATTTTACGGTCAACATAATCGTCTATCAGAGCAATTAATTCGATTAACTATGGAACGTTTTCGCACCACGTTTACTCTAAATGATAATACGCATCCACAGAGACGTCGTACAGTGCGTACAGAAGAAATCATTGCTGCTGTAGAGCGTAGCGTAGAGGAAGACCCGAATCAGTCTATCCGCCATCGTGCACAGGAATTGGATATGTGTCCATTCACTTTATGGAAGATTTTGCGGAAAAATCTTGGTTTGCGTGTTTACAAAATCCAACTCGTGTAAGAATTGAAGCCACACGATCACCTAGCAAGGCGTAGATTCGGTGAATGGGCCCAAAACAAGATTTCCGTTGATCCCGATTTTCATAAGCGAATTTTGTTTAGAGATGAAGCTCACTTTTGTTTGAATGGATACGTCAATAAACAAAACTGCCGTATTTGGAGTGATGATAATTCTCAAGTGTATGTTGAGACACCGTTACATCCAGAAAAACTGACTGTTTGGTGTGCTTGGGCTAGTGGAATTATTGGTCCGTACTTCTTTAAAAACGATGCTGGTCAGAACGTTACAGTCAATGGTGGTCGCTATAGAGCCATGATTACTGACTTTTTCGTTCATCAATTGAACAACCATGATGTGCAAGAGCTGTGGTTTCAACAAGACGGCGTAACATGTCACACAGCTCGTGCCATAATTGATTTATTGAAGGAAACGTTTGGTAACCGCATAGTTTCACGTTTCGGACCCGTGAATTGGCCTCCAAGATCGTGCGACTTAACGCCGCTAGACTATTTTCTGTGTGGATATGTGAAGTCGCTAGTCTACGCCGATAAGTCCGAAACGATTGATCACTTGGAGGACAACATTCGCCGCGTTATTGCCGATATACGGCCACAAATGTTGGAAAAAGTCATCGAAAATTGGACCTCCAGATTAGACTACGTCCGAGCCAGCCGTGGCGGTCATATGCCAGAAGTCATATTTAAATTATAATGCCAGAAGGTTATCTTTCGAATAAAGTAAATTTCATGTCAATTTAAAAAATTCATCTTTGTTTTATTCCATTTAAAATTTCTATACCTCCATAAAAAACACCCTATTATATAACTCTGCAGTAGATAAAGAGAAAATATTTCAAATTGTTATTTCGAGCTCACTACAAATTTATAGAATATTTCCCAAATAATAAATCAATAGACGATTTTACACACGAGTGAAAGCTCCTGTTAACATAGCAAAAAAGTTAATTTTCCTTATTTAAACGAATAAACAAAGGCCTATTGTTCACATCACTGAACGTGTCGATTAACGCTTTCATTTTGTTTGATATGGATAATAATTTAGAGAGATATTTGATTTAGAAATCCTGCGTTTTGCTCAACGTTAATTGCATTTTAATGTAAAAGGTATTCAACAGAGCTTTAAACAAATATATTTAATTGATTAATTTAGCAATACAATAAAACCTGCTTAATATGGTCAGGTTCAATACTATTTCCCGCACAATATAACATTTTTTTCTTTATCTTGTATCGCATAAACGCACGATAGTCGTACGGATTGCGTACCGGTTCTACGGGTGCGGCAATGTTAACGTTCATAGAGATCGCGCCACAATCTGTCGACAAATCAGCGCTGGTTACCGTAAACAGTCGTTCTTCTCCACCAGGTTGTATCCCTTTGGTATAATTTTGGTGAAGCCTAGGTACCGATAATCCTGGATTAGCTGACCCTAGGTTGATTTGAACGCTGCTTTCGTCGTCCAATTGAGGAAATTGTCTAAATTCCGCATCGAACGAACCTTACAGGGGTTTTTGTTGAGTAGAAGTAAACATTGAATGTTAGGATTGTTGAAAGGGGCACACGCAGGTGGTGCTGGAGAGGACTCACCATAACCGCCCGACTCAGCGAGAAGCCAAGCCGCCTCACATTTCTTGATGTTTGTTAGTGGAATTTGGGAATGGTGAGCCATAGCTTTTAAATTTTGAGAGAGAAAATTTTTTCTAAGTTAAAATTTAAAAAGAGATTTTGGGGATGCGTCTAGGAGGAGATCTAAAATGCTCAAGACGTCTTTAAAAAATTTGAAGAGTTGGGGTTTACTAATTATTGGTTGAAAAAATAATTGGTAGGGCAAGTTAAAGTATATTTTTCGTTGTGGTCATTTTTTTTTCCGCAAAAAAATATCTAACTTATTGAAAAATTATTTATTTCTTATTGCCAATAAATATCTATCTTGTTTTAATACACTTGTATCACCGCAAGACGCAATTTTTTATATTGGTGCAAAATTGGAATACAGCGTTTCGTAATTATTTGGGTTCGTAAGAAAGTATGGGTGATTTGGACAGTTAATCTACAAACAGCCAAGCACAGAAGATGCTAAATGAGATTTTCGCAAAACGTCTGCAAACTTCTACAATAAACCAAACGAACGAACGGATGTATTCCCAGATTAATACAAAATATATATATATATATATATATATATATATATATATATATATATATATATATATATATATATATATATACAGGGTGTCCAAGATAAGGATCCTAAGCATGGGGATCTCGGAAACAGTTGGAGATACGAGGTCGGTTAAATTAGAGAAAAGTTGCGCAATTTAGTCCTAAATTAAACGCAGTTAAAAAAATTTAAAAATTTCAAACACTTCCGGAGATTTCCGGAAAAAAACGAAATTTGGCAAAATCGTTTTTAATTTTTGCAGGCTTTATTTAAAGAGATATCCGAAAATATAAGGTAGATTCTCATTGCCACTTTTTATTTTTTATAATTTGGTCTAAACAAAATTTAAATCCGACGTTTCGTTTCTGAGATACCATCATGAACTTTCATTTTTTATATGGAACAAAAAAAAAGTATCCCATGTATTTGATAGCATTTTTATTACAAATTCAACGGTGTATCACACTTGCATATCAAGTGTGTAGTTCATTGGCTTTTATAAAACTGATATACCTTTCTCTCTCGCTCTCACGGAGCTCTTATGGAAAGTACTTGAACTACGTATTCGATATGCAAGGGTGATACACCGTTGAATTTGTAATAAAAAATGCTATCAAATACATGGGATACTTTTTTTTGTTCCATATAAAAAATGAAAGTTCATGATGGTATCTCAGAAACGGAACGTCGGATTTAAATTTTGTTTAGACCAAATTATAAAAAATAAAAAGTGGCAATGAGAATCTACCTTATATTTTCGGATATCTCTTTAAATAAAGCCTGCAAAAATTAAAAACGATTTTGCCAAATTTCGTTTTTTTTTCCGGAAATCTCCGGAAGTGTTTGAAATTTTTAAATTTTTTTAACTGCGTTTAATTTAGCACTAAATTGCGCAACTTTTCTCTAATTTAACCGACCTCGTATCTCCAACTGTTTCCAAGATCCCCATGCTTAGGATCCTTATCTTGGACACCCTGTATATGAAGTAAAATGCGAAACAGTAAATGCAAACTTCTCTCCATCATATCCTTTCTGTGTTAGAGGTTGCACAGTTAGAATAAATTGTAATAAAATACAATTTATCCTATTCCACCACCATCGAGATGGTGGCCTACCTGTACTACCATACCGAGAAGAAAGTCATAGCTTACTCTCCCCGCCACAGTGATACGGCAGAGGTACATGTTTCGTCTCTCACTAGACTCATCAGGGTACCGACATGCACCTGGCTGTGCAAAGGACAGATCGGAAGGAAGTATGCAACACTGAACGCGGCTTCGCCGCCCTCTAGCCGGATAGATTCTTATTTTTCCTTTTTTCAAAATTGTTGGACGAAGCAAAATTACCGAAATACACGTATGCTGTATTTCTGAATGTACCCCGTTTTCTTTCTTATCAGATGTTTAAAAACATTGATGTAAATTTTCTCTTTCTCAGGTGAGTTCAGACTAAATTATTATTATAACTACAAAAGTCAAACCAATGATTCATACATAAGAATAATCTTTATTAAAATAATACAAATATATTAGTTGGTGTAGTTTTATGGAACATCTTTAAATAACCTAATCTATTACTAATTAAAATTATCAATATTATTTAATGTGCACTGTTTCTTTTTTGTTGGATTTAAGATGATTAAATTTGGCAACGTTGTAGATAATGTCTGAACGGTTAAAATGACTAGTGTTTTATTACATGTAATTTTACTTTAAACAATTTAAAAATAATATTTGTGTGTGCTGTTAATATTAAGAGTTGCAGTGCAAATTAAACAATTTATTTTTATTACCAACTACAAATATTCATGATAAGGTTATTACATATCTATTTTATCAAACTATTTTCAGGCGAGTCTCAAATTTCTACTTCTTACACGCCAGATAAATACATTTTAATCTCCAGAATTTGTTTATCCACGTTCTAGGTTTCTTCCTTTTTTTTAACTTAAAAAATCCTTTCTTGTTTGCTAACTATTGTAACTTTTCTTCTTATATATATATATATATATATATATATATATATATATATATATATATATATATATATATATATATATATATATATCACTAATTTGTTAAATATTTTTCAGAGCTGCTTGCTTAATGATATTATTTATTTATTAATTTGGTAAACTTTTTTCCCCTTTTTAAAAATTGGCTTTTATCCTCCGGAAATTTTTTTATCTTTTAGTTCTGTTTCTTCCCTTTTTAAAATTTTAAGGAATGAGACTAGCGATGTTAACTCTACCACAGATTAATCTGCACTGTCTTCTTTTTCTTTAAACAAATTAAAATTTTGAGGTTATGTTACTGTTAATAAAAAAAAAGCTAGCGATATTTACTCTACAACCGATTAATATGCACTCCTTTTCAAATTTTCTTAAAAATAACAAAAACAAATTTTGATGTTATGTTATTTTTCACGAATAAGGCTAACGATGTTTACTATACAACACTGATTGACCTGCACTCACTTAAAAAAAAAATAAATTTTCGCTTTTATAGTTAGCGCTGACGTAGTATACATTTTTGTTTTAATTTTTTTCTGATTGGTCGGCTAACTGACGTGAACTGGCAACTAGATGAAATTTTAAGCTTTGAAATACAAAATCAAAATGGATTCCTAATTGTCAATTTATGATAAAATTTTGATATTTTATTGATATTATGAACTAAATATTCTATTTGATGACAATAATTTATGATTTATGTAAATTTTGGACCTTTTGATGTACCTACACTTTACTTTTGGTTATTATTTAATACATAACATTGATAAATGAAATTTGATTACATCTAACAAAATTTTACATATACATTTAAATTTTAATTGTAACTTGCTAAAATTGATAATTCATGTTTTATAAATATTATTATCAAATTTAATAAGGTTTTACCTACAATTAGGTACTATTTTATTCTAGTTTCTTATTAAAATTAACTTATAATTTACATTTTCTTATACTATTCTTACCCATTTACAATATTTTTAACAAAGTTTTTATAAATATTGTTGTTGTAATAAGTAGAAAATAATATGTTATACATAATTATTGATGAATAGTGTCTATATTTCACTAAATGGTTTTTATTTGATGCTTATTCTCACTAATATTACCTTTACGCGCACTATTTATAAAATGGGTGATTAAGATTTTCATCTTTGTGGATATCACTATATTGTTTTAAAATTCCTTTTTTAGTCACTATCTCTCGTCAATAACACTTGACACCTTATTAAGAATATTACTTATTTATTAGTTTATAAGATTCATGTCTTTCAGAGTGAAATATGTTTATTATTCTTACTTTATATGCACTAATGTCCAACCTTTCACACTAATTTTTATACATTTTATCATGTCATTATACAATTATAGGCATTTTTTGTCCTTTTAAAACTTGATTCAAATATAAATTCTTACATACTATTAACTAATATTTATTCTACCATCTGCACTTACCACATGAATGCATTAATTAATTATTTATGTCCTTTTTATTTGACATTTTCATAATCAAAAACTTAGAAAAAGTGAGTACCTATTCAGTATATATATATATATATATATATATATATATATATATATATATATATATATATATATATACAGGGTGATTCAAAAATCGATCACGAAACTTAAGGGGGTGATTCTACTTGACAAAATAAGGGTAGAGCTTCATATAATTTTTTTTCAAAATGTCATTCGTTTTCGAGTTACAAGCCGTCCAAGTTCAAGTTTTTATTTTTTGTTTTTTGAATTACTCGCTTACAGGAAAACCGATTTGACTAATATTTGAAAGATAGGCTAAGTCTTCTGCGCTTCATCATTTTAGTAACAATTCACATTGATTGTTTGCCGCTAGAGGGCACTTTACCTACATTCAAATTGTTTTTTTGTCATAATTTTTTAGTGTTGACAGCTACAGTAGTTTTTGGCATAATTTCTGAAAGACTGATGCCAGGTCTTTAAAAAAGGTGCTCTTTATTTACATCGCTAAACCCAAACGGTTTAGACGTAAATCACCCTTAAAAATTAAGTGGTAAATTTACTTTTCTCATTTCATTACCACCAGCTACCAGGTAAATAGCTATCAAAGTATACTAGAGCTGTCAGTTTAACATCAAATAAATTCGCTTTTTAAACTATTTAATTTATAATCTTAAAATAACTAATAATGGCTAATCACCAATATTCAAATATCGAATATTGTGATATCCATTTTTGTTATGGAAAAGCAAATGGTAATGCAGAGTTGGCAAGAAGATATTATATGGAGAGTTATCCGGAAAGAAATATCCCTCATGCTCAAACATTTTCCAGTGTGCACAGGAGGCTTGCGGAATGTGGTTTCTTTAAAAGTTATAATGGAAATAGGGGAAGACCTAGAACTGCTAGAAACGTGCAACAAGAAGAAAGAGTGCTTGAAATTATTGAAGATAATCCAGGTATTAGTACTAGAAAAATTGGGAATGAAGTGCGGCTCTGTCAGGCTAGTTCATGGAGGATACTAAGAGAAGAACAACTCTACCCGTTTCATTCAAAAAAGGTGCAGGCTCTTTATGACGATAATCGGCCGAGACGGTTGGAAATGTGCAATCAGATCCTAGCTAAGTATGAACACGATAATCGATTAATTGGCGTCATATTATTCACTGACGAAGCTGGTTTCACTCGTGATGGCATAACAAATCTACACAACATCCACACATATGCTTACGAGAACCCAAACAATGTGGTAGAAACGAAACATCAGCGTAGATTTTCACTAAATGTGTGGGCAGGGATAATAGGAGATTACCTTATTGGTCCTCATTTCTTTGATGGCCCATTAACTGGTGACGTATACTTAGATTTTATCCAAAATCGTCTCCCATTGTATCCGGAAGATGTGCCATTGGAAGTAAGGGCCAACATGGGGATCCTCCAAGACGGAGCTCCGCCCCACTTTAGTATACGTGTCCGACAGTATTTGAACGCAACGTATCCTGAGCGATGGATAGGACGAAGTGGACCATTGGCATGGGCAGCGAGGTCACCAGACCTTAATCCTATGGATTTTTTCTTTTGGGGTCATTTGAAACAATTGGTGTACGATATTCCAGTAATCAACGTCGAGGATCTTCGCTTCAGGATAATCGAAAAGTGCCAAATTATTAAAGAAACACCAGAAATTTTTCATCGAGTTAGGCGACATTTTTGAAGAGTGTTAGGAAATGTATTGAAGAAAATGGGGGACATTTTGAGAATCTTTTTTAGTTTGTTTAGTACTGTTTCATTAATTTTTATCAATTAAATGTATATCGCAATAATCCATAATATGAATATTTACTGATTAGCCATTATTAGTTATTTTAAGATTATAAATTAAATAGTTTAAAAAGCGAATTTATTTGATGTTAAACTGACAGCTCTAGTATACTTTGATAGCTATTTACCTGGTAGCTGGTGGTAATGAAATGAGAAAAGTAAATTTACCACTTAATTTTTAAGGGTGATTTACGTCTAAACCGTTGGGTTTAGCGATGTAAATAAAGAGCACCTTTTTTAAAGGCCTGGCATCAGTCTTTTAGAAATTATACCAAAAACTACTGTAGCTGTCAACACTAAAAAATTATGACAAAAAAACAATTTTGAATGTAGGTAAAGTGCCCTCTAGCGGCAAACAATCAATGTGAATTGTTACTAAAATGATGAGGCGCAGAAGACTTAGCCTATCTTTCAAATATTAGTCAAATCGGTTTTCCTGTAAGCGAGTAATTCAAAAAACAAAAAATAAAAACTTGAACTTGGACGGCTTGTAACTCGAAAACGAATGACATTTTGAAAAAAAATTATATGAAGCTCTACCCTTATTTTGTCAAGTAGAATCACCCCCTTAAGTTTCGTGATCGATTTTTGAATCACCCTGTATATATACAGTGGCGTAAATAACGACTCTGCAAACCCTGCGGTACGGGGGAGGGGGGCTACAGCCAATCCAGGGGCGCCTCAAGTCTCTTGATGAAAATAAATAGATACGAAGGATCAAGGCAGGTGCAAAATAGTAGGGCGCAGTTCTTTTTGTGTTGTTCCAAAAAAAAATCTATTCCAAACAGATTATTGTGTAACTATGTATTTTGACTCCCAAAAGCCTCATTTTCTTTAAATGTATTTTTTAAACTCTCTAATCATAAACTTTATGATTTAAAAGTAATTAATTCAGATGTATTTGAAGAAATAGTTTGTTTCTTTACATACACCTGGATTAAGTAAGGCTTTTCATCAAGTAACGTTCAACTTAATCATATAAATAATAGTAATTCTTTTTACATTTATAAAGTAGAAAATTATTCTAATATTGGCAACCAGACAATTCTTGAACAGTAAACTAAAGAACATAACACATTTTAGCAAAAAGTTATTAATTAATCCTCTTTTACTAAATATATACAATTATAGCAAAAATTAATAAAACAATAAAATTCTCGGTATATAAACAAGATTTTAAGTCGCATCTGTTCTAGTAATAAATTTAACATAAGCGCCATACATATTACAATAATTTATTTATTTAATAATAATTTAATCCCCACGTTTGTTGTCTCGAGCCTTAAATAATTTTTAAATTTTCTTAGTAGCATTGCGACACCCACACTGCGTTGTCTTACTTGAGTCTTTTTCATGGTTTTAGTGAACATAAAAAATATTATATTAAAGGCTGGATTAAAGACTACAATTCTTGTGGATATTTTTAAGGTAATTCTTGCATTTTATTTTGTAATGAACAAAGTTATCGGATATATTATAAATTTAGTGACCGTTTATTTTACACACTTTAAATTTTTATCTCAAGAAAAGTTATTTTTGCAAAAAAACCAAACCAACTGCAAAAAATTGCACGGAACTAGACATACCATATCCTGAAAACTCAATGTAAAATACCAATCATAAACTGGTGTGAAAAGATAGGAGCAAATCCTATTTCTAATACGATTTATCCATTTTAACTTTTGCAATTTAATTTTATATGCACAAAATGTAAAAGAATCATTACATTTTTACTGCTTCTCGGTACTTTAAGATCGTCTAAAAATAGTAGTTAAATTTATGAACGTGCTAAAAGTTTTTGAAACATAAAAATTATTGTTTAGTTTTGACAAAATACCGTTTAATTCAGTTATAAAAGCTTTTCATTCCCTGAACGCATGTTTGACTGTAGACGTATAATTTGTATATTCCGTGAAAAAAAAAACGATTAGTATATCCGCAAATAACATTCTCTAAAAATAAAATACCAGTGGGATTTCACTAGGATACTACAGGTGTATTCTTTTGAGTAATTATCACTTTCAGTTCTGTCACTTGAAGTAATCATGGGCCGCTATCCTCGAAAGTGTGAGGTGAAAGGTGTTGTGAATGGCGATGGGAATGGCGATGTGAACTTTTTGACAGTAAAAGCCGTATTCTTGAAAAGCCAATGTTGCCAGATATAAAGGTGCTAAAACCCGAGAATTTCGAAAAATAAAATGGATGACAGATTGAATTGAGCTGTCAGACCGCAATATCTGTAGTCTATTTTGTTGCCATTTTATGCAAAAAGTAGTTTTGGGACTTTAATTAATCGTTTGTGAAGTTATTGATTGCTAATACAATATTTGTACTTTGCCTGGATTAAATTTATCTTAAATTGACACTCTAGAACTGTTAAACAAAAATGCATACAAAGAGCCAAGTACTTGAAGACTCTAATAGGGCTTCGACTCAATGACAAGTAAATGTATATTCAAAAAAACAAGAAATTATCAGTTTCAATTTTTTCACTTTGATCAGTGATAATTTACTCAAAAGAATACAGCCTAAGTTTGCCGATTTGTCAGAGTAAGTCCATACGATAAGAAAAATCTGGGCGTAAGCGTAGCGTAATAAGACATATGTCAAATTTCAAGCATTGTGATTTGTTAGATCTAAAAAAAGACAAAGACCGAAGATTTCCCGCCTAAATCCATCTTTTCCAAGGTCATTACGCCAAATGATGTTGAACTTTTCAGCGGACGGCTTTTAAAATGGTGGAAACTGTTTATTTTCAATATTTTGTATGAAAACATAACCTATGTTTTTTTTTAAACTTTGTTGTTTTATTTATATATTTTATTTAGCGCGTTTTGAAATAATGGATATTTATGAACTATGTTAAATTGTTTTAATTTATTAAAAATGCTTGTTACCGAAGATCATTACTGCTTGGTCCTTCAAAAAAAAAACAATTTTTGTTCATTTTTTTATTAATTTTATAACAATTGCAATTATACAGGTGTTCGTTATATAAATTAAAGCTTATGAAATAAAGGCCATTATATAATATAATTTCTATTCGACGACAATCTCTGATATCGAGACGCTAATCCACAGACATGCCCTTAGCTATGGTTACCAGATCAAATAATGAGATTCCCTGACAATATCCCTAACGTTTCTATAAATATCCGGACATTTTATCTGAATGTTGTATGTTAAGGTAGTGAGATTTTCAAAATTTTTGCAATTAAAGCATCAAATGCCAATATCGAGCGAGTCTTCTCATCAATGGGAGCGTAGTGGACTAAGGAGAGACATAGACTGTCTATATTGTTATAAGCTTTGCCTTTCGCTGCCACCAGTGTTATAACTTTGCTAGTTCTGCTTTTCGTTTATCACTGGTTTCGATGAATTCAAATAAATCAAATATTACTTTTTTAATATTTTATTATATTGTTCACTAAATCATGAGGTAACAACAGTTTTTGTTCTTACTTACTAATGTAATGTTACTATTGTAGTTTTTTTATTTTAGTTCCTCTCGTCTCAATGTTCATGTCCTAGTTATATTCTATTCTGTATCTAAATTATATATTTTACAGTCATAGGCGTACTAACAAATATAACATAACTATTTATTTACATGATTACCAAAATGAAAAAGTGTGTATTTATGGGACGATGACAATATGAACAAAACTAATGGTCTCGGTAAAAAGTAAAGTTTTAGAGTTTCGGAGATTAAGGCATGCTTTTGTTTGACCCTATTAGAACATAAATTTACTTAAGATATAACTGTTTTTTAAGGGAGAATTAAATATTAGACTATAATTATCTATTAATCCATAAGAGTAACTTAAAAATATATATAGTAATTTAATAATTTATAGTAATAGTTGGTTTACAACAATGTCTTCTGTTAAGGTTCTACTCTAGACACAATTTAACTTAAATAACATATCATGTGAAGAATGTCATGAAATGGTTATAAAAGTTCAGCAATTGCCAAAAGAAACATCAAGCAATAAAAAGTATGAAACTAAATTTATTAATATGCTAAATTAACAATTCACTCATTTTGTTAACGTTTAATCAATTTATTTTTTCTCACTAGAATGATTAATAAATATTTTTTCAGTACTTATATTTTCCTCTTTTAATTTCAAAAAAATACTGACAATTGCAGTTTTTTCCTGTTTCTTCCTAACAAGGGGCTTCAGACATGTCAGGAAAATTCCTGTCGTCTGGTAACCCTACCCTTAGCAAATTTTATATAAACCTATTATAAACAATTAAAAAGTAAAAATTAACATTGATGGAAATTTAATAACAGAAATCCAGTTAGTGTCATACGTAATGTATTCTTCTAAAAATTACAAACAATTGTAATTATTAAAACGATTGTTAAAATGACACTTTATATTGAAACTCTCGTCTTTGAACTCCTTGGCAATTCTTTACCAGGTAGAAGTGGCAAACTTCGGAAATAAAACCTGTTTTAAAGAGTCTCATATTATCGCACAAGTAACATGACTAATTTCAAAAACACTGTTTACCGACTCAGAATTCGCACTGTTGCCTTGACATGCTGATTTCATCAGCTAAATATCACAATGTTTTTTCAAACCTAGTAATAAGGGTATAGCTGTACACATTTCCATAGCGTGTTTCCTATTTTTGGCCCAACAACAGCTTTTCAAACTCATCAAGAGTAACAGAAAAATATTTTTAAAAAATCAGGATCATTTTCTCGCATTTCTTGAATTAAATCATTAGTATGTCCAAGCCTTTCTCCAATGTTTTTCTCAAAAACAGACCGGACCTAGTAGCGACGACTTTTCCGTTTTTTTTTAATAAAGAATATATTAATAATGTCCTTATCTTTTGTAATTTTTTCTTTAGTTTTCTTTTTCTACATAACAACATTGCTGCAATTATTTTTTTATTTTCTTTCACTTTAATTTATACATAAATAAATATTATCAAAAAATCAGAAAAAAGTTAGGTTACCACAAAAAAAACATACGCAACACTTTACGACTGCAGGACTGCACGATAAAAGTTAGTTTTTAAAAATATTTTCCTGTTACTATTGGTGAATTTGAAAAGCTCTTCGCTGTTGTTGGGCCAATAATTAGGAAACACGATATGGAAATGTGTACAGCTATACGCTTATTACTAGGTTCGAAATAACATTGTGATGTTTAGATGATGAAATCAGCATGTGAAAGCAACAGTGCGAATTCCGAGTCGGTAAACATTGTTTCTGAAATTATTCAGGTTACTTGTGCCGTAATATGAAACTGTTTAAAAGAAGTTTTATTTCCGAAGTTTACCACTTCTACGTGGCAAAGAATTGCCGAGGAGTTCAAAGACGAAAATTTCAATATAACAGTGTAATTATAACAAACGTTTTAATAATTGCAATTGTTTGTAGTTTCTAGAAGAATACATATGATACTAACTGGATTTCTGTTATTAAATTTCCATCATTGTTAATTTTTACTTTTTAATTGTTTATAATAGGTTTATATAAAGTTTGCTAAGGGTGGTGTTACCAGACGATAGGAATTTTCCTGAAATTTTAGCGCAAAACTGCAATTGTCCATATTTTTTTGAAATTAAAAGAGGAAAATATGAGTAATAAAAAATATTTATTAATCATTCTAGTAAGAAAAAATAAATTAATTAAACGTAAACAAAATTATTAGATTCTTAATTTAGTATATTAACAAATTTAGTTTCGTATTTTTTATTGCTCTATGTTTCTTTTGGTAATTGCTGCTATTTAATAACCATTTCATGACATGCTTCACACGATATGATCTTTAAATTAAATTGTGTCAAGAGTGGAACCTTAACAGAAGATATTGTTGTAAATCAACTATTACTACAAATTATTCATTTTTAAAGTACTATATATAAATATTTTTAAGTTACTCTTATGGATTAATAGATAATTATAGTCTAATATTTAATACTCTGTTAAGAAGTTATATTTTAAGTAAATTTATATTATAATCGGCTCAAACAAAAGCATGCCTTAAGGGGTCTTTTAGGTTACAATTATATAAAAATAAAATTTTTTTTATTAATGTTTGTTTAATAGAAAGAAAAGAGATATCATTTTATAATTTTTCACATATATTTATTTGTACTTTAAGTATACAAAAAAAATCTTTTTTTGGATTTTTTTATAAGTTTTTTTACTCATAACAATTTTTTAAAAAAAAAACATCAAAAAATGACGGCGGACGTGATTCCAGGTGACTGAATCGTCTGAAAAATAAAAAAAAAGAAAATACCAAATTAATCCTTGTTCAAGTGCCTATGGTCGGTACCGAAATCACTTTGATCGGTAACAAATTTTCCGACTTTTACCCGATTTTTCACCCTTAAAAATGGATTTTTTTTTTAAATGGCCGCCATTTTGTTATTTTTTGATGAAAAAAAATCATTCCAGTACCGATCATGGGCACTTGAACAAGGATTATGTTGGTATTTTTTTTGAGACGATTCAATCACCTGGAATCACATCCGCCGTAATTTTTTGATGTTTTTTTTTTTAATTATTATTGGTAAAAAAAATCCATAAAAAAATCCAAAAAAAAATATTTTTGTATACTTAAAGTACGAATAAATATATATGCAAAATTATAAAATGATATCTCTTTTCTTTCTATTAAAAAAATTACTAAAAAAAATTTTTTTCTTGAAAAATTGTAACCTAAAAGACTCCTTAATCTCCGAAACTCTAAAACTTTATTTTTTACAGAAACCATTAGCTTTGTTCATATTGTCTTATCGTTCCATAAATACACACTTTTTCATTTCAGCAATCATGTAAATAAATTGTTATATTTGTTAGTATGTCTATGACTGTAAAATAATAATATAGATACAGAAATAGAATATAACTAGGACACGAACATAAAGACGAGGGAAACTAAAATTAAAAAACTACGATAGTGACATTAAATTTGTAACTAAGAAGAAAAACTGTGGTTACCTGGTGATTTAGTGAATATTTTAGTAAAATATAAAAAGTGATATTAGAAGATTTATTTGAATTCATCGAAACCAGTGATACACCAAAAGCAGAACCAGCAAAGTTATAACATTGGTGGCAGCGAAAGCAAAGCTTATAACAATATAGACAGCCTATTCCTCTCCTTAGTCCACTACGCTCCCATTAATGAGAACACTCGCTTGATATTCGCATTTGGTGCTTCGATTGCAAATATTTTGAAAATATCACTGCCTTAACATACAATATACAACATTCAGACAAAATATCCGGATATTTACTGAAAAGTCAGGGATATTGCCAGGAAATCTCATTATTTGATCTGGTAATCATAGCTAAGGGCATGTCTGTGGATTAGCGTCTCGATATCAGACATTGTCGTTGAATAGAAATTGTATTATATAACGGCCTTTATTTCATAAGCTTTAATTTATATAACGACGAACAACTGTATTATTGCAATTGTTATATAATTTATAAAAAAATGGACAAAAATTGTTTTTTTTTTGAGGATCAAGCAGTAACGATCTTCGGCAACAAATATTTTTAATAAATTAAAATAATTTAATATAGTTCATAAATATCCATTATCTCAAAACTCGCAAAATAAAAAAATATAAAAAAAGGTTATATTCATGCAAAATATTGAAAATAAACAGTTTCCGCCATATTTAAAGCAGCTCGCTGAAAAGTTCAACATCATTTTGCGTAATGACCATGGAAAAGGCGGATTTAAGCAGGAAATTTTCTGTCTTTACTTTTAATATTTTGAGACAAATTTAAAGGGGAATCCTATTTTATCAATTTTAAAATATCGAATTTAAAAAAAAAACATTTTTCAAAAATAGGAACATTTAAGGATGTTCTCAGAAAATTTGATTAAGATCCAAGCAGTCCTTTTATATTTTTGAGAGCACTATTGAATAGGTCTCCGAAAGCTCCACCTGTTAACATGCATGCGCGACTTTGACCATTTCTGAACCGCCGTAGTTTTGAAACTTTCAGGGAGTCCAGAATCCAGCAAAAAAATAATAGGTTATATTAATATGGGCTTTACAAAGAGGCAGAGGGCGTCGATGCTTTTTCGTAAAAAAAGACACTTAAACGAGTTTTATTCGAAACAACGTTTTTCCATGCGGCGTTAAGAAATTTTAAAAAACCATTTAAACCGGTCCCCCCAAATTTGAACTAGGTGTTCTTGACATGCATGGTCATGTCTCTCAGTTAAACGAAGGCAAAAAATTCTTATCTACTATTTTCCCAGCGTAAAATGTACAAAAAGGACGTCCTTTTGCAATTTTTTATTTGAATAGCCACAAGCATAATGATTATCAAATTATTTTGTTTTTTGTTTGAGATGAACCAACACAGCTAAATCCCTAACGCCAGCGGCTTACTTTTTTTGATATTCAATGTTAAAGTACACTTTTTTTATAACACACACATAAAGTACAAAAAAATTTTTTCCACATACTTAAGTGTATTAATATAGTCTGGAAAGATTTACATTGTTTATTATTCCTTGTTGCATTCTCATATTTCGTACGGTGTTCACCTTTGGGGTTGCTGTGTTGGCGCGATTCAAATCTTTAGAATGCAGAAGAAGGCTATTCGACTTGTCTCTGGTATCGGCTATAGGGACCACTGTAGGCCACACTTTATAAAATTGCGGGTACTGACGTTGCCTAGTTTATATATCTTATACCAACTACTGGAGATTCATAAAAACCGTGGAAAATTCCACCAAAATTCTCACTTTCACTCTTATAGCACTAGATCAGCTAATTTAATTAGGCCTTCGAGGTATAGATTAGAGAGATCTAAGAAAAATACACTGAATGTGTCATTGTACAACACGTTGCCTGAAACATTTAAAAATTTAGATTTTATGAGATTTAAAATTAAATTAAAGGAATTTTTGTTAGAGCATGCATTCTATTCGGTGGATGAGTACATGGAGACTTCTTCTAGAGCTTATTGTTAGGACTTTTTTAATGTAATTTACAGATAGTTTTAACCTTATTTTTATTTTGTTTTGTGACATATTACAATTGTATTTTTCTGTACAAAATGTAATGAAATAAATTTATCTATCTATCTATCTATACATATATATATATATATATATATATATATATATATATATATATATATATATATATATATATATATATATATATATGTGTTTATGCGTCTTTCACGGATTCCTCCGTGTGAGTTGCAATAGCAGTGGATACATCCACATTATGCCATTGTAGTGCTGAAATCACATTCAGCAAACGTACAAATATATGCAACTCCTTGTATAAGTGAAGTAAAATGCAAACAGTAAATGCAAACTTCGCATACATCCGGCGGGAGGTCGGCGAAACCGCGTTCAGTATTTGCATGCTTCCTTCCGATCTGTCCTTTGCACAGACAGGTGCATGTCGGTACCCTGATGAGTCTAGTAGAGACGAAACATGTACCTCTGCCGTATCACTGTGGCGGGGAGGGTAAGTTTTGACTTTCTTCTCGGTATGGTGGTACAGGTAGGCCATCATCTCGATGGTGGTAGAATTGGATAGATTGTGCTCTGTAGCAATCTATTCAAACTGTGCAACCTCTAACACGAAAAGGATGTGATGGAACGAAGTTTGCATTTACTGTTTGCATTTTACTTCATATATATATATATATATATATATATATATATATATATATATATATATATATATATATAAGAATACGAGTTCACCTACAAAATGCAGGGTTAACTATTGCGATCTTCGGACATACTCCTGTAGAAGTAGCATAAAGTCAGAACTAGGGCCCGGTTGTTTGAACGCTGAATAACGTAATAATATTTTTATTTATATTTGAAAAAGTGTTGATAAACAGTAGATATTTAATTTCTTGGTACACACAGACCGATTTTATTCCATTCTTTTCTAATTGCATTATTTAAACGAGTATCATCGGTACATCAATTCTGAAAACAAAGTATGAATATCTGGTTGCCTAAATTATTATTATTGTTATTTTCAATATGTAAATAATATCTAACAATATTTACCGATAAAAATAAGTTTTTAAATCCTCTTTTTGTTAATATTAATTGTAAACTTCGCATTTATAGTAATTTCTAATACTTAAAAACACCGAAAAAAGTCACGACAAGCAATTAAACTGAAAGAAAGGATAAGTAAACATGTTTATGTCTGTCAAACATCAAAAAAGCGTCTCCCCCACCGATCATAAACAGCCTTCAAACAAATCTATTGTTGTTTAAATCTAGGGTATGATCGAAGATTGCGATCGACCACAAAAATTATTTGTAATTTGTCCGATATTTGCGATAATAGAAATGTAACTTTGTTCGCAAATGAGAGCAGTTATCTGGTGGCAAATAATATAGAACAAATTACTCAGACGACAAGTTTTATGCGTTTTACCCTTCAAACTCGTGTTCTTAATGAGTCATACCTGCTAAAAATTTATCAGTAGAATGTGTAAAATATTTAGGAATTCACCTAGATAACCAACTTTGCTGGGATACGCATGTCGATGACCTTTGTAAGAAATTGAATACCACTGGTTGTATATTCAAAATACAAAAACATGTAACTGGAACCATTTTTTTATCTCTATTCAAATGTTATAAGTTAAGATACACATGGGGCTGTGCCTCATCTTATTGCAAAATCGGATTATTGTATTGTTGATCTGGGATATTCTCTAAATGATCTTCTACATTATTTTCAATTAAATGTAAATATGTCTCAATATTTAAATCTCAATTTAAAATAATTGATCGCCGACCCTGTATTTTTACGACTTGCATTTTATGGGGGTTTTCAGTTACCCAATAATGTTTATTCTTTCTATGGAACATTCCAGAAGTCGTGAATATTGCTTCATCTAAGAAATTAATTTTATTTAGAAACTTGTCATCTTGTCCAACATGGTAAACCATTTCTAAGCAATATTGCAACTGCCGCATTATATTTTCGGCAGTTAAATTTTGCACTGGCATATATTTATAAGGATGATATTTATGAAGTGGTGTAAATGTTATACCAAGATTGATCGAAATATTGTTGTAATCCGGGCTGAAAATATCCCTGACTATGCTCGGAATTACAAACTGATTGTGCTACTAAAAATTACTGGCGTGTTTCTTCATCGGTGCCAGCGGTTGGACTCACCAGTGGGTCCACTGAAACCTTTCTTAGAGACCCAGTATTGACGTACTATATCATAATTTGGAACCAATACTTGAAGTGATCCCGCGGCGGAACGTGTCGGTGAGATGTTATTTGTGACATAATTGCCTTTCATGATTCTTGATTTTTCCCAGTTTGTTGTCAGTGACGACACCCCCCCCCCCAAAGACAACCACTCTGTATTTGTATCCTAATTATGAATCAATATAGAAAGTTGGAAGTTTAGAAATTGAACGAAATTGACGACGAATTATTGAGGTTTTTAGCAGACCCAGTACTCCATGCAGCAAACTTGTCCCAAACCTGCAATCAGTCCCAAACCAGGGATGTCATGTTATAATCCTGTGTTGACGTACCATATCATAATTTTGAACCAATACTTGAAGTGATTCCGCGACGGAACGTGTAGGTGAGATGTTATTTGTGACGTAATTGCCTTTTGTGATTTTTCCCAGTTCATATCATCTTTTTCATTTCTATCTACAGTTCTGGTTTTTCCTCTAAGACTTTTCGTTTTATTAAGTTTTTTGATAGTGCATCTTACTGTACTAGTAGATGGTACTCGACGACCAGGATATATATTGGAGTATTCATATTGTACTCTGGATATATTTTAATTATTTGAATAAAAAAGACAAATTTTCTGATGTTTTTCTTCTTCCGAATAGCCCATGTTAAAACGTGTATTAGTCAATATAACACGTCAATATAATAATTATTCGAAATCATATTAAAGCGTCACAATAAAAATTAAAATAAGGCATTTGTTATTCCCTACTTCCTTTTTTTTTATATCAGTGTTCGAAATTCAAACAAATAATTTATTTTCCTCATATTTATAAGTATTTTCAGTCTTCCCCATGGACGTCTGGACATGGAATGTTTACAAAAACAAAACGCCACGAATGGGTCACAATTAGTAGTAATTTGCCAACTGTTTTGGAAAAAAATAAGGGAAAACAATATAATTTGTTAATACCCAATTTTTATGAAAAAAAAAATATTATTATGATAATATATTTCATATAATATTTATAAACAATTTATTGCTACAATAGTAAACTAATATCTTTAAAATAGTATGCTTTATAATGTGTCAGTTTAACTCCCAAAAAATTCAAGATTTCTAAGTAGTGTGATAAACTATGAAATCTGGCAACCTCGCAAATATCTTTTACGCTATCGTACAATCAAGGTTGAATCCGGTCCATTCATGAAAATTTTGGCATATGACATTTTTGTGGTTGACGTTGTGTGTCTTGGATCGTTTTTTAATTTTTTGTGATTCCAAAAGTGTTTTTGTAAGTGACTAATTATTCATTAGTGACAAAATGGTCAATCATTGCCAAGTTTGCCGAAAATTGGATTATTTATTTCCAAATTTAACTTTTCACAGGTAGGTTAGGTTAAGTTTGGTATCATAGGCGGGTAACTTGAGATTTTAGATTTTGTTATCAGTGATTTTTTATAGGTTTCCCAGTGATTCTAACCGCCGAGACCCTTGGATTAATATATTAGGACTACAAGATAAAATCTTGCCCAAGTTACTTCGTATCTTTAGTGAACATTTTGGCCCAAACGATTTCTATTATCGATTTGATGGTGTTCGTGTTTTAAAGTGAGACCAACATAATAGAAGCCCACCATTTTCTATTATTTTTCATTAACATTTCCCTTGTAATATTACACCAAATAGTACCGCTTTTCCTATCTTTTTACAATTTTTTCCTTAATTTTTGTTTTCCCTATTACTTGTAAAAGTGTAAAATTTTCATTTAACCAAGATATTACAAAATCTGCAAAAAAAACTCATAAACGTTATAAATAAATATATGACTTGCATAATAACTGTCATGTGTGAAAAGTCCAGAAATGAAACTTCAATTTCTGCAATTTTTATTTATTTTTATTCGATGTCCGATAGTTACATATACTCAGATTTGCTTTACACAAATTAGATAGTCAGTAAGTAAGAAAAAAAGTATATTTTATTGTACGTTATTCTATTTTATATATATAATTGTAATATGATCATCAAGTAATATATTTATTAATAGCATATACTTATTTTTATCCCATCCTTATCGGTATATTTTGTCATAAATATTTTAGGATACTAGAAACAGTGAAAATCAAGAAATACACTAATCATACTAAAATAAATAATTTCCGCTAGAAACACATGACAGATTGTCGATTCGAGATATTAAAAATTTTCAACAATAGTACTGCCAAAACTTAATGGGCAAACAAATTTAATAGTTATTTTTATTAATTTGTTTTATTGTATTTCTTTATATACCAATTTCTTATGATTGGAGTTTGGGGACTGTTCATTAAAACAGGTTTAACTGTAACAAGTCTTTCAGATTAATACCTAAATTGAAACAGTCTATCATATATATTCCAAATCATAATTGAAATTATATACAAATATTAACAGGTTATTTTTTGAAAATGAAGTTGTAAATACTCTATTTTCTCCTGAACACATACACCGTCGAATATATATTTTTTAAATATTTCCATTTTTAATTTGCTTCATTTATTAACTTACAAAAAATATCTCCATTTTCTCGTTTTAGGAATTTTGTACAAGTGTTATTATTTTTACAAATAATTGGTATACTAACCAAACGTCAAAGTAGTCATTTGCATACCGCGACGTCGTTACATTTATTCAGTATTGCACTTCAATATTTGAGACATTAGAACTTTGGTAAGACTACTTTTTTACGATGTTCATGGCTGACGTTAAATTTCATATGCGAGTGTCTGTACGGCATAGACACGTTGTTAGGAATAATAAAATAGACAGCGAGTCTATACAATTTAGAAAAAAAAAAAATTCAATCACAGTAATGTTCAAGAAACAAAGTTTTTGTCGGTTTTAGAATTGTGGGCATTAATTAGCCACTTAACTAAAATCCGGCAAAATATTACGCAATTTTTTACTTTGGACTTGGATAATTCTTACATGGTACTCTGTTTTAAATAATTACTAGTGCCTTGGATAAAAAAAAGGTTATTTCAAGTCATTAATGTCGTAAAAGATAAATGATATGAATATTACGATTATTTGTATATTGAATACTGATTTATGTTCAAGTACAACAACTTCCGTATCACGACATATAGATAGAGTAATTAACTATTTCTTATGAAAAAATATTTATTTCAATTCTGCAAATAAAAGCATCATAGAATATTAATTGATATTTTTATTCGTTTTAAAATTGTTACGCCGCTGGCGTATGATAGATTGTGAGCTATGACACCCCTCTAACCCCTGGCCTACAAACATGTTGGCGCTTATAAATTTCATATTCATGAATGACTAGCCTGGTCCATTCTCTACTATGTCTATGGTCTTCCCCTTTTTAGCGTAAACAACACAAGTTATAAAATCTATAAATTTCAACCATCTTGTTTTTCGGGCTTAGTCTATAATATTCATTGTACCACGGATCGATCATTGGTCAAGATGACGAAAGATGCGGCCATCTTTATTCGCTACCCAATAAAAATTACTCATCTCCTACCATGCGAGATAGTTAGTTCCTTGTCAACCCTTGAGTAGCACATTTAATACGGGTAAAAAATATATTTAATTTCTCGTTGCGCATAAGTCGCGCGTATTTCTCTCGGCGCTATCGTATTCCAGTGGCCCGTTTGTTGGGTTTATAATTTCTCATATTTAATCTCTTGTCTACATAGTTATTAGTATTTCATTATTTAACTGAAAGTACTCTTATTTTTCGTCACGACAGATTGACCTACATCATTCTATTTATGGATACAGTAAAAGAAACCTCGCATTATTTTCTCCTGTCAAGCGAATTACACAGCTTTTCCAGAACTAGAATGTTAAGTTTTGTTTGATGGTGGATTTGCTAAAAGTTACATACAATCTATTTAGTTGAACCAGTGACTCTTATTTACTCCAAGTGGAAATCAATTGAACCAGCGCCTTTGGATATACAACAAGAATTCCTTGACTTGTCAAGGTGTGGTTCGGTGTAACTACCATATACTGTTAATGTGGATATCAATGTGAAAATCGTCCCGATGCTACAATCAGTTTATTACTAATTTAAATTTAAATATTTAAATAACGGATGGTCCGAACAGATAGTAAGTTATATTATACAGTTTTTAAATCAGCAGGAAAAGAACCTCCCTAATTCTAGCAGCGAATACTCAGGGTATTCTATTTAAAAAAAATAAAATTTCTCCTGTTCCTCAACTGTTTTTGTAAACAAATTTAAAAAATGATATGGAAGAAATCTTACAACTTTTGTATTTAAACTGTTTTTCTATCTCTTTAAAATAAATGTAAAAAAAACTGTAATTTTTTTAATAAATCTTGGAGAAAGCTGAAACACAATTTTTCAAATTTTTCGATGATTTTCTACAAACCTATTTTTGGGACAGAACACGAATATATTATCATTTTTCGCCGATCTCTCGTGGTTTTTCCGAAAAAAAAATCATTTTCACTCATATAACTTGTATTTTCCGATAACAACCTTTAAATTTTGGACATTTAGTAAAATACCTAAAGACTACACAATTTTTTTTAACAAAATTTACATAAATAACCATGGAAAAATGCAAATTTTCCATAAAACGTAAGAAAACCCTTGTCTTGTCGTTTTATACTGTTTCTAAGCATGCATGGTTGGTTGCATACGATTTAGATCAAAACATGTAATGCAATGTTGCTACGTTAACGTGGATCTTAAATTTTATGACGAAAAACTTGGTGATTCAAATGCAAAACGTGCAAAATTGTGATTCCAAACATAAAGAGATCGTTTGGCAAGCTACGTTGTTCTAAAAACGAAAATCACAACTAAACGAACCGGAACTGACCTGTACTAACCTGATTTTTTAAATCAACGTAGCTTACCGAACGATCTGTTTATGTTTAGCATCCCGATTCTGCACGTTTACCACCATTTTACGCAATAATACTTGAATTACCACAATCAGTTGCATTTGGACTATCAAGTTTTCCATCCTAATGGAATTTAAAATCCACGTCAACGTGACAATATTTCATCACATGTTGGGACTTAAATCGTATGCAACCAACCATGCATGCCCAGAAACAGTTTAAAACGACAAGACAAAGGTTTTCTTACGTTTTATGGAAAATTCGCATTTTTCAGCGATTATTTATGTAAAAATTGTGCAAAAAATGATTAAATATTGTGTAGTGTTTGTGTATTTTACTATAAATGCCCACAATTTAAAAGTAGTAATCAGAAAATACAAGTTATGTGAGTGAAAATGATTTTTTTTTTCGGAAAAACAATGCTAGATAGGCGAAAAATGACAAATGTTCTACTACCCAAAAATAAAAGGTCGGAAAATTGTGTGTTTCCACCTTCTCCAAGATTTACCTTTTTTTTAAATAATTTATTATTATTGTATTTTAACAGGTATTGGTTTATCAGTGTATTTCATAGCCCATAGTATTATTAAACAATTGTAGAAATACTTATTTTTGCCACTCAGTAGTAATTACATTCGCCATAAAATAAAATTTTAACACTTCTGGCTAGTTTTATTACGTTTGATTCGGAAGTCTATTCGTTGTTTTAACATTGTTCGTTTCTATTGTTTCAGATTTGCTCAGCGAATCAAAATAGCAAGAAAAACTGAAGTTAATGTACCGAAATACTGCTCTCTGGTATTTTTTCCGTTAAAGTCTTTTATACGTTTAAGAAACGAAAAGTGCCCTGATGGGAAAAACAGCTATAAAAGGTGTTTAAAAATATATCAGTGTGAATAATTGACATAAAATTCGTCGTGCGAGTTTACGGCTTTTAAAAACAGTGACGTCAAACGATTGAAAAATATACTTTAAACTGAAACGTGTAAAATTGTTGTTAAATGTATTAAATTTAAATTGTGACATAATAAATTCGTTTAGTTACAATAATTATGAAATATATCTATTTTTAAATGACATTTTTGTGATAACGCGAATAAAAGCTGTGAAAAATGTCGGAAGAAGAAAACGGTGGATATGATGTACCAGCAATAATTGAGAAAAAGAAGCTCGAGTGTTATCAGAATGTTACCGACACGATAAAAGACGGTGAGTAAAATATTTACATATTTTATAACTATCATAAATTTTTGAATGTCATAAATATTAATTAAAAATCACAGTGACTGTGCGTATTAGACAATACTTAGAAATTAAAATATGTTGGCAGAATTGGTACGTTTAAAATACGTACTGGGTAGCCAAATAAGACGCGACGCCAGCTGTATCTTAGAAATTGTTAATCACAATGCTTTCTGATAAAAAAATAACCTTAAAATCCAAATTTCTACGACAGTAGTGTAAAGGTGCGTATAAATATGACGAGCCGAGCGCGTAACGCGCCCGTGACGAGTATGCGACGAGCTTGCAACGCACCTCTTTGAACTTTGCCGATTCAAACCCTTATTTTCAGCACCAAAAGAGATTTATAGCGTCTGATTTATAGCGGCGTAAACCAATAAAGGGGAAAAAAATAATTTTAAATTTTGGTTGAAGTCTAGCACACCACGAAAATTTTTTAGTAAATAGAAAGTGAACAAAGAAAGTAGACTTGCCCTACCATGTGTGATGACGAAGAACAAACGGCAGCTATACTGATTTTATGCAGTGGGGTTTTATTCTCATCAATTTTACCAGAATGTCTCCTACCGATTTGAAATACTTTTATACAGTTATATTCAAAGAAGAAACGTTTTTCCAGCATAAGTTCGATGGATTTTAATTAACAGTGGTATTGTATTACTCGAAGTACAATATTTTCATATTCTTAAGCTCATTCGTCTATCACATGTTTCTTAAATTTTCTTTCTTTCGTTCGCAATTTTTAGAAGTTCCTTCTTTAGCAAATCGTTCGTAAAGGGAATATTTTTTTTTGATAACTAATCTGTAATATCACTTTTTTCAACTATGTTATTGACAACTTTTTCACCAGTCTAGAATAATAATTGGGGTTATTTATTCACTTGAAAAAAATATTTTTGAAAGCTATCCGTCGTCATTTATTCATGGTAATCTTTGGTAGATTTCGATTCAAACTGCAGAAAAATTCTTATAAATCCATTAACACCTTCAATATGAGTTTTAATAAATTTGCGGCCCTTACTGAGTAAAGGTTTTAAAGTTGTCAATAACTCTTCTAAGAATGCTTCACGAAAAATTGTACTGTGTGTCCTTCACTGAGACAGATTACATCCAGATAAAAAATGTTTTTACCTTCTGTGTGGTATTTTCTAGTGTCCTGCAAACACTATCTTCTCTAAAATAATATTCCCTCTGTATCACTTCCATTTTGACTTATCCTAAAAGAAATTCATTTTTATCAGCACTTTTTACAGATTGGTTTTTCCCATGCCAGGCACATTCTCGTCTTGTTTCACAACTTTTAAAACTTTATCGAGGCTTGCTATTTATCTTCTAAGATATAATTCCTGAACGTGTCTTCTTAGTATGTTTTAGAAGCATTCGCATAATAATTTTCTTCTCGGAGACGGTTTAGGTTCGCACACAGTTCCTCTTTTCCTGTAAGTTGTAGATTCGCTAAGTCCCATTATGTCAACGCATTTCGAAACCAAACTTTGCACCCTCATCAGGATTTTTGGTTGAACAAGTGACTTATGCACATTTGAAAACATTGTCTTGGATTTTAGACGCAAAATACATATACAAAGTTTTGGAGTAAACATCTTCAACACTGAAAGTTCTAAGACAATAACATAGCACGGCCTCACACTTATACACATCTAAAATATACTTTAAAATTTCATTACTGTTAATTGCCCAATTAAGATATATACTTCTAAACCTAATTATCCTTTAAGTGTACTACTCGCTCCTCAAATACATACTTCAGACACATATAATATCTACCTCTTACTTTATCCGAATTCGGAAAGCCGATTATTTATGAAATCCGTTCCGAGAATTGCTATGCCTTTGGTTTATGGCTCCACAGGTACATAAATCTCTTGTGCATATAATTATCATTTTTTGTCTGACAATGAAGAACAAACGACAGCTTTGTTAGTTTTATGTAGTGGGTTTTACCGTAAAAAAGTATACTAAACAAATAACGAAACTATGTACGATAATAGTACACTGCCTTGTATAAAAAAAATGGTCAGGATTCAAACTTCTAGCAAATTTATAGTTCCAACATATTAGCGGATAATACAAAAAGTTCATTGAACTTTCTTCCTTACATTTTGAATATATGTTAAGCAAAATAGAAGCAGTCATTTCCAAAAGAAAAATATATTTTCAGCAGCCTATTTCCGTATGGCAGTCGCACTCAATTTCATTTCACACATCCACTTCTTTTCTTTTCTAAAATTTTTGTCCATTTGGAATTATTTGCAGGTCTTCTCTAAATTCAACATATTTTCTTCCGACCACTCTCCATATTAACTTATGAAGAACTGCTAAATAAATTTTATTTCATTAACAAAAAAATAAGAAAACCTCGTGTCTTCAGTCTCACTGCAACGTAAATTTTTTCCAAAGAGCGTCATAAACCCGTTCCATTAGATAGAAAACCCAACTGCATTTATTACCTCCTTTGAAACCTGCCGACGATGACCCTCGATAACAATATAAATCGGCAAAAATTCAAAGGAGTATCGCTAGAAGTTCATAGCATACTCGTTACAGGCTCGTCATGCTCTCATCTCGCCATATTGATACGCACCTTAAGGTCAATTAGGTTTTTTTTATCATAATTTGTTCAATATAATCAATATTAAAAAGTGAGGAAATTTGAGAGTTTTTCTCTTTCACATGTGTTAATTTATTTGGTGAGAGAAAGTCAAGCTTTTTTCATTAAAGTCATATTTGGACACTGCGTTTAAATTCCTTAATTATCTTGGTCTCCATTAAATTAATCTCTTTATCCCCTTTAATTCAGCTATTCTTTCAACAGCATCTTCGTTGGATTGCTCCATACCAAATGTCGTCTTAAAAAATATAAAAGAAGAGTTTTTTCTCCTAATAGTTAGTATCTTATGACTATTAAGCATAATTTGAAGATTATCTAATTCGCTGCTAATCAATACGATGTCATCTGTGAAGCCTGTCAATATTTATAGCCTTTTCATCCCAGTTCAGGTTTTGAATACATCCTCCAGGGCAAGGGATCGAAGATTGTATTGATTCACAAAAACCAGATGAATAGGAATATTGTATTCGACGCATTTTTATAAAAAGGGGCGTATCGTTTGGATGTGATCGATTGTACTGCAGTTCTTCCTGAATCCTGCTTACTTTGATGGCTGAATTTAGTAGTGAGCCTATTGGTAGCGATCCTTGTGAAAATCTTATAAGAGTGTTCTAATATATATGATTTATAAGCCAAACGGCTTCGCACTCCCTCCAGTAATTATTCACTCATACCAGGCATACAAAAACACCAAAAGTATGAAGCTCTGTGGAAACCCTTTCCATGTTATCGGGTCCTTGGTGACGCTGTCTGCTGTATTTCCTACGAACTTCCGGACGGTTCGCGCGGTTGCTAGGAGAATTGCTTTCTACATTGGCTTATACAGATGCTCACTAAGGCCCAGTCCCTTGATATTCTACAGGAGGTTCTTTGGTATCACTCAAGTTGTTGACAGTATTATGGAAATCGTTTGGACGCTGTTCATTGCCCATTGTCTTCGGATTTGGACCTCCAGATCTCTGTATTTGGCGATCTTCTCGTTGTATTTTGGCCTTAGGTTGTTGTTGTTGTTAGGTACAGCAATGTCGATGAGTGTAGGTTGCCTAGAAATTTTATCTATTAGTATAATGTTTGGTCTATTATGAGCTACTGTTTGATCCGTCAGAACCGTTTGATCCCAATATAACTTGAACTGCCTGTTTTCAAGAATAGGCTCCGGATGGTACTTGTAATAAGATACTTTCCTACCTGTAATGGGTTTAACTTTTCTGCTAACTCTTGGTGGAGTATCTTAGCGGCTGAGTCGTGTCTTTCCTTATACTCGGTTGCGGCAAACGCTTGGCATCCTCCAGTTATGTGCACAGTTGTCTCGACAGCCATATCTGCATTGGCCATTTTCTATTGAGGGATCTCTAATGATGAACTTCCGATAGTTCTTCGTCGGAATAACCTGGTCTTGGATAGCTAACAAGAAGCCCTCCGTTTCCGGAAATATATATTATTAATAGGCTTATAGTAACTTGTGCATTTATTCTTTATGTCTAGAATATAATTTTCTACTACGCATCTGCTTAGAAGTATTTGCTTCAATTCTAAAATTACGATGCTTTCCAACCTTAACATCTTGACAGTAATTCCATGTTTCCCACATTTATTTTCATTTGAAATAAGTATGTTTGGAATTTCTTCAGAACTGATACTGTTGAGGATTGATAGAAGAATACATCTTATTGCAGTAATTCCTAAGTATATTGGTGATTCTTGATCTTCTTCCCTTAATTTCGGCTTCACTGTATTTTACTTGGTTCATCCTAATTTCTACGTTTCTTTACTCTCGTTTTAGCACTTTCGTGGTTTTAATGTTTTCACACTGTTTATATATTTTCTGTATTATTTTCTATGTCTTCTCTCATTATTTTTAATAGTTCTATTAAGATCTCGGTATTCTGGGATATTTTGGGTTGTTTTTTTGTTGTGTTTTTCCACCAATTATCTGGTAATTTTTGTATCTTTTTTGAGGACAGATTCTTTCGTTTACTGTTTTCATGTCGTTTTGAATTTTTTCTTCTAACAAATTAACTTCCTGGAGTAGATGCAAAAATTGCATTTCCTTCTCTTCTACAACAAGTGATAATACGACTGTCATAAACACAAAACATTCTAGCTTGAAGAAAATTTAATCAGTAAATTTGAGAAATTTCAATAATTTCTTTTCTCAAAAATAAAAAATGTTTAAAATCTAGAAATCATTTGCTGTCCCTAGAATAAGATTGCTTGGGGCGAGAGCCCCTCCCACCCGCTCCACCGCTGCTTTCGTATCTGTATGTTTATGATTGTGAAAGGAGTGAAGGTGTTATTAATCTGTTTCTATTTAACCTAACAAATATTTCTATCTTTGTTTGTACAATTTGAAGATCACTTATGTTTCCCTGATAACAAAAAAAATTTCTTTTATCATGTGTAAAAATTGAAAATTAATTATTTAAAATTTATTATATGTTTGAAATTTCTGAAAAAAATTCACACATTCAACTTAGGCTTCAGTTTTTTTTTTTAATTTCCAAATAGACATTCAAAGTACTTCTTTAGAGTTTTGAAAATTGTTTTAAAAAAATAAATAAAGATCAAATGAGAGAAAACATTTTGCATCCAAATCTACTTTATAGGCGTTAAAAAATTCTAAAGTTAAAAAATAAATGTGTGTTATTCTGTAATTATCTTTTCTCCCTGGACTTGTTCCAAAAAATTTACTGTTTAGAGGCCACGTTCTTGCTCTCTAATATGAGCTTTTATTTTTTTTATATTGGATATGTGTAATAAACTTGTTTATTTTTTTTTCATTTTAAAACCAAAGACTAATCTGTCATCATATGACGATTTTTTCCGTTAATCGATTACATTTGATTATTTCTGTCTTCACAAAAACGATATAACATATTCTTTTTAAAATTTGTTAACGCATAACTATTGATAGAACTGGGATATTTTGATGAAATTTTCAACAGATGCTAAGTGGTTCTTCAGGGTATATATTTTTTGTGGCGTGTTATAAACAAAAAATATTTATTATTCTAATTTTACATTACAATACTTACATATGATTTGGTATATGTTTTTCTATAAGATAATAAAAAATATGGCAGACATGGTTCCACCAAAGTTTTTCATATGTATTTTCACCCCTTTTTTAATGAATAGTAACAGCAAATTCAGGACAAATGGTCAAGTAATTTGTCACAAACAAAAAAATTATTTTTAATTTTTAAACTATCCAAAGTTTTTTATGAGAATATTTTACCTTCCTTGGGTGTTGCATCCTAGCGTCAAAACACAATGTCTCGATGCAAAACGGCAGCGTCGCGTATCCGACACATATCTAGGTTAGTACCACTGACCTCTACTATGGATCCCTACTCTTGTCGGCTGCTAAAGTCAAAAAATGGCAAACCATGGACGAAAAAATGCGTTTCTGCACATCGGGCGGCAGTCATATTTTTGGATGCTGACCAGATAAACGCATGCGCATAAGCGACTTCCTGTTATCGATCGGTTGTTTCGTAGTGCCATCCGTAAACAGCACAGTATCGGCTTAACGCCATTTTTGTGTTTATTTTTGCTTTGTAAGTTACGTGCGATTTAAACGGATTTATAGCGTTTTAAGTGATTTATTTTATTTGTTTTTGTGTTTTTATTTAATATAATGGAATGTGTACATATTTTATTTGTTTTATTTTCCTTTTTCTCTATAGGGTAAAAAATAGTGTTGCTTTACAACGTTTTTGGATTTATAGGGTTTTCGTATAACATTAAATTTCCAAAACATGTAGTATGATATATTTTCAGCACTTTCCAAAAGATTACCAAAAGATAAACTGAATTTTTAAGCAATCAATTCTTAAAGAAAAAATCTGAAAATTCGCTCCAAACCATAGAATAGTTTATTCTATCATATGAAAATATGTCAATATGTCAAGAAATGGTACAATTTCTCCATCTATTCCATTACTTACATAAATAAAAACATACATCCTCAAAATGAAGTTGGAATATTTTAAAACATACATATATACTTTACAATAATTATAATGCATTATTATTTTGTTATCTACATAAAATATTTCAGTACAAGGTTTATATTTTAGCCAGAATCGGCTATTGGTTCCATAATTTCTAAGCTCTGTTTGAATTATTTTTCCAAATTGCCAACGACTTTTTTCCAGTTACTAATTTGCACAATGTCCATATTCTTGCATACCTTCATCTACATTATATTTAACCGATGTTTCCAACCAGCTCAAATGTTTTTTTTGTTCTGCAGCCAATCTGAATTATTTGTATGTCTGAAGATTGAGGATATGACGTTAAAAAGCGTTGTTCATTATTAATACTGGTTTTGGAAGTAAATTCATATTAGTTATGTCCGTACTCATTTTTTGACATTGTCATGAATCATGTTGTCATGGAAATCCTCACTTTGAAATCGTCAAATAAAATATTCATTAATATGTTAACAGAAGCAAAATATCACGAAATAAGTTAGACAAATGTGAATTTCTTTTGTTGGTATATTTTTTTTATTCACCCCCAGCAATGACCTTGTTCCTTATTTTATTTGAAATAACATTTTCATCATTTTTTCGAAAAAATTAATGAGATAAGAAAATATATGCTCCGTTCACCATTACGGTAGAAAAATATTATTATATAAAATTATTTTCAAATCCTGCATATCCGTTAAAAAACCCATTTCGTATCAATATTTTCTTAAAAAATTAAAAAAAAAAGATAAGGAAAAGATGGTAATTATTTTTTCATAATTAGAGAATAAATTGCCGAACCTTAAAAATGTTAATTATTCACTCCCACCCCACAATAAGAAAGTTAACGCACACAGACGGAAACAATAGATTAGAGAAATAGTAAGATACATTTTTTCACAATTTTACTTTCACAGTATAAGAAATGACTAAACTAACTCCCATCGGTACACTGATCGGATTATTCCCTTCTGCTTCAGATATTATTTGTGCCCATATGATATAACTTCCAGAACAAGAAAGTTACATGAGACCGACTTCTTTACTAAAGATTGCAACTTTGATAACTTGCTTCATTTAGACACCATTTATGACTAATTGAACTAACTAAATAGATTTTCGAAGTTCGGTCCTGTCGATGGTCACCTGATCATTTTGTAGTGCGCATGCCGACATCTGTTCTAGGATGTTTACATTTTATTCTCGTAAATTTGCCGTTTTTGGGATTAAACTTTGCGGATCTATAAATATTTTATCTATGGTTAGTACTCGTTAAAGGGTATAGAGGAATAAGATGGTCAAATCTGTGTCCAAGCGATTTACTACGGTCAGTACCGGGTTCGATAACCAATGTCAAAAGATGCTTCTGTGCAAATTTTCAGCCCCCCATAGGCTCTATAACGGTATAAAGAGGTTATGTTCATTTTTTTGACCTTCTTTTTTTTTGAATCAAAAAATCTGAAAAAATTTACAGAGGTGTTTTTTCTGGTTGCAAACAACCATAATTTTTTTCAGATTTTTATAGCGAAAATTGTACCTAAGCAAAATTTTTAATTTTTCAATCCTTCTTTAGGTTAGCTTCAAAATTTTTGGCCAAATTCAAAATAATGAGTTTTTGTTTAATTTTTTTCGTTCTTTCGAAAGCCGCTCATAGAATAACGATATTTTTGGTGGAACACACTAAAAAATAAAATAAAAAATTTTTTAGAATTTTCATCAGTTATTTGGGACATAACCTCAAATGCAAATTGCTATATGGATGCCAATATACTTAGTTATGCTCTAGGATCCATTTCCATGAGAGAGCACTCTTTGAGAATAGAGATTTACATCACCGAGAATTGCAACGCGCCTTAAAAAACTTCAGGTATAAGAAAAATTATATAGAATTTTAACATTTTTTGGCAAATATAGATAATTAATTGCATATAAATCAATCATATTTTTCTCTATTTAAATATACTTCTCAGATAATTACGACATGTTTTCACCTAACTATTATAGATTAGAGTCTATAAATGCTCCATATATAAGTGGGTAAGGGTCTTACGGCAAAAATAAATGATACCAAAGAAAGTCATGTTTAGGCCAAAAGAAGAAACTTTTATGTAAACCCTTTACCATTTGCACTACTGATGGGTTTGTTGTAGATCTTTCTGGACCCCTTTTAGGTACTGAAAATGATGCAAGCATCATGAAGAAAGTGATGGAAGATCCTGATGGTATAAAAAACTGATGTGAGAACAGATGATATTTGTATTGTAGATAGAGGTTTCAGGGACATAATATTTTATTTGGAAGAACTAGATTTTAAGCTCCTCATACTTGCCTTGAAAGAAAATAGACCCAACTTAAATACGACTGAAGCTAAGCAATCTCGTTATGTTACGAAATTAAGATGGGTAATTGAAGCCGTCCATGGAGTTATTGGAAAAAATGTAAGCTTCTCCATCAGCAGCTAGATAATAAAGCTTCACCAGAGGCTGGTCTTTATTGTTTTGATGTTTTTTAAACAATCGCGTCGGAAAGCGTTTATATAAAGATAAATGTGAAGATGGATTACAAGAGATAATCATAGAAAGACTATTGAAATCCAATACAGAGCAATATACCTTAGCAAAAAAAGCTGAGACTTCAAGGAGATCTAGACGGAGTACTACAACAATCAAATTAACATCTCAAGAAATCAATGATTTTTCCAGCAATGACTGATAGAGAATTTAAGATGTTTTTTTCAGGTACCTATCAGTTAGGTCAAGCCATATGTTATTTGGCTGAGTTAATGAACGATTCTAATAATATCAATTTGGAGTACATTAAAATGAAACCTAACATTATTGAAGTTTTAATAAGATCCAGACACACGAATAAAAAAAACTACAAATGTTACATTGAGTACTTACCTGATTCTATTGGCTACAGCGATATTTTACGTCATTACGTCATTTTATTATGAGAAGCAGATCTCAACCGTCGACAAAATTCTAAGCAAAATCAATGAAGATCGAGATTTACCTGAAATTAAAAGCTCTGGAAATTGCTCAGAGAATTTAATTTTTGCTGGGAAAAACCAGATAGGAAATCTGTTCTTATAGATCGTCCGGAAAATCCGTTGGAGAAGGAAATATCTCTTTCAAGTAAAAGGTAAAGTTGCTAGAAATAACACAACTTACAACTAACAACAATTAGTAATTTAACTGAACTTTTGAAAGATTTTTTTTTGGATAAAGTTAGTGCAGAAAATTGGGAAAAATGTGGAATCTCGATCTCATGGTCAGTGAGATAGAGGAACCAACTATAATTAATTTGAGCGAAAATAGCTTCACTGACTTTGATTACGAATTAGATACGTAATGTTTACCAGCGTAAACACAATTCATTATTTAAATTCTCTGTAACATATAAAAATTAATTACATTTAAGTCCATTTTTAGCGTTTAATTTTAATTCTGCAGATGGTTAAAGAAATAAATAAACTGAAACGTCAAATACCCTAAAAATGTTTTTAATTAATAATAAAATGACCGATAGCCCCAAAAAAATTTTAATATTATTATATGGACGAATTTATTTTTTTTAAATATGTTTAACTTCTTGTGTTTTTGACAATGGATATTTTGTAAGTATTTAAATTATAACTTAGAATTTTTTGAGAGAAAAAGGCTATGTTTTAGTCTGAATGTGCCTACAACGATTTCTATGCCAAAATTAAAAATACAGTTGGAATTTGTGTTAAATATGTCAAAGTTATCTATATTTTCTAATGTAGGTGAATTTTTAAGAAATCATAGGAAATTAAATAATATCATAAAAACCTTTTATTTTAAGTTTATTACCGAAATAATACTCTATGCTATAAATACTTAATGATAAAATAAACCTTCTTCCGACGCCTATGACTAGGATTAAAATCCTTTATAACACTTCACACATCCAAATATCTATTGTTACCCAACTCAAATAGTCCATTATTATAGAGCGGTATTTTTGATTATAAAATTTCTAACCCATTCCTATGAAAAATATATGTGTCTAACAGATTTTGCCAAAGACACTGGACTAAAGAACACAGGTAGTTTGCGAAGAAAAAAAATGGTCAAAAATGATTTATTACTCTCTCTAGTTCTTGAATAAACTATAGTATAAGAGGAAAAATCAGGTCTATTTTCCTGAACTCAGAGCTCTTGGGGGAGGATCGCCCCCACCGCCCCCCCCCCCTTGGAGCTGCGTCTACTATAGCCTTTATCCTTTTTTTTTCTTTTCTTGACAAGTAACAGACAAATCAGTGTTAAAAAAATAATCTTTCTCGAACTGCTACCCACAAAAACTTATTTATTTCGAATATAAAATTCAACATTGGCAGTAGCGTCGTTAACAAGTTGCAACCTGATCCAGGGGGGGGGCAGTGGTTGCGATCGCCCCACCCCCAAGAGCTTTGGGTTCAGGAAAATAGAATCAATTCTGCCTCTTATATGTGTATGCTGCTACATTCTTCCGAACCCCTTCCTGTCGACAACTTGTTTTTTCTTGCAATGTCTCTCGAATTCAGAAAAATAGATCCGACCCTGCGTTTTACACTAGAAATGGAAATGTTGCTGGCTTTGGTAAAGCCATGTTATCTCTTCTACGACTATTTAATATTTCCAGGGTTATTTAAAAGAAAACTATAGGAGAAAGAAACTAGTTAAGTGTGGATACGACTAAAAAAGTTTAAACGAATTCATATATAAATAATAATACAATGAAAATAATATCGTAATATTCGACCTTCCTAAATATTTACAAAACAAATACGCAATTTCAAGATAAATTAATCAAAAGCGATCTCTGCTGATGGATATAAATCAAAACAAATAGAGAGTAACAGGAATAATGAGAACAACATTATTCTATAAATCATTCTGGTTAGAGTAAGCTCAAAATACGTGAACCGATGTATATATAATACAATGTATAATGACTATAATATTATAATGTTGGTGTACTGCTCTCAGAACAAATATTACGAATTTATAATTTCGACATGGTAAATGTTTATCTATGGCACCAAAAATTTACTAGCGTATACAATGGATTTGGTAATAAATTTTACTCAAATTTATACAAGGCGAGGTATTTTTTTATACTTGCAGCACTATTACAAAATGGTTAGTTGCCATCAGGTTTTTTTGTTAACTTTTACTTCGGTACCGTTAAACATTTTTCGATATTACCGAGTCAAGTCACAAAACTACTATAAAAAATAATCAGAAATAGGGTAACGAAAAATATTGACCAATACCAACCAGGGGATCCAGCCTCTCTCTTGGGGGGGGGGGGGGGCGGCGTGATATCATAAAAGTGCAGCATGACAAGCGAAAGCAAGTTGTCGACAGGGGGGTGGGGGGGAGACATCAGCAACATTCCCATTTCTAGTGTAAAAGGCAGGGTCGGGCCTATTTTTCTGAATTTGAAGCTCTTGGAGAGGTGGGGGGCGAACACAAGAAAAAACAAGTTGCCGATGAGGGGCAGGATGCGAGCACCATACCACATTCCTAGTATAAGAGGCAGAATCGAGTCTATTTTCCTGAACTCAAAGCTCTTGGGGGAGGGGAGGGAGCTATTGCAAGAAAAATAAATTGTCAACGGGAGGAATGCCAATAGCATACACATTCCTAATATAAAAGGCAGAATCGGTTCTATTTTCCGGAACTCATAGCTCTTGAGAAGGGGAGGGGGATTGCAAGCATACACATTTCTATACTCTATTCAAGAACTAGAGTGAGTAATAAAACTGTTACCGAAACCTCCAACGTACCTGCTCCAGTGTCACAGGTAACTGAGGACTGCCGTAAATCTAATTAAATTTAAGTCTTATAAGCTTTTATAAATTAACTGCAACAATAAAATTTCTGATGGTTCAATTTAATTTATATCAGTGAGCATAGTACACCTTACAGTGTGTCCTTAGTGATTTATCTTGTTTGTGCTTGTTTTTATATATTATTTGAGATTAGTGAGAAGATATGGCTTCCACACAGGCGCGGATCCAAGGGGGGGGGGTAGGGGCGATCGCGCCCCCCCCCCCCAAGAGCTTTGAGTTCAGGAAAATAGACCCGATTTTGCCTCTTATACTATAGTTTATTCAAGAACTAGAGAGAGTAAGAAATTATTTTTTACCCTTTTTTTTCTTCGCAAACTACATGTGTTCTTTATTCCGATGTCTTTGGAAAAATCTGTTAGACACATATATTTTTCATAGGAATGGGTTAGAAATTTTATAATCAAAAATACCGGTCTATAATAATGGACCACTTGGGTTGGATAACAATAGATATTTGGATGTGAAGTGTTAAAAAGGATTTTAATCCTGTCATAGGCGTCGGAAAGAGGATCATTTTATCACTAAGTATTTATAGCATAGAATATTATTTCGGTTAAAAACTTAAAATAAAAAGTTTTTATATTATTTTCTTTCTTATGGTATCTTAATAATTCACATACATTAGAAAATATAGATAATTTTGACATATTTAACACAAATCACAACAGTATTTTTATTATTTTTAATTTTGGCATAGAAACGGTTTTAGGTACATTCAGACTAAAACGTAGCCTTTTTCTCTCAAAAAATTCTAAGTTATAATTTAAATACTTACAAAATACCCATTGTCAAATATACAAGAAGTTAAACATATATAAAAAAATAAATTCTTCTATATAATATTAAAGTTTTTTTGGAGCTATCGGTTATTTTTTTATTGATTAAAAACATTTTTAGGATATTTGACGCTTCAGTTTATTTATTTCTTAAATCATCTGCAGAATTAAAATTAAACACTAAAAAGGGATTCAAATGTAATTAATTTTTATATGTTACAGAAACTTTAAATAATAAATTGTGTTTACGCTGGTAAATATTACGTATCTAATTTGTAATCAAAGTCAGTGAAGCTATCTTCGCTCAAATTAATTATAATTAGTTCCTCTATATCATCGATTTTGAGATCGAGTGTCCCCATTTTCTTTTATTCTTTTGTTATCTGGATTCTTCCCAATTTTCTGCACTAACTTTATTCAAAAAAATCTTTCAAAAGTTCAGTTAAATCACTAATTTTGTGACATTTTCCGAACGATTTTTAAGAACAGATTTCCTATCTAGTTTTTCCCAGCAAAAATCAAGTTCTCTGAGCAATTTCTAGAGCTCAGTTCTTTTAGTTTCAGGTAAATCCCGATCTTCATTGATTTTATTTAGAATTTTGTTGACGGATGGGATCTGCTTCTCATAATAAAATGTATGTACAACTCCTTTGATTACAGTCTGTGTGATTGAATGTAGCTTGGGAGTACTAACAATTCCAGTCGTGTTTTTCTCCTTCAGTATTCGATAGTAGATTTTCCTACTCCTGTCATGTTGGAATACATCTCAATAGAGCTTTTAACATTGTTATCGAGATATTGATATCTTAAGGCATAAACATTTATCGTAATAAGTTTTTCGTTGAGGAAAAAATGCCCTAGTTTAACGATTTGGAATAAATATAGATGTGGAAGCCATATCTTTTGGATATCTCACTAATCTCAAATAATATATAAAAACAAGCACAAGCAAGACAAATCACTAAGGACACACTGTAAGGTGCACTTTGCTCACTGACAGAAATTAAATTGAACTATCAGAAATTTATTGCTGCAGTAAATTTATAAAGGCTTATGATATTTAAATATAATTAAATATAATTAGGTTTACGGCAGTCCTCAGTTACCTGCGCACTGGAGCAGGTACGTTGGAGGTTTCGGAAACAATTTTATTACTCTCTCTAGTTCTTGAATAGAGAATAAGAATGTGTATGCTTGCGATCGCCCCTCCCCTTCCCAGGAGCTTTGAGTTCAGGAAAATAGAACCGATCTGCATTTGTTTTATTAGGAATATGTATGCTGCTGACACTCCCCCCCCCGGGGACAACTTTGTTTTCCTGCGATAGTCCCCCCCCCACCCAGTGCTTTGAATTCAAGAAAATTGACCCGATTCTGCCCTCTTATATAGGAATGTGTATGTTGCTCGCATCCTCCCTTCGGTTGACAACTTATTTATTCTTGTGATCGCTCCCCCCCCCCCACTCTTCAAGAGCTTGAAATTAAGAAAATTGACCAGACCCACCCTGTCTTTTACATTAGAAATGGGAATATTGCTGGTGTGTCTCCCCCTCTCCCGTCGGTCGTCAACCTGCTTTCGCTTTCGTACTTTGTGATATCACCGCCCCCCCCCCAAAGAGAGAGGCTGGATCCGCCCCTGCTTCCACATCTATATTTATTCCCAAATCGTTAACCAGAGCATTTTTTCCTCAACGAAACACTTATTACGATGAGTATTTATGATGCGTTAAGATAGCAATATCTAGATAATAATGTTAAAAGCGCTGTTGAGATGTGTTCCAATATGACAGGAGGTTGGAAAATCTACTATCTACCGAATACTGAAGGAGAAACAAACTACTGGAATTGTTAGTACTTCCAAGCCACGTTCGATCACAGGCAGATGAAAAACTTCGTTGGAAGAAGAGATGAAAACTGCAATAAAAGGAGTTATACATATATTTTATTATGAGAAGCAGATCCCAACCGTCGACAAAATTCTAACTAAAATCAGTGAAGATCGGGATTTACCTAAAATTAAAAGAACTGAGCTCTGGAAATTGCTCAGAGAACTTACTTTTTGCTGAAAAAAAAACAGATAGGAAATTTGTTCTTATAGATTGTTCGGAAAATGTCCGTTGGAGGAGGAAATATCTTTCTCAAGTAAAAGGTAGAGTTGCTAGAAATACACAACTTACAAAATTAGTGATTTAACTGAACTTTTGAAAGATTTTTTGAATAAAGTTACTGCAGAAATTGGGAAAAATCCATATAATAAAAGTATAAAAGAAAATGTGGAATCTCGATCTCATGATCGGTGAGATCGAGGAACCATTATAATTAATTTGAGCGAGATAGCTTCACTGACTTTGATACGAATTAGATATGTAATGTTTACCACTGTAAACACAATTTATTATTTAATTTTCTGTAACATATAAAAATTAGTTATATTTGAAGCCCTTTTTAGTGTTTAGCTCTAATTCTGCAGATGGTTTAAGAATGAAACAAACTGAAACCGTTAAATGTCCTAAATATGTTTTTAATTAATAATAAAATGACCGATAGCCCCAAAAAAATTTAATATTATATGGACGAATTTATTTTTTATATTTGTTTAAATTCTTGTATTTTTGACAATGGGAATTTTGAAAGTATTTAAATTATAACAGAATTTTTGAGAGAAAAAGGCTACATTTAATTTGAATGTGCTTAAAACGCGTCCTATGCCAAAATTAAAAATAATAAAAATACAGTTGTATTTTGTGTTAAATATGTCCAAAATTATCTATATTTTCTAATGTATATGAATTACTAAGTAATCATCACTATCACTACATAGTATAAAACAAAGTCGCTTTCTCTGTCCCTATGTCCCTCTTGTATGCTTAAATCTTTAAAACTACGCACCGGATTTTGATGCGGTTTTTTTCATAGATAGAGTGATTCAAGAGGAAGGTTTATATGTATAATAACATCCATTAAATAGTGGAGAAATACTGTTATTTTTGAGGTTTCTAATGTGATGTCGTTAATTATCATATTTTTTTCCGCTTACATTGCAAACGCAGGCTGAACCCCTACGAGATTTATCAAAATAATGTACTAATTATTTGTACACATTGAAAAGGTCTACAGAAAACTCCGCGATGGTATATGTCTATCTCTCATGGATATCCCCACAATAACATTTTTGGTCATTTACTTTTTACGACACATAATGGCAAATTTTGAAGCGATTTTAACCAATACAGCATTAATCCTTATCCAATTAAATAGCTTAAATACATTGTTGATTTAATATAGATCTATATGGTCCTTTACAGCACAAGATTTAATGAATATTTTCGAAGATATTACAGATTTAAAATTGCGGGAAAGTAGCGCTTGCGGCGGGTCTGGCCGACCGGGGCGGCGGCAGCGTGCCTATAATAGCGCGTCGGAGGCCGATGTAATAATTGTTGTAAAAATAAAATAAATAGTCACAGTTTTTCTGTAGTGTATTTAGTATCAGCATTGCACCCGTGCGAAGCCGGGGCGGGTCGCTAGTAAGAAATAAAATAATGTTATAAAAACTTTTTATTTTAAGTTTATTACCGAAATAATATTCTATGCCATAAATACTAGTGATAATAAACCTCCTTCCGGCGCCTATGAAAGGATTAAAATCATTTTTAACACTTCACACATCCAAATAGTCCATTATTATAGACCGGTATTTTTGCTTATAAAATTTCTAAATCATTCCTATGAAAAATATATGTGTCTAACAGATTTTGCCAAAGACAACGGACTAAAGAACAAAGGTAGTTTGCAATGAAAAAAGTAAATATAGTATAAGAGGCAAAATCGGGTCTATTTTCCTGAACTCAAGGCTCTTAGGGGGGGGGGGGGGGCGATCGTCGTAAAACAAACAAAAATAAAGACAATGCAAGTCCAACAACCACATTTTAGGCGAATGAATTTGTTAGCTATTTTAGTTCTACTTAGATTAACTTATACTTTTAATCAAAACCTAAATTGTAACAGTTTTTATTTTACCGCAGTTTTGAACATTCGTTTCATTCTTTTTTCATTTAATCCATAATAAATTGTTTAGCGTTAAAATAATTTTACATTCTTCATTCTTTCTTGAACACGAAAACATCTATAAGACATATCTAATATATTAAATTCCGAAATGTTTTACAGCTTCCAAGTATTTTTATTACCGAACATTTTTCAGGTAATCGCTTTATGACAAAGTGAAAAATGGAAATTAACCTGGATGAATTATACGTATGGAAATATAATTTAATTTGAATTTTCAGAGATTATTTCGTATAAAAATGTCATTTTTCATTATTCTACCTTTTTAGATTGCAGGTATTTAGGTTCTTGATATTTTATTTTTTATAATTTAATGGTTTTCGAGTGTTATATAGTATATTAAAATATGCAAAAAAGTACATCCAAAAGAATTAAATGTATTTTAGGGGTATTATATCTAGAAAAGCAAGTGACGTTGTAACAATGAGTATCCATACTTAGTTTTTGGAATTAGATTAATAAATCACTTATTTTGAAGTAGTGATATTTAATGAATTTCTTCAGTCCAATGACAATTTCAGTTCGTGGTTAATTCCAGGTTATTGAAAGTCCCTGCTAAGAATCTAGCTACCATTCAATGCAGTAATCATACTTGACTAGCGCCTTTCGGTAAAAAGTTATGCTGACACCACGAGTCAAAATTACAGATAATCAGCTGACCTAGGGTAACAACTATCGACTCTCTGAATGACATGGAAGAACTTTAGGACTTCAGAATACAAAAAGCACTCAAAGTGAATATATCATATCACAGTGCTTAACAGAAAATACACTTGACCCAAATGTGAACTCTGGCATAAGCGAAGTCACCCTAATCTATTCAGGCAACCTCTCTACCCAGATATTTGAGTATGCCTCAATCACATACTCCAGCACCTCCAACTTTATGAGGGACATATTTAAACAGTTTTTTCATACTAGTATAAATTACGTGAATTTAACAGTTCTTCTCTAAATATTTGCTTCAAACTGATCATGAATCTCAGTTAGATTAGTGTTAGTTGTAAAAACTATGCTGCTTAGGATTTCGATGTTCTTCCTAACTCAACTAAGAGAATTATTAAAAACTTATCAACCTGCATTTTGCTAGCCAAACAATAAAATAGTTAAGACCTTAATCAAAACTATTGATTAACCACATTCTCCGAACCTATACCCGTTACAATTAAGTAAGCAAGAAAGCAATTATTATCAGACTAATAAATATCAGTCCTTCACTGCGATTACAACCTGAATACAACTCCTTCATTGAAAGTACACACAAGTTCCCTATGGATAAGTATCAACCAGACTCATACAGTTGAGATTTTGAGGTGATTTTCCTGCAGATTCATATCCCGATCTCAAGCCGCTAAATTGAGTGATCCATATCGAAATCTTGAACATTGTTAAACATAAACTTGGGCCAGTATGCCGAAAACTTTGAGAAACTCATAAACGGGGCTTGTCCTAATGAAACATTTCTCTTGGGTTTGCACCATCATTTTAATTCCTACTTCTTCTGCAAATGTAGATGAAGAGAAATTGGGACTGATATCATTAACGACGACAATCCATCATGAACTTCAGCACTTTAATACCGAAATATATTTCATCCGTTTTATTAAAGGTTGCGAAGTCTGCTACCCAATGAAACCCAGCGATGCTCTAGAAGAAGAAGACATGGAACTTTGGTTTATCAGGAACACTAGAGTTGGCAAAGAGCACCAACTTTGCTTTACAAGGGGAAGCTGTTATATGCCTTTCCTTTACGAGTCTACTTAGGTTGTACGATATTTTAAAACTATTTCCGTAACACAATATATATATATATATATATATATATATATATATATATATATATATATATATATATATATATATTTTCTTGATTCTTGAACTATATATTTTATCATTTTGTTTCTTAGTTTTGCCTTTTCTTGAGTTTAGGTTTTTTTTGTAACAAAAAATACAAACAATTGACGTTTCACCTTTATTTAAGGCATCTTCAAAATGTTTGATTTATTTTCCTTCGTAAAAATATTCTTTGTATAATTAAAACATTCACACAGGAACATATCTACATTTTCAAAACAAACAAACAATTAAAAACAGTATTTAAATCTTTAAAAAATTTTTAATTTTACGGTACATACCTTGACATTTTGTTTATTAATTATTAACGGAATTTAACCTTTAACATCGTCTATTCAGGTACTGAGGAGACATGGAATGCGAGTGTGTTTTATTTTTTATACACAAAAAAAAACGAAAGAACGGATACATTTAATTTTATGTTTAAGAGGATATTCCATTTTTGACGCTTATTAACAGGATCGAATACTTAATATTGTTGTTTAAATGTTTATATAAATGTGGCTCAAATATCCTATATCCGTTCTGTCGTTAACAGTGTTTTTATCTTTTTTAATATCTATCTTTTCCTTTATCTGTAATTTTTGGTAATTCATATCTTTGTTTTTTATTATGGTACTGTTATAATCAAAAGTATGTTTTTCGTCCTTGGTGTGTTTTTTTAACGCTGTTGAGGCGTTTTTCGTATATTTATGGCCATTCAATCTGTTCTTTTACAATTGGCTCATCATGCCTGTATATTTTTTGGGACAATCTGCGCAAGGAATCGAATATACTACATTTGATTTATTCATGAGAGGAGTTTTACTTTTTAAATTAGTGAACAGTGTATTTAATGAAAAACTATCACCAAAATAATTAATACACGAACATATAAATTTTATAATAACCTAATAACAAGAAACATAGAACATAAAACAGCAAAAATATGTAGCATTACCTTATACTAATGAGCTATCAGAAAAAATAACACACATAATAAATTAAATACACATTTCACTAATTTAAAAAGTAAAACTCCTCTCATGAATAAATCAAATGTAGTATATTCGATCCCTAGTGCAAATTGTCCCAAAAAATATATAGGCATGACGAGCCAATTGCTAATGAACAGATTGAATGGCTATAAATATACGAAAAACGCCTCAACAGCGTTAAACAAACACACACAGGACGAAAAACATACTTTTGATTGTAACAATACCATAATTGCAGATAAAGGAAATGATAGAAATTAAAAAAGAAAAGAACACTGTTAACGACAGAACGGATATAGGAAATTTGAGCCACATTTATAAAAGCCTAATTTAAACAAAAATATAAAGTATTCGATCCTGTTAATAAGCATCAAAAATTGAATATCCTCTTAAACATAAAATTTAATACATGCGTTGTTTTGAGCACCGTAAAATATAAAAAATATATAAAAAATAAAACACAGTCGCATTCCGTGTATCCTCAGTAATTGAATAGACGATGTTAAAGGTTGAATTCCGTTAATAATTAATAAACAAAATGTCAAGTTATGTACCTGTAAAATTAAATATTTAAATACTGTTTTTAAAGTGTTTGTTTGTTTATAAAATTGTAGATATGTCCTGTGTTTTAATTATATAAAAAATATTTTTAGGAATGAAAATAAATCAAAAATTTAGAAAATGCCTTAAATAAATTGCGAAACATGAATTGTTCGTATTTTTTGTTAAATAAAGAATCTAAACTCAAGAAAAGACAAAATAAAGAAAAAATATATATATATATATATATATATATATATATATATATATATATATATATATATATATATTATTTTATTAGGATATCATCTTGGGTAATAGGTTGTAAAATAAATTTCAAAAGTTCATTTTTTCCTTTCTTATATTTACTTAAAACGTTTCGCACATTCTGTTGTGCTTTTTTAAGTTTTTTTCCCTTGGAGTTTGTCACTTCAAGAGTATATATATATATATATATATATATATATATATATATATATATATATATATATATATATATATATATATATATATATATATTACAGTCATATTTCTTAATGATTTCTTACAGGTCAAAATAAAATGACTAAACAACATCCCCAACATGGATATTTAGAATATTCTGCATTCAAACATGTTGCTTCACAAATTCCACGTTTTAATTATTATTTCTATTTAGTAACCCTTTCCTTACATAGTCAACGTTTGCCCTTTGACTTTATAAGTGTTCATGTAGGAAAAGGCCTTTCAGTCATTTTAAAAGGTAAGTTTCATTTAAATTTGAATAAATTTAATGAAAGCGTACCGTGTCTTTAGAACTTTCTCTATACTTAACAAGAATATATATGTTTATAAAAGAATTCATATCGAGAGTGTGTAACCAATATAAGGAGAGTTATCTCTTTTATTCGTGATAAGGGTTACTATTCTATAAGCCACATCGGTCGTCATCGGTTTATTTGAATATTAGTTGATTTTACAAAAAATGGTGAAAATAATTTTTATTTCACGTCAGCAGTTTTCCTTGTCACTGTAAATGTATAATTCTTCCATGAGGTACTTACTACCATTCTTTAAATAATATATTAGTCAATTATTATACGTTATTGGCCATACGGTGAAGCATCGCGTCCATAACTCTTCCTACAGGTATTCTATGGGACTTAATTCAGGAATGTTGGCTGGTCAATCTATAAACAAAAAATATTTGAATCTCTCTGACGACGTGATCATGTTCAATATCCTGTTGAAAAATCAATTCTTCACCACAATTTAAATTCGAAGATATCAACGACCTATCAAATTCCCACTCTAAATTAAAACGAGCATATTAGAACTAATTTTTCTTTCAGTACTATCTCCTAGAGGAGATTAGAAATCATTATAGCAATTTTCACCCTGTTTGCTGCTATTCTAAACAGCTCTAATACTCCTTTTTCTCTCGATTTTTTCAGTCATAATTTACCTGAATAGTTTAAATTTCTGTCCCTTTACGACATGTCCCAGGTATTGTAACTTCCTCACCTTAAAAGTTCTAATTACTTTCCCATTCGGTTCACCACTTATATAATCTTTATCTTTTCGACATGCTATTTTTAACATCATTCTGTAGCACTTCATTTTGCATGATAATATTGTTTAGGTGCAACACCTTTTCATTCCAAAAAGAAATGTTGGGAAAACGTAGCAGCAAAGCCTTGACTGCAAAAAATATTTTCGTTTTAAATAAACACACATCAAGACATCTCAATTATTGTTCTTATTTTTTTTTGTTTGGTTGTTGTTAATCATTATCCAGAATCCTAGGTATTTATAACTTTCCACCTCTGTCTATCTATTTTTATACTCTGTAAGTGTACAGTGTGTCCGAAATTGGTGATGACATCTCTCCATAAGCCTGCGTTCCCTATTGTAAAAATGTTATTTAATAATCACAAACTACATAATCATACTAAGATTCAAAATATCTACCATTTTCGAGATTGCAATGTTGTCATCACTAATTGAATTTATAAAGAAAAATAATTTATCTTACTTTTACACACTAAAACACATGTTCTATGGTGAAAATATAAATAAGCCATTCATAAGTTTTCAAAATATTTACCTTTTCAGTTTTCAACGTTAATATTATTAACTGACCGGCTAAAAAGCACATTTTTAGCATTTGATTTATCTACTTTTCTACATCGTTAGATCATATTATATCATTTTTACTCATCAACTTTGCAACGCGAGTCAAAAAAAATTATTTTTTTTGGATGCTGCCACATTTTAAAGGTCATGATGATTTTATATATTTTACTCTATAAAATTCATTTTGTATAAACAACTTGAAGTATTTGAAATAATTTGAACTCTTAAAAGCTTGTTTAAAGTAAAAACAGAATTTTTTCTAAAGCCAGTCAAGCTGTTGACAAGATAAACGACCTCCATTAGTTAAAGTAACCACTCTTGTCTTTTGCTTTTAGTTGTTTTTCTCTGGTATAAATGTTTCCTACGTTATTTGTAAATTCCATTTATTATTGTGAAAAATGTAAAGCTGTTGATGCATTAGTTGTACAAACAGTTTTTGATGGTTAAAGTGCATGTGCGATTATAATCACTTTTAAAATAAAATACACAGCATGATGAATTAAGGTTGGCAAGCAGTTTTATTTTAAAAATGATAATACAAGTATGGACAAAAAATTCTCCCGTAATATATTTAAACTTAACGCCTTTCAGTAAGTCTTCTATAGAAAACAAGCTTAAATAATTTAACAGAAATACTGGGATATGATAAAAAGTATTTCATCTTTCTACCTCTTTGTTTTTGGATATACAAGGTGGCCCAATGAAAACGTAGCGTAGTCCTTACCTGCTGAAAGATTTTTTTTAAGACAGAAACCCGTCGATTTTCTTTCATAGGAGGACATTTTTCGACCTGCATTAATTAGTTATTGCTGCAACCTCCTACGTGCATTCCCTTTAAAATTTTCAATAGAATGAGTGATCAAGTCGAACTTCATTGGAAAGCTCTTTTAGTTATCCATACAACCGTGGGTGATTTTAGTTCTTCAATTCTTTGTAAACATACAGGAGGTGGTACTTCAAACATACAAATTTTCATATAGAAATTATTTAGTTTAAAATATTTTATTAAATTAGGTAACAAGACCAACCATTAATACAACACTACACTACTTATACAGGTACAGTATATATATATATATATATATATATATATATATATATATATATATATATATATATATATATATATTTATTTTCTTGATTCTTGAACCATAGATTATATCATTTTTCTTTATTTTGTCTTTTCTTGGGTTTAGGTTCTATATTTAATAAATACATTTCGCTAGATGTTATATCTTGGTATATAACATGCCAAATCAACTTGTCCACACTATTTTAGCAGAAAAATGGGAAATTTTAAAAAAACATACATCGCTATCAAAAATAATTTTATGGATGCTGTTGACCTCGTTTTTAATACAAATTACTTTCAGTACGAAAATACCTTTTACAAACAACTCGATGGATGTGCTATGGGATCACCAATTTCATCTACCATTACTCAGCTAGTAATGGAATATTTAGAGGAAAAAGTTTTAGAAAAATTAAATTTTAACATAATATTTTTCAAACGTTTTGTCGATGATTGCATAGCAGCCGTACCACAAAATAAAATAAATGAAATTCTCCAAGAGTTTAACAGTTTCAGCGGGAAATTACAGTTCACGTCCGAAATGGAGAATAATAATAAAATAAATTTTCTAGATATGACACTTATACGCAGAAAAAACAAAATTTTAACTGAATGGTACACCAAACCAACTTGGTCAGGTAGATATTTAAACTATTTCTCTAATCATTCAAAAACTCAAAAAAATAGCGTTATAATCGGTCTATCTGATCGTGCTATCTCTCTAACGTCTCCAGAATTCCAACCAAAAATACTGCAAAAAGTAAAAGAGACACTAATAAATAATAATTTCAACGAAAAGACTATCACCAAAATAATTGATAAACGAACATATAAGTTTTATAACAACGTAAAAACAAAAAACATAGAACATAAACAACAAAAATATGTGGCATTACCGTACACTAGTGAGCTGTCAGAAAAAATAAAATACATTTTAAAAAAGCATGATATTATCGTATGCCACAGGTCACATAATAAATTAAATACATTGTTCACAAATTTAAAAAGTAAAACTCCTCTAATGAATAAATCAAATATAATATATTCGATCCCTTGCACAAATTGTCCCAAAAAATATATAGGCATGACGAGCCAATTACTGAAGAACAGATTAAATGGCCATAAATATACAAAAAACCCCTCAACAGCGTTAAACAAACACACACAGGACGAAAAACACTTTTGATTATAACAGTACCATTATAAAAAACAAAGATATGAATTACCAAAAATTACTGATAAAGGAAATGATTGAAATTAAAAAAGATAAAAACACTGTTAACGACAGAACCGATATAGGAAATTTGAGCCACATTTACGCAAACCTAATTTAAACAAAAATATTAAGTATTCGATCCGGTCAACTAAGAATCAAAAATGGAGTATCCTCTTAAACATAAAACCAGACATATACTTTATTTGTTTTTTTATGCATTGTAAAATATAAAAAATATTAAAAAAATAAAACACATTCGCATTCCACGTATCATCAGTAAATGATGAAAAATTTAAATTTTATTTAGAAACAGAACAGCAAAATGTCAAGGTGCGTACCGGTAAAATTAAGTATTTTTGAAAAAATTTAAAGTTTTGACCACTGTTTTTAAATGTCTTGTTTGTTTTTCGAAAATGTAAATAGGTTTTTTATGTGATGTATTTTAATTATATATTTTTAGGAGAGAGAAATTTTGAAAATGCCTTGAATAAAGGGCGAAACTTCAATAGTTTCATGTATTTATTAAATATAGAACCTAAACGCAAGAAAAGATAAAATAAAGAAAAATACATATATATATATATATATATATATATATATATATATATATATATATATATATATATATATATATATATATAAATATCACAAACAATTTCTTCATTTATATTTAAATTATTTTTCAATCTTTCGAAAAAACAATTCAATTAGATGAGCATTCGGGTTATTATCTGTTTCTTAACCGACTTCTAAAAGAAGGAACTTCTCAATTCGTCGACTATGTATTTTTTTTGTACACCAATTACTCCGGAATGGCATCACCGGTTTGAATAAATTTTTTTATGTTATATTCAGAAAATTATTGCGGTGGTCCCATATTATTTTGGATAAAATTGGTGCATTAAAATCCAAGATGGCGCCGACAATATGTCGGCCAACAAAAATTAATTCTGTTCGATTTTCTCCAAAATTGGTATGGGAGAATTTTCAGAATTGTATCCACCAAATCTGAAATTATTTTTAAAAAATTCAAAATGGCGGACCAATATGGTAGACAAAAAATTAATTTTGTCCGATTTTCTTCAAAATTCGTAGGAAAGAGTTTTCGGGCTCGCACATAACGAATCTAAAATTATTTTAAAATAATTCAATATGGCCGATCCAATATGGTAGACAAAAAAATCAATTTTGTCAGATTTTCTCCAACATTGGTATGGAGGAGTTTTAGGAGTCACACATAACGAATCTAAACTTATTTTTAAAAAATCCAGTATGGAATAACCAATACAGCGGACAAAAAAATTAATTTTGTCCGATTTTTTCCAAAATTGGTATAGGGGAGTTTTTGGAATAGCAAATTACGAATTTGAAATTATTTTTAAAAAATTAAGTATAGGGCAACCAAGATGGCGAATTAAAGATTTTTCGTCACTCGATTTTCTCTAAAACTAATATAGGGGATTTTTGAGGATGTACATTATGAATTTAAACTGATTTTTCAGGATTCAACATGACGAATTCAATATAGCGGACTAAACATTTTACATTTGGTTCAAAGGTGGAACTGAAATGTAAATAGCTAACATTATTAATTATTTGAAGAAAATGTAATATATCAGATCCAATATAACGGTCTAAAAGTTTTAAATTTCCGTATTTTATCCAAAATTTGTACTAGGGGGTTTTGAAGGGTTTAGATTTAGATTAAATTAAGACAATAATTTTTTTTTTTTTTGAAATTCAATACGGGGATACAATATGGTTGGTTGAAAATTTTATCTTATTCGTATTTTTTCAGATTTGGTATTAAAGGGGTCGTATATTACGAATTTTTTACAACTATTAGGTTGATAAGGTACAATATGAGAGACTAAAAATTTTACATTTTCCGGTTTTGTCTAAAATTGTTATGGCGGGGTTCTTGGGACGTATAAAAATTCAATATGCAATATAAAATATATCGGGCTAAGAAATTCATGTCTCAAGATCTTTAAATATTATATTCCTAATCTAAAATTAATTTGAAATTTAAGATAGTGGATTTACTATGACAGACTAAATATTTATTTGACACAATTTTACTGGTATTTCGAAAACTCTAAAAACCAAAGAATTTTTAATGGTTCGTTTTAGGGTGATTTACAACTTTGGATAAAATGGGTAATTTTTTGCCACCTTGGAGTCATTGCGAGGTACACTAATCTCGATTAGTACTTAGTTCAAATAGTTTATGGATATCATAATGAATTCTAAAACGAAAAATAGAAAAATAAAATTTTTATAAAAAAAAAATTGAACCGACTTCTAAAAATGCGACAAAAAGTGAAAAATAACTATAAATTTTTATGTGAAATTGAATTTTTTGAAGTTGGCGCCAAATTATTTCTAAATGAAATAAATAACCACTAATATATACAAATTATGGTATGAAAGCAATTACAAATAAAGTATTTTTAATCTGTTTATGCAAATCACATTTTGCCAGGTATTAGTTTGGCGCAGACTTCAAGAACTTCAATTTCATATAAAAATTTATAGTTATTTTTCACTTTTTAGCGCACTTTTAGAAGTCAGTTCAGTTTTTTTTAAATGCTACCATTTTTTTTATTTCATTCCACTTTTTCTATCGAATTTGTGTCAAAAATATCTTTCTTTCTTTGGTAAATTTTCTCTAGTTGGGAAGATATTCATCTGATGATATTGATTGCAGATACAAGATTGTTAGATTCTTCTAGGAGGGCATTTGCTCAATTATCACTTTATCTAATAAGAAAAAAAATTATTACAGTAAAGAAAAACACTCCAAATTGAATTAGTACTTCCATATATCAAATAATTGAAAATTAAAAAATAAACACAAACAGACGCTAGCGTGCTGTCTATTTATTTGAAATTTTATTACAATTTTTTTTTTAATTTATTTCGCTAACAAATTATTTTGTCATCAGCTGACTTGAATGTAATGTATAAGCAATATAATTTTATCCTTGAAACTAAATATTATGATGCACCTTCACTACTAACAGAAAGACCAATAAGATTGATATTATCAAATAATATTACAAAAGGTGGGAGTGACATTTTAGAATACCTAGATAATGGATGAGATGTTACAAGAGTAAAGCTTGAAAACTACTTAAATATTTTATTACAAAGTTCCTAATTATATTCACTTTTTGCAGGTAAAAACACTCTAAATTCTTAATAAAAATTCTTACAATAGTTATTTTATCCAAGTTATTAAATGAGATTTAACAATATTATGTTTTTTTTTTCAACCTTAATAAACGAGTTTGAAATATTTATATGGCTACCTCTATTTTCCTTTTAACATTTTTTGCCGCTCTTGATATTTCCCCCGATATCTGTCTTTCAGCTATCTGAAATGTTTGTTGGCACACTTCATCCCATTATTTCAACTTTCCCCACAGAATTAAAAAAGAAAATACACTGAATATATTTATGTCTCTGCGTTAAAATACTCCGTTTGGGGCAGACCTTCCCTTTATAGACAACAATAAGCCTCTCGAAAACTTTGCCTCGAACAAATTTTAGAACGGCCCTGAAATTAATGATAACCAACAACACATTTTATAATACAAAGGTAAATAGTATTTTCTATATTGCCTATGGCTTCATTCTGTTTCTTAAACGTAGCTCTAGTACTCGCGATCCTATAAAATAATAAAAATACGCAGAAATTCCTTTTTTGAAAGTCTAAAAAGCTCTAAATTTTGAGATTTGACAAACATTTAAATTTGAAGTGAACTCAATTTTTAAAAATTTTTCGCAACTTTATCTGCCTGTTAAGGACCGAGTTTTGGAGCTTTCTGAACGGTTGAAAAGCAAAAACAGCGTCTTCAAAAGACGCGTAATTCCTTTTTTTTAAGCATCCAAAGAGCTCCAAAACCCGCAGTTCTACTGCAATTGAATTGTGAGTAATCGCTTTTATTTCATTTACAATGTTTTTTAAATGAGAAAAATTTTACTCCGCTTTTTAAATGGAAAAACTTTAAACATATACAGGTCTGGAAAATCCAAAACAGAAACTCGACGTTTCTTATGTATAATAAAGAAAATACTATATTATTCATCAAATCAGAATGAGACAGAAGATAATATATCGTAAGCATCGACATACGTGTAAATTACCAGGAGTAATACAATGCTGGTGTAGTGAGAGCGGGCGGCAGCATACGCCACGTCTTAGCACAACAAGAGGACTCCAAGTTATTTGCTTTCATTCAGGCCGTCGAAGTGTAAGTACCGAATATTGGTATTTCCGTGTTTCGAGTCAAATTTTTTTTATTTAAAATGGTAGTTTATTCCACGGAACAAAAAGTACAGATTATTAAGTGGTATTTTTCTGATAAAAGTATACATGAGATAATCGGCAGATTTGCATTTACGTACGAAAATCATCCTATTCCTTCAAAATCTAGAATTTCAGAAATTATTAAAAAATTTGAGACAACCGGTTGTCTAAAAATTTGTAAAAAATGCACTGATAACAATGAGGAGCAACCGGCTCCTCAAATTACTGAAGAACGAGCAAATCGAACGGTTCGAAATATTTTAAAGCGTAACAAATATCGCTGTTACAAATTGCGAACAACTCAAGAAATTTTTCCGGAAGACCAGGAAAAACGTATGGTGTTTTGTGAGGACATGGTGGAAAGGGCTAATAGGGACGACAGATTCATCAGCAACATTTTGTTTACGGATGAATCTTTATTCTCCTTGCACAGCCGTCACAATCCTCCTATTGCCGTAGGATACTCTAGAGAGAATCAACATCTCAATATTCCTCAGAGAACACAATACCCGCAAAAGGTTAATGTATGGGCTGGTATGTTAGGGAATTTTATCATTGGACCCTTTTATATTAATGGGAACCTAACTGCCAATAAATACTTGGACCTTTGCGAAATCACGTCATTCCAGCTTTTCGAGCATTGAATATTAATTTTGAGGAAATTTGATTTCAGCAGGATGGTTGCCCTGCTCATAATGCGAGAGAAGTGCAACAGTTTTTGCAAACTATATTTCCTAAGCGTCTCATAAGCACAAGGGGAACCATTCAAATGCCACCCAGGTCTCCCGATTTGGCCCAAACGATTTTTTTCTTTGGGGTCCCAAAAAATTTATCGGTACATATATGCTATGAATTTAGATGAATTGAGACAAAAAATTAATGAAGTTATTATAAATATAACACCTGAAGTTTTGGCAAATACGCGAACCGGATTTTACAATAGATTGGATTATTGTCTCGCTCAAAGTGGAGGCCTGTTTGAACACCTCTTGTAGAATTTTAGATGTTTTTATTTACTAAAATAGAATTTAATTATTTGTTTATTTATTTATAACTACTGAATATGTTACTTTTATTTTTTACCCGAATCAAAGTTTATTTTTAAGAACGACTTTTTTAATGTGGTTTATTAACTTATTTATTTAGAAAACTACCGTTATTTTTATTAGAATCAATGTTTATTTTGTAACAGAAATACCAGTTTTCTTTATACCCAACGGCCAACAAAAAATAATTTTTTGTATTTCGACTATTTGATGCATTTAAAACAATAAATGTATCAAATAGTCATTAAATATTCCAAATTCCGTCGATTACGTTATAAGTTTAGACAAAAGCAATACACCCTCCATTCGTTTCCAGCTACTGATGGTTGGCTGTTCATTTTTCGTGTCGGACGGAAGTTAGAGGGGGTTATATGTCATGTGGGCGTTTCCCGACAACGTCTGTCCCGAACTAACCCGAAAGGCTTAATGGGTCACGATTAAGAAAACGTGGCCAAAATAAAAAATTTCTAGTTAAGAAACTTAAACTAGAAGTTTGGCTATAGCACTGTTTTTATTAAATCTCGGTAATATAAGCGGCCAGGCTCCTTCAGAAGGTAGGCACTTAATTAAAAATAGCTATTTAATTTTTTTTTAACTTTTATACAAAAAATTAAGCAAATTATCCTAAAATGCAATGACAATTGGAGTACAGGTTACGACTTCTACACAATTCCGCAGAATATCCAGTTTTTTCCGAACTTGCTTTATGCCAATGAAGGTGCCGCTCTTCTATTTGACATTGGATTGTCAAGAGACAAATATGGTGTGTAAAATACAAAAAAAAAGCGTGGTATTCAATGATAATTATCGAACCTCTACTAAATCAAAAGCCGAGGATAAATTCCAAGGCTTACTGGATCACACAGTAGATCGAATTATATTGCTTCAATTAGACGTCCTTGAACAAATTAATAAATTAGATTTGTAAATATGACTTTCATTTGCAAATGGGGCTTCGATAGAACGTCAGATCAGAGCCAGTATAAAATGAAATTTACTGATCCGATTATTTCTGATACAAACTTATTCCTCACCTCTCTTGTTCCACTTCAATTAGCAGGTGTTAACAGGGAAACTCAACAGAAACCGAACAAGTCTTTAAAGAAAATTATGAACTAAACAACTTGCACCATATAAAATACTTCCCTTTGCCACCCCACCTTTAGTAAAGTACAACTTATCTTTGACAATGATAGACGGCTAGGTGAATGCTGTGGCTGGAGTGAAATCGGCCCAACGTTGTTACCTCTGTCAAACAGCATCTCAGTTCAACAACATTGATACTGTGTTCCAGTAAATACAAAGTATTTCAAGATACGACTGTTAACTCTACACGCATGTATTCGATTCTTCGAGTGCTACTTGTATTTGTCGTATCAACGTGACACACAGAAGTGGCAAGCCCGTAAGCAGAAAGACAAAAAGGTGAAAGCACAGACAAAGGCTACCATCCAATAGGCCTTTAAGGAGAGAGATTAGGACTTCTCGTTAACATGCCAAAGAAGGCGTTAAGAAGCACTAAAGATGACAACACGGCTCGACATTTCTTCGAGAACAGTGATGAGTCAGCTATTATAACAAGAGTAAAGCGAAAACTGAACCTCCGGTTTCTCGTCATTTTGTAAACTATTGGAAGCGGACATTAAACTGCAATAGAGAAGATTAGGGAATACACACTTCAAACAACAGGATTGTTCTTCAAAAAATAATATTAGTACAACATCCCAACAGGAATCTACAAATTACTTACTTCATTGACCAGATATCATAGCATTTGTAATATTACTGATAGCTAAACAGTCGAAAGATGCACAAAAATCAACGGACAAGTTGATAAGAAACTATCACCTAGACTTTGCCCGAAAATCTTCTCGAGAAAAAAAATATGGAGGATCTGTTCCAAAACTTTTGGCGTCGACGGGTCCTTACACTGTTTTTTGACGTCGTAATGATTCGGATAATAATTTGTACGTATTGGGACATGAGAAAAGAGTTGTTAATAAAAAAGCCAATGATTAAAATGTTCTTTTTATTATTTTTATTACACTCGTATTATTTATTCATTTATGTTAATCAATAAATATTATATTACTTACAAATTATTTGCATTTGTATTTGTTAAGAAATCCTAAGCATACAGGAAAAAGTACTTTCGCATTTTTAAAGATTATTGATATCCATGTATTTATTATTATAGTATTATATTTAAAATGTACCTTGAAGTCAAGCGCAATATTTTATTCATGGAAATACAATTATTCTTTTTATTTTATTTTTAAAGCGTTGAACCACATTAGACGTTTTTCCAATTTATTTTCATGATTTTAAAGTTTCAGTCTTTTATGTTGGATCTAAAAATAAATATTTTTTATTTTTAATATCAAATCCGTGCTTTCGACCCATTGTGTTTTGACGACCCGAAACCAGCGAAAAGTCCTTGCCCGATGCCATTTTTGCTAAAAACCAGGAAGCAAGCTACGATACAACAGTATTCTTTATTTCACTCCTTCAACATGGCTAAACGGGTTGTCCGTCGCTTTTTGTTACGTTCCCATTTTTTACGAGGTTCTGTTCTCGATATTCCACACCTGTATATCTCGGGTAAACAATCAGCTACGATTTCAAACAAGAAAGCACTACAAATTATTACCCAAGTCTCTGTTGAGATTGATTTTGTCGACATTTTACTTTGAATTAAAGTTGCTGCCTGCACGCCGTGAGTATAGATATTAATACACATTGTCGCAGAGACCTTGCATTCAATGGGTGTAATTAGTGAGTCTTAAAATAATTTCTTAATATATGTACATTTAATATAAATCTAAACGCCCTGCGTTGCATACTCCCTCATTTATAATAAATAATTACTGACACCTTGCGATAAATGGATTGTAGAGTAGCAAGTTTATTAAAGAATTCCGCGCCTCGGGCCCTGCGGATCCTCCGCTACGCCACTGGGTGTACCAGGACATGAAGATCATTCATTGTACTCAATGGATTTAATCGGCAAGAAAAACCAGGGGTACCTATATTTTGTAGACTTGAATAAAGAAGGAATCCAAATACTCTAGTACCGATGACGCAAGTGTATATCTTTAAAATGAGTTCACGCAGAAACGGAAAATAATTTAAGGTTACCCTTCCTGCATTTTTCTTGTTAGGCTGGCAATTTATTATTCCATCCTCAACTTGTTTATCTTTTTTTTAGTAAAAAAGACATTTACGTTTAAGATTCAAGATATTTAACAAACTTTACCAAGTAGATCGAGCCAATTTTCCAAGCAATAAATACACCTTAAATATTCCAACTAACTAAAGCCTAACTCACTGTTAACGCAAAACTTTTGAACAAAGTTTTATTGCTTATTAGAGGTGGTATTTCTCTTCTATAAGTTTAATGGCAGAAAATTTAACTTTAGAGCTAGATTTCTGCAGCACGTAAGCACTGTAATTCTCAATAATGTTTAAGTTAAAACTACTCTTACATTATCTTTTAGTGTAAGATATCACAACTGAAAATTTGTGTTTGCAAGTAGAGCACACATGCATTCTTATCTCTTCTTAATTAACAACCATTTACAAAATTTGTTTGTCAAGAATGGGCCATATCTTTCGCCACCTCGCTCCCCGATCTAACAGTACTTGATTTTTTTTTTATTTGGGGGACAAGCAAAAATAAAGTATACAACACCACATTAACCACTATGGAAGATTGCATACAGCGCGTCAGAATAGCATTTGAAGAAGTCATTAAGAAGAGCCACCCATGAAGAGTTCCTCGTTAGGTGCGTAAAATGTTTGGAATTTCAAGGGCGTCAATTTGAACACTTACTTAAATAATTTTTGTAACTTTGTTTTATTATCGACTGATTTATTTCTATTTCTTTTAGCTTTTATAGATCCAGAGATCTTGAAGGTTTTTATAATCTTTTTAACAGTTGGTAGTGTTGGTTTCTATTTCTTATGTTTTTGCGGATATGGGATAGCGAATATATTGCATGTTGCACATTACCCATAATTAATAAATAAGTTTAAATAATCCTCATGCGTGTAATTTAATCGCCCAGGCATGATTATTATTAATGAATGTCAAGTGGTAAAAAATAGGGACAATTGTGTAGGGTTCGACTGTTTTATTTTCGCCACGCCCCGCTGTCACGGTCAACTAATAACAAAACCTAAAAACCGTATAGAATTTTTATAATAAAAAAATGTTAAATGGTCAATGTTTTGAAAACTACACATTTTTGGAATAGACAATCTTATACAAAGTTATCCTTATTTTCAATGCTTAATATGATAAAATTATAAAAATATGTGCTTTCTATGAAAAAACTGACTTTTGACGATTTTTTAAATATAATTTTTATTCTTCTTTTTTGACCACTCTGTACAAAAAATTATCAGAATATCATAAAAAAACTACTAAAGTCCATCTTTGTCTACAAGAAAACTAACCCAAATTAGATAATAAAGACTTTTTTATAGAAAAATTTATAGTTAACTTTTAGTCCGCAAACGTCATTTTTGAAATAAAAATTTAAATGTGTCCAAAACGGTGAAACTTAAATATAGAACATTATACATGAAATATATCTACAGTTTTACGTAGAAATCAAAAATGCAATAATATATAAGGTATGTAAAATTTTCAGATTCTTCTTAATTATAGTTTTCCCACAATCGATCGACAAAGTTCCAGGAGAAACACCCTGTATTCTTTTAATAATACATTTATTAGTTTGAATTATACCTATATTTTACATTTATTTTAAAACTTTTTGTTATATAAATATGATATTAATGTTATCTGAGTAGTGTTAAGAACTTTTTTATTTATGTAAACTAATTAATTTGCAATAGTATTTACATGTGTTCAAATAAAAAGTATAACCTAGTGTTGAGTGTAAGAACGCTAAAGATGGGTACGAACTATTCGCTCGTCGATGGTTTGTTATATATATATATATATATATATATATATATATATATATATATATATATATATATATATTCTGTTTTATATTTATGTATTGTACTGTTGACAATAAAGGCAGTTATTAGTATTATAAAATTCTGGAGTAACATTCACTCCACCAAAAAAACAAACCAACAATTGCAAATACTCCCGGATTAAAACAAAACCACCTACATATATTTATATTATCCTAAAATATTTTAACCCTAATAAATTTAAAACGCGTATACAAATTAGTCTATATATCTTTCTTTAGGGGGCGAGTTAAGTTAATTTATTTCTCTAAATTTCCCGCATAATTTCTATCCCATTAGCCTAAAGGTTCTAATCATATGCAAAAACATACAAAAACAAACCCGAATTCAAAACCTCGTTGTTTTAGTAGATTACACCTACAGTATTTAAGGAAAACATATTTTTTGATAAAAACTAACAGGAAACGGACGAAATTATGTCTTAATTTTTCTCATTTCTGAAGAAATTCTTAAAAACAGTGATTTAGATACAACAAGTCTAGGAAGATGTGAATTATAAGACAAAGATTCACAAAGAAAGATTCAAAGCATTATTAAAAATGTCTTTAATTCTTGTTTCATATCATCCTGGCTTGTTTTTAATGTCATCAATTCTTGTTGCACATCATCTTGGCTTATCGTTAGCGTTATCAATTTGTGTTTTACATCATCTTGACTTGTCTTTAGTGTCATCAATTCTTGTTTCATATTTTCTTGATTTTTCGTTATATCTTCTTTCAATTCTTGTTTCATATTCTCTTGGCTATTTTTATGTCTTGTATTATCACCAGTATCTGATTTTTTTAAACCACACATAAGATGAACGCCATGCACTACATTACCATAGTTAAGATGAAATAGTACCGATGATTCCCGTAATATCATGCGCCACCTACATTATCGTATCAAACTAAAGGAACTAATTGTTTTTGTTTTTTTATAATATATATGTATATATATATATATATATATATATATATATATATATATATATATATATATATATATTATCGTATCAAACTAAAAGAACTAATTGTTTTTGTTTTTTTATAATAATGTATACATATATGAAGTAAAATGCGAACAGTGAATGCAAACTTCGCTCCATTATATCCTTTCCGTGTTACAGGTTGCACAGTTTAAATAAATTGCTAAAAAACACAATTATATATTATTATATATATTTATATTTATATATATATATATATATATATATATATATATATATATATATATATTCTTCATTTAATGCGACTCTATCTGAACCACTTGGTATTATTCTTGTAGCAAATAAGGGAACTAACAATGTAATAAGCATTTTTCTTCGAATAACAAGACGACACATATTTTTTTTATGGCCGTTAAGAGCTATTTTTTTGCTCAATATATATTTCAGCAGCTTGACGAAACTTATTTATTAGATTTATTGTGATCTAAACTGATATATGATGTAAGAGTGAAATGGATCGATAAAAAAGCGACTTTATTGAGATAGCAACTTATTTGTGGCAGTTTTTCTTGAACGATGGAATACAAATAAAAGAACGTTATGTAATATAGCACGATTCATAAAGAAAATATTAACGGAAGTTAAATTTAATATACGATTTTATTAGTATTTAACCAATTTAAGAATAAACAAAAACAAATATTTATCAACAAAAATGATTTTATTGTTTTTCTAAATGTCGGTTGGTTCTGTCTAATCAGATTGCTAGCCCGGCTATTTGCCATCGGCTCTGTTTCTAGTGTTTGGCGTCGTTGGACCACAAGAGTTACGAGGAAAGCCATCGAAACTGCAAAGGGGCCTAACAACTTAAATAGCCGAGATGATAGCCAGCGATTGCCTAATACTTGGAAAAACCTGCTCATGAAACATGACCCAATAGTAAGGAGTAAAGAAACGCATTACAACTCGGCCATGCGACACTAAACACTAGCAACAGGGCCAGTGACACTCAGCTGGGCCCGCAATTTGTATTTTATACACCCAACTGCAAGTATATTGTATCCACTAGTGGTATATCTACGAGATTATATCTTGAGATTGCGTGGAATTCTGGGAGATGGCGCTGCTTGTATAAGATTTCATATTTTGTCTAATATAACTTGCTTAAATGATTTATTTCTGTACTGACGAGAACCAAAAAGTTCGAAACTGACCTACAGATGGCGGTGCACCACAATGGGAAAGGCTTCCACCCTTTTTTAGTATTTTTGTGATCTGAGAGAGAGTACTGTGTCTCTAACTTTGTTAGTATGTTTGTACAAGGTTTTCTCAGTTGATTGAGAACTAATTTTCTCTTATATAATCTTATTTTATGCATCCAACTGCAAGTAGATTTTATCCTCTAATGATATATATACACAGCCTTAATTAAGTTTTATTAAATATTTTTTCAATCAGATGGCGTCAAACTTAATTAATTTTTCAATTTTTTCAAATATTTTAAAAGAGAAAATTACCTTCCAAATGATCTGCTTCATAACTAGAACTCGCAGTTGTTTTAGAAATTAAATTATAGGCTAAAATTAATTTATTGTTAATGTGCAGTGCGGTATTATAGGTGGAAAAATTATTATGCATATATTTGAGTAACGTTTAAATGGAGCAATTATTTTGAACTTTTAATAAACCCATTGTGTGTTTCTTTAGAGAATGTGACAAAAACGATACACAGAAACATGTGCTTTAATCTAGGAAGTATTTGAACAACTAATTTTCGAATTGTTGGATGGGAAGATGTGGTACAATTTATTAGCCCGCTAGATCACCAAATTTGACAGTTTCAAATTGTTACCAATCGGGAAGAATAAAAGACATAATTTATCATACTCGACTGACAACACGAGAAGTTATAATTTGTCTCATAAGACATACTAGAGGAAGTTGAAACTGCTGTATTTTCTATCCGTCAAAGACATTAATTAGATTACTCGTTTTTAATTAATTTTTTCTTGGTAAGCCAATTCTTTCGGTTACTATTCCAGACATAAATACAACAAATTAGTCAAAAAATTTTAATCCTTAATAAATATCATTATATTTTCTTTAAATATATTTTAAAAACAATAGCAAGTTCTAGTCCCTGGATTTCTTTCCGAATTTTACATCTTATGAACCCAATAATTTTTCGCAGTTCAAATCAAGTCAAGTTTACTATGGCCAAGTTCAAATTCGACATTACATTCACTCGTTAAGAATTAATTTTGAGCTCAAACTTTAGAAAATCAAAGATCTTTGAAGGATTGTTTTAATAAATTGCAATTATTGGACCTCACTCTAAATTGTTAAAAAAATTTCTTTATTAAAACATGTAGAACTGTTAAAATCCCTATCTCCAGGTTTGATCGGGTAAAATAACTCAAAAACACCAAACAGGTAAAAGATAAGGTCAACTAAACTTAATTTCCGGAAAAATTTAAACAAATTTTCACTTCAAAATTCCAAAGAATAAAACCTATCAATTAAGATGGAAACATACAGTTTCTTTTCTTCTTTCAAATAGGAAAGATATGGCCTCGACCTTATTTAGATTTAAGATCCCTGCGTAAGCACCACACCTCTCCTTTGAAACTTTAAAAGAGATTATAGCACAAAACTGACCAAAATGCAAGTTTCTGGGTAACAATATTCAGCTGAAATAAATTTTTTAATTAAGCCATTTATTAATCGACAACATTTTAGGTTCAAAAATAAAAAAAGTAACCCAATAGTTGTTTTTGAATTAAAGAACTACGTCTTCTGTCGGCTGTTATCTAAGCTGAAGACGTAATGAAAAAATTCCTTGCAAAAAGTTAAATCAAAGGAAAAGGATTTCTCTCTTGCAACAATTGTCTATTTCCTAAAGATTTGAGGACTCCGCAGACACATCTAGTCTTCCGAACTGATACAGGAAAGCATTGAGAGGGATAAAAATCAAACTAGAACATACATAAAATTAATTATGAATTAAAATAATAAAATCTAAACAGTCCAAAATGAGATAATGCAAAATCAACACTCATGAAGAACGACTATCAAATTTGACAGTGATAGGAGAAACCGTGCCCCGAATGAAAATCATATCAACATAATAGAGGATAAAAGGAATAATTTCACTCAAATAATAGACAAGTAAGCCGAGATTTAAATAGTAAAAAAGATAGCAGTAAGTTCAAATAAAAAAAAACATGAATAAACCACCCACCGTATAGTGAATGTCAAGTAAAACAACATAAATAGGAAACAAAGAATGGTAATCAATATAACGTAACACCATATTTTGTAGTGTTAGAATGTAGCTAAAATTCAGGAAAATAAAACAACCAGGCTGTCAAAGAAATTCACAAGGAAGTAGAACTACAGGATCTGTAGTAAAATCAACAAAAAATGCATTTTAACCGACAAATCTTATGTTTAATTTACTTAAAGAATTTATGAGAGATATTAAAGAGGAGAATATTGTGTTTTCCCAAAATGTAAGTATTTACAAAAATTAAGGTGAGATTTTCTGAAAATTGAACCTTGAAACGTTTAGAAAGACACCTTTTTATTACCAATATTCGAAAAAATTGTAAAAATTAGTAACTTCGACAAATAAAGTCATCGATGGTTGATTGATAATTAAAATTTAATTAAAGTTCTTTTACTACATCCAATTATCTCTTAAATAAAACCCACTTCGTTAAAATCAAACAAAGCAAACCAAAATTATAATATTTTTTGAATAACAAAATTTTAAATTCTCCTCCCTTTATTTTAAAATCTAGAGCAAAAAGTTTAATACAAGAGTTGCAAAATATGAGTAGTAGATATCAAAAATAATAAAGAAAACCTGTCCTTGTATTTGATTTTTTAAAGAAATTGTTGTTTTCCTGTTTTAAATTATAAGATCCACCCTCTTTCGGCCTACTTAGAAATATAAAAATATTTTATTTTATTAATCCTGGCCACATGACTTATACTCCAGTAAAATAAGCGACAAAAAGACCTAGTTGGGGACTCATTCATCAAGACAGAAACCCGGATTTTCGGGTAATATAGGCCTATAGAAATAAACAGTATATGTTCTCTGCACGAGATTTCGTGCAATAACTTTTTGTATACAATTAAAGGTCAAAAAAAGCTAATAGACCACTTTAAAATTAAAAATCATTCTCAAAAATAAACTTTTATTCTGGTAAAAAATAAAAATAACACGTTCAGTAATTGTAAATACATAAACAAATAATTAAATTCAATTTAAATCAACAAAAACACCTAAAAGTCTACAATAGGTGTTCAAACAGGCCTCCACTTTGAGCGGGACAAGAACCCTGTCTATTGTAAAATATGGTTCGCGTATTTGCCAAAACTTCAGGGGTTATATCCCTATTAGCTTTAAAATATCAAGTTCTTAAGCAATTACGGTACTATTGCAAGGAAAATTAATTTCTGCTAAACTACAAACGTCAGTCTCCCTGATTTGCTCGTTCTTCAGTAATTTGAGGAACCGGTTGCTCCTCATTATTATCAGTGCATTTTTTACAAATTTTTAGACAACCAGTTGCATCAAATTTTTTAATAATATCCGAAATTGTAAATTTTCAAGGAACAGGATGATTTTCGCACATAAATACAAATCTGCCGATTATTTACCAGAATAGTGTACCACTTAATAATGTGCTCTTTTTGTTCCGTGGAATAAACTACCATTATAACAAAAAAATTTGGCGCGAAACACGGTACTTACACTTCGACGGCCGAATGAAAGCAAATAACTTGGAATCCTCTTGTTGTGCGAGGGCGTGGCGTATGCTGGCGCCCGCTCTCACCGCGCCAGCATTGTATTACCCCTCATCCGAGGGCCAAACTGATAATTTACACGTATGTCGATGCTTACGATGCATTATCTTCTGTTTCATTCTGATTTGATGAATAATATAGTATTTTCTTTATCATACTTAAGAAACGTCGAGTTTCTGTTTTTGATTTTCCAGACCTGTATATATATATATATATATATAATATATATATATATATGTATATATATATATATATATATATATATATATATATATATATATATATATATTCTTCATTTAATGCGACTCTATCTGAACCACTTGGTATTATTCTTGTAGCAAATAAGGGAACTAACAATGTAATAAGCATTTTTCTTCGAATAACAAGACGACACATATTTTTTTTATGGCCGTTAAGATCTTTTTTTTTGCTCAATATATATTTCAGCAGCTTGACGAAACTTATTTATTAGATTTATTGTGATCTAAACTGATATATGATGTAAGAGTGAAATGGATCGATAAAAAAGCGACTTTATTGAGATAGCAACTTATTTGTGGCAGTTTTTCTTGAACGATGGAATACAAATAAAAGAACGTTATGTAATATAGCACGATTCATAAAGAAAATATTAAAGGAAGTTAAATTTAATATACGATTTTATTAGTATTTAACCATTAATAATAAACAAAAACAAATATTTATCAACAAAAATGATTTTATTGTTTTTCAAAATATCGGATGGTTCTGGCTAATCAGATTGCGAGCCCTGCTGTTTGCCATCGGCCCTGTTGCCAGTGTTTGGAGTCGTTGGGCCACAAGGGTTATGAGGAAAGCCATCGAAACTGCAAAGAGGCCTAATAAATTAAATAGCCGAAATGATAGCCAGCAATTGCCTAATACTTGGAAAAACCTGCTAACGAAACGTGACCCAGTAGTATGGAGTAAACAAATGCATTACAACTCGGCAACACGCCACTAAACACTAGCAACAGGGCCAGTGACACTCAGCAGGGCCCGCAACCTGTATTTTAAACACCCAACTGCAAGTATATTGAATCCACTATTGGTATATCTACGGATTATATATTGAAATTGCGGGGAATGCTGGGAGATGGTGCTGCTTGTTTAAAATTTCATATTTTGTCTAATATAAGTTGCTTAAAGGATTTATTTCTCCGATGTTGAGATGCGTTTGACATATTCTGTACTGACGAGGACCAACAAGTTCTAAACCGATCTACAGATGGCGGTCCACCACAATGGGAAAGGCTTCCACCCTTTCCTGGTATTTTTGAGATCTGAGAGAGTACTGTGTCTCTAAATTTGTTAGTACGTTTGTCCTTATAGTACAAGGTTTTCTCAGTTGATTGAGAACTAACTTTCTCTTATATAATTTTATTTTATACACCTAACTGCAAGTAGATTTTATCCACTATTGGTATATATACAGAGTCTTAATTAAATTTTATTAACTTTTTTAATCAGATGGCGTCAAATTTAATTAATTTTTCAATTTTTTCAATATATTTAAAAAAAATACCTTCCAAATAATCTGCTTCATTATTAGAACTCGCAGTTGTTTTAGAAATTAAATTATAGGCTAAAATTAATTTATTGTTAATGTGCAGTGCGGTATTATAGATGGAAAAATTATTATGCATATATTTGAGTAACGTTTAAATGGAGCAATTATTTTGAACTTTTAATAAACCCATTGTGTGTTCCTTTAGAAAATGTGACATTAACGATACACAGAAACATGTGCTTTAATCTAGGAAGTATTTGAACAACTAATTTTCAAGTTGTTGGATGGGAAGATGTGGTACAATTTAATAGCCCGCTAGATCACCAAATTTAACAGTTTCAAATTGTTACCAATCGGGAACAATAAAAGACATAATTTATCATACTGGACTGACAACACGAAAAGGTATAATTTGTCTCATAAGACATGCTAGAGGAAGTTGAAACTGCTGTATTTTCTATCCGTCAAAGACATTAATTACATTACTCGTTTTTATTTAATTTTTTCTTTGTAAGCCAATTCTTCCGGTTACTATTCCGGACATAAATACGACAAATTAGTCAAAAATTTTTAATCCTTAATAAATATCATTATATTCTCCTTTAAATATCTTTTAAAAACAATAGCAAGTTCTAGTCCCTGGATTTATTTCCTAATTTTATATCTTATGAACCAAATAATTTTTCACAGTTCAAATCAAGTCAAGTTTACTATGGCCAGATTCAAATTCGACATTACAATCACTCGATAAGAATTAATTTTGAGCTCAAACTTTAGAAAATCAAAGATCTTTGAAGGATTGTTTCAATAAATTGCAATTATTGGACCTTACTCTAAATTGTTCTTTGAGATTAAAAGAATTTCTTTATTAAAACATGTAGAACTGTTAAAATCCCTGTCTCCAGGTTTGAGCCGGTAAAATAACTCAAAAACACCAAACAGATAAAAGATAAGGTAACTAGTCAACTAAACTTAATTTCCGGGAAAATTTAAACAAATTTTCACTTCAAAATCTCAAAGGAAAACCTATCAATTAAAATGGAAACATACAGTTTCTTTTCTTCTTTCAAATAGGAAAGATATGGCCTCGACCTTATTTAGATTTAAGATCCCTGCGTAAGCACCACACTTCTCCTTTGAAACTTGAAAAGAGATTATAGCACAAAACTGACCAAAATGCAAGTTTCTGGGTAACAATATTCAGCTGAAATAAATTTTTTAATTAAGCCATTTATTAATCAACAACATTTAAGGTTCAAAAATAAAAAAAAGTAACCCAATAGTTATTTTTGAATTAAAGAAATACGTCTTCTGCCGGCTATTATCTATGCTGAAGAGGTAATGAAAAAATTCCCTGAAAAAAGTTAAATCAAAGGAACAGGATTTCTCTCTTGCAACAATTCTCTATTTCCTAAAGGTTTAAGGACTCTGCAGACACATCTAGTCTTCCGAACTGATACAGGAAAGCATTGAGAGGGATAAAAATCAAACTAGAACATATATAAAATTAATGATGAATTAAAATAATAAAATCTAAACAGTCCAAAATGAGATAATGCAAAAATCAATACTCGTGAAGAACTACTGTCAAATTTGACAGTGATAGGAGAAACCGTGCCCCAAATAAAAACCATATCAACAAAGCTAAATCTGATCAAAATAATTTCAAAAAAACTATCATAATAGAGGATAAAAGGAATAATTTCACTCAAATAATAGACAAGTAAGCCGATATTTAAATACTAAAAAAGATAGCAGTGAGTTCAAATAAAAAAAGACACGAATATACCACCCACCGTATAATGAATGTCAAGTAAAACAACATAAATAGGAAACAAAGAATGGTAATCAATATAACGTAACACCATATTTTATAGTGTAAGAATGTAGCTAAAATTCAAGAAAATAAAACAATCAGGCTGGCGAAGAAATTAACAAGGAAGCAGAGCTACAGGATCTGTAGTAAAATCAACCAAAAATGCATTTTAACCGACAAATGTTATGTTTTATTTATTTAAAAAATTTATGGAAGATATTAAAGAAAAGAATATTGTGTTTATCCACAATGTAAGTATTTACAAAAATTAAGGTAAGATTTCCTGAAAATTGAACCTTGAAATGTTTAGGAAGACTCTTTTTATTACCAATATTCGAAAAAATTGTAAAAATTAGTAACTTCGACAAATAAAGTCATCGATGGTTGATTGATAATTAAAATTTAATTCAAGTTCTTTTACTACATCCAATTATCTCTTAAATAAAACCCACCTCGTTAAAATCAAACAAAGCAAACCAGAATTACAATATTTTTTGAATAAAAAAATTCTAGCTTCCTCCTCCCTTTATTTTAAAATCTAGAGCAAAAAGTTTAATACAAAAGTTCCAAAATATGAGTAGTAGATATCAAAAATAATAAAGAAAACCTGTCATTGTATTTGAGTTTTTTGAGAAATTGTTGTTTTCCTGTTTTAAATTATAAGATCCACCCTCTTTCGGCCTACTTAGAAATATAAAAATATTTTATTTAATTAATCCTGGCCACATGACTTATAATCCAGTAAAATAAGCGACAAAAAGACCTAGTTCGGGACTCATTCATCCAGACAGAGACCCGGATTTTCGGGTAATATAGGCCTACAGAAATAAACCGTATATGTTCTCTGCACGAGATTTCGCGCAATAACTTTTTGTAAACAATTAAAGGTCAAAAAATGCCTTTTTTTTCACTAAAAAATTTTTGACAAAATGGAATAGCCATCTTGTAGAGAATTGAAAAACCTACAAATTATTTTTTTATTGATCTCGATCTTTTTCTTTGTTGCTGAGAAAAATGCAAAACAATGCCAAAATTGTAATAATATTCAATTAGCAATAACTTTGTTGTTACGTAAAAAGTTGGGTCTTTTAGTGCTTAATATGCGGTGAAAATTTCAGATGGATTCATCAAATAGTTTGTGCAAAATGTAATTTGTTTATCACAGGCGAGCGAATTTTGCATTAACATTCTAGCTCCATCGATGAGCGTACACTGATTCTGAGTACATCTCATGAAAGAGGAACTCTTCTTCTATGAGAATTATTACAGGGAATTGAGGAAAATTAATTTTAAATTTGTTTAAACTTCATTAGAAAACCACTATCATTGTTACCTTAAATAACTATTTGTTTTTGCCGATAAAAAAATCTGTTTTCATGTTTGGGAAGCTGTCATTTTTAGACGAATTTAGAAAAAAAAACGTCTTAGGTCAATATGCGACAAAAACAAGTTTTTAAAAATTCATTCCTATATCGTTAATAACAATTAATATACGAAACTAGCGCTATTCGAAAGTATAAGAGTTTAGGTTTAGGTGTGAGTTATCAGAACACAAAAACAAAAGCTTCAGTAAAGCTTTAAAAATGTTAATTGTTTAAAAGACGATTCGACAGGAAGATGCGTTGCTAATAAACCGCGCCTTCAAAAAATGAAACAGCAACTTCAAACTGCTACCATTAGCTATATCTCCGAAAGCTGTTGACGGATTTTGATGATTCTTTTTTTAATTTTGTGGTACCTTTCTGCGTACATTACAAATATGCATACTATTTATTTATTTGTTTATAAATTAAACATTTGTTTTGTTTAAATATTTTTTTCATTAAAAATCAATAATTTTTGTGCTTTTTTTATTGGCAAACATGGTTATAAGTCGGGAAAATTGAATAATTTAATTATTGTTGTAAAACATTAATATTCGTTACATTGCATGTAAGAAAAATCTGTATACGTAAGTATTGTTTGCTACCTAATATATATATATATATATATATATATATATATATATATATATATATATATATATACCGGGTGTCAACGAATCTATTAGACAAGTCATAATTTCTAGAGTATTATGTGTATCAAAATGAGAATTGGTACAGGTAAATGGTATGTGAAGGGGAGAGTTTTCCCATATTTTCCATTGTCCGGCCACTTCCGGTTTCATCGGAAATGGCCCCGGTTTTGAATTTTTAAATGGAACATCCTGTATATTTTAACATTTTTGGATTTCTGAGACAATTCTAGATCAGAATTTGACATTTTAAAAACTTTTTACGTCTACTTCATTTTTTTAGAGCCACTTTTAAAATTGCATCTAGGTGGCCATGATCGGACGCAAACTAATCTAAGGACCTTAGGTGATGTCAAAAAAACACAATCGCAAAGTTTTAGTTACTAGTATGAAAGACAGGAATAAGACAAGTTGACAAAATTACGTTTTCATTTCTAACTATTAATTTTCAAATGGCGACCCCTTTTTGACAACTACTTTTCGAAAAAAGCATTCTTTGACGAATCTAACGGTTCTAATTTATTTGCGATTGGATTAGACATAAGAACAGAAATTAAATATTATTAAGCAAAATACTGGATAATTTATTTACTTATGACAAGTGCGCCATGGACAGCCATGTTGCATAATAATTTGCAACTGTTTTTATCAAGTCTTCTTTTGAAAACAAAGCACTCACTTAAGTAGATAATGACAGTGACATACGCTCTAAGAACTCTAAACTTAACGAAAATTAAGAAACTTTTACGTCTGTTCTTAGAGTGTATGTCACTGTCATTATCTACTTAAGTGAGTGCTTTGTTTTCCAAAGAAGACTTGATAAAAACAGTTGCAAATTATTATGCATCATGGCTGTCCATGGCGCACTTGTCATAAGTAAATAAAATATCCAATATTTTGCTTAATAATATTTAATTTCTGTTCTTATCTCTAATCCAATCGCAAATAAATTAGTACCGTTAGATTCGTCAAAGAATGCTTTTTTCGAAAAGTAGTTGTCAAAAAGGGGTCGCCATTTGAAAATTAATAGTTAGAAATGAAAACGTAATTTTGTCAACTTGTCTTATTCCTGTCTTTCATACTAGTAACTAAAACTTTGCGATTGTATTTTTTTGACATCACCTAAGGCCCTTAGATTAGTTTGCGTCCGATCATGGCCACTTAGATGCAATTTTAAAAGTGGCTCTAAAAAAATGAAGTAGACGTAAAAAGTTTTTAAAATGTCAAATTCTGATCTAGAATTGTCTCAGAAATCCAAAATTGTTAAAATATACAGGGTGTTCTATTTAAAAATTCAAAACTAGGGCCATTTTCGGTGAAACCGGAAGTGCCCGGAAAGTGGAAAATATGCGAAAACTCTCCCCTTCACATACCATTTACCTGTACCAATTCTCATTTTGATACACATAATACTCGTTGATTCGTTGACACCCGGTATATACAGGGTGATTCAAAAATCGATCACGAAACTTAAGGGGGTGATTCTACTTGACAAAATAAGGGTAGAGCTTCATATAATTTTTTTTCAAAATGTCATTCGTTTTCGAGTTACAAGCCGTCCAAGTTCAAGTTTTTATTTTTTGTTTTTTGAATTACTCGCTTACAGGAAAACCGATTTGACTAATATTTGAAAGATAGGCTAAGTCTTCTGCGCTTCATCATTTTAGTAACAATTCACATTGATTGTTTGCCGCTAGAGGGCACTTTACCTACATTGAAAATTGTTTTTTTGTCATAATTTTTTAGTGTTGACAGCTACAGTAGTTTTTGGCATAATTTCTGAAAGACTGATGCCAGGCCTTTAAAAAAGGTGCTCTTTATTTACATCGCTAAACCCAACGGTTTAGACGTAAATCACCCTTAAAAATTAAGTGGTAAATTTACTTTTCTCATTTCATTACCACCAGCTACCAGGTAAATAACTATCAAAGTATACTAGAGCTGTCAGTTTAACATCAAATAAATTCGCTTTTTAAACTATTTAATTTATAATCTTAAAATAACTAATAATGGCTAATCACCAATATTCAAATATCGAATATTGTGATATCCATTTTTGTTTTGGAAAAGCAAATGGTAATGCAGAGTTGGCAAGAAGATATTATATGGAGAGTTATCCGGAAAGAAATATCCCTCATGCTCAAACATTTTCCAGTGTGCACAGGAGGCTTGCGGAATGTGGTTCCTTTAAAAGTTATAATGGAAATAGGGAAAGACCTAGAACTGCTAGAAACGTGCAACAAGAAGAAAGAGTGCTTGAAATTATTGAAGATAATCCAGGTATTAGTACTAGAAAAATTGGGAATGAAGTGCGGCTCTGTCAGGCTAGTTCATGGAGGATACTAAGAGAAGAACAACTCTACCCGTTTCATTCAAAAAGGTGCAGGCTCTTTATGACGATGATCGGCCGAGACGGTTGGAAATGTGCAATCAGATCCTAGCTAAGTATGAACACGATAATCGATTAATTGGCGTCATATTATTCACTGACGAAGCTGGTTTCACTCGTGATGGCATAACAAATCTACACAACATCCACACATATGCTTACGAGAACCCAAACAATGTGGTAGAAACGAAACATCAGCGTAGATTTTCACTAAATGTGTGGGCAGGGATAATAGGAGATTACCTTATTGGTCCTCATTTCTTTGATGGCCCATTAACTGGTGACGTATACTTAGATTTTATCCAAAATCGTCTCCCATTGTATCTGGAAGATGTGCCATTGGAAGTAAGGGCCAACATGTGGATCCTCCAAGACGGAGCTCCGCCCCACTTTAGTATACGTGTCCGAAAGTATTTGAATGCAACGTATCCTGAGCGATGGATAGGACGAAGTGGACCATTGGCATGGGCAGCGAGGTCACCAGACCTTAATCCTATGGATTTTTTCTTTTGGGGTCATTTGAAACAATTGGTGTACGATATTCCAGTAATCAACGTCGAGGATCTTCGCTTTAGGATAATCGAAAAGTGCCAAATTATTAAAGAAACACCAGAAATTTTTCATCGAGTTAGGCGACATTTTTTGAAGAGTGTTAGGAAATGTATGGAAGAAAATGGGGGACATTTTGAGAATCTTTTTTAGTTTGTTTAGTACTGTTTCATTAATTTTTATCAATTAAATGTATATCGCAATAATCCATAATATGAATATTTACTGATTAGCCATTATTAGTTATTTTAAGATTATAAATTAAATAGTTTAAAAAGCGAATTTATTTGATGTTAAACTGACAGCTCTAGTATACTTTGATAGCTATTTACCTGGTAGCTGGTGGTAATGAAATGAGAAAAGTAAATTTACCACTTAATTTTTAAGGGTGATTTACGTCTAAACCGTTGGGTTTAGCGATGTAAATAAAGAGCACCTTTTTTAAAGGCCTGGCATCAGTCTTTCAGAAATTATGCCAAAAACTACTGTAGCTGTCAACACTAAAAAATTATGACAAAAAAACAATTTTCAATGTAGGTAAAGTGCCCTCTAGCGGCAAACAATCAATGTGAATTGTTACTAAAATGATGAAGCGCAGAAGACTTAGCCTATCTTTCAAATATTAGTCAAATCGGTTTTCCTGTAAGCGAGTAATTCAAAAAACAAAAAATAAAAACTTGAACTTGGACGGCTTGTAACTCGAAAACGAATGACATTTTGAAAAAAAATTATATGAAGCTGTACCCTTATTTTGTCAAGTAGAATCACCCCACATTGAAAAATTAATATTTTTTGAGATTTTTATAGTTAAATATAGTAATAGGTTTTGAAAGTAAATTATTTTAACCGCAATTAAAATTTCCTATTTAAAATATCTGAATAAAGCCAAGGCTATGATCTTCAAACGTGCTACGATCATTTTAGTGGGAAGACTTTTTGTCTGCTTCGAAATTCAATGTAGGTAGAGAGGGGCGAGTGGCAGATGCTACATTTTGGTGTCGAGACGGTTGGACCAATATTTTTGAATATTTCATGTACAGTGCCTTTGGCGTATATTGACCTAAGCCTTTTTTTTTCTAAATTCGTCTAAAAATACCAGCTTCCCAAATATGAAAACAGAATTTTTTTATTGGCAAAAACAAAAAAGTTATTTAAAATGTTTACAAGGTAAAAATGATAGTGGTTTTCTAATGAAGTTTAAACAAATTTAAAATTAATTTTCCTCAATTTCATGTAATACTTCTTATAGAAGAAGAGTTTCTCTTTCATGAGATGTGCTCAGAATCGGTGTACCTTCATCGATGGACCTAGAATGTTATTGTGAAATTCGCTCGCCAGTGATAAATAAATTAAATTTTGCACAAACTATTTAATGAATCGATCTGCAATTTTTACCACATATTAAGCACTAAAAGACCCAACTTTTTACTTAACAACAAAGTCGTTGGTTGCATTTAGCAATAGTTATTGTTAATTGAATATTACAACAATTTTAGGTTGTTTTGCATTTTTCTCAGCATCAAATAAAAATATCGAGATCGGTAAAAAAACAATTTGTAGGCTTTTCAATTCTTTACAAGATGGCTAATCGATTTTGTCCAAAAATTTCTTTAGTTTTTGCTGGTATGCAAAAAAGTGCAAAAAATACATTTTTTGACCTTTAATTGTTTACAAACAGTTTATGACACAAAATCTCGTGCAGAGAACATATACGGTCTATTATATTACCTAAAAATCCGGGTCCCTGCCTGTATGATTGGGTGTCCCGGCAAAATGCTTATTTGACTGATGTATTACGCATATGTACAGGGTGAGTCAACGATTGGATGAAGTAGGTTTGTGCCTTTTCGGTGAAATTTACAAAGAAACTATATTTATTGTTTGATACAGTTTATTTTTACGCAGATTTTAAAAATATTTAGGACTCTACAGGGTGAGCCAAAAAACTAGGACAGCATAAAGTTGTATTTTTTTAAATAGAACACCCTATAAACGAATCGTATTTTCGATTTAGCTTATAATTTTAAATTTTTTTTATTAAGGGTTTACTATAACAAAACTTTATAGTTTCTGAGATAATTAAGTTTAAAGAAAAAAAGTCACATTTTCAAGCATCAATTCAATCCTAAATAACGTTTTCAATTTTGTGACAAATATATTCAAATTTGGAATTTAGCAAGGCCAAGGACAAGTTAACATAATTTTTACCTAATATTTGCAATAAAAGCTACAGGGTGTTGAACACATCGGCTCAAATTTGAACAAGTTTAAATGAATAAATATCTTTTTTTTTAAATGGTACACCCTGTATATTTTCATGTTATTTAATAGAGTAATAAAAACCCTAAAAGTTTTGTTCAATATATCCTATACCTATTTATAATAGTTTTTGAGATATTTCAGTTTTTCTTATTTTCCATACTTTTTTACAGAAATAGTCTTCATTATCATAGTAGCCATGGCAAAAACAATGTAAAAGAACATTTTTCTGTGTGTCAAATTTATAACCGCAATGACTTCTTTCGGTTTTTATGTAGTGTAGTTTGGTTTTTTTTGCATTCATCTTATATTGTAAAATGAATTTTCCAAAGAATGAGTTAATAGATATGATTTATACAATAGGAGAGGCTCAAAAAAATTGCCTTCTTGCTCAAAGAATTTACAAAATGAAGTATCCTGATCGACGCCAGCCTAATACCCATACTTTTCAAAACTTAATGCAAAGATTTGATTCTTCTGGTACTGTTGATTATCCAAAACGTAAAGTGGTCAACAAACCAGTAACTAATAAAGAAAAAGAACTACAAGTATTGTTAAATGTTCAGGAAAATCCTTATATTGGTAGCCGTCAGTTAGCAGCATTATGTGAAACATCACAATCCACCGCTAATCGTACTACCAAGAAATATAGGTATCATCCATATCACATGGAATTACACCAAGAATTGCATGGACAGGATTTTGAAAGTCGTGTAAACTTTTGTCGTACAATAAATGCGGAGATTCAATTAAATCCAAATTTATTATGCAAGGTAATGTTTAGTAATGACGCTACTTTTAGAAGTAACGGTGCCGTAAATAGACGCAACATGCATTATTATGCCACAGAAAACCCATTTTGGATTAGAGAGGTGCAACATCAAAACCACTGGTCATTAAATGTTTGGTGTGGTATTCATCATAATCGAATTATTGGACCCCACTTGTTTAATGAATCACTAAATGGCCATAGTTACCTGAACTTTCTACAAGAACTACCCCAACTGCTTCAAGGTCTCGATAGGGATGAGCTCGACAGTATGTGGTTCCAGCACGATGGTGCGCCTCCGCATTACCATCGTGAAGTTCGTGCGTTTTTGGACCAACGATATCCGCAAAAATGGATTGGCCACCAAGGTCTTGCGACATCACCCCATTAGATTTCTTCCTATGGGGTTATATTAAAAATAAGGTGTATGTTAATCCACCAACAACAGTGGAAGATATGCGAAACAGGATTAGGGATACCTGTAGAACAATAACGCCACTAATTTTGTCCAGGGTCCGAGAAAATCTGCAAAAAAGACTAAATTTGTGCATTGCACAAGAGGGTCGTTTATTCGAACACTTATTAAAAAGAAATAATTAATCTCAGTATTTAATAGGTATTTTTTTTGTTTCAATTTAGTATAAAAGTAAATATGTATTTGCCTTGTCGTTATTGTTGTGTTAATTTTTTCATATTATGTTTAATAAAACTATTGCCGTTGTAATATAACGAATAATGTATTTCATCATATTTAACCCCATTCTGTTTGTTTCTGTAGTTTCTTTTACATTGTTTTTGCTATGGCTACTATGATAATGAAGACTATTTCTGTAAAAAAGTATGGAAAATAAGAAAAACTGAAATATCTCAAAAACTATTATAAATAGGTATAGGATATATTGAACAAAACTTTTAGGGTTTTTATTACTCTATTAAATAACATGAAAATATACAGGGTGTACCATTTAAAAAAAAGATATTTATTCATTTAAACTTGTTCAAATTTGAGCCGATGTGTTCAACACCCTGTAGCTTTTATTGCAAATATTAGGTAAAAATTATGTTAAGTTGTCCTTGGCCTTGCTAAATTCCAAATTTGAATATATTTGTCACAAAATTGAAAACGTTATTTAGGATTGAATTGATGCTTGAAAATGTGACTTTTTTTCTTTAAACTTAATTATCTCAGAAACTATAAAGTTTTGTTATAGTAAACCCTTAATAAAAAAGATTTAAAATTATAAGCTAAATCGAAAATACGATTCGTATATAGGGTGTTCTATTTAAAAAAATACAACTTTATGCTGTCCTAGTTTTTTGGCTCACCCTGTAGAGTCCTAAATATTTTTAAAATCTGCGTAAAAATAAACTGTATCAAACAATAAATATAGTTTCTTTGTTAATTTCACCGAAAAGGCACAAACCTACCTCATCCAATCGTTGACTCACCCTGTATATGTTTTCGAAAGGTCAGTTATCAATATTTTCCTCATCGATAATCTAAACTAGACACCCTCTATGTGTACAGGTTCCAAAACACGGGTATAACAAATGACAAAACCCCTTTTTTTGTGTTAAATAAATATAAATGTGCAATCATTTTTTTATGTTAGCGTAATAAATTTCTCAACCATCCCCAACACTCTATATTACAGCTTTATTTCCGTTAAACCTTCTTTATTCCACTATAATATATAACCACCGTTTATTTGTAGTTTTATCCCTCAAGAAAAAGGTCAAAAACACGTTTGCTGTCTTAATACTGGTTGTTTATCGACCAATTCGACCCCCAACTCATATATCAGTTTATATGAGAATTTATCTAATGTCCGGCAATGTAATGCAGTGCAGTAAAGCATTAGTGTCTTATACCATAGTTGGTATGATAGTTTTTACTTAAGGGGGAAAATTTCATCAATCATCCCACACATATATTATTTTTTTACAGCTGTTACACATTATAGACCCCTCCGAATTCTTATGGCAGTTAATATATTTTGGATTTAATCGGGGAGCTAGTGAGTTTTCGTAGCCGAAAAAGAAACATGGATCCACAAAAGTTTTTTCATAGATATTTTGACCCTCTAATTACGAAAATCCAGCGTGAAAGTGCAAATCGTTAAATAATGGAAAAGTGACATTCTTTGCTTTTCAACTTGAACAACTGATCATTAAATAAATATTTTCAAATTCTGTCTCCTGCAATAGACAGTTCAAGTTAAGAACTACAAGCTCAGATTAATCGAAATGCTAAAATGTGATGTTTTTGTTGCATTTTAACACTATAAATAAATGTTTTTTTTAAATCAAAATTTCAGAAAGAAATAAAAAATATATATGCCGTATTTAAATAGTTGTTACATATGTATTCTCCTTTCGGGCAGAGAAAGCTGTTTGTATATATTCGTTCTTTTTCTCTGCCTGAAAGGAGAATATATTTATAACAGTTATAAACAAATAGTGTTTCATCAGTTATAACGTATGCGTCGCCATCTATGAAGAGAAAGGAAAGTCTACTTTCAGGTGGTCACCTACTAAACATAATCCGTTATAGCTTTCGCTGATCACTGCATTAATACTTTACACACATTTTAATACATACATATCATATATATATATATATATATATATATATATATATATATATATATAAATATATATGTAATCAAACAGTTTGCTCGTAGACGCCATACAGTGAGCTTTCAAAAGGGTGAATGAGATTTCACCGAAACGTCAGCTGCTTTACGGTCCTGAGAGGGACTCAGCACATTCACGGGATGCCCGAGAACCTTCGATTACACATCACACCCGTGAGAATATCCGACACAACATATATATATATATATATATATATATATATATATATATATATATATATGTAAAGCAAAATGCGAGCAGTAAATGCAAACTTCGTTCCAACCGTATCCTTTCCGTGTTAGAGGTTGCACAGTTCGAACAAATTGCTAGGGAACACAATTCATTCTATTCCACCACCATCGAGTTGATGGCCTACCTGTACCACCATATCGAAAAGAAAGTCAAAACTTACCCTACCCGCCACAGTGATACGGGAGAGGTACATGTTTCGTCTCTAATAGACTCATCAAGGTACCGACATGCACCTGGCTGTGCAAAGGACGAATCGGAAAGAAGCATGCAAATACTGAACGCGGCTTCGCCGACCTCTCGCCGGATGACGTATATATGTTCATGCGGCTTTCACGGATTCCTCCGTGTGAGATGCAATCACAGTGGATATATCCACATCCACAATTTGTGGAACTGTGCAACCTCTAACACGGAAAGGATATGGTTGGAACGCAGTTTGCATATAAATATATATACATATATATATATATATATATATATATATATATATATATATATATATATATATATATATATATATATTTATGAACAATTATATTCGGCCCCCTCCTACCCCCCAAAAATTATATTATTTAAAATTTCGCATTTTTTGCTTTTATTATATATGTATGAACTAGAAATAATAATATTTTTGGGGGTACGGGGGGGCCGAATATAATTGTTCATAAAAATAAATATATATATATATATATATATATATATATATATATATATATATATATATATATATATATATATACATATATTGTAACGATAATTATAAAAATACTACTCCTAACTACTTGCGATTACCCACAAAGTGCCCATAAATAAATCCAGACTACATTGTTGTTATTTAAAATTTTGCAATGTTTACTTCTGTATTTATATTTTCAATTTTTAGTATATTACCAAAATTTAATTAAAATATTAGTATTTATCAGATATATATGGTAATATGTTGTTGTTGTTGAGCGCAAGGTAAAAAATATTTTTACCAATTTGAAATATTTTCAAATCTTCTAACTTATCATCAAACTAACCTTCCAATATATATAACCATATATATTTCTTTTATATATATATATATATATATATATATATATATATATATATATATATATATATATACCGGGTGTCAACGAATCTATTAGACAAGTCATAATTTCTAGAGTATTATGTGTATCAAAATGAGAATTGGTACAGGTAAATGGTATGTGAAGGGGAGAGTTTTCGCATATTTTCCACTTTCCGGCCACTTCCGGTTTCACCGAAAATGGCCCTGGTTTTGAATTTTTAAATGGAACACCCTGTATATTTTAACATTTTTGGATTTCTGAGACAATTCTAGATCAGAATGTGACTTTTTAAAAACTTTTTACGTCTACTTCATTTTTTTGGAGCCACTTTTAAAATTGCATCTAGGTGGCCATGATCGGACGCAAACTAATCTAAGGGCCTTAGGTGATGTCAAAAAAATACAATCGCAAGGTTTTAGTTACTAGTATGAAAGACAGGAATAAGATAAGTTGACAAAATTACGTTTTCATTTCTAACTATTAATTTTCAAATGGCGACCCCTTTTTGACAACTACTTTTCGAAAAAAGCATTCTTTGACGAATCTAACGGTACTAATTTATTTGCGATTGGATTAGACATAAGAACAGAAATTAAATATTATTAAGCAAAATACTGGATAATTTATTTACTTATGACAAGTGCGCCATGGACAGCCATGATGCATAAAAATTTGCAACTGTTTTTATCAAGTCTTCTTTGGAAAACAAAGCACTCACTTAAGTAGATAATGACAGTGACATACGCTCTAAGAACAGACGTAAAAGTTTCTTAATTTTCGTTAAGTTTAGTTTAAATTTTCGTTAAAATAATGTATACTCAAAGTGAAAAAGTGGATATGTTATTAATATTTGGAGAATGTCATAGAAATTCAAGGAGTGCTTTGTTTTCCAAAAAAGACCTGATAAAAACAGTTGCAAATTATTATGCATCATGGCTGTACATGGCGCACTTGTCATAAGTAAATAAATTATCCAGTATTTTGCTTAATAATATTTAATTTCTGTTCTTATGTCTAATCCAATCGCAAATAAATTAGTACCGTTAGATTCGTCAAAGAATGCTTTTTTCGAAAAGTAGTTGTCAAAAAGGGGTCGCCATTTGAAAATTAATAGTTAGAAATGAAAACGTAATTTTGTCAACTTGTCTTATTCCTGTCTTTCATACTAGTAACTAAAACTTTGCGATTGTATTTTTTTGACATCACCTAAGGCCCTTAGATTAGTTTACGTCCGATCATGGCCACCTAGATGCAATTTTAAAAGTGGCTCTAAAAAAATGAAGTAGACGTAAAAAGTTTTTAAAATGTCATATTCTGATCTAGAATTATCTCAGAAATCCAAAAATGTTAAAATATATAGGATGTTCCATTTAAAAATTCAAAACCGGGGCCATTTCCGGTGAAACCGGAAGTGGCCGGAAAGTGGAAAATATGCGAAAAATCTCCCCTTCACATACCATTTACCTGTACCAATTCTCATTTTGATACACATAATACTCTAGAAATTATGACTTGTCTAATAGATTCGTTGACACCCGGTATATGTTGTATCGTAGGGTTTTACAGATGGTGGAATGTATACTGGTGTTTTTCCGGTTTTCAATCCGTTCGTCAGTAGAAATATCTTCACGAATTTCGCCAGCATCTCAGCTGGCATTTTCAAGTGATGCTTCCTCGACGGCTGCTCGACTTAAAATGACGGCCTTTTTATACTTTGGTGGTTGCGCAGGTTATACCTTGGTTCTGTCTGGTGGGTTCCTTCGCTTCTCTGATATAACTTTTCTACAATTGTTTAACACATATTCTCCGCATATATAGCAAAAATGATTTGGATCGTTTAAACAACGTCTCCTTGAACTACTCATGACGCAAAAACTTCAGATACTAATCTTAACACAGTAAAATACGCACGTTATCGATAAATAAATACGCATAAATGATAAAAATCAAAAAAAAAAATGTAACTCGAGCTGCACAAAAATTTTTGAGGTTAGATTTGACAAGAACAGGTCATAAGTGAATATTATTAATCATAAAATTCACGGCAACAAACAAAAAATTAAATTTTATAAACTAGTGTAACATATATAATATTTTTTCTCGAAAAATCTAAAAATATAAACTATTATAGAATCAAATAAGAACACAATTAATTTCCTGGTGTGTATCCGTTTATAAAAGTCTCTTTGTGCTCGTAAACTTTATCTTTATTTAAAAAATAATCATTATTACTGTTTATCGATTAATATACTATTAAGATATCTCACGGGATAAATAAAAAAACCATTTAAATAAAAATTCGTGCTATTAAAATTAAGTCAAAAAAACGAGTAACTTTACGGGAACATAAACAACATGTTTTATTAGTCTAGACAGATTCTAATTTAAATGGTGAATACAGGGTGCAAGCGGCAATTAATCAAATGTTATTGCTCAGTTTTATGACAATTTATATGACTGTTATTCGCAATTTCAAATAATTGTTTATATTAGTATACTCACAATTTATGGAAGTATGATGTACATTTTATAGATTGTGATAAATTGACTAAACCGCATTATTGGTTGTTAAGGAGAATAGAGATATATTCATAGAGACCTTACCAATTAATGTACGAGCATTGTGAATTATACCTGTAGAGAATATACCACATATTGAAGTTCTTTTAATTATTTATTTACCTTTCACATAGTCTAATCCAATGATTCTTTTGCAAATTTCGTATCCAAAGTGGTGTCATAATTTTAAAGCATCTATTTCTGAATTTTTAAACATTTAAATATAAACTACTTTTCCAAATACATATTAATCTAACTAGAACATTAATTAAAACAACATATCGGTATTGAATACTTTAAAAATTATTATTTCATTGACTTAGCTAAACGGCTTTCGTACTTCCTCCGGGGGAATATTTACTCATCCCCGATATACTCAGATATCAAAAGGGTGGAGTTGTGTTGGGGGCCCTTTGCATGTTGTCGGACTTTACGTGATGTTATGCTGTGTTCGCTGAAACCAAATTCGTTGTAACAACTGTCTACTTAAGATCTCCATATCGTAAAATATCGGTAGGATATTACCCACAGAACTTGATGCCGGCTGTTATCTTAAACAGTACAGGGTGAGTCAACGATTGGATGAAGTAGGTTTGTGCCTTTTCGGTGAAATTAACAAAGAAACTATATTTATTGTTTGATACAGTTTATTTTTACGCAGATTTTAAAAATATTTAGGACTCTACAGGGTGAGCCAAAAAACTAGGACAGCAAAAAGTTGTATTTTTTTTTAAATAGAACACCCTATATACTAATCGTATTTTCGATTTAGCTTATAATTTTAAATCTTTTTTATTAAGGGTTTACTATAACAAAACTTTATAGTTTCTGAGATAATTAAGTTTAAAGAAAAAAAGTCACATTTTTCAAGCATCAATTCAATCCTAAATAACGTTTTCAATTTTGTGACAAATATATTCAAATTTGGAATTTAGCAAGGCCAAGGACAAATTAACATAATTTTTACCTAATATTTGCAATAAAAGCTACAGGGTGTTGAACACATCGGCTCAAATTTGAACAAGTTTAAATGAATAAATATCTTTTTTTTTTAAATGGTACACCCTGTATATTTTCATGTTATTTAATAGAGTAATAAAAACCCTAAAAGTTTTGTTCAATATATCCTATACCTATTTATAATAGTTTTTGAGATATTTCAGTTTTTCTTATTTTCCATACTTTTTTACAGAAATAGTCTTCATTATCATAGTAGCCATGGCAAAAACAATGTAAAAGAACATTTTTCTGTGTGTCAAATTTATAACCGCAATCGCTTCTTTTGGTTTTTAAGTAGTGTAGTTTGGTTTTTTTTTGCATTCATCTTATATTGTAAAATGAATTTTCCAAAGAATGAGTTAATAGATATGATTTATACAATAGGAGAGGCTCAAAAAAATTGCCTTCTTGCTCAAAGAATTTACAAAATGAAGTATTCTGATCGACGTAAGCCTAATACCCATACTTTTCAAAACTTAATCCAAAGATTTGATTCTTCTGGTACTGTTGATTATCCAAAACGTAAAGTGGTCAACAAACCAGTAACTAATGAAGAAAAAGAACTACAAGTATTGTTAAATGTTCAGGAAAATCCTTATATTGGTAGCCGTCAGTTAGCAGCATTATGTGAAATATCACAATCCACCGCTAATCGTACTACCTACAAATATAGATATCATCCATATCACATGGAATTACACCAAGAATTGCATGGACAGGATTTTGAAAGTCGTGTAAACTTTTGTCGTACAATAAATGCGGAGATTCAATTAAATCCAAATTTATTATGCAAGGTAATGTTTAGTGATGAAGCTACTTTTAGAAGTAACGGTGCCGTAAATAGACGCAACATGCATTATTATGCCACAGAAAACCCATTTTGGATTAGAGAGGTGCAACATCAAAACCACTGGTCATTAAATGTTTTTTATGGTATTCATCATAATCGAATTATTGGACCTCACTTTTTTAATGAACCACTAAATGGTCATAGTTACCTGAACTTTCTACAAGAAGAACTACCCCAACTGCTTCAAGGTCTCGATAGGGATGAGCTCGACAGTATGTGGTTCCAGCACGATGGTGCGCCTCCGCATTACCATCGTGAAGTTCGTGCGTTTTTGGACCAACGATATCCGCAAAAATGGATTGGACGTGGGGGTTTCATTGAGTGGCTACCAAGGTCTTGCGACATGACCCCATTAGATTTCTTCCTATGGGGTTATATTAAAAATAAGGTGTATGTTAATCCACCAACAACAGTGGAAGATATGCGAAACAGGATTAGGGATACCTGTAGAACAATAACGCCACTAATTTTGTCCAGGGTCCGAGAAAATCTGCAAAAAAGGTCGTTTATTCGAACACTTATTAAAAAGAAATAATTAATCTCAGTATTTAATAGGTAATTTTTTTGTTTCAATTTAGTATAAAAGTAAATATGTATTTGCCTTGTCGTTATTGTTGTGTTAATTTTTTCACATTATGTTTAATTAAACTATTGCCATTGTAATATAACGAATAATGTATTTCATCATATTTAACCACATTCTGTTTGTTTCTGTAGTTTCTTTTTATTATTTTACATGGCTACTATGATAATGAAGACTATTTCTGTAAAAAAGTATGGAAAATAAGAAAAACTGAAATATCTCAAAAACTATTATAAATAGGTATAGGATATATTGAACAAAACTTTTAGGGTTTTTATTACTCTATTAAATAACATGAAAATATACAGGGTGTATCATTTTAAAAAAAGATATTTATTCATTTAAACTTGTTCAAATTTGAGCCGATGTGTTCAACACCCTGTAGCTTTTATTGCACATATTAGGTAAAAATTATGTTAACTTGTCCTTGGCTTTGCTAAATTCCAAATTTGAATATATTTGTCACAAAATTGAAAACGTTATTTAGGATTGAATTGATGCTTGAAAATGTGACTTTTTTTCTTTAAACTTAATTATCTCAGAACTATAAAGTTTTGTTATAGTAAACCCTTAATAAAAAAGATTTAAAATTATAAGCTAAATCGAAAATACGATTCGTATATAGGGTATTCTATTTTAAAAAATACAACTTTATGCTGTCCTAGTTTTTTGGCTCACCCTGTAGAGTCCTAAATATTTTTAAAATCTGCGTAAAAATAAACTGTATCAAACAATAAATATAGTTTCTTTGTTAATTTCACCGAAAAGGCACAAACCTACTTCATCCAATCGTTGTCTCACCCTGACAAACGAACATCTGAATATTAATAATTATTAAAAGTTTTTTATTTTCCCTTTCCCGAATCCGAAAATATAATGGAATTTTCAATATACTATTTAGTTTCGTTCTTCGGTACAATAGGCCCGTCTTTATGTATATAAACGGTTTATTTGGTTTAGAGTAGTTATTGGCGGAGATTTTAATATAAATTTATTTATAAAGAATGAATTCACAAAGAGATTTTTAGACCTAATGAATGTTTATAATCTTTCTCAAAGTATTTTTGAGGCAACCCGCACAACCGATAATACTTCGACACTTATTGATAATATTTTCTATAATTCAGATAGGGGTTTGCAAAGCTATGTGATTAATACTGCACTTTCGGATCATAAGGCACAAGTTATATGTATTGAGAATATCATTATTCAGAAAGATCGTAACTATATATTTAAAACAATTTTTACAAAGAACAAGGTGCAAGATTTTAGACAGGAGCTTGAAAATGTTGACTGGTTACCAGTATATGGTTTAAATTCAGCAAATCTGGCATATGATAATTTTTTGGGTATTTTCTCGGTTCATTTGGATGCGATTTTTGTCACTAAGAAGTATAACTCTCCCTCGAGGTCTGTTTCATGGATAACTGCAGGCATTAGAGTGTCCTGCTGACACAAACGTGTTTTATACTTTAAAAAAACAAGGGGACAAATCACAGCTGAATATTTTAATACTTATTGTAAAATATTAAAGAATGTTATTGTGAAAGCGAAACAGTTAAGTAATAGAAACCATATTAATTCCTCTGAGAATAAAGTTAGGGCTACCTGGCAAGTTGTTAAACAAATTACTGATCGAAAAAATAAAACCAGTACAGTTATTGAAAATTTTTCTTCCAAATTTAGTGATCCTTTTCAGATAGTCAATAGTTTAAATAATTATTTTATAAATTCATGCCCTACCATTGACTCTCGATGTCATAATTCACAGATTGAAGGGAGAGTAACAAATTCCATTTATTTGTTTCCTACTGATTCTAATGAGGTATTGAAGGTTATAAAGAGTTTAAAAAACAAGAAGTCGGTTGGAGATGATTAGATACCTATTTCTATTTTAAAAAATGGAGGTGACTTTATTTCTGAGCCTTTATCTTTTATTGTAAATATGTGTTTTACTACAGGTATTTTTCCAGGTAAGCTGAAAAATGTCCATATTAGAGCAATCTATAAGAAGATGGAGAAATCTGAAGAAAAGAATTATCGACCAATCTCGCTATTGCCTAATATAAGCAAGATTTTTGAAAAAAAAATTATTTCAGAGAATTGTAACATTTCTGGATAAGTTCTCTGTAATATCAGATAAACAAAATGGCTTTAGAAAAGGGAAGTCCACAGTAAGAGCTTTGTACCAAACACTTATACAAATTATAGATTTTCTAAATAAAAAAAGCAAACATTGGCCATGTGCCTAGATCTCTCTAAAGCCTTTGATGCTGTGGATCATAAAACATTATTATTAAAACTAGAAATGTATGGTATAAGCGGTAACGCGCTGCAATTGGTGAGATCGTATTTGACGGACAGAACTCAGTGTGTCGTGGAGTCTGATCTCCATGGTAGGGCTATAATATCTCAGAGGATTAAAATGAAGAGGAGCGTCCCTCAACGATCAATACTTGGACCTCTTTTGTATATTCTTTACACAAATGATTTACCCGAAATCTCTGGAGAGCGGACTGTACTATATGCTGATGATACATCACTTATATTCAGTGAAAGCACGGCGGAGTTGCTATCGATGAAGGTTCAATCTGTGATGGACACTCTCGATGGGTACTTTCGGTCCAACAGCCTGTCGCTAAATGTTTCCAAGACACAGTGCATTATGTTTGGTAACAGATTGAATAATCAATTTACAGTAACGTTTGAGGATACAACAATAACATCAGTTGAGAGCGCTGTTGTTTTGGGACTAAACGTCGATAGAAGGTTGGACTGGGGGACGCACATCGAGAGAGTTGCCACTAGAATATCTCAGTATTGTTTCGCATTAAGAATTATTTCGGAAAGAGTTGGAATCGATGCAGATCTGTCAGCTTACCATGCATTTGTACAGTCCAGACTCAGATATGGTTTGATATTTTGGGGCAATTCCTGTGATGTTAATAGAATTTTGATTCTTCAAAAAAGATGTCGACGATGTATTCTTGCAATGAAACAACAAGACAGTTGTAGGACTATGTTTATTAGTAACAATATTTTGACGGTTATAGGTATATACATTTTGGATTCGGTGATGTTTATTGTTGATAACAGGGATCTTTTTGAGGGTGCATCTATTAAACATAACTACATTACTATAAATAAGACAAATCTGCTTTCTGATAAATATAACTTTATTTTTTTGCAGAAAAATGTCGAGTTTTCTATAATAAAAATTTTTAATTCTTTACCTGAAAATGTACATTTACTACCGAGAAATAGATTAAAGTGTGTCCTGAAATTTTTTTTATGTAAAAAAGCCTTCTATACATTGGAAGAATTTTATGAGTGTGATAAAGGCAGTATTGTCTCGAATTAAAATTTTGGTTATTGGCTTTATTATTAAATTTTAAATGTATGTAAGTGTACTTGTTATTTAATTTTCGTCCCATTTATAATATTGCCGTTTATCTTAAGTTTTAGTTGTTTTGTTTTTACTACATTAACTTGATAGAATTATTCAAGAAAGATATTTAAAACTGTATAATTATTGTTGAGGTTTTTTCTTTTTCATTTTTTTTCTTTTTTTATCTACAGCTGAGAATAAACTATAAATTTTATTGTGATGTTTATTACAGTAATGATATTTTTTTTGACATTGTTCCATGCCCTTATGGGTTATCTATCTATCTATCTATCTATTAACTAATTAATGGGTATTCTCTGGCTGTACTAACTGTATATATGTTTTTTAATCAAAAATCACAGAGAAAAAAAAGCATTTTTAATACTGAAAGCAAATGAGTGACAATGCTCATATGAAAATTATTTTAACTTCAAAATTAATATCAATATCAATTTAGACATCATTTTTGAAATGTTTAGGTTAATATTGTTTTAAAAAAAAAATAATTATAAATCAATTTAATTTTTCAGGTCTGTTTTGTCCAACTTGGTTTGACGGTTGGTCATGTTGGCCCGAAACTCCAGCTGGAAAAATTGCCAATCAATCATGTCCTTATTTTATAAATGGATTCGAACCAAAAAGTAAGTTTTAAATGAATTTAAGTGCAAAGTTTTTTATTAGGTAGACTCACAGTTTTTTCAATTTACTGCTTTGAATTTTACATGGTCGTCCCGTAGCATGCTTAGCAATTAATAGATTATTTCCTTGAATTGATAATTAAGCCATTCAATTATAAAAAAGATGATCCAGTAATTAATGAGCGGACGAAAACATTTTCTTAAATAGTTTTTCATGCTCGGCTTAAAAATACCGATTTTTTTCGTAAATCCCAACTGAATTTGGAATAAAACTAACACTGACAAGTACAGAGTGTCCAATTTTCGATCGTTTTACGAGTTATCTCCGTTATTAGTAAAAACAGAAGGATAGGGATATCGTGACACTGTGCTACTTTTTTTTAGTAGTTCATAGGTTTGGTTAGTTGCAAGGATCTGACCTTCTAATAACCAGAAAAGACGACCTAAGCATCCATTATACAGTCTACAGAAAACTTACACACACAAACAAATACCTGAACGCCGAATCTCACCACTATCCACCACAGTTACAATCAATGGCCAATACAGTGATCTACAGATCCTTGCGACTAATAAAACCCACGAACCGCCAAGAAGAACTTAACAACGTTACAACAGCTCTAAAACAAAACAACTATAAAGAACACAATATCAAAAAGGCTATAAAACGGAACACAAATGCAATAGTAGAGAAAAAAGAAGATGACAAATCCAAACCAAAAACCACACTGCCATACATAAAAGGTGTAACAGATGTAATTAGAAGAATTCTGAGGAAGCATGACATCTGCACAATTTACAAGCCACAAACAACACACAAATTATTGGGCAATCCAAAAGACAAAATACCATTGGAAAACCAGGGAGTGTACAACATCCCATGTAGAAACTGCAAAAAAGAATACATCGGCCAAACAAACAGAAGAATCTCTACCAGATTCCAAGAACATAAAAATAGGATAAAGAATAAGCAAACCATATCAGCTTTATTCCAACATCACCAGGAGACAAGACACACTATAAATTTCAAGGAAACCATACAGATCGCACCCATAAATCACTATAAAACGCGCATCATCAGAGAAGCTCTCGAAATAGAAAATACTAAAAACTTTAACAAGAGAGATGATGCAAAAAACATGTCAAATACATGGAGAACTGTAATCAAAGCCAAAAACAACACATCAGAGAAACAGGCCGGCGAGCTAAGAGGAGGCCCAGATCTAGGAAAGCAAGGAAACCAACCAGGCAGAGCTAGGGTATAACCTGTACAAGCTCCAAACTATAAAAAGGTAGTCACAGGAGCAAAACGCTCATTCCATATACAAGTATATATATATATATATATATATATATATATATATATATATATATATATATATATATATATATATATATATATATATGTGTATATATATGTATATATACTTGTATTTTTTTTAATATTGTATAAATCCTTTACTTATTTCACGTTTTTAATAATCCTGAATTATTACATAGAGTCTAATTTCATTTTTTAAAAAGTGTTAAACAGCAAGTATTCCTCTTCTTCTTCTACCTTCTATAATAGGTCCCTGACCTGTTCCTTCTTCGATTTTCCTCATTCTGGACTTAAATTATCGCTCCACCTTTTCCGTGGTCGACCTCTACTGCGTGTGCCACTAGGCGATTTATCTCGTGCGATCCTTACCAATCTATCCTCTGTCATTCGGCTTATGTGTTTTTTCCATTGTGTTGGACTCACACATTAATGCAGTCTGTGTTGCATGATTGCCTGATGTTATCGCTTCTTTCTCTGTCAAGTAGCGTTTTTCCTGTTATTCGTCGAAGTATTCTCATTTCTGTAGTCTCCAATAGTTGTTTCGTTTTTGTCGTCTCTGGCCGTGTTTCTGAGGTGTATGTCATAATAGGTCTAGTTGTGGTTTTGTAGATCCGAACCTTTGTTTCTTGTTGTAAGTGTCTGTTTCGCCAGATCACGTCGTTGAGGCAACCCGCCACTTTGTTTGCTTTGGCCACCTGCCCTCTTACTTCATCTTCGATGTTGCCATAACTAGTTATGTCGATTCCTAGATATTTGAAGCTCATTTATTGTTGTATTATTCGACCGTCTAGTTCTAGTTTCCATCTGAGGGGTTCTTTTGAGGTTGTCATACATTTAGTTTTTTCAGCTGAGATAATCATATTATATTTTCTTCCCGCAAGATTAAAGGTATTTAACAATCTCTGGAGGTCGTCTTCATTTTCGGCACATATCACAGCGTTATCGGCGTAACAGAGAATTTTTATTTCTGTATCACCCATTTTATATCCTCTACCAAGTCACACCTCCTTTATTATTTCGTCCATTATCATGTTAAACAACAAAGGACTAAGCGAGTCTCCCTGTCTAATACCGCTGTTGACTGGTATGGGTGTTGATAATTTACCGTTAGTGCGAATCTGAACTTTATTGTTTGCGTATATGTTTTCGATGGTCTGAATTATATTGATAGGAATATTTCCCTTATATAACAGGTGGATTACGTCATCTAGCTTTATGCGATCGAATGCTTTTGTTAGATCTATAAAGCATAAAAATGTTGGTTTATTGTATTCTAGAGATTTTTCGACTATCTGTCGTAGAATAAATACTGCATCCATGCAAGACCTTCCTGATCTAAATCCCTGCTGTTCGTCTTCCAGTATTGTAACCGAATTAATTTTATTTTTGATTACTTTCGTAACGAGTTTCAGAGTTGTGTCCAGTAGATTAATACCCCTGTAGTTCCCTGGTTCTTGTTTGTCACCTCTCTTAAACATAAGCATTATTGTGCTGGTTCTCCACCTATCTGGTACTTTGCATTGTGTCAGGATTTTTCGAATGAAGCAAGTATCATTTCATTATTTACTTTCTTGAATAACAATTGAAAAAAAAATTTTAGCTATGAACTTTAGGGGTAATTTTTTTGCCTTCAAAATGCAGTTAAGGACCTAAAAATCTAGTTGAAGATTTCTTGATGTTGGAAGCCTTCTAAAACCCCTTTAAACATTCCCTTCTTAGGGTAATAAATGCCATAAAATACTAATTTTTATTTAAATTTTTACATTATTGAGTAAAAATTCGGTGGAAGTTCGAAAAGTTCTTATAAACATATAAATGTTATAATAATTCTTTAATATTTTACTGTCCTGAAAGTTTCAGGAAACTCTATCAACGAAAAAGGACGAGGAAAGTGATAAAGCACTAAAAATAATATCAGAGACATAATAAAAGTTTTAATTTTTAATGGAGTTAGATGAACAAAATTTTAAGAAAGTTTAAAACATAAAGATGTTATCGACTTTTATTGAGTAAATTAAATAGTACGTTTAAAAGGAGAATAACGAACTGCAAAAATGGTTGAACGCTTGAAGGAAATAAAATTAGACTTTTTAATTATTTATTTATCTGGTACACCTTACAAAGGCTGAACTAATGGCTTGCAAGGAAAACTATAGCAAAGAAAAAACAAAATAATTTTTTTTTAAAAAAACAATTGAACTGACTTCTAAAAGTGCGCTAAAAAGTGAAAAATAACTATAAATTTTTATATAAAATTGAAATTTTTGAAGTCGGCGCCAAACTAATACCTGACAAAATTTGATTCGCATAAACAGATTAAAAATACTTTATTTGTAATTGCTTTCTTAACATAATTTGTATATATTAGTAGTTATTTATTTATTTTAGAAATAATTTAGCACCGACTTCAAAAATTTCAATTTCACATAAAAATTTATAATTATTTTTCACTTTTTAGCGCACTTTTAGAAGTCGGTTCAATTTTTTTCAGAAAAATTTTATTTTTCGATTTTTAGTTTTCAATTCATTATTATATCCATAAATTATTTGAACTAAATACTAGTCGAGATTAGTGTATCTCGCAATGACTCCAAGGCGGCAAATAGATTGGTAATATAGGCCCCAAAACCTTCCAATATCGGTACTTAAAGAACCTGAGACGTAAATTTCTTAGCCCGATATAATTTATACTGCATATTGAGTTTGTATATGCCACAAGAACCCCGCAATATCAATTTTAGACAAAATCGAAAAATGTAAAATTTTCCGTCTCACATATTGTATCTTATCAACTTAATAGTTGTAAAAAATTAACTTCATATTCGTAATACACGACCTCGAAAACCCCCTAATACCAAATCTGAAAAAAAGCGAATAAGGTAAAATTTTCAACCCACCATATTGGAGCCGCAATATTGAATTTCAAAAAATTAATTTTACGTCTTAATCTAATCTAAATCTAAACCCTTCAAAGCCCCTAGTACCAATTTTGGATGAAATTCAGAAATTTAAAATTTCTAGACCGTCATATTACATCTGACATATCAGATTTTCTTAAAATAATTTTATATTCGCTATTTACATCTTCAAAAGCGATTCAGTCCCATCTTTGAATAAAATCAAAAAATGTAGAACGCTATATTGGTTTCGCCATATTGAATCCTGAAAAAATACTTTTAAATTCATAATTTACACCCTGAAGTACCCTCCTTATCTATTTTCGAGAAAATCGAAAAGTGTAAAATTTTGAGAACTCCATTTTGAATTCGCCAGATTCAGTTTTTCAAAAAATATTTTAAATTCGTAATTAACACTAACAAAAATACCGCAATACTAATTTTAGACAAAATCGAGATATATAGAATCTTTAATCCGCCATCTTGGATCCGCCATATTGAATTTTTTAAAAATAATTTTAGATTCGTTATGTGCGACCCCGAAAACTCCACTATACCAATTTCGGAGAAAATCGAACAAAATTGATTTTTTCGTCAGCTATATTGAATCCGCCATAATGAATTTGTTGGATTCGTTATGTGCGATTCCGAAAACTCCTCCACAGCAATTTTGTAGAAAGTTGGACAAAATTAAATATTTTTTGTCTGCCATATTGATTTTTTTAAAATAATTTCAGATTCGTTGTGTACGATCCCGAAAATTCCCACATGTAAATTTTGGAGAAAATCGGACAAAATTTATTGTTTCGGCCGCCATATTGTCAGCGCCATCTTGAATTTTACTGCGCCAATTTCGTGCAAAAAAATGTGGAACCACCGCAGCAACTTCCTGAACATAACGAAACAAATTTAATTCAAATCAATGCCGCCTTTCCAGAGTAATCGGTGTACATATATAAAAAAATATAATCGAAAAATTGAGAACCTCCTTCTTTTAGAAGTTGGTTAATAGAAATATGACACACTTAACTATCTACGAACTATATGGTAAAATATCAAAAAAAAAAGATACCTAAAAAAATGATGACAAGCACCAGTAAAACTATTAAATATCAGAAAAAAAAAACAGAAACTAACATGGATACCACTCAATTTAAATATTACATAAATTTAACACTCAAATAAATTTTCCTAATTTATCTCATTGATGTGTAAAACTTCTAGAATTAGTTGTAAATAAATTATGCTGCCTCGATCATAAGTTAATATTGGGGATATTAAATTTGATAAAGTTTATTGAATACGATCATTGTACTTGCCATTTAAAATAAAATATATGAATAATGCATATTACATTGACCTACGTGTATGAAAATATTGCTTATGGAAAGTCCCTGGCATAATTTTGCATAATAATTAACAAAGGAAAATTTGGAAAAACATTGAATTTCTTGAAATAAAAGTATTTTAACAAGGTTTTACAAAAAAGTTATTTTATTCTTGAAATGAACAAAGGTTTTGAATTTTTTAAAGAGACCAAATTTATCCTCTTGATACCCGTAAAAAAAATGAATTTCAAAAAAGTCGAGTATTAAATACATATTTTTAGTGAGTTTTAATGAATTTTGAGGTAACTTTTTTTGTGTTTACATTAATTAAAACTTCAAATTATAATAATACAGATTTTTTGACAAAAAATATTCAAATTAATTAAAATTAGGCTTCTTTTAGATATAAAAAACTTGGAAGATGAAATATTAAATATTATAATTTAATCAAAAAATGTAAAAAATATAAATTTTGGTTTTAAAATGCTTGAGTACGTAAAATTTTATTTTATTCCACAATTTGCAAATAATTGAAACTACATTCTTAACTTGCTTTCAGCTATTTACCAAGTAAATGTGATAATCCGTTTCTTTTTCGAAACAGAGTCTACATAGAACTTGAATCGAGTCTCGACCATACGCTTTGTGACAGTGTAATCCAACGCCTTACCTGCTTCTACATTAACTCATAACTACCTGAATATGACTTGAAGTGTAAGGGAACAAACATTAGTTATGACTTCTAGTTATTTTATATTGATTAACTTAAAATATATTCCAGTAGACGGAGGAATCTTTTTGGGATTTCTCTGTATAAACCCAAAAATTATTATATGTTACACTGACCTAATTAACGCAACTAATTTGTTCCCATAGAACAGTTATGACAGGCGACACAGTAAGTCTTAGAGCTGCAGTGTAAGGGCTTCTCAACCCTAGCCTGTCACATCACTCAATCAATGAATCATTTAATGCCATCTTGCAGAATTCTAGAACATTTAGAACTCCGGAAAGAACAAGGAACTTTAAAAATATAGAACTTTAAATATTTTTCAGGGCATCTCAATAGTTGCTGCTTCTCGTTAACATTAATAAAAAAAAGGTGGACAGCCATTCTTGGCTATTATTATTTTTGGAAAAAGATCATTATATTTTTAATTAAAATAAAATTTTTATAAAAAAATTGAACCGACTTCTAAAAGTGCGCTAAAAAGGGGATAATAACTATAAATTTTTATATTGAAATGGAACTTTTTGAAGTCGTCGCCAAACTAATACCTGACAAAATGTGATTTGCTTAAACAGATTAAAAATACTTTATTTGTAATTTGTAATACTGTATTGTAAGTCTTAATCTAATCAAAATCTAAACCCTTCAAAGCCCCCTAGTACCAATTTTGGATGAAATCCGGAAATTTAAAATTCCTAAACTTATATTCGCTATTTACACCCTCAAAAACGATTCAGTTCCACCTTTGAACAAAATCGAAAAATGTAAAATTTTTGGTCCGCTATATTGGATTCGCCATATTGAATCCTGAAAAAATACTTTTAAATTCATAATTTACACTCTCAAGAACCCCCTATACCAGTTTGGGAAAAAATCGAAAAATGTAAAATTTTTAGGACACCATACTGAATCTGCCAGATTGAGTTTTTGAAAAAATATTTTAAATTCATAATTAACACTAACAAAAATACCCCAATACTGATTTTAGACAAAATCGGGAGATGTAGAATCTTTAATCCGCCATCTTGGATCCGCCATATTGAATTTTTTAAAAATCATTTCTGATTCGTTATGTGCGACCCCGAAAACTCCCTCGTACCGATTTTGAAGAAAATCGGATAAAATTGATTTTTTCGTCCGTCATATTGGATCCGCCATATTGAATTTTTTAAAAATAATTTTAGATTAGTTATGTACGACCCTGAAAACTATCTCGTACCAATTTTGGGGAAAATCAATCATAATTGATTTTTTTGTCCACCATATTGGATCGGCCTTTTTGAATTTATTATAAATATTTTGGATCCATTATGTGCGACCCCGACAACTCCCCCACACCAATTTTGGAGAAAATCAGACAAAATTGAATTTTTTGTCCGCCATATTGGATCCACCATAATGAATTTTTAAAAAATTATTTCAGATTCGTTGTGTATGTCCCCGAAAATTACCCATACCAATTTTGGAGAAAATCAGACAAAATTAATTTTTTTGGCCATCATATTGTCAGCGCCATCTTGGATATTACTGCACAAGTATCGTCCAAAAAAATATGGGACCACCGCAGCAACTTCCTGAACATAACTTTAAAAATTTCAACCAAATCAGTGCCTCCGTTCCGAAGTAATCGGTGTACAGGGTGAGTCAACGATTGGATGAAGTAGGTTTGTGCCTTTTCGGTAAAATTAATAAAGAAACTATATTTATTGTTTGATACAGTTTATTTTTACGCAGATTTTAAAAATATTTAGGACTCTACAGGGTGAGCCAAAAAACTAGGACAGCATAAAGTTGTATTTTTTTAAATATAACACCCTATATACGAATCGTATTTTCGATTTAGCTTATAATTTTAAATCTTTTTTATTAAGGGTTTACTATAACAAAACTTTATAGTTTCTAAGATAATTAAGTTTAAAGAAAAAAAGTCACATTTTCAAGCATCAATTCAATCCTAAATAACATTTTGAATTTTGTGACAAATATATTCAAATTTGGAATTTAGCAAGGCCAAGGACAAGTTAACATAATTTTTACCTAATATTTGCAATAAAAGCTACAGGGTGTTGAACACATCGGCTCAAATTTGAACAAGTTTAAATGAATAAATATTTTTTTTTTAATGGTACACCCTGTATATTTTCATGTTATTTAATAGAGTAATAAAAACCCTAAAAGTTTTGTTCAATATATCCTATACCTATTTATAATAGTTTTTGAGATATAACATGAAAATATACAGGGTGTACCATTTAAAAAAAAATATTTATTCATTTAAACTTGTTCAAATTTGAGCCGATGTGTTCAACACCCTGTAGCTTTTATTGCAAATATTAGGTAAAAATTATATTAACTTGTCCTTGGCCTTGCTAAATTCCAAATTTGAATATATTTGTCACAAAATTGAAAACGTTATTTAGGATTGAATTGATGCTTGAAAATGTGACTTTTTTTCTTTAAACTTAATTATCTCAGAAACTATAAAGTTTTGTTATAGTAAACCCTTAATAAAAAAGATTTAAAATTATAAGCTAAATCGAAAATATGATTCGTATATAGGGTATTCTATTTAAAAAAATACAACTTTATGCTGTCCTAGTTTTTTGGCTCACCCTGTAGAGTCCTAAATATTTTTAAAATCTGCGTAAAAATAAACTGTATCAAACAATAAATATAGTTTCTTTGTTAATTTCACCGAAAAGGCACAAACCTACTTCATCCAATCGTTGACTCACCCTGTACAAACATAAAAAAAATAGATAGTCGACGAATTGAGAACCTCCTTCTTTTAGAAGTCGATTAAAAATAGTAGATATCTGTGGAAATTGATAGAAGCCTAATTTTAACTTTTTGATTGTTTAAAACCATGCATAAGTACCTGATGTAGCCGAAAATATTTTAATTTTTTTTTATACAACTAGTACTTTAAAAATTTTAAATTCCGTTTCAAATTTCCCACCAAAACGCCAATACTTGTCACTTGACCGATGTGACGTCACACTGGTAAACTGACAAGGATATATAAATTTTTTTCGTAATTTTTGTGAAATAAGATGACTTCGTAGTTATTTGAAGTATTGTGCGGTGGTTCAGAATAGAAGTTATAGTTAAAACACCTGAGAAGTTATTTATCCACGTTCCAGGTTCGGAAAATAAGAGAAAAATATGGCTTCAGCTAGCCCGGCACTACTCGTTTTATTTTAGATTTGAGCGTATAAAACCGATTATTACTATTATGTATTCATTATCAGTTGCGGAAATAACAATTCTTAATAAATTACTTACATGGGGGTCTTCATATTTCTAAATTCAGCAGAGCATAAAACAATGAATTCTCGGCAAATTCGAACTATTTGCCTTAATAAATCAACTTTCCTTCAGGATAAAATTTCTTAGAATATTTTTAAAAGGGAAAAGTAAGCAAATTTCGAAGAAATTGCAAGAAAATGACTATAAAATATAAACTAGACAGCTATCACAAATGTGACAAAAAATGTATATGTCAAGTTTGTGACAGCGATGACGTTGGCTGTATTCTTTAGAGTAATTTATCAAATGATCAAAGTGAAAAAAGTTAAACTGTTAACCATGTTCTTTTAGATATGCAGTTACTTGTCATTAGGTCGAAGTGATCATGATCATTTCAAGTGTTATATGTGTTAGTATGGAGTGACATCATTCACTTTTAGTATTTGTTATCAAGTGACTCAAAGGAGATTTAATTACATTTTTATTATTAAATAAGAATAAGGAAAAATATTATATTTTTTAGGATTTCTATTGTGAATATTACCGTTTCGCGGTAAAATTATATTTTTATTTCAATACAGTCAACATCCCAATTCTGCAAAGATATGTTCAAAAAGAAAACAAAACTTTTATGTTCTGGATTTATGCATGCGAAAGAAACCTGTTAAAGCAAACTCTAGAATGAAATTAAATTCTTATATAACTTTACACGTTGTTTCCACCTACAGTAAAAATCCGGGAAAGTTTGTTAAGTTTACTAAAAGTGTAATTGCTGGAATATTCCTCTATCATTTTACTGTCTTGAAAGTTTTCCGAAACTGACTTTTCAAAAGACAACAGTAAAATAACTGGAAGTGATATATTATTTGAACTAGTATCAAGACTTGAATAAACAGCTTAAAAAGTTTGATGGAGCAATATTGTTTTTCTAAAACAAGCCGCTGATAGTAATGATTATTATTCTTTTTCTATCATTCTTTTTTCCTTTCTTAGTAAAAAAAAAATTGAAAGAACTTACGAGCACATAAAAACGCAAACAACCCAACACATTATATAACACAAACGGAACAATAATAACAGAACTGGAAGAAAAATTGGAGGTATGGAAGAACTATGTTAATGAACTTTTTACAGATGAAAGACATGAACCTAATCTAAACAGCATACAAGAGGATGAAGGCCCAGATATAACCAAAGAGGAAGTAATGTATGCACTAAGAAGAATGAGGGATGGAAAGGCTCCGGGTCCAGACGAACTACCGATGGAAGTCCTCAAGCTCATAGAGGAAGAGTCGATTTATGCATTGGTGGAGCTTTTTAATCATATCTACAAAACAGGAATAATACCACAGGAATGGCTTTTATCCACATTTGTAACTATTCCAAAAAAGGGAAAAGCAAAACAATGCACCGACTATCGCACAATAAGCCTGATGAATCACATACTGAAAACATTTCTAAAAGTTATACAAACTAGAATACACAAAAAACTGGAAATAGATATTAGTGATACCCAATTTGGATTGCGAAATGGACTCGGAACGAGAGAAGCGTTATTTGCACTGAATGTCATGTCTCAAAGATGCCTTAATATAAATCAGGATGTATATATATGCTTCATAGACTACAATAAGGCCTTTGACAAAGTGAGACATGATCACCTTATCAGTCTATTGACGGAAAAGAACCTCGATAAAAGAGACATCAGAATTATATCGAATATTTATTACAATCAGAAAGCAGTAGTGCGAGTGGAGCATGAGACGACTGAAGAAGTCGAAATAAAAAGAGGAGTGAGACAAGGGAGTATACTTTCACCGACCTTGTTCAATCTTTACTCTGAGGACATAATGAATAGAGCACTTATTGACCAATTCGTTGGTATTAAAATAAATGGAATTTTAATAAACAACCTCAGAGACGCCGATGACACAGTACTTATCGCAGAAACATTCGAGGATCTCCAGACTTTAGTCAATAGAGTAGCAACAGTCAGTGAAGAATATGGACTGTCACTAAACATAAGAAAAACAAAATGCATGTTAATATCCAAATCAACCCAAAATGTCCCAGATATACGCATACAGGGTCAAAATATAGAACACGTCAGAAAATACAACTATTTAGGCACCGTCATCAATGAAAACAACGATAGCTCTGAAGAAATCAAAATCCGGATAGAGAAAGCAAGAGTCGTATTCACGAAAATGAAGAGAGTGTTCTGTGGCAGAGACCTGAGTCTTGAATTAAAGGTTCGTCTGGCAAGATGTTACGTACTGTCAGTTTTGTTTTATGGAATAGAGGCATGGACGCTTAAAAAGATCGATATTAACAAGTTGGAAGCCTTTGAATTGTGGATGTACCACAGAATGTTAAGAATATCATGGATGGAGAAAATCACAAACGCTGAAGTACTGAGGAGAATGAATAAAGAAAAGGAGGTCATACTTACAATTAAAAAACGAAAATTACAATACCTGGGACACGTTACGAGAGGAGAAAGATATCAACTACTGAGAACTATTATGCAGGGAAAAATTATGGGAAAGAGATCTGTAGGAAGAAGACGAAACTTTTGGTTAAAAAATCTAAGAGAATGGTATAATTGCAGCAATAACCAGCTTTTTAGGTCAGCAGTCTCGAAAATACGTATAGCTCTGATGATCGCCAACCTTCGGAACGAAGACGGCACCTAAAGAAGAAGAAGTAAAAATAAAACAGGGCTCAAATGGGAACTTCAATGAACTCCAAGACATCACGTTACAAAGTCTTACGTAGTGACTATGATATGTCTCATATGGCCTTATTTAAAGGAAGATAGGCGAATGTAAACTACCAACTCTCTTTATTACACAACTGCAGATGTGACGAGAGGTTAAGTAACTAGGAATAATGTAAAGCTTACCGGGAACTCACACTTGCAGAAAGTTATTACCAAATATAAAATGGTCATCATGGCAGCAAAAAGAACACCGGACAAAAGATGGGAATTAAGGCCACACATTGCACATTGGTTGTACACTGCAGTGATAAGACCCACGATAACCTATGGCTCTGTGTGCCCTAGTTGTGATATCCTGGAGGGGTCAATAATGCGAGCCCTCCGGATCGCGGAACGATGGTGCCACAGGGAAGGACTCGGAGTAAACCCGGACAAGGCGAGGTGGTACTCATTACAAAGAAGAGAAAAATTGTGAGACTTCCTCCAATAATATTTGTGGGAAAGACTCTTCAATTTAAGGGGACAGTTAAATACCTGGGAGTAATTCTGGACTCACTGGAATGATCAAATTGAGGCTCCAACCAAGAGGACCATATGTGCTTTCTGGACTTGTAAACGAGCCTTTGGGTGTACATGAGGACTGATATCTAAAATGCTATTTTGAACATACATTATGGTAATCCGCCCCATGATATTGTACACCGCTATTGTATGGTGACGTAGTACAACAAAGCGCAAACACACATGTGTGGAAATATTGAGTGTGATAAGGACTGCTTCCACCAGGGCTCTTGAAGTCCTGGTGAACCTGCCTACTCTTCACTTATACATAGAGAACAAGGTCCTGAAGACTGTTGATCGTCTCAGTTGCCTAGGACGTCTTGGAATTGGAACGCGCGGTTACTCAGATGTTTGTGAAAGCGCGGTGGAGAGGTGTCCATCATTTCCCATGCGCACAGATTACACGTCCCCGCTTTTAAAACCCAAACTCTTCCTGGAGATATTTCTGCCAAGTAGGGAGGATTGGAAGGGAGAGCAAAATCTTCCGAAAAATGCATCCTGGTGGTATACTGATGGATCTCGACAAGATGTGTATAGGGTAATAAATAAAGGGTGTTTTTTATAGAGGTATAAAACTTTAAGTTGGCAACACTTTTTTAACTGGCGGCCATTTTGTCAGCTGTCAAGTGATTTATGTTTAGTTTGGTTTGGCATTTCAACATGAATAGACTGCCGCCTGAACAACGCTTCCAAATTGTGCAAATTTATTTTGAAAATCATGGTTCTGTTCGAAATACGTATCGCGCACACCGTCCATTTTACGGTCAACATAATCGTCCATCAGAGCAATTAAATCGATTAACTATGGAACGTTTTCGCACCACGTTTACTCTAAATGATAATACGCATCCACAGAGACGTCATACAGTGCGTACAGAAGAAGTCATTGCTGCTGTAGAGCATAGCGTAGAGGAAGACCCGAATCAGTCTATCCGCCATCGTGCACAGGAATTGGATGTGTCCATTCACTTTATGGAAGATTTTGCGGAAAGATCTTGGTTTGCGTGCTTACAAAATTCAACTCGTGCAAGAATTGAAGCCACACGATCACCTAGCAAGGCGTAGATTCGGTGAATGGGCCCAAAACAAGATTGACGTTGATCCCGATTTTCATAAGCGAATTTTGTTTCGCGATGAAGCTCACTTTTGTTTGAATGGATATGTCATTAAACAAAATTGCCATATTTGCAGTGATGATAATCCTCAAGTGTATGTTGAGGCACCGTTACATCCAGAAAAACTGACTGTTTGGTGTGCTTTATGGGCTGGTGGAATTATTGGTCCGTACTTCTTTAAAAACGATACTGGTCAGAACGTTACAGTCAATGGTGACCGCTATAGAGCCATGATTACTGACTTTTTCGTTCATCAATTGAACAAACATGATGTGCAGGAGCTGTGGTTTCAACAAGACGGTGCAACATGTCACACAGCTCGTGCCACAATTGATTTATTGAAGGAAACGTTTGGTAACCGCATAGTTTCACGTTTCGGACCCGTGAATTGGTCTCCAAGATCGTGCGACTTAACGCCGCTAGACTATTTTCTGTGGGGATATGTGAAGTTGCTAGTCTACGTCGACAAGCCCGAAACGATTGATCACTTGGAGGACAACATTCGCCGCGTTATTGCCGATATACGGCCACAAATGTTGGAAAAAGTCATCGAAAATTGGACCTCCAGATTAAACTATGTCCGAGCCAGCCGTGGCGGTCATATGCCAGAAGTCATATTTAAATTATAATGCCAGAAGGTTATCTTTCGAATAAAGTAAATTTCATGTCAATTTAAAAAATTCATCTTTGTTTTATTCCATTTAAAAGTTCTATACCTCTATAAAAAACACCCTTTATATGCTCAGACAGTAAGGCTGCGATATTGGCACTAAAACCCAGTGTCGTAACTTCGCGGCTGGTGTCTGAGTACAAGGACGTACTGAATTATATGACAAGGAACGACTGCACACTCAGACTCGTATGGATTTCAGGTTACTCGAGCATATGCGGGAATGAGGAAGCCGACCGTCTGGTATAGTTGGGTTAGGCAACTGGACCGTATGGACCCCAACCAATACTACCTGTCCCAATTGCTATTGGCAAAAGGGAATTAAAATCGTTGCAGAACAGTAAATGTATTGAATCGTGGAGGAGAGTTCCTGGAAAGAGGTGTGCTAAGGAACATATAACTGGGCCAAGCGCATAACCAACTAAGGAACTTCTCTCCTTTGGAAGGTAAGAGCTGCGAATTGTGGTGGGATTGTTGACAGGACATTGTCACCTCAGGGGCCATCTTCATAGAATCGGTGCCAAAAACGACCTGATGTGCAGATGGTGTTTGGAGGAGGATAAAGCTGTTGACCATATCCTCAGAGAGTGCCCAGCATTCAGCGGACTGAGATAGAAATATTTCGGAGATACAATTTTGTTACCTGAAGCAGTTAGGTAAGCGATCGACCTCGAATGACCTGCAGACATGGTGGGATGTAAAGGGCCCAATGGAAGTCTAGGCATCGATGATCTAGTATCACCACCCCTTTTCCATTCATTCATTCATTCAACCTATGGCTCTGTTGTATGATGGACACAAATCACTTAGAGACTGGACTGTTTGTGCATCACGGGACCATCGGAAGCTTCCAGAACAGTCATGGAAATCCAATTAAATCTTCCTCTCCTTGATATAATAATAACGGAGCTGAAACTAAACAAATTCAGGTAAACTGCAATTGTTCTCAAAAATACCAGCATCAAAGACATGGTGACGAACTCATTTTTTGAGATTATCACTAACACAATGCCAAGTGTTTATAACTTTGACATGCTCGACACCATACCGACTTATCGAATAGTAGGATTTGATCGATATGACCTAGACCTGCAATGTTTGAATATTAATATTTTTTAAATTAACTTAAAAATATTGAAAATATATTTTTAATAAATAAATCCGCCAAAAAAAATACAAATTAAAAAATTATCACAAAATATCCTGTACTTATTTTAAAAAGCACGTTTACTTGTACCGGGTTAGTCAACGATTGGATGAAGTAAGTTTGTGCCTTTTCGGTGAAATTTACAAAGAAACTATATTTACTGTTTGATAGAGTTTATTTTTACGCAGATTTTAAAAATATTTAGGACTCTACAGGGTGAGCCAAAAAACTAGGACAGCATAAAGTTGTATTTTTTTAAATAGAACACCCTATATACGAATCGTATTTTCGATTTAGCTTATAATTTTAAATCTTTTTTATTAAGGGTTTACTATAACAAAACTTTATAGTTTCTGAGATAATTAAGTTTAAAGAAAAAAAGTCACATTTTTAAGCATCAATTCAATCCTAAATAACGTTTTCAATTTTGTGACAAATATATTCAAATTTGGAATTTAGCAAGGCCAAGGACAAGTTAATATAATTTTTACCTAATATTTGCAATAAAAGCTACAGGGTGTTGAACACATCGGCTCAAATTTGAACAAGTTTAAATGAATAAATATCTTTTTTTTTTAAATGGTACACCCCGTATATTTTCATGTTATTTAATAGAATAATAAAAACCCTAAAAGTTTTGTTCAATATATCCTATACCTATTTATAATAGTTTTTGAGATATTTCAGTTTTTCTTATTTTCCATACTTTTTTACAGAAATAGTCTTCATTATCATAGTAGCCATGTAAAATAATAAAACGAAACTACAGAAACAAACAGAATGTTGTTAAATATGATGAAATACATTATTCGTTATATTACAACGGCAGTAGTTTAATTAAACATAATGTGAAAAATTAACACAACAATAACGACAAGGCTAATACATATTTACTTTTATACTAAATTGAAACAAAAAAATTACCTATTAAATACTGAGATTAATTATTTCTTTTTAATAAGTGTTCGAATAAACGACCCTCTTGTGCAATGCACAAATTTACTCTTTTTTGCAGATTTTCTCGGACCCTGGACAAAATTAGTGGCGTTATTGTTCTACAGTGGGGTCCAATAATTCGATTATGATGAATACCACACCAAACATTTAATGACCAGTGGTTTTGATGTTGCACCTCTCTAATCCAAAATGGGTTTTCTGTAGCATAATGCACGCTTGCATGTTGCGTCTATTTACGGCACCGTTACTTCTAAAAGTAGCTTCATCACTAAACATTACCTTACATAATAAATTTGGATTTAATTGAATCTCCGCATTTATTGTACGACAAAAGTTTACACGACTTTCAAAATCCTGTCCATGCAATTCTTGGTGTAATTCCATGTGATATGGATGATACCTATATTTCTTGGTAGTACGATTAGCGGTGGATTGTGATGTTTCACATAATGCTGCTAACTGACGGCTAACAATATAAGGATTTTCCTGAACATTTACCAATACTTGTAGTTCTTTTTCTTCATTAGTTACTGGTTTGTTGACCACTTTACGTTTTGGATAATCAACAGTACCAGAAGAATCAAATCTTTGCATTAAGTTATGAAAAGTATGGGTATTAGGCTGGCGTCGATCAGGATACTTCATTTTGTAAATTCTTTGAGCAAGAAGGCAATTTTTTTGAGCCTCTCCTATTGTATAAATCATATCTATTAACTCATTCTTTGAAAAATTCATTTTACAATATAAGATGAATGCAAAAAAACCAAACTACACTACATAAAAACCAAAAGAAGCGATTGCGGTTATAAATTTGACACACAGAAAAATGTTCTTTTACATTTTTTTTGCCATGGCTACTATGATAATGAAGACTATTTCTGTAAAAAAGTATGGAAAATAAGAAAAACTGAAATATCTCAAAAACTATTATAAATAGGTATAGGATATATCGAACAAAACTTTTAGGGTTTTTATTACTCTATTAAATAACATGAAAATATACAGGGTGTACCATTTAAAAAAAATAGATATTTATTCATTTAAACTTGTTCAAATTTGAGCCGATGTGTTCAACACCCTGTAGCTTTTATTGCAAATATTAGGTAAAAATTATGTTAACTTGTCCTTGGCCTTGCTAAATTTCAAATTTGAATATATTTGTCACAAAATTGAAAACGTTATTTAGGATTGAATTGATGCTTGAAAATGTGACTTTTTTTCTTTAAACTTAATTATCTCAGAAACTATAAAGTTTTGTTATAGTAAATCCTTAATAAAAAAGATTTAAAATTATAAGCTAAATCGAAAATACGATTCGTATATAGGGTGTTCTATTTAAAAAAATACATCTTTATGCTGTCCTAGTTTTTTGGCTCACCCTGTAGAGTCCTAAATATTTTTAAAATCTGCGTAAAAATAAACTGTATCAAACAATAAATATAGTTTCTTTGTAAATTTCACCGAAAAGGCACAAACTTACTTCATCCAATCGTTGACTCACCCTGTACATTGTTTTGGTATATATTTAGTTAAAGCAGCTATAAATAAGTCTGAACAATTGTACTGTTAATACTACACAGGAAAGCGAATCTATTTCAGCTATTTCCTGAAAGCCACTGAAGATTTATTAAAAGTTAACCTGTACCAGAGTTGAACAGGTAATTATTTGAAACGAAATTGTTTTGAATTGTTTTCGTTCTGTTGGAAATCGCTCTGCAGTTATAAATGATACTTCGAATTATCTTTTAGTAATTAATTTGTTCTCGTAGATCGGAGCATAGCACCCCATTTAAAACTCGAAATTATTTGTAATTAAATTGTTTAATTGCTTAAGGGGGTATTCTCATAAATCTAGCTTGAAAATTGGCTATTTTGATCAGTTTTATTCAATGAAATGATAAGTTAACATATTGTTGTTATGCGATTGAAAGCTTTAAGGCACTGATTGTAAAAAATTAAACAAATTCAAAAAGCTGGCGTCGTATACAAATGACAAAAAAATTACAAGTCTCAGAAAATACAGATAGCCCATCAAGTGTTAAAATTTCGAATTTATAAGTGGTAAAATAATGTTTGTTTATTGACCATCCTATAAATTAAAAAAAAAATAACACAGTCTAATAAAGAATGAAGAATTTCTTCTTCTTCTTCTTCTTCCTCTTGTTATAGGCTTACAGCCTGTTTTTTCCAACTCAATCATTCATTTCATTCGATGTTGAAATCCAGGACTCTCTCCACCTTTTAGGTGGTCTTCCTATTGGTCTTCTGGTTTCCGGTGTTCCATCTCGGGCGATTCTCGCTATCCTATTTTGCGCCATTCTTCCTACGTGCTCATTCCAGGCTCTTCTGCGCTTCCGTCCCCATCTTACTATATCCTGCATTCCATGTTCCTCGCGTATTGTTAAATTGCGTATGTGATCTCTTAATGTGTATCCCGATATTCTTCTTAGTACTTTCATTTCGGCAGTTCTTAGAATTGATTTTGTTTTTGTGTTGTCAGCTCTCGTCTCTATTACGTACGTCATTATCGGTCAAATACAGGTCTTGTAGATTTTTGTTTTTGCGTCCTTGCTCATGTATGTGTTGTGCCATATTATATCCGCCAGGCTTCCTGAGATTCTATTTGCCTTGTTTACTTGGTTTCTTACTTATCTTGTTCTGTCTTGGTTTGCAGATATCTCACCTCCTAAGTAATTAAAGGTCATGAGTTGTTCTATTGGTTTGTCATCCACTACTAGTTTGCATCTTAAGGGCATTTTGCTTATTACAATTGACTTAGTTTTATCGATGGATATTTTCATGTTGAATTGCTTGCTTATGGTGTGGAATGCAAATAGAAGTCTTTGGAGATCGTCTTCATTTTCCGAGACTATGACGGCGTCATCAGCGTAACATATTGTTATTTCCCCGGTATTCATTCTGTACCCTGGTGCCGCTCTTTTGACGTTCTCAATTATTTGGTCCATTACTATGTTAAACAGTAATGGACTCAGAGAGTCCCCCTGTCGTATGCCCGATGCTATCGGTACATCTTTAGTTAGGTTGCCGCTTACTGAGATTTGTGTTGTGGTGTTGGAGTTTAGCTGTTCAACGATGTTAATTAAATTGTTTGGGATGCCTTTAATTCACATTATTTGCAGAATATCATTCAGTCTCACCCTATCAAAGGCTTTAGTGAGATCTATAAAGCACATAAAAGCCGGCTTAGTAAATTCAATAGATTTCTCTGCTATCTGTCTTACGATGAATATGGCATCTACTGTAGATCTGTTTTTGCAGAAACCTTGCTGTTCTTCTGCTATTCTGCAATAGTCAGTTATTATACCTTCAAGGATTTTGGTGAATAATTTCATTATTGAATTTAATAAAGTTATTCCTCTATAGTTTTCCGTGATTTTCTTATCACCCTTCTTGAAAACAGGTACTGTTATACTTTTCTTCCAATCTCGGGGTATCTCTTGGTCTTTAATTATTTTGTTAAAGAGTTTTGTTAGTTCTTCGTGTAATGCATTTCCACCATATTTAATTAGTTCGTTGGGAATATTGTCGGGTCTTGTGGCTTTTCTCGTTTTTAATTTGGCTATCGTGTCTTTCGTCGTTTGGAGGTGTATTCGTCATATTCAGATGCATTTTTGGGTGGGTAGTTGTTCTGTTGTGATTGATCTGTATTGCTATATAGTGTTTTAAAGTGTTCTTCCCATTCGTGCTCAGAAATTTTTTGGGATTGTTTATAATCGTTGATATCCTGTTTCTTTCTTCTGATCATGTTCCATACCTTCTTTTGTGCCCCATACAAGTCATGTTCCATATCTACTGTGAACCTTCGCCAATATTCGTTTTTGATTTGTCTTATGTCGGCGTTTACTCTGTTTCTTATTTTTTTGTATTGATTGTGTTCTGTTTCTGACTTGTTATTTCTGTATCGAAGGTAAGAATTTATTTCTAAGATAAATGATTCTTTACTGAGGTAAGTAAAAACAGAAACATCTGAAAAAAATTTAAAACCCTAGCGGATATGAATATTAATACATCAGGCACAGATGTAGTACTTAATGACAGAATGGGGCGACTCAGTAATAAAGACTAAAAACTGTTGAAAAATTGTCTAAGCTTCATTTTAGTAGTTTTTTTTTCAAAAGAAATTTAATTGTTTTTACATCTGTGACAGAATTTGATTATGGACTCCTGCAAACGGTTTACCTTGGTAGCGTGTGACCATTTCGCCCACAATTCACTGCCGCCCTATATTAGTAGCAATTCTCTTAAACATATAAATAAAACTCTCTGTGACAAAGGCACTCTAGTAGATCAGGTTGATCTTATTATCTCTTGAAGTTTTAGTGATAAAGTCTAAATGAGACTTAGAATGGTATACTATGGTTGGTCTTAAATTATGTTTTAATTTTCCTCGGTAAGAATCTTTTGAAATTTAGAAATCCATGCAGGATTGTGTTAATAATTGTTAATTTAATGTTCCTTACCCGATTTTCTGGGGTCTAGACTGATTCCTGGTTAAAACGTTAGTTGCCCATCCAAACTTCTTTCCAAAAATTACAACAGAAATAGCAACTCAACATGAAACCGCTTAAAAGAATACGAATTACCTAAATATCAACGGGACAGTGACAAATAACCTCAATAAAAATATCAACTAACCCTATGGAATTACTTAAAATAAAAATCAGGAAAACCTGCTATTAGAATTGATAAATGTAAGAATATTATTTGAATGACCAGCAAAAAAGTGTTAACTAACAAAAAAAAAAGGTAAATACCAATTCCTTATTTAAATATAAACAACCTAGTGCAGTGACGTAGCGTCGACGATTTATGAATTCACCTAGATATGAAATTAAATTATGGTTGTATTTCTAATAGGAAAATTACAGAATGATAAAGGAGATAATAGAGTTAGGAAGAAAGTTTGCAAGGAAGTGAAATTGGAATGGTTCGAAATATAGTAAAACCCAAAACGCAACGAATATTAATGCTGTTATATGAAGAACACATGAGATATGCTTAATGAAAACGATGTATTGCGGAAAACGTGAATATTTGCTAAAATAAGGTGAAATTAACTAAATTAACCGTAGTATACCTAAGATGAAATTTTAATCTTGACAAGGTCTTATGTCTAAAATGAAGATTGAGCTTCCTATAGAGGTATTCTGCTAAAGACAGCTCCTAACTCTATTGTAGAGGAATATCACTCCAGACAGGAATCTACCGATATGTCAGAAGTCATATTGTCAATGGATTAAAATGTTAGAGACCATATGGACTTTGGATCCTAAAACAATATTTTCTTGCCTTAATATGACATTTAAGGAAGGAAAAACGCTTACATCTTTTACATGAGGGACCTGAAGAGAATGCATACTGTTGTGATTCATGAGATGAGATAATAATTCAGTTTGACTACATAACTTAAACAGCTTATAAAGAAAAATTAGAGATATCCAAATCTCAGTATAAAATAGATTTGATTTTCTACACAAAATGACGTTTTCTTCCGCTGATCTGCTTTTCCGCTACACAGATCTGCGAAATGATTGCTGAGCATGTGATATACAGTGTGACCAATAAAGTCCGCATCATATGTTTTTTTTTTGTATTTCCAGCTTTATTAGAAATTTGACTTTGGCAACAATTTCTGCTTCGATCGAGATGAAAAATAATCAGAAAAATAGTTGTCACGTGATTAGCATTATCTGTCAAATTAATTTTTTTTTCCAAATGAAGTGGAGTTATATCTCAAAATATCGAAAAAAGTTATTGGAAAGATTCTTCTAAATGCAATTTTTAGCCCATATGCTAAATTTCAACAATAAGATAATTTAGATTTTTTTCCCTGTTTTTTAGGCTAGGAAACGAAGCGATTTTTAAGAGATCAAAATGACTCAAATACTGCCTGCGCTCTGATTGCAGAAATGGATAGGGGAAGGTAGTAGAAATGACGTCTCATCTCGTGTCTCAACAAATTTTTGTTGAAACATTGTTTTTTTTTAACAAATTTTTCCCCGGTTTTTTGGATTTTACGAAAAATCTAAGGGATTTAGAGAAAAATGTTCCAGAGACAAATTGTACGTCTTGACAATATCTTCAAAACAGTTTTTGTTTGTCCAAATCGGTGTGTAAACAAAAAAGTTATTGCAAATTAAACATTAAAAATGACTTTTTTTTCAGTTGTTAATAACTCTCTTAATATTTATTGAATTGTTTTGAACTTTTACCAGAATATGAGTTTTAAAGTGCTTAAAAGACGTGCGGAAGTTGGGCGCTGTTGGTCCAATAGTTTTTTTAAAATCGCAATTGTTTATTAGAAAAACGAAAAAAGGCACTATTTTTGATTGGCTGTACCGACGTCTAAGAAACAGCTACAGAGTTCTGTCAATGCTCATTCTCTTCGTAAAGACTTAAGCTATCATGTAGTGAGAAAAAAAGTGGATATTTTTTATATTTTATTTATACAAAATCGTCATGAAAATATGGGTAGTTTTTCGCTTATAAATAAATATAAATTAATTAACAACCGCATTTTTTGTCCGATTTGTTAATGAAGCATATCATTGGAAAGTCTCTACGACCAATAGGAGCCGAGTTAGCAATTTTTTTTCAAAAAATCACAGAGTGATTATTTATATTAAGACCTGAATTGTTTACAATTCATTAATAAAAGCCTAAAGTATATGAAATCATTCAATTGAGGTTAATTTAAACACAATCAACCATTAAGGTGATGGCTAAACTGAGGGTATGTGCTGGACGCCAGATACGGTTAGTTGGAGGGGGTAACTGAATCTTACCGAGTACAAACAAGTGAGAGCGCGTCTTCAAACTGGCGCGCGCTTGAAAAATTGGCAATATCTCCGCTTCTAAATAACGTAGAGCTTTCATCCTTTAATTTTTTTGGCGTAGCTCGTCGAAAAAATAATATTGGGCACCTTCTAGGACCACCCCCATCCCCCCGAAAATTGCATTTTTAGATTTAATTTTTTTTTACTCTTTTTACATGTTTTCTTTTCATTGAAAACGATTACATACCTTATTATATATATTTACTTTTATGAACAATTATATTCGGCCCTCTCCTGCCCACCCAAAAATATTGTTATTTCTGGTTCATAATAAAAGCAAAAAATGCGAAATCTTAAAAAATATTCTAATAAAATAAATATAATATAAGAATTAAACGCATTTAAAATTTATTTTCCACCTAATGCAGACTTTATTGATGACACTGTGTGCTTGTTTGTCTTAATTATAATGTGTATTACTTTTATACACAAAATAACGTTTTCAAAAATAGTTATTTTATGAAGTTGCCTTATACAGGGTCAAAAACAAATAAACTTTGCATCACATGTGACCAAATTTTAAGAGCCCTATGTGGATTTTGTAGAAAAACACATTTAGTATGGGGCTACTTTAAACAAAATATGTCTGGGATGAAACATTGTCAAAACTAAGAAGTTTTATGTATATAAATTATCATATACAGCTGATATTGTGCATGTGGGCTAAAAATTGCATTTAGAAGAACTTTTTTTAATAACTTTTTTTGATATGTGGAGATATAACCCCACTTTTGAATTTTTTGTAAAAAAAATTAAAATTTGACAAATAATGCTAATCACGTGACTACTATTTTTTTTTGGTTAATTTTCATCTTGATCGAAGCAGAAATTGATGCCAAAGTCAAATTTCGAATAAAGTTATTAATAAAAAAAATCTTATATGATGCAGAGTTTCCTGGTCACACTGTATGTAAAAAAAAATCGTTACCTAAATTTTGGTGTTCTCATGTAGTCTATTCAGATATTAGTAGGGAAGAGTGGAGGAATCCCGGACGGCGGTAATGGCGGACAAGCCAGCATAGCTATGTTAGAAAAAGATACCAGATATTTTAACAGCCACAATCGCGAGTCGCTCCCGAATGCAGTGCCGAACAGTGAATGGTGAGGTGAGGTGAGGTCTCTTCGCCGTACAAGGTAAGTTAAGTCGATTATTTTTCAACATTTTCAACTTATTTTTTAGTAAAATTGAATACGTGTACATTATTTCAAGCTAAACATAGGATTCACGTTTTTTTAAAGTGAACTAACGTCTAATTAAGCAACGTTTGTAAGTAATCGCCAAGTGCATTACGATATTCTAACCTCAAATAAATATATAGTTTTTCGTTATTTTGTGAGTCGGGTAATGACGGACGATTTGTGTGGGGTAACCACAGACATCCGTAATTACCCCTATACGGGTTATTATAGGCCTAATACCCAGTTATATAGACTTTTTATAAACCTACTCAAATAATTTTTTATAAACTTACCTAAACCTTTTTATATTTTAGATGCCTCGAAATTACCAAAGAAAGACGGAGACCAAATGCAAATTAGAAGATTTACAAAAAGCTATTCAGGACGTCAAGAACAAAAACCTTTCATTAGGAAAAGCAGCTATCGTTTACTCTATACCAAAAAGCACCATATACGACCATCTTAATAAAGAAATTATAAAGACCACAAAAAGTGAAAGAAAGGCTATATTTTCTGAAGACCAAGAAAAAGAATTAGAAGAACACATTTTAAAATGCAGTAAACTATTTTATGGCTTAACTATAGAGATGGTGAGGAAAATAGCTTGCAAATTTGCTGAAGTAAATCAGTTAAATCATAATTTTGACCAAACATCACAAATGGCGGGAAAGGATTGGTTTTATGGATTTCGAAAAAGGCATCCCAACATTTCTCTTCGCAAACCTGAATCCACTTCTATTAATAGAATTACAGCGTTTAATGAAACAGAAGTGATAATCTTTTTCGAAAACTTGAAAGCCTTACAAAGGAAATATCAGTTTGATGTCAATCGCATTTACAATGTTAACGAGACCGGCATTTCTAACGTCCAGAAAAATTCTAGAATTCTAGCTCCCAAAGGCAAGAAACAAGTCGGCATGGCTACAAGTGGTGAAAGAGGCACAACAACAACAATTGTTTGCTCATTCAGTGCTTCAGGAACGTATGTCCCTCCATTTTTTATTTTCAAGAGGAAGCGAATGAATGCTCATCTATTGCATGGAGGCAATGCTGATATGGTTGCAGCCGTGAGCGATTCGGGTTGGATTGATGAAAACCTATTCATAGATTGGTTACATCATTTTATCTCTTACGCTAAACCAACTGTTGAAGAACCTTTTCTTCTTATTTTAGACAACCATAAGTTATATTAGCCTGGCTTGCTACCTGCTTTGTCGCCAGAATGGAATAATAATGTTATCTCTTCCACCACATACGTCACATCGTATGCAACCGCTGGACTTAACATATTTTGGACCGCTCAAAACTGCATACAACAGTGAATGTGACTTATACATGGCTTCAAATATAGGCCGAAAAATTACACAGTATGAAGTTTTCGAGCTTTTTACTAAAGCTGTGCCAATTAGACTATGTCCGTGATTACCCCGTAATACACTATCCCTAATTACCCCCCAAGCTGTGGGGTAATCCCGGACATCAGAGGTTTTGTTTTTTGTTGAAATTTGATTTTATTTTTGAAAATTTATCTAAGTTGATTATGAGAACATAAGAATGATTAGTTTAAGTAAATATTAAACAATAAATAAGCCTTGTAACTTCATTTGGTTTTATTGTATTTCAGTTCTCCCTTAAGTGTTCGCAATTACCCCACCTTTCCCTACAACTTGCTTTTACTTACCTCTGCGAAAGTATATTTTCAACTCTTCTCTAAATCAAACTAAGAGCGAAAAATCTACTGGATATTCAAGATAGCATGAGATTGATTTTGATAAAAACCCGACCTAAGAATTATAACACTTGTTAAATACATGCAACGTCAATCATCACAATAATAATTTCAAATTAATAATTTAGTATTCACATAATATACTTGCATCCTGCTACATTTCCCTCTATCCACACTATTCAGTTTATTTAGTAAAAACTAATAAATCTTCTTACGTTATAATCCTAATGTTTTCTCTAATTTTGTAAAAACAATCTTATTAAAAATTACACGAAAATAAAACTTTCCTGAAACTTTTTTAATTCACTACTTCCTGCTTCCTTCTGTTTCTCCTTTGACAGACAGTTTCGTAAAACTTCTAAGACAGCAAAGTACCAAAATAACATTGCAACAATCACATTGTTTATAAACTTTTCGAGCTTCTAATGGATTTTCTCTGAAGGTGAAAACATCGTAAAAAGTTAAATGAGAATTTAATATTTTCTTAAACTCTGCTTAATATAATATGAATTTAAGTCCCTTATCAGGCAAATTGAAATTTATTTAACCATGTGAAAATAAACTAAATAAAAGTTTAATTAAATTTATAAGAATTAACGTCGGATAATATATTTAATTAAAAGAAGAGGAAGGAGCCCTTAATAATGATCACGCAGCTGTTTTTATTCCACTATGCGGTTAATAATACTACGCGAATGAAAATATTATCTTTAATTTAAAATCATGATAGCTTTATTAAAAGTATATAATATATGTTATTGTACTTTTAATAAAATTTTTATAAAAAAAAATTGAACCGACTTCTAAAAGTGCGCTAAAAAGTCAAAAACAAAAATATAACTTTTTATACAAAATTAAAAATTTTGCCTAACTAATGCCTAACAAAATATGATTCGCATAAACAGATTAAAAATAATTTATTTCTAATTGCTTTCTTACCATAATTTGTATATCTTAGTCGGTATTTATTTCATTTAGAAATTATTTAGCACCGACTTCAAAAATTTCAATTTAATATAAAAATTTATAGTTATTTTTCACTTTTTTGCACACTTATGGAAGTCCATTCAATTTTTTTTATAAAAATTTTATTTTTCGATTATTAATTTTGAATTCATTATGATATCCATAAACTATTTGAACTAAATACTAATAGAGATTAGTGTACTTCGCAAAGACTCCAAGGTGGCAAAAAATACCTATTTTATCGAAAGTTGTAAATCACTCTAAAATGAACCACTAAAAATTCTTTGATTCTTAGAATTCTCGAAATACCAGTGAAATTGTGTCAAACAAATATTTAGTCTATCATAGTAAATCCACTATCTTAAATTTCAAATTAATTTTATATTGGTAATATAGGCCCCAAAACCTTTCAATATCGATATTTAAAGAACTTGAGACGTAAATTTCATAGCCCGATATATTTTATACTGCATATTAAGTTTGTATACACCCCAAGAACCACGCAATATCAATTCTAGACAAAATCGGAAAATGTAAAATTTTCAGTCCTTCATATTGTATTTTATCAACCTAGTAGTTGTAAAAAATTAACTTTACATTCATAATATACCACCCCGAAAACCCCTTGATACCAAACCTGAAAAAATTCGAATAAGGTCAAATTTTCAACCCATCATATTCGATCCGCCATATTGAATTTCAAATAGAAATAATTTTAAGGTCTTAATTTAATCTAAATCTAAACCTTTCAAAGCCTCCTAGTACCAATTTTGGATGAAATCCAGAAATTTAAAAGTACTAGATCATCATGGATATGATATATTAAATTTTCTTAAAATAATTTTATATTCGCTATTTACATCCTCACAAACGATTCAGTTCCACACTTAAACAAAATCGAAAAATTGGATATTAGATTCGCTATATTGAATCCTGAAAAAATAATTTTAAATTCATAATTTACACCTTCAAGAACCCCCTATATCAATTTTGGAGAAAATCAAAAAATGTAAAATTTTCAGAACGCCATATTGGATCAAACAGATTTTTCAAAAAATATTTTAAATTCATAATTAACACTATCAAAAATCTCTCAATACTGATTTTAGACAAAATCAGGAGATGTAAAATCTTTAGTCCGCCAACTTGGACCCTCTATATTTAATTTTTTTGAAAAAATTTCAAATTCATAATTTGCGATCCCAAAAACTCCCTCGTATCAATTTTGGAAAAATCGGATAAAATAAATTTTCTTGGCCGCCATATTGGATCCTCCATATTAAACTTTTTAAAAATAATTTCAGATTCGTTATGTGCGACTCCGAAAACTCCCCCAAACCAATTTTGGAGAAAATCGGACAAAATTGATTTTTTGTCCGCCATATTGAATTTTTTAAAAATAATTTTTAGATTCGTTATCTATGATCCTAAAAACTCCCCCGTACCAATTTTGGAAAAAATCGGACAAAATAGGTCCACCATTTTGAATTTTTTAAAATTAATTCCAAAGTTGTTGAGCACAACCCCGAAAATTCCTCCACACCAGTTTTGGAGAAACTCAGACAAAAATAATTCTTTTGGTCGCCATGTTGTCAGCGCCATCTTGGAATTTACTGCAGCAATTTCATTCAAAATAGGATGGGACCTCCGCAGCAACTTCCTGAAAATAACGTAAAAAATTCGTTAAAACCGGTGCTCTCGTTCCGGAGTAATCGGTATACATACATAAAAAAATACATAGTTAACGAATTGAGAAACTCCATGCTTACAAATCTTGAGATTTGATTCAGTATTTTACCTTTTAAAGACATTTCCAACCCGGTATTATTATCTACCTTTAAATCGGATGGGCTCTTTTACAGTATTATTCCTGCAGCGCTATTTCTACAGATTTTCGTAATTTTTTCACATCTCGTGTTTTTATTCTTGCTTGACTGATAGTTTTATCTTTTTTTATCCTGAAACGACCTTCAATTTCTATTTCGCAAAACTTACATTGGCGACAAAGAATTAGAGATATCAACCTTTCAAAGACGATCTGTTTCCAAAAATTTTAAATAATATATATTTGTGTCTACATTTTTGGGTCATAAACTTATGATTTAGAGGTGATAAAGAAAAAATCTATTTGAAAAATAACAAACACCCTAATGTGAATAGCCTACATGTGATCAATTGCATCTAGACGTGTTTTATTTTATTACCACCCACCTGTCCGCCTTAATCATTTTTTTGTCGGAAATGCTTCCGAACTTCTGCCCTCATTAATGATGAGGTTACTATTATTTCTCAGTATTTTCCAGAGCCTTTTTAATTCTTATTATCTTATTATAAATTTCTCTTCTGCTCAGTATTTTCGATAGCCTTTCTCTTGACACTATCAAAAGCCTTCCCAAGATCAATGAATCCCATATATTTTTTTCGGTATACTGCAGTGATTTTTTAACTTATTTGTTTCACTGTAAACATGTGATGCTTTATACTCATACCCTCCTAAAGTTAAGAAATAAAAAGTAGCAATTATGTACAGCCAAAATCTATTCTCAAAGCTATCCGAACCTCTCTTTGCTATTAAAAATAATATTAATAATGTTCTTGCGAAAGTTTGCCTTATTCTCCGCTACTTCGTTTAGTTTTCAATTAAATTTTTGAACTACATCCGAGCCGGCAAAACTCATTTATTGTACAAGCGCATTTAAGTTTTGAGTTGATAATGTTAAGATCTAGTTGGCGAAAAGCGTAATTTAATATGGAGTTCGAAAATTAAATTAGTTACTGACGTGCGGTAGTCTCTTTACTCTCTATACGATTACTGACTGTGGCAAAAAACATACTAAAATTAAACTTATTCAGGGCATCAAACGCGGTATGAAAATACTTTAAACTCTTTTCAAAAATCAGTAAAAATAAATATAAAAAACATGTTGTTTTAGGTTAGGTATGATACAAGATGTTTTTAATTCCGAAGGTTTATAAACAATAAAGGGGTTTAACAAATATAACAGAAAAAATATTAAGTTTATTTTGGGCATTGTATCCCGTGGTATATTTTGTAGGTCTAGAAAATCACGTCTGTTACAACTCACATTTAGAGTCTCAAAGTACAGAGACGACCTTCAGATTTACAAGCCTCTTCCGTCAGGAATTATTGACTCATACCAGGTATACAAAGACCCCAAAAGTATAAAGCTCTGTGTTCTATGTTATCGGTCCTAGGTGGCGTGGGCTTCTGTACTTCCTTCAAACTTTTGGACGGTCCGTGCGGTTGTAAAGATAACTACTTTCTGAATCGGTTTATACAGATGCTCACTAAGGCCCAGTCCCTTGATGTTTTGCAGGAGGTTCTTTGGTGTCGCTCCAATTGTTGATACTATTATGGGAATCGTGTGGACGCTGTTCATTGCCCATTGTCTTCGGTTTTGCACCTCCAGATCTCTGTATTTGGCGATCTTCTCGTTGTATTTTGGCCTTAGGTTGTTATTGTTAGGCACAGCAATGTCGATTAGTGTAGTTCACCTAAAAATTTTATCTATTAGTATAATGTCTGGTCTATTATGAGCTACTGTCTGAACCGTCAGAACCGTTCGGTCCCAATATAACTTGAACTGGTTGTTCTCAAGAATAGGTTCCGGATTGTACTTGTAATAAGGCACTTTTCCTACCTGTAATAGGTTTAACTTTTCTGCTAACTTTTGGTGAAGTATCTTTGCGGTTGAGTCGTGTCTTTCCTTATACTCGGTTGCGGCAAATGCTTGGCATCCTCCAGTTATGTGCTGGATTGTCTCTGATGTTCGACAGCCATATTTACATTGGTCGTTTTCTATTGAGGGATCTCTAATGATGAACTTCTGATAGTCCTTCTAACAAGAAGCCTTCCGTTTCTGGAAACATCTGTCCCGAGATCAACCAGTAGTTCGACGCTGAGTTGTCTTCATTGTCCTGATTGTAACTTCTCTTGGTCTATTTGGTGGTAAAAAACAATATCCTGTTCCTACAGCTGTAATGGCGTTGTATCCTCTGCCTCGCATTTTGCTCGATGTAGTATGGAAGAGTCCGCTAACCTATGGAAATATGAACGTAAGTTTATTATTTGTTGGTCGAGCTGCTTACCAATATTCACTCCGAGGGTGATATTTTTGTGCTTTTTTTAGGAGTGTTCTTATTTTTCTTTGCAGGGTTTGGATGTCCGCCCTGCTCCATTTTAGAATTCCAAAAGAGTAGCTAAGTGCAGAGCATCTAAATTATTATTATTGTTATTTTCAATATGTAAACAATATCTAACGATATTTACCGATAAAAATAAGTTTTTAAATCCTCTTTTTGTTAATATATATATATATATATATATATATATATATATATATATATATATATATATATATATATATATGTGTGTATTCATATTCGACGCGCACACGGTACCGACAGCACTGGAGTCGCAGGCGTCAGTTCGCTCATAGATGTCATACAGTGAGTTTTGAAAATGGTGAATGAGATTTTACCGAAACGTCAGCTGCCTTACAGTCCTGAGAGGGACTCAACACATACACGGGATGCCCGAAAACCTTCGATTACACATCACACCCCTGAGAATATCCGACATAACATACATATATACATATATATACATATATATATATATATATATATATATATATATATATATATATATATATATATACAGTGCCTTCATTTCAAAACGAACCATCCTTAATAACTTTGTTAAATGGAAAAATTTAAAAAAAAAGAAAAAACACGTCAATTTAGATATACAGGGGGAAGTTTAATTTTGCATTTGTTAAAAGTCTGTCAATCACCTCCTCACCTCCAGCTAACCTCACTTTGATATGTCAAATGGGAACCCCCACCTTGTGACACATCATTATAAGCAGCATAAAATTGTCTATCCAACCGTATTCTTCTTCTCAAAGTGCCGTGCAGATTCCTGCGTAGGCGTCCTCCGACTTCTTCCCATCATATAATTCTATTAATAGCAGCACTCTGGAGTGTCTGGAAATCGTGCATTCCCGTCCACTGGCGGATGTTCCGGAGCCAGGACAGTTTTTTTTTTCTACCCAATCCTCTCTTTCCTCCTTCGATCTTCCCTTCCAGCACAAGACGCTGGAAATAATAGCGTTCTCCACGCAAAATGTGGCCAAGGTAGGAGACTTTTCTCGTTTTAATGTTTTCAAACAGTTCGCGATCTTCTAGGTTGGCGATTTGAAGCACCTCCTCATTTCTTATGTGGGCGGTCCAGGGAATTCTAAGCATTCGCCTTAGCGTCCACATTTCGAACGCTTCAATTTTATTTATGGTTGTATAAAACCGTATAAAAAAAATTAAATCGGTTGACGTACAAGCTAACAGTGTGCAAAAATGTCTTGTAATAATGCATAATATATCGGCCTCGAACTTTAGTATGTCAAATGATTACCCTATAGTGTGATACATCATTTTAAAGGGCATACTATCTCCTATTTAGCCAATAAAAAAAAACAAAATCTGTTGATGTACAAGCGAATAGTAAGAAAAGATGTGTGGTAATAATAGACACCTTATCACATTAAACTTTATTATGTCAAATGGCTACTTCATAGAGTAAAATATTATTTTAAATTTAAAATAAATATTTTTTTAAAATAATAAACAGTTAAAATATTTGCGAGAAAAAAACTAAGCCTGTTTTAAAATTCATCGCAAAATTCATTGCAGTCTAATCAATCAAGTGTATTTATTTCAATGATATTTTTTGCGGTACCTGATAGGTACAAAAAATCACTGCAATAAATAAAATTTTTAAGATCTTTTTACACCAGTTGTTTATTATTGTTAAAATTGTCATTGTGACGCCTAGTTGAAACGTGAATATAAATGGTGTATACGCTAGCCGAAAGAATAGAAATAATTTTTCTCTATGGAGCTGAAGATCGGTGCGCTCGTAGAACCGCCAGAGCATTTAACGAGAGGCATCAAGACAAAAACGTGGGCCATAAATATGTACTCGAATTGGTACGAAAGTTTGAAGAAACGGGATCCGTTTGTAATAAAAAATCTATTGAGAAAAGGGTTGTAGATGAAGCATGCCAAATCGAGGTACTAGGACAGTTTGCAATAGATCCAACTTTATCCATCTCAAAGGTCGCAGATTTAACCAACATTTCTGCTGGCTCTGTGCATAAAGTTTTAAAACAAAATAAGTTTTTTCCCTACAAAATTCAAATTCTTCAAGAACTCGGAGAAGACGATTTTGATAGGAGAATTCAATTTTGCGAATTAATGTGCCAACGAATTGACGAGGACCCCCATTTACCTAAGAATATCTGCTTTAGTGATGAATCAACTTTTTTTCTAAATGGACTGGTTAACAGACATAACTGCAGATACTGGGATAATGAAAATCCGCACCTTTTCCGAGAAGGGCATACTCAATATCCCGAAAAAATTAACGTGTGGGCAGGAATTTATGGCAATGAAATCATCGGGCCATTTTTTTTGGAAGATAATTTAACTGGGCAAATTTATTTAAACCTTTTAGAAAACACAATATACCCTGCCATTGTGCAATCTTTAGAAAATCAAGTGGATGAAAATGCTGTTATGGTACTAAATGAAAATAATTTGCATTTCCAGCAAGATGGAGCTCCCCCGCACTACGCTTTGGCAATTCGAGAGTGGCTTGATGAACATTTTCCAGGGACGTGGATTGGCAGACGTGGTGCAATTGAATGGCCAGCACGGTCTCCAGACCTAACCCCTCTAGACTTTTTTCTTTGGGGGTATTTAAAAAGCAAGGTTTATAAAACCCCACCTGAAAATATTGACGATTTAAAAGATCGAATTGTTCGGGAATGTAGAGGAATTAGCAGAGAAACCCTTGCCAATGTTCGTGGGGAATTTCAAAATAGGCTTTTTTATTGTCTCGCTAATAACGGCGCACATTTTGAACATTTAATAAAATAATTTTCTTCAACTGAATAAAACTGAATAAACTGCTTATATTTAACACACATTTTTGCATCCTAATTGCCTATAACGTCTATTAACTTAATTTTTTTTACATCGTTGGATAGCAGATCGTACGTCCTCCACTATAGGGTAATCATTTGACATACTAAAGTTCGAGGCCGATATATTATGCATTATTACAAGACATTTTTGCACACTATTCGCTTGTACGTCAACCGATTTAATTTTTTTTATACGGTTGGATAGACAATTTTATGCTGCTTACAATGATGTGTCACAAGGTGGGGGTTCCTATTTGACATATCAAAATGAGGTTAGCTGGAGTTGAGGAGGTGATTGACAGACTTTTAACAAATGCAAAATTAAACTTCCCCCTGTATATCTAAATTGACGTGTTTTTTCTTTTTTTTAAATTTTTCTATTTAAGAAAGTTATTAAGGATGGTTCGTTTTGAAATGAAGGCACTGTATATATATATATATATATATATATATATATATATATATATATATATAAATATATATATATATATAATTTATTTTTGTATCTTAAACCTTTGTTAATATTTTTCTGGAATTCTTTCTTGGGTATAGGTTTTTTATTTGAAAATCAAAAAACGACAATTTTTCTGACGTTTCGCTCTAACATAGTGAGCTTCTTCAAAGTTATTTTATATTCATGTCGAATCTACAAAATTACAAATTTTCTTTTCAATAAAACATGTATCACAGAAATTATCCTACAGAACTATTACATTTATATATCCAAGTTAATTAAAATTAATAAAACGAACTGTTCGCTCGTAGACGCCATACAGTGAGCTTTGAAAATGGTGAATGAGATTTCACCGAAACGTCAGCTGCCTTACAGTCCTGAGAGGGACTCAGCACATACACGGTATGCCCGAAAACCTTCGATTACATATATATATATATATATATATATATATATATATATATATATATATATATATATATATATAACTATATACTTTATGCATATAGTTGTACGTTTGCTGAATGTGATTTCAGCACTACAACGGCATAATGTGGATATATCCACTGCTATTGCATCTCACACGGAGGGATCCGTGAAAGCCGCATAAACATATATATATATATATATATATATATATATATATATATATATATATATATATATATATATAATGACCTTCAAACAAATCTATTGTTGTTTAAATCTATAGGGTATGATCAAAGCCTGAATATAACATTCATTGATATAAATTATCCAGGGCTCGCCTAAGAATCCTACCAATTAATTTTGGAACCCTAAAAACGTATTTCTATGATCAAGCAATAATTCTCTTTTTTAGGCGAAGTGAGTTTGTGCTATCGATTGCCCTCTCTCAGACTTAATTGTGATCTATGAGCTACACGCCACGTGCATCTGCAATTTAGAACCAAATACGAGTTTATGAGTTATGACCCGTGGCCGGTTACGACCGCCAGATTATTATTCGATAGAGCAAGCAAGACTAGAATTTATTAGTGCTGGATATAGATAAAGATATCTTGAATTAATGCAGAGGCATTTTTTCTGGTAATTTAAACATAACGCTGCTGTTCGGGAAAACATTTCCATTAAGAAAAACAACACTGACTTTATCACTGTATTGCAGTCGGATCTGAATTTTAAATGGCTTAAATATTGAACAGTTTATTAAGAGGGCCAACGTTGTTCTGATATATACGATTGAACTTAACATGCTGCCTGAATATTTAAAATGTTACCTTTAATTTTCATGATTATAATGTGAGCTCTGGTCAAAACTATAATATTCCTATGATAAGACCAATAGCACTACAAAAGACTGTTTTCTGATGGAGTGGGCTTATATAATCTTCTTCTTCTTCCTTCTTATATATAAGCAATTTGCATGTTATTCTTCGTCTCTTTGCCTGGTTTCAGTCTATTGGGAGGTTATCACTCCATCGTTTACGGGGTCTTCCGATGCTCCTACGTCCTATTGATGATTTGTCCCTCGTGACCTTTACTATTCTGTCGTCGGTCATGCGGTTGATGTGTTCGTTCCATTCCCTTTTTCTTGTTATCGACTTTACACACTCTTCTTATATCCTTGCTCCTATTCCGATCCATAAGTGTCCTGCTAGCTATCCTGCGTACCACTCTCATCTCTGTTGTTTCCAGTATTTGTTTTGTTTTCGAGGTTTCTGGTCTGGTTTCTGCAGTGTATGTTAGTATGGGTCTTATTGCTGTTTGATAAATTCTGGATTTAACTTCGATTCCTATATGTTTATTGCTCCATATGGTACTGTTAAGACATGCGACTGTTCTTACTGCTTTCATGGCTTGTCCCCTCACCTCCATTTCAACATCCCCGTATCCGGATATTTCTATTCCGAGATACTTGAACTTCATTTCCTGTTGTATAATTTTGTTATCTATTTATAGTTTGCATCTGAGTGGTGTTCTAGATGTAGTCATGGCTTTAGTTTTTGACGCTGATATATTCATGTTAAACTTTTTCGCTATTATGTTAAACTGGTGCAGTAGTCTTTGCAAATCGTCTTCGCTTTCAGCTATTAACACTGCATCGTCGGCGTAGCACAGAATTTTGATTTTCCTGTCGCCCATTTTATACCCTTTCAATCTACGCACCTGCTTTATCAACTAGTTCATTATGATGTTAAATAGTAGGGGGCTAAGAGAGTCACTCTGTCGGATGCCATTATTTACTTCTATTTTTTCGGTTAATTCACCGTTTATCCTCGCTTGAATCGTATTTGCCTGATATATATTTTCAATCGTTTTGATAATATTTTTAGGTATTTGTCTGTCGTAAAGTAGCTGTGTTACATCCTCCAGCTGTATACGATCGAACGCCTTCTCTAGATCGATAAAACACATAAAGGCTGGACGATTATATTCAATTACTTTTTTATCGCCTTTTTTGAATAGAAGTATTGTTGTGCTAGTCCTCCATTCATCGGAGATTCTGTGATGGTATATGATTTTATTGATGAGAATTTTCTTGTTGTTCTGTCAGGCTCTCTCCTCCGTATTTCAGTAGTACACTGGTAATTCCCTCAGGTCCCGCACTTTTCTTGTTTTTTAGTTTTTTTAAGGCTAGTTCTACGTCTTCCTTCTTTACAAGTATATCGTCGTTAATTATAATTTCGGGTGTGTTAGGTTTGATTTCTGTCTGTTGTTTCTTGGATAATTCCTTCAAGTAGTTCACCCAAGTTCCCTTCGGTATGCGGTTACTGCTAATTAACTCATGTGTTTCCTTTCTTTGGTCTCTGATCAGCCACCATATCTGTTTCTGGAGTCCATAGAAGTCGCTCTCCATCCTTTTTGAAAAGGTTTCCCAGTGCTTGTTTTTAACTTGTCTCACTAATGTATTGGTGCTATTTCAAATTCTTTTGTACTCTTGATAATTTTCCGGAGACTGCGTTGTCCTGTATTTTAAATAAAAAAACTCTTTCTCTTTACGTTGCTCCTTAACTTCCTTACAGAACCAGGGGGTCTTGTTGGGTCCCCCTTTTCCTTGGTTTGTGTTTCGCGTTCCGAGTGCTTCAGTGGCTACTTGGTTGATATTTCACTTTAGTTTCTCCCAGCTGTTGTTAATGTCATTCCTTTCGGCTAATGGCTTGTTTTGTATTTTTTCCCTAAGTCGTTTTTGGTATAATTCCTTAGTGGATTCATCCCACAATGATTCTACGTTTATTTTCTTATCCGGTGTGCCAGATCTTGTGTTTTTGTTGGGTTTTAATTTCTTTTTGATTTTTCCAAGGAGTAGTTTGTGATCGCTACCGATGTTAGGAGAGTTAAGGGCTCGTATGTCCAATATCTGAGGTGGTTGTAAGCACCTGTTTGTTATTATGTAGTCGATCATTGATTGTTGTCCTCGAGTGTTACTGAAAGTATATTTGTATTGCGGTAGGAGTTCTCCATTGTAGTTCAATACATCCTCGTTGAACCGTTGTTTAACTCCGGGTAAAGTTTCGTTGACAATACGAGCATCAAAATCTCCTAGCATTATCATTGGTTTGCATTGTGGAATCGATTCGATGACGTTTTGATTTGATTATAGAACTGTTCCCGTTCTTGACTTGTTTTATTGTCTTCGGGTGCGTACGCGGATATTATATACAGTTCTTGGGTTCCTGTGTGTAGTTTGATGACCAGTATTCTTGAGGATATGTATTGGCATCCTTCTATGCAATCCTTGTATTTTTTTATGTATGGCTACTGCTACTCCTTCTTTGTTGCGTTCATCTTTATCCACCCCGCAATATATCAAGATGTATTCACCGTACAGTTTCTGACCTTTTCCTTTCTTTCTTGTTTCCTGAAGTGCGCATATGTAAATGTTGTGGTCGTCCAATTCTATTATTAGTTCTTGTTCCTTAGTGTTAAAGGATCTTATATTCCAGGTGGCACAGCGTAAAATGTCTATTTTTTCCAATTCGTAAACCTTTTTCTAGCATGAGTCGTCATCCTTAATTCAGTCCTGTTCCAAGGCAAAGTTCCGGTTCTGTGAGCATTGTGTTTTGTTTTTCCCTAGGTAGAGTGCTGGTTTGACCCAGGA